>CM044307.1:0-4800000 GCA_024291935.2 Okapia johnstoni
ATTAGAAGTGGTCAAACAGGGGATGGCAAGAGTGAACATCAACATTTTAGGAATCAGTAAACTAAAATGGACTGGAATGGGCGAATTTAACTCAGATGACCATTGTTATCTACTACTGTGGGCAAGAATCCCTTAGAAGAATGGCATAACCCTCATAGTCAACAGAAGAGTTGGAAATGCAGGACTTGGGTGCAGTCTCAAAAATGACAGAATGATTTCTGTTCGTTTCCAAGACAAACCATTCAATATCACAGTTCCAAGTCTAGGCCCCAACCAGTAATGCTGAAGAAGCTGAAACTGAATTATTCTATGAAGACCTACAAGATGTTCTAGAACTAACACCCAAAAAAGATGTCCTTTTCATCATAGGGGACTGGAATGCAAAAGTAGGAAGTCAAGAGATACCTGGAGGAACAGGAAAAATTGGCCTGGGAGTACAAAATGAAGCAGGGCAAAGGCTAATAGAGTTTTCCCGAGAAAACGCACTGGTCATAGCAAACACCCTCTTCCAACAACACAAGAGAAGACTCCACACATGGACATCACCAGACAGTCAATATGGAAATCAGATTGATTATATTCTTTGCAGCCAAAGATGGAGAACCTCTATACAGTCAGCAAAAAAAAACAAGACCGGAAGCTGACTGTGGCTCCAATCATGAACTCCTTATTGCCAAATTCAGACTTAAATGGAAGAAAGTAGGGAAAACCATTAGACCACTCAGGTATGACCTAAATCAAATCCCTTATGATTCTACAGTGAAAGTGAGAAATAGATTCAAGGGATTATATCTGATAGACAGAGTGCCTGAATAACTATGGATGGAGGTTCATGACACTGTACAGGAGACAGGGATCAAGACCTTCCCCAAGAAAAAGAAATGCAAAAAGGCAAAATGGTTATCTGAGGAGGCCTTACAAATAGCTGTGAAGAGAAGAGAAGCGAAAGGAAAAGGAGAAAAGGAAAGATATACCCATTTGAATGCAGAGTTTCAAAGAAGAACAAGCATAGATAAGAAAGCCTTCTTCAGGGATCAATGCAAAGAAATAGAAGAAAACAATAGAATGGGACAGACTAGAGATCTCTTCAAGAAAATTAGATATACCAAGGGAACGTATCATGCAAAGATGGGCTCAATAAAGGACAGAAATGGTATGGACCTCACAGAAGCGGAAGATATTAAGAAGAGGTGGCAAGAATACACAGAAGAAGAAAAAAAAGAATACACAGAAGAACTATACAAAAAAGATCTTCATGACCCAGATAACCACGATGGTGTGATCACTCACCTAGAGCCGTACATCCTGGAATGTGAAGTCAAGTGAGCCTTAGGAAGCATTGCTACAAAAAGCTAGAGGAGGTGATAGAATTCCAGTTGAGCTATTTCAAATCCTAAAAGATGATGCTTTGAAAGTGCAGCATTCAACATGCCAGCAAATTTGGAGAACTCAGCAGTGGCCACAAGACTGGAAAAGGTCAATTTTCATTCCAACCCCAAATAAGGGCAATGCCAAAAAATGCTCAAACTACCACACAATTGCACTCATCTCTGCTAGCAAAGCAATGCTCAAAATTCTCCAAGCCAGGCTTCAGCAATACATGAACCATGAACTTCCAGATGTTCAAGCTCTATTTAGAAAGGCAGAGGAGCCAGAGATGAAACTGCCAACATCCGTTGGATCATAGAAAAAGCAAGAGAATTTCAGAAAACCATCTCCTTTATTGATTATGCCAAAGCCTTTGACTGTGCAGATCACAACAAAATGTGGAAAATTCTTCAAGAGATGGGAATCCCAGACCACCTGAACTGCCTCCTGAGAAATCTGTATGCAGGTCAAGAAGCAACAGTTAGAACCAGACATGGAACAATGGACTGGCTCCAAATGGGAAAAGGAGTACGTCAAGGCTGTAAACTATCACCCTGCTTATTTAACTATATGCAGAGTACATCATGTGAAATGCTGGACTGGATGAAGCACAAGCTGGAATCAAGATTGCCGGGAGAAATATCAATAGCCTCAGATACACAGATGACACCACCCTTTTGGCAGACAGTGAAGAGGAACTAAAGAGCCTCCTGATGAAAGCGAAAGAGGAGAGTGAAAAAGCTGTCTTAAAACTCTACATTCAAAAAACCAAGATCATGGCATCTGGTCCCATCACTTCATGGCAAATAGATGGGGAAACAATGGAAAAATAACAGGCTATTTTTCAGGGCTCCAAAATCACTGCAGATGGTGACTGCAGCCATGAAATTATAAGACACTTGATCCTTGAAAGAAAAGTTATGACCAACCTAGACAGCATATTAAAAAGCAGAGATGTCACTTTACCAACAAAGGTCCGTCTAGTCAAAGCTATGGTTTTTCCAGTAGTCATGTATGGATGTGAGAGTTGGACCATAAAGAAAGCTGAATGTCAAAGAATTAATGCTTTTGAACTGTGCTGTTGGAGAAGACTCTTGAGAGTCCCTTGGAATGCAAGGAAACCAAACCAGTCAAACCCAAAGGAAATCAGCCCTGAATATTCTTTAGAAGAACTGATACTGAAGCTGAAACTCCAATACTTTGGTAACATGATGCAAAGAACTGACTGATTGGGAAAGACCCTGATGCTGGGAGAGATTGAAGGCAGGAGGAAAAGGGGATGACAGAGGATGAGACGGTTGGATGGCATCACCAACTCAATGGACATGAGTTTGAGCAAGCTCTGGGCATTGGTGATGGACAGGGAAGCCTGGCATGCTGTGGTCCATGGGGTCACAAAGAGTCGGACACAACTGAGCAATTGAACAACAAGATGTGCTACATGTATACGGTAGACTATTTCTCACTCATATAAAACTGCCATTGAAGTTAGGGAATTATGACACTGGTAGTCACAGGAATGGAGTTTGAAGAATCATACACTAAGGCAGAGGTAGAACATGGTGTATGAGGTATTGTCCAGGTAAACTAAAAAAAAAGAGTACAATTCAAAATCAAACAGAGATGAGTTCAAATCAAACAAAAGAAAAAGATTGAAGTGAAGGGAAGGGATGCATTAGGAGGTCCATACCTAAGTTGACAAGAAATCAATATATGTAACAAGTAATCCACAAGGAAAATCCTCTGCCTTCCTTCCTTCATTCCTTCCTTCAACATATGCACAGAAATCTTTGTCTCTAAGAGATAATTCATAAAATTTATCTATCTTCCTGTTTATATTCACAGAAAAAGTGTATCTGATATAAGTAACTCACAAGGGCCTAATGCTCACCACTCTGCTCAACCTTCTAAGGCAAAAAGTCGGGGGAAAAAAGTAGAGATTTCATAGATAACTTGCATTCCAGTCCCTATGATGAAAAGGACATCTTTTTTTGGTGTTAGTTCTGGGAGGTCTTGTAGGTCTTCACAGAATCGGTATTTCAGCTTCTTCAGCATTAGAGGTTGGGGCATAGACTTGGATTACTTTGATATTGAATGAATTGCCATGGAAATGAACAGAGATCATTCTGTTGTTTTTGAGACTGCAGCCAAGTACTGCATTTCACACTCTTTTGTTGACTATCAGGGCTACCCCATTTCTTCTAAGGGATTCTTGCCCACAGTAGTGGATATAATGGTCATCTGAATTAAATCCACTCATTCCCACCCATCTTAGTTCACTTATTCCTCAAATGTCAATGTTCACTCTTACTATCTCCTTCTTGACCACATCTAATTTACCTGGATTCATAGACCTAACATTCAAAGTTCCTATGCAATATAGCTCTTTACAGCATCAGACTTTACTTCCACCCCCAGACACACCCACAACTGTTTCTGTTTTGACTGGGCCTTTTCATTCCTTCTGGATTTATTTCTTCACTCTTCTCCAGTAGCATATTGGGCACCTACCAACTAGGGGAGTTCATTTCTCAGTGTCATATCTGTTTGTCTTTTCATACTGTGCAGCTGAATATTAAATGCCAGCTGAATTGCTAGGCAGTTAATATTCAGGAAGATCCAGGTTTTTGTAGTTGTTCAGTTGTTTTTGTGACCCCACGGGCTACAGCACGCTAGGCTTCCCTGTCCCTCACTGTCTCTGGGAGTTTGCTCAAACTCATGTCTATTGAGCGGGTAAAGCCATCCAACCACCTCATCCTCTGCTGCCCCCTTCTCCTCCCATCCTCAATCTTTTCTAGCATCAGGGTCTTTTCCAATGAGTCGACTCTTCACCTCAGGTGGCCAAAAGATTGGAGCTTCAGCTTCAATCCTTCCACTTCCAATGAATATTCAGGGTTGATTCCACAAGAACTTTCTCTCCAACACATACAAATTATTAGTACACCTCAAAAAAAAAAAAAAACAGCTCAACAAAAATATCAGCCAAAGGTCTAAATGCGTGTTTCTCTAAAGAAGTCATAGAGACGGTCATAAAGCACATAAAAGATGCTCAGCATCACTAGTTCTTTGAGAAAGGCAAATCAAATGTACAATGAGGCATCACCTCACATGGGTCAGAATGGCCACATCAAAGACCTACAACAATAAATTATGCGGAGGGTGTGGAGAGAAAGAAACCCTCCTGCACTGTTGGTGGGAATGTAAATCCGTGCAACAATCAGGGAGAACATTGTGGCGGTTCTTTCAAAAACTAAACACAGAAGTACCCGCTGACCCAGAAATCCAACACCTAGAAGGAGATCAAGGGGAAAAAGCAACATTTTAAAAGACACCCGCATTCCACAGGCCACGGCAGCGCCGGGTCAACAGTCAAGACAGGGGAGCGACTTCAGTGAGTAAGGACAGACAGACAGACACAGAGAATGAGGCACATATACACAATGCAATATTGCTCAGACATAAAGAAGGATGAAATAACGCCATTTCCAGTTACAGGGAAGAAACTAGAGGTGATCAAACTAAGTGAAATAACTGAGAAAGGGAAAGACAGATAATAGACTTCTGTGGAATCTAAACATGGATACAAATGAACGTCATTACAAAAGGCAAACAGATTCACAGACTCAGAAACGTATGGAAAGGTGGCCAAATGGAAAGGTGGCGGGGGGGTGGAGGAGTAATTGCTGGTACAGATCAAGATTCACACGTCAAAACGGGTGCAGTTGTTGTTGTTTAGTTGCTCAGTCGCGTCCGACTCTTTGCAACCCCATGGACTGTAGCCGGCCAGGCTCCTTTGTCCATGGGAGTCTCCAGGCAAGAATACTGTAGTGGTTTGCCATTTCCTTCTCCAGGGGATCTTCCCAACCCAGGGATTGAGCCCAGGTCTCCTGAAAGTCTCCTGCATTGCAGGTGGATTCTTTTACCACTGAGCGAGCAGGGAAGCCATAAAACAGATGCTGAAGGGCTCTAAATAGTCACAAGTTTGACAAGGCTTTAAATGACATCTGCCCTCAAGAAATGTCCCGGGTATTTCATCAGAAAAGAATTCCAAACAGCGCTGAGATTCAAGAAGCCATTTTCAAGAGGTAAATTGTACTCACAAAGTATAAAATAATAAAAGCACATGGAAAGATACTCCACACCAATCATTATTAAATCAATGCCAATCAGAATTACCATAAGGTATCACCCCACGCTGGTCACAATGGCCATCATCAAAATGATCTACAAAGAATAAAGATAAAATAAATAAATAAAATAAAAGATCTGCAAAGAATATACAGAAGATGAAATCCTCCTACAAGCTTTCTGAGAATGTAAATGGTGAAGCCACTATGGAAAACAGCATGGAGCTTCCAAGAAACACAAGACATAGAGGTATCATATGACCCTGCAATCCCACTCATGGGCTTAGGTCCAGAGAAAGTGAAGGGAAATTAGCTCTGACCCTTTGCATGGACTATACAGTGCATGGAATTCACTAGGCCAGACAACTGGAGTGGGTAGCCTTTTCCTTCTCCAGGGGATCTTCCCAACCCAGGGATCAAACCCAAGTCTCCCTCATTGCAGGCGGATTCTTTACCAGCTGAGCCACAAGGAAACTGCAGGTCCACAGAAAATCACCATTCAAAATGACACATGCCCCTTGATTTTCAGGGCAGCACTGTTTCAATAGGCAAGACATGGAATCCACCAAAAGGTGCACTGACAGAATAATGAAGACTAGGGGGCACACCTATACACTGGAATACTATGCAACCATAAAACAGAATGAAATAAGGATGCTGTCAGCAGCATGGACGGACTAAGAAATCATCACAGTAAGTGAAGGAACTCAGAGAGAAAAATAAATATCGTGAGATACCACTTACAGGAGCAATCTATAAATTCATACCAATGACTTAATGTACAAAACAGACTTTACAGCCTGAGAAAATCAAACTATGATTATCAAAAGAAAGTTAGAAAGAAGGGGTAATTAAGAGTTTAGGATTAACTGTACACACTGATATCTAACAAATTAATAATCAAATAGGACCTAGTGAATAGAACAGGGAACTCTACTGAACAGACTGTAATCATCTATACGAGGAAAAAAATGGGAAAAGAATAGATACGCTTCTATGTAAAATCAAATTAAGTTCCTGTACCGCTAAAACTAACAAAACAATGGAAATCAACTTGACTCCAATAGAAAATAAAAATTAAATTACCTGAAATCCATCTGGGGAACCCCAGACAGTGGCGACCCTATAGATTAGATATGTGATATGCTATGACATTAATATGACACCACCAAAGGTTTTCACTCAGCAGAACACAGAGCAGCAACCCATTCAAAGGTGCCTGACCTCATGTGAATGTCCCAAGATGAAGAGAAGAAAAGGGACCACAGGGTAATCAGGGCAACACCCTCAATTCAGATGTTGGGAATCTCCAAGGGGCAAGAGCAGACACAGGGTCTCCGAGTAGGGGATCCGGACCCACGTGGATGGGGTGAGACCCACACAATCCCCGGATCCTGCATCTGGGGTCGCGTGACTCTTGGTTAGGACACCAGGTCTCTGCTGGCTGGGCCCCTAAGGCAGAAACGAGTGGGTTCCTGGAACCTCCTGGGATGGTAGAAAGAAGCGTAGGGTCTCCTCTCCCCACACTTGTCCCAGGGAAGTCCTCCTCTCTCGCCCTTGGGTTCTGTCTGATACTGTTTTTACAGCTGTCACGATAATGTTGAACACACTACCTTGGTTCCAGCAGGCTCGGTCCCTCGTTTTCCCACTGGGGTGTTGAGAAAACACACCAGGCGCGGGGCTAGGAGAGGAGGGGCAGGTCTGGTCTCTGCTGAGCAAGGACGGCTGACCGGAAGGCGATCACAGGAGCAACCTCACCTGCTGTCCGTTGGTTTTCTGCCTCATCCCAGCACCCTGGAATCAATTTACCAGTTGAACCTGCCTTCCTACTCAAACTGAATGTGCTGGAAAATGGGACTAATTACCATGTAGCCCACCTGAGGTGTCTCTGTGAGCCCCAGGGCAGGTGAACCTGGCAGGAGGAAAGACTAAGAGCCCTACTGCAGCCCTGACCCCTGGGAGGGCCACAGAACCACACTCAGAGGAGGGATCTATGGTCGGCTGTCTAAACAATAGGCCAAGGACATGGACTCATTCAGTGCACACACTTGTCTAAACATAATCAGTGCAGACGGGATTGAAAAGTCGAGGTGTTCGTCCTTCAGACATGTCTGCCTGTGTGTGACCACGTGGACGGCAGCCCTCCAGCCTCCTCTGTCCATGGGACTCTCCAGGCAGGAATACGGGAGTCGGCTGCTCTTCTTCTGAGCCATCATCTAGTCCAGCGCCCCTCTTCTTTCTCCCTCCTGAAATCGAGGACCAGTGCTCTCAGAGAGTCTGGTTTATACTTCATTAGAGTACCCGTTTCACTTTGCCTTACAGCCAGACGTTTATGTTTCAAATTCCTAAACAAGATAAAATGGCATTTGTCCTATTCCCCATCTCCTCTCTTCACTAGGTTTAGCACTTAGTTTCAACAGGTGTTTGTTGATAAATGAATGAGATAATTCTTACAAGACTGATGAACTTGCTTTATGGAAGACTTTGTTTCATCTGGGATATCCAGGTTCATACAACCCATTTCCTGATTAAACAATGAAGCCACTCAGAGCACTGCTGGTCTCAGCATGGAAAGCGAGGGAAGCACTTGCTTTATCCTCTGGGGTCTCATGTTCATGAATTCAATATAACAAATAGTTCCTGAACACCCCCCCCCCCCCATATTCCAGGCACCATGCTGGGTGCTCTGGGAGCTGCAAAGAGAAGTAAGAAATATCCCTGTCCTCCAGACCCTAAGTATTTAGTAGAGGGCACAAAGAATTACACATTAATCATACACAAATATTTATAATTTTAGATTGAGTAAACAAAGTGCTTTAAGTCCTGTAGGAAGAGGGCACTTGCGAAAGAGGCTTTATTCAGACTTATCCTTTGAGATGACACTTCAAGTTAAGACAGGATTTGAACAATTGGAATGGAGGGAAGGAAAGAAACCGCTTTAAAAATCTAATAGATGAGGGAGAAACACAATACAGAGGAGGTACAGTGAAGAGACCAATTAGGACAAAGAAATGAAATGGACTCCAAAGAGCAGCATGGAAGAAATTACAGTGTGGCAGAGAAAAAAACCCACCAGAGGGGCGAGGGCCCCACAGCTCCTACTTTTTGCATGTCTTTCTTTTAAAAAAAAATTAAGAGTTCAGTTGCATTCCAGTGCTGTTAGTTTGCTGTACAGCAAAGTGAATCAGCTATGCAGATACATATACCCTCTCTTTGTGACCACAGAGCACTGAGTAAAGTTCCCTGTGCTATACAGTAGGTTTTCATTAATTATCTGTTTTATACATAGTAGTGTATATATGAGCTTCCCAGGTAGGGCAGTGGTAAAGAATCCGCCTGCCAATGCAGGAAATGTGAGAGAGGAGGGGTCTATCCTTGGGTTGGGAGGATCCCCTGGAGGAGGAAATGGCCAGTATTCTTGCCTGGAAAATCCCATGGACAGAGGAGCCTGGCGGGCTATAATCCATGTAGTTGCAAAGAATCGGACACAATTTAGCGACTAAGCATGCACAGAGTATATATGTCAATCCCAATCTCCCAATTCATCCCACCATTCCTTCTTAAGCTCTTATTTAAGAAGGCAATGCTGCAAAGAACAACTCAACTGGAGGAGAAACAAACCTGGGAATTCTGAGAGGTGGGGTAAGTCTCTGTCACAAGCTCAATGCGGCAGAGGCAGGGACTAGAGGAATGAAGAGCCCTCCAACCAAGGAAGAGCAAATCTCCTAAAGAATGTTAAACAACCAGATCTGAGCAAAGCCCCAGAGTGACAAAGTATGAGAAGAGATCAGATAAGCCAAAAAGAACTCTATGTAGTACAGGAGACATGGGCGATATTCTGGCCAGAAAGTACTGTATGCCGAGATCACAGGAGCAGTCAGAACAGGAATCAGACAATAGCCTGGAAAACAGAAGAATAGAAACAGTGATTCACTGAGTTGGTGTATAAATTACAACTTGTGATGCATTCTCCAAGCCACTAGAGTTGAGATTCGTGAGGTGTGTAGGCAATTCTGCACACAGAGCAGCAGAAAATAGTCCAAGAGTGGCTCTAAGGCAGGTGTACAAAAGGAGAGCAGAGAGAATCTGATTCAAGGACAACACTGATCGACCATCAACTTTATTTTAAAATTTAAGATGCACTTTTACTTCAGAAAAAGAGAGACCAGGCCCTTTTACCTTTCAGAACAGGCAAAGCAGGGTGCCCACAGAACCCGTTTTTGCATTTAGTGGTACACACCCAGACCCTAAAGGAGTCTGTACGGCACAGGCTCCACAGTTGTGGCACACAAGCTTCGCTACTCCAAGGCATGTGGGGTCTTCTTGGATCAGAGATGGAATCTATGTCTTCCGCATTGACAGGTGGATTCTTTACCACTGAGCCACCATGGAAGCCCTGACATTATGTTATTATCTTCATTTCTGAGATGGGGAAATAGGTACATAGCTTGCCAAGACCACAACACTAGTAACTCATAGGGCTATAGGAAGTTTTTTATCTTGTAAATTCATAATTTTTACAGTTATAGGACTAATCATATTTCCTATTTTGTGTGTGTGTCAGATTTAGTAAAATACATTTCCTAGGAATTTAGATAGTTCATTTAAATATTTGAACTTACTGGCATAAATTTGGTCAAATTTCTCTCATAATTTTTAAAATTTGGCTTCATTTCTGATACTGGTTTTATGTGCTTCTTTCTCTTTTTCTTGTCTTGCTAGAAATGTATCAATTTAATTAGTCTTTCAAAGAAAACGTTTTCTTGATTTGTTGCCCCTTTCTATTATAGAATTGTTTCATTAATTTCCCCTCTTATCTATATTATTTCTTCCTTCTATTTTCCTTGGGAGCTGCTGGTGATTTTTTTTCTAGTTTCCTGAGACAGATGCTTATTAGATCATTGATTTTTAGCCCTTGTTCCTATCTAAAGTATGTATTTAAGACTATACAACTTCCTGAAGACACAGTTTTTTGAGGCAGAAGCCCAATGTGTCTCCCTTTGCCTGGCAAAGCAAAATAGCTATCCTTTTCTACTTAAATGACCATACAATAGAATACTACTTTGTGATAAAAAGAATAAAGTACTGATACCTCAAGGTGTAACATGAATAAACTCCACATCATGCTAAGTGAAAGACGTCTGTCACAGAAAAGCATGTGTTCCATGATTCCACTTACAAAAAATGTCCAGAATGGGCAAATCTGTTAAGACAGAAAGTAGACCTAGTGGCTGCCTTCAGTTAGGGGTATGGGTGTGGGAGAGCTACATGGCTGTTGACCTAATAGGCAAGGGGTTTCTTTCTAGGGTGATGAAAAAGTTCTAAATCAGACTGTGGTAATGGTTGCAAAACTCGGTCACTATAGTAAAAACCATTAAGTTGTACCCATTAAATGGGTGAATTGTGTGGCATGTGATTGTATCTTAATAAAGATGTTAAAGAGAAAAAATGGCTATTCCATTAAATCAATGAAATATGATTTTAAGGTACATTCTATTACTTAATTATTAAACACCGAGTTTATTTTCAGGTTTTCCACACTGCTGAGTAATAGTGTAACTAAACATTCCATTTGAAAGATTTTTTTTTTAACTAAAGCTGCTATAAATGTAAAAGACATGCTATGTTACTAAGGTCATCTTTATAACTTCAAGATGAACACTTTACAGATGTAAAGAACTAGTTAGCTTCCACACAATTATCTCCCATAAAACAAGGTCAATAGCCTGTTCTTATGCCTCATTTATGGTTAGTCTGACAGAAAGAGACACAAAAACAAAGTGCCTTAGACAAAGGAGACATTTTCTCGGTCACATGAAAGTCTAGAGGTAGGCAACCCAGGGCTGGGGTGGCAGATATCTCCACAATGTCCTCAGGACCCCAGGCTCCTTTTAGTCTACTGCTTTGCCAGTCGGAGTATGCTTTTATGGTTCAAAAGTAGCTCTCACATCCCCGTTCCAAGCAACAGGATGAAAGAAGCAGGAAAAATGATTGGAAGGAATGGCAACAAAGGGAACATGCCAGGTATCTTAAAGCAAGGTTCTCACATGCCATTTCTACTATGCATCCATTGTTAACCTAGCTGTACTTAATTTCAAGTGAAACTGAGAATATGGTCTTTATTCTAGGTAGCATGTGCCTGGATAGAAATTAGGAGTTCTGTCATCATGGAAGAGAGGGAAACAAAGAGACATTCAGAAGTAAATAGCAGATTCTGCCAATGACTCATAACTTATCTAACAACACAAAACTCTACCAAAAGCTAAAAAGAAAAATAATCTGATCACAAAGGATGAAATAAGATGAACTAAGAACTATACATTAAATAAATCATATGAGGAATGACAGTGCCTAATAGTGAAAAGCATCAGAGACATGTTTGCAAAAGGGTAGAGAAATAACCAAAAGTTCTAATGTGGGGTAGGCATTTTCAATAAAATGGGAACCAGAGGCAATCTATTAGATACATGTAGGCCAAAAAAAAAAAAAAAAAAACACTTTGAATGAGCAATAAAAAAATAATTCTGCCTTCACTTCCCATTAAGACAATAGATTTTTAAAAATTAATTTATTTATTTTAATTGGAGGTTTATTACAATATTGTGGTGGTTTTTGCCATACATCAACATCAATCAGCCACGAGTGTACATGTGTCCCCCCATCCTGAATCCTGAATCCCACCTCCCTCCCCACCCCATCCCTCTGGGTTGTCCCAGAGCATCGGTTTTGAGCGCCCTGCAGGCTTCATGCATTGAACTTGCACTAGTCATTGATTTTACATATGGTAATACACATGTTTCAATGCTATTCTCTCAAATCATCCCACCCTTGCCTTCTCCCACATGGTCCAAAAGTCCGTTCTTTACATGTGTGTTTCTTTTGCTGTCTTGCATATAGAGTCATTGTTATTGTCTTTCTAAATTCCATATATATGCGTTACTATATTGTATTGATGTTTCTCTTTCTGACTGACTTCACTCTGTAGAATAGGCTCCAGTTTCATCCACCTCATTAGAACTGACTCAAATGCATTCTTTTTTATAACTGAGTAATATATTCCTTTGTGTATATGTTCCACAACTTCCTTATCCATTCATCTGCTGATGGACATCCAGGTTGCCTCCATGTCCTGCTACTGTAAACAGTGCTGCGATGAACATTGGGGTACATGTGTCTCCTTCAATTCTGGTTTCCTCGGTGTGTATGCCCAGCTGTGGGATTGCTGGGTCGTATGGCAGTTCTATTCCCAGTTTTTTAAGGCATCTCCACACTCTTCTCCATAGTGGTCGTACTAGTTTGCAATCCCACCAACAGAAAACAATAGACTCTTAACAAAAGACTCTTTGCCTATTTTATTTGTTCACATGCTTCTAATTCCCGAAAGGCTTATATTACTAACTGATTTTATTGCTTCTGGTTCTATTTCAAGGATATATAGTTACAGCCAACCTTTTCTATATATACTTAAAGATATGATCACTTTTGTCTAGGAATCACTTTTGTTGTAGTTTTTGATTTACCATGTAAACATGTGCATACTACATATATCATAAAATACTCAAACAATTCCAAGAAATCCCAATGTACATAACTTGGTGTAAATTTACTTAACCCTTTTAATAATTAACTCCAAGTGCACAGATAGGCTTGGTTTTTATATAAGAAACATGATTAACTGAATGTGACTAAGTGTTCAGGAGAGATAATATTTAATACATTTCAGGAAAAAGATAATTAATGTATTTTAGGTGTTCAGAAGAATTTACCCACAGGAAAAAACTTAACTACACATACGAAGACATAAGGAAAAGTTATCATATGGGAAAAATAGAACTTTCTCAGCTAAGCTGAGATTAGTGTAAAAATTTCATATAATTAATTTGAGTTTTTCATAAACGAAAGACTGGTGCCCATATATATACACAAATGACCCAAACACTAGAAAAATTTCACTTTCTTTAGGTAATTCTACAACTGGTATGCACTTCCTAGAAGAAAGTACAGGGGTTTTTGTATTGAAAGTAAATTTTTAAAATGTAACCAACCCACCAGATTCCACATAGCATGATCATATCAATAAATATAAGTGGCCTGAGATTTTCACAGTTGTCCAGTGATTAAAATGCAGCACTTTCAGTGCAGGGGACGCGGGTTCGACGCCTGGTGGGGGAGCTGAGATCGCGCACGCTGTGCAGCACGGCCACAATCGTGTTTAAAAGGTAAGAAGCTGCCTTCTTGAAATCACTAAGGCACTAGAAACCACTAAATCTCAATACTACTTCAGCTTATTTAGAAGATAAGCCAAGCATGCTTGGCTTGTTTCTGAGTCCCCTTTGTAGATTTGCTATGATATCTGACATAGACTGTAGCACATACCATGAGGGAGAGTGGGGAAGGACTGGCCTGGAAAATCAAGCGGACCGTGTTCCAGTCCCGGTTTAGCCTCTAGTTAGTCACTCTAAGCAAGACACCTTGTCAAGGCCTTCATTTCCTCATTAAAAACAAACAAGTTGGACCCAATATTCTCTAAGGTCCTTTCTAGCACTGTGATTCTACAGTATCTTGTGGGTTCATTTCAGAAGACGTAACACTTGTTTACATTAAATCACTTCGGATACATTTATTATCAGAAACTGACCATATAATAAAGTGTGAATTATTTACCTCTTAACATATTTTTTCAAGCCAGAAACAGTAATTCAGCTATCACATTCTGATATTTTAATCAAAATAAGATGACAAGAATCATAAAACTTGGCATTTACAGCATTAAACCTAGAAATATATATATATATATATATATATATATATATATATAGTTAATAGAACATTAAAGTCAAAAGAATATCTGACAGAGAGGGAGAGATTGAGAATTCATGAAGTATGTTTCATCGACATTTACTCCATAACAACTGTGCACTCAGAATTTGTGGACATAACCTTACAAGCTGGGGGAAAAGGCCAGCCCAAATGTCAAAACAGAGAGCCAAAATGATTCTGAATTTCCTAAAGGTACATTTTGAGGAAGAAAGAATTCTTCCCCATTCCCCCAACCCCCTGTCCCAAAGAGAAGAATTTAAAAATATGCACATCTTTGGTAATATTTTACAGAAAATAAATGCCCAGGTAGAAGGACACTATTTAACTTAATACTTATTCTTTAATTTGTTTTTTATAGCAGACATGTTAATTTCATTTTGAACATGGTATGCCAAATAACCTGAACTTCCAGGAATGAAGTCATGTAGCTCCCCAAGAAATTTCTTCATGGCATCAATTGATACATAACCTACAGAATAGAATATATATATTGGAAATTCTATCATACTATCTCCTTTCCAAGGTCTTTGATTTATTAGAGCTAAGATTTCCAAAGAATGTTTTTAGAAAAGAAGTAAAAAGAAGAAATACCAGTGAGAATATTCTCCACGAAATGTGGTAACGATCGGGGAACACCTTCCTCCCCTCTTCACCACTACCCCAGCCTACTCCTCTTTTTAAAACACCAGATACTTCATTAGCCATTTTGACTACAGTGTGATGTACAGGTTAGGGCTGGAACTTAAAAGTACCTAGACCAAAATAACTGGGACGTGTGTCTGGCATAGAATGTAACCTCTTAGAACTCCCTATCCAGCTAGCTACTAACAGCACCAACAGCTAGCTCATCTTCCCGAGGAGGGCAAGCGACACCTTCCTGCATTGCTAACACTGAGATAACAGTCTTTAATAAAAAATTAAGAGGAAAAGTGATACCACAACTTAGTCAACAAAGGTTGTAGGTGTGAGTAATTCTGATGTCATTAATAATCTGAAATAGATATGAGAATCAAACTGACAACCTGAATGGAAAGAGCTTACAGACACAATGATTTTGAGTAATATTACCCTGATAGCAGTTGCTTATCTGAGTGATAATGTTCTATGTGTAATAGAAATGTTTGTGGTTTATACTAATATTGAAAAAGTAAATACCATATGGAAAAAAATTCTGCTAGAGCTCAGAGAAGACTGAATTTAGACCACCACCAACAGTATATCTATACAGTTTGATTGTTTATAATAATAGATAATCAATTCAGTTAATAAATTAACTATGAGGCCAATCACATAAAATTCATTACCATCTTTAAAGATATTTTAAACATAACCATTTACTTTAGAAAATCTTTTAAAGCACTATTACTATACTCCATATTGTTCATGGTCCTTGCCTAATGGCTAGATTTCTGTGTAAAATAAACTAGTGCATTAAAATATTAACATTTAATTAACTGCACATACATACTGTGTGAAGTTTCTAAAGATATGTGGGAGGATAGAAATTTTTTAAATAATTACTATATTGATAAAATTATCCCTGCAAGTTAAAGAAGGATAGGACATTTACGATTTAAAACTGGATTATTGTAGCAGTTCTGAAGTAGTTAGGACTTTAGGCTGAAATTGACAGATACCCAGTTTAAACTAGCTTAAATGGAAACTAATGAGGACCTACTGCATAGCACAGGAAACTCTACTCAGTGTTCTGTGGTGACCTAAATGGAAGGAAATCCAAAGAAGTGAGGATATACATACACAACAGTTGATTCACTTTGCTATACAGCAAAAACTAAAACAGCATTGTAAAATGACTATACTCCAATAAAAATCAATTTTAAAAAATTTAAAAAAGATAAACTAGCTGAAGGTGAGTTTACTGGAAAGACACTGCCATATCAAGCAAACTATGAGGGAGGCACACATACTGCTAACCCTCAGAAATAACCAGCTCTCATGGCCGTCTCACTGATCTCCAGTTTTCTCCTATACATGTTAATTTAATTTTCTTCTCAACACAAGCTGACTTTCTTTACAGGGCAGAAAATATGGCCACCAATAGCTCTCAAGTTTTATATCTTAGAGCTATGGTCACTTGAATGAGAATGACATGACTTGCTGCACTCCATGCCTAGAAATCCAAAGAACTGTGATTGGCCCAGCTCAAGTTAGGTATTCATTCCCAAAGCAACTGTTGGGGGTAGGAACTAGCTCATGTTTTAGAAACATGTAACCCAAAGTAATTGGAAAGAAGAAAAGAGAGTTCCTAGCAAAGACATTCTTGGTGGACAATTCTATATGAGTCTGTGGTAGCCAGCCCCTCAGATGGCCCTGAATGATCCATATCTCCTGATATTCATGAATTTGTGTAGGCTCCTCCCACTTTGTAATTGGGTTGGTCTACATGACCGACAGTACTTGGCAGAAGTAATGATATGTCCCTTCTGAGAATAAAAGACAGTGGTTTCTGTCTTCGACACACTCTTTCTTGCACTTGCATTTCTCATTCTGAGGAAAGCAAGCTACCACGTTGTGAACAGCCCTTATGGAAGCCCACTTGGTGAGATCTAAGCCTTTTGCCAAAACCCAACGAGAACCCAAGGCCTGCCAACAACCATATGCATAAGGTTTGAAATGGGTTTTCCTGTCCCTGAAATGACTGCAACCTTACTAGAGATTATTAGACATAAGTATCCAACTAAGGCTTTCCTCATAGCTCAGTCAGTAAAGAATCTGCCTGCAATGCAGGAGACCTGGGCTCTATTCCTGGCTCGGGAAGATCCCCTAGAGAAGGAAACGGCAACCCACTCCAGTATGCTTGCCTGGGAAATCCCAGGGACAGAGGAGCCTGGCAGGCTACAGTCCATGGGGTCGCAAGAGTTGGACACAACTTAGCAACTAAACCACAACCATCCAACGAAGATGCTCCTGGATTCCTGGTCCTCAGAAACTATAAAATAATAAGTGTTCACTGTTTCAAGCTGCTAAGTTTGAAGCAATTTGTTACACAGAAAATATAACTGGAGAAGGGATGGCAAACCGCTTCAGTACTCCTGCCTTGAGAACCCCATGAACAGTATTAAAAGGCAAAAAGACAGGACGCTGAAGGATGAACTCCACAGGTCAGAGGGGCCCAATTTGCTACTGGAGATCAGTGGAGAAATAACTCCAGAAAGAATGAAGAGACAGAGCCAACGCAAAAACAACACCCAGTTACGGATGTGACTGGTGATGGAAGCAAGGTCCAATGCTGTAAAGAGCAATATTGCATAGGAACTTGGAATGTTAGGTCCATGAATCAAAGCAAATTGGAAGTTATCAAAAAAGAGATGACAAGAGTGAATGTCGACAATTTAGGAATCAGAATTATATTCTTTGCAGCCAAAGATGGAGAAGCTCTATACAGTCAGCAAAAACAAGACCGGGAGCTGACTGTGGCTCAGATCATGAACTCCTTATTGCCAAATTCAGACTTAAATTGAAGAAAGTAGGGAAAACCACTAGACCATTCAGGTATGACCTAAACCAAATCCCTTATGATTATACAGTGGAAGTGAGAAATAGATTTAAGGGACTAGATCTGATAGACAGAGTGCCTGATGAACTATGGACGGAGATTCGTGACATTGTACAGGAGACAGGGATTAAGACCATCCCCAAGAAAAAGAAATGCAAAAAAGCAAAATGGCTTTCTGAGGAGGCCTTACAAATAGCCGTGAAAAGAAGAGAAGTGAAAGGCAAAGGAGAAAAGATATACCCATTTGAATGCAGAGCTCCAAAGAAGAGCAAGGAGAGATAAGAAAGCCTTCCTCAGTGATCAGTGCAAAGAAATACAGGAAAACAACAGAATGGGAAAGACGAGAGATCTCTTCAAGAAAATTAAGAGATACCAAGGGAACATTTCATGCAAAGAAGGGCTCAATAAAGGACAGAAATGGTATGGACCTAACTGAAGCAGAAGATATTGAGAAGAGGTGGCAAGAATACACAGAAGAACTGTACAAAAAAGATCTTCATGACCCAGATAATCACAATGGTGTGATCACTCACCTCGAGCCAGATATCCTGAAATGTGAAGTCAAGTGGGCCTTAGGAAGCATCACTATGAACAAAGCTAGTGGAGGTGATGGAATTCCAGTTGAACTATTTCAAATCCTAAAAGATGATGCTATGAAAGTGCTGCACTCAATATGCCAGCAAATTTGGAAAACTCAACAGGGGTCACAGGACCAGAGAAGGTCAGTTTTCATTCCAATTCCAAAGAAACGCAATGCCAATGTGAAAAGAGACTGTGGAATACCAGAGTGAAATCTGTAAAATTGACATGGAACTTGGTTCCAAAAGGAAAAGGAGTACAATTGGCATTTAACTTAAAACAAAGATCATGGAATGTTGGGCTGGATGAAGCCAAGCTGGAATCAAGATTGGCAGATAGGTCGGGAATATGCAGAGTCACCCTTATGGAAGAACAGAAACTAAAGACTCTTGATTAAAGTGAAAGAGGAGATTTAAAACTCAACATGGAGAAAACAAAGATCATGGAATCCAAATCACTTCTGGCAGATAGGTGGGGACAGTGGACAGTGCAGACATTTTTGGAGGTTCCAAAATCACTGCAGACAGTGACTGCAGCCATGAAATTAAAAGATGCTTACTCTTTGGAAGAAAAGTTATGACCAACCTAGACAGCATATTCAAAAGCCAGAGACATTACTTTGGCAACTAAGGTCTGTCTAGCCAAGGCTATGGTTTTTCCAGCAGTCATGTATGGATGTGAGAGTTGGACTATAAAGAAAGCTGAGTGCCGAAGAATTGATGCTTTTGAACTGTGGTGTTGGAGAAGACTCTTGAGAGTCCCTTGGACTGCAAGGAGATCCAACCAGTCCATCGTAAAGGAAATCAGTCCTGAACATTCATTGGAAGGACTAATGTTGAAGCTGAAACTCCAATACTTTGGCCACCTGATGAGAAGAGCTGACTCATTTGAAATGACCCTGATGCTGGGAAAGATTGAAGGAGAGAGGAGAAGGGGACAACAGAGGATGATTGGTTGGATGGCATCATCGACTCAATGGACATGAGTTTGAGTAAACTCCAGAAGTTGGTGATGGACAGGGAGGCCTGGCATGCTGCAGTCCATGGGTCGCAAAGAGTTGGACATGACTGAGCGACTGAACTGAATTGAACTGAATAGATAAGTAATAAGGTATCTAAGTTCCCAAACTTTTAATTATCAGAACTTTTTGGTTTGGGGACTTACTTCCCTGGTGGTTCAGGAGCTAAGACTCCACACTTTAATGCAAGGGGGTCTGGGCTTGAAATTTTTTGCCTGCAAGATATTTATCACCATTAGTTATTCTTTTCCTTTTTATTAACTACATGTGCTCTGTTGCTTCAGTCATGTCTGATTCTGTGACCCTGTGGACCACAGCCCTCCAGGCTCCTGTGTCTATGGGGTTTTCCCACCATGAATACTGGAGTGGGTTACCATGCCCTCCAGGGGATCTTCCTGACCCAGAGATCGAACTGGTGTCTCCTACGTCTCCTGCATTGCAGGCAGATTCTTTACCGCTGAGCCACTGGGAAGCCACATATGGAGCTGTTAATCGGAATTTTTTATTATGGTGATAACCAGTGACAGCAGACTGAGAGAACTTAATTCCAGTCAAAAGCAAAATATAAATAAAAACAAACCAAAAAAACTTGATATTTTATGGGACATTGGTAACACCTGGATATACTTCTGGTTGTCACAACAGGAGGGTCATGTGGTGGGGAGGGGCAGGTTTCTGGATGGGATGCTACTGGCATCTAGTGGGCACTAGCCAGGGTTGCTCTCTACAGTGAAGAATTATCTGGCCTAAAATGCCAACAAAGGTCAGTCAAAGTCAAAGCTATGGTTTTTCCAGTGGTCATGTATGGATGTGAGAGTTGGACTATAAGGAAAGCTGAGCACCAAATAATTGATGCTTTTGAACTGTGGTGTTGGAGAAGACTCTTGAGAGTCCCTTGGACAGCAAGCAGATCCAACCAGTCCATCCTAAAGGAAATCAATCATGAATATTCACTGGAAGGACTGATGCTGAAGCTGAAACTCCAATACTTTGGCCACCTGATGCGAAGAACTGACTGATTTGAAAAGACCCTGATGCTGGGAAAGATTGAAGGCAGGAGGAGAAGGGGATGACAGAGGATGAGATGGTTGGATGGCATCACCGACTCAATGGACATGAGTTTGAGTAGGCTCCAGAAGTTGGTGATGGACAGGGAAGCCTGGCATGCTGCAGTCCATGGGGTCGCAAAGAGTCAAACACGACTGAGTGACTGAACTGAACTGAAAATGCCATATATGAAAGTTCCAGGACTGAGAAACCCTGTTCTAGGGTATAGCTCCAACTTGTATTTTCTAAAACCAAACATCTAGTTAGATTTATTTTAAGAGATTTAACATTCACCGAGTGGAACTCAACCCATTTTGAGGAAAAGACAATCAAGTTATAGTCACAAAAGTTGATACCGCTACCTAAATTAGAACACTGCTGCCCTACATTTCCAATTAGATTACCACTGCCCTACATTTTCAATTAACACAAGCTGATTTTCTCAACAAGAAGTTATTTCTTCCTGTACAGGCAAATGAGCATGATAAAAAAAAGGAAAGACTGTCACTTTACGTCAAAATTAAAGACAATTAAATTATTTTTTAAATAAAGTTTTCTTCCAAGAGAGTACTATTTTTAAATTTAATGCAGTAATAGAGAGAAAAAAATAATTATTCAACTTCACAAATTAAAAAAATTAGAAGATTTTACTTTAGTTCTACCAATAAAATCAATACCAGATTGCCACTGCTACTGTTAAGTCGCTTCGGTCGTGTCCGACTCTGTGCAACCCCACAGATGGCAGCCCACCAGGCTCCGCCATCCCTGGGATTCTCCAGGCAAGAGTACTGGAGTGGGGTGCCATTGCCTTCTCCCAATACCAGATTACCCCAGGTTAAAATTACACTTTAAAGATGACTAATGATTATTTTTACAGTTTTTAATAATTTTATTTGGCTGCACTGGATCTTAGTTGTGGCACGTGGGATCTAATTCTCTGCCTGTGTGCTAAACTGCATCCAACTCTTTGTCACCCTATGGACTGTAACCCTCCAGGCTCCTCTGTCCAGGGGATTCTCAAGGCAAGAGTGCTAGAGTGGGTTGCCATTTCCTCCTCCAGGAGATCTTCCTGACTGAGGGATCAAACCCCTGTCTCTTACATCTCCTGCACTGGCAGGTGGGTTCTTTACCACTAGCGCCACCTGGGAGGCCAAGGGTCAAACCCAGGCTCCTTGTATTGGAAGCACTGAGTCTTAACCACTGGTCCACCAGGAACATCCCTGTACTTCTTTTTTGGTTTGTTTTATATAACACTGCCATGTCTTTTTAAATAGTAAGATGGCAACGAGATATAGAACAGCATTGTTACTTGTCCAAATCTAAGCATTTGGCTTTATTGTATGACTGATTTTAATATTTATTATTGGTCTTTATGTTATCAAACAGTCAGTAAATTCAAATGAGCAAAAGACATTTAGTATGTGGTAATGGAGCTGCCTGAAACAAAATAAATACCAATACTATACCATAACCATGGTTTAAGGTACCTACATCTTATCTGAATATTTAGATCTAGGGAAAAATCTAGGCAGCAATCAGCTACTCCCAATCTTAGTACTTAAGTACAGTTGACCCTCCAAATAATGTGGGGCTTACGGGCGCCAACTCTTCCAGCAGTCAAAAATCCACTTACAATGCATAGCTGGCCCTGGAGATTCAATGTTCCTCTTTATCTGTGGTCCTACGTCTGCAAACTCAACCAGCTGGATATTATGTAGAACTGTAGCATTTATTATTTAAAAAACCCTCATATAAGTGGACCCTGGAAGTTCAAACACTTGCTATCCAAAGGGCAACTGTACTTCTTCTTAGTTCACTGTCCTTTGCAGTCAACAATTGCTCCTAAGAGTTCCAGAACTGACTTTTCTACTATCATAGTTGGAATAGAAGTTTTCTTTGATATCTCCAACACTCAGCCCCAAACTACACATTCAAAGTTCTTAATTGCTTTTCTGAAGGCCATTTATATTACTCAAATGAATAGAAGGAAAAAACTAATAAAACAAACGGATAGATAAACTTGGTTAGAGGAATAGTAATACGATAGAAGACATTTTGGAATTTGTCAACTAGTTGCAAGAGGTAATTATGACTCTGCTAAAAAAGATAAAATGATAAATATACAAACGATTTTATAATAAAACATCCAAAAGTCCACACATTTTAATTGTAGTGTTTTAAAAACAAATTTTTAAAATCCTCTATTTTTAAAATTAACAATGACCCTACTAAATACTACCCACATCAAATTATTCAAATAATATTTCCTACTTCGTCTCACTTAGCACTATTCAAACTTCAATGGCCACTTTTCAACTAGTTCCTTTGTTTGCACCCTCTCAATGTCAGCCTCAATTAACTGTCTTATTTTTATGCTGGGCACTATAAAATCTAAATATGGAGTCTGTCAACATCTGGGTGGCCCATGAAAGGGGTTCTGGGCACATGTGAGCCTCTTTAAATTATATGTAAAGTTTATGTATTATGTTTGCATGTATGTATGTTTAGGGGAAGGGACCTATGTTTCATCAGACTCTCAAAGAAAACTATATAATTAGGGTTGTTCAAGCAATTAATCTGGCTTCCCTGATGGCTCAGATGGTTAAGAATCTTCCTACTATGCAGGAGACCTGGTCTGTGTGTTGGGAAGATCCCTAGAGAAAGGAATGGCTACCCACTCCAGTATTCTTGACTGGAGAATTCCATGGACAAAGGAAACTGGGGGCCTACAGTCCAGGGGGCCGCAAAGAGTTGGGCATGACTGAGCAACTAACACTAATATTTTATACAATTAATCTTCCAAATAAGGACACTTAAGAGCAAAAGTTGATGCCAGGACAATAGGCATAAACTGGACCTGTCTTATGTAAACAGGGATGTGTTTCCACCTTACCAACAGACCAGCATTTTAACACAGGAAATATGGGGCCTATTTTGGGTCAGTTCTTCAGATTAATTTATTTAATGTGTGAATGAAGTCTTCTATTAGTGTGTAGACAGTGGAGTTATACTTTGTACAAGATATTCCCTTGTTTCTTCCCTACTTGAGTTGACTCTAAATTTTATTTTAAATTACCTGTTACCATGTTGTTCACTGGATAGTTCTGAAGAGGAAAGTACATCTGCTTTTCTACAACTGGAGTCCTTATAAAATGCTTTTCTGTGCTATAGAATGAAACATATAGAAAGTCATATTTATATTTGTTTTCTGGACTTGTTATACAAATTAGAAATTATTCCAGGCAATATGTATAACAATTTATTGCTCTGTAATAAGACTTCAGTCTTATTGGGTGAAAACATTAACTATGAACTTCTTTTGTGCTTCCAAACAGATGAGGAAACAGTGGCAACAGAGACTGACTTTATTTTTGGGGGCTCCAAAATCATTGCAGATGGTGACTGCAGCCATAAAATTAAAAGATGCCTGCTCCTTGGAAGAAAAGTTATGACCAACCTAAATAGCATATGAAAAAGCAGAGATATTACTTTGCCAAAAAAGGTCCAGCTAGTCAAAGCTATGGTTTTTCCAGTAGTCATGTATGGATGTGAGAGTTGCACTGTAAAGAAAGCTGAGCACCAAAGAATTGATGCCTTTGAACTGTGGTGTTGGAGAACATTCTTTTGAGTCCCTTGGACAGCAAGGAGTTCCAACCAGTCCATCCTAAAGGAAATCAATCCTGAATGTTCATTGGAAGGACTGATGCTGAAGCTGAAACTCCAATACTTTGGCCACCTGATGAGAAGAGCTGACTGATTTGAAAAGACCCTGATGCTGGGAAAGATTGAAGGAGGGAGGAGAAGGGGACAACAGAGAATGAGATAGTTGGATGGCATCACCGACTCAATGGACATGAGTTTGAGTAAACTCTGGGAGCTGGTGACGGACAGGGAGGCCTGGAATGCGGCAGTCCATGGGGTCGCAAAGAGTCAGACATGACTGAGTGACTGAACTGAACTGAACAGATATTTTTGGTTCTCTTGACTGCTTCATAAAACAAGTATTTATTGAGTAATAGAGACCCAGTCTATTCCCTAATATTCTTGAAAGCATGATAATTCAATAATACTTTATAATTAGATAAAATACATAAATACACATGTAATTTTAAATGCTCTAAAAGAAAAGGCTCCATTTTAAATAATCGTAACATTTACTGTTATTGTGTTCAAATAACTGGAACTCTATTAATTAGTACTTGCATATTTTAAGCAAAAAATGATGTCTGGGAAAAAACATGAGGTACACTAAGTGACTTCTGAGTTAAAAACGGAAAAAGTTAAATTATTCTGAGTGTGGTTATATAGTATAATTAATTACATTCTAATTTTTACAGAGCTAAGCAGTTTTTAACTAAAATATCCTATTTTCTAACTGCCAAATAGCAATGTTTACTCTATTCAGTCTATATATAATCCATAGATAATATAACTATATGAGAATAAAAACTTCAATAATAAAAAATTGAGGTCATCCTTAAATTTATTTTCCTAAAAAATATCTAAAATTATACTGAGTGATAACAAAGACTTTATTTTCAATCTGTTTAAAAGTTCATCTAAAAGAAACTATAGCTTGGAGACTTCCCTGGCTGTCCAATAGTTAGGACTCTGTGCTTCCACTGCAGGGGTCATGGGTTTGATTTCTGGTGGGGGAACTAAGATCCTGCATGCCATGAGGCATGGCCAAGAAATTACAAGAAAAGACATTAAAATAGAGAAACCATAGCTCAGTTAGGAAGAGTCTTACAAATAAAGCAAAACAATGTTCCCAGAAAAGTCAGGGACTAAACAAGGATACCCATTATCATTGTTATTATTTACCATGGCTCTAAAATTTCTGGCCAAGCAGAAAGAGATGTGGGAGGGAAAAGAAAGAAATGGAAGAGATAGCTAGTAAAACAGAAGAGCTATATAGTGAAAAAGAAGAAAAAATACTTTCATTATTAAGAAATGATATAAATGTGTACCCTGAAAAGCCAAGAGAAAAAACTGAAATATTTTTAGAATCTTAAAGATTCCAAGTGGATAAATGTAAGACAAATACTCAAAAATAAACAAATTTTCTATGTATCAGTAAGGACTAATGAAAATAAAATGGAAAAAATGATCCAATCCACTATAGCAACAAAGTTCATAAAAATCTAAGAATAATATAATAAGCAGTTTCTGACTCTATCTGTAGAAAAATTAGGAAACTTTACTGAGATATCAAAAAATAAAAACAAAAAAGGCATTGTCTTGGATAGGAATACTGAAAATTATAAGGACATCAATTATTCTCAAATTTAACACAATTCTCAAAGGGATTTTAGTGCTCCAGAAGAAATAATTCTAAAATTCACATGAACAATCACGTTAGACGATCTAACAGAAGGTAAGATTAAATTTATAATAAAATGAAAAAATACCTAGGAATAATCTTAAAAGAAGTATAAGATTTATAGGAAGAAAATATGAAAAAAAATGTTAATATTTATCTACTTATTTGGCTACACCAGATCTTAGGTGCAGCATGTGGGATCTTTAGTTGCAGCATGTAGGATCTAGTTGCCTGACCAGGGATCTAATCGGGGCACCCTGCATTGGGAGCACAGATTCTTAGCCACTAGACCACCAGGGAAGTCCTCTGAAAAAAAATTTTTAAGGTCCACAAAAGAAAACTTGAACAAGTGAGGAAAAATATACCATTTTCTCAGATAGGAAGATTCAGCATCAAAGTCTCCCTAAATTAACCTATAATTTTGGTAATGTCACTAAAAATAACAATAGGAATTTTTAATATGAACAAGCTGGTTCAAATTTCATCAAAATTCAGATGGAAAAGTAAACCAGGAAGAATAGTTAACTAAAAAAATTTGGAAAAGACTAAGGAGGATGAACTAGCTCTAGATATTAAATCATATTATAAATAATTAAAATGGTGGCACTGTTGTATGACAAATGAATGTAATAGAATATACTAATAATAAAGTCCAGAAATAGACCCAAATACTTAAAGGGATTTAACCTAGGATAAAGGTGCCATTTCAATACAGTGGCGGGGGGGGGGGGGGGGGATAAATTATACAACCAACGGACAAAAGTAGGTAATTATCTGAAGAAAAAAAAGGTGAGATCCATACCTCACATCTTACACCAAGATAAATTCCAAATGTGTCAAAGATTTCAATTTAAAAATAAAAAAAAATCATTAAGAAAAACCATAGCAATATAATAACAACAATCTCATAGAAGGTTTTCTTAAAAAAATGACACAAAACTCAAGGAGCCGTTAAAGAAAATATTAGTAAGAATGAATACAGGACCTCGTCCAGTGGTTAGGAATCCACCTGCCAATGCAGGGGACATGGGTTCGATCCCTGGTCTGGGAAAATTTCACATGCCATGGGGCAGCTAAGCCCCTTGTGCTGAAACTACTGAGCCCTCACGCCAAGCCCATGCCCCACAACAAGAGAAGCCACTGCAATGAGAAGTCCACTCGCTGCGACTAGAGAAAGCTCGTGCACAGAAACAAGGACCAGTGCAGACAAAAATAAATAATTTCTTTAAAAAAAGGAATGAATACATACAGTAAAAAATTTCTGCATGCAAAACTCATTTTTATTTATGAAATTTATCTTCTTATATAAATTATGTATTTCTTTGGCAAACAGTCTTCACCTTATTTTACTTATAGCACATCTGGAATGTCACACTACAGGATAAGTCTTAACAAGGCCTATATTTCCAAAGTAGCACGTGTCTACCAGGCACTGTAGAGGAGGATAAAGAAAAGCCAGGATCTGCTGAGACGAAGAAGAGGGAAGGGGTGACATATGTTAGCAAAAGGCTAATGTGAAGGTAGAAATGTTATCACGCTGTGTCAGAGAAAGTATAGAAGAATGGTAATTATCCCAGTTTACCCTGGATTGAGGGATTTCTCAGACATGGGCTTTTCAGTGCTAAAACCAAGACCGTCCCAAGCAAATCTGGATGTCTGGTTACCCTAGCCACGTAAATACAAAATCAATTGGAATGCCAGCTGGTTTAACCTCTTGGAGGGCAATTTGACAAGGCCTATCAAGGATACAAAATGTATACACTCCTGACTCAGCAATCCCCCTTCTAAGAATTACTCTACAGACACTTGCACACATACAAAAGGACATTACTTGAGCAATCACTGAAGCACTGATTTTAACAGCAAATGAGAAATTACCTCAAATCCAATAAAATAGGATAACAGTTAAATAAATTACGGTAAATCCATATAATAAAATACTACATAGCACAAAAATGAAAAAGTTCTTTATGCAGTTAACATGGAATGATCTAAAAGGTAAAATATTAAGAGAAAAGAGGAAAGGTGCTGAACAACGTTTATAGAATATTACCATCTATGAAGAAAAGAAAGAATATTTACTTGAATTTGCCAGTATATGCATATATAAGAACCTGATAATACTGGTTGCTTCTGGGAGGCAAACAGGCTGTCTAGAAGCCAGTATATTTCATAGTTTCCCCTTTTGTGTATCTTGAATTTTGAACCATATGAATATATTATCTATTAAAAATAAAATCTGACAATAGAAAATCATAAGTAGGCATGAAGAACTAAGGAAAAGATTTTTAAAAGGAGAGCAATGAGTTTGGTATTTACATGCCTTTTTGGGTATTAAAATACATAAAGTTATATAACTTACAAGAATATTGTATTTAAGTTATATAACTTAGAAGAATATCAAAACAAATCCACAGATTTATGGAATAAAACACAGCTTAAAAACAGATCTCCAGACATATTAAAAACAACATATGACAAAGGAAATTACACATCAGCTGGAGATAGATTTATTCTCTAAAAAACTTGTAGAAGTCTAAAAATGGGGAAAGAATAGTGAATTTTACATTTTCTGTGAAGGTTATTTGAGGTATGGATAAAAAGTGCTGGCACCATTGCTCACCAAGTTTGTGTTCAATAAACAGAGATGTTTATGACTTTAAAAAAACTGGCGTAAACTTATTTGTAAGATAAAAATAAATTTTGATCTTCAACTGTTAACATATACCATATACAAAATGAATATCTGCAGAAGAAAAAACCTATTTGATATCTAAATGGGAAAGGACTTTTCTGGACGTAAAATCAGTAAAAGAAAAAGGAAAGTGATTAGTTTAACAATGTAAAAATTCAAAACTTGTATCTCCAAAAAATATAAGCCAGATAAACATCTGAGGAAACAATGTGACAAACTGGATATGTGACAATGTGACAAAAAGGATAATATAGCTATTATGTAAAGATATCAGACAAGTTGATAAGAAAAACAGTAAAACTCCCAGTAGAAAATGGGGAAAGGGTAAAAATAAGTCATAGAAAGGACATGTAAAACGCTAACAAATTTTAAAAGATTCAAACCTACTAGTAATCTAAGAAACAAAATGCAAATTAAACCAAGATCCTATTTTTCATCTATTAAGTTAGCACAAGATTTCTTATTAATATACTGAGGAGGATACAGTGAGACAAACATTGGTGGGATTTTTAAATTTGTACTTTTATGGGAAGCAACTAACAATAGGCATCATGGCCTTTAAAAACATTCATGTCTCATTAATATCATAAAATCCACATCTGAGAATTTACATTAAGAAAATTATCTAGGGAATTCCATGGCTGTCCAGCGGTTAGGACTCTGCACTTTCACTGCCGCGTAGCTGGTCGAGAAACAAAGATCCTGCAAGCAATATGGTGCAGCCAAAAAACGAAAAGAAAATTATCTAAAAAGTGGAGAAAGATGTATTCTTTAAAAGATGTTTATGAAGGCGCTACAAGAGCACCAAACTGTCAATTTTTTTTAATTTTAAATTAAAATTTAATTTAACCATCTCTCTTTAAGAGAGATGGTTAAACAGACAATAAGATTAAATGCCAATACAGCCATTACAGACATAATATCAAATAAGGTCTTTAAAAATAAGGAACTGCCCATACAATAATAAATAGAAAATCAAGAGACAGACTCTCTGCTGTCTGATCTCAACTCTACTTAATGTATGCATGGAAGTCGCTTCAGTCATGTCCAACTCTTTGCAACCCTATGGACTTCTGTGTCCATGTGTCCGGTGTCTCAAGCACCAGGCTTCTCTGTCCATGAGATTCTCCAGGCAAGAATACTGGAGTGGGTTGCCATGCCCTCCTCCAGGGGATCTTCCCGACCCAGGGATGGAACCCACGTCTCTTACACCTCCTGCATTGGCAGGTAGATTCTTTACCACTAGTGCCACCTTGGAAGCCCACTTAATATGTATATCTGCATAAAACTAGCAAGAAATGTACTAATGTTGATGGTGGTTATCTGAGTGGTGGGTTTGCTTACAATTTAAATTTTCTTTATCCTTTTTTTTGTTAGTATTTACCATTTTGACAAACTAGATGCATTATATTTATTATAAAATAAGAACAAGAAAAATAAGCAAAAATTGATGCCATTTTCAGAAGATTTGGGAACACACTGGGAAAGGAAAACACCACAGTGATTAAGAGTTTGGACTCTAGAATTGGTTTCAAATTACCTTCACTACTTAAATAATACAGGGTGAATTATTTAACTCTCTGAACGTGTTTCCCCAATTGTAAAACGAGGCTAATACTATTTATCTATCTTGTAGGGTTGTGAGAATCAAATGAAATACTGTGAATGGCTTAGCTCACCAATGTCTTTCATTTGGCACGTGTTCACCAACTAGCTCACCACCTGGTGGTCAATATTACACGCGCTGCTGGCTCCACAAGGACAGGCTCCAGCTCTATTTCCGTTGTTATTTTGTTGTTACTGGAAAATATTGGACATGTTCCCCCCAGATTTGTAAGCCCTCTTTGTATATTAAGGAAAATAGCCTTTGTCAAATGTTTTGTCAAGTTTTATTTTTCTTTTAACTTGGTTTATATTTCTATTTCCAGGCACAAGTTTAAAATACTTTTGGTAGCCATATTATCAGTCTTTTCCTTATGCTTCTGCATTTTGCAGGACAACCATTTCTTGAAGGGAAAAAAAACACATCTGTTATCTTCTCCAGTCAAGTGAATCACTGGGAGTTACTTTTTAATTTCTATTTCCCATTCTTCTCTTACAAGGTCACTTAGGATAACTATTCTCTCCTTTACTAATTCCTTAATATCTTCATGGTCTCACCTTTTCAATTTCATTTTTCTTCCTAACCTTACCAGTTTCTTATCTCAAAAAGCATAACAAGTTCAAAGGAGTTCTATGAATAGAGATTACAAAGACCTAGAATATGGATATTCAAACTTAAGTGGTGGATTATCTATAAGTTACGGGACCATGAAGCGATAGTTCACTAAAATTAAATACACAACTTTGTGCTAAATCAGATAATAACGTATATCAAATTAAGGAAAACCATATAGGAAGTACAAATTGAACAAGAAAAAATTATGGGAAATAACTTGAAGGTAAAAAAACTACACTATATAAATTAAACTCATTAATTTTTATGTTGAAGAAAGATCATTTTATTTCAGCAGCTAAATCCCAAACTTTCAATAGTTAATGCTCCCTATGAACATTTGGAAGCCACTGAAGTGGAAAATACAGGACTAGATAGTGACTAAGCCTGAAACAAGGGGGCCCCTCACAGATCAGCCCTAACACAACGCCAAGTCCATGTTTGTCTGTCTTTTAAAATATAACTTTAATTTCTTAAACCAAAGTAGCCACATTATAAACAATTTGGAAAAGAAAGAGGGAAATCACCCAGAACCTCCAATCCTAATAAAATTACTAATATTTAATTAATTTCCTTATTATTATTACATATATTTTAAAAATAATATAACGGTAATCAAAAAAATCCCGTTTCTTTTCTGTAAGGATAGTCTAGCATAATATGGTTAAATGCATGGATTCTGGAATTAGACTGACCCAATTAAAATCCTGCTTCTCCCCACTTAATAAAAGTTTGTGTGACTCTGGGGAAACTACTTCATCTACCTACACTTGTGTTCCCTCCCTGTCATTTGACCTGAGGCCAGTCTATGGTGGAGATGATGAGGATAACGGCAACCTCCTTCAGAAGGTCCCGTGCACTGACTGCCACACTCAGTGCCCCCAACCCCACCACAGGCCACCACTGACCCACGCCTCCACTGGAGAAGCCTCGACATTCACAGGCAAGTCAGGTCAGTCTCTTGTGGGGTCACTGCTCCTTTCTCCTGGGTCCTGATATGCTCATGGTTTTAAAGTTTGTGCCCTCCAAGAGTCTGTTTCCCAGTCCTGTGTGAGTTCTGGCCACTCTGTGATGGGTTTAATGGCGACCTCCTCCAAGAGGGCTTAGCCACATCCAAGGAGGGAACACAGCTGTGCCCATCAGAACAGGACCCAGTTTCCCCTCAGTCAATCTCTCCCATCAGGAAGTTTCCATAATTCCCTTATCCTTATCCATCAGAGGGCAGAGAGAATGAAAACCACAATCACAGAAAACTAATCAAACTGATCACATGGACCACAGCCTTGTCTAACTCAATGAAACTATGAGCCATGCCGTGTAGGGCCACCCTAGATGGATGGGTCACGGTGGAGAGTTCTGACAAAATGCGGTCCACTGGAGAAGGAAATGGCAAACCACTTGAGTACTCCTGGCTCGTGAACCCCATGAACAGTATGAAAAGGCAAAAGATAGGACATTGAAAGATGAACTCCCCATGTCGGTAGGTGCCCAGTATGCTACTGGAGAACAGTGGAGAAATAACTCCAGAAAGAATGAAGAGACGGAGCCAAAGCAAAAACAACACCCAGTTGTGGATGTAACTAGTGATGGAAGTAAAGTCTGATGCTATAAAGAACAATATTGCATAGGAACCTGGAATTTTAGGTCCATGAATCAAGGTAAATTGGAAGTGGTCAAACGGGAGATGGCAAGAGTGAATATCGACACTTTAGGAATCGGTGAACTAAAATGGACTGGAATGGGTGAATTCAACTCAGATGACCATTATATTTACTACTGTGGGCAAGAATCCCTTAAAAGAAATGGAGTAGCCATCATAGTCAATGAAAGAGTCCAAAATGCAGTACTTGGATGCAATCTCAAAAACGACAGAATGATCTCTGTTCGTTTCCAAGGCAAACCATTCAATATCACAGTAATTCAAGTCTATGCCCCAACCAGTAATGTTGAAGAAGCTAAAGTTGAACAGTTCTATGAAGATCTACAAGACCTTCTAGAATGAACACCCAAAAAAGATGTCCTTTTCATTACAGGAATGCAAAAGTAGAAAATCAAGAGATACCTGGAGTAACAGGCAAGTTTGGTCTTGGAGTACAAAATGAAGCAGGGTAAAGCCTAAAAGAGTTGTGCCAAGACATCGTACTTGTCATAGCAAACACCCTCTTCCAACAACAGAAGAGAAGACTCTACACATGGACATCACCAGACGGTCAACACCAAAATCAGATTGACTATATTCCTTGCAGCCGAAGATGGAGAAGCTCTATATGGTCAGCAAAAACAAGACTGGGAGCTGACTGTGGCTCAGATCATGAACTCCTTATTGCAAAATTCAAACTTAAATGGAAGAAAGCAGGGAAAACCTCTAGACCATTCAGGTATGACCTAAATCTTATACAGTGGAAGTGACAAATAGATTCAAGGGATTAGATCTATAGACAGAGTGCCTGAAGAACAATGAACAGAGGTTCCTGACATTGTACAGGAGGCAGCGATCAAGACCATCGCCAAGAAAAAGAAATGTAAAAAGGCAAAATAGTTGTCTGAGGAAGCGAAAGGCAAAGGATAAAAGGAAAGATATGCCCATTTGAATGCAGGGTTCCAAAGAAGAGCAAGGAGAGATAAGAAAGCCTCCCTTAGTGATAAATGCAAAGAATTAGAGGAAAACAATAGAATGGGAAAGACTAGAGATTTCTTCAAGAGAATTAGAGATCCCAAGGGAACATTTCAAGCAAAGAAGGGCACAATAAGGACAGAAATGGTGTGGACCTAACAGAAGCAGAAGATATTAAGAAAAGGTGGCACCAATACACAGAAGTATATAAAAAAGATCTTCACAACCCAGATAATCATGATGGTGTGATCACTGACCTAGAGCCAGACATCCTGGAATGCAAAGTCAAGTGAGCCTTAGGAAGCATCACTACAAGCAAAGCTATGGAGGTGATGGAGTTCCAGTTGAGCTATTTCAACTCCTAAAAGATGATGCTGTGAAAGTGCTGCACTCAGTGAGTGAGTGAGTGAAAGTCACTTAGTCGTGTCTGACTCTTTGAGACTCCATGGACTGTCCCTGGAATTCTCCAGGCCAGAATACTGCAGTGGGTAGCTGTTCCCTTCTCCAGGGGATCTTCCCAACCAGGGATCAAACCCAGGTCTCCCACATTGCTGGCGGATTCTTTACCAGCTGAGCCACAAGGGAAGCCCAAGAACACTGGAATGGGTAGCTTATCCCTTCTCCAGGGGATCTTCCAGACCCAGGAATCAAACCGGGGTCTCCTGTATGCAGGCGGATTCTTTACCAATTGAGCTATCAGAGCTCAATAGGCCAGCAAATCTGGAAAACTCAGCAGGGGCCACAGGACTGGAAAAGGTCCGTTTTTATTCCAATCCCAAATAAAGGCAATGCCAAAGAACGTTCAAACTATAGCACAATTGCACTCATCTCACATGCTAGCAAAGCAAAGCTTAAAATTCTTCAAGTCAGGCTTCAACAGTACATGAACTTCCAGATGTTCAAGCTGGATTCAGAAAAAGCAGAGGAACCAGAGATCAAATTGCCAACATCTGCTGAATCATCGAAAGAGCAAGAGAGTTCCAGAAAAACATCTACTTCTGCTTTATTGACTACACCAAAGCCTTAGACTGTGGGGATCACAGCAAACTGTGGAAAATTCTGAAAGAGATGGGAATATCAGACTACCTGACCTGCCTCCTGAAAAATGTATCTGCTGGTCAAGAGGCAACATCTAGAACCAGACATGGAACAACAGACTGGTTCCAAATTGGGAAAGAAGTACGTTAAGGCTGAATATTGTTGCTCTGTTTATTTAACTTATATGCAGAGTACATCATAAGAAATGCTGGGCTGGATGAAGCACAAGCTGGAATCAAGATTGCTGGGAGAAATATCAATAACCTCAGATACCCAGCTGACACCACACTTATGGCAGAAAAGTGAAGAACTAAAGAGTCTCTTGATGAAAGTGAAAGAGGAGAGTGAAAATGTTGGCTTAAAGCTCAACATTCAGTAAACTAAGATCATGGCATCTGGTCCCATCACTTCATGGCAAATAGATGGGGAAACAGTGGAAACAGTGGCAGACTTTATTTTTTTGGGCTCCAAAATCACTGCAGATGGCGACTGCAGCCATGAAATTTAAAGACGCTTGTTCCTTGGAAGAAAAGCTATGATCACCCTAAGACAGCATATTAGAAAGCAGAGACATTACTTTGCCGACAAAGGTTCATCTAGTCAAAGCTATGGTTTTCCAGTAGCCATGTATGGATGTGAGAGCTGGACTATAAGGAAAACTGAGCACCAAAGAATTGATGCTTTTGAACTGTGGTATTGGAGAAGACTCTCGAGAGTCCCTTGGACTGCAAGGAGATCCAACCAGTCCATCCTAAAGGAAATCAGTCCCGAATATTCATTGGAAGGACTGATGCTGAAGCTGAAACTCCAAAACTTTGGCCACCTGATGCGAAGAACTGACTCACTAAAAAAGAACCCTGATGCTGGGAAAGATTGAAAGCAGGAGTAGAAGCAGTCAGAGAAGTATCTATAGACTCAAATCCTCCTAGCTACAAATCACAAATATGAAGTTGAACAAATTGTTTCCCCTTCAAAATTAAAGTGAAACATTTAGCTATGGAGTTACAAAAGAATAAATATATATATAAAGCTTTTCCAAAAGATTATGTTAAAGTTGACAGACCTCAGATTCTGGTATTTATCACATAATATATTTACATAATATTCCATTAGGAAATTTCTATATATAGGTTGCAAGCCCACTCTAAACAATAATGTTTCCCAAATTACTTTCCAGATTTACTCTTGTTATTGCCATTAAAAGAGGTAACTTCTACTTACAAATTCCATGGTTGTATTATAATTAGTTAATATTCAATATCGATCAATATTTGAAAGAACAAAATCCTTTATCATATAATCATACAATTTCTAGAGTCAACAGTCAATACAGGCATATGCTACTAACACATTAGAAAAAACACTGGATTGGGCTGGAGCTGAGAAAATTTGGTTCCACCTTGCTAATATCTGGCTATGTGAACTAGGTCAGAGGTCTTACCTTCTTACCTCAGTTTTCTCATTTCTAAAACAGAATAATTAATGATCTTCAAGGGTCTTTTGGTATACTCAATAATTATTATCAAATAATAACCATTCTACCACCATTTATGTCCCTGGAACACTCTAACAAGTCAAGGATTAGAGTATTTGCTAATAATTAGATTCAGAACTTTGAACAAGAACACAACAAGATAATACTGTGTTTTCTTGATGTTGTTTTGGTGGCTCCTGGGATCTTAGTTCTCCAACCAAGGATTGAACCTGGGACCTCAGCAATAAGAGTGCGGCATGTCCTTTTTATTATATCACATTGAGCTGAACATAACAAGAGGTTATTTCAAATTGGTGATGCTAAATTTGATCAGTTGGTTAAGATGGTATCTGCCAGATCCCTCCATTGTAAAGGTACAAGCAATGCTTGCCTTTGTAATTAAGAAGTAATCTGTGAGGTGATCATTTTAGATAATGATTTTAGCATCCATTTATGACCCTTGCCTAAATCAACTATTTTATTGGGAGTGGTAAAGTGCAAATTTTCTACCCTATCATCCTTTCTACATTTATTACCTTTTATTCTGAAAGGAAATTTTCCCTACCCCATCTTTACTTCCCTCCTTCCCTCTTTCCTTTCTGCCTTTTTTCCTCCTTTTGTTCCTCTGTTCTTTTTTTTTCTTTCTTTATGCTTTTGGAGTATTACTGTGGAATCATGGATTTTTTTTTTTAATTTAAAGTATTACAATCCATCACCATCATCATTCTTTTTGGATAAATTCTTATCCCAATTTTTCCTTTGCATAAAGATTCTGAAGTAAATAAAAAACGTGACAAATGTGAGGCAGGATGACAAAAGCTAAAAAACTTACAGTATTGCATACATTTATTGAGGTATTACTCATAAAACAAATAGTACAGCAAGAAATTAATCAAATAGCATCTACACTGGCAGCAAAGAACTGGTAAATACTGTGTACCTATTACTCCCTTAATATTACTGAGGCAAATTTTCAAGCTTTTTATTTTATTCATACAAAAGTCTCAATTTCACTAATGCTACTAATGTTACTAGTGTAAAAACAATGCCAAATGAGATAATGTTCAATAAAAACATGCCCTCTAAATTCCTTACTCTGGGTCACTGGAGTTAACACATCACTAGTACATATTTTAAAGATTACACTGCTTTCAATTTTTTTTGAAACTGTATATTCTGTATAAACTGTATACCTTAATTTACTCTTACCTTTTCTATCAGAAAATGTTGGTCTTGTTCCCAAATAAAACTACCAATTTTTCTCCTTATTTCTGTAGTAAGAAAAATAAATCCAATATTATTTTTCAAAAAGTAACTTTGTAGAATTCACTGAATTTTGTTTTAGGTTTCAAATTTCTAGGTTGGCATTATTCCACTTGTATCAAAAGTACCTACGATACTTGTTTAAAATGAGGACTCTTATTGAATCAGATTGTTGAGGAGAAGCTGGGAACTTGCATTTCTAACAAACTCCAGATGATTCCAATGCATTATGTGAATCATTGTTCTAAACTTTTTCTGCTATATTTTCATAAGGTGTCAGTGTGTTTAGGCCAAGCATTAATAAAGACAACTGTCCAATCAAAATAAAAAGCATAAGATTCCTGAATTTGAGGAGTGCTTAAATAATTCAATAGTTTAGTTTGTTAAACGAAGGTAGGATGAGCAACGTGTCTATTGGGCATGATAGTGCAGGAATCCTACAGTGCTCAGCATGCCAAAGGACCGACACCATCTTAAATCAATGATCTCAGGTTTCCACAGTAGCCCACTCAAGGATAAAAAGTGAACATTCCTCTAGACCTAAGCTGTCTAGATTCCTCTAGACCTAAGCTATCTAGATAAATGTGGGTACCTATTGAAATGTGTGGTTAGTCCAACTTGAGATGTGTGCTATAAGTTTAAACACTGGATTTCAAATCCAGTATCAAAAAAATGCAAAAATTTATCAATAATTTTATACTGATTATATGTTGAAATAATATTCTAGTTATGTTAAATAAAACATATTCTTAATATGAATTTCATCTTTTTTTTATTAACTTGTGGCTATTAGGAAACTTAAAATTAGTATGTTGCTTACATTTGCCTTTCACACTTCTACTAGACAATCCTGGTCTAGGTGAATAATAATGTATACTTTTAATTTTTAAAAAGGAGCATGTTTTCATTTAAAATGGATTTTTTTTAAGTCGAATACATTTTAATGTAAGTTGTTAAACTCAAAGATTTAATAGGAGTGGTAACTTTGATCAGGTAGTCATTCCATAATATAAGCTCCCTGAAGGTAGGTATGGGATTCCCTGGTGGCTCAGAGGGTAAAGCATCCGCCCACAATGCGGGAGACCCTGGAGAAGGAAATGGCAACCCACTCCAGTACTCTTGCCTAGAAAATTCCATGGATGGAGGAGCCTGGTGGGCTATAGTCCATGGGGTCGCAAAGAGTCGGACACGACTGAGCAACTTCACTTAACGGCAGGTATTCACTGATTTTAAGTAAATCAATTCTCCTATCCAGTCATTATTTGCATAATCACTTAGAACAATTTATTCTTTAAGTTATAACTAGGTTTTGCCAGGACATCAACTATGGAAGAAACCCAATTCTCAAAGTTCCCAAAGCTCTTCTAAAGAAATATTTTTCAAGTTGTTTTTTTTTTTAAATACTCTGCTCACTGGGAATTTGTACTATTTTCAGTCTGTCTCTCTAGGGATGGACACATACACATCAAGAAACACATCAAGAATTGGGTAATAATAAGATCTACAAAAATAGGATATTTAATGCTAGTTCATAACATATAGGTAGGATTTGGACAGAACTGGCCAAGAATGTGTGTTCCTAGCAGGGAAAACTGAAAGAACCAATCTCAGAAGCAATTTATTCATTTGCTCTGTACTTCACAGAGTTGCTGAAATAATTAATGTGCAAGTACTTTCAATAATATAAAAACAATGCAAATACATGGATTTATTATCACGATGAGTCCTGAAATATCATGACCTAAAGCCACTGAGTTTTTTTACTTTTCAGCATTGGCATACTCAGATGTAGAGATATAGTCGCGCGTTGTATACTACAGTTGGGAAAAAAAATAATGGTGCGAGTCAAAACTAGCAACGAGTGTTGATTGTATACTCACAGGTCAGATTACTTAATATATTACCCTCAGAACAACTGAAACGGGAGTAAATTGACTGTCTCTCCTATCATCGATATTTATTAGCCGACGGCGACTTCCAGCGACAACTCCTGGCTCCTCGTGACCCAAAAGGTACCCCAGGTGACCTTCGGGTACCTCAACGTGTCCGGGTGCGAGGCGTCGCAGCTGAACAAGAAGTCGGCGGCCCTTCGGTCACTGAGAGTCCCGCCTTCAGCCACTGTGGGAGCAGAAGCACAGGGTGAGCCCAGCAAGTGCCCCGGGGCCAAGGCGCCAGAGGGAGGAGCGCTGCTCTCCTCACCACCTCGTCCGCCCCACTGCCCAGCCTCCTACCCCAAAACTGCCTCAGGTCGCGGCTGACGCTGCGGCAGAACCAACCGCGCTGTCCTTGAAACATGGCGCGCCTCACGCCCCTCACACGCGAGAACTTGGTGGGCGGAAGCCGAGGTCACTGATTGGTCCCGGGTCCGAAGCCAAGCTCCATGATTGGTTGTCAGAGTCATGCCTCGGGAAAGCGTGAGGCGCGACGGGGAGGCTTCCCGCTCTCCGGGTGGGGCGGCGCGGCCCGAGGAAGCGTGAGGAGGCCTCGCGGCTCTCCCTGACTCGGCGGCGGAGGAAGGTGTCCTGCTTGTGCGTTTTAAACCCTAAGTATTAACAAAGGTTTTGTGCTGTGGCATTACTTTGAAACAAAACCCATTTTATCTCTTTTAAATAAATGTTTCAGTTGGAGTCTCTGAAAGAGAAGAACTCTTAAACAAACATATCATTACCACATTTAACAAGGAACCTCCCTGGCGGTCCAGTGGTTAGGGCTCCACAGCTGCCATTGCAGGCCTAAAAAAAGCAAAGAACCCAAAAACCTTTCTAAAAAACTTGTTTAATATACTAATGTGTCACCAGTGTTCAAGTTCCCCACATCAGTTTTGGTAAGCTACATTGTTCCTGCATGGGGTCCATTTATTCTAAAATTTAAAAAATATGGATACAAAGTTGAGCATTGCCTGGGAAATCCAATGCACAAAGGAGCCAGGCGGATTACAGTTCATGGGGTCACAGCGAGTCACACACGACTGAGGGAGCGCGCGATAAAAACCGCTGTGATGGCCGCTGATGTCAGGCTCTGTAGCAGTGGTTCCGTTTTCATTTGTGATACTAGTTACTTGTGCCTTCCTTTCATGTCTTTGTCCCACCAGAAGTTTGCAGTTCTTCTTAGCCTTTCCAAAGAACAAACTTGTGACATTTTTGATACTTTCATGTTTCATTTGTATCGTAAATTCCTGCCCGTATAATTTCCTTCTACTTTTCTTGGCTTTAAACTGACATTCTTTTTCTAATTTCTTGAAAGAGATGACTTTTTTTCATACTTTGTTTTGCTAGTATGCATATATAAGATTATCGATTTCCTTTAAATTGTGTCCCAGTTTTTCAGATGTCATTTTTTATTATCATTCGATTAGAAATATTTTCAGATTTTCAATAGGATTTTTTGTTCCATGGGTTATTTAAAATACTAAAAATTTCCAAGTTCATGTGACTGTTTAGTTATCCTTTTATTGATACCTAGTTTAAATGAATTAAGATCAAAGATTATAACTGGTGTAATTATAATCCTTTTAAATTTGTTGAAAGTTTCTTTCTGACTGAAATATTTGGTCAGCGTCCTGTGTGTGTTTACAAAGAATGTCCTGCAGCTGTTGGATGTTCTCAGATGTTGGGTACAGTGTTCTATCTAACCTATGTTCATTGAGTCAAATTTGTTAATCATATTGTCTGGTTCTTCTATCAGTTACTGAGAGAGGCATGTTAACATCTCCCAAGTTATTTGCAGATTTATTAATATATTGTTAATTTTTGCTTTATATGTTGAAATTATGTTGTCAGGTACATGCACATGTATACTTGTTACTTTCTAGCTGATTGACTAATTAAGCACTTAAATATAAAATGCAAAACTTAAAAATATGTATAATAAAACACAGGAGACTATCTCTGACCTGTGAGAAGAGTTTTTTAAAATGAGACAAAAGTATTAAGCTGTCAGAGAAAGTATTTGCAGTGCAGACAACCAACAGGATTGGTATCCAGAACATATAAGTAATCTTATGAATAAATGAGAGAAAATCTAATGCAAAAATTGGGCAAACACCTGTATAGGCATTTCACAGAAGAGGAAACTTAAATGGATAATAAGCTTTTCAAAAGATGCTCGACCACAGTGGTAATTAGGGAAATGCAAGCTAAAACCATGAGATACCATTATGTATTCACCTTACATATCTACCGACCTTAGTAATAACAATGACAAGTGAAAGTGAAAGTCGCTCAGTCGTGTCCAACTCTCTGTGACCCAGAGTTCTCCAGGCCAGAATACTGGAGTGGGTAGCCTTTCCCTTTTCCAGGGGATCTCCCCAACCAAGTGATGGAACCCAGGTCTCCCTCATTGCAGGCGGATTCTTTACCAGCTGAGCCACAAGGAAAGCCCTAGATTAATGGGGACTCCCTCTGCTGGTGACAGTGTAAATTGGCACAGTCGATTTAACCAACTGTTGAGCGTTACTTACTTGAAGACGTGCATGCCCTATGTGCCGCTACTTATTAGGTATAAACCTCGACAAATTCTTGCTCCCATTTACTGGTACACATATCCAATAATGTGTATGGCAGCATTGTTGCTAATGAGGATAGCAACAGAGATAATTTAAAAATAAAACAACTAAAAACAACTACTTACTTATTAACAGTAGTTTGGATATTTAAATTGTTTAATTTTCATACACTGGAACACAACGTAAGTGTGAATTTAAAAAAGCTAAGGAAGACATGCAGCATGATTCCATTTACTTAAAGTTCAAAGAACAAGCATAATGAAACTATACTTTCTAGGAATACATACATGGAAAAACTAAACATACAAGTAGAATGGGAAAACTAAACAATACGTTTGTTGTAAAAATGTATTTATGAATTATTTACAAAAAGAAAAAAACAGACAAAAAACATAGAATAGTGATTAACTCAGGGCTGGGAGAGATACACAGGAGCCTTCAAAGGTTTTCAATACTGTTTCAAATATTTCCAAAGCTAGATAGTGAATTAATGAGTGGGATTTTTTTGTATTATTCTCCAAACTGTACATTGCATTACATACACTCTTCGGAATGTATTTTACAAGGCATTTTTCTTTCGAGCTTCTCACCTCAGTGAATCCCAACACACTGACTGGAGCCTCTTTATCCTCTACTTCATTTTTTGGTTATTATCGGCCTCATCTCGTGTGGCGTGAGAGAAAACCATATATAAGATAGCCCCAGCCATGCTTAGTGAAAACTGTTCTGAGTCTGGGCTTCCCAGGTGGCACTAGTGGTAAAACCCACCTGCCAGTGCAGGAGACATAAGATACGCAGATTTGATCCTTGGGTCAGGAAGATCCCCTGGAGGAGGAAATGGCAACCACTCCAGTATTCTTACCTGGGTAATTCCATGGACAGAGCAGCCTGGCAGGTTATAGTCCATGGGGTCACAAAAGAGTTGGACACAACTGAAATGATTTAACACGCATGCATTCAGAGTCTGTTTCTAGCAGGGCAGTTGGCGTTTTATAATTCATACTCCTTAGAAGAATTCCTCCTTTTAATTGTAATTTGAGTTCTCTGTAACTGGGTTGTTCAAATTACTCAATATAGAATAACCAATTATCTGGGAAAACTGTGGAAAAATTTGTGTCATCTATGTTAAGACAAATACTGGAAAGCTGAAGTAGCATATCTGAAAAAGTATTCAAAGTTGATTCCAACAGATAGTGGAAATTATGTATACACCTGTGGCCTGTTGTAATTCCCCTGGTGATCTGAATAAAACATTCACTATTTTCTTTCCCTTTTTTAAAAACACTTTATTGTGGTATAATATACTTCTCATAAAAATTGCCCATTATGTTTACAGTTCACTTATTTATAGTATGGGCTTCCCTAATGGCTTAGCAGGTAAAGAATCTGCCTGCAATTCAGAAGATGCGGGTTTGTTCCCGGGGTCAGGACGATTCCCTGGAGAAGGAAATGGCTACCCACTTCAGTATTCTTGCCTGGAGAATTCAATGGACAGAGGAGCCTGGCGGGCTACAGTCCATGGAGTTGTAAAGAGTCAGACACAACTGAGCAACTAACACTGTTTATAGTATATTTGTGTGGCTACGCAACTATTACCACAAAACATTCATTTTTAAGAAATACATTTTCCAAATCTAGACTAGAATTTACGTTCATTCCTAATTATTTTTCATTTTTGTCCAACTTAATCACATCTTTTCCTTTGAATTTTCTCATCCTTGACTGGTGAATATTGACCTCCCCTTTCTCTGAACTCTGTAGCACTTGTCTGTCCCAAAGGACAGACTTTACATATCAATTATCTAGAACTCTGCCTGTATATGACTTAACTAGACCCTCATCTCTCCCCCAGATTCTTTGTCATATTACTTGAGGGTTTTTTTTTTTAACCATAGTGCCTAAAATCCCACCATTAGAAATATTTACTTATTTATATGGACTGTATATTAGCTAGTAAGTAGTATTGTGTTGATGTTAAGTTTTCTGAATTTGATAATTTAGTACTGTGATTATGTAAGAGAAAATCTTGGTTCTTAGAAGATACTTGCTGATGTATTTAGGAATAAGAATCCTAATGCCTGCAACTTATTCTAAAGTAGTTCAGCAAAAATGACATTCATAATAATTATAGACACAAAATCATATGGGGTGGATGTCAGGAAGAGAGACTAAGAAAATATGGCAAAATGTTAATGATTGGTAATGTAGGTGGAGAGTATATGGGAGTTTATCATACAAGTATGCAATTTTTCTCTATGTTTAAAGTTTTTTTAAAGATTTAAAAAAAGAGAAAAATCATGTTCCTTTAGTTCAGTGGTTCTCTGCCTTGGACACATTAGTAAGCTTTTAGAAACTACAAATGCCTGGGCCCCACCTGCTAGAAATTCTTATTTAATTGGTCTTAAATGGGGTCCAGGCACCTGAATTTCTTTTAAGTCCTTCTAGATGAACCTTTTTTTTTTCTTTTTATACTTTTATATCCTTCAAAACATCTAGCAAGTTTCCAGGTACAGAATAGGCCTTTATTACATTCCAGTTTAAAAGAATTCATTTTTAAAAAAACATTTCTTAAATGTAGCCATAACATGTCATGGCTGTTTGCCCAAATCAGCAGGTACAAATGTATGTATATTGTATATTCCAACACTACATAAATATTACCTGTAGTGTAGGTATCCTTCCACTATGACAGATAGAATAGGGGGCTTTTACCTTGCCAAAAGAGCTATGCTGATTGTAATTTTAGAGGGCCATGCTGCAGATCCTAAGCACTGCTCCCTTGCCCTCCATCCCTCCCCCCAAAACTGTCAGATATAGAGAATGAAGCCCAGTTAGATGGGACTTCCACGGAAAGGAGACAGGGATGGTTCTTCAAGGGTACTGCTGAGGTTAGTAATGCTTAGAAAGAAGGAACAAGCTAGAGAATGAATATGTTGGAGAGTACAAAATGAAATACACTGCTGTTTAAATTATAGGCAGGAATGTTTGCAAGGACATAGTCAAAAGTAAATGGATATACTTAAATATATTTGAATACAGAAAAACAAGTGCTCCACAGATAGGTAAAGCAAGAAAAAGAGACTGAGAAAGAGTCAGAGATTTGCTGGACTAAAAAAGTAGAATTCAAGACCAGATTATAAACTAGCCCAGTCCATCTTATTTTTTAAATCTCAGGAACAGTTTTCTTTTAATTAAAGTAACAAGTTCCAGAAAATAAATGTTTTGTAAAATTTACGTAAGAGCATAATTAAATAGGAAGAAGAGTGTACATCTGAAAATAATCTGTTAAGAGTCATTATGTTGGAGAATAAGGACCGCATGATAGAATTTGTGATCATGTTTGAAAAGGGCTCCTGTGTCATAGTAGACCCCAGAGAATTAGAATAACATCTCAAAAAGCTCCAGTGAAATCCATTTAGAATACTGAGAGTGGAATTCAATTTACGAATCCTCTCTTCATTTTCCAGAGTTCCCCATACATTGGGAAGAGAAACCAGTGAGACTGGTAGACTATTTCAATATCTCTTTAATAACTCTCTGAATTTACACGATAGTATGACAGATTACTGTGGATGTAAGATATGCAATGGTTCTTTATTCTCTCCACCATCGTTAAGGCAAGGGCAGAAGTAGGCGTAAAGTTTCTCCTTGAACGTGTTACTGAAGCTGTAAATGTGGGTCATAGTTTTAGCATTGTAGAAGGACACTTGTCCTCCCTCATAATCTAGATATATGCCCACCTTGTTGAGGTTGTTAGTCAGTTTCAGACTGCAAGAAGGAAAATCCAGAGCCTTTAGATCAGTTTGGTTCCTTAGTCTTAAAAGCCAGAATCCTTGCGCAGGAGTTAGAGGACAGCTGCCCTTCCGAAGGATGGATTCTCTGACAACTCCAACTGTCCATTTTGTCTTCTTTGCTACTTCTACTTCCCAGTACCACTTTCCAGATGTGAAGCCTTTTGAGCCCAGCACAGCCACACTTGAGTCAAACCTCTCTGGATCATCAGGCATTACCTGCTTAATGTCACCATGCCACACACTGGTTCGGTTTTTGGAGAGCACTAGATTTGGGTGAGCAGTTTTAGGGTCCAGAGTTAATGGAGATAGGCCTAGTAAGAAAATAAGAGAAAGCAGGGCATGGGGAAAAAGGGATGAATGCAGGTTCCCAGAGAGAGTATTTATGTGCTTTATCTCCCCATGCCATATATGCTTAGATGGGCAGGTAATAACTTATATACTCTATGTATATATTGTTTTGATATCCATGTGGCTACATTCTAGACATTTTTTATATTTGTGGTAAAAAATCAGACTTTACTCTGAAGCAATTTATACTCTAATAAAAATTACAGATAATGTAAATCTGTACTAATACATATAAGAAAATACAAATGCTGAAAGGATAAAGATTCAGTAAGTGTGCCCAAAAAAGATGTCTAAGGCAATAAGTATTTTAGTTTGATGTAACATGTATGAAATGTATCAGGATGCTTTGGGTAAACAATGGCAAAAACAGGATGGGTTAAAAACAGTAGCTTACATGATAGAGAAGATAAGGGCTTGCCTGTAAGGAGCAGGTGAGACTGAACTAACTGACACAGAATTTAGAGGACAGTGGTGGTAAGTTTGCATTTGGTTTCATAGACACTGGAACTTTTGAGGTCTAGAATGGTTAATGCCACTGATGATCCAGCTGTGATTCACAAACTGTATAATTGCCAGTCTGGGACAGGACGGTAGAGAAATTGAGAGTAAGTGCTTAGAAACGGTCGTAGAAATCTGACAGAGTAACTTTATGTCAGTCAGTTTAGTTAAAAAACTGGGCACTTTGTAATTTTTTTAACTCCCATTTTTTCAAATAACATTTATATTACATTCTACAAACATCAGTTTTTAAAACTGCCTCTTCATCACAGGTAATTTGACAGGCGGTTTAGACAGATCAATGGACAGCAGTATAAAAAAGGAATTTCTAAATGAAGAGAGGTTGGAAACATATCCGCAAGAAGGTGACACAAATTCTACGTGTGAGATAATTGAGCCTTGGCACAAAATTTGATAAAGGAAACACAAAAACTGTTCAAATCATGAACAAAGATAGAAATATGCATTTGTATTTGTAACACATTTGTTGTTAATGGATTTATTTATCCTCGGAAGCAAGAACAATCCAACCTCTCTCTCTCTTCCCAGAAAAGCTTGAGTCTTTTCCACCATCCCAGAGACTTTTTCTTTCTAACAAAGAGACTTTGAAGAATCCTGAAGATTTTCCATGTAAGCCGAATCTTCTCACTCTCACAGATTGATCCTCATTCATGTAGGGTTGTTATTTTTTCGGATGTGAGGACTAGAATTTCTTTGGAGGTATCATAAAGAATTCCTGCTAACCTTTTTAGAACCCCAGTCTGCTCTCATCACCAAGCCTCTGTCTGACACCTCCAGCTAGCTCAGCCTGCCCTCACTTTGAGGATTCCTAGGAGTCAGCTTTGCATCCCAGCTTTTCTTCTTATGCCATATTCAATCCAACAGTAAGTTCTGTCAGCTCCACCTTCAAAATATATTCTGAGCCTACTCAGACATAACGTCCACAAATACCAGTGTCTTGGAACTACTACAGTAGCTTTTTAACTGTTCTGTTTCCACTCTTGCCTGTCTGCAGCCTATTCTGCCAATAACAAGAATGAGATCATCTAGTTCTCCTACTCAAAATACTCTTATGCTTCCCATCATCCAAGGTAAAATCCAGAGTCCTTACTGAAGAGACAAGACCTGCATGATTTACCCGCTTCTCTGACCTCATCTCCCACCGCTTACCACCTCCCCCCATGCAGTTTGGTCCAAGCACCCTTGCCTTTTGGCTGTTCTTTGAACATACTAAGTTCATTCCTACTGCAGGGACTTGACACTTTCTATTCCTGTCCCTGGACACTCTTTCCCCGCATTGTTTACTCCTTCACATCATTCAGACCTTTATTCATGCAAGTTCAATAGAATGTTATTGATAGAATCTAGCTAGGTATGGAAGTATTTACTGTAAAATTCTTCAAACTTTTCAGTGTGTTTAGAAATGTCTGCAATAAAACACAGGGAGAACCTGTTCAAAGAGGTTTTCTCTGGCATTCTATCTAAAGTAGCATGTTCATCCATCTATCACGGTTTATACTCTTATCCTGCTTTCTTTTCTCTCATAAAAAATTATTTGTTGAGTGTATCATGCTTTGTTTTCTTCTCAGTAGTTATCAGTATGTGAAATTACTTAATTGTTCATTGTCTCTTCCACTAGAGTGTAATCTCTGGAAAGGCAGGGACTTTGTTTTGTTTCCTCCTTTATCTTCAAAATTTGAAACTGTTCCTAGGTATTCAAGTAACTATTTGTTAAACAATTAAATGAACTGCAATTAGAGTTCCATATGAATCTTTGACACTGACTAATTTCACCATGCCTCATATTCCTGTTATCCTTCGCATAAATGCCAGATTGTAGATCTCTCTAAGGATTTAATGTCTACTGTACTTTTATTCTCATTATTCTGTTCTTCAGGTCCTCTGCCTTCACCCATCCTCTAGCTGTTCCCACCCAACCATTTCCACTCTGCCCTTTGGATCTACCTCCCCATTTAACTCTCGTACATCTTCAGGTTACAGAATTCTTTTGTCACCTCCTTAATTTAACATAATCCAGACTGCTTCTTCCAAAAAAAGGCTAACTGAAAAACACCTTCCAGAAGTTCAATAGTCTATTCATTTTCTAAATTCCGATGCTGGAGATCAGGTAGCCACCACCGCCACTTCCAGACCTGTGCTCTATTCCTCAATCTCATGTTAAAAAATCCTTCTTCATTTGAGGCTCTTGTCATTCCATTTCATATTTGCCTCTATCTCTATTTAATGCTATCATCTACAAACTTTTCCTGGTTATACCCCCTGCATTTTGGGTTGGCCTTAGTTTCCTACGTCAAATCTAGCCCATCATTTCAAGGGATTTTACTGTCTTTTGGATATAGCTGCCCTTCTGTTCTTGCACGTCTTTGACTTTACTGCTAATGACTTTTGACTCCTTTGCATTTAAGCTGCCCATATCAATGACTATATTCTGGAACTTGTAGCCCTCAGGAACTGTTCATTCTCTAAAATCTTCAATTCAGGTATGCCATACTGTTTATTTTTTGAGCTTTCTCACTCCCGTCTATCCCTACAACCATTACTTGACTGCATTAACATCTCTAGTCTCCTTTTTCTCTTTATTATCCTAATCTCTCCGCTTCCTGGCTTAAACTTCTTCCCTGAACCCTTCAGCATCGATAGCTTTGTCACCAAGAACCTCCACACTTTGCCCTCGTATGTTTCTGTTTCTGCAGCATCTGCCATGCAGCTCTCCAGCCTCGGATCTATGCAGCTATTCAGATTCACAACCCAGTTCCTCACCATTGCATGGTGAAAATCACAAAATTATGCATACAGATACTGCTACAAATTCATAATTTCTGCTCTATGCTTGGCCATCAACACTGCCCCGAACTCTTATATTTCCCAAATCAAAGCCTCCACTTCCTCACAACAGCAATTTCAAACCTTCATCTCCTCCTCAAATCACTGTTCCACCACTTCGCTCACTTCCAGGCAGAAGGCTTCATCTCCTCTTTCACAGAGAAACTACAGTATATTTTATGAATGAATAGGTGAATGAAGAGATGAATCCCTCAGTTCTTCCTACTCATACTGCAAACCCTGTCCCACAAAAGTGTTTGCTTCTACCGTCTTTATCTCCTCTCCAGTTTTGGAGAAAGCTCTGTAAAGTCAGTACCTCTCTCTTCTGTAGCTCTCACTCTTTGCAGCGTTCACCAATTATTCCCTTTCTTATACTATTGATTTCTGCCCTTCTACAGGCTGCTTCCCTTCAGTATGTTTTTAGAAGTCCTCTTTTGTCTTTGCTTCCACATATACATTTTCCCTTCTTATTGAAGCTTCTCAAATGAGTGATCTATTTACTTCATTACTGCCTTATTCCAAGTTGTTCCTGAACCCTATACAATATATAATAACTTATACTCATTCCACTCTTTTGAAATCACCCATATCAAAGCCACCAATTGTTAAAAGCATCTCTTTTCCAGTTATTTTCTAAATTGGTCTTTGCATTTGGTATGAGTGACCATTCCCTTCTCCTTGACACTCTCTTTGCTTTAAGTTCCATGGGGATTTATTTACTGTTTTTCTCTTATTTCTCTTGCCATAATTCCTCAGTCCCTTCCGAGGCCTGATTGACCCTCATCTGGTGTCACTCTCTCTGACATGCTCTCTCCTTGACTGTGTGTTCTCATTTTCTCATTTGTATCAATAGCTCAGCTACCCCCACTCAATATTATTTACTCCAGCTCTGGCCTCTCTCCTAAGCTCTAGTTAGAATAATTATCCATTTGAATATATTCATTTAATTGTTCTATAGGTCAACACAACATGGCCAAAATTGAACTCATCAGCCCCCTCCAAAATCTGCATCCCCTGTATTTCCATCCTTGACATCACCTTTCTCTATCCCTTACCACTAATTACTGTCCTGTATATTTCAACTCTCAGAATTCTGTCTCTGGAATCTACTCTTTATGTTCCATTCCCATGCCTCTGGATTACATCTTAATAATTTTTCACCTAGAAGGTTGCTACAGACTCTAACTTGGTCTTCCAGACTCTCCTGGGGAGCAGAAACTATGTCTTTTATTTCTATATCCTTGGAGCCCAACGTAAGGCTCAGCATGTAGTAGGCCCTCTCTGGGTATGTCGAATGAAGGAGTGAGCTTTGGTGATATTTTATTGATACACACAGGAGAAGGCAACGGCAACCCACTCCAGTACTCTTGCCTGGAAAAGCCATGGATGGAGGAGCCTGGCAGGCTGCAGTCCATGGGGTCAGGAAGAGTCAGACACAACTGAATGACTTCACTTTCACTTTTCACTCTCCTGCATTGGAGAAGGAAATGGCAACCCCCTCCAGTGTTCTTGCCTGGAGAATCCCAGGGATTGGGGAGCCTGGTGGGCTGCCGTCTATGGGGTCGCACAGAGTCGGACACCACTGAGGTGACTTAGCAGCAGCAGCAGCAGCACATAGTAAGTTGGTTCCAAAGTATACAACGTGGAAAAGAGAAGGGAAATAACTTACACTCCCCCAGCCGGGTGACGAAAGCCACCGTCAGCAGTCAGAGACCCTGCTGACAGAATGCATGCTGATACGAAAATCACACTTTAACTCCATGGTCTTCCTCGCAGTAACTCACAACCCTGATCACTGTGAGAAAAACATCAGACAGATTGCACTAATGTGGCATCCTACAACATACAGAACCAGCAGTCCTCAAGACTGTCAAAATCATCAAAAACAAGGAAAGCCTGAGAAATTGTCACAGCCAAGAAGAGCCTAAAGAAACATGACAACTCCATGTAATGTTGTACCTTCGATGGGATCATGGAGTGGAAAAATGACATTAAGTAAAAACTAAGGAAATTCAAATAAACCATTGATTTTAGCTACTAGTAATGTATTTGTAATGGTTCATTAATTGTAAATAATGTATCACACTAAATATAAGATAATATAAACTAGGGATGAGGTATATGAAAACTCTACTATATTTTCAGTACTTCTGTAAATCTAAAAGTATTCTAAAAAATAAAGTTTATTAAGAAGAAAAAAATACATCAGCCATGCAAAGCAGCAGAAAAATATAGCCCACAGTCAGGAGAAAACTCACACAATAATAACATGTTAGAAATTACAACAGTGGTGATATTAGCAGACAAAGACATTAAAACAGATATTATAAATATCTCTTATTAGCCTGAGAATGTAGATGAACAATGAACATGGTAAAGAAAGAAACTGATGATATAAAAAGATGCAACTTTTTGAAGAAATGTAACTGAAATGAAAAACACCTTAAACAGGATTAACAGAAGATTAGACAGTGCAGATGAAAAGATGAGAGAACTTGAATAGCAATAGCAACTATTCAAAATGAAACACAGATCGAAAAAAGGCTTAAAAAATGCTGAGCATCAATGAGAACTGAGACAATTTTAGGTGGTCTAATGTGATTGGAGGCAGAAGGAGAAGAGGGTGACAGAAGATGAGACGGTTGGATGGCATCACCGAGGCAGTGGACTTGGGCAAACTCCAGGAGATGGTGAGGGACAGGGAAGCCTGGTGTGCTGCCACCCATGGGGTTGCGAAGAGTCAGACACAACTTGGTGACTGAACAACAACAACATATGTAAACTTAGAGTTCCAGAAGTAGAGAAGAAAAGATGGAGAGGTAAAAAACTCCTGAAAAAATAATAGCCAACATTTTTCCAAACTTGATGAAAATTATAAACCCATGGATCCAAGAAAACACACCAATTCCCAGCATAATCAACTTGGTGGAAAAAAGTGACAAAAAACTAAGTCTTGCAAGTAACCAATGAGAAAAAAAGTACATACAGAGAAATGATATAAAAATGATAATAGACATCTCATCAGAAACTATACAAGTGAGAAAACAATGGAGTGGCTTTTTTAAAGTAGTAAAGTCTATCAACCCACAATTGTATATGAGGAAAAAAATTTTTTAAAAATAAGGTAAAATAAAACTGGTGGTATCCAAACATTGTCATGATAAAACTCAATGTGTAGTATAAGATTAAAAAGATGACATAAAAAATGGAGACTGATATTAAGAGAAACAAAAAGAGTCTTCTAGACCAGCATGGATAGCACTCCATGTGGATGAACAAGAGGCAGAAAAAAAAAAAAAAAAAGCTGAAAGTAAAGTGGGAAAGCAAAGCAAGAGCAGTGAAGGCAACGAAGGGTTTAGCCTGGTAGACCCTTAAAAAAACTCAAAAAATGCCACATGGGATAGATCCAGTGTATACATTGGTTTCAGCGTCCACCAAATGAAAACTTTATTTCCATGTTTTAACTTGGCTTTTTTCAATTTAAATCCAGCATAACTTCTCAAATTTGTTTTGGGAGCTTGAACAAAATATTTTCTTTGATGGATTTGAAACAGTCGGAAAGATAGACATTATCAAACTTTGGCAAGAATTTGGAGGAACTGGGACTCTCATCCATTGGAGGTGGGAATTAAAATGATGCCACCACTTAAGAAACAAATGTGATAGTTTCTTATAGTTAAGCATATACTTAACATACAACCCAGCTAAGAAATGGAAGGAACCCAGCAATCCCATCACTAGATATTTGCCCTGAAGGACTCAAAGCACGGACTTCCCTGGTGGTCCAGTGGTTAAGAATCCACCTGCCAATTCAGGGGACACGGGTTTGATCCCTGGTCCAGGAAGACTCCACATGCTGCGGAACAGTTAAGCCTGTGCACCGCAGCTGCTGAGCCCAGGCGCTGCAGCTGCTGGAGCCCGTGTGCCCTAGAGCCCATGCTGTGCGCCCCCGAGCTCTGCAACAAGAGAAGCCCCTGCTCACCAAAGCTAGAGAAAGCCCAGGTGCAGCAACGGAGACCCAGCACAGCCAATAAATCAATCAAAAAAAAATAAATTTAAAAAAAAATTAAAGCAAAAAGACTTATAAACAAATATTCAGTCAATTTTCTTCATACTAGCCATAAACTAGAAACTATACAAATGTCCATCAATTGGTGAATGAATAAGCAAATTGTGATGTATCCATAAAATACAGTGATTGATACATGCAACAACATAGGTGAATCCCAAAAAGCATTTTGCTAAATGAAAAATGACAAACAGAAAAGACTACATAATACATGTATGAGATTTTAGAAAAGACAAGTAAAGTGAAATAAAGTAGATCAGTGATTATCAGCAACTGAGGACAGAAGGCAACGATTGACCACAGAGGGTCACGCAGGAACTTCGGGGGATGACAGAAACGTTCTCTATCTTGATTTTGGAGATGTTTACGTAAGTGTGTACATTTGTCAGACTCATCAAATTGTACATTAAAATTAGCGAATTTTCGTCTATGTTAATTATACCTCAGTAAAGCCAATTTTTTTCAGTGTCAGCCACCTGGAAAAATTAGCAGGGGTAGATGTGAGATTTTCATTAAGTCAGTAATTACAAACAATAATGAGTCTATGAAAGAGTTTATTTAGAGCTCTATGTCTGTAACTTTTTATTTTGAAGTTTATTTTATGTTCTTAAAATGTTGTTTGTAATCTTTTGTCCTGCTCAGTTGTTGGTTTTGTTTTGGGTTTTTTTTTTAGTATCTGCAGGATGACAAAAACTTAAGTCACAGCCATTGAAATAATTGGTTTTCTTTTGAAGCACTTAAGATCTCTAAACAATCTCCTAAGGTGATATACTCTATGTTATGAACATTAACCACAAGAGGAACTCTACTCATACATATGATGAATGTGTATAGTAACTTCCACCTTCAGGGCAGAGATGCCTCAGAGACTTATATAACTCTTTTAGAAAAACATTAAAATATTTGTTGTTACATTTGATAGAACAGTCAAGCAAAATCATAGACTGAGAAGTTAGTTCTGACACCAGACTCTATTCACAAGTATAAAATCCTGAATTCTTAGATAACAGTAAGAGAAGAAATTCAGTCATACTAACTAGCCTTTTGGCTAAACTTCACCCCTCCCTCCGTCTAGACTCGAACGTACTGTTAGGGCCACAGAAGAGGCCCTGAGAATGAAATATAAATTGGGAGCCCCAGGAACCAATGGCTCCTCCCCACTGATACCTGGAGAGAGAGTGGACTGCATGTCCCTCCACATCATGTACTGGATGGGCCCTTTGAACACGCCCGGGCTCAGCTTTCTGGAGACAAGCTCCCTGGGCGTCAGCACTCGCATTCCTTGCTCCAAGCTGCAGGGGAAGTAAATTGTTTATTCTTAGACATCCTCCAGGGACTAAAGGCAGGGTATTCATACCACAAGGAAACACTTACCTATCCAAGAGAGGTGTCATGTCCTAGAAGAGGAAAGGAGAAATAGAAAGGTTAGATGCATGTTCATCAGCTCCAGAAATTTGTTTGGTGTTACTGGCCACCACCAGAATTTGATGGTCAAAACTGCAGTCCCCCCCATTCCATTGCCACCAACTCCTCTCATCCTCCAAATGCCTTTTCTGATCTTCATCCTTCATCTATCCCAGGATAAACTGGCTTACTTTGCTCTGATTTTCTAGAGTTTCTTTTTACAGGAAACAAGAAAAAAATTAAGGTTAAGCTGTTTTTACCTTTACTGCCACATAGACTCAGGAGAACAACACAATAGATATTCCCACCCCAAGGCCACTTTCTTTACTATGGCTAAATTAAGCATCTGAGTCCTAAGGTAGTAACCAGTGCCACTTTAGAGGTGAAGCGTCAGGTAGCAAAGATTGGCAAACAGCTTTTCAAACAGGTCAATTTATGACTGCTGAGAGCCAGTAAAAGATACAGTTTAGGTGGCAACATTCTTATTTTTGAGAAATAAAGCTTCAGAGTTCTTTATGGGGAAATATTAAAACATATTGGTTTTAATGGCATCTTACTATCTTCTTTACTAGGCGTGAGAACTTTCAATTGAGTATAAGGCAAAAGGAACCTTCTGCTTTTCTCCCAGGGAATCTTAAAATCACTACAGCAGACTTTTTTCCCCTCCTGGGAGGGAAAATCTGTACATTCTTTCCAACCCTCTCTTCCCCCTTCTATTGTACCCATAGTCATGTTGGTATGGAGTCTCACTTTGAGAAAGTCGAAGGGGTTCTGCTGCTCCATCCGTGCCTGGATGCTCACCAACATCTCCTTGGCTAAGAGACACTCTTCCTGAATGTGGCTCAGATTCAGCTCCATCTCCTCATTCAAGGCTTTCCCCTCTTCTCGGAGCTCACTTAAAAGGTCCTTTTCTTTGCTGTGCAGGAACTGATGCAGCTTTAGAAACTCCAGGGAGATGTGTTGCTGCAGATGTAGCTTGTTTTCCTGGAAACCTCCATGATCATCACCATGGTAATTACTGAGACTAGCATCTGGTATGGGGGCCCACACCACCTGCACTCACACATCTTGGGAAATACCATTAACAGGAAAATGCCTACAAATACTGCATATCAACATTCAACTGTACTAAAAGGAGGCCTTTGGGAAACTTACTCTGTCTTTCCCAGCTAGTTTAATAGTTAGCTTTGAAATAGTCAAAAGTCATCTCTAGGTTCCTGTTGCAAAACCGAGGTGGCCATCTTAACCAATCCCATCTTAAATAAGACTGTGGAGTTAATCAAACATTTTAAAATGAACAATAATACCCTTTTATCCAGAAGTACAAACCAAGTGATGCTGTTAGACTGCGTCCATAGGGGGCTGGAAGAACTGTCCTTTTTTAAGAAATCAGAACTGGAGGAGGTGCCATTCCTGCTGCCAGGACAGTGCAAAAGAAGCCAGAGAAGGGCAATGTTTGAAGTGGATAACTGCTACACTGGCAGCTCTTTTCCTAGGTGACTTCAGCTTCCTCATGGGTAAGCCATCTGACCTCCTGGCTTCTCAGTTCCTCATCATCACTTCTAGTGATTTTTACCTTTATCTAGTCATTCTTTTAGTCACATTGAGGGTTTTATCTTCCCCAGCAGTTGTACCATCTCCAGAATTAATTTTTTATGTTCACCTACCTAGGTTCCACTATTACAACAGTTATTGGATTTCATAGAATCCTCCTATTCATTGACCCCTCCATTTCTGTTCATCACCTTCTCTGTCTTCATGTCCCGCTCTTATCCAGCTTATATTCTGTGGTCAATCACTCTAATTGTACTCTTTAAAATAGTCTTAATTCGCACTGTCCTCTAGGTCAGACACTTCCATTTTTCCTTTTACCTATTTTGCCACTATTTCTCAGTCTCATTTGTTAGTTGTGTCTCTAACCAAGCTCTGAATATTAGATTACTTGACATTCTGTCCTAGGCTCTTTCCCTTTCTCATTCGACACTCTCTTTCTTGGTAATAGCCTCTGCTCTCACAACTTTGAAGTGTAGTCTATACACTGACTCATTTTCAGCCTAGACCAACTTCTGAACTCCAGATTCGTATATGCAGCTGTCTATTTGATATCACCACTCGCCTCTCACATCTGATCAGTCACCACATGCAGGTAGTTTTTCTTTCCAAAGCATATGCTGACGCTATTTATTTCTTTTAGTCTCTACTGCCTTTTTAGTCCAAGCTGTCATCGTTCTCTGGGATCACCGCAGTAGTCTTCTAACCCGTATCCTTGTCATCGCCTTTCCCCAGTCCATAGTCCACACAGCCACCAGACTGATGGCTTCAAAACGAGATGAGACCATGTCCTGTTTAAACCCTTTAATGACTTCTCAATGATGCACAGAATGAAATTCAAAATTCATAACATTATCTTCAAGGACCTACATGATTGGGCCTTATCTGCCTTTTCAGGCTATTCTTGCCTACCATGATCCATCTTAATTGGCCTTCTTTCTGTTTAACATAGTAACTAGCTTCCTGTCTTAAGAACTTTTCTATAATGCTCTTTCCTCTTCATAGAACATTCTCCAGGCCATTTCCTTCATATTCTCCTCACCCAGTTCACTTGGCTAAAGATAACACTTATCTTTTTAATTCTCGATTTTTAATAAGAAATTTTTAATTTCAATTTTTAGTAAGTGACTTCTTCAGTCTAGATTAGGTTCTCCATTTATATACTCTAATATACTGTATATTTATAATCATTTATAGTAATTATCACAGTGATGTTTTATTACTGGTGGGATTATGTAATTAATATCTGCCTCCCACTATAGTTGGAATACAATATCTAGCATAATGCTGCACCACTTATATATTTGTTGAATGAATGAGTGTTGACTGTAATAGCTGAACTAAGAACTCTTACAACAAGAACACGATTCTCTTGAGACATCGTTATTTCCATCTATCCTTCTTCTTTCCCTCATTATATTTATTTCTTCTTCCAGATGCCAAACGCCAGAGAAGACTCTCCTCTATAGAATAATTAATGAAGAAACAGAACTCCCAAATTATTCCCCCAACCTAGGAACTGATTTGCCAAGTCCCTAACATTAATGTTGTTCTAGAGCTCCTGTGAAGTTGAAAGTATAAGCAGTAGTTTTATTTAGTTTGGGAAAAGCTAAGAAGGATTAGATCAAAGAGAAAAGCCAGCAATCTAAGAGACCTTGGTTCAGAGATGCCTGGTTTTAAGCCCAAAGAAAAGAAAGGTATTTCTTTGAACATAGCAATCTTTAGTGGATTTTTTAAAAATAAATTCCTTATTTTGCCATAGATAATAGGAGAGATCAGACAGATCACAGCCCCACAGCAATCACTTAGTGACTGCACCATGGAAAGGATCAGCTTATCTAGGGGAAAGGTCAGTCTGCTCTCTCTGCTGACCAACTATTGGGGACCTACTCCGCTGCCGTAGTTCTTCCCACCCTACAGAGTCTGTTTTCTGCGTCTATAGCTCGGGTGCCATTTAGCATTTTGTTATAGATGTAAAGGTGCCTTTCCACCCACATAGCTGAAGTTACAAGGAGGGTATAATTCCAGTTCTGTCTCATGATCCCTCCACCCTGCTCCTCACCTTGTGAGCAGCAATAGCATCTTTCTGCATGTTCTTCAGGGACTGAAGCTCCTTCAGGGTTGCCTCCAGTTGACCCTGATGGATGGTAAGCTCCTCCTGGGGATACCATAAAGAATTAACCCAGGCTAATTGGGAGATAAAGGGCCGTGAAGAACATCTACCCCAAAGCCCCAGGGTGTCGGGGGAAAGAAAGCAAGCTCCTGCTACAAAAGTCTCCTTTCCCTTGTATCATAATTCCTGTCTCTTGCAAAAATTGTGAAGAAAATTACAAACTGCAGAAAAACTAAGTTGTATCTTCTTCTTAGCTAACTACGGGGCTTCGAGGAAGATAACAGAACTCTGTACAAGTAGGCCAGAGGTCCTTTACTGCTTCCCTATAATTGACAACTACAGAGAAAGAACTTTGCAAGATATGTTGTATTTTTTGAGCTCTCTGAGCTTTCTAATAATCACTTGAATGAAGGGGTGGTATTGAAAGAAGTCCAACAAACGATTTTTCCCAGACTTCCTAAGGAATTGCTCAAGACTGTTCAAGACTCGGGGCTCACCCACCGTGAAGAAACGGACAGCATCAGAGATCTGCAGGAATTCTTTAGACTGCCCCACAGACAATCGAGCATCTTTGCATTGAAAGCATATTAGTCTCCCATCTGGCTTACTGAACAGTTTCAGGTTCTCTCCATGCTCAGGGCACCGTGGATGGCCCTTGAGCAGGGGTAACTTCTTAATCTTCTCTACCAGCTTCTCCAGTACAAGGTTAAATGTACAGTTGCTGTATTGACATAACATCTTACACTCAGGACAGAATGTTTCTTTTGCTTGCTGCTTCCAAAAGTTTTGGATACAAGATTGGCAGAAGTTGTGGCCACAGCTTAGCATTAGTGGATCACAAAACCAGTCATTACACAGTGGGCAGTGTAATTCCGTAGTAATATCTTGTATCTGCACTTTGGAGGATATTTGGGTGACCAAATCATTCACTTCAACGTAGCTGTCTGAGTCAGTGTTGGAGGAGAGGTTGGAAGATACCTTTGAAAAAGAACAGCTAAAATGAGTTTCTCTTTCTTGTTGCCCACTTCAGCATTTCAGGGTAGTGGGCTCTGTTCCTAAAGGAGCTGAGAATTGGTGCAGCCAGAGGAAAAGCACTATCTCTTCTTTGAAAGTGATCAGTAAATTCAGTGTTCTCTAACATCAGAGTTTATTCTACTGCCAACATTATTAAACTTTAATAGAGAACCAAAGCAGAAGAAGAAAGAGTACCCAATCAAACAAATGTATTTCATTGTAGGTCACTTCTTCTACTCACTTTTTCCTTGTATCAGTTGAAAGTTTTACTTTAAACATCTGTTCTATTAGTTATTACCTTTCATTTTGTTTTCTAGAAGTCATGTGCAAAGAATTGGAAAATCATTCAGATTCCTCAGTCAATGACATAATATCATCAAGGCCCTTCACCCTTCCTTTTTAAAAAACACGTTTCAGAAATAACATTTATACAGAAAATGTGGAATCATAAGGGTACAGATCAATGACTTTTCACAAAATGAACATATCTGTGTAATAATAACCCTGATCAAGAAACAAAACATTTTCAGGATAACCAACAAGGTCATACTGTATAGCCCAGGGAAGTCTACTCTGGATGGGAGTGGAGAGATTGGGGGAGAATGGACACATGTATATGACTGAGAGTCACTTCACTGTCCACCTGAAGCTATCACAAAGCTAATTGGCTATGCTGCTGCTGCTGCTGCTGCTGCTAAGTCACTTCAGTCGTGTCCAGCTCTGTGCGACCCCATAGACGGCAGCCCACCAGGCTCCGCCATCCATGGGATTCTCCAGGCAAGAATACTGGAGTGGGTTGCCATTTCCTTCTCCAGTGCATGAAAGGGAAAAGTGGAAGTGAAGTCGCTCAGTCGTGTCCGACTCTTAGCGACCCCATGGACTGCAGCCTACCAGGCTCCTCCGTCCATGGGATTTTCCAGGCAAGAGAACTGGAGTGGGGTGCCATTGCCTTCTCCGCTAACTGGCTACACTTCAATATAAAATAAAAAGTTAATTTGAAAAAAGAATAAAATTGAAACTAGCATTAAAAAAAGAAAAATATTTTCAGCATCTCAGAAGCCCCCCATATGCCTGCTCCAAATCACTATCCCTCATTAAGACTGACCCTCATCCTGACTTCCAACACAATATGTTAGTTTTACCTGTTTTTTAATTTTATATAAATGCAAACATATACTCTTTTGTTGTTGACCTCTTTTGTCAACGTTATATTTGTGAGATTTATTCATATTGTTCTATGTAATTTTGGTCCATCCATTCTCATTGCTGTATAGTATCCAGTGTGTAAATATACCATGATTTATTTCTCTGTTCTCCTGTTGATAGACTTTCTGAGTAGTTACCAGTGTGGAGCTGTTGAGAGAGTCATTTCCTAGGCAGGTTGATAAGAAGTCTAGGGGTCCCCAAGGAGAGAGGGGTCTGGAATTCTCAAGGAGGAAGAAAGGACAAACTTTTTTTTTTCTTTTCTCTCTACATTCCTTAGGATTATATAACAATAATGTATCCTGCCTGAGGACAGTCTCTGGATTAAACTCTCTGGATTCTAATTCTGTTATCTTAAAATGTAAATTATGGGAGTAGGTCTGTCTTTACAAGGATTGTAACAATAATGTATCCCGCCTGAGGACAGTCTGTGTTAAACCTTCTGGCTAATTCTGTTATCTTAAAATGTAAATTATGGGAGTAGGTCTGTCTTTACAAGGATTATAACAATAATGTATCCTGCCTGAGGACAGTCTCTGGATTAAACCTTCTGGCTAATCCTGTTACCTTAGCGTATATAACTCCACTGCTAACACTAGCAAGGGGGTACTCTTCCTGCCCCCTTCTGATGCCTATGTCAGAAGCTTTCTCTGTCTCCTTTGTACTTTAATAAAACTTTATTACACAAAAGCTCTGAGTGATCAAGCCTCGTCTCTGGCCCTGGATTGAATTCTTCTCACCCCGAGGCCAAGAATCCCGGCATCTTTACGTGGTTCAGCAACAAACCTTTCACTATTATAAATAGTGTTGCTAGGAACATTCCTGCTCATGTTCTTTGGTGAATATATATTATATACAGACATATGTTGGAGATATTGTGGGTTGGGTTCCAGGCCACCACAGTAGAATGAATATCAGAGTAAAGTGAATCACGTGCAATTTTTGGTTTCCCAGTGCATATGAAAGTTATTACTGTGATCTGTTACATGTGCAATAGCATGATGACTAAACAGTACATATCTTAATTAAAAATGCTTTTTTGTTAAAATATGCTAACCATCATTTGAGACTTTAACAAGTGGAGTCTTTTTGCTGGTAGAGAGTCTTGCCTCTGTGCTGATGGCTGCTGACTGCTCAGGGCGATGGTCGCTGAAGGCTGGGGTGGCCGTGGAGGTTTCTTGGAATAAGTAGTGAAGTTTGCTGCGTTGATTGACTCCTCCTTTCACGAATGATTTCTCTTTAGCATGCAGCACTGTTTGATGGCATTTCACCCACGCTAGCACTTCTTTCAAAGTTGGAGTCAGTCCTCGCCTCTGCTTTATCCCTAATTTTATGTCATAGTCTAAATCCTTTGTTGCAATTTCAACACTCGTCGCAGCGTCTTCACCTGGACTAGATTTTATCTCAAGAAACCACATTTTTCCTTCATCCATAACAAGCAACTTCTCCTCTATTAAAGGTTTTTTGTTTTTTAATGTGGACCATTTTTGAAGTCTTTGTTGAATTTGTTATAATACGGCTTCTGTTTTATGTTTTGGTTTTTTGGCCACCAGGCATGTGGGATCTCAGCTCCCTGACCAGGAATCAAACCCACATCCCCCGCATTGGAAGGTGACCACCACTAGACCGCCAGTTGTTTTTGTTGTTCAGTGGCTCAGTTGTGTCCCACTCTTTGCAACTCCATGGGCAACAGCACACCAGGCTTCCCTGTCCTTCACTCTCTCCTGGAGTTCACTCACACTCTTGTCCATTGAGTCAGTGAAGCCATCCAACCATCTCATCCTCTGTCATCCCCTTCTCCTGCCCTCAGTCTTTCCCAGCGTCAGGGTCTTTTCCAGTGAGTCGGCTTTTTGCACCAGGTGGCCAAAGTACTGAAGCTTCAGCATCAGTCCTTCCAATGGATATTCAGGGTTGATTTCCTTTAGGATTGACTGGTTTGATTTCCTTTCTGTCCAAGAGACTCTCAAGAGTCTTCTCCAGCACCACAGTTTGAAAGCATCATTTCTTCAGTGCTCAGCCTGCTTTATGGTCCAACTCTCACATCCATGGAAAAAACCGTAGCTTTACTAATACGGACCAAAAAACCGTAGCTTTGACTATATTTGTCATAGCTTTTCTTCCAAGGAGCAAGCGTCTTTTAATTTCATCACTACAGTCACCATCCACAGTGATTTTGGAGCCCAAGAAAAGAAAAGTCTGTCACTGTTTCCATTTTTTCCCCGTCTATTTGCCATGAATTGATGGGACTGGATGCATGATCTTAGTTTTCTGAATGTTGAGTTTTAAGCCACCTTTTTCTCTCTCCTCTTTCACCTTGATCAAGAAGCTCTTTAGTTCCATGAAATTGCAGTTAATTGAGTCATACCTCTAGGCTCCACTTCCAGTTCTAGTTCTCTTGATATGCTACCACGTCTGCAAGTACTTCCTCCACTGAAGTTTTGAACCCCTCAAAGTCTTCCTTGTGAGTTTTAATCAACTTCTTCCAAATTCTTGTGTAGAGTTCTTGAGTAATCAAACAAATTATCAATGATATTTTGAAAAGAATCTTTTTCTGAGCAGTAAGATCTTAACAGTGGGCTTAAAATATTCAGTAAACCATGTTGTCAGATGTGTTGTCATCTAGGCTTTGTTTATAGAACACAGGCAGAGTAGATTTAATGTAAATCCTAAGGGCCCTAGGATTTTCAGAATGGTAAATGAGCACTAGCTTCAACTTAAAGTTACCAGCTGCATTCGCCCTTAGCAGGAGACATGTCGTGGCCTTTGAAACTAGGGAGCCAGCCACTGACTACCCCTCTAGCTGTGAGAGTCCTCGGTAGCATCTTCTTCCAGTATAAGGCTGCTTCATCTACACTGAGAATCTGTTGTTTAGTGTGGCCACCCTCACTAATGATCTTAGCGAGAGCTTATGAACAGTTTGCTGTAGCTTCTACCTCAGCACTGGCTGCTTCACCTGGAACTTTTATGTCTTGGAGATGGTTCCTTGAGCCGTGCGTCCCCCTCGGCCAGGTTCAGACTCTTCTTCTGCAGCTCCCTCACCTCTCTCAGCCTTCCTGAAATCGAAGAGGGTTAGGGCCTTGCTTGGATGAGGCTTTGACTTAGGGGTTGTTGTGGCTGGTTTGATCTCTTACCCAGACCCCCAAAGCTTCCTCCATTATCAGCAGTTAGGCTGTTTCGCTTTTTTACTCTTCACAGCTTATTGGACTCGCACTTTTAGTTTCCTTCAAGAAACCTTTCTTTGCATTCACAAGTTGGCCACATGGCACAGGAAGCCCAGCTTTCAGCCTGTCTTGGCTTTTGATGTGCCTTCCTCACCAAGCCTTAATCTTTTGTAGCTTTTGATTTAAGGTGAGAGACACGTGATTCTTCCTTCCCTTTGAGCACTTAGACGTCATTGTAGGGTTATTAGTTAGCCAAATATCAATATTGCTATGTCTCAGGGAATAGGCAGGCCCAGGGAAAAGGAGAGGGACAAAGGAGGAATGGCTCATCTGCAGCAGTCAGAACACATACAACATTTATTAAGTTCCCTTGTCTTATGTGAGTGTGATCTGTGGGGCCTCAGAACAATTACAACAATAACATCAAAGATCACTAATCACAAGTAATATAATATCTGTGATAGAAATTTAATAATACATATATATTTAGTTATATAATAATATGTAATATCTCAGATATTAGTATACTAATTTAAAAGCTAGAAATAGTACAAGAATTATCAAAATGTGGCACAGAGACACAAAGTGAGCAAATACTTTCGGGAAAATGGGACCAATATACTTGCACAGAGCAGGGTTGCCACAGACCTTCAATTTGTAAAAAATGCACAATGCTATGAATAACATTCTTACGTGTGTTATTGTATGTCTTTTCTGTATTTTTTGTGGGCATGTGTAAGCATTATACATGTGGAAATAGCACTGATAGATCGTGGGATATGAACACCTTTACCTTTACTACATAATACCAAACTGTTTGCCAAAACGGTGGTAGCAATTTATACTCTACTAGCAGAACATGAAAATTTTGGTAGCTCCACATCCTCACCAACATCTATTTTTGTCACCTTTCTGTCTTGTAACAAACCAACTGATGTGTTAGGGTACCTCAGTATAGCTTTAGTTTGCATTTTTGTGATTACCTAATGCAGTTTAACATTTTTCACATATTTGTGGATCATCTTTTGTTAAGAGAAGAAGTGTCTTAAGTCTTTTGTCTATTTTTCTAATGAGTTGTTTGTCTTATTGGTTCAGAGTAGTTCTCTATATATTCCAGATACTGGTTCCATTTTGGTTGTTTTGTAAATATCTTCTCCCACCTCTGGTATATGGCTTGTCTTTTCACCCCCATTATAGTGTCTTCGCATGAAAAGAAGTCCTTAATTTTAGTGTAATTCAGTGTAATTTAGTACAATTTAGTTTATAAATCTCTTTTATTTTATATTTTGCCTAGATTAAAGGCAAGTCCCTGCAGGGAATATCCATGTTTATTTCTGCTTGGAGATCCAAATTACACCAACCCTCCACCATTTTATTGGTTTCACCATTATTGGTTTCAAATCTGTAGCTCACAGCGTGCATGCTGAATAAGGTGCTTCAGTTGTGTCTGACTCTTTATGACCCTATGAACTGTAGCCTGCCAGGGTCCTCTGTCCACGGGATTCTCCAGACAAGAATACTGAAGTGGGTTGCCATACCCTCCTCCAGGAGATCTTCCCAACCCAGGGATAGAACCTGCTTCTCACACATCTCCTGCATCGGCAGGAGGGTTCTTTACCACTAGCTAGCTCATAGAGGGGTTTGTAAATTTTAAGCCTAACCCCATAGGAGGGCAAGCTTGTGGTTAAAAATTCTCCACGGACACTCTTGTTTATCACTCAGATCCCAGATCAAGATAGTTAAGGTCATTATTTTTCTTTGCCACTCCTTCACTGAGGATGTAACCCTTCAAATGTGTTACCATTATTTAAGGGTCTGAGGTCCAACTCCCTACTTGATGTGGGTCTAAAGATTGTTAAATCAATTTTCCACAAGTTAAAATAAATAAATAAATTTTTTTTAAAAAATTGTTATATCTGGGTTTTCCTGAGATACACAAAAACTCTCAGTGCTGATACAGCTCTCAATGACTACATCCCATCTCACTGCTTTCCAGTCTTTATTCTTTGGAATTTCTCTTTACTTCCTTGTACACTCAGGTATGCATTACAAAGGATGTTTGTTACATTTTAACTGGCAGTTCGAGATGTTTTATAGTGGCAGGTTTTCCAGGATAAATGGTTCACAGTATCGTCAGATGTTTCCCAGAATAAATGATTCACAGTATTATAGCTGCTGTTATTAAATAGTAACCAGCAGAAGTGGATTTGATATCAGTACCTAAGAGTCTGATGAAGTAAACATTTAATAATTCCAGCTCTGTTCTAATGCCCAAACTTGTTAGGGCATAGAAGTGGGTAAGATAGAGGCTCTGCCCTCGAACTGCTCACATCTGGGTTTTCACTAGCATTTGTAGGTCATGGCAAAGTACTACTCGAAGTCCCTGGCCCATTCTTCTTAACCTCCCAACTCCCTTACCCTATCCCATACCTCATAAGCATGTAGCCCACACAACAAACCTCCATGCATGCATACACACACACCCCTATACACAGCTGCCCTTTGGGCACACAGCTGCCTATGGGAGCTATGGAGGTCCTAACAGTGTTCACAGAATCTCTTGAATAGAGAATTTTAAGAGTTCTAGATGCATGGCATGTAATTTAAAATGTTTATGGGAGAGCGCATGGGCTCTGTGTCCAGACACGGACTCTTTATCTTATAAAAAGGAATATAGCTGGAGGAGGGTCAGAGTGGGAGCCTTGCCCAGGTCTAGCAGTGGCACTTCCCTGCCCATTCCACTCACCTTTATTCTACCTCATCTGAGCACTAACCATGGGTTGAGCCTGTCTCTTTTCTGGGGTTGGCAAGGAGAAGTGGCCTGAAACCAAGGCTGGAGTTCCATCTCACAGGCCATATCTTTACCAGAACTGAACTTCTGGAGTCTCAGAGCCCTGTGGGATCTGTCTGACTTAGCTGTGTGGAGGACCTTGTAACAGCACAGGGCTCTCCTTCTTCAGTGTTTTCTGCCAGGATTCCTGAAATGACTTTGCCCCCAGCTTAGACTTTCAAATGCCAGGATCCGCTGCCCCCAGCATATACCATTACCAGCTCTGTGTATTCTTACCCTTTCCTAGATGCTAAAGCTGAAAGGCTGTGATTCAGGAGGATAGAAATGGAGACTGAGATGAAACCTCCTCAAAGCGGGAGGATAATTTGTATAGTAGAGCTAAGTATGTTTTAGGAGAGCATAAGAGATGGGTCCTTGATGTATGACTAGGGGGGGTGGTCAGTGGAAATGTATAGGCTATATAAGATGGAACTCAGAAGATCAGATCTTAGGCAGACGGAAGTGAGGAACATTATGGGAGAAAAAAGAAATGTTAACTATACATATACTATTTTTCAATTTGCGTATTGTGTCCTCCGCAGGATGAAAAACTTATAGATGGAAAATTTATTCTGAGGCAGAATCCCTGAAGATTAGTCCATAGGTTACTCTCATGCTCTTGAAAGGAAAACTAGAACTCAGAAGTTGCTCTGACACTCAAGTCAGTCGTAGAATCAAGGGAGTCCGAAGGATTCTGACCTTAAGACCTCAGTTGTCTCTATCTGCTGTACATCCCCTCGAGAATCTAAGTATCCAGAACTCGTTACTCTTCATTTCTAACTCTCCATTCCCAATCATAACTTTGTGCATGCCTCTACTTGTAAACTTAGTTTCATTCATATTCAGATCTGTTCTAGCCAAGAGAACATGGCTAAAAATGCTTTGCCTCACCATTCATCAGATTCCATACGCATCAGTGACTCTTTTGCTCTCTTTCCACACTTATATATTCACCTCTTTCTATCCAAATGCTTTGGCTTGAGTTCCTAGACCTTTGCTCCCTAGTTTCCCAGTGTTGCCTGTGTTCTTTACCCCTGACACTTGATCTCCTCAATCGCGGGTCTTGCCTGCCTGGACCTAATAGAGCCATCTCTCTTGGAATATTACCCCTCCATCATTCTCCTCAGTCTTTCTGCAACTTCTATCAGACATATGTCAGAGCCTCTCCCTTTAGCCCACATTTCTCTTAATTTCCTTCTCATATTCTCTAATTCCAAAGTTCTCAGTGCTTTGCTCTGGACATTTTTCCTCACTCTTTTTTTATGGATGCTACTTATTTTTTGTTCTTTTAAGCATTGAAAGAGCTGAGTTCTTCCTCAGCTGTTTGCAAGAGACTTTCAAGAGGATGGAGGCAGGACCATATTTAAGGTCATTTGCTCTATGAACCAGTATGTGCATGAGTTCTTATAGCCCTTGCTTTTCCCCATGATTAGCATTTCAGGGTTGCTTACAATGCAGAGTCTATGTCCTTCACTATTCCTTACCAACAGACTGCTTTTTACAAGCATGACTATTTGTCCTTGTTCAACTTCACCTTCCCTATATCGCAAATCTTTGTGACAAATGGAAATTTAAAAAAAAAAAAAAAAGCTCCAACTTCGGTCTGCTTGCCTGTTCTTGTTCAGTACAAGAGCTTTTTGGTCTTGGGTCACTTTCTTTGGAGAGCAATATTACTCTCACATTGTATAAAATCTGCATCCCTAGGCATCCATTATCACATTCCTGTTTGACTTTCTCTATACTGGGCAGTTCTTACTCATAGGCTGTAGTCCAGGCTTACAGACTATTTTTATCTATTTTTCATTTGTCTGTTTTTCATTCTCTCTATAGTTTTGAGTTGGATGAATTTCTGAAAGAAGAAAAAAAATCACTGTTTTTATTCTAACACTTGAAAACCAATGCTTAAATTGTTTTTGACTATTTATCCAATCCTTTTATGTATATAGAAAAGGGCTGGGGAGAGGGTAGGGGGAGGATATTTCAATATGTCTTTCATACACCATCTTAATCAGATTAAGTAATGGACTTGCCGCAGTCATCAATGTGGATGCCTCTCTTCAAAGATTACAAGTTAAATTTCCTTCCAGAAACAGGTATAGGGACTCAAAGTCAGTATTAAGCAGTGTTATAGAAAAGGCTGTGCTCTGTTCTTCCCACAGCTGGATTTTTAAAATAAAATTCATCCCCAATACCTACTAGATATATTGATCACAGTTGCTGTCATTCCCATAGTCCATGCTAAAGGTCAAGCCTGCGTACAGCTTGTGACCTCACTCCTTCTCCCAGGTGATTAAAAAACAGGTGGGCTTCTGACCCATTCCATGGGCTGTTCAACAACCCGAGATGTGACTCAGTGAAAAAAAGATGGTATGGGAAAACCAGAACCTCTTGCAAATTTAGCTCTGGAAACGAGAGAATCAGGAAATTGACAATCGAAGCAGAAGCTTCAAGGTTTCCATGAGGTAGAGTTTGGAACAAAAAAAAAGGTCATGCCATGGAGAATCATAAAGAAACAGAATCTAGAAGATGAATGTTAAACGTAAGGCCAAAAAAAAAAAATGCAGATATGTAGGGTGGAAAAAATCAAATGATCGAGACAAGAAGTACATTATAGAAAGAGATGCAGGGAGTGACTGTGTTACATTAACCACAGCACTGTCCCTTGGCTTTTCTTGGATTCCTGCACCTAACACAATGCCTTGCCATAGTAGGGGCTCAACAAATGTGTTAGATGGATGGATGTTTATCCTCAGGATGCGTCTTTACTTAAGGTAACCTTTCTGAATCTCTGCTCTTGTAACAGACCCTTTACCCCAGCACCCTGTAGAAAGTGTTTTCTTAAAGCTTGCTGTGTAATTTACTAAACACTCATTTAATAATTTTCATTCTAATTGATGTATTGAGTCTCTCCTTTGGCTCTTGTGGTCCAATGCTGCCGTAGTTCTCTTGCCTCTGACCACTCCCCTGCATTAGCTGGTCTCCCTTCCTTGTCTCTGAGTAAGTAATCACCAAAACTGTCTCCAGCTCTCTTCTGGTTCTGTACTCTCATCTTGCCAAGTGAGCTGTTCATTCCCATAACTTCAGATACAGCTTCTACAAACGTGACTCCCAAATCCGAATCTCTGAAACCGCAACTGTGTCCTTGAAACTCAACATGACTTAAATAGAACTTGTCTCTCTTTCTAAATAAGTTCCTTCTGTTTTTTTAATTTATTTATTTTTTAATTGAAGGATAATTGCTTTACAGAATTTTGTTGTTTTCTGTCAAACCTCAACATGAATCAGCCATAGGTTTACATATATCCCCTCCCTTTTGAACCTCCTTCCCATCTCCCTCCCCATCCCACCCCTCTAGGTTGGTGCAGAAGCCCCTGTTTGAGTTTCCTGAGACATAGAGCAAATTCCCATTGGCTATCTGTTTTACATATGGTAATATAAGTTTCCATGTTACTCTCTCCAACTTGACTTCTCTGTTTCTATTTATTGCACTACCAGCATCTCACTTTTGAAATCTGAATTAGCTTTGGCTGTTTTCTTCTTCATTCTCCATCATCTAATCAGCTGCAAGATCTAGTTAATAATACTGATAGAAATGATAATTGCTAACCCTCCTCTGGCTCAAAAATCTTTTTTTCCTCTCCATAGCCTACCAAAATAAGTTTTCTGTTTTTTTAAGGGCCGCAGAATTCAGAATTCTCTATAACATGTTGCAAACTCTTATTTCTAGTCTTATTTCCTGCAGTTCTGTTGTATAGAAAGAATTATAAATTTATCGTTCTTTTACATATTAATGAAAATAGAGGAAAACAACAGAATGGTGAAGATTAGAGATCTCTTCAAGAAAATTAAAGATACCAAGGTAACACTTTATGCAAGGATGGGCACAATAAAGGACAGAAATGGTATGGATCTAACAGAAGCAGAAGATACTAAGAAGAGGTGGCAAGAATACACAGAACAACTATACAAAAAAGATCTTTACAACCCAGATAATCACAATGGTGTGATCACTCACCTAGAGCCAGACATCCTGAAATGTGAAGTCAAGTGAGCCTTAGGAAGCATCACTACGAACAAAGCTAGTGGAGGTGATGGAATTCCAGTTGAGCTATTTCAAATCCTAAAAGATGATGCTGTGAAAGTGCTGCACTCAGTGTGTCAACAAATTTTGAAAACTCAGCAGTGGCCACAGGACTGGAAAATGTCAGTTTTCATTCCAATTCCAAAGAAAGGCAACGCCAAAGAATGCTCAAACTATCTCACAAGTGCACTCATCTCACACGCTAGTAATGCTAAAAATTCTCCAAGCCAGGCTTCAACAATACATGAACCATGAACTTCCAGATATTCAAGCTGGTTTTAGAAAAGGCAGAGGAACCAGAGATCAAATTGCCAACATCCGCTGGATCACTGAAAAAGCAGAAGACTTCCAGTGCGTTAATGACTATGCCAAAGCCTTTGACTGTGTGGATCACAATAAACTGTAGAAAGTTCTTAAAGAGATGGGAATACCAGACCACCTGACCTGCCTCTTGAGAAATCTGTATGCAGGTCGGGAAGCGACAGTTAGAACTGGACATGGAACAACAGACTGGTTCCAAATAGGAAAAGGAGTATGTCAAGGCTGTATATTGTCACTCTGCTTATTTAACTTATATGCAGAGTATCTTGAGAAACACTGGGCTGGAAGAAGCACAAGCTGGAATCAAGATTGCCAGGAGAAATACCATTAAACTCAGATATGCAGATGACACAACCCTTATGGCAGAAAGCGAAGAACTAAAGAGCCTCTTGATGAAAGTGAAAGAGGAGAGTGAAAAAGTTGGCTTAAAGCTCAACATTCAGAAAACTAAGATCATGGCATCTGGTCCCATCACTTCATGGCAAACAGATGGGGAAACAGTGGAAACAGTGGCTGACTTTATTTTTCTTGGGCTCCAAAATCACTGCAGATGGTGACTGCACCCATGAAATTAAAAGACGCTTACTCCTTGGAAGAAAAGCTATGACCAACCTAGACAGCATATTAGAAAGCAGAGACATTACTTTACCAGCAAAGGTCCATCTAGTCAAAGCTATGGTTTTTCCAGCAGTCATGTATGGATGTAAGTGTTGGACTATAAGGAAAGCTGAGCGCCAAAGAATTGATGCTTTTGAACTGTAGCATTGGAGAAGACTCTTGAGAATCTCTTGGATTGCAAGGAGATCCAACCAGTCCATCCAAAAGGAAATCAACCCTGAATATTCATTGAAAGGACTGATGCTGAAGCTGAAACTCTTAATACTTGGCCACCAGATGCGAAGAGCTGAATCATTTGAAAAGACCCTGATGCTAGGAAAGATTGAAGGTGGGAGAATTAGGGTATGACAGAGGATGAGATGGTTGAATGGCATCACCAACTCAACGGACATGAGTTTGAGTAAACTCTGGGAGCTGGTGACGGACAGGGAGGCCTGGCATGGGGCAGTCCATGGGGTCGCAAAGAGTTGGACACAACTGAGCAATTGAACTGAACTGAACTGATAAATACAAACAATAAATGCTGAAGAGTGTGTGGAGAAAAGGAGAGCCTCCTACATTGTTGATGGGGCTGTAACTTGGAATAACCACTATGGAGAACAGTATGGATGTTCCCTAAGAAACTAAAAGTAGATCTACCATGTGATCCAGCAGTCCCACTCCTGGACGTACATCAGGAGAAAACCATAATCCAAAAAAGATAACATGCACCCCAACATTCATTGCCTCACTACTTACAATAGCCAAGACACAGCAGCAACCTAAATGTCCATCAACAGAGGAATAGATAAAGAAGATGTACATATATACAGTGGAATATTACTCAGCCATAAAAAGAATGAAATAATGCCATTTGCAGCAACATGGATGGGCCTAGAGATTATCATCCTAAATGAAGTAAGTCAGAGAAAGACAAATATCATAGGATATCACTCATATGTGGAATCTAATTTTTTTAATGATACAAATGAACTTATTTACAAAACAGAAACAAACTTTTGATTACCAAAGGGGAAATGTCGGGGGAGGGCAAATCCAGAGATTGGGATGAATATGCACACACTACTATATATATAAGATAGATAACCAACAAGGACCAGCAATTGTATAACACAGGGAACTCTACTCAATATTCTTTGAGAACCTGTAAGAGAAAAGAATCTAAAAAAGAATGAGTATATGTGTATGTATAACTGAATCACTTTGCTGTACAACTGAAATTAACACCACAGTGTAAATCAACTATACACCAATAAAATTAAAATTTAAAAAATTAAGTAGACTAGTTGTTGCTAGGGCTGGAGCAAGGGGGAAATGAGGAGTGGTTGCTAATGGTATGGAATTTCTTTTGGAGTGATAAATATGTTCTAAAGTTAGATAGTGGTGATGGTTGTACAACTTTGTGAATATGCAAAAAGCCACTGAATTGTACACCATAGAAGGGTGAATTTTGTGATATGAAATACATGTATTTCATGTGAATTCATCTTGCCAATTGAGGTTTTGCCAGTTACCCTGACTTTCAAGAAGATAGCCGCTGCTATAAAACAAGGGATTCTCTTAATCTTATTAGCGAATACTTATTGATCTTTCATTGTGCAAAATAATGTGTATAAATGAATCCTCATATAACTTTATATAGAGTCCGCAAAGAGTTGGACATGACTTAGTGACTGCACAACAACAACTTTATGAGACAGATATTTTTCCATTTTAGGGAGATTGAAGATTGTGTGTTAAGTCACTTCGGTCGTATCTGACTCTTTGCAACCGTATGGACTGTAGCCCACCAGGCTCCTCTGTCCATGGGATTCTCCAGGCAAGAATACTGGAGGTGATTGCCATGCCATCCTCCAGGGGATCTTCCCGACTCGGGGATTGAACCCACGTCTTTTACGTCTCCTGCCTTGGCAGAAGGGTTCTTTACCACTAGCGCCAACTGACATTGAAGCTTAGAGAGGTTAAAGAACTTGCCAAGGTTACATAGTAATTAAGTGATGAAGCCTGGATTTGAACTGTTTGTATAACCAAGAGCCCATTATCCTAATCATTTAGTCACCAGAAAGCCAACCAGTGTTTTATGCAGTTGAATTTATCAAATGGATCAAATTTGTGAGGCAAAAAACCTATAAAAACTTCCTACTGCTCTAGAGGGAAGAATGCAATTGGAAATCAAAGAAGTTTCTGACATTGCTCTACCTGGAAATCTTAGGAAATCACACCCACTGACAGACCCTTATGGAAAGTCTAACCTTAAGGCAGAGGGAGGGAAATTCAAGTCAGGGATTGATTTCATCCTTCTAAGCCTGTCTAAGAAAGCCATCCTTCTCCACTCACCAAGCACATTCTTCTAGAACAGAGAAAGGGCAAGGAGTAATGAAGTCCTTGGAAACTTGCAGAAGAGATACTTAGTTTTTCCCTGAGATTTTTTTTCCTGATTTTTGAATTGTGATTTTTGTAATCATGATTAATAAAATATTTAAGGGAATTTGTTGTTTGGTAAGGACCTTTGTTGCATATTTAAGAGCATTTTTTCTCAGTTTTTATTACTTCAAAGTAATTTTTTTGAACTTTGATGGGCAGATTTTCTGAACAATTAACCAAAAGCACAGAGAAATACGATTCATCTGTACAGGACAAATCACATGGCAGAGTTACCATACTAGCAAGACATAATGCTTCACATATCCTGCCATTTTCACATAAGAAGGGAGAATTACGAATTTTTTGACTTATCAGAGCTCATAATTGAAAGAGATCTTAAGTCATTTAATTCACTCCTTTCCAGCTCCTGCTTGAAATTTTGAAATAAAGGGAGGTTCACAATTACACAATTTTTTTTATTATTAGAAAAAAGTATCTATTTTTACTGCCCTCACTGTAAAGCAATAAGAATGTAGGCGATAATGGGAGCTGTTTTCTCTAGAAATTGTAAACAAAATACTTACACCTTTTTTGTTCCAACAGCTAAGGACAGAGAAGGGCAAGAGCAAATCTAAAGGTCTGGTGATAGAGGAGATTAGAACCTGGTCTTAATGATTAATATACACATAATTTAAACTATATAAGAAGTGGTAACTATTGGAAGTGATAATTCATGTCACAGTCTGTTGTTGATGAATCTTAGTGTTTTTTTTACCTTCCTGTAATTGTAGTAAATAAACATCTTCTTTTATCTGTATGACAATCAAGAAAACACCAACTTCAGGGTATAACTGCATCATTTTAGCTCTGAGGAGATCTTGAAGGAATTCAATTTAACATGTTTAATCAATTCAACTTTAAGTGTAAAATACCAAGTGTGATACTATAATGAGCAGATTAAATTTTTTCGGTATAAAATAGTAACATGATTACATTAAGAAGGAAAGTATATTTTTGTATAGTTAATTTTTCTCAAAAGTTTGTGGTGGATTTCAATACTTCCTACCATACTCTCTTCTCTAAATTCTCAATTATTCCAAGGCCTAGAAAGAATGTAGAAGCTATAAACTGCCACCAGTTAACTCTTTCCCTGAATTTTCTTTCATGCTGTTAAATCCATGCCATCTTCTGTGATCCAGTTTTCCACATTATACTCAGGAAACCAAGCTAACTTAGAAAAAGGTTGCTCACCTCCATGAAGCTCTATCATCAGGCCGCCAGGGGGCAGAGATAGACACTTGGACCAGAGCTCAACAGGCCCCTAGGATGGTTGCAGAGCAGGAGTCTGTGATTTGTTAGTTTGCTAAAAATGGGCCCAGAGCATGACAGAAAGAGGGAAAGTTCAGGAGCTGGGGAGACAGGAAGTCCAGAGTGAGGTCTGGCAGATTCCGTGACAGTTTGTCAGTTGCTTTGGTCATCAGTAGCTTAAGAGAAAGAGAAACCCTGATTGGAACAGCCTCCCTGCCCACCGTTTTTTGGCAGGGAAGGGAAAACAACTCATTTAGATTCAAGGTGGCAGTATAATCTTAAGAGTCACATATCCCCATTTCTGGCCTACGGTGCTACCCGAAAGTGGAACGTCATCATCTGCCTGTAAGACTAATGCATGAGGAATAACCACTTCATCCCTGCTTCTGATTTCATCACAGCGTTGATACCCAGCTGAGTGGCATTAGTAGAGAAGCTCTTCCACCTGAGAGCTTACATTCCATTGAAACAGCCTATGCACTGAAATGACTCTGTCTCTGAGAAAGTAACAAATGCCTGGAGAACCCCAGACCATAAGGACGCAAGATGAGAGAAGTCTCATTTTAAAGACTTTGACAGTTTTTGCTGGCAGCAATCGGTGCCTGGCCTGTGCCCGAGTGGCCTGTAAAGCGCCGGAACAGGACCCACGGTTCCCACAGTGGCTTCTCCAACTCTGTTCTCTTCTGTGTCAGCTCCCACCTTACGCCCAGCCTTGCGCCTGTGACCTTCCCACCAGCGTGTGTGATTGCCTGCATGTGCTGCTTCTGTGGCTGTGCACATGCTGATTCTTCTTCTGGGGGCCCGCCCTCCCTCACCCCAATCTTTATCTCTTCAGTAAACTCTTCCATAACCATCCCTTGTAGAAAATACTTTGCTGCCTCTATACCACCTCAGTCTCAGCCCTGTTGACATTTTGGGCTGCCTAAGTCTTTGTTGTTGGGGAGCTGACCTATGAATTTGAGGATGTTTAGCCACATCTCTGGCCTCTGCTCACTAGATGCCAGTATCACCCCCACCCCCAAGTTGTGAGAATCAAAATTATCTCTTGACTTTGCCAAATGTCTGCTGGGGATATGGGAGTGGGACCCATCCTCCAGCTGAGAACCACTGCTTTACACATTTGTATAGCGCAATAGACCTTTGTATATGTTTGTACATAATTATTTTAACCGTTTGACTGCATGTCTGCCCCCTACCTATGTTATGAACAGCTGCTGGGTTATGCTGTGTCGTGCTTATCTTGATGGTACACAGCATTCATTGGATCAAGTTCTTTGTCAAATAAATGGCTATGAAATGCTGGTGATCACCTAGAAATCATGTCCCCAAGTTAAATAAAAACAAAAGTTTGTTTCATCTTGAATGTTTTGTTGTTGGTTAAAATGTTTAACAATGTTTAGTAAAGATGATTGTACTAAACATTGAAGTCTGCACATTCTTGAGTCTTTGGCCCTGGGGCAAGAATAGTGGGTTAGGAGAGACGAGCCTTGTCTCCCTCCAGAACGATGAGTAACCTTGGGTAAGATGTCTAACTCCTCTGGGATCAGTTCTTCAATATGAATTCCTGAGGCTTCCCTTCCACGTCCGAAGTTTGTTATTCCAAAACCTATCTAGCAAGAGGTCCAAAATCTCACAAAAAGGCATTTCAAGATTTTATTTCACTATTCAAAAATAAAGTTTTGGGCAAGGAGGCAGTAGACAGTGATGTTTAATAAACTACATACCAGCTCTGTGATGACCTAGAAGGGTGGGATCGGGGGAGTGGGGTGGGAGGGAGGTCCCAGAGGGAGGGGATATATGTATACATATGGCTGATTCATGTTGTCATACAGCAGAAACTAACACAACATTGTAAAGCAATTATACACTAATAAAAAAAAATTTTGTTAACTACATACCAGGTTTTACCATATAATGGTAACTTGGGGGGAGTGGAAAACGAAAATATAGTCATAAGCCAGAGTTGCTTTTCTTTTCCAAGCCTCAATTCTGTCATACGTAAAACAGAGATAATAGGGAGTTCCTGGTGGTCCAGTGGCTAGGACTCTGCCCTTCTGCTGCAGAGGACACAAGTGCCATCCCTGATTGAGGAACTAAGATCCTACAAGCCACGTGGCAAGGCCAAAAATTTTAAATGAAAAATAAAATAGAGATAGTAATACGTACCTCATAGGATTGTTTTGAGGATTAAGTGAAATAATTTATGTAAAGTACTGAGCAGTATCTGGCATATAGTGAGCACCCAATAAATAGTCATAGCTATTGTTATTGTTATTGCACTAACATTAATACAGAAAATAGTTTACGAAACTAATGCCCCTTCAAATTAACTTTGTCTTGAAATATAACAGATATAAGTATCTATAAGAGGTATTAATCTTAAGGGCTATTAATCTTCAAGAACTCCCATGGAACTTAATATAAATTGAAAGTTCAGTTTTCCATCTTGGAGACTGCAAGGAAGCTACTGAGAAGTCACTTATTTCCTCTTTTATGCCCCAGCAGCACCTAGCAGAAATTTCTGTCAGAGATTTTATTTCACTGCATCATTATTGATTTTTTAAAGATCTGTTTATTTACTGACTGTGCTGTGTCTTCGTTGCTGCGTGGGTTCCTCTAGTTGTGGCAAGCAGGGGCTGCTCTTGGTTGTGGTGCTCAGGCTTCTCATTATGGTGGCTTCTCTTGTCGCAGAGCAGGGGCTCTAGGCATGTGGGCTTCAGTCATGGTGGCGCATGGGCTCAGTAGTTGCGGCTCTTGGGCTCCAGGGCACAGCTTCAACATTGTGGTGAACTGGTTTAGTTGCCCCTTGGCATGTGGAATCTTCTCAGAGCAGGGATCTAATCAATGTCCCTTGCATTGCAGGGCGGATTCTTAACTACTGCACCAGCAGAGAAGCCCTTCACTACATTCTTTCTTTCTTTGTATTATAACTATTTTCACATCTCTTCCCCCCTAGTTGTGAGCTTCTTGCTAGTGAAAGTGAAAGTCGCTCAGTCATGTCCCACTCTGCGACCCAGAATTCTCCAGGCCAGAATACTGGAGTGGGTTGCCTTTCCCTTCTCCAGGGGATCTTCCCAACCCTGGGAACGAACCCAGGTCTCCTGCACTTCAGGCGGATTCTTTACCAGCTGAGCCACCAGGGAAGCCCAAGAATACTGGAGTGGGTAGCCTATCCCTTCTCCAGCAGATCTTCCTGACCCAGGAATCAAGCTGGGGTCTCCTGCATTGCAGGCAGATTCTTTACCATCTTGGATACAATCTTATTCATCTTTTTAACAACATAGGTCTATCATACTATCAAAAATTTTCTAATTTTATTTTTAATTGGAGGATAATTGCTTTACAATGTTGTGTTGGTTTCTACCACACAAGAGCATGAATCAGCCATAAGTACATATATGTCCCTTCCTTCTTGAACCTCCACCCTACTCCACCCCACTCCTCTAGGTTGTCACAGAGCACTGGGTTGAGCTTCCTGTGTTATACAGCAACTGCCCACTAGCTAGCTGTTTTACATATGGTAATGTATATGTTTCAATGCTACTCTCTCAAATTAGTTCCACCCTCTCCTTCCCTGGCTGTGTTCATAAGTCTGTTCTCTATGTCTGCATCTTTATTCCTGTCCTGCAGATAGGTTCATCAGTACCATTTTTCTAGATTCCATATATGTGCATTAATATACAGTATTTGTTTTTCTCTTTCTGACTTACTTCACTCTATAACAGGCTCTAGGTTCATCTACCTCCCTAGACTTGATTCAAGTTTGTTCCTCTTTATGGCTGAGTAATATTCCATTGTATATATATACCACATCTGCTTTATCCAGTCACCTGTCAATGGACATCCAGGTTGCTTCCATGTCCTTGTTATTGTAAACAGTGCTGCAGTGAACATTGGGGTACATGTGTCTTTTTGAATTATGGTTTTCCCTGGATATATGCCCAGTAGTGGGATTGCTGTGTCATATGGTAGTTCTATTCCTAGTTTTTAAAGAAATCTCCATACTGTTCTCCATATGGCTATATCAATTAACATTCCCACCGACGGTGCAAGAGGGTTCCCTTTTCTGCATATCCTGTCCCCCATTTATTGCTTGTACATTTTTTGATGATGGTCATTCTGACCATGTGAAGTGATACTTCATTGTAGTTTTTAATTTGCGAAGAATCTGCCTGCAGTGCAGGAGACCTAGGTTCTCTGGGTTGGGAAGATCCCCTGGAGGAGGGATAGGCTACCCACTCCAGTATTCTAGCCTGGAGAATTCCATGGACTGTGTAGTCCATGGGGTTGCAAAGAATCGGACACAACTGAGCAACTTTCACTTTCACTTTTCATTTTATCTAACAGTGAGCGATGTTGAGCATTTTTTCATGTGTTTATTGGCCATCTGTAGGTCTTCTTTGGAGAAATGTCTTTTTAGGTCTTCTACCCATTTTTTGATTGGGTTGTTTCTTTATCTGATATTGAGCTGCATGAGCGGCTTGTATATTTTGGAGATTAATTCTTTGTCAGTTGCTTCGTTTGAGATTATTTTCTCCCATTCTGAGGATTGTCTTTTCATCTTGTTTATGGTTTCCTTTGCTGTACAAAAGCTTTGAAGTTTAATTTCCCTGGTGGCTCAGACGGTAAAGAATCTGCCTGCAATGGAGGAGACCAAGGTTCAGTCTCTGGGTCGGGAAGATCCCCTGGAGAAGGAAATGGCAACCCGCTCCAGTATTCTTTCCTGGAGAATCCTACGGACAGAGGGGCCTGGCGGGCTACGTAGGGTCACAAAGAGTTGGACGTGACCGAGCGACTCACACTTTCACTTTTCAGGTCTCGTTTATTTTTGCTTTTATTCCCGTTATTCTAGGAGGCGGGTCACAGAGGATCTTGCTTCAATTTATGTCCAAGAGTCTTCTGCCTATGTTTTCCTCTAAGAGTTTTATAGTTTCTGGTCTTACATTTAGGTCTTTAATCCATTTTGAGTTTATTTTTGTGTTTGGCATTAGGAAGTGTTCTGATATCATTCTTTTACACTAGCTCTCCAGTTTTCCCAGCATCACTCATTGAAGAGACTGTTTTTCCCCATTGTATATTCTTGTCTTTCAGCGGCTACTGGAGCAGGAGATATAGTACTGTTAGAATTCTTTTCGAGCCACTGGCAGCTGGCACTCAAACGGCCGCCCTGGCAGGTTCTTCTCTGTTGCTCAGCACAGGCAGTTCTCAGAGGGCAGCCCTGACTGGGGTCCTTCTCAGTCGTTCAGTACAGCAGGCGCTCAAAGGGCAACACTTGCTGGGGTCTTTCTCTATTGATCAGCTGCAGGCACTGACAGTATGGGAAGAGAGAGGCTACGGTCATGGTGACCGTAGTGACTACCACTGCGTGTGACTCAGCAGTAGGACCCTGCCTCCATGGCTGCCCAACTTTCCCCCAAAGGCATTTTTTCCCATAAAGTAGAGATCAAAAGCTCAAATGTCTACATAAGGTAAATATGGTTGGGTAGAACACAATAGGGAGAGTTAAGGGCTGCTGGCAAGCTGGAGAAAATATGCCCTTTTCCCTAATCATATGGACATGTGCGTGCATGCTGAGTCGCTTCAGTAGTGTTCAACTCTTTGTGACCCTAAGGCCTGTAGCCCTCCAGGCTCCTCTGTTGATGGGATTCTCCAGGCAAGAATACCGGAGTGGGTTGCCATGCCGTCCTCCAAGGGATCTTCCTGACCCAGGGATCAAACTTGTGTCTCTTATGTCTCCTGCATTGGCAGGCGGGTTCTTTACCACTAGTAGTCTCATGGACGATACATGCAAAAGCAGAATCTGTATTTAATAGGCACCTCAGGTGTTTCAATCATTAGCCGAGTTTGTGTTATATTGTGCTCTGTCATAGAGCAATTAATGATCTCCAAAGTGAAACACAAAAGATGGACTATTGAAATGTAGGAAGTTCTACATCTAATATTTAGAACTTTTTTTAATTTTCATGTTATTTTTCTTCCTCATTTCATTTTAGAACATACAAAGAAACCCACACAAAAGGTGTATATCACATTGATCTTGCATACACTGTGCCAGGTCAAGCAACTGAAGTCTGAAGTGTGAGACATTGCAGAGAATACAGTGTGTAGAACAGACACAATGCTGGGATGGGCACTGCTCCATTGGCACGACTGAGCCTCCATGGAGAAAAGCAACACTGCTACAACAATTGTAAGTAAAGATTACGCTTTACTTCACAATTCATTCTGAAGGAAAAGGAGAGAACATAGGAGAAACCATGTCCTCTCTAATTGTAAAGTGCAGATGAAATTATGAGTCCTATATGATTTTCTTCAAAACAAAAAAGAGCTAATGAGTGCTGGAGGATGGTGAGAAGGAGGTCTTCTCAAGGCCTATGGCTCAGGCAGGCTGCAGGAGCACCTGGATGTTGATGCAGTGATGTATTTGTTCACATAGACGCACACCAACTTGCTGATTAGCTGAGCAGTGTGGTGGAAGGCAGGCACACTTGTAACCCTAGGGTGAAGGCAGCCTCTCTATGGTGTGGCAGGTCAAAGCGCACAGAAGCCCAACTCTAGATTCCAGTGTATCTAGTGGATCTAGACATCTCCTCAGGCTGATTTCAACAGCCACTGGGAGTCCCAGCAGGACATGGGGACTGCTTTTATACCTACCTCCACCGTGCTGGTTGGTGAGGGGGTCATAAAGGACTGACTTCCTTCTACTCTAGTGGAGTCACGAAATTCAAAGAAACCAGGGAGATATCACCCTCCCTAGTCCATTAATTAAAATAAAGCTTCCACTTCTTTAAACAAGACCCCATATAATGTTTATTTAAATAAGAATGGAGTTTATTCACCTCTCAAGTAAAAGCCCAAACTTGTAAGTGGCTCTGGTTTGCAAAGTTGTCAGTCTTTCAGGTTCCTTCCATTTATTTGCTCCATGATCTCCAGGATGTTGCCCTTATTTACATGACCAAAAATGCCCGTATGTGGCCAATTTAAAATTGACTGTTATGAGAAAGGCAAATTTGCTTTGAGGACAACCACCAGACTCTAGCATACTATGACAACCAAGTCAAGCCCTGCAGCATGAAACGAATCAAAAGGTAGTCTCATAGCGTGTTGGAAACAAAAGAGTTTTCTATGTACTCCAGAGAGCAGTTTTTAAAATCAGGCTTTTTTAATTCAGTGTACTGAATGGCAACAATCTACAGTTCCTGCACAAGGACATGGGAAAATCTTAACTAGGTTGTCTGTCTGTCCTGAGCAATATAGCACACTTCATATATAGATGCGGTGGTACTGATGGCAGCTGAATTTTTTCAAACAAACTGGACAATTTGTAGTATATTTAAAGGAAGTGCAGAGGCACTGACTACAGAAGATGTGGCCGCATTCTGTAGAATAGACATGTCATTTACTCAGCTCAATCTCTTGAGTACCCATCCATACAAATTCAGCAGTGGGTATAACCAGGTAATGTGCAACTTAAAGTTTCCTTCCAGGGCGTTATGGTAGGTACTGTTGGTCACAGATGCATCTCTGTCCCTTATCAACTCCTTCTTATCACTGCTCACCACACAGCTGCCAGTTTGCCCATGCAGTGACCTTGTATTTCCCCTTGACCTCCTCCTTTCTTCGGTAATCACAACAGAGTCATGGTGAGTTAGGTTAATCACTGCAGGGTTTAGAGATTCAAAAGTGAGGTCAACTGTTTCATAACTTTCCCCAAGTTCTATCAGTTCCACTTCCAAGATCATGTCAGGAGCTGTGCCCCCTTCCACAGATGTATGGAATTCTCCTGCTTGTCTGGAATTCACCTTGATACCATAGTACATTCTTGTGTTCTTTGTGCTGTTTAGATCCAGTGTTCAGAGAAATAAGTAACCTGTGCCGAAGTTTATGGTGAATGCTAAACTCCTCAAAGTCCCACAGCTCTTGGTCAGTCACTCTCTGACTTATGTAAGAATTTAGAGCTCAGATTTTCCAGTATATTTGAACTCTTATGCTGGTTCCATTCCTGTTTCCACCTCCACAACTGCTGTGTTCCCACAGTGGGGTGAGGTGAATCTTCTGGGAGCCACTTACGAGAAAGCTCAATCTGAATTTTTAACTGAAGAAAAAGGAAAAATTAAGCATTAGTAATACTTACATTAAGATTGACAGCAGTATAAAATATATAGATAAATAGAGGAAAGTGTATTCAAAAATTTTGTTAACTGTGCATTTAAACAAAGTTTAAACTTTGTGTCCCTCCTCATTCCATGTCCTGATGATGGTGAGGAGAAGGAGAAGCCCAATGGGCACTAACATAAAGAGAAGCACAAAATCATTAAACAACAAGAAAGTGTCATTACTTCATCCAAGATCCATTATGAGGATCTCAAGAAAATACTTATTTTTTTCCAGAGTAAAAATGGAGAGACTAAAAAGCTCTTTGTATATTTGAGTTTCTAACAGTAAACAAGAAATGAATGAACCAGTTAGTCCATGCAGAGGTTCATCTTGGCCAGGATTCCCTTTCTAACAGAGGCAGCTAGTGAAGTTTTATCCTATATTCTGTTCTACAAAAGAGGGTATGGAGTCCAAGCATTAGCCATAGAGATTTGGTTTGAGTCTAGGCTCTGTGATATTGGGACATGTGACCTAGATAGTTAAAGTTCTCAAAACCTCAGCATGAAAATACTTCTTTAAAATTATTTTGTAATTTAAAAATAATGCATCATTAATCATCATTAGGGAAATGCAAATCAAAGCCATAATTAGATACCATTTCATACCGATTAGGATGACTATAATTAAAAAGATAGAAATGGGAATTCTCTGGTGCTCCAGTGATTACAACTCAGTGCTTTCACTGCCATGGGCCCAGGGTTTGACCCCTAGTCAAGGAACAAAGATCCCACAAGCCACATGGCGTGGCCAAAAATAAAAAAAATAATAGATAATAACAAGTGTTCACCCAACACAGAGCACCTAAATACATAAAGCGAATATGAGCAGACATACAGGAAGAAGTCAACAGTAACATAATAATAGTAGGGGACTTTAACACCCCACATACATCAGTAGATCTAGACAGAAAATAAATAAGGAAACACTGTCTTAAACACTATATTAGAACAGCTGAATTTAATAGATATATATAGAACATCCCATGCAAAAGCAGCGGAATACACAGTCTTTTCAAGTGCACATGGAACATTCTCCAGAATAGATAATGTACTAGGCCACAAAGGAAGTCTCAACAAACTTAAGAAAACTGAAATCATATCAGGCATCTTTCCAACCACAATGCCATGAGACTAGAAATCAACTACAAGGGGAAAAAAACACATGGAGGCTAAACAATATGCTACTAAACAATCAATGGATCACTGAAGAAATCAAATAAGAAATTAAAAACATACCTGGATACAAGACTTCCTGGCGGTTCAGTGGTTAAGACTCTGTGCTTCCAATGCAGAGGATGCAGGTTCAGTCCTTGGTCCAGAAACTAAGATCCCACATGCCTTGCAACATGGCTAAAAATAAATAAATAAAATTATCACATCTTAAAAGAAACACCTCGAGACAGACAAAAATGAAAACGCACCCCACCCCCAACCCCACTGCAGTCCCGTGCGCCTCCCGCCTTCCCTGCCCCCTTCCACCACACTCGAGTCCCCTCTGGGCCTTCTGTCCCTGGTCGACCGGGCTCGCCGCACCACTGCCCGCCGCCGTCGTCATCGGGAGTCCATGGGTTGGCATGAATTAATAGAAGGCCCTCAGTGACAACTTACTGAATAAGTGAATTATGGAAGGGTCCCAATTGCTATCTTCATCGTGTGTGAAGTTTCCCATTTTCATTTAAATTGTCTTTAAGATGAGAATAAAGACGATCCTATGTGAACATTGTGTAAAAAACAAAGAAAAGAAAGGAAAACGCAGTGATCCAAACATCTATGGGGCACAATGAGAGCAGTTCTAAGGGGGAAGTTTATAGTGATACAAGCCTACCCCAGGAATAAGAAAAATCTCAAATAAACAACCTAACTTTACATATAAAGGAACTAGAAAAAGAAGAATAAAAACTCAAAAGTTAGTGAAAGGAAAGAAATCATAAAGGTGTCAGAGTAGAAATAAATGAAATTGGGACTTGAAAAATAGAAAAGATCCATGAAACTTAAGAGTTTTTTTTTTAAGTTAAACAAAACTGATCCACCACTAACCAGACCCATCAAGAAAAAGAGAGAGCCCAAATAAAACCAAAATGAAAAAGAGATTACTGGGTACAATTATATGCCAATAAAATGGGCAATCTAGAAGAAATGGAAAAATTCTTAGAAATGTACAACCTCCCAAGATTGGACCAGGAAGAAAGAGAAAATATGAACTGACCAATTACTAGTATGAAATTGAATCAGTAATTCCAAAACTCCCAACCAAAAAAAAAATCCCATGACCAGATGACTTACCATTTAGATAACAGTTAACACCTATCCTTCTCAAACTGGTCCAAAAAACTGCAGAGGAAGGAATGCTTCTGAACTCATAAGACCAGTATCATCCTGGTGCCAAAACCAAATAAATATCACAAAAAAAGAAAATTATAGGCCAAAATCCCTGACAAACATAGATGTAAAAATCCTTACAAAATACAATATTAATCAAATTCAACAATACCTTAGAAGGATCTTATATCATGATCAAATAATCCCAGATATGCACGGATGGGTCAGCATTCACAGGACATCACATTAACAGTTGAATAATAAAAATTATATGATCATCTCAATTGATTCAGAAAAAGATTTTGACAAAATTCAACATTTACTTGTGATTAAAAACTCAATGAAGTGGGTATAGAGGGAATATATACCTCAGCATAATAAAGGCCATACATGACAAGCCCACAACTAATGTTATACTCAATAATGAAAAGCTGAAAGGTCAGAAATAGGACAAAGATGCCTACTCTCACCACTACTCTCACCACTTTTATTCAGTGTAGTATTGGAAGTCCTAACTATAGCAGTCAGACAAGAAAAAAAAGAAAGAAATCCAAGTTGGAAAGGAAGAAGTAAAACTTTCACTGTTTGCAGATGGCATTATATTATATGTAGAAAATCCTAAAGATACCACTATAAATCTACTAGAACTCATCAGTGAATTTGGTAAAGTAGCAGGATATGATATTAATATACAGAAATCTGTTGCATTTCTATACATTAACAATGAACTGTCAGAAAAATTAAGAAAACAGTCCCAAAGAAACAATAAACCCTGCTGTGATGCTGGGGAAAAAAGAAAGAAAACAGCCCCATTTACAGTCCTATCAAAAAGAATAAAATACTTAAGATTAAATCTAAGGAGGTAAAAGACCTGTACTCAGAAAACTATAAACAGTGATAAAAGAAATCAAAGATGAAATAAGCAGATGGAAAGATACACTGTGTCCATTGATTTGAAGAGCTAATATTGCTAAAGTGACCATACTTCCCAAAGTAATCTGCAGATTCAGTGCAATCCCTATCAAAATACCAGTGGCACTCTTCACATAATTCTAAAATTTGTACGGAAACATAATAGACCCTGACTAGCAAAAATAATCTTAAGAAAGAAGAACAAAGCTGACAGTATCACATGCCCTGATTTCAAACTCTACTACAAAGCTACAGTCATCAAAACAGTATGCTACTGGCATAGAAACAGACAAATAGACCAAGGAACCGAACACAGTGGCCAGAAATGAACGCACATTTTATAGGCAATTAATCTAGGACAAAGGAAGCAAGAAGAGTATAGAAAGGGAAAGATAGCCTCTTCAGTAAATGATGTTGGGAAAATCTGACAGCTACATGCAACGAAAACAACTAGATTACTTTCTCACAGTATACACAAAAATAAATTCAAGATGGATTAAAGACTTATATATACGACCTAAAACCATAAACCTTCTAGAAGAAAATAAAGGCAGTAAGCTGTCTGACATCACTCTTCGTAATTTTTCTTTGGATATGTCTCCTCAGGCAAAGGAAATAAAAGCAAAAATATCCAAATGGGACTGCATCTAAGCTTTTGCATAGCAAAGGAAACTATTAACAAAATGAAAAGGCAACCTACTGAATAGGAGATATTTGCAAATTTATATCCAACAAGGGATTAATATTCATAGTATACAAAGGACTTACATAACAAAAGATAAAAAAGAAACTGATTTAAAAATGATCAGAGAATCTGAATAGACTTTTTTCCAACAAAGACATACAGATGGCTACAGACATAAAAGATGCTCAACATTAGTAATCATCAGGGAAATGCAAATCAAAACTGCAGTGAGATATCACCTCACACGTCAGAATGGCCGGTATCAAAAAGATAACAAATAAGACGTGTTGGCGAGGATGTAGAGAAAGGGAAACCCTTGTGAACTGGGAATGTAAATTGGTACAGCCACTATGGAAAATAGTATAGAGATTACTCAAAAAATGAAAAATAGAACTAGAACTACCTCGTGATCCAGCACTTCCTCTCCTGAGTATTTATCCAAAGAAAACAAACTTATCCAAAGAAAACTAATTAGAAAAGATATATGTACCTCTCTGTCACTGCAGCATTATTTACAGCAGCCAAGATAACAGAAGTGACCTAAATGCCCATCAGTATATGAATGGATAAGGAAGTCGTGGCATATATATTTACATAATGGATATTAGTCAGCCATAAAAAAAAATGAAATCTTGCTTTTTGTGACAACATGAATGGACCTAGAGGGTGTTGTGCTAAATGGAATAAGTCAGAGACAGACAAATACTGTCTGATTTCACTTATATGTGGAATCTAAACTTCAGAACAAATGAACAGACATAACAAAATAGAAACAACTCTAATTATAGAGAAAAATTGGTGGTTGCCAGAGAGGAGGGAGTAGGGGAGGAAAGAAATCAGTGAGGAGATTAACAGGTACAAACTTCCAGTTGCAAAATAAGTCATGGGTATAAAACATATAGTAAAGCTATGTGATATCTTTGTATGCTGACAGTATAATCGTAGTGACCATCTTGAAGTGAATAGAAACATTGACTCTCTACATTGTGTAACAGGAACTAATATAGAATTGTCAATTATACTTCAATAATAAACTCGTAGAAAAAGAGATCATATGTGTGGTTACCCAGAGACAGGGGGTTGTGGAAGGGAGAATTCAGTGAAGGCAGTCAAAAGGTACAGATTTCCAGTTATATGTATAGGGATTAAATGTACATGATAAATATAATGAACAGTAGGATGTTATATATAAAAGTTAAGAGAGAAAATCCTGAGTTCTCATCACAAGACAAACATTTTTTCTAATTCTTTAATTTTGTATCCATATGAAATTATGGGTGTTCACTAAACTTATTGTGATAATCATATCGTGATATAATACCTTAAACTTATGTGCTGTATGTCAATTATATCACAATAAAATGAGAAGAAAAAAAGGTGTTGGCAAGGTTGTAGGAAAATTGGGACTCTTGCACAGAGTCAGACATGACTGAAGCAACTTAGCAGCAGCAGCAGCAGCATATACTTCTAGTGGGAAGGTAAAATGGTGTGACATCTTTGGAAAACAGCCTGGCAGTTCCTCAAAATGTTAAAGATATAGTTACTATATGACCCAGCAATTCCACTCCTAGATGGAATTCCACTCCACCCAAGAGAACTCAAAACTTGTACATGCATGTTGATGGGGCTTCCCAGGTGGTGCTAGTAGTAAAGAAACTGTTCGATCCCTGAGTCAGGAAGATCCCCTGGTGGAGGGTATGGCAACCCATTCCGGTATTCTTGCCTGGAGAATTCCATGGACAGAGGAACCTGGCAGGCTACGGTCCATAGGGTCACACACAGTCGGATATGACCGAAGTGACTTAGCATACATCAGTTCAGTTCATGCATGCACATAAATGTTGATAATAGTATTATTTTTTAATAGCCAAAAAGTCGAAACAACCAAAATGCTCATTAACTAATGAATGACTAAACAATATGCAGTGTAATATACAATGGAATATTATTCAGCAATAAAAAGAAATAAAGTGCCAATAGTTGCTAAAATATGATCTTTGAAAATACTATAGCAAGTGACAGTAGCCAATCACAGAAGACCACATACTGTATGATTCCATTTATATGATTTATCAAGAATAGACAAATCCATCGAGACAGAAAGATTAGTGGTTCCTTAGGGCTGGGGGTGGTTGGGGAGAAATGGTAGTGATGGCTAATCGGTACAGTGTTTCTTTTTGGAGGTGATGAAAATGTTTTAATATTGAGAAGATAGTTTCACAACTCCATGAATATACTGTAACCCGCTGAAGTACATTGTAAATAGGTGAATTTTACGGTTTGTGAATTATACCTCAATAAAGCTTTAACGGAAAAAAACACCTAAGATGCCACAGAAATGATACACACAACAGTGTGAGATATTCAGATTTAGATACAAGTCCTTGAACCTAGAGAGGAAGTGTGGAGCCCAGAGAAGGGGACAGCTGCTGCTGCTGCTGCTGCTGCTGCTGCTGCTGCTGCTAAGTCGCGTCAGTCGTGTCCGACTCTGTGCGACCCCATAGACGGCAGCCCACCAGGCTCCTCCATCCCAGGGGACAGCGCTCAGTGCTTAATGCCCCACTTAAAGCGCTGACCTGCTGACTGAGGAGGTCCTTATCTTGGACCCACAAACGCCTGTCTCTCAACAGACTACTGACCTAGTGACCAGGCTGCCCCTCCTCCGCTCTTACCAGGAAAGAGAGAACCCTTGGGGTGACACAGCCCTGCAAAACAGTGCCCAGCATCCTCACCGCCCCTCCCCCCCGCCCCCCACGCACCCAGCAGCTTACCAACGACCGTGATGTTGTCTCCTGTTTCGCCCTGTCCTGTCTGGGTAGCTGTCCTGTGAGAGTAGAACAGGAAGCCTGCGCTCCAGCGGCCGCCAGTTTCTGGCCTCTCTGCGGCTTGTTGGTCTGCTCAGGACTGATCTTGAACAAGCCGAGCGCGGGTGCCTGGCTACACTAGGCGGGGAAAGAGTACCAAGGAGCCAGAGGTCGGTGCAGAAAGGGAGAAGCAGAGTGAGGGGCGGGCGGGCGCGGGGGCTCAGGACGAGCGCGCCAGGCTGGCGGGCAGAGAAGCAGAGTGCGGGGCTGGCGGGCGCGGGGGCACAGGACGAGCGCGCCAGGCTGGCGGGCAGAGAAGCAGAGTGCGGGGCTGGCGGGCGCGGGGGCTCAGGACGAGCTCTCCAGGCTGGCGGCAGAGAAGCTGAGTGAGGGGCGGGCGGGCGCGGGGGCACGGGGCGAGCGCTCCAGGCTGGCGGCAGAGAAGCTGAGTGCGGGGCGGGCGGGCGCGGGGGCACGGGGCGAGCCCTCCAGGCTGGCGAGAGAGAAGCTAAATGCGGGGCGGGCGGGCGCGGGGGCACGGGGCGAGCGCTCCAGGCTGGAGACAGAGAAGCTGAGTGCGAGTGCGGGGCGGGCGGGGCGCGGGGGGGCACGGGGCGAGCGCTCCGGGGCTGGCGGCAGAGAAGCTGAGGTGCGGAGGGCTGGCGGGCGCGGGGGCACGGGGCGAGCGCTCCAGGCTGGAGAGAGAGAAGCTGAGTGCGGGGCGGGCGGGCGCGGGGGCACGGGGCGAGCCCTCCAGGCTGGCGAGAGAGAAGCTAAGTGCGGGGCAGGCGGGCGCGGGGGCACGGGGCGAGCGCTCCAGGCTGGAGAGAGAGAAGCTGAGTGCGGGGCGGGCGGGCGCGGGGGCACGGGGCGAGCGCTCCAGGCTGGAGAGAGAGAGCGCTCCAGGCTGGCGGAGAGAGAAGCTGAGTGCGGGGCGGGCGGGGCGCGGGGGCACAGGGCGAGCGCTCCAGGCTGGAGCGGCAGAGAAGCTGAGTGCGGGGCGGGCGGGCGCGGGGGCACAGGGCGAGCGCTCCAGGCTGGCGGCAGAGAAGCTGAGTGCGGGGCGGGCGGGCGCGGGGGCACAGGACGAGCGCTCCAGGCTGGCGAGAGAGAAGCTGAGTGCGGGGCGGGCGGGCTCGGGGGCACGGGACGAGCGCTCCAGGCTGAGAGAGAAGAGAAGCGCTGAGTGCTGAGTGCGGGGCGGGCGGGCGGGGGCACAGGGCGAGCGCTCCAGGCTGGAGAGAGAGAAGCTGAGTGCGGGGCGGGCGGGCGCGGGGGCACGGGGCGAGCGCTCCAGGCTGGCGGCAGAGAAGCTGAGTGCGGGGCGGGCGGGCGCGGGGGCACAGGGCGAGCGCTCCAGGCTGGCGGCAGAGAAGCTGAGTGCGGGGCGGGCGGGCGCGGGGGCACGGGACGAGCGCTCCAGGCTGGAGAGAGAGAAGCTGAGTGCGGGGCGGGCGGGCGCGGGGGCACGGGACGAGCGCTCCAGGCTGGAGAGAGAGAAAGCTGAGTGCGGGGGGCGGGCGGGCGCGGGGGCACGGGGCGAGCGCTCCAGGCTGGAGAGAGAGAAGCTGAGTGCGGGGCGGGAGGGCGCGGGGGCACGGGGCGAGCGCTCCAGGCTGGCGGCAGAGAAGCTGAGTGCGGGGCGGGCGGGCGCGGGGGCACGGGGCGAGCGCTCCAGGCTGGCGAGAGAGAAGCTGAGCGGGGCGGGGCGGGGGCACGGGGCGCGGGGGCACGGGGCCAGCGCTCCAGGCTGGCTGGGCAGAGAAGCTGAGTGCGGGGCGGGCGGGCGCGGGGGCACAGGACGAGCGCTCCAGGCTGGCGGCAGAGAACAGAGCCAAGGTCACAGAACGGGAGTCACGGCCCCTATTCCCGCCAACCCTTTGGCAGAAAACACAGGCTTTCTCTCCTTTTAACACGCTATTTTAGTTTCTCAACTGCCCAATCAAAATCCAAGCCCGTGGTATCTTGTCACAAGTCTCTGGGCAGAAAGCGCTGTTTCAGGTCGGAAAGGGGACTTTCCAGTCCGGAGTCTTTCTCTGAAGTTTCCTGTTTTTCCGAGAAAGGGGAGGGGCCAAGTTGGTTGCCTTGGTGTTTTTTGTTTGTTTGTTTGTTTTTTCCTAGTTATTAGATTAGCAACTCTCACTCTCTGGAAAACTGGTTCCCAATGGCAGTATGTCTCTCTGGGAGAATTTTTGATAATTAATAGGGCTGCCTTTGCTTGTTCCGGTGATGGGGTCGCTCTGGATATTTAAGGGCTGAGGGCCAGGGACCCCAGCCTAAACACACAGTCTGTTTCTTTCTTCCTCTCTATCTTTGAAAACCCTGCTTGTAATCTGGACTTTACAATCACATGATGAAGTGAGTTTTGTTTTTCAATTATTTTTTTTCCTTGATTATTTACTGACCATTTACTATGCCAGACCCATACACACTGAATTTTCCAAGAAGGCAACTACCGGGCAACCCAAAGGAATATATATATATTTGGTTTGTTTTTTGTTTGTTTTTGTTTTTTTTTACCTAGAGATTTTTCACCATTTGAAAGAATCATACCACAGCTGCTGCTGCTGCTGCTAAGTCGCTTCAGTCGTGTCCGACTCTGTGCGACCCCATAGACAGCAGCCCACCAGGCTCCCCCATCCCTGGGATTCTCCAGGCAAGAACACTGGAGTGGGTTGCCATTTCCTTCTCCAATGCCTGAAAGTGAAAAGTGAAAGTGAAGACACTCAGTCGTGTCCGACTCTTAGCGACCCCATGGATTGCAGCCTACCAGGCTTCTCTGTCCATGGGATTTTCCAGGCAAGAGTACTGGAGTGGGTCGCCATTGCCTTCTCCATATCTGAAGTGGAGCCATGCTAATGCAATTCTCAGTCGTCAGTGTCATGGGTGGCAGAGATCCTAGGCCAGTTGCAAGCATCTGACACTTCGTTACAGTAGCCAGTGCAGCCAGGCTAGAGCATTCACATACTAAGTTGCTTAGTTTTCATAATCAAATTAGTAAAAGGATTACCATTAAACAGTTGTTATAAACAGGAGGTGCTAGATATGATTGGAGTTGAAGCCTCTAATCTACACTGGAGTCCTAGGGACTGTGCCCACCTCAGTCTGCCAAGCCTGAACTTGACAACTAAATCCCTCTCCTAGAAATCTAACAGGTAATCACTGGTTAGTAGCTGAGAACTCTTCATTTTACAGATAAGGAAACCAATGATAGGAAATGTTAAGAGATTTGAAAAAGGATGAACTGTGACAGAGGCAGGTTTAGACACTCTGGAAAATGCAGTTGGACTTTGTGAATGCTCTGAGCAAGAACATTCCCAGAAATCCTGAGACTGGCAGAAGAGAGCTGGGCCTGCAGGTTTATCGTTGGAGGTCCAGAGTAAGGACCATCTTTTTTTTTTACCCAAAGGCCTTTAGGAAAAGGCATTTCTCTAGTTGTTGTTTTTTTTTTTTTCCCCAACCAGCTCTGTACGAAGAAGTTTTTCCTTATATCTCCTGCTGTGGTTTGAGGCAATTTTATGTGTTCTAGTGAGCTGTGAAAATAAATAACCACTGGAAATAAAGCAGTTGCCTAGAGCTTTACATTTTACGGATCTCTTCTTACCACTATCCCCTTCTCAGAATAACCCTGGAACAGAACCTGACTCAGAGTAGACACTCCATATATGGTCATTGAATGAATGATTGACCAAATAAATGAGTAAACATTTGATGTAAGGATGATTCTCCATTTATGGATATGGTGACAAAGAATCAGGACAGTAATAATGACTTTTCCAATTTTTTTTGTGAAGTTAGAATTCAAACTTAAACAGAAACATGACTTTTCCCATTCCATTTGTGGAATTAGGATTTAAACTCAAGTCTGAGTTCAGTGGCATTCACTCACACTTTAATGCTTTGTTTTTGGTGTTCAGTCACCAAGTTGTGTCCGACTCTTCGCGACCCCATGGACTGCAGTACACCAGGCTTCCCTGTCCCTCACCATCTCCCGGAGTTTGCTCGAGTTCTTGTCCATTGAGTTGGTGATGCCACCCAACCTCTTCATCCTCTGTCGTCCCCTTCTCCTGCCTTCAATCTTTCCCAGAATCAGGATCTTTTCCAATGAGTCGGCTCTTCGCATCAGGTGGCCAAAGCATTGAAACTTCAGCTCCAGCATCAGTCCTTCCAATGAGTATTCAGGGTTCATTTCCTTTATGATTGACTGGTTTGATCTGCTTGCAGTTCAAGAGACTCTCAAGAGTCTTCTCCAGCACCACAATTCGGAAGCATCGATTCTTTGGCACTCTGCCTTCTTTATGGTCAGAAACTTAAAACTTTCAGTAGAAGTTTGTGATTACATGTGCTGTGTGCCCAGCAGAGGAAGTTTACAGGAAACCCACAGTAGCAAACTGATGCCCCACCCATGGTCTGTGAGCCCATCCCCAGCTTTTTCATATTTTGCTATCAATTAACACATGCGCATTACCCCTAGGGCTGAAAATTACCCTCAGGCACTGGAGTGAGCTGAAAGTACCTGGGCATTCTATGTTTCACCCTTCTTCACGCTCCTGGCATCCTCCAAGCAAAGCCAGGCTGATGTGGAATACCAAAGCCCAGGTCCTTTGCTACAAGGCAGGACAATCTCTGACGTGCACTCCTGTGTTCTGAGCTCCCATGGGCATAGGTTGAGTGTAGGACTTTTGAAATCACACCCTCATTTGGCTTCTTCTCATTTCCTATCCTTCATCCCCAACGCCCTTTTTGGTTTCTCCTGGAAGCCCTAAATCACATATTAATACATCCAGATCCTTGACTCAGGGCCTGCTTCTGCAAGAACAAGAAGTAAGATATTCACTCACTCTTCAGATGAGGAAAATGGTATGCACAGTTGCAGATAGCTTAATATACCTAGAAAACCACTTCACATAACAGTATGGCATTGTGTGGCATCAAGAGTCCTCTCTGTTTTCTAAGAGAAAAACAATGAAAGAGGAAGTGGCCCGTGGGGGAGGGGAAGACTGCACACCACTGCGGTCTTCAGCTGGGCCTGTGCTCTGTAGAAATACAGCCATCTCCTTCGTTTTGGAGAGTTTGTGATCAGCTATGTTGTGGAGGACTAAGGAAGATGAATGACTCTGTATCCAATTAATGACAGAAGATGTATGGAATTTAGTGCATGGTAAGTACTTGGGCTCCCCTCATAGCCCAGTTGGTAAAGAATCCACCTGCAATGCAGGAGACCCGGGTTCGACTCCTGGATGGGGAAGATCCACTGGAGAAGGGATAGGCTACCCACTCCAGTGTTCTTGGACTTCTCTGGTGGCTCAGTTGGTAAAGACTCCTCCTGCAGTGTGGGAGCCCTGGGTTCGATCCCTGGGTTGGGAAGATCCCCTGGAGAAGGAAAAGGTTACTCCAGTATTCTGGAATTCTGAATTCCATGGGCTATATAGTCCATGCGGTCCCAAAGAGTTGGACACGACTGAGTGACTTTCACTTAAGTAATTGATATGTGATCAAACTGTGATTTTTAATTACATTTACTACTTGGGTTTTTTTTTTTTCTATTAATCCTTCTTGTGCTCTCAGAATATTTTTTAATGCATAACATTTCCAATTAACGTACTCACAGATAACTTTATTTCTTTTAAGATATCTGGGATCCCAATTTTAGTCTTCAGTGTTTTTTTTGTAAAAGCCTAGAATTCAAGGAAAAAGTGAGGCAAAATCTTGATGGCTACATCAACAGACAAAATGCTGATTTTATTAAAGGCTTTGAGTTTTACCTCAAGCTTAAAATATAAGAAATATAAGTAAAAAGCAACAGCCCAAACATATTGGGACAGTAGTTGTTGACAAAAACTAGAAGTGAACATTTGCCAGTCCTCTGTATTGTTTCCTTTTATGCCGTGTTTTCACTGGGGACAGTGAAAAAAAAGTGAGATATAACAATTATTCCAAAAAATCTAAAAATAATAACGATGGCCATTTTTTAAAAGATAGAACAAAAGTTAAAATCTCCTGAAAAGCTAACCACACTAGGGACTTCCTGGTGGTCCAGGGGCTAGACTCCACACTCCCAGTGCAGGGGACCAAGGCTCAATCCCCGGTTGGGGAACTACATCCTGCACGCCGCAGTGATGATCAAAAATCCTGTGTGCCGCAACCAAGACGTGGTGCAGCAAAATAAATAAGTACAAATAGTTTTAAAAAGCTACTCATACCAAAAAGAACATCATCTCGAATTCACCAGTTTTGTGGGGTTTTTTTTGCCTATACAGACTTTCTATTTTTCAAAAATTATGAACATGCATTCAAATAATAAAAGAAGTATGTAGAATTATATTCTAAAACTCTGTCTTCATGTTCTCCTGACATCTTGGTCCCTGCCCCTAGGTAAATATTGTTAAGAGATTGTTGTATACATTTCTGGACCTTTTCTTGTTGGTGTTAATCTGCTTAGAGAGGTTGAGAAAAAAAGTTAAAAGGTTAATATGGTTTGTTTTAAGCCTATATAAAAATGGGATCAGAGGTAGCACCTCAGCGTGGAATACCTGAGATGGTAAATACTGATGCTCTGATACGAATGAGCAGGATGACTGCCATGTTGCCAAGATCTGAGCACCATTCTTGAGGAATATTATCCACAAACCACTAAGTTACAGTCACAGTCTCATCTCTTGACGTTTCCTTGTAGGTCCTTGGGTCAACAGAGCAGTTCTGTTAAAATTGGTGAATTCTAACCTGCGTTTCTGTATTTCTTTAGACTCTCTCTTCCAGGTGCTTTTTCTCCCTTTACCTTGGTTTATTGCCTTAAGTCACAGCTCCCACCTTACAGCTTTTTTCTCAGTACCACTTGCTTTGGTCAGTGAAGTTACGGGGTCCTCTCAGGCTGCCCTGCAGTTCTGAAACTTGCATCCAATCCTGTGCTGTCTTTCTCTAGTTTCTCGGATCTTTCTAAATTCTCCTAAGTAGGAAATTACAAGGAAACACAAGGAGAATCTATTTAACAAAGATCTCTGTAACATAAGATGGAGAATGATGGGTTGAGAGAATCCAGTGGGATCCAAAAGGTGGTAATCCTGTTATGAGAGATTACAAAGGTTTATCATATTTTTTCTTTATTTTCATTACTTGATGATGTGAGTGTTACGAGTGTTGTCGCTTCAGTTGTGCCCGACTCTTTGCGACCCTGTGGACTATAGCCTGCCAGACTCCTCTGTCCATGGGATTCTCCAGGCAAGAATTCTGGAGTGGGTTGCCATGCCCTCCTGCAGGGAATCTTCCTAACCCAGGGATCAAATTCGAGTCTCATGTCTCCTGCCTGCCAGTGCAGGCAGGTTCTTTACCACTAGCGCCACCTGATAAGGGGGACAATTTTAGAACAATTATAAAATCAATTTCTTGAAAGAAAAAAATTTATGTATCAATTAGCAAAACAATTCTTCAAATGATCAGTTTGCTCCAAACTGAGCAACAGCTTCCTTGGGCCCTTTCACCAGCATAGCCTGGGGTGAGACCAGCTCTCTGCCTGGGAGAATGTGGGGCAGTACTGATAAGTTCTACCCTCCTTCCATCTGGCCAGGCCATGGTAGGTGGTGGTTGGCTCAGCTGCCACATCTCCCAGGGTTTAGAAGAGCAAGGCACAGCCCTCACTGTTGGCCACAGCAAGCAGCAGGAGGGGACCACCACTGCTCAGGGTCTGAGCCTGTGGTTTCCCCTTCTAATCCCCCACTCCCATCCCTCCCCCAGATCCCTCCCCACTCCCCCCAGTACATATGGTTTCCGGAAAACACCAACTGACACTAACAAAAATGACTTGCTTTCTCTTTATTTACTCTCATCCATGCCTTGAATAACAATTCAGGGCAGAGCATTACTTACCAGACCTGCTTTGGTGTATGCTACAAATATAAAATGCTTGTACTTATATATAATGGCTTACAATATATATTTTCTAGAAACTGCTTTTCTGCTTCAGCCATAGAGCATGGGTATTCTTCCAAGTCAGAATATAAGATCTAATTCTTTATTACTGAAATTGAGACTTTTTAATTTGCAACCGCAGTTATATTTAATAAACTTAATTAAGCTTCAGTATTTCTCCTCTTTGATCAGTCTCTTCTTCTGAAATGGGAGACTAAAGCATGCTCCAAAGGGTCATTACATTGAAACATCAGCCAGCGAAGCAGCTTTTCACAAAATAGTTGTTGAGTGACATGGAACGAAAAAGTATTTTATGATGTAACTCAGTGGGTCTCAACCTTGGCTGTACGTAAGAACTCTGTAGAAATTTAAGCAAATACTGTGAAAACTTACGTCCACAATAATCTGCACATGCTATTTATAGCACTTTATCCATAATTACCCAAATTTGGAACAAACCAAAATGTACTTCAGTAGATGAATGGATAGACTGTGGTATATCCAGATAATGTAGTATTACTCAAAGCATAAAGATGAGTTATAAAGTCATAAAAAAAAAAAGACATGGAGGAACTTTAAATGCATAAAGCTACATGGAAAAAGTCAATATGAAAAAGCTGCATATTGCATGATTCTGGATATAACATTTTGGATAAGGAAAAACTATGGAGACAGTGCAAAAAAGATCAGAGATTTCCAGGGGTAGCAGAAATTAATAGGTAGAGCACATAGTTTAGGGCAATGTTATGATATTGGGTTGGCCCCAAAGCTCATTTGGGTTATACCTATAGAACAGAACACCAAGAACAACCTTAAATTATGAACCTTGTTGATTATGATGTGTTACTGTAGGTTCATCAGTTTTAATAAATGTACCACTCTGGTGGGGGATGTTGATAGTGGGGGAGGCTATGCATGTGTGGGTGCAAGAGGTATACAGGAAATATCTGCACTTTCCCCTCAGTGCTGCTGAGATCCTAAAACTGCTCTAAAAAAATAAGGCCTTAACTTTAAGAAACAAACAAACAAGCAACTAATACTGATATGTGGGCACCATACTTAGATTGTAATTTAGTTGGTCTGGATTGGTGCTTGGGAAGGTGGTGGGGTTTTTTTAATAGGCTTTAATTTTTACAGCTAGTATTTGTTATTAAGTTCCATAGGTGATTCTTGAAGGAAAGTTACATGGCTCAAAATAGTCAGGAGTTAAAATTCCCCTCCAGGTCCTCCCCACCATTCTATGCAAAACAAAGAACTCTCTCACCCAAAGACAAAATGGACGTTAAGGCTGATTACACCCAGCTCCCAGCTGGTCCAGCCTCTGGCCAATCTCCAAAACGACTTGCCCCAGCCATTTAAGAGATAACTACTCCGAACAACCTTGGAGAACAGGCCCCCTTAAGACAGTAGCTTTCCACATATATGTCTATACATACTTCCTCTTTTCTTGGGTTAGGGCAGCAGCTCACTCATCTGACTGCTGCCCCTTCTCGCCTCATTAAAGGTGGTCTGCTCCTGTGAAGTGCCGGTCTCCTTCTTTCTCTGAGCCCCGCCTTCTCTAACTCCCTCTCCCTACAATTCTAACGTGCATCCGGGGTGCACATTTCATCTTTGCGCCGCTGTTTGGAGTTATCCACGCCTGTCACACCTCTGTACATCTCACCATTTTACCTCCTCAACTCAAGCCCCATTTAACAACTGAAAGAACCACTACCCAGCAAAACTGAGCACAAGCAAACGGCTTCCTCAACGCTAACCTCAAGTTTGTGTGTTTGCATATTGAAGGTTAGTCAGTCAGTCAGAAAGACAGATAAATATTAGAGAAAAGGGAACCCTAGTACACACTTGATGAGAATGTAAATTAGCAATCACTATGGAAAACAATATGGGAGTTCCTTAAGAAATAAAAGCAGAACTACTGTCCGATCTACCTGAAGTTTTTTGTTCCCTGAACACATTCTCCTATCACCTAGTTCTTCGGGCATAACTGTGCTATACTCCTTATCAGGATGTATTTTAACCGTTTAAGTGCATGTCTCCGCCTCCACTAAGGTAATTTGAGAGCAGTGTTGAGTTTTATTCACCTTGTCAGAACCTAGCACTAACTCAAATTCATGGTCAAGTTTTTAAAAATGCACAAACCTGATCATCAAGTATAAACTATGTCTTGAGGTTTTTAAATCTAGTCTTTTTCATTGGGGTGTATCGCTTGCTAAAAAATCCTCCAGATACTTTTGCCCGGAGAGTCTGCACATTCCTCATTCCTTAGCCCAGGGAACAGAATTCTGGTTAAAAGACCGAAGCCAGATCTCCCAGCAGACCACAGACCCTTTACTTATTTAACTTCTTAGGGAGGCTGTTCCTCACTTGTAAAATGCAAATTGCTGACGCTCCTTCCACTGTGAGCAAAAGCCTACCCATCAAGAGTTTACATTCTTCTCCAAATGATACCTCAAGACCATTTCCTGTTTGAACGAAGGAGTTAGGAGAGGAGTTGAAAATAAGTACTGTACACATCAAGTTTTACCGCATTTTAATTAGCAACACAAAATAAATGAAAACAGGCGTCGCCATGTCTCTACAGAAGAAGTGAATGAGACGGCATCTCCGATGACTCAATGCCACCCACTATGACACATTTCCAATAATTCTGACAATCATCTTTCACAACATTTTGCAAAATTCTAAAGAAAATGACAAAGTGGAGGTTTACGCTAAACATGCATAGCTATCTGACTACAAGTTGTGTGCAAAACACCCTGAAGACTTTACTTGACCAAGATGTTGATGTTGAACATCACAGTTCTTCCCTCCACATCTCTAAAATACTAGCATAGCACCTCCCCTGCAGCTTACTGCCAACACATACCAAACTACAGGGAAACGCAGGCACAAAGAAGATAAAAGATGTTTGTGGTAACATCAATACAACTCCTTATTTATGTGCACAAAGCAGAAGAGTGTATCATTATTAAAAAGCAAGAGAACAGAATTTGGAATTAGCCCAACCCAAATGAGGCATCTTCCAACCTGGGGAAAAAAAAGAAAAAAAGGGTTGTTACCAAATACATTTATTTTATTTAGATTACAGATAGCACCACCAAACTTATCTAACTTGTGCTGTATATCAATCACTCTTGGTAACAGTAGTAGCTGCAGGCGATTTTCCAGATGAATTAAAAGAGCATAACCTACTAGTTTATCCCACTGGTTCACTAACAACATTAAAGAAAAGAACACTGGTATTAGAGTTCAGATCCTAACCACACCATTTAGTTAACTGTGTGACACTGGGCAAGTCAGCCAAACTCTCTGATGCTCTTGCAAATTAACTTCCCTGTCCTACAGTGCAACAGGATATGTGAATAGGTTTTCCATGCCAAGATACACTGAGTAATAAAGTTTCTGGAAAAGCTGGATTATCTGCCTCTGGCCTCCCACCTGAAGTGGCGGAGAAGTCCAGTCCCTCCATCTCATGCTGTGAGAGTTAGGTGCTAGAGCTGCGATACATCTGTTACAGTGTCTTTACATCGAGTTACAAGAATCTTGTTTCCACTTCTCTCCTCTATTGGACTGGGAGCTTTGAGACGCAACGACAGTGCCCAGACACTTAGGAATGGCGTCTCTGCAGAACCACGTCACTCTTCTCTTCAGGCTGTTTAGCAAAGAGCTGCCATGGAAAGGAAGGGACCGTTCCCCTTGGAAGGCCCAGAGATGCCCAACGTGGAAACGGCAGGAGAGCAGACACTGCAGGAGCTGTGGGTAAAAGCTGCCTCTGCCTGTGACCCCACACCTGCAGCTCCTCTGTCCTCCCTTCAGAGGGTTAGTGATGCTGGGAAAGTCACACCCAGGACCCTGGCCTTCCTCATCTCCCCTGCTCCCAGGGGCAGGGAATGGGACCCCATGGGATTCTTTCTCTGCCTGCTGAATTGTTACCCTGATTAATGTCTTCCAGACTGTGAGGCTTATCATATTAGAGTCTGTAATGGTCCCCGGGATACTGATATTACAATAGGGTTTTTTAAGGTTAGACACCCACCTCGATGGTACTGCTTACAGGTCTCGATCTATGGAAAAGAAAATGGAGAAAGAAAACAGTTAAGTTTGACTTCTGAAATACTGCGTACTACAGAAGTCTAAAACTGTTATAAACAAAGATGGCAGAAGAGCCTGTGAAGAAAAACCTAGACGTCCCCTACCAGCCTGAGATCCCAAGCCATCCAGAGAACTGGAGGAGGCCAGGGTTGGAGGGCCCTACCACAGCAGGGCTTGCACACAAGGCTCGTGCCTTCCGGAGACCCTCCTTGGTCCTAGGTGTGCCCGAGGCTGTCAGGACAGCCAAGGAGGCCACAGGGAAGAAGCCTTGGGAGTGCCCGTGCACGTGCACCGGTGCTGCTGCTGCTCGCTGCTCTCACTGCAGGGAAACCACCGTCTCAGCGACCATGCTGTGCCCAGCTCTCTCAGAGGGTGCCACCACACAGAGCTTCAGTAACATTCCCTGATAATCCCAGTATGCAGATGTGTTTCTACCAAAGCAGCTTTATGCCGAGGCTCTGCTCAGATACAACTGCCAGTGGTTAACCAGAGAAAACTTACCCCACTTAACTATCTGGGGTTCTTCGAGAGTAACGTGTTTCACTCGGCAGCTGTACTGATCCTTGCTGTTGGGAGTGAACTCAGCGTGGGACAGCAGGTAGAAAGACCAGTCCTTGCTGAAAGACAGGTCTGACTGCTCCGATTTCATCTTCTCCCCATTCTTCAGCAGATCGATTTCAATCTGGGGTGGATGGAACCCAGACACATAGCAGTTCAGGTAGTTTGGCTTTCCATCCTCTGGCGGGTGTCTTGAGTACACTTGAACCTTTGGGGTACCTGAGGAGCGGCAGGGAAAGACAGATGAAATTGCAGAGTATTCCACTTGGGGCTACCTTGGTCTGAAGCTAGATCAGGCACCAAATGTTTATATTGGATCCTCCATTTCTCCCAACTCCACTTTCCCTCGGGCCAAATGACCGTCCATTTTTGCAAATGGCCACCTCCAGTTTGTGGGATAAACCATGACTTAGTATCTTCCCCGCATAATTCCCCTACACATGGCTTTCAGGCTTTTTCCAGCAGATTTCTAGTAACATCTTTTTCTGTCAGGGGACATTGTGCTGTATCTTTTAAGAATTGTGTGTGGAGGCTCTCAAGAAGGCTTCATGGCTCCTCAGCACATAGAGTCTACATCACTCAAGAGTCTACACGATTTGGCCCCAGTCTACTGATCGAGCTTCATTCCTCACTTCACACGCCCTCCAGAGTGGCCACATCAACAACTCCCTTATGATACCCTGTTCCAGCCCCGTCACTTGTTTTCTTTATGTTTACTCCTTTCTTCCTGGTCTCTTGTCTGGATGCACACCCACCAGACTTCTCAACAGGTGCCTAGTACAGTGCCCTGCACACCCCAACTGCTTGGTAAATGGAAGGTGTAATTATTGGTACCTCCTTGCTCAGGTTCCTAACAGAGTCAACTCAAGACATACTTCTACAGAACACAACTTCTTCATCATGTCTAGAGTTTATATGACAAATCTCTATCTGTGTACCTGATTTCATGAGCCAGACATCAAAGAAACAAAAGTGAAACACGTACAGGAGCTGGAAGATGCCTTAGATGAGTGGGTTGGGCTGGGTAAGAACAATAGGAAGAGTGAGGACTGTAGCAAATGGGAGAGACCATCCTCTCCATTAGGACCAAGGGGAGTAATGCCTGTGACGGTGGAATCTGCATTTTTCATGAGCATGGATGTTCAAGTGACTTCCATCATCTGCCAGGTTGATGATATTACATGTTGCTACAGGACAGGTGGATTCCTAATGGAATGCATGCCTAGACCCTTCATGGGAATGTGGAAGAAAATATTATAAGCTCTATACCTATATTTTTCTAAGTGAACTGCTGATGCTACTAAATATAGAGACTGATATAAATATATGTATATAATCCACTTAAATACAAATACACTCAGGGGACAATATTACAAAGGTCAGTTCATCCTCTATGTCCAGGAGGTACAGAGAAGGAGGAGTCCAGGGCACTGTGACTGGATGTGTCTCTGTAGAATCATCCTATCATCAAAGAAAAGATCCCTAGTCCCACTAAGAGCTAGACTGGAAATACTATGAAGCCCTGGTATTTTTCCATCATTCAAAGTGAAGATAAATCAGAAACCTCTTTACATTTGAGCTTCTAATAAGTAACAGTGAAAGTCGCTCAGTCATGTCCGACTCCCTGAGACCCCATGGACTATAGAGTCCATGGAATTCTCCAGGCCAGAATACTGCAGTGGGCAGCCTTTCTCTTCTCCAGGGGATCTTTCCAACCCAGGGATCAAACCCAGGTCTCCCTCATTGCAGGCGGATCTAATAACTAGACCAAAATACATACTACAGTATTGAGACCACAAGTTCATCCCACCTGGAATTCTCCCTTTGAGGGGGCTAGGCAGGTGTGTGCGGGGGGCGGGTTGGCAAGGGCATCACAATAGTAATTTCCAAAAGAAGGAGGCGAATCAGACAGACCTGGGTTTGAATCTGGCTTCAGCCACTTACTGCTTCTGCGATTTCAGAAGAGTTATTTTAGCTTCTGTAGTTTAATTGGAAACTTAATTTATGCCCAGACTGAAATAAAACCTACACAGGGAAAGAGCAGAAAATAGATGCCCCCCCCCGCCCCCCCATCACAAAGTGAATCACAATTACATGTTTTCTGTATGTCTTCTAGAAATCCCCTGTGTATTTTCCAGGCATGTATTATCTTGGAAATTTTCTAATTAACATACTTTTTAATGTCTGCTTGTTATTTTTTGAAAGAATTGTATAGCCGCAACAAAATATCAGTAATAGTGATAATAGAGACATCCTGTGGTTTTTTTTGGAAAATACATTTTAAATTCCATTTTCACATGAAACAGAAATCTGAGCTTCAGTGTATTTAGAAGGTATCTAAACACAGTGTCCCTGACAACCTGGGTAGGTGTGTTGGTTATTTATCCCTAGTTTTACAACCTTTCTGACTGATAAACCTTCACTTACTCAAAACTGAAAGTAGAGAGACACTTCATCTTGGAAAGAACCAGGCAAGGAGCCAAAGGAGGAAGCCCTTTGTGAACAAAGGCCACAGAGGCCCATGCCCGCCCAGTTTGCTCCCTAAATCTCACCCCAGATGATTGTGAAAAACGCACAGGTGACGCCCGAAGGGGGCACCACCCGGCCAAAGGCTCTGGTCAGGCCCTGCTGTCTGCCACCCATCCGCTGCAGGATTAAGTGACTTCAACTTTTCAGCCTCCTTTCCTCATTCGTGACATCTTGATAATAGGCACCGTATTTACATCGCAGGCCCCTTTCACTATTAAATGACACAGCACATAGCACAGGACAGACAGCTGTCAACAAGGACCTCTATGATTGTTATTAAAAGCGAAGTGTAAGGAGAACAGGAGAATTAACGACCCGAATTGGTTTGTTAAACCTCAAGGCACTGCAGGAACGTCGCCGGAAAATCCCTCATTCTGGTTTGGTCCCTTATTTGGGGAAAAGTACAGAGGGGCGTGGAGAAGGCAATGGCGACCCACTCCAGTACTCTTGCCTGGAAAATCCCATGGACAGAGGAGCCTGGTAGGCTGCAATCCGTGGGGTCGCTAAGAGTCAGACACGACTGAGCAACTTCACTTTCACTTTTCACTTTCGTGCATTGGAGAAGGAAATGGCAACCCACTCCAGTGCTCTTGCCTGGAGAATCCCAGGGACGGGGGAGCCTGGTGGGCTGCCGTCTATGGGGTAGCACAGAGTCGGACACGACTGAAGCGACTTAGCAGCAGTAGCAGCAGCAACAGAGGGGCAGGTGAACCTGGCCGGCGCCTGCAGGAAGCTGAAGCCCTCAGGATGCCAGCTGGCCGACATACCCTGGAGGCGACTCCCCTGAAGCCCACGGGTTGTCTCCACCCATTCGCAGCCCCCAACCCTGCCCTCTGGGAGCCGCCAGCCCGCCCCCACTCCAGAGATGCGCGGAGGGGAGCCAGAGCCCCGCGAACCAGCGGAAGAGAATCCCTCCCCCACCTCGCCCGCCCTGAACCACATCCGCACCCGGGAACTCCGTCCCGACCCACGCGGTACCGTCCGGGCGTGCCAGGGGCTCCCTCCCCACGTCCCGGGGAAGCTGGCGACATGGGATCGCACCCCCTCCCCACTCCCCGCGCACCCCGCCGCTTCCACCGCCCGAGAGGAAGCCGGGTGCCCCTCCACCGAGCTGGGAAGGAAAACTTGGGAGCGGGACCGGGGTGGACAGAGTTAGTGCCCAGGGTGCCAAGTGGGTGTGATCGGGGCAGGACAGGCGGCGGAAGAGGGGAGAGAGGAGAGGACACTCACGCTGGATGGCGTCCAGTCCGGACAGCGACAGCAGCCCGAGAAGGGCCAGGGCCACGAAGCGAGCCATGCTTGCAGCAGCTGCGCGGGCGGCGGAGTGAGCGGCCGGGGTCCGCGCTCGCCTTTATAGGCCGCACTCAGGCGGCCAATCGGAAGCCTGCCCGCCGGGCCGTCACCGGTCTCCGGGCGACCTAGGCCGGGGCAGGTTAGAAACAGGCTTCCTGGTTCTCAGTTTCATTTTCTAATAAGTCTCATGATGCTTAGGAAGGCAGGGTTGGGCTCGGTGCATTCGCTGCCTGTACGTCGGCGCCCTCTTATCTGGGGTGCGCGCCCAAGCTTGGGGCGCGAACCGCTCACCCTGGAACTTCAGTGTGGACGAGCCCTCGCCTTTCGGAACAGCAGCGAAAAGGCCAAGGGACTTGCTTACCGTGCATGCCACAGCCGGTTAGGAGCCTAGCACCTGGTTTTCAGTTGGGAAAACTGAAGCATAGAACAGTTAAGGGGAGGGACAGAGACTGAACGGTACTGGGCAGAATCAGAACTCGGTTCGCAATTCCTGCCCAGAAATACATTGCAAGTCTTGTGGATTCTCTGGGCAAGAAAAGTTTCCAGGAACCTCGAGGCCTCATGAGGCCAGCTCAGAGAACCATCTGGCACGAAGGAGGACCTTCTTGCTTCCTGAATATTTTCCAAAAAGGAAAGGTGTTTTGGAAAGTCTGTGCCAAGAAACTCAGGTCTCTATCTTGCCATTGTAGTGTAAGTAATTTTCTTCGCTTTCGTGGTTTGTGGAGAAATGACTACTGATAGTAAAAACTCTTATAAAAGCAGTAACTGCGTAGAGCATTCGAGTATCTACCGCCTCGAAGGACATTACTCCCTGCGACTCAGCACACTAGAATGGTGGCTGGCACGGACTAGGTGCTTGATGCACTGAACGAATGAGTGTGCAGAAGAGTGGGTAGTTAAACGCATGAAGGAAGGAAGGACTGAACATGTGAGGGAATATGTGAATAAACCCTCAGTTCAGTTCAGTTCAGTTGCTCAGTCGTGTCCGACTCTTTGCGACCCCATGAATTGCAGCACGCCAGGCCTCTCTGTCCATCACCAACTCCCGGAGTCTACCCAAACCCATGTCCATTGAGTCGGTGATGCCATCCAACCATCTCATCCTCTGTCTTCCCCTTCTCCTCCCGCCCCCAATCCTACCCAGCATTAGGGTCTTTTCCAATGAGTCAACCCTTCACATGAGGTGGCCAAAGTATTGGAGTTTCAGCTTCAACATCAGTCCTTCCAGTGAACACCCAGTATTGATCTCTTTTAGGATGGATTGATTGGATCTCCTTGCAGACCAAGGGACTCTCAAGAGTCTCCTCCAACAGCACAGTTCAAAAGCATCAATTCTTCGGCGCTCAGCCTTCTTCACCGTCCAACACTCACATCCATACATGACCACTGGAAAAACCATAGCCTTGACTAGACAGTCTTTTGTTGGCAAAGTAATGTCTCTGCTTTTAAATATGCTATCTAGGTTGGCCATAACCTTCCTTCCAAGGAGTAAGCGTCTTTTAATTTCATGGCTGCAGTCACCATCAGCAGTGATTCTGGAGCCCCAAAAAATAAAGTCTGACACTGTTTCCACTGTTTCCCCATCTATTTCCCATGAAGTGATGGGACCAGAAGCCATGATCTTAGTTTTCTGAACGTTGAGCTTTAAGCCAACTTTTTCACTCTCCTCTTTCACCTTCATCCAAGAGTAAACCCTAGGATGTAGGAATTACCCTGGTATGTTTTTAGGGATAGGAAAACAAAGGCTGAGGTTTCAGACTGGCCTGATTCTAATGTCATTTGCGCTTCAGACACTTGGAAGATAGAGGACTGGACAATTTTGGTGAGAATTTGGGTTGCATCTTCCGTGGGCTCAAACAAAGAAGTTAGACCTATAGACTCTAAGAGGGTGTCAGTGTTCCAAAGACTCGTTAAGAAAACCCACTCTCCACAGATAACATAAAAAGGAGCTGACGTTACCTGGTGGCTGAGTCCAAGGATCATTTCTGGAGTGGAATAGCCTGAAGAGGAAGTGAACCTGGGGGCGGAGAGCGGCAGAGATCTTGGAAATCACCCTGGCTTGCAGTTGAAGGGAGTTGGGTGGTGCTTCCCCAGAGAGCCCCAGAAATGTCATCTGGATTTCTTTGCCCTATTTGTAGACCTTTCAGTAATCCCTGTTGTGGAGCTTGTGTCTACACTAAAGAAAGCAGGTTACTCTCCACAGACTTAGCTAAGGAAGGGAAATAGGCACAGAGAGAGCGCCAGGGAGCACATAGTGAGTGTTCTGTAATGATTAAGAAGTCTGCTATGATTATTGATGCTATTTACCTACTTTTTCTACCAGCTCTCTCTATAGCTCTCTTGAAATAAAAGAATAATTGTCAGATAGAATCTCATGAGGAAAGACACTCCTTCCCTTCCATTTTGTTTCCTTGTTGTTAACTCATTTAAGGCTCTTAAGGCCTGTAATATTATAACCAACCTAGACAGCATATTAAAAAGCAGAGACATTACTTTGCCAGAAAGATCCGTCTAGTCAAAGCTATGGTTTTTCCAATAGTCATGTATGGATGTGAGAGTTGGACTATAAAGAAAGCTGAGCGGTGAAGAATTGATGCTTTTGAACTGTGGTGTTGGAGAAGACTCTTGAGAGTCCCTTGGACAGCAAGGAGATCCAACCAGTCCATCCTAAAGGAAATCACTCCTGAATATTCATTGGAAGGAGTGATGCTGAAGCTGAAACTCCAATACTTTGGATACCTGATGCAAAGAACTGACTCATTTGAAAAGACCCTGATGCTGGGAAAGATTGAAGGCGGGAGGAGAAGGGGATGACAAAGATGAGATGGTTGGATGGCATCACCGACTCAATGGGCATGAGTTTGATTGAACTCTGGGAGTTGGTGATGGACAGGGAGTCCTGGTGTGCTACAGTCCATGGGGTCACAAAGAGCCGGACACAACTGAGCAACCAAACTGAACTGAAGGCCTGTAATATTAGTGTTGAGTTTTTTTCTAGTGCCCTGGGGATATAGGAAGAAGGAAAGCTAGTGGAAACTTCTATAGTCCTTGTTTACCACATCACAGACAAATACTGTAATACTTAAAATTCTTACAAGATAGAATCTGATCTATTCACTGAGAAAATCTATTTTAAAAACACTTTTTAAAAAAGCAGTGAAAGAGAAAAGTGCATTTTTCAATTACTTCTTTTTTATATTCTCTTACGAGAGCAAACTTCTGGAAATCTACACACACGGCCTTTTGATAGTGTTATCTCCCATGAGTAGGATGAATGATGGAAATGTGGCCCTAATGACTTTCCTAAAAAAATTTTTACTGTGTTTATTCACAGTCGTAAATATTTTCCAGAATGTGGAAGAAATGAAACTTTATACCCTTCTGTTGGTAACAAAATGGTACATCTGTTTTGGAAAATAGTCTCACAGTTTTTTAAACTTAATCATACACTGGCCATATGACCCAACCACTCCACTCTAGGTGTTTACCCAAGAGAAAATGAAAGTGTACGTCAATATAAAGACTTGTACAAAACTGTTAAAAGCAGGTATATTGGTAACAATCAGAAATTGGAAAAAATCCAAAGTTCCATCAACAGGCAAATGGATAAATTATGACAGGTATCCATACAATGAAATACTATCAGCAATAAACAACGCATGAGTTACTGATACACACAATAACATGGATGAAATAATTAGGCTGAAAGAAAAAAGTGAGACAATAAATGAGGCTTCCCAGGTGGTAAAGAACTCGCCTGCCAGTGCAGGAGACGTAAGAGACGTGGGTTTGATCCCTGGATTGGGAAGATCCCCTGGAGGAGGGCATGGCAACCCACTCCAGTATTCTTGCCTGGAGACTCCCATAGACAGAGGAACCTGGTGGGCTATGATCCATAGGGTCAAAATAATTAGGCTGAAAGAAAAAAAAGTGAGACAGTAAAAGAGTAAATGTGCATGATTCTTTGTATTTAGAATTCTAGGAAAGGCAGACTAGTCTATGTAACAGAAGCAGATGGTTGGTATCCAGGGGTCGGAGGGTGCATCGGGAGCTTAAGGACACTATGGGTGGGTGATGGATATGTCATTATCTTGAGTATGATGATGGTTTCTCAAGTGTATACATACTGTAGAACTTATCAAATCGTATACTCCAAGTGCAATTTATCTTATGTCAATTATACCTCCGTAATCTTTAAAAAATAATCTGGACTTGCCTGGTGGTCCAGCGTTTTAAGAATCCACCTGCCAACGCAGGCGACACAGATTCAATCCCTGGCCCAGGAAGATTGCACAAGCTTCGGGTCACAACTACTGAAGCGGGCATGCCCTAGAGACCATGCTCCACAACACGAGAATCCACCGCAAAGAGAAGCCCACACTTCAGAACTGTAGAGTAACCCTGCTCACAGCAACTAGAGAGAGCCTGCACACAGCAGCTAAGACCCAGCAGAACCAAAAATAAATAAATTAATTGAAGATTATAACCTAAAAGCATAGGTACCGCTATCTTTATTAGGCCAAAGAAGAATGACGTCCTTGAACAGAAAAAAACAAAATAAAGACATTGAAGTGGGGAGAAAATAGGAATAGGTTAAAGCTCAGGTGAGTCGGGTTGCACCTTAAGAGATCTCAGTCAGCACTTCTCTGAGGCAGGCTCATCAAGCAGCCAGAAAACCCAGGTCCCCTGGAAGGAGAGGAACAAGCACAGGTAGGACATTCGTGCCTGGGCTCTTGCAGATGTTGTGTCACTCATTACATGTGGTTCATGCATCACAACATCAGCTCCACTTCTAGGAGCTCTTAGAAATGCAGACACTTGGGGCCATCCTAGACCTACCAAGTCAGAGCCTGCATTTTAACAACCTCCCAGGTGATTCATCTACACATTAAAGTTTGGGAGGCTGCTGATCCAACTACATGACTATACAGAAGGTAGGTCTTTCTTTCTTTTACAGATGAAGAGAGTCTCAGAGAATTAAGACACTTATCCGTGTTCACTCTGAGCTATGATTCAAGTGCTAGCCCATGTGATTTGAAAGGCATCATAATATCCACTTGAAAACCACTTCTGAGAAGGGATTCCCAGGCAACAGTTCATTTGGTGACTTGGATCAGGGCAAGAATTAAAGGCATACAAGTGATACAGAGAAGCAGGAACTAGTAACACAATGTGTAGTAGTTCGGGGTATTTTTTTAAACTCACATTTATTTTTTTCTGCCATAGAGAAAAAGTATTATATGCATATGATACAAAATTGGAACAGTCTAAAAACTATAAAGAAAATTAAAACCACAGTGATCCCTCACGTCAGAGAACTATCATTAAATGGCTTAATGAGCTTGAAGATGGCTGCCTGCTCAAAAGAATGTCTGTATGTGTATAACTGAATCCCTTTGCTGTACAGCAAAGATGGGCACAACATTGTAAATAAACTCTACTTCAATATAAAAAAATAAAAGTCCATCCTGGTTAGATCGTTTGGGGGCTGGAAATCCTCAGTCTTTTGTGTTAAATTCCATTGAATGAGTGAGTGTTGCTGTGTCCGACTCTTCCGACCCCATGGACTGTAGCCACCAAGGTCCTCTGTCCATGGAATTTTCCAGGCAAGAATACTGGAGTGCGTTGCTATGCCCTCCTCCAGGGGATCTTCCCAACCCAGGGATCGACCTGGGTCTCCCACATTGCAGGCAGAATCTTTACTTGTCTGAGCCATTAAATACAGGCTATGTCAGTTGAGTGCAGGCTTTGTGGCAAATGTAAATACTGTAAGGATAAAGCAGAAGAAGACTCTAGACTGCCAACCAGGAGATATCAACCTAGAGTTCAAATCAGCACAATAATTAGCTTATTAGCAGCCACCTAATGTGTTCATTCTGACTGAATTCTCAGGTTTGTGCTGTTATATAACAGAAAACAGATCCAAAGGAAGTGGGACATAGAGGGGAGTTTTGTTTCCTGAGAGTTAGAAGCCATACCAAGGACTGGAAAAACCTGGCAAGATCCCGGGGAGCCTATTACTGTTATCACTAATTGAGGGAGAGTTACCTGGGCAGACTAAAGTTGAGAGAGATAAAGGAAGTAGTTACTGAGGAATCTCTGCCCACAGGCTTGTTTGTAACCACCACACTCTTCCAACTGCCAATGTGATCTCATTGGAAAATCATACCAACTGGGTATAAAATAAATTAAGCAGTACAGAACTGTAAACAGTAGTAACCACAGTGTTGCAAGTACTGAATACTTTTTATTAACACTCAGAGGTCTGTTGAGTGAAAGTGAAAGGTGCCCTACTGTGTCTGCTCCTCTCCCTCCTCCCATAGGAAGCAGTTAAGCTTTGGCGCCTGTCCCTTCTTGTGCATGCATGCTAATTGTGTCTGACTCTTTGTAACCCCATGGACTGTGGCCCACCAGGCTCCTCTGTCCACGGGATTCTCCAGGCAAGAATACTGGAGTGGGTTGCCATTTCCTCCTCCAGGGGATCTTCCTGACCCAGGGATCCAACCCGTGTGTCTTACATCTCCTGCATTGGCAGGCAGGTTCTACCACTAGTGCCAACTAGAAAGCCCATACCTTCATAGATATATTGAAATATTGTATACAGTTTAGAAGGTGAGGAATTTTTAAGTTATAACTACAGAGCCTGCTCTTATTAGGTGTTCAGGACTCAGTGTCCACTAAAAGCAAAAAGAGAGTTAGAGTTAGCCTCAGTCCTCAGCTTGGATTAGGTAAATGCTGAAGCCAAGCCCCCCTGTCAGCGTGGGGGCATGGGACAACCCCAGGAGCCAAGGCTTAGGCACCATCCCTGGGGACTACTGCACCAGTGACTAAGCTGCTGGCACAGCCTCTTTTCTTGGGTGTTTTCCCTTCATAGGCCCTTGGATCTGCATCTCAGAACCTACCCCAAACTGCAGAATTCCAACTTGGATTTTTTGATCCTGCCTGGGATTCCATGCAGCACTCTCAAAAATTAAGACTCTCCTGCAAATGCCCTTTTTCCCTTTTGGCAAATTTCTCTAAGCCCCACCTTCCCACTGCCCAGCTTGCTTGACTGACACCTGCCTCTGACCAGTCAGAGTGTGTGGTCCTTTCTGGCCAGCCCCTCCTGTGTTGAACCTGCGTCAGATCCCTTCCTCTCTACTTTCTGGTTTCTTGGACTTTTCTAAACGCTTCTCCTTAAACAGAACTGTGAAGGAAGAATTGTTTAGTGACCAATCAGAAATTTAAAACAAAATGCACAGGACAAAAATGCTAGGGATGTATACACATCAAACACAAGCGCCATCAAACACAGAGTAGGAGCAGTCTAGGTGCAAAGGAGGGAGCCCGTCAGTGGAAGTTTGATGAGTCTGTAATAATTTTTTCTTAAATCATTATTTATTATCATTGTTATCTGTTATGGTTTTAACTGTAGATCAATTTGCCACAAATGGGTTTGCTAAAAGACAACTTTTCACTTATCAAATCAGCCAAAAATCTATCTAATGACCAATGACTACAAAACTGAGGTGGGACTTCCCCTATCTGCCGTTCAATACCCTGAGAGTTGGGTGGATGAAGTAGCCTCCACCATTACCCCACAAAAGCCAGGATGTGACAGGTGGGGGGTGGCTCAGAGAGAATTCATTCAGCATTTATTGGAAACAATGGAGATTCTACAAAATTAGGACATTCTATAAATATTTACTGAACTTGGCTGATTTCTAGTTCATAATATATCATAGATATTTTCCAGATCTTTATATAGAGAACTGCCTGCCTATCATGAACAATAATAGACTTTTCTGTGGTTGGGAGAATGATGCCTCCCCGCATACCCCCAAAAAGATGTTTATAGCCTAATTCCTGGAACCTCTCAATATGTTACCTTACATAGCATAAGGGACTTTGCAGGTGTGAAGGTTAGGGACCTTGAGATGAGGAGATTATCAGAGATGATTTGGATAGGCTCAGTATAACCACAGGGGTCGTTAAAGCAGAGAAATTTATTTCCCTGACTGTGGTCAAAGAGAGTTGTGACTACAGAAGAGTGATCAGAAAGCTGCAGCATGCTGGCTTTGCAGGTGAAGATGGGGCCATGCATCAAGGAATGTGAGCAACTTCTAGAAGCGGGGAAAGGTTAGCACATGGAATGTCCTGTACTTTCCAGCAAGAAAAGCAGCCCTGCTTAATTTTAAGCCCAGGAGATTTGTGTTGGAATTCTGACTTAAAGAACTGTAGGATGATAGATTGTATTGTTTTAAGCCATCAGGTTTGTGGTAGTTTATAACAGCAGCAAGGGAAAAAAAACCAAAAAAATTCATATGGCTCCAGAATCATACAGTTTTGGGCCTTTGTTGCCAGGAGCCTATCTCAGTGTAAACATTTGCCTTTTCCGTGTTGTCTTTACCTGTCAGTTAACTAGATCTGGCCACACAGCACATTTGGGGTGCTCTCCTTGTGAGGGAGGGCTCTCAGCAGCCAAGCCGCTGAGGGGAGGAGCGATGTTGGGCCCAGGCTTGATCAGGAGCCTTGGTCCTCCCCTCCTGCCACAGCCCCGGCTGAGCTGAGGCAGCCCCGGGGATGTGGGCCCAGCTGGCCCTGCCATTTCTGGACTGTTCAACTACTCTACCACGCACCCAGTGGGCTAAACCACTCCTGCTCTACCAGTGGTTGCCATGTTGCACAGGGAATGAGAGTAGGAGCAGGAGCCCTCTAGTCTCCAGGACAACGGTGCCCAAAGCTTCGGCTTCTTTCTTCTTGGTCCGGCCCCAGCCTGTCCATCAGGCCTCGGCGTTCACAGCAGTCAGTCAGGTGCTACCTGCCTTTACTGTCTCCTTGCTAGGTGCTGGGTGCTGGGCTGGTCTGGGGAAAATTCTTTCCTCAAAGAGTCCATGCATTCTGGTTCATATACCTTTGATAGATTATGATTCCAGAAAAGCAGCCTATTTCACACAGAGGGTTCAAAGAACCTGTGAAGAACTTTGGTGCCAAGAAAAAGAATGTGGACTTAACCTTTGGACCATGATGCTGGTGCCAGCAGAGCTGGGACTTTGTGTTTGTATTTTCCTTGTGGTTTCTTCACAGTAGTGTTTGTTTGGTATTTTAAGTAACTTTTCCACTTAGCTTATTTTTTCAAATTACAAAGTTCATATCCTTTATGAAAAGTTCACACAACATAGGTAAAAATAAAGATAAAAATTTAAATCACCTGTTAAAACTACCATCAAAAAATATCCACTTCTAATGAACTAATGTTTGTTCCCAGACTCTGTCTATTCATATACAGGTTACAAAGGTACAATCGTTCTGCCCATATTTCTCTGCAGTAGCTGTTTTATTTAATGACGTATCAGCTTCCCTGATAGCTCAGTGGGTGAAGAATCTGCCTGCAGTATCGGAGACACAGAAGATGAGCGTTTGATCCTTGGGTCGGGAAGATCCCCTGGAGGAGGAAATGGCAACCCACTCCAGTATTCTTGCTGGAAAAATCCCATGGACAGAGGAGCCTGGCATGCTGTAGTCCATGGGGTCACAAAGAGTTGGACATGACTGAGCACACACACACACACACACACACATGCACAATATATCTGTTTCTGTAATAAAAGGTCTACATAGGTTTTCATATTTTCATTGCATTTTATTATATGCATATTCCATATTTTTACCAAATCCTGTATTGTAAAATTGCCAGTTTTTCCCTATTTTAACTCATCCTGCACACTATGAAACTGCCCTTTGGAGTCCAGGTTACACCACATTACTAAATGAGAAAGGGTGTTCATCTCCCCACAGACTTCAACAAGCTGATTATTATCACTGAAAAATGTCATCTCCTTGTTTTAATTTGTATTTTTAAAAAGCGGTCATGTTGAACAGTTTTTCACATGTTTAGTTGCTATTTGAGTTTCTTGTTCTGTGAATTTCCTGTTCATAGTCTCTAGTCACTGGGGACAGATACCGCCTAATGTAGCAGAGAAGGAGTTTATTTAAGGAATATTGCTAGGCAAAATGTTATCAACTTCTGATGAAGGATACACAGAAGTTAATTTTATCATTCTCTCCACCTTTTGTATTGAAAATTTTCAAAATAAAATGTGAGGAGGAAGATGCTACTGAGGAGGCAGAGGCCCACAAGGGTGCAGAAAGTGATTGTGACCCATCCTGGGTCTCTCACTTCTCAGACCATCCTCCCAGCTCTGAGGACAACTGATACCACCATCTGGAAATTCTCAGCCAACTTGGATGAGTTCCCCTCTTCCAACTCAACAGGATGGGTGAGCCAGGCTCAGCCCTCCCGAAGAGTAATTTTCACCTCAATAGAGGTCAACTAGCACATTTCAGGTAAAGCAGGAAAGGATGTTGACGTCCATCTCACCTCTCCAGGGCGGGAAACCGCAGTTTTTGAACAGAGAAAACCAGGTGGAGTACACAAGGTAGACACTAAGGTTGGTGCCTGTACATTCAGCACCGTTTCTGAAAGGTGACTTTCTCTGGATTAATTCGGATAATTAACCATAATAATTAACTCCGATGACAAACCTAGATGGCGTGTTGAAAAGCAGAGACATTACTCTGCCGACAACGGTCCGTATAGCTAAGGCTATGGTCTTCCCAGTGGTCATGGTACCTTTGTGAGAAATGGATCATAAAGAAGGCAGAGCACCAAAGAATTGATGCCTTCGAACTGTGGTGCTGGAGAAGGCTCCTGAAAGCCCCTGGGACAGCAAGGAGATCAAACCAGTCAATCTTAAGAGAGGTCAATCCTGAATATTCACTGGAAGGACTGATGCTGAAGGTCCAGTATTTTGGTCATCTGATGCGAACAGATGACTCATTGGAAAAGTCCCTGATGCTGGGAAAGATCGAGGGCAGAAGGAGAAGAGGGCGTCAGAGGATGAGGTGGCTGGACGGCATCACCAATGCAATGAACATCAACTTGGGCAAACTCTGGGAGGTGGTGAAGGACAGGGAGGTCTGGTGTGCTGCAGTCCATGGGGTCACAAAGAGTCGGACATGACTGGACGACTGAACAACAGCAACAACCACCTGAATAACATTGGGGGGAAAGACCAAGGAGGGGATTTATTGCAAGCACAGATGAGTTGTACATGAAACCGAAAGACATCCTGGAACCATAACCAGCATCTAATCAGGTTAAGTAAATATAGTCATATCCATATTCTGCTTACAGCATTTAAAGCTCGTGATAGAATTATGATGATGGTTTAGTTGCTAAGTCATATCCGACTCTTTGCAACCCCATGGATTGTAGCCCACCAGGCTCCTCTGTCCGTGGGATTTCTCAGGCAGGAATTCTGGAGTGGGTTGCCATTCCCTACTCTGTATATCATTCCTTCTAATGGCTGAGTAATCCATTGTGTATATGTACTGTGTGCTTAGTTGCTCAGTCATGTTCAACTCTTTGAACCCCATGGACTGTAGCCTGCCAAGCTCCGTTGTCCAGGGGTTCTCCAGGCAAGAATACTGGAGTGGGTTGTCATGCCCTCCTGCAGGGGATCTTCCCAACCCAGGGATCGAACCCAGGTCTCCTGCATTGCAGGCAGACGAATTCTTTACCATCTGAGCCACCAGGGAAGCCCGTTTATGTGCTATCTCTTCTTTATCCATTCATCTGTCGATGGACATTTAGGTTGCTTCCTTGTCTTAGCTATTGTAAATAACACTGCAACAATTATTTATCTTACTTGCTCCATATAAACATATATATGAATAATGCTATTTAGTTTTGGGTACTGCTTAATTTTGTATACAATGGAATCACTGTATATATTTTGGGGGAACTTGCTGGGTTTTCTTCACTCAACATTTTATTTGTGACTCATCCACGTTCATTTTATAATGACATTTGGACAGGTCTTTCAGTTTCAACCTGTATAGCATTCCATTGTCAGAATATATCTTTTTTTATCCAACTTTAGGTTGTTTCCAGTTGTTTGCCGTTAGAAACAGTGTTGCAGTAAACAGTTTTTTACACCTATTTCAGTGCATGTGCAAGAGTTTCTCTGTGTTGGTAGTAGAAATGCTGGGTCATAGGGCACGTGCATATTTAATTTTACTACATGATACTCTAGTTTTCCAGAGCTGTTCTATCAGTTCACGCTCTCACCAGCGACATAGTGAGTTCTCCTTACGGCATGTTTTTCCCAACACTTGCCATATCCAGATTTTTAAAGCTGGTGTTAATCCGATGGTATGATGGGTTTTAATTTGCATTATGTATATACATACTTCATGAATTTATTATATATAATACTGTATTGGTTTGTAGTGTGTGATATATTCTAGATACAAATCCTTTGTTTTAGGTACGGCAAATATATTCAAATCTGTGACTTGACTTTTTACTTTTTTCATGGAGTCTAATTTTATTGTAGTTCTAAATCATGAGATTAATCAATCAGTCTTTAGCTATATGCATATAATTTGTGACGTCTATGTTGAGGTCATAAAAATGGGTGTTTTTTCTTTCCTGTTTAAAATTTTTGTTTGGCATTTAGCTCTTTTTCTGATGGAACTTACAGTTGTGCGTAGTGTGAGGTGGTGGTTGTTGTTTAGTCATTAAGTTGTGTCTGACTCTTTGACGCCATGAACTGTAACCCGCCAGGCTCCACTGTCCATGGAATTCTCCAGGCACGAATACTGGAGTGGGTTGCATTTCCTTCTCCAGGGGATCTTCCCAACCCAGGAATCCAGCCCACATCTCCTGCATTGGCAGGTGGGCTCTTTACCACTGAGCCATCAGAGAAGCCCATAGTGTGAGGTAGGGACTTATTTTCCCCCCACATATTGATAGCCGTATGTCTCAGCACCGTTTTTTTTCCAGAAGCCCTTCCTTTCACCGTTGATCTGAAATGTCTTGTGTCTCCACTTTCCAGGTGCTCACGAGTTTGTTTCTGGGCTCTATTCTGTTTCGTTGGTCTTGATCCACCCCAGGCCATTTCCATTGTTTTAATTACAAATCTCTCACTTGATTATTCTTCAGGAGCGTCTTTATCTTTCTCCCTCCATTAACCCTCTTCCATATTTTAGGATCAACTTGTCAAGTGTCATGAAAATGTATTAAAATTTTAAATAGTTACAGTAAATTTATATATCAGGTTGGGAAAAAATTATGTCTTTAGGGTATTTAATCTTCCTATCCATAGCCTTACTGTCTCATTGTCATTATTTCAATAAAACATTATAATTTTTCCATTAAGAGGTTGAGGTCTTTTGTTAGCTTCATATTGGCATGTGCATTTAAACACTATTTGAACATATATAGCACGTCTATTTTATATATATTTAAGTGCTATGTCTGTTGCTATCATAAATTGCTCTTCTGTCCGTGGGATTCTCCAGACAATACTGGTGTGGGTTGCTGTGCCCTTCTCCAGGGGATCTTCCTGACTCAGGGATCAAACCTATGTCTCTTAAGTCTCTTGCATTGGCAGGCAGGTTCTTTACCACTAGTGCCACCTGGGAAGCCCATTTATATATATTTAAGTACTATGTCTATTGCTATTATAAATTATATATTTTTAATTTACTGTTACCAGTACAAAGAAATGCATTTTTATGTTTTTTTTGTTCAGCAAACTTATTATTAGGATTAATAAGGGAATTTATCCTTTATATCTTATTGACATTTCTATATAATCTATATATAGCATCAAAGTAATATAATTTTGTTTCTTCTCTTCAAATACTTATTCTTTTTACTTTTCTTCATTGTCTTGATTTGCTGCTGGGACCTCTAGTATAACATCACTCAAAAGAGGCAGTGGGCATCTTTTTTTATTTTTTTAAAGTTTTTACTTATTTGGCTGCTGTGGTACTTAGTTGCAGCATGTGGGATTTTAGTAGAGGCATACAAATTCTCACTTGTGGCACTGAGAGCACAGAGTCTTAGCCTCTGGGCCACCAGGGAAGTTCCATGGGCATCCTTATTTCTGATTTAACCTGTAAAATACCTATAATATCTATTAATGAGTGCATGTGTCTGCTTATGTATATTAAGAAAATCTTTGTAAGTCTAAGTAAATTTGCCTTTTTCCCCAGCTATGAGTTTTTTATGATAAATTCATTGAGCATTGAAAATTAATTGAATGCTTATTGTGAATCTTTGAGATAATATAAATCTCCTTCAGTCTGTAGTAAACCACATTAATAAATTTTATTGTGAAATATAAGATTTCTTTAAAATGAGAATATATGTACTTTTAACAAAAAATCACAAAGCAAAATCTGTTGTAACTACCATCCATGTCAAAAAATGAAACATTACCACCACTCCATAAGCTCCTATGCCAATTTCTAGTTGGATATTAAATATTCAGTCTATGTTCTTTTTGAGGACAGCCCAAAAATATATTGTACATATTTAAATTACCAAAATGTTTGTAACTGTACCCTTCAGGGTAAAAAGTCCATCAAATACTTTAACATTGTTTACGCTTCTACACTTTGGTTATTGTTGTGTTTTATTTTTCTAACCACTTTAGCAATCAGTGCTATTTTATATTTAGTTACAAAATTGAAACATTTGCTTTGCTCTCCCTTTTCTCTCACACTTTAGGCCTTCCCTCTGCCTAAAATGTATCATTTAGAATCTTAGTGAACATGTAACAGGTGCTGCAATCTTAGTTACCTAATAATGTTTATCACGCGGTCATTTTTTTAAAAGATTTTTATTGAATATGGAATTTTAGGTAGGAAGTTGTTTCATCACATTCATGATGACTTTCTGCTATGTTCTGGATCCCACTGACATTGAGAAGTCAGCTGTTGTTCCTTTGAGAAGCTGAACACAATGTTTTACCATTGTTTTAATTAGTGAAACAAAAATATAGTAAAACCAGGCACAACCAAGTCTCTAACAGATATAGGAGATAACATATAAATTTTATATGGCAAAATGCTTCATCCACTATAACAAATTTCCATAATTCTAAAAATTATCTTTCCAAAATTGTAACCAAAGATACAAAATTGGCGGCTTACTTTAACATGCATAAGTATCTTATTACCCAGTTTTGTATGCACAAGACACCCAGATGTTGATGTTAAATCTGAAATTCTGTCTTCCCCATCTCTAAGATGCCAGCGCCTCCACTACAGACACCCTGCCTAGGCAGGTCAAACATGGAGACGTAGCACCCAAGATAGAATTATAAATAAGGTATTTGAGGAAACATGAATACGACTTCTGATTATGTGCACAAAGCATACAAGCATATCGGTATTAAAGAGCAACGAAACAGAATTTTTAATTAGACCAAATGAAGGATCTTCAAATCTGAAAAAAAAGAGAAAAGGAATAATAATAAATACATTTATTTTAGATCACAGCCCCACCAAACTTATCTAACTTTCACTGTATAAATCTCTGTTGATAAAAGTGCAGGTGATTTTGCAAACCTTTTAGTTTATCCCGTTGGTTCTCCTACAGCCTTAGAGAAGAGAATGCCGGTATTAGAGTTCAGATCCTGGCTCTAACATTTAGTAACTCTGTGATGCTGGGCAGGTCAGCCAAACTCTCTGATGCTCTTGCAAATTAACTTCCCTGTCCTACAGTGCAACAGGATATGTGAATAGGTTTTCCATGCCAAGATACACTGAGTAATAAAGTTTCTGGAAAAGCTGGATTATCTGCCTCTGGCCTCCCACCTGAAGTGGCGGAGAAGTCCAGTCCCTCCATCTCATGCTGTGAGAGTTAGGTGCTAGAGCTGCGATACATCTGTTACAGTGTCTTTACATCGAGTTACAAGAATCTTGTTTCCACTTCTCTCCTCTATTGGACTGGGAGCTTTGAGACGCAACGACAGTGCCCAGACACTTAGGAATGGCGTCTCTGCAGAACCACGTCACTGTTCTCTTCAGGCTGTTTAGCAAAGAGCTGCCATGGAAAGGAAGGGACCGTTCCCCTTGGAAGGCCCAGAGATGCCCAACGTGGAAACGGCAGGAGAGCAGACACTGCAGGAGCTGTGGGTAAAAGCTGCCTCTGCCTGTGACCCCACACCTGCAGCTCCTCTGTCCTCCCTTCAGAGGGTTAGTGATGCTGGGAAAGTCACACCCAGGACCCCGGCCTTCCTCATCTCCCCTGCTCCCAGGGGCAGGGAATGGGACCCCATGGGATTCTTCTCTGCCTGCTGAATTGTTACCCTGATTAATGTCTTCCAGACTGTGAGGCTTATCATATTAGAGTCTGTAATGGTCCCCGGGATACTGATATTACAATAGGGTTTTTTAAGGTTAGACACCCACCTCGATGGTACTGCTTACAGGTCTCGATCTATGGAAAAGAAAATGGAGAAAGAAAACAGTTAAGTTTGACTTCTGAAATACTGCGTACTACAGAAGTCTAAAACTGTTATAAACAAAGATGGCAGAAGAGCCTGTGAAGAAAAACCTAGACGTCCCCTACCAGCCTGAGATCCCAAGCCATCCAGAGAACTGGAGGAGGCCAGGGTTGGAGGGCCCTACCACAGCAGGGCTTGCACACAAGGCCCGTGCCTTCCGGAGACCCTCCTTGGTCCTAGGTGTGCCCGAGGCTGTCAGGACAGCCAAGGAGGCCACAGGGAAGAAGCCTTGGGAGTGCCCGTGCACGTGCACCGGTGCTGCTGCTGCTCGCTGCTCTCGCTGCAGGGAAACCACCGTCTCAGCGACCGTGCTGTGCCCAGCTCTCTCAGAGGGTGCCACCACGCAGAGCTTCAGTAACATTCCCTGATAATCCCAGTATGCAGATGTGTTTCTACCAAAGCAGCTTTATGCCGAGGCTCTGCTCAGATACAACTGTCAGTGGTTAACCAGAGAAAACTTACCCCACTTAACTATCTGGGGTTCTTCGAGAGTAACGTGTTTCACTCGGCAGCTGTACTGATCCTTGCTGTTGGGAGTGAACTCAGCGTGGGACAGCAGGTAGAAAGACCAGTCCTTGCTGAAAGACAGGTCTGACTGCTCCGATTTCATCTTCTCCCCATTCTTCAGCAGATCGATTTCAATCTGGGGTGGATGGAACCCAGACACATAGCAGTTCAGGTAGTTTGGCTTTCCATCCTCTGGCGGGTGTCTTGAGTACACTTGAACCTTTGGGGTACCTGAGGAGCGGCAGGGAAAGACAGATGAAATTGCAGAGTATTCCACTTGGGGCTACCTTGGTCTGAAGCTAGATCAGGCACCAAATGTTTATATTGGATCCTCCATTTCTCCCAACTCCACTTTCCCTCGGGCCAAATGACCGTCCATTTTTGCAAATGGCCACCTCCAGTTTGTGGGATAAACCATGACTTAGTATCTTCCCCGCATAATTCCCCTACACATGCCTTTCAGGCTTTTTCCAGCAGATTTCTAGTAACATCTTTTTCTGTCAGGGGACATTGTGCTGTATCTTTTAAGAATTGTGTGTGGAGGCTCTCAAGAAGGCTTCATGGCTCCTCAGCACATAGAGTCTACATCACTCAAGAGTCTACACGATTTGGCCCCAGTCTACTGATTGAGCTTCATTCCTCACTTCACACGCCCTCCAGAGTGGCCACATCAACAACTCCCTTATGATACCCTGTTCCAGCCCCGTCACTTGTTTTCTTTATGTTTACTCCTTTCTTCCTGGTCTCTTGTCTGGATGCACACCCACCAGACTTCTCAACAGGTGCCTAGTACAGTGCCCTGCACACCCCAACTGCTTGGTAAATGGAAGGTGTAATTATTGGTACCTCCTTGCTCAGGTTCCTAACAGAGTCAACCCAAGACATACTTCTACAGAACACAACTTCTTCATCATGTCTAGAGTTTATATGACAAATCTCTATCTGTGTACCTGATTTCATGAGCCAGACATCAAAGAAACAAAAGTGAAACACGTACAGGAGCTGGAAGATGCCTTAGATGAGTGGGTTGGGCTGGGTAAGAACAATAGGAAGAGTGAGGACTGTAGCAAATGGGAGAGACCATCCTCTCCATTAGGACCAAGGGGAGTAATGCCTGTGACGGTGGAATCTGCATTTTTCATGAGCGTGGATGTTCAAGTGACTTCCATCATCTGCCAGGTTGATGATATTACATGTTGCTACAGGACAGGTGGATTCCTAATGGAATGCATGTCTAGACCCTTCATGGGAATGTGGAAGAAAGTATTATAAACTCCATTTCTCTATTGACCAGGCCACTGTGACCAGATGTATCTCTCTAGAAACATCCTATTATCAAAGAAAATGTCCCTAGTCCCACCAAGAGCAAGAGTGGAAATACAGTGAAGCCCTGATATTTTTCCATAGTTGAAAGTGAACATAAATCAGAAACCTCTTTGCATTTGAATTTCTAATAACTAGTTATTGTACTGCACATACTACTACAGTAGTGAAAGCACATTTTCACCCCACCCAGAATTCTCCCTTTGAGGGAGCTAGGCAGGTTTATGTGTGTGTGTGGTGGGAGGTTGTTTGTTTGCCTGGGGTTTTTTGCAAGAATATCACAATAGTAGCTTATAAGAGGAGGAGGTATATCAGACAGGCCTAGTTTGAATCTGGCCTAACTTACTGGGGAGAATTATTTTAGCTTCTGTAGTTTAATTGAAAACTTAATTTACACCCAGACTGAAATAAAACCTACACAGGGAAAGAGCAGAAAACAGACACCCACCCCCCTGCAAAGTGAATCACAATTACATGTTTTCTGTATGTCTTCTAGAAATCCCCTGTGTATTTTCCAGGCATGTATTATCTTGGAAATTTTCTAATTAACATACTTTTTAATGTCTGCTTGTTATTTTTTGAAAGAATTGTATAGCCGCAACAAAATATCAGTAATAGTGATAATACAGACATCCTGTGGTTTTTTTTGGAAAATACATTTTAAATTCCATTTTCACATGAAACAGAAATCTGAGCTTCAGTGTATTTAGAAGGTATCTAAACACAGTGTCCCTGACAACCTGGGTAGGTGTGTTGATTATTTATCCCTAGTTTTACAATCTTTCTGACTGATAAACCTTCACTTACTCAAAACTGAAAGTAGAGAGACACTTCATCTTTGGAAAACCAGGCAAGGAGCCAAAGGAGGAAGCCCCTTTGTGAACAAAGGCCACAGAGGCCCATGCCCGCCCAGTTTGCTCCCTAAAATCTCACCCCAGATGATTGTGAAAAAAAACGCACAGGTGACGCCCGAAGGGGGGCACCCACCCGGCCAAAGGCTCTGGTCAGGCCCCTGCTGTCTGCCACCCATCCGCTGCAGGATTAAGTGACTTCAAACTTTTTCAGCCTCCTTTCCTCATTCGTGACATCTTGATAATAGGCACCGTATTTACATCGCAGGCCCCTTTCACTATTAAATGACACAGCACATAGCACAGGACAGACAGCTGTCAACAAGGACCTCTATGATTGTTATTAAAAGCGAAGTGTAAGGAGAACAGGAGAATTAATGACCCGAATTGGTTTGTTAACTTCAAGGCACTGCAGGAAAGTCGCCGGAAAATCCCTCATTCCGGTTTGGTCCCTTATTTGGGGAAAAGTACAGAGGGGCGTGGAGAAGGCAATGGCGACCCACTCCAGTACTCTTGCCTGGAAAATCCCATGGACAGAGGGGCAGGTGAACCTGGCCGGCGCCTGCAGGAAGCTGAAGCCCTCAGGATGCCAGCTGGCCGACATACCCTGGAGGCGACTCCCCCGAAGCCCACGGGTTGTCTCCACCCATTCGCAGCCCCCCAACCCTGCCCTCTGGGAGCCGCCAGCCCGCCCCCCACTCCAGAGATGCGCGGAGGGGAGCCAGAGCCCCGCGAACCAGCGGAAGAGAATCCCTCCCCCACCTCGCCCGCCCTGAACCACATCCGCACCCGGGAACTCCGTCCCGACCCACGCGGTACCGTCCGGGCGTGCCAGGGGCTCCCTCCCCACGTCCCGGGGAAGCTGGCGACATGGGATCGCACCCCCTCCCCACTCCCCGCGCACCCCGCCGCTTCCACCGCCCGAGAGGAAGCCGGGTGCCCCTCCACCGAGCTGGGAAGGAAAAACTTGGGAGCGGGACCGGGGTGGGACAGAGTTAGTGCCCAGGGTGCCAAGTGGGTGTGATCGGGGCAGGACAGGCGGCGGGAAGAGAGGGGAGAGAGGAGAGGACACTCACGCTGGATGGGCGTCCAGTCCGGACAGCGACAGCAGCCCCGAGAAGGGCCAGGGCCACGAAGCGAGCCATTGCTTTGCAGCAGCTGCGCGGGCGGCGGAGTGAGCGGCCCGGGGTCCGCGCTCGCCTTTATAGGCCGCACTCAGGCGGCCAATCGGAAGCCTGCCCGCCGGGCCGTCACCGGTCTCCGGGCGACCTAGGCCGGGGCAGGTTAGAAACAGGCTTCCTGGTTCTCAGTTTCATTTTCTAATAAGTCTCATGATGCTTAGGAAGGCAGGGTTGGGCTCGGTGCATTCGCTGCCTGTACGTCGGCGCCCTCTTATCTGGGGTGCGCGCCCAAGCTTGGGGCGCGAACCGCTCACCCTGGAACTTCAGTGTGGACGAGCCCTCGCCTTTCGGAACAGCAGCGAAAAGGCCAAGGGACTTGCTTACCGTGCATGCCACAGCCGGTTAGGAGCCTAGCACCTGGTTTTCAGTTGGGAAAACTGAAGCATAGAACAGTTAAGGGGAGGGACAGAGACTGAACGGGTACTGGGCAGAATCAGAACTCGGTTCGCAATTCCTGCCCAGAAATACATTGCAAGTCTTGTGGATTCTCTGGGCAAGAAAAGTTTCCAGGAACCTCGAGGCCTCATGAGGCCAGCTCAGAGAACCATCTGGCACGAAGGAGGACCTTCTTGCTTCCTGAATATTTTCCAAAAAGGAAAGGTGTTTTGGAAAGTCTGTGCCAAGAAACTCAGGTCTCTATCTTGCCATTGTAGTAGTTTAAGTAATTTTCTTCGCTTTCGTGGTTTGTGGAGAAATGACTACTGATAGTAAAAACTCTTATAAAAGCAGTAACTGCGTAGAGCATTCGAGTATCTACCGCCTCGAGGGACATTACTCCCTGCGACTCAGCACACTAGAATGGTGGCTGGCACGGACTAGGTGCTTGATGCACTGAACGAATGAGTGTACAGATGAGTGGGCAGTTAAACGCATGAAGGAAGGAAGGACTGAGCATGTGAGGGAATATGTGAATAAACCCTAGGATGTAGGAATTACCCCGGTATGTTTTTAGGGATAGGAAAACAAATGCTGAGGTTTCAGACTGGCCTGATTCTAATGTCATTTGCGCTTCAGACACTTGGAAGATAGAGGACTGGACAATTTTGGTGAGAATTTGGGTTGCATCTTCCGTGGGCTCAAACAAAGAAGTTAGACCTATAGACTCTAAGAGGGTGTCAGTGTTCCAAAGACTCGTTAAGAAAAAACCCACTCTCCACAGATAACATAAAAAGGAGCTGACGTTACCTGGTGGCTGAGTCCAAGGATCATTTCTGGAGTGGAATAGCCTGAAGAGGAAGTGAACCTGGGGGCGGAGAGCGGCAGAGATCTTGGAAATCACCCTGGCTTGCAGTTGAAGGGAGTTGGGTGGTGCTTCCCCAGAGAGCCCCAGAAATGTCATCTGGATTTCTTTACCCTATTTGTAGACCTTTCAGTAATCCCTGTTGTGGAGCTTGTGTCTACACTAAAGAAAGCAGGTTACTCTCCACAGACTTAGCTAAGGAAGGGAAATAGGCACAGAGAGAGCGCCAGGGAGCACATAGTGAGTGTTCTGTAATGATTAAGAAGTCTGCTATGATTATTGATGCTATTTACCTACTTTTTCTACCAGCTCTCTCTATAGCTCTCTTGAAATAAAAGAATAATTGTCAGATATAATGTCATGAGGAAAGACACTCCTTCCCTTCCGTTTTGTTTGTTTGTTGTTAACTCATTTAAGGCTGTTGATGCTGTATGTAATTTAGTTTTGGACTGTTTTACTGTCCTGGGAGTATAGAACGTAAGAGAGCTAGTTGTCCTCTCTATTTACTACTTGTGTATCATGTCATAGACAAATTGTAGTACTTGCAATTCTCACAAGGTAGAATCTAATCTATTCATTTAGCAAATTAATTTTAAAGGCTCTAAATAAATGCAATGAAGACATAGAAGAATCTATTTTTTCTATTTTCTGTGTTTGGGGAATATCTGTATTTTTGTTGGATTTCCATCTATGACATGTTTAAATAGTGAGAGTAAAATAATATATAAAAACCATGTTTTAAAAATGAAAGTATTGTTTCCGTAGGATGACAAACTTCTGGAAATCGACAAGCATGCTACTGCTAAATCACTTCAGTCGTGTCCGATTCTGTGCGACCCCATAGATGGCAGCCCAGCAGGCTACCCCATCCCTGGGATTCTCCAGGCAAGAATACTGGAGTGGATTGCCATTTCCTTCTCCAATGCATGAAAGTGAAAAGTGAAAGTGAAGTCGCTCAGTCGTGTCCGACCCTTAGCGACCCCATGGACTGCAGCCTACCAGGCTCCTCTGTCCATAGGATTTTCCAGGCAAGAGTACTGGAGTGGGTTGCCATTTCCTTCTCCATCTACAAGCATAGCCTTTTAATAGTCATTATCTCATCAGTAGTATGAATGATGGAATTTTTTTTTGACTTGATGACTTCCCTAATTTTTTTTTACACTAAGTGTTTATGTGTGTGCTCCATTCCTCAGTTGTGCCCCACTTTTCCAGGTCCGTGGACTGCAGCCGCCAGGCTCCTCTGTCCATAGAATTTTCCAAGCAAGACTACTGGAGCTGGCTGCCATTTCCTTCTCAGGGAATCTTCCCAAACCAGGGATCGAACCTACTTTTCTTCTGTATTCTGCATTGGCAGGCTGATTTTTTATCACCAGCACCACCTGGGAAGCCCATCAATGTTTAGTCACAACAGTAAATATTTTCCAGACTGTGGGAGAATAGGAACTTCATACCCTCCTGTTAGGAATGTAAAATTGTACAACTACTTTGGAAAGCAGTTTCACAGTTTTTTTTCAAAGTTAAACATACACTGGCCGTATGACCCAACTATTCCATTCTAGGTATTTACCAGGGAGAAAATGAAAGTATATCTCTATACAAGGACCTGTAGAAAACTGTTCAGAGCAGTTTTATTGCTAACAACCAGAAACTAGAACTAACCAAAACTTCCATCAACAGGGGAATGGATAAACATTGTAGTTGCAATGCTTTCCACAATAAACAAGGCATGAACTATTGGTACACATAATAACGTGGATGAAATAATTAGGCTGAAAAAAAGTGAGACAAAAAAGAATACAAGCTGTATGATTCTTTTTATTTAAAACTCTAGGAAAGGCAGACTAATCTATGTAACAGAAGCAGATGGTTGGTTTTCCAGGAGGTGGAAGGAGCATCAAGATCTAAGGACATGCTGTGAGTGATGGCTATGTCATTATCTTGAGGATGATGATGGTTTCTCAAGTGTATACTGTAGAGTGTATACTGTTGAGTTCAGTTCAGTCGCTCAGTCGTGTCCGGCTCTTTGCGACCCCATGAATTGCAGCACACCAGGCCTCCCTGTGCATCACCAACTCCCGGAGTTTACCCAAGCCCATGTCCATCAAGTCAGTGATGCCATCCAACCATCTCATCCTCTGTTGTCCCCTTCTCCTCCTGCCCCCAATCCTACCCAGCATCAGGGTCTTTTCCAATGAGTCAACTCTTCCCATGAGGTGGCCAAAGTATTGGAGTTTCAGCTTCAACATCAGTCCTTCCAATGAACACCCAGGATTGATCTCCTTTAGGATGGACTGGTTGGATCTCCTTGCAGTCCAAAGGACTCTTAAGAGTCTTCTCCAATGCCACAGTTCAAAAGCATCAATTCTTCGGCGCTCAGCTTTCTTCACCGTCCAACTCTCACATCCATACATGACCACTGGAAAAACCATAGCCTTGACTAGATGGGCCTTTGTTGACAAAGTAATGTTTATGCTGTTTAATATGCTGTATAGGTTGGTCATAACTTTCCTTCCAAGGAGTAAGCGTCTTTTAATTTCATGGCTGCAATCACCATCTGGAGAAGGCAATAGCAACCCACTTCAGTACTCTTGCCTGGAAAATCCCACGGATGGAGGAACCTGGTAGGCTGCAGTGTATAGGGTCGCTAAGAGTTGGACGCAACTGAGAGACTTCATTTTCACTTTTCACTTTCATGCATTGGAGAAGGAAATGGCAACCCACTCCAGTGTCCCTGCCTGGAGAATCCCAGGGACAGGGGACCCCCGTGGGCTGCCGCCTATGGGGTCGCACAGAGTCGGACACAACTGAAGCAACTTAGCAGCAGAAGCAGTCACCGTCTGCACTGATTCTGGAGCCCCTCCCCCCAAAATAAAGTCAGTCACTGTTTCCACTGTTTCCCCATCTATTTGCCATGAAGTGATGGGACCGGATGCCATGATCTTGGTTTTCAGAATGTTGAGCTTTAAGCCAACTTTTTCACTCTCCTCTTTCACCTTCATCAAGAGGCTCTTTAGTTCTTCTTCACTTTCTGCCATAAGGGTGGTGTCATCTGCATATCTGAGCTTATTGATATTTCTTCAGGCAATCTTGATTCCAGCTTGTGCTTCCTCCAGCCCAGCATTTCTCATGATGTACTCTGCATGTAAGTTAAACAAGCACGGTGACAATATACAGCCTTGACATACTCCTTTTCCTATTTGGAACCAGTCTGTTGTTCCATGTCCAGTTCTAACTGTTGCTTCCTGACCTGCATACAGATTTCTCAAGAGGCAGGTCAGATGGTCTGGTATTCCTGTCTCTTTCAGAATTTTCTATAGTTTGTTGTGATCCACACAGTCAAAGGCTTTGGCAGTCAATAAAGCAGAAATAGATATTTTTCTGGAACTCTCTTGCTTTTTCGATGATCCAGCCGATGTTGGCAATTTGATCTCTGGTTCCTCCGCCTTTTCTAAAACCGGCTTGAACATCTGGAAGTTCATGGGTCACTTATTGTTGAAGCCTGGCTTGGAGAATTTTCAGCATTACTTTACTAGCGTCTGAGATGAGTGCAATTGTGCGGTAGTTTGAGCATTCTTTGGCATTGCTTTTCTTTGGGATTGGAATGAAAACTGACCTTTTCCAGTCCTGTGACCACTGTTGATTTTTCCAAATTTGCTGGCATATTGAGTGCAGCACTTTCAAACATCATCTCTTAGGATTTGAAATAGCCCAACTGGAATTCCATCACCTCCACTAGCTTTGTTCATAGTGATGCTTCCTAAGGCCCACTTGACTTCACATTCCAGGATGTCTGGCTCTAGGTGAGTGATCACACCATTGTGATTATCTGGGTCCTGAAGATCTTTTTTGTACTGTTCTGTGTATTCTTGCAACCTCTTCTAAATATCTTCTGCTTCTATTAGGTCCATACCATTTCTTTCCTTTATTGAGCCCATCTTTGCATGAAATGTTCCCTTGGTATCTCTAATTTTCTTGAAGAGATCTCTAGTCTTTCCCATTCTGTTGTTTTCCTCTATTTCTTTGCGTTGATCGCTGAGGAAGGCTTTCTTTTCTCTCCTTGCTATTCTTTGGAACTCTGCATTCAGATGCTGATATCTTTCCTTTTCTCCTTTGCTTTTCACTTCTCTTCTTTTCACAGCTATTTGTAAGGCCTCCTCAGACAGCCATTTTGCCTTTTTGCGTTTCTTTTTCATGGGGATGGTCTTGATCCCTGTCTCCTGTACAATGTCACGAATCTCCATCCATAGTTCATCATGAACTCTGTCTATCAGATCTAGTCCTTTAAATCTATTTCTCACTTCCACTGTATAATCATAAGGGATTTTATTGAGGTCATACCTGAATGGTCTAGTAGTTTTCCCCACTTTCTTCAATTTAAGTCTGAATTTGGCAATAAGGAGTTCATGATCTGAGCCACAGTGAGCTCCCCCATCTTGTTTTTGCTGACTGTATAGAGCTTCTCCATCTTTGGCTGCAAAGAATAGAATCAATCTGATTTCGGTATTGGCCATCTGGTGATGTCCATGTGTAGAGTCTTCTCTTGTGTTGTTGGAAGAGGGTGTTTACTATGATCATTGTGTTCTCTTGGCAAAACTCTATTAGCCTTTTCCCTGCTTCATTCTGTATTCAAAGGCCAAATTTGCCTGATACTCCAAGTGTTTCTTGACTTCCTACTTTTGCATTCCAGTCCCCTATAATGAAAAGGACATCTTTTTGGGGTGTTACTTCTAGAAGGTCTTATAGGTCTTCATAGAACCATTCAACTTCAGCTTCTTCAGAGTTACTGGTTGGGGCATAGACTTGGATTACCGTGATAGTGAATGGTTTGCCTTGAAAATGAACAGAGATCATTCTGTCATTTTTGAGATTGCATCCAAGTACTGCATTTTGGACTCTTTTGTTGACCATGATGGCTCCTCCATTTCTTCTGAGGAATTCCTGCCCACAGTAGTAGATATAGTGGTCATCTGAGTTAAATTCACCCATTCCAGTCCATCTTAGTTCGCTCATTCCTAGAATGTCAATGTTCACTCTTGCCATCTCCTGTTTGACCACTTCCAGTGTGCCTTGATTCGTGGACCTAACATTCCAAGTTCCTATGCAATATTGCTCTTTACAGCATCAGACGTTGCTTCTATCACCAGTCACATCCACAACTGGGTGTTGTTTTTGCTTTGGCTCCATCCCTTCCTTCTTTCTGGAGTTATTTCTCCGCTGATCTCCATTAGCATATTGGGCACCTACCGACCTGGGGAGTTCATTTTTCAATGTCCTATCTTTTTGCCTTTTCATGCTGTTCATGGGGTTCTCAAGGCAAGAATACTGAAGTGGTTTTCCATTCCCTCCTCCAGTGGACCACATTCTGTCAGACCTCTCCACCATGACCCATCCGTCTTGGGTGGCCCCACACGGCATGGCTTAGTTTCATTGAGTTAGACAAGGCTGTGTTCCATGTGATCAGATTGGCTAGTTTTCTGTGATCGTGGTTTCAGTCTATCTGCCCTCTGATGCCCTCTATGAGCACCTACCGTCTTACTTGGGTTTCTCTTACCTTGGACGTGGGGTATCTCTTCACGGCTGCTCCAGAAAAGCGTAGCCGCTGCTCCTTACTTTGGACGTCGTCACCGCCGCTGACCTTGGACATTGGGCAACTCTTCTCGGCTGCCGCTCCTGCTAATAAACTAACTTATTAGCAGCCACCTACGGTGTTCATTCTGACTGAATTCTCAGGTTTGTGCTGTTATATAACAGGCAACAGATCCAAAGGAAATGGGACACAGACGGCAGTTGTTTTGTGTGCTGAGAGTTACTAAGTCAGAAGCCATAGAAAAGAGGGCAAAAAACCTGGCAAGATCCTGTACTTGGCAAGAAACCAAGTACTATTACCACTAACTGAGGGAGAGCTACCTGGGCAGACTAAAGTTGAGACAGATGAAGGATGTAGTTGCTGAGGAATCTCTGCCCACAGGCTTGTTTGTAACCACCACACTCTTCCAACTGCCAATGTGATCTCATTGGAAAATTATACCGACTGGGTGTTAAATAAATCAAGCAGTGCAGAACTATAAACAGTAATAACCACAATGTTTCAAGTATTGACTACTTTGTATTTTTAATTACAGTTCCTGTATGTGAATGTGTGTCTGCTGCCAACGTGCACACAGAGGTCCGCTGAGTGAGAGTGAGAGCGCCCTCCTGTGCCTCTTCCCTCACACTCTCCACCCCTCAGGAAGCAGTTAAGCTTTGCTGTCCGTCCCTTCGTGGATATATTGGAATATTGTATATAGTTTGGAAGGTGAGAAATTCTTAAATTGTAACTACAGAGCCTGCTCTTATTAGGTGTTCAGAACTCAGTCTCCACTAAAAGCATAAATGGAGTTAGAGTTTGCCTCAGTCCTCAGCTTGGATCGAGAGCAGGGTTGCTGCTGCTGTTGGGTAAACGCTAAAGCCAAGCCCCCCTGTCAGCGTGGGGGCACGGGAAAACCCCAGGAGCCAAGGCTTAGGCACCATCCCTGGGGACTACTGCACCAGTGACTAAGTTACTGGCACAGCCTCCTTTCTTGGGTCTCTTCCCCTCATAGGCTGTTGGGTCTGCATCTCAGAACCTACCCCAAACTGCAGAACTCCAACTTGGATTTTTTGATCCTGCCTGGGATTCCATGCAGCACTCTCAAAAATTAAGCCTCTCCTGCAAATGCCCTTTTTCCCTTTTGGCAAATTTCTCTAAGCCCCACCTTCCCACTGCCCACTGCTTGACTGACACCTGCCTCTGACCAATCAGAGTGTGTGGTCCTTTCTGGCCAGCCCCTTCCTGTGTTGGACCTGCGTCAGATCCCTTCCTCTCTACTTTCTGGTTTCTTGGACTTTTCTAAATGCTTCTCCTTAAACAGAACTGTGAAGGAAGAATTGTTTAGTGACCAATCAGAAATTTAAAACAAAATGCACAGGACAAAAATGCTAGGGATGTATACACATCAAACACAAGCGCCATCAAACACAGAGAAGGAGCAGTCTAGGTGCAAAGGAGGGAGCCCGTCAATGGAAGGTCGGTGAATCTGTGATCATTTTTTATTTCATTTTTTATTGTCATCATTGTTACTATCATTGTTAGATCAATTTGCCACAAATGGGTTTGCTAAAAGACAACTTATCATTTGTCAAATTAGCCAAAAATCTAATGACCAATGACAGCAAAATGGAGGTGAGACCTCCCCGGCTGCCACCCAATACCCTGAGAGCTGAGGGGTGAGGTAGGCTCCACCATCTCCCCTAGAAGCCAGACTTTGACAGTGGGGGTGGCTTAGAGAGAATCAGCATTTATTGGGAACAATGGAGATTCTACAAAATTAGGACATTCTATAAATACTTACTGAACATGTTTATTTCTAGTTCACAATATATCACAGATATTTTCCGTGTCATTATATACAGAACTGCCTACTTACCATTAATAATGCTAGACTTTGCTCCATATCACAGCTTGTGGTGGGGAGAATAACGTCTCTTCATCCCCCACAAAAGATGTTTATAGCCTACTTCCTGGAATCTCTCAGTATGTTTCCTTACATAGCATAAGGGACTTTGCAAGTGTGATTAAGGTTAGGAGCCTTGAGATGGGGAGATTATCAGAGATGATTGGGGTAAGCCTAGTGTAAAGGTAAAGAGTTTGCCTGCAGTGCGGGAGACCCGGGTTCAAACTCTGTGTCAGGAAGATCCCCTGGAGAATGAAATGGCACCCCACTCCAGTACTCTTGCCTGGAGAATCCCATGGATGGAGCAGCCTAGCAGGCTACAGTCCACGGGGTCGCAAAGAGTCGGGCACGACTGAGCGACTTTCACTTTCACTTTCATTGTGTTCAGTGTAAACACAGAGGTCATTAAACCAGAGAATCCCCCTGACTGTGGTCAGAGGGAGATGTGACCACAGAAGCATGACCAGAGAGATGCAGCAGGTTGGCTGTGCAGGTGAAGAAGGGGCCATGCGTCAAAGAATGCAGGCAACTTCTAGAAGCTGGAAAAGGTAAGCTCATGGAATGTCCCATACTCTCCAGCAAGAAAAGCAACCCTGCTTAATTTTAAGCCCAGGAGATTTGTGTTGAACTTCTGACTTACAGAACTGTAGGATGATAAATTGTGTTGGTTTAAGCTATCAGGTTTGTTACAGTTTATAACAGCAGCAAGGAAAAAAAAATACGGCTACAGAATCATATAGTTTTGGGCCTTTGTTGCCAGATAATCTAGGTCAGTATAAATATTTGCCTTTTCCATGTTGTCTTTTCCTGTTGCTTAACCAAATCTGGCCACACAGCACATTCGGGACACTCTCCTGTGTGAGGGAGAGCTCGCATCAGCTCAACAAATGAGCGTAGAAGAGCTTTGCTGTAGCCTGGCTTGGTCAGGAGTCTTGGGCCCTGCCATTTCTGGACTATTTAACTCCTCCACCATGCACCCAGTGGGCCAAACCACTCCTGCTCTACCAGTGGTTGCCATGTTGAACAGGGAATGAGAGTAAGAGCAGGATCCCACTAGTTCCCAGGACAACGGTGCCCAAAGCTTTTGCTTCTTTGTTCTTGGTCCAGCCCCAGCCTGTCCATCAGGCCTCGGTGTTCACAGCAGTCAGTCAGGTGCCTTTAAGGTCACCTTGCTAGGTGCTGAGCACTGGTCTGGTCTGGAGAATTTATATTCTCAAGAGGAAATGTTTAACATGTTTAACATGTTTACATATTATTTGTTTTCCTTCTGTGAATTTTCTGTTTATAGTCTCTTAGCTAAAGTCCCTGATCACTGGAAACAGATACCGCCTGACACAGCAGAGAAGTTTATTTAAAGAATACCGATAGACAAAATGTTATCAACTAATAAGTGAAGGATACACAGAAGTTAATTTTAACATTCTTTCTACTTTTTGTAAGATTAAAATTTTTCAAAATGAAAAAAATGTGAGGAAGCAGAGGCTCACAAGGGTTCAGAAAGTGACCACAGCCCATCCTGGGTCTCTCCTGTCTCAGATCATCCTCCCAGCTCTGAGGACAACTGATACCACTATCTGAAGATTCTCAGCCAATTTGGTTGAGTCCACCTCTTCCAGCTCAATAGGATGGGTGGCAAGAGCCAGCCTCAGCCCTAGTTTAGAGTGACTTTGACCTCAATTGATAGCAATTACCACATTTCAGGTAAAGCAGGAAAGGATATTGACTTTCATCTTGTCTCTCCAGGAAGGAAAACCTCAGTTTTTGAACAGAGAAAATCAGGTAGAGTGCACAGTATAGACACTAAGGTTGGTGACTATACATTCAGCACCATTTCTGAAAGGTGACTTTCTCTGAATTAATCATGGATACTATGGCAATTGAACCCTGGTCTCCTGTATTTCAGGTGAATTCTTTGCCACCTGAGCTATCAGGAAAGCCCAGTGTAGGGGAAGTGGACCAAGCACAAGAGGCAGTGTATTCTAGGCACAGAAGAGTTGAATATGAAACCAAAAGACATCCTGGAACCATCATCACCATCAAATCAGGGTTAAGCAAATGTAGTCATATCCACGTTCTACTTAGAACACTTGAAGTTCATGATCAAACCGTACAAAGAAGCAACTTTTTATAGAGTTAAGTTCTGGTCTATGAGCCATTTAATGGTCATGATGTTGTGTCAGCCATTCAGTTTTATGTTAATTCATCTATATGAAAGTAAGCAGAAAAGTTGAACTTAAAACTCCAAGGTATTTAACATGAAAAAAAAAGAGACTGAAAAATGCAATAAACTATCACTCTGCCTATCATTAACAGTCTCCTCCAATGTGTTTTCAAGCAGTCTTACAAATAATACAAATGTAATTTCAGTGTGAAAGTCTTCATTTTTGTCTGTTTATGTAATCTATTTTATTCAGTTGTAATTCATTCAATTGTGTATGACAAATATTTTGCAGAGTTTAGGTATAACTCAATGAAGCCCTATTAATAACTGCCTTTTCCTAACCTGAAAAAAATTTCTAAATGTCACAGATGATTTAAACAGATGAACATTGAAGTGAAAAAGTAAAAAAAATTGAAATGAAGAGTTAGTTGCTCAACATTTATTTATTGATGCAACCTCTGAGTTTCTATTAACTAGGAGTTTTCTTTGTAAATGTGGCAATTACAGATTAATCACAGAAAGTTGAATTACCTGACTATAGATTGAATATAGAATTGGAAAACAAAGTTTCAACTTTCCTCTGTCTACATATACACCTATCCTACAATGCAAATACAAGCATAGTTTTGGGGAACGGTATCATTTTTGAGGTTTTCGTAACCAAATATTATAATTGAACATAAAATATCAGTTAAAAAATAGTAGTTTTATGCCATTAGCCTATATTCCTCAAAGATCATGGCTTTCCTGCGAAAAGCTCTAAAGCACAGCCTGGCCCGCTCGTAGAACAAATGATTGAGCAAACGCCAGAGGAGAGCTAGCCGGCTGTGCACTGGCCCCTCCCCCCGCCGGAGGCAGAGAGACAGGTGGGCGATAGCCAGAGCCAGAAGGCGAGGGGCAATCTTGGCCCCAGAGATGGCATCCTCCACCAAACTGTGAGCAGGATCCCGGTTACTAACAAAGTCTTCCTGGGATCCTGGACGGTTGACATCTGCCAGAAGGGTCACAGTCAGAGATAAGCTCCCCAAAGGAGACACACGGCACACCTGAGACAGCATTCCCACTGTGCACCCAGGAGACCAAGGGGCTGGGACCAGGGAGGTGATAAGACTCACCGCCCAGCTGGGGAGAGTGCTCTCGCCAAGCACCTGGTCACCTGAGCTGCTCAGACCTGGGAAGGGCACAAAACGCAGGCCCAACGGAGTCTGTGCCTTTGTGGAGTAACGAGAACCTGAACCTGAGAGGCTTAGGCCTGGGAAGTGCACGCAACCCAGGGCCCGCTTTAGCCTTCCCCTGCAGAGCAACCTGGAGCCTGATCAGTGTACACCAGGAAAGCACACGGCTGTGAGACCCTATTTTTACAGCAAATTTCATATATATATTTTTTATAATGTTTGTCATTTTGTTTTTTTAATATTGTATTTTTCAAATCCTAAAAGATGATGCTGTGAAAGTGCTGCACTCAATATGCCAGCAAATTTAGAAGACTCAGCAGTGGCCACAGGACTGGAAAAGGTCAGTTTTCATTCCAATCCCAAAGAAAGGCAATGCCAAAGAATGCTCAAACTACCACACAATTGCGCTCAACTCATACGCTAGTAAAGTAATCCTCAAAATTCTCCAAGCCAGGCTTAGACAATACGTGAACTGTGAACTTCCAGACGTTCAAGCTGGCTTTAGAAAAGGCAGAGGAACCAGAGATCAAATTGCCAACATCCACGGGATCATCGAAAAAGCAAGAGAGTTCCAGAAAAACATCTATTTTTGCTTTATTGACTATGCCAAAACCTTTGACTGTGTGGATCACAATAAACTGTGGAAAATTCTGAAAGAGATGGGAATACCAGACCACCTGACCTGCCTCTTGAGAAACCTGTATGCAGGTCAGGAAGCAACAGTTAGAACTGGACATGGAACAACAGACTGGTTCCAAATAGGAAAAGGAGTATGTCAAGGCTGTATATGTCAACCTGCTTATTTAACTTATATGCAGAGTACATCATGAGAAACGCTGGGCTGGATGAAGCACAGGCTGGAATCAAGATTTCCTGAAGAAATATCAATAACCTCAGATATGCAGATGACACCACCCTTATGGCAGAAAGTGAAGAAGAACTAAAGAGCCTCTTGATGAAAGTGAGAGAGGACAGTGAAAAAGTTAGCTCAACATTCAGAAAACTAAGATCATGGCATCTGGTCCCATCACTTCATGGGAAATAAATGGGGAAACAGTGGAAACAGTGTCAGACTTTATTTTTGTGGGCTTCAAAATCACTGCAGATGGTGGCTGCAGCCATGAAATTAAAAGACGCTTACTCCTTGGAAGGTAAGTTATGACCAACCTAGATAGCATATTAAAAATCAGAGACATTACTTTGCCAGCAAAGGTCCGTCTAGTCAAGGCTATGGTTTTTCCAGTAGTCATGTGTGGATGTGAGAGTTGGACTATAAAGAAAGCTGAGTGTCGAAGAATTGATGTTTTGGAACTGTGGTGTTGGAGAAGACTCTTGAGAGTCCCTTGGACTGCAAGGAGATCCAACCAGTCCATCCTAAAGGAGATCATTCCTGGGTGTTCATTGGAAGGACTGATGTTAAAGCTGCAACTCCAATACTTTGGCCACCTCATGCAAAGAGTAGACTCATTGGAAAAGACCCTGATGCTGGGAAGAATTGGGAGCAGGAGAAGAAGGGGACGACAGAGGATGAGATGGTTGGATGGCATCACCGACTTGATGGACCTGAGTCTGGGTAAACTCCGGGAGTTGGTGATGGACAGGGAGGCCTGGCATGCTGCGATTCATGGGGCCGCAAAGAGTCAGTCACGACTGAGCAATTGAACTGAACTGAACGTCTACTCTAGATTTTTAATCTTTGCTTTTTGGTTTTTGTTATCTATTTTGTACCTTCAAAAATCCAATCTTCAGTACCTATTTTTGCTTAGGAGTGTGACTACTGGCTTGATTGCTCTCTCCCCATTTTTGACTCTCCTTTTTCTCCCCCAGGTCACCTCTATCTCCTCCCTACCCCTTCTCTTCTCTACCCATCTCTGTGAGTCTTTTTGGGTGTTCCAGACTGTGAAGAACACTTAGGGAACTGATTACTGGCTAGATCTGTCTCTCTCCTTTTGACTCCCTCTCTTCTCCTCTTGGTCACCTCTATCTCCTTCCTCCCTCTTCTTTTCTCTATGTAACTCTGTGAACCTCTCTGGGTGTTCCAGACTGTGGAGAGCACATAGGGAACTGATTACTGGCTAGATTGCTCTCTTCCCCTTTGATTCCCCTGCTTCTCCTCCTGGTCACATGTATCTCCCTCCTCCCTCTTCTCTTCTCCATGTAATCTCTGTGAACCTCTCTGGGTGTCCCTCACTGTGGAGAATCTTTTCACCATTAACCTAGATGTTTTATCATCAGTGCTATATGGATGGAGAAGTCTTGAGACTACTATAAGAATAAGACTGAAAGCCAGAGGCAGGAGGCTTAAATCCAAAATTGAGAACTCCAGAGAACTCCTGACTCCAGGGAACATCAATTGAAAAGAGCTCATCCAAAAGCCTCTATATCTACACTGAAACCAAGCTCCACCAAAGAGCCAACAAGTTTCAGAGCAAGACATACCAAGCTAATTCTCCAACAATGCAGGAACATAACGCTGAGCATTAAAATACAGGCGGCCAAAAGTCACACCAAACCCATAGACACCTCAAAACTCACTACTGGACACTTCATTGCACTCCAGAGAGAGGAGATCCAACTCCACCCACCAGAACACCGACACAAGCTTCCCTAACCAGGAAACCTTGACAAGCCACTTGTCCAACCCCACCCACAGGGAGGAACTTCCACAATAAACAGGAACCACAAACTACCAGCAGACAGAAAGCCCACCCCAAACATAGCAATCTAAACAAGATGAAAAGGCAGAGAAGTATTCAGCAGGTAAAGGAACATGATAAATGCCCACCAAGCCAAACAAACGAGGAGGAGATAGGAAGTCTACCTGAAAAAGAATTCAGAATAATGATAGTAAAAATGATCCAAAATCTTGAAAACAAAATGGAGTTACAGACAAATAGTCTGGAGACAAGGATTGAGAAGATGCAAGAAAAGTCTAACAAGGACCTAGAAGAAATAAGAAAGAGTCAATCAATAATGAATAATGCAATAACTGAGATCAAAAACACTCTGGAAGGACCCAACAGTAGAATAACTGAGGCAGAAGATATGATAAGTGAGGTGGAAGATAGAATGGTGGAAATAAATGAAGCAGAGAGGAAAAAAGAATTAAAGAGGACAACCTCAGAGACCTCTGGGACAATGTCAAACGCCCCAACTTTTGAATCATAGGAAGTTCCAGAAGAAGAAGACTAAAAGAAAGGCCATGAGAAAATACTTGAGGAGATAATAGTTGAAAACTTCCCTAAAATGGGGAAGGAAATAGCCATCCAAGTCCAAGAAACCCAGAGAGTCCCAAACAGGATAAACCCAAGACGAAACACCCCCAAGACACACATTAATCAAATTATTGAAGATCAAACACAAAGAACAAATATTAAAAGCAGCAAGGGGAAAATAACAAATAACACACAAGGGGATTCCCATAAAGATAACAGCTGATCTTTCAATAGAAACTCAGGCAGGACAGACTTAAAGTGATAAAAGAGAAAAACCTACAAGGATCTCATTCAAATGTGAAGGAGAAATCAAAAGCTTTATAGACAAGCAAAAGCTGAGAGAATTCAGCACCACCAAACCAGCTCTTCAACAAATGCTAAAGGATCTTCTCTAGATAGGAAACACAGAAAAGGTTTATAAACTCGAACCAAAAACAACAAAGTAAATGGCAACGGGATCATACTTATCAATAATTACCTTAAATGAAAATGGGTTGAATGCCCCAACTAAAAGACAAAGACTGGCTGAATGGACACAAAAACAAGACCCCTATATATGCTGTCTACAAGAGAGCCACCTCAAAACAAGGGACACATACAGACTGAAAGTGAAGGGCTGGAAAAAGATATTTCATGCAAATGGAGACCAAAAGAAAGCAGGGTTAGCAATACTCATATCAGATAAAATACACTTTGAAATAAAGGCTGTGAAAAGATACAAAGAAGAACACTACATAATGATCAAAGATCAATCCAAGAAGAAGATATAACAATTATAAATATATATGCACCCAACATGGAGCACCGCAATATGTAAGGCAAATGCTAACAAGTATGAAAGGGGAAATTAACAGTAACACAATAATAGTGGGGGACTTTAATACCCCACTCACACCTATGGATAGATCAACTAAACAGAAAACTAGCAAGGAAACACAAACTTTAAATGATACAATGGACCAGTTCGTTGGGCCTAATTGATATCTATAGGACATTTCACCCCAAAACAATGAAGTTCACCTTTTTCTCAAGTGCACACGGAAACTTCTCCAGGATAGATCACATCCTGGGCCATAAATCTAGCCTCAGTAAATTCAAAAAAGTTGAAATCATTCCAAGCATCTCTTCTGATCACAATGCATTAAGATCAGATGTCAACTACAGGGGAAAAAAACTATTAAAAATACTAACATATGGAGGCTAAACAACACGCTTCTGAATAACCAACAAATCACAGAAGAAATCAATATTTGCATAGAAACGAATGAAAGTGAAAACACAACAACCCAAAACCTATGGGATTCAGTAAAAGCAGTGCTAAGGGAAAGGTTCATAGCAATACAAGCTTACCTCAAGAAACAAAAGAAAAATCAAATAAATAACCTAACTCTACACCTAAATCAACTAGAAAAAGAAGAAATGAAGAACTCCAGGGTTAGTAGAAGAAAACAGATCATAAAAATTAGGGCAGAAATCAACGAAAAAGAAACAAAGGAGACCATAGCAAAAATCAACAAAGCTGAAAGCTGGTTCTTTGAGGAGATAAATAAAATAGACAAACCATTAGCCAGACTCATCAAGAAACAAAAGGAGAAGAATCAAATCAACAAAATTAGAAATGAAAATGGAGAAATCACAACAGACAACACAGAAATGCAAAGGATCATAAGAGACTACTATCAGCAACTATATGCCAATAAAATGGGCAACTTGGAAGAAATGGACAAGTTCTTCGAAAAGTATAACTTTCCAAAACTGAACCAGGAAGAAATAGAAAATCTTAACAGACCCATCACAAGCACAGAAATCAAAACTGTAATCAGACATCTTCCAACAAATAAAAGCCCAGAACCAGGCGGCTTCACAGCTGAATTCTACCAAAAATTTAGAGAAGAGCTAGCACCTATCCTACTCAAATTCTTCCAGAAAATTGAAGAGGAAGGTAAACTTCCAAACTCATTCTATGAGGCCACCATCAACCTAATACCAAAACCAGACAAAGATGCCACAAAAAAAGAAAACTACAGGCCAATATCACTGATAAACATAGATGCAAAAATCCTTAACAAAATTCTAGCAAACAGAATCCAACAACATATTAAAAAGATCATGACCAAGTGGGCTTTATCCCAGGGATGCAAGGATTCTTTAATATCCACAAATCAATCAATGTGATACACCACGTTAACAAATCGAAAGATAAAAACCATATGATTATCTCAATAGATGCAGAGAAAGCCTTTGACAAAATTCAACATCCATTTATGATTAAAAAAAAAACAAAAAACCCTCCAGAAAGCAGGAATAGAAGGAACATACCTCAACATGATAAAAGCCATATATGATAAATCCACAGCAAACATTATCCTCAATGTGAAAAATTGAAAGCATTTTCCCTAAAGTTGTGAACAAGACAAGGGTGCCCACTCTCACCACTACTATTCAACATAGCTTTGGAAGTTTTAGCCACAACAATCAGAGAAGAAAAATAAATAAAAGGAATCCAGATTAGAAAAGAAGAAGTAAAACTCTCACTGTTTGCAGATGACATGATCCTCTACATAGAAAACCCTAAAGACTCCACCAGAAAATTACTAGAGCTAATCAATGAATATAGTAAAGTTGCAGGATATAAAATTAACACAGAGACATCCCTTGCATTCCTATACACTAACAATGAGAAAACAGAAAGAGAAATTAAGGAAACAATTCCATTCACCATTGCAATGAAAAGAATAAAATACTTAAGAATAAATCTACCTAAAGAAACAAAAGATCTATACATAGAAAACTATAAAACACTGATGAAAGAAATCAAAGATGACACAAATAGATGGAGAAATATACCATGTTCATGGATTGGAAGAATTGATATAGTGAAAATGAGTATATTACCCAAAGCAATCTATAGATTCAATGCAATCCCTATCAAGCTACCAACGGTACTGTTCAGAGAACTAGAACAAATAATTTCACAGTTTGTATGGAAATACAAAAAAAACCTTGAATAGCCAAAGCAATCTTGAGAAAGAAGAATGGAACTGAAGGAATCAACCTGCCTGATTCAGACTATGCTACAAAGCTACAGTCATCAAGACAGTATGGTACTGGCACAAAGACAGAAAAATAGATCAGTGGAACAAAATAGAAAGCCCAGAGATAAATCCACACACCTATGGACACCTCATCTTTGACAAAGGAGGCAAGAATATGCAATGGAGAAAAGACAATCTCTTTAACAAGTGGTGCTGGGAAAACTGGTCAACCACTTGTAAAAGAATGAAACTAGAACATTTTCTAACACCATACACAAAAATAAACTCAAAATGGATTAAAGATCTAAACGTAAGACCAGAAACTATAAAACTCCTAGAGGAAAACATAGGCAAAACACTCTCCGACATAAATCACAGCAGGATCCTCTATGACCCACCTCCCAGAGTAATGGAAATAAAAGCAAAAATAAACAAATGGGACCTAATTAAACTTAAAAGCTTTTGCACAACAAAGGAAACTATAAGCAAGGTGAAAAGACAGCCTTCAGAATGGGAGAAAATAATAGCAAATGAAGCAACTGACAAAGAATTAATCTCAAAAATATGCAAGCAGCTTCTGCAGCTCAATTCCAGAAAAATAAACGACCCAATCAAAAAATGGGCCAAAGAACTAAACAGACATTTCTCCAAAGGATACATACAAATGGCTAACAAACAGAATAAAAGATGCTCAACGTCACTCATTATCAGAGAAATGCAAATCAAAACCACAATGAGATACCATTTCACACCAGTCAGAATGGCTGCTATCCAAAAGTCTACAAGCAATAAATGCTGGAGAGGGTGTGGAGAAAAGGGAACCCTCTTACACTGTTGGTGGGAATGCAAACTAGTACAGCCACTATGGAGAACAGTGTGGAAATTCCTTAAAAAACTGGAAATAGAACTGCCATACAACCCAGCAATCCCACTGCTGGGCATACACACCGAGGAAACCAGAATCGAAAGAGACGCGTGTACCCCAATGTTCATCGCAGCATTGTTTACAATAGCCAGGACATGGAAGCAACATAGATGTCCATTGGCAGACGAATGGATAAGAAAGCTGTGGTACATATACACAATGAAATATTACTCAGCTATTAAAAAGAATGCATTTGAATCAGTCTAATGAGGAGGATGAAACTGAAGCCTATTATACAGAGTGAAATAAGTCAGAGAGAAAAACAGAAATACAGTATATTAATGCATATATATGGAATTTAGAAAGATGGTAACGATGACACTACGTGCGAGCTAGCAAAAGAGACACAGGTGTAAAGAACAGACTGTTGGACTCTGTGGGAGCAGGCCAGGGTGGGATGATTTGAGAGAATAGCATTGGAATATGTATATTATCATATGTGAAATAGATCGCCAGTCCAGGTTCTATGCATGAGACAAGGTGCTCAGGGCTGGTGCACTGGGATGGCCGTGAGGGATGGGATGGGGAGGGAAGTGGGAGGGGGGGTTCAGGATGGGGGTTCAGGCCATGGCTGATTCATGTCAATGTATGGCAAAAACCACTACAATATTGTAAAGTAATTAACCTCCAATTAAAATAAATAAATTTTTAAAAAATAAAATAATTTAAAAATATTTTTTAACAAAGGAGGTGGGGGCCTCTGGGAGATAGCTATGTCCTGAGGGTAGAGCCCTCCTGAATTGGATTAACACCCTTATGAAAGAAACCCCCAAGAGTTCCCTTGTCTGTCCCTTTTCATCTATGAACCAGAAAGTGGGCTCTCTCCAGACACCAAATCTGCTGGCATCTTGATTATGACTTCTAGCCTCCAAGAACTGTGAGAGATAAGTTTCTGTTGTTTATAAGCTACTCAGCCTCTGGTATTTGTTTACAGCAGCTCAAATGGACACACACATTAATTAATGAAAAATATAAAGCCATACTTTTCTTATTTAAATTAGGATGAATTTTCCTTTTCAATAAATAAAGAACATGATAAAGATTTTTCACTCTCCATAAGAATGCAAGGGCTTCCCAGGTGGCACTAAGGATAAAGAACCTGTCTCCAATGCAGAAGACATAAGAGACTCAGATTCGATGCCTTGGTCAGGAAGATCCACTAAAGGAGGGCATGGCAACCGACTCCAGTGCTCTTGCCCGGAGAATCCCCATGGTCAGAGGAGCCTGCGGGGCTATAGTACATAGGGTCACAAAGAGTCAGGCATGACTGAAGTGACCTAGTACACATGCATGCAAGAATGCAAATGTTCTGTTTCAAGATAGTATTCAGCACTTAATTAAGGATAGAATTTTAAAAGTAAATGTGAAAGAAAATAGCAACCTTATTTTTACATTATCCATCAACAGTGTTATGTTAATTTTTGTATGGGTGCTGATAGGATAATATTGGTTACTAGCAGTTGTAAAGGAAGTATGAATGAAAGGACCTGGGTCTAACAGAAATATATCTTTTTCTGAGTCCCCAAAATTGAGAAACTTTACAGAGAATCTTCACCTAGAAGTTCTTTTAAATAATTTTTACATGTAAATTTAAGATTATTACATCAAAATGAAGGTCTTTTGACTTTGTTTATGGCTGTACTTTTTTGCCAGTCAGAAGCTGGACATTTTTATGTAGGCAAATTTTGTCAACTCTCCTGGCTTATTTGGGGTCTTGCTTAGAAGGGCCTTCTCTACTCACCCAACATTTTAAAAATGTTTCACACCTACTTTCTTTGAGTATTTTAAGGTTTTCTGTAATATTTAAAACTTGGCCTCATAAGAATGTGCTTTGGCATATATATATCTTCAGTATGGAAGGTTTACAGTCAAGGCTGTATTTTGTTTGTTTTTTTGGCCATGCAGCATGTGGGATCTTAGTTCCCAACCAGAGATTGAAACAGCACCCCCTATAGTGGAAGCAGGGAGTCTTAACCACTGGTCCACCGGGGAAGCCCCCAAATCTGTACGGCTTTTCTTTTATGATTTCTGGCTTAGGTGTCATGAGGTTTGTTGTTGTAGAATGGCATTTCTTGGGAACAGTGTGGATGATGGGCCGGAATAGGACACACCCAGGGTACGGGCAAGAAACCCCATTGAAGAAGTCTTGGCAGGGAAGGAACATTATTTTTCATTTAAGTTCAGCTCATTTCACATTTACTGCGAATCTGCTCTGTGTTAAGCACTGGAGGTACAAAGATGAAGAAGACACATCTCTGTTCTCAATTGGAGGTGACAAATACAGAAGCCGAATTACAATTCATTGTGAAGGTACACACCCTACAATGTGTAGGGCCAAAAAGCACACATAAAAAGAGCAGCTTATCCAGCCTGGAAGGGAAGAGGGTATCTGAGGAGGCTTCCTAGAGAAGATAAGGCCTGAGCTGAGTTGTTCTCCATTTGAATATTTGGAATATTAGAATAAGACAATTCAATCTGGCATGTGAAATCACTTTCAATTAAAATAACTCTTCCTTCACAAATTCTTTTTTTTTTTTAATTATTTACTTTTGGCTGCTCTGCGACTTCACTGACGCATGGGCTTTTCTGTAGCTGCCGTGAGCAGGAGCTCCTCTCTAGCAGTGGTGCACGGGCTTCTCATTGCAGTGGCTTCTGTTGCTGAGGAGCATAGGCTGTACTGTCCATGGGCTTCAGTAGTTACAGCACGTGGGCTCAGCAATTGTGGCTCCAATGGTTATGGTACATGGGCTTAGTTGTTCCGTGGCCTGTGGGATCTTCCCGGACCAGGGCTCAAACCCATGTCTCCTGCATTGGCAGGTGGATTCTTTTTCCACTGAGCCACCAGAGAAGCCCCACAAATTCATTTTGCTTATGTGACATGGTGAACAACGTATTACCTACTAAGATATATAGGTAGGTGCTTTAATAGCAACTGAATATAACTCCCACACTAAGGGTGGGGGGTGGGGGTCCCCAGAGTAGGGAGAAATGTCCCTGGTGCAGAGTGATAATGAGAGAGTTCCATCAGAGTCCTACTTTCCCCACACGGCTAAAAGCAGTTCACTATTTCTGAAACCCAAACTACAAATCAGGAAACTTGAAAACAGGAGACTGGAGAAGCAGTCAGGATATGACTTTAGAGAGACTTATGCCTTTAGTAGAGGACAGGAGATGAAAATCACTGAAGTGCCCTTAGTTGAGAGTTGTCAGATCTGTCAAAAGGACTTGGAAATCATCAGTGTGTGGGTGGAAACATGGGAAAACGTGAGTGGTTGTGGTTGCCCAGGGTTACCAAGTGGCAGAAGACTTGATGTTTAGAGGAATTCTTGATCTCTTTGAGAATGTGATGAAAGCTCTGGACTGTCTCTCCAGAAAAATGCACATGTTAAAAATCACACAAACTTCTATACAGTTTCAGGGGACCCTCTGATTGAGAGTATTTGACAGAGGAGAAAGGGAAGAGGCTTGAGGAAGAGGATATTTGAAACAAATGGAAAGAGGATGAGCAGAGCAGGAAAGAGGCAAGAGAGAGACAGGCCGGGAAGCCAAGAAGAGCCGGGAGACAGGCTGCAGGATGCCGTGGGAGAGGAGGAGTAGAAAGAGGACCGAGTCACAGGCTGTTGGGACTTCTGAGGTAAGTCGGGAACCACATCTTTTGCACTTAGCTAGGAAATCACTGGGGGGGGGATTTCCCTGGTGGTCCAGCAGCTAAGACTGTGCACTCCCAGTGCAGGAGGCTCAGGCTCCATTCCTGGTTGGGGAACCAGATCCTGCAATGCCACAACTAAGACCTGGCACAGCCAAGTAAGTAAATAAATAAATTACAAAAAAAAAAGAAATCAGTGGAGATTCAGTGTAGTATTGAGAATAGTTTCTGAGGAGTGATGGGTAATGACAGTTCCAGATTGCTGTTGTAGTTGTTTTTAACCCAAGAAGCGTTTAGGGGTGGCACATGGGTAGAAGAGATGGTAGGAGACTTGTCTTGATGGTGTGTTTGCAGAGAACCAACATAAGGTTGAAAAATTGTCAGTTGTCCACAGAAAGTGTTGAGGGGCTTGTGGGATTAAGTCCATCCATCCCCTAGGGACTCCATATGATGGAATCAGAAGCCAAAGAGCAATGGCTGAAGGAATGATGCGTTGAGGAGATGAAGAAGCTTATTTGTCGGGTAGGAGGGAGATAAGGGGCAGTTAACATTAGAAAGGAAAACAAGAAAGTAACTTTGTTTCTAAGAATGGACATGCCCTGATATTTCTCTGCTTTCCTATAAGAAGAAGGCAGGGAAAATGGAGAGGATAAAGACACAGAGAAGAGAAGCAGGCCTGAAGTGGCCAGAGGGCACAGGATCCCAGAAGAGAGGCTGGACTTGGAAAGGAGGAGGGACACCCCCCACCACCACCACCACCAGGCAGAACAAGGCGAGGAGGTCTGTGGTATGTATACGTTTACTCCAAGTATAAATGTAAGTGCAAGTCGCTCAGTTGTGTCCGACTCCTTGCGACCCCGTGGACTATACAGTCCAAGGAATTCTCCAGGACAGAATACTGGAGTGGGTAGCCTTTCCCTTCTCCAGGGGATCTTCCCAACCTATGGATCAAACCCAGGTCTCCCACATTGCAGTCAGATTCTTTACCAGCTGAGCCACCAGGGAAGCCCATATATGTAAGTAGATCAGCCCAAATGGCCTCTGTGTGAGTGCTAAGTCAGTTCAGTCGTGTCTGACTCTGTGCAGCCTGTGGACTGTAGCCTGCCACGCTCCTCTGTCCATGGGATTCTCCAGGTAAGAATACTGGAGTGGGTTGCCATGCCCTTCTCCAGGGGATCTTCCCAACCGAGGGATCAAACCTGCTTGTCTTGCATCTCCTACATTGGCAGGCGGGTTCTTGACCACTAGCACCACCTGGGAAGCTCAAAATGGCCTCTATTTTCTCATTAACGTAAGGGGTGAGGTTGAGAGTCTCCAGGTTATGTTTTAGAATACTTGATGATTGACAGATGGGAGAGGAAGCTGAATAAGAACAAGAAAAGAACTCAGTAGGCTGGTGAGAGACAGGTCCTGACAGAAAGCAAACAGCATGTTCCGGTGGGGCAATGAGGAGAGTCTGGGGAAGGGAGTATTTATCAAGCTGTGAGCAGGGTTAGGGGAGGCATAAAGAGTAGTGAAGTCCACAAGGCCTCGCAAGAGAGGGAGCCTTGTGAGGTGAGAGGAGAGAGTTTTGCAGCAAAAACAGAAGTGAGTGAATGGCCTTTGGCACATGGCAGACAAACAGGCCTGCAAGAGTTGAGCAATCTTGGTTGTTCTCTGCCTGTTGCTGCTGACAGTTGTAGCTAAATTTGTCCTTCACAAACCTGTTGTTGTTGTTTAGAAGCTAAGTTGTGTCCGACTGTTGGAAAGTCCGTGGACCGTAGCCCACCAGGCTCCTCTGTCCATGGGATTTCCCAGGCAAGAATACCGGAGTGAGGTGCCATTTCCTTCTCCAGGGGATCTTCCCGACCCAGGGATCGAACCCAAGGATCCTGCGCTGGCAGGCAGATTCTTTACCGCTGAGCCTCCAGGGAGCCCCTCACAAAGCTAAGCGACGCTCATCAGTCTCTGACTTAATGTGAATGCGCACCTGGCCCCCTTCCCCCTGCGTTCTCTTGTAGCATTCTGTGTTCCAAAAAAGCTATCAATCCTGTAACTTCAGGGACTACAGACTCAGTTGCTGAGTTGCCTGATGCCAGCTGTGGCTTTTTTGAAAATTTTCCAAAGGAAAAAAATATATAAGCAAGACCTTCATGAGGATACAAAGCCTCTCCCTGTTCCCGAGAGGGGGGAACGGTTCTTGAGGCACTGGTCTACTGTGTTTTCCTTTTGCCTGGTGAAAAGGATGCAGCCATTCTTTTCTGTTTCCTCCGAACTCTGTCACCGCATTTCTATCTGGCATCGGAGGACCGGGAGCCAAGATGTTGGCAACAAGAGCAGGTCCCAGATCTGAGAGAGAAGGGACGCTGCTAGGAGAGGGCCATCACAGTGGAGCCCACTGGACGCAGATGCTGAAGTTACCTGCCAGCCAGCCTTCCCGTCTCTAGGTTCTGGTAACCCCCCTGTCCTCTTGCCTAAAGTGGTTACAACCAGCTGTACTAGTCCTAGGGGACTGTACTATTCCTTATGATCGTACTATACTCATTCTATATACTTTTAAAAATTCTATCTTAATAAATATAATTTTATTATAATTATCCAATTTGAATGTACTATTTCCTGAAGAAACTCTCGCTTATATATGGTTTTGAAAAGACAAACTCTGGAAAGAATAAGAGATGCAGGGTGTAATATATAAATAATACCAGAAATTAAAAGAGGGACAAAGTACAGATACAGCATGCACTTGGAAAATACTCCTGTACTATGAAGGATTTTATGCCAAAAAACTTGAAAACTGACAAGAAATACACAAATTCCTAGAAGATATATAATTGAACCAAAAAGCTTCAAGAAGAAATTGAAAACCAGTATAGACCAATAACCATTAAAGAAACTGAAATAAAGGATTAAAAATCTCCCCATAAAAGTGAGACGGTCCTTAGGTGTTTTATTCAGCAAACGTAAACAGTTCTAATGTATCTTTTAAAAAAATTGAAGTAACTGACTTACAATGTATGTTACTTTCTTTTGAATAACAAAGTGATTGTTATACATATACGTAAAGATACACGTTCTTTTGTTTCTTTTTCCGCTACGTTTTACCGCGGGGAACTGACCACTGTGCTGTGCAGCCCTAACGCACCTTCTATCTGATCCAACTTTTCAAACTTTGTTTTATTTTATTTGGCTGCGCTGAGTCCTAGTTGCGGCACTCGGGGTCTTCAGTTGCAGCTTGTGAGCTCTTAGTTACATGTGGGATCTAGTTCCCTGACCAGGGATCAAACCCAGGCCCCCTGTATTGGGAACTCAGAGTCTTAGCCACTGAACCACCAGGGAAGCGCCCTGTCGGTACTTCTTACTCTGTTTGGGGAAGCTCTAAGAAGCTCTAAGAAACTGTCTCATTCACTACTTATTCACATAATGCCACAATTGGCAGCATTGTTTCATTCACTGTTTAACTCAGGCTTGGCTTAAACGTAGCATAAACTGTGGCAGAAGCTAGAAAAGTCTAAAGGACCCGTAGACATGTAAGACTTCAGGCAAAGGGAGGAAACATTCAGAGAGCCCCTGGGTCCCAAGTGAAACTTCAAACGGCCAAGACAGGGCTGTGATCTTGCGGACTGAGCCCGAATCGCCCTGTTCCGGTACTAGTGACAAAAGAAGTTCCTTCAGAATGAAGGTCTGCATGCAGCAAGTGACTCTGTCCAACACCTGGTCACTATCCCAGCCTAACCAACCCCTTCTGGAACACTGAAAGTCACCATTTGGCCCTTTTGATGATAATACCAGGGTTAATTATCAGGATGTTATTGGGAGAAACAGCTGAATAACATTACCGAAAAGGACTGAACCCAACTAGATATTTGAAGAGTTTCAGTAACTTTCAAGCTACTTAAATTTTTCCCCTCACTCATATAGTTCTAACCTACAGAGAAATTTTGAAAAGAATATTTTTCCTTGGAGGCACCAGAATCATGGCTCTATAACCATGACAATAGGCCTCTCACTTGCATTTTTAATGAAGAGAATTATCTTCATTTTTAAGTTTTATTCAGAGGTTGTGTAAAGCCTGTGTACTTCAGCTGAACACAGGATGTGGGCACAGACACCAGAATCGCTGAGGGGCTCGATGAGGCCCACATGGGGCTCAGCATTTGCTGCCAGCAGTCCTGAGGGGTTGATTGTTGTTATTTCCTTTTCTTTTTACTCCTGAGCATCAGAACCAGGTTTCCATTTACAGCAGCCTTGAAGATGGATTATCCATGTAACTCACGCAGAAGTATTCTCATCTGGAAGATCTGACTTCTACAATCACTAGAAGTGGGTGACGGACTCAAGCTCAAGCAGACGCAAGCTCACCGGGCAGGGCAAGCATCTCCAGGTGGCCCTTCAGGATCCACAAGCAGCCTGCCCTGAAGCACTGAGAACTTGGCTACTCCGTAGTAGCCTCACGACCCACCAGGGATTTCCTGTCCAATTTAATGGAGCAAGTTTAGGGATTGAAGAGAACATAACCTGACAAAGTTCCTATTAAGAGTGTGGAAAACAGGGATCCTCTTCTTAAATACCTGCTCCCAAATAACTCATCCCAATAAACTGTACTCACACCACGGATGGTTCAAAATGCACTCTAATTCTCTTGCCCTTTCAAGGGTTTTCTTTCTCATGAGTTTGTGTTCTGACATTTCTACCAAGATGCAGTGGTTGGAGATGCTGGCCCTTTAACGGGGGAGCAGGGCAGGGGCTGGGAATCTTAAAGCCGGGGAAGCGAGCCTGCCCGCCCCGGCCGCCGTGGCCACACTGAGCAGAAAGGACAGCCACGGTGCTGGGGTGGGTGCTGGCACCCAGGCGGCTGTGAGCCCCTCCCTGTGCACAGACTGAGGCTGGTGGTGACTGTGTGGGAGTGCTTCTCCTCCAACTCCTAGCCCTGCCTCTCCTTTCTGTCCCTTTGCAGGACAACTCCCTAAAGCTGAGGTCAGACGGTGGGAGGTTTAGGGCTGTTTGAGAGCCCGGGATTCTGCTCCTTGGAGATCTGGATCAAAACTTTTCTGACAGTTTTGCTGGGGGGAGACCTTGGTTGTTTTCGATGCCAGATCATCCTTTACTAAGGACAGGGGTCTCTGGGTCTCTTCCCTGTCCCAGGTTTACCTTCCAGAGGTTAACAGTGCTCTCTCGCCAGACGAAACAGCCATGGAGCAAGTCTGCCAGCCGGAAAAGATAAAATGCCTCCAAGGTAATATCACCAAGTGGTCTGTGGTATCTGATAAAAGTCCCAGGAGTGCAGCGGCTTGGGGGTGTAGTTCAGTGGATAAACATGGGTTTGAGTCATAACTGCTATGAGTGATTCCCAAGTTCTTTTACCTACTGCTACATCATGAGGGTGACTGAAATCACGTTTATGGGGTCTATTTTCCTCACCTTCAGAGAAAAATGATCAACACCAGCATTGTATTGTTGTTGTGAGCAATACATGAACATATCCACGTAAAGTCTCTGGCACACGAGGGTTAAATTGCCATGAGTCATGGCACCTGGAACTTGATTAAAGAGGCACAGAAAGGGCTGTCAGAGGGGTGAGCAGGTGGAGAAGCCTGTGGTGGTACTAATGAGGCCGTGGAAGAGGGGCTGAGGAAGGTGAAGGCGATTGGCACCTGCCAGGTTCTATTTGTTCAAGTCAGGGGTGGCTAGGGGCGCCCTGGGGTAGTGAGGCTGAGTTGAACTCATACAGCAAGAGGCAATGTTTGAAGATGGTGCTGGAGACGGCTTGTGAACAGAAGTGCTAAGAGAAGCATCCTCTGTAGGCCAGGCCCTTCACAGCTGAGCCTGTTTCTACTTCCTCCACAGGCTCCCACTTAAACCAAGGCTCAGGCAAGACCCATGTCCCCTTGGCTCTTGAGGAAGAGCTGGTGTCTACCTCTCAATTGGAGGAAGAGGAACTGGATCCAGATTTAGCACCAGACGTGGAGGAGGAGGAAGTGGAGGAGGAGGAGGAAGAGAATGATCTGGGGGACCCAGCTGTCCTCAGCGCTGTCCATAACAGCCAGGTGCCACGGCAGGAGGGTGTGGGGTTGTCCCGAACGGTCTGCATCTCACAGGCTGTTGCTCCACATCTTTCTTCTCTTCACTCCTCTTAGGTGGGTGAACACTTTCTATTTCAGGCTTGAACCCCAGTAGAGACTCTCGCCTTCCTTCCCTCCTTCCGTCTGTCTCCTGCTTAGTTTCTGATGCTGCCCTCACCTTGAAGGCAGGTCCAGCAGGGCTGCATCACCCACCCAGGGATGCTGGCTCTGCTCCTGAAATGAGTCATTTTCATTTCAGCTGATGAAATGAGTCATCTTTGACCTTGGACCCCTGTGTCTTTGCAGTCCGTTGTATTCCATCAGCACGTGGGGAGGCACAAGGGGTTCCCATGCAGAAATGAAGTTACTCAGATCCTGCTTAACTCATCAGATGGCAGGCTGGCTTCACTTTGGTGGAAGGAGAGGGGGTTCTGACCCTACTGACTTTGAAATTGAGGGAGGGCCAGGCTACCTGTATCCTGGGTATTGGAAATGGTTGGTCCTGCTGCTCACCTCCCCCATTAACACTGGTGAATGTAGATGTTATCACAGGGGCTCATTCCTGCCTGGGTTTTCCTCCCTCCTATTCCAGAAAGGTCTTCTCAGCTCCCCTGGAATCACGGCCCCTGGTGTTGTGGGGATGGCCCCTGCCTCCTTGCACTTTCTGTGGCAGGTGAGTGTCTCCAATCTCCATGCTGTGAGAAAGAGACGGGGTGCTGAGAAGCAGTGTTTGGAGGGTCCCCCTTCTTAACATTACACTCTGCTCTTGACCTTGCTCTGGGGGCGCAGCAAAGTGAGGTGAGGGTATGGACGAGGGGATGCCTGTCGTGCAGAGAAGCTTGGTAAAGGACAGAGCAGGTCCTGGGACAGCTGGCCGTCCTAGAGAGAGGACAAACAATCCAGCTGACAGAACATAAATAGCACTGAGCCTCGTGCTGGAAAGAGCACATGACCTGGAGGGGAGGGGCTGTCAGAAATCCAGCAGGGAGAAGAGAAGGGAGCTGTAGGCTCAGGAGGGCTTCAGAGGAGTCTTGAGAAGAGCTGAGCATGACCCCGGGGCTGAAGACGAGGTCTGACGACACTCAGAGGAGGAAAAGAAGGGGAGTTGGCCCACACAGAGGAGAAAGCAGAGGCTTCCACGCTGTCGGGGGCCAAGAGTGACTCCCTCAGGGGTGACAAACCTGTTGGAAACAAGAAAAGGGCCCACAGTCTGGTGTCTTCACAACTGGCTTGAGGGGCCCCAATGTGGCAAATGTTGGGTGAGGTTCTTCAAGGCAAAGGCAGGTGAGCCCCTAGGGCAGAAAGGCAATCAACAGCAAAGGCAGGACGCTGTTGGTGGAGACATGCTTCTCTCAGACCCTGAAATTCCTCTCACAGACCCTGGACCACCTGGCTCCCCTTCCACTCCGGCCCGCCCTTCCCAGCGCCAGCTCTGCCGCCCGCCACTTTGGACCTCAACTGCTCGCACCAGACCCGTCGCTCCTCTGCAGCTCGTCCACCTCGTGGCCCCTTAGGCTCAGGTGCTGGATCAGGGCGCCCCCTCCCCTGGGGTCCAGTCAGGCTGGGTTTATCTCCAAAAGATGGGAGGTAGTAGCTGAGGAGGCATGGCTGACCTTCTACCCGCTGCCACAGAAAAATCCTTAGAGAAAGGCACTAAGGGAAGGGTGAAATGACGTGCAGCCCCTCCCCTCACAGGTGAGGAGACGGAAGCCCAGCACCATCTGAGGTCAGCGGGCCCAGGAGGACTGAGCCTAGGACTCGGACGTCCTGATAGCCAGGCCAAATGGTTTTCTATCATGTCAGGATTTCCTGCTGCCCCATTTCGGGGATATACATCTTGGAGGGGATGTGAACCCGGCTGAGCTAGGATAGTGATGCTTCATGTGGCTGACGTTGGGTAGGGTCCTGAGCAGGTCAGGTCCCATAGCCGTCCGGCTGAGGTTCCCAGAGGCTAAAGGAAAGGGGCAGGGTGCTAAGAGCTTGCTCCCACTCAGCCCACGTTTCTTTCTAAGTCTCCCCAGTCATCTGACCCAGCTCCACCCTCAGCACCAGCGGATCTTGAAGCAGCAGCAACAGCACGGTCAACCTCAAAGGTAAAGCCTAGAGGAGGAGCAGGGTTGAGAGGAACCCCCTGCATGCTGGGTTTTCCCTTGTGGCAAGGCACCTTCCCCAAAGCCCCACCACCCTCCCCCTGAAATCCAGCTCCAGGCCCTCTGCTCCTTGGGGAGTTCTCTGTGGGGGGGGGGGGGGGTAGGGGTTGAGGGGGGAGGGGTCAGGGAGGTGTAGATCTAAAGAGCCCTCCTCCTGGCTTGAAGTCTCCCAGCCAAGAAGTGGCCTCAGCAGCCAGACTCCTATGCTAACCTCATGACACAGAAAGAGAAGGACTGGGTGGTAAAAGTGCAGATGGTTCAGCTGCAGAGTGAGAACCCCCACCTCGATGACTATTACTACCAGGTGAGTCCCAGGGCCTCTGACCTTGGGGTCAAATGGGCCTGACTCCGTAGCCCTGAGAGTCTCCCTTCAGCTTACAGTCGCCACGTCCCTTCTCATGGGAGGGGAGACTGTGAAAGGATGGGGTCATATTTATATAGTTGACATCCAAACTCCTTCCCTTTCTCCTAAATTTCAGCTGCAGGGGATTATTTGTGATTCCCTAAACACTCTGAGATTTTTGTCTCCATCCTTTGACAAGAATTTCTCCTGTTCAGTCTGAAAATGAGGACATTCTCATCTTTTGTACACATTGGTTTCTCTTAGAAATGACTTGTTATAAACATTTAGCTACTTAACTTTTACTTTTTTTTTAAGATCTAAAACACAAGGAACTTTTATAGGTAATGGGATTCAATTTCTTGAACAAATGTGGCAGGTTTTTTGACTCCTTTCTGTCTTCTTCCTGTCTGTCCTTTGTCCATGAGTTCTGGGTTGTCTGGACTTCCCTTTGGCTCAGACGGTAAAGAATCTGCCTGCAGTGCAAGAGACCTGGGTTCAGTACCTGGGTTGGGAAGATCCCTTGGAGAAGTAAATGGCTACCCACTCCAGTATTCTTGCCTGGAGAATTTCACGGACAGAGGAGCCTAGTGGGCTACAGTCCATGGGGGCACAAAAAGTCGGACATGACTGAGCAATTAACGCTTTCACTTTCTGGCTTGTCTAAGTTTTATTTCACTTTCTCTTCAACCTACCTGAGCCCACTAGCAAGGTTGCCACCTTTATCTCCTTCCTATTGACATTAGGTTCTTCCTTTCTTCCCACCACACTTCAAAACCCCTCCGCCTTCTGCCAGGATCACTTGAATGTGATCATCTTACACTCTTGACTTTTAGACATTGCTTCTCAATGAAGGAGCTTTTTCAAACCTTTGACTCAGTCAGTGGCTTTATTTTCATTCTGGATTTCACAGTCTTAAGATAGTAGAGCTGCTGCGCCAGTCCACACAAGAGTAGAACTGGCCTAGAGGCCAGTTGACAGTAGTGTCCTCTATGTTCTTCAATGGACAGAGGTAGTCTGTCATGCCATCAGAGAACACTGATTTCAGACAGAACAGGTAGGACCATCAAATTAAAATGGGGAGAGGGGAGGATGGGGTGACTGCGTATAACTTAGAATAAGGAGTTAAGGAAGCCTGCAGACCCTGGGACACATTTACTTCTGGGCTCTCTGCTTTGCTTCTCTGCCTTTCCATCCTAGCTCTTCAAGTCCTTAGGATGGGGGCCCCAGATCAGGTGGCATGGGGTGTAGGGTGCTGAAGATGTTTTATAGTGGCTCTAGAAGGGCCTTACTTCCCAGGAGCATTTCTGGAATGAATGCTGTAGACAAGGGTGTACTAAGAGGTTGCACTGGAGAACCCTAACTCTTAAGTTCAGCCAACAAATATACATTTGACTAATCCACGAACTCTCAGGAATATTATCAGAAACTAGAGAAGAAGCAAGCAGATGAAGAGCTGCTTGGGCAAAGAAGCAGGTTTGAGTCTCTCAAGCTGGTCACACCTTACATTCAGAAGGCGGAGGCTTATGAATCAGGTAGGCCCGGGGCTGACCTGCTGGGCTGGGGCGGACATCTGGCTGGACCCAGGCGGAAAGCAGAGGGGCGCATGCCTGTCTCCTTCCACACAGTGGTTAGAATCGAGGGTTCCCTGGGCCAAGTAGCTGTATCGACGTGTTTTACCCCTCGCCGAGCTATTGATGCTGTGCCGCACGGAACTCAAGAGCAGGTAGGAGCTTATCTTCCTACAGCCTTTTTCTTTCCCTGTGTTTTGGAGCAAGGTCTAGAGCGCTGTCATGTTTGAGTTCAGATTGTGAGCTAAGAGAAAGAGGAGTGATCAGGCTTTGTGATTTAGTCTTTTCAGCTCACGTCCTGGCCTGCCCAGGCGTGGGCTGCTGCTGTTGGAGGTGTGACTGACAGCCAGGGACTCTTTCTCTAGGAGACAGGAGCTGCAAGCAGCCAGAGGCTTTGGGTGCTGTACCGGACTGAGAAGGTGAGACCTCAGCCTTAGCAGTGAGTTCCTTGCCTCCCTTGAGAACTGGATATGCTCACGTTGACCCTTTCTTCCTCTCGCCCCACCCTCACATTCCCAGATGTTCCTTCAGTTACTGGAGATAGAGGACAGCCAGAAGCATGGGCCTGCACAGCCCTGTGACTTGGAGCAGCAGAGCAGCCGGGTTGAGAAGCTCTTCCAGGCCTTAAAGGTCCAGGGGCAGAATAATCTGGAGTGAGTGTGGGACAGTCACACCCCATCCCAGGAGGAGACAGTGGCTTAGCTTCGGCCCCTCCCTTCTGGCACCCGCCCTCTGCTCTAGCCCTGCATGTTCGCCTGTGTCCCTGCAGGGCGGCAGATGACGGCTTCCTGCAGGCCCTGTCCCTGGGGAAGGGGAAAGCCCTGGTGGCCCGGCTCCTCCCCTTCCTGCCCCGGGATCGAGCTGTCAGCTTGCTGCTGGCCATCACCCGCCACCTGCCCTTCCTGGTCAAGAGGGACGTGGCCGATCAGGTATTGTGGCACGGAGTAGAGGAGAGAGGATGGTTTTGTGGATGGGTTAGCAATGCTTATCCCTTCTCCTCCTCCCACTCCCCACCCTCAGAGAAGCCAGAGATTTTGGGCGGTGAGGGGGCCTGACCCTGCCACCCTCAGGGCAGGGGCTTATAGAAGCCTCCCACAGGAGCAGCTGATCTCTGATCTTCAGGCACAGTGAAGAAAGGGAAACCCGCGGGCATCTGGTTATGCAGCTGTGTGTTTGCTAGGCGGTTAGAGAAGATGAGGACCCCTGATAAGTGCCGAGCCCCAGAGTGCCTCTGCTTAGGGAAGGCGTGTAGGACAAGCGGGTGCTGAAGGGCCGCTGTTAGGGTGAAGACACCAGAGCGGTGACCGGCTTGGTAGGTCTGAGCTGACCAGAAGGGACTAGAAGCAGGCTGGCCAGAAAGAGACTGGAGGTGAAGTTGTCAAGGAGTCAGAGAGGCTCTTACCGATCTTAATGCAGGCCCTGAAAACGTTATTTCAACCTCTGAGCAAATGCATCAGGCAGTTGACCTTCCGTGAACTCCTCCAAGGACTTCAGGGACTCATGCTGCTACCACCTGGCTCCTCAGAGAGGCCGATCACTGCAGTGCTTCAGAATCAGGTAACACGTGTAGAAGGCTTTGGTCTCTCCACAGGAGGCCCCAGGGGCTACCTGGAGTGGACCCAGGGTGGGGTTGCTTTTTTTTTTAACAAGCTCCAGATGATGATGGTGCCTCTAGATCAGAAGTCACCAAACATTTTTGATAGTGAATCCTTTTATTACCAAAAAAATTCTGAACTACACCACCTGTGTGTTTATAAATCATATACATGGAACACTATACTTATATTAGGTGCATAATAAATACAAGGTGAGATCTATATGTGAAAGATCTCGTATCTTCTAATATTCTGATGGAACCCCTTCTGAAGATCTTTGCCTTATGCAGTGCCTCTTAAAATGGGCCCCACATCCTACCCGCATCAGATTCCTGGGTCCATTCCCAACCTACAGTCTCTGACTCCTCAGGGTAGAGACCGCAAGTGTGCATTTCATAATCAGCTCCCCAGAGGAATCTTTTGGACAATTCAGAGCAGTGATTTCCTTGGAAAGAGCTCGGAGTTTCTTGGCCAGCCAGGGTAAAACCTGATGGGTTTATGGGTGTTGGACTCTGTCTGTGCCTGTGAACCCGCCCTTTTAGTTGGGAAACAACAGAACCAGGGAAGCACTGGATGCCTATGGTAAACTCATTCTTACCCTGGACACTTTGACACTTTATCACTTGCAGTTTGGCATATCTTTGCTCTATGCCCTGCTAAGTCATGGGGAGCAGCTGGTATCACTGAATTCTTCCCTCAAGGAGCCCAGCAGTGACCATTCAGCTTGGTAAGATCATAAAAACCTTGTAAATACTGTTTCAGCAAACTGGGATGTGTGCTAAGTTGCTCTTGGTGACCCTATTCACTGTATTCTGCCAGACTCCTCTATCCATGAGATCTCTAGGCAAGACTGCTGGAGTGGGTTGCCCTGCCCTCCTCCAGGGGATCTTCCCAACCCAGGGATCGAATCTGCATCTCCTGCATTGACAGGCAGATTCTTTACTGCTAGCACCACCTGGGAATCCCCCTGGGGATATGTAGGCTAAGCCAGATGAGCTGTTTCCTGAGTGGTTTAATCAAGCACCAGGGAGGAGGTTGGACAGAGAAAAGTCGACCAGCAGAGTTGCAGCTGTTTTGCCTTTTTTTTTTTTTTTTTCTATAGTACCTAGAGTGCTGTCCCCCATGGGAAGCAATATAAGGTCATTAAAGAGACAAGCCTTAGAGTATAACAGACCTAGGTGTGAATTCTGCTTCTGTCACTTACCAGCAGCATAACATTGGGGCACATTATTTCACTTTCTTTAGCCCGTTCCTCCTCTATAAACTAGGGATGTAAGGATGATGGTACTAACCAGTTAGAGATCTGAAGATTAAGCAAGATGGAAGATGTGTAAAGCACTAAGCATTGCCTGGCACATACCAAACAGGCAAATGTTCTATTAATTGTTGTAGGTGCAGAGGGTGGTAGTGGTGGTAGAGCTGCTAAGTCACCTCAGTCGTATCCGACTCTGTGCGACCCCATAGACGGCAGCCCACCAGGCTCCGCCATCCCTGGGATTCTCCAGGCAAGAACACTGGAGTGGGTTGCCATTTCCTTCTCCAATGCACGAAATTGAAAAGTGAATGTGAAGTCGCTCAGTCGTGTCTGACTCTTAGCGACCCCATGGACTGCAGCCTACCAGGCTCCTCCATCCATGGGATTTTCCAGGCAAGAGCACTGGAGTGGGGTGCCATTGCCTTCTCCTAGTGGTGGTAGAAGGACAACAAGAAACCAGGGCCCTGAGTCTATTTCCCGCATAAACACTAAGATGCCGATGTATCTCTTCTCTGCCCTCCAGGACAGACATGGTGGTTCTCACTGCCTGGGAGATTGCCCGGATGCCTGCAGCCTCTCTGGCAGAGCCCCTGGCCTTCCCCAGCAACCTTCTCCCCCTGTTCTGTCACCACGTGGACAAACAGTTGGTACAGAAGCTGGAGGCTAGGATGGAGTATGTGACCGTTGAAATAAGACCATAGCCCCGGGTTGAACCCCAGACTAGGTCCTATCACTTCTCTACTATGTTTAAACCAAGAGCACGGAGGGTAACTTGTTTTTCGAAGTATTTCTAGACATGGGTACTTACTGAGTAACCAGTCTGATCCAAGTTAGGGTTGTATGGCCTGTTTCTTCAGCCAAACCTTTCCATTTTTTTCCTAGGAACTTTGACTATTTATCACACTAAGCTATTTGAGAGTAAGAATTAGTTTGAGAAGATGAACTGTTCCTTCAAAAAGTATTTGAGGGACAACTCAAATGTAAACAAGATGTAAACGCACAAAGAACATGCAGGTCATCTTTCCTCAGAACTCTGCACCTGCTGGACGGAGAGCCCAACCACACCACACAATGCTGTAAAGGGAAGTTATTTGGAGTCGATCCCTCTTTTTGTAGGTCTGTTTTGATCTACTGATCAAGTTGTTCCAGAATGCCTATGTTTGGGGAAAGTTTAGTGATCAGACACTAGCTGTGTATAGGTTTTGCCTACAGGGATCCAGCGTCTGAAGACAGTTGTACGCCTTGATACATCAGCAAACCCTGCCCAAAAGCTTTTCTCATGCTTCAAAAAACTGAACTATGTGCCTAAAAAGGCAGAGCAAAATGAGGTATAATTAAAAAAAATAAGAGAATGAAGTGCTTCAGCTTGTTTGTAACTTAAGAGGTATAATCAAAGTCACTTTATTTTGTGTGAAGCTTCGCAAGTGTCCTTAATGTAAGGGACAAGTCCTTGTTGTATTGAACAATAGATTGACTTTGAAAACTGTTCTGGTGTTGCCATTTTTTATAAGTAGCCCTAGCTGAGTTAAGAGGGTTGGATATAAATATCTCCCTTGAGATATGAGATGTCTGGTTTACTTTGACAAACAGGGTCATTCACTCATCAACAAACACTAGAGCCCCTTTTTTGAACCAGGTACCACTTTCGGGGGCTGAGAAACAGTGATGACCAAAGAAAAGCTCTTGCTCTTCTGAAGCTTACATTCTGGTTGGACAGGGACTGACAGAAGATACCAAGTAGTAATAAACACTATGGTGGAGACACAATTGGAGGATGAGTGACTGGGGTGAAATGGAAGGCCTGCCAATTAGAGGTTAACATTAGGCTGGAATCAAAGACGAGTATTCCATGCAGAGGCAGTAATGAGCACAAAGCCCCTAAAGTGAGAATGAACTTGGTGTGTTTGAAGAAAAGAAAGAAGGAAAATGTGGCTGAAGTACGCAGATAAGGGGTGGGGGTGATGAGGTATGAGAGCAGCAGGCAGGGTACACATCTGTAACCCTTTTTAAAAAAAATCTGGGTTCTCCACTGTGCTAGGAGGTCAGTGTTTGAACAGGGAAGTGCCTCTGATTTTGTCCCTTTTGTTTTGAGACGCCCGTTCTTGACTGCTGACTGCTAGGTGAACAGCATAGAAAGCAGAGGGGAAATGTTCAAAAGCTTTGTGGTTTTTTTTCCCCCTCAAAGTTGGAACAAGAATTGAAGAGTTGTGGGGACAGAAAGAGAAGAGGTTTGGAAGAGGTTTTGGAAATCAGGTTTGACAGACATTGCTGATGGGCTGGATAAGGGTGGTGGTGAAGAATCCAGGATGCTTCTCTGGCAGAGTGAATGGTGGGTACCCTAGACTAATGTGGGGAAAACAGAAAAATGCATTTGGGGAGTAATCATCAATATTTTAGACATTTTATATGAGTCCTGTTAGAAATCCAAGTAGGTAAAGAGCAGTCTGGAGTTGAAGGAAAAGGTCAGCGACAAAGACACCAAAGTGGGAGCTATCATCACACAGAGGTATCACGAGCTGGGAGAGAGGGAAAGATGATACAGGAAGAAAAGCCACCCTAGGGGGCCGAGGAGGTGTTACCTGCGGGAAAGGATAGGGAGAAAACCAGGGGGTACCAAAGCCGGAAAAAAGGTATTTCAAGGGGGGAGTGTGGAGTGAAGAGAGAGAAATAATGGCTGGTTTCGGCATTTCTGCTCATTGACCTTAAGGGACAGTTGAGGTGGAGATGATGGCCTGAATAGAAGGGTTGAGGGAAAGAGAGAGGGGTTGACTACAGAAAGAGTCAATCTGGAATCTTCTGAAAGGGAAGCAGAGCAATTCTGACAGTAGGTAGTACTCAGTGTAGGTTAAAAGACTATTTTTAAAGTGACATATATATATATATGTGTATATATATATATATATACATTATCATGAAAGCAGTCCTATAAAGGCATGGGGGAAGGGTAGGCACGGTGGAGAGAAAAAGTTTACAAATTCCTACAAGAAGAGGATGGCAATCAAAGCACAAATAGGACTTGGCCTTTGATAGTTGTGTGACCCCACAGACTGTGAAAGAGGCATTAGGAAAGGCACTGCTATCCTCAAGGAGACTTTTTCAAAATGTCTACTCCCTACCTCTTCTTGCTCCCTCTGCTGTGATCTTGGGTCATATAGTTCTTAAAGGAAAGAGAAGTGGGAAACAGGAACTCTACCACTTCCACCCTTTCCCCAGCCTGTTATTAATATAATGGTATTATTTGACATCAGCATCAAGTCACCTCTACCATGATGGATTGGTCCAGTCCCTTGGACACTGCACCACCCAGGGCCTGAAAGCAGAAACAGCAGCCCAATAAGCAATGGAGAAGGGAACGGCAAACCACTTCAGTGTCCCTGCCGTGAGAACCCCACGAGCAGCATGAAAAGGCAAAAAGATAGGACACTGAAAGATGACCTCCCCTGGTCGGTAGGTGCCCAGTATGCTACTGGATATGAGTGGAGAAATAACTCCAGAAAGAATGAAGAGACGGAGCCAACGCAAAAACAACACCCAGTTGTGGATGTGACTAGTGATGGAAGTAAAGTCCAATGCTGTAAAGAGCAATATTGCGTAGGAACCTAGAATATTAGGTGCATGAATCAAGGCAAATTGCAAGTGGTCAAACAGGAGATGGCAAGAGTGAACGTCGACATTTTGGCAATCAGTGAACTAAAATGGACTGGAATGGGTGAATTTAACTCAGATGACCATTATATCTACTACTGTAGGCAAGAATCCCTTAGAAGAAATGGAGTAGCCATCATAGTCAACAAAAGAGCCAAAAATGCAGTATTTGGATGCAATCTCAAAAATGACAGAATGTTCGTTTCAGAGGCAAACCATTCACTATCACGGTAATCCAAGCCTATGCCCTGACCAGTAACGCTGAAGAAGCTGAAGTTGAATGGTTCTATGAAGACCTACAAGACCTTCTAGAACTAACACCCCAAAAAGATGTCCTTTTCATTATAGGGGACTGGAATGCAAAAGTAGGAAGTCAAGAAACACCTGGGGTAACAGGCAAATTTGGCCTTGGAGTACAGAATGAAGCAGGGCAAAGGCTAATAGAGTTCTGCCAAGAGAACGCACTGGTCATAGCAAACACCCTCTTCCAACAACACAAGAGAAGACTCTACACATAGACACCACCAGATGGTCAACACCGAAATCAGATTGATTATATTCTTTGCAGCCAAAGATGGAGAAGTTCTATACAGTCAGCAAAACAAGACCAGGAGCTGACTGTGGCTCAGGTCATGAACTGCTTATTGCCAAATTCAGACTTAAATTGAAGAAAGTAGGGAAAACCACTAGACCATTCAGGTATGACCTAAATCAAATCCCTTATGATTATACAGTGGAAGTGAGAAATAGATTCAAGGGATTAGATCTGATAGAGTGCCTGATGAACTATGGAGGGAGGTTCGTGACATTGTACAGGAGGCAGGGATCAAGACCATCCCCAAGGAAAAGAAATGCAAAAAGGCAAAATGGTCGTCTGAGGAGGCCTTACAAATAGCTGTGAAAAGAAGAGAAGTGAAAACCAAAGGAGAAAAGGAAAGATATACCCGTTTGAAAGCAGAGTTCCAACGAAGAGCAAGGACAGATAAGAAAGCCTTCCTCAGCGATCAGTGCAAAGAAAAAGAGGAAAACAATAGAATGGGAAAGTCTAGAGATCTCTTCAAGAAAATTAGAAATACCAGGGAACATTTCATGCAAGGATAGGCACAATAGAGAACAGAAATGGCATGGACCTAACAGAAGCAAAAGATATTAAGAAGAGGTGGCAAGAATACACAGAACTGTACAAAAAAGATCTTCATGACCCAGGTAATCACGATGGTGTGATCACTCACCTAGAGCCAGACATCCTGGAATGTGAAGTCAAGTGGGCCTCAGGAAGCATCACTACAAACCTAGTGGAGGTGATGGAATTCCAGTTGAGCTATTTCAACTCCTGAAAGATGATGCTGTGAAAAGTGCTGCACTCAATATGCCAGCGAATTTGGAAAACTCAGCAATGGCCACAGGACTGGAAAAGGTCAGTTTCCATTCCAATCCCAAAGAAAGGCAATGCCAAAGAATGCTCAAACTACCGCACAATTGCATTCATCTCACACGCTAGTAAAGTAATGCTCAAAATTCTCCAAGCCAGGCTTCAACAGTATGTGACTCGTAAAGGTCCAGATGTTCAAGCTGGTTTTAGAAAAGGCAGAGGAACCAGAGATCAAATTGCCAACATCCGCTGGATCACAGAAAAAGCATGCGAGTTCCAGAAAAACATCTGTTTTATTGACTACACCAAAGACTTTGCCTGTGTGGACCACAACAAACTGTGGAAAATTCTGAAACAGATGGGAATACCAGACCACCTGACCTGCCTCTTGAGAAATCGGTATGCAGGTCAGAAAGCAACAGTGAGAACTGGACATGGGAACAACAGAGTGGTTCCAAATTGGGAAAGGAGTACGTCAAGGCTCTATATTGTCACTCTGCTTATTTAACTTATATGCAGAGTACACCATGAGAAACACTGGGCTGGATGAAGCACAAGCTGGAATCCAGATTCAGTTCAGCTCAGTCGCTCAGTTGTGTCTGACTCTTTTCGACCCCGTGAACCCCAGCACACCAGGCCTTCCTGTCCATCACCAACTCCCCGAGTCCACCCATACCCATGTCCATCGAGTCAGTGATGCCATCCAGCCATCTCATCCTCTGTCGTCCCCTTCTCCTCCTGCCCTCAATCTTTCCCAGCATCAGGGTCTTTTCAAATGAGTCAGCTCTTCGCATCAGGTGGCCAAAGTATTGGAATTTCAGCTTCAACATCAGTCCTTTCAATGAACATCCAGGACTGATCTCCTTTAGGATGGACTGGTTGGATCTCCTTGCAGTCCAAGGCACTCTCAAGAGTCTTCTCCAGCACCACAGTTCAAAAGCATCCATCAAGATTGCCAGGAGAAATATCAATAACCTCAGATATGCAGATGACACCACCCTTATGGCAGAAAGTGAAGAACTAAAGAGCCTCTTGATGAAAGTGAAAGAGGAGAGTGAAAAAGTTGGCTTAAAGCTCAACATTCAGAAAACTAAGATGGCACCTGGTCCCATCACTTCATGACAAATAGATGGGGAAACAGTGACAGACTTTATTTTTGGGGGCTCCAAAATCACTGCAGATGGTGACTGCAACCATAAAATTAAAAGACGCTTGCTCCTTGGAAGAAAAGTTATGACCAAACTAGACAGCCTATTAAAAAGCAGAGACATTACCTTGCCCACAAAGGTCCAACTAGTCAAAGCTATGGTTTTTCTAGTGGTCATGTAGGAATGTGAGAGTTGGACTATAAAGAAAGCTGAGCGCCGAAGACTTGATGCTTTTGAACTGTGGTGTTGGAGAAGACTCTTGAGAGTCCCTTGAACTGCAAGGATATCCAATCACTCCATCCTAAAGGAGATCAGTCCTGGGTGTTCATCGGAAGGACGGATGTTGAAGCTGAAACTCCAATCCTTTGGCCACCGGATGCGAAGAGCTGACGCCTTTGAAAAGACCCCGATGCTGGGAAAGATCAAGGGCGGGAAGAGAAGGGGACCGCAGAGGATGAGACGGTTGGATGGCATCGCCTACTCGATGGACATGAGTTTGAGTAGGCTCCGGGAGTTGCTGATGGACAGCGAGGCCTGGTGCGCCGCAGGCACTGGGGTCGCAAAGAGACTGAGCGACTGAACTGAGCTGAACTGAAGAAGCGGGTAGAGAGGCAGGGGCTGGCCTCCGTTTATGGGCGGCAGCAAGGGCGAGCGAGCGAGGGTGACGTGACATTGGAAATACGTGCCACGTCCCTCTTCGGGCGCTAACGAAGACCCTCAACTTTCTCGGCCTGAAACAAAGGAAAACATGGTTTCGCTGGGGTGGGCGGCGCCGGGAGAGTCACAAAGCGGGGAGCGGCTCGGCAGATCGCGCAGGCGCAGGACGCGACGAGCGTCAGGAGGCGGAGAGCGGGTCGGCACACCGCGCAGGCGCACGACGCTGCGGGGGGGGGGGGTCACGAGGCGGAGAGCGGGCGGGCGCGCTGCGCATGCGGAGGACGCGACGCGCGGGGGAGGGGGCTCTCGAGGCGGGGAGCGGGTCGGCGCACCGCGCAGGCGCAGGACGCGACGGGCGTCAGGAGGCGGAGAGCGGGTTGGGGCACACTGCGCAGGCGCACGACGCTGCGCGGGGGGGGTCACGAGGCGGAGAGCGGGCGGGCGCGCCGCGCATGCGGAGGACGCAGCGCGCGGGCCGTAAGGCGCGGCGGGCCGGGATGGCTGCGGAGGAGCGGGTGCTGCCAGTTTTGTTGGTGCCGGTCCCCGCCGAGGGCCGCAGGGCGGCTGGGGCCCCCGGGCGCAGCTCCACAGAGAACAGGCGGCCCTGGGGAGCCTCACGGCCGCAGGCAGCCTTCACGTGCTCCCCTTGGCGCCGGGCGGCCGGGGGGGGGGGCGGCTGCCGCCTGGAAGGCCCTTTTCGGCAGTAAGCTGCGGCCGGGCCGGGCGGTGAGGGAGCGCGCCTCTGCTGGCCTGGGCGCGGCGGGAGCGGATGGACGGCGGGGAGCCCCCCGAGGCCCGCCCGGCGCCCTCGGAGCCGCACGGTGGTCGTGTTCCTCGCTCCCGTTCCCGGTGGGCGGAGGCCGCATCCAGACCCTCCGCTCGCGGGGAGCTGCTAAGCTTTTTATTCGTTCATTCGTTCGGCATGATTTGATCGCTCGTCACCGCGCTGTACCCCGCGCCCATTTTTTTCAGTTAAATCTGTTGAAGAGCCCAGCCGGGGGGCATCATCTCATTTCACTGTCCTGTTATTATTCTAGTGCCAGATACAGATAGCTGTTTTCTTCACCTTTGGGCTTCCTCCCCCGCTCCCCTTTGACGGAGAGATAGAGCCTGCATTTTCCACTCATTAACGTCTTTTCCCTACCAGCGCTTATGCGCGCTGCTCGTTACCTAGGAGTAGTGCCTAAAAGGTGTAAGAATACGCGTGAGGCTGTAGGGTCGGTAAGACAGAAAAGAAACAATTTCAGTCATCTGTAACTCTTAAATTTTATATCGTTAAGTTTGACAGTGCCATCCGAGGCTTTGGATTCTTTAATAAAACGTTTTAGAAATGTTCCTTTTACGACTTTAGTAGCCAAAGAAAAGTCTTGGAACCTCCAGGTCTTCTAACAGTGCCTGACAGTAGAGATTCGTTTGGTAAATCCCTGAATGCTTCAGTGGGTTTCATGTTGTCTTTATTCCTGGTCTCTAGCTGCTAGGAAAAAGATTCTCTCTCCTCCGTAAGTTAGTTGATTCAACATTATTAAGTACCGATGAACACAGTCCTGTGAGGAGAGGAAAGAGTCAGAGATCCTAACAGAAGATAAGCAGAACAGACGTGAAATAATCGGGGGCTTATGTAAGCTATTCCATGAAAGTAGTGGAAGAGCATGGAGGACAACGTTTTACCTTTTTTTTTTTTATTATTGAATTAAATTTTAATTAGAATAATTCATAGGGTAAAAATAAGGACAAATTTATAGGGTACAGAATTTGCTTCCTACTTTTCTACCAGTGGGGCTTCCCTGATAGCTCAGTTGGTAAAGTAGCCACCTGCGATGCAGGAGAGTCGAACACGACTGAGGGACTTTCACTTTTCTGCCAATATCGCATGTTGGTAGACTAGACCGATATACACGGTCTTTTATATATTGAATCACTGCATTCTGTAATCTGTTCACTGAAAAATCTGTTTTTCTGCGTGGCAGTTTTTGCCCATGTGTTAATAATGTTACTCGTTGGGCAGTATTTTGCTTTTAAATATATTTCAATTTGTTTAGCAATTTCCATATTTGACATTTTCAGATTTCAGTGTAAACAGTCAGGTATTGGCTGTTGATGAAACATCATCATTCTAGGTATAAGGGCGAAAATATAAAATGTCAGTATTTTTTCTCTGACATAACACCAAGTTCACTGTTTTTAGATATAAAACATTCCTTTTGTGGAGAAAAGGTTTTTTTGAAAAAAGATGAAACTTTATCAGCGTGGTAGCTTCATCTGCATTGTTTTCAGAATCTGGGCTCTTTTATTTTTAAATGTAACAATTTTGTTTAATTTGAAGCTGTAGCATTAATAGTCTCTTTCCATCCTTGTTAGCCATGTTGGTATGTTGACTTTGTACTGCGTTAAGTATTTTATAACTGCACTGTCCCATATGGTAGCCATTAGCCACATGTGACTTAAAATTGAAAATTTAGTTCCTCGGTTGCACTTACTGAGCATGTTTCAAGTGCTCAGTAGCCACATGTGGCAGTTGGTTACTGTATTGGACCTTGCAGATTCGTAGAACACTTCCATCTCATGGAAAGTTCTGTTGGACAGAGCTATTCTATAATATGCCTCTTTAAAGTCTTCGAAGTCTATAAATGCAGATAATCACTTTTAAAAAAAAGTGGTTGAAAGTGTTTATGTTAGCAGAACATATTTTTTGTTAATTGTGAAGACCATCTCTTATAAATAATAGACATTTGGTTATTGAAACTTATCCTTGATCATGGCAGTTTCTTTAAGCATATCATCAGTCCGAGTTTAGGATGAAGTGGAATCAGAGCAGCCACCATTTCTTGCTCTCTGCCCCCTCTTCACCACCCACTCCTGGATTCTTGCGTTGCCCTGAAGAGTGTTGCGGGACAAAAAGTGAGGAAGGGGAAGGAGAAAGGGGAAAGAGGCAGAAATCTAGAGCGGTTTACATTCCTTTAGGTTGTATATAGAATGAATGCCGTTAGGTGAACGAAAAAGTTCTCTACTCTTTCTGCCGCTTTACCCTCACCATTGTGGGTAAGTATTATTGTGGATGTAGAATATAATAATAGTCTAAACTTTTTCCTTAGGTTTGTATGGGAGGATTCTCATCACAGTGGGACACCAACCGACAAGCCCAGACTGCTTGCTCTTAGTGAAAATTATGAACTGCTCATCTATGAATTTAATTTGGAAGATGGAAGTTGTGATGCAACCGTTTTGTATAGCTATAGTGAGGAGACATTGCAGAAGCTTGTTGAAGATCAAAATATCAGTAAGTATTTGCAGGTAGTCTTTCAGCATGTTTGAGTCTGTATTACTATGTAATTTTATATATTTTAGGAACAGTTCTTACAGAGGTAAAATCAGGGAGGGATATTTGCCCTATCTAATATAGGCACTAGCTACATGAGGCTGTTAAGCTGTTAATGCAGTTAATATGAGCAACTTCTCTTTCACTTTGCACCTTCATGCATTGGAGAAGGAAATGGCAACCCACTTCAGTGTTCTCACCTGGAGAGTCCCAGGGACAGCGGAGCCTGGTGGGCTGCCGTCTGTGGGGTCACACACAGTCGGACACGACTGAAGTGACTTAGCAGCAGCAGCAGGCATCTATAAGGCAGTAGCATTCTTGCCACCCTGCTTACGTTTCTTCTTTTCCTTTTAAAAAAAAGAGTCTGTGATTGTTCTTATGGGGTCTCGTGGGTAAAGAACCTTTTTTAATCATCTTGTGGGGTTTTTAATCACACTCAGGCCGTAAACAGAAGGCACAGAGAGATTGTAGGTCACCTTTATTCATTCCCTTACCTGCCTTCCAGTGACCACTTGCTTAGCTGAGTTTGAGCAGTAATTGTCTAGAGTTGGACTAAGATAAATGCTGATTCTTTTTTGTTTCGTCTGTTCGTGCTATGTTAACAGCACCAAATTTACCAGTTGTAAAATTGTGACCAGTGAGTTTGATGTAATATCATTTTGTTTTATAGGTATTTCCTTATTATCTTTGAGAATTCTGTCATTTCACAACAATACATCATTATTGTTCATCAACAAATGTGTTGTCCTGCATGTTATGTTTCCTGAAAGAGATGCTGAGATGAGGGTACTCAGCTGTTTCACATTACCCTTACCTGCGCAGGCAGTGGACAGAATTATTGACACGCAGCTCTGCAGAGGAATTCTCTTTGTTTTGAGTAGTTTAGGCTGGATCTGTATCCTTGTTGGTAAAGATGATGTTGCGGGGAGGAGAATACCTAGGAAAATGAGCCTTTTTAGGCTTTTAGGTTTAGGGACTGGGCTATAGGTGGAATGGTTAATTTTTCGGTAAAACTTTCAGAGAAAAAGCTGTTCATGAACTTCAGATACTCAACTGCATTGCTTTATATTCCATTCAGATATTTTTCAGTTTATAAATATACATTTTTTCATAGTCATAATCATCCAGCTTATTTATGTCTTTAAATTGGGTATATTCTGCATTACCCATTTATTTAAAATATTATTTATTAAATATCTGCTTTGTGTTTGTTCCAGGAGGGATTTAGATGACTGCTTATGGTGTAATACACACATTTTAGTGTATGAGTATAATCTTATCTCTTACTGCCTCTAATGCTTCTGTCATATTAGGAAGTCATATGGTTTGCATAACCATTTTAAGTTTGTTTTTGACAACTGTCACAGATGTTTTTGTCCTTAGCAGATTCATAGGTCACCAGCAGAATTATATTAAAAATTATTTGAAGATTATTTGAAGAATGACCCCTTATAGTAGTGTTTTTGGAGCTTTTATTTCATTTTTTTTTCTATTTTATGTATATCGTTAGTGTGCATGCATGCGCAGTCGTGTCCGACTCTTTGTGACCCCACGGACTGTAGCCCACCAGGTTTCTCCGTCCATGGGATTCTCCAGGCAAGAATACTAGAATGGGTTGCCGTTTCCTCCTCCAGGGGATCTTCCCAGTCCAGGGATCAAACACATGTCTCCTGCATTGCAGGCAGTTTCTTTACCTCTGAGCCACCATGGTAGTGACCAAGTAGTAGTATTTTATATATATCATAGCCTGTATTAAAATTTCTTTTGTAAAAATACAGGCTATTGTATTATAAAAAATGTTACAGAATATTGAATTAACTTCATTTTTGTTGCCAGGTTACAGAACTGCGCTGTCCGACATGGTAGGCAGTAGGCATATGTGGCTGTTGAACACTTGAAACTGGCTAGTGTGACTGAGAAACTGAATTCTTAGTTGTATTTAATTACTTTAAAGTCTGATACTTGATTCAGTTATTGGAGAACTTTAGAGTATGTTTGGAATGACTTGGCTGTTCCAAGTTCTTAAATATAAATTTTTGCAGTCTAAATACAGACCAGAAAATTGCAACGAAAATTGTCCCAATTGAGATGTGCTGTAAGTATGAAATAACTCAATTTGAACAGTTTCGAAAAAATATGTAAAATGTATCAATGTTTATATTAATTTCATATAGAGATAATATTTTGGATATACTGGGTTAAATAATGTGTTGAAATTAGGTTCACTGATTTCTTTTTACTTTTTTAACAAGGCTGCTAGCAAATTTACACTGACAAATGTTCCTCACACTGTTTCTTTTGAACAGCACTGTTGTAGAACACTAGTGGAAAATATTAGTGATGTTTCAGGGGCTGGCATGGAATGGAGATTCAGCAAACATTGGTGAATAATTCGGTCAGGTTGTTCACTCGAAGAAGGCAATGGCGGCCCACTCCGGTGCTCTTGCCTGGAAAATCCCATGGATGGAGGAGCCTGGTGGGCTGCCGTCTGTGGGGTCGCACAGAGTCGGACACGACTGAAGCGACTTAGCAGCAGCAGCAGGTTGTTCATTGGGTCACTAAATTTATAGTCACCTGGCTAACATGATGGGTTCTTTAGTGTCCATTCTCCTTCTGTCATTACACCTACAAGGTTGGAACGATGAAGTCTACAACTCGGTCCTGGTCTGTGTTTTATGTGTTTGGGCATACTTAAGACTGACATTTTCTTTAACTCTTTAACTCAAAGACATTTTTGACATTGTGGATGGTAGACAAGTAGCTCATGTGGATTTAGCACTTCCTCAAGAAGATACATGTAATGAGCAGCAACAGGAGCCAGCCGAGAGTTCTTCATTCACGTCTCTGAAGGTGTCTCAGGACCTGGATGTTGTAGTCGTCGTGGGCTTCTCCAGTACTGCAATTGCTGTTAACTTGAATTTGTACTTCAGGTGTGTAGTACTGCCTTCTCTAATGAGGTAAAGAACTAGAGCCATAAGAAGTTAAAAATGTGCTTGTTAGCCTTTTTCCCCTTTCTTTCTTCTAACCAGTTTTATCCCTCTATCTAGTTGGTAACATTCTAGGTACTACATAGTGAGCTTGTTACTATATAAAAATACGTACAGGTGACCACTGGCTACTTTTTATTTCTGGATGCATATCCAAGTTTTTATTTTGAATTATATTTATTATTATAGATAGCTTATGTCATCATATGTAAAAAGTAACCAAGCACAATTTGAAAAACTGTTTACCTATTATACATAATCTCCTCACTTCTTTCCAACACCAGAGTAGAATAAAAATGGGATTTACCCTGTTAGAATTGTATCTTATGTGGCTTACGGTCCTGGCTGCCTATGGAGCCACCTTTTTCCATCTTAGGATTTTCTCAGGTGTTTCCCGTGGAGGGCCCACACCTGCAACTTTCTGAATATATTAGTGAAAATTGAGTACTTCTGTGTGTAGCTTTTTGATTTAGAAATTCTAGTTGCTTCTGATCTTACGTTGGAAAGGAACATGTTTGTATCTGATTGTGCATACCCATGTACACAGCACCTATTTATTGCAACTTGCAAGTAGGCTAATCAACATTTATGACTTTCAGAATTAAGGGACATTTCAAGCCATTAGGAGTTTTGGTCCTAGCTTAATATGAATGAAATAAACATATCCTTGAGTACTTGGGAATGTACCTCGATGAGTTAATTTCATCCTCACATATCAGCCAGAACTTCTTACTACTGTGACTGTTTCATTTGTTTTCAATGGCTTTTTAACGTATTTTTTAGAATTTTTAAGCCAGGATGATTATCACATTTTCAGATTGTATGCTTGTGTATCAGTAGTCCATTTTCACTGACTGAAATATATCTTGTGTATGTAGAGTTACCTCCTAATCAGTTTCCTTGGAAAACAGTTTTAACAGGCGAAGAGGAAGGAAAACCCACTTACCTCCCCTGATCCTTGAGTTCAGGGTTCTGTTCCTCTGGATGTTTTGGCAGTACCCCAAGAGAACCCTGAAGGGGGCACCAGGCACATTCCTTGGGACAAATTCCTTTGAACTCAGCCACTGTTTTAACATCAGCCAGTGAAGAACTTCTGCTCCCTTCCGTATAGTCAATTTGGGGATCTGTCCTGTCCATCTAAATGAACAATCTATCTCTATTTGTTAATTATCTACCTGAGTGCTCTTTAATTAGTATAACTTCTCAAGGAACTTGACTCTATATTTTCTAAGTATACTCTGAAATCTAAAAGTATTTTTTCCATTCCTGCCTCCAACCCTAGTTCTTCTTTCCCTCCATGTGGAATATCAGCCACCCCTTTTCATTTTATCAAGTTCTGTTCCCGCCCTGGGATCCACCTCTTCTATGAAGTCATTCCTTACTAAAATCCCTTCCACTTGTAAATTTCTGCTCATTTTATAATGTTTCTTCTCTTTGAGCTTCTTTGGCGCTTTTTGCTTTGAGCTGCGGTTTAGCGCTGGGTTGTCCAGTCTTGCATCGCTTCTCTCACTGTTTGTGTTCCCTGTAGTTTGTAGCTCATGGAAGCTCCACGTGGTTTGTTCGTTCAGTTTGCTGTCAGTAACTTTTTCTTCCAGTTTACCTTAGCTGTCCATTCTCATACTCATACCCTGGGCTTTGTCAATATATGAAACTATTCCTCCCCTAAGTCAATTTTCCACACATTGTTCTCTGGCCACAACTTCCCGAACTACATCTTGCTTACTCAGGTACCCCCGCTTCTCTCATCTGACTTCCCTGGAATTGCTGTACGCTGACATCACAGGTGACGACTGCGTCTCCCTCTGTCTTCACTTCCCTCTTTTTATAGCGTAGATTCTGTGACCTTCATTGTATTCACTTTTTTGAACACACCCTAAACTCTTGCTCCTGCTGTGTGATAGCACTTGGTCTAACACATCTTTTAATTCTGTCTTATTCCCTGCGTCCACACAACTGAGCACTTGTGAGAACACCACCAATAAAAGTTGACACCACTGGAAGTTCACACGCATGCCTCATGTGGTCTCTTGTGTTGCCTGGAAACTTGACAGTGATTTTTTTTCATGAGTCCATTTTTTTTACAGCAATGTTTTCAACATCCGTTTTCCTCAAACCTTTATTCATCTCTCTACCTCCAGCTGTTCTTGGACAACTTTACCTCCTACTTTATGAAGGAAGTAGACCCCCGCCTCATGGGAGCTCCTTCAGTTTCTCCCATGAAGTTTCTCACTGTCCTGCGCTCCTCTCCTCCGTCTCCTGTCCTGTTACAGGGGAGGGATTCCCTGCGCCCACGCAGGCCCCTCCCTCTGTGTGCTGAGTCCCATTCCTTCCCTCCTGCTCAGGGACCATTTTCTGTTTTCTGTCTTTTCTAGATCTCCAGCCTCTTAAGTGTTACATCCATGTCCATCTAATCACCAGATCCTAGTCATTCTAGCTCCTGAGGGCTTCTTGACTCTTTTCCACTTAACTTCTTTGTCATCACTTATCTGAACTAGCTTACCAGCCTCGTAATTGGTCTCACTGTGTCTGTTCTCCTCCCCTCAAATTTACCCTCTATGGAGTAACCAGAGTGATGTTGTTAAAATGCATATCTTTTCAGAGGGTAGCCAGGTGTGAACATCTGGGGACAGAGTATGTATCTTTTGTTGGCAGGGGAACTGCTTTCTCCACAGATCATATTTCTTCATTGTCACCCTGCCTTTTCTGACATCTCTTGGCAAATGCAGGTCACGCTATTACCTTCAAATTGTTGAAAGGGTTAATAATTTTACGTGCTCAGGGGGTTACATACATCCCTGTCTCCCACAGCTGCTCCCCTGTGTCTGATCACATGGCTTCTCTGCTTAAAACCCTTGTCTAGCTTCTTTCCTCCTTCCCCAAGATGAAAGCTGTCAATCCTTAGTAGCCCATGAAGCCGGACTCCATTTGTCTCCTGCGGAGCTCTCCAGCCTCATCTTAAGTACACTCTCCGTCTACACCTGTGCTCATACTTTGCTTTCCTAGCTATTATGTGTTTCCCTGGTCTCAGCCTAAACCTCACTTGTGGTGGGTGATTCAGCACCTGGGCTTATGTCACATTCAGCTGGTTCCAGTCCAGCTGCACCGTTTCTCTGAGGCTGAGTTTCTGTAGCTACAAAACTGGCTTACATTTACCTCATAGGGTTGTTGAAAAATTCAGATACATTAGTTCAGGTAAAAGTTTTTAGCTTCACATCTACAGTGTAGTAGATAATACATGCTCTTGTCTCTTCATAAAACCAGCTTCCCTTAAGGGTAAAAATTTAATTGATGTAATTGACATAATGTTATATGATTAGCTTCATATACACAACAGAGCTTTATCAGTGTCCTAACAATGGAGGTGCGGCGTCTGGTGAGGGAAACTTACTGTCTGTGCTGCTTCCGCTCTGTAACACCCACCCCGTTTCCCCTTCTGTTTTTAACAGGAGAGGTAATAACATGGATTTGGGTTTGACCATCATTTTTTTTTACCATGGCTATTGTTTTTAAAACACAGGCAATACCCAGGACACCTGTTTTGTGGAAAAACTCTACAAGACATCCCTATTGAAGGTCCCAAGGCGATAGATGAAGATGATCCTGTTAATTCTGACTACAACATAAGACTGACCAAGTTTTCCTTCCGAGTTGATAGGTACAGAAACCTCCTTTTTAGATTTACTTTATTCTATTCTTTTTTTTTTTTTTTTGTGAGGCTGACTCCATACCTTTTCACTTAAGTCTTTACAGAGTAGATACTTTTATTTCCCTAAGTGCATCTTTGCTTGGTTTAGTGCCTCGCTTACTGCCTTTCACTGTCACAGATGTGAGTTCTGTCCTGTCTCCCAGGTCTTGGAAAGCCCAGCTGTCTTCATTGAATGAAACAATAAAGAGCTCCAAGCTGGAAGGCTCCTGCTGTGCCCCGTGGTTCCAGGATGTTTCCCATCTGGAGTCCCCTGAATCTGGGAACCGCAGTAGCAATGTGTCAGACTGGGCCTTCGCTCCACAGGCTGTGGCATGCAGCCCGTGTAGGTTCCCACAGAAAGGCCCTGCCAGGACCAGTGATCCAGGAAGAGCGTGGAGAAGGATGCACATCAGGGAACAGGAGGAGCCCCTTGAGCTTACCTGTGTGTCTGTGACAGGTTTCACTGCGCTGTTTACTTGGGCAGGGGAAAGGACAGGCTGGACCATTGTCCTCTGGGACTTGGAGACCCAGAGCACGCAGTGTTTTTTGCTGGGCAAAAAATGTATTCCTGTAGACAGTGGCGGAGACCAGCAGCTGTGCCTCGTCTTGACAGGTGAGAAGATCTTGTAACAGGTTGAAATCCTCGCTGAGGGCTCCCCTGATAACCAGTTTTACTTCTGCTGCCTGATTGGTGGTGGTGCCTGCTCGCACCTCAAAGCCTAGGCTTTGGAGAAAATTCAGTGTTACTCTTAGTAATGTTGTCCACGTGTTTGATTTTTAGTGAAGATTAATTCTGCTCTGCTAAATGCTTAGAATACTAAGTCAGAAAGAGTTTAAGAAAGGTTGGTTTTTAACCTAGCACATCTTTCACGGGACTTCAGTCTGTGTAGGCAGAGGTTGCAAGCTGGTAGCTCATGAACCATGTATGAACTCAGATTTATTTTGTTTGGCCTGTACTACCTAGACTCTTAAAAAAGATTTTATTTATTATAAGTATGTAAGATTAGAGGATTTCACACAATCTGGCATTTCAGCTGTTACTGAAAAATTAAAAGATTGGGCCCGCTGGCCCTCATCCCTCCTCCAGTTTATGGATTGAAGCCACATTTCAGTGGTCGTAGATGGGCCAGTTCCTTTCAGGTTGTTTGTTTTGTTTCTGTTTTTTAGTTTTTTTCTTAGGTTACATTTTCTTATACTTCTCTCCCCACCTGCTTGGCTCCCGTAGGTATTTGGGTTTGGTGTGTCAGATATATGTTGATTCAGCATTTATGCCATAATTCCTGTAAAGCTACTGAGTGTTCTGATTGAACTTTGTGTTTCTTCTTCAGTATCTCAGTTTTGGTAATCATGTTTTTCTATGTATCAGAGCATGCTATTAATTGCTTTATTTTGCTAAACCAGAAATGTAATAGTAAAGAGGTAAAGGTTCCAGGTATTGATTGTGCAAGTTACAGTTTTGTACATTATACAAAATACAATTATACAAGATACAGTTAAGACAGTATTGATTGTGCAAGATTGTACAAAGTAGGTTTAGTGCTATTTCATAGGATGCATTGTTCTTATGAGAGTTTGTCTCGTGTTTACTGTTTTGAAAAATGAAATTATTCTTTGAAAAATTATGAATTTATTAATTGAGGTCGTTAGTTACTAGTACCCAATAAACATTGGTAATTACAGCGAAGCATTGAGTAGTTAGAAATTAATTCCTGTCATCACACTGAAACCTAAGTCCTAATAATTTATAAAGCTGACTTTTTGTCTTATAGAAAGTGGACTCTCTCTGATTTTGTTTGGTTTGACTCAAGAGGAATTTTTAAATAGGCTGATGATCCACGGAAGTGCCAGCACTGTGGACTCGCTTTGTCATCTCAATGGTTGGGGGCGGTGTTCCATCCCCATACATGCGCTAGAGGTAACAGAATTAAGTGTCTTCAGTATGATGATGATTGATTATTTTCTGGTGTTTGCTCTTATGTGGCTAAAGATTTGGGAGATGCATGCAACCTGGCAACAAAAGATGTGTAGCCTTTACCCATCTGTTTGCTTAGTTTTGGCTATGGCATTACCCTAATTCTGCTTAGCAAGTTCCCATTTTTGGCTTTGAAGATAACATATTCTAATGAGCACTATTTAAGAAAGAAATCTGACTGTGGCTCAGATCATGAACTTCTTATTGCCAAATTCAGACTTAAATTGAAGAAAGTGGGGAAAACCACTAGACCATTCAGGTATGACCTAAATCAAATCCCTTATGATTATACAGTGGAAGTGAGAAATAGATTTAAGGGACTAGATCTGATAGACAGAGTGCCTGATGAACTATGGACGGAGGTTCATGACATTGTACAGGAGACAGGGATCAAGACCATCCCCATGGAAAAGAAATGCAAAAGGAGAAAAGGAAAGATACTCCCATCTGAATGCAGAGTTCCAAAGAAGAGCAAGGAGAGATAAGAAAGCCTTCCTCAGTGATCAGTGCAAAGAAATAGAGGAAAACAACAGAATGGGAAAGACTAGAGATCTCTTCAAGAAAATTAGAGATACCAAGGGAACATTTCATGCAAAGATTAGCTCGATAAAGGACAGAAATGGTATGGACCTGACAGAAGCAGAAGATATTAAGAAGAGGTGGCAAGAATACACAGAAGAACTGTACAAAAAAGAGCTTCACTACCTAGATAATCACGATGGTATGATCACTCACCTAGAGCCAGACATCCTGGAATGCAAAGTCATGTGGGCCTTAGGAAGCATTACTACGAACAAAGCTAGTGGAGGTGATGGAATTCCAGTTGAGCTATTTCAAATCCTAAAAGATGATGCTGTAAAAGTACTGCACTCAGTATGCCAGCAAATTTGGAAAACTCAGCAGTGGCCACAGGACTAGAAAAGGTCAGTTTTCATTCCAATCCCAAAGAAAAGCAATGCCAAAGAATGCTCAAACTACCGCACAGTTGCACTCATCTCACATGCTAGTAAAGTAATGCTCAAAATTCTCCAAGCCAGGCTTCAGTAATATGTGAACCGTGAACTTCCAGATGTTCAAGCTGGTTTTCAAGAAGGCAGAGGAACCAGAGATCAAATTGCCAACATCCGTTGGATCACTGAAAAAGCAAGAGTGTTCCAGAAAAACATCTTATTTCTGCTTTATTGACTGTGCCAAAGCCCGTGACTGTGTGGATCACAATAAACTGTGGAAAATTCTGGAAAAGATGGGAATACCAGACCACCTGACCTGCCACTTGAGAAATCTGTATGCAAGTCAGGAAGTGACTGTTAGAACTGGACATGGAACAACAGACTTGTTGCAAATAGAGAAAGGAGTATGTTAAGGCTGTATATTGTACCCTGCTTATTTAACTTGTATGCAGAGTACATCATGAGAAACGCTGGGCTGGAAGAAACACAAGCTGAAATCAAGATTGCCGGGAGAAATATCAATAACCTCAGACATGCAGATGACACCACCCTTATGGCAGAAAGTGAAGAAGAACTAAAGAGCCTCTTGATGATAGTGAAAGAGGAGAGTGAAAAAGTTGGCTTAAAACTCAACATTCAGAAAACAAAGATCATGGCCTCTGGTCCCATCACTTCATGCCAAATAGGGAAACAGTGGAAACAGTGACAGACTTTATTTTGGGGGGCTCCAAAATCACTGCAGATGGTGGCTGCAGCCATGAAATTAAAAAATGCTTACCAACCTAGACGGTATATTAAAAAGTAGAGACATTACTTAGCCAACAGGGGTCGGTCTAGTCAAGGCTATGGTTTTTCCAGTGGTCATGTATGGATGTGACAGTTGGACTATAAAGAAAGCTGAGCACTGAAGAATTGATGCTTTTGAACTGTGGTGTTGGAGAAGACTCTTGAGAGTCCCTTGGACTGCAAGGAGATCCAACCGGTCCATCCTAAAGGAGATCAGTCCTGAATATTCATTGGAAGGACTGAAGCTGAAGCTGAAGCTCCAATACTTTGGCCACCTGATGTGAGGAACTGACTCATTGGAAAAGACCCTGATGCTGGGAAAGATTGAAGGCAGGAGGAGAAGGGGATGACAGAGGATGAGAAGATTGGACGGCATCACCGACTCAACGGGCATGAGTTTGGGTAAACTCCGGGAGTTGGTGATGGACAGGGAGGCCTCGCGTGCTGCAGTCCATAGGGTCGCAAAGAGTCGGACACGACTGAGCAACTGAATTGAACTAAAGAAAGAAAAAGTTACAAAAGATGGAGGCAACAATAAGCTAATGAGAGTAAATTAAGTGGATACTAGCCGTGGTGAGCTCAAGCAGGAGTGATCACTCATTCCTGCTTTATCTTCCCCACCACTCTTATCCTGCTGTAGTAGTGACATACCTGAATTTATACAGCATTTTTTAGTTCACCCACTCCAGTATTCTCGCCTGGGAAAGCCTATGGACAGAGGAGCCTGGTGGGCTATAGTCCATGGAGTTGGCGAAAGTGTTGGACACGACTTTAGGGACTAAGCAGCAGCAGTACAGCTCACACTCTCTTCCATGCATCCTGCAAATTGTGCTGAGATAAGCGCGGGTGACCAGTTGGGTAGTTTGTGTTCATGTCATTTTACAGATGAAAAACCTCAGGGTCAAAACGATTGAGTGGCCCATAGCTGTACTAATAAGGCAGGAGCTAGACTCAAACTCAGGGTACTTTCTACCGTACCACATGGAAAGGTTGGAAACTGGAAGTTAATAAAGTTATATACCAGACTCGTCTTTGAGTGGCAGCTTTTGAAACATAATTCACACACCATAACATTAACCTGTCTGTGGGTAGCAGTACCGTTCACCTGTGAGTGGTGTCTAGCATGTTCAGAGTTGTACAGCCATCCTCACGGGCTAGTGTTGTCAGTCTCACTGTTTTCACCGCATTAGCGGTCGCTCCCAACTCTTCACACACCCTCATTTCCACACACTGATCTGCTTAGTCTGTGTGGCCTTTTGTGATGGATTCTTTCACCTAGCTTGTTTTCAGAGTTCGTCCATGTAGCTCCATGTGGCATATGTCAAGACTTCACTCTTTTTTATGTCTGAGTAGCTTTCCATTATGTGGATATAGCACATATTTTTAATCTGTTCATCATCAACAGACATTTAGGTGGTTTTTCCTTGTTTGCTGTTAAGAATTCTACTAGGAAAAGTGGTGTACTAGTTTTTGTATCACCGTATGTTTTCATTTCTCCTGGATATACACCTGGCAGTAGAATTAGCAAGTTATTTGACTTTTTGAAGAACCACCAAACTGTTTTCTACAGTGGCTGCACTATTGAACATTCCCAGAGCAAGGTAAAGGAGTCCTGATAGCTCCAAATCCACTTGTTCTGTCCAGTTTTATTGTATCATAACCATCCTAGTGACTGTGAAGTCAACATGAAGTGGTATCTCATTGTGGTTTTTACTTGCATTTTCCTAATGACTAATGTGTTGAACATGTTTTCATGTGCTTTTTGGCTGTTTGTATTGTATATCTCTTTGGAGATATGTCTTCTTAAATCCTTTGTCCATTTTGTAATTGAGTGATTTGTTTTTATTGTTGTGTTCTAAGGGTTCTTTACCTATTCTAGATACTGGACCCTTATGAGATGTATGATCTGCAGATATTTTATCCCATTCTCTGGGTTTTATTTTCAGCGTCTTGATGGTGTCCTTTGAAACATAAGTTGTTAATTTTGATGAAGTTAGTTTACCTGTTTCCGGGAGTTTTGTTTGTGTGTGGGTTTTGTTTTTTCAGTTGACTTGTGCTTTTGGTGTCATATCTTAAGTAACCAGTGCCTAGTCTGTGAGGTCATGAAAATTTACTCTTATAAAGTTATAAACTTATGAGTTTTATTGTTTTAGTTTTTGCATCTAGTTCTTTGATGCATTTTGATTAATTTTTATATATGGTAAGTGGAAAGGACCCAACCTCATTCTTTTGCATGTAGATTTTCAGTTACCAGTACCATTTATTGCAACACTTAACTTTGTGTACTACAAAATATTTATTATGGAGAATTTAAGAACGGGAAAAAAAGAAAACTAGTCTCTTATAAATCTGTTATCCCAAAGTAATCATGTTTACTCTTAGGTTATTTCCTATAGTTATTTTTTCTAAATATTAGTGTTAATAATCAGGTGCTAGCTCATTAATTTTCTTACCTATAGATAAAAACTATTATTATTTCCATTTTACAGTTGAGGGAACATAGAGGTTAGGAATCCTAATTCAGATATACTTGGACAGGAAGTAACTGGTAGTGCCAGAGTTTGAACCCATGCAGTATGACTGCAGAGCCTCTGCCCTTATGCATTGTATGTCCACGTAGTAAGTTTAATTAGGATTAGGTGGTATTACGGCATTGTTTTGGCCTTAGTCTCCCACGGCATACAAATGAGTGAATTTGTTGAGACTCAGGTATAGCCTAGTAAACACTCAGTTTTCATAAATGTTCCATGTGCAAGTTGAATGTGCATTTTCCAGTTGTCACCGTGTTCTTTCCTGTCATCAGAAGTAGGTAGAATTCTCATACTTTTCTCAGTTTATCTTAATTTCTATGAGTCTTTGGGTAATTCAGCTCATTATTTCTCTTTTCAGGTAGGTCTAATCTGGTATTCAATACATCCACTGAGTATCTAGTTTCAATTTTTATTTATTTATTATTTCTGAATTACTATTTGGTCATTATTTTTAAATGTGTTATTTTGAAACTTTTCAAATTTATAGAAAAATTATAAAAGTTATCGACTGAAAATCCATTTATCTCTTTTCCATTTACCAACTGTTAACATTTTGCCACTGGAGAAGGAAATGGCAGTCCACTCCAGTATCCTTGCCTGGAGAATCCCATGGACAGAGGGGCCTTCCAGGCTACAGTCCATGGGGTCACGCAGAGTCGGGACACTGAGTGACTGACACAACAGTTTGCGACATTTGTTTTGACTATATGTTACTTCTTTTTGCTGAACTATTTGAAAGTTGCAAACTTCATAACTGGTTGCAGCCATATTCTTACTTAACCATACACAGTTCAGTTTTTCCTCTCACTGTGTAGTGCAAAGGCAGGGTCTGTTTCCTTCTCCCTCAGGGAAGTCCATTTCTGCTCTTCTTTTCCTCCACACGTAACTTGCCCCAGTACTTCTCACCCAGCCTGCCTGGCCTCGCACCCAGAACTTCAGCCCTTTGATTCTCAGTGTGGTCACCAGACCAGCAGCATCACATCTTCTGGAGATTTATTAGAAATGCAGGTTTTCAGGCTCCAGCCCAGACGTAGGAAATCAGAATCTCTGGGGACTGGACTTAGCAGCCCACACTTGAACAGGCTCCCCAGGTGATTCTTAGGCGTGGTGCTTTAGCCTCAGAGTGGCCAACTTCTGTCCAGGGCCAGAGATCCCAGGCAGGTTTCTGTTACAACGACTCAGATGTGCCATTGGAGCCATTGACAGTATGTAAGTGGACGGATGTGGCTGTGCCCCGATAGAACAAAGACAGGCAGGAGCTGAATCTGGTTGGTTTGGCCTGTTTCCAACCCTTGCTTCAGGCCATCAGAGATTTGTTTTTAATTCCGAGGATTTTTCTCACTTTCTTTTCAGTTCAGCTGAGCATGTAAAGATACAAACACACACACACACACATGCATGCACGCACACCATCATTGACCCTTGAACAGCATGGATTTGAGCTGCACAGGTCCACCCGTACCAGGATTTCTTTCAGTAGTGAGTACTACAGTACTATACAACCCAAGGCTGGTTGAATACATGAGTATGAAACTTCATATTCAGAGGAATGGCTGAAGAGTTATACATGGGTTTTCCACTGTGTAGGAGGGTCAGCATCCCTAACCCCTGAGTTGTTCAAGGGTCAACTGTATATATAATTTTAAATCTATGATTTTTAAATGTTCTTTATAGATCAGTTTCTTCAGATTCCTAGTTAGAAACAGAAGTCTGTATTTAGCCTGCTTTTTCAGTTTAACTTTGTATTAATCTGCTATAATATTTTAAATCAAATAGATTCTAACTTAACTGTGAGGGTGATCCCCAGGTACCTAGCTTTGAATGGTTTTAGAATTATAAAATGGTTGGGAAGATAACCCTGGAGGAGGGGCGGGCGATTTACTCCCCTACCAGGAAATCCATTCTCTTGGTAGGCTATAGCCCATTGGGTTGCAAAGAGTTGGACGCGACTGAAGCGGCTTAGCATTCAGCATGCACAGAGCTAGAAGTGTTTTCTTTTCTAACCTCCTGTTTCTGCTGAAGCAGAGATTGTTGCTCCGAAAAGTTACAGAGACTTGCCCTAGATTACACAGTCGTTGTCAGAATCCACACTAGAACTCAGGTACTCCTACAAGATAAAGATAGCCTTGTATCGCCATGTTAGCACATTAAATTGTAAAGTTTTTTAAACACCATTTGTATCCCGATTTTTTTTTTCCTATTGTAATTTTTTCCTGATCTTCTCCCATTTCAGGCAGGTATAGAAAACCGGCAGCTGGACACAGTAGATTTCTTTTTAAAGAGCAAAGAAAATCTTTTGACTCCATCCTCAAAATGTGTACCTGACCAGTTTGATCACTTTGCATCCCATTTATATTTAAAACGTAAGTGGAATGAAGACTTCTACATTTGTATTTATCATTTTTCCTTTTTAATCACTTTCAAATTATTGTTAGGTTTTCTGATGACTGATTTACTAGCCAGGACTCAGTCATAATGTTTTGTCTACTTTCTGGACTCTTGAGAGAGCTGTAAGAATCTGTAAATGCTCTCATTATATGTTGAATATTAATTATTCATATCCTCTACTGTGCTTTGTATTTTTAGTATGCAAGGAAGAGATGATCCTTGAAATTTAAGAGGATTTTATTCAAAAGAAAGTAAAATTCGTTTGTGAAATTCCCCACTCGTGCAGCTGTCTGAGGTATATAGTGACAGTGCAGCTGGCTTAGTTGGGGATTGGGACTTGTTACAAGAGTTTTCATCCTGACTTTTCTTTTTTGCTTCATTACCAACTCTTCTTTTTAAGACCTTGACTTTCATTTTTAATAAACAGGAGCTCTGCTTTTATTCTTGAGCTAGGTAGTCATTGCATATCCTCTCTTTGGAGGGATAGGGTAAAAACATGTATTTTCCCATGTACATGAAGTTTTATAATTTGCTTTATTTTTCACTTGATAATGTATTACAGACATCTTTGTTGATAACAATAGGTATACCTGTTTATGGTGGCACAGAATTTCATTATATGGGCTGTGCCATAGTTTCCCCAACCAAACTCCTATTATACATTTAGGTTGATTCTGCTTTTTGCTATTGTTGCCAGTGTGCTATAAATGCCATGTGTTTGTATAATTTCACATATGTACAATTATTGGGATTAATTTCTACCGGTTTATACTCTTTAAGTGGAGAAAAGGACAGCTTACTTCTTCAGTCAGTGTAATGTTGGTTCTCACTTGCAGTGTGAATGGACATTCTCTTGTTTTGAGTGCAGAGTTTGCCCTCCTCCCTCTTGAACTGCTAACTTTTTTTATACCCCACTTTTTTTTTTTAAGTCTGCTTGAATTTGTAGAGAAAGGCCTGGTTTGTGGTGTTGAGGGGAACTCCAGCAGCAGTTGTATGATCATTACTCCCTTCTGCCCTTTGGTGGTCAGTGATTACTCCTCCCTCCACTCACACTTGCACTGCTCTGCCCTAAAAGGTGGGGATGGATCTGGAAATAAGAAGCATAGATTAGCTTTTCCTGCTTTCTCAGGGTAAAACCCATGTTTCCCATCATTCTCACATAGACGCAATTCTAGAGGTGGGGCCAGTGCTAGAATGAGCAGGCATCATTTTATTTGCAGCTGGCAAATAGAAGATTCAGGGGCCTCCATCCTTGCCTTCACCTGTATATTTAAGAGAATGGTTTTGGAATCAGACAGATTTACATTCAAATTTGTTCTGTGCCACTCATGCTCAGATTAGCTTGGACAAGTTACTTATCCTCTTGAAACCTCAGTTTCTTCATCTGTGGAAAGGGGAATGTAACACCTCCCTCTCGGTCATTAAATGGAATAAGTGAGATAGCATGTATAAAACACCAAGTACAGGATTTAAAATAGAGTGGGTGGTCAGCAAAATCCTAGTTACTAGTAATACCAGTAAATAATGACTAGTGATAAGTAGAGTCCCTAAAGTTTGCAGGTAATAAGACTTCATGAAAGTTTTGTGAGCTTTTTGAGAGTAAGCCATTGGTCTTTGTCTCTGTTTTAAGGTATTGGAGCATAGTATTTTTGGATAGGCTACTTTTATTGGGAGTGTCCTGGTGGTCTTCATAGTCCTTTCTTTGGTTTTTCCTCAGATGTGGAAGAGCTGACACCAGCATTGGATTTACTTTGCTCAGCAATTAAAGAAAATGATTCTGAAACCCAAAGCAAACACTTTTCAGAACAGTTACTTAACCTTACACTGTCTTTCCTTAACAAACAAATAAAGGAGCTTTTTATTCACACTGAAGGTAAGAAAAGCAGGAAATAAAGGGACAATTATCCTACCCTTATGTCAAGACAGAACTATAAACGATCCTATTGCATGAGAGGGCATGAGCCAGGGGAGTGCCATTTGCTAAGTTCAGTGTGTAATAGAGTGAGTGAGATGGGTTCTAATCCTGGGAAATTTGGCAGGAAGACCTAATCATTGTGAAGAGGTTATTGTGAAGGGGGTTATGTTAAAACATGGGGATACTTGTAAATAGGAAAAAAGCTCAGATTTTTTTTGTTTGATCTGCAAACACTGAGTTTGAATTTTGCCATTTTGTAAACTTCGTTATGGTTCTATAGCTCATGGTAAATTATTTCTCTCTCTCTCTACTCTCTCTCTCTCTCTCTCTCTCACACACACACACACACACTTTATGTATGAAATTGGCACACTGGTGTTTTCCATAGAGCTAGATGAACATCTACAGAAAGGAGTGGACATTTTGACCAGCTACATTGATGAACTTCGAACCTTCATGATGAAGTTTCCCTGGAAGCTAACAGATGCTATAGATGAATATGATGTAGATGAAAATGTCCCCAAAGTAAAGGAGAGCAATATATGGGAGAAACTCAGTGTTGAGGTAAATATGAGTAATAATCACTTCTTTTATTTTTCAGATTCAGAGAATCTGAGAAAATGAGAGAAGAAATAGAATTTAAAATCTGTATACTTGTGGTTCGTCCGTATTGTAACGTGTGAAAGTATTAATTTTCCTTCTTTTTTTTTGGCCACACTTGTAGCATGCAGGATATTAGTTCCCCAGGCCAGGATCAATCCCACCCCTCCCCCCCTCCCCCAACACAGTAAAAGCTCAGAGTCTTGACCACTGAAGCGCCAGGGAAATCCCTAGAATCTGTACATTTGTGATTCAGAGTCTTTGGCAAGGCTTTTTGGTTTTATAGATTTTTGAGTCTCTGAGTACAACTTCAAATATATGTTTACAAGTTTAATTTATTTAATTCAAAGTACAGATAAGCAGCTTCTTTATGCCAGATCTGCCCATTTGGATCCAGTGAGAAACACCCAACCCCAAACCCATTGTGAACTAGCACTCCTTCAGTATCTAGGACATGGTACTTTGGACTTGTCCATTCTGCCTGACTTTTGAATGAATCACATTGCTGCTGGTGATTCGATCTTAGGAAAGTTATGACATTATATAGTTGGAAGTGTATTCAGTTCAATTCCTATCTCATATTCTAGTTAAGATATTTTGCCAGTTCGGTTTTCTATATTCATCAACCCGGCTTGCTTTTTCTAGTAGAAGTTAATACAACCAAACCGTGATGCCCTGTTTCCGACCAGGGCCTGGGAGAATTCTTCTGCTCTCTCGGAGGGTGTTGGCATTGAAAAGACCAAGGCCAGAATAGTGTAACCCGGATGATCAGCATTGATAGGGTTTGAAAGTGCTAAGGTTAGGAACCTGTGGCAGGTTCATAGGACTGCTCCTCTTAGGGTAGAAAGACAGGGAAGTACCTGGTATGACTGTGTTTTCTGTCTCTTAATCATTCTCTAACCAAAAATTCCTTGATTTTCCTTCCACTCTGTTAGGGTTCTCTCTTCCAGTCTCCTTCACTGGTTTCATTTCCTGTTTTTCCCATTTTTAATGTGTTCCAAGGCTTCATCTATGGCCCTTTGTTCTTTTTACTCATGATCATTGATTTTTAATTTGGGGGGAGGTTACAGTCCACTTCGGTGAAAGCTGTGGAATCTGTTTCCAAAAACATGCATGCCGATGTATGCGAAAGAAAGAAAGTGAAGTCGCTCAGTCGTGTCCGACTCTTTGCAACCCCATGGACTGTAGTCTACCAGACTCCTCCATCCATGGGATTTTCCAGGCAAGAATACTGGAGTGGGTTGCCATTTCCTTCTCCCGGAGATCTTCCCAACCCAGGGATTGAACCCGGGTCTCCTGCATTGTAGGCAGGCGCTGCACCTATATACACAGCTATAGAGTAGCCCCCACTCGCTACTTGCTGCCCAAGGGCGGCAATGAAGACTCAGTGCAGCCAAAAATAAATAAAAAGAATGACAGAGGTGTTACCTCTATAAAATTCTATAGAGATTAAAAATAATAAGGGCATATTATGAACTAAAGAGCCTCTTGATGAAAGTGAAAGAGGAGAGTGAAAAAGTTGGTTTAAAGCTCAACGTTCAGAAAACTAAGATCATGGCATCTGGTCCCATCACTTCATGGGAAATGGATGGGGAAACAGTGGAAACAGTGTCAGACTTTATTTTTTTGGGCTCCAGAATCACTGCTGATGGTGATTGCAGCCATGAAATTAAAAGACGCTTACTCCTTGGAAGGAAGGTTATGGCCAACCTAGATAGCATCTTTAAAAGCAGAGACATTACTTTGCCAACAAAAGTCCGTCTAGTCAAGGCTATGGTTTTTCCAGTGGTCATATATGGATGTGAGAGTTGGACGGTGAAGAAGGCTGAGCGCCGAAGAATTGGTGCTTTTGAACTGTGCTGTTGGAGAAGACTCTTGAGAGTCCCTTGGACTGCAAGGAGATCCAATCAGTCCATCCTAAAAGAGATCAATCCTGGGTGTTCATTGGAAGGTCTGACGTTGAAGCTGAAACTCCAGTACTTTGGCAACCTCATGCGAAGAGCTGACTCATTGGAAAAGACCCTAATGCTGGGTAGGATTGGGGGCGGGAGGAGAAGGGGACGACAGAAGATGAGATGGTTGGATGGCATCACCAACTCAATGGACATGGGTTTGGGTAGACTCCGGGAGTTGGTGATGGACAGGGAGGCCTGGCGTGCTGCAATTCATGGGGTTGCAAAGAGTCGGACACGACTGAGCGACTGAACTGAACTGAACTGATTATGAACAAGTTCATGCCAATAAATTCAACTCAGATGAAATGGAAAAATTCCTTTCAAGGTACAAACTTTCATAACTTATTCAAGAAAAAATAGATAACCCTAACAGTCCTATGGGCTTCCCTGGTGGCTCAGCTGGTAGAGAATCGGCCTGCAGTGCAGGAGACCTGGGTTTAATTCCTGGGTCAGGAAGATCCTCTGGAGAAGGGCTAGGCTCCCCACTGCAGTATTCTTGGGCTTCCCTGGTGGCTCAGCTGGTAAAGAATCTGCCTGCAGTGCGGGAGAGCTGGGTTTGATCCCTGGGTGTGTCTTCCAAATATATCTGTATGATTGTATCATCCTAGCTTTTAAGATCCTTCAGTGGCTCTGCGTAAGCTTCAGGATAAACCCCTGTCGCACACACCGTGCCGCTACGGTGGGGATTCTGCTTTTCTTTCAAGTCTCATTTGCTGCCCTCTGCAGCTTTTTCTCTCGTTACATTAAGTACTTGGGGTTCTCTGAAGGCTTGATACTGTTTTTTGCCCTTGTGCCTCTGCATATTAAATATTCTCTGTTTTTGGAAGTCATGGTCTTTTTTCATTAAACATACATCACACTTACTTGTCTTCAAAACTTGTACTTCATTGGTCAGCTCTACTAGAAACCCTTTTCTTTTTTATTCATTTCTCTTATTTAGATATTCCACTTCTGAACCCTCCTCTGGAACCCTGGGAATACCTGTATCATCACCCTTATCATGCAGTTCTATAATCTGTGCTTTATTTGCATTTCTTCCGCTAGTCTAAAAGCTCCTGGAGAGCAGAGTCTGTATTTTGGTCAATTCATATCCCCTTCCAAGCCCCAAATCTAGTAGTAGATTTTCAGTAAAATCTCTTATTGAGGTACTCAGTAAATATATAAGTCTCTTATTGATAATCATGTTAAGGTAATAAAAAGGAACTCAAAAGGCAGATGTTTTTCTTCCTTCTCCTAGGAAGTTATTGCCAATGCCATTTTAAACAACAAAATACCAGAGGCACAAACTTTCTTCAGGATTAACGGTCATTCTGCTCAAAGACTTGAGGAGTTGATTAGAATAGGCCTAGATTTGGTCTTTGACAATTTGAAAAAGAACAATATAGAGGAAGCCTCTGAGCTTTTGAAGAATATGGTAAGTGGCACAGTTTATTTGTCTGATCATGAAGTCGCTAATGAGAAGTTCTCTCGTGTGTTTAATACAGTTTCTGGTTTTGCTGGAACACTGATGTGTATTCGTAGTCGTGTCACAAAACTAAGAGGCGTGTAGCTTTTACTGGGAGATTCTGACAGTAACACTGAGAAACGTTCTTCAGTACTGAGAACTTTCTTGAAGAGACTCTTGGTTAGAATTTCTGTCATTTGTTCTCTGTTAGATTGGGTACTTTGGTTAGAAGGGGAAACGGTGTTTCTCATAAAAGGTTTCACACATTTCAGAGCGTGCAGAGGACCTCGTTATTTGTCAGGGGACATTCTTCATTGTTTGTTATCTCTCATATCTCCATCTGAGCTTTCGAATGCCGTATACCTTTGCTTTGTGCTCCATGGTTTTACTTCATTTGAGAAAGCAATGTCCTAGAGATGGGGTTCCTGGACTGAGATACGGTCCTCATCTGCACGGTTGAGGTCTTGCCCATGGTAACTTTCTGGAAGTTCAGAGGGGTGAAACTGTGTCATATGTGTTCTTTGCATCGACGGTTGTCCTCAAGTGAATCATCATAGCAGAGGCCTGTAGTTTGGGTCCTGTGGTAGCCTGGCGTTACCTCAAATGGTTCTGTGTGCTGCCTTTCTTCTGGCAAATCAAATCACCTCCAGGGTTTAGAGATAGTCTATAAATACTACCATAAATGTAGAGAATGAACATTTACAAGAGCAGAAGAGCTGTGGAGTTCTAACAAGGCACATTTCTGTAATAGAGTACTTCTGTATTGAACATACATTTAGGTTCAAATAGCTCCATTACAAAATATAAGTTTTCTTGATTTTCTGTGTTTACTTCAGGGCTTTAATGTAAAAGACCAGTTGCTCAAGATATGCTTCTATACAACTGATAAAAGTATACGGGACTTTTTGGTAGGTAAAGGTGAGACTAAGTAGTTTACGTTTTCTAGTAAATGTTGGTGAAACTTCAAATTATTTTAACATTCAGCTAATCCCTAGTAAAATAAAAGTGTGACAACTCCTTCTCTTTAAATGAACATTTTGCATTTGTGTTGAAAATTTGTGTGAATACATACATTGCCTCAGAAATTCAAAATACAATTCTTAAGTGGCATTTAATCTCATGGCATTTGTTTTGCAAATATTCTTGATTCTTTGTGATTTTTTTCTTTAATTGCTTTTTGTTCAAGGTTGAAATTTTTAAAGAAAAAAATTATTTTTCTGAAAAAGAGAAAAGGACTGTAGACTTTGTGCATCAAGTTGAGAAGTTTTATTCGGGACATTTACAAGAAAATACGCAGATCCAGCCTTTACCCAGGTAGTCGCATTAGCCCTGTTGTAACATGGGAAGAATACTATCGATAAGGCTTAGTTTCTGATTGTTATCTTGGACTTCTTATGTGGAACTGAGCTCATATTCCCTATGAAAATTAAACTTGTATCTTCCAGAAGGGCCGGAGGAATTCCCTGTCATATCAATATGTACATATCAGATATATTTTAAGATAATAAATACAAAAGAGTATTGAATTATGTGTTCCCCCAAAGAGTAGAACTTCTTTTGCAGAGAAAAAGGAATGATGCCTTTCCCTCCAAAATTTAAAAAAAAAATTTCCTATCACTCTTTTAGGTATTGGATAAAGGAACAAGATTTTTCCAAGCACAAGTCTGTTTTGGACTCGTTCCTGAAATATGATCATAAAGATAAACTTAGCAAGCAAGATCATAGAATTGTGTTAAATTGGGCTCAGTGGTGGAATCAGCCAACACAAGAGTCCATCCTTCTCCCCCGGATAAATCCAGAAGGCAAGTGTGAAAGAGCCTAAAAGAATGAATGAAGATTAAATCAGGCATTGGTATTTGAATATTTTGGTGTCTTCATTTTCGAATTCCTTTTGGGGAAAAATACTCAGTTGCTTTAAAATGCAAATCTTTATATTGAGACCTTTTTCTTGTCTTGAGGTTTTTGTAAGGGATTTATAATGTGATTGTGAAAGAGAAAATTCATCTGGTTCAGTGAATATGAAATTTCAAGGCTAAGAGTTCTCTTCTTAGCTTCCATGACGTTCTTTGTTTTTCAAAATAGTCTTTGGTTTCTCTTTGTGTAAACTGAGAATCTGTATCATACCCGGGCTCTGGGGAATAACAATGGTAAACGGTGGTAAACGGTGGTAATTCATAGGGTGTCAAATTCACGTTTATTATTACAGCTGAAGTTTTTGTTTATAGTAAGGAAAAGAAAAGGGAAAAAGAAGGCTGACAAGGTAAATGAAACACACAGGTCATTCCCAAGTTTCACTTAACCACTGTAGTAACGGGAGGCAACATTTAGCTCTTTCTCCTGCTGATCTGTCCGTTAGAAGACAAAGAGCACAAAAGAGGGAAACAGTAAAGGAAGCAGGGCCTGGGTAATCCTCCTGTTACGGTGAGTGTAATAGTAATAGTCATAGTCATAGTAATAGTAATAGTAAAGGAAGCAGGGCCTGGGTAATTCTCCTGTTACGGTGAATGTAATAGTGATAGTAATAGTAAAGGAAGCAGGGCCTGGGTAATTCTCCTGTTATGGTGAATGTAATAGTAATAGTAATAGTAAAGGAAGCAGGGCCTGGGTAATCCTCCTGTTATGGTGAGTGTAATAGTAATAGTCATAGTCATAGTCATAGTCATAGTACGGTGAATGTAATAGTAATAGTAAAGTAAAGGAAGCAGGGCCTGGGTATTCTCCTGTTTCTCCTGTTACGGTGAATGTAATAGTAATAGTAATAGTAAAGGAAGCAGGGCCTGGGTAATTCTCCTGTTACAGTGATAGTCATAGTAATAGTAAAGGAAGCAGGGCCTGGGTAATAGTAATGTAATAGTAATAGTAATAGTACAGCAGGGCCTGGGTAATAGTGAATAGTAAATAGTAATAGTGATAGTAATAGTAATAGTAAAGGAAGCAGGGCCTGAGTAATCCTCCTGTTACAGTGAATGTAATAGTCATAGTAATAGTAAAGGAAGCAGGGCCTGGGTAATTCTCCTGTTACGGTGAATGTAATAGTAATAGTAATAGTAAAGGAAGCAGGGCCTGGGTAATTCTCCTGTTACAGTGAATGTAATAGTAATAGTAACAGTAATAGTGATAGTAATAGTAATAGTAAAGGAAGCAGGGCCTGAGTAATCCTCCTGTTACGGTGAATGTAATAGTAATAGTCATAGTAATAGTAATAGTAAAGGAAGCAGGGCCTGGGTAATTCTCCTGTTACGGTGAATGTAATAGTAAAGGAAGCAGGGCCTGGGTAATTCTCCTGTTACGGTGAATGTAATAGTCATAGTAATAGTAAAGGAAGCAGGGCCTGGGTAATCCTCCTGTTACGGTGAATGTAATAGTAATAGTAATAGTAAAGGAAGCAGGGCCTGGGTAATTCTCCTGTTACGGTGAATGTAATAGTAATAGTAATAGTAAAGGAAGCAGGGCCTGGGTAATTCTCCTGTTACGGTGAATGTAATAGTAATAGTCATAGTCATAGTAATAGTAATAGTAAAGGAAGCAGGGCCTGGGGCCTGTTACGGTGGTAATTCTCCTGTAATTCTCCTGTAAATAGTGTCTAATAGTAAAGGAAGCAGGGCCTGGGTAATTCTCCTGTTACGGTGAATGTAATAGTAATAGATCATCATGTAATTAAGGAAGCAGGGCCTGGTAATTCTCCTGTTACGGTGAATGTAATAGTCATAGTAATAGTAATCATCATTCATTGTAATAGTAATAGTCATAGTCATAGTAATAGTAATAGTAAAGGAAGCAGGGCCTGGGTAATTCTCCTGTTACGGTGAATGTAATAGTAATAGTAAAGGAAGCAGGGCCTGGGTAATTCTCCTGTTCCGGTGAATGTCTGCCCAGATCATCATGTTTACTCCATTAGTATTGAGGTTTATGTCAGTAATCATCATTCATTGCTATTTTAAAATGCATTTTGTTCTTATTTAGGATATGACTTGTGTTCTCCTGAAGCCCTCTGGAGATACCTCACAGCGCGCCATGATTGGCCCAGCATTATCCTGTGGATTGGAGAATTTCGGACCCAGCATAGTTACGCTTCACTTGAGCAGAATAAATGGCCGCCTTTGACTGTTGATGTTGTTGACCAGAATACTTGTTGCAACAACTACATGAGAAATGAAATTTTAGATAAGCTGGCCAGGTATTGTAATTGTTGTTGATGTTTAGTCGTTAAGCCATAGCCAACCCTTTGCGACCCCAGGGACTGTAGCCCACCAGGCTCCTCTGTCCGTGGGATGTCCCAGGCAAGAATACTGGAGTGGATTGCCATTTCCTTCTCCAGGGGATCTTTCTGACCCAGGGATCGAACTCACATCCCCTGCACTGGTGGGCGGATTCATAACCACTAGACCACTGGGGAACCCTCCAGGTGGTTTTTAAAACTTAAATGTCAGATGTAAAATCATAGTCCTTTAGAAGGTTGGGAAGACTGTCTTCACGCCTGTGGGAGTAGGGCGTGCTTTCTGACAGGCTCGGTGTGAGGCAGAGGGAGACAGCGGTTCCTGAGGCCAGGGAGCTGCCTGGCGGGTGTTGTGTCCCTTGGTGGACAGCGTTAGCCAGCCTGCTGCCACACAGCACAGAGCGTGCCAAGGCATCCCCATCCTCCCTTTTTCCTGATTCTTGTCTCCTAACGGGGGTCTTCATAGGTCAAGGCAAAGCAAAGCAGAAGCCTGAGGGCACAGGACTCTGTTCTAGAGCATCCCGCAGAGGTGAGCCTCTCGGGGCCACGCCAGGGGAGTGGAGCTTGGACCTGGAGGGGAAGGGTTCCAGCACAGAGATGCCTCACAAAAGAGGAACCACACGCAACCAGTAAGCACATGAGAAGATGCTGCTCCTTATTTAGAGTCACAGAAAGGGAAACTTATTTTACCAAAAATCCAGGAACAGTGACTATCAAAGGTAGAATAGAAAAATAAAATGTGGGATAATCATACAGGGGAACAATGAAAACTATACAAGTGAAGCTGTAACAGTGAAAACAGGCTACAGCTGTAGGTATCAACATGGATAAATCACACAGTGTTAAGTGGGAGAAACAAGGCAACAATGTGTCCAGGATGTTCCATTCACACATGTGAAGTTTGAAATGGCCAAAACCAGATAGTGTGAGTATTCCAGGCTACACACATGGGCAGTAAAACTGTGTTGGTGAATGGAAGTAGGGAAGCAGTTATCATGAAAATCACGATAGTGGTTACCTCTGTGGGCAAGAAAGCTCCTGTGGAAGGGGAGGAATGCTCCAAGGACTTCTAGGTACAATGTCCTGTAATCGAGGTGGTGGCTCTGTGGTGTTTCTCTAAACTCCACATAATACTTTTCTTTTGTACTCCTTTAATGGTGTGTATGCACTTCCCCGGTGTTTCAGATGGTAAAGAATCGGCCTGAATGCAGGAGATCCAGGTTCGATCCCTGGGTCAGGAAGATCCCCTGGAGAAGGGAGTGACTTGTGTTCCAGTGTTCTTGGCCTGGAGAATTCCATGGACAGAGGAGCCTGGCAGGCTACAGTCCATAGGGTCACAAAGAGTCAGACACGACTGAGCGACCAAAACTTTGCCTTTCATGATGTATTAACAGTAAACTTATAAAGATATTTAAATGCAAATTTCTGTTCTTTAATAGTTGGTCTGTTTAAGTTACTCTTTATTATGCTTTAATCTCTTAATGATTTTGTTTGGATATTTTGGTGAATTCCTCAGTGTGTAAAGCATCTAGCTTCAAGAGCCACAGTGGGTTGTACAGTTCCAGTCAAAAGCAAAGAAATGGAGATAATTCAGTTTAGGTTTTTGAAATATTTAAGATAATTGGAGACTGTCATTACTACCTTAAAATACCATAGTGGTGCAGAAGCCTTTATTGAAAACTAGCAAAAGACGTGTTTCAGAACATATTTATGGGGTAAGAATTGGCCATCTTAATTTGTAAATACTAGTTTTTAACTAGTTGAGATTACTTAACAATGCTCTGAATCTAGCAACTTTTTAACTTGCCCTGTTTTATTGACACCTTCCCAGTAGGAATGGCATTTTTCTTCCCTCTGAGTTAGAAGCCTTCGAAGTCTTCCTGGTCAGACTGAGCCGTGTTGGGGGTGTGATGCAGGACGCCCTCGCTCTTGAGAACTACAGGTCCAGAGAAGGTTGGGATTTCCACACTCACTTCATTCTCTACTGTTTGGAACACAGTCTGCAGTATCTTCTTTATGTCTATCTTGACTATTACAAGTGAGTACCAAGAACGAAGCTTTCATGTTCCTTCTTTCCATATTACGTCTGAATGTGACTTGTAGGAAAACATTAAGCTTTTATGTGAGCAATACTGATCTTTTTGAAGTAGTTCCCCTCACTCTAACATTTGGTAACATCTTTTAGTTTAATACTCCATTCAACTAAATGCTTATCGTGTGTTTTTTGGATGCTAATTACGTAACATCAATATTAATCTTTTAAATAATTAGATATATTAATTTATTAATATTTATTAATTTATTAATATTTAATGCTTTAAAAGTTTAAAGGAGGGAAGATTCTAATGGTTAATGTGGACTTTCATCACCAAGCAAATGCTAAAAGCTTTGACTTTATAGCCACTGCAAGATATCTTAGACATGCTCTAAAGTTTATATTTAGATAGGCAGACGTCAATATATATACTTACCTAAGATCAATGGGCAGAGTATATCTGTGGCCAGTGTTACTTGCTATTGGGTCAGTAATAATAATACTAGTCGTCTCTGACGTGGGCACTTCCAGTGTACGTGGGTCAGTGATAATATCCTAGTCGTCTCTGACATGTGGGCACTTCCAGTGTATTTGGAACTATTCTTAGTGCTTTACATGCATTATCTCATTTAATCTTCAGAAGCTCCTGTGAGGTGGTTGTTCACACCTCCATTTCACAGATGAGGAAACTGAGGCTTTGAGAGGGACTCAATGCCTTGTTTAAGGTGCACAGCTAGTAAAGGTTAAAGTTAGATTTAGTTATATTTGATTCCAGAACCCACATTCATCTGCTAATGAGAACATTTTTATTTATTTTGTGTAGTGTAGGCTAGGAATTCAAGCAGAGGATGTATTTCTTGTTCATATCATCGAGGTTTACTTGAACACGGAAGTATTTCCCCCCAAACTACTCGCAAGTGAGGGTTTAAAAGCCATATTTTCAGAGCACCTGTTAGGAACCTTAACTGCTTAGTCTCCTCTTCTCTTGTAGTTATAGAAAAGTTTTCAAAAAATCTCTTAAGCTTGAGAAAGCTAAAGAGTTTCTGGGGTTGGTTTTTTTTTTTTTTTTTTAAAGAAAAAACAATAAAATATAAAGTATCTTATAGCACAGAGGTATTCTCGTAATCTTGTACAGAGTTGGTAAAATTTTATCATGGTAGGAAACACATTTTAAGTGATATTATTTCTGTCTCTAAAATTTTCTTTATTTCCAGATCATATGTAAGGCATATGAAAAACATACTATAAGACTGGGAGTATATTGTGTTCTATTTACATTTTAAGTGCAGAGTTCTTTTTTTTTTAATGCTAGTTATCACCTGAGCAAACGTCGTTGTAATTGTCTGTCCTACTCTTCATGTTAATCAGATATTTTGTCTGTTTGCTTTATATACAGACTTAGTCCTCCAAATTGTCCTTTTCTGGGAAAAAAAGAATTACATGAAGCTCACCCTTGGTTTGAATTTTTAGTTCAGTGTCGACAAGTTTCCAGTAATTTAACAGGTATGGGTATGCTGTGTTAAAACAGAAATTGCTTTGGATAAATAACCAGTCTTTTGAATGGAATTTAAGTTGTAAACTCTTTAAATAAGTCATATAACTGTAGACAAATATTTGACCATAATCTAGACTCAAGCTTTATTTAAGAAGCATATAGGTGATCTATGGTATCTAATTGCTGTTTTAATTTGTATTTTATTGCTAATGAATTACATATTTTCATGTGTCAGGCATTTATATTTTCTTGTTGTAGAATAGTTATTCTGTCCATTTGCCTGTTAGAGTCAGTATTGGGGCTTCTGTATGAGCTCTTTGTTGGAGACATCAGCTGTTCGGCTGTTGTCTTCTGTTGAGTTTTCCCCTTGTTCTTTGCTACCCTTCAGTTTTCCTTGTTTCCATTCCTTGAATGGAAGTTTTTATTTTTATGTAGACATCTATTTTTCTTTCCCTTTGTAATCTGATTTCCTATTGCTTTTACATTTAGAAAGTCCTTACTGTGGGTAGAGCTAAAAATTAATTTTCTTTCTTAGAATTATATAATTCTTGTGTGTGTTTGAGTCGCTGAGTCATATCCGACTCTTTGCATCCCCATGGACTGTAGCCCTCCAGGCTCCTCTGTTTATGGAATTCTCCAGGCAAGAATACTGCAGTGGGTTACCATTTCCTTCTCCAAAGCTTCTTCCTGACTCAGGGACTGAACCCAGGTCTCCCACATTACAGGCAGATTCTTTACCATTTGAGCCACCAGGGAAGCCCATATAATTTTTAGTTTAGTATTTCTCTCTCAAGAAGAAAAATGTACTTTCTTATTTTTCAGATCCCAAACTGATCTTCCAGGCTAGCCTTGCAAATGCTCAGATACTGATTCCCAGCAACCAGGCCAGTGTCAGCAGTATGCTGTTGGAAGGACATACCCTCCTGGCCCTTGCTACCACAATGTATGCCCCTGGGGGCGTCAGCCAGGTATGGACAGCACTTTTACGTGTTATGGCAATATAGGACTGATTATAAATTTAGCAGAAATAACCTGTGGATCTTCTAGATCTCAGTTGATTTAAAATGTAACCACGTACCAGTATTTCATTAAAGAGCATAAAACAACAGTGAATTTTTAAGCTTTGTATCATATCCTCTTAAGTTGAAAGGAGACCAATATAGTCGGCCCTCCATATTCAGGGGTTCTGCATCCACAGGTATGGAGGGGGCAGCTGGACTACAGCATTTTATTTGAAGGACTTGAGTTCCTCAGATTTTGGTTATCTGTAAGAGTCTTGAAACCAATCCCCTATGGATACAAGGGGCAACTGATTGTTGAGAGAGATTTTTTCCCCCTTTATTTGCTCTCTGATACCCCAGGTTTGTTTTTAGGATGGAATCAAGATCTAATAGCTCCTTGGAGTAAGTATACTTTGAATCTGTGGCTTGGGAATTATTCTCTATTATTTGACCTCTTTGAGAGCTAAAAAGGAAATCATAATTTTTAGCTACTCTTAAAAACTCTTTTGAGGAACCCAGTGAAAATTTACCCGTCTCTGCTTTTTTGAAACCGTAGCATGGCTGGTTAGAGGGAACTTAAGAATGCTGTTAAACATCTAATCTGTAAGTTCCTTACCTATGCTAGCTTAATTTCATTCCACCTTTTTTAGATCTTGCAGTATATCTTAACTTCATGGTTACTTAGTCCTCTGTTTTTAATCACCGGTTAGAAATAAGTCAGAATAACTTGAGACCTGAGACGAAAGAACCTAAGAGTCATCTAGTCTAGTAGATTTTTTCTTTTAAAATATTTACTATTTAATATCCAATTAAATAATGTTTTAAAATTTTAAATATTGTTGTAACAGAGCCTGTTTTCAAACAGATTTTCCTTATGCAGTTTGAAAGCCACTGATCTAGCTGAACTTTCTAATTCTGTAGTTGAAGAGACTGAAACCCACCTGATGTTAAATGTCTAGCCCAGGGTCATATAGCCAGTTTGTCTTAAATCAGAACTAGAACTATCAGCCTGTTACTCCTTGAATCTTATGAAAAACGGACTTAAGTTTGGAAAAGAGAAAACCATTATTCTGTATCACATTATCTGTCTTTTTATTTAGGTTGTTCAGAATGGAGAAAATGAGAACTCGTTGAAGAAAGTAGATCCCCAGCTACTGAAGATGGCGTTGACTCCTTACCCAAAGCTTAAAGCTGCCCTGTTCCCACAGTACACCGCCCCTAGTGTCCTGCCTCCCGATGTTACACTCTACCACCTCATTCAGGTATGGCACTGAGACATAGCAGCCAGGGTTCAGCCACAGTGGAAGAGAGAGAGCATTCCGGGTCTTGCAAGTAAGGTAATGTGTGCATGCTCAGTCGTTTTCGACTGTGACCCCGTGAACTATAGCCCACCAGGCTCCTCTGTCCATGGGATTCTCCAGGCAAGAATACTGGAGTGGATTGCCATTCCCTTCTCCAGGGGATCTTTCCCAACCCAGGGATCAAACCTCCATCTCCTGCATTGGCAGGCAGGTTCTTGACTACTGTACCACCTGGGAAGCCAGAGTCTTCCATGTGTAGGCCATTTAATGTAGGAAATTACTTATACAGAACGATAGCAAAAGAGAGAAGCCAAGTGTGTGATGATGAGACAACCTCAAAATTGACAAAGATGGAGGTCATCAACACCCCTAAGGCTGCCAGAAAGTGGTGTTATCTGAAACCAGCAACTGGAGTCTCTCTGAGAGACACACTCACAGCCAGGCTGCCTGCTGGGAGCTTGGGAGAGAGCGCAGGGCTGCAACCTTGTAGGAGATGCTCCAGAAAACGCAGAAGGGGAAAGTATCTCAGTTACTCCCCTCTTCCCACCTTTAATCTCTCAGGGCTAAATGTGTCTGGTAGCCAAAGCGCAGGTGAGTTTGGGAAATGCAGTTGTCTGCAGTTCAGGGCAGAGCACGGGAAAGGTGGAAATGGGTGGGAGGGCAGACAGACAGTTGGCCAGCGTACTTGTCTCCTACTTTCATTGAAAGCTGCTTCATGCTACCACTGATAAACTTCTGTCTCTTCTCAGTGAATAGGGCTGTTCATTAAGTCACCTTTTTCAGGACAAAGACCTCTTCAAGAATGTGAGAGAGCTACAAATCCTGTACCCAGAAAAATTGCATGTAATTTTGCTTACATTTCAAAGGAATTTGCAGGTTCCCTGAAACCTATTGAGGGATCCTCAGTTAAGAAGATATTCTTGACAGAAAACAGCAAAATTCTGAAAAGCAGTTATCCTTCAATTAAAAAATAATACTTTTTTTAAAAAAGGAACACTTTGTTTTGCTCATTTCTCACTTTAGAAGTCTTTTGCTTTTTTTCCTGAGTACAGATATTCCCATAGTGTCTTCAGTTAAACGTAAACCCTATAATCCTATAAAAATATAAAACCTCTTACTCTAATGTGAAAATTTTACAGACTGGTGCTACTTAAAAATGTGGTCCCCAGGCATACGTGAGTCCATGAACTGCTTGTGGCTGATATGTGTCAGCAGGGTTTTTTTTGTTTGTTTTTAATGTAGCAAAACTTTCCTGAAGAAGGAAGCAGTCAGCTAGATTGATATTTATCACAAGCTTATCTCATTGCAGAAGTGAGATAAATGGATCACACAGATATAAGTGGGCTACATAAAAGCATAAAAAATACATGTTTTACTACATAAACTGGATTCCATCAGCCTAAAACAGAAGTGGTTTCCAGTTCTTTGTTCTGTTTTGGGGTTGAAGCAGTTTTTTAGTCCTGTTGTTTAAGAAAAAGTATTCGCTCCTCACTAGACCACAAGCTTCTCCCTTCATGCACAGTTAAAGCTGCTTTGGAATTCCCCGGTGTTCCCGTGGCTAGGACTCGGCACTTTGACTGCCACGGCCCAGGTTTACTCCCTGGTCGGGGGCCTTAGAATAAATGCATGAATGAATGAAAGTATACTTCCATCAGTAATCTAGTACACACACACGTAAATAAAATTAAAGCCACTCTTCCCTCGCCATCCAAATCTGGAGCTGGTAGTTCTGTCGTCCCGTGTGTAGTTCTCTGTCTCCTCCCCACCGTCTGTGCACCGTCTGCTGAGCCCTTGGCCTGCACGTTTCCAACAGCCAGTGCTCTCTGCTCTCGGGTCTTTTCTGACTGACCTGGCCTCAGTCGGCTGTTGTTCTTTGGCGGTGTTATTGCTGCTTTGGTCATCACACTCCTTTAGCCCGTGACCCAGCTGTCTCTTCCCTGACCTGCCTCAGCGCACCTTGTTGTATTTGTGGTAGCATTTTCTAGCCTCTTAGTCCTCTTGCCTTTTGATTCCAAAGCATTTATAAAGCCCATTTTTACATTGTAATTGTTGCTGGTTCTACCAAAAGACAGTAAACTTTGTAGACATAGTTTGAAATGAAGAGAGTCTTTAAAAGAAACATAGCCAGTTCTGTTTTTATTAGAGTAGAAAAATGTCTCATACCTTCTGTTTAGTTTGTAGCTGTTTTCAAAGAGTTTATATCTAGAAAGATGAGAAGTTTTTAATTGCTGTGGAAAGGGAAGCAGAGTGAAAGAGAAAGTGAAGCTCTTTCATATGATTTAGTTTACTTAAGAATCAGTTAACCTTTAACTCTGACTTGACCTCTTCCCCTTTTCAGTCATTGTTGCCCTTTGACCCTAGCAGATTGTTTGGCTGGCAATCTGCCAACACATTGGCTATAGGAGGTAAGTCATTATGGATTCTTCTTGCTTTAGAAGCATTTCAGCAATGTTGACAGTAGAGGATCATTTATGTAAAGCCAATCTAATTTTCCCTCATGCTTCCTATCTTAAAAATAGAAACTTAAAAAGAAAATAAAACTGGCATGCTTTTTTTTAATTGAAGTATAGTTGATTTACAATATCATGTTAGTTTCAGGTGTACAGCACTAGGATTCAGTTATATATTCTTTTTCAGGTTCTTTTCCCTTATAGGTTATTGCAAAATATTAAGTGTAGTGCCCTGTGCTATACAGTAGGCCATTGTTGGTTATCTGTTTTATTTGCAGTGGTGTGTGTATGTTAATCCCAACCTAATTTATCCCTCCCTCCCCTTTTCCCCTTTGGTAACTGTAAGTTTGTATTCTGTGTCTGTCAGTCTCTTTCTGTTTTGTAAACAAGTTCATGTGTATCATTTTTTTAGATTCCACATCTAAGCGATGTGACACTTGTCTTTGTCCGGCTCGTATCCTTTAGTATGATAACCTCTAGATCCGTCCATGTTGCCGCTGCAGATGGCATTATTTCATTATCTTTATGGCTGAGTAGTAGTCCATTGTATGTATATATGTGTGTGTGTGTATATACACATATATATATCTCACATCTTCCATTATGTATATGTATATATAGACGTATATATTTTCTGCTGTGTAAGAGTGTGTGTATATATGTGTATATGTGTGTATATCACATCTTCTTTATCCAGTCACCTGTTGATGGACATGAAAGTTGCCTCTATGTTGTAAATAGTGCTGCTGCAGTGAACATCAGGGTGCATGATCGTTTTGAATTATAGTTTTCTCCAGATACATGCCCAGGAGTAGGGTTCCTGGATCTTGTGGTAACTCTGTTTTTAGTTTTCTTAAGTAACCTCCATACCTTTCTGCATAGTAGCTGGTCCAGTTTATAGTCTCACCAGCTGTGTAGGACAATTGCTTTTTCTCCACACCCTCTCTAGCATTTATTATTTGTAGACTTTTTGATGATGGCCTTCCTGACCAGAGTGAGTTGATACCTCATTGTAGTTTTAATGGAAAACATTTTATAGGAAACTGAATTGAAAACATACTTTGAGTTAAAAGTCATGAGGTTACTAGTGCTGTACTTGCTGGAAAATGTAATATAGACCTTCTGCTTAAATTTCTCCCTTTCCAAAAATCCTTGTTCACTTGCAATATAGTATTAATATTATAAAGGTTACAAGCGTAGGTGTTTTTAACAGTAGACAGATCTTGGCCCTGCCGTGTAATAGCTCTGTGACCTTAGGCAACTGACTTAACCTCGTCATTTTCCATGAAATACGGTAAGAGACAGTGCCTTCCTCACATGTCACATGCGATGCGTTTAAAAAGCTCTTACATGGTAAGCACCAGCTGTGCACACACTGCCAACCAGAAACATTTCCCTGGTTTTTTTTGTGTGCTGTTTCTAACCTGCTTTTTCTGTTTCTTTTTTACTTACTCATTTTGAGTTAGCTTTTAATATCATATTACTTGTGGTGTCTCTGCCTGTATTACTCTAAAGTAGGATTCAAATTCATACTTTTCACATAATACATATCCTATAAATATTCGCTGATGTACATAAAAGTTCATTTTCTAACATGTCAGTTTTATAAGTTCAAATTTTGATATATTGAATTTACCTGGTGCCTAGCACAATGCTGGGCCTGTAGTAGATATTCAGTTGGTATTTGTTCAGTGCAGGATGAAGTAGTGCTTATTGCATTTTCAAGTGACAATACTCATTCTAATCTCAGTGAGGTTACTGGAGTGTATAGACAGAATCCCCTGTGCAGTTCTGAGGGCTCCAACTCCATCCGTTAGCTGGAGTCCTGAGGTCCTGGTGAATGTGGAGCGCTTGACCAGGTACACTAGGGAAGCTGAAGGGAAGCTGAAGACCTGTTCCCTGCCTTGTTGTTAGACGTTTAAAGCATATTTGAAGAAATAAAGCACAAATTAAATGAAATGATTATTATGAAGACATAATGCAGATGTTTTAAATTGGAGGGTTGTACTTAACTAGAATGCTTGCTTTTTTCGTATGGTTTTACCTTGGAAAATGACCATAAGGCAACTGCTTGGTAATTTGGCTTTTGCAGCAGGTGACAGAAAATTTTCCCTTATACAAAACCTCCATACTGGCCCCCCCAAACCACTAAAAAAATCAGGGTCTTATTTGAATAAAAACTGAAGTTTGGGGACTTCCCTTGTGGTTCAGTGGTTAAGACTCCATACTTCCACTGCAAGAGGCATGGGTTCAGTCCCTGGTCAGGGAACTAAGATCCCACATGCCGTGCTACCAAAAAAAAAAACAACCAAAGACTCGGATTTGTTCATTTGGCTTTATGTGAACTCTGTAAATATTTAATGAATGAATAAATGGTTCTATATGCAAATGTAAGTTATCAAAATCAATCTGCTCTTACAAAGAATACAGATAAGACATGTGACAGTTTTTTAATCTCGAGGGAGGTGTACTTTTAAAGAATAGCTTTGTAAGATGATGGGCTCCTCTAAAGTCTTCAAATCTTTTTTTAATTAAGAGCCTAGTCAGCATATAAAAGTTCCTTTGGAATTCCATGAGAGGGTACAATTTTACTTCAGCTTTGAGCTATGAAAATAAGCGCAGATGCACTGTTTTCCAGAAGTGGGTTCCTTAACAGCTCAAAATGTTTTATCTCCTTTTTAAAATAGGTCTTTAGTGGTTAAGAAGCAATTAAAGATTAGGGCTTGATAGGAACAGTTATTTCATACAAACTTTCCACGTCCACATATCTTTTGACTTCATATTTCTCTAAAAAGAGGAAAAATGTTTTCTGCTTTTTTCATGGGCACAGAGGAACTTTGAACTACTCTGCTGGTCTTAGAAAGATGGTATGATGTAGATACTAAGGTGCTCATGAATACAACATCAGAAACAAAAGTAGCTATAATAAAAGATTATTAGGGTGTTAATGTGGAGAAAAGAATATTCTTCTCAGTATTTTGGAAAAGGTACAGTGCGTTGGTCTTGGTGAAGAGAGGATTCGTATAAATTACGATACAAAGGCGTTCACTGTGTAATGAGCTGTGTGAAGGAATTAAAAAGCACCATTTGCCGATCATTAACAGATTTTGTAGTTGAAGGGTTATTGCCGATGTGAACTTAAGGAATCATCAAATCTAGAGTCATAGCATCTAAAATAACAAGGTCAGTAGGATTAAACTATAATTCATAGGTTTTTATGTGGCTTCTGAGGCTCACATTTTTGTGTAAAATGAGGGCTACTGCTTTACATTAAAATGAAATGACTACATCTTGGTGGTTCAAGTGACGCCAAATGGTACAGAGTGGTTCACAATGATGCCAGCAGCCAGCGTCCTTGCACCGTTGCCAGGTTAAGCTCTCCACCTGCCGATCTGGCCGGTCGTGGTGAGGTGCAGGGGATTAACACTGCTTCACTCTCCCCCAGATGCAGTGAGTCAGCTCCCACATTTCTCTAGCCCTGGCCTGGTTAATAAACACGCTGTAGTAGAACGTCTGAATTTTGCTTATTATTTACATCATGGACGGCCATCATTTGCATTTGGTACTTTTCTGGTTCAGGAATTAACCAAGAGCAAGACCCCCGAGCAGCTGTGAGTATTTACAATATAATTTGCATATCTGTGTATTGTTATACATGCACTTGGTCATTTTATTTGGCTGGCGAATTACATGTATGTTTTCTTCATTTGTACTTTCCTGTATACCCTAGGTTTCTGGCACTTAATCTTACTTTGTGACTAGGAAAAAGATTGAAATATATTTTAAAATATCATAAGTATATCTTAAAGTCATGTCTTTAAAAATTGAACCAGGAGCTTGCCAAATGTTAGCAGTTTCAGAGAGGGATTGTATAATTAGACGTGATTCTGTGTTTAAGATCTTGGTCTTTTATAACTCACTTTTGTAAAGCACAGAATTGGGAAGAGTATTCAATATAATCAGCAGTTAAATACAGATTTAGTATTTAGTATGTTGGTTTCTTTTATAGTTAACTAATGCATCTTTATGGTAGAATAGTCAAGTAAATCAGAAGGGTGAAAAATGAAAAAAAATGTTTTGTCTCTCAGCTTCATTCTGTTGTACATAGTAAACATAAGCATGGTTAATTTCTTGTGTATCTTTTGTCTGAATTTTTCTGTTCAAAGTACATATATGCGTCCTTTAAAATGCATGTGCTTTACGATGTCAAACTTGAGGTGCTGTTAGTTTTCTCGGTATTTGTGTACATACTCATAATTAATAAGATCACAAGTTGACAGTCTTTCATAAATTCTATTCCATGTTCCCCTGAATGAAGTTGGAAGCAAAAATTACTTGGGACTATGAATAGGTGTTTCAGGAAAAGGTGAAATATAAAGGAATAGGGGGCTGTGGAGCCAGAAGACAAGTAGAAGCTGCCGAGAACCTACATGGATGAGCACAGGGGGTGAAAAAGAGCGGGGGCAGGGGACGGGGTCAGAGAGTCCGAGTGTCTCCGATGTCATTCCATCTGCTTTTCCTGGTGAGAAAACAGTGGCACATGCTGATGTGATTTTCGATTCCTTTCTTGCTCAGGATCCAGCAAGCAGGCGGTGAAGCCTATGTTTTAGGGCTCTCCTGCTTCCAGGTGCCTTCGGTAGGAGCCGCCTGTGTGTGTTTCTTAGAGTTGCTTGGTCTTGACAGCCTCAAGCTCCGAGTTGATATGAAAGTGGCCAATATAATTTTGAACTACAAGTGTGGAAATGAAGATGCTGAACGCAGCTCTATCAGAGAGTCTCTAGGTACAGCACCTTTATTTCGTTCGTTTTGTTTAAAGGACAAGGGACAGGTAGGTCTAAAGCGTTGAATTGTGAGTGGTTGGGGAAGAAACAGTTATCTTCTGTTTCATCCTTTTTCTGCAGGAAGTTTGTACTTAATCTCATTTCTTTGGGCCTTTTAATGGGTTTCTGAAATGTCTCTGGGCCACACTCTTCAAGTAGAAATGCCCAGTTCCTGGGAATTGCCTGTCCAGTGGTTGGGACACTGATTTCACTGCAGTGGCCCAGGTTTGATCCCTATTTGAGGAACTAAAATCCTGCAAGCCGTGCATTGTGGCAAAAAAAAAAAAGAGGAAATGCCCAGTTCCTGACAGTATTTTTCTCTTGACCGTATTTTGTTGTTTATACTTCTTACAGCTGAAAAACTGTCTAAACTCGCTGTGGGTGAAAGGGCAACCATAGAAGAGTTGCTTGTCCTCTTAGAGGAAGGGATGTGGAGCAACATTCAGCAGCAGGAAGTAAAGAGGTCTGTGAGTTGCAGCGCTCACCTCTTTTTCAGGAAACCTGATCGTTGCCGTCTGTGTCTGCCTAGTGTCTCTTCTGTAGGATGTTTTTGCCTGTCGCCTTAGACCTTATCACGGAGCACGGAGCATATTTTAATGCATCTTGGCATGAGTGAAAGGAGGATGAAGACAATGATTCCTTCTTTAGAGAGGGTTCCCAAGAGGTGGAGAGGAGCTTTGCCTCCCCCAGGGCCCTGCTGGTCTGAGATGTCTCCACTGTTAACATGTCAGAATCAGGTGCAGGATGGATCTCACAAAATTTGACTAAGTGATGTCCTTGATTTTTTTTTCTTGCTAATATACGTCAACTGATAGTGGAAGGTGAGGTGACCATCTTTCCACAAAAACCCCTCTCCTTACACATTGATGTCATCTTTCCTCTCTGCTGTCCACTGGGGCTGACCCTGCCACCCCAACCTTGGGGGTGCACCATTCTCCTGTCCCTCCCATCACTGACTGTTCTCAGCAGGTACCCTCCCCTTAGCAAGCAAGTCCAGGTACTTGTCAGGCCTCCCTCTGATACTCTAAAGGCAATCATGCAAGAGAATTAGGCACTCAGTTTCTCGAGTGACTATTGTCTCAGTTCTCCTAAAGATGGTACATTACATAGCTGGTTTGACAGATATTTGGTTGGTACTGGGGTGGGGGGAAGGGGCGGGAAAGGAATTTTGCCAGTATGCTGAGAAAGCTGTTGTGCATTATGGATGAAAGAGTTCTTTTTTCAAAGCCTTCTAATAAATATTTGGTGTTTGTTGAAAGGCATTTTAGAGAATATACTATGGTTAAATTTATTTTTTGCTAAGTTTCCAGTTTAAAGCTATATTTTAACAAGTTCTTTCCCTCTTACCCCCACCTCCACTCCCAATTACAGGTTATCCAGTGAATCCAGCAGCCAATGGGCATTAGTGGTACAGTTCTGCAGGCTCCACAATATGAAACCGAGCACATCTTACCTTAGAGAATGTGCCAGAGCAAATGATTGGTTACAGTTTATTATTCACAGCCAGCTCCATAGTCACCACCCAGAGGAGGTAAACCACCGATTGTTCCTGGTTATTAAAGAAGAGGAAATTGGAGCACTTCTCAGATGACAGTGTTCTTTCTATTGTGTATCATAGGCTTTTGTTTGCTATGGTAACTATTTTTACTGAGATTTCTGTGGGTTGGCTTCAAACAAAGGACAAGTCATTACTCCTAAAGAGCTGAAGGAAGAGTTTGTGTGACTCTAGATTGAATCTGGAAACTCACTCAAACATAAACAAACGACTTTGTAAAGTTGTGTGGTCACTTCTGACAGTTCAGGGTGAGAAAGAACAAGTTTGCCTCTTTCTCCAACATTTTTAGCTCCAGCTGAAATTGGAATTTGGTTGTCTTTTTTGATCATCATCTAATATGTTTTTTAGGTGAAATATCTTCTCCAGTATTTCAGCCCTGTTCTTCAGGACCACTTAAGACTGGCTTTTGAGAACTTGCCCTCAGTGTCCAACTCCAGAATGGACAGTGATCAAGTCTGCAACACGTCCTCCCAGGAACTCCAGGGACACAAGGAAGAGATGACGGATTTCTTTGAGATTCTGCTTCGGTGTTCAGAGGTGCCAAACTCCTGGTGCTGGCTCCTGGGAGAAGCAGTGAAACAAAAGGCCCCAATCCTTAGTGTCCTGGCCTCGTGTCTCCAGGTGAGAATCTCAAAAAGCCTAATTTAAGGACTCAGAGGGCAGTAGAAAAAGCTGAAAGAAGATAGGGAAGGCTGACGTCAGGGAGGCAGCGAGGCTGCAGTCTGCTGGGAGGTCGCTTCTCCGCCCAGGCTCCAGGCCGTCTCCTGCAGCTCCTCATACCTTAACGTTCAGCACCTTAAGTGGCCGGAGGCTCTGCTCTGGGCTGGCAGTCACAGAGGAGGGGGCCTTGGTGGGCCGACCTCCTCTGCGTCTTGAGCAGGACGGGGGGATGCTCGGAACAGTCCCTTGATCAGCAGTTCTGTGGAGGACAGGCTTGTTTTCTTATACTTAGTACTTCCCTGACCTCCACCTCCATAGATCCCCTCTGGTTTTTGGCCTTTAGGTCTACTGTACCCTGTAGGACAGTTTATAATAGTCCCTTGGTTGTTCATTAGAGTTTGTTTCATGTTTGAAGGCTTTTCAAGTCACCTTAACCAATTTAGTGAGGTGACTTGTTCTCAACAGGAAATACCCATCTGTAGTTGTAGCATTGCTGGAAGCTTCCTCAGTCAGGCAGTCCACGCGTAGTTGTTCCCTTACTTTGAAGAGTTTTCTCCGCTGGCAGGATGCCAGTGCTGTCTCTTGTCTCTGTGTTTGGATCATCGCCTCTGTGGAGCACCGTGTTGCAGCTGAAGCAGTGGGACCCCTTCAGGACTCCGTGGAGGGCCACATCTGGGGCCTGGAGGACCTCTCCGTCATCTGGAGGACATTGCTAACGAGGCAGAAGATCAGGACTCTGATCAGAGGTTTCCAGCTTTTCTTTAAGGTAGTGTTAGTTCATTTCCTTCCTCAGTTTAAAGGTGTTGCTTCAGAATATCCACCATTGGCTTTTTCAATTATTGTCCCTGGGATTTTTTTTTTTTCAAGCCAACAACAGATAGTGATAATAGAACTATCACTTATTTATTAGCAAAGTGCTTTGTATGTATCATTTTAGTTGATTCTTAAAGTGATCCTGTGTAAAGTAGTGTTTGATGAGGATGCTATGCAGTGCCATTATCCTCATTTTACAGAGTGGTACACCAAGGCTCCCAGAGCTTAAGAAACACGCCCAGGATCTCAGAGTGCTTTGGTTGTTTACTTACGGTTGAGATCCACACACTCTAATTCAAAAACTCCTATGTGAACCAGAAAGTTCCCATTGAAGTGACGGAAAGGTGTTGACTGATGCCACCGGCGAGCAGTAGTTGAGCAGGTCAGTGGAGCCCGCTCCCCGGGAGTGGACGCTGGCCATGGTGTCTTAGCACCCAGTGGAGCATCCACTGCTCATGTAGTGGACCAGGCACAGGACAGAAAGTGGGCTGTTGAGTAGGTGTGTCTGGCCTGAGATCTTTTTTCCAGAAGAAAATATGAATTGAATTTCTGTTCTTTTTAACATAGGTGATTTCATTTTACTACGAAGCTTTATTAATAGTTTTGTTTTACTGTAACCTCTCTTGTATTGGCATTATTCATTGAGAAAATAGTCTTAAATTTCAAGATTTTGTAACTTCATTCAAACTCTTCCTCAAAGGATTCCCCACTACTATTGATGATGGAGATGTATGAACTCTGTATGTTCTTCAAGAATTATAAGGAGGCTGAAGCTAAACTTGTGGAGTTCCAGCAGAGCCTTGAAACTGTAAGTTGGAATTAAAATGATCTTTCTCGCTGACCTGAAATTGACTAAAGTGGCCTCTTGTCTGCTCAGGGTCAGAATATGACAACAGTTGAACTGCTGTTAACATGGCATAATTCAAACTGAGTCATGTGTACCGCTCCAGAGGTGGAGAGGCAGGACAGAAGTTGCAGTGACCTTGCTTATAGCACATCAGTTGCCATGGATGACAGGGAGGTTTCATCCAGTGTGCTAATGACCTCTGATTGGTATCCTGACGCTTTAGCCAACCTCAGTGGAGGAGGAATTAATGGTGTCTGCTATGGATGCTACAGAGGAGTGTGGTGGTTACATGGGCCATGTTTTGCCGATCCAAAATAACTCCCAACAACCTGGGGTGTGAAGGAGGGTTAATATTGCTTTTGTTCACGATGACAGAAAATAATGGCTTTTTCCATCAATACTCGTGGTTTCTGTCCAACTGATGCTGAACCTTACAGTTAATTTCAGGCTTTACCTATTCAGGTGCTTGTTTCAGGCCTGTTTAGCATGTGGAACTGAGTAACCCTATGGAAAAAAGAGGAACTTAACAAAAAAGGAAAAGAAATATGCCTTGGTCCTGCTTGGAGTTTTAGCACTTTTGCCCTCTATCCTAAAAGAGCTCTGTGATAAATGAGACAAAACCATATACTGATTTTACCCAACAAATACATCACAACGGAATCTTAGTGTAAGATTTTCCTCTCAATCACATTCATCTTAACTGTAGGGAAACTTTTAAAAAGTTTTATTATTTGAAAATATTGAATCAGTTATTCAAATACGCCTGAGGTTCCTAAATTATAGAAAATAGAGACTTTCATTTCCTTGGTCTGTCACTCGCCATGACTGGAGCCATCCAAGGTAACTTCTTTTTTTTTTTTTTTAATTTTTTTTTTTTAATTGTGATAAAATGCATATAACATTTTTCATTTTAACTGATTTTAAGTGTATAGTTCAGCGGCATTAACTGCATTCACATTATTGTGCAGCCATCACCACAACCATCCATCTCTGAAGCCTTTTTCATCTTGGAAAACCATAATTTTACAGCCATTAAACAATAATTCCTTAATCTCCCCACCACTAGCCCCTGTCAGTCACCATTCTACTTTCTGTTTTTATGATTTTGACTAAGTCCCTCATGGCAGTGGAATCATACAGTATTTTTCTTCTTGTGACTTGCTTATTTCACTAAACATAATATCCTCAAGATTCATCTATGTTGTAGCTTGTGTCAGAATGTCCTTCCTTTTCAGTGCTAAATAATATTCCATTGTATTTATATACCAATCTATTCATCTATCAGTAGACATTTGGGTAACTTCTATGTTTTAGCTATTGCAAATAATACTGCCATGAATGTGATGTACAAATATCTTGAGACTTTGCTTTCAATTTGTTTGGGTATCTACCTAGAAGTGTAATTGCTGGATGATAGTGGTAATTCTGTTTTTTGATATTTTGAGAAACTACCCTAATATTTTCAATAGCAGCTGTACTATTCCCACCAACAGTACACAGGCTTCCAGTTTTCTGCATCCTTTCCAACACTTGTTGATTTCTGTTCTTTTGATAGTCGTCATCCTAATTGGTGTGAGAATGGTATCTCATTATATTCTTTATTTGCATTTCCCTAATGATTAGTGATGCTGAACATCTTTCCATGTGTTCATCGGCCACTTACATATCTTCGTGGGAGAAACGTCTGTTAAAGTCCTTTGCCCATTTTTTAATTCAGTTGTGTTTTGGTTGTTTTAGGAATTCTCTATATAATATTCTGATATTAATCCCATATCATACACATGATTTGCAAATATTTTCTCCCTTTCTGTGGGTAGCCTTTTTACTCTGTTGACAGTGTCTTTTGATGCACAGAATTGCTTGAATTTTCAGGAAGTCCAATTTGCGTGTTTTTTTCTTTTGCTACCTGTGCATGTGGTATCCTAGCCAAGAAATTATTGCCAAATCCAGTGTTGTGAAGCTCTTATCTTTTCTTCTAAGAGTTATAATTTTTTAGATGTTACATGTTTGGGTCCTTGGTCCGTTTTGAGTTAATTTTTGTGTATGTTGTTAGGTAAGGGTCCAGCTTCATTGTTTTGCTTATGGATATCCAGCTTTCCCAGCACCTTTTGTTGAAAAGACTGTTCTTTCCTCTTTAAATGGTCTTGGCACCCTTGTCAAATATAACTGGACCGTGTATGTGAGGGCTTATTTCTGGACTTTATTCTGAACCCTTGGCCTGTGTGTCTTGTCTCTTTGGCTGTTTTGATTGCATCGCAGTTTTGCAGTGAGTGTTGGAATCAGGAAGAGTGCTCTAGTTTCTGTAAAGTTTTTTTTCATGATTGTTTTGGCTCTTCAGGGTCCTTTGAGATTCCATATGATTTTAGAATTTTCTGTGAAAAAATGTCATGGGGATCTTGATTGGAATTACATTGAATCTGTAGATTTTGGGGATAGTAATGATATTTTAACTATAGTAGATCTTCAGTTCATAACCGTAGAATGTATTTCCATTTATTTATGTCCTTAGTTACTTTGAGTGGTGTTTTGTAGTTTTCGTTGAACAGATCTTTTACTTCATTGACTAGGTTTAACCCCTGAGGACTTTGTTCTGTATTTTTGTCTGTGCTGTGTGGCATGTGGGGCCTTAGCTCCCTGACAAGGGATTGGACCCACACCCCCTACAGTGGAAGCACAGAGTCTTAACCGCTGGATCAGAAGGGAAGTCCTATTTTTGATGCTGTTAGAGATGAAAACATCGTACAATTCCTTTTCAGATTGCTCATCATCCGTATACAGAAATGCAGTTGGTTTTTGCGTTGACTTTGTACCCTGCGACTCTGCTCATTTACTGTTAAGTTTTATGGTAGAATCTTCAGGATTTTTTATGTAAGATCATACCTGCAAACAGAGATAGTTTTATTTCTTCTCGTATGCCTTTTATTTCCTTTTCTTGCCTGAACACTCTGGCTAGAACTTAGCAAAATGTGTTGAATAGAAGTGGTGAAAGCAGGCATCCTCGTCTTGTTCCTGATCTTAGAGGAGTGCTTCCCGTCTTGCACCACAGAGTGTGATGTTTGTTGTGGGTTTTTCACGTGAGGTTTGTTTGTTTGTTTTTAAGTTTTATTTATGTGTGTTTGGCTGTGCTATGTCTTTGCTGCTGCATGTGAGCTTTCTCTAGTTGCGGACAGCAAGGGCTGCTGTCTAGCTGTGGTGTGTGGGCTTCTCCTCGCAGAGGATAGGCTCTAGGGCACACAGGCTTCAATAGTTGCAGCACATGGAACAGTAGTTGTGGCACCCGGGCTTAGTTGCTCCGTGGCATGTGGGATCTTCCTGGACCAGGGATTGGACCTGTGTCTCTTGCTTTGTCAAGCAGATTCTCAACCACTGGACCACCAGGGAAGCCCTCATGGTGAGGTTTTTATTATGTGGAGGTAGTTTCCTTCTGTGCCTAGTTTGTTGAGTGTTTTCTTATCATGCGGTGGTGTTTAATTTTGTCAGATGCCTTTTCTGCATCAACTGAGATGATTATGTGGTTTTTTTCCTTCATTCTGTTGAAAACTGTGATGTGTACATTGAATTTTGTATGTTGAACCATTCTTGCATTCCAGAAATAAATTCCATTTGGCTGTGGTATGCAGTCCTTTTATTTTTTTTATTTATTTTAGTTGGGGGCTAATTACTTCACAATATTGTAGTAGTTTTTGCCATACATTGACATGAATCAGCCATGGGTTCACATGTGCTCCCCCTCCCGAACCCTCCTCTCACCTCCCTCCCCATCCCATCCCTCTGGGTCATCCCAACGCTCCATCGCTGAGCATCCGTCCCATGCATAGAACATGGAATGGTGTTCTGCTTCACATATGACAATATACATGTTTCAATGTTATTGTCCCAGAACGTCCCACCCTCACCTTCTCCCTCAGAGTCCACAGGACTGTTCTATGCATCTGTGTCTCTTATTCTGTCTCACATATAGGGTTACCATTACCATCTTTCAAATTCCATATACATGCATTAGTATACTGTATTGGTGCTTTTCTTTTCTGGCTCACTTCACTCTGTATAATGGGCTCCAGTTTCATCCATCTCAATAGAACCGATTCAAATGTATTTTTTTTTAATGGCTGAGTAATATTCCATTGTGTATATGTACCACAGCTTCCTTATCCATTCGTCTGCCGATGGACATCTAGGTTGCTTCCATGTCCGGTATGCAGTCCTTTTAATATGCTGCTGAATTCATTTTGCTAGGCTTGTATTAAGGATTTTTGCATCAGTGTTTATAAGAGAAATTAGTCTGTAGTTTTCTTTTAGTGTCTTTATCTGTCTTTGCTATCAAGTTTATGCTGGTTTCATAGAATAAGTTGAGAAGTGTTTTCTCTAGTTTTTTGGAAAAGTTTGAGGAGGATTGGTATCAGTTCTTTAAATGGTTGGGAGAATTCACCAGTAAACCCATCAGGCCCATGACTTTTCTTTGTTAGAAATTGGTTTTGGTTGGGAGTTTCTTGACTACTGATTAAATCACCTTACTAGGAGATTTGGTCAGATTATCTAATTCTTTGTGATTTAGTCTTGGTAGGTTTTGTGTTTCTAGGAATTTGTCCATTTCATCTCGGTTATCCAATTTTTTGCCATACAATTGTTCATAGTACTCTCTTGTAATTCTTTCTGTAGAATAGGTAGTAATGTCCCACTTTCATTGCTGATTTGGGAATTTGAGTCTTCTTTCTTTAAAAGTTGTTTAATTTCCATAATTTTGTGAGTGTTCCAGTTTTTCTTCTGTTACTGACTTATAACATCATCCCATTGTTGTCAGAGAAGATACTTCACATGATATCTGTCTTTTAAAATCTATTGAGACTTAATTACAGTTTAACATATGTTCTTCCCTGGAAAGGATGCCACGTGGACTTGAGAAGAATGTGTTTTTTTATTGTTGTTGGATAGTATTCTGTGTATGTCTGTTAGATCTAGTTAGTTTTATGTGACGTCCTCTGTTTCCTTACTTGTCTCCTGCCAGGTTGTTCTATTCATTAGTGTAAGCAGAGTACAGGCATGCCTTGGCGATACTGCAGGTTAAGTTCCAGACAACAATAGTAAAGTGAATATAGCAAAGTGAGTCACAACAGATATTTTTATTTTCTTGTACATATAAAAGTTATGTTTACACTATAGTGTAGTTTGTTAAGTGTGCAGTGTGTATATTATGTCTGTATTGGGAAGATCCCCTGGAGAAGGGAATGGGAGTTAACCCACTCCAGTTTTCTTGCGTGGAGAATTCCATGGACAGAGGAGCCTGGCGGGCTATAGTCCATGGGGTCACAAAGAGTTGGACATGACTGAGCGACTAACACTTTCACTACGGTTTCATATATATTTACAGACCTTAATTTAAAAACTTTATTGCTAAAAAATTCTAACCATTATCCGAGCTTTCAGTGAGTAATAATCTTTTTGTAATAGTAATAGCAAAGATCACAGATCACTATAACAAATATAATAATTAAAAAGTTTGAAATATTGTGAGAATTACCAGAATGTTACTGAGATTAAAAAGGAAGCTAGTGCTTTTGGAAAAATGACACTGATAGACTTGCTCAGCTTAGAGTTGCCATAAACTTTCAATTTGTAAAAGATGCAATATCTGCAAAGCCCTGTAAAGCACAGCACAATAAATGGACTTTGCCAGTATTGAAGTCTCCCACTGTTACCGTAGAACCGCCTGTTTCTCCCTTCACTTCGGTCAGGCTTTGCTTCATGTATTTTGATGGTCTGTTGCTGGATGTGTGAATGTTTATAACTGTGATATTTTCTTGCTGTACTGAATGGCTTGTAAGTGTATATTGTCCTTTTTTGGTTCCTGTAACCTTTCTAACGTAAGGTCGGTTTTGTCTGGTGTTAGTACAGCCACCTCTGCTCTGTTTTGGTTGTTGACTGTTTGCACGGAATGCCTTTTCCCATCTTTTCACTCTGAGCCTGTGTCTTTGGATCTCAACTTGGGCTCTTGTAGACAACGTAAGTTGGACTGCGTGTTTTTCTCCATTCTGCCAGTCTCTGTCTTTCACTTGGAGAGTTGAATCTGTTTCCGTGTGAAGTGATTACTGATAACGAAGGGCTTCTCTTATTGTCTGTTTGTTTTCTGTATACCCGACAGCTTTTGTGTCCCTCATCTCTTGCATTAGCGTCCTTTTTTGTGCTTAGTTGATTTCTTTGTGTAGTAAAATGTTTGAATGTCTTACTCATTTCAGTTTGTGTCTGTTCTGTAGCTGTTTTCTTAGTTGTTACCATGGGGGTTACAGTTAATATACCAAAGTTACAACACTTTAACTTGAATTTTATAGAAGTTTCATTTTAGTAGCAGACAGCAACTGCGACTTGATAGCACTGACCCCACTCCTGTTGGTTGTTCATGTCACAGAACTACATCTTATACATTCTGTGCCCGGAAACATAAACTAGTATTTCTTTTCAGTGCATCAGTCTCTTAAATTATAAAGAAAACAAGATTTGGAGTTACAGGTCAAAGTTACAGTAATACTAGCTTAAACTAATAACTGTTCTTTTTTCTTTAAATGTATTGGTCTCTTAAACTATATAGAAAGCAAAAAGCTACTGCTGCAGTGATACTGGCTTTTTATAATTGTCCGTTTATCTACTTTTATTGAGCTCTTTATTTCTCCACACGGCTTTGAGGTGCTATCTTGTTTCCTTTTATTTTACCTTGCAGGACTCCCTTGACCACTTCCTGCAGTGCAGGCCTAGAGGTCCCAGATTTCCCAGCTTTTGTTTATCTGAGAATATCCTAATTTCTCCGTCACTTCTGAAGGAGAGTGTTGCCAGATACCATATTCTTTTTTCTTTTTTAAATAAGACATGCAATGTATTTTTAAAATTGGTTTATTTATTGTTGTGTTGGTTTCTCCCATACATCTACATCAATCAGCAATATGTTCAATTCCCCAACCAGGGATTGAACCTATGTCCCCTGCAGTGGAAGTATAAAATCTTAACCGCTGGACTGTCCCTTTAATGTCCTAATCTTTAATGTCTGGCTCCCGAGGGAAAAAGCGAAAAAGATGAGGGAGATGAAAAGGGCACCAGCCTTTTAAATCCCCTGAAAGTCACTTTGGTTGAAGGGAGTAGAGCTTGCAGCAATAGGGGCGGTGAAATACCAGTGTCTGCCTTTTTATTTGCACTGTGGTCAGAAGCAGCAAACAGAGCTCCGATATTTGAAAGACCCAAGGTTCTTTATGCCACCCCAGCTGTCTCCTCGACACAAGGTGTGTGTAAACTGCTCCAGGAATATGTGCAAGCTGCCTTCCAGGTGGCTAGGAGTGAGAGATAGATAGCTGCCACTGTGCTAAGGACTGAAATGTACCGAAATTATCCACAATGTATGTTGCAAGTTTTCCTCTGGAAGTTGTAAGCCTTTAGCAGACTCCAGAGTTCCAAAAGAGTTCCATGTTGCACAGATTCTGCTAGGTAACTGTCGTCTAGGTGAAGAGACAGAACTCTGGTGTTTTAAATCTGCTGTTCTACACACACACACATACAATTTTTTAAAAAGAAACTTATTTTTTAGAGCAGTTTTGGTTCACAAAAAAATTGAAAGGGATGTACGGAGATTTCCCATGTATCTCCTGCTCCCACACATGCGTGGCCTCCCCTGTTATCTGAAACACTCGCCAGAATGATTTGTTTGTTACCAAGGATAAACCTACACTGACACATCGTAGTCACCCCAGTCCATAGTTTACCTTAGGATTCACTCTTTGGGTATATACTTGGACATATGTATAATGACTTAAATCCATTATTACAGTGTTGTACAGTGTGTGTTCACTGCCCTAAAAATCCTCTGTGCTACCTGTTCATCCCTCCCTACCCCAGTCATTGATAAACCACTGTTGTTTCTACCGTCTCCACAGTTTTCCCTTTTCCAGAATACGGTAAATCGTAACCATACAGAATGTAGACTTTTTAGATTGCCTTCTTTCACTTAGTAACATGCATTTAAGTTTCTTTTATGTCTTTTTCATGGCTTGATAGCTCATTTCTTTTTAGTGTAGAATAATACCATGTTGTGTGGATATACCAGTCCATTCACCCACTGCAGGACATCTTGGTTGCTTCCAAGTTTTGGCAGTTATGAAGCCAAAAAAGTTGCTCTAAACATCCACGTGCAGGTTTTTGTGTGGACGTAAGTTTTCAGCTCATTTGGGAGAATACTAAGGAATACTCGGTCATATGGTGAGAGTATGTTTAGTTATGGGAGAGGCCACCAGACTGTCTTCCAAAACAGCTGTACTGTTTTGCGTTCCCACCAGCAGTGAAAGCAGACTCCTGAGCCTCCATGTCCTTGCTAACCTCTGGTGCTGTCAGAGCTCCAGACCTCGGCCAGGCTCGTCGGTCTGTTGTGGCGTCTCACTGTTGTCTCAGTTTGCGGCCCCTGACGGTATACGGTGTGGATCGTCTTCTCCTGTGCTTGTTAGTCATCTCTGTGTGTCTTTGGTCAGGTGTCTGTTAAGGTCTTCAGCCTGTTTTTTGTTAATAGTGTTGTTTATTTTCTAATTGTTTACTTTTAAGAGTTCTTTGTGTATTTTGGGTAACAGTACCTTAAAATCAAATGTGTATTTTGCAAATGTTTTTTCCAGGCTGTGGCTTGTCATCTGATTCTCTTAACACTGTTTTTTGTAGGGCAGAGGTTTATAATTTTATTGAAGTCCAGCTTATCAGTTATTCCTTTCATGGATTCTTTCTTTGATATTTTATCTTAAAAAGGCATCACCCCACGCAAGGCCATCTTAAGTTTCCGCCCATGGTGACTCCTGGGAGTTTTCTAGTTTTGTATCTCACCCTCCAGCCCTCCAGGGTACACTCCGCCTCCTGCCTGTCCGCTCCTGCTTCAGCTCAAGGCTGAGCGCAGCTGCTCCGCCTTTGCCTCGGCTCTTGCCTTCCGCATGCTTCCTCCTCTGACCAGTCCCATCATCTGTCTGCCGTAGACCCTCTTCTTAGAGCAGTAGAGGTAGGGAACCTAGGAAATAAAGACTAAGAACTAACACTCTGATTCAGGCCTAGTGTAGCTGCTTCTTGGGGTCATCTTCCTATTAACGTTTGTGGCACTTGATTGCAGTGACAGCGATTCAGGCTTACTGATTGAGGCTCTTCTCTAATGATAATATAAACTGTAAGCACACCAGTACAGCCAGCTCAGAAATGTTAAGCAAGTCCCTTAAGTGGTCTTCACATGTGAATTTCAAATCTTCTGGACTCCAAGGCAGGCTTAGACCCTCCCTGAAGAAGCTGCCAAGTGAGGCACGTGTGGTCGGTTTCAGTCACTCGCAATCTGTCTTGGGGTGTTTGCATTGCCTCACTCCATTCAGTCTCTAGGTCTCGCTCCCTTTTTTAACTTTCACACACACAGCTCTCTACACTAGAATTTCCCACAAAAAAAGACAAACTGCAAAGCTGGCAAAGAGGGCTTATATTTGCTATGCCAATTCTGCTGTCTAAAAAGGACCTGAAGGAAGCATCCTCCTTTGTGATGGGAGATGCCTTTGATGGGACCTTGGCTTTCTTAGACATTCCCAAGTTTTGGAGATTTTGATTTGCTGTTCCTGTGAAACCACTGTCCCTACGCCTCTCTTCTTTCTCACAGCTTGAGACGGCAGCCACGAGGGTCCCCGCTGTCATCCCTGCCCCATGGCTGAAGGAGCACGTGTGTTTTCTTTTGAAGCTCATGCTGCAGCAGTGTAGCACCCAGTATGAGCTGGGGAGGCTTTTACAGCTCTTTGTTGGAATAGAGCATCTGTTCTCTGATGGTAAGACAGTCCTTACTTTTAACTTGCTGCTAGGAAGCTAGCTTACTTAATCTTGAAAATAGTTTAGAAGAGCATTCAGGAAATTAAAACGCATGTGATATAAAACATTACAGGCCAGAATGTGGTGTGAAGAAGAGGTGACAGGAAACTTCAACCAAGGTTAAAGCATTTAAAACAGCACAGCAGGGTGGAGCACAACTAAAGCAGCTTCCACTCCTTCTGAGCAGAGCCAAACTTCCCCTGACTGACGCCCCTACCGCCCTGTCACTGTCGCTCTTGTCTTTGACAAGTGACCTTAACGTGTCATCATTGCTCAAGGCCACACACTCGTTTCAGGAATGCCTAATTCATTTTGAAGGTTTTAAGAGACACATTGTGCTGATTTTTTGCAGACTCCTCTAGACGTTGGCAGTCTCGAAGCTTACTGCTGGTTGAATGAAACTAGTATTCGCTTATTTTCTTTTCTACTTTTTGAGAATTTCAAGTTTTTGTTGAGTGGTAATGTTACTCTTTTATACTAGATTCTAGTATTTTTCACTCCCAGGGTTATTTTATCACATTTAAACTCACAGATGTTCAGCTGAAAGCTCACATTTGCACAGAACAGCGACGATACCTGGGCTTCATGCCAGCCTTATAGGCTCTGCAAGCTTAAAGGAAAGAGGGGGTGTTTCCAACATGTGTTAAATGAGCTACTTGTCAGTTACTGTGCAGACCAAACACTAGACCCTTTTACTATATTGTCATTGGTCTATAGTAACTTTAATTTTTTCAGAAATGAATTTCCTGTTTTCTTGCCAAAGTACCCTATCTTTAAAAGATTACAAAGATTGTCTACGTTGTTAACCATTACCGTGTCTTATTCACATAATTACATTGTTGGTTTTTGTATAATATTTTTATGTGTACACCATGTATGTGCTTAGAGAAAAGAAATATGTTTTTTTTAAAACTTACATTTTATATTATGCCAGCATAGAAAGCCAGCATTCCCATACTGGTGGTTATTACACAAGGTGTCTCTACCCCTGGAATTAGCGACATCAGAGCACAGCCCAGCAGGTGGCGGGGGGCAGGCCTTGGAGTGGTTTGCACGCCCCTCCTTTGTCACAGGGCAGACGCAGGTTCTGTGATACTCTGTCTGACAGCAGGCACAAACCGAATCATGTAAATCATTGGCAGAGAATTCCTAGTGTTACTCAGGACAAGAATTTGTAGGGCAGATAAATATTGTATCATTTCACTGACATGTGGAATCTAAAGAGTGAATGAACAAGCAGAACAAAACAGAAACAGGCTCACGGGTACCAAGAACAGACTGGTAGTGGCAGAGGGAGGAGGGTGAGGCGATGGGCAGAGTAAGAAGAGGATTGAGAGGCCCACACCCCCGGTTACAAAGGGAACGAGCCACAGGAGGCAGTGGGCAGCCTGGGGATGTCGCCAGTAAAAGGGTAATGGCTGTGTGTGGTGGCAGATAGTAACCGGGTGTATGGTGGTAATTATTTTGTAATGTTCAGAAATGTCAGGGCTCCCCTGGTGACTTACTGGTAAAGAATCCGCCTGCCAGTGCAGGAGACGAGGGTTCCATCCCTGATCCAGGAAGACCCCACATGCTGCAGAGCCGCTAAGCCCGTGTACCACGACTGTTGAGCCTGTGCTCCAGAGCCCCCGTGACACAGCTTCTGAGGCCCGCACACCCTAAAGCATCCGCTCATGTAAGAGAGAAGCCACCTCAGGGGAAGCCTGCGCCCCGCAACCAGGAGAAGACCCTGCTTGCCACAACTAGAGAAGAGCCCATGTGGCAAGAGAGACATGGCACAGCCAAAAATAACTAACTAAACAGATTCAGATAATAAATGTTAAAAAACATCGAATCACTATGTTGTACACCTGAAACTGATGTAATATTGTAAGTCAGTTACTGTTCGGTTAACATTTCCTGGAGACCGTGCTTCGCTGGGTCTCCTTGGGTTGTGTTGGACGGATGTCTGGAAGGGCACATGGTCTCCGTTCTGACTGCAGTGGAGCCACGTTAGAGTTTAGCTGTTGACTGGCTGTCCTGCAGGTTCTGTATGTTGATCCACATGATGCTTAGGGTAAATGAATGGGTGAACAATCATAAAAAGAAATCTAAGGTAGAAAAATCTGGAAAAAGATGGAACTAACCTGAATGGCCAAATCTTCCCAAGGTTAACTGAGTTGCTACTACATAGTAGGCCACCAGCTTCTGCCTGGTATGTAAAGCCAGATTTATAGATGGAGTCCATGTGCTAATCTCTAATAGTTCTTACTATATAGGAACTGCCTTTGGCTTCCTCTGCCAGCCAAGCAGAGTAGAAAAATAGGTTGTTGTTTTCCCTTTAAACACGTTATTAGGTTAAATATACACATTCTCCCCTCATATTTAGTGGCTCTTGAAATGGCCATATCAGTATTTTGCTTCTATTTTTTAATATTTCAATTTATTTTAATGCTTATATCTGCTTCTGTTTGGCACAGGTCCAGATGTGAAGAAGCTGTGTGTCCTTAGTCAGATTTTGAAGGATACATCCGTAGCCATTGATCGTGCAATTATTACTAGCTACAGCCTTGAGAATTTTCAGCATGAATGTAGGTCAATTGTGGAAAAACTGGAGACAGACGGACACTTTACTTTGGCCAGGAGGGTAGCAGAACTAGCTGAGCTACCTGTGGACGACTTGGTAATTGAAGAGGTATCATTAGTCTTTTGTTTAAAAACTGAGCTGTTTGAACCAGCATTATTTGGAGAATTCAGTGAGATATGTGACTTATCAGAGATGGTACTTTTTCACTTTTGACAAATAGGTTACTTTCAGACATGGATGAGCCTGTGATGCCCATTTTTGAGGAATGTTTGCTTGAATATAAAGTTGGCTTACAGGACATGCTTCAACTGTATTGAATAGAATTAAGTACAGTGTGGCTTCCTCTTGACCTTCATTCAATTAGATAAATTTAGAATTGTTTTTCATACTTTTAACTTTCCAGATAAAATATCCAGGATCATCTGTAGCCAAGTCCCATGTTCTCTAGTTTGATTTGGATTCTTACAAGTACGGTTTACTTAGGGAGCATTAACATTTTTGATACTTCTTTATCTAGGAAAAGCTAAGAATTGCTTTGCTCAATTTCACAGATAACACAGGAAATGCAGACCTTAAAGCACATTGACCAGTGGTCCCTGAAACAAGCACGGATTGACTTCTGGAAAAAATGTCATGAGAATTTTAAGAAAAACTCCATTTCCAGCAGAGCAGTTTCTTCTTTTTTCTCAGCCCAGGCTCTGTGGGCAGGTGAGTGCCCCACTGCAGGGGGCCCCAGCAGCTCCGAGGAGCGCCACCTGCTGCTCACGCTGGCAGGGCACTGGCTCGCCCAGGAGGACCGGGTGCCTTTGGAGGAGCTGGAGGACCTGGAGAAGCAGATCTGGCTCTGCCGTATCACCCAGCACACCCTCAGTGGGGGCCGGGAGGAAGGAGAGCCCGGAGCGTCTCAGCAGGTCTCAGCTGGTGGTGAACTTTCCTCTGACGGCTTAGCCAGTGAGTTTTCATTCTCTAACTTGGCTGTTCTGAACACATCAAAATACTTAGAACTTAATGGCCTTCCATCCAGAGACATTTGTGACAATAAACTGAACTGGAAGGAGCAGGCGTCCCTAAACTGCTTGATCGGGCGCCTGTTGGATGATGGCTGTGTGCATGAAGCGAGCCGAGTGTGCCGGTACTTCAGTCTCTACAACCAGGATGTCACCTTGGTGCTGCACTGCAGAGCACTGGCTTCGGGGGAGGCCGGTGTGGACGACCTGCACCCAGAGATCCTCGCGCTCTTACGAAGCGCTGAGCTTCCTGAGGAAGAAGAGGAAGCTGGCATCCCCCTAAGGAAAGTCCAGAGCAGTAAGTGAAGGTCACACTCCCGACTCCTGTGAGGTGCCGTTTGGCATTCTCTGCAGGTAGAAAGAGTCTTTTGACACACCAGTTACACTAAGTTAAGGGTAATCCGTCAACTAGGTAATTAACTAGTCAGTGAAGTAGAAACACCTGTATTTTTAACTCACTATGTAGCAAGATAGAGGGAATCTATCTGATTTAAAATTAATTCACTGAAATTTATTGTATGTAAATAATCATGTTTCCAATTGTACATGATCACATTTAGAATTATGGTTGATTTTTTTTACATTAAGCTTAAATTCTGTGATCTTGCTAAACTCACTTATCCTAAGAGTTTTGTAGACTTCTTGGGATTTTCTATGGAGACAGTCATATCTGCAAATAGAGGCGGTTCTATTTCCTTCTTTCCTATCTATTTACCTTATTAATTATTCTTGCTTTATGGTACTAGCAAGGACTTCCATCACATCCTTGCTTGTTACTGGTCTTAGGGAGGAGGCATTTAGCCTTTCATCATTGAGTATTATATTAACTCTAGGATTTTTGAAGATACCTTTGTCATGTTGAGGAAGCTCTATTCCTAATTTGCTGAGAGTTTTTATCATGAATCAATGTTGAATTTTGTCTTTTTTTTCTTCATCCATTGATATGATTGTGTTTTCTTCTCTAGACTAGTAGTACAGTGCGTGTGTGTGTGATAAGTCGCTTCAGTCGGGTCCGACTCTTTGCAGCCCTAGGGACTGTAGCTCACCAGGCTCCTCTGTCCATGGGGATTCTTCAGGCAAGAATACTGGAGTGGGTTGCTGCGTCCTCTTTCGGGGGATCTTCCTGACCCAGAGATTGAAACCATGTCTCACGTCTCCTGCATGGGTGGGCAGATTCTTTATCACTAGTACCGCCTGGGAAGCCCCAGTAATACAGTAGATTACGTTAGTTGATTTTTTAAAATAATGAAGCAGCTTTTTGTACTCCTAGGAGAAACCTCACTTGGTTATAGTACATTATTCTTTTTGATCTATTACTGGGATCAGCTTGCTTTGCTGAGAATGTTCACGTTTATGTGCATGAAGAATATTCATGTGCACTCTTCTCTTTATTCTCTCTTTGGTTTTTGCGTCATAGTGATGACACTTGCGTGAGTTGGAAAGTTTCCCTCCTCTTCTCTCTTCTGGAAAACTTTGTATGGAATTGGTGTTATTTCTTCTTCAAATGTTCCATAGAATTTAGCAGTAAAACCATCTAAACCTGGAGATGTTTGTTTTGGAAGATTTTAAACTACACATTTAATTTATTTCATGGTTATATGACTGATCGGGTTATTATTATTATTTTTTTTATCTTGGGTGGGTTTTGGTAGTTTGCGTTTTTTGAGGAAACCTTCTTTTCTTGCCTTGGGGTTATTTTAACAGTCTGTAGTCTTCCATTTTAATTTGGGATTTTGACTGTATAGCTTTGCATATTTTTTTTTTAATTGCTTGCTTTAAGGGTTACATTAAACATTTGTAACTTTTCACAGTCCACTTAAAATCCTGTTTTCCCACCTCAGCTGACGGGTAGAGACCCTGTGGGTCACTCCTCTCCCTTTATGTCCAAGTTGCCTGATTCGGTGACTCCTACATACATTGGAAACTTCATCAAACAGTGCTGAATTTTTTGTTTTCAACTGAAAAATATGTTTTAAGAAACTTGAGAGTAGTTTATTATCAGTACATTTCCCCATACATTCACAGTCTTTTTTTTAATCTTTTGGCCATACCGCACGGCGTATGCGAGCTTAGTTTCCTCACCAGGGATTGGACTCGTGCCCCTTTGCATTGGAAGCGCAGAGTCTTCACTGCTGGACTGCCAGCGAAGTTCAGGTGTTGACAGTTTTGCTGCTCTTCCTTCACTCCTGATGTGCCCAGTCCCCTCTAGTCCCTTCCGTCTGTCTGGAGGACCCCTCTAGCGGTCTTTTCAGAGGCAGATGGTTCCCGTTGGCAGTTTTGCTGCTCTTCCTTCACTCCTGATGTGCCCAGTCCCCTCTAGTCCCCTTTCCGTCTGTCTGGAGGACCCCTGTAGCCGTCTTTTCAGAGGCAGATGGTTCCCGTTGGCAGTTTTGCTGCTCTTCCTTCACTCCTGATGTGCCCAGTCCCCTCTAGTCCCTTCCGTCTGTCTGCAGGACCCCTGTAGCCGTCTTTTCAGAGGCGTCCGTCAGAAGCAGATTGTTGCCGTTTTTTTACTTCAGTTTTTTGTTCATCTGAGAATGTCTCTGTTGCACCTTCAATTCCTGAAGGCTGATTTTTTGCTGGATATAGAATATTTATTCTTTTCTTTCCACACTTAAAAATGTTCCGCCACTTCCTTTTGACCCGCATGATATTTGATGAATAATCTGCAGTCATTTGAATTGCTGTTCCCCTGCAGATGATGCGTTTTTCTCTTGTTGCTCTCAAGATTTTTTGTCTGTCTTGTCAGCAGCTTGAATTTTGGCCGGGGGGTGGTGTGGGTTATGCTGTTTGAGCTTCTTAAGCATGTAGGTTTACCAAATTGAGGTAGTTTTCAGACGTCATTTTTTAAAAACATTTTTTCAGCACCATGCTCATACTGCTCTTCTGGGGCTCCAGTGACGTGAACCTCAGAACGTTTGTCGTCGTCTCCAAAGTCCCCGAGGCCTCGCTCAGCTTCTTCAGTTTTTCTTTCTCTGTTCGTGTCTTCATTTTCACTGACTCGGGCATTTCTGTTCTGTTAGTTTTTATTTCTGTGATTTTTAAATTTCAGTTCTAAAATTTCCTTTTTATTCCTTATACCTTTTATTTCTTTGCTAAGACTTTGTTTTTCTGTTTATCTTGTGAGCATTCGTAACTGCTTATTGGAACGTTCGTAGTAGCGGTTTTAAAGTCTCTTTCAGGTAATTTCAGCAGTCACGTCACTTTAGTGCTGGGTTTCAGCATTTCTTTTCTTACATGAGTTGAGCTGGTCCTGTATTTTTGTATGCTGAAGAATTTTGCATTGTATCTTGGACATTTTGAGTAGTATGTTATGAGATGTTGGGTCCTGTTTAAATCCTATGAAGAATGTTGATATATTTTTAGCAGGCAATTGACCTGGTTAGGTTCAGACTACAGGTGCCAACCCGCCTTGTGTGGGCTGTGGTTCTAACCTCCGTTTTCAGTTTCTTTGTGGTGCTGTTCAGATCCACCCTGTGTGTGCCGTCCCGCGCTCAGTCTGCAGCCTGGGTAGTGATCTGTCTGTTGACTCACTCCTCTGTTGTTGAGTCTCTGGTTGTTGGTCAGGACCAGATCCAGAGTGCAGAGCCCAGGAATGGATGGGCCCTAATGTTTATGAACAGCTTTATTTTATTGGGTTGCTTTCTTGAATCTCCCTCCTGGGTACTTTCTGGTTGCCTGAGGCTTCCCTTTTCAGTCTTGTGGCCAAAGCTAGAGTTACCAGTTACCCCATTCTGTCATAGACTTTTCCTGACTGCCTGCATCTTGAGCCAGCTGAAAGGATAATGCAAAAAGGAGCAGGGACTCACTCTGCCCGCTTAGGACCGGAGCCCCTCTGTTCTGAAAAGAAGGTTCCTCTCTGAATTTTGGCTCTTGCCAGCTGCCACTGCAGCCTGCCCACCACAGCTAAGGGGTTGCTTTAAGAGCAGAGACCAGAGATAATGGGCACTCCTGGGAGTTCCTTTTCCACTCCTTGAGCCTGTTCTAGAGGACGTTTCCTGCAGTGCTCCTTCTCTCTGTGAGCCGCAGTGATGGGCTCTGGGTTTCCGGCGGCGCTGCATTCAGTCTGGAGCCGCAGTGATGGGCTCTGGGTCTCAGGCAGCACTGCCTTCAGTCTGGAGCCGCAGTGGTGGGTTCTGGGTTTCCGGCGGCGCTGCGTTCAGTCTGGAGTCACCAGCAGGGAGACAGTGGCAGTGCCGGTTATCGTCAACCCACCTGCTGCTGTTTCCTTTTCAGAGTCTTCATAGAGCGCTCTGTGCCCTGGGTCTAGGTTTTACGTTGAGTTCAGTGGGAGAGACCTAGAAATGGAAACCCTAATGAAGGATTTTAAGCAGGGGAATAACATGGTCTGGATTCCTTTTTATTTATTTGTGTTTAAAAGTATATTTTTAAAAAAGTAATATCTTAAATGCCTAAGTATATTCTTAATGTAACAAATCATACAATACGGAAGTGCATAAAGTAGAAGAGTAAAAGTTATTTGCCCGTTCAGCACCACCCCCACCAGGTTCCCCAGAATAACATCTTGTACTTGGTGTGCATTGTTTTCTGTGTGTGGGCTTGCACACGTGCGTGGACATGTGCTCTGTCAGTACAGATAGATGAGCCTCGTTCTTCTAGTGGCTGCGGAGTACTGTATGAATGTATATGATTTTTTAGTAATGATTCACTGATACACACTTAAAATTTTTCAGTTTTGTTTTTGCTATTAGGAACGGTGTCATGTAAATATTCTTTCCTACTTTTTTCCCCTAATAGGAAACCCTTTATCAAATTGAAGTTTTATTGTAGGCTAAGAGCTTTTTTTTCTTTTTTCTTTTAAAGAGAAACCAGGAATGGCTTTTACTTTTACTATGCCTTTAAGATATCTATCCAGATGATCCTTGATTTTTGTGATCTGTATTCTATAGTGCAAAGGGCACCAAGTTTGCGAGGCTGAACTGGGGGAGCAGGAGACAGGGAACATCCTCTTAGATGCAGGGGGTAAAGGCTGGACCTCAGGTGGTGACTGCAGAGATGTTCTGAGATACAGTCAGGCAGACCTGGTGACTGACTGGATAGAAGGGGAAGCTGGGAGGGGGCGCTGGGAGGGGGGGAGAGTCGGGCAGGTGTCTTTGATGGTCTCTGGCATGTATATTAGGTGGCTTTGAGTCTTGTTTAGCCTCTGAGACCTTCGGAGTATCCTGGGCTTGGATTTCCTGGACAAAGGCAATGACAGAAGTGTCAGTGGGGTGTGGGTCCTGTTAGAAGTGGTCCCAGACCCGGGGGAGTCAGCAGCGTGCAGTGAAGGACGCTGTGAGCAGAGAGGCAGAGTCACGGGGGCTGAGAGGAGGCCTTGCAGCCCCCACGGACCTGTGTTTGCTTCCAGCTGCCAGTCTGGACAGCCAGTCGTTTGTGATGCTGCCCCCCGCGGATGAAGTGGTGACGAACCTGGAAACTCTGACCAGCAAGTGCCTCCACGGGAAGAACTACTGCCGCCAGGTCCTCTGTCTCTATGAGCTCGCCAAGGTGCGCCCGCGGGGCCCCCACAGGGAGCTGCCTCTGAGCGGCCACGGGGGGTGGACGTTGCCCAGTCAGCCCGTCAGTGATGGCCGTGGCCTGGGAGGGGGGCTCGCCAGCGCGTCGACCCCTGTAAATCCACGCCCTGAACCGTGGAAGGGAGCTCTCCACGAGGATTCCAAGCTTTAAAATAAACTCGAATGTAAAGACAGGAGCCAGAGCAGCCAGGAAGTGTTTTGGCTGGTGCGGGTTGAGGGAAAAACGATTTGATTCTAAATGCAGTGGAAGCATTCAAGAGAAAGCAAGCCAAGTGCTAACAGCCCTGCCTTGGACAAAGCTCAGAGACATCTTTGGAAATTAAGGATTGCCTGCTGCCATGGGAACAGTAAAGAAGGGCTCTGCCTTTTATTTAGGTTTCATGACATTTGAAAAGCTCAGTGTTCGGTGAGAGAGGGTAAGTCACCTGATGATTTCTGAAGACAAACCTTTCTCTTGCTTGGATTCAGCTCATTGGCAAAGTGATAGAAGGGACTTGAAAAACGTGTTTGCTTCTCGTAAGCTTCCTGCTCAGGGTGAGGGATCCTGAAGTTCAGAAAACCATGGCATCTGTCCATGTCAGATTTCGGGAAGGGTGGTCTTCTGCTGGCTTTTGTCTGGCTCCTAATGACGGCGTGGATTGCCTCTGCCTTCCTCTCAGGAGCTGGGCTGTTCCTACGCAGACGTTGCTGCCCAGGATGGTGAGGCCGTGCTCCGGGCAATCTTGGCGTCTCAGCAGCCTGATCGATGCAAGCGAGCTCAAGCCTTCATCGGCACCCAGGGCCTCAAGCCAGACACAGTGGCTGAACTTGTGGCTGAAGAGGTGACCCGGGAGCTGCTGACGCCATCGGAGGGAACAGGTGCCCTGCTCTCAGTCTGCCCTGGCCTTTCAGACCACAGTCTCCAGCTCCTTGCATTAGGGGGTTGCTGTTATGTTCATATACATGTTGTATGCTGTCCTTGCAAAGTGCCAGGTTGCACTTGAAAGAGAACACATTGCATTTATTTTCTCTTTAAAAATATTTACTTGTTTATTTTTGGCCGTGTTGGATCTTCACTGCTGTGTGCGGGCTTTTTCTAGTCGCAGAGCACGAGGTCTCCTCTCTAGTTGGGGAGCACAGGCTTCTCACCGTGGTGGCTTTTCTCTTGTTGCGGAACATGGGCTCTGGGCACATGGGCTTCAGTATCACTGCACGTGGGCTCCGTAGTTGGAGCTCATGGACTCAGTAGCTGTGATGCATACATAGGCTTAGTTGCACTGTGGCATATGGGATCTTCCAGGACCAGGGATCAAACTGGTGTCTGCTGCAATGCAAGGTGGCTGCTTAACCACTGGACACCAGGGAGGCCCTGCATTAATTTTCCTACCGTTGCTTTTTGTTTATTGCTTTAGGATTATGTTTAGAGTGACAGTGCCTTTCTCTGAGCTGATGAGCTCCTACTGTCCTGTACGATGGCATCTCACCTGCGGCATTGGAGCCCAGCGAGAGGACAGCTGCCCGGGGAGCTCCCTCGGCACAAGCTCCTGGGCCCAGGCCTGCACGGTGGCCTCCCGCCCTGGGGCCCCTGTTTTCCTCTGACCTCTCTCACGGTAAAACTGGTACCTTTCTCCACATCTTTCTGTACAGGACACAAGCAGGTGTTTACCCCAGCAGAGGAAAGCCAGACATTTCTTCAGCTGACCGCTCTGTGTCAAGACCGCACCTTGGTGGGCATGAAGTTGTTGGAGAAGATTTCCTCCGTTCCCCATGGGGAGCTGTCTTGCAGTAAGTTGTTGGTCATCTTCTTACACATTTTGGGCCAGAGCAGGTCACTGAGAAGTCTTCTGTTTGGATCCTTGTTCCTTCTCTGGATCCCTCCTCCTCCAGGATTGTTTATAAGTTCTTAGTAGAAAGCTGTAAGTTCACTGAAGAAAAGTTAGAAAATATATGTGGAAATGGAGCCCAAAATTTAAAATCACACCAAAAAGTAACCTTTTCCCATTTGGTATATTTAGCATATTTTAATCTTACATTACCCTGCAAAATGGCTATTATTGTCCCCATTTTAGAAGGAAACTGAAGCTTTAGAGAAGTTGATTGTAACTTATTCTGTGACGTAGCTGGCATGTGAACTGTGTGATTTCAGAGCCCGCTCATTCCACAGTGGCGGGGTACTCACTCAGCAGTGTGCGTCCCTCTCATCTTTCTCCACGCAAGTCCGTAGGTTTTTATTTTTTTTAATGGCATTATACTGTGGATACTACTTATAATTATGAGTATGCTATCATTAATATCTGTCCATGACACTATTCTACATAATTTTAATGGTTACACAGTATTTCTCTTACATGTAATTTTAAAAGGTAGACCCTATTACAGGAGCTGCAGATTGCTTATAGTAACTTCTGCTACTTTAAACACTGTGACCGGCATGCTTACAGGCAGTCTGTGTGCACATCTATGATTACTTCTGTAAGAAAAATTCCTGATTCAGGAGCCTGCCCGTTTTTAAAGCTTTCAGTTCAGTCACTCAGTCGTGTCCGACTCGTTGTGACCCCATGGACTGCAGCACGCCAGGCCTCCCTGTCCGTCACCAACTCCTGGAGTTTACTCAAACTCATGTCCATCGAGTCAGTGATGCCATTCAACCATCGCATCCTCTGTCATCCCCTTCTCCTCCTGCCCCCAGTCCTACTCAGTATTAGGGTCTTTTCCAATGAGTCAGCTCTCACATGAGGTGGCCAAAGTATTGGAGTTTCAGCTTCAACATCAGTCCTTCCAATAAACACCCAGGACTGATCTCCTTTGGGATGGACTGGTTGGACCTCCTTGCAGTCCAAGGGACTCTCAAGAGTCTTCTCCAACACCACAGTTCAAAAGCATCAATTCTTTGGTGCTCAGCTTTCTTCACCATCCAAATCTCACATCCATACATGACCACTGGAAAAACCATAGCCTTGACTAGACGGACCTTTGTTGGCAAAGTAATGTCTACACACACACACACACACACACACACACACACACACACACACACACACACAGCCAAATTTACTTAAGAAAAAAAAAATTCACTTCTCCCTCTTAAGCAATGTAGGAGAGTATCATTTCCTGGGATGCATTGAAAGGGAAAGTGTTAGTCACTCAGTCATGTTCGACAGTTGATAAGCCCATGGACTGTAGCCCACCAGGCTCCTCTGTCCACAGGATTCTCCAGGCAAGAACACTGGAGTGGGTTGCCACTCCTTCTCCAGGGGACCTTCCCAACCCAGGGATGGAACCTGGGTCTCCTGCATCTCAGGCAGATTCTTTACATTTGAGCCACCAGGGAACATTATACTCTGCAAATCTGATAGATGCAAAAAAAAGGCATCTTACTGATGTTTAGTGAACAAGTGAGATTTTAAGAGGTTGAACAGTTTTATTTTTAAAATAACCTTCTGGGAATTCCCTGGCAGACCAGTGAATTTGCTTTCACTGCCGTAGGCCCAGGTTCAGTCAGGGAACTAAGATTCTGCAAGCTGTATGGCACAGCCAGAAAACAAGTACAAATTCTGCATCTCCTGTCAGTCAGGAGTATCTACTGAGTACTGACTGTGTGCCAGTTACTCTCAAAACCAGGACTGGTGGACACGTTAAACAGCAGCCCTGGAGCTCACAGACTAGGGGCGTTGTACACAGTAAGCAGACCAGTGGTGTCAAGAAGTGTTTGGAGAGGAAATGTGTAAACCAGGGCCTGAAGGGTTAGGAGTGAGTAGGTCCGGGGAGGGCCCAGGGTGCACAGGCCCTGTGCGCACTCAGCACAGTGTGTGTCAAGGCTGGAAAACCCTCTTGTGGCTTCCAGTGCCACAGATACTTTTCTATTTCCCTTTTAATTGTGTTCATAGTGATTGTGTGTAGCAGTTTTAAATTTGTGTCACCAAATCTTAATCGGAAAAGTCCACAGAAGCACCAAGTGTCAGATGGCACTTGATTAGGCCCTGACGCTCCACTGAGCTGCAGAGAACGCCCTCAGACTCACGTTGGCAGGTACTCCCATCAGTCTGTGTGCAGGAAGTTTCTCCATCTTTAGGAAGCTAGGATTCTTTGTTCTCACTGTTTGAGCCTTTTAGAAGCGCTATCACTGTATGTGGACTGTCTTTGAGGAGAGTTAACCCTGTGCTGTCACTGAGAGAAAAACTGACTTCGTCAAGGGGCTGTCCCAGAGCTAGAACTGGTGCAGCCAGGGATCTCAGGACTGGTGAGAGCGCCTTCTCCAGAAGGCCCCGTCACCCTCCGGCCAGGCGCAGAGCGAGATACCGGGTAGCGGGAGTGGACAGTCCTGTCTTACGCGTGCCCACCCCACCCAGCCACAGAGCTGCTGATCCTGGCTCATCACTGCTTCACGCTGACATGCCACATGGAAGGCATCATCCGAGTCCTGCAGGCTGCCCGGCTGCTCACTGACAACCACTTGGCCCCCAGTGAGGAGTACGGGCTGGTGGTAAGTCACCCCTGACCCTTGCCCCCCATCCTGAGACCACCTTTGACAGGGCAGGTGGGCTGGAGGCCGTCTCAGAGCTGATGTCTCAGGGAATCTGCCCGTCTTGATACCGCTACCTACTTGGTAGCTGGCTGGGCAGCTCAACCCTCTGCCCAGGGTTTGGTTTCTGTCAGAATCCGAGATCGCGCCAAAGGAACAGGAATCAGAGAGGATCCCTGCTCCAGGCTGTCACACCCGTTCACCCCAGGCTGTTAGCTTTTCCAGAGGGCTAAGACAGCAGTCACTTTCCCCGCAAAACAAGGCTCAGACCCGCCTCTTGTACGTGAATTGAAAGGCGCTGACAACTCAAGCTTCCTGTACCTCTGCAAATTCTGTAGGCTTGAAACTGACCCAAGTGGCTGAGCAAGCCGTTGGGTGCTGTAGTTAGGAGTGTGGGGACAGACGGGTACCTGCCCAGGAGGATGGCCCTTCAGCACGCGATAGTCATGTTTAGACAGCAGAGGAGGGGACGGCCAGTGACCAGCATTTCTGAATCCTCCAGAGAAGGCCCCTGTTGAGGACATGGGACCAGTAGGGAGGGAGACAGACGAGGAGGAAGGGAGTGAAGCGGGGCAGCCTGGCCATTAACCCTGCTCCCTGCTGGAGCCTGGTATTTGAAAGCAGCCGAACCGTGGAGGAGGTGGTCTGGCGCAGAGCGTGCCAAGCATCGCTGACGCAAGCTGCTCTGTCTCTGCAGGTGCGTCTCCTCACTGGCATCGGGAGGTACAATGAGATGACGTACATATTTGACCTGCTGCATAAAAAGCACTACTTTGAAGTGCTCATGAGGAAGAAGCTGGACCCTGTAGGTGCACAGTATCTTTGAGCTGCTGCTCTCCTGACGCTCGGGAGTCTCAGGTTTTCTCAGGAATAATCCCAGTCGGGGCGAGAACTAAGGACCTCCCTCAGACATACACTGAAACCAGTAGCTTAAGGTCCAGAGCTCCAGCCAGGTCACAGATGTGCTGATAGATGCTGAATAATGAAGAACACGTGTCCTCACTCCCTGTCCCAAGGCCTGCTTTGGCAGGGGCAAAAGCCCCTCCCTCCCTGGGTTAGAGTGGAGAGTTTTCACGGGACCATGAAAAAGTGTTGCTTAAGAGCTGTTCACCTGTGGATGCCAAGCCCTGGGCCTAGAAAGCTGTGGAGCTGCTTAGGGTGACCAGGAAGGAGGCTGGGAAGCAAAACCCTGACTCGCCAGGCCTTTGGCCTCTGGGTTCTTGTCTGTCCTTAGACAAGCTGTGTGTCTGAGGCATGTGTGTGACACCAGGCATGTCACTCTGAGAGCCTGTTTCCAAGTCTTTCATTGGCTGATTCATTGTTTCTACCCATTTCACCTCCCTATGGGACTTCCCTGGCAGTGCAGTGGTTTTGGACACTGCTTCCAGTACAGGGGGCACAGCTTTGATCCCTGATTAGGGAACTAAGATTCCCGCATGCTGTGTGGCAGGGCCAAAAAAAATTAATTAAATTAAAACCTAGGTGCACTTTTGTTATCTGAGAACTTGGGCTAGCCGAGCAGGATTAAGAGACATATTTTTCTATATGTTGTGCACGTAGGAAGTAGCCTGCTTTTCTCAGTTAACAAGCAGCATTAAGAGAAGCAGAAAAACTCTCCTCAGTGTTGGGCCAGTTTCAGGACAAACCAGTCCAGTTATAAGGAAAGGAGCAAGGGGTACCTCCAGGACTTTTAAAATTGTTTTTGAGGTATTTTTGTTTCTGCAGTGAAGCATTCTTTTAATAACTTCGTTTCCAATTGCAAAAGTGATGCATGTTTAAGACATTTGCTTACTTCAGCAGCACATATACTAAAAACTAGAATGATACAGAGATTACCATGGCCCCTGCACAAGGATGACACAGAAATTTGTGAAGTATTCCATATTAAACACAAAACAAACACTTGGGAAACAGAACACGGAAAAAGCCTTGTGCTATCAAATATCCTTGTTATATCCATTTTAGCACTTTGGACAGAATTCAGAGTGGAATTGTGAGGACTCATGCACGTATGCACGTTAAGGCTTTTCCTCTGACAGGTCTGACTGTTCACACCCCCAGCCGGCAGAGAGGATGTGCCTGTTGGCTTATATTCAGGAGAGCATCAACATCTGTCTTCATCTGTGCCTCTCTGTTCCTTTTCCGTGGGAGTTTTTGAGGAACTTTGAGTGAAAGGCCTGGGTCAGTCCTGCCTGCTCTGCAGTGCCTGCTTGAGCCCTTGGTGTCCTTGTTTCTGGGCAGAGCGGCGCCCTGAAGACGGCCCTGCTGGACTACATCAAGCGCTGCCACCCAGGGGACAGCGAGAAGCACAACATGATCGCGCTGTGTTTTAGCATGTGCCGGGAGATCGGCGAGAACCACGAGGCAGCTGCCTGCATCCAACTGAAGCTGATCGAGTCTCAGCCCTGGGGTAAGCAGAGGTCACAGCAGCGCCCCCAGGGCAGTGCTGCTGGCCAGGGAAGGGTCTCAGGGCTAAGAACGGCAAGAAACCAGGAGACTGACACCCACCTCGGCTTCTTGACGTTCATCCAGTGGGTCTCAGCTGAACACAAAGGAGGTGGAAGGGGAGTTGGAAGGCATTTACCCCTCTTGTAGCCCTTGCGTCCAGAGGTGTCATCTGTCAGGAACCCGTGTATGCTGAGGCTGGGGACGCCTGCCAGGACGTTTGAGAGAGGAGTGAGGTAGACGGGGCAGTGACTCCCACTCCAGTGTGTGTAGAGGGAGGGAGCGAGCGTGTCTCACTTCACCTGAGACACACGCCGGCCTCCCTGTGAGCGCGAGCTGGGATGTTTCTCTAGCCCACCCTACTGCTGAGTGGGGAGAGAGTAGCCCACTTTGGGGGCCAGACACACCCATGTTTGCTCTCTCCCCTGCAGAGGACAGCGTCAAGGATGGGCAGCAGCTGAAGCAGCTGCTGCTGAAGGCCCTGACTCTGATGCTGGACGCAGCAGAGAGTTACGCTAAGGTACTGGGAGCCTTACTCCAGACTGGCCTTGGGGCTTGGTGTTGCAGTAGGAATAATTTTGTTCTGTTGCTTGAGGGGCCATAGGGGAGATGTCACAAAGTCTATCTGTGCCTGCCTCTACCCTTACCCCTCAGGATTCCTGCGTGCGCCAGGCCCTGCACTGTCACCGGCTCACCAAGTTGATAACGCTGCAGATTCACTTTCTGAACACTGGCCAGAACACAATGCTCATCAACCTGAGCCGCCACAGACTGATGGACTGTATCACGGCCCTGCCTCGGTTCTACCAGGTGAGCGTGAAGACTCACCGGTACCGCCAGCCTCGTCTCTCCTGAGGTCGCTGTCATAGGACCCAGAGGCTGAGCGGCTTCCCTAGAGGTCTCAGGTCAGCCAGCTCTCCTGACTGTGCTGTCTGATCCATCCCGCGGCCTTTCCACAGTAGTACTTCTTACCAGCATGTTGTCTGGGCAGAGGTTGGAGACCAGCGAGACAGCATCCTGTCCCCTTTCTCCATACTGTTAAGCCTTTGCACTTTGACAGTTGAGGTTCAGGGGAACATCCCTGCTCGTGGTCCCGTGAGCACCTCTGAGCCCAGCGTTTCCAGAATGGGTGCAATTCTGGGTTAACATAAAAAGCCAGGGCTTCTGGGAGGCTGGTTCCAGTCCTTTAACAAGGAGGGATAGTTACCAGGGACTCAGCCCTTTCTCTGAGCAGAGCTGAGTGAGTGAGAAAAATATTCATCAGCAGTTCTTTTAATCCAGTGTGAAGATTAGAAACACTGAAGGAAGGTATTTGGGGTGTCAGGGGAAGGGTAATATCAAACTTTTCACCAACCCTGATAGCCTTTAACATCATCAGTAACGGTCACCCTCACCGAGAGTGCACAGTATTGAGTTGTTTTCTAGAATCGTTGGCCTCTAATGGTATCCTCCTTTCCCCCCCATCCCTTCAAGGCTTCTATTGTGGCAGAGGCCTATGACTTTGTTCCTGATTGGGCTGAAATTCTGTATCAACAAGTGATTCTTAAAGGAGACTTTAATTACTTGGAAGAATTTAAGCAGCAAAGGTTATTAAGACCCAGTATATTTGAAGAGATTTCAATAAAGTAAGTATTAAGATGCCTCTGCTTTGATATCAGGCATGGGTAAGAATTTTATAGCTATAACATTTTATAGGTATAACATGTCTAACCCCTTGGCTTGAGATGGCAAAGAGCTGTCAAGACTATCCAGAAGGATAAGATCTTCTAAAACAGATTTATGCGGAGGAATGCGAAGAGTTTGCTTACGATGCTCTGAACCTAAAATGGGAGGAGAGCTCCTGAGCTGGCCTGAGGTGCCCGAAACACTCAACATCAGAAGATCCCTTTGGAGCAGGAAAGGAAGGACAGCGTTAAGATGCTCCTTTTTAATGAAATTCCATTGTTACCAAGCACTGATAGCGAGGACTATACTAATACCCTAACACTAGTCTGATTTCCTAGACTCAGCACCTTCTTCTCTATAGACAGTGTAAGTATCAGAGCTGATAGCCCTTGCTCAAGATACAGTATCTTAACCTCTACATTATTCTTGCTTCTCTGTTCAGATGTAAACATCATCAGCCTACAGACTTTGTTCTGAAAAACCTGACGAAGTTACTCACGTATTGTGAAGATATCTACTTGTATTACAGGCTGGCATACGAACACAAACTTGTTGATGTTGTCAATGTGCTTCTGAAGGACCCTCAGACCGGGTGCTGTCTGAAGGACATGCTAGCAGCTTAGATGGATTCAGATGACACATGAGGACGGTTACTGCCAAGAATTCTCAAGTGCCTGTTTTCTTACACTGAAATGAGGTACTTACAGATGTTTGTAGTCAGACTAGAGAGAAATGCACTGGGGATCGCTGATGTCTGATTGTAAATCAGGACTGACCATACCAGTCCTTTGTGAATCGTGGGTAAAGAATGAGAAATTTTCACAAGGAAATTCCTTTTCGAACATGATCATGCATCTAGATCATTGTCTCTCTATACCAATGTCTATATGTTGGTATTGAGATCACAAGTTCCATCTTCCTCAGGATAGTTTTACTTTAGGAGATGAGACCATATTTAGTAAAGAATAGCTGTGCCTGCAGATTCCAGTTTCAAAGGAATTTAATATTACTTACACAGTTGAGGAACAGAGGATACATTTCCATTTGTTAGAAACTGATCTCGATAATAAAATAGATTTTAAATTCAGTGTATGTCATTATTACTGCTAAGGAAATCTTAGCCCTTGGCTGCCTTAAAGGAAGAAATCTTTATTGGCTGTAATTATTGCTGTAGAGTCAATGCATTCTGTAAATTCCTCAAGTCAAGTCATCTCCACTTGGTGGTCTACAGAGCTCTGATTGAGGCTCCTACTCCTATGTAAGAGAAATTTAAAATACTTGCTCTGTCCCTATTTTTGATTCCGTGGCAGGTTCCAAAAAAGACTAACCACAGATTTGGTTAAATTGATTTTACCAGAATATATACAATAGAGAAGACCACCCAGGTACAGCCATCACCTGAGTTATAAGCTCAGTTACTCCAAATAAATACTTCCAGGTAATTAATTAGGCGTTAGCATCTAAGCAACCAAATAACTTCTCTAAATAAATAAGAGGAATGCAGCGCTATACCTCTTTTGCTCGAGTGACACTATTAAGGACTTTGCAAATCACTTTTCTTCTAAAACTACATCTACTCATCAAGCACTTATAAAAGCTTTGTTAAGTATAGAGAGAACTCGAGTCCCAAGAGCTTTGTTCTATACTCTCCAAAAATATCTCTTGGGAGGTAACACAAAATTTAACTCCTCACAATAGTGACTTTATTAAATTAGTTGCTTTATAAAACATTGTAGATGTCATAATTGTTAACATAACAATTTACCGAACTGTAGTTAACTGGTGCAGTTTGCTGAGCATGTTTTATAAAGGAAAGGAAATGCCAAAACCCTGTTCAAGTTGTCCCACTGCAGCCTTGGCGAACGCTTTGCAGCTGCTGTATCTTCACTCTGAGGTTAGCAGTCTTCTTTACAATGTATTTTTAACATCCTCACTCTCAATTTTAAGACAAAGCAATTTAATACTAGGTGCACACCACATGCCCTTGCAGCAGACCGCTTTTCTTGACAAGTTATGAAGTAGTTCAAGGAGGTATGGTTAAGGCTGTATTACTGAATGGTGCTGGTAAATACTACACAATTTTTTTGCCATGTTGCAACCTTTGTTTCCAATTGAGTGACTGCTGCTATGGAATCAGATAGCAACAATGACAACATTATTAGGTTTTGTTTTTTAAAACTATGATTTAGTAGCAACAGAGGTTCCCAATTTTAACCCCTTGGCAACAAGATCCAAGTTCCCTCATTTGCACATTTAGCACCTAAGTGTCAAGGGATTCAATAACCAGCACAAAAGATACTGCACTTCTGATTGTAGCATTTGGCAGAACTGAAAGGAAAGGAAGTTGTGCTACATGTTGAAGGGATTGTGGGCAACAGAAAGCAGACACCAGGAGAAGGTAAGACGTCACATGAAGTCCTCATAGTCGTGTGCGTATCCTCCGTCGTAAGCGCCGTAATCCGCCAGGTCGTCTTTCATGGTGGCCTTCAGCCCCCCTCCGGGAACCACACCTTTCTTCTTCTTCTTGGCTTTGCTTTGCTGAAGATAAAAGAGCGTTAAGTCGTTAAGACTTGATCCGCTATGGGCATCTTACTTGGTACAGCAACCCTCAGAGTCAAAAAAGCTCTGGTTCCAGAAAAACCTAGTTCTCTGAGATTCCAGAACCAAGGCAGAGTAAATTCTACTATTTAGAAGAACATGAACATATCTATGAACAAAAGGATGATGATGGCACTCACACTCCTGTTCTACTCCAATACAAATGGTACTGGTGGACTCTTAACCTCTCCTAACTACACTTGGTGAAAACATGTCTACACCCCAGTGTTTGTGTAATACACATTTCCCACACAGCTAGCTCTTTTACCTTTTCTTGCTTCTGTTTTTCACTGCAGAGTACAGTCAATGAATTGGTAATCTTTTTCAAGTCATCAATTTCCACTAAAAAAAGAATAATTTTTAAGAATTTCAGAGAATAAGTAAAAAAACAAAATACACATTCTTCACAGTGTCATGAGAAATCTAATGTGCCCATCATTAACTTCGGTAATTTTGAAAAGGCTGTGGATTTCTCCTAACATGATAGAGAATCTTAAGTCTATGGCTAGGCTCACAAACCAGAACTGTTTTAACGGCAAACCCAGCAACAAAACTTTATAATGATCTATAATCACCAAGACACCACTGTTAACCAGAAACTGGAAACATCTATAGCTCACAGTGCTCCCTACCACTCTTCCTTATCCACTCTAGACACACAAAATAACCGTGCCTTATGGAAATAACGCATCCTTGATTTTCAGTGAGGAGTATCTGAATCGATACGGAAGGCCAACCCATAAACCCACAGACGACAACTCCCCGGCCCTTGAGGTCTCCATTCTCTAGCACAAGAAGAAATACAAACATCTCGAACTAAGGCTTCCAAAAAATTGGCATAATATAGTGACTTTTCATATTGTGTAATTTTATCTTTTAGTAACTTCCCAAACTCTGTGAAGTCATCTCTTGAGGATGGGTTCATAGCATCTATTCCATAAGCTGTATTATTAACACCTGTAGGAGAAAGGGGACACACAAAAGACCAGAAAGATTTTTGAAAATTTAGAAACCTATCAGATGTCTAAATAACCCTATGATTTGATTCTAAACCAGAGGTTCTCAACCTGAGTCGACTGAAATCTGGACAGAACTCACGTGCTCTGTACACAGTGACTGCATCACAGGTTGTTTCAATACTTTGATACCTGTTCCAAAACAACAGCTCTCCTTTGTAAGTAAAACCCTCTGTATTTTGTGCATTTAAAGACAGTATGTTAAGAAGGGGACCATAGGCGTCACCTGGCCCAAAGGCATCCCTGGCACAAAAGGGATGCTCTAAAAGCATTTGTTCAAGAACAGCCCACAGCAAAGATGGAAGAGAAAGAAAAACAGCAAACAAACAACAATGGTTTCTGTGAAAGTATCCAGCTAACTACAGAAGCTAAGTAGGAGCAGACCGTGTGTTAAATCCCCAAAGAAAAATTAATCCAGCTTCAAAGGCTTCTTGGCTGTGAGACGCTAGGCTTCTGTGTGTGTACTGCGTGTGCTTAGTCGCATCCAACTCCCTGCAGCCTCATGGACATGGGGTTTTCTAGGAAAGAAGACTGGAGTGGGTTGACATTTCCTACCCCAGGGGATTTTCCCCACCCAGGGATCAAACCTGTGTCTCTTGCATCTACTGCACTGGCAGGCTGATTCTTTTAACACTAGCATCACCTATTCCTCAATAATCAAGTAATTACTTGTTAACACCGATGCAGTATTTTAGTATTAGAAACACGTTAAAATCCTATTAACCAAATGATCACTGTATGAATACATGTTTTTGCTTTTAATCTATAACTGGAGTCCCATCTTAGAATTTATCACCACATGAACCCTTCTCTTTAATAAACACATGGGTGGCTTTTACTATCCTATGAAGACAGGATAATGGGCATGTGCCCTCTGTAATGAGATGAGAGTGGTGGACACACGTCAAGCACTCGCCAGTACACAGGAGCATCCATAGCAACTCTTGAGATTGATGAAGATTCACTGAGAGGTTAGCTCACCCTTCCAGTGAAAAGGAGAACTATCACTACAGTCAGCCTGCTCGGTCCATTTTAAAGAAGGGACGGGGGAAGATCAAACCAGATCCTTGTAGGTTTCATTTCAAGGTTATTGAACTGTTTCAACAGGATATTCTACTCTGAAAAAGGACTCAATAAGCAGAGACAGCAAATCAATAAAATGAGAACTTTTAACTATTTCTCTGACTTTGTATCTTTATCCTCTGTGCCATGTAACTCCCCCTAGAACTCTCTAAACTTACTATTTACAGAATCCTGAACATACCTTTTAATCTTCTACACTAACCACAGCTGCAGGCATGGGACACAGAAATGGAAGTCCTCCGAAGGCAGGGCATGGCGAAGGCCAAGAAGGGAGGGGTACAGAAGGCACTGGGCACCAGGAGGCACAAGCTCAGCCTCACCAAGACCAGCGTGCTCTTGTCTGAATCCCACCCAGACTCAACACATGACACTCCTACAGTCACCATTTAAATCTCAGAAAGTTACAGATTTCACACTTCACCCAAATTTCATCCCGCTGATACATATACTTAAATCAGCAGTATACTTTATTTGAGTTCAATGACTTACTTTAATCATCTTTTATACAATACTCAAATTATTCAAAAATATGAGCATGTATCTCACTCTATGCTAAGTAATGAAACCTCAAATACAAGAGATTAAGAACTGCTTTCTAATACCTAAATTATGTTTCTTCAAAAAAGATTTTTCAAACTAGTAAGACTTCCACAGTATTCACTTACAACTTCAATACTACACTGTTACCACACCCCCACTTACCAAAAGTTTCTTTTGCTAATTCGAGGTCAGACTCTTCCTGTAACTTCTTAAGCCGCAGTTTATCTGCTAATTGTTCCTCTGGTGTTAGCACTTTAGGTTCTTCAGGTTCTTCTAACTAAAATGTAACAACAATGAAGTTTGAAAACAGCTGGTTATAATGAACACAGTACATGTCTGTACTGTATAATTTTTTTTCTACACATAAATAATAGCAAACATTCATAGTGTTTACTGTACTTCAATAAATTCTTTTAGATATTCTTATCCTAATGTTATAGGAAAAAACCCTGAGTCACAGATTAAGCAGCCTGCCCATGGTAACAGAAGGTTAACACAGGTGGTAATGTCACAGAATGGAGATGTGAAGACTGGGTTTATTTCATGGTAATTTTTTTAAATCAAGGAAGTTAGATTGCAGACAAGTTGAAAATAGCTCTCCTATATTCTGGCTAAAACTGTATACTGAAAAGGCTTTTCTAGAGTAACTTTGGTAATATTTATCAAGTCTAAAATATTATTATATGCTTTAATCAAATAATTCCACTTTGAGGTATTCCTCTTAAGAAACCAAAGATGCACATAAATATTTCACCAAAAGGAGGTCAAATGGGGTATTATTCATAATAATATCAAATAAATGTACAGATGATCTAAATGTTCCACACAACAGAATGGTTAAAGTATATGGCACATCCATAGTAAATATTATGTAGACATAAAAAAAAATTTTTTTTCAAAGAATTAGAAAAACATTTCCCCCTTATCCTTTTTATTCCACTTCTTCGAGATGACAGTTAACAGTCTAATTTATATCCTTTCTATATACCATGATATAATTTTCTATAACAAATATGTTACTAAGAGGAGATACTTTTGCTAATATTTATCAAAGTGGGGAAAAGGTGAAGGGAATTTGTGCCATTCACAATTATCCATGCCTGTGCAGTTTGAAGATTTTGATTCAGAAGGCCACTTCTGAAACAGGTCACATTTTATTTCTCCTGGAGAAGATTTTCTAGAAAAAGGGAAATATCTCAACTGTACTGAAGACCTGAACACCCTTATTTCCTGCATCAAAATTGAGTATGTTTTAACTCAATACTTCACCTAAGATAAAATTAATTCACTGAGTGTAAGGTGTCTTTATTTTGGAGACGAATATCAAGATAAAATAAAGTAAGTATAATGCTAAACTTCAGTGACCAACTTCTTACACCGAGCTATAAGAATCCAGTGCTTGTTTGGAACATATAAACATGCATGTAGGTATTTTTAGATATACAAATACAAGAGTACTAAAAAGCATCTAAAATGTTCCTGACTGGGGGAAAACAGACATTCTCACATATTGTTGGCCATGATAATTTGCTACTAAAAAGGAATCACAGTAGCTGATCAGGCCTAAGGGCGTTTACCAGATGAGCTGCTTGTGCCAGAGAACGAGGAACCTTTCAAAGACTAGCAGGGTTCTGTGAAACAGGAATATAGGAACAACTGAGAGGGAACCCTATTGTCCAACATTGGGACAATTTAAGCATAAAAAAAAAAATCACTATATCTAAATGAAATTCATAAAGACCTGTAGGTCCATAATTTTACTCAAAAAAACTGAAACCCGCAAAATCCTTCATTATTCATCCTTCATTATTCACCACTTAAAGTTCCCACATCCACTCCTTACTCTGAAAATTAGTTAATTAAAATACTTAAGCTTTTATGCTTTCCAGTACAAACCATATCCAAAGTAACCAAATAGAAAAAAAGGAAAAAAAAGCCAGCCAATAGGAAAATGGAAGTCATAGAATGAAGTATCACCGTTCTGCAACACCTCAAGAAATAATCAGGCAATGATCATCAATGACACTAAAACTAATCCTAAAACTGGATTACCAGTAAGAAGAAATCTGTAATTTTACAAGAGAAGGACCAGGTTGTCATCAACTTAACTCAGAAATCAATTTTCGCATCACTAATAATAGTTCAGTTCAGTCGCTCAGTCCTGTCCAACTGTTTGCGACGCCATGAACCGCAACATGCCAGGCCTCCCTGTCCATCACCAACTTCCGGAGTCTACCCAAACTCATGTCCGTTGAGTCGGTGATGCCATCCAGCCATCTCATCCTCTGTTGTCCCCTTCTCCTCCTGCCCCCAATCCTTCCCAGTGTCAAGGTCTTTTCCAGTGAGTCAACTCTTCACATGAGGTGGCCAAAGTACTGGAATTTCAGCTTCAACATCAGTCCTTCCAATGAACACCCAGGACTGATTTCCTTTAGGATGGACTGGATGGATCTCCTTGCAGTCCAAGGGACTCTCTCAAGAGCCTTTTCCAACACCACAGTTCAAAAGCATCAATTCTTCAGCGCTCAGCTTTCTTCACCGTCCAACTCTCACATCCATACATGACCACTGGAAAAACCATAGCCTTTGACTAGATGGAACTTTGTTGGCAAAGTCATGTCTCTGCTTTTCAATATGCTGTCTAGGTTGGTCATAACTTTCCTTCCAAGGAGTAAGCGTCTTTTAATTTCATGGCTGCAGTCACCATCTGCAGGGATTTTGCAGCCCAAAAGAATCAAGTCAGCCACTGTTTCCACTGTTTCCTCATCCATTTCCCATGAAATGATGGGACTGGATGCCATGATCTTAGTTTTCTGAATGTTGAGCTTTAAGCCAACTTTTTCACTCTCCTCTCTCACTTTCAAAAAGAGGCTCTTTAGCTCCTCTTCACTTTCTGCTGTAAGGGTGGTGTCATCTGCATATCTGAGGCTATTGATATTTCTCCCGGCAATCCTGATTCCAGCTTGTGCTGCCTCCAGCCCAGCATTTCTCATGATGTACTCTGCATATAAGTTAAATAAGCAGGGTGACATATACAGCCTTGACGTACTCCTTTTCCTATTTGGAACCAGTCTGTTGTTCCATGTCCAGTTCTAACTGTTGCTTCCTGACCTGCATACAGGTTTCTCAAGAGGCAGGTCAGGTGGTCTGGTATTCCCATCTCTTTCAGAATTTTCCAGTTTACTGTGATCCACACAGTCAAAGGCTTTAGCATAGTCAATAAAGTAGAAATAGACGTTTTTCCGGAACTCTCTTGCTTTTTTGATGATCCAGCGAATGTTGGCAATCTGATCTCTGGTTCCTCTGCCTTTTCTAAAACCAGCTTGAACATCTGGAAGTTCATGGTTCACGTATTGCTGAAGCCTAGCTTGGAGAATTTTGAGCATTACTAGCGCGTGAGATGAGTGCAACTGTGCGGTAGTTTGAGCATTCTCTGGCATTGCCTTTCTTTGGGATTGGAATGAAAACTGACCTTTCCCAGTCCTGTGGCCACTGTTGATTTTTCCAAATTTGCTGGCATATTGAGTGCAGCACTTTCACAGCATCGTCTTTCAGGATCTGAAATAGCTCAGCTGGAATTCCATCACCTCCAGTAGCTTTGTTGGTAGTGATGCTTCCTAAGGCCCACTTGACTTCACATTCCAGGATGTCTGGCTCTAGGTGAGTGATCACACCATTGTGATTATCTGGGTCGGGAAGATCTTTTTTGTACAGTTCTTCTGTGTATTCTTGCCACCTCTTCTTAATATCTTCTGCTTCTGTTAGGTCCATACCATTTCTGTCCTTTATCGAGCTCATCTTTGCATGAAGTGTTCCCTTGGTATCTCTAATTTTCTTGAAGAGATCTCTAGTATTTCCCATTCTGTTGTTTTCCTCTATTTCTTTGCATTGATCGCTGAGGAAGGCTTTATCTCTCCTTGCTATTCTTTGGAACTCTGCATTCAAATGGGAATATCTTTCCTTTTCTCCTTTGCTTTTTGCTTCTCTTCTTTTCACAGCTATTTGTAATGCCTCTTCAGACAGCCATTTTGCTTTTTTGCACTTCTTTTCCATGGGAATGGTCTTGATCCCTGTCTCCTGTACAATGTCACGAACCTCCGTCCATAGTTCATCAGGCACTCTGTCTATCAGATCTAGTCCCTTAAATCTATTTCTCACTTCCACTGTATAATTGTAAGGGATTTGATTTAGGTCATACCTGAATGGTCAAGTGGTTTTCCCTACTTTCTTCAATTTAAGTCTGAATTTGGCAAGAAGGAGTTCATGATCTGAGCCACAGTCAGCTCCCAGTCTTGTTTTTGCTGACTGTATAGAGCTTCTCCATCTTTGGCTACAAAGGATTTACTCCATCTGATTACAGTGCTGACCATCTGGTTATGTCCATGTGTAGAGTCTTCTCTTCTGTTGTTGGAAGAGGGTGTTTGCTATGACCAGTGCGTTCTCCTGGCAGAACTCTATTCCCCTTTGCCCTGCTTCATTCTGTACTTCAAGGCCAAATTTGCCTGTTACTCTGGGTGTTTCTTGACTTCCTACTTTTGCATTCCAGTCCGCTATAATGAAAAGGACATCTTTTTTGGGTGTTACTTCTAGAAGGTCTTGTAGGTCTTCATAGAACTGTTCAACTTCAACTTCTTCAGCGTTACTGCTCGGGGCATTGACTGGATTACTGTGATAATTGAATGGTTTGCCTTGGAAATGAACAGAGATCATTCTGTCGTTTTTAAGATTGCATCCAAGTACTGCATTTCGGACTCTTGTTGACCATGATGGCAACTCCATTTCTTCCAAGGGATTCCTGCCCACAGTAGTAGATAAAATGGTCATCTGGGTTAAATTCACCCATTCCAGTCCATCTTAGTTCGCTGATTCCTAGAATGTCGACATTCACTCTTGCCATCTCCTGTTTGACCACTTCCGATTTGCCTTGATTCATGGACCTAACATTCCAGGTTCCTATGCAATACTGCTCTTTACAGCACCGAACCTTGCTTCCATCACCAGTCACATCCACAACTGGGTGTTGCTTTTGTTTTGGCTCCATCCCTTCTTTCTTTCTGGAGTTATTTCTCCACTGATCTCCAGTAGCATATTGGGCACCTACCGACCTGGGGAGTTCATCTTTCAGTGTCCTATCTTTTTGCCTTTTCATACTGTTCACGATGCAGCCGTGAAGAGATACCCCACATCCAAGGTAAGAGAAAACCAAGTAAGACAGTGGGCACTGAGAGAGGGGATCAGGGGGCAGTCAAGGACAACTAGCCAATCTGATTACATGGACCACAGCCTTGTCTAACTCAATGAAACTAAAGCCATGCTGTGTGGGGCCACCCAAGATGGACGGGTCATGGTGGAGAGGTCTGACAGAATGTGGTCCACTGGAGGAGGGAATGGCAAACCACTAATAATAGTACAGATGCTATATGACTTCTGATGCCACTGATGCAACATGAAGCATACAGCATTATATCTGAAGTATTCCAACCAAAACTGTTCAATCTGATTCCAATTAAACTTCTAGACTTCACTGCCAAGTTACAGGAAACTGTAACTACAAGGAAGCAGTAAGACAAATCTCAAAGGTGGGGTGATCTCCAAGACAGCTGCCCTGCTCTCCTCAGTACGTCAATGTCATTTAAAAGAGAAAGACAGACCCTAAGGAGAGTGAGAATATATTACCAACCAAATAAATGCAAGGTGCCTGCCTGAACAAATCATATGTAAGGATATTTTGGGACAATTAAAGAAATGCACATAAACTGATATAGATGATGTTTAAAAATGTTACATTAGGAACATAATTATGTGAGAAATATCTTTGCTTTTTCAGAAATGCATCCTGAAGTATTTAAAGGAAAAATGTTTGTTACTTATAGAATTATATTTTACCAAAAAAAAGAACAGACGAAGCTAGTTAGCAAAATATTAACAACTGATAAATTTAGGTGATTTGTATATGACCCATTGTGCTATTTTCTTGAAATTTTTCTTAATAAAAAGTTAAGGGAATTCCCTGGTGGTCCAGTGGTTAGGCACTTTCACTGTGGAGTTGTTTCACCAGGTTAAAAAATAAAATAAGAAAGCTTGCTATGATCTGTGGTAAGATTTCCATGATTATTAAATAAAGCCAAGGTGAAAACAATAAAAAATGGGTGGAATATGACCATATAGTTGTATACAAATATATAAAGTCATCTTGGAGACATCATAAACCAGTATTTACTTACAGGATAAAGGGAAAGAGACAGAACAAATATGTGAAGAATTGGGAGCCCCTCTTAATACCATTTTGATTTCTGAATCATGTAAATGTGTTTTCTATTCAAAAAGTAAACGAACACAAAATTCCTGATCTTGCTCCAAATAATCAAAAACAACATTTATATAGTACATGGCAGAGAAATGGATGCTTTTTGTATTTACTCAAAATGTACACTGCAACAAGAAAAGAAAGGCTAATCACAGCTAGAGAGAACTGCAAGGCACTGACAAAACTCCCTGACTTTGGTCCCAAGACACTGCTGAGTGCTTCCGAGTGTCTGTGAAACTTCAAAGGCATTCTTACACGTAAAGCTTCTGGGTTTGGTTTTTGCAAAATCCACAAATTCAGTTTGTTTGGGATCATCTTATCTGATGATGTCCATTTATAGCCTTTACAAAGACCTTTAAATGATTAGCTAATATTTGGTGCTTGTTAAGATATTGAACCACTACTGATGTGAGAATTCTGTATTATGGAAAATAAATAGGACTTACTCTCTTTTTAATTTCTTCTTGCCTTTTCTTCTGCTGCCGTTCTTTCTCTTTTATTTTCTCTGCTATTTTTTTCTTTTCTGAAATTTTTACTTCTGAAAGTAAACAAATGTTTTAATCACAGTTAATCTTAAATATTTTCTTGTTTATGAGACAGACGTGATACTTGCATACTTCAAGGGATCAAACCTCTCACAGCTCCAATTAAGATGGTGATTTCCTGGCAAATAAGAATAGACCAGTCCCGGGGCTCCCTTCCCCCCTCTAATCTAAGCCCTACGATCCAAATACCTCCTTTCATATTTCCCCACAGTCCTTCAGGTAGGACTCAGACCATTCAACTGTGATGCCTCATCCTCTAATCTGATTATATTTTAAAGACAGAGAGAGAAAAGAGATGCAGAGAGAAGAGAATGAGCTGGAACCAGAAGGATGCTTGGTTTCTAAAAATAACCAAAATTTCCAATTTTGCAGCATTTTGTTAGTTGTCTTAACATAAGCATCAGATTAAGATCTAAACCCCAAACTAGAGGAAACCCAATGGATCACCTGGTTTTACTTCTGCTTCTTCTTTTTTTTCATCATCGTCGTCATCCCAGTTATCCTGAACAAAAGAAAGCACCATTAATAATTCTTGCATGCCGACCTTTCCATGGGATCTTTATTATTCTAACGCCACAGAAACAGGTTTGCTGTTTTTTTTTTTTTCTTTTTTGGTGTTACATTACATTTATAATTTTGGGAGAACTGACACAATGTTGCACTGCCCTGGCCAAGAAAAGGGGCTATCGTTTCATTTGTTCAAGCCCACCTCTGTATCTTTCAAAGAAAGTTTTAAAGTTTCTCTTAAAAGGTTTTGCGTTATTTCTCATTAGGTTTATTCCTAAGTATTTCGTCTTCCCTGTTGCCACTGTAAATATTTTTTTTTCCATTTTACGTCCTCTAACTGGTTATTATCTTATCATAGAAAAGCTATAGGTTTCTGTATGTTAATTTTATATCCTGCTACCATACATATGTAAATACATATATGTTATGCTCAGTCATGTCCAACTCTTTGTGACCTTATGGACTGCAGCCCACCAGGCTCCTCTGTCATGGAATTTTCCACCAAGAATACTGGAGTGGGTTGCCATTTCCTTCTCCAGGAGATTTTCCCAACCCAGGGATCAAACTCGCGTCTCCTGTGTCTCCTGCATCAGCAGGCAAATAGACTCTTTACCACTGCACCACTTTGAAACCCAAGTACTTTACCGAATACATTTATCACTTAAGTTAGTTCCATCACTGAGTCTCTATGGTCTTCCAGGGATACTACCATATCATCTGCAAATGAGATAGCTTGATTCCTTCTTCACCCATTTGTGTGCCTCCACAATTGATTTCTCTTATCTAATCGCAATGGCAAAACCTCTAATATAGAGTGAAAGAACAGTGGCAGAGAAAATGGGGATCAAGTCCTTGTTCTTCCCTTAATGGAAATGCTTACAGTGTTCCCCACAAAGTGTTATGTACCCTACACCACACTTATGGAGTAAAATTTAAACTTTTCTTTTACTGCTCTGAATTCCAAGTCAATTAAAAAGTCTTTTCTTAAAGCAAGGAATTTTCTTCTAGAAGATGTGTGCTTCCATTGTTTTTTCATTTAGATCTCTGATCCTTTGGAATTTTTTCTTTTCTATGATGGTACAGATTTAATTTTACCTTTTACCAAATAGTTACCCAGCTGTCAAAGCACCATCTATTGAAAAGTCCACCTTTCTAATATTTAATAATAACTATAAATGGAGTCTCATCTTTAAAAACTGTGAACTACTATGTTGGTTCCAAATGGGAAAGGACTATGTCAAGGCTGTATACTGTCACCCTGTTTATTTAACTTATATGCAGAGTACATCATGTGAAATGCCAGACTTGATGAAGCACAAGCTGGAATCAAGACTGCCAGGAGAAATATCAATAACCTCAGATATACAGATGACACCACCCTTACAGCAAAAGTGACGAGGAACTCAAGAGCCTCTTGATGAAAGTGAAAGAGGAGAGTGAAAAAGCCGGCTTAAAACTCAACATTCAAAAAACTAAGACCATGGCATCCAGTCCCATCACTTCACGGAAAACAGATGAGGAAACAATGGAAACAGTGACAGACTTTATTTTCTTGGGCTCCAAAATCTTTGCAGATGGTGACTGCAGCCATGAAATTAAAAGATGCTTATTCCTTGGACGAAAAGGACCAACCCAGACAGCATATTAAAAAGCTGAGACATTATTTTGCCAACAAAGGTCCATCTAGTCAAAGCTATGGTTTTTCCAGTGGTCATCTATGAATGTGAGAGTTGGACCATAAAGAAAGAGGATGAGATGGTTGGATAGCATCACCGACTAGATGGACATGAGTTTGAGCAAGCTTCAGGAGTTGGTGATGGACAAGGAATCCTGGCGTGCTGCAGTCCATGGGGTCGTCAAGAGTCAGACACGACAGAACTGACTGACACTGTACACCTGAAACCTATACTACTGCAAATCAACTATACTTCAATTTTTAAAAAAGCCCATCCTTGCCCTGTGATTTACCAGATACTAAGCTTTCTTACACACTTATCTATTTCAGCTTTCTAGTCTAACCCACTGGTTTGTTGTCTCTTCATGCACCAGCACCTACTGTTTTAATTAGAGGCTTTATAGTATGTTTTTAATGTAAGCTGGGGCTAATCCCTTTTCAGGTTTTTTAGTGTTTTCCTGGCCATTCTAGCACATTTGTTTCTCCATATGAACTTTTATATCAACTTGTCTAACTCCACAAAAAAGCTTCTCCATCAACAATTAAAACACAAGACCACCAAGCCGAAACTAACAGCCGCTCTTAAATAACTCACAGTAGTTATAAAAGAAAAATTGAGCTGTCTTTATACTTCATACTTTCCCAAACGTAAAAGCATCCAACATTCTGGCTAATGGTTTTAATTATTTCAAGCAATATTCTATACAACATAACCCTGGCTAATGAATTAAATCTTTATAAAAATTTAAGCCCAACACTGTAAATTAACTATACTTCAATTTTTAAAAATTAAATTTATAAAAAAGAAAAAAGAGTTATGCTGAGTACAACAGAGGAATCAAGAGCTGATCAACAGCTCCATGGAACCAACTCCCTAACTTGGGCGGGCACTTTAAGGTGGATCTGTCCTCTCTTCTATGCCAGCACCGTCACTGAGCTAAACAGGAAACAACTATCAAACAATCGTCCAAAGGGTCCACAGGATTTAGAAGGTGTAAGTTTAATAGAGAAAGACACAGTCCTGTGTTTAAATAGGGCTTTAACCTACATGTAACCTGACCACTGTCTCAACCACCACCAGGCACCCTAGGACACACCGTCTGAAGCTGAGCCAGAGGATGACGGGCAAGGCAGGAGGCCCTGGCGCGGCTGGAGGGGCAGAGCTGACTAATGTGCCACAGCTGCGACACCAAGCTTCTGGCTTTATAATGCAAGAGGCCATAAATCTGAATCAGGCTAGGTCTGTAAACTAACCAAGCCTTGATTCTTAATAAAAATCTAAATCCAAAGAGATAAAAAATCCTGATCAAGGCTGCCACCGAGTGGGAAGGACTTTGAATGGAAGTATTTTTATAATCACGTCACCTTTGCACAGTTCACAAACACAATGAAAGCAAGCCAGCCAGTCACCGTTTGAGCGTCTAAGGGTTAGAAATCAGACAGGGAATGTTCGCATTACCCTGCTCGTTTGCTTAAGTGCTTGTACAATACACCACTGTACAAAAGGAACCAGAGAGCGAAAACCAACAGCTGACTACTACTAAAAGTTTTTTGTCATTTTAATCTTCATAGAACATAAGAAAGCTGGGTTTGTGAGTGATATGCTGCTTAGATGGTGCTGCGATAAAAGAACTATCTGCTTACCTCCAGGGGATGTTTATAACTCCCTACTAATAACAGTGACGATGATAACAGTAACAACAGTCGATTGCGTTTACTAAGTGCTTGCTTTGCACTAAGCACTATGCAAAGGACTTTATGTTTAATTTTTTTAAATTCTTTGGCCACGCTCCAGTTTGTGGAATTTTAGTTCCCTGACCAGGGATTGAACTTGGGCCCGTGGCAGTGAGTCCTAACCACTGGACTGCCAGGGAAGTCCCCAAAGAACTTTACATATAGTAACACAGTTAACCCTCACAAAAGTCCTGTAAGTAAAGCAGTGTTATCCCCACTTTACATATAAGGACACTAAGGCCCAGAGATAACTATCACACAATCTGAATGGAAAAATAATGAAGGAACCTGTTTTGAACAGGACAAAATTTCTTTGAAGTGTCATATTAAACATCATTTCTTACCTGAATCCTGAAGCATAAATGTCTGAGAACTAGGTCCCTCCACACCAAAATGTGTTCTTTCAATTAGTCCTGGAATGGAGTCCCCTGGAATTGCAGGGAATCCCATATCAAAGAGAAGGGTCATGGTACATACTAAGATATGCCCAGCTACAACTATGTCAAATATTCATCTCAAAGTGCCTGTGATAGATTTCTACTAATTTTAACAAATGAGTCTAGCAGCCTCTGGGAGCAGAAGCTCACAAGGAGCGAGGCACAGCTGAAAATAAGCAGCTCCATCCCAGTAACTCCCACAGAGAAACAGCGCAACACAGGAGCCCTTCTGTTCAGGGCTGACACTCCTCAGTTCCCTTCACCAGTGAACCTCACCCCGCCCGCATCACTGCCTTCTCAGTGTCTCATTCACCCCAACTTTACGTCCCGCCTCTACCCTGCCCCTGGTTTCACTACCAAAGAACCACCTTCCAGTCAGTCGTCACACTGTCCCATCAGCGTGAGTGTAGTGAGGCCACCTAGAATTTCAGCACAGAAGAGACTGCAGTAGCAAAACAGTGGTTCCTATCTCTAAGTCCTGGAAACAACTACGACATTTGCTCCTCAGTTCATAAACAGACCATGAAAGGCATCCTCACCCAGAGTGCTGAAAAAAGTTTGCTCTGAAGTTACTCCTATACTGAGGACAAGCTCCTCGAGAAGGGAGCACAGTGACGTCAGAAAAAAACAGACTGGTCACACTTCCAAACAAATGTAATCCCAAAAGCAGAAGGCCAGGTAGCTTTCCTCATGAACTTAAGACAGTCTTTGCATCCTTAGTTATAAAAGTAAATGCATAAAAGTAGAATGTTTAAAACCACCCAATTTTCCATAAACATCAAGACTTTGTAAACGCTGACAATAAATTCAGATAAAATAAAACACAAGAAGGGTTCCTAGAGAAACAGCTAAAATTAATGGTTGGTTTTGGTTCAAGGGTTACCTATCAATATCCAATTAAATTCTTTAACTAATTATCACTGGTAGCCAATAAATCTTCCAACTACACTATCCAAAAGTATTTCCAAGTATTTATAAAGTATTAATATCTCCAATATTAATAACCAGGCTCTTCTAAAATGGCCAACTTCCTCAGAAGAGAAGCTGTTTATAAACTACCTGCTCATCTATATTTACGTTCTACAGATACACATCCAGCATTATTCGAGCCATTTCTCTAAAAAAAGATGGGTGTTTTTCAAGTTTAAAACCTGCTTCCCAACTAAATATGACTAAAATTTGAAAACATAACAGAAAACATTTAAACCCTAGTTTCTTTTTATTTCTAATAAAGCAGTCAGTAATCGGCTAGTCTGTCATTTTTACAATGTACAACTACAGAACGTCACATGCAGTGAGAGAACACGTTTAGGGCTGAAAATGCTTTCCAACCTAAGCAAGATATATTTATAGATCATCAAACAGAAGTAGCTTCACATGAGCAGGAAAGCTCGTCCGCCCGACAGCAGAGGCCCCGAACTAACACGTGCACTGCCTCCTTTTCTTCTCAAGTACAACAGTTTGGTTTAGATAAAGCACAATCTCTTGAAGCAAGAGAGTCTTTTACTGGGCGTTCTGTAAGCTGTACCAATTCTGTTCTGAAAAACCTCAGAACTCTGTAGTGAGCTCTTGCCATGGCTAGACCTGACAGCAAAGTTTAGTTTTTAAAATAAGCTCAAATGTTCTCCCATCACCTCAGTATTTTGCTTGTCTCTGGAAGCTACAGTATCTGTCTCAATAAATCCTACTTCACTTAATTCATTAAGTTTTTAAAACACTACTATGGCTCAGCACTCTGCTGAATTCCATCTCAATACCGACCTGTCTCATATTTGGAACTGTTATCAATCAATTCTACTTCAAATTCCTGGCTAAGCTCGATCAAGAACAAGACACCGAGCACTAGACAAATTACGTATTTGTTTTCAATGGCCCAGGAGAGCAAATATATTAGGGAAATATTTTCCAGCAACAAACACACTTCCCAACTAAAAACTTACTAGTTTATAAAAAATTGTCAGGGTATTAAAAGGATACAATTGATACTTTCTTCAAAATAATCTGGCTGGGTGAGGAGAGCAGTAAGACAGAATATAGAAAATAGAAGGTTGATCATGGGTTTATTACACTTTTCTTTCCCCTTCTGTATATGTTTGGAATTTTTCTTAAGATGCGCATATGCACACACACACACCTTCCGGATATCCACTTCCTAGCGAACCGCCTACCTTCTGAAAACTCCCCAACAATCTCCCTTGTCTTTGAAATATAATCCTCTACTTCATAAGTGCTGTTTCCAATGCTTCAAAAATGTCCTTACTCTGGTGTATTTAAGCTGTTAGCTGGGATACGACCCTAACAGACAGCTGAATGGGCTCAGTGAGGCAGTTTCCAACTAATCCAGTTCTCCAGGGTCTCTTAGAGAACTTTTTTAACAACATTATAGAAGCGAATGTGTGCGATGCTCGATTACAGCCAGAAGTTTTCTCAAAACAAACTCTACACTCTTTGAATAAATCTAGCTTCTAATCTGTTTTAGTGAAATCATGGGAGACTAGTAAAATGGAGTAAAAGTTGTTGTGTTGCTGCTTGCAATGGGTAGGTACTCACAGCAAGCAGGAAAAATGATCAACACAGCCTATATGTCCTTCCAGAAACGGGGAAGGAGCCCAGAGTTACATGCCAAGCAAACAATTCCTCCCACTGCCTCTTCATTGATATCAGGACAGGGTAGAAAGGGGAAATAAAGCCAATGTGAGAGGAAAGTATGCTCCCTAGTTCTCACCTTTTAAACTAGGAAGAAGCACAGCCTTCTCCTACCCTCCCAGTGAATATGAACAATTCTAGTTTCACCTAAATCCATTTCTGCCACTATCAGACAGCTATTTGAAAAGTCAAGGGCAGCAAAATGCTATGTCTACTGAAAGACATTACCCTATTGGAGCAAGTTACTGTAACAAAAGACCTTAGTTTTCCTTTCATTTCTCAGGACATTACAAATGACATTAAGCCTATACTCTTAAAGGTTAAACACTAGATGCTGATGCAGACTGAAGAACTTCCTGTTTCTGCCTACCTTACTTTTGAAGGACTTTTCAAAAATCCACATACTGTATTCTTTAAGGACTGTGATTATTCAATCTCATGAAAACTAAACCTTGTTAACAACTGCTACAAAAGAATTAGCATTAGAACATTAGAATTCAGAAATCTGGTACGTATTCCTTACTTTTTGAAAGTTCACTTTACGATACTTCACTTTTTCTAATGACGTACCTTAGTACCTGTGTTCGCTAAGTGAAATCCAAAGAGAATTTACACTTTTATGACAAGTGAAAATAGCATCTGTTTTCGCACTGAGCTATCATAGTGGCAGTGAGCACCCTAAGCAACAAGAGTGGCACCGTCAAGGCCAAGTTCATTCTCCACTAAGCTACTCAGAATCTCAGCACCAAGCTGCCATAGCTTTGAACTGTGTCTGTGAGCATCTGTGCTTTACCTTGACTTATTCCGTGCATTTGTCAGCAAGATGTGTCCAAAAGTAATTGCTTCTTTCAGCTTAGGAAAGCAGGGAAAACCTGCTCATAACCATTCAAGGTGACAAATTTCAACTCTCGATTCTGAGCAAGCAAAAACTTGCCTGACAACCATGGTCATCCCATTCAAAACAAAAAATACACAGTAAACACCCACTGTGGAGAAAACTTACTCCTACTGAGCTAAGGAAAGCACAAAATGTGGCACAAAAATGACCCCAGATACAAGATCTAAACAGCCTAAGCATATTTTCTATTAGCCAGAAAAATTAAGACTACACGTAGAAGCGAGAGAGAATTAACATTTACTCAGTGCCTACCAAGTGTAGGACAACTCTGCTTAATGCTTCATATATTATCTCCTTTAAAGTGCAAAATAATGTCTGAGGTAGCTTCTGTAATGATAAGATTGGGAAAATGGGGGGGGGGGCAATTAAAAAACTGGTTTATGTTCACAGATAGAAACTGTCAAGGCAACAATATAGATCCAGGTCTGTCTGATCCTAAACTGCTAGGAACCAAACTACTCCATGGACACCTTATCTTGGAAATCTTTGAGAAACTCAACAGAAATAAAGCAACATTTCAACATGGAAATAAAACGGGTAAGTTCAGCTTTATGCTACTCAAAGAGCAACTTCCAAGTTCAAGCACAAGAAACGGGCTATTTGTATAAAACAAATTCTGCACTGAAAGAGCGTCAAGAGACAAGATAACCTTTATGTAACATTTACCTTTAAGTAGGATTTACAACTCCTAAACCTCCAAAATTAGTTACAAGTGGTCACAATTCTATTTATCAGGATAGACACCATTTAGATACAATAATTTCAGTCAGGCGTCTTCATATCAAGTCTAGACTACTTCATTCAAACTTCATTTTCTGGTAATTTCTGATTCTCTAGTCACTTCTTCTCACTTCTTCCCAATTTTCCTAACAGATGTCTTAACTCCTACATCTACTATGCATAGAAGTGAAAGGACAAATCTGAACTAAAGGCTCAAAACAGAAAACCTGCTATAGTGTAGGGAGGTAACTAATATTTTGCAATGAGGCTGATAACACAATCCATTCCCACGTCTACACAACATGTTAATGAAACAAATATTTAAATATCGTCACAATAGTGTTGCGTATTAATTAATTAACCCCAAGGTTTGCAAAGCTCACATCATCCCTGAGCCTCAGGCTGTTCAATGAATTGGACATCCAGCTCATGCGACAGAAGTAAAACCTAAAGAAAAGCAGTACCGACACCACGTTCGTAACGATTATCTGACTTCACTTTTTGTAACCCAAGCGGAAACATTTCTAGGGTTTGTTATCATGAACTGGGAGGTAGAAGTCAGGAAAATAAACCATTCACTAAATGAATCAAAACCAAAGAAAACCATTCTCCAACTCATATTAAATTTTATCTTCACGGAAATAAAGACTGAGAACTTCGTTAAGACGAGTCTTAACATTCTGCACTTGAGAGATGTGCAGCTACTGGAAAAACAAAAACAAACGCGGCAGTCACGTCTCACCTGAAGCCAAGCGGTGAGTCCCCAGGAGGCCTCAAAAACAAACGAGACACACAAAGCCCAGGAAAAACAAAACACACGCTGGCTCCCCCGCCTTCTCCAACCACGAAATCAGTATTTCCTTGCTGGCTCCTGTGCAGACGAACAACCCACCCTATCAGCGCTCCATTTTTCGAGTCGCTGTGTGGACCAGCCAGGTTTCCGACCACTAAGGTAGCTACCTCATCCTCAGTTCATCCTTTCACCACAGGGAGGGAGAGGGGGGTCTAAAAAGTATTTCACTTCTGTGGGGGCAAAAAGGTGGCTGAAACTACAGCACAACATTTCACACACTTAACAGCTCTAACAAACTACCAGCGGGCCTTTGGGGCTGCAGACGAGCTACCAGCCCGAGGGACGCGCTACGAGACGCCGCATCGGGGAAGAGCCAGGGGCCCCGCCCTCGCCTCCCGGTCTCCGCCGGCGCAGGGCGCACGCGGGCCGGCCCAGCCGCGGCTGTCACCGCCTGCCGCCGACTGGCGGGGGATCCGGGCAGGCGCGGCCCCGCTAAGAGGGGCTGGGGCCCGCCACTCGCCGGGCAGGCTCGGCAGACCGCGCCGCCCGCCCCCGGCCCTGTGGCCGGCGGACCGGGGGAACGGGGCCCCGCCGGGCGCTGCGCTCGCGTCCCCACACGGCCGGCAGGCCCGGGCGGCGCGCCGGGCCCCGCGTCCGACCTCCCGCACCAAGGCGGGCACACCGGCCGCCCGCCGGACCCACCTTGACGTCCTCGTCCTCGTCCTCGCCCTCCCAGCGGTCCCCCCGCCGGCGCTGCCGCCGCCCCCCCACCTTCCGCAGCGGGTCTTCCACTGAGAACGTGTCCGCGTCTGCGGGAAGAGAGCCGCGTTAATGACAGTCTGGGGCCAGCGCCGGCCCGGCCCGCCCCCGAGCTTCTCCTCACCCCAGGAGTCGGAGTCCCCAGCCGCCGCCGCCGCCGCCGCCATATCGAGCCGGGCGTGAGCGTGTGTGAGGGGGAAGACGGGGGCGAGTTAGCGCGGCGGAGGTGAGTCACCGGATCCGCGCTCGTCGCCCGCGCGGGGCACGCTGGGACCGCGGCTGACTCAACGCCGAGGCCCCGCCCCCTCGGCGGCCGGAAGGGGCGTGGGCGCGGCCGGAAGGGGCGTGGGGCGCGGCGGGGCGCGCGGGGCGTTCCGCGCTCCACTCGGCGCCTGGGGGTTCCGGTGCCTAGTACGGCAGGGGGAGTGGCGGGGAGGGCCGGGCTGGCCATCTTCGCGCGCCCGGGGAAGGGACAGGGAGTGCGGGGACCGGGGCAGCACCCTGTCTGGCACTTGGCTGTCGCCTGCTCGCTCCCTTCCTCCGCGGCCACCCTGCGCCCGCCCCCAGCGGCGCGCGCGCGGCGCCCTCTGCTCGCTTAGAGCCCGCACCCGGCGCCGGTGACCGCGGCAGACAGTCCGCAGGCCGTGCCCGGCCGTGGGCGGCGGACTGGCCTCCGCGTCGCCGGGGCGCGCGGTGGCGCGCTGGGCGAGGTGGGTCTCTGGAACCCGAAGGGCGCAGGGCGCCGGGAGAAGGGAGCTGAGAGCACCGAGTTCCTGCAGCCTCCCATCCGGACAGCTCAGATTCAGCTCCCTGCGCGTTTGCCTCCAGTGCGTCACGAAGGGATCAAAGGGAATCCCAGGGCCCGAGGACCTTCCCTTCTGTGAGCCCCCTGAACCCAGTACACAATTCGTTCTTTCGCAGAATGATTTCGGAACTCAGTCTGAGCTAAACTTACTTGCTCTAGCCTTATCCTCAAAGAGCGCACAATCAAGCAGCAAAAACGAACACGTAAACAGATCACAGTGCAATGGCTGCAACAAAAACGAGCGTTGTGAGGTTAAATGTAGAAGGGTAATGTTAACCGCGGAGGGGAGCGATAGGGAACTTGAAAGGCTTCCAGAAAGTGAGCGCTGCAGTAACGAGTTTTAAAGACCAAGTGAAATTTGCTCCAGTGTATTTCCGGTAGAAAGTACGCAGGTGGTCCCTAATCTGACAACTGGAGATAAGCTGAACAGGTCAACTGATGATAATAAAGGGGTTAAGATGGGCTAACAGGGAAGCACAGAAATGCTGAAGAAGCTGAAGTTGAACGATTCTATGAAGACCTACAAGACCTTCTAGAACTAACACCCAAAAAAGATGTCCTTTTCATTATAGGGGACTGGAATGCAAAAGTAGGAAGTCAAGAAACACCCGGAGTAACAGGCAAATTTGGCTTTGGACTACAGAATGAAACAGGGCAAAGGCTAATAGAGTTCTGCCAAGAGAACGCACTGGTCATAGCAAACACCCTCTTCCAACAACACAAGAGAGGACTCTACACATGGACATCACCAGATGGCCAACACCGAAATCAGATTGAGTATATTCTTTGCAGCCAAAGATGGAGAAGCTCTATACAGTCAGCAAAAACAAGACCGGGAGCTGACTGTGATGCAGATCATGAACTCCTTCTTGCCAAATTCAGACTTGAATTGAAGAAAGTAGGGAAAACCACTAGACCATTCAGGTATGACCTGAATCAAATCCCTTACGATTATACAGTGGAAATGAGAAATAGATTTAAGGGACTAGATCTGATAGACAGAGTGCCTGATGAACTATGGCTGGAGGTTCATGACATTGTACAGGAGACAGGGATCAAGACCATCCCCAAGAAAAAGACATGCAAAAAAGCAAAATGCCTGAGTTGGCCTTACAAATAGCTGTGAAAAGAAGAGAAGCGAAAAGCAAAGGAGAAAAGGAAAGATATACCCATTTGAAAGTAGAGTTCCAAAGAATAGCAAGGAGAGATAAGAGAGCCTTCCTTAGTGATCAATGCAAAGAAATAGAGGAAAACAATAGAATGGGGAAGACTAGAGATCTCGTCAAGAAAATTAGAGATACTGAGGGAACATTTCATGCAAGGATGGGCGCAATAAAGGACAGAAATGGTATGGACCTAACAGAAGCAGAAGATATTAAGAAGAGGTGGCAATAATACACAGAAAATCTATACAAAAAAGATCTTCACAACCCAGATAATCATGGTGGTGTGATCACTCACCTAGAGCCAGACATCCTGGAATGTGAAGTCAAGTGGGCCTTAGAAAGCATCACTACCAACAAAGCTAGTGGAGGTGATGGAGTTCCAGTTGAGCTCTTTCAAATCCTGAAAGATGATGCTGTGAAAGTGCTGCACTCAATATGCCAGCAAATTTGGAAAACTCAGCAGTGGCCGCAGGACTGGAAAAGGTCAGTTTTCATTCCAATCCCAAAGAAAGGCAATGCCAAAGAATGCTCAAGCTACTGCACAATTGCACTCATCTCACACGCTAGTAAAGTAATGCTCAAAATTCTCCAAGCCACGCTTCAGCAATATGTGAACCGTGAACTTCCAGATGTTCAAGCTGGTTTTAGAAAAGACAGAGGAACCAGAGATCAAATTGCCAACATCCACTGGATCATCGAAAAAGCAGAAAACATCTATTTCTGCTTTATTGACTATGCCAAAGCCTTTGACTGTGTGGATCAACACAAACTGTGGAAAATTCTTCAAGAGATGGGACCAGACCACCTGACCTGCCTCTTGAGAAACCTGTATGCAGGTCAGGAAGCAACAGTTAGAACTGGACATGGAACAACAGACTGGTTCCAAAAAGGAAAAGGAGTACGTCAAGACTGTATATTTAACTTAATATATTTAAATATAAATATATTAGATAAATAACTTACTTATTTAAATAAGTTAACTTATTTAACTTATATGCAGAGTACATCATGAGAAATGCTGGGCTGATTGCCACACAAGCTGGAATCAAGATTGGTGGGAGAAATATCAGTAACCTCAGATATACAGGTGACACCACCCTTATGGCAGAAAGTGAAAAACTAAAGAGCCTCTTGATGAAAGTGAAAGAGGAGAGTGAAAAAGTTGGCTTAAAGCTCACCATTCAGAAAACTAATCGGTCCCATCACTTCATGGCAAATAGATGGGGAAACAGTGGAAACAGCGGCAGTGAATTTTTTGGCTCCAAAATCACTGCAGACGGTGACTGCACCCATGAAATTAAAAGACGCTTACTCCTTGGAAGAAAATTTATGACCAACCTAAACAGCATATTAAAAAGCAGAGACATTACTTTGCCAACAAAGTTCCATCTAGTCAAGGCTATGGTTTTTCCAGTAGTCATGTATGGATGTGAGAGTTGGACTATAAAGAAGGCTGAGCGCCAAAGAATTGTTGCTTTTGAACTGTGGTGTTGAAGAAGACTCCTGGGAGTCCTTGGAAATCAAGGAGATCCAACCAGTCCATCCTAAAGGAAATCAGTCCTGAATATTCATTGAAGGACTGAAGCTGAAGCTGAAGCTCCTCCAATACTTTGACCACCTGATGCAAAGAACTGACTCATTGGAAAAGACCCTGATGCTGGGAAAGATTGAAGGCGGGAGGAGAAGGGGACAACAGAGGATGAGATGGTTGGATGGCATCACTGACTCAACGGACATGAGTTTGAATAAGCTCCAGGACACGGTGCTGGAAAGGGAAGCCTGGCGTGCTGCAGTCCATGGGGTCACGAAGAGTTGGACACGACTGAGAGATTGGGCTGACTGAAACTTTAAATCAACAAACTTTGAGTAAAACAGGTTACCCTCCATAATGTGGATGGGTTTTATCCAATCAACTGAAGGCATTGAGGAAACACTGAGGAAAAAAGGATTCTGCCTGCAGACTTCTTTGGACTCTGCAGCATCAGCTCTTCTGGGGGAGTGAGGGGGCAGGGCTCCAGCCTGTGGACCTGCTGTGCAGAATTGAGACTTGCCAGTTCCCACAATTACGTGAGCCAATTTCTCTCTGATTTTTATTTTTTTGGCCACACCTGGCAATTTGCACAATCTGAATTCCCCCAACCAGGGATTGATCTGAGCCCTCAGCAGTGAAAGCTGGGCGTGCTGACCACTGCACCACCAAGGAATTCCCTGTGAGCCAGTTTGTTAAAATGTTCTCTCCATATAGACACATCCTGTTGGTTCTGTTTCTCTGAATCAACCCAATTAATACAGTGGATATGGAGGAGGAGGGGAAGGGATCAGTAGAGGATTATGCCTTTGGAGACTGGAGGAGTGGCAGTGACACCCACCTATAGGTGCTCAAGTTAAAACCCTGGGAGCTATCCTTGCTTTCCTCCTCCCACTTACCTCTTAAATTCAGTCCATCACCAAGGTCTGCGATTTGCTTCCACTATTAATCCTGAACCCATTTAATTACCCCCATGTCTCTTGCTACCACCGTAGTCCAAGCTTTCTAGACTCTTCTATAATCTGCATCCAGTTGGTTTTCTGTCTTCTGCTCTTCTCTCTCCACAGTCCATTCACTACCAGGCAGTTTATTTAAAAAATCAAACATCATACCCATTCCTCCCAGTTGAAACCCCTTTAGTGGCTTCTTGGTGTTTGCTTGGGGTTTAAATTCACCTCCTTATGAAGATCTTCAAGGCTCTGCATAATCTGACTTCTGCCTCCCACCAAGCCCCTTATGATGCCATTCTCTCTCACTAACATCATTGCTACTGGCCGTCTGAGGCTACTAAGCCTTTTCCTGTTTTTGGACTTTGTACTTGCTAAATTCTGCCTACAATGCTTTTCCCACACCTTTACACAGTTGGCTTTCCTTCCTCCTTCGCGTTCTGTTACCTTTGCAGAAAGTTCTTCCCTGATCTCTCTCCAGCAAGGTGCCTCCCCAGTTACTCATCGCGTTACTGTTTTTGTCATAGCATTTATCACAATTTCTAACGATCTTGTTTCCCTATTTAATGTCTGTTTGGAGCACAGAGATCTTGTCTGTGTTCTTTGCTACTGTATTCACAACGCCTGGCATGTAGTAAATACTCCATAAATATTTCTGAAAATTCCTGAATGGTGGTTCTCAACATTAAGGAATGAGGATAAGTTTGGGCTACACAGATCTTGACAATCCTTTGAGGCATCCGAGTAGAAATGTGTAGTGTACATTTGGAACTGGAGTGGTGTGAACCTGTTCTAAGGATAGAGAAGTACTCAGCCAGCGCCTGGCTGTTTCAGATGATCTCAGCTGAGATGTCAAACGTGGGAGCAGAGAAGCCATACTGGATGTCCAGCCTAGTTGAGCTGTCAAATGATTCCACCCACAAGGACCATTTTTTTGGCCATGCAGCTTGTTGGATGTTAGTTCCCTGATCAGAAATCGAACTTGAGCCCCCTCCAGTGGAAGGTCAGAGTTCTAACCACTGGATCACCAAGGAATTCCCCATCTACCACAATCATTTGAATGCAATTACAGAAGACCCCTGGGCCTCCCTGGTGGCTCAACAGTAAAGAATCTGCCTGAGATGCAGGAGACAAGGGTACAATCCCTGGGGCAGGCAGATCCCCTGGAGGAGGAAATGGCAACCTACTCCAGTATTCTTGCCTGGAGAATCCCATGGACAGAGGAGCCTGGTGGGCTACAGCCCATGGGGTCACAAGAGAGACACGACTGAGCACAAGCTACTACAGAAGACCCCAGGCAACAGCTGTCCAGTTGAGCCCAGTCAGCCCACAGATTTGTGAGAGATATGTTAAGCTTCTTAAGTCTTGAGGTGAATATACTTTCCTAGAACTTTAGAATTTCGAACTCAAAACTCTCAGGCCTGGGAGTTGGTGGCAGATGACAACAGCCTGAAGGAAAGACCTCTTGCTGAAGTGATGATTTCCCAAGCCACTTTACTTCCTCGCTTTCTCTAAATGCCATGACGTATCCCAGTATCTTTCCAGTCAGTTCCATTATTGGCCTCAGTTAACATTTTTAACAAATACATCCTAATAGTCTTATCTGCAGGTAAGAAATCTTGAGAAGCTAAGCTCTGCCATACTAAAGTCTGTTTGGCACACAGTGGGCAATTAATAACTGGAATGACAGCATGAATAAATTTCTAGGGACTTTTCTCAAAAATCCACCCATCAGGCCATTATTTTTCCTCCTACCTTTCAGATAGCCTCAAAAGAAAATTAATAGAGCTGAGTCCCAAAGAAAGCTGCTTTTGTATATTACTAGTAAGCCCATACATTGTAGCATGACCTGAACTAGGAAATAGTAAATAATTGGCTAAAAAGGTGGCAGCTTCAATCAAATACACCAAGGTGAAGACTCAGGAAAGCAACACCATTTCTGAAGTGGTAATGTAGTCATCTGTATTAACTTGCTTGAAGATGTTCTAAGACAATGTATCTTCAATGTTAATAGAAATAAGGTGAGATATAGAGGGTGGCAGGCCAAAAAACAAGATTTTCACAGTTCCCAGAAACAAGGCTAAGCTGCCCTGCAGACTTCTGGCCGATACCCAGTAGAGATGAAGATGCGAGCACCTGGGCGACTTGATATCAGCCATTAAGATTCTCTTTAGTTCTACCCTTACCAAGCAGCCATCTGATTTGTGATTTAGTTTCATAAGAAGGTAAATGAGTGAAATCGAGCCTAGGAATTAGTGCAACAAGTTAAAACTCATTTACTGGGACCTCCCTGGTAGTCCCAGTGGTTAAGACTCCACGCTTCTAATGCAGGAGGCTTGGGCTCAGCCCCTGGTCAGGGAACTAAGGTGACACACGCTGTGTGCCCCGCCTCAAGGAAACCTATGATACCCAAATCACCGATCGGAGCCTTCCCATAACACGAAACCAATGACAGCATGTCTCCCTTCAACCCCTATATACTTTTTCTGTACTTTTTATACAGTGATATAAAATCAGAGTGCCTTTCTATTCGTCATTAACCTGGACAAGCCACACTCCCCCTAGAACTTGACCAATCTCCGGGTTCAGATTATCCATGTATGGTGCTAGCACCCAATACGTTAACTGTTTGTTATCACAGAGAAAGGAAACTGGCCGCATGGAGAATTAGGTCCATTAGGCCTGTATTTCTTCTGACTGGTCACCCACTCACAAGTGTATTCAAGCTCATTATATGAGCTACTAAAAGCTCTAGTTCCTTTGGTTCACTAAGAGAATGCTAACTTTGCAAGTCATTTGTATGAGCCTGCTGCCCCAATTACTTACCAGGTTTCTCAAACCATTTAATAATCATTCTTTAATTTCCTCAGCGTCCACTTCTCCCCTCACACTCAGCACTGCTTTCGTTAACCGTATCCGTACCACTCCAGAGTGGCCTCCCCTTCAGCACCGCTCCCCTCTGTCCAGACTGCTCACTGCTCGTGTCTGCCCCACCCCCACGGGCTTTAAACTCTCTCATTTGTATGGGGTACAGCTGACTAACGATGCTGCGTTTCAGGTGACCAGCAAAGGGGCGAAGCCACGTATGTACATGTATCCAACCTACTCTGTTCCTTAGAGATCACCCAAAGGGTGATCAAAGCAATGTGAAATCAATGTGAAAAAACCGTATACTTGTAAACAAAGCGCTAGACAAATATTAGTTGTTAGACATTATAGTTTCTACTGGCTGGTAAAATATCACCAAAGCAAAGTGCTTCCATAAAAGTTTTATTTATCCCCACAACAACCCTGTGAGGTAGGGTAATCAGGGCATTTGAAGATGAGAAAACTAAATCTACATTACTTGTTCACGGCTATACTGCATAGTAAATATGTAGAAATTAAATCGAGGATTTTAAATGTCCATGATTTATATTGATTCATGTGGAAAAAGGCAGAGAGAATATTAACTCCCCTCTACCTTAATGCCAAAAGGACACTGCCTTGAAAAATCCCATTTCAAAAGATGAAAGTAGTATTTCATTGCTTATTTCTACAAAGATTTATAAAATAAAAAAATAGTGAAATATTTTACAGTTAATATATATAATGGTCTCATTCAGGGATATGTCCTTCAGCTGTGTATATGATCAACTATTTCAAGTGCTAGAAACGCAAACTCAAAAGTATGAAAGACAATGATACCGAGCAGTGGCCTCAATCTTCTTTATTCCTCCATGCATCCTGAATGAGTCCTGTGACATCTGGTAAACTCCACCACAAAGAAATATCTGGTAAACTTTATTTTGTTGCCTACTCTCAAACCACTGTCACATTAAGCGGTGATTGCCCAAATCTATTAGAATCATTTGGAGAGCTTTTAAAAACCACGGAATTCTCAGGCCCCGCTCTAGACTCAGACAATTTGCAGAGGTTAAGGCCTCAGGAGTCGGTATTTCGAAAGCTCCACAGAGAAACACAAATGAACAAGCAGGTTTGGAAACCACTGATGTATTTTAAAATACTAGCATCAAAACCGTAAAGTAAGTATAAACCTCTTGCTCTCAACTCCCCTTTTTAAAAATTTCTCAAAATGCATTATAACCCTGGAATTCTGCTTCTGGGCAAGTAATTTTAATTCAAGATACAGAGAAACATTTTATAAAAATGTATCCTAGTGAGTTGAAACTTGGATTCCAATAATAATTTATGTAGCATTTAGGTATAAGATACTGAGTTCTGTGGTTCTTATTCTGAAATTTTAAATTCTATTTTATACAGGTTCCTAGTAGGCTTTTAACTCAGGGGAAGACATGAAAAGTAGTGACACAATCAAGCACATAAGCACTGAACAAAGCACTGTACTCAAAAACAGCTTCATGAGAGGAAGAAGAAAGTGGATGAGTGACAGCCTGAGGCCTTTTGGCCCATACATTTTTGTTCCCAGTCCACTCTTCCCCTATAAGGGGAAATAAAATAAACATTCTTTCCTAGTTGCTTGGCATAGTTATTCGGTGGGTGACTATTAACACTAAGTTAATTTAGATACACAAGATTAAAAGAGATAACAAATAAATACCTAGGAAGACAAAGAGAATTCAGGTCAGAAAACCTTGATTAGCTAATGATGTCGCACATAACACCATCCTGTTAGTACAATTAAATGAAGATGTCAGTGTCCTTTACATTTCAGCTTTATGTGATTGACAGAAGACGTGGAAAAGATCTGATCCTTACGAAGAAGTCTGTGCTTGCTGTAAAGATTTGTAGGAATAATGAAATGCTTTCTTCACTGATGAGATGAAGTCTCTGTTTTTCAGGCAAGCTGACTGAACAAAACAATGAAAGACAAACTTCTTTAGATGGTTAAATGAAAGAAGTATCTAATTGAAAAGGTCATTGGCCAAAGATAACTTTTTTTAAAAAAATGATTCTACGTTTAACCATCCCCCCAAAACCCCCAAAACAAACAAACCAGGAAAAGCAGAGAAATACAAAAGAACAATATTCACATCCGTTTTCACTGACAGTTACAAGAAAATAGCCATTTATAGAAGTCACAACGCTTTCAACAAATCCCCCTCCAAATTTTGGGACATAAGATAAAGCCATCGGGTAAATAAATATACATACTAGCTAATATAAAACAATTTATGGTTTTAAATTGTTGTCAACTTTAAGACCCAAGGAGAAAGATGGTGCTATAAATCTGATCAGGGCTACATATATTACATGGCGTTAAAAAAACAACTGATGAAAACATCCTAACAATAATACAGATCTTTAAAAGAATGTCTTTAAAAGTCAGACATTTACCACGGGAAATATCACAACTATAATATGAACTTCAGAGCTGTAATGTGTATATAGGTCACTCTTTCTGTGTCATTTCAGGGGTCCATCTCTCCCGCATTTACTACGGTCAGTTTCTAAGGGTTCGTGTTTCCTGTGTGAACTGAAGGGGCTGGGCACATCCATTCATAAACACCTGCATTTAACTAAATGGAGATGTTGAAGAGAACATCCACCAACAGATAAAGGAAAGAAGGACTAATAAAACATATTAGGGAGGAAGGAAGCTGGATGACGGTCTCTAACTTATTCTAAATTTTGTATTAATAACAAATTTAAAATGACTCAAATCAAGTAATGAAAAAATATATTAAATTGGTATCAAGAAATTTTCTCAGGCCATAGGAAATTTTCCCTTAGCTTATTTCTTTACAGAATCTTGTTAGGCTTGATTCATTTGTCAGTTGACTTAAAGGAACTCTCCAGCAGGTGATCAAAAGCAGCTTTACCAATAAAAGGTGGTTAAAGTAGTTTTCCGAGTGCCTATAGGCACAATGGTTTATACAGGTGCTTACATTTCCCTTCTAGTTGTGGGAAAGCCCACAGAATCTATATGTACTTAATCAGTAAAGCTTTCAGCGATTATAATGTAAGCTGAAAGTTTAGATCTTATATAGGTTTTGCTGTTTGAACATAAAAAGGGAGCAAGGAGAAATGTAACCAGGTTCACAATTTTGAGCAAGAGCATATGTAAAGGTAACGTATGTACATTTTATTTCAAGAAAGACAGAAGACAAACAGCATAAAGATGCCCAGATGCCCTAAAGATAAATACATTTCAAAGATTCTCATTAAAATGAATCTGTATTATTTTTTCCTGCAAGCAAAATACCTTTCTTTAAATTAAAAACAAAAAAACCCCAATATTCTGAATTGCAAATTTTTTTTTTTGCAGAAAATCTGCCATGATTATTTTTTTTAATGAATAAGGATTTTCCACAAAACAGGCTTGCTCTACATGCTAGATTTTTAAACAGTTCAGTGACACAATATGCTAACTACATACACAACAGATAATATAGTAAGAAAACACTCAACCTGATGAAAAGTTAAAATCTTCATTAATACACTGAAAATTGACATAACTCATGCCTTTAAAATCAAAAATACAAAAATTAAATGTTTTCCTAAAAAGATTTCCTTATTTTAAGGATTCATTTGAAAATGAAGCTGCATGTAATTTGTACAATAAGTTGTACAAGTAAACAGGTAATATACATAAAAAATTAAGTGACATACTCCTCAATTATCAGTTGTCCACCTTTAATTTCCAATACTGTACTTCCTTAACAAGCATACAAAATATCAAACTTCTCTTTAGAAAAAGTGCCGTTCTTTGACATCCGTTACACAAAAACAGTCTGAGCCTGTGGCATGTTAATGCAGTTGAGAGGCAAAGCATACGAACTTTTACAAATTCTACCTCCATAAAAAGCCTCCCGAAAAAGAGATTACACGCCACTATAAAAATATCAACCTCTTGTGGTAGCTGCATCAGAGAACCAAGGCTTGAAGACTATTTCCATATAGCATAGAAAACCACTGTGAGAGCATACTGACTGCACTGGTGGCTTGGGAGTCTGCGGTGCCACAGGGGTATGCATAGCTACTGCAAGGGACCAAGACTGTTACACAGAGTCTAAATTGATTGTAACCGAGAGCATAACAGAGGTACTACCAGCCCATGCAAAGTAACTAAAAATACTGCATCACTGTGCTGAATACTTCATTCCTGGAGAAAACCAAAGGCATCAGTAACCAAATCAAGCCCAACAGGTGACCCAATGCATCCTCCTCAAAGACTGGTGAGCACAGTGAGGTCTGAGGTATACCTTTACCCATCAAGTCTGTGTGCCACTGCGAGATAGTACCACTTGGAACACATGCCATCACAATGGTCTGCATCTTTTGAATATTAAGTCATTCATATATTCTTATCTACCCAGTCTCTTGATTTTTGAAAAGATTTCACCTACAGTAGAATATTACAGAAACAAAATATAAATGCATGTTCTCTCTAAATGAAACTTACATGGACTAAAAGTAGAGGATATTTTTAAACAAATATACAATATGCAGGCAGACAAAGCAGGAAAACGGCCATTCAAATGTATAATAAAAAACTAAAAATTTACTATTTCCAGAAAACTATGAAGCGCCTCAACTAAAAGGAATGCATAATGAAATTCTAATCTATTAATAATACAGGTCAAAAATGTAAAAAGGTTATAAACCTTAACAGGAAAAATAAAACAACTTTTACTGGCCATTCCTGTTGAAATGAGAATTTTAAAGTAACAGAAAAGTGGCTACAAACCCACTTAGAGCACCAAACAGAGAGAAAATAAAAGTCCATTTTCATCTCTGTTATTATCATAAAATCCTGTGTGACTACAGGTCAAACTGCTGGTGGCAGAAACAGAATTCTTTATAAACTGCAGATGTCCTGTACATAAAAAAATTTCACTGGAGTTGCACTAGTTCTAAAGACTCTTCTGTTTTCGCCTACCTACTGTATGTATTCAATCTGAGATCAAGTCTCTTTCTGTAACCCTTGATTATTATTGGGCACCAAGAGAAGAAAAGCAAGACGGGTACAAAAATGCAAAATTTCAACAGTAATGGCAATGTTTGTGTCTTAGTCCAAAAGGGTCCTGCATTCTCTCCCCCTTCAGTGATTTGACAAGTCTTTGTACTTAATCGGGGGGCAGCAAGTCATGCAAGCGAAATCGGTCTCTGATGTGAGGTCGAACGTCTTCATTCTGTGTGGAGAAAGACATTTTAGAAGCCATGTAATCTGAAAGACATGACGATCCTCACCACATTATGAACACTTGTGTTTTGCACGGAAACTACGGCTATTTATTTTATAATTTACATCATTATTATTATTATTTTTGCCAAATACAAAGACACTACACAGAAGTAAACTTAAATTTAGATTAAAAAAAAAAAAGCCTGTAATTAATGGATCAGTTTTGTAAGAACAATTATGCAGTAAGAGATCAAACCAAAAGATAGGTAAAGCATTAAGACACTGAAGTCTACTTTACACAGTAGTTTTAAAATTAATCCATGGATGTAGCAGAAAAAATTTCCAGAATAAAATTTCAGTACCATAAGCATTAATTCTAGACCTGAACTACGAAACCAATTTAACACAACTAGTTGGTGACTTGCCATAAATAGGAAGTCTGGTGAAATGAAACAATGTATAAAATTTTAAATACTGATAAACATAGTATAATTTATAAGGTATAATCTTTTTCAACCTCTGCCCTAATCTCTCACCATGTTTACCTGAAATATCAGTACACATAAAGCAACTGAAAAGATTTATTTCAACAGTTAAAGCAACAAACCCCTAAAAAAGATACATGAAAAGATGTCTTTACCAGTTCTACTAGCTTCTCCAGAAACGGGATCAATTTTAGCAGTTCACTGTCATTTTTGTCCATAAACCAGCTTTCTATAGGGATCCCATTAGACAGCTGAAATGATAAATGAGGAGTTAACGCGACTTCTCATCTACAGTTTGCCTAAGCTGGAAAAGCTTTAAAAAGAAATAACAGATTTTAGTAAATATTAATCCGTAAGTTTCTTTAAAAAAGGAATGCCATCAGAGTTTATGCCTATCACCTTCTTTGACATCTTAATGGTGCCAGACCCATGTTAAGGAATAAAGTGAAACCTAACTGGGTTTTCAGAGTAATTCTTAGTGTATATAAAGCTTAACAAGAAATATTCATTAAAATAAGTCTTGCATTAACATAACTAAAAACATTACTCATTAGAGAAATATTAGTCAACGCTAGGCATTTTGAACAAAGGAATACTGCCATTTTAAACAGAGAGAAAGCATATACACAAGGACTGTGTCCCATTCACTGTTTTACTCCCAACAAATTTGGCTCCGTAACCAGATAACCTGAAACACAGGGGGACACAACGAACTGACTCAACGGCACTTCGCTGAAATCTAAAAACAAAGTTACAAAAGATATTTGTTTCATAGTGAATACTCTCTAGGACATTATATCTTTGAATATTTACACAGAACACTGTGTTTAAGACGTAGGGTAACTGAAGTTATTTTATTTACAAAGCAATTCTTAAAAACATTTCAAAATGGAAGGAAATGAAAGCAGCGACCTAACCTGAACATATTTCAATACCGTATGCCGTCTGTCCCCCTTGTATTATTCGTTGTTATGTTTTCTTATGGATAAATACACATACCATTTTGAAACACAGAAGCTGAGGGCAAATCTTGTTTCACCTACACCCAACCTACTTTCCACCATCCCAACTGTGCACTGATTTATTCTGACGAAAATCTCAGTCATATCTCATGAACATACTCAATGTAAACTCTACCTTGCAAAGATGGCCCATCTCTTTGTCTCTCTGTCTGTCTATGTATGTATCTATCTGTTTGTTTATGCCATGCTGCATGGCCTATGAGAGCCTAGTTCCCTGACTGGGGTGGAACCCAGGCCCTCAGGAGTCAAAGTGCTGAGTCCTGAACACTGGGCTGCCACCAAAGTCAACTAGAGTTGAATTAATGTCTAAGAAACATCGACAAAGGGTACAAATATGTTGACAAAATAGCCTAATATTTCAAAATGTCAAAATTAAACAGACCAGAAGAACACAGTGTAATTCTGAAACTTATTTACAATTAAAATTACTGATTTAACAACTGATAAGAATGCTACTGGGGCTTCCCTAGTGGCTCAGTGGTAAAGAATCTGCCTGCAATGCAGGAGACGTGGGTTCAATCCCTGGGGTGGGAACATCCCATGGAGGAGGAAATGGCAACCCACTCCAGTATTCTTGCCTAGAAAATACCACGGACAGAGCAGCCTGGTGGGCTGCAGTCCACGGGGCTGCAGAAGAGACACGACTGAGCGACTGAACGACAAGAAGAATGCCATCCGACGGCATGTTCCTTACAGCCCCTTCCTGGGGTTTACTATTTCAAATTTACGTGTATGTTGTACTTCATTTAAAAGAAAAATTTCCACAAGGAATATACAAATTTGGCACTTCTAATTCTAAAAGATGACACGAAATAAGGAAATTGCACCAGTGAAAATTCTGTTGTCCCATCATACTGTTTGGCAGCATGCATCTGAGTTTGTTCAGCAACCTTCTTCCTACCTGATATGCAAAGGCTTGTGGTGAGTTGTCAATTATTATCGTTTTTGAAAGGTCTCTTCCAAGGATATTCAAGTCCTTTATATAGTTCCCTTGCACACAAACACAATGTTCACGGAAAAGCCGGTGCCTAAACAGAAAAGGAAGAACGAATTAACTAAAAAGCAACATATCTGTAAAAAGCACAACATATACTGAAACATATACACAATACATGTACCATAGGCTTTACAATTTAAGCCTTATCATTTTCTCTCACAAAGGAAATTCAATTACAAAGTGTGGGCCTAGGCTTCGGGCTACGGTCTTATTATAAAAATTCTTAGCAATTATTGAAACCTTACAACCAAATATTACCATGCCTTAAAGGACTTTGGTTTATCCCAAAATGTTACATGAAATGATAAAGAGGGGTGAAAAACTCTGTAAATTGTTTTTGTAATTTATTTACCCAGGAGAGCTCAGTTCAGATGCAGCATCTGGTTGTCATCGAGGTCCTGCTTTTTAACCCATTTTCCAGATGGTTGACTGAGGCACAAGGAGGTCAAGTGACTTGCCCAGGGCCACACAGTAAGTCAGCGGTTAGCCCCGCAATGGGACCCAGGGTCCTCCTGGCTCCCAGTCCTTTGCTCTAACCAGAGGACCACACGGCCTCCCTATCCTGCACATGCCAGAATAGAAAGTATAAGAAGGAATGTTTCCGTGTTGGCATTAAAAAAAAAGTGTTTAGTTTCTCTTATAGAATTTGAGGAAAGGTGCAGAGGCCAAAACATTCCATCATTTCAACTTTTCCCAAACACCCGTGCTTTAATTGTGTGTGTGATCATTTGAAAAAACAAGGATTGAAGGAAAGGATGAATTCAGATTTAAGTGTTACAAAACCGATCTTTCACCAGTGAAAACTGAAAAATGCTATATCATTTTAAAAAGAAAGCGATTAAGTTTTGTAATATTTATATACTTGTAATATTTATATAATCTCTATTTAGCACTCAAAATATATTAGTTTCTGAATATTACTAATAACTGGTACAGATCATCTTGAAACACTACTTGCATACATTAATAATTTGGTAGTTTGGCTTCCTTGTGTCTTAATCCCACTATACAATTTTTCAGGAGCTAGGACTTATACACTCATAATATTTTTAATTCTCCAATTTTAAGAAAGGGGCATTTTCTACCAACAGAATATGTCATAGGTCTAAGAACAGCCAGTAACTGGTATTTTAATCAGTGCCAATGGTAATGGAAAAGAGGAAGAATCTCAAAACCAGACAAAACACAATAGTATGAACAGTTTTTTCTAATGATCATCTACGTCTGAAAGGGTTAAAGACAGTCCTACTTTGAAAACGTAAGGCTAGACAAAAGAATTTAAGTCCTGGTTGGACCTAAATAAGATTCTACATTTTATCTGTATCCAGATACAAGGAAACTGGAGGCAGGTACGGTAGGTGCCTGCAGGTCACACTGATAACTTCTCCAACAGCAGCAACTCACCAGACACAGGAGACAGCCAGCTGAGCACATGTGTGGAGACTAATGATTATTCTAATTCAATTATAAACGCCTTCCAGTTATCAGGAATCTGAGGGTTAGTAGCATGTATTTGCAATTTTAAAAGGAAACTACTTTTGCTAGCCATCGAATTAGCATTCAGACTCAAGGGATTTTCTGAATCGACCTTGTCACCAACACAGATGATGTCCTATAGCACTCTTGGTGCATTCAACACACAGTTCAAGTTTTACCTGTTTTATGTTTTTCAAAATACAACTTGATGAAACGAAGTTAAACTCCCAAAGGTGTAGGTTTTAGAAAACTAGTTTAAAAGAGGGGTTTTAACTTATAACATTACAACTGCATGACTATGATTTGTCCCCTAGTAAAATGAAGGCTCCAAAAGGGAAGGGCTTATGTTGCTCACCACTGCTCCCTGGAACACTGGAGGTGCTAAACAGAAATCTTCAGAATGAATGAAGTCATCAGAGCAAAATCGCTTGTATGCTTTTATTATCAGGTAAAACGAGCATAAATTATAATACACTTCTATGAAAATAAGATACCATTTACATCTGTGTGTCTGAAGCTGATACGGGAGATATCACGGAGACTGACTAAATGACGAATTTTGATCCTTTAAATTAAAAAAAAAAAGAGGGAAAAATCCCCTAAATATGGACACTAAGTAAAGCCTTTCACTCTAGTGGAAACTACTCAACAATAAAGGTACTATTAACATGAGAAATTAAGTTTAGGATTTTCCACTAAGACATATGGAAGGGAATATTCAAGAAAATGAACAGCCAGCTACCAAAGCTTTCAGGAGCCTTCTCCTGCATCTCAGCTCTTGAGCAAAATTCAAGATTAACTCCTATACTTCAGAGGATGCAGCACTTCAGTTGACAGAAGTAATGAAACTAATTTTCAAACTGTCTTAAATTACAGAAAACACTCCCACCTAATCAGTAATACACTGCGTCTGCTGGCTTAGGTCACACACATAAGGAAATGAGTCCAGATCAGAATAGCCTGAGTGACTAAACCAACTGCAATTTCCAATTAGACTCATGTAACATTTTCTTTCCACGGAAGATAAATTTGCTCTTGAAAAAAAAACCAAGAATTTAATCTGATCTTTTTTGTTAAAAATTAACTTTCATTTCTATGCCATTAAAAACATGACATTAACATGCATTATCTCAGAGGCATTAAGTGAAAACATCATGCACAGTGAAAAATTCCACACACCCCCCGATTCCCCCAATCCCGAAGTGAGGAAAGAGATGTACAAGCGAATAAACACATTTGATCTTTGTATCTATTAAAGAACGTCTGTCTGGAGGTTAATTAGGAACTCTTAAAGAGTTTGGGGGCTTAAAAAATAAAATCACTTATTTTCACCATTTAACACAACAAATCTCTATAAATGCAGCCAACTAAAAATGGCCACCAAAATTAAACAGAATCATAGTAATTTCATAGTTCAGTGTGACAGACATTTCCACTATTTCTTAATTAAATTTACCTGACCAGTTGCTTTTTAGGGTCTAGTATGTTCAGTAACTTGTCTGCATACACCTTCTTAGAAGCAGTAAAAAGAATGATCTACAAATTCAGGGGAAAAGAAGTAATCATTATACATGATCTAAATATGGGTACTATATTGAATAAAATAAAAATACTTAAAAAAAATTAACTTAAGTATGTTTACCTCATACATCTGAGACATTCGTTCCAGGAACTCCCTGAAGAATGGTCTTAATCTCACGTAAACCTGAAAAAAACACAAAGATAGGCTTCAGCAAATCAAAATATGAAACAGAAACAACTTATTTATAAGATATGTTCTAACTTTGAATATAATATAAAGTTTATATGAATAAAAAAGTTTACTAAGTACCACTTGACCAAATATATTTCACATACCAAAAATCACTTAAAACAATCTTTTGGTAGGGTAATAACAACAGCTGGTGATCATTTCACTTTTGAATAGTTAAATAGCAGCATACAATGGACCTTTGTGGCATGTGATTTTAATAAGCAGTTAAACTAAGAGTGGCAGGTTTCCCTCTGCGATTCTGATCCACCAATCAGCTCCATCTTCCAGCCAGGCAGCATCCATCCAATTATTAGGCAGGCTGTGTGTCCACCTCTAGCTGACCTGTCTCAATGACCTTCCTCAATGATCACTCAGAATTTCTTCTCACTTGCTTAAGAATACCTTTATTTTCAATTTCTATTAAGGTAAATAATGTTTAAGAAGGAGATGTCTGGATTGGTGGGTTTAACTAACAAGAATTTTTCAGAAATCAAGCTTGTTCTGCACTTACTGATTCAAATGTGGTATCTAAATTAGCACTACTGGGCTACTTGAGATTGAAAATATACTAATCACACACACCAGTTATCAAAACCACCTGACAAGTCAGGAAAGACCACAGTAACCAAAGAACTGACTCTAAATATAGTATTCTCTCATTTCTGTCTGTCTTTCTGCCTATATTTAATGCAGCTCTTGTAATATACTCAAGAAGCACAGATATATAAGCCATGAACAACCACTAAAAACTGATTTACAAAAGACTTTAACTCCTTTAAATTATATTTATTCTGTGACAAAAAATTTTTAAAAAGCAAAGTTTGTACTTCATTCAAAGGTGATTATTAAAGTCAAAAAGCATGAAAAACAAATACTTATAGAGCATCTATGCACCAGATTCACTTGATTCAGATTTTTTTTTAAGTTGTGGCAACAAATTTAAAATTTAAGCTTCATCATATTTAATTGTGTCATCAGTACACACCTAAACAAAAATGACCTTATGATAAACTAGTTCTGGAAATGTTTCAGAGCAGAACAGGGAAATCAAGCAAAGGATTTTAGAAGGAAGGGACTATGTACTAACAGTCTTTGTAATTTCTAAAGCCCAAACAGTGTAAGAGAAAGCCAAATATATAGTAAGTATACGATAAAAATGTTAAACAAACTGAATTTAATAATAAATAGATGCAGGCAAACAAACAAAACTGCCTTAAGTTAAGCAATATAGACAAAATTGAGAAGGAAAGGCAAGACCACATAGTACAGGACAGCTACACACCAGAAGGGCAACCACTGCATTTCCTTCAGAATTGGTCACTCTGGAAGGCAAATCTCAAACAATTACTAATATGTTAATAATATCACCCTATTGCCACCTACAGGCTAGAATAATAAGTCAAAGTGTGTGTCAGTCACTCAGTAGTGTCTGACCCTTGTGACCCCATGGACTATAGCCCACCAGCCTCCTCTGTCCATGGAATTCTCCAGGCAGGAATCCTGGAGTGGGTTGCCCGTTCCCTTCTCCAGGGGATCTTCCCAACTCAGGGACTGAACTCACGTCTACTGCACTGCAGGCAGATTCTTTATCGTCTGTGTTACCAGGGGAGCCCAGCGTAATCAAGATTTACTCATTTCTAATCCTATTATAAGGCAGTTGATCTCAGTATCTTTGACTAGTCAAAAATGAAGTAAGTCACACACTCCCACCACTAGCAAATAACAAAATCCTTAGTATCCAATTTCTATCCTTTAGGATGAAATACAAAATTTTTAACTCGATTTGCGCTTCTAATTAATTTTAACATTTGCATCCTAAAATATTTGGTATAGTTTAGTAGTTTTCAACACACCTTATTTGATAATCCAAGTAATGGACAGATTTAGATATATGACTACCTTAACTGACAAAATCAATTTTTATTCATAATGGAATACTTCAAAATACATTTGTAATGGTTAAGGAAAAAACTATCAATTTGGTCGATACTTTTTTTCAGTCAACCTTATCTCATGGAAGATAATAAACCATGAACCATCCGAGCCCTCTTTTTTGCCGCTGAGCAGCAGTTACATGCATTTAACAACCAAAAATACTTCATTTTTGCACGTGTATAAATGTTCCCATTCGCTTTCAATACCCCTGTCACTTGCTCATACTGTAAATTAAAACAAGAAGGGCCTCTACAATTTGGGGGTTGTCTCCTCTGAAAACTAAAATACTTCAACGGTACAAGAATGCTTCTATTCACACAGTATTATCTAATAACAATAAGTGGAACACTATACAAAGGGGACATTTTCCAACTTCTTACACTTCTGCATTAGGTCAAACTGTGACTTCATTATGACTCTACTACTTTGACTATGGGCTTCCCTGGTGGCTCAGCTGGTCAAGAATCTGCCTGCAATGCGAGAGACCTGGGTTCTGCTTTATTGACTATGCCAAAGTCTTTGACTGTGTGGATCACAACAAACTGTGGAAAATTCTGAAGGAGATGGGAATACCAGACCACCTGACCTGTCTCTTGAGAAATCTGTATGCAGGTCAGGAAGCAACAGTGAGAACTGGACATGGAACAACAGACTGGTTCCAAATAGGAAAAGGAGTACGTCAAGGCTGTATATTGTCACCCTGCTTATTTAACTTATATGCAGAGTACATCATGAGAAATGCTGGGCTGGAGGAAGCACAAGCTGGAATCAAGATTGCTGGGAGAAATATCAATAACCTCAGATATGCAGATGACATCATCCTTATGGCAGAAAGTGAAGAGGAACTAAAGAGCCTCTTGATGAAAGTGAAAGAGGAGAGTGAAAAAGTTGGCTTGAAGCTCAACATTCAGAAAACTAAGATCATGGCATCTGGTCCCATCACTTCATGGCAAATAGATGGGGAAACAGTGGAAACAGTGGCTGACTTTATTTTTCTGGGCTCCAAAATCACTGCAGATGGTGACTGCAGCCATGAAATTAAAAGACGCTTTAGTCCTTGGAAGGAAAGTTATGACCAACCTAGACAGCATATTAAAAAGCAGAGACATGACTTTGCCAACAAAGGTCCGTCTAGTCAAGGCTATGGTTTTTCCAGTGGTCATGTATGGATGTGAGAGTTGGACTATAAAGAAAGCTGAGCGCAGAAGAATTGATGCCTTTGAACTGTGATGTTGGAGAAGACTCTTGAGAGTCCCTTGGACAGCAAGGAGATCCAACCAGTCCATCCTAAAGGAGATCAGTCCTGAGTGTCCATTGGAAGGACTGATGTGAAGCTGAAACTCCAATACGCTGGCCGCTTGATGCGAAGAGCTGACTCATTGGAAAAGACCCTGATGCTGGGAAAGATTGAGGGCAGGAGGAGAAGGGGACGACAGAGGATGAGATGGCTGGATGGCATCACCGACTCAATGGACATGGGTTTGGGTAGACTCCGGGAGCTGGTGATGGACAAGGAGGCCTGGAGTGCTGCGGTTCATGGGATCGCAAAGAGTCGGACACGACTGAGCAACTGAACTTTGACTATACTTAAAAATGTAAAACATATCTTAAAATTTGACATTACTTTCATAATGTACCTGTTTACTGGGGATGAAAGGCAGCACTGATAGAAGAATATAATGCTACAGTGTTTTCTTACCATGAGAATAGACACTGTTCACTGTAAATGTTCCTACTCTTAAAACAGACTCACTATTTGAAACACAGGAAGGTGTTTCAGGATTAAAAGACATAAGCAGAAACTGAGATGGTTAGGGGAAAAAAGTGTTGAAAGGTACACAGCAACAGCAAGCAGGGATGGGACTGGGACCACATGAGGTTCTGTCATGTGCTGAAAAGGCAAAATCTCAGAAAGAAAAATAGAAATAGAGTCATAAGGCCAGCACGATCTAAGTCATTTGGATGGATATATTCAAGCAGAAATATATAGAAGTCAAGAAGCACTCAGCACTGTCCAGCAGGAAATAAGAACAACTGCAAGGGATGTACAATACAATGAGACTATGACCACTTACTATGTTAGGTCAGAGAAACACAACCGTACAGATACAAACACAGACATGCCTCTAAATGCTTCGAGATCGATTCCACAGATGCCGTTTTCTCCTCCTGTCTCATAACAAAGATTCCCGTCCCGAGTCTCTTACTTCCTATTTTCTGCATTCTTCCACTACTTAGTATTTCAGAACTCCTTTACACTTGCAACTCTTCAAAACCATTTAGTCACCCAAATGTAAGACTAGGCCGTAAGTTTCATTTCAGGCTGGTGTATATATGCTCCTTTAACTATACAGCAATTATTCTAGCTACAAAACTAATAGTTTTAATCACTAAACCAAATATATTTTGAAAAAGTCAAGGTCTTAATGCATAATGCTATAATAATGAACTATTATTATATAAGAATACCATACAAAAGACATGTCTTAAATAAGACTGCCTACTACCCAAAGATGTTCATGCTATGAAATGTTTATTATGTAAAACTTTTGTACATTTCATACTCATGACTCAATTTATTTTGGAGGTTTGGGCCTCTTGTAATTCCCCTCACTTGTTTCATTACATGTTCATGCTGTAAACTTTTTAAAACAAAATCTACTACAATAATATCTGTAAAAATACTGATAGCTAATCTTGTGTAATATACTGTGAACTGATTTACCAACTTAGATGATATCTGACAGTCAGCCTGTACTTTCTTTAATACTAAGACAAGAGAATGTTCTGTAACTGTGCATATAAGATCACGCTAATAGGTTATAAATGGTTAACAGAACTAGATTTAATAAAAAGTCATTAAAATAGCTATCCAGTTACAAACTGACTATATTTTGTGAAAGTCTATCTAAATTCAAACTCATGTCTAAGTATGCAATGTCAAGTTATAATACTGATTTCTATAACTAAACTGTTATCTTAGTTGTCTAGGTAACTTTATGAGCACGACCGGAAAAAGCGAGGGGACACCCAACAAGTTCAATTTGCAGGCAAAACTGAAAAAAAAATTCTTACATGTAGATATTTTTAGGGAAAATACTTCTAGTTTTAAGCACAGATAATATGACTCTAACATATTTTAAAAAAAGTATCTTTTAATATTTTTTCCATGAAATCCTTTGAACTTATTGCTACACTATTGCAGGAAGGAAAAGAAAAGATCAAATTCGGTGATATTCACCCACTTAAAGAGTATGGCACCTTTACATAAAAAGATGATTGGTGGATGCTACCTATTTAATCAGCAGTAAGAATTTAAAACAACAGAAAACCAAGAACACTGAAGAATGCAGAGGGCATCAGCACACATACAGCAGTATATACCAAAGGTATATACTGAAGAATGCAGAGGGCACCAGCACACATACAGCAGCATATACCAGAGGTATATACTGAAGAATGCAGAGGGCACCAGCACACATACAGCAGCATATACCAGAGGTATATACTGAAGAATGCAGAGGGCACCAGCACACATACAGCAGCATATACCAGAGGTATATACCAGGCTCTGCCAATTTTTTTTAACCCTTCTGTACACCTCAGTTTCTTCATCTATAAAATGGGTATAATGACAGTACCTACATAAGGTTACTGTAGTAAATAAGTTAATACATATAAAGCACCTAGCACACTACCAGCAAACCGAGACCCTCAATAGCAATTATTACTATCCATGTGATTATGTAAAAGTGATCAGCCATACGGAGAATAGCTGGAAAGAGTAGGACTTTATGGGGGTAGAACTGGGCAACCACAACTCAAAGAAAAAGCTCTATCTTTACTTGTAGAAGAGGTAAAGTAAGTCGATGGATTACTTAATTATTTAACTTAGTTAACACTGTCTTTGCATCAATACCAGATCATAGAGACAAAACCCAAATCTTTTCCATAGAAAGAGGGCTGCTCAGATACGCCCTGTGGAGGCCTCAACTTCATAATCCACGGGTGATTTTACAAGTCATCTTTTGCTTCACACAGTTTCAGTAAAAGGTAGATTGCTGCTGGGGATAGTATCTGTAGGTGGATCAATCTGAGAATTAATAGGTAAATACCGAAACATTATAACCAATAAAAATGAAACTCTCAAACTAAAACCTCTGTAAAACCTTACACTGTATTAAATAGAAATAAATTTGAAAAGATATTTTCTTATGGAGTCCAAATGGGATAAAATGTTTCATGTATTCATACAGAAGGTATATTAAAAATTAGCAATGAAGCATACTTTTCAAGTCATGGCCATTTACATATATATGTATGTGTGTATATATATATACACATACACACACATACAATTTTTCAATTTATGTATGTATGTACACATATTTGTGTATGTATATACATAGGGTTTAATGTGTTTCTTAAAATCAAGTTTACTGACTTTAAAAGCAAAAAAAAAAAAAAAAAACCAAAAGCCCACAAAGCCTTCAAAACCAAATTCTAAATTCTTAAGTCTCCAATTTAATATGTTTAATAGTCAACTGTCACCTCTCCTAAAGTTGCAAAATATTTTCAGCTACTGAACAAGAATTTTCTGTGTATTTTTAAATGAACTACTTCTAATTTTAAGATATATTTATAAGGAATACAAAAGCCATGATGAAAAAATTAGTACCAATGACTAACTATACTTACTAATAAGGATGGAAAAATTATTTTAAATGCTGACTTACAACTAATTATCAAAAATATTATTCCCTATCAGATACAAAATATTACTTTCATCCTCAATACTGTGTCCATGGCCCCAGATGTTTTACGGAACAAATATACATACTACTTTTATATAATAAAATTATGCTTTATGAATGTCAAAACAATGCCTCCTGTTTAGTATCAATTTAAGTCAGAGCATGAGGGGAGGAAAAGCTTGATTAAGTGTCTACTAACAGAACTCTTCATTTAAACAACTGCTTTTTTCCTTCATCAAGCAAAAATGCTGACTTTTCTAGGAAAGATTGCAGAAAAGAGGTAAGATGCCACTGATCTTCTACTTCTATTTTTCTGTAGTATAAAATATTTGAAGTCCTTACAAAAATTATCCTAGGCTGTAAGCTTCCCAGAAAACAAACTACAATAATGAGGAAGAGGCTGAGCTTTGCTAAACATGGGGTTTACCACCCACCTTTCCCCCCAACTCTTCCCATAAAAGCAACCTCTACTATTAAAACAGAGCATACTTTAGCAAGTAGCTCCCTATAGGATCCTATCTCTCCTTGAGTGCTTACCACAATCTGATTTCTGGACAGCTGACCCAAAGTTTGTTGATTTTACTGATCTTCAGAAAGCCACTGACTGGCTAAAGTCTTACTGGTGAACAGAGTCAAAAATCAGATGCCCCTGCCATACTTTACAGAATGAGGAGTTGGACAACAGAGTTACGTTTGGTGGCACTGTGGTGAAACAAATGAGGCATCTTCTTTTTGTCTTCAATTAGCCACGTTTGGGCTGGGTAGCTCTATTACATCTTCAAAAAACTGAGCTCCAGTTCTTGATGGAGACAGAGGAAGGTCATTGAGGAGGTGGTTCAGCTCAAGAGCTAAGTGAAAAATCTGTCTTTTGATTCAGTCCTGCTTGTGGATAGAAGTCATCTTCTGGATGGAAGAGGGAGTGAGATGACCTAGAGTCTTGAATTGGTGGATCTGCAGGAACAGAAACTAAATACAGTGGAGACCTCTTAACTGAGTAACACCACGAGATGGATTTCCTGACAATGTGTCAATATAAGCTAAATATAAAAATTAAAACATGTGCATTGGAACTGATCATGCACTTGTTTTTCCAGATATCAAATGCATTTGTACCATTCTATAAATAAATATGTTTTCCAGTATCTAACTGTAAAACAATTCATGGAAAAACTACCAATTAAGGGAAAAGAAAAAAACATTCAAACAAAAAAATCTATCTCCTTTGCCTTAGTGAATGCCACACCCTCACTTTAAACACTCAGTTACTCTTTCAAATGACTTTTTCACAAACTATAATCTGTCTAATCTATATAATATCAGTGGTAACATATATCAAAATTTTCATGTGAGTTGGATCTTTTAGGTTTATCCCCTAGAGAAATGGAAATTCAAATACATTCAAGGTACTAAATTGAGGCTTGAATAATCTCTCTCTCCATTATTCTAAGTCTTGCATTAACTAAGCTGATCCCTACTTATCAATCAAAAGAAGAATGTATATCATGAAGTAAGGCAATCTTTAAACGTTGAGTAATGACCACCTTAAAATTTCCCTCAAACTTTCGTCTGCAAAAACCTTAGAAAGTCCATAATCAGGGTATAGTGGATCTAATTCTAAATCTCTCTACATAGTAACAAGAATTTTGATGAACATTTGATTACTTACTTCCATTTAGAATTTGAATATGAATATGTAAATTTACTGCATATACTCTCATAATTATTAGACCAAGGGTCAGCAAACTATGGCCTTCGAGCCCAATGCAGACCATCGTTTATTTTTGTGAAGTGAAGCTTTAATGGGATGCAGTCGGGCTTATTCATTATGTGCTGTCTATGACTACTTTCATGCTGCAATGGCAGAAAAAGTAGTTGTAACACAGACTGCAAAACCTACAATATTAACAACTGGCCCTTTATAGGAAAAAGTCTGCCAACTCCTGATACAGACAACTATTAAAGCATACAGAAGACAAATTACATTTTAAATTGTTTTGAAAGAGAATAGCAAACAGAATTACAATTAGATATAGTTCTACCTCAACAAACTTACCATAAAAAGAAAGCAAAAGTAACAGTCGTCCCAAGAGGACACTTTATTTGGCTTTGATTTAGATGAAGAATTTTGATCCTATCTTAACATTACCATTTTATTTTAAAGCATATATACGTAGATGTTATGAAACTGACATATCCAAGAGTATACAGATAAATGCCATGAAACCGTTCCCTTAAATATGGTTAATTTTATGTTGTGAATTTAAATCTCCACCAATTATTTTTTAAGAGTATATACAGTCTTCTACAGATGTCTACCTTTAAGTGGGCCACATTACACTGTAGTTGTTAAACATTTAAGTTACATCTTACCTAATAATGTGGTTTCTCCAAAATCTCTTAGATCATCCCAGACCCTTGTGTATATTTCTTCTTTGCCAGTAGATGGAGACAACACCACTGAAAGTTTAAAAGACATCATTCCCTGTTTAAAGGGAGCTTGCTGGTCTGAAAACTGGGGGAACCCTAACCCAAGATTTCTGCAAAGTTATTTTTAAGAAGTCGACAGAATGGCTATGCCAACACCAGAAATCTAATATTAACTATGGACATCCTCAACAACTTACTGAAAGGGAACTAAATTCTGTACATGATGTAGGAACTCAATCATATTAAAATGCAGTCATCTCTGTAACTAAGATTCAAACTTCCTGCTCATTTTTCCTGACTTAGGCTAGATCATTTAATCTTCCTGTTTCAGAAAGCAGAACTCAGATATATAATAAAGAGTTCTTTGAATTCCACAGAGGTAGATGCAGTACATATGAAGATATTTTTAAAGTATTATATGCACTGCTAAGAGCCTTTTATTCAAAATAAGACAACTTATCCAGATCCACATGAAATAATAAGGATTTTACATAGAAGAGAACTAAAGAAGAAATGGTGAAAGCAGTAAGAAAAAAATTCAACTTTATGGTCACACTGAAAAGAAATCCTCATGAAAGGAAAATCAAACTTATCCACTCTCCAAGTTTCCAATTTCACTACTAAAAATTATGGAACAGACAAACCAACTGTAAGAAATAAATTTCAAATCTGGAAAGCTTAAGAAATCACATCAAAGTAATTATTTGTATTTTTCAGTAATAGCTTGCTTTTCCAAACTCAAAGCTTGAAAGCTATTGTTTTTAAGGGCAATTTGGAACATAAAAACAAGGTTATCAAGCCAAAAATAGAGAATATATTGCTATACTATTTATATTTGCCACAAGATTCCTGTCTTTGAAGTACACAGAACAAGAACAACCTATTTGGCAGAAAATGTCTTAAGAAAAAGATTTACCTTAAATAACATCCAGTTATTAAAAATCTTAAAATTCCTTATTATAAAAATAATATTTTGTTCACCCTTTGATCATACATCAGAACTAAACTCAGTTTACATAAAACGGAAATACATACAGTATCCAGATATTACCATACCTACAATTCCTTTCTAGGTTAAACTAGAACTGACAGTAACTGCTTAAATAAATCCTCTTATGACTAATTACAAGATCAGGTAGGTAAAGTAGATCCTGAATCACAAACTAACTCTAAAATCTTATGATTCTTAAGATCTAATAACTATCACATGCCAAGAATTCTACACCAATATTCTGCCTATTAAGAGCACATAACAACCATAAACACCTTTTCATTGCTCCGTGGTAAATGTGCTGCGACTTTACTCAGTTAACCCTTGGGTTGGCTTCTATCTGACAAACAAATTTTGGACCCTTTGCCAACCTTTCAAAAACTGGGATACGAGGCAATGCTAGTAACAACGTCCATGACAGAAAGGCACTTTGTAGTTTTCAAAATGTATTCACACATATTAATTCAAATTTTACGATAGGAAAATCTCAAACAAAGTAAGAACTACGGTCAACAGACAATCCGCAGTGCTATTTGTAACTGGTATTTGTATTCTGCACTGTCCCCTGTCCACCAACACAAACAAGGGAGATACCCTCTAATTTTTTAAAGTAAAAGCAGAGTAACTGGGAGCAACTAGAAGAGTGTTACAGTAACTAGAACAGTATCCTGGAATTCCCAATTGAAATAAACTAGATTTACTACACTGCAACCTACAGACCATATTACTACAAAAGGCAATAAAAATGACCAACAAGGAAGCTTTCTTCGTATGAACTGCGTTTGGGAAAAACAGTAACAATAACGCCAGGTGCTAACCTGGCAAAGTTCCTGGGGACCTAAGCTGTCAGTGTTCCTGCCTCCACCTGCTGGCAAACAGGTTATGAAATCAGTAGAGATCAATGGGTAGAAAAAGTTCACATTTTTCTGGTAACAATGTTTAAACGTAGTCCTTTAGCATGATGCTACCTTCTGTTACTAAATCATTAAAACAGAGGTGAAATCCATTGGGAATAAACACCTTAAACTTTAGCTCCCCCCAAAATATATATATATATATTTACAAAGGATTTCTTGGTTCAGAATATCTAACAGGCCAAAATTCAAGTTAAAAAGTTTTAATTACCTGATAAATGACATCTTGGAAAAGGACTGGAAAAGTGAGTGCTGCATCTTCTAGCTCATTTAAACTACAGTGTACTAGTGTTTCATCCTTAAAATAAAAAGCACATATTGAATGAACTAAGATACTGAGATATTTCAAATGATAATTGTATGTATTCATGATCACCAAAAACATTTATTAAAGCACCCTTTAATACGTGAATTCTGTATTTATAATACATTATTGTGCGTGCATGGCATAGTAATCAGGGACAGAATTTTCTAAGTCATTGGTTCTCAGGTGGTGGTCACTAGGACAGCATGTAGCATCAGCATTATTTGGGAACTACCAGTGAGAAACGAAAAATCTCCAGGTTTTCTGCTAACTCAAATTCAGCAAGGAGCAGAGAGTGGAATTCAGCAATCTATGCTCCAGTAAGTCCTTCAGGGGTTAGGATGATCGGGTGAGTCTGAGAATCACTGTTCTGAGTCCTGCAGTTGCCCACTTTCTGTTAAACCACATATATACTTTCTTCTTCTTATTTTTACAATTCGGCAATAGACGTTTAACATCTAATTATTTAAAAATATATATCTTCTACTCATATATAGCTCCTTATCTGTAAACTGAATTAGCAGTTAATCAAGACTTCTCATCTTTGATTACCAAGCCCTCTTCTCTCCTTGTGACGAAAGGAATGTGAGGATCATCCATCTAAGGTATGTGCAAATATCTGTATTTCTCAAACCCTGAAGGAAAAACAGGAAGGCTTCTATTTGCAGAAAGCGACAACACTTTATGCTTAAAATGAATTAAAATGAAACACAAATGCTCACACCTTATGATTCCACAGTTCATTAGCTGCAGCATTTCTTTTAACCTAGAGTGAACCTCGGTGGAGGCAAAGAGCAAAACAGACTCTAGATATGCCTCATTTTCTTCTAATAGCATATCAGAGAACACAAATAAGATATCCTCTTAGTATCTTTTAAATCTTAGTATCTTTTAAAAAGGTATTCTCTTTCCTATAATTGAATCGTAACTAATTCTACTCATCTATATCCTATCTAAATTTCGATAGTTCTTCTTTATATACTTCTGTAAAATTACTCATTTATGCTCACCAATTCTTATCTTTCCTTCTCTTTTTACCCTGCATATTGGTTTAAAAATTTTACGGCCAAGCTTGCTATCATGATATCAACTACTAACATAAAAATCTAGCAAAATCTTTTTCAGTTTCTCCACTAACTTGCATATCAAATCTTAATTACTCATAATCAGTTTCAATATTTTTCTTTCTTTTTTCCTACTTAATCCTCTAATACACATTAAATACTTAGGACTTCTGGATACCTAGCTTCTATCTCTGGCTAGGCAAAGGCTAAGGTGCTGAACTCTCAGAACTATCCGTGCTAGTTAAGATTGAAAAGAATAACCTTTTCTTAAGATAAGAAAAAAATTAATGAGAACTAAACTACATCTCCAATTACAGGTTACTAGTAACAAAGGCTAAATAGTAAAATGTTTTCCCATATTACATAATAAATTATTTTTTTTGCTAATATCAAGAAATTGCTGGCCGATGTAAATAATGGTGACTATCTGTTAAATTTGGTTAAGAAAAGGTAAGAGATATTCAGTTTTCAAAGCTCTCCTGGTACCCTAAAATATAAATTTAAAATCACACCAAGAAAGCATACTAAAGGTTTTATTAGTCAACATTAAGAAGTCATGCTTTTGAGAGTCTATTAATAAAGTTATTGGTATTAGATAATATGCACACACACACACACAAAAAAAACAGGAAAAGGAGTATGGTCTTGCATAAGTTAACTCATCAAGACCCAGGTCATCAGGGGAACATGACTGTGGATGCCCTAGACCGAAATCTAGGCATGAAATTATAATTAACTGGGAGATTAAAGAACAAAACAAAAGGTATAGGAGTGTTGGAAAAATAATTGAATTTAAATAGCAAACTAGCAACGGTGTGGGGAGAGAAAAAAGGAAGCCTAATTTATTTTCAAAAAGTACTGGATATCAATGCAATGGGAGGCCATAGCATTAGACAGTGCTTAAAACAAAAACATTTCAGAACACCTGAGACACATTATTACAGTAAATGTCTGTGTAAGGCTATTCAATCTCTTGTATTCTTTTAGGTATTTCGGGCTAGTATTTTTTAAAAAGTATTTAACTCCTTTATTTTCTCTAACTCTAGAAAAAAAATATACTTACCAAGTCTAAAACTAGGGAGAATTCTGGTGTGCTTCTTGTCTTCAAGGGGAGAGCGGGTTTCCTATTTAGTTGTTCTTCTGTCAGTGGTGGAACATGTTTGATGAAATAATAGCTATAAATCAAATTTTAAGAAAATTTCAACATTTCAATTTTTTGTAAATATAAAACATCTTACTAAATTTGGCCCATCTTTAAGTTTTTAATTAAATAATGCATATTTAACCTAGTAAACCAAAATTATAAAACATGTAAGTAAAACTGAAAACTAGTACTTCAGTAACTCAGTACAAGTGTTAATGCCTACAGGTAAGATGCTCCTTGCACTATACCATTCAGCCACCCCTGTACACATGTACTTTCTTTCTGTCCCAAGAGGGAAAGGAAAAAATAAAAACTCACGGGTCAAATACTTCCCAGTCTTCTTCATAGGTGGCCTCTGCGTGGGCGGATGAATATCCACTATCCGGTGTTACTGGTGCTATTTAATAAAGTGAAAAACAGTGCTGCTTTTACTCAATGCTTCCATTGAGCATACATATTTACTGCTTTTATTATGATTGTCCTGAAGCCCTGTGCATTTTAGGTTAAAGATAAGACAGAAATAATCTGTAAACAGTATTTAAAAGTAACTTTATTAACACACAGATCTAACTCGGGATCCAAAGGAAAAAAATACCATTAGAGACAAAGTGGCAAGCTATATCATGGCTAACAAAATTTAAATCCCTAACAACTAAGAGGAAATTTACTACTTATTATTAGGAAAGTACACTCCACAAAATTTCCATTTCTAACTGAATGATACTAGAAAAATTTCATCGTGCTCTTACAGCAGTAATACTTCACAAAGTACGCTGTACATACAGGCAGTCAATATATACGCTGGGACTTTCCTGGTGGTGCAGGGGTTAAGAATCTGCTTTTCAATGCAGGAAATGCAGGTTCAATCCCTGGTCGGGGAACTAACATCTTGCAACTACTAAGCCCGTGCACCGCAACTAAGAACTGACACAGCCAAAAATTAAATATTAATATGTGTATGTGTGTGCTGAAAAAAGATTTGAAGGTAGTTTCAACTTAAGATCCATGAACAGTCTTTAAAGAGGTCCACAAACCCCTAAAGAATTACATAGGATCTCAAGGTTGTCTACGATCTTGAAAGTTAAGAAATGATGTTCTACATAGAAATCAATGCTTTAGATGACCCATTATTTTACTTCTCACTTACAAGTAATTTAAAAATAATCAAGAAAAAATTCTATATTTCACGGCACACAGTCCCTTTTAAATCTTAGCTAAAATTCCATCAACTGATAGAGCTTCAGAAATTATGCTGAGGATTTTCTAATATTGACAACGTAAATTCAATGAGAGGACAGAGAAAACCTACAAGCTAAACAGGTCACGTCTCAGAGATGGAAGTTCAAGGCGGGCTCGAGACTGAATGCTTGTGTTTCCCCAAAATTCATGTACTGAAATCTAATCCTCAAAGTGACGGTGTCTGGAGACGGAATCTTTGGGAAGTCATTAGGTCATGAGAGTGCAGCCCTCATGGATGAGATCAATGGCCTTAAAAAGAGACACCCCAAAAAGCTCACACAGCTTCTGGCATATGAGGACACACCAAGAAGACAGCTGTCTATGAGCCAGATCTTCATCAGACACTGAACCTGCTGGGGTTCTGGTCTTAGATTTCCTAAACTCCTGAACTATGAGATATATTTGTTGTTTGTATGTCACCTAGTCTAATGGTAGTCTGTTATTACAAGAGCCTGAAAGAACTAAGACAATGGGCCGCAACAGAAATTGCTGTGAGCTACCTACAGGAATGGAACGGCGGTGGTTTAGTCACTCACTCGTGTCAGACTCTTGCGACCCCATAGACTATAGCCTGCCAGGATCCTCTGTCCATGGGATTCTCCAGGCAAGAATACTGGAATGGGCTGTCATTTCCTTCTCCAGGGGATCTTCCCGATCTAGGAATTAACCTGGGTCTCCTGCATCACAGGCAGATTCTTAATCGACTGAGCTATGAGGGAAGCCTCAGGAATGGAATACTGGTGGATAATAGTCTTTCAGGACAAAAACTTACCTTTTTTACTATTTTCATGTATTAATACCTTCTCAGAGTCAATACAGTGTGTATGCTCAATAAATGACAACAGATATAAGGCAGAATTTTGTTTATCTCCAAGAACTTTATGCCAGTTAACGGTTCACAAGCACACGGGGACAAAAAGAAAAACACACCTTCCTACCACTTTACTGTTTCAGATTATTACCTGCAGAAAAGGGGGGGAAAGGAAGTGTTCATAGTATTTGAACACCTCATGCTAAAGCATTTTTCACATTTCATCTCAGTCTTCAAAGCTCTAAATTACTATTGCCATTTTAAAGCTAAGAAAACCGTCTCAGAGAGCTTAGGTTATCTGAAGTCACACAGCTAAGTAAATGGTAGAGCCAGCCTCCTTTCTTGTTCTCTTTGACGGCCTTCCTGAAGTTGAGGAAAGGTAACACTTTTGTCACTCATACTCATCTTTTAAGATCAGCAGAACTTTCACTTGTTTTCTTCTCCTGATCCTCCCAGAGTAAATGCAATGTGCCACCTCCACATTTTGCTCATTTATTTTAACAGCACTCATCACACTGTATAGTAATTTTTGTGTGTACCTGGCTCATCTATTAAATCATATACTCTTCAGGGTCAATGAGCATATCTTATTCATCTTTATAAACAGTGTCCATCACAAACAGCAGATGTTCAATTATACAAGTGTTAGAGGAACAAATAATGAATGAGAAATGGAGTAAATTTTACTTTTCCCCACTAGAAACTAAAGTTTTAGAAATCCCTTCTCTGTCGCCATAGTTGCCAGAAAAAAAAAAGTACAAAGGTTTATAAAGAACCATAAAAACAGAAAAACATCAAACAAAAAGTCAAGAGTCTTGGCTTCAGTCTATATCTTATCCTTCACAAGCCTGTAACATGAGGGAAAGCAATCGGCATTAAATGACAAGTCAAGAGTAAGTTCATTTACAAGTCTTATCCACCCAGGAATAAATTATGTGCGTAATTCATGCTGATTTGCTTGTTAAGTTCAGTATTATTAAGTTAGGTAATAAATGCTGACCCCACGTGTTTCTATATTTGCAACTGGCTCAGGGACCTACCAATCATGGTAGGCAGGCCTTTCAAAGGCTCTGGATTAGGCTGCAAAGTCTGTGTACACGGAGAGACCTGAGAACAGAAGCTTCTTCTTTCGGAATGTCATGCACATATGAGACAAATCTGAGGGTATGAGATTGCCTCTACACAGGGACTTCAGATCTTATGAATGGAAGACTCAAGCATTTATAATAAATGTGCTCATAAATGTACACATATTATTTTGTTAGCTGTGTTAAATGTCTCCAAGTGGTTAGACGGGTACAAGTAATTAAACTGTAAGTGACTAAAATGCAGCAAAACAACCTTTAAAAAATTCAATGTCAAATGACTAGATTTGGGAGGACGCTTTATTTCCAATTTTAACTTTATTAATTTCAAGGAAGAAAAATTCATGCATTTAATCTGCCTAGTTAAGAAAAAATATGAAGTACTGCATTTTACAAACTGTTTATGAAAATGTATAAGAAAAAAATATTTTTCACCTGTAAGGGGTGGTATATCACGATTAACTGTTTCCTCTGCTCCTTCTAAACCATTATTTATTGATGGCCTCACTTGTACTGCTTGATGTGAGTAAGCTGCTCCATTAGCTGATGTGGTAGTACTGGTGGTGATCTCATCCACCTGTTCCATGTCAAGCTGCTTTACTATCTCCTCAGCTTCCACAGCCTGTCCTGGGGAATCGGATCCTGATGTTCCTGAAATTATGATTCAGTGTACATTAATCATTACTTAACAGCTCACAGTGGGAGAGGAAAGATAGAGACAAATTTAAAACAAGTAATAAATAAGCCTTAGAGACATAATGCACAGTACAGTGAATACAGACAACACTACTGAAATCATCAAACCTGCTAAGAGATTAGAATTAATCCAACCACTAAAAAAAAAATTATATAACATAATAGCACATGCTAATCATCACTATGATGATCATAGTTCAGTTCAGTTCAGTTCAGCCACTCAGTCGTGTCTGACTCTGTGACCCCATGGACTACAGCACGCCAGGCTTCTCTGTCCATCACCAACTCCGGGAGCTTGCTCAAACTCATGTCCCTCGAGTCGGTGATGCCATCCAACCATCTCATCCTCTGTCGTCCCCTTCTCCTCCTGCCTTCCATCTTTCCCAGCATCAGGGTCTTTCCTAAGGAGTCAGTTGTTCGCATCAGGTGGTCAAAGTGTTGGAGCTTCAGCTTCAGCATCAGTCCTTCCAATGAAGATTCAGGACTGATTTCCTTCAGGATTGATTGGTTTGATCTCCTTGCAGTCCAAGGGACTCCCAAGAGTCTTCTCCAACATCACAGTTCAAAAGCATCAATTCTTTGGCGCTCAGCTTTATGGTCCAACTCTCACATCCATACATGACTACTGGGAAAACCATAGCTTTGACTAGATGGATCTTTATCGGCAAAGTAATATCCCTGCTTTTTAACATGCTGTCTAGGTTAGTCATAGCTTTTCTTCCAAGGAGCAAGCATCTTTTAATTTCATGGCTGCAGTCACCATCTGCAGTGATTTTGGAGCCCCCCAAAATAAAGTCTCTCACTGTTTCCATTGTTTCCCCATCTATTTGCCAGGAAGTGATGGGACCAGATGCCATGATCTTAGTTTTTTGAATGTTGAGTTTTAAGCTAGCTGATTGTGTAATCAGCTGATGATCATAGTACCATAAATAAATTATCAGAACAACATGTTGTACAACTTGAAATTTTCACAATGTTATATGTCAGATATATTTAATAAAAATAAAAATTCATAAATATTTAGAAAAACTAACTGGAACAGAAACAAAGCTGAGGACACCATTATTCAGTGAGTCTTCACTAGACATTTCCAACAATAAGGAATAAAGACTATTATTAGCTCGAGTGATATTTGTGAACAGAGTTTTTCTTAAGAGTGTTCAAACAGCTTAGAAATACCCATTTATAGTTAAATGAGTCAATTCAGAACTTTAAAATATCTTTTATTGAGATATAATTAACTGATTTAATACTTTATATAATGCAATATGATTACCAACTGAGCATTTGCTAAAACCTCTACCCTGCCACATAATTATTTCTTTTTTGTGGTGAGAACATTTAAGATCTAGTCTCTCAGCAACTTCAAAGTATCAATAAATACAGTTGACTTCTGAACAACACAGGGGCTGGAGACACTGAACCCCATGCAGTCAGAAATCGGAGGATAATTTTACAGTCAGCTCTCCACATCCACAGTTCCAAACCTTCAGATTCAACCAATCAGACTGTGTGCTACTATAGTGCTGCTGCTGCTGCTGCTGCTAAATCGCTTCAGTCGTGGCTGACTCTGTGCGACCCCATAGACGGAAGCCCACCAGGCTCCCCGTCCCCGGGATTCTCCAGGCAAGAACACTGGAGTGGGTTGCCATTTCCTTCTCCAATGCATGAAAGTGAAGTCGCTCAGTCGTGTCCGACTCTCAGCGACCCCATGGACTGCAGCCCGCCAGGCTCCTCCGTCCACGGGATTTTCCAGGCAAGAGTACTGGAGTGGAGTGCCATTGCCTTCTTCAGCTACTATAGTATTTATATTGAAAAAAATCCTCGTATGAGTGGACCTATACAGTTCAAACCCATGTTGTTCAAGGGTCAAGTGTAATACAGTACTGGTGACCACAGAACTTCTCTTCACTAAAGCAAGTATCCTTTATTAAGTGCCTACTATATGTTGGGCAATACACACATACACACTTTTCCATTATCCTCAAACAGCTTCTGATTTTTTAAACTAGAGATAGTTCTCTAAAAATGAGTCAACTGTTCCGGTAATCATAGGAACCTTTTTATTCCAAGATACAGGAACAATTTCTCAACAAGATTCCACCTCGTTAACAAAGAAGTCATTTCCTTGTTACCGTCAACCGTCACCGAGACGGACCTGCTGCCCAATCTTTCTCCCACTATGGGCTGACCCCAACTCTCCATTTCTTTCTGGAATCCTCCAAATCATCTCTCCATTTTCTTCATGGAATCCTCCAAATATCATTTTCAACAACAAAATCAACCTCCAATAACTCTCAACTTTCTCACAGAATATTCTTTCTCCCTCCACTGCCTTAATTTTAACCTCTTTCAAAAAAATTTCTCTTTTCCTATTACCCTTCCCTCAAAGCTGTTTACTGTCTCATACTTGTTACTCAATCAGAATTCATTTACCTCCATTGCTGCTGCCAGATCATTGGTTTTTCCCTAATGTGTAAAAATATTTGCTCCTCTGAGACTGATGTCACCTGACTACACAGTTCTTCTCTTATCCCCTCTGCTGCCACCTACCACCTATTGCCAGCATCCTCTTAATCACAGAGCAATTTAACACCTAGCTACCAGTTTATTGCTCTATTGAATGCCTATACAGCTGTTATTACAGGAGATGTCAAAGACTCACCCAATAACCAACCCTCAAAGGGCTTGGCCTCTTCAGCTCTAGCTACACTCGCTATGCTCTTCAGTAGTTACTACCATCGGAGAAGGAAATGGCACCCACTCCAGGGCTCTTGCCTGGAGAATCCCAGGGATGGAGGAGCCTGGTGGGCTGCAGCCCATGGGGTCGCTAAGAGTCGGACACGACTGAGCGACTTCACTTTCACTTTTCACTTTCGTGCACTGGAGAAGGAAATGGCACCCACTCCAGTGTTCTTGCCTGGAGAATCCCAGGGACGGCGGGGCATGGTGGGCTGCCGTCTATGGGGTCGCACAGAGTCGGACACGACTGAGGCGACTTAGCAGCAGCAGCAGTTACTACCATGGCCACAGCCTGGACACTATCATTGAGAAACCATTCCCTTCTGAAACCTAATATTCAAATAATTAATCTCCTACCACGACCACCTGATCTTCTGATTAACTGTCTCTCTCATATATTCTATTACATGTGACCTTCATGTCTGATGGCTTCCCTTCCCTGGGGGCTCAGATGGTAAAGAATCTGCCTGCAGTGCAGGAGGCCCGGGTTTGATCCCTGGGTCGGGAAGATCCCCTGCAGAAGGAAATGGCAACCCATTCCAGTATCCTTGCCTGGAAAAATCCCATGGACAGAGAAGTCTGGTGGGCTGCAGTCCATGGGGTCGCAAAGAGTCGGGCACGATGAGCGACTAACACTTCCTGTCTGATAAAAGCCAGCCTCCTTTATCCAAACACATCTCTCGGTGGCTTCCTCCCCACCCGCCTCATCTAGTTAAGACTTTATGGTGTATCATTTAAACCACTCTCAAGCCAGCAGCTCCATGTCCTTGCTTCCTTGTCTTTCCACTTTCATTCACTATAGAAATCCTTCTTGAAGCAATCTAACAGATTTGTCAGGCTCTAGACCCAGACTGGGATAGGCAACAATACAATTATAAATAAATTTAAAAAAGAAATGTCTAGGGTATACTGGGTTAAAGATAGGGTTTTCTGGGGGGTGGGTTTTTTTTTTGGCTGCACCCATGAGGTATGTGGAATTTTAGTCTCCCAGTTCAGTTCAGTCGCTCAGTTGTGTCCGACTCTTTGCGACCCCATGAACCGCAGCACGCCAGGCCTCCCTGTCCATCACCAACTCCCGGAGTCCACCCAAACCCATGTCCATTGAGTCGGTGATGCCATCCAACCATCTCATCCTCTGTCATCCCCTTTTCCTCCTGCCCTCAACCAGGGATCAAACCCATGTCCTCTGCTTTGGAAGCATGGAATCGTAACCACTGGACTGCCAGGGAAGTCCCTAAATGTAGTTTTTTTGTTTTGTTTCTAGTCTAGGACTTCACAGTCTTTTAATGTGCTAATACATTTTTCTGCCCGTACAGTATCTTGATTTTACAGTGTACCACTGTGCCTTTTAAAAATTGCTTTATCATCCAGAAACATAATTCAAATTAGAATTTAAATAATCAGGCAACAAGTATTTAATGCCTATTTCCCATGAGCCAAATAATACATCAAACAACATGGTAGATGCAAAAATAAAGATACTACCTCTTACCCTCAAATAATTTCATGTATGAAATTAGATACTAATTATCAGAAAAGACAATATATCAGAAAATATTTGACAAATATGTTGAGAAGGCTATTTTTTTGCAAAGGCATTATACAATGGAAATCTTAAATTCATTGAATTAGGGTAGTTTTACTGTTTGTCTAAACTGAAGATTCTTAGAGGTGGAAAAAAAAACAAGCAAATGATAATAAAAATAAATTGTATTACAAAAAATAACCTGGTCTCAACTCCCTTAAAATATTCAACAAATTCTACTTTACTGATGTCTAGAATACAGAAAATGCTTCTCAGTTCTCTCCTGTACACACTCTAAAGATGCAAAAGTCATTCTAACACAGAAAAAATAATACTTTCCCTCCAGCCCTAAGTTTATCATCTAGCTTTTCAGATAGTTAAAGCAGAGTTCATTAACTTACACAAAATTAAACATAACCTACATTTATTTCAGTCACTACAAAAAAAAGTATGTTTTAGAAACTGTATATTTTTAATGAAGCTGAAAACAAACACAAGATGCTAACAAAAAATGCCAAAAAAAAAAAAATAGACCTTTTAAAAAACCAGGAAAACAATTTTTAAACCCAAATTATGGTTAATGATTTATATTTACCATTTTTATTTGCTGGTGAAAAAAAGTTGAAGACAGGAGAAAATATGGTCCCCAACAATGTAGTCCTTGGAGGACTGCCAGAGGAAGGGTTATCTTCTAATTTCCCATTTTGTTTTACATGTTGATTTGTCATTTCATAACTACCAGCTTCTAAGAAAGAAACAAAAGAAAAAAATTGCAATCTAGAAAACACAACATTCACAAATGTGTTCTAAACCATTCATTAGGGAACTTTTTCCCTCAAAATAATGAAAATTGATTAACATTAATTTTAAAAACTTTATTGTTTAAAGAAATCTTGAGGGAAGTCACTTGCAAATCAAATGATCCTTATAATTTTATTTACAATGCTTTATAAATGCTAAATTTACTGAGTTTTTACAAAGCAGATTTATATCTGGAATTATATAGTCTGGAAGTCTTAAATTCAACATTGTTTAAAAGAAAATTAAATAAACTCTTTGTAAGTAAAGCAAGTTGCACTATGAAAACATAAATTTAAGATCCTGCCTTGGTTTTTTTACATTTTGGGATGCTGTCTACTTCACAAAATTTATCCTCTATTTCTATGTCTAACCAATAACAGCTAAAAAATAGAGGCAACCAGTTTTACTGAAGACTATATATACAGAAAAAGACTATACATGTAGCAGTGTCAAACGTTACTTATGGATACTGCGGCACCATTTCAGAGTACTTAGGAAGAATAACCAGTTTTTTCCCTAAGTTTCTTATAAATAAAAAATTTAATGGGCTTTGGGAAAACGTAAATTAGAAATGTTTAAATAAATCATCCTTGACCCTCCACAACTTTACCACATTTCTTTTCTTCTTTCTTTGCTAGAGATCTGTTAACTTGTTTATCCCTTTTCTCCCTGATGGTCAATTCTAGAGATAAATCACTGCATTAAGAGGAAAGAAGTTGAGAAAACGAAAAATCATATAAAAAAAAGAGGAAAGAGATTGAGGAATTATTATTACTGTTGTGTTTAAAATCGCATTTGTTAAAAGGCAGCACTCCATGCTCTGAAGAGCTATTCAAGATTTCTCTGCTTGTCCATCTTGTTCTACTCCTTTCTGATGTTTGAGGAGCTTGTCAGCTTGTCAGCTCCTCACAGGTACTGACCTAGAAGAGGGTTTATAAACAGTAACACTACCGGCTTTTGGGCTGCATAATGCTTTGTTTAGCAGTATTCTGACCTTTACCCGCTAGATGCAAGAAGCAATCCCTCCACAGGCTGCGGCAAACCAAAAAGGTCTCCAGACACTGAAAAATGTCCACTGGCGGACAGAGACACTCCTACTTGAGAAACATTGACCTAAGAGCTCCAAGCCACCTCTGAGCTTTTAAATTTCATGATCCAGAAACAAATTCTTTATACACATTTCAAAATATTAATTTATTATATTATTCATAATATATATTATGTATAATATATATTCACAATAAAAATTATTACTGCTTTAAGAAATTTCATATATATTTTCCTGCCAAACAGTATAAAGGTAGTTGCTCTGTCTTTAACTGTCACTTTAACTCATCAAAGTAGACGTACATCAGGAAGATAAATTTCTATTTACTTCATGCTATTCATACTTAATACAAAGATTCTAAAAAGGCAGAAACTGCTCAAAGTAGATTTTCTAAAACAGAGAAAAAACATATCAAGTGATCTCTGCTTATACCTAATAAAGCAACAGGTAAACATTAACAAACCTCCATTTACTTGACTTTTCCGTCTTACTCGAGATATCTGTTTGTTAGGCTTTTCTCCTGTTCTTGGTGTTGATGTGATCAAGTTATTATCTATATCACGTTCAATTCTACTCCGTTTTGAAGGATTTTCTCTCTCTTCCTTAAGATGTAAGAGGAAAAAGCACACATTGAACAGTGTCACTCTGCTGTATAGATTACATTTTTTTCGCCGCTCTTACTGGATCTCAGTTCCCCACCAGAGCCTGAACCTAGGCCACAGCGATGCAGGCGCCAAGTCCTAACCACTGGGCCGCCAGGGAATTCCCTACATGTTACACACTTTTAAAATGATAAAATATGTTCACTGCATTATTTACAACAGCCAAGTTTACCTATTATCAACTGATGGACACTTAGGTTGTTTCCATATTGGAAACATATTCCAAACATATTGGCTATTATAAATAATGCAGTGAATATATGTGCATACATGTACATAAACAACGGAAGATTATTCAGCCATAAAAAATGAACTCCTGTCACTAGTGACAACATGGATGAACCTAAAGGGCATTTCATTAAGTGAAAAGAGTCAGACGGAGAAAGACTTATATGATCTCACTTATATGTGGAATTAAAGACCAAAAACAAATAAAAAACACCAAGCTCACAAAGGACAGACTGGTGGCTGCCAGAGGCAGGGAGATGGGGATGAACGAAATGGATGATAAGTATTATCAAAAGGTCCAAAGGGTTATAAAATACTGTACGTCATGGCGACATAAGGTACAGCCTGGTGACTATACTTATAATACTGTATTGCATACATGAAAATCGCCATGAGAGTAAATCTTCAAAGTTCCCATCACAAGAAAAAATTCTGTAACCATGAATGGTGACAGATATTAATTCGACTTATTGTGGTGATCATTTTGCAATATATAAAAATACTGAGTCAAGCTATATGCCTGAAACTAACATATGTCACTACTCTCAGATTTTTAAGAAGATAAAATATGTTGTAAAATGCTTTATTCTTTTTTTCATATCAAGGAGAAACAAACAAATAATATCTAACAACAGAATAAAACACAGAAAACATCTGACAAGAGCCATGAGAGTATTTATGAATGTCATCATACAACACGAATACCTCACAGTTACTCAAAAGAGCAGGGGTCATTTCCTTGAGTGAACCCCGCTGGAATCTGCTGGCATATCACGTATAACCAAAAATGACATAAAAATAATAGGGCCTGTCCAACGCCACCCATCTAATGTCAACCTCAACCTCAATCCTCAAAAGGTCCAAATAAACACTGAGGAGTCCATTCTTTAACAAAGTTCTCTATTAGCTTCCTCATGCGGGCGGCAAATCCACACTACCAGTTTACGCTATTTTGCTACACCGAGTTAGACAGTTTGACTTCAAGATTTTTTGACTTTTACAAGTCAAAATGTGAAAGCAATACATGATATTCCGTAGAAACTGTGCTTTGAAGTTTGATTTCTTCCCAGGCCAGCAATGCGCAGGGACTCTCCTCTTGTGATGCCAGGCTACAGTCAGCCACTTGACCGTGATCACTCACAACCATTCTGTATACATACAGCTATTTTCACTTTCAGTACAGTATTCAATAAGTTAAATAAGATACTCAACACTTAAAACGTGTTCCAAGCATGTTAAAGGTAGGTTAGGATAAGCTATGATGTCAGGTAGGGTAAGTGTATTAAGTGCATTTTCAGTTTACAACATGTTCAATTTACAACGGGTTTATCAGGACAGAACCCTACCATAAATTAAGGAAGATCTGTATTACTGACTAAAATAGTGTGCTCCATGCAATAACCTGCATTTTTTCCGCTTGTACCTCCATCCTTGTCATTCGTACAATTTTTCCAGTCATCTCCTACATGAGCAATTTTCTCACATGACTGTAATACTGGCCTATACTTTATTGCTGTTTCAATGAAAGTACCTGAAATCTTTTGATAAGGATTAGATTTTTCCACAGCAAATAATAATATACTATTGTGCATTTTCTAAAACTTGAATATTATTTTACTGTCTCTAAAACAAACTTTGGTATTGCAAATAGCCAAAATTACAATTTCACAATTCCCTATCTGGATCAAAACGAAAAAAGATAATACTCCAAATATCATTCAATACAGAATTTTACTTTTCTCACCAGTTTCTCTAATTTTAGGTAGGTTCACCAAGACAATCTCCTTAGCACAAAATAATGTGCCAAGGAGTTACAATGTAATTACAATGTAATTCCTCTACTGTTTACTATTACCCTGCACTTAAAAACGATGAAGAGGAAGCCTCAAATCCGAAACACCAGATTTCATTACAAGAAAATTACAGGGGCTCTTTTCATAAAGTCCTCAAGAATAGAAATAATGCTGCAAAGCCTTACTACACTTACTACTCTAAGCTCCAGCATTTTCTTGAAGCAGTCTCTTAGTACATCTGCTATAATGTAAATACATACATGCATTCCTGGAAAATTTTCACTCTGCAACCCTAAAAATAACAAGGTTTATGGGGAAAAAAAGGGTCCAAGAGGGTGGAGAAGGGTACATGGGAGGCAGATCAGCCAAAGCCCCTGTAAATCGGTAACCACAGCACCAAGGAAACCAATGACAGGGACTTCCAGAGATGACTTGGACACCGCAGTTAAGCAGCTAAGAGTAGCTAAAATGCTACCTCAGAGTTCAACAAAAGGTATTAATAACAGAAGTAGAAACAAACGTTTATGGGAGCCAAAAAGCAGAGCGTTAAGGCAGGAAGACTGCAAACATGAAACACGAAAGGAAATGCAACCTGCCACATGAGCAGAGGAGTCCATGACAGAGTCGGCGTTACCTCTCCAGGAGGGGTCCCTGAGACAGGTCACTGCTTTTAATTAAAAACTGTCTGTAGCATAAAATTTTACCACCATTATTCAGGATTCCCTTGTCCAGTTTAGAAAAAAATCACATATAAACCAAAACCCACTCAGGTTATACTGAAACTATTTCCCTATTTATCAATATGTATCAATATCAACGTATAAAAGCTAATGGGCATCCCCGGCAGCTCAGTGGTCAAGAATCCACCTGCAACCAAGGAGATTAGAGTTCGATCCCCCGGTCGGGACGCTCCCCCTGGAGAAGAAAGTGGCAACTCACTCCGGTATTCCTGCCTGGGAAATCCCAGGGACAGAGGAGCCTGGTGGGCCGCAGTCCACGGGGTCGCAAAGAGCCGGACACAACCGAGCGACTAAACAACAGCATATAAGTTAACTGTCAGTGTGGAGGCGCCACACACAGGGCAGCAACAGCTATACTGTGGTCGGCTGAGAACACAGTCAGACACTTCAGTTTACATCTCTAAAGAGAAACAGGAAACTATTCAGATCAGGGTTAAACTTCTGCAGTCACTGACAATAATATTCTATTGTTCAGAATAATGCATTTAAATGTCCGATGAGGCTCCAATTCTGAAATTTGTCACCAAATCCTCATCCTTCTTAAACACTCATGTGTATAATTTGGGGACATTTTTGGACATAGTATGAGTTTTAGAAGAGGAACTAGGAAAAGTAAGATGTCTACAGTACTTTACAGGTTATTTAAAAAAATTTTAATAGCCCTACAATGTCTTCTCTGGAATCTGCATTTTTCAAAGTTGCCTCTAAGACATGCTTTTAAGGGGAAAGTCTTGGGCAGGGAGCATTCTTAAATCTCTGAATCCCAAAGGAAATACAGAGAACTGAAGAAGCAAGAAAAACCCACCGGCACATTTCTAACAAAACCAGGGAACAAGGTTTCTCCCCCCAAACTCCAAGCCGATGAGGACACACCAACAGCCGTAATACTGAAGTGATCCTCTTTATCAGTGTTGAAGAGAGCAAAGCAATGCGACACAGATGTGACCCATCTGAGACCAGGAGAAGCAGCCCCAACTGCTAACAGGGTAGGCACTCAATGGAAAGCCTGGTGGGCCAAGCTGATGACAGCAGATGAAACAGGGCCGAGGACGCTGCTGCTCAGTCCAGCAGTGAAGGGATCCACAATTGCAATGGGGCAGTTTAGCTCCTGCGAACTCTTGACACTGACCAACTAAGCGGCTCATGAGGGGAAACTGCTAGGAATGGAATCGAAATTTCATTGTAGAAAACGGCACAACAGAAACGCAAAGAAAAGTTCCAGATAAACAATGAAGAGGGATAAAGAAGGCTTCCCTGGTGGCTCAGTGGTCAAGAACCCTCCTGCCAAGCAAGAGACTGGGTTCATCCCTGGGTCAGGAAGATCGCCTGGAAAAGGAAATGGTAACCCACTGCAGTATTCTTGCCTGGAGAATCCCACGGACGGAGGAGCTTGGCAGGCTACAGTACATGGGGTTGCAAAGAGTCAGACACAACTTATCAACTAAACAAAAATAAACAGGGATCATTTCAGTTCAGTCGCTCAGTCGTGTCCGACTCTTTGCGACCCCATGAATCGCAGCATGCCAGGCCTCCCTGTCCATCACCAACTCCCGGTGTCCACCCAAACCCATGTCCATTGAGTCGGTGGTGCCATCCAACCACGTCACCCTCTGTCGTCCCCTTCTCCTCCTGCCCTCAATCCTTCCCAGCATCAGGGTCTTTTCAAATGAATCAGTTCTTCGCATCAGGTGGCCAAAGTATTGGAGTTTCAGCTTCAGCATCAGTCCTTCCAATGAACAGTCAGGACTGATTTCCTTTAGGATGGACTGGTTGGATCTCCTTGCAGTCCAAGGGACTCTCAAGAGTCTTCTCCAACACCACGGTTCAAACACATCAATTCTTTGGTGCTCAGCTTTCTTTATAGTCCAACTCTCACATCCATACATGACCACTGGAAAAATCACAGCCCTGACTAGATGGACTTCTGTGGGCAAGGTAATGTCTCTGCTTTTCAATATGCTGTCTAGGTTGGTCATAATTTTCCTTCCAAGGAGTAAAGCGTCTTTTAATTTCATGGCTGCAACCACCATCTGCAGTGATTTTGGAGCCCAGAAAAATAAAGTCAGTGTTTCCACTGTTTCCCATCTAAAACATATAGCAAAACTCAAAAGGCAATCACTGTATTTTTTAATACTATTCAAAAACAAAATTGATTAGAAAAGGTAACCTGAACCATACAATCTTCTAAAAATTTAGAAAAACTCATGTAAGAATGAGAGAAAAGCAAGCACAGATCTCAAATTCCACACAAAATTATTGTAATAAAATGTTGTTGGTTAGTAGCTAAGTCCATCCTTCTCTTCTGCAACTCTGTGGACTGTAGCCGCCAGACTCCTCTGTCCATGAGATTTCCCAGGCAAGACTACTGCAGTGGGTTGCCATTTCCTTCTCCAGCAACCTTCCCAACCCAGGGATCCAACCTGTGTCTCCTGCATTTGAAGGCAGATTCTTTACCACTGAGCCACCTGCTGCTGCTGCTGCTGCTAAGTCGCTTCAGTCGTGTCCGACTCTGTGCGACCCCACAGACAGCAGCCCACCAGGCTCCCCCATCCCTGGGACTCTCCAGGCAAGAACACTGGAGTGGGTTGCCGTTTCCTTCTCCAGTGCATGAAAGGGAAAAGTGAAAGTGAAGTCGCTCAGTCGTGTCTGACTCTTAGCGACCCCATGGACTGCAGCCCGCCAGGCTCCTCCATCCATGGGATTTTCCAGGCAAGAGTACTGGAGTGGGGTGCCATTGCCTTCTCTAAAAGAAAGCATCTCAGAAAAACTATGCATTAAGAGAAACTTCCCTGGCTGTCCACTGTTTAAGACTGCATGTTTCCACTGCAAGGCGTGGGGGGCCGATCCCCTGGTAAGACAATCAGTCGTGTCCTCATGTTCGCGACCAAGAATCGCCAAGAACGTGGTGACTGAACGAGTGTCACAAAGTTTTCCTCAAATGAAACATCCGAAATTATAGACTCAAAGAGCGCACGGGCCGTTTTTTTTTTTTCTTTGGTCTGTGCAACTCGGCTTCACAGTCTTAAAAGTTCCCCCACCAGGGGCTGAATCCAGGGCTTTCGACAGGGAAAGCTCAGAGTCCTAACCTACCTACTGGACTGCCAGGGAACTCTGAGAGTATACTGCTGAACTACAACTATCAACCCAGAAAAATAACAAGACAGCTCCCAAACTTGCCAGAATTTAAAGAAAAAAATCCTTTGGAGAACAAGGAAAAATGTTTGTTTAAAAAGGGAAAATTAGACTATCATCAAACTTTGAAAGCAAAGCACTTAATGCTGGAAGAAAATGGAAGAACACTTTCAAAACTCGAGACTGCGAGACAAGGACATCATGTGCGGTAAAACTGGTTCTAAAGCACAGAACTCAGAATATTGTTTCTGTGTCAGCTTCATGTGGCATCTACCAAACACTGACTATAGACAACAACCAGAGGACTGGGGAAAGCATTAAACACACTGAACATACACAGAACCTGTATAAGAGGAGTGAGGGTTAGAGATCGGATGTAATGGCTACAGGCTCGGAGCATATACACTACAGGAAAAACTGGTAAGAGATGTATGAACTTTAAAAATTGTTATCTTTAAAGACATTCTAAGAAAAGCTGACAGAATTCATTTTTAGCTGGTAAGAAATAACAAATGAAGTTATCTAGGCATAAAAGAAATAATACCAGGCGGGATTCTGAATCTGCAATAAGGAATGGATGCCACTAAGGCAAACACGAGTAAATTCAGAAGATCTTTGTGTTCAACAGTTCTGATATGTTCTTTCTAGCTGTCTCCACCACGGACACCTGCTACAATCTCTGCAGCCTCATCATAATCCAATCACGTATTCTGACGTCTCTGAGTTTCTTCTCTCGCTACATACATACGCAAACACAAGAAAGGCACTCCTGCTGTTTTGCTTTGCAATATTATTAAATTTGGTCTTTAAAATTTATTCTAAAGTTATTTTAGAATTTAGTAATTCTTTAAATAAAAGAAAATTTATAATTTATAATTAAGAATGGATTATTGGATTGAAAAAGGGAGGTGGGTGATCTGTGATTTCAATCCACTACGCCTAGTGATGAAACTGACATAGAATTCTGTATGTCATGAAAGGGGGAAATGTACTCCAAGGAAACTGAAGACAACTGTAAATTACAAATGAAAATAAGATAAAGTTAACAGTTAGAACTAGACATGGATCAACAGACTGGTTCCAAACAGGAAAAGGAGTACGTCAAGGCTGTATATTGTCACCCTGCTTATTTAACTTATATGCAGAGTACATCATGAGAAACGCTGGGCTGGAGGAAGCACAAGCTGGAATCAAGATTGCTGGGAGAAATATCAATAACCTCAGATATCCAGATGACACCACCACTATGGCAGAAAGTGAAGAAGAACTAAAGAGCCTCTTGATGAAAGTGAAAGAGGAGACTGAAAAAGTTGGCTTAAAGCTCAACATTCAGAAAACTAAGATCATAGTATCTGGTCCCATCACTTTATGGCAAATAGACGGGGAAACAGCGGCTGACTTTATTTTTCTGGGCTCCAAAATCACTGCAGATGGTGATTGCAGCCATGAAATTAAAAGATGCTTTACTCTTTGGAAGGAAAGTTATGACCAACCTAGACAGCATATTAAAAAGCAGAGACATTACTTTGCCAACAAAGGTCCGTCTAGTCAAGGCTGTGGTTTTTCCAGTGGTTATGTATGGATGTGAGAGTTGGACTATAAAGAAAGCTGAGCACCGAAGAATTGATGCTTTTGAACCGTGGTGTTGGAGAAGACTCTTGAGAGTCCCTTGGACTGCAAGGAGATCCAACTAGTCCATCCTAAAGGAGATCAGTCCTGGGTGTTCATTGGAAGGACTGATGTTGAAGCTGAAACTCCAATACGTTGACCACCTGATGCGAAGAGCTGACTCACTGGAAAAGACCCTGATGCTGGGAAAGATTGAGGGCAGGAGGAGAAGGGGACGACAGAGGATGAGATGGTTGGATGGCATCACCGACTCAATGGACATGGGTTTGGGTAAACTCCGGGAGTTGGTGATAGACAGGGAGGCCTGGCGTGCTGCGGTTTATGGGGTCACAAAGAGTCGGACACGACTGAGCAACTGAACTGAACTGAACTGAGTGTCCCTTTGGCTGCAAAATTGTCTTATGGAACAGAACATATTCAAATAGAATTATAGTGCCAATTCAGTTGCACTGTCGTTTGAGAACAATCATTCACTTTAAAAAAAAGAAACTCAGTATTTTAAACGTACACAATGAGATCTTTAAAAGCCAAAATAGTTATAGCTTTTCAAACTTAAATTACAAAACCCAATGAGGTGTCTCAGAAAGTAAGTTTCTTATACTGCTTTGGTTGGAAAAGGGTACATATAAACTTATGAACTCTTACACAGTAGTTAGTGCTGAAAACGTACCCAATAGAAGTCAGTAAAAGAAACAAGCAGAGACTTTCCTGGTGGTCCAGTGATTAAGAGTCCACCTGCCAACGCAGGAAACAGGTTCGATACCTGATCCGGGAAGATCCCACGTGCCGTGGAGCAACTAAGCTCCTCTGCCACAACTACTGAGCTCCAGAGCCTGAGCTCCACAATCAGAGAAGCCGCCGCAATGCGAAGCCCAAGAGCCACAACAGACCAGCCCCTCCCACCACAACTAGAGAAAGCCTGTGCAGAGCAACGAAGACCCAGTGCATTCAAACATAGACAGACTAGCAGGCAATTAAGAAAGAAACAGACGTTTCCACTTTCTAGTGGTAAAGTAAATCACTGAAAGACTTAACTGTAAAAACAGAAAATGAGTTAACACTGGTGTGTGACTTGCACTTATCTGACACTAGTATCAAAGATCTTCTTTCCCATGAATGCGTGGTAACAAACACAACTGAATTACTTTTTTGCATCTCAGTTTATCCTGGGATAACTTGTGTCAATGTCTGTGATGACTATGCAAAAAAAAAAAGGTTTATGATTACTGCCACCTTAGCACAAATCAAAACATGGACACCCAAAGTTATCGTATTTGTCATAGCCATGCACTTGCATGGGGAAAAAAAGTCAGCTATACTTAAGAATGTCCCTGATGAAGCTATAAAATCAACTAAATCTCAATCCTTAAATATGTGTTAAATTCTGTATGACAAGATGGGAAATACACACAAAAAACTTCTGCTACATACTGTACTTCCACAACTGTCTTGAGGAAAAGCATCTGACTGTTGAGTTGTAAGCTGAACTAGATCACTTTTTTGATAGCTTCTCAGCCTTTTAACTAAGATCAAGTATAGATCACTTTCTTTGACAGAAAACTATCTTTACTTGAAGTAGATTATTTTCTGAAAAATGAACAAAGCAACTCAAGAAAAACTAATACATTTTGTTGCCAACAATAAAATTTGAGCATTCAGGTAAAAACTGGAATTTTAGAAACTTGGACAAGGCATTGTCAGACTCAAGAGTTTCCCAATATTGTTCTGTTGAGATCAGTGGGGTTGTTCAAAAATGTGATTTCTAAACATTAAATAATGAAATATGTCAATGTGGATACATATGTGGAAGATTTACATAATAAAGCGAATCATTATTTTACCAACCAAGAAAACAGTGCATGATGTTACAAAATCATATGTAGGTAAAAAGATTCATTCCAAGTGCAAGATAGACCAACAAAAAGAACACTGTAGTGCTTTCAAAGTCAATATTGGAACAAGAACGTAAGATATCACACCATTTGTCAAGTTTTGGTATAAAATCTGCAATTATCTAAAAAGCATATTAAAAGACCCTTCCCTTTTCTAAATTTATGTATAATTTTATTTTTGTGTGTCAATGACAACCACAAACTACGTTCTGTGAAGCAACCAATAAAGAGGTTTATAGGGCTTCCTTGGTGGCCCAGTGGTTAAGAAATCTGCCTTGCAATGCAAGGGACACGGGTTCGATCCCTGGCTGCAAAGCGCCACAGCTGATGAGCCCCAGCCCCGGAGCCCACAGCTGATGAGCCCCAGCCCCAGAGCCCGTGGCTGCAGCTACTAAAGCCCTCGAGCCTAGAGCTTGTGCTCCTCAACACGGGAAGCCACTGCAACGAGAAGCTCGCACACAACTCGAGGGTAGCCCCGGCTTGTCGCAAGCAGAGAAAGCCCTTGCACAGCAATGAAGAGGCAGCACAGCCAAAAATAAATTTAAAAAGAGATAAAATATTAAAAGAAAAAGAGGTTTATAAAACTGTAAATGTCCTGTTTCCTACTCATTTCCTGTCTTTAGAAAATAGTTAAAATATTAACTGTACCAACACGTAATGGGTTTAGAATTAGAATTTTGATATTTTCAAAATTCCTCAGTTAGTTTCTACTGAGATATATTGATAGATATTACCCCCATAAGTACCTCCCTGGTGGCTCAGGCAGTAAAGCATCTGTCTGCAATGCTGGAGACCTGGGTTCGATCCCTGGGTCAGGAAGATCCTCTGGAGAAGGAAATGGCAACCCACTCCAGTACTCTTGCCTGGAAAATCCCATGGACAGAGGAACCTGGTAGGCTACAGTCCATGGGCTTGCAGAGAGTCGGACACGACTGAGCGACTTTCCTTTTCCTTTACCCCCATAAACAAACAGTTCTTTACGGTTTCCAATGATTTATAAGATGATAAAGGATCCTAAGTTGAAAAAGTTTAAGAACCACTTGCTCAAGAGGGACTACTAATGAATTCACAAGACAAACTGTAAAAATTCACTCCCAACAAATTGGGATAAAATTTGAGCTGGAAGGGAGAGCTGACAAGTGGCAGCCAAAGGGTACAGAGCTTCTTTAGGGGAGGATATAAAAGGTTTAAAATTAACCGTGTTAATGACTGCATAACTCTGTGCGTACATTAAAGGCTACTGAATCTACACCTGAAATGGATGAGTTTTAGGCCATGTGAATCGTATCTCAATAATGCTACATTGTATGTATCTATCATATAATCCAACGATACCAATCTTAGTTATTCACCCAGGTTTAACTTGAACAAATGTCCACACATGGATTCAAAACAGAAATATTCATAGCAACTTAATTCACAATAGCCAAAACCCAGAAACAACTCAAGTGGATAACAAATTATGGCATGTGGTGTGTGCCAAGTCACTTCAGTTGTGTTTGACTCTGCGATCCTATGGACGGCAGCTGGCCAGGCTCCTCTGTCCATGGGATTCTCTAGGCAAGAACACTGGAGTGGGTTACCACGTCTTCCTCCAGGGGATCTTCCCGACCCAGGGATTGCTCTCGCATCTCTTACGTCTCCTGCATTAGCAGGCAGGGTCTTTACCACTACCACTAGCACCACCTGGGAAGCCCTGTGGTATGTGGTACGCTCATCCAGCAGGATACTATCTGGGGCACAGGAGAGGGAGGGGATAAATCAGATACATGCAGTAACACAGATGAATCCAAACACTTCATGTTGAGTGAAGGAAGCAAGACATGTTATATGCATAGGTAACTAAATAAGATTTGTACAATCTATGATAGAAGATCAATGGTTGTCTGGGATGATGCTGTGACATGGTCTGCAATACTCCAAGGATACTTTTTGGTCATGGGTGTATAATTCTGTTAAAATTCATGAAAACATAATTTAAATCAGTGTGTCTTACTGTGTTTCATTATACCCCATAAAATTAATTTTTAAAAAGTCAACGTAGGAGATAAAGTGGAATTCTAAAGATAACTAGTTCATCAAAAAGAAGGCAAGATAAAACAGAGTAAAAAATAAACCAACGGGATAAATACAGAATAAACTACAAGATGGGACACTTTAAACTGAACCATATTAATAACTACATTAAATATAAATAGACTAAACAAGCCAATTTAAATACAAATACATACAGTGGGAAAAGGTGTATCATGCAAATGGTAAGAAAGAAAGCTGTGTGGTTTTATCAATATTAGGCCAAGGAAATCTCAAGGCAACCAGTATTACCAAAGATGAGAGACGTTTCACAGTGGTAATAACTTACACCCAACAATCACAAACGTGTACACCCTTAACAAGAGAGCTTCAAAACACACGCAGCAAAAACTGACAGAACTGAAAGCAGATGAGTTTATAGTTAAGAGATGGAGATTTAAAAGAAGACATAGAATATTTGAATATTATCAAACTATCCGATTGACTGATATTTATAAAACTGTTCTAATCAATTCCAGAATGTGCATATTTTTTTCAAACACATGGGACATTTACCAAAATTGTCTATATGTTAAAAAATATCACTTTTCCGGCGGTGACGATCTCCTCACGAGAACATGCCTCTCACAAAGGATCTTCTTCATCCCTCTCCAGAAGAGGAGAAGAGGAAACACAAGAAGAAGCACCTGGTGCAGAGCCCCAATTCCTCTTTCATGGATGTAAAATGCCCAGGATGCTATAAAATCACCACCGTCTTTAGCCATGCACAAACAGCAGTTTTGTGTGTTGGCCGCTCTACTGTCCTCTGCCAGCCTACAAGGAGGAAAAGCAAGGCTTACAGAAGGATGCTCTTTCAGACGGAAGCAGCACTAAAAGTACCCTGTATCAAGATGAACGGGAAACCATCCCAATAAACACATTTTGGATTAAAAAAAAATATATATATATATATATCAAAAGACACCAAAGAAGTGAAGTCATACAGAGTATATGTTCTTGGATCACAATAATATTAAATTAGAAATAAACAATTAAAAGATATCTAATAAATGCCCAAACATCTGATCTGGCAATTAAATAACATATTTCTAAATAATCCATGGGCCAAAAGGTAATAAAAATACAGTCAGAATGTATGGGGAAGCAGTACTTTGAAACGCATAGCTTTAAATATTTGAATTAGAAAAAAACTGAATTGTAGTACTACTGATCTAAGCAAGGGGCTGGGAAACTACAGTACAAAGGCTAAGTCTAACAGACTGTTTTTGTATGACCAGCAAGCCAAAAGTTTTTATATTTTAATATGGTGGTAGGGGGAGGTGGGAATCAAACGAATGATACTATTTTATGACTCATGAAAATTACATAAAATCAAATATCAGCAACCAAAGTCATACTCATTCATTTATGCATTATCTACAATGGAAGATTGGAGTAGTAACTGCAATTTCAGACAAGATAGTCTGCAGACTTAAATATTACTTATCTGAAGTATTTACAGAAAAAGTTCACTGATTCCTAATCTAAGTTCTCGCTTGTATAAGCTGGAAAAGTAAGAGTAAACCAAACAGAAAGTAGAAGAGAAGATTAAAAATAACAAGTAGAAATCAAACAGACAGTGGAAAGAAAAGAGAAAATGTGCAAAGACAGATGTTGGTTCTTTGAAAAAGTAATAAAACTGATAAAGCTCCAGCTGCAAAGGGATCAAAACAAAGATCAATTATTCACATCAGGAGTGAAAAGAAGAACATTATTATAGATCCTACAGAGATTATCAGGTCAGTAGAGAAATACTGCAAAGACTTTACTTAATAACTTGACAACTTCAATGAACAAACTCCTTGGAAAACACCTATGACCAAAATTGAAACAGAAATAGAAAAGCTAAATATGTATTAAAGAAATCAAATTTATAGTAAAAAGTTATCCCACAAAGAAATCCCAGTCACATTCCAAAAATCCCTCTCCAGAATTCACCACTGAATCCTGCTAATCATTTCAGGCTGAGATAGCACTTCATCAACACGAGCTCTTTCAGAAACAAAGAAGCAGAGGGGCACTTCTTGCTTCATGACGTCAGCACACCTGATCCCCGAACCTCAAAGGGTTATAAATCAGAACCACAGACCAAACCCTCACGGAAACACTTACAAAAACTCTTTAAGAACAACAACAACACACAGCAGCAAATCACATCCAGCCACACAAGCTTACTTTTCAGTTCAAACAAATTCATGTGCTACTCCACATGAAAAGAGGAAAATCTGAAGAACATCTCATTAGATGCAGAAAAGGCTTTGATAAAATCCAACATAATAAAATCTTACAGCAAACTGGGAACAGAAGGGAACTTCCTCAAACTGACAAAAGATAACTACGGAAGACATTTAGCTAACATCATACCTAATGTAAACAAACTCTCTTCCCCTAAGATCAGTAACAAGACAAATGTTTGCTTTTACCACTTTGACTAAATGTACTAGAGGTCCTAACCAATGCAATAATGAAGAAAAAGAAATAAAAGGTCTAGAAATCAGAAAAGGAAATCATATCTGGTTGGTATATGATATGATTATATATGTATAAAACCCTATGAAATCTTAAAGATTAGGATAATTAAGTAAACCTAGTAATTTCACATAGTACACCAGTCAACACAGAAAAACTAATTATATTTACATATATTAGCAACAAACAGAAAGCAAAAACTTGAAATGTATTATATCATTTAAAACAGCACCATAAAACATCAAATATCTAAGAACAGAACTAATGTAGTATGTGTGACACCTTTACATCAGTGGGAAAAAATTAAAAACACTTATATTAACACAGAGATATGTAATGATCATGAACTGGCAGACGCAATACAGTTAAGATGTCCAGTCTCACCAAATGATATATACATGTGATACAGTATTATAACCCAGTAGGTTTTCTTTGAAGAAATAGACAAGCTAATTCTAAAATTGACATGTAAGTATAAGGGATCTAAAATAGTATTTAAAATGCTATCTTTTATCTCAGTATCTTAAATACAGTGGTGGTGTCCTTTTCAAAAATTTGGATAGGGGTTGGCAGCTAGTGTTTATTGAGTATCAGGTACTTTATAACCATCATTTGGTATTTTATAGATTAAAAAATAAAAAAACTCAGGCTCAGTGAATTTAGATTACTTACAATGTTAATTATAACAATAATGATTATAATAGTTTGTCCCAGATAAAAAAATAAACAAACAAATATAGCAGTCAATCAACAGTTCCTGACTACTACACGCCCTGTGTTACTCTCAGTGCTTTAAGTTGATACGTTCTTAAAAACGCTTAAGCTTTCAAACCGCAAGTTGTTACTAGCATCTCTATATTACAGGTGAGGAAACTGAGGCACAGGAAAGTTAAATAACTTGTGCAGGGTTACATAGCTTTAAGTAGCAACACTGGAACTGAAACTGATATACCCTGGTTTCAAAGCCTACATTCTTGACTGCTTTGCACTACTGCCTTTCCAACAAGGGACAATGCGGGGATTTAACCCAGGTACTGATTTTATCTCCAAGTAGTTAGATGGTATCTTTACAGCATCATCTACCTTGTGTAAAGACTGAAAATTTTCTTGATGAAAGTAAGAAAGAATTGAGTCTTTCTATGCTACTGACTTGGTCATTTATTTATATTCTATCATCAGCTCAAAGTGTGAAGCTTATTCTGTCTAGGAAAAACCTTTTCCCTAGTATTTTTTGATGAGTCATCATCCTCTGTCTTCAGTTGTTCTGACTGGGTGATAGACTACTTCTTTTATTTCTACAAGGGTCCTTTTTAAATCCAAGTTAGTTAGAACATTTCTTATGCAGCCACTGGTTTCTTTGGTTCCTTTTCTTCCTCTTCTTCTGAACTTTTAAAATTATATGGTTAAAACTGAACTTTTCAGACAGGGTTTGCTTTCTCTTTTGAGCTGTCTTCCTCCTCAGCTGTCTGATGTGGCCCTCATGCGTCTTATGACTCGAAACGTGGTCTCTGTATCTCAACCACGTTTTCTGCTCTTCTTTACTGTTACGGTTTCTAGTTTGAAGCAACAGTTAGAACTGGACATGGAACAACAGACTGGTTCCAAAAAGGAAAAGGACTACATCAAGGCTGTATATTGTCACCCTGCTTATTTAGCTTATATGCAGAGTACATCATGAGAAACGCTGGGCTGGAGGAAGCACAAACTGGAATCAAGATTGCCGGGAGAAATATCAATAACCTCAGATATGCAGATGACACCACCCTCATGGCAGAAAGCAAAGAACTGAAGAGCCTCTTTAGAGTGAAAAAGTTGGCTTAAAGCTCAACATTCAGAAAACTAAGATCATGGCATCCAGTCCCATCACTTCATGGCAAACAGATGGGCAAACAGTGGAAACAGTGGCTGACTTTATTTTGGGGGGCTCCAAAATCACTGCAGATGGTGACTACAGCCATGAAATTAAAAGACGCTTACTCCTTGGAAGGAAAGTTATGACCAACCTAGACAGCATATTAAAAAACAGAGATATCACTTCGCCAACAAAGGTTCCTCTAGTCAAGGCTATGGTTTTTCCAGTGGTCACGTATGGATGTGAGAGTTGGACTATAAAGAAAGCTGAGCGCTGAAGAATTGATGCTTTTGAACTGTGGTGTTGGAGAAGACTCTTGAGAGTCCCTTGGACTGCAAGAAGATCCAATCAGTCCACCCTAAAGGAGATCAGGCCTAGGTGTTCATTGGAAGGACTGATGTTGAAGCTGAAACTCCAATACTTTGGCCACCTGATGCGAAGAGTTGACTCATTGGAAAAGATCCTGATGCTGGGAAAGATTGAGGGCAGGAGGAGAAGGGGACGACAGAGGATGAGATGGTTGGATGGCATCACTGACTCAATGGACATGAGTTTGGGTAAACTCTGGGAGTTGGTGATGGACAGGGAGGCCTGGTGTGCTGCGGTCCATGGGGTCGTAAAGAGTTGGACATGACTGGACTGAACTGAACTTCTAGTTTGAACAGCTGCTGGTATTCTTGCCAGTTTAGTATCACTGATCCATTTTTATTAACATTTTGCTATTAAGTTTTAATCTGTATTCTAGCCCTAACTTGATATAAAAGTCATTAGAATACTTAGATAATTTAATAAACATATATTGTTCATTTAAGAGGTGTGTATTAGTTTACTATTAACATAAATACATAGTAAAACATATTACTAAGAAGAATAATACATTATTAAGAAGATGGTTTAATAACAATTTAGATAAGAAAGAATTAACAATTAGAAGCCAGTATAAGCTTCCCAGGTGGCTCACTGGTAAAAAATCGGCCTGCCAATGCAAGAGATGCGGGTTCGATCCCTAGGTCAGGACGATCCCATGGAGAAGGAAATGGCAACCCAGTCCAGTATTCTTGTCCGGGAAATCCCACGGACAGAGGAATCTGGCGCGCTCCAGTCCACGGTGTTGCAAAGAGCTGACACAACCTAGCAACTAAACAACACAACAGCACAACCTCATCAGGAGTAATAAATGACAAAATAATCTTTTAATTTACTTCTAACAAAAGGATAGTAGATGGGAAAAGAAACAGCATACTCTGATTTCAGTAAGGCTTTCAAATACTAATTATCACAATAATCTTACTGAATATAATAATGAAATCTGGGGTGAATTAAATGAATTTGTAGCTGCAGTGAAAACCTTGCTCAAAAATATTAATTAATGAATAAGATATTAGATCACAAGCAGGTTTTTATTGGCCCCATCCACTAATGGATAGGTATTAATAACAAAATTTTAGTTTTTGGCTTGAAAAAAATAACTGACAACCCTAAGTGTTTTAACTGACATGGGCAAAAATCTGCTGACCAACAAGAACTGAAACCACTAAATGAAAAAAAAAAAAGAAGAAGAAGAAGAAGAAGAAAGCATGAATAACATGAACAGAAGTCAGAAGACACAGGAAAAAAACCCCAAAAACCTATTTCCATTTCTGGTTGTTACCTTTCAGGAACAAGGTAACCAAGAAAAAGTTGACCAAGATGCTAACCTATTACCATATAATGCCGTGTGATGAACACTAGAACTGTTCAGCCAGGACAGGGACTGAGTGTCTGCGCCTGCGCAAGGAGGAGAAGAACACGTGGGCAAAGTGAAGGGCGGCGCATCTTCAAGATGAGGAGGAGCGGCACGATGTTTAGAGCTGTTCAGAGAATGAACTTGACACAGCGATGTTCTCATCAATAGGGCTAATGACAACCCAACAGAAACTGAAAGATTCAGGAATTCTTGGTTCTGGAAGGAATTTTATCTTTTTTATACAATAATACTAGAATACTTATAGGCCTAGGTAAATTAGGGGCTTCCCTGGTGGCTCAGAGGGTAAAGCGTCTGCCTGCAATGCGGGAGACCTGGGTTTGATCCCTGGGTCGGGAAGATCCCCTGGAGAAGGAAATGGCAACCCACTCCCGTACCCTTGCCTGGAGAATCCCATGGACAGAGCACCCTGGTAGGCTACAGTCCATGGAGTCCCAAAGAGTCGGACACGACTGAGTGACTTCACTTGTACTTGTGCTTATGTAAATTAACTCCAAGAAACTTTTAAAGATTATACTTAAAATTAGCAAAAGAAATCTATCATTTTGAAAAAATAACATTTTACTTTTCTACCTACCGAACTGACAAATTTACACTATAAGAAACTCATCATATACAATAGACCGAAGAACACCACAGGTGTCAATACTGATAATAAGATCAACATACAATGAATAATAACACTACTATTTACAGACCGCATTAAAACTTCTCAAACTGCTCTTCCACCTTTTCGCCATCTAATCTGAAGACAACTCTGAGGCAGACAAGGTAGTTAGTATTAGTCCCATTTTACTGTCTTCTTGAGGCTAAGAGGGGAAAATGACTTTCCTCAGAATTCAAGTTGGTCCAGAGTATTAAGTATCAATCTAGAGCTTATGCCTCCTGGTTAAGGCATAAGCAAGAGGTTTTTCTTTCTTTCTTTCTTTCTTTTACCACATGGCCACTGGGATCTTAGTTCCCCGACCAGAAACTGAGTCCAGGCCCGTGGCAGTGGAGGTGCCAAGGCTGCACCACGGGCCTCCAGGGAATCGCCCTTGTGTCTTTATTAACTTTGTTCTCCCTTCAACGAATAGAGCATTTTCACTGTACAAGTGTTAGAATTCAGAGAGATAAATCATCTTCCTAATTAGACAATGTATCAATATTAACAAGAAACTTTAACTTATGTTTAAAATGAAAAAAAGAAAAGAAATAACTCAAGTAAATGACTAAGAAACAACTTCTTTTCCTTCCCATTACTAAGCTGAAAAAACAGAAGGCTAGCTGGATCAGTCAGGCAGAATACTGTCTTCTTGACCGACCATTAAACATTTTACACAACAAATACTCAATACCAAAATGTAGACATACTTCCTTAAATGGGGCTCTAGCAATATTAGATTTCTCATCTTTATATGCTTAAAGAAAACAATCTAGGTTTCATTTTTAATGACATAATTAACAGGTAAAACCATTACTTTGGGTGTGCTTCCTTTAATGAATTTTTTAATTGAAGACAACAAGCCGGTTTCATTCTTCGGTGGTTTTTCTCCTCCTGAAGGCAGGCTGTCATCGACTTCCGAGTATTTCCTCTTTGCTCTGGCAGTACGTTGTGTTTGGATTTGATTTGACTGCTGAGAAGCTTTCCGTGTTCTCAGCCTCATCTTTTATGGGTGCCACATGTAAAACTATAAAAGAAAAATAATACAGGTTAACATTAACCCTAGTGTACCCATATGCGCCCAGTTTACATAGGTTTGTGGAATCTTAGTTTCCCTGAAGGGGCTCAAAACCAGGCCCTCAGCAATGACAGTGCAGAGTCCTAATCTCTAGACCACCAGAGAATTCCCAAGAAACTAACTTTTTAATTGAAAGGCATAGTGCTTTGAATTTTATTACATTCTTCCAAATAACCTTCCCACAGCTTCTGAAGTATTATACCCTGTGATCTAATAGAGTGTGCATGTTCCTTTCAGAATACTATATTGCCTCCAACCATGCTGACGTTATCATTCATTTAATCACTCATTCATTCAACAAGTATTTATTGGGTAAGTAAGTACCTGGTGAAACGAGAGAGAGGTTTTCACCCTCTGGAGATCACAATGCAGTGGAAAAAACCCTTAAGTCATTGAATGAATTAGCTCCAAAAACGCAATTCTAACCATCAGCAAGTACACAAGTGTGACAAGAACAAGTCAATCATTTTGCAGGCCTTGATTTCACCACACATAACGACCCTTAAAAACCAAACTCACCTGGCTCGAGCTGCTGGAGTAGGATGGTGCTCACTTCTGCGAGAGCACCAAAACCGCAAGGAGCCGCCGAGCAACCATGGACAGGAGGACGCCGGGAAGCCACCGGAAAAAGACCCCCCACGGCCAAAGACAAAGAAGCCACAGTGAGACGGTGGGCGGGGCACAGTCACAGTAAAATCCAACCTACGCCCGCCAGCTGGGTGACCCACAAACTGGACAACAATAATACCAAAGAAGTTCTCCTACTGTTGCAAAGGTTCTGAACCCCATGTCAGGCCTCCCAGCCTGGGGATCCAACAAAGGGACTGGGAATCCCCAGGGAATCTGACCTTCAAGGCCAGTGGGATTTGTTTATAGGACCTCCACAGGACTACGAGAAACAGAAACTGCAGTCTTGGAGGGCACAAACCCTCTTGGAAGTCGCCATTAACCCTACCATAGAGCCTGTAGAACCCAGGGCCAACCAACTACCACGGAGGGAGTGAACCCCCGCCCATCAGCAGACAATCAGGTTAAAGCTTCACTGAGCAAGGCCCTGACCACCAGAGCAAGACCCAGTGTTTCCACCACCAGTTCCTGCCCTCAGGAAGCGTACACAAGCCTCTTAGCCTCTTCCATTAGAAGCAGCAGCAAGAACCACAGTCCCACAGTGGCTCAAACAGAAACCACATAATCGAAAATTAAACAGGATGAAAAAGCAGAAAGTTATGTCCCAGATGAAGCAACAAGATAAACTCCAGAAAAACAACTAAATGAAGTGGAGATATGCAACTTTCCAGAAAAAGAATTCAGAATGATAGTGAAGATGATCCAGGATCTTGGGAATACAATGGAGAAGACGCAAGAATGGAGAAGATGCAAGAAATATTTACCCAAGACTTGCAAGAACTAAAGAACAGAGATGAATAGTACACTACAAGGAACAGAATAGCTCCGGCAGAAGAACGAATAAATGACCTGCAGGACAGAACCACGGAAACCGCTGCCACAAGACATAACATAGGAAAAAGAATGAAAAGAAGTGAAGACAGCCCGACAGACCTCTGCTGCTGCTGCCAAGTCGCTTCAGTCGTGCCCGCCTGCGCGACCCCACAGATGGCAGCCCACCAGGCCCCGCCGTCCCTGGGACTCTCCAGGCAAGGGCACGGGAACAGCATTAAACCCAACATTCACATTACAGGGGCCCTAGAAGGGGAACAGAGAGAGAGAAAGGACCTGAGAAAACATCTCAAGAGATAATAGCCAAAAACTTCCTTAACATGGGAAAGGAAATAGTCAACCAAGTTCAGGAAGCACAGAGAGTCCCAGGCAGGATAAACCCAAGAAGGGACACACCAAGACGCATAGTAACCAAACTGACAAAAGCAACAAGGGAAAAACGACAAATAACATACGAGGGAACTCCCAACAGGCTATCAGCTGATTTCTCAACAGAAACTCTACAAGCCAGAAGGGAATGGCATGCTATATTTAAAAGTGATGAAAGGGAAGAACCTACAGCCAAGAATACTCTTCCCAGCAAGACTCCCACTCAGATTTGATGGAGAAATCAAAAGCTTTCCAGTCACGCAAAAGCTAAGAGAATTCAGCAACACCAAACCACCTTTACGGCAAATGCTAAAGGAACTTCTCTAGACAGGCAACAAGGGAAGGAAAAGACCTACCTACAGAAAATAAACCCAAAACAATTAAGAAAACGGTAATAAGATCAAATGAACCAACCAAAAGACAGAGGCTGGCTGGGCAGATGAAAACACGTGCAAGCATGCACTTCCACTTACCACGACACTCTGCTTGACCCCCCATTGTTCATAATTATTTTATATTGTTAATCATGTTCCCACCATGGCCTGCAATTGTAATTATCTTCTATTTTCTGTCAGGCTGTTGATTGTGAAAACTGGCAAATATCTTTTACTATTGTGATTATGTAACTATTACTCACTCAATACTACTGCATCATGATTGGTCAACAGAAAAATGATAGAACTCCATATCACCCAGAACTATGATTTAATAGAAACACCTGTAATCACTTTATAAAATCCAGATGCATATCAGAATTATCTTGACATTTTTTGAAAAATACAGATGTCCAAGTATTGATTTTTTTTTCTCCAGAGCTCCAGATATGTTTCTAATGAGCAGTCATGTTTAAAAACAACTGGACTAGATGATGATCTTTTACTTTTATCTAGTTTGTTTCACTTGCTCTATTTCATATTCAGTGTTCCCATTTCACTTAGTTTATGTTTTCCAATTTCTCCATCTCTTTTTCTTTCTCAACCTTTATCAAGCATAGTAGAAAACTTTGTATAGATGTATATAAACAATATATACAAATATGTATTTTAGAAACTTAAGAATTTTTGCCTAACTAAAAACTTTATGACATTTTGATTCCACTTGTTTGATGTAGTATGAATAGAATGCTAAATTTCTAATTAAAAAAAACAGATATGCAACAAGCAAAAAAGGTTTATTGTATAGCACAGGGAACTACAGTCAGCATCCTGTGAAGTGAAGTGCAAGTCGCTCAGTCATGTCCGACTCTTTGCGACCCCAAGGACTATACAGTCCATGGAATTCTCCAGGCCAGAATACTGGAGTGGGTAGCTGTTCCCTTCTCCAGGGGATCTTCCCAACCCAGAGATCGAACCCAGGTCTCCCGCATTGCAGGCGGATTCTTTACCAGCTGAGCCACCAGGGAAGCCCAAGAACACTGGAGTGGGTAGCCTAGCCCTTCTCCAGCAGATCTTCCTGACCCAGGAATTGAACCGGGGTCTCCTGCATTGTAGGCGGATTCTTTACCAACTGAGCATCAGGGCAGCCGGCCTTTCAAAACTTCAGGTGACCTCCATTTGCACTGGTGATCCCTGGCCCCTTTTAGTGTTTTCAGATGGCTACCACTGTTTCAGCACCAAAACCAAACTGAAAATATCCAGGTACAGCATTATCCAACAGAACTTTCTGCAATGATGGAAATACTCTGTATCTGCACTGTCCCATACGGCAGCCACTAGACCCGGGTGAAAACCGAGCGCTTAACATGTAACTAGTGTAACTGAGGAACCGAATTTTTTATTTCAGTGAATTTTTATTAATTTAACTTTAAATAGCCACCTGTGCCTAGTGGCTATCATATTAGAGAGTGCATGTCTAGAGGATGAATCTTATAATAACCTATAATGGAAAATAATTTCAAAAATAATATATATGTATACGTATAACTGAATCACCTAGCTGTGCACCTGAAACATTGTAAAACCACTACACCTCAGTAAAATATGCATATTAAGGAAAAAAACTCATCTCAGAAAGAAAGCATGAGGGCATCAATCTGAACTCTCTCATTTTATTGATGAGAAAATTAATGACTGGCAAAATTGTCCCAAGACTCAGTAGTTGAGAATATTCCCTGAATTAGAATCTGTTAAAGAGACGACTAAGACTAGAATGAAAACTACCATACTAAGAATTAAGAGATGTTACTTCTAATCCTACTTCAATCATCACTAAACTATAGCCACTTAACTATTTTTTCCCCTGTATAATGAATACATTCATCTGGACGCTCAAGATGAAAATGGATTTAGAAAAGGCTATAAAGTGCAGAGGACATACAACTAGTCACAGCAGTGAGTGCAGTCCCAGAAAGGTCTGACCCGTTAGGCATGCTAAACTCCTAAAGGCACAGAAATTCTTGGCAAAGAGTATGGTCTTAAAGACAAATTAGGAAGCTGAAGAAGTGATGTCTTTAATAATCCAACACAATGTCCACAGAAAAAGAGTTAGGATGCCTCCCTTTTTTAAAATACAGAAAGTACACACACAAGCACACACAAAATCTATTTCAACCAAAAAACCAAACTCAAAGGCTTCACCAGAAGAGCGCTAAAATATCTTTCCAAATAAACATTTGTTTTTCATCACCAAATGGTGCTCAGTTTTTAAGTTGTCATCCCCAAATGAAATAAATGTCGCCTTTTTTCCTAAAGAGTAAATGTGAACTTCTAAAGGGATTTACTCAAGGCATGTATTACTTAAAAACTCTATTTACAGCATATAAATTTTGTTTTAATTTCTTTGTTCCTCAGCAAAACTCCTTAGAAAAGGAAAATTCCCATATAGCAAATGCATAGGGGAATTTTTCACAAAGAAAGTTCTTTGTATTTGATTTAAAAATCTTTTTTTAATATTTTCAAAAATATCTATGAATGAACCTATGTTAAATCCAATGAGAATGAAACTCAGACATCAATATCCACTACCATGCTCACTGGTTTCTGCACCTTCTACGGCACTGTACAGCAAAGCAGCCCGAGACAAGTGTGTGCGCGAACGGACACAGCTGCATACACAGCAGACAAACAAGCGTTAGAAGCAGTCAGTCCATCCACGGGCAGGAGTCTGCAGACGTGCATTAGGTGACTTTATAACAGAAAATTAGACTACTCTAAATTTTTCAATAGCAATGCTTCATGCCAGATGAAAAATGGAATAATATATTTAAAATAAAATAGTCAAGGGAAGAACATACAAACCAAAGATTTTATATCCAGCAAAAATAACTTGCAAAAATAATGGCTATGGACAAACTATTACCAATATGTAAGAATTCTGGGAATACTGTGCTCAGGGACTCCTTCCTGAAAAACTTAAATGAGCACTTCAGGAAACCAAACTGACTACAGGTATTCCTTTAGAACCAATGGTGACTGTCAAACATAAAACACAGAGCTACTCAGCTATCAAGCACGTAACAGCTATATTCTCCGACAACGTAAATGTAGATTCACTCAACCATTTAAAAGTGAGGGAGAGACTTCCCTGGTGGTTAGGACTCCACACTTCCATTGCAAGGGGCACTGATTTGTTCCCTGGTAGGGAAGCTAAGATCCCACATGCCACCCAGCACGGCCAAAAAAGAAAGAAAGAAAGAAAGAAAGAAAGAGAAGAGTGGGGAGAGCACTGCAAAGAAAACAAAAAAAGTATATAGTGCTTCGGTAATCATACACATTATCTTCAAATCTTTCACTATCGGTATTGCAACTCTGAGACTGCTGTGAGATAAATTTAATTAACATTTTGATTTCTAAGTCCAAGTCTGTCATATGCTAGGTTGTTGAGAACCAAGACACGGTATGGAACAAAACAACAGGGATGCAAGACAGAGAAAGTTAAAATAAAGTCCCTCAAATTCTGACTATGGCCAAGTTAAGATGTCAACAAACTCTGTCCTCAAAAAGCAACAATACAATCGGACAAATGACAAAAACCACCTCATCAGTTCAGTTCAGTCGCTCAGTCGTGTCAGACTCTTTGCGACCCCATGGGCCACAGCACGCCAGGCCTCCCTGTCCAACACAAACTCCCAGAGTCTACTCAAACTCATGTCCATCGAGTCAGTGATGCCATCCAACCATCTCATCCTCTGTCGTCCCCTTCTCCTCCTGCCCTCAATCTTTCCCAGCATCAGGGTCTTTTCCAATGAGTCAGCTCTTCCCATCAGGTGGACAAAGTATTGGAGTTTCAGCTTCAACATCAGTCCTTCCAATGAACATCCAGGACTGATCTCCTTTAGGATGGACTGGTTGGATCTCCTTGCAGTCCAAGGGACTCTCAAGAGTCTTCTCCAACACCACAGTTCAAAAGCATCAGTTCTTCGGTGCTCAGCTTTCTTTATAGTCCAACTCTCACATCCATACACGACCACTGGAAAAACCATAGCCTTGACTAGACGGACCTTTGTTCACAAAGTAATGTCCATGCTTTTTAATATGCTGTCTAGGTTGGTCATAACTTTCCTTTCAAGGAGTAAGCGTCTTTTAATTTCATGGCTGTAGTCACCATCTGCAGTCATTTTGGACCCCAGAAAAATAATGTCTGTCACTGTTTCCAATGTTCTCTCATCTATTTGCCATGAAGTGATGGGACCAGACGTCATAATCTCGGTTTTCTGAATGTTGAGCTTTAAGCAAACTTTTTCACTCTCCTCTTTCATCAAGAGGCTCTTTAGTTCTTCACTTTCTGCCATAAGGGTGGTGTCATCTGCATATCTGAGGTTATTGGTATTTCTCCCGGCAATCTTGATTCCAGCTTGTGCTTCTTCCAGCCCAGTGTTTCTCATGATGTACTCTGCATATAAGTTAAATAAGCAGGGTGACAGTATACAGCCTTGACATACTCCTTTTCCTATTTGGAACCAGTCTGTTGTTCCATGTCCAGTTCTAACTGTCACTTCCTGACTTGCGTACAGATTTCTCAAGAGGCAGGTCAGGTGGTCTGGTATTCCCATCTCTTTCAGAATTTTCCACAGTTTACTGTGATCCACACAGTCAAAGGCTTTGGCATAGTCAATAAAGCAGAAATAGATGTTTTTCTGGAACTCTCTTGCTTTTTTGATGATCCAGCGGATGTTGGCAGTTTGATCTCTGGTTCCTCTGCTTTTTTTAAAACCAGCTTCAACATCTGGAAGTTCACAGTTCACGTATTGTTGAAGCCTGGCTTGGAGAATTTTGAGCATTACTTTACTAGCGTGTGAGATGAGTGCAATTGTGCGGTAGTTTTGAGCATCCTTTCGCATTGCCTTTCTTAGGGATGGGAATGAAAACTGACCTTTTCCAGTCCTGTGGCCACTGCTGGGTTTTCCAAATTTGCTGGCATATTGAGTGCAGCACTTTCACAGCATCATCTTTCAGGATTTGAAATAGCTCAACTGGAACTCCATTGCCTCCACTAGCTTTGTTCGTAGCGGTGCTTCCTAAGATCCACTTGACTTCACATTCCAGGATGTCTGGCTCTAGGTGAGTGATCACACCATTGTAATTATTTGGGTCATGAAGATCTTTTTTGTGTAATTCTTCTGTGTATTCTTGCCACCTCTTCTTAATATCTTCTGCTTCTGTTAGGTCCACACCATTTCTGCCCTTTATCGAGCCCATCTTTGCATGAAATGTTCCCTTGGTATCTCTAATTTTCTTGAAGAGATCTCTGGTCTTTCCCATTCTATTGTTTGCCTCTATTTCTTTGCAATGATCACCAAGGAAGGCTTTCTTATCTCTCCTTGCTATTCTTCAGAACTCTGCATTCAAATGAGTGTATTCTTCCTTTTCTCTTTTGCTTTTCACTTCTTTTCTTTTCACAGCTATTTGTAAGGCCTCCTCATACAGCCATTTGGGTTTTTTGCATTTTTTCTTGGGGATGGCCTTGATCCCTGTCTCCTGTACAATGTCACAAACTTCTGTTCATATTTCATCAGGCACCTTGTCTATCAGATCTAGTCCCTTAAATCTATTTCTCACTTCCACTGTCTAATCATAAGGGATTTGATTCAGGTCGTACCTGAATGGTCTAGCGGTTTTCCCTACTTTCTTCAATTAAAGTCTGAATTTGGGAAGAAGGAGTTCATGATCTGAGCCACCGGAGAAGGCAATGGCAACCCACTCCAGTACTCTTGCCTGGAGAACCCCATGGATGGAGGAGTCTGGTAGGCTGCAGTCCATGGGGTCGCTAAGAGTCGGACACAACTGAGCGACTTCACTTTCACTTTTCACTTTCATGCACTGGAGAAGGAAATGGCAACCCACTCCAGTGTTCTTGCCTGGGGAATCCCAGGGACAGAGGAGCCTGGTGGGCTGCCATCTATGGGGTCGCACAGAGTCGGACACGACTGAAGGGACTTAGCAGCAGCAGCAGCAGCAGCAGTGAGCCACAGCCAGCTCCCGGTCTTATTTTTGCTGACTGTATAGAGCTTCTCCATCTTTGGCTGCAAAGAATATAATCAATCTGATTTTAGTGTTGACCATCTGGTGATGTCCATGTGTAGAGTCTTCTCTTGTGTTGTTGCTTGAGGGTGTTTGCTATGACCAGTGCCTTCTCTTGGCAAAACTCTATTAGCCTTTGCCCTGCTTCATTCTGTACTTCAAGGCCAAATTTCCCTGTTACACTGGGTGTTTCCTGACTTCCTACTTTTGCATTCCAGTCCCGTATAATGAAAAGGACATCTTTTTTGGGTGTTCTTTTCTAGAAGGTCTTGTAGGTCTTCATAGAACCGTTCAACTTCAGCTTCTTCAGCATTACTGATCGGGGCATAGACATGGATTATTGTGATATTGAATGGTTTGCCTTAGAAACGAACAGAGATCATTCTGTAGTTTTGAGATTGCACCCAAGTACTGCGTTTCAGACTCTTTTGTTGACTATGATGGCCACTCCATCCCTTCTAAGGGACTCCTGCCCACAGTAGTAGACCTGGGGAGCTCATCTTTCAGTGTCCTATCTTTTTGCCTTTTCATACTGTTCATGTCATAGCATACTGTTCATACCAGATCAGCACTATGGAAATCAACCAAAGGCACACAACAATCTGAGAGTACTTTAAAAAACACTCAACCATCAATAAAAACACTGAAGAGTCTGAAAACAAAACGAAACGTTGAAAGCCTGTGTCATTCTTGCTCGGGGCTGCTCCGTTGTGCACCCATCTGCAAGCACCCAAAGTCTGGCAGGCTGAGAGCGCTGGTGGTAGCTTTGAGGTTACCATAGAAAAAGGCTCACATGATTCAGAGCAGCTGGACAAAGACCACATTCCGGTGGTATCATCAGTGTAAGCGACAATTCTGGTGTAAGTGATACTTTCTGTGGCAGAACTAGGAGGGCCGAGACTTCCCCATCCTCGAGCGCTGGGGCTGTTGGGACAATACTCCTGGTGGAGGCAGCATACACGCACAGCAGCGACTACAGAGGCACAAGCTCCCACACACTCCTGGCCAACTCTGCGGCTGTGTGTAAGAACACAGGAGACACACAAAGAACCAGTGGGACATAAAGAGCTGGAAAAGACCTGCAAAAGGCCTGAGCTTTGAATGTGCACCCCACACGAATCCACAGGCAGAGACAAAAGCATTACTGCAGAAGATGTTTAGGCACGATATGTGTTCAGTCATTAGCTTACCACAAGGCAAGGCAGACACCAGGGTGTGCCCTAGTAATCCAAGCTTCAAAATTAAAACAAAAATTAAAAAAAACAAAACAAAATAGCACCAACAACAAACTAAGCAAAGTCAGTGGTAGCTATATCCTGCAGGAAGGCATATTCCACAGATTTTGCCTATGGGAATTACGAAACAACCAACCTTTGGGGAAAAAATTCTGAATCTAGAGTGGCTATATGTTACCTAAGGAGCTGGTTTTCAACAAAAAATTATGAGACATGCAATGAAACAGGAAAAAAAATGACCCAAACTTGGGGGGAGGGGGCTGTTGTGAATATGTATTCCATGCCAGGCTCACAGCAGTCCAAGGAGAGGAGTGGATGAAAGACAAAGTTCACTCTTGATCCCTTACGAGTTTAAAACATTCTGTTTCAAGTGGACATATTTTTTATCTAATACATATGTTGTTAGAAGTCTTTAGAAGCACAAAAATACGAAAAGAACTCACATAATTCCTCAGTCCAGAAATGACTGAAATGTGGATATGTATTAGTGATTGTTTAAACATATATGAATATTTTAATCAACAGTTAAGAGTTATACTACAGTTATGATCTGACCTGTTTCTTCCCATTTTATACTACTGCTCAGTTGCTCAGTAATGTACAACCCCCTCTTTGCAACCCCATGGATTTGCAGCCCACCAGGCTCCTCTGTCCATGGAATTTTCCAGGCAAGAATACTGGAATGGGTTGCCATTTCCTACTCCATTTTATTCTGTTACCTCCCTACTAACATTCTCTGAAAAAGCTGAGAACATAATTTTTAATGGCCACATAATATTCCAACATTCAGATAAACGGTCTACAATTTATATGGCCACTGACCTGTCAGGAAAATTAAACTGTTGATAATTACTCACTAATATGACTTCAAATGTAATAACCTTATATACAAATTTCAGTCCAAATACCTGATTCTTAATTTCTTAGAAGGGAATTCATTAAGTCAAAAATTGTTAACATTTGGTAGTACCTCTAAAAATACTAACAAAGTATTTTTTGGAAAGATGGTTTCAACCAGCAGGATCCAAAAAATCTGACTAAATAAACATCAGAATTTATTTTTAATTTTCAAAATGTTTGCTAATTAAAAGTAAAAATTATTTTAAGTTATAATCATAACTAATAAAACTAAACATTTTAATTCTATTTATAGGTTAACTACATTTCATATTTTTTTTAAATGCCTATGGATGCCCTTTTCTCATTTTCTTCCTAAGACTCTAAAATACTAAGGTTGAAAAAAACTTTGGTTCAACCTTCCCAACCAAACCAGAAACCTCTAAGGTAGCATTCCTGTCTAAAGGTAATCTATGATCTGCTAGAATGCTTAAAAAGACAGAGTTTACTGCATAATAATGCAAACATTAAGAAATATTAGATGAACTCTAAACAAAAAATCATTTCTAAACTGAGCAAATCCTGCAAATACGTACTGTCACTCTCCTCATTTAATAAATGTCTAAGAATTTAACTCCAGCAACGTGCTTAGCCATAATTTTCCCTATTTTAAACACAAAGTTTAAAAATTATATAATCTTTTTTAGTTTGCCAATTAAGGCCTAATTTTGAGGACTTTAGATATTTGCAATATTTTCCCCCAACTCCCCAAAATAACAGAACTATATTTATACTTTAAAATAAAGGTTTAAATGTCAATGCTTATCTGAATACAGAAACATAATCCAACCAAATATTACACAGAACCAAAGCCCTGTGTAAAAAGTACTGTGTAGGTTTTCTGGTAGGTTGACTTCGGAAGACCCAACCATCAACTTATTCTTTGCAAACATAAAGGAACTGCTCCAGCTACAGAAAAGGTTCAAGTGATACATAATGAAGAGCTGTCCTTTAAAAAGCAGTACTCTTTATTTCCATTTCACTTGTTTCATTATTTCCATTTTATGACAGAAAGAAAATAAGATGGAGACGATGGCAAAAGTGTGTTACTCACCAGATAATTTCAATAAAAATAACCAGCAATGTAAAAATAGCCTATCATTGACAAAAATTTTAATTAATTAAAAAATTATCAAAAATTTCAATTTTCTATATCTTGTTTTGTTTTTTACTTCTGCTCTTTTTCTAACAGCTATTCACAATGGGTACTTTTACTGCCAACAAAGGGTTAAGCAGGTTAAGAGAAAGAGGAGTTCTGGGAAAAGATAAGGGAAACTATAGAGGAGGCGCTGACCATAAGACAGGTTTGGGGGCATCAATGTTTAGGTAAAAAAAAAGTAATCTAGGGCCAGTTAAGAAATTATTCTCTTTCTTTAGTGTCAGTTTAGCCAATCTGAACCCTCTCCTTTGCTTCAAACCAAAGAGAAAGCAAGGGAGTTATCCCAAGCAACTTGAGACCAAAGAAGTCATGGAATTACAAACTACAGCTTCCAGAAAAGAGAGCTCCCCTGACTAGTAATTGGAGTTTCGCCTAAAGATCCATTTTTATACATTAATAGGGTTCTGCCTATGAAAAGGAAAAAGCTGGGGAAAATGCCACTATCAGCATAACAGCAATTACAGAACCAAACTTTTCTTGAAAAAAGAGAAAGCTGAGGACCTAGGCAGCCAAACAAAGATACAAGACAAGACAACCCTTTCTAGGAGACAGGATGTAAGCACTGGCTTGCCTGCGGCAGAGCAAGCAAAGAGACAGTGGTGCCACAAAAGCAGGTAAAAAGAATTCATCTCAATTGTTAATCTAAACTCCTAAACGCAAAGTGTAGGCTGGCACAGGCCTGTACCACTCCTGGGAGCAGCAGCCACAAAGGGAACCCAGCCCTATTCACAAGGCCTCCGCCACAGACCACCACCAGGTGCTCCCCGTGTGGGCCACGGGACTGGAGAGCCTTCTTCAGAGACGCAGAGCCGGAGACTGGAGCAGCCTCCACTCTGGGGGCGGGGGGCAGGAGGGGCGGCCTACCAGACCCTTCTTCTCTAAGGAACAAACACTGGAAGGGAGGAGGAGGGGCAGCAAGGGCAGTGCCCTGGAGCAGGATGGGGGCAGAGCGCAAGCAAAGCCCTCTACTGATCCCTCTGCCACGACTGCAGGGGCAGATCTTGGGGCCCGGATCTCAGACCACCTGAACTCTCATCACAAGGCAGGTTCTTCCAAACAAGATGTGTAAAGATACAAGGCCCAGTGTGGCATACCAGGGCAGCATCAGTGAAAGCCCACCACCTCTGATGCCCAGACACCCACAGCCTATCCAAGACTGAAACAGGATGAGGACGAGGACTTCCCGACTCCAGCACCAGGCTAACAAGCACCAACTGCACTTCCTCTGGGAGAGGGTTGGGGCACCTGGATGCCACAGAGAGGTACAGGCACGCAGGGGAAGCCGCCATCCGGGGGTCAACTGGGAAAACTGAGGACCTTCCTCATACCTCCACTTCTAGCCTAAGCAGAGTAACACTAGAGAAATCTGAAGCCAATGGTGCACTTGAGGTACCCTATGAAACAACAAAACCAAAACTCAGCCTAATGGAAGCCCCTAGACTATGCCATAGGATACGCGATTTTCCAGGTAGAAACACTACTCAGTCTTTACTGTCCTATTTGTAATAGTCAGAATTCAGTAAAATACTGCAAAACACTCACTCAAAAAGAAGAAAATACCACCCACTGCCAAAAAGCAACAGAAAATCAATGAAGTTAAAAACAGAAAACTCAATAAAACCAAAAGTTGGTTGTTTTGTTTTTTCTTAAAAAAAATCAGTAAATTGATAAACCTCCAGCAAGAATGGGGAAAAAGAGAGAGAATACACAAATTATCAATATTGAGAATAGTTTAGTGAACACTACTATTCATCCTGCAGCTGTTAAAAGAAAAAAAATATACTACAATTTTATGCCCACACATTTAACACTTTAGATGAAATGGTCAAACCTCTAAAAAACAAAAAAGTACCAACAAAGCTCACAGGTAACCTGATCAGCCCATATTTTAAAAAACTGAAATTGCAGACAAAGTCCCCAAGATAAAAAATTCCAGACCCAGATGGCTCTGACAGGCTGGGACCTGGGACCCTTTTGCTATAGTAGTCCAAAGCTTGCACCTGGACAAACCTCTCTTCCAGAAACAAAATTACAAAGAAACAGTATGGGACTAAAAATAACTGCCTGCATGAGCAGTTGGGGCAAATTCTGGACAAAAGATACAAAGAGACCAAAAAAAAAAAAAAAAAACAAAAAAAAAAACCCACCCCAACAGCCACTTTTGAAGTGCCTGGAACAAAAGCAGGGAGTCCCAGGCAAAAGCAAGACACTAAACATGACCTCTGCGCTCAACACCACCCAAGGGGTGGGCAAACCTCCTAAGCCCCACCTCTGGTCCTGGACACAGCCCTGCACTCACCCCATACAAGGAACAAGCCCGCTTGCAGGGGAGCAAGCAAGCAGGGACCTACCTGTTCCTTGGTCTCACTCCCATCTGCTGCAGCAGGGCCCCAATAAAGCCCTGCCTGAGTTTCTTACGTGGCCTCTGGCCAATTTCTATCAATTGGGGAAGGTTAAGAACTCTGGTTGATTTCAACTTCAGGGAAGAATTCTACCAAAAATTTTAAAAAAACACAAACAGAAGCCCAAACGAACCAATTCCCCCACACTACCCCCAGCAAAACCCAGATCTGAACACCACAACTCCAGAAAAGAGAAGGGAACACTTTCCAACTTATTTTAAGAGGCCAACATTTCCTCACCAAAATCAAAGACAATACATATTAACTGGGCCAAGTACTGCCAGAAATTACCTACATAGTATCTGCAATAGTCGAATTTTATTACCTACACTTAAAAAAGTCTTACACATACATATACAAGCCTCATTTTGGTAACTGTACCATTTACATTACAAATTAACCATTCTCTAAGTTCTTTAGAGTTCCATTACTACATAAGTTCTCTTCTATTACCGGCAATAATAAAATAATACAAGTAAAGACTGCAAAATAAGCGGTTGTTCAGGGGCTAAGTCATGCCCCAACACTTTGCGATCCCATGGACTGCAACACACCAGGCTTCCCTGCCCTTCACCACATCCCAGAGTTTGCTCAAACTCATGTCCGTTGTGTCGGTGATGCCATCCAACCACCTCATCCTCTGTCGTCCCCTTCTTCTCCTGCCCTCAACCTTTCTCAGCATCAGGGTCTTTTCCAACAAGCCAGCTCTTAGCATCAGCTGGCCAAAGTATTGCAGTTTCAGCATCAGTTCTTTCAGTGAAGATTCCAGGTTGAGTTCCTTTAGGATTGACTGGTTTGATCTCGTTGCAGTCCAAGGGACTCTCAAAAGTCTTCTCCAGCACCACAATTCGAAAGCATCAATTCTTTGGCACTCAGTCTTCTTTATGGTCCAACTCTCAAATCTGTACATAACTACTGAAGAAACCATAGCTTTGACTATATGGACCTTTTTTGGCAAAGTGATATGCTGTCTAGGTTTGTCATAGCTTTCCTTCCAAAGAGCAAGTGTCTTTTCATTTCATGGCTTCAGTCACCATCCACAGTGATTCCGGAGCACAAGAAAATAAATTCTGTCACTATTTCCAATTTTTCTCCATCTGTTTGCCATGAAGTGATGGGACCAGATGCCATGATCTTAGTTTTTTGAATGTTGAGTTTCAAGCCAGCCTTTTCACTCTCCTCTTTCAGCCTCATCAAGAGGCTCTTTAGATCTATTTCACTTTCTGCCATTAGAGTGATATCATCTGCATATCTGAGGTTTTAGATATTTCTCCCAGTAATCTTGATTCCAGCTTGTGCTTCATCCAGCCCGGCATTTCGTATGATGAACTCTGCATATAAGTTAAACAAACAGGGTGACAATATACAGCCTTGTCATACTCCTTTCCCAGTTTTGAACTTGTCTGTTGTTCTATGTCTGATTGTATGAGTTACTTCTTGACCTGCATACAGGTTTCTCAGAAGACAGACAAGGTGGTCTGGTATTCCCATCTCTTTTAAGAATATTTCAGTCTGTTGTGATCCACGCAGTCAAAAGTTTTAGCATAGTCAATAAAGCAGATGTTTTTCTAGAATTCTCTTGCTTTTTCTATGATCCAACAAATGTTGGCAATTTGATTTCTGGTTCCTCTGCTTGTATATCTGGAAGTTCTTGGTTCACACAGTGCTGAAGCCTAGCTTGAAGGATTTTGAGCACTACCTCGCTAGTATGTGAAATGAACGCAATTATACAGTTAATTTGAAAATTCTTTGGCACTGCCTTTCTTTGGGATTGAAACGAAAAACGGCCTTTTCGAATCCCATGGTCACTGCTGAGTTTTCCACATTTGCTTACATACTGAATGCAGCACTTAACAGCATTATCTTTTAGGATTTTTAAATGAGTAGGTCAGGGAAATAAATCTACCACTGAAATAGCTACAATTTAAACAGATGCTATCACAAAACAAACATAGCAAGGAGTGGAACAACATTTCAAGCTTAAGAACTCATGACACTAGAGGGAAAAGTATATAAAGAAAACATTTCCACTTTTTCAACATTTGAACCAGATCTCATTTTCCTCAGGAATAGAAAAAGTTGATTGTTCAGCAATCTAAAATGAGGCAATTAAGTCTGCTTTCTAAGTATCTGCAGTCTTCGGGGGTGGGGGTGGGGGCTTTTCCAAATTGCATCATTAATTCTTCTTCTTCTAGCTTCTCTATCATCTTTAAAATTTCAGACTCTCATCTAACAGCTTTCTCAAACACTTCCACTCTGCACCTCAAAATTCAACTTACCCAAAGCTGAATTCGCCTTTCCTATCTCACCCCTACTCCTTTTGTATTTTTGCTACTCTATCCTTTTTATTTTTTCTGCTTCACTGTGCGGCATGTGGGATCAAACCCACATCCTCTGCATTGGAAACAGCGTCTTTACCACTGGACCACCAGGGAAGTCCTCCTACTCTATTCTTGATCACAAGTTATCTGCCTAATCAATCAAGCCAGAAGTCATCCTAAACACCTCATCATTCTTCTCTCCCTTGTCCCCTACAGTCAGTCACCAAACCCTGATGATTCTACCTCTAAAATATTTCTCAGTCTGTCCACTTTAAATCCATCTTCTGCACGCCACAAATCTGCCTGTTCCTGCCCACCAACTCCCTTCAAAATAAAGACTAAACCCTAGCAATATATATAAAACCCTCCAAGATCTACCTCTCCAAATCCTTTTTCACTGCTATCTGCTGCCTCCCTCTTTGCAATCCAGTAATAACAGTTTCCTGCCCCCGCTGCTACATCATGCTTCTCCTTCTCTCCTTACCTCACATTCCTTCCTTTCAACTGATTCTTATCCTCATCATCTACAGCTCGGCCCAAGTATCATACACCCCAGTAAGTACCCACCCCCACATGCCCATGCCTGTATAAACCTGCGACTATCTCTCCGTAGCTCTTAAAAAATCGTATTAAAAGAATCTATTTATACATCTTTAACTGCACTAGATTGTAAGAGTGCTGAAGGCAGAGATCTTATAACTTCAACAACCTGGCAAACATAATAGCTCAATCTTTGCTGAACTGAATTGTAATTTTTTTTTCATTTCCCTCAAAGAGACTACAGAATGGAGAAAAAACTGTATCAGTGAAACACAAAATCTTCACTGCAGTAATCAATTCTTGCTCACAAAAAGAGGTCTACAAATAAAACTGAAAATATTTCTTCCTCATAAGATTTCCTTCCTCTTCACAAAATCCCTGGCCCCAAGCAATACTGGATGCCAATAATTATGGCTGCAAATAGTCTTGTGTGAACAAGATTACAATAATAATATGAGCATAATCTCAGTTGATAATTTGCTACAGAGGTCTTAACTACACAAATTTCTATCAACAACAAAACAGTATATTGTATTTGAAAGATTCTTAACAAATTATCTAAAGCTAACCTAATGTGCATTCTTTCAAACAAGTTTTTGCTGAATAAGAGAAAAGGAAAACAAAAGTGGGTCAAAAATATAAAAAAGAAAACTATTAAAAAGATCACAAATCAGATTTTAAAGGCAACAGTTTGGGTTTCCCCATAAAATATAGGTATATGTAAGTTATAAACCGGCTATATAAAGAAACTGTAATTGCCAAGTTCTGGAGTAGGGTCCTGAGTGAGTAACTAGAGGAACAGCCTCTGGACTGGGAGGCGTCAGTCCTGAATCTACCACGTTAGCTGTAACACTGATGAGACACTGATTAAGTCATGCAATCATTCTAGCAATCATTTCCTCAACAGCAAAAGAAGTTACTGGACATCATATCTATGCATTTAACTACATGTAAATTTTACCTTAAAAAAGGGCTGTCAAAACAGGACATGGGTCATTAATTAATCCGAGCTATTTTTATTCTTCTATCACATACAACTCATCTAGAAGCACCCTAAATAAGACAAACATTTACTACATGTTAAAAAGTCTTCAGATGGTTCATCATTAAGGAAACAAAGACTAGATGACCCCTTTGGTCTCTAGCTCTAAGTTTCTGTAAGTTTATTAATTTATACTCTATTACAAACAGTAGCACCACTCAATTTACACTTGAGAAAGAAAAGGCTAAAAAATCACTGCCTTAATTACACCCCATGACAAAAATATCAGCATCTGTTTTCACTGTTTCTTCCAGTTGCGTAATCTGAAATTCACAGGTTCAGATACTACACCTGTCCACTGTCACTCTCCACTACCTTCCCAAGCCCTTCATTGAAAGACTTTACAGAAGGAAGAGATTTCTTGGTCTCTCCCACTTGTCACCCAGCCAAAGTCAAAAGCCAACCAGAGCAGGAAGATGGAGCAGAGGAGTATTATACGAACCATCAACTTCACGACAGGTAGGTTCTTTTCACCGAGCCCTTCCCAACAAAGTGTGTGATAAAGTGGTCTTTTCAGGTTATTATTACTCGAGATGCAATTTTCTCTCTTGTAAAACTACATAACATTACAGAATTCTTCAAAAACTACTAAATATAAACGTAATAAAAAGTTGAAAAACATAGGGAAATGTACAAAAAATAAAAGAGCTGCTGAGTTAGGTTGATGAATTAAGACTCTTTAAAGTTTTCTTCAATGAACAACCAAAATTTTTTTAAAATGCTTTTTCTAAAACCATGATCAATATTTCTACAGAAACAAAACATATGGGTTGTTAGATTATTGATGAGTAAATGCTCAATGAAAATATAAACTGATTTTTTTAAACATTTATTTATTTTTGGCTGTGTTGGGTGTTCACTGTGGCACACGGGGACCTTCTGCCGCTGTGTGCAGGCTTAGTTATTGGCAGGGAGTAGGATCTTAGTTGCCCAATCAGGAATGGAGCCTGAGTCCCCTGCATTGGAAGGCAGATTCTTTTTTTTTTTTTTTTTTTAATAAATTTATTTATTTTAGTTGGGGGCTAATTACTTTACAATATTGTAGTGGTTTTTGCCATACATTGACATGAAGCAGCCATGGGTTTACATGTGTTCCCCATCCTGAACCCCCCTCCCACCTCCCTCCCCATCCCATCCCTCTGGGTCATCCCATTGCCCCAGCCCTGAGCATCTGTCTCATGCATAGAACATGGAATGGTGTTCTGTTTCACATATGATAATATACATGTTTCAATGCTATTCTCCCAGAACGTCCCACCCTCACCTTCTCCCTCAGAGTCCACAGGACTGTTCTATGCATCTGTGTCTCTTATTCTGTCTCGCATATAGGGTTACCATTACCATCTTTCAAATTCCATATACATGCATTAGTATACTGTATTGGTGCTTTTCTTTCTGGCTCACTTCACTCTGTATAATGGGCTCCAGTTTCATCCATCTCAATAGAACCGATTCAAATGTATTTTTTTTAATGGCTGAGTAATATTCCATTGTGTATATATACCACAGCTTCCTTATCCATTCGTCTGCTGATGGACATCTAGGTTGCTTCCATGTCCTGGCTATTGTAAACAGTACAGCCACTATGGAGAACAGTGTGGAGATTCCTTAAAAAACTGGGAATAGAACTGCCATATGACCCAGCAATCCCACTACTGGGCATACACACCGAGGAAACCAGAATTGAAAGAGACACGTGTACCCCAATGTTCATCGCAGCACTGTTTACAATAGCCAGGACATGGAAGGCAGATTCTTAACCACTGGACCACCAGGGAAGTCCCTGACCTGATTTTTTAAAGATGGCATTATTCAGTTTGTTGATCACTAAGGCACAGCCACTAACATATGTGTTTTAAAATACTACTGGGGCTTCCCTGGTGGTACAGTGGTAAGAATCTGCCTGCCAATGCAGGGGACACAGGTTCGATCCCTGGTCCGGGAAGATTCCACATGCCACAGAGCAACTCAGCCCGTGGGCCACAACTACGGAACCCGTGTGTTGCAACTATTAAAGCCCATGTGTCTAGAGCTGTGTTCTGCAACCAGAGAGGCCATCGCAGTAAGAAGCCCATGCATCTCAACAGCAACTGGAGAAAGCCCAAGCACAGCCACCAAGACCCAGTGTAGCCAAAAATAAATAATTTTTTAAAAAGTTGGAGAAAGAGGACAAGGGAATGAAAAGGGAAAATGATTTTTAAAAAAATACTATTTTAGGACCCCCAACTTAAAACTGTATATACTCAACAGAAACACCATTAGGGCAAAAATCAGTATTTGTTATGTACAGAATGAGACAGCATGTACTTCTGCTGAGGACAGACTTGTATCTCTTTCACCTAAGCTTTAGAGGAACAGCAATTTGAAGATAGTTGTAATTTTAACTACCTGCAACATAACTTACACATGTTGTAAAAAGAGCATTCTATTACCCAGCATGAAAACAATTCACACCAATAAAACTTTATAACAAGATGTGCTATTCTAGAAAAAATATAAAATTATTAATTCCCAAGAACTGAGTACTCTAATACTCATGAGAAAAGCACATGGGAAATCTGGCACTCCAGTCTATTACTTTTCATCATATTTCTATCCTTTCTATGGAATATACATATATTCCAACATATATAATGTTTTAAATTTACTTGAGTTACCTGTATACGTGCAAGTTACAATGCACTTACTGGATACATTAACAAAGAAAATCTTGAAGAATAAAAAAGTAAAGTCAATTTTGGCAAACTTTTCCTAAAAGTACTTTTAAGTAGTTCTCACCAAAATTGTGCAAGGGGAGGGATACAACTATTTATACTTTTTCAGTAAAAACTTCTATTTAAAGAAAGTTAATTTTATATTCAACTTACTGTCAGGTCAGTAGCAATATGAAACTCTCAGATCACATTAATTTGATAGTAAGAAAAGAATCAATGAGACGTTGGCAAAAATGAAAATTAGTTTTTAACTAAAAATCTTTGAGTACCTGAAATGATTTCCTACTACTCACATTACTACCTACCAAAAAAACCTAATCCTTATGATTGAGATAAACTGAAGACAAAAAGTGAAAACTTCCCTGGTGGCTCAGTAAGGAATCCACCTGCCAATGCAGGAGATCCAGGTTCAACTCCTGGTCTGGGAAGATCCCACACGCTGTGGGGCAACTAAGCCCATGGGCGCCAACTACTGAGCCCGTCACCCAAGAGCCCAGGCTCCACAACGCGAGAAGCCACCACAAGGAGAAGCCCATGGACCGCAACGAGGGAGTAGCTCCCGCTCACCCCAACTAGGAAAAGCCTGCATCTGGCAACAAGGGCCTAACACAGTCAAAAATAGTCTAAGTAATTTTAAAGTTTCAAGAAGAGTGAATTTTCATCAAAATTACTGGTCAAAGATGAGGCGTGATCATAATTCTCTAAGAGAAATACCCCCTTGTTGGCTACCACTAAAATACAGGGCAAGAGTGAAGGCAGAAGGGGAAGAGCGCGCCAGAGGACGAGACGGCAGACAGCATCACTGACGCAACGCACGTGAATTTGAGCCAACTCCAGGAGACGGTCAAGGACAGGTGAACGTGGCATGCTGCAACCCAGGGGGCCGCAAAGAGTGGGACACGGCTTAGCAACTGAACAACAACAACTACGACACAGGAGGGGGAAGGCGTGATAGTCTGAAAAGTGATTATATTTTTCCAACAATTTTTATCAGTACATCAGAAAACTAAAGGGTTATATTTTATAATTACCTTATTTAACAAAATACACTAAAGCAGGTACTTGTAAGGTCAGTGAGAAGTTAATCATTTTCAACTCAACAGGATAATCATACGTATTTGGGGAACATCAGGAAGAAAGCAATTATTACTGAAACACATAATCATAGTTTTTCTCAGCTGAAAAGATACTTAGTGGTTCTGTATATTTTTCTTTAACAAATATTACACTCTTTTAACAAAATGTATTTTAAATTTCTACTTAAACATTAACTGGTCAACATCAGAAACTTAAAATATCATGTTATGATGCTAACAGATTCTTAATCTCCCTTTCTTATTTATTTTTAGCAATGGCTTTGCTTTTTTAGTTTTCAATCTCTCCATATAGAAGTATTTAGTCCAAAGAAAGAAAATATTCTTCCTAAACTATATATAAGCCACTATTACTAAATATAATCCCAATTATTTCTGAACTATTCAAATGCCTTCTACTAGTACAATTTTATATTTCTTTAATCAAAGTAATAAACACATTTCCTTGTTCTAAAATTGTTACCCTATTATGAAAACCTGACTGCTAGAACCTCAAGTCAAAGCATAGTTGATGATTCATGTTTTATCTAGATAAACTTCCTTTTCTATAATTTCTCTAAATGAATACAGGAGAGCCTACAATTACCATAAAACATGGGGTCACTAATAGAGTTAAATGGTCTACTGTGACCTTATATTAAAGTTATATTAAAGACTATTTTATGTAAATACAACACTAATTTTTTTCCAACGGTATTTTAGTGTTTTCCTCCATTCTTTTCTAAAGATAACATAATAAATGGGGGACCTGCAGATGAGGTAAATAAAAGGGCCAGCCAAATCTATAATCTATGTTTGTCCTTAAGGTCTCACAATTCTTGGGACCACACTTAGTCTCGCTCATCACTGTCAGATCCGTAAAGATTTTCAAAAGACCAAAGGAAGCCCAGTTTCTCACTATAACCCTGCTCCCCCCACGCCCTTCTTCCTTCATGCCCCTACACACCACACCTTTCCTGGTCACAGCTCACGTCTATGTTCCATTGCCTCTGAATCCGCAACTGTTCGTGGTATCCGCAAATTTCTCTGATGAACTAATCTGTGCTAATACTGTCAATAAAAGGCAATAGTTTATAAAGCATCTCTTCCAGAGAATTTGTAATTTTAAACAAAACATTGTAGAAAGAATTCCATAACACAAAGGAGAGACACAAAGTTTGGCACTGGCTATTCTCAAGTTAAACCACACAGTCAACCGCGGAGTCGAGCTTTGTAAGTAAAAATTAATGTGGGCATAAATCAGTAGTGAATGTACGTCTGGCATAGATATATGTGTCATACCAAATGTAAAGGGGAAACTAAAAGTTGTATGGTTTCATCTTAAGTCCCATCTCTGTTAAATCTTCTCATCTTCAAAGAAGAGCAAATGACCCCGTAGTCTATCCAGTTAAAATGGTCAGGTTAGCTAGCACCCAAGAGAATTACTTAGAGTATGTCATATACAAGGTCTTCTCAGCACACTTGGTATTTATGATTAAGTGTTTTTTTCTAGTTTATACATTCACAACCATTTGGTAAATTACAAACTTAGTTAGATACGGTTTATTCCCAATTCTGACAAACCACTTTGTTCTTGATCACATTAATCCAAAACTCTATGAATGAGGTAATCTTATACCAGTTCATTCAATCTGCAATTAATCCTACAGTTACAAGTCTAGAGTCTAGAACATCCTTTCTGAACAACAGATGGAAGGTTTTTTAAAAAAGCAGTATTGGATGGATTCTGCTGTATAATAATCTCATGAAGAATCCTCTTGACCTAAAATCTCAAACATGGGATCAGCTAGATGAATTTAGGAAAGATAAAACACCCCTAATTCTGAATTTCTTAACCACGAAAAAAAGAATAGCATTACTAGCGCAAATGGAATGTCCAAGAAACACTATGTAGAATATTATAAAACATACCAATTCTATTTGGTTTTTCTATGCAATCCTATTTAGAATTTCTGTACAGTTACAAGTCCACAAAGGTTAAGGACTACACCACGTAAGAGCTTTCACAGCCTTTCAACCTATACTGAAAAGATTATTAAAAGACTTGAATGAATGAAGAGCTAGAACAACTTGGAAGAGTTCTTGAAGACAACGTCTACATACAATGCACACTCACCTATCTGTAAAACAACTTTTATTTAAAACATAAATGCTTTATAAACCACAAAAAAAGGTCACTAAAGTGACCAGACAAAATCTACACTAGACCAATAATTTATTTTATATCCTTTTAAGTCACATATCTGGCCCTACTGTTCAAACAAACTGATTAAGCAAGTATCCAATTGCCCTCACCTCCACTTCCCACCCCTTATTCTTTTTGCTTTGAAGATAAATATGAAGTTCAACTCAACCCTAAGACTGCTTCACCTAGGAGCTACATTTTACCGTGACTTTCTTTATGACCTTGGGGGGAAATCGACCAAATGACAATTATAATACTGTTTGTGTGTTCCTGCTTACTAATGAAATTCAATTCTAGTACGCAAACAATAGTGAAATCTTTTAAACTGAACCTAGAGAGCTGAAAGCTTTTGAATTACAAACATTAAATGATGTGTAATGTAAACCACATTTTTAAAACTTAATTTGACTAGTTAAAAAAATCACAAAGGCCCCAAATTAAACAAGATTGAAAAACAATTCTGAGAAACACCAACAGCCTCCTATCACTTCTCTTTATGGACAATTGATCTTTAGTGTGGAAGATACCAAGAAGAAGGAAGAAAAGTAGCTTTAGCCGTTTCCTTGCTTTGTAAGGATAACAGCTGGACAACAAACGAAAACTTGGCAAAGAACGGGAAGACGGTATATAAAGAAACCCACAACCTGAAAATTACGAAGATAACCTATCTTTGAAGTCACTAATTGTATACATATGTTGGGCAGTAATCTTGGTATTGTCTTATTAGCCTTGGAAAGGTAAATCCCTGCCTTGGAGGAACATCTACCAAGTACATCTCAAGATCTTAGTGCAGTTTACGAGCGGTATCTCGGTAGGTTTCCCTAAGGTACTAAAGCACTTAACATCCTTCACACATCCAGCCACCACGAGAGTGAGGAGCAAATAAACACGACTGACTTATGCAATTATTCATCACGGAATTCTAGTCAAGAATGCAAAAGTAAAGTATCTACACAGGCATTTACTACCCAAAGAAAGCGCAGAATGCTACGTGCAGTAAGATTCACCCTTAACTGAGCACTAGACAAACCAGAGGCCTCCACTCTGGATATCAAACAGTAACTATGTCAACTCCACATTTTAACATCAGACAAACAGTACTGCGTGAAATCTCTTCTTCCAGGTCCTCACAAGATGAGTCTAAAAACAGAGAGAGCAACGCCCCCTCTAAAAGCACCGCACAAGGAGAACATCAGACGGGTCCAGGCCAGACAAGCAGATCCGAGCCGATATCCGGGAGGGGCCACAGGTCTGGGGACCAGAGACGTGAGATCGGGGTGTGTGGGGGGCGGGGGGGGGAGCAAAGTGAAACCCAGCCCAGAAATCACAACACAGGCCGCAGCCCGAGCGCTGAAGCTGGCGGGAAGCGAGCTCCGCTCCGTCCCCCGGGGGAGAGCGCGGAGGCGAGCGGCTCCGCGCCGCGGAGGGACGCGCGCACGGGGCATGCCTACCCAGGCGCCGGCGCCGCTGGCGAGCCCGGGCGCGCAGGGAGGAGAGCCCGGCAGACGGCCCCGGAGAGGCGGCGGACGACGGCAGGGGCGCAGCGGCAGCGGCTGGGCGAGGGGCATTACCTAACTGTGACGACAGAGAAGTGTCTCCGCGCTCCGGCGCCGGCCCCGGCTGCGCAGCGTGGGGTGTCTTTCCCGCTTCGTCCGCAGCAGCAACAGAACCAGCTCCTTCAGCCAGTCGCCATTTCCCGCCTACCGACCTGCGGCACCGCACGGACGGGGACCCGGATGGAACGCGGCCGCCCCGCGCAGGCGCCCTGCCTCCCCGCTCCCCCTCCCGCCGCGACCCCGCGCGGAGGGAGGGAAGGAATGCGGGCGGCTCCGGCGGCGGAAAGAAAAGACCAGCCCCCCCCGCCCAAAAACCGCCCCGAGAAACAACTTTACTTCCGCAAAGGGCGCTCGAGCTCCTGAGGCCGGAAGAGACTCAGGAGCCCGAGTTCCTGACGGAAACAGACGGCGGGGCCTCGGGGCCGGAGGCAGCCGCAAGGACGAAATCCGCCGGGCTCCGCCGGAGCGCGGGATGTTTGAGCGCGAGGGGCCTCCGTAGCGGCGGTCGCAGGGGGAGTAGGGAGTGGAGAGGCGGGGACCCGAGGACGGCTTTCCCCCCGCGGCTAACGGAACTGCCTCAGCGCAGCGCGGGGGCGCCCTCGGCCCGGGGGCGGGGCTTGGGGCTGCGCCCCCTGGCGGCTGAGGCGCGGTCCCGGCCCGGCGCGCGGGGAGGCGGGGCGCGGACCGCTGCGGGGCCGCGTCCGGCCGACCCCGGAAGGTCCTCTTTTCCCGCGCGCCGCTTCGAGGGCGCCGCCGTCGCTCCCGGGTCACGTGAGCCCACGCCTGGCGTGTCGGCTCGTTCCGATAAAGGGGCTCCTCCTACCGCGAGCCCGGGTCAGGGGGCTGACGGACTCACGGCTGAGCGGCGGCCCGTCCGCGGCGGCAGGTTCCAGTGGAGCGGCAGGAAACCACGCGTGCCGACGGGAGGAGCATGGAATGTGCTGAAACTCCGGCCGCTCTCGCCATTCCGTCAAGAAACATGTCCTGTAAACCCTTCATTTGGTACGACCGTACCAGACGCAAGGGATGCGACGGAGAACAAGGCAGGCGCTTCCGAGTTCCCAGTCTGTTGACGAAGACCGACAAGGCAACCGAATTGGGATGGCGTTGTGAAGATCGACTGCAAGGATGAGCTCTTGACGGGCGTCGTAAGAGCACCGGGGAGACGGGGGGAGGTCTGGGAGGGCTTTAAGACGACGTCCGAGTGACACGTGAAGAGACGAGGCAACGAAGGAAGAGGACCTAAGTCAAGGAAACGGGGTGGGAAAGCCCAAAGACGCGGTCGCGTTCAGCGTTTGGGGGGCTCTACGCCCAGGGATACAGGGCTTGCCGGCGAGATGGTGAGGAGAGTCGACGTGAGAGGTAGGCCGAGAGCCTTGTGAATCCGGTTGGTGCTGTTTCAAAGTGTGGAGCAGGTGGGTTGCTGTCTTCTGAAAGCCTTATATTCTACAGATCACCTCTGTCGGAACTCAGGATTCGTTTGGATCCTAAATCTTCCCGGTACCAGAATGCTCTGAATGCGACATTTATTGAGAGCGGTGGTATACAGCGTGCAGAACTGATAATACTCCACGATATAACAGATTCCTGAAAAACGAATTGAAAAATCAACAGATAGTTGTTGATTATCTAGTGTGTACATGGAAACAATAGAATATAAGCAATTACCCCAATTGATTAATAAAATAACTATTACAGCAAGTTAAACTTGGAAATATTTCTGAAACAATTTCAAGTAGTAATTATTTCAAATCTTCACCCTTAAAACTTAAATATTGATACAATATGCCATTTACAAAGTCTTGTATATGCATTTTGATTCTCCCAGCAGAGATAGGTGATATTAGTCCCTCCATTCTTTAGTTGAAGACACTGAAATTTTTTTTAAAGCAAGGAAGAGAAAGGGAAAAACAGACACCATATCCAAAGACGATTGCAGTCAGCTAATAAGAAATACCATGAGAATTCAAGTCCTCCTCCTACTCATTATTCCACATCCTACTGTGTTCTCTGGCAGTATTACTATTGTTTAGATGTGAAGGTTAGAAAGGTTGATGGTAGTAAACCTAAATGCTTTTGCAATTTATTTAACAAAAAGTTTTATAATTTATTAACTTATGTTAACATTTCAACATCATTTACATACAGTGGTCTCTTTCTACTAGCCCTTTTTATGGAATATCTAGAGATCAAATGAGATTATTTATGGTCTTTTCCTTTCTCCTTAAGTGGTAGTTGTCAATGTCATTAAGCCTCAATACCAACACTGTTGAAGATTTTAGAATAAAAGTTTAAAAATTTGGACTTTTAAAAAATGTGAAGTATGTTTAGATGCAAAGCATTAGCCACAGGGGGAAAAAATGCATAAAGCCAGTGGCGTGTATACTGTTTAAACTCTTTAAACTCTTCAAAACTATGTTATATGAAAACAATAAACTGGAATGTTCACTAAGTAATGTAATACAAGTATCTTGAATCTTCAACAGAGTCTTTGAGTAGATCCCTTATTCCAGAGTATATAGAATATATATTTAGCTTTTTAAAAAAGTATTTACTTGTTTGGCTGCATTGCGTCTTTGTTGCATCACGCAGGATCTTTCATTGTTGTGCGAGACTCTCTAGCCTGCGTTGTGGCACGCAGGCTCAGTAGTTGAGGTGCTCGGGCTTAGTTGATCTGCAACCTGCCTGCAGGATCTTTGTTCCCTGACCAGGGATTGAACCCATGTCCCCTGCATCGGTAAGCAGATTCTTAACCACCAAGGAAGTCTTGAATTATATATTTTAAGCCCACTTAAGTGTGAGTGTATAACAGTAAATTTTATGATTTTTACTACAAGGAGCTAAAAACTTATGTCCACACAAACACTTGCTCACAAATGTTTATAGCAGCTTTATTCATAATTGCAAAAACTTGGGGCAACCAAGATGTCCTTCAGTAGGTAAATGTATAAAAAAACTGTGGTACATCCATAAAATGGAATGTTAATTCAGCTAAAAAGAAATGAGCTATCAAGCCATAAAAAGATATGTGCTTAGTTGCTCAGCCTTGTCTGACTCTTTGTGACACGATGCACTGTAGCCCAACAGGCTCCTCTGGCCATGAGGATTCTCCAGGCTAGAATACTGGAGTGGTTTGCCGTGCCCTTCTCCAGGCGATCTTCCCAACCCAGCGATCAAACCCAGGTCTACTGCATTGCAGGTGAATAATTCTTACCGTCTGAGCCACCAGGGAACCCCTGAAAAGGTATTAGTTCAGTTCAGTTGCTCAGTCGTGTCCAACTGTTTGTGACCCCATGGACTGCAGCATGCCAGGCCTCCCTGTCCATCACCAACTCCCGGAGTTTACTGAGACTCATGTGCATTGAGTCGGTGATGCCATCCAACCATCTCATCCTCTGTTGTCCCCCTCTCCTCCCGCCTTCAATCTTTCCCAGCATCAGGGTCTTTTCCAATGAGTCAGCCCTTCACATCAGGTGGCCAAAGTATTGGAGTTTCAGCTTCAGCATCAGTCCTTCCAATGAGTGTTCAGGACTGATTTCCTTTAGGATGTACTGGTTGGATCTCCTTGCAGTCCAAGGGACTCTCAAGAGTCTTCTCCAGCACCACAGTTCAAAAGCATCAATTCTTTGGCGTTCAGCTTTCTTTATAGTCCAACTCTCACATCCATGTATGACTACTGGAAAAACCATAGCCTTGACTAGACAGACCTTTGTTGGCAAAGTAATGTCTCTGCTTTTTAATACTCTGTCTAGGTTGGTCATAACTTTTCTTCCAAGAACCAAGCGTCTTTTAATTTCATGGCTGCAGTCACCATCTGCAGTGATTTTGGAGCCCAAGAAAATAAAGTCTGCCACTCTTTCCACTGTTTCCCCATCTATTTGCCATAAAGTGATGGGACCGGATGCCATGATCTTAGTTTTCTGAATGTTGAGTTTTAAGCCAACTTTTTCACTCTCCTCTTTCACTTTCATCAAGAGGCTCTTTAGTTCTTCTTCGCTTTCTGCCATAAGGGTGGTGTCATCTGCATATCTGAGGTTATTGATATTTCTCCCAGCAATCTTGATTCCAGCTTGTGCTTCCTCCAGCCCAGCGTTTCTCATGATGTACCCTGCATATAAGTTAAATAAGCAGGATGACAATATACAGCCTTGACGTCCTCCTTTTCCTATTTGGAACCAGTCTGTTGTTCCATGTCCAGTTCTAACTGTTGCTTCCTGACCTGCATACAGATTTCTCAAGAGGCAGATCAGGTGACCTGGTATTCCCATCTCTTTCAGAATTTTCCACAGTTTATTGTGATTCACACAGTCAAAGACTTTGGCGTAGTCAATAAAACAAATAGATGTTTTTCTGGAACTCTCTTGCTTTTTCGATGATCCAGCGGATGTACCTGAAAAGGTTTGAGGGAACCTTAATGCGTCTTACTAAGTTAAAGAAACCAATCTGAAAAGGCTATATATTGTATGATTCCAATTATATGACATTATGGAAAACTCAAAACTTTGAAGACAGTAAAAAGATATGTGATTTCCAGGAGTTAAGGAGTAAGGGAAGAGGAATAAATGCAACATAGGGATTTTTAGAGCTGAATTTATTCTGTATGATACAATGGTTGTGATTACATATCATTATACGTTTGTCCGAACTCTGAATTTACAATACAGAGTGAATCCTAACATAAACTAAGGACTTTAGTTAATAATTATGTGTCGGTGTTGGTTTATCAATTGCAACAATTCTACACTGGTGCAGGATGTTGATGGTGAGGAAAGCTGTGTGTGTGTAGCAATAGGGTATATTGGGTATTTGCTATGTTCTGTTCAATTTTGCTATCGACCTGAAACTTCCCTAAAAAGTAAAGTCTATTGTAAGTATGCTTGGGCATGAATACATAGATACACTCATTCAACTATAAGTTTTATAAACTCTAAATACCAATCAAATATTTCCAGTGACAATTTAGTGTCCAAAATGAGATGTACTGTAAGTATAAAATATACACTAGATTTCAGATTTAGTACAAAAGAGTATAAAATATCTCAGTAGTATTCTCTATTGACTACATGTTGAAATGGTAATATTTTTGACATATTGGTTAAATATCAAAATTTCATTTTTTTTTTTTGCAGCACCATGCAGCTTGTGGGATCTTAGTTTCCTGACCAGGGATTGAACCTGGGCCCTTGGCAGTGAAGGCATGGAGTCCTAACCACTGCCAGGGAATTCCCTCACCTATTTTTTAAAGGAGGCTAGTAGGAAATTTTTAAGTTACATAGGTAGCTTGCATTATATTTCTATTAAATAGTGTTGCACAGGATATTCACATGGCTTGTTCTCACACCACATCTTCAGAAAGGCCCTCCCTGGTTATCCTATTTGAAATAGCACTCTTTGATCAACATTTATTTATTCAGATCTAGTTTTTCTCATAGTATTTATCACTGAGTATAGAAAATAATTGTCGCTCCCTCTGCTGTATAAGTTCCATGAAGGCAGCAACTGTCACTGTTGTATCCCTAGTACTCAAAACAGTTCTCTACTCAATAAGTAATAGAAAGAATGATCCATGATCTTTCATGACGGATTCTTTAGGCTTATGTGTTAGGGAGTGGGGTGGACAGCATCTTGAGGACTTAATAAATATTTGAAGAATGAATTCCAAATTCACATTTCAGGGTCTCTCAGCATTTCAGCCCTCCATTTCCAAATACAGAAAACTATATTGATAGGTCTTCAAGTTCATTCTGCTGCCACCTCCAATCTATTCAACCCATCCAGTGGATTTTTCATTTCAGTTGCTGTACTTTGCAATTCTAGAATTCTCATTAGGTGTTTATTTAAACTTACTTATTTTTAATTGGAGGATAATTGCTTTATTGTGTTGGTTTCTGCCACCATGGATCAGCCATAGGTATCATACATATGTTGCTGCCTCCTTAAACCTCCCTCCCACCTCCCAGCCCATCCCACCCTTCTAGGTTGTCACGGAGTACCGGACTGAACTCCTGTGTCATGGAGCAGATTCCCACTGGCTGTCTAATATCGCATATGGTAAAGTATATGTTGCCACGTCACTCACTGCGTTCATCCCACCCTCTCCTTCTTGCCCTGTGTCCACAAGTCTGGTCTCTGTCTGCCGTCTCCATCGCTGCCCTGCAGGTAGGTTCATCAGGACCACCTTTCTAGACTCCATATATATGTGTTCATACACGATAGTGTTTCCCTTCTGACTTCACTCTGTGTAACAGGCTCTATCATTAGGTTTCTATAACTTGTTTCTGTGCTGAGATTCTGTTTACTCATATTTTCATGTAATCTTTGAGCATATTTTTAACACCTGCATTAGCAAATAACAATATAACAACAGTGAAAGAGGTCATCTCCGTTTTTCTAACTAGGAGTCGCAATTTCTTTCGTCTTTGTGTATCCAGTAATTTTTTTAATTGAATACTGAGTACTGTGTATCTCTTGTAGAGATTCTGAATTCTGCTATCTATCTCCTGAAAACTGACGATTCTTACTCTAGCCAGCACTTCAGGTCCTGGGTGGTCACCTTAAACTAGTGTAGGCTTGGTTTTATGCGTCATGAGTTCATCTCTGTGGAAAGCAAGGAGTTTCGTAAGTTCTCGCTTGGCAGGACTCCCATCTCCATAGTCCGAGTCCCCTGCCCGTCGTGTCAGAGCATGTTAGGGGAGTCGGCAGTAGGGCTCACTCCAGGCTACGGTCTTGACTGCTAAAGTGCAGTCTTTCTAGTGTTGTAGCTGGGTACCCTGTTGCTAAGGAGAGTTCCACCTTAGGAGGCCCAGACGCCCAGTGCCCCTCGGCACTGGTTTATGCCAGCACTGCTGGAGCCCGGATATCTCGGTTCCATTCTCATCTTGGTCGCAGCTGCTGCTCGGTGAAGTGCCAGGTGGTCTTGCTGTGGTTATGTACCCTGTCCTCAGGCACAGACTTGTGGGGACCCCTTCATGGGTTTCTGAGGCCACCTCTCTGAACAGCTTCCTTCTCTGAGGCCCCACCCAGCAGATTCCAGCGTCTCGGCTGCTCCCCACGTGATCTCCATCTTGGCTCAGCACTCCAGCCTCTCTGCACCCCAGGGAGCAGGGTGACTGTGGGGCTCAGCAGCTCAAGTGTCTCCTCTCTGAGAACTTCCAGTTTTGTGCTACATGAAAACAGTTGCTTAAGATATCAATATCTTGTCCAGTTTTATAGTTGCTACTAATCCGGAGGGCTAGATAAGTTACTACATCATAGCCAGAAGTAGAAGTCGGCCTTCCGTCAGATTTTTGATGTGGATCTAAGGAAGGAGGAGCAGCGTCTCTCAGGGGGCAAAACTAAGAAAACCTGACCTGCTGGAAATCTTGGTTAGAGCTTTGAGGTGGGGCTGGTCTGAGAGAGTGAAGAACAAGTGGAGAAGAGGCTGAAATGAGAGTGGGGAAGCAGAGCTGCCAGCATTCAAGTCCGTTTCAGCTGTCCTCAAGTCCAGGAGACATTTGCCCTGTATGCATTGGCTTACAGGCACCATTGTTTCCCCCCTCCCACCCCATCTTTTTTTCTGGGCTAGTTGGTTTAATTTTCATCTAGAACCCTTAGTGAGGGGTGTCTTTTAAAAGGGGTTAGATGTAGTCCAATTAGAACTGAATGTTAATGGCCCACATGTGATGTTAAGACTCAATAACCTAAACTCTGAAGATGAGTTCATGTCACATTGTCTTATTGGAGCCATATGGTAAAACGTGAAGGAAGTTTCCAAGGTCAGCCATTAAGGGAAGTGACTACCTGCCTCATAAGAATGTTGGGTTTTGAGGGTTTTTTTAATTCTCTACCCTCATATTCTAGCAAATTTTGTTATAGGATGATACAAATGAGAAGTCAAAAAAGCATATAATCTTAAGACTTTTAAATAAAGGGATATGTTTGAGAAATGACTTCGCAGTCATAGTCACATTTTCTCTGGAACCATTTTTTCATGTATATTTCATATCTGCATTTTCTCTTTATTGGGTCAGTAGCAAATAACCCGAACTTACGCGGTTCTCCCTATGTTACCCCTTCCACACTACTTTCAGCCTCATTTCTCTTCTTCTTGCTCATGAGACTCTAGCCTCACAGCTGCACTGTTTCAGTCATGTGAAAATCTGATTATCTGGAACTTCATAGGCCTTGGAACCTTGTTTAATTTATAATGGAATAAATGTGTTGTATATGAATAAGAATCAGAAAAATAGGAAAACAAGTTTAATTTTTAATTTATTAGAACCCAGTAAGTGATGATTTTAAAAGCTGAGTTTCCGTCAAATTAACACTGAATTCAGGGCAAAAATACATTTTAAAACACAAACTGTAAGGCAGAAGCAAAACATTATAAAACCAGGACGTCTAATACCGACTGTAGAATGCCAGGGTTTGAAGAGATTCACATAGTATTTTACAGCACTAAAATGTTAATACAGTCAAATGTTATCAATTGGTCCAAGATTTCTCAGTTTATAAAATGTCTAGACTGCTAATTGAAGAAATTTTGCTGTGTAAGTAATAGCTACCATATAACCAAGTGATTGATTTTATGACAAAGGAACTAAGGCAGGAAATTTCATGGTTTTCATTTGTCAAGATTTTACAGTATTTAAATATAAAGTATTACTAGGAATATGTTTTAGGTTCATCTTCCCACCCTAACTTCCAAAAGGTATACATCACTTCCCTTTAATGACTCTACTCTCAGCAAAAGCATGAATTACTAACTTTGATATGGTAGAAAAACAACTTTAGTAAATCACTACATCTTTTCTTGGTTGCTAAATAATTTTAAACAGAGATCTAAGAATTTTTCCACCTCCAACAAGTGAACAACCTTTTTTTTTTAACCTCTGTAAGTTTGAATTTTGACTAGAACCTGAGTTATAGGGGGGTAAAAGAAAAGCATCTCATGTTCATGTTCAATTAACAGTAGCCCTTCCAAATAACAGAGTTAACAAGTTTAAATTTCTCATGATCAAAACCTTTTATTTAGGGGGAGGGGAATAAGATTTAAAAGTGCTTTCAATCAGAAAATAAGGATTAGCTAGCTCACATATTCTACTGAAGGGTGTCAAAAAAGACAAATGCATTTAAAATAATTTTTAAGTCTAGCAAATATGAGGTTTATGGGCTCTTAGCTAACATATTAAATAGACACAAAGATTCTTCATCTTCATTACAAACTTTTAAGCTATTTTAATAAAATGGCTGTAGACCTCACTGTACTTCTATTTATCTGTGCATTAATAAAAACCTGTTAAAACTGCTTATTTAATACTTCTGAAAAAGTCTAGTCAAGTAAGGTCACTAAAACTACCAGAGAAGCTTTGAAATACTGACTGAAAATTCATTTCAAGGTTGATTTAGCCTCTTTCGGAATCTGGCATTTAAATCATTAATATCTTCACCAACTTGAACTCTGAAAATATAAAAATTTTAGCCAGTAACGGTTATAGTTAAACAGTATTGATATTATGTGAAAAAATAAAAATAGAAAATATATCATCAATCATGCATTTCACAATTTCATGAAGTAAGGTAAGTATAACTCATAAATATTGTTATGTCTCTGCAGGTTTTCTCAGCTTACATCAGGCCCCGGCTGAAAGCTTCTCTACCAAACCCAGCGGCACTGCTGTAGCATGAGAACGGCAGGGGAGCGATTCGCGCGTGGCTGCCCAGTGTCTGGCCCCAGGCGCCCCTCTTTGTGACACTCTTCTAGGTGTGACTCCTTGGACAGCATAGAAAAGAGTGGATAGGACAGAACACCTGTTGGGCCAGAATGTATTGGTGTATAAAAAGTTTTTCAGCTGAATAATCGTTCTCACTGTGGTTCTGCTATGCGCAACATATAAACTGTACAGTCATTTTTCCTGTTTGTCTATTTGTGGAAAGAATTAGGCTCAATAAAATGTAAAATATACATTAGTTTGCTTTAAATGCAAAGATTAAAGTTTTTCTTACTTTGTTTTTGGCTCAACTGTAACATAACCCCAGAAGTCTCTGCTTTAATAATACAATATGAAAAGTTCACATATGTACAGGGGTACATTCTTTCATTAAAATTTTTCCTTAAATCTATCTCAGTGTATCTTTACAACTGATCTTTACAACAAAAGTCAAAATCGACAAAGTAGAAATGATTCCATTTTACAGCACTTTAGGTTTCAAGTTTTCCTTCACGGCTTAAAGGGCATCATTGAAACGCTGCTTTCCATAGTCTGCAGGATCCATTTGAAGTTCTCGTTCTTCATCATCTATAAGGAAAATAATCAGGTATCAAGAATAGTAGTTTTAAAATCACTTGCAGAAATCCAATCAAATAATATCTTTTTTTTTTCCTTCAGCCTAAATGTAGTTTTCTAACCTTATCTTACACCTTCTGTAAATAGTGTTCTGTTTCTTAAGATGCTTGGGTGATGAGTGAAAAGTCTGTAACTGTTTTGGAAGATCACTTAATTTTAACAAATCTTTTGATGATAAGAAAAAAGCAAAGGAAGGGAAGAAAGGAAGGAAAAGAGGAGCGGAGAGGGGGAGAAAGGGAGAGAAGAAGGTGAGGGAAGAAGCAAGGATGAAAGGAAGGGGTAGGTGGACCGCAGAGCTTCAGGATCCCACAAGCACTGAGGAGTTGCTCCTTTTATACATACAGATGTTATTTCTATATAGATGAAAGTCCTTGAACACTTTGATAGAAATTGTTCTTTATACATTTTCATGCCTTTAAAAAACATTTTTTCTAATAATACAATTAATCCACAATCATGTAAAAATTAGAAAATAAAAGGAAAATAAAAGTTACTCATAACCCCATGTTTAATATTTTAGTGAATTTCTTTGCTCTTCTGCAAATAGCTTACCAGCAACTTCCAAAATGGAGTATATTAACTAAAAAAAAACTTTTCTTGACCAAAAAAAAGAAAAACAACTGTTATACAATATCACTAGACACTAACATCCTCAAAGTCACTTTTAGTAGCCATATTAAACGACTTCGTATGGTGCTTCGAGTTCGACTTATTTGGCCCCGACAGGTGTTTCTGGGGCCTTGGCTATCACCTGTCACTTCACTACTCTCACCTTAACTACCAATAACAATTCTTCTAGTTTTATAGTTATTTCTGTCTTCAGGTTTTGAAATAAGACTGCTCAGAGTATTAAAATTACTATTTTAATTAGAGCTAAGAGGCTCTATATTTTTTAGTACATGGTTTTTAATGACATTTTTTGGCTCCTCCACAGCCTTAAAAAATAACTTTCATTACCTTTTGGTTCAGTTACAGTTACCCAATAGGTTAGTTTTTGACAGACTGAAAGAAATATTACTATCATAACTGGGAAAAAAAAATTTAAAGAAGGTTATATGTTGGATTCCCAATTCATATGTACCCTCTAGCTATCTTCAGTCTATTCTTTGAGGTTTGATAGGTTTTCTACTCTCAACTTGTCTAGTATAGTCTGTGGTAACATTTTGTTGAAGAAAGATGCCGTGTGGCGTATGTACTGTGTATGTAATGTACCGAGTGGTGTACGTGTTAGTCACTCGGTCGTGTCCGACTCTGTGCGACCCCATGGACTGCAGCCCGCCAGGCTCCTCTCCCTGGGATTCTCCAGCAAGAACACGGGTGCGCTGCCATTTCCTCCCCCCCGAGTAGTGTGTGTGTGTTAACTTTCCGTAATGGCGTGTTCTTACTTCCTTACACCCAGTCATTAACAATGCCAAACAATCCTACTTTCTCTCACCCTTCAATAACTTTCCTGTTAAGTTTACAGAAATTCTCTTCCAGAATTGCAGGTGACCATTCTTCATACGCTAGCAAATTGATCTTGTATTTTTAATACTGTAATTCAATAGGAATGATAACCCCAAATCTGTTATTTGCAAAGGCTGAAATTATATCCATAATCACATTTGTATTTTGAAAATATACTAATCATTCTCTTATTAAAGAACTCTTTGTACTTCAAGAAATTATCTTGGTTTTGAAAGGGAAAAGCTATGGAAAAAAGCTATGGAAAGCTCTCCTTAGGACCCATGTTATGGGAACTCCCTACGTGGCTATAGACACATCTTTCAGGACTTGAGTAACTAGATGAAGCCCATCACCACAGAGCGGTGGGGAAAGCCGCCACATAAAGGAGGGTTTCCAGAAAATTAACAGGGAAACTGTGAAAAGGAAAACTGAGATTACTTTTGACACTTTAAAATAAGTAATTGTAAAGAGGAAACGAGCAAAATTATGGGAAAAGACAAACGGAATTCTGGACCTGGCTGAGACACTTAACAAATTAGATCTAGTTCTGAAACTTCTTTGACTTCTAATTACCTTCTTGGTAGAATAGGGATAACAACTATTTTTTCTACTTCAAAGTATAGTAATGCATAGGAAGGCAGTCTTTACTTCTGAAAGTCCTCTGTAAACTTAAGGAGGAATCTGTTGGTTTTACTAATTTATGCTTTACAGCAAATTTTGATATGGTGTCTTCACACTGCTTTTCATAATCTCATAGTACTTCTGATTGCCTTTTTCTTACACTGAGCTATCATCTACATGAACTAGAGTTCACTCCCAGTGTAGCTATTCTAACCAGAATTCAACTTCTTGGCATTGATCCACAAATGCAATGAAATTACCTAACCAAATCTGATACAGGATAACAGCCACTAAATATAATTATATGGACTAATATTTTATTTCATTTTACAAAGCAGCAAAATCTGTAACTCAGCAACATAAAATGACTATTAAAGATATTTATAATTTATCAAATAATTTCTAAACTCTCTCTTGAGTCAAGAAAGGACCACCTCCAAAAAGCAAGCTCTGCCAAGCAAGAATGCCTTCTGGAAATAGGCAGTGAGGCTCCAGAGGTCAAAGTGCAATTATCCTGTAAAGCATGCAAACCAGGGGAAAAAATTCTGTAACTGTCTTACTTTTTAAAAAATTATTTTATTCAACAAACATTTATACAGTGCTTACAGTGTGAAAGATCCTATTCTAAGTGCTGAATAAATATTTAAATCATACAATCCGCACAACAATTGTTGAGTTAGGTAACTATATTTACCCCTGTTTTACAGCTGAGGCTTCTGAGGCACAGAGGTATAGGTAATTCACAAGGTCACAGAGCTAGTATGTGGTGGAGCTACGATTCAGAAGCAGTCTGGCTCCAGAATCCAGGGACTTAGGCACTGTGCTAAACTTCCCTCCATAGATAAATTATATTCTGTAATGTGCACTTCATATTCTATTTGACAAACCTGGAACTTCTATAGGATTAAAGATAAGAGTAAAGGGAATGTGTAAACATCCATATCCTTATTACAATAAAAAATGCCTTAAAAGATACATCCATCAGATGTGTAGTGTTTCCAGATTTCATCTTTTAGTTAACCTTTTCATTGGGAAGTCAGGGGAAAAATGTTTGTAGCAATGTAAATAAAAAAATATTTCTTTCAGTCAGGATGCTTCAGGAAACCAGGAATTAAAAATCAAACCAGGACTGTAAATACAGGAAAAACAGGCTTCACTTAATTCTGCAGAAAACACTCTGCAGGCAGTACTGACCCAAATGATCAATGTGCATAAACAGGTATCAGAGATAAATCTGGGAATTCATTAGCTTCCTATTGGCAGCGAAAGTGAAAAGTGAAAGTCACTTAGTCGTGTCCGACTCTTTGCGACCCCATGGACTATACAGTCCATAGAAATCTCCAGGCCAGGATACTGGAGTGGGTAGCCATTCCCTTTTCCAGGGGATCTTCCCAACCCAGGGATCAAAACCAGGTCTCCCGCACTGCAGGCAGATTCTTTACCAGTTGAGCCACAAGGGAAGCCCAAGAATACTGGGGTAGGTAGCCTATCCCTTCTCCAGTGGATCTTCCTGACCCAGGAATTGAACCTGGGTCTCCTGCATTGCAGGAGGATTCTTTACCAGCTGAGCTAGAGATGCTGTCAAAGCCTGCATTTCATAATTCAGAATTTCAGAATTCTGAAATTCCTTAGCTGAAGCTAGAACCTCAGTCCCACAGGTAGAATCTCTAATACAAGGGACCCAACAGCTTGAGGAAAAACAAGACAAAAACTGCTCCTAATCCTATGGAGAGTAGAGCGGACCCCTAATGGGAGAACCGTTCAAGTGCTTCTAAAGGGCAAGCTTCAATTTTTGAAATCTCTGCCTGCAGTTTCGGTGGTGGCATAAAGTTTCCACTTTCTTTCCAGGGTTTGGGGAAAGATGTTGTTTTAGGCATGCTGCAATATGAAACACATTTGTCCCTAACACTTGTATATAGTGATTCCACCATGAATGTGACCACAACATTTGAGAACTGAGAAGGACCATCTATTTATTTTAGTTAACACCCTTACATTACGGATGAAGAAATGGTGGCCAAGAGAGTACAAAAGACCTGAAAAGTTACACACCGCCGGTCTCCTAATTCTGAGGCTAATGTTTTTTTTCCTATTCTACTGCCTGCTTTGGCTTCACGTGCAACCTGACCTGGGAACTCAACTATTATTTCTACATGGAATCTATGAATAAATTCTTTTAACTACTGTAATAATAATCATTTGAGGTACACATTGTTGATAAGCCAGAGAAGAACCATAATTTTCGCTCCCCACATTTTAGACAGTTAATACTATATCTAAAGAATCTCTGAAACATATTTAAAATTATTTGAGTCTCCAGTATACTCCTTCTTAGTCAGTTCACGCAAACTCCCCCCTCTGTGTTTGCTGGAGCAGATGTCCGTACACCTCTCTGTTCCCTGCGGTAAAGGGGTCCCTTGGGAGCTGCCCTATCCTGCTGCTGCTATCAACTAGTGAACCTCAAAAATGGGATAAAAAAATGTCAAACGGTAACCCCCTGCTCAAGTAAGATTCACGCGCAGATGAGGAGACCCCTGAAATGTAACCACCCCCCACTTAACTGAGGATATCACCCCAGGTCATCTCCTTAGATGCATTAGAATCAGTGGATCTATTTTCTTGTGAAAGGAAAGGTGGGGGTAGCATGAGGGTACCGGGGACCTAAAGCAGAAAGTGGCCGTGAGAACCAGGGGTAGGAGAGGGAGAAGAGAAAGGAGGCGCTGAAGATAAATGTGTTATGGATAAAAGTCATAAAAATATCCAATGAGAATCTTGTAGCCGTCAACATTAAGGCAGCCAAACTATAAGAAATGATTTTTCATTATCACTGAAATAAATTGCAGTAATAAAACCTCGGAATCACCCAGTGAGGTGACAGACGCTTCTGCGAAAGAAAAATAGAGAACGTTTAAAGCTTAAACCAGGCAAGATTGTAAGCCCAGAAGCTAATGGGTGATTAACCCAGCCACAGTTAGAAGAAGAAAAGCTCAATGGGAAAGGCACAAAATGGTCAGTTAACAATATTGACCAAGGGTCCTACGGACGCTAAGGGCTATTTGGGGGGGGGGGGGTGAAAATGAAGCAGAAAACGATGCAAACAAAATAGAAAAGCAGATGAAAACCCCTGCCCTCCAAGAGCTTACAGTCCAAGTGGTGACACACATGCGCGAGAAGGCCTTCAAACAACATCCCAGTAACTGCAAATAAATATAATCCAAACAGACTACAAAAGCAATGAGAAAGAAAGGGTAAGATTTATGAAAAATGGATGAGACCAGAAAAACGGATGAGTACAATTTTCTCAATGATACCAAAAAGTGTTTGAGAAGGTCTCCTTCCTATATCCTTACGTAACTATAAACCTCTTTCTATTCCCAAAAACCATTCTTCCAACACTAGAATGTACTATCAAAATCATGCCTAGGTGGAAGTCAGAGTCACTAGTTCCCCTTTCTCTGTTAAATATGTAACATTCTAGGACAACTATATTTTCTTGAGTTTTACAGAGATAATTCTTGTCAGGAACCTAAATAAAATTTAATTACTTTAAAAAGAGTTAAGAAAGAAATCAAGACAGGTTACATTGAAAAATATTTCATGCAACGTATTATAAAATTGAATACATCACACATTAAGTTCATAATCAATTTTTATAAAGAGAAAAAGCTCCAGAAATACTACTAAATGACATAAGCAGGCAGAACACAGGCCTAAGAACTTGCAATAAAGCAACGTACTCTGACATGCATGCATTGGTACGGAAGCATGCACACAAGTGGATTCTGAACTTTCACTGAGTTAAAAGTTCAGAAGGAACACAGTTAACAGGGAAAATATGTTGAATCTGTGTATTAAACATAAAACAGACAAATCTTTACAAACTGTTAAGGATAACTTTAAACCTCTCAGAAAAATTTTAAAAACAGGCTCCCTCTGCTGAGTCATGAGTGAAATGATCTTGTCTTCAGTGTGGGAGAGCCCGTTCCCTTTGTGGCTGTCTGGTCAAAATCTGCGCCGAGAATGATGAAGTGTTTTCAGAGGAGAAACTGGAAAGGCATTACCTTCTGGGAGTATTTGCCTTAGGTGAAGTCTAGAGCCAGTTTAAACAATTGAGTGCTAAAATTTCTGAAGTGTTTGAGTTTCAGATTAACTACAGTCACTAAAACATGTGACATAATAACTAACAATGAAACAATCAGAAGGACCTCTTTCCGGATCTGTAAGCACCACTATCACAAATGGGTTTCAAAATAACATTGAAAACCGCCCAGACCACCTCTCTGTATGAAGACTGCACTGCCAATAAATGGGGCAAATTCTACACAAATTCAACCAAAAAACGGAGGAGGTGGGTTTCACGGTTACGGCTTGGAGGCCAGGCCCACGCTCACCTTGGACGTCTTCCTCTCCACCATCACCATCTTCTTCCTCATTGTAAGCCAGCTCAGCCTGCTTGTCTGCCTCATACTCACCTACGTTACCATCATCCCCATTATAATCCGCCAGTTTAGAGCCATGCTGCGGATCAACAGGGGACTCATTCTCATCAAAGAATCGGCCTGTGAAGTGGGCAGAGGGTTAAATCAAGAGTGAAGAGAGAAGCAAAGAAGGGACCTATACTGGAGGGAGATGAGAAAGTAGACAAGTGAAACCTGGCAACTTTCAGGGTTCTGATTACAAAAAAAAGATACATTTTCTGAAGGTTATTTAAGATAAAAGGAAATAAGAATGAAGACCGAAAATAATTTTAAGCATTTCCCCTGTGTATTAATTTCACTACTTGCTACTTAAGGTTTGAACGTTGTCTTAAAGAAAAGGGCACAACTTTCAAAACTGTTTTCCTAATAACCAACAACTTCTCTGATAGAAGTATTTGTCTAACTTAACACTTTAGGAGAAGAATCAAAAATTTTATGAGTAGATAATACACATATGAAACCTGTAGTCATTTATTGCTTTATAAAATATTACTTTCCAGGAGTAATTTTGAAAACTTTTCTTATCAGAATAAATGAGCACCATGCAGGCTTGTAGAAACCATGTAGTTTCTTTTTGGAAAATAAGACAAACTACCATCCTGGTGGGCTGTCTTAAGTTTCTTCAGTAATAGGGATTCACCATAGCCATGGATTTCCAGGGAGGTACGGCAAAGAGTAAATTATCAGAATCCCTAGTAGTGTGTGTTTTGAAAAACATCCCAAGTAATTCTGATTTATTCTTTCTCATTTCCCAAACCAGACTTCTAAAAGTCAGTGACAGAGGAAGCTTAAGAAAGTTGATCTACATAAGGATATTATATTGCACACATTCATAGTAACTAGAGATCAAGAAGGGCAATAGATACAACATTTACTGTAAAAAGCTATTCGACAAATGGACATCAAAAGTAAAAATGTTATGCAAACTAAGATCTGACCCCCACACACAAGTTAAACTCTAACTGACATCAAATTTAAGTAGCATAGAAGTAAATTTTATTCCAATCCTTAAAATGTGAATATCATTAACTTACTGATGATATAAGAATTTAAGACTTTTAGAAATTACAAAAACTCTGTGATAGGTTTAAAATTGGGGGAATTATATTTTTAAAATTCACATTGCAATGAAACAAACTTCCTCTGCTTGGAAAGAAAGGTTAAGTTCAAAGAGAAAGAATCATGGAGGTATTGGTCAGTTCCACAGATGGCTCACCATGTCATGAGGCCAATATATTTCTAACTGCTGAATAGAGTCAATCAGAAAATATCCAAAATACATAAACAGCTTATATAGCTCAATATAAAAAACACAAGCAACCTGATTAAAAAAGGACTGAATAAACATTTTCCCAAAGACATACAGATGGCCGACAGGCGCATGAAAAGACGCTCAACAACGCTAATTAGTAGAGAAATGCAAATCAAAACCACAATGAGGTATCATCTCACACTGATCAGAATGGCTGTCATAAAAGAGCCTATAAATACTAAATGCTGGAAAGGGTGTGCAGAAAAGGGGACCCTTGTACACTGCTGATGGGAATGTAAATTGGTGCACCCACTATGGAGGCTCCATAAACAACCAAAACCAGAACTAGCATATGACCCAGCAATTTCACTCTTGGTATATATCTGAGGAAACTGCAAACACTGAATCAAAAGAATATATGGACCCTAAGGTTCAGGGCAGTATTATTTACAATAGTCATGATGCGGAAGCAACCTAAGCATCCATCAAAGGCTAAATGGATAAAGAAGATGTGGTGTGTATATATAAGCTATATATTAATTAACTATAAAAAAGAAGGCAACTTTGACATTTGCAAACAACATGGATGGACCTGGAGGGCATTATGCTTAGTGAAATAAGTCAGAGACAGATACATACTCTATGTTATCACTTATATGTGGAACCTAAAAATCAAGACAAACTAAAGAATACAAGAAAACAGAAAAAGACTCACAGATACAGAGAACAAATTAGGGGTTACCAGTGCGGAGAGAGGAGGGAAGTACAAACTGTTATGTATAAAGTAAATAAGCTGCGAGGATATACTGTCCAACACAGGGAATACAGCCAACATTTTATAATAACTTTAAATGGAGTATAAACTATAAAAATTTTGAATCACCATGTTGTACACGTGAAAATAATATAATACTGTAACAGCTATACAGCAAATAAAAAAATACTCTATCAATTTTTCTTTTAACTAAAAATAGTTAAAGCACAAAGCATATTCACATAGATATTTTGAGGGTAGCAGTTCACAACTGGAAACTGAAATGGGGCTAACAAAAAAGTACATACATTCATCTTAACCCTATTCTAGGACAGAGTTGGGTCAACACAATAAACAAATAAGTTGATAAAACAGAGGTAGAGAAAATAAATGGATATACACGAGTTAAAAAGGAAAAAAGAGCAATACGAGAAAATAGGCTGTTTGTGAGAAAGACAGCCTGTCTTCCAATGGCAGTGATACAAAAAAGAAAAATTTGGTGTCAGACTTTATTTTTGGGGGCTCCAGAATCACTGCAGATGGTGATTGCAGTCATGAAATTAAAAGACGCTTACTCCTTAGAAGGAAGGTTATGGCCAACCTAAATAGCATATTTAAAAGCAGAGACATTACTTTGTCAACAAAGGTCCGTCTAGTCAAGGCTATGATTTTTCCAGTGGTCATGTATGGATGTGAGAGTTGGACGGTGAAGAAAGCTGAGTGCCGAAGAATTGATGCTTTTGAGCTGTGGTGTTGGAGAAGACTCTTGAGAGTCCCTTGGACTGCAAGGAGATCCAATCAATCCATCCTAAAACAGATCAATCCTGGGTGTTCATTGGAAGGACTGATGTTGAAGCTGAAACTCCAATACTTTGGCCACCTCATGCGAAGAGGTGACTCATTGGAAAAGACCCTAATGCTGGGTAGGATTGGGGGCGGGAGGAGAAGGGGACGACAGAGGATGAGATGGTTGGATGGCATCACCGACTCGATGGACATGGGTTTGGGTAGACTCCGGGAGTTGGTGATGGACAGAGAAGCCTGGCGTGCTGCAATTCATGGGGTCGCAAAGAGTCGGACAAGAATGAGCGACTGAAATGAACTGAACTGATTATGTTTTTCCAACGATAAAAAAAAAGATGCCAACGTAAGAAGGAAAAAAGATTTACAGAAAACTATATTTTGTTTTTCTTAATATGCAATATTATGGACAAAATGCCTGGAGCAGTTAAATCATCTTTCAGTTCAGTTCGGTTCAGTTCAGTCGTTCAGTCATGTCCGACTCTTTGCGACCCCATGAATTGCAGCATGCCAGGCCTCCCTGTCTATCACCAACTCCCTAAGTCCACCCAAACCCATGTCCATCGAGTCGGTGATGCCATCAAGCCATCTCATCCTCTGTCGTCCCCTTCTCCTCCTGCCCTCAATCTTTCCCAGCATCAGGGTCTTTTCCAATGAGTCAGCTCTTCGCATCAGGTGGCCAAAGTATTGGAGTTTCAGCTTCAACATCAGTCCTTCCAATGAACACCCAGGACTGATCTCCTTTAGGATGGACTGGTTGGATCTCCCTGCAGTCTAAGGGACTCTCAAGAGTCTTCTCCAACACCACAGTTCAAAAGCATCAATTCTTCGGAGCTGAGCTTTGTCCACAGACCAACACTCACATCCATACATGACCACTGGAAAAACCATAGCCTTGAGTAGACGGACCTTTGATGGCAAATTAATGTCTCTGCTTTTGAATATGCTATCTTGGTTGGCCATAACTTTTTCCAAGGAGTAAGTGTCTTTTAATTTCATGGCTGCAATCACCATCTGCAGTGATTCTGGAGCCCCAAAAAATAAAGTCTGACACTGTTTCCACTGTTTCTATTTGCCATGAAGTGATGGGACCAGATGCCATGATCTTAGTTTTCTGAATGTTGAGCTTTAAGCCAACTTTTTCACTCTCCTCTTTCACCTTCATCAAGAGGCTCTTTAGCTCTTCTTCACTTTCTGCCATAAGGGTGGTGTCATCTGCATATCTGAGGTTATTGATATTTCTCCCGGCAATCTTGATTCCAGCTTGTGCTTCCTCCAGCCCAGCGTTTCTCATGGTGTACTCTGCACAGAAGTTAAATAAGCAGGGTGACAATATACAGCCTTGACGTACTCCCTTTCCTATCAGGAAACAGTCTGTTGTTCCATGTCCAGTTCTAACTGTTGCTTCCTGACCTGCATACAGATTTCTCAAGAGGCAGGTCAGGTGGTCTGGTATTGCCATCTCTTTCAGAATTTTCCAGTTTATTGTGATCCACACAGTCAAAGGCTTTGGCGTAATCAATAAAGCAGAAAAAGATGTTTTTCTGGAACTCTCTTGCTTTTTTGATGATGCAGCAGATGTTGGCAATTTGATCTCTGGTTCCTCTGCCTTTTCTAAAACCAGCTTGAACATCTGGAAGTTCACGGTTCACATATCGCTGAAGCCTGGCTTGGAGAATTTTGAGCATTACTTTACTAGTGTGTGAGATGAGTGCAATTGTGCTTTAGTTTGAGCTTTCTTTGGCTTTGTAATGTGAAATTGCTGTTTTAAATATATAAACATTTTAACCTGGCAGTTACCAAGTGAGTTTTCAAGGTACATAGTTTCCTCCAAGAAAATATTTTCATTTTTTTTTATCAGAATTATGAAAAACAGACCAAAAATTAGTCTAGAAAGGTTATTGCAAAATACAATTAATCTAACTAATATTATCAAACATGGCATATTAATCAAAGAACTAGTCGACCTATTCCTATTATAATATTCCAACAGAACAATTCACAGTTCCTTCTCTCTTTTCATTTTAAAGGTGTTTGATGTTCTGACTAGCTTGAATTCAGTCATAAAATTTTCATACTTACAACTACAGTGACACTCAAGAGATAATAAGAAAATCAGTAACAAGAATGTATGACCACAATAGTAATTCATGTTGTCATATATACAGTACGATAGACAATAAGAGAGAAAAGCAAAAACAGAGTTAACTACATAAACTTGCTACTTGCCAGTCAAGTAGGGGATATCAAACTTCACAGTGAATGAATATGACTGTATAAATAAAATATATAATGCTGATCAATGTAAACATTATAATATATACTTTTATATGTTATAAATGTATAAATTTGTATAAATGTATAAATTATATAATTATTGGGCAATATACTTACAAAAAGTTATACAAGGAAGAAATCAATGTGAGTTAAGAGCTAGAAAGGAAGGTTTCAAAAAAGAGGCAATCAGATTTCTGTAGTATAACGGTCACCATGTTCGCCTTGAAAGAGGCAAATGTATTGCACGGTGGCAGCGGAAAGGAAAGGAGCTTTCAAACAAGGAAGAATGAAGACAGAGAACTCAAGAGGCGGCAAAGAGACCAATTTGACTGGATTTAAATTAGCAAGTAGACAGAGGAAGTTTGGATAAGCAAATTGGGAATAATTATGGAAGGCCTTTAAAGTCAGAGATTTTAAGAGGCTTCCTATACCTTTCTCATGGTACATTCCAAAGCAAATCTTGTCTTCAGGACTGGTTCTTGCCTTGACTCTGGGAGATACCTTCTGAGCCCTTGAACCATGCTATACCAGTTTGACTGGACCAATTTATCCTAACAAAGTGATTTATAATGAAGGTTTGTTTTTGCTAGGTGGAAATTTTTTTAAATAACTTACAAAAATCTTAAAAAGTTTCTTTTTAAAATTGTCATCTTATATGTTTACTGCTGACATAAAGAAATGCAATTAACTTTTAACCCCATATCTAATAACTTTGCTAAATATATTTATTTAATAATTTATATACTGTTTTTGAATTTTCTACATATAAAATCATCTTACTATTGGCTTCTCAGTTTTATTTCTTCCTTTCTAACCTCTATACTGTTTATTTTCCTTTCTTGTACTTTGTTTTGTTGAGTAGGACCCACTGTGAAAAGCTGGACAGAAGTGACGACAGTGGTTATCCTAGTCGTCTGGATTTCAGAGGAAAGTTTCTGATACTTCACCCTTAAGCATGATGTTTGCGACAGGATCTTGGCAGATACTCTATCAGATTAAGGAAATTACCTTCTAATTTGCTTTCTAGTTTGCTTAGAGTTTGCTGTTTTTAATAAATACATGCTGAATTTCCTTAATACTTTGGCCACCTGATGCGAAGAGCTGACTCATTTGAAAAGACCCTGATTGTGGGAAAGATTGAAGGCGGGAGGAGAAGGGGAGGACAGAGGATGAGATGGTTGGATGGCATCACCGACTCAATGGACATGAATTTGAGTAAACTCTGGGAGCTGGTGACAGACAGGGAGGCCTGGCGCGCTGCAGTCCATGGGGTTGCACAGAGTCGGACACGACTGAGCAACTGAACTGAACTGAACTGAATTTCCTCAAATGTTTTCTTTGCATGTATTGAGATAATCACTTGATTTTTCTCATATATTTGGTGAATGTGGTGAATTGTAATACATAGACTGCTTTTCAAATATTAAATATCCTTGCATTTTGAAAATACATTCAGCATGGGCATTATGTATATAATTTTTATCTATCTCTGGACTTGATTTACTAACATTTTTTCAAGATTCTTTATATCTCTGCTAATAAGAGGGACTGTCCTATAACTTTCTTTTTTCATAGCACACTTAGTTTTGCTAACCTTATGCTAGCTTCATAAAATGAGTTGGGAAGTGTGTCTACCTTTTCAATTCTCCAAAAGAGTTCATGTTAGATTGGTTGGATTTCTTCCTTAAATGGAAGAATTCACCAGCAAAACCATTTGGACATGAAAATTTCATTAAGGGAAAGTTTTAAATTACAGATTCACTATTTCAGAGGGATATGAGACTATTCAGATTTTCCTCATCTTCTTGAGCCAGTTTGTATACAGGTGTTCGTCTAGGATATCATCCATTTCTTCTAAATTTTCAAGCAGTGTTTCAAATATTAATTTATAATCACTAAATATCCTCTGTTATTATCTGTAGGATCTATGTTGATACATGCTTTTTCATTCCTCATGTTGTTAATTTGTGCCATCTCTTTCTGTCTTGATCTGTGCCAGGGGTCTTATTTTCACTAGTCTTTTGGTTTTGTGATTTAATTATCAATTTCACATAGTGATCCTGAATTTAGTAATCTAGTTAAACTCTATTACTTAAAGCAGCATCTCTTTGGGGATGTGGTAAGACTTTTGATTACCTATTCAACTTATTTAATGTTATTGGTTTTTGTTCAGGCTCTTAAATCTTAAGGTAATATTTGTAATCAATTTCCCAGGAAACTATTAATTTGATCTAAGTTTTCAAATTCATTATCAAAGTTTTAGAATATTATTTATCTTCTAAATAGAAGAAAATGAAGATATTTTCTTCATTAAATATCACTAGGGGTATGTTAAATTTTTTTCTAATTATTCTCTATTTCCCACAGCATTTATGACCACTCTCGTCTTTACTGTTTCTTCCTTCTACAGTCTTTGAGTTGTTCAAGCGTCAACCACAGTGTGAGAAGGGAGTGACTGACTTGATTAAGAGAGGAGGGATGTAAGAAGGGCTTATCAAACAGATGCCAGCAGAGCACAGCTTTCAGGTATGATTAGGAGTTTGCCAGAAAGAGAACAAGAAAAGGAACTATAAAGAATTTTTCCGAAACTTCAAAAGTATTGAGGAGGTAGTGAAAAAAATACAGTGAAAAACAGTGAACCTGAAGACAAGGGACCTAAGTAATAGTTCTGGTTATTCCACTATTTGGGTCAGGTGAAATAAACTCTGGATCTAGTTGTTCTTGTCCACAAAATGAAGAGACCACATAACAGTGGCATCTCAAGCTTTAATGTAAATAAAGTAAGGTCTAGGGCAGAGTCTGTAATCTATTTAACAGTCACAGGTGATGTGGACGCTGCTAGTCTAGACTAACAGGGATTATGTTACCTCTGATGGTTTGTTAGGAAACCGTTCACCAAAGCCACGCACCTTGGCCAGGCATGATGATAACAGCTGGCATGAGCAGGCTCACCACCAGAAGGTCCAATAAGGAACATGGTGCTATCACCGAAGACAAACCGGGAGATTTGGGGAGTGGCCAAAAGAAGGGAGGTGACACCAGTTTGTAAGACGTCCTGCCAGCCTTCCAGAAACCCTCCTGCTAGAAACCAGCTCGACTGAGAGATGCGCGCGTCATCAGGAAAGTCCCTGGATCAGACCAAATATGGGTATAGACAACATCATTCGCCAGAAATGACTAGAAAGCTAACCGTACCACCTCAGACTATGAACCACGTGGCTGAGCACTTCTCCTGGGTTCCCTTATCCTGCTGCTCTCTGCTTGAGCTCCCCTTTCCAATAATAGTCTTTCCCTTTGTCAGTACCTGCATCTTCTCGGACCATTCATTTTTGAGTGCTAGACACAAGCTCAGGCTTCCCAGGTGGCGCCAGTGGTAAAGAACCTCCCTGCGAAAGCGGAAGACATTAGAGACGCGGGTTTGATCTCTGGGTGGGGAAGATCCCCTGGAGGAGGGCATGGCAACCCACTCCAGTATTCTTGCCTGGACAGAGGAGTCTGGTGGGTCATGGGGTCATAAAGAGTCAAGACACAACTGAAGCGACTTAGCACAGCACAGCATATTCCAAAGAGATCAAACAATCCACTGGTGGTTAAAAAAAAAAATGAGTGAAAATTTAGTAGTATATATATGACCAACTTAGATAGATGATTTGCTATAAAAGAAATGAAGATTCTCATAAGTCAAGATAGATATGCTTGAATATACACAAATAAAAACCTACTGTGTTAAATTCAGCTAAGTTGTAGGATACAAGATCAACAAACAAAAATCAGTCATAACTGGAGAAATGTGGAGGAAAGGGAACCTTTATGTACTCCTGGTAGGAAAGTAAATTAGTGCTACCACTATGGTTTCATATAGAAAACATTATGGAGGTTCCTCAAAAAATTAAAAAAAAAAAAAAATTATCCTATGATCCAGCAATACCATGTTGGGTCTTTATCTGAAGAAAATGAAAACACCAACTTGAAAAGATGCATGCCCCCTCCACGCTGTATCAGCACTATTCCAACAGCCACGTGAGGAGCAGCCTGAGTGTCCACCGGCGGATGAGTGGGTAAGGAGAGTGTGGCATATATGTGCAATGAAATATTATTTAGCCATAAAAAAGAATGAAATCTTGCCATTTGCAACATGGTTGAACCTTGACGGCATTCTGCCAAGTGAAACAGTAAGCACCGTATGATCTCTCTTCTGCGCAGAATCTTAAAAAAAAGGTAAAACAAACAAACTAAAATAAAACTCATAACACAAAGAACAGATCGGCGGTTGGCAGAGGCTGGGGTGGGGCAAGGGGAAATGGGTGAAGGCAGGGCAAAAGCAAACAGAAGAAATGTGCTTGATGTAAAATACTCATCAAATTTTTGAATCATATTCAAAATATTGACTTAAATATGTTTATATATGCTAATATATATGCCACAGGTATATTTTATAGTTTATTTAAAAACAATGATTCACACCTATTATTCTAAAACAGTCAAAATAAAATACATTCTAAATCTTTAAAATGAACCCAAATATTAGCATATTCTTAGAAATTTGCATTAAAAATTTTAAAACCAAAAGCCAAGGGAAAAAAATCAGTCATATTTCTATGCAATAGCAATAAACAATCTGAAAAGGAAATTAAGAGAACAATTTGATTTACAGTAACATAAAAAAGAATAGAATGCTTAGGAATAAATTTAACCAAGGAGGCACAAGACTTGTACACTGAACTCTACAAAAATTGCTGAAAAAAATTAAGATACCCTAAATTAATGGAAAGACATCCTATCTTCATGGATTAATAGACCTAATATTGCTCAGATGACAATCCTCCCCAAAGCGATCTACAGATTTGATGCAATTCCTATCAAAATCCCAATTGTCTCTTTAGTAGAAATAAACAAGCAGATCCTAAAATTCAGATGGAATTGTAAGAGATTCCAAAAGTCAGAGTGATCTTATAATGAAGGGCAAAGTTTGAAAACTCACACTTCCCGATCTCAAAACTTACTACAAAGTGACAGAAATCAACACAGTGTGCTGCTGGCATCTGGTGTCAATGGGACAGAACTGAAATCCAGAATAAACCCATACATGTGTCATCAACTGATTTTTGACAAGAATGCCAAGACTGCGCAATGGAGAGAGAAGGTCTCTTCAACAAATAGTGTTGGGACAACTGAATACCCGTATATAGAGTATAACTGGATCCTTACCTCACACCATATATAAATATTAACTTAAAATACATCAAAAAACCTACATATGAAAGCTAAAACTATTATTGTGGTGACCATTTTGCAATGTATACACATGTCGAGTCATCATGCTGTACACCTGAGACTAGTAGAATGCTGTAAGTCCATTATACCTCAAGTTTAAAAACAAAGACCAAAAACTATAAAGTCCTTACAGGAAAACATGACTTTTGATTTGGCAAAGATTTCTTAGATATGACACCAAAAGCATGAACCACAAAAGAAAAATAGATGTATTGGACTTCATCAAAATTAAAACTTCGTGCATTGTAGGACTATCAAAGTGTGAAAAGACAAACGTTAGAACAGGCGAAAACATTTGCAAATCATGTATCTGATAAGGGTCTAGTCTCCAGAATATATAAATAATGCTTAAAACTCAACAGCAAAGAAAACAACCCAATTTTAAAATAGGCAAAGGACTTGAATAGACATTTCTCCAAAGAGGATATACAAATGGCCAACAAATATATGAAAAGATGATCAATGTCATCAGTCGTTAGGGAAATGCAAATGAAAGTCACAATGAGATACCACTTCACACATGCTAAAAACAACAACAATGGAAAATATTAAGTGCTGACAAGGATGTTGAGAAACTGGAACTCTCTTGCATAGCTGATGGAACTGTAAAATGATGCAGCTGCCGTGGAAAATAGTTTGGCAGTTCCTTATAAAGCTAAACATAGAATTACTGATAACCCAGCAATTCTACACCTACGTATATAACAACACTTAAAGAAAAGGAAGACGATTGGAATGTTCAACAAAAACTTGTAAATAAGTGTTCAGAGCAACACTAGTCCCCGCAGCCAAAAAGTGGGAACAGTCCAAATGCCCATCTATGGGTGAATAGATAAACAAAATGTATCACATAATTGAATGATATCCAGCCATAAGAGGAATAGAGGTTCACATGACTGAACCCGGAAAACATTATGCTAAGAAAAAGAAGCCAGGCAAAAAAGGCTACATATTGCATGATTCCATTTACATGAAATATCCAGAATAGGTGAATCCATAGTCAGAAACAAGGTCAGTTGTTGCCAAGGACTGTGGGTATCAGAAGATGGGGAGTGACTGCATGATGGGTACAGGGCTTTCTTTTGTATTAATGAATACTTTCTGGAACTAGAAAACAGTTGTCATGACTTCACAACTTTATGAATGTACTAAATACCACTGAATTGTGCACTTTGGTGAATTTTATATGTATTTTACCACAAATTTAAACATCTCTAGTGACACTGTGAAACTGTTCTAGAGAACAATCTGACAATTTGTAACAGGAGCTATAAAGTTAGTCAAGTACTTTGCTAATTCAGTCAGGAGATTATACTTATAAAAGAACACTCAAAGTAGAAGCGGAAATAATTTGAAAAAAAAGATAATCATAGTCATGACAGCTAACATAAGAAACTATGAAACAATTCAAACAATTGATTACAGAGCAGAGCTAGATGAACTATTATTATTGCCTAAATACAATGGAATATATGTATGTATCTTTATGTGTGTATGTATGTGTATATATATATTTTAATGACAACTACATAACCACTTGATAAGTTAAAACGCATGTAAGAAATAATGTCAAAGTAAGTCACAAAACAGTGCTCACACTGATTTCAACTCTCTCTATATATACTGAAAAGAATTCAGAATAAGATTTTAAAACTCTTTTAAAAAGAAATTGTGGGGAATTCCCTGGCAGTCCAGAGGTTACGACGCCATGCTTCCACTGCAGGGGGCATGGGTTTGATCCCTGGTTGGCGAACTAGGAACCCGCATGCCACATAACATGGCCAAAAAAAAAACTTGTAGAAAGTAATAATTTTCCAGTCACATCTACCCAAAGACTGGTTGGGAGGTAAGAGAGTGATAACAACTTTTACAGAATGAACTATAAGTAGAAGAAAATCTTAAGTGATCATATTAAGATATTTTATCTTAGTAAGATTGTGACCTTACCATAAACCTCTTTTTGTTGAGATAAAAAGTTTTGAAGCCAATCTTCCAACAAGATTTGGAGGAAATATTTCTTCACTGTATTTAAAATGTTAGCCATATTCTTGTAAACAAAAACATGTTTTACATAATATTTCAGTCAAGATACATGGACAGGCTTTAAAACATCAAGGAAAGAAAATCAATTAAATGTAAATAAACTATATGTTCATATAGATGCAGAAATAGGAATAATTGTCATAAGACCAATTTAAAAATGTACCACTGTACAGCTCTCACCATACAAGCAAGCTGTGCACAAGTAAACGCCTGAACACTGCCCCGAAGAGCTGTTGCCATGGAAGCCATCCTTCAAAGTAAGCAAGAGCAGACTGGAGCTCTCAGACATTCCGTCTACTCAGAAGCTGACGGGAGGAAGCGGTAAATAGCAGAAGCAGTGAAAAGGAGTTTAAGAGAGCTGCCTGTTCCTCATTCTGTCAACTACCAGGAATTTTTCTCCTACATCTTGAAAATCTACCAATTAGAGAATTATGCAAATAAACAGGTATTTTCCACTTATCATAATCAATATCTCTGAAACAATTAGGCAGTCAAATCTTATTACTCAGTACTATGAATGTGTTCCATTTTTTTCAGTTCTCTCCTAAAACCTAAATGAAGCAAAACTGGAAGGAACGGAAAGCAAACAGCACCGAGCCTTCGGCCATGCAGTCCTGGCCGCTCCCAGAGCCCACGTTTCCAAACTCTATCTTCCCTCTCTTCTCATCAAAGTTCCATCTAGTAGCTCAACAAAATATTATCTTTTCTCATTTTCAAAAAATTTTCACATTCATAAGAACTGATAGCATTTTAATAAATCAACTCACCTGAATCTTTTTTTAATACTGGAGAACAAAAGGAGCTTCTGAATGTGTTCTTTAGAATATGTAAAACCCACTTTTCTTTAAAATTTTACCACCATCATACTTTCTAAGTGTAAAACTTTACTATGCATTCATTAGTGAGAGATTATGATAATGAAGACGCTAACTGAGGCTTGTAAATCAATGTATGTAAAGGAATCTTCTCAGCACGACACTCATCAACTGACTCTTACTTTGCTTCAATTTATGGAAGTCACCAGCTCGGTCCTTGGTAGCGGGCTTTAGAGCTTCTGCTTGAATTCTGGGTTCACTCTCCAAGTTAGGGCCTGGAACTAAACGCTGAAGAGGATTGGAAGGGTTCTGTTTTGAAGTTCTAGCGTTTCCATTGTGGTTTATATGAGAATCTATGGCAAAAATCATCAAATTAAGGTCATATTTTGCAGACAAATGTCATAAGACCTACTTGAGGAAAGACACACGGTTATCTGACCTGGGTTAGCAGGGAGTTTTTTTTTTTTTAAGCTGTATTTTATTTCTTTAATCAAAGCTTATAACCAGTGTGATTTTAGGTGTGTGACGATTCCTGACCATTCCCAGGTAGATATCTTTAGTACTAATTACAAACTTATTCGCCAACAGTATATATTGTTTTTCAGTTGCTCACTCTCTGAGACCTCAGGGACTAATGTAAAGGCAGTGATATCTGCATCTTCCCTCCAAATTCTAAACTGCTGTCAGAAATCTCCAAAATCCATAAGGCTTTTAGAATTTCTAGTCTCAAAGCCATTTTCATCTACACAATGACACAACTCCTGATTCTTATTAGTATCTCCTGGATGTATCTTTTCTTTCCTTCACTTCTCTTTTTAACTCATCAAAGAATTGATTTAGATCTTTATTACAATGAAATTTATTCATATCAATTCTCACTTTAGGGGAACATTCCTGTAAAACTGAGTAGGTATTCAGTAGAAAGCAACCAGAAAAGTATAGAGTAGGGAGCTTAATATAGATGGATCTCTTAACTTTTAGAAAGCCTCTGGGAGATACACTTGAACACATTCTGAAGAAGGTAAATACATATACCCCAGCAGGATTGAAAGGGAAGGTAGTCCAGAGTGGCAGAACAAATGATTCTGCTCTTAACAGTCCATTAGACAAAGTTAATTTTATAATGATTTCTCCCTGAGCTTTTATCAGTCATTTGACAACACATAATGTTAACTAGAAGAATGAATGATACTTCACTATGCTGCTAAATGACATGTTTTATTCCCTATAAAATAATACGTAACTAGTACACTGATTTTCAAATGGAATTTTAAGAATAAGACTTCATACCTGGAACCATGTTAGGGGAGAGAGGTTGTCCAGTTGGAAGACGGGAGATTACTTGATGACTTTCATATTGAGAAAAGGAAACAGGGGGTTTCTTTAAAGCTAAAACAACAACAAAAAAGATCCGCATTATTCCCAGTGATAGTATGAAAGATCCGCATTATTCCCAGTGATAGTATGAAAGATCCGCATTATTCCCAGTGATAGTATGAAAGATCCGCATTATTCCCAGTGATAGTATGAAAGATCCGCATTATTCCCAGTGATAGTATGAAAGATCCGCATTATTCCCAGTGATAGTATGAAAGATCCGCATTATTCCCAGTGATAGTATGAAAGATCCGCATTATTCCCAGTGATAGTATGAAAGATCCGCATTATTCCCAGTGATAGTATGGTTTATAAAAACCAACCGCCATGGGCCTATTTACATTGCATTAATCCCATGACGCTTATTCTAATTTTGTAATCCTTATAGTTGGTATATTAATAATTTATGGTTACTAACTGAAATATTGTACCATCCATCACAGATTTTGGTGATCAATAAATCTGACCAGAATACAAGACAGGAATTCTGTCTTGTCTACCACTACATTCCCAATACCTAGAATGATGCCTGGCATATAACAGGAGCTCAATTAAAATTTGATGAGTGAATAAATAAATGAATCTCTTCAGATACAGTGAAAACTTTTTATATAGATAGTATAAACAAAAAGTGACATTTATAGATTACACAAAGCTATGAGAATATGCTATTCTAAGTTGCTGAGATTTTAAATACAAACTAAGTATGACTGATGCAACAAGTTGAGATTTTATTTTTGAAGAAGGAATTTTTAAGTTTTGTCCAAAAGGTTTTACTAGCAAAGATGTACATACTTAGAGTTGGGATTCTCTTCTACTGTAAGAAATGAAGGCAACAGGCAAACAGGTTAACTCATTCCACCACAACCGTGGGCAGCTTAATGTGACAGAAAGGCAGAGAGCAAGATGAAAACTACAGAGAAGGGCAACAGATAAAGAGGGGAAAACTGCAAGTCATCTATGAACTTCCAGATGGTCAAGCTGGATTTAGAAAAGGCAGAGGAACCAGAGATCAAATTGCCAAAATCTGTTGGATCATTGAGAAAGCAAAAGAGTTCCAAAAAAACATCTACTTCTGCTTTATTGACTACACCAAAGCCTTTGACTGTGTGGATCACAATAAACTGTGGAAAATTCTAAAGAGATGGGAACACCAGACCACCTGACTTGCCTCCTGAGAAAGCTGTATGCAGGTCAGGAAGCAACAGTTAGAACTGGACGTGGAACAATAGACTGGTTCCAAATAGGAAAAGGAGTATGTCAAGGCTGTATATGTCACCCTGCTTATTTAACTTATATGCAGAGTACATCATGTGAAATGCTGGGCTGGAGGAAGCACAAGCTGGAATCAAGATTGCCAGGAGAAATATCAATAACCTCAGATATGCAGATGACACCACTCTTATGGCAGAAAGTAAAGAAGAATTAAAAAAGCCTCTTGACGAAAGTGAAAGAGGAGAGTGAAAAAGTTGGCTTAAAGCTCAACATTCAGAAAACTAAGATCATGGCATCCGGTCCCATCACTTCATGGAAAATAGATGGGGAAACAGTGGAAACAGTGTCAGACTTTATTTTTGGGGGCTCCAAAATCACTGCAGATGGTGACTGCAGTCATGAAATTAAAAGACACTTGTTCCTTGGAAGAAAAGCTATGACCAACCTAGACAGCATATTAAAAAGCAGAGACATTACTTTGCTGACAAAGGTCCGTCTAGTCAAAGCTACGGTTTTTCCAGTAGTCATGTATGGATGTGAGAGTTGGACTATAAAGAAGGCTGAGTGCTGAAGAATTGATGCTTTCGAACTGTGGTGTTGGAGAAGACTCTTGAGAGTCCCTTGGACTGCAAGGAGATCCAACCAGTCCATCCTAAAGGAAATTAGTTCTGAATATTCATTGGAAGGACTGATGCTGAAGCTGAAACTCCAATACTTTGGCCACCTGATGAGAAGAACTGACTCACTGGAAAAGACCCTGATGCTGGGAAAGATTGAAGGCGGGAGGAGAAGGGGATGACAGAGGATGAGATGGTTGGATGGCATCACTGACTCGATGGACATGAGTTTGGGTAAACTCCGGGAGTTGGCGGTGGACAGGGTGTCCTGGCGTGCTGCAGTCCATGGGGTTGCAAAGAGTCGGACACGACTGAGCGACTGAACTGAACTATCTATAAGATACAGTTAGTGCCCCATTTTATTCTTCTAAAACTTTGGTGTGGCAGATACAATGCTTTGTGCCCCTATTTCATTGTATTTTTCCCAGGCTTAGAGGAAGATCAGCCTTCCTTACGGTTACCGGCCGTGAAACTGGGTTCCAGCTACAATAATGTAAGTAAAATGAATGTGCCAGTAAAACCTCCTGTGCAAATCAACTACAATCTCTCTCCCCTTCTGCCACGAATTCGGAGGCTACTTATGAAGATGGCGGCATCAAAAAATGTAAGAAGACATGGCTTGGAGGAGAGCTGCAGAGAATCATCCAACCTGCATCAGACTGCAAAGTGAACATTTACATAAACAAAACTTTATTGCTTTAAGCAACTGCAATTTGGAGATCATTTGTTAATACACCACCGCCTTGTCAATCCCATCGAGTATACTTGGGTTATTTTTATAATCCTCAAAGTTTGTTTCAGTGAGTGTACTTCATCATTTTTTCATTATTTATTATGTATTTCTTATTATACAGATTTCCAAATTTAAGGGCCCAAGAGGCTTAAAATTCACTCTAATATAGCAACCCATTCAAAGTTACAGAAAGTTGAGGTTTTCTATATATCACTGGGTGCCCATTTCCTTGTTCATATTCCTAGCTGCAATGCTCAACACCCACATCTGTACATAAGACAACTAAATAGCAGCAATCAGCCAACATCTTTGAAGAGCAGCACTTTGTCGGCCTAACACACAGTCTTGATTCGCTAGCTGACTCTGAGGGCACTGAGCACCTAGCAGATATACTGGAAGGAGGGGTCGGTCACAAGCGACAAACGTGTCGGTCGCCGTTGTGCCCTAGCTGGCCTCTGTACTAGATAAACCAAAAGACAAGAGAGGGTACTTTCAAGATGAAACAAGAAGTGATCGTACATGTTACATGTTTTTAGTTTATTTAATAATCTCTCCTGCTCAAGAACGAGCTGACTACTTAGAGGAGAAACTGTGCAAATTTAAATAGGTAGAAAAAGCTGGATTAAAAACAGCCTTTATATACAGATTTGATACCTAGTTGGGCAACTATGCGGGGCAGTGCAGTCAAAAAACAAAAAACAAACCAGCCTTTATAGAACATCCAGAAGAGTTTAGAACTGATAGACAGGCATACCTGCTGATATTGTTGGTTCACTTCCACACCACTACAATGAAGTGATTACAGCAATAAAGCAAGTCACATGCATTTTTTTGGTTTCCTAGGACATACAAAAGCTATGTTTACATGATACAGTAGTCTATTAAGTGGACAGTTGTGTTATGTCTAAAAAAATCAATGTACACACCTTAATTTTAAAACACTTCATTGCTAAAAAACAGTTATGTGAGCCTTTAGCAAGCTGTAACCTTTCCACTGGTGCAGGGTTTGAGATATTGCAAGAGGCACCAAAATGCTGCACAGAGGCATGAAGTGAGTGAATGCTGCTGGGAAAATGGCGCTGACAGGTCTGCTTGACACGGGGCTGCCACGTTCAATTTGTAAAAAACACAATCTGTGAAGTGCAGTAATGCTAAGCACAATAAAACATGGTTTGTCGGCACTAGAAACCACACAGTCATCCCTCACTGCCCATGGGGGCTCGTTCAGGACACCCCTAACCCCCGTGCTCAGGTCCCTTAGTTCTCTCTATCCACGGTCCTGTATCGGAGGATTCACGCAACCAGAGTGTAAACAGTACACAATCCGGGGCAGGGTGAGAGGAATCTGAGGACACAACTGTGGTAATACGGAGCTTTGTAAGTGTGACACGAATTACTACATTTCTATAAAAGTTGAGAAAAGTAGAGAAGCAGGAAGAAATGTAAAATCAGCTGTAATTCCACCACTTAAAGATAAGCACTGCTACCCTTTCAAGATCGTCTGTTTTGCTTTTTTCTGTACATTACACAGCATCCCTGAAATCAGGGTACTACCATATACACAATTTTACAATCTGATTGTTTAATATTTTATACAGATTCTTCTGTGCCATCTCAATTTCTTCTATAACATTCCTAAACGGTATCATGTACTGAATGAAAACTTCCAACTTACTAGGTTTGACTTTAAAGATCTGGGTAAAGGATTGCCACAGGGGCTTCAGAGTACCATCTGCATCAGCTAGGCTAATTGGCGGACAGATTTTTTACTACTGAGGAAAAAGTGATGTGTGTTCTGTAAACACTTTGGGTTTTATGCTTTTACTTTGACTTTTTTGTTTACTTTCCTAGAAAAGTCCCTTTAAAAAAAAACTCTAGTCTTGTTTTTTTAGGGGAAAGGTGATTTATTTACACCCAAGACAAGATAGAGGCTCTCCTAGGAGCCAGAATTAATAGCTACAGTTAGTGCTACAAAAAAAAAGTGAAGATCTAGAAAATTATTAGTGGACCTGGACACTTAAACTAAGACTGCTAACCTTACTCTGCGATTTTGTGTAGAGTTCTTCAGACTTCTTTTCTATACATATACAAGTATCTAATTTTTCCTCCACAAAAATGAGATTCTATTGTACTTGCTCCCTTGTAACCTGCTTTGTTTCATGAAAAAAATCATAGATATATTGGGGATTCCCTGGCAGCCCAGTAGCCAGGACTCCACGCTTTCACTGCCGAGGGCCCAGGTTCAGTCCCTGGCTAGGGAACTAAGATCCCACAAGCTACACAGTATGGCCAAAAACAATCATAGCTATACTTATATGTTAATAAAAACTGGTCAACATCATTTTTTTAAGGACTACATACCAAATTTTATGGATAGAACACATTTAATGACCTAATAAGCTTATCTGTAACATTTATATGGTTTTAAATTTATAATTATAAATAATTTTATGGTGAGCATTCTTGTATTTTATGGTGAGCATTCTTGTAACTAGATAGAGTAAATTCTTAGCTTCCCTGGTGGCTCAGAGGGTAAAGTGTCTGCCTGCAATACAGGAGACCCAGGTTCGATTCCTGGGTAGGGAAGATCCCCTGGAGAAGGAAATGGCAACCCAATTCGGTGTTCTTACCTGGAACATCCCATGGATGGAGAAGTCGGGTAGGCTATGGTGCATGAGGTCGCAGAGTCGGACACGACTGAGCAACTTCACTTTCACTAAGCACTAGGTCAATGACTGTGTGAACTTCTTAAAAAAATTAAGAAAACCTAAATAAATGTGAGCTTGAACACAACTAAAGTATGGGGAAAAAATCAGACACTGAAAGACTGCAAAGAATTACATAATATTAAAGTTATGTTATATATTATGATCCTTGGAGAAGGGAAACGGCTACCCACTCCAGTATTCTGGCCTGGAGAATTCCATGGACTGTATGGCCCAGGGGGGTTGCAGAGTCAGACACGACTGAGCAACTTTTACTTCACTTCATATATTATGATATATTTTACCCAGGACCTCTCCACTGAGGACCACTAAGAGACAGGGGAAAATATAGAAGGCAACAGAGAACTGCTGCTATCAGGTAATATCATTAATAACTACACTGCTAAAATATATATCAATGATAAGGCCATTATTAAGGAAAATTACCAAAGATACAGACAAAGCAAAGAGGAACTAAAGAGCCTCTTGATGAAAGTGAAAGAGGAGAGTGAAAAAGTTGGCTTAAAACTCAACATTCAAAAAACTAAGATCATGACATCCAGTCCCATCACTTCATGGCAAATAGATGGGGAAACAATGGAAACAGTGATAGACTTTATTTTTGGAGGATCCAAAATCACTGCAGATGGTGACTGCAGCCATGAAACTAAAAGAAGCTTGCTCCTTTGAAGAAAAGCCATGACCAACCTAGACAGCATATTCAAAAGCAGAGACATCACTTTGCCAACAAAGGTCTGTCTAGTCAAGGCTATGGTTTTCCCAGTAGTCACGTATGGATGTGAGAGTTGGACCATAAAGAAGACAGAGTGCCAAAGAATTAATGCTTTAGAACTGTGGTGTTGGAGAAGACTCTTGAGAGTCCCTTGGACTGCAAGGAGATCAATCCTAAAGGAAATCAAGTCAATCCTAAAGGAAATCAGTCCTGAATATTTACTGGAGGGACTGATGCTGAGGCTGAAGCTCTAATACTTTGACCACCTGATGTGAAGAGCTGACTCACTGGAAAAGACCCTGATGCTGGGAAAGATTGAGGGCAGGAGGAGAAGGGGACGACAGAGGATGAGATGGTTGGATGGCATCACCTATTCAATGGAGATGAGTTTGAGCAAACTTCAGGAGATGGTTGAAGGGAGGGGAGCCTGGCGTGCTGCAGTCCATGGGGTGGCAAAGAGTCAGATATGACTGAGCGACTGAACAACAACAAAAATGGTAAAACTTGTTTAACCATAAAGACAGGATACAAAGCCCCTAGAGCAGACAGCTTTTATCCGCCACTATGATACTGGGTTTTGTATTTTTTTTAATAAAGGAGAGCTATCGATTTGGAAATTCAATCATTCAACAATAGCTATTTATTAAGTTCTACTATATGCTAGGGCTTCCCTGGTGGCTCAGTGGTAAAGAATCCCCCTACCAATGCAGAAGATGCAGGTTCAATCCCTGGGTTAGGAAGATCCCCGGAGAAGGAAATGGCAACCCACTTCAGTATTCTTGCCTGAGAAATCCCGTGCACAGAGGACGCTGGCAGGCTACAGTCCATCGGGTTGCAGAAGAGTTGGAATGACTTAGCGATGGACAAAACAGACCAAGTTATAAAACAACAAATGAATTAATAAGTGTCTACAGCATATAATGCAGATGTCAGAGTGAAAATGTTATGCATAACATAAAATAGGGACATGTGATAAAGGGACATGTAATGACAACCCTATATGCAAGGCAGCTAAAGAGACACAGATGTAAAGAACAGACTTGTGGACTCTGGGAGAAGGCGAGGGTGGGGTGATCTGAGAGAAAGCACTGAAACACGTGTATCACCACATGTGAAATCAATGAGCAGCACGAGTTCGATGCCTGAAGCAGGGCGCTCAAAGTCAGTGCTCTGGGACAAGCCAGAGGGATGGGGTGCGGAGGGAGGTGGGAGGGGGCTCAGGACACGGGGACACATGGCTGATTCACATCAATGCATGGTCACAACCAACGCACTACTGTAAAGTGATTAGCCTCCAATTAAAATTAATTAATTAAAAAAAAAAAGAGTAGTGGGTGTTCTATTTTAGATGGTTTGGTCAGGGAGGCATTTCTGAGGGCCTCTTTGGGCAGAGGTGGGAGTGAAACGTGAAGAGTCTCTCAAGCAGAGACCAGCGAGCCCAGACAAAGGCCCTGAGACAGAAGCGTGCCCAGCGGCTCTGAGGAAACGCAAGGGAAGCCCTGAGAGGAAGCACAGAGATGAAGTCGGAGAGGGGAGCAAGACCCGCGTTAGAGGCGAGGAACAATAAACAAACGTCAGATGGGGAGCAGGGGGCTGAGGGCTGGGATTAACCTGCAGTTTCAAAGGAAGCAACAGCAGCGCTCCAGATAGTAGCGGTCGGCCCATCTTCTGAACGCTTAGTGTGAGCCGGCTCTGACCCGTCACTCAGAGCCACGCGAGGCAGGCAGCGCCCTTCACAGACGAGGGACGGAGACTCACGACAGCAGAGATGAGACGTATCGCTTACCTGACTTAAAAATTCAAAGTGGTCATTTCTGGAGAACCTGGCTGATAAGCTTACAAAAGGTAACGGGGAAAAGAGTAAGAGGGCGTTCAGGGTTAGTCCTCCTCGACTCGTCTGCTAGCTCTCGGCTGCAGCCCTACCCAGAGAGCCAACAAGAACGGGCCTCGCCTTGCCCTCTCGCTTTCTCATCTCAATGGCAGAGGAACAATCCTGACAACGTTCACACTGCTCGTCTCCGGACCGACAGGGCTTCCCAGCCCAGTGCCCATGGCCCCGCACAAGCAATGGCGCTGGTGAGCAGCGGCGCTCAGCTCTCACCCTGACAGGGGCGCCCAGCTGGCTCAGAGGGAAAGCACCTGCCTACCAGTGTAGGAGACACAAGCGTGATCCCTGGGTCGGGAAGATCCCCCTGCAGAAGGAAATGGCAACCCACTCCAGGATTCCTGCCTGGGAAATCCCATGGACAGAGGAGCCTGGTGGGCCACAGTCCATGGAGTCGCAAAAGAGTTGGACACGAGTTAGCAACTAATATAACAACCCTGAAGATCCTGAATACAGGGATGGTGCCCAGGAGGCTGTATCTATCAGTAGCTCCAAAGGTGGTTCTGTTGCACAACTAAGAGGATAAAAGACAGAATAGAAAGTATGGCCTTTGGAGTTAGACCAGGGTGCAGATCACAGATCTATAATTTATTAACTGTAAGACTCAAATGCCTAGTTTCTTCAAGCCTGAGGTTTCATCTGAAAAAAAGGAATAATGCTATTTGCCCTACATGATTAAAATGAAGGATAAGTGAGAGTATTTGCTAATAGATTATGACAGATGCCTGGAAAATAGTAGGTGTTCAACATATACTAAGTATTTAGAGTTGTCAAAGTTAAGCATTTATCATTAAAATGAAAAAAGAATCCGAGATTCAGGTTGAAGGAAACAAAAACATTTAGATGTAAAACTACCAGCCGTAACCAAATTATTGAGCCTCCTGATTACATAGTTTGCTCACACTTAGGAATCCTGACAAATGTATACTTATAGTAATGTTTTTGGAACTTCATGAAACTCTGATCAATAATTACCCATTAAAACAGTAATTCTGAAGTATGAACATTAAATACAAAACAATGATGTAACATTCTTATTTTGTTCTGTGTACTTGAACGGATATAACATGCTTGTAACTGCTCAAAGATTGGCCAGGGAGGCCATCTCAGCCCTCTAAGAAATATATGTACATGTCTACAGAGACTAATAAAACGATGTTCTCATATGGTCTATGAACTGAAATTCTTTCACACTTAAAAACCCATTTATATAATTTGAAAAAGTAATATGAATTTCTACTGCTACCCATGACATAATAACTAGTATTGAACTTATCCTCTCACATCCTGAACAATTCTTAATAAAGACAAAATAGATAAGCCTACTGTTTTCAGGCACTGGACACCAGCAGTACAAAACCAATCCTTGAAAGAAAGGATATACATGAGGTGAACAGTCTCAGTAAGTAGAGGAGGCAGACTGAGTTGCTGAGGTGGCTGGAATTTGTAGGACAAAACACTACAGAAAAAGGAGCTGTGTTCAGTGAAACGGGGGACAGAAATCTGCATGGATATTCCCCTTGGGTCTCTGACCAAGGCCTGGGCTGTGACTATATAGTGTGAGACTCTATAGTTCGGACCTAACACACAGTGCCTGCTGCAGGGTTGAGCGCTGAACAAAAACAAACAGAGGTCATGGAGTGCTTGGAGCCAGCTGGATCTCTGAGCCAGCCTCAGTGCAGGGTCTTCACTGAGCACCTTACACATTGAAATGAGATGCTACAAGTCCTGCTTTAAAAGGAGAGATCACAGCTCAGAGTAAAAGGCCATGTCCTCAAACAACAAAATTTAACACTGACCTGCCCTTTTTCTCCTCTCAAATATCACTGTAATGATCTTTTTTTTTAATGCTTTCTTTTTAATATTCTAAAAATACTTATTTTTTTAAATAGGTATTTTATGAAATTACCTTATGAAATTTTGAAAACCAACATTCAAAAGGTTTTCAGAAAGTTTTGTAATGAAAAGATACCTTTCTGTCGCTGCCCTCAGTCTTCTTCCGCAGAAACAAACCCAATTACCAGTTTCGATCAGCACTAACCAATAGGATGTTCTGCAGTGATGGAAATGTTCCATACCCACGCTGTCTAACACCATAGCCAGTAGCCACGGTGACTGTTAACTACCTGATGCGTGGCCTGTATGACCAAGGAAGTGAAAGTGTAGTTTTACTCAGTTTAAGTAAGTAAAGTAAGTAAGTGAATTCGCTCAGTCGTGTCCGACTCTTTGCGACCCCATGGACGGTAGCCCCCCAGGCTTCTCTGTCCATGGGATTCTCCAGGCAAGAATACTGGAGTGGGTTGCCATTTCCCTCTCCAGGGGATCTTCCCGACCCAGGGATCGAACCCAGGTTTCCCGCATTGCGGGCAGACACTTCAACCTCTGAGCCACCAGGGAAGCCCATTATTCAGTTTATTGAATTTAAATAGCTACTAGTGATCAGCGGCTAATGTATTGGGCAGTGCAGATCTAGAGAATCCCGACAGCAGTAGTTTTCTAGGTTGGCTACATAATACAATCACTTGTGAAGCGTTTAAACATCCAGAGCCCTAGCTGCATCTCACATCAAATACACAATAAACATCTCTGGAGTGGGACCCAGACATTGGTCGTTATTTTTTTTTAACTTACCATGATTCCAATATATGGCCAAGGTAGAAGTCTTTTGTTCTAGAAAATCACTTATTTTATAAATAGAGTAGCTTTACCTAACATTAGAAAACCAAAAGGAGTTACTTTTCTTTATAAATTATTAAATTAGAAAAGAACTTCCAATTGCTTAGGTAGCTAAAAAATCTTTGTATCTTTAAGTAGTTTTCCCCCAAAGTAATTCATTAGAGGCAATTTTTACTGAGTTTGAGTAAATTTACAAGTACAGTTTTCCTCTCTATTAATATGCATAACATGGAAAAATATTTGCATTGCATACTGTTAAGGAACTCTTAAAAATCAGTAAGGAAAATATCAACAATCCAATATAAAAATGGGCAAAAATTATTACCAGGCAAATTACAGAAGGCAACAAAAATGGCCAATAAAAATATGAAGAGATGTTTAATGAAATTAATACCAAGGCAAATTTAAGATATCGTTTCAGATTGGCAAAAAGTTTAAAGTATAGCAAACCCAAATACTAGCGAGGATGTGGATAAACAAAACTGTCACATATTACTAGCAGAAATGTAAATTGATATAAGAATGGTAAAGGTGAAGACATCCTATAACGCAACAATTTTACTTTTAGGGTCACATCCTTGTACTGAGCTTTGCGATCACTGTGCTGGGAATTGTTTACAGATCAACAGACTGCTGAGCTATTGCTCTCAACCCTCAGTGACTGGGTAGGGCTCAGGACAGCTAGCTCCCCAGGCCTGATCTCTACTTGACAACTGCCTCATCTGTTTATATCAATGTACTAATCAAACCCTAGAAGTATCCAGAGACTCTTTTGTGCACGAGACAACATGTGTATAGGAATGTCCACTGTACTGTCTGTTTGAAATAACAAAAAACTGGAGGTGGCCTGTTTATTACATAGGAATAAATTGTGGTATATTTATATAGTGAAAGAATTATAACTGTTAAAAAGTCTTAGGTATAATACATACAGACAAGTTTCAAAAGCAAAATACTGAGGGGAAAAGACAAGCTTTAGAATAATACACAATAAGACATCATTTACGTATTCACTTTTCTTTTGGCCTCGCCACATGGCATGTGGGATCTTAGTTCCCGTACCGGAGGTTGAACCCACCCCCCTTGCACTGGGAGCATGGAGTCCGGACCACGGGGCTACAGGGAAGTCCCAAGACGTCACTTATTAAATGTGAAGGAGCTACCAAAACAGCACTTTGTAGCTTCATAGCTGTTTACAAATGCTTTAAAGTCTAAAAAAAAATGCATGGAAATTGATATACACCAATCTCAGCATAGTGTGTCTTCTATGTACATAGTGTGTCTGGAGAAGAGATGCCTGGGAGACAGACACCACAGTGTACCTGGGGAGGGAGGCAGGACTGGGGTCTGCAGGGGACACAGGGAGGCTTCAATTATGTCTTTTTCCTTTAACAATATCAATAACAGAGATCTCTGACACAAATGCGGCAAGATATTACACTATTTTTGTGTTTTTTTAATTTTTAGAAGGCAGTGGATACTTGCCTATTCATTACATTATTCTCTACGTTTTTCTATACGTTTGGAATGTTTTCAAACCAAACCCATTAAGATCTGGCTCTCTGTCTCCGGAAGCTGAGAAGCTGAAGCATCAGGGCGCGTGCTGTATCCCCCTTGGCCATCTCAGACCTGTATCTTAAGACAGCTCAGCAGTGCTCTGCTCCCGTTTCAGTACAGCCCTGGCTATCTTAAGCAAAACTGCCACTAACACGTCAGAGTCGGTTTTTAATTTACAAGGATGTGTTCTTTTCTCTACCTCCTCTGTGGGATGACTGCTCTGTGGTCATCAGGGACTCCACATATACCCCAGAACTTGTACTGGTGTAAAGAATCACTGCATAGATGACTGCAGGGAGAGAAGACAGTACTCAATAAAAGCAGTGACAAGGAGACACAAATATGTTTCCAATGATATAAACTAACCATGGCAATAACAATGGCAGCTAAGATTGCTAATACATACAGCACAGGCTGTACACCAGGCGCTACTCTTGGCTGTTGTTGGTTAGTTGCTAAGTCATGTCTGACTCTCTGCAACCCCATGGACTATAGCCCAGCAGGCTCCTCTGTCTATGGGATTTCCCAGGCAGAAATACTGGAGTGGGTTGCCATTTCCTTATCCACGGGACCTTCCCAATCAAGGGATGGAACCTGTGTCGTCTGCTTGGCAGGGGGCTTCTTCACCACCAAGCCTCTTGTGCTTTACATTTAAACCTCACAACCACTCGAGGAGGTTGAAACTGTTACAATCCTATTTCATTGATAAGGATAAGGGCAAATAAATGGTCACATGCCTGTGAAAAGACAGAGCCAAGGGTTTGAACCCAGCAGTTTGACTCTAGAGACCACTGGCCCACTGCTAAGGATATTCTGGAAACTCAACCGTACACATTTATTGGGACTTTGGATGTGCAGGGCATGAACATCCTGGGAGCTCAAGGCACAAAGACACAGTATGGCTTTCCTTCGTGTTTGTTCTGACTGACTGTGCAGCTCAGAGTTTCTCTTCACCAGTGACTGTATTAAAACAGTCTTTATACTCGAAATGCTTCTCTAAATAATGAAGGGTAACTGTTACAAATAATGATTTTCAAAGCAAAGCACCAACAACCCAGAGGTTCAAAATTAATCCAGAAGACTTCCGGTTCTTGGGTCTGCATATAAGGAGCTCAGAAGTTTCCACTCTATCCTAACAACAAGGAAACAGCTAAAATAGACTGAAAAATCAACAGCCCTTCTGGGTCCATAAGAAAGAGGAAGACACAGGGCAAACTGCTACCATCATTTTAGAGAGACAGGCAAATACAGGCAGTCTTGGCTTCCAGGAGAGACTAATGAACAGCAACTGCCACAGAAGCCAGGGCCAGGGTAGGGAACCCTGAACTGTACCTGGTTAACTGCCAGAGGCTCAGTGCGGACAGCTCAGAGTTAAAACTCTAGGGGGCCCAGTCACAGAGGGGGCTCCCACAAAGGTAGGGAATTTACCTCCAGGAGCTCAAGTAGATTCCCAGGTAAATACAGGAGAAAACCCTCTGAGGGTTGGGGGAGGGCAAAAGGAACCAAAGCAGTCTGTTCTTAATAAGGTCTGCCCTTTGCAGAAATGAGTTAAACAGCACCTAACTTGCTAGGGCATTATCAGAGTCTAAGTGACCTATGGAAGGAAAATACCCAACTCTGGCTCACTTGAGCCACCCTGTCCCACCTAAGAGGGGAAGGAAAAAACTGAGAAACACTTGTGAAGTTCAGAATCCAGAGGCACAGGCTCAGTGAAAGACCGAGAGCTAATCGCAGAACTAGAGAGCGCGTCCCCGCCCCACACCTCACCACCACGCTACAACTGTTACGTCTCCCTGGGGTGTGCACCCTGCTAAGGCATCAAGACAAAATTACAAGGCACACCAAAAGGCACAAAAGGCAATCTGAAAAGAGAGCAAGCTTCAGAACAGACATGGCAGGAATGTTGGAATTATCAGACCAGGAATTTAAAAGAACTGTAACTAAGATGCTAAGAACTCTATTGGATAAAGTCGACAGCATGCAAGAATAGATGGGCAATATAAGTGCAGAGACAGAAATCCTAGAAAGAATAAGAAAGAAACACTAGAGATCAAAAACACTGTAACAGAGATGAAGAACGCCTTTCATGGGATTATTAGTCCGGACAACACTGAGGAAAGAAGCTCTGAGTTAAAGGATTTATCGATAGCATCCTCAAAAACAGAAAAGCAAAGAGGACAAAGACTGGAAAAAAACACAACCAAATACCTAAGACAATTATAAAAAGTGTCACGTATGTGTAATGAGAATACCAGAATGAGAAGAGACAAAAGAACAGAAGAAATATTTGACATATAATGACTGAGAATTTCTGCCAACTTAATGTCAAACACCAAACTATAGATCTAGGAAGCTCAGAGAACACAGAGCAAGATAAATGCCCAAACAAACACACAAAAAGACGACTTCACAGCATACCATTTTCAAATTACAGCAAATCGAAGATAAAGAAAAATTGATCCACTAGTGCACTGTTGGTGGGAATGTAAATTGGTGCCACCACTGTGGAAAACAGTGTGTCGGTTCCTAAAAATGCTAAAAATAGAGCTACCATCAGTTCAGTTCAGTTCAGTCGCTCAGTCGTGTCCAACTCTTTGCGACCCCATGAAACGCAGCACGCCAGGCCTCCCTGTCCATCACCAACTCCCGGAGTCCACCCAAACCCATGCCATCGAGTCGGTGATGCCATCCAACCATCTCATCTTCTGTCATCCCCTCCTCCTTCCTGCCCCCAATTCTTCCCAGCATCAGGGTCTTTTCCAATGAGTCAGCTCTTTGCATCAGGTGGCCAAAGTATTGGAGTTTCAGCTTCAATATCAGTCCTATCAATGAACATCCAGGACTGATCTCCTTTAGGATGGACTGATTGGATCTCCTTACAGCCCAAGGGACTCTCAAGAGTCTTTTCCAACACCACAGTTCAAAAGCATCAATTTTTCAGCGCTCAGCTTTCTTCACCGTCCAACTCTCACATCCATACATGACCACTGGAAAAACCATAGCCTTGACTAGACGGACCTTTGATGGCAAAGTAATGTCTCTGCTTTTGAATATGCTGTCTAGATTGGTCATAACCATCCTTCCAAGGAGTAAGCGTCTTTTAATTTCATGGCTGCAATCACCATCAGCAGTGATTCTGGAGCCCAAAAAAATAAAGTCTGACACTATTCCCACTGTTTCCCCATCTACTTCCCATGAAGTGATGGGACCAGATGCCATGATCTTAGTTTTCTGAATGTTGAGCTTTAAGCCAACTTTTTCACTCTCCTCTTTCACTTTCATCAAGAGGCTCTTTAGCTCTTCTTCACTTTCTGCCATAAGGGTGGTGTCATCTGCATATCTGAGGTTATTGATATTTCTCCCGGCAATCTTGATTCCAGCTTGTGTTTCTTCCAGCCCAGAGTTTCTCATGATGTACTCTGCATAGAAGTTAAATAAGCAGGGTGACAATATACAGCCTTGACGTCCTCCTTTTCCTATTTGGAACCAGTCTGTTGTTCCATGTACAGTTCTAACTGTTGCTTCCTGACCTGCATACAGGTTTCTTAAGAGACAGGTCAGATGGTCTGGTATTCCCATCTTTTCCAGAATTTTCCACAGTTTATTGTGAGCCACACAGTCAAAGGCTTTGGCATAGTCAATAAAGCAGAAATAGATGCTTTTCTGGAACTCTCTTGCTTTTTTGATGATCCAGCAGATGTTGGCAATTTGATCTCTGGTTCCTCTACCTTTTCTAAAACCAGCTTGAACATCTGGAAGTTCACGGTTCACGTATTGCTGAAGCCTGGCTTGGAGAATTTTGAGCATTACTTTACTAGCGTGTGAGATGAGTGCAATTGTGTGGTAGTTTGAGCATTCTTTGGCATTGCCTTTCTTTGGGAGTGGAATGAAAACTGACCTTTTCCAGTCCTGTGGCCACTGCTGAGTTTTCCAGATTTGCTGGCATATTGAGTGCAGCACTTTCACAGCATCATCTTTGAGGATTTGAAATAGCTCAACTGGAATTCCATCACCTCCACTAGCTTTGTTCGTAGTGATGCTTTCTAAGGCCCATTTGACTTCACATTCCAGGATGTCTGGCTCTAGGTGAGTGATCACACCATCGTGATTATCTGGGTCGTGAAGATCTTTTTTGTATAGGTCTTCTGTGTATTCTTGCCACCTCTTCTTCATATCTTCTGCTTCTGTTAGGTCCAGACCATTTCTGTCCTTTATCGAGCCCATCTTTGCATGAAATGTTCCCTTGGTATCTCTAATTTTCTTGAAGAGATCTCTAGTCTTTTCCATTCTGTTGTTTTCCTCTATTTCTTTGCACTGATCACTGAGGAAGGCTTTCTTATCTCTCCTTGCTATTCTTTGGAACTCTGCATTCAGATGGGAATATCTTTCCTTTTCTCCTTTGCTTTTCGTGTCTCTTCTTTTCCCAGCTATTTGTAAGGCCTCCTCAGACGGCCATTTTGCTCTTTTGCGTTTCTTTTCCATGGGGATGGTCTTGATCCCTGTCTCCTGTACAATGTCACGAACCTCTGTCCATAGTTCATCAGGCACTCTGTCTATCAGATCTAGTCCCTTAAATCTATTTCTCATTTCCACTGTATAACCATAAAGGGATTTGATTTAGGTCATACCTGAATGGTCTAGTGGGTTTCCCTACTTTCTTCAATTTAAGTCTGAATTTGGCAATAAATAATAAATAAAATTAATTAATTAATTAATTAATTAATTAATTAAGAGATTAATCAACCTAAAACTCAGTGAGTCTAGGACTAGGGTAAGTACTGCAAAAATTCAGAAGAATACATGGTCCTTGCCCTCAATATTTCTTTAACATCTAAGCCAGTGTTCTAAAACATTAGCAAAGACCAAAATCACCTGGAGAGCTCGTTAAAACACAGACTGTTCAGCTACATTCCAAGAATTTCTTATACTGTCCGTCTGGAATGGGACCTAAGAATTTGTGTTTCTGTTAAACAACAACTTACTGGGTAAGGCTGACACTGCTGGTTCAAGAACCGTACTTTAAGGATCACTGGATAACTTCATGGCCTTACAAAAAAACCATGTTCATCCTTACTTCTTATTTATAAACTCATGTTCTTGCTCTTGCCCTGAACTTTACTTTGAGGGAATACCCTGTGAACTGGCAACTCAAAGGAATATAGAAATGAAAGAATTTGAGAAGGTAGCAAAACTGTGCACAGGAAAGGACTAATTGTTTTTGCCTTAAGAGTCAAACATATTTGAACTTGTTCTTGACTCAGAGTTATTGCTCCTGACAGTTATGCTATGTTTGAGCTACTTATGTTTACTAAAATATATGTGGTTTATTTCGTTCAGGCTAAATGTTCCTAGGTTGCAGTGTTGTTGATATACATTCACTCATTCGGACCCTAGACACTCGGCAATTTCAGCCACAAACAATGAGCTATAACCATAGAAATAATCACAGAAATTGAAAAGGAATGAAAACAGCTAAGAGCCACCAAAGATACGCTGTCACTCCCTATTTTTCAACATAATAAACTGGAGTCGGCATGGAAGGGTAGCTATGATAGCTAAGAAACAGAAATGGTAAGAGAAACAGAGACATGAAAAAAATTGTATGGGATTAGGACAGCAGCGGTGATACAGACCGAACGGAAAGAAAGCAGCAGACATACTAATGAAGAGACATACACTGAACAGAAGTGGCCATAAAGGAAGGAAACAGAAGTCAATGGGCTACTTAAACTGCAGGGTGATTAACTGACAGGACAGGCCGAGCCCTAACAACCTATATAAGGGCATTGCTCTGCCATATTAAAGCATACCAACAACACCGCAAGCTAGGAACATTTAGCCTGAAAGAAATAAACCACACATACTTTTAGCAAACATAAGTAGCTTGAACATATAGCATAACTGTCATGAGCAATAACTCTGAGTCATCAAGAAAAAGTTCAAATATGTTTGACTCTTCAGGCAAAAACAAGTATTTTACACACTTTAGCAAAATTTTTCATAAAAATTATATCCAAAACAATTATATTCTGGGAATTCGTGGGTAGTTAGTTAACTGGAAATATTGGTCCCTGAGATATATATGACTTTTCTCAGGTGTTACTCAAAAAAACAACAGTCACATGAAAAACAAGATGGTTGCTTCAGTTAAAATCTAGTTAACTTTTACTTACCAACAGGAACATCTTCAGCTTTTGCAAGGTCATTCTCTTCTATTCCAGGCATGCCTGCGTCCCCACCTCGTTTGATTTGTTCTGCTCAAGTAACAAAAATATGATTTTGTATTTTTCCTTACATACATTGAAGGAATGTAAAGCAGCGGGCTACATCGAATGAACATCTATAAATCCTGCTTTGGACACAGCTATAACTCTATAAACTTATTATTTTTTCTTCTCTATTAAAGGACCCAAATTTGAAACAGATACCTAAACATAATGGAAGTAAAATCAAACAATATTCTTTATGACTGAAAATGTTCACTTCAAAGTGAGAAGTCAATGCCCTCTTAACACGAAATAATAGTAATACCTTTCCCGTGTGGAATATGATGGCTTGAGGGTTCTTCATTCTTGCCTGCACCGTTCTCAGCAACTTCTGGAATGTTTTTAGGCACTGCATGATTGTTCGTATCCAATTCATTTCCATCTTTTGATTCAAACTTGTGGGCCTCTTGCTGTGAGATTAAGATTTGCTAACAGTAAGTATTTTTCAGCTCAAAATGTTAAACTACTAACACAACTAAATATTAGTTGTGTTAACTACATATTCTGACACAGTTCATTTTTTTTTAAATACATACCATGGGCCCAAACTCCAAATACTCAATATTCTGAAACCGTTTATTTTATTAATTAAATGTTAATATTTAGTTAATATTAACTAAATGTTCTGACACAGTTCATTTTTTTTTTTTACTAAATGTTCTGACACAGTTCATTTTTTTTAATTACATACATGGGTCCAAATTCCAAATATTATTTATTAATATTATAAATAATAATATTTATTAATTAATATTTATTAATATTAATTAGAGGTGTGGGATGTAATATTATTTTTTTGTTCAGTTTTTATACCTGTATGAAGTCAAAGAATAAGTTTTTTTTTTAAGTCTCTAATTACAACAAATGGCCTAAAGTGTCAGGCGGAGATAATGCCCTCTGGTATGTTGAGGGAGTGACTGTCAGGAGGCAGTCTTGCTGAGCGCTGCAGGTGGCTGCAGAGGCCTGGGGGTAGCGTGGGTTCTGTGCGGCATGTTTTAACCAAGCAGGAGAGCAGACAGCAGGAGGCCGGCACACAGGCGCCCCCTCAAGTGGGATCGATGGCTATCGACTGTCAGGTCCTTCCCCAAGCAGAGACAGCAAGGGTGGAAAACAGGCAAACTTCTTCCCAGGTGCACCGGCCACTCAAGCACAGGAAGGCTGGCAGGACAATACACAAGCCGGTGCTCCCTGTAACCTACCTCACCTGACCATATGGCCTCCTGGGAAACTTGAATCTTCAGGCTGTGATTAAGCCTGATTCAGTTCTGCGGGGCCCAGTTTTCTCTCATCCTGGTTGAGCGGCCTCACGGAAAACCGGGAGAGGGACAGAATCATGTACCCACGCTTCGGCTGCCATATTAACATTTAATGCATAATAACAGGAACACTGAATGCTTTGTCAACTCTAAAGCACTATGCAATGTAGTCACTGGTAACATTATAAAAAACAACAGTACTACAAAATCTACAGGAACTCTAGAAAGACAAGAGCCAAACGCTAAGAATTTGTCACAATGAAGAACGGGCATTTTGACCATCAAGTGTAGGTATTCCAGTGTACCAGGCAGATAACAGCAATACTTCTACCATGTCTCATAGTTCGCAACTTGTTTTCAAGCCTATCCTCTAGTAGAGATAAATGAACAGTTTTAAGGAAAACAAAATAAAACTGAGGCTTAAAGAAGTTATGTAATTTGTTCAAGATTACAAAGCTGGAGAAGTGTGGAAAAGGGATTCAAATCATCTTTCTTACTCCCACAGGATTTGGGAACTTGATAAGCTATAGCCAATTTTCAGAGCTTAACTGCTGATCCATGAAATGATAAACTGAAATTTCTGAACATATCGGTATAAAGGCCAAAGGTGAGAAAATCCATGAGGTACACCACCTAAGCCGTCCTGCATCTCTGTGCATTTTCATTATAATGCCACATTATAAGGCAACTTCCATAGTAAGTACTCCACTGCTTTATGATATGGATAAAACAAACAAACAAAACTTAGAAGCCAACAAACTACTGGTCCAAAATACTTCTCCATTTAAAACAGTTAGCAAAGATATTGTCCTTTGATTCATTATTAATGTAATAGTTTTCTGTGAATGGACAATAATAGATACAATTAATAAAATAGGATGGCTTTCTAAATACAATATTGTTGATTTGGTAAGGGGGCCACCTAGTTCTTTTTTAAATATAGTTTTTACTCTGAAATAATTTAAATTTACAGAAAAGTAATTACCAATCGCTCAATTTCCCTTAGTGTTAACATCATATTAGCATGATACACTTGCAAAACTAAGAAAACAACATTAGTACATTATTAACTAAACTCCAGCCTTTATTTAGATTTCACTACTTTTTCCATTAAGGCCTTTTTCTGTCCCAGGATCCAATCCAGGATATTATACGGCATTTAATTAATTAATTAATTTATTTACTTACGTTTTTACTACATTACATTTAAGTACTCAGCTCTTCTTAAGTCTCCCCTGTGCTCAGTCATGTCCAGCTCTTTGCAACCCCAGGGACTGTAACCTGCCAGGCGCCTCTGTCCAGGGGATTTCCCAAGCAAGTATACTGGAGTGGACTGCCATTTCCTTCTCCAGGGGATCTTCCCAACCCAGGGACAGAGCCTGTGTCTTCCATGTGTGCTGCGCTGGCAGGATGATTCTTTACCATGGAGCCACCTGGGAGACCCAAGCCTCCTCCGGTCAGTAACAATTCCTCCTCCTCTGTAATAGCGTGAGAGTAGTAAACAGACGAGTGTGGGTGTGCTCTAATAAACTGTGCTTCTAGACATTAGGGTTTGAGTTTTTACAGCTTTCCCATGTCACAAAATATTCTTTTGATTTTTTAACCATTTTTAAAACGCAATAACCACTTTCTTTGGGCTGATGGGCAGTATGAAAAAAAGGCAAGAAGTTGCACTTAGTTTGCTGACCCCTTCCTTAGAGTAATTTCTAAGACAGGCATGTACTTGGTTAAAAAAAAAACCCCTGAACACACCTTATGCTTGTTTCTTACAGCTTATAACGGATTTGTTCCTATGAAAAACAACTCAGCTTCCCCAGAATCAGGTTATGGAAGCTGAAGACTAGGAAGAGCGGACGAGGAGCAGAACGAGGCAGCTGGTGAGTCATCCTAGGAGGACGTCCTCGTAAGAGAACTAAAGGGTAAGCACCTCCCTTTCTCTCCACCTGTTCCCCTTAGGGCAGGATAAGGGCAAAGAACAGGGCAAAGACCAACATAAAAATAGGCTAAAACAGAAGAGCAGAAAGAACCACACTTGCCAGGAGAAAGGAAGAAGCTGACATACGTGCTTCTTGGGAGAAGAGAACAAACTTAGCCCATTATTTACACACTGGGCCATAACCCCACGACTGCAACAGCAAGCCTCCGGCCCGCTTCCTTCTGTGTTCTAGAGGGTTGGTCAAAAAGCTCGCTCAGGTTTTTCCGTTAAGATCTGACAGAAAACGCGAACAAACTTTTGGCCAAACCACTGCTATGCCCCTCTCAGCACGCAGGGTCTCAGCAGTGTCTGCCGGCTGCCCCCGGGCCTCAGCGCCACTAAGGCAGCTCACTCGTGCCTGCCACCTCCCCACAACTTACCCCCACGTCTCTGCAAGGAAGACTGCAGACAGACAGCAGCTGTTTCACTTTATGGGTTAAAAAAAAAGATGCCCTCAATATCATGTTGCGAAATGGTGAAAAAACAGAGAACGAAAACCTGGTTTCCTTAGCGTCTAGTCCTTTAGGTGAGAGACTACCAAAGACCAAGAAAAATACTTTCACTATTCAATCTCTCTCTACTCTGAATCACAAGACTTTATACAAACTATAGCTAGTCAGACTAGACTACAGGGTGTGAAAAATGAATGTCCTAATGACTTGCAAATTTCAGACAAAACCCTCTATTTCTAGCAGGACTTCCATAATATTTATCTACTGGAACTGTATGACTTAACAAAAGAATTTGCCACCCCCAAAATATGAAAATAGTGGCTATCATTTCATTTCTGTATTTTAAGAAAGGAATTTGAAACAACAGAGATAAGTAAAAGTTTCTCGATTTTTTTTCCTATTTCTCAAAAGTGTAAAATACGAAGTAACTGATTTTTCAGTAAAAAAACTTACAAACTGAGAAATAAACAGCAAAAATTACTTTTAAAAGTCAGGTAAAGTTATTTAGCTCAAAATTAGTTTTAAGAGCTGAGGTTATATTTTTGCAAATGTTTAATTTACTCAGTACTAAAGCCACTAAAGTCGTTTTTAGAATTATATAGGCTAAAACACTTAAAAATATAACGTTTTATGACAAAAATACAAATTTTAACTTATAAATTATGATTTATTACAAGAACATATTTTAAGTATTTTTAAAATTTACCTTTTGTTCCTGCAAAAACTGGTCTGCTAACTTTTTAATATTTTCTTCATGCTGAGCTCTTAACTCCTTGATCTGTTGTCCACACTGGAAACTAAATTAGAAAGTCATCTTTTTAGACTATGATATCTTGGGTTGATTCTCAAAGATGTTTAGAAGTTGAAAACATACGTCTATATGGATAAAGCATTCAGTTAGCAGGAGAGCGGACAGGAGAGGACAAAGAGCAGACACGAAAACAGCTCACAGTCAAAATTCTTAACAGACCTGAATCTCTAATAGAGGATAAAAATGTTGATAAAGCTAATTAAAAAACAGAAATTAGAAAGATGAACTTTTAAAAAGAAATTTTAAGCAGTCGCAGCAGGTGAGTCGTCAAACAGCACTGAGTTACCCAAAAAGTTCACTTGGGTTTTTCTGTAAGATGTTATGAAAAACTCAAACTAACTTCTTGGCAAACCCAATACTTTCAACACAATAATAAAAGCCTAAACCACAAAAAGAGCAAGAACGGAAGAAACTAATAAAAAGACAGGATGCAACCAGCAAGAGAAAATGTAAAGGCACAAAACAGATAAAATTATGAATTTCAACTGGACAAGCAGGCAAAGAATATAAAAAGATCATTCGTGTAAAAAGAAACAAATAATAAATATATAGAAAAATGTTACCTTCCACCATTTAAAATGCAAATTAAGCTTTCTATATGTATATATAGTACTTTCCTTATTCCTATACTAGTGAAATTAAGTTAGAATTATACAAGTCAATGTCGGTGGGGCTACAGGGAAACATTTACAGTATAAATTAGTACAGTCATTTTACAAAGCAATCTTTCATATATGTGATAAGATCAATAAAACATTCTATCTCAGAAGTTGTGTATTTGAGAATATAATCAGTGAAATAACATAAGAGGGAAAAAAAAATCCTTTTTGGACCAAGATTTTTATAGCTGATGGTCGTAACAGTGAGAAAAGGAAAACTCCTACAGTGGTCCAGCAATTGGGAGAGATTAAACAAGTTCTAGTATACTAATATACTGGAATAATTTATTACCTCTAAGTATGTCAATCTGTAATCCTAAAGACATATGGAAAATTACCGAACACTATTAGATTAAAAAATATATACACAGTAGATGCTTATTGACAACCTACAAGAGTAAGATGTCAGAAATGGAAAAACAGTTTAAAATGTGGTGAATCTTTCTAGTTTTTGGTGTGCAGACCTAAAAAATACCTTTTACTGTAAAACTGATTTCTTACAAGATTTTCTGTCTTACAATGAACTCTACTACGAGGGTAGATTCAACATGCCTTGTAAGAGATATTTTCACGTTCTTCAAGCTATCAAAATAAAAGAAAATAGATTTCACAGACACATACAAAGACAATAGAAAAGGAATTGAAAAGACTTAGTAAAATGAAAGAAGAGAAGAAAAACAGACGCCAGAAAGGAAGCAATGAATTGTCTGAATGTTGGACAAATATTCAAGATTCACAAAGATTTACCTCATGCAGAATCTTACCTCTCATATTCTAACCTCTTCACAAGGTAAGTATTATTCTTCCTATAGTCTTGAAGTTGGTCTTCCTGTCGAAGAAACTCCTGACGAAGCTCAGCAAGTTGCTCTATCCATAAAAGGTAAAAAAACAAAAACAAAGGAATGAAGTTTACCTACTCTACTGCTTCCCGCTGAGAAGGTATGGGATTTGTGAAATTATATACAGTTCTCAATTTATTTATTCATACTCTCAAGAAGTTAAACTACATAACTAACTCCATGTTTAACTGCCTTTCATACACACATATGGGCAATAAAATTTATTTTTATTAAATGACAGCCTCAGTGGCTTTTACATCAATCAGAAATATTAAAAAATTATACATCTTTACACATTTTGTAGACAATATACTAAGTTGTGAAAACAGGACATGAGGAGCTGCCTATCTCTCTAAACCTAACTGCTTTACAAAAAATAGGGGGAAAATCATATTTTTTAGATGTATTGGCTATGGATGCAGAATTCATTTTAAAACCACATTTGATTCCCAACTTAGGTACCAATCACTTTAGATCTGATTTCTAGTTCTGCTACTGAATTACGTCTATATACACCAAAATTCCATTTCCAAAGCTTATAATCTCTAGACTAGAGCTAAAAGTTCTAGTTGTAATGAATAACATGAAATTTCAAACTGGATAGAAAATTAAAAGCTGAGCCAGATGCTCTTTTGTGAACATTTGATCTATAATCACTGGCCCCATATTTTCTAGAGTCCCTCCATCTAATTCTACAAAAAAAATTCAGCCAAGGAAGAGAAATGTCAGTTTCTTGGACAGATGATAAAAAAGTTAGCCAGGAGCCTTATCAGTTAAGCAAAAGCAGTAATTAAGAGAAGTCTTAATTTTTATAAACGGGAACAGAGGTTTATTCTATCTAAGCAACATCTACTTATTAAGACTAAAATATAATTTCTAACTATAATATACCAATATTATAACATCTGCTTTTCACAGAAGGCTTAACAAATTAGTCTTGTTACTTTAAAGGCACCCAGAAATGCTTGTGATGTAAGTTTTTTAAAAGCAGATATAAACATAAATTTGTAATATAAATATGTCCATGTAAAAAAATAGACGAGAATAAAAATACATCAAAACGCTATCAGTGATAAGTTTAGTGGTGGGATTCTGAGTGTTTTTTTTCTCTACTTCATAACTTTTATTGTGGAATCATAACTACAGTAACAACAACAAATAAAAATGCTCAAGTCACATGAACCCTTGAGGTATACAAAGTTTAACAATATGCGTATAATAGCCACTGTCTAGGGTTAATAACCAAATATGCAATGTAAATGATTTACATAAAATGCTTGTAGCTGACAATTACGCTTGCCGAGTCAGGCCACATTTTTTATTATTTTTAAAATTTTAATTGAGATATAACACTATGTGAGTTCAAGGCATACATGTTGATTTGATTCACTAACATACTGTAAAATGATTACCATCACATTAGCCAACACCTCCACTCTCTCACATAATTACCACCTTTTTGTGTGCAGTGAGAACATTTAAGATCTACTCTTTCAGCAACTTCCAAGTATATAATACAGTATTGTTATAATACAGTATTGTTAACTATAATCATCATGCTATACATAGATCACCGAACCTTACTCATCTTGTAACTAACAGTTTGTACCACTGGCCAATAACTCATTTTCCCCACACGCCTCCCAAGCCCTGGTGACCACCATTCTACTCCCTGTTTCTATGAGGTTAGTCAAGTCACATTTTCAATCTCTCTACTTGCTCTATTAACTCTACAATATGCAAACATGGCTGATTTCTGTAGGTTTTCAGTCATTTCCCCTAGCTCAGATAAAAGTAACAAATCTGAGGCCAGGTATCCATGAATCACACATTCAGCTTGTTACCTGCTCCCTGGTCCCACTTACTAAGAAGCAGAGGGCAAGAGGCAGCAGAATCTGGCCTCAGCTACGGATGTTGATTCTAAAGAACAATTAGATCCTGGCAGAAGGCAGTGACAAAAAGTCTCGTAGCTTATAGACAGAGTTAGCCAGCAAAGATTCCAGAACTGAAAAGTTGCTTCAATTAAAAAAAAATATATAACCAGCATAACCTTGCAGTTACTAGGGTAATGGATCTCAACTGGTGATCTGTAGGACTCCTTCAGGCTTCCTCTTCCTACACAGCAAACTCACTAAGAGCTAAGTTTACCTTCAGAATGAACGTGAGGCATGTACGATTTCAAGATTTGAAATTGCTTCTCTACTTCCCCAAAATGCTTCTCACTAACAGTATCTGAAATATCTTTATCAGGAAATAAAGTCTTCCATTTTTAAATGGAGATAAAAGGCTTAAAATTCACTTGACAAATAAATAAAATATCAGGTTGTATGGATGTGAGAGTTGGACGGTGAAGAAAGCTGAGCGCCGCAGAATTGATGCTTTTGAACTGTGGTGTTGGAGAAGACTCTTGAGAGTCCCTTGGACTGCAAGGAGATCCAATCAATCCATCCTAAAACAGATCAATCCTGGGTGTTCATTGGAAGGACTGATGTTGAAGCTGAAACTCCAATACTTTGGCCACCTCATGCGAAGAGTTGATTCATTGGAAAAGACCCTAATGCTGGGTAGGATTGGGGGCGGGAGGAGAAGGGGACGACAGAGGATGAGATGGTTGGATGGCATCACCGACTCGATGGACATGGGTTTGGGTAGACTCCGGGAGTTGGTGATGGACAGAGAGGCCTGGCGTGCTGCAATTCATGGGGTCGCAAAGAGTCAGACACTGAGCGACTGAACTGAACTGAACTGAAGCTATTTGAATACAGGGAAAGGACTGTAAAACATGGAGCTGATTGGTGCTTTGAGCAGTGTAGAATAAAGACTTGCAAGGGCAGAAGCAGCGCTGCCTGGGGGCCCAGCGGTCAGGACTGTGCAGCTTCACTGCCGCGGCCAGGGTTCAGTCCCTGGTCAGGAAACTGATATCCCACAAGCCACAGGGCAAGGCCAAACAAAAGTGGGGGAGGGGTGGGGTATAAACAGATAAGAAAGCAAAATTAAAGATAAAAGTTTTCCATATCACAATTTTACTTTCAACTGATTGCCATGTGTTTTATTTTGAACCCAAAGATACTCTGTCTAGTATGGCTGCTCAAGGTCACCACAGCACAGTGCTTAATAGGATATCAGATCCAAGGTCAACTGTCCAGTCTAGCAATAACAGTAGCAGCAGGGTATGCTATGGAAGGGTATGGCCATAATCCCTCAATTTAACTTCAAAAGATTAGGAATATGGTGAAGAAAGGGGTTGCCTAAGATGAGCATTTAAAGCCAAAAAAAACCCCTTACTTTTCAAAAATTTTTATTTCAAATTTTCTTTTAGTAATAGGCATAAAAAAAGGTAAGTTATTCTAAATAAATCAATGTATACTAGAACGCTAAATTTACTTTCTCAGGCACTAAAAACAACTCCAATCTTTTTATTTCCAAGAAAATATTAATTACCATGAGGGTTTTTTTTTTTAAAGAATCTGGTGTGTATGAACTCCAATATACCTGACATTAATGTCAGTGAAAACAAGCAGATGTGATTGTATCGTCAACTTGTCAGGTTAGTTTCAGTAAAAATGGTTTCTAAGGTGCAAAAGTCACATTAACGAAACTCAATCTCACGAGTCCAAGCTTCAGTAACTGCACTAAAGCCAAAAGTTGCTCAGTTATGAGCTCAAATCAAATCTTTTTTCTTTGCTAAAGTCTCTCAACTAAATTTCAAAACATCTCAAGATCTACTTCAACTGTGGATATACACAGTACAATAAAGATTTTTACTCAGTAACATGGGCTGTCATTTTCTCTGACATACACAAGGAAAAGCCATGGTCTATCACTATTTAATGAGAAACACACTTTGATGACAAGCAGAATCATGTGCACAAATCACGAGCTGTGAGCAGCATGGACAGCGTGCCACCCTCCGTGTCATCCTGTGCGCTTCTGTGAGTCAGAAGGGACGGACCATGGACACAGATGCAACAGAAACAAACGTGGCCACCCAGAAAGTGAATCTCTAACAGAAAACCAAAGCTGGTCAGAGTCATAAATAGAAAAAAGTGAATAATCCCTATGTTTGGCTTATAATACACCAATGCTACTTCCTAATGGTTTGGCTTGGTGAGGAACAAAGCTTACACAAATTAGTCAACTTAGGTTGCCTTCTTTAAGAGAATGTTAAAAATATATTACCTAATTCTAAAGAGGTTCAAAATGGTTATAAAGAAAAATTTATGAAATTAGAGAGCAAGTACTACCCACATAGATAAATCTAGAGAGACTGCATGCAAAGGTTTAAAATACACAGTGTTGTCATCAAAGGGTGTGAGGGAAAAGAGGGATCGTCCTTAGACCCCAAACCCCAAAGGCCAGCGACAGCGTGGAGTAACGCAAGCAGAGTATAGAGCTTGCTCTCCTTAACTATTATTTTTCATAAGAGCTTTAGACATCTCCTATCACTTCATCAAACCCAAATATTCACTGGGAGGACTGATGCTGAAACCAAAGCTCCAACACTTTGGCCACCTGATTCGAAGAGGTGACTCATTTGAAAAGACCCCGGTGCTGGGAAAGACCGAAGGCAAAAGGAGAAGAGGGAGGCAGATGGTTAGACAGCATCACCAACTCAATGGACCTGAGTTTGAGCAAACTCCGGGAGACAGTGGAGGACAGAGGAGCCCGGTGTGCTGCAGTCCATGGGGTCTTAAGGAGTCACACCTGACTTAGTGACTGAACAACAGCAATCACTCCATCAAAATGAAACAAAAAAAACTATTCATCTATCTAATCTACCTCCAGGCTTCCTGGTTTCTGTTCCAGGCTTCTTTGTTCCCAGGGTATCTAAAATATTGAGCTTGGGGGACCTGCCCAAAGCATCCCCAGAACCGAATGGATTATTTCAGCAGGCTGGACACAGCACAGAGGGATCATTTCTAACCCTTTCCCTAGTGATCTGACGGTCTCCGAAGCTACACCGCAACTTTCTTTAAGGGTTCTTTTAACATTTCATTGCATGAAATCTGTCCACATCACAAGAATAAAATGTAGATCTCAAATTTTAACTTGTACTTATTAAATATAAAACAACATTAAAATTTTTTATTATCTCTTAAGACAAAAGAAAACATATTTTGCCATCAGAGGAGCTTTGTTCAAAAACTCGATTTCATTTAGCTGTCTGCCTTAAGGATTTCTTAATTCTTCAGGATTTTAGACATTTAGTGACCTTTAATTTGTAAGTAAGTTTCTTACCCTTTAAATGATGTATGTCTGCCATCTGATATGATATGTTGTTCTGCAGTTTAACCTGAAAAAAAATTGTTTTAATTTTACTAAAGAATATGTAGTTTTGCTCATATTTACCTTTTCCCCCTCATATTCACTTTGAGCTTGATCATAAGTACAAAAGAAAAATATTTAAGTTACTATGCCACATTTTCCAAAGAGAATTATAAGTTCTGATTTTGTAATATTCATTTTAAATTTGCCTAAGAATATTCATTTTACTTAATAACATTGTTCAAAAGTTTGAAAGTTTGAGGTGAATATTGCTTTTTTGAAAAAAAAAATCAGATTTTTTCCAAAATCTTACCAGAAGATTTTCAACTCTATATTAAGAAAAGAATGAATGCCAAGTTGGAAGTACTTAATGTTCATCAAGCTCCCACAGAAGGACAGATATTATACAGGACTCACTGCTCAGCCATTGTGCTCTAGAAGCCAGCATACAGGAGCATTAGGAACTGAAAAGCGTACCCAAACACAACTCAAATTAAGGCTTACCTCTTAATTTAAAAATTAAGACAAGGAATGTCTTAGATAGTCAGGCTATCAAGCAAAGAACCACAGTGTTTCAGTTCTTGTTTAAACAGGTTTCAGCTAATCGTAAAATCCAACTAAAATGCCACTAGAAACAGTTCTCCCGTCACTCTCAAAAGTCACAAAATTGTGAAAGGCATAGATTGATTTACGTTGATCAAAAGCAGTACCATGAGTGGCATATGATTATGCTAAATACCACTTATACCTCTAAAGAAAAAAATTTTTAATTTTTCATCTTGAAATAATTTTAGGTTTGTAGGAAACTGCAAAGATAGTACAGAGAAGTCCCATATACCCTTCACACAATTTCCCCCAGTGGGTACATCTTATATAACTATACAACTTCAAAACTAGGAAACTGACATTGATACAACATGTACAGTTCTGTCGCTCTATCATACGTATAGATTCATGTAAACACCATCAGAATCGAGATACAGAGCTATGCGATCATCACACGTATCTCCCTCATGCTACCCTTTACAGTCAAACCTATCCTCCTCCCCACTATTCCTGATCCCAGGTAACCACTAATTTGTTCTCCATCTCCGTAATTTTATCATTTCAAGAATGTTATATAAATATAATCGTATAGTATGTGGCCTTTTGAGATTCTTTTCAATCAGCATAATGTACCTGGGCTTCCCAGGTGACACTAGTGCTGAAGGACCCAGCTGCCAATGCAGGAGACATAAGAGATGCGGGTTCGATCCCTGGGTGGGGAAAGTCCCCTGGAGGAAGAAATAGCAGCCCACTCCAGTATTCTTGCCTGGAGAATCCCATGGACAGAGGAGCCTGGCGGGCTACAGTCTATGGGGTTGCAAAGAGCCAGACACGACTGAAGCAACTTAGCATACATCAATAGTTCATTCCTTTTTATTGCTGAATAATATTCCATGCTTAGTCGTTCAGTCATGCCCAACTCTTTGCGACCCCATGGACTATATAGTCCATGGAATTCTCTAGGCCAGAATATTGGAGTGGGTAGCCATTCCCTTCTCCAGGGGATCTTCCCAACCCAGGGATCAAACCCAGGTCTACCACATTACAGGCAGATTCTTTACCATCTGAGCCACCAGGGAAACCCTAATATTTCATGATATGAATGTACAACAGTTTGCTTAAGCATTCAACTACTGCAAACCATTTTGGTGGTTTCTAGTTTTTGGCTCTCAGAAAAACATGTAGAGTTTTAGTTTTTATTTCTCTGGGATAAATGCCCAGGAATGAGATTGCTAGGTTTTATGGTAAGTCTGTGTTTAGGGGTTTTTTTTGTTGTTTTTTTAAGGAACCGCCACAATATTGTCCAGAGTATCCATGACGTTTTCAGTTACACTTTAATAACTTATTGTGCCAAGTTACTGGATGGGAGAATATAAAACTAGCAGAAAACATGAGAGCAGTCTCAAAGAATCACTAGGCAAGGCAGTACCTAAAGTAGTATAATTACTGTAGGATTTCAGAAATGATCCCTGCCTAGCATGAACAGACTCTCATGGAAGAGGTCTTGCCTGAATTAGGCACTGAGGCTAGGTAAAACACTACATAAGTAGGAAAGAGTGTTTCAGATAGCAGAGGTGGCCAAGAAAAGCGAGAGAGGCAAGCAAACATGAGACATAGATGAAGACCCCACCAAAGCACTGTTTGACTGAAGCATATAATACAGGGGACACAATCATAAGAGAGAAGGCAGGGAGAAAAAGACTACGGTGGGCCCTTCCATCGATATGAAATGTCGAGACTAGACAAATCCAAGAGACAAAAAGTAATTAGTGGTTGCCAGGGGCTGAAGGGAGGGGGAGTGAAGGGTAACTTACTAATGGGCATACAGTTTCTTTTTGGGGTGATAAAGAATTTTCTGGAATTAAATAGGGAGATGGTTTCACAACATTGTAAGTATACTAAAAATCACTGAATTGCACACTTAGGGCAAATTTCATGGTCCTTGAATAATATCAATATTTTAATGCAAAAAATAAAAATGCAGAGGGTACTACGAGGGCACCATACAGGAAACTAGGGATACAACAATGGGTAAACACTGGGCACCCAAGTTAACTATTTAGAAGAGGCAGTCAAGTAAATAACTGAAATATTGTAAAAGTGCCCCTTTAAGCCAGGGGTGGACAAACTGTGGCCTGTGGGCCACATCTGGCCTGCTGCCAGACTTTGTACGGATGGAAAACAAAGGGTGGCTTTTACTTTTTCAATGATTGGAAAGAAAAGTCAAAAGAACACTTCATGAATTATATGAAATTCAAATTTCAGTGTCTATAAATAAAGTTTTATGGGAAACAGCCACACCCATTCATTTCCATATTGTCCATCGCTGCTTTGGAGCTGCAGTGATTGTGAAAAAAGGATCACATGGACTGCAAAGCTTCAAGCATCTACTGTGTTAATTCACTTCCGTATGCTCGGTTCTTTGTGACTCTATGGACTGTAGCCCGCCAGGCTCCTGTCCACAGGATCTCCAGGCAAGAATACTGGAATGGACTGCCATACCCTCCTCCAGGGGATCTTCCCAACCCAGGGATCAAACCCACTTCTCCTGTGGCTCCTACATTGCAGATGGATTCTTTACTACTGAGCCACCTGGGAGGTCCAAGTATTTACCAGCTGGCGCTTCATAGAAAAAGTTTGCCAATCCCTGGTCCAAACTAACAGAATGAGAACAAGAGATAAATATATGTGAGAGAGATTAAAGGGGAACAATGAATAGTCTAACTGATCGATTAGACAGTGGAGTAAAAGAAGAGACCTTAAGGATGACGTTTCCATTTCTAGCGGGAGGGGACTGAGGCGAGTACTCCGTAACAGGAAAACACAGGAGAAACAGATCTGGGATGGGGGAGAAGTGGGAGATGACATTTTTTTCAGATTTGAACCCACTGAATTTGAGGCACTTGTGACACATCCAAGAAGAGATCTTTAGTAGAAAGCTGGATATATGGGTTTGGAGTTGATCTGAGAGCTATGACCAACCTGCTGCTGCTGTTGCTGCTAAGTCGCTTCAGTCGTGTCCGACTCTGTGCGACCCCATAGACGGTAGCCCACCAGGCTCCCCTGTCCCTGGGACTCTCCAGGCAAGAACACTGGAGTGGGTTGCCATTTCCTTCTCCAATGCATGAAAGTGAAAAGTGAAAGTGAAGTCGCTCAGTCGTGTCCGACTCTCCGTGACCCCATGGACTGCAGCCTACCCGGCTCCTCCGTCCATGGGATTCTCCAGGCAAGAACACTGGAGTGGGTTGCCATTTCCTTCTCCAATGCACGAAAGTGAAGAGTGAAAGTGAAGTCGCTCAGTCGTGTCCGACTCTCAGTGACCCCATGGACTGCAGCCTACCAGGCTCCTCCATCCATGGGATTCTCCAGGCAAGAGTACTGGAGTGGGGTGCCATTGCCCTCTCCAATGACCAACCTAGATGCATATTAAAAAGCAGAGACTTTACTTTGCCAACAAAGGTCCGTCTAGTCAAGGCTATGGTTTTTCCAGTAGTTGTGTATGGATGTGAGAGTTGGACTATAAAGAAAGCTGAAGAATTGATGCTTTTGAACTGTGGTGTTGGAGAAGATTCTTGAGAGTCTCTTGGACTGCAAGGAGATCCAACCAGTCCATCCTAAAGGAGATTAGTCTTGAATATTCATTGGAAGGACTGATGCTGAAGCTGAAACTCCAATACTTTGGCCACCTGATGCAAAGAAGTGACTCACTGGAAAAGACCCTGATGCTGGGAAAGATTGAGGGCAGGAGGAGAAGGGGACGACAGAGGATGAGATGGTTGGATGGCATCACCGACTCAATGGACATGAGTTTGAGTAAACCCCAGAGTTGGTTGGTGATGGACAGGGAGGCCTGGCGTACTGCAGTCCATGGGGTTGCAAAGAGTCGGATACGACTGAGTGACTGAACTGAACTGATCTGAGAGTTATTAGCATAGAAATGGCAATTAAAACCACGGGAATGAGATCACTGATGAAAAATTACAAGAGGCAGCAGGAAAACCTGGCACCAACAGCTGTGTGGTCTGTGATCGAAGAACTGCTCTCTAGTAACTTCTAATCAGCCTCTGTCTATTTTCCTTCCCACTTCTTTTACAGTAGCCCCCCTCCAATCTGTGATTTTGCTTTCTGTGGTTTCAGTTACCAGCAGTCAACTGTGGTCTGAAAATTCCAGAAAGAAACAATTCTTAAGTTTTAAATTGTGTGCTATTATGAGTAACGTGGTAGAATCTGGGGTGACGTGCTCTTTTCTGCCCGGGATCCCTAACCATCAACATCACCTGCTCCTAACAGCCAACCACTTGCAGCACCATGGCTCGATGACCCAAGATCACCCAAAGCAAGTGCCTCCTCCTAGCCTCCCACCAGAAGGTCAACAGTCTAACGCTATGGCATTCATCTTATCTCACCTACTCACGCAGGCAATTCATCAGCTCACATTATCGCAAGAGGGTAAGTCATCCATATAACTCTGATTACAGGATATTGTTATAACTGTTCTATTTTATTATCACTGTTGTTAATTTCTTACTGGGCCTAATTTAGAAATTAAACTTTATCATAGGTATGTATGTACGTAAAAAACCTAAGTAAATATAGGGTTTAGTGCTATACACTGGGAGTTCTAGGTATGTGTCTCCTGTGGATAAGGGGGGATTATCGTACTTCCACGATGCAGTTTCTTTTCGCAGTCTTTGCCCCCCAAAGAGCACAGCTGTCCTTTATTTTTGTTTACAAGTTTTCAGTACTTTGTTTTTTATTCGTTTTTATGACGCTATTCCAGCTTCTCTGTTCTCTATTTTAAATTTTACTCTTGAAACAGCTAGAGAGATGCTATTTGTGAATACTAGGCTATGAGTGGCCTCAGCTTCCTGGACTGTCTTTTATATCCTTAAACTCTTAAAAAGCTTTTAATAGAGGAGGGGAAATTCAATCTATAGACTACGAAAGTACTAAAGGATATTATGAGCAGTGCTACTTTATTCTTATCAGTTTAATTTTCTCTTCAATCTTTTTAATTGAGAATGGAGACGCTGATCCCAACGGCTCATATATACAGTCCTCATCTTTCAAAAGCTGCTCTGGAACAATTTATTTTACATGGAATTAAAGAGAAAACCACAGCTTGTCCAAATAAAAGCCTTTCTTAATCCAAACAGAATGAACTTATTTCCCACCTCATTCTTTTGCCATGTAAAGATTTTCCAGTTAGCTTCTCAGACCCCCTTTATGACACATCTCAAGTTTTCTATTATTCCTCTCAGTCTTTCCAGCAGGATTCTCACAAAAATCTTATATTCAGTATTTAGTATTAGCAGCAGGTACCACTTCCCCATGTGCCTCATTTCCTGTTAACGTTAGTTTCATAGTGCTGCTTATCTCACCTTCCACGTGCCTTTGAACAGAGGTGCCAAAGATCTACTCAAAGATCTCTGGTAGATCATTAAACCCAGAAGTTCTCTTCCTTCTACAGTACTTTTATTATGTTGTTTAGTTTCAGAATCTAGATGTCTGCTACTAAATTATCTGTTCATCTTTTTGACACTGCAGTATTACTGGCATCTGATACCTCTTGTCTCTACATATACAACCCAATCCCCCAAATCGTTATGTATTTCCTGAAACAGTTTGACAAAGAATTCTTCTAACTTTCGATCTGACCCTTTTAAGACGATCTGAATGTGCTTTTTACCCACTATGCACTCCCTTGTGTTTTTGCAAATCTGAGCATGGAAAGCAATGACCTCTTTCAGCTTTAATCTATGTTTTCTGCTACCCTGGGTCTGCGCAAAGACTTCTCCCACTTGGTTTCCTTCAGTGTCTTCAATTTATTTTTCTTTACTTTTATGCTTTTCATGAATTATTTCTGCATACAGTTAGGTCTCTAGTCCTTTAACTTCTTTGGTTTTAACCCTCTGGGAGCCTTCCCTTCTTTTAATACTTCACCACCTCCTCACTTTCAATAGGAAGTTCATTATTTCTCCTCACAGTTGTAATTTCCTTGTGTTCCAACAGGAATCTGTTTATCTTTGAAATGACTCTATCAAAACCTCTCAGTTGATGAGAAATTAATTTGAGTTCTCACTACTGCATGATTGAAAAAAAGGTATTTCACTTTGCCATATATACTTTCTGTTGACCTGGTGATGCTATAAAATACAGATGGTCCTCTGCACCCACCATTTGATATAAAGAATTTGAGCATCCATCTCTGCGCAGGGGCTTCTGGAACCAATCCCTCGGGTACTGGGGGACGATTTTTCTAAGTGTATTCCAGACCAGTAACAGTGTATAAACCTTAAGAAGTATTATTTAATTGTTATTTTATAAATGGATTCTAATTGTCTGGCTTCTTAGGTTCTTTTTGGTTACTTTCAGACTTGTCCCACAACATCGTTATTTACGATATGAAAGAAAGACGCCAAACTGGGGAAAGCCTCATATTCCGTCTTTTAAGGAACAAAGCATTCCCTCGTCACAGGCAGTCCTGTCTCTAACCGGAGTGTCACTTTGTCTCTTTTCTACCCTCAAGGTTTATCAGAAATGAGAATTCCACGAGAACAGAAACTGTCCCCGGGTTCATCCCTTGCCCATGTCTGGCACGCTGCCCGACCCCAGTAAACACGGTAAGTGTCTGCTGAATGCCTCCTTAGACTTCAGCGGTCCGCATTCTTTGTACTATATGCTTTCCTACCTTGAGTTGTACTTGATCCCCGCTTGTATAATTCTAATTACCCTTCCACACTCCTGCACTCCCTCCTTTACCCCGCTTTGTCGTCAGCTTCACCGCCCCGCTTAGGCTTCCCGGCCCCTCCCACCCCTGCAGCCGGCGCGCTGGCATCCGCAGCGCACTTAGCAGGTCGCTCATCCTTGCTCCCTTCGGCCTTTTCCATGTTAATCTCGCAAACTGGGTTTGCAATTCTTCCTGAGACTTTTTTTCCCCTTCTTCCTCTAAGGCATGTGTTCTTTACCTCTTTTTTCAGTAAGAATTATATTCTCCTGATATTTTCTTATAGCATTTCTTGCTCATCCCCAGCTACTTCATCTCTTTCCATCTAATCTTTCTTCCTTTAATACCTAAAACTTAATCTTTATATTTCTACTGTCTCCTTCTGAAGCTCTCTTAATGCCTTCCCATCCCACGTGACTACTGTGAATTAATTCTGGCAGCTGTTAGCAGCTCACTTGCTCTGCTTTCCTTTTCATTCTGGGACCTTGAAAATGGCTCAGCTGTGCCTGCTTCACTTTTATTATGACCTGTTCTCAGGGAAATCTGCACAACTATGACCACTGATCCCAAAGGCTACAGACAATTGGCTTTTTAGAGATGTCATTTCTGGCTCCTTTTCCTCCACAGTAGAATCATTTTTCCTGATTATATCTCATCCTCAGATGATTTCTCGAAACAATTCTATCTTCAGTATTACAACTGCCAAACCTGACTGATGCTCACAATCACCTGGGGAACTTTAGGAAATACACACCCTTGTCTCCCCTTCCCTCCTCCAGCCTCCCCTCCCCATTCCAGCCTCCCCTCCCCTCCTCTAGCCTCCCCTCCCCTCCTCCAGCCTCCCATCCCCTCCTCCAGCCTCCTCTCCCCTCCCCTCTCCTCCCCTCCCCCACTCCAGCCTCCCCTCCCCTCCTCCAGCCTCCCCTCCCCTCCCCCACTCCAGCCTCCCCTCCCCTCCTCCAGCCTCCTCTCCCCTCCCCTCTCCTCCCCTCCCCCACTCCAGCCTCCCCTCCCCTCCTCCAGCCTCCCCTCCCCTCCCTCCCCTCTCCTCCCCCACTCCAGCCTCCCCTTCCCTCCCCTCCCCCACTCCAGCCTCCCCTCCCCTCCTCCAGCCTCCCCTCCCCTCCCCCTCCTCCCTCCCCTCCCCCCCCTCCTCCCGCCTCCCCTCCCCTCCCCTCCTCCAGCCTCCCCCCCCCACTCCAGTCTGACTCAGCAGCCTGGGGATGGGCCCCAGAATCTTTTTTTTTAAAGCTAAAGTGATTCTGATAAATAACCATATTCAGCAATTACTCATCTACAGTATGTCTTTGACTGGCACCTACATGAACTGGATCAAAATGGAAAATTATTAGTGATAAGTACTAAATACTTATTCTGTGCCAGGGCTTGTGCTAAGCTAAATGCAATAGTACAAATATTATTGCGGTTAGTCCCCACAACCACCCTCTGAGGTGGGTTCTGCATTTCACAGATGTATGACATGACTACAGCAGGCTCTGAGTGTTCTTCCTAGTAGTCCCAAAGCAAAGTCTGTGTTCATGACCACTATACATACACTAGATCAACAGTGGGTATCTATAACCTTTTTATTTCTTCTTCCTCATACATTGCACACACATAATTCAGTCAACGTTCCAAACACATCTGCAACTTTTACTGACACTTGATCTGTTAAAGAACTAATCTCTCATGAAGCAAGTTTTAGTTTAAGCTCTACTCAGTTATATTTCTAAAGAGAATAAGATAAGCAAGGTCTCTGGTCTCCGCTGGCTGTAATGAATCATTACAAAGGTTTTCATTCACTCATCCTGTTTTTGTTTGATAAGTGATTTATCAAGCATTTACTGAGCATCCACTATGTGCTAGGCCTGAGGATATGAAGGATTTGGTTTTGGTCACAAAGAATCATTAAAGTTTGTGTCCTCATTCATTCTGTCAAGCATTCTTAAGGGAAGCATTAATGGAATACCTAATAAGTGACCGACAGAGTAGAAGGCCTAGAAATACAGCAATATACAAGAAATAGGACAGAGGTATGGATAAAGGATAAACATTTTGGAGTCATCAGCATAACTGAAGTTTTCTGCATAAATATGACTACTTCAGAAAAGAACAGAAGAGAAGAGGACCTCAAATAGAAAACCATGAACTTTAAAACTTAACAGAAGAGAAGCCAGCAAAGGAGACTAAGAGCCGAGAGAAGGAAAACAGGCGAATCTACGCCAGGTAGGACAAGAGCACAGTGCTGGGCAAAGATGCTGAGATATTAGGGACAGGAGGAGAAAAATGCAGATGTGAACAAAGACAATTTTCTGTTCAAGAAATGTGACTGGGAAGGGGACGAAAGACTCAAGTATATTTTAAGTGCTAAAGAGCAAGTATAGATAAAGGGATTGAATGTAACAGGAAGACTGGATTAGTCACAGAAAAGGGTCTTTGAAAATGTAAAGGAGACTGGATCCACAGAACAGGTGGAGAGGCTGGTCCTGGAGGAAGAATGAACCCTTTTTTATTCTACCAAGGAGGAAAGACTTATGGAGATGTAGGTATGCCTGCAGATTTGTTAGTGTGGTAGCTCCTGTTCATTTCTTGGTCAAGCAGGAAACAAGATTATCTGTTGAGGTCAAGGAGAAGAGGAATTTAAGGGGACTCAGGGTCTGAGGAGGGCAGAAGTTTGAAAGCTGTTGGAATGAGTGTGTTGAGTAGAGACGTAGTTTGTAAGGTGCTGCTGATCATAAATTTCTTTAAGTACCAGTCTGGTTATAAGAATTTCTCCAGCTGCGCTTGAAACAGACATGTAAAAAGAAAAATGGCAAGAAACTAAAACAATAGACCATGGAATCTTAGCTGCATCGAGAGGAAAGGAAAGCATAACCAAGGATCCTGGAAAGGAAGAAAAAAGGATCAGCACTCCAGGCGAAATTGGAAAACAAGTACAGTTTGTTTGGCAGTTCTAATCTTTTTTTAAAATATATTCTCCCAAGAATACACATGTTTGAAGTTTACAAACTTTCAAGGATTTGAAATCTTACGTCAGGTTCATGTTAGAATAGAACACTAGTCAGGCTGTCTGTGCTCATTATGGGGGTGATATTTCTAACTCTCATCCCAGGCACTTTATAGGATTGCTGCTCCCTGATTCTTTCGAAACTGGGTTAAGGGGTGGGACAATAAGGGCTTTCTTGGAGGCTCAGACAGTAAAGAACCTGCCACAAGGCAGAGACCAGGTTTGATCCCTGGGTCGGGAAGATCCCCTGAAGAAGTGAATGCCGATGCACTGCAGTACTCCTGAGCCTGCAAGCGTATAATGAAACGTGAGCTAAACCACAGGAGTCGCTTCCAGGCATAAGCGACTACAGCGAGCACAACGCACCACTCCCTCATTGCACCAAAGCCGCCAATGTTTCAGGTGGTGGCTGCTCAATCCTCTAGAGTCCTGAAACGACCAAGACACAGAGCAATGCCTCCAGTCGACCCACAAAAGGCACGTTGAATATCAATTTTAATCCACATCAGAGGGTGCCAAGGGCTTCCCAGGTAGTGCTAGTGGTAAAGAACCTGCCTGTGAAAGCAGGAGACATAAGATATGCTAGTTCGATCCCTGAGTCGGGAAGATCCCCTGGAGGAGGAAACGGCAACCCACTCCGGTATTCTTGCCTGGAGAATCCCATGGACAGAGGAGCCTGGCAGGCTGCAGTCCACGGGGTTGCAAAGAGTCAGACATGACTGAGCACAAGAGGGTGCAGATGAGGACTAAGAAAGGGAAGGAGAGAATGAGAGGTGGGTAAGGAAAGCAAGGCTGATTCGGAAGGGAAAGCAAGGCAGACCATACTGGAAAGTATGAGAGCAGAAGTCTCCTCCTTAACTGTCACATCAAGCCCACAAGGCACTTCCATTTGCATATTTCACTAATCCCTGCAACTTGAAAAGTAAAAAAAAATCAGAAGTTTCTCCACAAGTTAGCACTCTTTCTCAACTTTCCCATTACTTTCAGGGGCTTTTTCGTCCTTTGGTTCTCCCGCCTCTTATCTCTTCTCATCCTGTTCACCAGTCCATTAGTGCCTGCAACTATATGACACAAGCTAGCACCACGTGCAGGGAATTCTCTGGTGGTCCACTGGTTAAGATTCAGTGCTTTCACTGCCATGGGCCCATGTTCGATCCCTGGTCGGGGAACTAAGATTCCACAAGCTGTGTGGCATGGCCAAACATTATAAATTAAATAAATAAAAATTATCACCAAGTCCTGCCAGTTCTTCTGCACTGCCTCTCAGATCTGACCCTTAACTTATTCTATGTTCATGCCAACCACCTACAAGGACCATTTTCATATAGCTGCACTAGAACATAAGCTCAACATTATTATCGCATAAATAAACGAAGATATCTAATCTATCATTTGCCTCTTCCCAATTTTATTTATTTCCTAACAGTAGCAAGAAACATCTTTGGAAAAACTTTGTTTTCCATCAAGTCTTTCCACTAGTCAAGATCCAACAATAGAATACTATTGTTCCTAGTGTGTAGAATATAAAATTCTGCTACTGAAGATTTAATGCCTTCCACAAGGTGGGTACCACTTTCTCTATCCAGTTATCAGAAATGGTCTCTTTGACATAGTCAAGTTAGTTTTAACCATCTATAATGATTAGATTCCTCTTTCCTATGTCCATTTATATCAGCAGATAGTAGTAATGGGGGTCAGGAGAACTGTTTGGGTTCTGGATATATGGACTGTGAAGCTAAGCCAACAGAATTTGCTGATAAGCTGGAAGTAGGGGTGAGAAAGGAGGAGTCAAGAACAACTCTAAAGTCTCTGGCCTAATAAAGGAAGGAGTCACCATTAACTTCTTTGGGAATGGCTGTGAGTAGACGTTCTAGGATTGGGGAAATACCAGGGGTTTGGCTTTGGACAGGTTAAGTCCAAAACCACAGTTGCCATTCAAGAGAAAATGAGTAGGGAGTTCAAGATGATAGCAAGGGATATCTAGAGATATCAAGCCTAGAATTCAAGAGAACAATTTGTTGTGGTTTAGTTGCTAAGTCATGTTCAACTCCTTGCAACCCCATTGACTGCAGCACACCAGGCTTCCCTGTCCCTCACTATCTCCTGGAGAATGCTCAAACTTACGTCTATGAGTTTGCTCAAACTCATGACTCATTTGGTGATGTCATTCAACCATCTCATTCTCTGTCACCCCCTTCTCTTCCTGCCTGCAATCTTTCCCAGCATCAGGGTCTTTTCCAATCAATCAGCTCATCATATCAGGGGGCCAAACTACCGGAGCTTCAGCATCAGTTCTTCCAATGACTTTCTGGGTTGATTTCCTTTCGGAGTGGCTAATTTGATCTCCTTGCTGTCCAAGGGACTCTCAAGAGTCTTCTCCAGCATCACAGTTCAAAAGCATCAATTCTTCAGCGCTCAGCCTTCTTTAAATCGATAGTATATAGGTAGTGTTTAAGTAAGTGTCAATAGAAGCTCTCCAAGAGACTGAGTATAGATAAGGAAGATGTCTTGGGGCATTTCCTTTGAGGAGAAAAAGGGAAAAAAAAAAAAAGAATGAGAAGGAATGGATAAAATGCAGAAGAAAAGCTTGACTTCCTGAAAGCCTAATTCAAGGAAGAGGAGGAAGGAGTGACCAACTTATCAAATGCTGTTTATAGCTAAGTAAGGTGATGACTATGAATTAACAAGTGGATTTAACAACACTGAAATCACTGGTACCTTGAAAAGGACACTGGTGCTATGACAGGGGCAAAAACCTGATAAGAAAAGATTTAAGGGGAATATATCTAAGCTGTCTCCAGCACAGGCTACCAGAGGAATTTACTTGGAACAGTAATCCTTCTACTTAGCAGGAGGCCAATAGGGTTTCAGCTCACTCTGTGAAAGTTACCTCAGTTACACTCACTGTTTTGAAGTAAAACAAATTGATCAGGGTTAGTCCTTGGTCCTCTGACATGGATTTTTCCAGAAATAACTGTATTAGAAAGCTCACTTCAGTTCTTAGCACCTAGAGTGAGTACATCCTCAATTCTCTAAGGTTCCAATTTACTAGAATTTTGTTCTGTTATTGAAGAGAATTCTTTCTATGTGCAATTAAATGTGACTTAATTTTATGCCACTACAAGGGTTTTTATATTAAAGTTTTTTCTCAAATTAAAAAAAAAAAATCATTTTCAGCCACAGGCTGGGAAGAAGGGAAATAGAAAATGTTGTTCAATAGGTATAGCGTTTCAGTTCTACGAGATGAAAAAGTTCTAGGAATCTGTTGCACAACATGTAGCTAACATTGAAAGTGACAGTTGCTCAGTCATGTCCAACTCTTTGCAACCCCAAGGACTGTAACCTGCCAGGATTCTTTGTTCATGGGATTTCCCAGGCAAGAATACTGGGTAAGCCATTCCCTTCTCCAGGGGATCTTTCCAACCCAGGGATTAAGCCCAGGTCTCCTGCATTGCCAGGGGATTCTTTACCATCTGAGCCACCAGCTAATATCACTGTTTAAAATGATTAAGATGTAAATTTGATTAAATTTGATTAAAAATGATTAAGATGTAAATTTTACATTATGTGAGGTTTTTAAATCACAAGTAAAAAAAATCTTTTACAGACATACATCCTGCTGGCAAATAAATCTATAATAACAAACAACTGGAGGCACGGCAGATACCACAACAATATCTGAGGAGTAAAATGAGTGTTGTTTGTGGGATGGGCACCATTTAAGGAAGTAAAACCTGCTAAGAAACTTTTCTCACTAAGCTGTAAAATAGTTTCCTATTTTCCCTCCAGTTAAGGGAAGAGATACTGTGCAGCATTAGTGCAGCATAAGCCACAAGAAGGGGTCACTTATAAGCAGAATATGTACAAGCACAAAACTACCTACAGGACTTGCTATGAAAGTTTATATTTATATTCCTTAGTCACATAGTCTTTCAGGTTTCCCAGGTCTTTTGACTTGGTTCTCTAGTAACTCTCTTTCATCCCTTGATTTTAGCTGCTCTTCTCTGGATCTTTCTTAAAACTTAAAATAACAGCAGCAAGAATAGAGAATACAAGATCGGAAAGGCTGACTAATTTGATATTTATCATGAAACTTTAAGGCAGATAGGGCTTGCACTTTCCATTTTATAGGAAAAGCTAAACTTTTTAAAGTTTAAAAAACTCAAAAACGATAGAATGATCTCTGTTCATTTTCAAGGCAAACCATTCACTATCACGGTAATCCAAGCCTATGCCCTGACCAGTAACGCTGAAGAAGCTGAAGTTGAATGGTTCTATGAAGACCTATAAGACCTTCTAGAACTAACACCCAAAAAAGATGTCCTTTTCATTATAAGGGACTGGAATGCAAAAGTAGGAAGTCAAGAAACACCTGGCGTAACAGGCAAGTTTGGCCTTGGAGTACAGAATGAAGCAGGGCAAAGGCTAATAGAGTTTTGCCACGAGAATGCACTGGTCATAGCAAACACCCTATTCCAACAACACAAGAGAAGACTCTACACGTGGACATCACCAGATGGTCAACACCGAAATCAGATTGATTATGTTCTTTGCAGCCAAAGATGGAGAAGCTCTATACAGTCAGCAAAAACAAGACCGGGAACAGACTGTGGCTCAGATCATGAACTTCTTATTGCCAAATTCAGACTGAAATTGAAGAAAGGAGGGGAAACCACTAGACCACTCAGGTATGACCTAAATCAAATCCCTTATGACTATACAGTAGAAGTGAGAAATAGATTTAAGGGACTAGATCTGATAGAGTGCCTGATGAACTATGGACAGAGGTTCGTGACATTGTACAGGAGACAGGGATCAAGACAATCCCCATAGAAAAGAAATGCAAAAAAGCAAAATGGCTGTCTGAGGAGGCCTTACAAATAGCTGTGAAGAGAAGAGAAGCGAAAAGCAAAGGAGAAAAGGAAAGATATTTCCCATCTGAATGCAGAGTTCCAAAGAATAGCAAGGAGAGATAAGAAAGCCTTCCTCAGCGATCAATGCAAAGAAATAGAGGAAAACAACAGATTGGGAAAGACTAGAGATCTCTTCAAGAAAATTAGAGATACCAAAGGAACATTTCATGCAAAGATAGGCTCGATAAAGGACAGAAATGGTATGGACCTAACAGAAGCAGAAGATATTAAGAAGAGGTGGCAAGAATACACAGAAGAATTATACAAAAAAGATCTTCATGACCCAGATAATCACGATGGTGTGATCACTCACCTAGAGCCAGACATCCTGGAATGTGAAGTCAAGTGGGCCTTAGAAAGCATCACTACAAACAAAGCTAGTGGAGGTGATGGAATTCCAGTTGAGCTATTTCAAATCCTCAAAGGTGATGCTGTGAAAGTGCTGCACTCGATATGCCAGCAAATTTGGAAAACTTAGCAGTGGCCACAGGACTGGAAAAGGTCAGTTTTCGTTCCAATCCCAAAGAAAGGCAATGCCAAAGAATGCTCAAACTACCGCACAATTGCACTCATCTCACACGCTAGTAAAGTAATGCTCAAAATTCTCCAAGCCAGGCTTCAGCAATACGTGAACCGTGAACTTCCAGATGTTCAAGCTGGTTTTAGAAAAGGCAGAGGAACCAGAGATCAAATTGCCAATATCCGCGGGATCATCGAAAAAGCAAGAGAGTTCCAGAAAAACATCTATTTCTGCTTTATTGACTATGCCAAAGCCTTTGACTGTGTAGATCACAATAAACTGTGGAAAATTCTGAAAAAGATGGGAATACCAGACCAGCTGACCTGTCTCTTGAGAAACCTGTATGCAGGTCAGGAAGCAACAGTTAGAACTGGACATGGAACAACAGACTGGTTCCAAATAGGAAAAGGAGGACGTCAAGGTTGTATATTGTCACCCTGCTTATTTAACTTCTATGCAGAGTACATCATGAGAAACGCTGGGCTGGAAGAAACACAAGGTGGAATCAAGATTGACGAGAGAAATATCAATAACCTCAGATATGCAGATGACACCACCCTTATGGCAGAAAGTGAAGAAGAGCTAAAGAGCCTCTTGATGAAGGTGAAAGAGGAGAGTGAAAAAGTTGGCTTAAAGCTCAACATTCAGAAAACTAACATCATGGCATCTGGTCCCATCACTTCATGGGAAATAGATGGGGAAACAGTGGAAACAGAGTCAGACTTTATTTTGGGGGGGCTCCAGAATCACTGCTGATGGTGATTGCAGCCATGAAATTAAAAGACGCTTACTCCTTGGAAGGAAGGTTATGGCCAACCTAGACAGCATATTTAAAAGCAGAGACATTACTTTGCCAACAAAAGTCCGTCTAGTCAAGGCTATGGTTTTTCCAGTGGTCATGTATGGATGTGAGAGTTGGACAGTGAAGAAAGCTTAGTGCCGCAGAATTGATGCTTTTGAACTGCGGTGTTGAAGAAGACTCTTGAGAGTCCCTTGGACTGCAAGGAGATCCAATCAATCCATCCTAAAACAGATCAATCCTGGGTGTTCATTGGAAGGACTGATGTTGAAGCTGAAACTCCAATACTTTGGCCACCTCATGCGAAGGGTTGACTCATTGGAAAAGACCCTAATGCTGGGTAGGATTGGGAGCGGGAGGAGAAGGGGACGACAGAGGATGAGATGGTTGGATGGCATCACCGACTCTATGGACATGGGTTTGGATAGACTCTGGGAGTTGGTGATGGACAGAGAAGCCTGGCGTGCTGCAATTCATGGGGTCGCAAAGAGTCGGACACGCCTGAGCGACTGAACTGAACTGAAACTTTTTAAAAGTGATTTTCCTCTGATCTCATTCCAAATGTTAAAACTAAAACCTAGGTCTTCTGATTTCTAATCCAGTATTTTTTCCACTATACCATAGTTACTTTCTCAGGTGGAGGATAATAAATAGCAGGGAATAAGAGATTAGTTTTGCAACTGGTCATATTTAACCTTTTTAATGAATGGTCTAGAAAATATTCACAGAGCAAAAGAATGAAGTTGGACCCTTACCCTGCACAATACAGGAAGATTAACTCAAACGGACCAAAAACCTAAATTTAAGAGCTAAAACTATAAAACTCTTAGAAGAAAACATAGGAGAAAATCTTTATGACCTTTGATTTGGTAATAGTTTTTTAAATATGACACAAAAAGCACAGGCAACAAAAGAAAAAAATAAATAAAATTACACTTTACTAAAGTTTAAAACTTTTGTACATCAAAGGACACTATCAACAGAGAAAAGAGCCCACAGAGGGAGGAAATATTTTCAAATCATATATCTGACAAGGATTTACTATCTAGACTACATAAGGAACTCCTACAACTCAACAGAAAACACTTCACAAATGAGCAAAGGACTTGGATAGAGATTTCTCCGAAGATAAAAATGGTCGAGAAATACATGAAAACAGATTAAACATCATTAGTTGTTAGAGAAAAGCAAATCAAAACCACAAATGAGATACCATGAGGATGGGCTATCATTTCAAAAAACAGGGCATTGAATAACATGTGTTGACAAGGGTATGGAGAAACTGGAACCCTTGTACATTGCTGGTAGGAGTCTAAAATGGTACATCCACTGTGGAAATAAGTTTGGTGCTTTCTCAAAAAATTAAACATAAAATTACCATATGAGCCAGCAATTCCACTTCTAGGTATATACCCCAAAGAAGAGAAAATAGAGATTCAAACACAGACTCATATACCAATGTTCAAAGAAGTATTATTCACAACAGTTAAAAGGTGGAAACAACTCAAGCCAGAAGAATGAATAAAGAGAATGTGGTATATACATGCATGGAGTATTATTAAGTCCTAAAGAGGAATGAAGTTCAGATAAATGCCACAACATAGATAAACCTTGAAAGCATTATGTAAGTGAAACAAGCCACACACAAAGGACAAATACAGTATTATTCCACTCATATGAAGAATCTAGAATAGACAAATTCACAGAGACAAAAAAGCAGAATACAGGTTACCAGGGTCTGGGAGAGGCAGACAGTTATCGCTTAATGTGTAAGGAGTTTTCGCTTAGGGTGGTGAAAAAGTTCTGGAAATAGTGGTGATGGTCATACAACACTGTGAATATACTCAATGGCAAAAAATTGTAAACTTAAACATGGTTAAAACAGTAAATTTTATGTTATGTAAATTTTACCACAATAAAGAAATTAATAATGAAGACTCTGGTCCTAAATAGCTTTATCTACAGCCCCAAATCCCTTCCTTTCCCACAGCATGTACCCTGCATTCCACTCTCCCATCGAACTGCTTTCCCGGCTTCCTGTGTGCCCCTCTGTCCTCACCGCTTCCTAGGTTTGGCTGGTGAACAACTCTTCATCCATTAGGATTCATCTTCAGCGAGTCCTTTCTTTCCTGACTTCCTGAAGCAGTTAAATCAATTGTTCCTCTATACTCTCAAATCCCTTTGTAGACAGTTCTAATGTGGCATTTAACCATGCATTATGGATCATTTCTCTGTGTGTCTCTGCCATTAGATCAAGTTCCTTGAGGACTAGCACTGAATCTTATCTTTCTATTCCTAGCACCTAGTACATGGTAAACACTCAACTTTCCCAAGTAAGTGACTTATGTATACAATGTACTTTGATCATAAAGCACTAGATCAGGAAAAGAACTCATTTAGTTTTACCCTTTGTGAATTTAAGTTATTAATAGTTTCCAGTTTATGAAACAACTCCCTAATGATATGCAGTACATAAGACAAATGAATTTTTTCATTATGTTCCCATTAACTAATTCTAAGGTTTTCTTCTCTTCATATAAATGCTATTGAACCAGGGAAATATTTTTGAGTTTCTAACTAAATAAAATACTAATCTAGATGTACTATTACATGTTTCAAGGAAAAGATACATTTAATAAAGCGAAAAAGATAATGAGTTGATAATGACTGCCTTTACATGAGACTATTTTGATTATGTCTTCCAGAAAAGTAGTGTAATCAGATATGTGGATAATAGCCCTGGTGGCCCAACATATATATACGCATACTTTAAGAGCCAGTGCAAATTGTTGAATAAATCACCAAATATTTACTGAGTCCACCCTTAGGGCATAGTACCAAATATGTTAGGTGTTTACAAAATTTAAACTAAATGATTTTCAGAGTCAAGAAATTCACAGTATAAAATTGGAAGACATGAAAAAATAGATTCAGCATAAATGTACAGATACAGTTATTCACTCAACATTCATTAACCAAGTATAAAGCAGGTACTTAAAACATATGCAGATTAAGAAATATGGACTCTGCTCAAGAATTAGGTAATGTCATGCCAGGAACTGTGGGAATACAAAGATGAACAAAACATATAGCCCTATCTGGCCCACAATCAAATTATGGAGAGATAATCCTAAGTAGGTAATTACAGCAATTAACACTGATGACTCTTCCTCAAAACTCTTCCCCTTGGCCGACAGGCCACCGCAGTTGGCCACTTTTTCTTTTCCTCTCTGCCTACTGTCAGTCACTTAAACCTGCTCCTCCTCTGCTACACCCCAAAATGCTGCAAAGCTCCAACCTACATATTCGTCATCTCACTCTATAACCGAGACCATTCCTATGATTTCAACAACCAAAATCTTTTCCTAGATTGTCCTTTCTACTGAATTCCAAAAGGGCATTTTCAACCACCTACTAAGTAGTTCATCGATTTCTCAAGTGAAGTGAAAGGGAAAATGAAGTCGCTCAGTCGTGTCCGACTCTTAGCGACCCCCTGGACTGCAGCCCACCAGGCCCCTCCGTCCATGGGATTTTCCAGGCAAGAGTACTGGAGTGGGGTGCCATTGCCTTCTCCTCGATTCCTCAAACTCGACTTATTAAACTTGCACTCTTCTCAAACTAATTTCTAATCTACCTGAGTTCCTACCTCAGGTCATAGAACTATCGCCAGTATCATGGGATTCATCTTTGCCTCTCCAATCACACACCAAAGGCATTACAAAATCTTGTTAATTCTATTTCTCTCCACTTCTCTGTCTTAATGACCCAGTGCTTCTCCATCAAGGTGCCACTAGCATTTGAAGTAGAACAGTCCAGTGCTGGGACTCTCTTCTGCAGTACAGAACATCTACCATTCCTGGCTCCACACCTAAACCCATTAACACTCCCCACTGATCAGTACTAACGAAAACGCCTCCTGAGGCTGATAAGCACAGAATTATACAACGTGCTTAGTTAAAGACTCCATTATTGCCCAACTGTACTACTGAAAAAAAAATTTTTAATAAAAACCTATATTTATTTTTCCTATATTGACTTTTTCACCTCTCTAATCAATTCTCTATTCTGCAGCCAGAGGTTTAAGCTCAATTTGCTAAAGTAACTCCTCTATTTGAAGTCCTTCCATGTTTCCAGTTGTAGGAGAAAGCATTTAGTCTTTCACCATTAAATATAATGTTAGCTGTGGGGTTTTGATAGAGAACTCTGAGGAATATGAGGAAGTTTCCTTCTATTGCTATTTTGCTGAGAGTTTTTACCATGAATGCATGTTCAACTTTGTTAAATACTCTCTCTATGAGGAAATTCAATCTCACGACTTCTATTTAATATTGTACTGGAGGATCTAGCCAGTACACTATGGGAAAGAAATATAAAAAGCAGCCAACTGGAAAGGCGGAATAACTGTCTTTACAGATGACATGACCTTATCCAGAAATAATTTTAAAGAATCTACTAGAAAAACTACTACTACTGAGTTCTAATGGCTTTTTGTAGAATCCTTAGAATTCCTTAGATGCCATTAGTGCTAGAACTAATAAGCCCTAGAGCAGGGAAAGAATCAATATACAAAAATTAATAGCACTATTTCAGTTCAGTCGCTCAGTCATGTCCGACTCTTTGTGACCCCATGAACCGCAGCACACCAGGCCTCCCTGTCCATCACCAACTCCTTGAATCCACACAAACCCATGTCCATTGAGTCGATGATGCCATCCAGCCATCTCATCCTCTGTCGTCCCTTTCTCCTTCTGCCCTCAATCTTTCCCAGCATCAGGGTCTTTTCAAATGAGTCAGCTCTTCGCATCAGGTGGCCAAAGTATTGGAGTTTCAGCTTCAATATCAGTCCTTCCAATGAACATCCAGGACTGATCTCCTTTAGGATGGACTGGTTGGATCTCCTTGCAGTCCAAGGGACTCTCAAGAGTCTTCTCCAATACCACAGTTCAAAAGCATCAATTCTTCAGCGCTCAGCTTTCTTCACCATCCAACTCTCACATCCATACATAACCACTGGAAAAACCATAGCCTTGACCAGACGGACCTTTGTTGGCAGAATAATGTCTCTGCTTTTTAATACGCTGTCTAGGTTGGCCATAACTTTCCTTCCAAGGAGTAAGCATCTTTTAATTTCATGGCTGCACTCACCATCTGCAGTGGTTTTGGAGCCAAGAAAAATAATGTCTGTCACTGTTTCCACTGTTTCCTCATCTGTTTGCCATGAAGTGATGGGACCAGACGTCATAATCTTAGTTTTCTGAATGTTGAGCTTTAAGCCAACTTTTTCCCTCTCCTCTTTCACTTTCATCAAGAGGCTCTTTAGTTCTTCTTCACTTTCTGCCATAAGGGTGGTGTCATCTGCATATCTGAGGTTATTGATATTTCTCCCAACAAACTTGATTCCAGCTTGTGCTTCCCCCAGCCCAGCGTTTCTCATGATGTACTCTGCATAGAAGTTAAATAAGCAGGGTGACAATATACAGCCTTGACGTCCTCCTTTTCCTATTTGGAACCAGTCTGTTGTTCCATATCCAGTTCTAACTGTTGCTTCCTGACCTGCATACAGGTTTCTCAAGAGGCAGGTCAGGTGGTCTGGTATTCCCATCTCTTTCTCAATTTTCGGAATTCCCATTCTCTTTCAGAATTTTCTTTTTCAGAATTATTGTGATCTACACAGTCAAAGGCTTTGGCATAGTCAATAAAGCAGAAATAGATGTTTTTCTGGAACTCTCTTGCTTTTTCGATGATCCAGCGGATGTTGGCAATTTGATCTCTGGTTCCTCTGCCTTTTCTAAATCCAGCTTGAACATCTGGAAGTTCACGGTTCACGTATTGCTGAAGCCTGGCTTGGAGAATTTTGAGCATTACTTTACTAGTGTGTGAGATGAGTGCAATTGTGCGGTAGTTTGAGCGTTCGCTGGCATTGCCTTTCTTTGGGATTGGAATGAAAACTGACCTTTTCCAGTCCTGTGGCCACTGCTAAGTTTTCCAGATTTGCTGGCATATCGAGTGCAGCACTTTCACAGCATCATCTTTAAGGATTTGAAATAGCACAACTGGAATTCCATCACCTCCACTAGCTTTGTTCGTAGTGATGCTTTCTAAGGCCCACTTGACTTCACATTCCAGGATGTCTGGCTCTAGGTGAGTGATCACACCATCGTGATTGTCTGGGTCATGAAGAACTTTTTTGTATAATTCTTCTGTGTATTCTTGCCACCTCTTATTAATATCTTCTGCTTCTGTTAGGTCCATACCATTTCTGTCCTTTATCGAGCCCATCTTTGCATGAAATGTTCCCTTGGTATCTCTAATTTTCTAGAAGAGATCTCTAGTCTTTCCCATTCTATTGTTTTCCTCTATTTCTTTGCATTGATCACTGAGGAAGGCTTTCTTATCTCTCCTTGCTATTCTTTGGAACTCTGCATTCAGATGGGAATATCTTTCCTTTTCTCCTTTGCTTTTCGCTTCTCTTCTTTTCCCAGCTATTTGTAAGGCCTCCTCAGACAGCCATTTTGCTTTTTTGCATTTCTTTTTCTTGGGGATGGTCTTGATTCCTGTTTCCTATACAATGTCACAAACCTCCATCAGGTATTCTGTCTATAAGATCTAGTCCTTTAAATCTATTTCTCACTTCTACTGTATAGTCATAAGGGATTTGATTTAGGTCATACCTGAATGGTCTAGTGGTTTTCTCCATTTTCTTCAATTTCAGTCTGAATTTGGCAATAAGCAGTTCATGATCTGAGTCACAGTCAGCTCCCAGTCTTGTTTTTGCTGACTGTATAGAGCTTCTCCATCTTTGGCTGCAAAGAATTTAATCAGTCTGATTTCGCTGTTGACCATCTGGTGATATCCATGTATAGAGTCTAATCTTGTGTTATTGGAAGAGGGTGTTTGCTATGACCAATGCATTCTCTTGGCAGAACTCTACTAGCCTTTGCCCTGCTTCATTCTGTACTCCAAGGCCAAATTTGCCTGTTATTCCAGGCGTTTCTTGACTTCCTACTTTCGCATTCCTATCCCCTATAATGAAAAGGACATGTTTTCTGGGTGTTAGTTCTAGAAGGTCTTGTAGGTCTCCATAGAACTGTTCAACTTCAGCTTCTTCAGTGTTACTGGTTGGGGCATAGACTTGGATTACCATAATATTGAATGGTTTGCCTTGAAAACGAACAGAGATCATTCTGTCATTTTTGAGATTGCATCCAAGTACTGCATTTCGGACTCTTTTGTCGACTATGATGGCTACTCCATTTCTTCTAAGGGATTCCTGCCCACGGTAGTAGATATAATGGTCATCTGACTTAAATGAAGAAGTGGAAGATGGAATAAGCACAATTACATTTTTTATAGCATCAAATGCATGAAATACTTGGGGATAAATGTAATAAAATATGTGAGTCTTGAACACTTGAAAAGTGTAAAATGTGCTGCAAGAATATAGAGAAGATCTAAAACACAGAGATACTCCATGTTCGTGGATTACATAATCAATACAATTAAGATTCAGTTCACTCCAAATTGATTTACAGAGACTGATTCTGGGTTGAGTTGTATTCCCTAAAAGGTTACTTGTAAGTCCTAACCGCCCCCGCCCCCAGTACTGTTACTGTGACCTTACTTGGAAATCGTGTCATTGCAGATGTAATCAAGTTAAGATGAAGTCATACTGAATTAGGGTAGGCCTTAATCCAATATGGGCTTCCCAGGTGGTGCTAACGATAAAGAACCTCCCTGCTCATGCAGGAGACATAAGAAACATGGGTTCATTTCCTGGGTCATGAAGATCCCCTAGAGCAGGGCATGACAACCCACTCCAGTATTCTTGCCGGGAGAATCCCATGGATAGAGGAGCCTGGTGGGCTATAGTCCATGGGGTCGCAGAGTCAAACACAGACAACCAAAGTGACTCAGCACAGAGCACACACATGTAATCCTCAATTAATCCAAAATAGCTAGTCCTTATAAGAAAATAAAACAGAATTAGGGAAGAGAACTTCACATGAAGAGACAGAGATCCACAAACATGCTGGGAAGACAGCCGTGGAAGATGGTGACAGAGACTGAACTTACGCTGCCTTAAGCCAAAGAACACTTGAGGTTATCAGAAGCTAGAAGAATCTTCCCCTAGAGGCTCCAGTGGAAGCACAGTCTTGCCAAAACCTTAATTTTGGATGTCTGCTCTCCAAAACTGCGAGATAATAAAGTTCTGTTATTTTAAGCTATCCAGTTTGTGGTTCTTTGTTACAACAGCCCTAAGAAACTAATATACACAGTGAATACTCAAAAGTTATTTGATTTGTTGGCAAGATAATTGTTCTTATATAATAATATATAATTTTGCTCTCTATATATAATTTCATATATTTTAAAACTATATAGATATAGGTACATGATGTGTGGCAATGCAGTTTAGTGGAAAGGATTTATGGAATCAAGCAGATCTGAGTTTAGAATTCTAGCATTTTCTCACCTAAGCCTGTTTCTTCAACCATAAAACAAGAAGAGTTAATGGAAATACATAAAAGCCTGTCCACTACAGACTGACATTTAATAATGTTAGTTCCTTTATTTCCTGGGTGTACTGGAAGAGTTAACCTTGAAGTTTTTTTCTTTTGCCGTGCCACGTGGTTTGTGGGGTCTTAGTTCCCCAGCCAGAGATGGAACCCATGTTCCCTTCAGCAGAAGCATGGAGTCCTAACAGGGAAGTCCCTGATCTTACATTAAAACCATAACATTTTAATTGACAAAAATATATTGATCACACAACGTACTGCGTACTACAAAGATCGTAGACACATGTCCCCGCGTTCTTTCATCTTCCTTTCTTATTTCCTTATTTCTCTGCTGCTTCTTGCTCCCACGATAAGGGTCAGAGTAATCTCAGGAGGTTCCATGAAGATCATAAAGCTGATTCTTGAAAAATGTTGGCTACAATTTAAACAGAGAAATACCTAAAAGAACATTCAAGGAGATTCCTTCCACCCACTCCAGAGAGGAAAGAAACAATTCATATAATGTGGTGATGTGGTATATATCCTGATACAACAGGGAATACTTGAACTGTAACTTCATTAAGCAAGGAACTATGTTTTGTGAATGAAGACCAAAGGTTTCCGCATTTTGGCTTCCTTGTAAGAGAATTAACGTTCCCTTTGGCTAAAGTTTGTGTTCCTCTTGGCACAGGCAAGGCATGCGGTAATTTTAGTTTCTCATGATGCTTTAAGTTTCTCTTAAAGTGTTTTCCTTTTTCTGTTCAACTCCAGTGATTTCCACCCCTCTGCCTTCCCGCTCACCAATCCATTCGTTGCATCATCTAATCTACTGTGGATTCCTTCTAGTGTGTTTTCCATTTCAGTTATTGTATTCTTCATCTGTTTGGTTCTTTTTTTATATTTTCTCACTCTGTTAAAAACTTCTAACTTCTCACTCTGCTCATTCAATCTTCTCCCGAGTTCTCTGAACGTCTTTACACTCATTACCTTGAACCCTCTATTGGGCACGTTGCCCATCTCGACTTTACTGAGCTCTTTTGGGGTTTTATCTTGCTCCTTCATTTGGAAGATAGTCCTCTGTTGCCTCATTTTGCCTAATTTACTGTTTTGATTTCTAAGTATCTGGTAGGTTGGTTTCATTTCCCAACCTTGGAAAAGTGGGCTTTTGGAGATGTCGTATGCATCCCAGCAGCACACTGCCCTCCAGTCATCAGAGCCACGTACTCGAGGGGAGCCCCCTGTCTGGGCTGCGTGGGTCGTTGTGGTGGTCTACTGGGGGCAGTCTCACAGGTGTGGCTGGCCCCCAGCTCCATCGGTTGCCAGGCCTTTCCTTGTGTGGCGGCTGCTGGCCCCTGGTTGGTGAGGCTGAGGGCCCTGGGGCCCAAGGGCTGGGGCTGGCCTGCTGCTGGGTGGGGCTGGACACCGGGGTAGCTAGCTAAGGGGCTGAAGGTGGTGCTGACCTGCTGGGAGGTGAGTCTGGGGCCCAGGAGGTCCCCGGGGCTAGTGATAACCTGCTGGCAGGCTGAACAGGGTTCCCGGGGCTCCGATCGTAGGGCCCTGGGGGTCTTAGGGCTGGTGGTGGCCTGTTAGTAGATGGGCTGGGTCCTGGTACAGGGGGCTGCACTGATACAATTCTCTATCTGATAAATCTATTCTAAATATGTCTTCCAACCCATGACTTTCTTTTTCTTTCATTTTTTTTCTTAAATAGTGCCTTTTGAAGAGCAAAGCTTCGATAGTCAAATTTATCTATTTTTCTCTTTATGGTTCATGCCTTTTGTGCCCTCAAGTTCAGTTCAGTTCAGTCGCTCAGTCGTGTCTGACTCTTTGCGACCCCATGAATTGCAGCATGCCAGGCCTCTGTGTCCATAACCAACTCCCGGAGTCTACCCAAACCCATGTCCATCGAGTCAGTGATGCCATCCAACCATCTCATCCTCTGTCGTCCCCTTCTCCTCCTGCCCCCAATCCTTCCCAGCATCAGGGTCTTTTCCAATGAGTCAACTCTTCGCATGAGGTGGCCAAAGTATTGGAGTTTCAGCTTCAACATCAGTCCTTCCAATGAACACTCAGGACTGATCTCCTTTAGGATGGATTGATTGGATCTCCTTGCAGTCCAAGGGACTCTCAAGACTCTTCTTCAACACCACAGTTCAAAAGCATCAATTCTGCGGCACTCAGCTTTCTTCACCATACAACTCTCACATCCATACATGACCACTGGAAAAACCATAGCCTTGACTAGACGGACCTTTGTTGGCAAAGTAATGTCTCTGCTTTTTAATATGCTGTCTAGGTTGGTCATAACTTTCCTTCCCAGGAGTAAGCGTCTTTTAATTTCATGGCTGCAATCACCATCAGCAGTGATTTTGGAGCCCAAAAAAATAAAGTCTGACACTGTTCCCACTGTTTCCCAATCTATTTCCCATGAAGTGATGGGACCAGATGCCATGATCTTAGTCTTCTGAACGTTGAGCTTTAAGCCAACTTTTTCACTCTCCTCTTTCACTTTCATCAAGAGGCTCTTTAGTTCTTCTTCACTTTCTGCCATAAGGGTGGTGTCATCTGCATATCTGAGGTTATTGATATTTCTCCCGGCAATCTTGATTCCAGCTTGTGTTTCTTCCAGCCCAGCGTTTCTCATGATGTACTCTGCATAGAAGTTAAATAAGCAGGGTGACAATATACAGCCTTGACGTCCTCCTTTTCCTATTTGGAACCAGTCTGTTGTTCCATGTCCAGTTCTAACTGTTGCTTCCTGACCTGCATACAGGTTTCTCAAGAGACAGGTCAGCTGGTCTGGTATTCCCATCTCTTTCAGAATTTTCCACAGTTTATTGTGATCCACACAGTCAAAGATCCTCAAAAACCCACACAAATCCAAAGTCACAAATATTTTCTCCTGTGTTGTCGTCTAGAAGATTTATAGCTTTACCTTTTACATTTAGGTCCATGATCCAAGTTAAAATTTGTTTACGTTGTGAAGTAGCACAAGTTATATACCACCACCACCCACACCACCACCATAAAGATATCCAGTTGCTTTAATATCTTTTGTTGAAAAGACTTCCCTTTCTTCATTAAACTGCCTTGGCACTTTTGCCAAAAATTAACTGACCATATATCTGTGGGTCTATTTCTGCACTCTATTTCATCCCAGTGATTTATATGCCCATTTTTTTCAATAACTCCAGTTTTGATTACTGTATGTATATAGTATTATATTACTATATAACAAGCCTTGAAATCAGGGTGTATAAGTTCTCCTACTTCGTTCTTTTAAAAATTGTTTTGGCTATTCTAGGTTATTTACATTTCCATGTATTTTGGTATCAGCTTGTCAGTTTCTACAAAAAAATAAAATAACCTTCAAGAGTCTGCCAGAGTTTTTATTGAATCTTATATTAGTTTCCTAGAGCCATTATAGCAAAGTACCAGTATTCTTGCCTGGGAAAACCAAAGGTCAGAGGAGCCTGGGGGACTACAGTCCTATAGTCCACAGTCCTGGGGTCAAAAAAAAGTTGGACACTCCTTAGCAACTAAATACCAACAAAACAAACCACGAGTCCAATGACTAAAACAACCAAAAGTATTCTCTCACAGTTCTGCAGTCTATAAGTCCAAAACTGAGTTGTCTATAGGACCATGCTCTCTATTTGAAGGCCGTAAAGGATTCTTCTTGGCCCTTTTCTTAGCTTCTCATGCCTGCTGACAATCCCTGGCATTCCCTGGCTTATAAATGCATCACTCCAGTCAAGGCCTCCATCTCCATGTGGCCTTCTTCCCTGTGTCTATGTATCCTAATTTCCTCTTCTTATAAGGACACAAGAAAATGGATTAGAGTCCACTCTAATCCTATAACCCGTAACACTTCGTATCGGCACTAATGACTATCAAGAACTCATTGGAAAAAATTTTAAATATGGTCCTTCCTCAAGTAACTTAAAAATTTTGTTGAGAAGACAAAGTTAACATTTAGGAAGCTATCAGTGAAAAATTAAAGGCAAAATAATTCAGAGTGGTTCAAACAATAAATGTTAACTGTGTATAAAAAAAGTACATGCCAGGTCAGAAGTCAGAAGGCTTCACGGTCGATGTATCGGAAGGCTGGTATAACAGTAAAGAGGCAAGAGGCTAAGAGGCAAATAACAGGAAGAGAAGCGCAGAAACAGGAACTGATGTGACACAGAAAGGCAGGCGAGGAGACAAAGGTAGCAAGGCAACACATCTGCAACAGTCCGGGTCAGTAGACAGTGGGACACGGAGGCCCTCCATGGAAGGCCTTAAAGGCTGGACAGCAGAATTCTGATTTGACACAGTGAGTGACACAAGTACTCCAAAAGTAAGGTAGGAGGGAGATCTGGTTGGCTTAAGGGGGCAGGACTAACTGAAAGAAACAGAGTTTAGGGCAAGGAGACTAGTTAGGAATCTCCTGCTTCCTTTCCAATCAATTCTCTATTCTGCAACCAGAGTGATTTTTTAAAAAGTTCAATTTGACCAACTAACTCCTCTGCATGTTGAATCACTGAGTCTGAGATGCTCAAGGAATCAAAGATGATACCAAAATTTCTAACCTCAGTCTCAATAATGGCTGCAGGAGCATTACAGGGACCAGGAAGGCAGGAAAGGGATGCAGTCTGGAAAGCAGGCATGAACTCTGTATGGTTTATGAATAACTGGAGGTGGCAATTAAATGACAGCTAGAATTTGGCCAGGTTATGATGGGGAAGGCAAAAGCAGGAATATTCATGTTCAGAGTGTTAGAAGAACTGCACAAGGCTGCTCTTCAAATTACAGAGGCAGGCATCAGTGGAGGAGGAAATGGCAACCCACTCCAGTATTCTTGTCTGGGAAATCCTATGGACAAAGGAGCCTGGTGGACCACAGTCCATGGGGTCGCAAAGAGTCGGACACTTTGCGACTAAACAACAATAAAAAGGCAGGTGTCGGGGAGTCAGCTGAGACAGGCATGAGAGGAGTCAACTACACCTGTTTAGGAAAGGTGGCAAGGGTGGAGTCAGACAACCGGGGCAAAGGGCAAGGCAGGCTGGCTAGAGCTGCGACCGGATCTTAGGCAGTAACACGGACTGAATCCCATCCTGGAAAGAAGGCCGGTCAGAAATAAGGAAGTAGTTGTGGAATAACAGCTAACGTCACACTGACTAAACATTTCTTTTTTTTTCTTTTTTAACAATATGGTATGTTCAAAGCATTTAAATGAATTTATTCATTTAAACTTCACAAGAATGAGACAGGTAACTATTACTGTCCTCATTTTACAGATGTGGAACGAAGGCACAGAGAAATTCAGTGACTTGCCCAAGGTTCTACACACATTAAATGACAGTCAGGACTTGAGATCATGGTGAGTGAGAGTCACTCAGTCGTGTCCGACTCTTTGTGACTTCAGGGACTATACAGCCCATGGAATTCTCCAGGACAGAATACTGGAGTGGGTAGCCATTCCCTTCTCCAGGGGATCTTCCCAACCTAGGGATCGAACCCAGGTCTCCTGCACAGCAGGCAGATTCTTTACCAGCTGAGCCACCAGGGAAGCCCAAGAATACTGGAGTGGGTAGCCTATCCCTTCTCCAGCGGATCTTCCCCACCCAGGAATCGAACCAGGGTCTCTGGGCATTGCAGGCAGATTCTTTACCAACCTAGGTATCAGGGAAGCTCTGAGATCATGGTAGTGAACACTTATTCCGTGCCATGGTTTTTACATATATGCATTTGGTATGTATATGAGCATTGTGTACATACACACACAGTGAAGCTATTTTTTTTGGGGGGGGGGGGGAAGCAATATGTTTCCCACCCTCCTTTCTGGCACATGACCTTTTCCCTGTTCAAGCAAATGTAGGTACCACCTCAGGGAGGATTACTGTTGGTAAAGGGAAAGGAGGTCAGTCATTTACTATTTGGCTTCAAACCTCAAAACTGATTTTTTTTTATCCATTTGTAACAAAACAAGAGCTTTGGGAAGGAGTTTTTCTATGTTCAAACAGCTCTGATTTATCAAGAGCTTGCCTTGGCCCACCATAACTTTGGTACAAGATATACACTAGAAGAATTCAAGTCAGGATAGGAGAAATAACCCCACCTGAGAAAGAGAAGAAAGGGTCTTTCTCACAGAAAGAGGAAAGAAAAGGACACGTGTGTGTCACAGGTCCCCTCCTGGCATGGGCTGAACTGTGTTCCTGCAAACCCACACACTGAAGTCTCAACACCCAGGACCTCAGAATGTGCCCTATTGGAAATAAGGTCTTTAAAGAGGTAAGTAAGTTAAAATGAGGCCATTGGGGTGGGACCCTAATCCAACACGACTGGGGCCCTTATAAGAGGAGGAAGAACCCCAGGGATGAGGAGCAGACGAGGAAACCGTGTGGCGACAAGGCAGCGAGGAGGCCCTCCGCTGGCCGGGGAGACAGCTCCAGGAGAAACCACCCTGCCGGTGCAGCAGCCTTGGGCTGACAGACTCCAGGACCGTAGGAACATAAATTTCTGCTCTTTTTAACCAGCCAGTCTGTGGGATTTTGTATGGCAGCTGTAGACAACTAACACACCACTCTAGACTGAAACCCGTTAGGGAGGAAGGTTAAAAAAAAAACAAGGTAAATATAGGGGGAATCCCAGAGAAGTGGAGCTTGCTTCTCACTTTCAAGGACAATTTCAGGCTCCCTTAAAGAATTTCTGTGTTCTTATGATTGCTGGAGGGAAGGGACAGTTAGGGAGTTTGGGAAGGACATGTACACACTGCCATATTTAAAATGGATCACCAACAAGGGCCTACTGTCCAGCACAGGAAACTCTGCTCAATATTCTGTGCCAGCCTGGATGGGAGGGAGGTTTGAGGAAGAACGGGTACATGTTATACGTATGGCTGAGTCCCTTCACTGTTCACCTAAAACTATTACAACACGGTTAATCGGCTAAACCTCAACACAAAATAAAAAGCTCAAACGTAGAAAAAGAAAGAATTTCTGTGTTCTAACAGCCCAGGTAACAAACTGAAAATGGGAGGACAGAATAATAAATGGGAAGATATCCAACGTCACCTTGCTGATATCTGTGGAGCAGGGATTTCAAGATTTCCAAAGATAGTCTGACAGTGAGATGGTTGGATGGCATCACTGATGCGATGGACATGAGTTTGAGTAGACTCTGGGAGTTGGTGATGGACAGGGAAGCCTGGTGTGCTGCAGTCCATGGGGTCGCAGGGAGTCGAACATGACTGAGCGACTGAACTAAACTGAACTTGAAAAAGAGCTGCCTTACCAAAACTCCCTAAACATACATCCTACCTAAGGCAGCTATCTCATCAGGGCAAAGGAAGTTTTGGCTTGGAACATCCATGGAGTGGGCGAGGGTATACAGGGAGGTGATGCCACCTAAGGATCCTGATCTCCAAAAGACTGTGAAGCAAGTACCGAGTCAGACATCCAAACACCACTATTGATCTTAAGATAAAGTCCCTTGCGGAACCCTCAAACCACATGCAGATTTGAGGCCACTGACCACATTGCCCTGCGGATATAGAAGATTTAACCTACATCTCCGACACGACTGTGACAATGAGAATCTTAATAGTCAGGATACCTTAGTCTGTAACCAAGGAACTCTCAACGTGACTGGCTTACACAACAGGAATTTTTTAAACTTTGCTTATTTATTTGTTTTTGGCTGCACTGGGTCTTCAGTGCTGTCTGGCTTCTCTCTAGTGGGGCCAGCAGGGAATCCCTTCCCATTGCGGTGCTCGGGCTTCTCCTGCTGCGGAGCACAGGCTCTGGGTGCACCCAGAGGTTTCAGGAGCTACGGCGCACGGTCTCGGTAGTTGCAACTCTGGGCTCTAGAAAACAGGCTCAGGAGTTATGGTTGCACGGGCCTCAGTTCTCCGAAGCATGTGGGACGTTCCCGGGTCACAGACTGAACCCATGTCTCCTGCATTGGCAGGCAGATTGTCTACCACTGAGCCACCAGGGAGGCAGTGAAGCCCCAGGAATTTTTCTTTATTTCACATAGCAAGTGCCAATATACTATTGTAACACTCCACTTTGCCAACTTCAGTGCCTCAGCCATTCCTTAGCTAACTTTTCTGGCACTCTGGTTACCCTGATTTCAGGTATCACGTGGTGAAGCAACAGCATCTGGTAAAAGAGACCGACTGCCTCTTCAAGTGTGACTCTTTGAAGAGTACTGCTCAGGTACTTTGTGGAATGTCCCTGAATGTGAGTTTGTCTGATGCTTTCTTATGATTAGACTGGGGATTTTTGAATTGGGGGAAGAATATCACTGAGGTGCAAGTATGACTCTTTTAAGGAGCAAAGAAGCTTCCCCTCGCAACTCACTAGCCAGCTCCTTCCTAAACTAAGCACTGGGAATAATGAAATTACCGTAATCAGTTCAGACCAATCAGGACACAACCCTGAGTCATCAGGAAGGATATATACCAAACCAAGGGGATACAAATGACTACTGAAGGGGTCCGCACCAGTATGTGCTATAGGTAAAAACCCTGAAAGGCAGAGAGAGCTTTCACTTTAAAGAGACTACACTAACATGAATAGACATTAAAACAAGTCTAGTTTAAAAAGGAAGACACTTGTGTCAATTTACTTGTTTCTCCAACATTATCACCATCCGGAAGGATTTTAGATCATTTACACATGATAAATCTCTCTTCTCAGCTCTTGAGGGAGTAGCAGGAATAAAGGAAACACCTCTAAAAGACAAATTTCATCTATAGCTCATCTAGATACCTAGGGCAACATTTCCCAAACTAGTGTGCTTTGCTACATTCTTCTGCACCATGGTAACAAGTAGGCCATGAAAATAGTAATCTGTGATCAAATTAACTAATAGAGACTAAGTTAAACAAAATTAAACAGGCTTCTTTACTAACGCATCTCTCAGAGCCTTTATATGCTAGCAGGATTATAAATTTGAAGAGGAGGATATACTACTCACACTGTTTAACATTTTCCTCCAAAAAGGTTTTCCATTTTTGTCCTGACCATCTATGAACAATTACTAGGACAGTATTCTGTTCAGCACCACCTTGAGAAACACTGCTGTAAGCAGAAACAAAGACTCAAGAATATAGTTTATTATTATTAGCCAGTTGGGGGGAGGGGGAAATCAGCAAAAAATAAGTATACTGAAGAAGGAAGGAAGCAAATCCAGAGAATTCAATGATAAAGAGGCGAGAAATAAGATAGTTCCCAAAATGTTAGAGACAATCAATTATTGAGAAATTGAACAGAATAAGAATAAAAATGCTTTTTGATTTGACCAGTAAGACTGCCATTTGTAACCTTCAAGAAAATAGCTTCAGAAAAGAGGAGGAAAGAAGGATGGTATACAGAATGAAAAAAATTAGGATGGGGATGAAAAAAGAAATGCATGAAACATTTATAGATCACCAATAACTAGAGTTTAGCAGTGAAAGTAAAAACAAAGACATTGGTTGACTGGAAGAATGGAGTATATGGAAGAATACAAAAAATTTTAGAACAGCGAACACCTACATATGGTTGAAGGTAGAAGTGAAAACCTACTGAAAGAAACTGGTAATCACAGTCCAGTAGATGGAAGAAATGGAATCAGAGTATAAATCACTAGAAAAGACTTATCTTTCTTTCCAGATTGTAGAGAATTTGAATAGTAATGCCTAACCATTCAAGTCTGAAGATCTCCTTTTAATACTCCAAAATTTCATGGATATCTGTTTATTCCACCCCAGAGAACTTTTCAGTCTATCGAGTTCAGTATGTAGCATAAGTTTGCTGATCTGTTGCTCCTCTTGGAAGCTATGTTATCGTGAAGGTGTGGGCTATCGAAAAGCACTTACATCAAGTGCTTTTGTGGGCCTCAATCTTCACGAAATAAGAAATAAAGTAGAGGTTGGTGACAATGAGGAAACTGGGAGCTCAGGAGATTTTAATTTATAATGATTAACTGTAAATAAATGACACACAAATAAAAACCTATAATGGGAACACACACAGACACACACACACACACTGTGAAGATTACCAAAGGAGGGTCCAGAGAGAAAGGTATCTATTACACTTATCCCATCCAGAAATTTTCACAGGTCCATCAGCAAAAACTGCACAGGTCATTAGTTCCCAATATGCTGGTGAGAACAAAGACTACTCAGCATGGGTCCAGTTACAGTCTGGCTTTAAACTTTCACAACTTAAACTTGGCCCTTCCAAGGCCAACCCTAAGAGTCACGCATACAAAATTGTGTTTTCATTTGCTTTCAAGACCAATCAGGACAATGACATGAGATTCTGTTGCTTAGAACGTTATTTTTAGAGTCTATCTTTCGGGTTGATTTCACTAACAATTCAAATTGAGTACATAATTTTGGATTATCTATGTCCAAGTCACAAGTGTGGCTCGTATGTGGCTCCACAGCCCACCTATAAAAATATTTTGATCACAAAAAAAGGCAGTAATTCTGATTCTTTAACTGCTTAATACTTAACCCTATTTTAGGAGAAATTAGACTGATTAAAAAATATATGGTGATCGCCATAAGTAGAAGGGTTAGAGGAGGCCACATTCTTTAAATAAAGACATTAATAAGGACCAGTGAGCACGGAATAAAGGACAGGGCAGCAATACTCACGCCAAATCCGGCCGTCTGCAGCCCTGCGCTCCTGCAGACGCAGGCGGCCGCCCCACAGACGGGCCAGCTCAGCACAAGTGCCAGCTCAGCAGCCCGGCTTGGGGAAAAGGCGGCATCCACGGAGGCCACCCTTGAGAACCAAACACAGTTTCGTCTGGCAGGGACCAGAAAACGTGGCCGTGGCGAACCAGTGAAGGCCTGACAGAAACGGGGCTGTTGGCGGCAAGGGGAGCCTCCAAGGCTGCGACTCCGGAAGGCAGAGGCAGCCTCGGCCGCGCGAGCAGCCCGCCACGGAGCTGAAGGAAACTGCGGGCGCCGGCGGAGGCGGCTTGGTGCTTACCTTGTCATCCTCGCATCGCTTCCCCAGGCCCTCCCGGGCCTGCAGCCGGCTGCTGAGGCGGCCGTAATCGGCCTCCTTCTGGTCAATCTGTTTCTTGTGCGAGTCCACCAAGAGCAAGAGGTCCGAATTGCGCTTCTCCAGGCGCCCGCGGGCCACCTCGGTGCGCTGGACCTGGCCCTGCAGCTCCGCGACCTCCTCCTGCAGCAGGACGTGGCGTGAGGAGATGCTCCAGTAATTGAAGGCGAGCACCGCGATCACCACCAGCAAGGCCGCCAGGACCAGGGAGGGCAGGCGGCCGGCCCGCCGGTTCGCCCCGAAGCCCACCATGGGGCCGAGGCAGGCCGCGCCCCGGAGCCTCGGCGCCGACACCTGCGGGCAGAAGCTCAGGCCGCAGCTGAGGCGCTGCCCGCGGGACGCGGCCCCAGGGCCGGCAGAGGCTGGAGGCCGGCCGACGCGCCCGCCCGCGAGCCGGAGAAGGGGGCGGGGCCGCCAGGCGCAGGCCCCTCCCCGCCCCCCCCGTCAAAGCCGGCCGAGGCGCGTTCCCTAGGCTTTCCTCCAGACCCTGCACCAGCGGGGCGGAACGCGGAGGAGCCGGCGCCCGCACCGCAAGCCCGACACCTCAGCGTTAGGAGGCGGGGAAAGAGGCCGGAAGGGGTGGGCCTAACTATGGCCCCGCCCATCGGCGGGTCCGCGTCGCCAAGGGAGCCATTTCCTAGTTTCCGTCGACGCTTCCTCTTCTCGCGAGAAACTAGACTTCCCTCGGTGCTCGCAGCCTTGTCTCGCGAGGGTTCTCTCTGTGTGGAAGTGTATGGTCGTTTTGGCTGCGTGAGCTCTTGTACCTGAACCGGAATCCCTTCGGCTTTTACCTGGTTAGTGTCAGACTTTATTTTGGGGGGCTCCAAAATCACAGCAGATGGTGATTGCAGCCATGAAATTAAAAGACGCTTACTCCTTGGAAGGAAAGTTATGACCAACCTAAATAGCATATTTAAAAGCAGAGACATTACTTTGCCAACAAAGGCCCATCTAGTCAAGGCTATGGTTTTTCCAGTGGTCATGTATGGATGTGAGAGTTGGACGGTGAAGAAAGCTGAGCGCCGAAGAATTGATGCTTTTGAACTGTGGTGTTGGAGAAGGCTCTTGAGAGTCCCTTGGACCGCAAGGAGATCCAGCCAGTCCATCCTAAAGGAGATCAGTCCTGGGTGTTCATTGGAAGGACTGATGTTGAAGCTGAAACTCCAATACTTTGGCCACCTCATGCGAAGGGTTGACTCATTGGAAAAGACCCTGATGCTGGGAAGGATTGGGGGCAGGAGGAGAAGGGGACGACAGAGGATGAGATGGTTGGATGGCATCACCGACTCGATGGACATGGGTTTGGGTAAACTCTGGGAGTTGGTGATAGACAGGGAGGCCTGGTGTGCTGCGATTCCTGGCGTCGCAAAGAGTCAGACACGACTGAGCGACTGAACTGAACTGAGCCCTTGACCCACGGTCTAGGCCCTCTGAGTTTTCGGTTTTGAGGACGTCTGAGGCTGCTACCGCTATGTAGGGAAAACAGGTGAGCTGCGGGCAGAAGGGGCGACAAGAAGGATCTTGTACTTGCTTCAACAGATTTTCTGGCTTGTGCTGACATTGTGAAGAGAAAACCACCAAAAGAAAACGACCATGAAATAGCAGTGGCCCAAATATTACGGAGAAAAGCAAGAAGAACTAGAATTAAGCTTTATGATTGAAAGTGGTGGTGCCAGCCTGGTTTCCAACGGTACTGCTTTCACCCTGAGGGAGAGAACTTCAGAAAGGGTGAGCTTTTAGAAACTTCCTAAACTCGCTGCTGCTTTTCCTTCGAGCTAGGCTTCCAAGTAGAAAGTCCAGAAGCTGCCCACAATGAGTAAATAACTCTTGCAGTTACTGATAGCAAGCACATTCTAGGAGAGAAATAATAGCTCTCTTACAAATTGTTTCTGCATGCTTTGTTATTGTTTAGTCGCCAATTCGTGTTCCATTCTTTGGGACCCCATGGACTGTAGCCCTCCTGGCTCCTCTGTCCATGGAATTTTCCAGGCAAGAATATTGGGAATGGGTTGCCATCTCCCTCTGCAGGGAAACTTCCTGACCCAGGGATTGAACTAGTGTCCCCTGCCTTGGCAGACAGATGCTTTACCATTTGAGTCACAAGGGAAACCCTTTTCCATATTATCCTCTCAGCAGCACAGTTTTAGGGATGAGGAATCGAAAACACAAAGATGTCCCAGAAACTTTCTCAAAGTCCCGTATCTTGAGCCAAAATTAGGCTTGAATTCGGATCATTGGTGTCTAACATCATTGCTCTTTGCAGTTATAATAGGCTTCCAGGCTAACTGTTGCTACATGTTTGGCTTTAATTAAAGTGATGCAGAAAAAGCCCCTACTTTTTATTTTTTCTGCATATTTTACTTTGCCCTTGCACGAAAGTTTTAAAACTTTATTGGCTGTATCCTGTTTAAGGAGAAGGTGGTGCTGATTTATTTTTTTCAGACCTCAGGTTCAAGAACATACATGAGCATAAAGCCCCCCAAATGCAAAAACTTTGGTATTTTCATTGAGATCAGAGTGGTATGATTCTGAGGCAGGAAGACTTGTCATAGAATAATTATTCTGTGCTTCCTATCCATTTAAAAATTAAAGTTACCTGCCTAATAGTCCTAGAGTAGCCTGGAAAAATTATTGAACCCTTGAAGAGTGATGATATCTCTCCCACAGATACAAAACATAAAAACACCAAAATTATTAATATTTACTTCACATCAAGCTTGATTCCTTTGCTCTGGTTTTGTAAGATCCAAGAAAGGACAACCTCAAAGGACAACCAGACTTAGGCGAAAAAAAAGCAAGACAAAAATGGGAAATCCTTGATTATAACGGATTCACCTATCCTTTCCTCAATTTCATGTTGGCCTTGCTCTGCTTAGCCTAGCAATTGAAAATTAATCCGTAAAGTGATGTTAACTGCTTAAGATGTTACTCTTTCTTTATAGAAAGTGTTTTCATTTTTATATGAGATTCTGGCATGTAAAAGTATGTTATTACTGTCACATTCACATACATTTTTTCATCAGGTGCTTAACTCTTTGCTAGATGTGGAAGTAACTTGCCCAGAGTCATACATCTAGTAAGGGCAGGGCTGAAGCTGGAAAACTAATCCTCTTTCCACTCTTCCCCAAGGGACGAAAACTTTTTTTTAATCTGCTTTGATGGTTACCTCTTCAAGCTCTTCTCCCTGTTAAAGAGCCCAAACCAGATGTCATCAAGACAGTGTGTAAGTGCTGTATTGAGGGGTTTTCCAGGTGGCTCAGTGATAAAAATCCTTGTGCAATACAGGAGATGTAGGTTGGATCCCTGGGTCAGGCAGATGCCCTGAAGAAGAAAATGGCAACCCAGGCCAATATTCTTGCCTGGAAAATTCCATGGACAGAGGAGCCTGGCAGGCTACAGTCCATGGGGGTTGTAAAAGAATACATCTGACAAAGTGGCTCTGTTACGGAAACCGCTTGGCTCCCAGGGGGAAGGAAGGCTATTTCATGTTCTCTCTTTCCCCTTGTCTCACGGTCAAGCCATTCATCTTGAAAAGTAGGAGCTTCCCTAAACCTAGAGCTCTTGAGCCCGGAGTCATTACGTTTCTCCAGATAAGCTCATAAAATCAGTCCCATAAAGGCTTCTGTGTACTGTTTGGATCCTCTAGATAGTCTTGACCACAATTGGGACTGTTTGAAATTCTACCGAGACTGAGGCAACCCCTCCTAGAAGGGTGCCCTGATCCTCAGCCTGTTCAGTTGGGAGCCGCAGATACAGGGGCGAAGTAAGAGGCCAGGAGGCAGCTGAAGGTTCACACCCAAACCTGCACCCTTAGGACACAAGTCTGGCGTGTCTCACAGAGCAACACCTAGGGCACTTCTACCCACTTCTCTTGTTTTCTACAGAACTGGTCAAGTTGTAAAACAGTATCATAATTAAGACCCTTCAGCCGGCCAGTGTCCCCCATCTTCCAAAGCATACTGTGGCCGTTCAGTATCACAGAAGATCAGGCGTGTCTTTTTAAATTCTGGGGATCAAACTTGTCCCAGTTTTTTAAAATACATTTTAAAGGAGTGGTTCTGGAACTGTTAGCTCCCATCTGTAAGAGCGAAAAAAGTGGCATCCACAGCCGTGGCTTCTTTCCACCACAGGCGTCCCTCCCTGCTCTGAAGGGGGTGTAGACAGACTCCCCCCCCCCCCCGAAGCTTTCCTTCCCTGGCTGGACTCAGTCTGTGCCTCAGCGGCCCCTCCCGGTCCTGCCACCGAGGCGGGGTGGAGACGCACCAGGTCCGCCCAGATGGAGCTCTCGCTGCTCAGCACCGAGGCCGTGAGTGTCTGACGCCACCCGGGGTGGGGCCCAGGAGCCTTCTGGTCCTAAGCTAGGACCTCCCTCTCTCCGGGAAGCGTCCCTCTTGGGTGTGCCTGCGCGCATTCCTGAGTACAGTCCTGACCCCGGGAGAAGTGCTGAGTCAGAAAGGGACGAGCCGCAGCCAGGTGTCCCTTGGGAGCGTCACCACGCCAGCGTGAGCGAGAGCGAGAGAGAGGGTGAGGGAAAGAGCGGCCTTGTCCTCGCGTTGTTAGGGCCGCTCCTTCCAGTTCGCTCCCACGGATTCCACAGAAAGAATGTCGAAGGAGTTGGGACACAAGCCATTGGAGAGCCTCCTCTGGTCCACTAAGCTACGGTTACCGAAGGAAGAAGCCCGCCGTGCTTCCTGAGTTGGCTTTAACCTGAGAGATTCTCTTGGAGCTAGAGCTCCATCTAGCTTCCAACTGCTAGCAAGGCTCAACGCTTCCTGACTACCGATCCAAGCTGGGGACCTAAGTAAGAGTGCACAGTAACAGCACAGACCTCAAGTCCCTTGAGAGTCTGTGATCCGACAGATTAGGTAGTAGTTCTGAGTCTTTTAGTAAAAGAAAAGAAGAAAAAGTATAAGGAAGCAAAAACAAACTTATAAATAGGGTAATCATAATGTTTATGGCATATGGTCATTGTGTGAATTAAATGAGTTAATACAGCAGTGCTTAGAACAGGCACTTAGCAAATATTCAATCAATGTAGCTACTACTGCGCTCACTTTGGCAACACACATACTAAAATTGGAACAATGCAGAGATTAGCCTGGCCTCTGTGCAAAGATGACACGCAAATTCGTGAACCATTCCATAATTTTTTTGTGGAGACATGGATGGACCTAGAGACCGAGTGAAGTAAGAGAAAAACAAATGCCATATATTAACGCATATATGAGGGATCTAGAACAATGGAACAGATGACCTTATCTGCAAAGCAGAAGTAGAGACACAGACATAGAGAACAAACGTATGGGTACCACAAGGGAAAGGAGGGGTGGGAGCAATCAGGAGATTGGGAGTGACAGACAGACATTATTGACAGTGTGTATAAAACAACCAATGAGAACATTCATTAGAGCACGGGGAACTCTCCCTGACACTGTGGTGGCTTAAATGCAAGGGAAGTCAAAAGAGAGGATATATGGCAATGGCACCCCACTCCAGTACTCTTGCCTGGAAAATCCCATGGATGGAGGAGCCTGGTGGGCTGCAGTCCATGGGGTCGCTAAGAGTCGGACATGACTGAGCAACTTCTTTTTCACTTTCCCCTTTCATGCACTGGAGAAGGAAATGGCAACCCACTCCAGTGTTCTTGCCTGGAGAATCCCAAGGACGGCGGAGCCTGGTGGGCTGCCGTCTATGAGGTCGCACAGAGTCGGACACGACTGAAGCGACTTAGCAGCAGCAGCAGCAGCATGTATATGTATAGCTAATTAACTTTGCTGTACAGTGGAAACTAACACGACTTTGTAAAGCAACTATAACCCAACAAAAACTAATAAAAATACTGTTGCTACTACTGTTGCTACTACTGCAGCAGTGGTTTTCAGTTTGTGGTGGGGGAAGGGATGAGTCTATTTGTTCACTAACCTTTGTCTGTATATTGAATAAATAATTTCTGCATAATCTCACCACTTTTTTTTTTTTTAAAGTCTGAGGTGCTATGGTGATGAATAAAATAAAAACTTATTTAATAATTACTAGTGATTTATAACCTTTTCCATTATATATTTTCTTCATCAGTGAACACTAAACATAGAATTGCTATCACATGACTGTAAACTATCTGTACAGTCTCCGACGTCATAAAAGACATTCTTAGAGTCAAAATATTGGTAAACTCAAACCTAAAGGGCTGTGGCTTTAGTAAGACTGCAACCCAGCATCCATCAGCCTTTCCAGCCTTATTTTTTCCCTCTGTCCTATGCCCTAGCTCTAAGGATATCCTGTTTGTCAGGCTATATCATGTCTCTGACCCTTTGTTTGACTGTTGCATATTGGAAAGCTTCCCCAGCTTACTTTCTTTTTTCATGACCATTTATTGATGAATTTCTCCATTATTAATAATAGTAATACAGATCTCTCAGAACCCGTATGGTCACAGTTATATTATTAGTATAATTGTTGATTGAGAAAATACTCACCTGAAAATTTTACTATGAAGTGAGTAATCTTCTAAATGAGTGTAATTTTTATTGAAATACAGTTGACGCACAACGTCACATTAGTTCAGGCTATATAGCAGTGTGACTCAGTTATATATATTTCTCAGGTTATATTGTGTTACAGGTTACTACAAGAACTGAATGTAATTCCCCGTGTTATACAGTAAATCCTTGTTGCTTATCTGTTTGATGTGTAGAAGTTGGTATCTATTAATTCCATGCTCCTGATTTCTTTCTCCTCCCCTCCCTCTGGTAACCATAAGTTTGCTTTCTATATCTAGAGTCTGTTTGTTTTGTATATAGATTCACTTGTATTATTTTTTAGATTCTATGTATAAATGATACTGCACAGTACTTGTGTTTGTCTGACTTACTTCACTATAATATTCCCTAGGTCCATCCATGTTGCTGCAAATGGCAATATTTCATTTTTTATGCTGAGTAATATTCCATTGTATATATGCACATATATACATACCACGGGCTTCCCAGGTGGTGCTTATAGTAAAGAACTTGCTTGCCAATGCAGGAGACATAAGAGACATGGGTTTGATCCCCAGGTTTGGAAGATCCCCTGGAGGAGGGCATGGCAACCCATTCCAGTATTCTCGCCTGGAGAATGTCATGGACAGAGGAGCCTGGTGGGCTCCAGTCCATGGGGTCACAAAGAATCGGACATGATTTACCTGGTGCCTGGAACAGTGGCCAGGGTGGGCAGTGTCCACTTGTCTGGCTCACTTTGGCCCAGCAGTGGCAGAGGGCCACTGTTGGCCTGGCATGCGTGCTAAGTCATGTCTGACTCTGCGACCCCATGGACTGTAGCTCTCTAGGCTCCGTGTCCATGGGATTCTCCAGGCAAGAATACTGGAGTGGATTGCCATGCTGTCCTCCAGGGAATCTTCCTGACCCAGGGATCGAACCCATGTCTCCTGTGTCTCCTGCAATGGCAGGCGGGTTCTTTACCACTAGCACCAGCTGGGAGGCCCAGTAGAACTTGTCAAAGCCCGGAGCAAGGGACCTGGGCAGAAGCACCACACTGGCTGACTGGATCCTTGGGTTTCTCAGAAAAGGGAAAAATGCAGTCTATTCCTTCTTGTAGAGCCTTTATAATTCAACTTTTAATGGAAGCATAACACATACAGAAAAATGCACCTACGTATATGGCTTAATGAACTTTCATGAGATGAACAGACCCATGGAACCAGCATCCTGGTCAAGACACAGGGTGTTGCCAGCATCCCAGAACCTCCCCCACCATGGCCTTTCCAGTCATCCCCCTCCACACCCCCCATGAGGGTAACCACTACCCTGACTTCTAAAACCACAGATTACATTTGCCTGTTCTTCATACGTGTTCATCCTGTGAATCATACAGTATGTGTCTTTTAAGGCTATGTTTCTTTGTTCACCAATAGTGGGTTCATTCTCACTGATGTGTGGTACACTCCTTGTTCAGTCGCTCAGTCATGTCCAACTCTTTGTGACCCCATGGACGGTAGCACGCCAGGCCTCCCTGTCCTTCACCATCTCCCAGAGTTTATTCAAACTCATGTCCTTCAAGTCAGTGATGCCATCCAACCATCTCATCCTCTGTCGTCCCATTCTCCTGCCCTCAATCTTTCCCAGCGTCAGGGTCTTTTCCAATGAGTCAGCTCTTCAAATCAGGTGGCCAAAGGATTGGAGGGTCAGCTTCAGCATCAGTACTTCCAGTGAATATTCAGGGTTGATTTCCTTTAGATACACTCATTACCACACTGCTTGTATCCCAAACTGTTGCTGACGGACATCAGGATCCTTTCCAGCGTAGGGTTTTTACAAATGGTGCCATGGGGAACACTTTAGTTTGTGCATTTTGGGCACACACATGCCTGTGCTGTTTGGCACACACCTACAGTTGTAGGAAATATACTTGCTCAGCTTTAGTAAATACTGCTAAGCAGCTTCCAAAGTGGTTGTGATACTGACCAGGGTTCTTGGCCTTCCCTAGTCAACAGAAATTGATGAGGCCAGGCCAAGACATTCAGGCAAGGCTTTATTAGGGTTCCTGTGGTTGCAGGAGGGAGCGAAGACAAGTAACAGGTCCCTTTGCCTGCTCCCTGAGGCCAGGTGAGCTGGTTCCTTGTATGGGGTGAGGGTGGGAGTGTGTCCAGGGGTCAGCAAGACGGTGACTTCAGTGTTCTGCCCACCTCTTTATGGTTTTGAGTGCAGGGGGCATGTGAAGTACCCTGCTTTTGCTCCTGAGACACAATTTTTGCTCCCAGCTCTTTAGAAGTGGCAGTTGGGTTTTTGGTCTTTTTTCTATTTTTTGCCCAGAATTTACCCCAGCTGCGCATGCATGCAGTTGTTTTTAGTCCATGTAGTTTCTTTGCATCCGATTGCTTGAGGAGATGTTTGTCCAGGTGCAAGCACTCCAGCACTCCAGCACAGGGTCCTAGGTCCCTGCCTGTCTCGGTTTTACCGATTGACATTCCCACCAGGGTCGTAGAGTTGGTTGCTCCGTATCCTCTTCAACATTTGGTATTGCCTGCCTTTTTCATTCCAGCCTTTCCAGTGGCATCAAATGGTGATTTTAATTTGCATTGCCCTGATGAGTCATGCAAATGAGTGCCTTTTTGTATGTTTCATTGCCCCTTTGGGTAGCCTTTCTGGGAAAGAGACGGTTCACATGTTTTTTGTCTGGGCAGGTTCTTAACTGAGCAGGCTCGTAGAAGCCTTGACTCCCTCCAAAGAGACAGTCTTAGAGGAAGATTGCCCCGCCACGCCTACCACGTGCACGCCGCATTCTCCTCTGGGGACAACCAGCCCGTCTCTGGAATGGGAAGTCCTTTGCTTCTGGAGGCAAACAAACCGGGTTTGAATCCCAATTCTGCCTCTGACCAGTGCAATGACCCTGGGCTTGGTTTTGCCATGGATTAGATGGCAGTAATCGTACCTACCTCAAAGAGAACTCCGTGAGTCCTTTCCTATACGCAAATTACCCAACCCATGGGGGTTCAGAAAGTAGGGGCTGGAGTTACATTCATTCAGCAAATCTTGTGAGGACGTTTAGAATTACTGTACAGGGTTTCCCTGGGGGTCCATGGGTCCCAGTGAAGGGGTGCAGGTTCAATCCCCACTCAGGGAACTAAGACCCCACACGCCACATGGCATGGCCATTAAAAACAGGATGATGGCGCAGAAGAAGCATCCCTACTGGCTCAGACGGTAAAGAACCCACCTGGAATGCAGGAGACCTGGGTTCGATCCCCGCGTTGGGAAGATCCCCTGAAGAAGAGAATGGCTATCCATTCCAGTATTCTTGCCTGGAGAATTCCATGGACAGAGGAGCCTGGTGGGCTACAGCCCATAGGGTCGCACAGAGTCGGACATGATTGAGCGGCTAACACATTTTCAAGGTACAGAAGAAATATTTAATGACATTAAAAGAAGTTTGGGATGTATCATTAAAGGAACATTACTAGGTAAGAAAATAGTAGTCTCAGCATATTCTCCTTTTTCAAGAAGATAAGAGAAAGAACTGGAAGGAAACACATCTTCATGTTCATCATGGTTATCTCCACTGACAAGATTGTGGGTGATTTTAATTTTCTTTTTTATGCTTTCCTTAATATGCTAAAAATTATGCAATAAACAGGTGTCAATCTGTAACTGGAGGAAAAACAAATAAGAAAAGTTATGTTTCCAAAAAAGGCTATTTCTTTTAAAAAGAAGGTCACCCCAAAGAAAAACATGATTGTTCTCTTGGAGAAATGATCTTGGTGACAAATATCCTAAATGCCAGACGTGCTCTATCAGCGTGTGGACGTTTCTTTTTTGCAGTAACATTTATCAGTTAATATTTTGTGAATGCTTATTATATGCCAGACTGTCTGTGCTAAGAAATTTATGTGTGGAATCATCTGTACTTTATACAAGAAGCGAGTAAGGCTCAGAGAGATGGAGGGACTTGCCCAGGCTCACACAGCTGGTGTGTGGAGGGGTCAAGCCTCAGAGGTGACCCCTGAGTCCCTCTCAGGTCACTGCTGGGCTGCGGGCACAACTCCCCACCCCGCCGCCACGGGTCCACCACCACCTCGGGCACCTTCCTCCTCAGGGATGGAGTCGTGAAGCAGATGCAGTCCTCTGCAGGGAGAGTCTGGGACTGGATCCCACTCTGACTGCCTGGAACTCATTACTTCAAAGCCTGCAGTGCCTGCCAATGCTACAGACTTTCCAGAGAAGGAGAAGGACACCCCCGCTGCCAAAAGCCCAAGGAAGCTGGCTGCATGCCTCAACCAGCGCGTTCCAAAAATAATCTAGAGTGAGTGGAAGGGAATTCAGCCAGCCCGGAGGCCTCCCAGCCCCTAGCCACCCCTTTCTTACCTCTGAAGCCTGTTTCCAGAGCAGACTGGATAACTACCATAAATCACGAGGTAAATAAATGCACACAAAGCTTCTCTGTTTCCTTTTTAATTAAGTGCATTTCTGAAGGCTTTGTGTTTTGGTTTTGTTCACCTCGACTGCCTGTCATAGAGTCACCGCATTGTCCCCGTCAGTAACAGGACATGGAACAGAAGTCTCTGTGGTGCCCTTTTGGAGGGGGCTGTGTACACGTGAGGCAGGGCTACTCTATGGTCTGCCCTCTCTGGCTCCATCTAAGGTCATGACAGCGTTTTCTTTGTAGAGAGGAATGAAATGAGTCCTCTGGGTCCTTTTACCCAAAGAGCAATGTTTTCCTTTTTTTTTTTTTTAATTTAATAACGAGAGAGAGAAAAAAGGAAGAAGCAAAAGCCTTTTAACATTCCTAATTTGATTTAAACCCCTGGAAGACCTAGTCCCAAGCTGGAGAGCTCCCGCTGGCCCACAGAAACAGCCGCTTTCCTCGTGAAGAATTCTGGCCTCCACTGCTGGAGAGGCTTCCTAGAGAGAGAAATGCGAGGCTGGTCCCAGTGGTCCCAGCCATGTCAGTGGACACTCCAGACGTGTGTGGAAGATACCAGCTCGGTGGGCCAGCCCTGGAGACACCACGTGGAGCAGAGGAACCACGCCACTGTGCCTAGCCTCGGTGTGGATTATGAGAATTACGGTTTAAGCCATCAAGTCTGGGGGTGCTTTGATAGGCAACAGTAGATTCTGTTGGCCCACAAATAGCAACAGAGGACAGATATGTCCATAAACAATGAAAATTGTCCTATTTGAGTATTTTAATCTGTATTGCTCGTGGTTCCACCATAACCAGAAAGGTCTTTCTTATTGTGAAATTTTGCTGGGGTTTAGGTTGGAGAAAACACCTGCTTTCTCTTGTAGGACCTTTTGGAGCCTCGAGTGTCATTCCTGGCATATAGTACAGGGAAGACCAGTCTATGTGGGGAGACGTGGTCTCAATCAAAACTAAACTAAAATGTAGCGTAATCTGGGGAAAGCTCTCCCAGGAGGGAGCACCTTCTCATCGTCAGAGGCCATGGGGGTTCTCCCCGTGGGTCTGTGGGCACCGGGCAGAGCTGGGTGGGACGAGACCTCACACCTGAGTCTGGTCCAAGGCATCAGCTCCTTCCAGAAAGTTAAGCAGTGGTCAAGGAGACTCTCCTGCTCTGACTTTCTGTCTCCCAGTTAGAAGCTGGGAGTCTTGCGAGTTCCTGGGAACGGACATGGCTGGTGTTTCCAGGGAATCTTTTTTAACATCTAGCAACACTCACCCCTACTCACGCTGGACGTGTTTCTGATGTTTGGTTTCTTTTGTAGAATCAAACTCCCTATGGCAGAGGGAAGGCAGGACGCCAGGTGGAATGGGAAGGTCGCTACGCCATCCCTGAATGGGCCACGGAGGGCCTGGGGCACGGACAGAGAGGGCAGATGAGAACCCACCGCTCCGGGAAGGGGCGGGGTCAGCATCGGGACCGCCTCCCAGCCCGCCCAGGGCCGCTCCTGGCGCTGCCCTGGGACGGCTGCTGCTGGCAGCAAGCTTCCCCCCTACGCTCGCCCCTCGTGCCTCCGTTTCTAAAGAGAAACCCCTGACACTTCAAGAGCTTTGCTCATGCCCTTGGCCTGGCCTGGAATGTCCTCCCTGCCTCTCTCCCGAAGGTCTTTCCATTCCTCAGAACGGGTTCAGAATCTTCTGCCTCCACGAAGCATCCAACAGGCTCACACTGGCTGGTGCTGGGCTGCCTTGCCACCAAAGCATTCTCTGAGCCACTGGTTTTGGCCTGCAGTTACAATTGGCCGGATGTTCTACTTGACTCTGGATCCTGCTTTTCTCCCCCAGGGAGACCCCCGAGTGCCTAGAGGGCAAGATTACACTTTAGGACTCTTCCACTGGCTCCGAAGTGCTTCTCGCAGCCTGAGCACACAGCACACAGCAAACGTGCTTATGGGAGAGTGAAGGAATGAGTCAGTGCCACGTGCAACCACAACGCAATTAACAGGCTGGACTTTCTGTCCACATATGACTTCTGTTGTTTAGATCTGGGTCCTAGAACGTAGAGATTTTATGTTTTCTTCTTTATATAACCCTCTCACCACTGCTATAGACACAGTGTCTTACACAGATTTTTGGTGAATGAATACATACTGTAAATTTAAAAATAGATAGTCTCAAAGCTCCAGGAAATTACACTCCAAAAGTAATTCTACAAATTGACTTCTTATACTCTGGAAAGAGGTGTCAATGTGTCAGCAAAATTTAGGGCTAGATAGCTACACTGTGTTGGCCTTCAAGGCACAGCCCATGTCTTCCTCATATAATTATACCGTATGCCTAGCATAGTGTCTGGCACAAAAGTGAGTTGATAGGTGTTTGTTGAATGACTGACTGACTGCAGAATGGATGAAAGAATTAAAGAGCAATACCCATGGTGAAGGTTCTGTATAAGCTTGATTTCCCACAATTCTTTTCATCTACAGTGAAGAACCCAATGGAATTCCAAATCACCGATGAGTTGTTTTCAACTCTAACCTCCCAGATAGAAGATCATGTAAACCCCACTGCCATTTTCATGAAGAATTCAAGATTTTATAAAATCTCTAACAAACAAAATATAAAAAATACTGCCTTGGAAGGTGGTGGTGGTGTTCAGTTGCTCAGTCGTGTCTGACTCTTTGTGACCCCATGGACTGCAGCACACCAGGCCTCCCTGTCCATCACCAACTCCCAGAGTTTACTCAAACTCATATCCATCGAGTCAGTGATGCCATCCAACCATCTCATCCTCTGTCGTCCCCTTCTCCTCCTGCCTTCAATCTTTCCCAGCACCAGGGTCTTTTCAAATGAGTTGGCTCTTTGCATCAGGTAGCCAAAGTATTGGAGTTTCAGCTTCAGCACCAGTCCTTCCGAAGAATATTCAGGATTGATTTCCTTTAGAATTGACTCATTTGATCTCCTTGCAGTCAAAGGGACTCTCAAGAATCTCCAGCACCACAGTTCAAAAGCATCAGTTCTTTAGCACTCAGCCTTCTTTATAGTCCACCTCTCACATCCCTCCATGACTACTGGAAAAACCATAGCCTTGACTAGATGGGCTTTTGTTGGCAAAGTGATGTAGAGATGTATTTAAACTTACAGCAGGTGCTTTAATAGCTGCAAGGACTATGAGGGCACAGAGGAGAGAACAGGTGGTCCCGTGGGCTGAGGTGGGGGTGGTGGGTCAGGTGGGGTTGGTCTCCACACCCTGATTGAAGACACAGGGGCTTAACGCCGCTACTTTGGCAGGTCAAGCCTGTGTTTGCCTGCTGGACTGAGATAGCCTGCCTGGGCCTGGCAGGCCTGGCCAGCCTGACCTCTTAGCCAAACAGCCAAAGCACCAGCTAAGGCCCTGATGTCTGTGGTTCCCTGAGGTCCCTGTGGGGGGATTAGCACCTCAGCCAGGCACTCAGCAAATTGACCTCTTACAAGAGAGAACCATTCAGTAATCATGTGGGAACAGTGTCTGGACCCCTGTGATAACCAACCTCACTTCACAGCTGGAGAGCGAATGGAGTTTACCCAAACCCAAAGGAATGAGACACCCCACAAGTGTGTGCTAGCCTTCACCCCCATCACTGGTCTATAAGGCAGCAGATGCAAGCTCAATATTGTTTTGCAAATAAATTGTAGCCAGGAGACCCAAATCTGAGGGTCACTACCTTTCCTTTATTTATTCCTTGTTTTAATATAAATGTCAGTGGATCTGGGTAATTCCTATGATAACGTTACTTTCATGGCCTGGAAACAGATGAATGTAGTTAGAAATCCTGACCTGTGCAATGCATGCTGGGAGTGTGCCGAGCACTCGAATGCCACGGGCCAAGCACGCTGGGAGGGAGAGAAGGCCAAGAACCACACCCTGCAGGTTCATTCCTTCAAAGGCAGGGGCCCAGCAGAGCATGAAGTACATGCCCATTGACTGCTGCCAAAGAGATGCCCTCAACATACCATCCAGAGGCCGTCCAGCCACAAATAGATGATAGTGACTACAGCCACACAGAGGAGGCCGCTGGGCCAGGCCACTCGCCCTCAGCGGTTCGTAACCACTGGTGCTGCTTCACAGAGAAGGCAATCCCACTATCAACAAGGAAACGGGGCTTGGAGCAATCAAAGAAGTTACCTAAAGTCCCATAAATAGGAAGTGGCAGAGCACAAATTCAAAAGCAAGTCTAAGTTCATGCTTACCCGATCGATATCTGCTTTTCTATATCTATGCACCTACGTGTCCATCCCCCTCACATCCATCCATCTACCTGTCCATCATCTATCCCGTGGGTTAATAGGAGTCACATCCCCAGAGTCTCAGGAACAGCAATGACCTTCTCCCTCTTCCCCACAAGGTGACTCTAGGGTCAGAGTTCAAACATGTTTCTCTGTGGACTGATTCCTGAACTCAGGCTTCTCAGGACCTCCGGTGAACTCACTGCTGAGTGGGCCAGATACTCTGTTGCCTAGCGAGGTCTTACTCTAGAAGTGAGGTAGGATGGGCCCCAACCAGTGAGCCTCGGTCAGACTCCAAGAAGTCACCTTTCTGTGACTTTCTGTGAGAGCGCTCTTTTCTCTTTAATGAATAACAAACCATGAAATCCACAAATATCATTCCCCAGCAGGGAATATATGGGGGCGGGGGATGGACAATCAATTCCTAGCAGAATCTGACATATTCAAAGCCCCAATACAAATATGTCTCATCCAGGCCTATCACAGATGACTGAAATTGTACTGTTAGAAAGTTGTTCCTCTGCTTTACCCAAGCAATCCAATTCTGCAAATATAGCCTTCAGATGTGTTTAAAAAGTGGACGGGATAATAATCGCATGTGGCAGCACTATTTGTAATAAAAACAATTTAGAAACAACTTAAGAGAGGATGATTGAATCCACGGAGGTTAAACAGAGGGACAGCTCGACTCTGTTACATCTATGCCAGCCATCCTTACTATCCACAGATAATATGTGACAATTAAAAGGATAAGCCTACTCTATACACAATGAAACAATCTCCCGAAGGTGTAAACTGAACAAGGCAAGATGAAGAACTCCATGTTGAATAACACCCATACAATCGGTCAGTTCAAATGCTCGGAGACCAGCTCTGGAAGGATGAAGACGTTTGGTATCAGCAGTGGCTGCAGAGAGGGAAATTGGGTGGATGGGGGCCTGAGTGGGAACAGTGGCTGCCACACTACTTTTTGTGAATGGCGCCCCCTGGAGTTGTGCCATGAGGCGGTCCTGGTGGAAGAAGGGCTCTGCAACCTTGACTAGCACAACACGTATTACATAGTAGAAAATTAAATTTAAACATACGTTAGGAAGGTAGAATGAGTTCACTATGATTAAGTTATTCCTTGACTTCTGAGGATTTGGGTCATTTATTTTTTTCATTCATTCAGGAAATACTGATTTAGTCCCAACCATGTCGGGTATGCTGAGTACACAGAGGTGAGTAAAAGAGATCTTACTCCTGTGTGAAAGGCATGTATGCCTGGGAGTGTGCATATCATCAGCTATCACTCACTGAGCGCCTGCTGGGAGCCCAGGGTCCATGCAACAGGCACTGTGGTCCAGAGCACAGTTTCGGGACTGACTGTCTGGATGCCAAGCTGCCTCTACCCTTAAGAGGGGATCATTAACCCTCTGTGCCTATCTTCTCATCTGTAAGCAGGGACTAATAACAGTCTGTTCCTCACTGAGTTGTGGTGAGGATGAAATTAGCTGACACTTGTGAGGTTCTTAGAACAATTCCTGGCTCGGCTCACCATGCCAGCATCGTGCGTGTTTATTACTCCTCGCCCAGCCCAGCATGCTACAGATACAGCGGGAATGAGACAGCCCCAGCCCACATGCACAGAGGGTTTACCATCCTTGGAGGCAAACATTAAACACATAATTACCATTGTGTCTGTCTCCCAGGGAGAGACAGAAAAATAAATAGGTAACCATCACCCCACATGCTGAGCACTCCTGGGCTATAAGACTGCAGGTGGAGGAGGAAATCCGGCTGAGCCTCAGGCAGAGTTGGTCAGAGCAGCAGAAGGTGGGGAGAAGGGTGCTCCAGGCCAGGGCACAGCTGAGCAAAGGCAGACAGGCCTGCGGAGGGAACGAGCTTCTGGGTTGGAGTGTGTGATGCAAGGGACAGGGAGTTGGGAGCAGGGAGGGCAAGCAGAGACCAGCTCGGGAAGGGATCTGGGTTCATCCCCAGAGCAACAGGAATCCACAAAGGCATTCAGCAACAGAGTGACTCGGTAAGACTTGCCCTTTACGAAGACGGCTCTGACTGCAGGCAGCAGATGGCCTGCAGGGCGGGCAAAGTTGGAAGTGGGCAGAGGAGAGAGGATGCTGGGTCAGAGAGACGAGCATCTAGAAAGTCTCCCTCCCAGAAGAGAACCTTGCGGGGGAGAGACTGCTTAACCCTCCGTGTGCCCGCGGGACCAGCCCGTGCTCAGCGGAGGTTACTCCTGTGAAGAGGGGATGAGGGATCGCACACACAAGGGAGAGGCTTTCTGTGCCCCTTCAGTTCTGCCAGGACAGGCCTCTGGGTCTGCTTTCCTCCCTGCTGTATCTTCAGTGCCAACAGCAGGGCTTGGCACGCTGGAGGCACCCAGGAGCGCTCACTGTCGGGGAGGTGGGGGCCGGCAGAGTGCAGCCAGGGAGGCAGGAGACAAACCCTGCGGCTCAGCAGCCAGACACACGAGTACTTCAAGGAGCGATTTGTGGTCACAAAGTTCAAGGAGGATAAAACCTTAAGAATCTGCCTTCCAATGCAGGGGACGCCGGTTCGATCCCTGGTGAGGGAACTAAGATCCCACCCACCGCGGGGCAACTAAGCCCGAAGGCTGTAGTTACTGAGCCTGCGCTCTGGAGCCCGTGCACCCCAGCTGGAGAAGGCTTTCGCTGAAGCCGAGTCCCAGCACAGCCGAACAGAAAACGGGGAGGGTGCCGCCCAGCGGGCGTCCATCAGATTGTGTGACTACTGCCACGGCGATGCTGTCACACTTCTGTCAGCCAGCAAGCTCAGGGAGCATCACATACATATGGATAAAGGTTGTATTTAGGACCCAACCTTGAGGGGCACAAACATAGCAGAAGACACAGCCCGTTTCCCTGATGGTCACAGGCTGGTCAGGGAGAGCTCATCATTCACAACAGCAGTTCACAGCATTACAAAACTCCGTTTCTGGTTTCGGCAGCTCTCCCCTGGATCACTTCCCTAGAGTCCTATAACTTGATAATGAAAGCATGGAATAAATAGGTTTACAGACCTTGTCTTCACTCATTAATTCTTGAGGTGGGAGTTGCTCAGTGTCTGCCAAGAGAGTTGCCTAAATACAACTGCAAATTTGCAAAATACATGTTGCCATAAGGAAGAAGGCATCCTAGCTGTATAAATATTTCATAAAAATGTTTTCATTACAATAGCAGAGACAAAAGACTGGGGAAATGCTGGCAGTCACGATTAGTATGGTCTAATATGTCAGATACAAGTACACCCAATATGCAAAGGACTGTTAGCAATAACAAGTATCAATACTTTGAACCAAAGTCTGTAGTGGTCCCTTTTACTTCTTCCTCCTAAACGATTCAGTGCCAAAGGCATAAGTGGAGCAGAGACGTGGGCGTTCACAGTGGGGCTGGGGGGCAGGAGGCCACAGAGGCCCAAAGCGGGGTCAGAGCCCCAGGGACAAGGAGGACTTACGCAGGGAGGGTGGCCTGGCCTGTGGTGTCACCCGCTGACCAGGGTAAGGGGCGGACTCTTCAGAGGGCTGAGGAATGGTAGCCTGGAATGTGGCATCAGAGGGTAAGGAGAGTCTCTGCATATGTGTGTACACAGGCTAACGTATATTCCTTAGCTTTGCCTGGGAGCAGCAACATCTCAATAGGAATGAGCGCATCTACTGTCCAGATCTTGGATTCTAAATACCTTTTTCCATTAAAATGTGGGACTTCCCTTGTGGCTCAGTAGCTAAGAATCTGCCTGTCAATCCTGGGGATACAGGTTTGATGCCCTGTCTGGGAAGATTCCACATGCTTTGGAGCAGCTAAGCCCCTGCACACAACTGCTGAAACCCATGCACCCTACAGACAGCAAGTCACAGTTACTGAAGCCCATGTGCCCGAAGCCTGTGCTCTGCAACAAGAGAAGCCACTGCAGTGAGAAGCCCTGCAGCCAGAGAGGGGCCCTGGGTCTCCGAAACTAGAGAAAGGCCACATGCCATGATGAAGACCTGACACAGCCAAAATAAATAAACACAGCGATGTGTACAGGTCGGAATGGGACCTTTTCAGGAGGTCGCCATTATCTTCATTACCTCCACCATAGTTTCAGTTCAGTTCAGTTGCTCAGTCGTGTCCAACTCTTTGTGACCCCATGGACTGCAGCACGCCAGGCCTCCCTGTCCATCACCAACTCCCAGAGTTTACTCAAACTCATGTCCATTGAGTCGGTGATGCCATCCAACCATCTCATCCTGTGTCCCACGTTCTCCCATCTTCAATCTTTCCCAGCATCAGGGTCTTTTCAAATGAGTCAGCTCTTCGCATCAGGTGGCCAAAGGATTGGAGTTTCAGCTTCAGCCTCAGTCCTCCCAATGAACACCCAGGACTGATCTCCTTTAGGATGGACTGGTTGGACCTCCTTGAAGTCCAAGGGACTCTCAAGAGTCTTCTTCAACACCACAGTTCAAAAGCATCCATTCTTTGGTGCTCAGCTTTCTTTATAGTCCAACTCTCACATTCATACATGACCACTGGAAAAACCATAGCCTTGACTAGACAGACCTTTGTTGGTGAAGTGATATCTCTGCTTTTTAATATGTTATCTAAATTTATCATAGCTTTTCTTCCAAGAAGCAAGCGTCTTTTAATTTCATGACTTCAGTCGCCATCGGCAGTGATTCTGCAGCCCTAGAATATAAAACCTGCTATTGTTTCCACTTTTTCCCCATAGTCAATTTCTATGGACTGAGGAAGGCCAAGAACTCTGGTTGGTAACATAGAGCTGGGGGTAGAAGAGAAATGGGGAATTAGTGCTTAGTGGGGACGGATTTTAAGACAGGGATGAAGAAAAAGATCTGGAGGCGGATGGTGGGGATGGCTGCACAACGTGTGTGTGTGTGTGTGTGTGTGTGTGTGTGTGTGTGTGTGTGTGTTGTGTGTGTGTGTGTGTGTACTCAATGTCACTGAACTGCACACTTAACCTGGTTAAGATGGTAAGTTTTGTGTTATACATATATTTTCCCACAATAAAAATTTTAAATTAGAAAAGGAAACCAATTGTTAAGTTACATTCACATTAAATGTTTAGTTTTAAACTGTTGGTGGGAAAAGTGACACCAGCATTTATGCGTGTCTTGAATTAAATATCAGATAGTCTCTGACTCAGGCTTCCTGTTCCGACACCAGCGGAAGAGTCTTATCTCGGAAAGGAGGCTTCTGTGTTTATGGTTCACACGGCCAAACATTAACTTTATGACTCTGTGAAAATTTGGGAAAACGCTTCCTGCCAAACCTGACTGTGAATGTCCATTCTTAGAGAGTTTCAGAAGATTTGAGAGCCTTGTTCTTCAAAGCAAATCTGCTTGTAGTTACTAAGCCAAATAAAGCAATCCAACCCAGTGGCGGAACTCCAAGGTATGACAGTGCTGTGGGCGAGAAAGGCAAGCCCGTCTGTTTCATAGTTTGCTTGGCCTGAAAAACTAGAGCGTGCATGTTTGCTTCTTTAGTTCAGAGATTCTGCAGTGCTGGTCACACCAAGTTCCTGTAGCCACGGAACAGGACACAGGGGACCCAGAGGCAGTTTACATGCACGATGCTGCTAACAGTGAGTGTGGAGTCACATGGTTTCACAGATGAGTCCTAGGGATAAACCAGGAAGTTGCTTTAATGTCTGGCTACACGTTCACTGCACAGCTCCACCAATGGCAGGACCTACAAGCCTACTTCAAGGTCACCACTCACTAGTTGGAGGAGCAGAAGGCTCCATGCATGTCTACTGCTTGGGAAAGGACTGGCTGAGTGATAATGACCTCACACTCTGCATGCATCCATAGAAGACATACTGAGCTAAACAGCCAAGCTCTTCGATTCACTGGGGCTCAGCCTCTTCACATCAAGCCCCAGATATGCCAGGATAGACACTGATTTAGAGCGTTCCGATGCTATGATTTTCTCCTTGTTTTGTTTGGCCACCCTGCATGGCATGTGGGATCTTAGTTCCCCAACCAGGGATCGAACCTGTGCTCCCTGCTTTGGGAGTACAGAGTCTCAATCGCTGGACCACCAGGAAGCCCCGCAGTGCTATGATTTTCATAATCTGTAACTACCTAGGCAGTAATTCGTGAGTTGATAGTGGTATGATTATCAATTTGTTTAAATTCCTTTGTTAAGAGTATGTCTGTGTTTCTTTAATTGAGAGTAAAATTAACTTGGTCACTACTGAGAATGACTCGTCTCAGAAGTATACTTTAGTCCAGAATTGTACTCACACTGCCCTGAAGGATGTATGCCATCCGACAGTGTAAATGCATGGAAACAAACATACATAACAGAGCCCTACGGCAGAAGTAAATACGACAGGACAAATACAACATATGTCCTTTAAACTTAATCCTCTTATGCCAGGTCTAATGTAAGACAGTTTGGTTTAAAGGGCATGCGTACATATGGGTTACATTTCAGAAGATGTATAATTGATCTAAATCCAAACAAAAACAAGCTGGGTTCCAAAAGGATCATTTACATACATCCGTAGACAGCGATGGGCTTCCCCCGTGGCTCAGTGGTAAAGAACTCGCCTGCAACGCAGGAGCCACAGGAGACTGGGGTTAGATCCTTGGGTTGGGAAGATCCCCTGGAGAAGGGAATGGCAACCCTCTCCAGTATTCTTGCCTGGAGAATCTCATGGACAGAGGAACCTGGTGGGCTACAGTCCACGGGGTCGCAAAGAGTTGGGACACGACTGAAGCAACTTGGCATGTACTTCACAGACAGCGATGCTGAGATGGTTGGACGGATGCTATGGGATGGCTCAACCAGCTGTTTCAAAGGGTGTTTCAGTGCATCCAGAACCGCTGAGACTGGGCCTGTGTCTGTACTGCCCGAGGGAGGGTTCACAGACTGAAAGCACGACCTGCGACGTCAATGTTCCCCTCCCCGCTCTTCTTTCTGGTTGAGATCCTCTGAGATTTCCTTTTCTGAGTATTCCTGGCCACCAAAGGTCTGGGATTCGATCCCAGTTGTAAAACTCTTTATTACCACTGCATAAAACCAGGCACAGTTCCCCGTCCCATCAGTGGGCAGGGAACCTTGGCAGTGCTAGTTTAGAGGTCACTAATGGCCCCGAGTATAGTTTAGAAGCCGCTATTGGCTCTGGGAGTTGGTGATGATGGACAGGGAAGCCTGGAACGCAGCGGTCCATGTGGTTGCAAAGAGTCCCACACAACTGAGTCACTGAACTGAACTGACTGGCGCGGAGTGCTTCCCAGGTGGCAGAGTTAGTCAAGAATCTGCCTGCCAATGCAGAACGCATGGGTTCGACCCCTGGGGTGGGAAGATCGCCTGGAGGAGAAAATGGCAACCCGCTCCAGTATTCTTGCCTGGAGAATCCCATGGACAGAGGAGCCTGGTGGGCTACACTCCATGGGGTCGCAGAGTCAGACACGACTGAGTGACTGAGCGTGCACAGTTGGCCCAGATGAAAGCCAGAGCTCCATTAGCAGTAGACTGAGTCAACTCGGAGGGAGGCCCCTGGGCGCCCTTGCAGGGCAGTGTGCAGTCAGAGCCCAGACAGTCACGGGGAGAATGCTGGAAGTCTCACGGGGCCACCCTAACGCAGCGTCTGCGCGGCCACAAGGGTGGCGGGCGGAGCCAATCCTTCAGGGGCCTGCCCCGCGCCAAGAGGCCGGCTGGCGGTGTTTCCATGGGAACGCTGTGGGGTGTGCTGTTTATTTCTATGGAACCTGTCACCATGGCAACTACTGGCTCTGAAAAACACGGGCTAAAAACAGAACATACAGGAAAGCGGGGAGTCACCTCCCTGCAGTCCACTTCTCCGGCAGCTGCTGTGGTACCTTAAGATTGCTCAGTGGACCTTTCGCTTCCCAGTTTCCACGCTGGACGTGGCCTGTAAAAGATCAAAGGCTTGCTGTGGCATCTGCATGGTCTTGGGGGTAATGTGTCGCTAGGCTCCAGGAAGTTTGCTCTCTACTCGCTGCAGATGTGACATCCCTGGGGTGGAAGGAGCCCACCCAGGAAACGAGTCCTCTGGGGCTTGTTCAGGTCTTGGGGGAGCGGGGCGGGGGAGGTGCCGTCAGTCTACACGGGGAGCCAGGAAAGGACTGTGTTCACTCTCACAACAGGGGTCAGGCACTCTCCTGACATTCTCTTTGGGGAGGGACCCACAAGGCCACAGAGCTCCGCGGAAGGTCCTCCCTAATTCAAGGTCACCCTTCGTCTAAGTCGCTTCAGTCGTGTCCAACTCTTTATGACCCCGTGGACTGTAGCCCGCCGGGTTCCTCTGTCCATGGGATTCTCCAGGCAAGAACACTGGAGTGTGTTGCCGGGCCCTCCTCCAGGGGATCTCCCCCGCCCAGGGATCGAACCCGTGTCTATTATGTCTCTTGCATCGGTCGGCCAGTTCTTCACCACGAGCGCCACCTGAGAAGCTCCTTCACAGCCGAGCGTTTTTTATTCCAGTCTCTGGATTCAGACAGAACCTGAGTTCAGATTCCAACTCAGCTGCCAGCCACGTGAGATCCGTGGGTACCCTCCCAGAGGTCAATGTCCTCGTCTGTGGAGTGGGGGTGAGAAAGCCCCGGGGACAAGCTCTGCCCTCAGCGCTCACCCTCGCTCTTGCTTGACCCATCGAGGAACTGCTGACGGCAGAGCAGAGCCCTCATAGCCGCGGGAGGGCAGGGCGTGAAGAGGAGGGCCGCGCCGGCCTTCGGGACAGGGATGCTCAGCCCCGCCCTCGCTTCCCGCTCTCGGTTCTGCGGGCGCAAACCGAGCCCAGTTCGCGAGCCGCCCCGCCTCCAGACTCCCGCGGTGTCCGCGGGCACAGCCAGTGTGGCCGAGAACAGGTTCGTGCTCCGAAGCAGGCGTCGCCACCCTGGGGGCTGCTGACCCAGGACAGCCGACTTCTCCGGAGCTGGAGAAGATTCCAGCCAGGAGCCCTGTTTGTGTGGCTGGGGCCCCTCCAGGCTCCCCACTGCCACCCACAGCGGAGAGACTCGGTCCAGCCTCCGCTCCCCGCCCGTGGGGCGCAGCCTCCTGAGGAGCCGGGGGCGCTGAAGGAGAAAGCGCCTCCTACCCAGTGTCCCACAGGGGGGGCTCCCTCCTTTCCTAATCTCCACACTGAAGGTTCTCAGGAGGAGTCACTACTGGTTAATGAGAAAAGGATGAGCCTTTACCATAGCAGGAAGGGCCCACTCCCTGAACTTGCTGGTGTGCGCAGCAGTTAAACCCCGGCTCAGGAAGGCCGGCCGCACAGGCTGGCACAGCCCCCCGGGGCCGCTTCCCCCCCAAGGGCTCCAGTCCTCGCAGCTCCCCCTGAGAACACCGTTCTCCCCGACAGGTCTGAGGCCTTGCTCTCATCCACAGCTTCCTCCATCCGAGAGCAGTTTTCCAGCACTGTGGCGTCTCCCTGCCAAATTCCACGTGTCAAGAGCCCCCAAGAGCAAGGCCCTGGGGAGGGAACACGTGACCTAAGATAAGTCAGTCTCATAATCCCCGTGTTCACGTGACCCAGTTTGGTCCAATCAGAACGGCTCCCGAGGCGCTTCCTGAGGAAAAGAGGGCCTCAGGGTCTGTGGATGCTCGTGTAGACTGCGCCTGCGGTCACCTGACTGTCATGAGCAAAGCCAGCCTGAGCTCACAGCCTTTGCGCTTAGTCGCTCAGTCGTGTCTGACTCTGTGCGACCCCATGGACTGGAGCCCGGCAGGCTCTTCTGTCCCTGGGATTCTCCAGGCGAGAGTACTGGAGTGGGTAGCCATGCCCTCCTCCAGGGATCTTCCAACCCAGGGATCCAACCCAGATCTCCCTTAATCTGAGCCACTAGGGAAGCCCATAGATACGAGCTACAGATGAACAGTTTTTGTTTGTCAGCCAGACCTTAATACAGATGAAAAGGTAAAGTAAATCGAGTATTCACTTGTGCCTCTTAAATAAGTGTGGGGGGAACCAGCCTGTAGGTGAGACTGACACAGCGAGTAGCCAGTGGGAAGCACAGCCAGGAGCTCTGCTGCCGCTGCGATGGGATCCCCAGCGCCGGAGAGTCCCATGTTTAAACTAGTTTCAGTTGGATTTTCTATAACATGAGGATTAAAAAAAAAATTCCTGGAACATTACTTCCTCTCTGTTAGTTTCAGACCGTTCACCTCATTCAGAGCTCAATTCCAAACTTAGGTCTTGAAGGAAGTACACCTAATTCTATTTCATCCCTAATCTCCAGCCCCTGTGCACTGTTTATGAACTATTGACCATATATATGCTCCTAACTATAAAATCCTTTGACATCGGTAGTGTCGCCACTTTTCCAGAGGACACTGAGGTTCAAAAGGTGTGAAATCGTTTTGTCCATGGCAACCCACTCAGTAGTGGATAATAAGATCAGGACCAGAAATGATATCAACTCTGTATGGTCTATAAACTATTAATAAGTTCTGGTTTCTTTTTCTAAACAGTCAATTCTTCAATACCCCAGTTGGATTATAAATTTCTCAAGTCCAAGGCTATTTTTCCTTCCATTGTAATCACTTGCATTGTGTTTGTTACCAAGCAGTCAGGGAGCCTCCTGCAGCCTGGAGCACACTTGGCTCAGGGGCCTGACAATACCCGGAGGTCTGCTGAGTACTTTAAAAAGCACCGGGCACTGAGCTAAGGGCTTGACATATGTAATCTCATTTTTAAAAAATGGTTCATTGTATTTACGTTATTCTTGGACCCACGGGCAAGTGGCGTTTGGCCAAGGCCTGTGAGTGGAACCTGTTTGGATTGGAATAGAGTCTCCATTCAGAGGGACACATGCAGAGGGCAGTGGTCCCCGACAGGGGCAGAGGACTAGGCAGAAAGGCCAAGGACTCTAACGTTGGCTTCTGGTTCTACTTCTTGTGATCTGAGTGTAGGCAAGTTACTTTGAGTTTTGGGCTTCTGTTTTCTCACTTGTCAAATGAAGATATAACCCCGACACCTCTCTGGGTTGTTAGAAGATTAAATCACATCAAACACCCAGCACAATGGTTGGCATAGTTTTGCTTTTTCCCCTATTATGCTTCTTCTTGCTGAGCACTAACGGCCACATGCCCCACCCCACCCCCACCCCAGCTCTGTGGATGGTGCCAACCCCACCCAGAAGCCGAAGAGATAAAGAAATTCAAGAGAACACTGGCCTCCAGGGGTGTGTGGCGGGGGAAGTTTCCATCCCATTCTTTGCCAAACACAGATTTGCTGCTAGAAAGCCAGAGCACACCCAGGAATGGTTGTAGCCCAGGCTGCTTCGTTTCATTGCGAGTTTATTGTGGTCAGATTAAAGAAGGCTTTTTCCTTTTGTCTCTGCCTGGTGAGCCACGAACAGTTCCAGATCTGACAGGCTGAGTATCGGGTCTGACTTGTTAAAGAAAGGAAAGGGGGTTTGCTGGATGGCTCAGTGCAAATTTCAGTGAAGATGTGCAATCGTTCTTCAGAGCAACCAAGCTCTCCTTCGACGTGAAGTGTTATCTCATAACCAGTGTCTGCTTGCTCAGGGCTGCTTGTCAGCAAAGGTAACTTGCACGTCTCTAGGTAAACTCAATAGAGCAGTGCTTCTCTGGGGCTCAGTTGAGGGACAGGAAGAGATTCCATTACATTTTATCCCCTCTTCTCATCTCCTCTTTTACCCAAAGACTATGGGTAGGCCAGCATCTTTTATTCACCAAAGAACGACACTTCTCACGTGGAATAGTCAGATCCTTCCACTGGGAGCAGTTCAGTGCCTGTTTACCGGAAGCAGTGCTCTCAGAGGGCAGGTGTTTGGGAACGCTTGTGTCAGTACCCCGGAGTGCACGCAAATGTCTGGCTTCATAGTTTTCCTCTGAATTAGGCTCGGTATGAAAGACTGAGAACCTTTGCTGTTGTTCAGTCACTAGGTCGAATCTGATTCTTTGCGACCCCATGGACCGCAGCATGCCAGGCCTCCCTGTCCTTCACCAACTCCCAGAGCCTGATCAACCTCATGTCCATCGAGTCGGTGATGCCATCCAACCATCTCATCCTCTGTCGTCCCCTTCTCCTCCTGCCTTCAATCTTTCCCAGCATCCGGGTCTTTTCCAGTGAGTTGGCTCCTTGCCTCAGGTGGCCAGAGTATTGGAGCTTTAGTGTCCATCAGCTCTTCCAAAGAATATTCAGGGTTGCTCTCCTTTAGGATTGACTGGTTTAATCTCCTTGCTGCCCAAGCGACTCTCAAGAGTCTTCCCCAGGACCCCAGTTTGAAAACAGCAGTTCTTCAGCACTCAGCCTTCTTTATGGACCAACTCTCACATCTATACCTGACTATTGAGAACCTTAGGTAGCAGTTAAGAATGTGGGTTTTAGACTCAGATATATGGACTAACTCTGAGCTCCAACTCTACCGCCTACTAACTGTGCACCTTGGGCAGAGTATTTAGCCTCTCTGGGTCTCAATTTCATCACCTGTACAAAGGGAGTGCGCAACAGTCAAAGGACATGGCGCTCCAGACCTGATGGTATTTATTATGAGCCGTGTGATTGCCACCAGGACTCTCTGAGCCTCGACAGTGGGACAGCCAGGAGAGGGCAGCAAAAGAGAGCCAGAGACGAACTCTATAGCTCTTAGAACCACGATGCTTACAAGTCAGGGGCATTTTCTTGGCATGTCCAGGCTGGTACTAATTTCAAAAGATACTAAGTCTGATAGATGGAGTCTGGCAATATTGGTCACATGCTGAGTGAGTGTATATTAGTCCTGCGGTGGTGGCTGTCTATCTGACTCCTGGTTTTCATAGATGATTTACTTTAGGTAATCACACAAGCATGGCTTTATTGTAGAAAACAACAAAACTTAATTGCAATGTAGATATTAGGAGATAGTATAAACCAAGGGTTGGCAAATTTTTTGGTACAGCCTGTGACTTAAGAATGGTTTTTGTATTTTTTAGCTCAGTCATGTCTGACTGTTTGCAACCCCATGGACTGCCGCACGCCAGGCCTCCCTGTCCATCACCGTCTCCCGGAGCTCGCTCAAACTCATGTCCTTTGAGTCGGCGATGCCATCCCGCCATCCCGTCCCCTGTCGCCTCCTTCTCCTCCGCCTTCGATCTTTCCCAGCATCTCCTGACGTCTGTATTTTTAAAGGTTGCTAAAAAGAAGGAGGGGGAGGGGAAACAATAACAAAGTGATAGTTAATTTTATTTGTCAACTTGGCGCAGTCGCAGGCTACCCAGATACTGGGTTAGACATTATTTCTGGGTGTGGCTATGAGGGCGTTTCCAGATGAGATTAGTGTTTGAATTGATAGACTGAGTAAAGCAGACTGCCTTCCCCAGTGTGAATGAGCATCACTCAATCCACTGAAGGCCTGAAAAGAGCGAAAAGGCGGAAGAAGGCAGACTCTGTTCTCTGCCCAACTGTTTGCGCTGGGACCGCGGTCTTCTCCTGACCTCTGACAAGGACTTACACCATCAGTGTTCCTAGTTCTCAAGCCTTCAGACTTGGGCTGGAACCACACCATGGGCTTTTCTGGGCTGCCAGCTAACAGATAGCAGACTGGTACTGCTCAGCCTCCATAATCCCACAAGTCAATTCCATGTGTCTGTATGTGTGTATATCCCCTGGAGAAGGAAATGGCACCCACTTCAGTTTTCTTGCCTGGAAAATCCCATGGACAGAGAAGCCTAGCAGGCTATAGTCCCTGGGGTCACAAGAGTTGGACACGACTGAGCCACTAAACCTCCACATACCCGTGTATAGATATCCTATTGGTTTTGCTTCTCTGGAGAACCATGACTAATACAGAGATGTGTATGTTGCCCAAAGCCTACAATATTTACTATCAGCCTGTACATAAAAGTTTGTTGAGCCCTCATCAAGCCCACTCAGGAGCTGGCTACTCAGCACATGGTCTGAATGTAATTCAAAATTATGATCCATCGAAATGCAAATCTTCATATGTTGCTAATGTGTTCCCAAGTTAGCAAAAGCCACCAATCTACTATTCTTACTTAGTAAGGAAACAAAGTTTATCTGGGTCAAAGAAACCCTCAGGACCAACACAAAACGAGGACAAAACAGGACAGGAAAGTGACAGGCTAATCTAACTTATGAATACAGATGCAAAACCCCAAACAGAATATTAGCAAACTAAATCCAGCACTGTACCAAAATAGTTCACATGTCATGACCGAGTTAGGGTTATGCCAGGAGCGCAAGGTTGGTTTAGTATTAGAAAAGTGGTTAATAGAATTCATCATATTACCAGATTGAAGGCAAAACACTTACCACCTCAATAAAATGAGAAAAAAAATAGTATTTCTCATCCATTAAAAATTTTAAGAACTCAGTTACTTTGAACTAGAACTTGATAAAGACCATCTAGCACAAAAAGACAAGAAGGACAAAAAAACTGAATGGTGAAATGTTGAAAGCACTCCCTTCAAGAGCTGAGACAAGGCTCAAGAGGTCCCATTAACACCACATTATACCAGCCTGGGCAGCAAAACAAGGAAGAGAAAGCAAGTGGAAATGTGCAAGGACTGGACAGGAAGGGAAAAAGGTTGCAGGTCTTGTGATTGTCAGCATGGAAAACCCAACATTATTTGGAAATAAATTATTAAAATTAGAGAGTTCAAGAAGTTTTCTAGGTATTAATACAAAATCACTGTGGAAAGTAAATTGTATTTCTATTTACCAGTTAACTGCTAAAAACATAATTTTAAAAGATAACCCCTACAATAGCATGCCATGTCCTGTGCTTAGTCACTCAGTTGTGTCCGACTCTGTGTGACCCATGGACTGCAGCCCACCAGGCTCCTCTGTCCATGGGATTCTCCAGGCAAGAATACTGGAGTGGACTGCCATGCCCTCCTCCAGGGGGTCTTCCTGACCAACTTGTGTCTCCTGTGTCTCCTGAATCAAAGGCAGATTCTTCCTGACCCAGGGATTGAAGCCAGGTCTCTCGCATTGCGGATGGATTCTTTACCATCTGAGCCACCAGGGAAGCCCAAGAATACTGGAGTGGGTAGCCCATCCCTTCTCCAGGGGAACTTTCTGACCTAGGAATCAAACTGGGGTCCCCTGCATTGTAGGCGGATTCTTTACCAGCTGAGCTACCAGAGAAGCCCATAATAGCATGAAGAAATATCAGATATCCAGGAGTAATCCAACAAAACATGTGAAAGCCTTTCCTAGAGAAAAACTTTACTGCAAATTAAAAAAAAAAAGACAAACAAATGTTCATGACAGGAAGATTTGATCCTGTTAATACATCATTTCTCTCCAAACTGATGTATATATTCTAGGCAATTCCAATCAGACTCCTAACAAGATTTTTTAAAAGGAACTCAACAAGCTGATTATTTGGAAGAGCAAAGATCCAAGAAATGCCAGGTCACATTTAAAGAAGAACAGACGTGTGTGTGTGTGTGTGTGTCTGTGTGTGTGGCAGGGGGCATTTCCTTTCCCAAATATCAAAACTTGTTCTACTACCATTGTAATTAAGATTGGACAAACTCCCAAAACCCAACAACAGCAACCAAAAAGTCCAATTAAAAAATGGGCAAATGACTTGAATGGACACTTCCCCAAAGAAGATACACAAATGGTCAGTAAGTACATGAAAAGATACTCAGTATCACTGATCATTACAGCAATGCAAATAAAACCACAACGAGGCAACACTTCATACCTAGTAGGATGGCTATTATTTTTTTAAAAAAGAAAAAACACCAGAAAATAACAAGCATTGACAAAGACATGGAGAAACCGGAACCCACGTTCCTTGCTGGTGGGAATGTAAAACAGGATAACTTCTGTGAAATAGTATAATAGTTTCTCAAAAAATTAGACATTGAACTACTGAATATATACCTCAAAAGAATGAAAAGCAGAAACCCAGACAGATATTTGTGGATGCATGTTTACAGCAGCTTTATTCACAATAAGCCAAAAGATGGAAGCAAACCAAATGTCTATCAGTTGATGTTGCTGTTCAGTAGCTAAGTCCTTCCTGACTCTTTGCAACCTCATGGACTGAGCACACCAGGCCTCTCTGTCCCTCACCAACTTCTCGAGTTTACTCAAACCCATGTCCATTGAGTCGGTGACGCCATCCTACCGTCTCATCCTCTGTCGTCCCCTTCTCCTCCTGCCTTCAGTGTTTCCCAGCATCAGGGTCTTTTTCAGTAAGCCGGCTCTTTGTATCAGGTGGCCAAAGTATTGGAGCTTCAGCTTCAGCGTCAGTCCTGCCAAAGAATATTCAGGGTTGATTTATTTTAGGATTGACTGACTTGATCTTGTTGTCCAAGGGACTCCCAAGAGTCTTCTCCAGCACCACAATTCGAAAGCATCAATTCTTCAGAGCTCAGCCTTCTTTATGATCCAATTCTCACATCTGTACCTGACTACTGGAAAACCCGTAGCTTTGACTATATGGACCTTTGTTGGCAAAGTGATATCTCTTTTTAATATGCTGCCTAGGTTTGTCATAGCTTTTCTTCCAAGGCATACTTTTAATTTTGTGACTGCAGTCACCATCTGCAATGATTTTGGAACCCAAGAAAATAAAATCTGTCACTGTTTCCACTTTTTCTCCATCTATTTGCCATGAGGTGATGGGACTGGATGCCATGATCTTAGTTTTTTGAATGATGAGTTTTAAGCCAGCCTTTTCACTCTCCTCTTTCACCCTCATCAAGAGGCTGTTTAGTTGCTCTTCGCTTTCTGAATAAGAAATATGTGGTGCACACATATTTCCCAACGGCTCAGCAGGTGAAGAATCTGCCTGCGATGTAAGAGACACAGGAGATAGGAGTTTGATCCCCAGGTCGGGAAGATCCCTTGGCAGAGGAAAATGGCAACCCACTCCAACATCCTTGCCTGAAAAATCCCATGGACAGAGGAGTCTGGTGGACTCCAGTCCAAAGGATCACAAAGAGTTGGAGACTGAGCGACTACTCATGCATATAATGTAACATTATTGAGCTTTAAAAAGAAATTCTGATAGGTGCTGCACCATAAGTGAACCTTGAAGACATTATGGCAAGTGCGGTAAGCCAGGCAGAAGAGGACGATGTGTACCCCTTAAATGAGGCACCTGGGAGAGTCAACTCTGCGGCGGCAGAAGTGGAATGGGGGGGGGGGGTTCCCTGACGGTCGGTGGCTAAGATCTGTGCTCCCAGGGAAGACGGCCCAGGGTAAACCCCTGGGTCAGGAAATAGATACCACATGCTGCAACTAAAGGTTCTGCATGCCACAACTAAAAAATAAACCTGCATGCTGCAACAAAGATGAAAGACCCCGCACGTCACAACTAAGACCCGACATTGCTAAATAAATAATAGATACTTAAAAACATTTTTTAAAGTAGAATGGTGGTTAGCAGGGCCTAGAGGGAGGGAAGAATGAGATGCTATTATTTAAAAGGACAGGGTTTCAATTTGGGATGCTGAAAAAAGTTCTGGAGATGGATGGTAGCGATGGTTATACAACAATGTGAATGTACTTAATGCCACTGAAGTGTATAAACATAGTTAAGATGGTAAACTTTATCTTACGCCTATTTGACCACAATAAAAAAGATTGAGTGATATGATAGTAGAGCAGGAATAAACAAACATATCAGGAGCGTAGTACAGACAGTGTGCGTGTGTGTGCTCAGTCGTGTCTGTCTCTTTGTAACCCCATGGACTGTACCCCGCCAGGTTCCTCTCTCCATGGGATTCTCCAGGCAAGAATACTGGAGCAGGTTGCCATTTCCCTCTCCAGGGGGTCTTCTTGACAAACCTGCGTCTCCCGTGTCTCTTGAATCGCAGGTGGATTCTTTAGCGATGAGCCATGGGGGAAGCCCTCAGAGCGGCATGACTCAGACGTGATCTGTACGCTGGTTACCGTCTCTGAATTCCATGTCACGGGCCCGAAATCAGTACAGGAGTGAACAGCAAGCATTTAGAAACTTGCATAACAATTTCACAAAGTGAGTTCATGCCTATTGAATCTAATAATAAATAACTGAGGCCTTTATTTTATGCGTATTTTTAATTTTATCTTTTAGCAATTAATTTTTATTATATCTACAAAAATACTGATCTGCAATGGATTAAAGGAAACACGAGTTCAGGTCAGCGGGGGGAAACACTCATATCAGAGCTTGCTCTCTGACAGAGGACGCTGCAGGTAAGTGAAGGGAGAAATAAAAGTGGAGGCCAATCACTCTACAATGGTCACAGGAACCAAATCCAGGTGGGTTAAACACTTCAACATGAAAAATTAAATACTAAATATACCGGACAAATTGAGAAAATTTTTAGAACACATAGAGAAGAATTATTTTTATGACATCAAGTTGGGAAAATTTTCTTTAACAAGGTATGTTTGACATGAAAATTAAGAACTTCTATTGAAAAGTCACCATAAATGCAAAGGCAATCCCAAATTGCAAGTAAAGATCTGAACATATGAAAACTATGTTATGGGACTTTCCTGGTGGTACAGCGGTTAAGAATCCCACAGCCAATGCAGGGGACACGGGTCCAATCCCTGGTTTGGGAAGATTACGCCTGTTGAGGAGCAGCTAAGCCCGTGGGCCACGCCTACCGAGCCTGTAGGCCACGCCTACTGAGCCCGTGAGATGCAACTTCTGAAGCCCGCACGCATGCAGCTGGTTCTCCGCAGCAAGAGAAGCTCCCGCAAGGAGAAGCCTGCTCACTGCAATTAGAGAAAGCCTGAGTGCACCAACCAAGACCTAGCGCGGATAAAATGGAAGCAACCTCGATGTCCATCAGCAGACGAATGGATAAGGAGGCTGTGGTACATATACACGATGGAATATTACTCAGCCATTAAAAAGAACACATTTGAATCAGTTCTATTGAGATGGATGAAACTGGAGCCCATTATACAGAGTGAAGTAAGCCAGAAAGAAAAACACCAATACAGTATACTAATGCATGTATATGGAATTTGAAAGATGGTAACGATAACCCTATATGCGAGACAGAGTAAGAGACACAGATGCATAGAACAGTCTTATGGACTCTGAGGGAAAAGGTGAGAGTGGGACGTTCTGGGAGAATAGCACTGAAACATGTATATTATCATATGTGAAACAGAACACCATTCCATGTTCGATGCATGAGACAAATGCTCAGGGCTGGGGCAATGGGATGACCCAGAGGGATGGGATAGGGAGGGAGGTGGGAGGGGGGTTCAGGATGGGGAACGCATGTAAACCCATGGCTGATTCATGTCAATGTATGGCAAAAACCACTACAATATTGTAAAGTAATTAGCCCCCAACTAAAATAAATAAACTTATTTAAAATCAATCAATCAATCAATCAATTTTTTTAAAAAGCAGATGATCCTTATAAAAAAAAACGAATACAGGGTTATAATCCAGACTATATAAGTAGTTCTTGTGAATCAACAGAAAAATACCAACAGCTCATTAGAAAATAGAGGGAAAGACCTAAACAGGCATTTCACAGTAGAAGTAAAAAACAGATGGTCTGTAAACGTGAGAAGATTTTTCACTTCAATAGTTATCAAATAAATGCAAATTATAACCGTAATGAGACACAGACCATACCTATTGGAATGACAAAAATTAAAGCTGATAAAAATGAGATCAACCAAAACACTATCATCAGTTGCTAGTGGAAATGTAGATGGTCATAATGACTTTGGGAAGATATTAGCAACATCCAGTAGAGCTGGAGTAGAGTAGAAGATGTGAACATGTTTGAACATAGGTTCTGCTCAGGTATGTACTCTGAAGGGTAGAATAAATGCATGCAACATGGCTAATAACATACTGGATGGTTGTTACATAGCAGCGAATAGTGAACTGCAGCTACTTGCATCAACAGAAATGAATCTCAAAAGCATAGAGTTGAATAAAAGAAGTCACAGAAGAATATATATTATATTCTTAAATATAGCGTTAAAAATAGGTATCTGTATTCTGCCAAATCAAACACTACACTGCATAGAGATTTAAGTGTGTTTGTGTGTGCGCGCGCACGTGTGTGTTTGCAGAAAAACTCTAAAGAAAAGCTTAGGATGGTGAACACAGAACTCGGTATAGTTTCCCTCTGATAGAAGGACTCATGACCGGGAGGAGCATTCAGAGGTTTCTAAGAAACTGACACTGTTCTATTTCTTACCTTCCGTGGTGGGGATGCAGGTGTTTCTTTTACTGTTCTTAAGCAGTCCATACAGTTTATGTGTGATATATTTCACAATTTTTAAAACAATTGAAAGAAAGGATAAAAAGCTTCTCTGTGATGGCTAAGAAAGGGTCAAAATGAGAACAAAGGTCAAATCCCCTGAGGCTGAAGGCAAAGGCGAGGCAGGCTGTGTGGTCCTGACTAACAGGAAAATGCAAATCAAGAGCCTTCACAGAGACCTGGCCCTCAACACTGACTTTTGTCTCCCCAGAACTTTCTGCCTTTCAAAAACTACCTTTCCCCATCTCGAAGGGGCTGTCATTCCTGTGGCCTTACTAGTCACATCAACAGCGGGCCTCAGGCACACACAATTAGCTGTGACTCAGGCCAGCTAATTAGAGTATTTCTACTTGTCTGGCCCCAGCAGCTAATATAGGGATTAGCAGAGGTCCCAAGCCAGCCCCAATCAGAGCCATTCCTGCCCTTCTGTTGGAACAACCAAGAAAGAAGTGGTTTTACTACACGTGAATGAACACATGATCAGCATAGGCCCCCGTGAAAATCAGCTTGAAAATAGAGCCCAGCAGAGAGCAAAGCAGAAAAGAGGACTGTGCTTAGTTGCTCAGTCTGGTCTGACTCTTTGCAACCCCCTAGACTGTAGCCCACCAGGCTCCTCTGTCTGTGAGGATTCTCCAGGCAAAAATACTGGAGTGGGCTGCCATGGCCTCCTCCCTGGGATCTTCCCAACCCAGGGATGGAACCCAAGTCTTCCGCATTGCAGGAGGATTCTTTACCAGCTGAGCCACCAGGGGAGCCCAAGAGGAGGATTAGAGAATCACAGAAGGGCAAAAAGAGGGGCGTAACAGAGAGAGACAACGAGAGAGAGACGAAGTCCTCCCTGGGAGTCTGCATCCAGCCGTTCCTGACTCCCATCAAGTAGACAGTCGCAGATACAAGCACAACCGAAAGGGTCCTAAGTATCATAGAATTTTGTACCAGGAGCAGGACTTTGGAAATTGGCTGTATTAGGGTGGAGAGCAGGGCAGTGTGAAGCCTCCCCTCCGACCAGGACATAAGCTGCGCCTGTAAACTGGAGCAAATTCGCTAAACTCTCTCCAGTTGGATCTGGTGAGGTTAGAAATTCAGAGGACCTGGTTTTTTTTTTTCTTCTTAAAGTCAGGTTACTGGAGTGTGTTGGCCATTTCTTCAGCCTTTAGTGAGGTTTTGCAAGAAAAGATACACTTGAGTCTCAGCTGGGCCTTTCTGAAAGTAGGGAAAGGGAAAAGCCTCTTTGTGCTTGGGGCCAGTAATTCAACTGAGCTGAGGGTCAGAAAATAATTTTTTTTAGGATTGCAACAGTCAGGTTCCTGCCCTAGGCTGACACTGGTGCAAGCACAGGCTGGAAAAGGAAGACACAGAGGGGGATGGGAGAGGAACCCTGGGGAGGCTTCTTCCTCCAGCTGCCCTGCGGGCACTCCCTGCCCACAGGAAGCGCCTTGTGCCCCAGCAGCCCAGCCTGAGGGCAAGAGACCTCCCTCAGCCCAGCCCAGCGTGTCCAGGGCAGAGGCCGAGCGGACAAAGTCAGAAGGAAAGCTGGGCGAGGGCAGGGTACAGAGACGGCTGTCAGGAGACGGACACGGTGAGGTCAGGCTCCAGATTCCAGAGTGCGGCCCGTTGGCTTCTGGTTCTGGGTGCAGCTCATGAAATCACCAGCACACTAACTTCCCAGCGATTGTCTAAGAGCTTAGAGAGTCATACTGCTGGAGACATCTCAGTCTTGCAAACTGCGGCACGGGATTGCTCAACCGCCGGGGCCAGACCCAGACTTCTGGACTGATATGTCCTCAGACAGTGAGTGGCCTGCTAGAGTCTACAGTTTCCAGAAAGGACGTTCTCTCTGATGCACTAAGGAGGGCCATGGACGCGGGAGAATCTTCCAGTGAAAGAGCCCCAGGCGGCCCTGGTGGACGGAGGAGCCCACGTCCTTCAGGGGATAGGCTGCGGTTCCCTGCCGGTTCTCTTCTGCGGGACGTCAGGGGACTGACTGCAGTGTGCCGGTTCCCCTTCTCCCCTTTACTGCAAGCAGGTGGTTTTTATTCCAGGTATCTTGCCTTCCTCCGCTATTAAATGCCGGGGGTGTTTAAACTGATCATTTAGCTGTCAGTCAACAGGCTGTGAAGAGCAGCACTCAGACCTGATCCAGAAGATTATATATGCGCTGGCTTGGCTTTTACGTGAGCAATCTGCACCATGATGGGGACGGGGGTGGGTGCGTTTCTGAGATTGCTCCTATGGGAAAAGGGTGTGCATGGATGCTGGCAAGTTAAGGAGCAGAACGGAGCGGATCTCCATTACTCCTCCTGCCCTGTAATGGCTTGAATTACGCCTCTGTGTGTGTGCCTAGTTGCTCAGTCATGCCTGGCTCTGTGCGACCCTGTGGACTGTAGCCCGCCAGGCTGCTCTGTCCATGGGATTCTTCAGGCAAGAATTCTGGAGTGGGTTGCATGCCCTCCTCCAGGGAATTATGCCTCTACGCCTCTCCAAAGATTTGTTCAAGTCCTAACAACCAGTACTTGCGAATGTGATCCTATTTGGAAAAAGGATCTTTACAGATGTAATTAAGCAAAGGATCTCAAGATGAGATCATTATGGATTAATCCAGTGGGTCCTTATAAGAGGAGACACAAGAGACAGGACAGGAGAATCACAGAAGGGATGGTTGTGTGGAGCTGGAGGCAGGGATTGGAGTGATGCAGCTGGAAGCCAAGGATGGCCTGGGGCCAACGAGGAGGGCCCCCCAGGCGGCTCAGCGGTAAAGAATCCTCCTGCCAGGGCAGGAGATGCCAGTCTGACCCCTGGGTCAGGAGGTCCCCCGGAGGAGGGAATGGCAACCCACTCCAGCATTCTTTCCTGGAGAATCCCATGGACAGAGGGGCCTGGAGGGCTACAGTCCGTGGGTCACAAAAGAGTCGGACACCACCTAACCAACAACGAAGGAGCTAGAAGAGGTGAGGAGGAATTACGCCCTGAGGCTTCAGGAGTGTGGCCCTGCTGATGCCTTGATTTAGAACTTCTGCCCTTCAGGACTGTGAGATGATTCATTTCTGTTGTTTTTAGCCACCCATTTTGTGGTGAATTGGTGCAGCAGCTGGAAGAGACTAACATGTGCCCCGACATGTTTGAGACTGTCTCTGACTTGGTGGGGCCGTCAATCACCAGCTCAGACCTAGGTGACCAATCAAAATGCCCCAACGCCATGATCAGAGGGTTTGGTTGAGAACGGTCACTGCAATGGACTGAATGCTTCTGTGTCCCTAAAATTCATATATTGAAATCCTAACCCTAATATGTTGCTGTTAGAAGGCAGGGCCTTGGGGAGGTGATTAGGGCATGAGAATGGAGCCCTCATGAATCAATCAGCGCCCTTGTAAGACCCTAGAGAACTCTCCTTCCATCATGTGAGGACATAGCGATAAGACAGCCATTTACAAACTGGGAGCTGGGCTTTCATCAGACACCAGTCTGCCAGCGCCTTGATCTTGGACTTCCCCGTCTCCAGAACTGTGAGAAGTAAATGTTTACTGTTTAAGCCACCTCGTCTGTGCTATTTTTGTTTTAGTGGATCCAACAGACTAACACAGTCCCAAGAGAGAGCTGGCTTGTGAAAGAGCCAACAGAGAAGTAAGCAGACGTAGGGATATAAGGGAGAGACGGGCCTCAAGGATGTCCGCTCTGGACCTACAAAGAACCATGTTTAAATACAGATCTCCCTCTAGACTTCTGAGTTAGTACATTCATCTCTTTTGCATAAGTCAGTCTGAGTCGGAGTTGTCACTTGGGAACGTCCCGGGTCCCCGATGCGCACATTCGGTCAGTATCGGGTCCCAGCAGACGGGCTCAGCCACGGCAGAGCCCAGGCTGGAGGAGAAGCAGCAGAGGTCCCAGTGGTGACGGGGTGATGCTTTTTGGGGTCTGGTTCTCGGGGTCTGGGCCACTGGACCTGCCTCAGTCCACAGAGCTGGGCAGACAGCCAGTTGCCTTATTGGACATGCTCCGTGGATGACCAGAGACTGCAGAGGGCCTCAGCATTGCAGAGAGTATATTGGGAAGCAAGCACATTTCAAGTACAGTAAGTAACATCGCATTGTATTAATAACAAACAAGGCCAACTTCTGCAAAACATGAAGCTTTGCTTCTGCTCGACCACAGCATCAGTGAGTGACAGCCAGCCCTTCTGGGACACGGCAGGTTCCCTGGCCGACCTCCCTCGCCTTCTGCCAGCACTGTGTCCAGCCTCAGCTGCTCCTGGCTGAGGAAAGCCGGGCTGTTGGCAGAAACTCGAATCCGCCTCAAATCAGCATGCAGCTGCCCCCACCGGGACCCCAGTTCCTACCTCCGGCCTTGAGTCCCGCTTTCTGTGAACCCAGAGCCAAATGCAATCACACAGCGAGTGTGGGACCCCAGAGTCAAGAGGAAGCAGCTGGGAGAAGGGCCCGCGGCGCTTCCCTTTGCTTGACCCCCAAGAGCACGTTAGTCGGGGGTGCTGTCACGTCCTCCGCCGGCTGGATGTGCAGTTTCTGAACGTCCGATTATTAAAGCCAAACGATGCCTCTATTTAAAAATCAGACACACCCGGAAGAATTGTTACAAGGCACCTTCACTTAAGGCGTTGGGCTTTGTGAGTAAGAGTTAAAAGTTTCTGAAAAAATAGGGGGTTGGGACTTCCCTGATGGTCCAGCGGTTGGGAAGCTGCTTCCAGTGCAGGGGGTGTGGGTTTGATCCCTGGCTGGGGAAGTGCGAGTCCACATGCCGCAGGGTAACAAGTCACCGCGGCTGAGTCCAGGTGCCTCGGCGAGAGAGAAGCCTGCTCACTGCAACAGAAGACCCAGAGAGCCGCAACTAGACAGGAGGCAGCCATAAATGAATTCATTAATTTAAAAAAACTATGGTTTTCTTTGGCCATTTATAGAGCGCCTTCTGTGTGCTGGCAACACGCTTAAGCCTCGGAACTGCCAGTGGGGAGAGAGGTTCGTGACGCTGTGAGGACAGGACCAGGCAGTTGTGGTCTGGGAGGTGCCACACGAGCTGAGGTTTGACAGCTGGGAATTGGCCCCAGGCGGGAGGGAGGAGCAGGCAGCGAAGCAGCTCTCCATAGGAGAGCTTAGGAAGCACTGCGGAGCAGGAGGAGGCTCTGAGCAGACAGCCCTGGCGGGATGACCCAGGGGCACGAGCTCAGAGCCTCCTCCCTAAGCCCTTGGATGAAGTTCGCACTCCTCCAGGCACCACAGCACCCTTCCCGACCCGCTTGTCTGCCTTCCCGGCCCCTCCCCACGTTCACTCCCCGAGTGCCAGCCACGCGGGGTGCTGCGGTCGCGCCTCGGACACACGTCTGCTCCCAGAAAGAGGGAGGCAGGGCGGGGGAGCAGTGCCGCCTGGACCTGGAGTGGGGCTGTCTCTAGGGACTCCGGTCTGGGCACCGATCCTGAGAACAGAAGGCAGGTTGCAACGGGTGAAGGAGGGCTGACTAGCAGCCAGGCAGCGTGGATGATTCTTTTGAGAAGGCTGGCCACGACGGGCGAGAGGAAGGCAGACCGAAGAGAGAGGTTAGGAACCCGGGATGGAGAGTGGGGCATGTTTCAGGTTGGAGGGACTGGACATGCACCGATGAGAAGTCTACCTGGAGAAGAGGCTGAGGACGGGAGGCCCCGGGGGCACAGGGGAAGCAGCCGTGCGCGGGGCACAGCCTTCACTTGGCAACGGGGGTGGGGGGCAGTGGGAGACGTGCTGGTGGCTGAGCAGGAGGACTTTGAGGGAGTCTCCTGGGACCTTAATTTTGTTCAGTTTTATCAATGGACAAGATGGGTTCTCTGTCAATGGCAATGTCAGTGAAATGGAAGTTCAGAAGGGTTGGGGCTGCCCTGGTGCCTCAGGGGTGAAGAATCTGCCTACCAGGGCAGAGACTCAAGATTGATCCCTGGGTTGCGGGGCGGCCGCGTGCTTGGAGCAGCTGAGTCCATCCATGGATCACGACTACTGAGCCTGTGCTCTGGGGCCGGGGGCCAGGACTGCCGAGACCACGTGCTGCAGCCACGGAAGCCTGAGCGCCCTAGAGCCCCGCTCCACGATCAGAGAGGCCTCTGCGATGAAATGCCCTCAGGCCACAACTGGAGAGTCGTCCGCCTTGCCGAAACTAGAGAAAAGCCTGAGCAGCAACCAAGACCCAGTACAACCAAAAAATGAATAAATAAATACATTTACAAGATTATTTTAAAAAAGAAGCAGCAGTGATGGGGGCTTCCCTGGTGGTCCAGTGGCTCAGACTCAAAGCTCCCAATGCAGGGGACCTGGGTTTGATCCCCGGCCAGGGAACTGGAGCCCGCGTGCTGCAGCTGAGCTCCCACACTGCAGCGACCAAACCGCCCAGGGGGCCTGAGCACTGCAGCTAAGACCTGCCTGGCACCAGCCACACAAATAAACAATAAACAAATCCTAAAAAGAGAAGGGTTAATGAAAGAGGAGCAGTCAGGAGGAGATGCCAGTGGCGACGGCCAGGGAGGGACCTAGGGCTGTCCGGAAGGGTTTCCTTGAGCCCCAGGGAGGCAATGGCCCGGGAAGTCACGGTTGAGCAATTCCACCGGCAGCAGTCAGCACCCCGGGAAGGAGCACGGCAGGAACGTCCTGAAGCGGGGTTCGGCCGGGTGGAAGGATAAGTGGACAGTAGTGGTTAGAGAGGATGCAGGCTGGAGACAGCCGATGACCAGCCGAGTCAAACAAGCTGACGCCTGAGGCAACAACAGCCACTGGCTCAGGCGTTTAGCAGAGGGATTAGGGCTCTTCCGTGTAGACCAGGTGCTCTTCAACAAAAAAGGGCCTGGGGGCAAACAGAGTAATGATGGAAAAGCCAGATTTTTGGACTCAGACAGATGTGGGTCTTTACTGTTTCCCTCTCTGAGCTCAACATTTTTGTCTATCAAGTATGAAATCCTTTATATTAAACCTTTGCAGAGCTTGCAAGGATTAAACACAATGATTAGTGAAAGTGGCTCAGTTGTGTCCGACTCTTTGTGACCCCGTGGACTATACAGTCCATGGAATTCTCCAGGCCAGAATACTGGAGTGGGTAGCCTTTCCCTTCTCCAGGGGATCTTCCCAACCCAGCGATCGAACCCAGGTCTCCTGCATTGTGGGTGGATTCTTTACCAGCTGAGCCACCAGGGAAGCCCTGAATAATTCTGTTAGGTTGTAAACTCCAATAGCTGCCTTATTGTTTACTGTTCCAACTTCTGCTTCTCGTAGGTGCCTGGCACATAGTAGGCCCTCAACAAATACAAATTTCCTTCTTCATCTCTTAGGCAATACTCATCATAGCACCTTCTCTGGCCCTGGCGTAAGTGCCCCTGAGACAACCGGCCTTCCCTTCCTCGGCCTGTCCAATCTCAGTTACTTGCAATAAGGAGAATGGAATGTTGATCCACACTTCCTTTCATCAAGCCAAGTTGTTCCTTAACTTTGACTTAAGGGAAGTATCCATCATGACGGTTGAACTCTAAGATCACAGAGGTTCAGGACCACGTGGCTGCCCATCCACCCACCCAACAAGTGACCTGGCTTCTTTATCACAGCTTTGTGGGCTCACAGATAATTCCTGATGCGGTGGGAATACGGTTCCCTCATCAACGCACGCAAAGGTGGACTCCTGGGGAATGGAAGGCGCACAGGCAGCCTTCCTTAACCAGCCGCCAGAGACCTGAGATCCAAGGGATAGTAACTCTCTAGAGAAAGGGAGTATGGAATTTACTTAGCATATTGAGAAAGTTATCAAAAAATCCAGAAGAAAAAACATTTAAAACAGAGCCCAGTGCCATTCTTGTTGGGAGATTCGGGCAGCGAAGGAACAGGTTGCCCAATTCAGGGGACAGTCGGTCTGACAAGCCTGCTGGAGAGCATCTCACTGTCAACAGAGGTGTTTACATGAAATATGGAGCCAAGAGCCACCCCTAAATTTTGCTAAAGAAGAAATTCAAGAGTAAAGCAGGCATCTAGTAGGTAAGATATAGAGCATCGGTAGGCTGAGAAATGGGCAGATAGCGAAGACGTTAATGCCTTCAAATTCAGAGCACGCATCTCTGGCAATACGGCATAGAGACGGTGAACTGTTCTCAATTTCCACTCTCCCTTTCTTCCTTTTAATAAGAGAATAAGTTTTAGTTGAGCATATTTAGCTGGCCCAGTTAGAGGATATGTTTCCCAGAACTCACCTGCAACTTCCAGGGCCCAAGTTCTGGTCAATGCAAGGACATGAACAACCTCTGAGTAAGGTCCTTTAGAAGGGGGTTGGGAATCTCCTGGTGGTTCAGTGGATGGGACTCCCTGATTTCACTGCTGTGGGCGCAGGTTCAGTCCCCGGTCAGGGAACTAAGACCCTGCATGCCGGCAGCATGGCCAAAATGACCAACTAAATAAGTAAAAAAAGTCACCAAGGTAATTACCAAAAAGAGAAGGGGGCTGTTGGCTGTCCACCACCTTTCCTCCTCTTTCTCTGGGCGGCAGCAGGAGGGGGCCGTGACGCTGAGCCAGCTTTGGGGGTGCAGAAGAGGGCTTCGTGGGGGGTGGGGAACAACACGATGGAAGGAGCCTGGGCTCCTGACGACCCTGTGGAGCAGAGCCGTTCACCTCTCCTGGAATGACCAGCCTCCTCTTAGCTGTGAGGTGAAGGGGAAATACAGTTCTATCCTTTATGGGGTCTTTTTGTTACAACTTGGCCTGTACCCCAAATAATATGGAGCGTTTCCCAAAGGAACAGATAGCGATCATTTTGTACTGATAGTAATACTTATTGGGGGCTTCCCTGATGGCTTAGTGGGTAAAGAATCTGCCTGCAATACAGGAGCCTCAGGAGATGCAGGTTCGATCCCTGGGCTGGGAAGATCCCCTGGAGAAGGGAATACAACCCACTGCAGTATCCTTGCCTGGAGAATCCCATGGACAGAAGAGCCTTGGGTACAGTTCATGGGGTCACAAAGGGTCGGACACGACTGAGCACATGGCACACACCACACACACAATGCTTACTGAAAGCTTACTGTGTGCCAGGCATTGTTCTAAATACTTTACATGTATCATCACATTTAATCCACACACTCCCTGGATAACGGTTATTGTCATCTTACAGAAAAGAAAGCACAGGTAGATTGAGCACTTTGTCCAAAGACTCATGGCTACTGAGTGGCCAAAACAGCAGTCAGACTCGTTGGAGATCACAGCCTAAAGGCTGTGCATTTCATGAGTCCACACAAAGGACTCAGCTTAGGGTTCCGGAAAACTGTGCCCAAATTCCTTGAAAATCACCGCAGGGCCAAGGGGACTCATTTAGGTTCTTGGCCAGTCGATTTCTCCAAGGGAGCGCGGGAAGGAGACCGCAGCTACCTGACCTCACGCAGCTGCCCAAAGAATAAAATGAATTCACGTGGCTTCAAGAAACGCTGTGCAAGCTATAAAATGTGGCATAAAGGAAATACTGCCTTAAGGCAGGCTGGGAAATCCTTAAAACCAAAATAAGAAAATGCACTGAAAAAAAATTTTTAATGCAAATACCATCTAGCAATTTGGCAGATCGCCTGGAAAGGCTGCAAAATCTGTTCAGGAGAAAGGGTTTGTGCAGCTGTCATCCTCAGATGGAAGAGGGGGAGGTTAACTGAAGTTAAGAGAAATCTGGTACACCCGTGTGCCTGGCATGTGCGTGCATGCATACACACATGTACATACACTCACAGGCTCTCAATAGAAGAGAACCATCATCATCAAGAGCAGGAGCAGCAGCCATCTGCGTGTCTATGGGAAGCGGGCACAGAAGATGGGGCGTGGGGTGGGGAAGGCAGAATGCGGGCAGCGTGAGCGGGGACGGCGGTGAACAGGCAGCTCCGGCTTCAGCGGCCGTACTGCAGCAGAGCCGGCGTCTCAGAACCCTTGGGGTCACGTGTGACATTCTTCCATTTTCCAAAGATGCTCAGATTTACAAATAAAACACGACACGGGACAGCAGTGGATGTCCTGGGATCAAGCCCTACGGCTGGAAGTCACATCTGACAGGTTGAGATGTTGCGTTCTGTACAAGCCTCAGTCTGGCCTTCGGCCACCCCCAACCGGGGCCCTGCCTCCTCCTTTGCCCGTGCCCACGCCGCCCGCGGGGAAGCTGCCCTCCCTCCGCTCTCTGCCCTTGGAGCGCGCCTTCTCCTCCTTTTCACTTGTACCCGGGTATCTACAAAATAGCTTCCCTCCTCTGCCTGCCAGTCAATGCCAACGTTCTTCCTGCAACACCGTCTCAACCTACCGCCTGCCCCCAACATGCGACTGTTTTCGCCTGCCAAGTAAGGCGGGCTGCGGCAGGCTCTGGACCGTCCAGAGAAGGGGGCACCGGGGATGCTGCGGGCGGACGCAGCACAGTCGCAGGCTCTGCCTTTGGTGTTTGGTCTGAACCCCTGCACGGGGGTCCCCTCGTCATGTGCTCCTGGCCCCCGTGGAGACCCCGCCAAGGGGCGCAGCGGGGATGAGGCTCCGGCTCCAGCCACACAGAGGGGACAGCCCGGCTCCGGTCCCGTCTGCTTGCTTTCCCCCAGGGCCGCGCCTGCATCCCGCGGGTGCCCTGGAAACCAGCTGGCTGACTGCCCCTTCTGCTGTACCCCCTGCCACCCCCGGCCCCAGCCTTGGGGCTTTGGCCATTAACTTCACGCCGCGGTGACCTCTGACAGGCTGCCGCTTCACTCTGCTCTCACATGACGTGGGCCCTCCCGGCACTGACCTGACCGGGGGAGGGCAGGGAGCAGCCCGGCTAACCCCCAGGTGCCCTCGGCATCAGGGGCGACCTGCCAGGAGAGGCTGCGCCCAGCTCTTCAGAGAGAACAGATTGGGGTCCCTCCGGGGGAATTTCAGGGAATTCTGAGCCCTGCTAATTGGCTTTGCCCGGGGCAGGCCCTGGGCGGTGGGCGTGTGATGTCGCCTGGGGCAGAGGGGCTGTGCTGTGTCCCGCGCCCTCCTGACCCCGTTTGCTTGGCGCGGCCGGACGAGGGCTACAAACAGTTCCTCTCTTTGTTTCCACCGACTTGCAAACTGTATGCTTCCCTCAGAAAAGGCACAAAGGCCCCCTTTCTTCGGCTTCCCCGTGCCACGGGGCTGCTCTGCAGGGCTGGGGTCGGAAGCCCAGGGCAGCCTCAGCACAGACCGCGATGAGCAGCCTCTGCTCGGGGCTGGGTGCCCCGGTGGCCCCCCAGGCTGGCAGCCAGCCCCGGGTCTTAAAGTCTCAGAGCCCCCAGTTGCTGGGCGGGTGCTGCAGGCTTGGGCCCAGTTTCCCCGCAGGAGTTAGCCTGCCCTCCCTAGAAACAGGGACACACAATGCAGGAGCTCCAGGGAGTTTTGAAAAATTCTGGTGCCCCAGAAATCCTTGTTTCTTTAATTGAAATATAATTGATATGTCATATTGTATTAGCTTTAGGTATACTGCAGAGTGATTCAGTTATATATATATATATTTTTTTCAGATTATTTTCCGTTACAGTTATTACAAGATATTGACTGTAGTTCCCTGTGCTACGTGGTAAGCCCTTGCTGCTCATCTATGTTATGTATGGGAATCTGTAGCTGTTAATCCCATATCCCTAATGTACTGTCTCCTCCTCCCCCTTTGGTAACCAAATCTTTGTTTTCTGTGTCTGTGAGTCTGTTTTTCTTTTGTGTATAGACTCGTTTGTATTAGTTTTTTGGATGCCACATACAAGTGATATCATAGTATTTGTCTTCCTCACTGACCTCTCGGTCTTATTTACTTCACCATCTGACTTACTTCACTTAGTATGATAATCTCTAGGTCCATCCACATTGATGAAAATGGTAATATTTCAGTCCTTTTATGGCTGAGTGATATTCCATTGTGTATATGTGCCCCATCTTCTTAAACCAATTGTCTGTTGATGGCCCCAGAAATTCTGATGTAACTGATCTGGGAGTGCAAGACGAGCACCAAGGATTTTCAAAACCGCCCAGGAGAATCTAACGTGCAGCCAGCTTGGGGAATCACCATCCGTGCTTCTGAGATGTCAGTGAGCTCAAGAATCACCCGGGGACCCAGTGAAAATGCAGGCTCTGATCCAGAAGTCTGAGTGGGGGCTGAGGATCCGCATTTCTATCAAGCTCCCAGGAGATGCGGTTGCTTCTAGTCCATGGACCTCATGGAATAGCCTGGACCACACGGAATAATCTAGACCACACGGAATAGCCTGGACCGCGTGGAATAGCCTGGACCTCGTGGAATAGCCTGGACCTCGTGGAATAGCCTGGACCGCACGGAATAGCCTGGACCGCACGGAATAGCCTGGACCACGTGGAATAGCCTGGACCTCGTGGAATAGCCTGGACCGCGTGGAATAGCCTGGACTGCGTGGAAGAACCTGGACCTCGTGGAATAGCCTGGACCTCGTGCAATAGCCTGTACCACGTGGAATAGCCTAGGTGGTGGTTGGGTCTGCATCCTGCCACCCCCACTCGGAGGCCTCGGTGAGTTTCTCTCTGGCCTCCGTTTCGCTGTCACTCATCTTGGTGAGCTGCTGTGAGGACTCGCGGGACGACGGTAAGCCTGAAGCACAGAGCCGCGCCCTGCACTCAGAAAGTATGCTGTAGATGTCCATTCCTGTGGTTTTCCGTTAGAGGCCTTCTGCAAGGGAAGGACAGGATCTCTTTCTTCCGATCTGCCCCTCTCCTACTTCAAAGCCATCAACACTTCTCTTTTGCTCCAGGATGAGCCCAAACACCGTACCAGGCCCCTTCCCAAATGGCCCTGGCCCCCACCCGCAGCTTCACTTTTCTTCCTTTCAGGAATCTCGGCACCCCCACCTCCACCCACAGCTAAGCCCACTGCAGCACTTCTCTTCCAGATGCCGGCCTGGCTCCCGCCCCAGGCCTGGCTCCCTCTGCAGTGCTCTCCTTGGCACAGGTGTGACTTCCTCCACAGACTTTTCCGGCTCCCAAGTACGGGTGGGGGGCCCCCTCTGTGTCCCCGAGATGACCATGGTTTTCTTCACCAAACCCTCACCCTTAGGTGCTGTCAGTAGCAAAAAGTTTTTTAAATATCTTTTTTTTTTTTTAAGTGGGCCATTTTTAAAGTCTTTATTGAATTTGTTACAATACTATTTCTGTTTTATGTTTTGTTCTTTGGCCATGAGGCGTGTGGGATTTTAGTTTCTGGATCAGGAATCAAACCCACATCTCTTGCATTGGAAGCCGAAGTCTTAACCACTGGACCACCAGAGAAGCCCCAGTGGTGATTTAAATACTTGTCTCTCGCCTCCAGTGGTTGAAAGTTCAGGGAGGGCTGAGCTCACTACTGCGTTCAGTAATATTGGAATGAGTATGAATGAGTGAATGAATAAATGAATGAGTTTAAACGAAAAGTCTCTATTATTACAGAGTCAGAAGCCCTGTGTCGTGTAGCCCCATCCGTCTAGGGTGCGATCTCCGACCAGCTCTGCAAAGGTCCAAGCTATCCACGCTTCCCCCTCGTCAGCCCTAGCTTACCTACCCCAGCCCTGGTCCAGGTTGCCCTGTTTCATATCCTATTTCCAGAGAACGAAATAAAGGAAATCAAAGGTGTTGCTCAATAGGTCATAGGTCACAGAGGAGATCCCATCTATGGTGTTAAAGGTTATTAGACAAAAGCCAATAGAAACAACCTGTGTCCAACAACAGACGAACGGGCACAGAACAAGCGGTATCAACGTGCAGTAGAATTCTATTCCGCCATAAAAAGAGATGAAACTCTGATATGGGCTCCAGTGTGGGTGAAGCCTGAATGCATTGTGCTGCATGAAATAAGCCAGTCACCAAAGGACGGTATTGTCTAACTCGACTTACACGAGACACCTGGAACCGGAGAATTCGTCGAGAGAGTAGGATAGCACACAGCGGGACTGGGGCAGAGAAGACGGGGAGGTACCGCGCAGCGGGTACAGAGCTTGTACTCAGGACGATGGGAGTATCTGGGGGGACTTCCCTGATGGTCCAGTGGTTATGGCTTTGCTTTTGAATCAGAGGGTGCAGGTCTGATCCCTGGCTGGGGAGCCAAGATCCCACATGCCTCATGGTGAAAAATCCAAAAACAAAACAAGCAATATTGAAACAAATTCAATACAGACTTTAAAAATGGTCCACAGCAACAAAAAAGAAAACATTCCGGGGACGTTCTTGGTGGCCCAGTGGCTAAGACTCTGAATTTCCCATGCAGGATGCCTGGGTTTGATTCCCGGTCAGGAAACCAGATTCCACATGCTACAACTAAGACCCTGCATAGACAAATAAAATAAATACTTAACAAAAAAATGTTCTGGAAAGGGATAGTGGTGAAGAAGTGACAAGGTTCAGTAATAGTTTTTCCAGTGGTCATGTATGGATGTGAAAGTAGGACCATAAAAAAGACTGAGCGCCAAAGAATTGATGCTTTTGAACTGTGGTGTTGGAGAAGACTCTTGAGAGTCCCTTGGACTGCAAGGAGATCCAACTAGTCCATCCTAAAGGAAATCAACCCTGAATATTCACTGGAAGGACTGATGCTGAAGCTGAAGCTCCAATACTTTGGCCACCTGATGCGAAGAACTGACTCCTTGGAAAAGACCCTGATGTTGGGAAAGATTGAAGGCGGGAGGAGAAGGGGATGATAGAGGATGAGATGGTTGGATGGCATCACCGACTCAATGGACATGAATCTGAATAAATTCTGGGAGATAGGGAAGGACAGGGAAGCCTAGCGTGCTGAAGTCCATAGGGTCACAGTCAGACACAACTTAGCGACTGAACAACAACAAAAGGGGTGAAGGTTGAACAACATTATGAGTAAGCTTAATGCCAATGCATTTTATACTGAAAAATGGCTAACATGGTAAAATTTAGATTATGTCTTTTTTATCACAGGCACACACACAAACTACTGGAGACTTAATCTGTGGCAACACCCTAACCTACACCCCAAAGGGGATGATGTTCACAAAGAAGCAGAGATTCAGGGCCAGACACACATCCTGGCCTTTCCATTTTCCTGGAGGCTTAAGGCTGACATACAGAGCCCCAGAAGGTTAAACTGCGTGGATGACCAGGGGGGCAAGGAATGCCAGATATTTGCAGCTGGTTTTTCAGTGGGTGAGATCCAGGCAAAACTGCTGAAGGAGAGAAACATTACAGTATTCAGATCACGCTTTGGAAAAGAAGCAATTGCTTGTGTCAAAAGAATTTAGAAGTATAATCAGCTATTGTTTGCAATTGCTTAGCTAAAATGAGGCCTTCTCAAAAAAAAAAAATTAAACCTAGGTAACTATTGTATGTCAGGTAATTGTAGCTATTTAAAAGTTAATGGCAAAAAAAAAAAAAAGTTAAGAAAAGGGAAGGCAACTGAAGGGACTCAGCGGGTGATCAAGACTGGAGTTTAAAGTGGTTTCCCTAAAGAGACACCACGACCTGACCGAGGTGTGAAGCCTCCAGAAATGGCTGCCTCTGAGAGAGGCAGGGCTGAGGGATTAGGCCTCTGGTTGGAATCAAGATTTCTGCCAATCTTTGAAGAGAGATCAAAGCCATTTTCTGCTTTAGTTCCATCGAGCTGGAGTCTCCAGGCCCTGCCTAGAAGGAGAAATTAGCAGCCAGCATCCTCAGCATCGGGGGCTTCCCTGGTGGCTCAGCTGGTAAAGAATCTGCCCGCAATGCAGGAGACCCCGGTTTGATTCAGGGATAGGCTACCCACTCTAGGATTCTTGGGCTTCCCTTGTGGCTCAGCTGGTAAAGAATCTGCCCCCAGTGAGAGAGACCTGGGTTCGATCCTTGGGTTGGGAAGATCCCCTGGAGAAGGGATAGGGTACCCACTCCAGTATTCTGGCCTGGAGAATTCCATGGACTACAGTCCATGGGATCGCAAAGAGCCGAACATGACCGAGCAACTTTCACTTTCACTTTCATCCTCAGCATCATTTTGCTTGTTTTCACACCAGCACAAGAAAGTTTAAGTCAGGGCAGGAAACATACATGGGTTTGTGTGCTAGGTCCATAAAGGTAGCTGGGAAGGACCTGGATTCTGGTTTCCCGTTCAGACGGGGTCTCCACCCAGGTCCCCGCCTTTTCAGGGGTCACACACCTTCCCCTTTCTGCCAAGTGCGTTTACACTGTGGACCTTCTCCAGTCTGCTTCGTCTCTCCCAGGGAAGGGAGGGAGGCAGATCACTGAGCGTCAGCACCTGACCCAACACCTGGAGGTGAAGCGCCCAGAGCGTGGCTGCATGAAGGCAGCCGGGCGTTAGAGCCCCCAAGGGTCCCGGGAGGCACTGAGCGACAGCCTTCATCTTTTCCCTCATCTTCAGACCTCTAATCAAGCTTCATTTGCTCCAGACCCCCTCAGACCAAGCCAGCACGTCCTGTTGTAAATTCTCAAAGCTGCCAAGCTTTTCCTTCAAAGCACACATCACTTTAGGGAATTCTAAATCCACAAAATTATTTGATCGACCGACTCTTCCACTAGACATTAGGCTGCATGAGAGCAGCAAACATGCCTGTTTTGGTCGCTGCCGCGTCCCCTGTACCCAACAAAGTGGCACAGCGCATAGCAGATGCTCAGGAAATGCTTGTTGAATGAATGAATGGAGGGAACCAGAGGGGATGGGAAGGGACTTCTGAAATATTTCACTGAGGTCCTGAGAATTAAACTTGCTCCAGTGTTTACTCCATGTTATCCCACAGTTATGTTAATAATAGATACCATTTCCAATCATACTAGTAATTATAGTAACCATTTACTGAGTTCCTACTGTATGCCATGTATACGGTTTATGTAATTCAGGGGTTTGTCCCATTTGATGCAGACAGCTGTGCCTGAAGTAGACAGTATTATTATCACTGCCATACCAAGGAGGAGAAAACTGAAGCTCGGAGGGGTTGGCTACGTGTCTTGCCTGTGGCCATACAGACATCAGGTGCCGGAGCAGGGATCTGACTGTTGCTGGGACCTATATATATGTATATATAACTGAATTTCATCCTCATGGAAACGCCAGGGGGGAAGTGAGGCTCAGAGAGGTTAAGAAACCCGCATGAAGTTACACAGCTAGGAAGTCACGGAGTCAGGCTCCAAATCAGGCTCTGATTCCAAAAGCTCGCTCTCTTCCAGGTTCAATGAGAATCTGATTTTTGGAAAGTGATGAAGCGAAGTTCAGATGACTGAGCCAGCGGGGCGAATCCAAATGAGAAACCCATTCAGCCGAGCAGACGCTGGAACTTCCTGCTGAAGGGGCGGGCGCCCCACTCGAGCCCGCGGTCCACCGCACGTTCCCGTCTGCCTCTGTCTCAGGCAATCACCGCTCCTGAGTCCCCGTCCTGCAGCCGCCGCCTGAGACTGAAATGCTCGCGTAGGACCGAAGCCTGAGGCAGGGCAGGGTTGCTGTGACCTGCCCGGCACAGACCCCCCTGCCTTCCCGGGGCGCGGCGGGCGCTCAGCCAGCCTCCGCCCCCGCGGTGCCCGGGCCGCGCCGCTGAAGTTCCCGGAGGCGCAGGGAGCAGCCTTGCCCGCGTCCCAGGAGCAGAGCGGCTCCCGAGGCCCTGCCGCGGGCGGAGCCGCGGAATCGCGGCGCTGCGGGACGGCCGGCCGGGGCCTCGCCCGCTGCGCTGAGCTCCGCACGGGGGGCCGGCGGCCTTCCGTGCGCAGGAAGAAGAAGCGCGTTTCTCAGCCGCAAGTAATGCCTCTGTCGGCGGAGCACTTCCTGTTTTGCACACATCGCCCGTTTAAAACCAGAGAGAGGCAAGAGGCTGGCACGCATGCCGCCTGCAGCTGCTCGGGGAGCGCCGGCCCCGGGGCCGTCTCAGGCCGCAGGGCCCCGCTCCCCGCCGCCCTGCGCCCAGCCCGAGCCTCGCCGCGCACCTCCCGGCGGGCGCTCTGCGCCGCTTGCACGCCCTCAGGCCCCGGGTGGCATCCAGACCCTTCAGCGGCCGCGCCACAGAGCACGGAGGAAATTCTGAAAAGCTGGCCAGCACGCAGAACGCTCCGCTGCTGACCGTGACCGCATTTACACAGACGCCGCCCCCGGGGCTGAAGCCAGGCTGGGACTGGCTCGAGGTGTAAAAGGGCCCCAGATGACTCAGGAACTCAGGACTGATTTTTTCAAAAATAAAAAATTATGCAACAAATCCACGATGAGCAAAATACCAAAACTTCACATAAAGATGAAAGATTTGAAGTTTCACCTGCACTTCCCGCGCTCGCCTCGCCGCCTGCTCCTCTTCTCCCTCCGCTCCCCCTCCAGCTCCTCTCACAGCCTCCTTTGGCGTTTTCATAGCAGGTGGTTCAGATGGTCAAGAATCTGCCCGCAATGCGGGACACCTGGGTTTGATCCCTGGGTCAGGAAGATCCCCTGAAGGAGGAAATGGCACCCCACTCCAGTATCCTTGCCTGGAGAATCCCATGGACAGAGGAGCCTGGTGGGCTACAGTCTATGGGGTCACAAAGAGTCGGACACGACTGAGCGACTAAGACTTTCACTTTCATCACCATCTGATGTTCCATTCAATTTACTTCTCTCCAGTTATTGCACTAGAATCTAAGCTTCATAAGAGCAGGATCTGATGTCTTTTTGTTCATAACTGAGTTCCAGAGCCTGGTATGCGGCACAGACTTAACTCACATTGGTACAATTGAATTACTTCAGTCTGACTTTTATGTACATCCTCACTATATAAAGAAGGTAAATGAAGTTTTTTATTTAGGACGAAACAATTACATGTATTCAAATTTATATAATTACTGACAAAGGCAGTCGGAGGAAATATTTGGTTGCTTGTACATAAAAATTTGAAAACTGGTATTATGGATACTTGTGGGCATCAGATAGCACCTTGCAGTATCTTTATTTCACTGTATATTTGCATTTTGTGTGATTTCACAAACTCAGGAGAATCTAGATTCATTAAGATAAGCAGTTGCTACCTGTAACTATTTGAAAAAGACCCCCAGCCACTAAATGAGTGAATTCTACGTCCAGTGAGCTGTCAAACAAACCAAACAAAATAGTCCTTCTTCCAAGTCTTATTTAGACAATCGGAGCTTTCTTTTGTTGAAAGAAATGGAAGGAGATGCTTCATCATAGCCCGGACAGACAAATCTATCAACCGGAATGAGAGCTTTGCATATTGATATTGCCATTTAAGATTTGTAATTATAATTTAAAATAGACTTCAAAATAGAAGTTTGAATATTAAAACATTACACTGTGCACTTGAAACTAATATAATGTTATATGTCAGTTATATCTGAATTTTAAAAAAGGAGTCCTTTCTTACGCCATAAATCCGCAGTCTTAGCACGGTGCCTGGCACACAGTTCATCCTCAGACTGCTTTTTGTTTGTTTGTTTTGCTCTAACTTGACTGAACTGAATACCGTCTCCATTTGACCTGCTAAGTCTTCAGTATTTGTTTTTAAGCTCTCTGATAAAAAGTTTAAAAACATGCAATTTTTATGAGTTAGAGTCATAAGTAAAAATAATAATAGCTAACATGAATTAAACTCTCTGTCGTGCGTGTATTTGGATTTCCTCATTCAGCTATTACAACTCTGAGCAGGAAAGTGCTATTTTTATCAGCCCCATTTGACTGAAGAAGAAACTGAGGCTGCCAAGGAACAGAAAAGAAATTGTTACTATGGACACCTAGTTGGAAAGCTGAGAGCTGGCACTCCCATTAGACTCCCGAGTCAGCTTGACGATGATCTGAGCCACCGGGTGAAGAAAGGCCAGGACTGAGTCAGGTGGCAGAGGATGGGGCGTGAGCGGCCCCCAGCACAGGGGCAGAGCAAGAGCGAGAGGAGTCTGGGAGCCCAGAGGACTCCGAGCGATGGGCCTGTAAGACAGTCTCTCACGCGTGCCCTCACGGGAGCTCCCGGTGACTTTGACAAGAGGCCCTCAGGCAGGTTTCTCAACTGCTGCGCACTGACACCATGGCTACACAATTCGGTGTTGCAGGGGGCTGTCCCGTGCCCTGCAGAATGTTCTGTAGCAGCCTCGGCCCCCATCTGCTAGACGCCCCCTCCCCTGGGTAGGGACAACCCAGAATGTTTCCAAACACTGACCCATGTGTCCTGGGGGAAAAGTGCTCCTGGTTGAGAACTCCTGCTCTGAGTGTGTGTGGGGCGGGCAGAAGGCATCCGAGGAAACGGAGGAGAGAGTGGGAGGGAGGCGGGGAGCGTGCTGGGCGTGGTGTGAGCCCGGCCAGGAATCTGAGATGAAGCCAGGCTGCGTGGTGTCAAGATTTTCTGCAGTGGTCGTCTGGGGTCGGCGTGGAGCGGGTAGGCGGAGCCTGGTGACTGGCGGACGCTCTCCAGCCAAATAAACGAATAAATAGATACTAAAAGCCCCACAGGTTACTGGGCCCACCTCCAGAGTTCCTGACTCCCTAGGCCCAGGGGGCTTGCCTTTCTGAGCTTCCAGGGGATGCGGATACTGCTGGCGCCAGCACCACCCTTTGTACCCACTGGGCTTCCCCCGTGGCTCAGCGGTAAAGAAGCCACCTGCCAATGCAGGAGACGCAAGAGATGTGGGTTCAGTCCCTGGGTTGGGAAGATTCCCCTGGAGGAGGAAATGGAAACCCACTCCAGTATTCTTGCCTGGGCAGACCCATGGTCAGAGGAGCCTTGGGGGGCTACAGTCCCTGGGGTCGCAACGAGTAGGGTACGACTGAGCATGCGCGCGGGCACTCGCTAGTAGAAGCCAGGCGTGGTGTTAAATCTGAGTCTGAAGCCTGGCTCCGTCAAGCTATGGAAGCCTGGGCAAGTTACATCGCTGCCCACGTATAAAATGGGAACCGTGCTGCACACACGGAGAGCTTGTTTTGAAAACCAGAGAGAAATCAGGTCAAGTCCAAGGCTCCAAGTAGGCACTCGGGAAAGGCAAGTGGCAGCTATTTTTTTAATCAGCATGCTGACACACCTCCACAACACATCAGACACCCAAGGCAAGCAGCGACTGGGCCTCAGGAGTCGTGAGAAGGTTACTGAATCGGTAACCTCTCCACCCTCTCTTCCTCCTCTTCTGAGCATCCAGGCACCAAAATAACCCCCAAACACCCACCGATGCACTCCCAGGGATGACATTTCCAAGTGGAGGAGATAACTGATCTCTTTCACATTCTGTAATATTTTAAGTGCAGTATCTTTAAAATCTAGGTCAGGGTGGGACGTGAACTCGGGCTGATAGGATGCCAGAACTGAGACGAGACTTCCAGACCGTCTCCTTTCCGGGTGAAGGTGAGGAAGCCGAGCCCCTCCAGAGAGGGTGCGGCCGGAAGCCGGTGGGCTGCTGCGCGCGCCTGGGCTCTGCGTCCCGAGCCCCGGGAGATGAGGGCAGGAGGCGGGCACCAGGAACGCGGCTCACACACAAAACTGCAAGTCCCTCGGGGTGGGGAACTTGTGTGTTTGCATGATTCTCATCTTGAGGCGATGCTTACAGCAGCCACGGGGGATAGATCAGAATCTCTAAGGAAGAAGGGAGAGTCTCACCCTTATCAGGGAAGGTTCTGTGTTAAAATAAATTCGGAAACGCTGACGCCACACCCCATCGCCTCCCTTCTCGGGTTATTTTTCCTCTTTCTAGGTCAGAAGGTAGATCAGTTCCTTTGCCTTTATTCCGTGTTTTGGGGCCGTGTTGATCTTTGTTGCCGTGTGCGGGCTCTCTAGATGTGGTTCTCTGTGGCATGTGGGCTCTTAGTTCCCCAACCAGGGATCGAATCCATGTCCCCTGCATCGGAAGGTGGATTCTTAGCCACTGGACCACCAGGGAAGCCCCTACTCCCCCTTTTCTTTCATTCTCCTCTCACATTACACCCCACATACAGAAGACACTTGTTTTGGGCCCACGACAGAACAGACGGCTTTTACTTTTATTAAACTTATAAAGATTAATAAGCCAAAAACCTGTTTGCATTAAATTTTGTCTTATTCCATTTTTTCTGATCCCAAACAGCCAGTATTTTCAGAAACCTGCTATTTGCCACGCATTCTTTAATTGCTGCTGTGCTCACAGAGACAGCTCTCTGCCATCCATCGACAAACTCGTACTGAGCACGCCTGGTGCCCGGGGCCGCCGGGCCATTCGATGACCACAAGCTGGGCGCGCGCCCTGCCCTGCGGAAGGAACGTCCAAGCTTCCCTCTAAGTAATTGTGTCTCTTCAGCAAGAGGACAGGCATAGTCAGGGTAAGACAGGCTGGAGCTGGTTCTTTCAAGCTTATAGGAACTGACTGATCAGTTTTCAGGGATCTTGTGTACCAGGGGTTAAACATCGCCAGTATTAAAATTAAATTATATATATGTACCACTATTTCTGTGTCCATTCATCTGTTGGCGGACATCTAGGTTGCTGCCGTGTCCTAGCTATTGTAAAGAGTGCTGCAATGAACATTGGGATGGGGATTCAGGAGGGAGGCTGCTGCTGCTGTTGCTGCGAAGTCGCTTCAGTCGTGTCCGACTCTGTGCGATCCCGTAGGCGGCAGCCCACCAGGCTCCCCTGTCCCTGGGATTCTCCAGGCAAGAGTACAGGAGTGGGCTGCCATTTCCTTCTCCAGTGCATGAAAGTGAAAGGTGGAAGGTGAAGTCACTCAGTCGTGCCTGACTTTTCGCGACCCCATGGACTGCAGCCCGCCAGGCTCCTTCAGGAGGGAGGGGACATCTGTAGGCCTGTGGCTGATTTGTGCTGACGTGCAGCAGAGGCTGACACACTGTGGTAGACCAGTTGTCCTCCAGTAATTGTATTCTGTTCTATACGTCTCAATATTGTACAGTTATCATCTTTAAAAAATAAAATTACATCAATTTACAATTAAATTACATCAAAAACAAAGACATGGTCAAAATTCATCAATTCCTAGTCATTTTATAATGAAAACATCTACAGGTGTAAGGCTGTTTACTTTTTTAGGTTGACACATGAAACCAGAAATTCTATGAGTTAATCTTGGACAGTGTTGAACGGGTAGCATGCTCTGTGCTAGTCCAGAAATGTATCCAATTTTCAGAGGATGAGCTCAGTAAAACAGTCACTTGACCGTTGCTAACCCATCCCTTCCCAGTGGGCCAGCTGGTCTCCCGGAAGGAGCAAGGAGGAAACGTCCACCCAGGAAGCGGAGCTGTCATTAGAGCTGGCCCCAGGCTGCAGCTGTGATGCTGGTGGTTGAGGAACTCAGAGAAGTGAGCCAGAGGCAGTGCCACCCCGGCAGAGCCCTCAGGGTGCAGACCCAGGGCTTTCCGAGGGCACACAAGGTTCTCAGGGGAACTGTGCTGTGCTCAGCCCCCAGGCCCTTCTGAGGAAGCCCAGAGCCCTGATGGCTGCACAGGCCGTGCCGCTGACTTGGTGGTCCCAGGAGGAATGGAGCGAGGGCTCACTCTTCAGTTGTCAGCAATGCATTGTTCCCCTGCCCCAGCGGGCTCCTTGCGCAGTTTAACTGGAAGGCGTGATGAGGACCTCACTACCTCACAGAGTGCTCAGCACCCGCCCGTCATCAAGCTGTAATGGTTTGCATTTATAGGTGAGTAGAAAGGACACAGGCCTCCCGGGCAGCACAAGTGGTAAAGAACCCGCCTGCCAATGCAGGAGACGTCAGAGACGTGGGTATGATTCCCTGGATCAGGAAGATCCCCTGGAGGAGGGAAAGGCAACCCACTCCAGTGTTCTTGCCTGGAGAATCCCATGGACAGAGGAGCCTGGCAGGCTGCAGTCCATGGGTCACCAAGAGTTGAACATGACTGAAGCAACTTAGCACGCACCAGCTTATCAAGCTTCTGAAATCCCCATCATTTCTCTGAGTTATGACATTATCTCCGGATGGTACAGCTGAGACTCTTGTGGGGAGGGCCGGAGTGGCGCGGGAGGACAGCCATGCCTGTGGACACAGTGGCTCAGGTCAGGGTCTCAGGCCAGGAAGGTTTTACTTTGGGAGGCAGATCCGGATTCTGCATCTGTGGGCCACTGGGACCTGAGGTTTGGGTTGCAGAGGCGGTGACAGTTCTAGGTTATGAAGATAAGAGGGCTTGGGGCTTGCCTGGTAGTCCAGTGGCTAAGACTCTGCGCTCCCAACTCAGGGGGCCCAGCTTCGATCCCTGGTCAGGGAACTGGACCCTGCAGGACACACTGAAGACCTAGTGCAGCCAAATAGAAAATGAATAGGTAAATATTAAGAAAAAAAGAGAAGGGGGTGTGTTTGGGGGAAACGTGGGCCCAGATGAGAAGCTGGGGAGGGCAGTGTGAATCAATGGGGGGGAGTCCCACTGATGAGATCCAGAAAGGAAAGGGCCCAGCATGTGAGGAAATATCGGGGCGCATTTGCTCCCCACCCCACCCCCGGTCCCTTCAGCCCTCATTTTCTCCCATCTCCACACCCGCCCTTCCCACTCTACAAATAACTGCCAGGCTTTGTTCTTTGCCTTCGTTCTCCAGCTGTCGCCATATTTCTGAACTGAATAAAGCTTCTCTTTTGAAATCCACAAAAGAAATTGATTGAACCGTGTGTATTTTTGAAGAGAGGCCTCATTTCATTAGGAAAAAAAAAGATACTCCCTGGAGAAAGGACGAGTGTGGAGTGCGTCTAACAGTTTCCTTCACGCGAGAGAGGAGCCGCGAGCCCACTCTCACGGCCTTGCCTTGTCCCGGGAGGTGAGGTTAGGTGTGCCCTGGTGAGGTCAGCCCACGGCACCTGAGAAGCAGCCCCACCTCCTCCTCTCCCCGCAGGAAACGGGTTTCTTGGAGGCTCCTCGGGCAGGAGTGGATGGATTGCTTCGGAAGGCAGAACCACCAAGAAATGAGATCTGCTCTGTGGCTGCAGAGAAGAGTGAGCACATGTATTGGGTGCTTTCAGGGCCAAGGCCCTTCTGAAAGGACTGGAGGGGATCTCGTGGGGCCATCGGGGAGGGGGGGAGGAGGGGAGAAGGTGACTTGAGTTTTGTGAGACGAGGAGAGGTGACCGGTGACAGAGGCTCAAAGTGAGCGGGTTTCATTCACTACGACTTGTGGTGGGTGCTTTTACAAAATTACACTTCCTTTATATCACACCCAGATGACAGCCCAGTCTCGTGAGATCACGGCTTGAACTCTCAATACCAGCCTGAAGAAATTCCAAAGCACTCTCAGCTGTGTCTGTAAGCTTCCAAACGGTTCTTTCCAAATGGTCGTCCCCATCTCTGGGATCCTGGTCATGGGCTGTTGATGCGATTTTTTTTTTAATTGTAGTAAAGGTGGCTCAGCAGTAAAGAGTCCACCTGCCCGTGCAGGAGACGTGGGTTCAATCCCTGGGTTTGGAAGAGCCCCTGGAGAAGGAAACGGCCACCCACTCCAGTGTTCAGGCCTGGGAAATTCCATGGACAGAGGAGCCTGGCTACAGTCCCTAGGGTCACAAAGAGTCGGAAATGACTTAGTGACTAGACAACAACAACAAAACATTCATAACATAAAGTTCACCGTCCTCAAAGTTTATAATCTCAGTGGCGTTGAGTAAACGCACAGTGCTGGACCGCCAGCAGCACTGTCTAGTTCCAGAGCTAGACGCTCCAAATGAAAACTGTGTAGTTGTTAAGAAGCGCTCCACATACACACTGCTAAATAGAAAATAAGTGAACAACAAGGACCTAATGTGTAGTGTAGGGAACTCTCCTCAATGTCTCGTAATAACCATCCTGGAAGAGAAGCTGAGAAAGAATGGATATGTATGTATAACCAAATCACTTTGCTGTACACTTGAAACTAACACAGCGTTGGAAATCAGCTATACTTCAATAGCAACGGAAAAAAGCGCTTCTATCCCCCTCTCATAGCCCCTGGCAAACACTAATCTGCTTTCTGTCTCTGTTTCGTATAAATGAACGCGCGCTGCGGCCCTTCGTGTCTGGCTTCTTTCACTTAGCGTCCTGCTGCAGGGTCCCTCCTGTTGAAGCACGTCCCCCCTTCCTTATTATGGCTGAGTAATACTCCATTGCACAGAGAGAGCACATTGTGTTTACGGGCAGTTGCTGCTTTAAATTTCATCTACCCAAATGCAAAGCTTGGCCCCTTCCTGCATTGCCAAACAACCCCACTCACAGTCTCCTCATGGGAATAATGCTGGTTCACAGCATTCTGTGAGGGTTAAATCATGCACAGTAGATAAAGTGACCAAAGGCACCCAGCAATCAGTGCTCAATGCTCAATAACATGTTATTAATATTATCGTCATGACGATATGAATTCCTCCAACCTCTTTTCTGTTGTATCCATCCATTTGTTTACAAAATACCTTAAATGCAATCAGGGCTTCATAGCAGCACAGAGAAGATGCCTGGGTTAGGTACTTGCAAGGTCTGTGTAGAATGCATACCCCAGTGGTTCCCAACCTGGGTGCCATGAAGCCATGGGGTCTCTGCTATACAGTTACAGCCAGGAGTTCCTGAGCTGTACCTACTGCAAGCATTCTCCAGTACTCAGTGGCCACTCACTCTCCTAAATGTGTAGGCGTGGCTGTTTCTCAAATGTGTGTAGTTGTTGGAATGAACAAAAGGTTCAGTTCAGTCCTCAGTCATGTCTGACTCTTTGTGACCCCATGGACTGCAGCACGCCAGGTCTCCCTGTCCATCACCAACTCCCAAAGTTTACTCAAATTCATATCCATTGAGTCGGTGATGCCATCCAACCATCTCATCCTCTGTCATCCCCTTCTCCTCCCGCCTTCAATCTTTTCCAGCATCAGAGTCTTTTCCAATGAGTCAGCTCTTTGCATCAGGTAGCCAAAGTATTGGAGCTTCAGGTTCAGCATCAGTCTTTCCAATGAATATTCAGGACTGATTTCCTTTAGGATGGACTGGTTGGATCTCCTTGCATTCCAGGGGATTTTCAAGAGTCTTCTCCAACACCACAGTTCAAAGGCATCAATTCTTCGGCACTCAGCTTTCTTTATAGTCCAACTCTCACATCCATACATGACTACTGGAAAAACCATAGCTTTCACTAGATGGACATTTGTTGGGAAAGTAATGTCTCTGCTTTTTAATATGCTGTCTAGGTTGGTCATAGCTTTTATTCCAAGGAGCAAGTGTCTTTTAATTTCATAGCTACAGTCACCATCTGCAGTGATTTTGGAGCCTCCAAAATAAAGTCTGTCACTGTTTCCATTGCTCATCTATTTGCCATGAAATGATGGGACCGGATGCCTTGATCTTAGTTTTCTGAATGTTGAGTTTTAAGCCAACTTTTTCACTGTCCTCTTTCACTTTCATCAAGAGGCTGAACAAAAGGTAGGTCATGCAAAAGCCTTTTCTCATCCTGTGTCTTCTTGGTCTAGCAATACTCAGCACACCACTCACTTCATGTGGCTGTGTTCATAGTGCAGAAGATCAGAAACCACCAACAGACAGCAAAACGAACAGAAGCCAAAGCGTTTCATCTCAGCCTGGAAATCGAACCATGAACAGGAGTTTATTGAGTACAAACAATGAGTTTGGTACTATCCTAAGCACCACCATGGGGGAGTAGGGATACGAACACACAGAAGGCAATTTCTGTAGCTGAGAAACTACTGGATCTGAGAAGATTAGGTCCATGGACCAGTGTAATCGTAAAGAGTGTGTCCACACCAGGACTTCCCTGGCGGTCCGGTGGTTGAGCCTGCTTGGCAGTGTAGGGGACATTGGTTCGATCCCTGGTCCTGGAAGATCCCACTTGCAATGGAGCAACTCAGCACGTATGCCAGAACTCCTGAGCCTGGGTGCTGCAGCAAGAGAAGCTGCTGCAATGGGAAGACCCCGCGCTGCAGCTAGAGTAGCTCCCACTGGCCACAGCTAGAGAAAGTCCTCGGGCAGCAACAAGACCCCACTGCAGCCAAAATTAGCTAAATAATTAAATAAAATTATTCTAAAAAATATGTCCACATGAAATTGATCATTAAATTAGTCATATGGATAATAAATGAAATCAAGCTGGACAGAAGTCCTCAGGAAAGCTTCAAGGAAGAGTCTATCTTGAAGGATAGCAAGTTAGAAAGGGGCAGGGGACTCCAGGCAGGTAGAGGCAGGAATGAGTGAGGCGAGCAGGATGATGGCCATCAACCTGCCTGGTGGCCAGAGTGCAGGTCTCCCGCATTGCAGGCAGATTCTCTACCAGCTGAGCCACAAGGGATGCCCTTGATTTGGGAGACATGGTCAATTTCCACTGTAGTCGGTCAGAGGACAGGGCACCGGAGTTGCAAGGGTGCCTGATGGGGCTGAAGCCACTCAAGCTTCAGAGCGGAAGAGAGTTGAATGAAAGCCATGTCCAAGGAAACAGCCTGGCTGAGGCCGGACAGCCTGGAGCCCGGGGCCCCGAGGGCATTTATTCCAGACTGCCGTCACTACAGGGACCCCACCAGGGACGAACAGAGGTCTAAACTGAGAGTGGTCTCTCATGACAGAAGCTGGGTGTCTTTATCTTCTGCCCTGGACATGCAAATCTGAATTGTCCAGGCAGGCTGTGGACCTTTGCCAAGTTGCCAGAACTTTTTGCACGATTTCCAGGTTCAGGAAAAGGCCTCTGCCCTCTGGAAATGGACAAGTGCACTGGAAATTTACCAAGCCAGTTTAACAGATGTCTTCTCATGCTCAACACTCCTTAAAGCAAAAGCCCTTTGTGTGGTAAAGTCCACACTGGCCCCTCCTTCCTCCAAGGCTTGTTGAGAGCAAAGGGTAGACGACTAAGATGCTGGGTTGCTTAGCGAAGCCAGAGTCATTGGTGTAATTACACCAGAGGGTACAGCCACTGGGGTTCACCTGGACTAGTCCCTGACAGCTCACCCTCTGAGACCCTGGAGGATGGGTGCACACCCCCAGCGTGTACTCTTCCTGGGGTTCTGGTGAGAACAGCCTGGCTCCATCAGGAGGGCACAGGCACCTCTCCAAGGATCTCCCTCATGCCCGCTGTCCCCAAGGGCTGACCTGGGCGATTCCCCAGCAACAGCAGACATGGTCTCCGGGCTGAGTCATGCACCCCATCACCCGCAGACTCTCTGCAATCAACAGCCCTGCCAGTGGCTCTGTTTCCTAATTAGGACAGACCTCCCCCGGAGCCCAGGCAGGAGCCACCACCCAACCTTTGGGACCTCCTCGTCACCCTCGACTGGGACGAGAATTCAGAGCTGACAGTCCAGGGAACCTGGGAGGCAAGGTTTCAAAAAGGCAAGGCAGGTGGTGGCTCAGGAGATGGCAGCATCTGGAACCGGAGGGCCGAGGCTTGGGGAGGACAGCGCGGTGCCCCCCCCCACCCCCGCCGGCTCCCGCCCCTCAGCTTCTGCGGTCAAGGGAACCAGGGTCCAGAGAGAGTGAGAGGTCTTTTCCGGGACCCACGGCTAGGATGAAACCAGTCTAGCTCCGAATCTGCGAGGTCTCCTACGCCCACAAGCAATTTCAGAAGGCGCCTGGACAAGCGCTTCCCTCTCTGGGCTGAGCGAGCGCGGTCCGCAGCGGGGAGGGAGGAAGAGCCCCTCGGGCCCCTCTCCACGGCCTGCCTGCACCCCCGCGGGGACTTCCAGCATCACCCATCCGTGGGCATGAGCAGGGCGAGCAGAGTCCCCGGGTTACACCTGTCGTCCCCCTCAGTTCCTGCAATGGGGTGTCATTCACCCGGGGGAGGGCCCTGGAGACGAGGGGTTCCCTGCTTCGGAGGGCGGGGGTCCCAGAATGCACGTGGCCTTGGATGAGGAGCCCCCCGCCTGGATGTGCACCCACGTGCGCGTGTCTGTATTCACGGGGCTGGGCTCTGGGGGCTGAGGTCCACTGTGACCACGGCGTCCCCGCTGGGGGTGCCGCTGCGGAGGAGGCCTGCCCCTCTCCCGGCGGCCCTCCCTTGCCCGCTGGAGGCGCGGTCTGCCTCGGAGGGGCCCTGCCCCCGGCTCCCACATGTCCCGAGGCGCTGCCCACCGCTCACAGCGGGGACACCAGCCCCTGGGGCTCCAGCTCCCCGGGTCTTCTCTGCGAGTGGCAGAGTCACCGCGGCTCCCAGAGACCCGCAAGGGCGCGGGGCTTGTGGGCTTACTGTGGAAGGAGACGCCCCAAAAGGGAAGAAATGCACCCTAAAAGCAGTGGGCTGGGGCTCAGCAGGAGACCAGACTGTCAGTTTATGAAGTGCCTGCCCACCCCATGGGGTCGCAAAGAGTCGGACACGACTGAGCGACTGAACCGAACCGAGCCCCACCCAAGTCAGTCGGAACACAAGGCTCAGATTGTGCTTCTGCACTTTTCGCGGATCTTTTACTGTGAATTCCTGTGGGCAGGGTCCTGTTTTCCGCTTTGCTGGAGCCCTGGAGCTGGGAGCACTCGGCACACAGCCCAGCTCTTGGTCTCACTCGCAGCTCCCGGCAGGGGCCGGCCTCCCTGGCTTCCAGCTCGGCGTCTCCTCCCAGGCCCCTCGTTTGCCCACCTCCTCCTCGTGCTTGGAAGCCACCCGGGGGTCCTCTCCCCAGGTCGCCCCCTTGGACCACCGGGCTGGGTCAGAGGCTCTGCCCGAGCTGTCGAGAGGCACGGCCCTCACTGCCCTGCCGTGACTGCGGGTACATGTCTCCCCACACTGGGCAGGGGGCGTCTGCAGGCCAGTGCAGTCCCTGGTACACAGCAGGTGATCAATAAACGCTTTCTGAATTGGACGAAGATGATTTTGTTAGCAATGTTCTAGGCACAGATCAGATGAATGAGACACTGGCCAAGTCCCTTGAACTTCTCTGGGGCTCAACCTTCTTGACCCTGACAAGGAATCAGGTAACGAGACCGGCTTGCATTAACACTGTCGCAAATTGCTAGAGCCCCTCAGCGCCTCTGACTTTCAAAGATGGGTCCCAGGAACGGCAGCCCCCTCTTGGTACAGCCCTGCGCTGGATGCTGGGATCAATTCTGCCCTTGGTCATGGGGAATTGAAGGAAGCCTAGGTTTTTCACTTGTTTAAAAAATGTTTACTGAGGGGGACTACCCTGGTGATCCAGTGGTTAAAAATCCACTTTGCAATGCAGGGGACATGGGTTCAATCCCTGGTTGGGGAACCAATATCTCACAGGCCGCGGAGAACTGAGCCCAAGTGCTGCGACTCCTGAGCCTGCACTGCACAGCTGGAGAGCCCCCTCGGCGCCGGGAAAGGCCCCACACGAGGCCCTGAAGACCCCGCACGTGGCACCCAACACCCAGCACGCCCAAGTAGATGCTTAAAAAGTGTTTACTGAGTTTTATGAGCTGAATGTTTGTGCCCTACCTTACCCCTGGATTCACAAGTTGGAGACGGTGCTGTGGGGAAATAATCAAGTGGGTGGGCTCCTGGTCTGATGGGTTAGTGTCCTCACAAGGAGAGAGCTTTCCCTCTCTCTCTCCAGTATGTGGGGACACAGCAGAAAGCGGCCACTGCAAGCCGGGAGGAGAGCCCTCACCCAAACCCAGACCTGCTGGCATCCTGGTCTCAGACTTCCAGCTTCAGAACAGCGAGAAAATAAACGTCTGGGTTTTTTTGGCCATACCGCATGGCATATGGGCTCTCAGTTCCCCAACCAAGGATTGAACCAGTGGTCCTGCGCTGGAAGGAAGGACCTCCTGGACTGCCAGGGAAATCCCAGGAGAGAAATGTCTATTGTTTAAGCCATCTAGTCTGCGGTGCTTTGCTACGACAGCCTGGGTTGACTAGGATTCTGAGTGCCTTGCCCTCATGGGCCCTGCCGTCTCATGGGAATCCGAACCAGTAGAAAGTAATGACCCACCAGAGCTGTGGACACGCTCTATGGGGCTTCAGGGGTGGGCAGTTCGCTCTGCGGGGAAGAGGAGAAAGGTGGGCAGGCGTGGAGGAGGCCTGGGAGGTCAGGAAGGCGCGTGCACGCGTGGGAGACACAGGAGTGAGAGCTCGTGACTGTGTGGGAGACCCAGGAGTGAGAGCTCATGACCTGTCTAGGAGAAAGAACACCTCTGTCAACTTTTAAAAGCCACACCCTCACCTCCTCAATAAACACAGAATCTCAGGCCCTCTCTACATAATACTTGATAGAAACAATGAAATATTTTGAGTACAGAACAGAGCAAAGCTGGTGGGAAAAGCATTGCTTTGCCTTCAATCTGGGCATCCCCACTCTCATCCCCAATTCCAAGGTGACTCCAGGGGTGCCCCTTCTCTCCCGCCACACCGGAAGTCAGCCCTGGAAATGCAGGGAGGGGATGAAGGTGGGTTGTAAACGGGGGAGCAGCAGGGTGCGGCGCAGGAGGGACCCTGGGCAGCGGGTAGGACAGACACTGGGGCGGACAGCAGCGGACACTCCTGCAGTTGTCTCGGGAGCTGCACGCTGGTGCCGCGGGGAGGGAGGGCGGAGAGAGAGAGGTGGTTACAGACAGGCCGAAGGAGGGCGGTGGACGCGGCCCTGGGGGGTGAGGGGCGCGGGGGCTCGGGTGCGCGCTCATTCAGCACGTGGCCTCAGCTCCACTGTGCGCCTGCAGACCGCGCCGAGGACGCCCAACGGCAGAGGGGCGCTCCCTGCCCCCGCGGAGTGTGCGCTCCAGGGGGGGACGGGCCCCGAACACGATCGCATTAGCCAGGGGTTCACGCTAGGGAAGCAGTGAAGAGGCCTGAGGAGATGCAGAGCGAGGGGAGGGGTGCGGTGGAGCAGGCCTGGGGGTCCTGGGGGTGATTCTAAGAAGTGACAGCTGAGCTGCACCCTGAATGGGAGCAAGCCAGGGGACGATGCGGAGACAGGTAGGAACACGTATTTCTCACACATTAAAACAGAACGCACACACAGCAAAACATGGCTGGCATCCCCATTCTTAAGACAACATAAAAGCAAGGAGGCATTCCCTTCCTCCGAAGGAACGTCTGGGAACACGTAGTATTTAGTATTGCTCCTTCTACTCTTGCTCGCCCACAATAGGGTATCTGGGTCGGGGCCTGGACACTCACTCTTTGCCGGTCTTTCTCTCTTTGTTCTGTAAGTGTGAGGCCGACCACAAGCCTCCATGTGGCGAAGGTGTGAAAGTGCTTGGGCTGGGCCTGCGAAGAAGGCTCTCCGCCCGCTCTGCTCCTCACCAGCAAGGCCTGCAGCTCTTTTCGCATCAGCACAAGCTGCTCCTCTAAGCAAGGCCCCTGGAGGCCTGTGCTGGAGACAAAGAAGCCCGTACTGAACACAGACTTCCCTGGGCTCCCCTCAGTATGTTAGAGATAACAAAACTCAGGAGAAAAACACAAGGAGAAAATATTCCAAAATAGTAGCAGAGGCTGCCCTTGGATGGCTGGATACAAGGTTAGTTCCCCCCATTTCTTTATTACTGCTCGGTACTCTCCAGTGTTCCTCAGAGAACACGCTTTACTTTGAAGACCAAAAACCGAAACCCGCAGATGTTGGAAACCCCAGGACGCCAGCGTGGCCCCTGCTCGTTTGGGGCCGTCACGCCCTCCAGGGTGTGGGTGGCCTCCTTTTCTAACAACTGCTGCTCGAATCCTAGCTGCTCAGGTCAACCTAGTGTTTTCAGAAAGAGGCGTCTGTTTGTTGGCAGAAAGGCAGACTGACCATTTCAGTGAATGAATGGATGAAAAGGGTTGTCAGAGAAAAGGACCCAGGGGAAGAGACCCACGGGGCCGGGCGGGGGGCGGTGGCGGCAGACGGGGCAAGCTGTTTCATTCTCCCCACTGCGGCCTCCCCAGAAAAAATTAGGTTCTAAAACCCTTGTTTTCATGTTCAGAATAAAAGCAGACAACCAAGTCCCTTGAAAGTAAATGTAGGTCAACGTTATTAAATTCAGTTTTCAAGGGGAACTGAACTTAATTGCTCATTAGCATGTCCTTCAAAGTAGCTTTTATTGACATTGGTAGTACCTTTAAAATTAATTAAAACAAAACAGCTTCGTGTTTGGCTCGCCAGTGTGTACAGTAACCAGAAAGACACTAGAAACAGGCTCTGTTTGGCAGGATGTTATGAAAAAGAAATTTATTTATTCTGCCATCCATGATTTCCCAGCCCCTGGGGGGGTCGCCCTGGTCCTGTGACCTAGCACGTGACTTCCTCCCCGCCTGCAGCCTTGCTGGCTCCGGGCATTTGCAAAAGCCTCCGGCTGTTGTGCCCTTTCTCTTTGTTTTTGCCCTCAATGTTGCCTTTCCCTGGAATCCCTCCTCCATCCCTTGCCTCCTCCTCTTTCAATCTTAATCCAAGCATCTTCCTCCCTACCCCTCCCAGTGGGTTTGAACAATTGCCTGGTTTCACCTCCATCAGGTTCTAAACCTAAAAAGGCTGACTGCCGAAGAATTGATGTTTTCAAACTGCGTGCTGGAGAAGACTCTTGAGAGTGCCTTGGACAGCAAGGAGATCCAACCAGTCCCTCCTAAAGGAAATCAACCTTGAATATTCATTGGAAGGACTGATGCTGAAGCTGAAGCTCCAATCCTTTGGCCACCTGATGTGAAGAACTGACTCATTGGAAAAGACCCTGATGCTGGGGAAGATTGAGGGCAGGAGGAGAAGGGGACGAGAGAGGATGAGATGGCTGGATGACATCACTGACTCAATGGACATGAGTTTGGATAGACTCTGGGAGTTGGTGATGGACAGGGAGGCCTGGTGTGCTGCGGTTCATGGGGTCGCAAAGAGTCGGACACGACTGAGCGACCAAGCACAGCATAGCAGTCACTTTCATTTTCTATCCAACTGGATCACCAGTATTCCTTGGACATTTTCTGGTTTCTTCTGAAAGGTCTTATGAAAAGTAGAACAAGCAGCAATCAAGAAGATCTGGGTTCAAATGTGGATTCCTTCACTTTACAGTTGTATGCTTTCGGGCAACTGATTTAATCTCTCTGGCTCAATTTCCCCGGCTGGATGTAAACTGGTTTTCAAGTCTCAACATGCTATGGGCAGAGACGGAGTCACCCGTTTCCCTAGTGCTCGTCCCTACCTTCTCAAATAGGGCCTGTGTTGTTGCTGCTCAGTCGCTCAGGCGTGTCCGACACTTTGCGACCCCATGGACTGCAGCACACCAGGCCTCCCTGTCCATCACTACCTCCCGAGTTTGCTCAAACTCGTGTCCACTGAGTCGATAATGCCATCCAACCATCTCATCCTCTGTTGTCCCCTTCTCCTCTTGCCCTCAATCTTTCCCAGCATCAGGGTCTTTTCCAATGGGTTGGCTCTTTGCATCAGGTGGCCAAAGTATTTCCTATCGAAACTTCCCTCAGCGGCTTCTGGGGTCATGCTGGGCACCCCCATCGTCTAGCCAGGCACCATGGACTCTTGCTGATGCCCTGGGTCCAGATCCCACCCGTGACACCAGAGCGGTTTGGTCTGTCGTCTGGATGACTTGGGAGGGAGATCGCCTTGTCCCTTCCACAGTTCACTGTTAGAGGAGCACCAAAGCCATCCACTTATGGCCCAGTACGGAAGAGCGCTTCTGGTATAATGAATCCTTCTCATGCCAGCCTCCGCCCTATAGAATTCAGAGAGGACATCACTGGGGTCAGAGCCAGGAAACGCCTCAAGGCTCCAGCCAGGAGACCAGCGTCAGAACTGCTTAGCTTCTTGGATGACCGTGACATTCTTATCAGGGAAATCTCTGTGCCTGGCTGGGCTGCTGCTTCTCCTGGGATCTGCACTCCAGAAGGCTCTTTAGCTGGCCCTGAAAACAGTCCTCTGTTGAGATGATCCAGCCCATTAACTCGGATTTGCGGTAAGACCTTCCCCCACCCCGGCCCCACGACAAGTCCCAGGGTCAAGAATAAAAGCAATGACTCAACTTAACTTTCCTTTGCGTTGAAGAACGTCTTACACTCAGGCTCACAGAACTCGGCTTCCACTGACGCATACAGCTGAGTTCCTCTCGGATCTTTCATTCCACGGCGACCTGGTTCTTCTCACTCGAGATGACAATCATGAACGGGGGCCGTATCCCCCAAAGTGGCCGTCTCAGAACAATGCACCAGTGGCTTCTGGGATTTTCCCAAGAGCAAGTGGGCGAGGGTTAGGCAGTGTCTGCGGTGCCCACTTCCCTTCGATGGAGGCAGCCGTGTCTCCCCGCCGTGAGCAGCTGCAGGTCTTGCCTGCCCACAGGTTGCGGCTGTTCACCACCCCTGCACAGCTGTGCTGCGAGGTTTAAAGTCATTCTTCCGTGTGGTCTCAGCCGGCTTGTCCTGGGCAGAAGGGGGTACACCCCTTTTGCCTTGGTCCAATTTAGTACCACCGCATCTGTGCTGTTACCATTCCCCGGCGTGAATCACTCTGCAAATACACTCATAATAGCTGTACAATCCTACATCATAAAAATATGATTTATTTAACCATTCTCCTATTGTTAAGCAAATACATCATTTTCCAAGGGTTTGCTCTTATAAAAATTGCTTCTATCATATTTGCCCAGGAACCTTTGAACCATTCAGTGTGAAATGTACACAAGAATCAGGAAACAGTGACAAAGCTGACCCTGCCTGGGTAGGAGGCCATAATCCCTCAACCAAAAGAAATGTAGAGGTTCCTGCTCTTCTGAATTATAACTCGGTGTAACCTCGGCGCCACAGCTCTCCATCAGTTTCCCAAAAGATTGTATGGCCTAAAGGGGATTTTTCTGACCAGCACATAACTGGAGTTCCTGAAAACTAAGGAGGATCCGTGTCTTCTGGAATTGTTTTCTCAGGTCATCCTGGGAGCATGACGGAGTCAAGATAGAGGAGTCATCACATACCCAGGCTCACCTCCTTTCTTAATATTCTTTGATATTTTAGGTGTCTTGTTATTTAAATATGTTTAATGAAATAAACTGCAGCCCATTGCATCAGACGGAATGACATCGATCCCGAAACGACTGGCAATGTCATCAGAGTAACCTTGGGATACTTCTAAGGCTTGTTTCCCGTTCCCACCTGGTGCCATTCAAATGCATCCTTAATTTCTCCAACAGAGGCGATAGTTTCTTTGCAATCACAATGCCACCCCCTTGCACATGACTTCCCTTGGTTCTTGGAACAATACTATGAAGTCCAAACAACTATTTTTCTTATCTCAGTTTTACAGAGGCAGAAGCTCTGGCTCAACGATGTTAAATGGTTTCTGGGCCAGTTCCCAGGCTCCAGGAAGGCCTCTGGCTACGTCTGCCCCTTGTCACTAGTCCTCGGGGTTTGGGATCTCAGCCTCCCTTCCCACCCTCGCCAATGGCCATATGGAGTGTTCATGAGCCTTTTTGCTGTGCTGTGGGCTCTGTCATCCAAAAGGAGGGAGAATCCTTGGAGCAAAATGACCTGAGAGAAGAAAAGGAGAGAACCTAGCTGGCCTGGGATCTAAGAGAGGCCGTGGGGCCATGAGCGTAAGAGGAGCAGAAAATGCGCCTGGGTCCGCCTCCCAGCACCGGGGCTGAGAGAAAGCCCCAGCCGGCGTGGTCTGGAGGCGCCTCTGTGACTGGCGGGGACCCTGCTTTCGCTTTCTGCTCCTCCGCGATGGTCTCTCCAGGTGCGATGTCTACAGGCAGCGAACTGGTCACTGCACTTGGCCTACAGTCACAGCTGAATCATTTGCCAACGCTTTACCTCATTACCCAATAACACCTATTACTTAATAATCTGAATTTTGATGTTTCTTGGAAAATTGGAAGGTGAAGCTCAGGCTGGCGAGCACGCTTGTGTGGCAGCAACTGGCCGCGGCTGAGGAGTGGCTGTCAACTTGAACGAGGTGTGGGTCCCCCCTCTGGCCCCACCCCCCCTTTATGTCTCTATCTTAGGTTAAGCATTTGGGTTGGAAACCTTCAAAAAAACAAATATGATCCTCAGATACTATAAGCACTTAAAAGCGAATAAATCTATCATGTCTGTTGCAAAACAGGCCCAGGTTTCTCATCCTCTTTCTTTCCTTTAAATATTTATCTAGCTGCACAGGATCTCGGTTGCGGCCTGTGGGATCTAGTTTCCTGATCAGGGATGGAACCCAGGTCCCCCGCATGGGGAGCTCGGAGTCTTAGCCACTGGACCACCAGGGAAGTTCCTCTCTTCCTTCCCGAGCAGATCATAACCGTGCAGTTGCTAGGATGATGTCATGAGTGCAGGGACCTCAGCTTTGGGATTCCAGAGAGGGTTTGAGTCCAGGCTTTACATTCATTGGCTCTGTGACACCAGGGAAGAAAAAGTCAGGGTCTGGATGCGTGCAACAAACCACAGAACCACAGGAGGCCGGGGCCGCTCTCTGGCGTGCACACAGAGGGACCCAGGTGGGGAGGCTGATCTTCCCAGGTGGGGAGGCTGATCTTCCCAACTGAATCTCAGAGAAGCTCGGATGTGACACCACAGGTGGCAGGGAATGTGAAAACAGGGTGGTTAGTTGAAAGTCTGCATATGGAACACTTGGTCCTACCCATCTCACCCCATCCCTCAGGCGAGGTCTCTAGCACCCAGGAAAGTACTGTCAGACTCCACTCTCAAAAAAAAAAAAAAGGACCTCCCTGGTGGTCCAGTGGTTGGGAATCTGCCTGCTAATGCAGGAGACACAGGTTCGATCCCTGGCCTGGGAAGATCCCACAGGCCTGAGGGCAATGGGCTGCACCCCAGCCACGGAGCCTATCTCTGGAGCCAGGGCTCTGCAAAGAGCAGCCTGCGCCGCCACCAGAGAGGCTGCACAGAGCAGCAGAGACGCAGCGCAGCCCTAAGTGAGTAAGTAATAAACATAAAAAGGGTGTTACCGGGCGGGGAGCCAGCACAGCCTCGCATGTTACAGAGTATATTACCGAGCGGGGAGCCAGCACAGTCTCGCATGTTACAGAGTATGTTACCGAGCGGGGAGCCAGCACAGCCTCGCATGTTACAGAGTATGTTACCGAGCGGGGAGCCAGCACAGCCTCGCATGTTACAGAGTATGTTACCGAGCGGGGAGCCAGCACAGCCTCGCATGTTACAGAGTATGTTACCGAGCGGGGAGTCAGCACAGCCTCGCATGTTACAGAGTATGTTACCGAGCGGGGAGCCAGCACAGCCTCGCATGTTACAGAGTATATTACAGAGCCGGGAGCCAGCACAGCCTCGCATGTTACAGAGTATGTTACCGAGCGGGGAGCCAGCACAGCCTCGCATGTTACAGAGTATATTACAGAGCGGGGAGCTTGCACAGCCTCGCATGTTACAGAGTATGTTACCGAGTGGGCGGTCAGCACAGCCTCGCATGCAGGACTCCAGGCACCTGAAGCCTTCCTGCCAGTCAGTAAGCCCAAGCACACAGAACTCCTAGCCATGTTTCTGGACTTCATTTTTAATTAAAGACTGAGTCTCTGGGCATTTCAAGAGAAGACTTACAATAACAGAGAGAGACTAAAATAAACAGGGGAAAAAACCCCGGGCCTGGAGGAAATAGTTACTTTGAGGAAGAGAACCCAAAGAAAACGCAAACTAAATGAAAATGGTCCAATTAACATATTCAGAAAGACTCAAGACGCGATGTCATCCATCAAAAAAGAATGGGGGTGCTCTGACAAGGGCACAGATCAACTCTTGTAGGTTAAAAACACGACAGCGTAGTAAAAGGACCAACAAAAAATTTGGAAGATAAAAAAATTTTGGCACTCTGTCTGAAAGTAGAACCAAAAAGCAAAGAAATTTTTAAATAGTAGAAAATCAGTTCAGTTCAGTTCAGTCGCTCAGTCGTGTCCGACTCTTTGCGATCCCATGAACCTCAGCACGCCAGGCCTCCCTGTCCATCACCAGCTCCTTGAGTCCACCCAAACCCATGTCCATCAAGTCGGTGATGCCATCCAGCCATCTCATCCTCTGTCGTCCCCTTCTCCTCCTGCCCTCAATCTTTCCCAGCATCAGGGTCTTTTCCAATGAGTCAGCTCTTCGCATCAGGTGGCCAAAGGATTGGAGTTTCAGCTTCAACATCAGTCCTTCCAATGAACACCCAGGACTGATCTCCTTTAAGATGTAGAAAATAGGGAAGTTTTCACATTCAATCAATAGTAGACATAGGAAGAGAGAGCAAAGAGCATCAGGGAGAGGACAGCGTCCGACGTCACAGGAGCCTCCAGCACTGAGGGCCGCACGGCTAGACAGTGTGTCCACTGAGGGGTGAACACAGAGTCTGAAAAAAAGACCCACCCAGTCACAGAATCTGATTTTAAATACCAAAGATAAAGAGAGCAATTTTAAAAACTTGCAATTAAGAAAAAAGGTCATTGATAGAGCAGTAAAAATAATAATGAATATAAAACAGACTTCTCAGCAGCAGCACTGAATGTTAGCAGGTAAGAGTGTGGGGGTTCCCTGCTGGTCCGGGGGTTATGACTGCTTGCTTCCACTGCTGAGGGTCTGGGTTCAGTCCCTGGTAGGGGAACTAGGGTCCCATAAGCCACACGGTTGAGGGCAAAAAAGAAAAAAGAGGCAAAAGTGTGATGCCTTCAGTAATCTGGAAGAAAATGATTTTCAACCTACAGTGTTGTCCTCAGCCAAACTGGCATCCAAGTAGAAGAAAGATCTTTTGGGACAAACAGGGCCCAGAAAACTGACCCCCTCATATACCATTTCTTAGGAAAGTACAGGAAAATGGGCTGCAGGAAAAGAAAGATATCATCTAAGAAATGGGGAAACGTGGATCTTGGAAAGCCTGGAAACCCATGGAGGCAACCATAGAGGAAAATCCTATCCCATCAGCTGTGTTGCAGGCGAATATCCCACCTCTGAGGGGAGGGCTTAAAAGCTCAGCAGAACACCTGCTTGGATGAAATCGGTGCAGGAAAATGAGCCAGGTAAAGAAAAGTGTAATGAGATAAAAGAGAGGCAAATAGAAAATTCAAGGGAAAAAACTGCATCATAAAAGCAAGGGCAAGCTTCATAAACATTTTCCTTCTTCAGAGAACAATATGTTCTGAGTCGCAAGTAAATGCTGTTTAAGTGATTTTCATGTTTTAGGATCGGTTTGTGGGAGAGTTAGTTGTAATTAAGAGCAGAACGTATCTGTTCTTATCCTTAAAACTAAATGGCAGAAGTTGGGAGTCAGATGTGGAAGCGAAGTATAGAGATGCTGCTACCTTCACCTTAAAACGTGAGCCATCAGGAGACACAGCCCTCGTTAACGGAGCGGGAAATAAAGGCCTAACCCTGTGACACGGGGAGCCAATAGAGAAACTAAGGAGTCACGTAATTGTATAAAGAGAAGGGAGGTCCTGGTGAAAATTACCTAAATCTCTATTTATCATCAGGAAAAAAATAACACATGAAACCAATCACAGTGACACAAGCATATTATTACAGATATAGAGATAACCCCAGAAGAAATATCTAATAGAGCTAAAATGATTGTTTCCGAGGGATGGAACTGGGAGAGAAAGATTGGGAGGGCGAGGTATTTTCTTGTTCTTGTCTACCTGGCCTCCCACCGCGTTGCTTTCCTACCCACCATGCTGCGTGTTCCTAACCCCTTCCCTTCACCTGCAGCTTCCTGATGCAGACTTGTCTATTTATCCACGTAAAACCAAATTTCTGTTTGTTGTTTTATAAGTCAACTGGTGCAAAAGGCATAATCTGATCCAGTGCCGCCACAAACATCCAATCCTAAACTGGAGTCTTCCGGCCATTGTACAAAATGGTCCATTTTTCACAGCTCATTCGGGGCTTCCAGAGATCCTCTGAGCTCTGCAGATGCAAAGGAAGGCCCTGCAACAGAGTGAGGATGGTGAGGGGATGGATGGGGCTGAGGATGGGGACTCTGACCTGCTATGTCTGGCGTGGAGAAGAACAGGCACTACTTTTATTTGTTTTGCTTTCTTTTTTTAATAGGAAGTATAGCTGCTTTGGGTTCCCCAGGTGGCTCTGTGATAAGGAATCCCTCTGCCAATGCAGGACATGCAGGTTCGATCCCTGCATCGGGAAGATCCCCTGGAGGAGGAAATGCCAACCCGCTCCAGCATTCTTGTGCGGAAAGTTTCATGGACAGAGGAGCCTGGTGGGCTGCAGTCCATGGGGTCACAAAGAGTCAGATTTGACTGAGCGTGCACACACACACACGCATAGTCGCTTTACAATGTTGTGTCGGTTTCAGCTGTACAGTGAACTGCGTCAGCTGTAAGTATATACATATACATCCCTTTCCTCCTGGACCTCTCTCCCTCCCACCCCCCACCCCCAATCCCATCCATCCAGGTCACCGCTAAGCACCAAGCTGAGCTCCCTGCAGGCTCCCACGAGCGATCTGTTTTACACAAGGCAGTGCACACTAGTTTCTTTATTACTGTGTGACAAATGACCACAAACCAGCAGCAGTTATTCTCTCATGGTTCTGCAGATCAGCACTTGCCAGATCAAATGGGTTAGGGTCTCACAAGGCTGAAATCAAGGTGCAGCCCAAGCTGGGCTTCTATCCAGGGGCTCCAGCAAAACACCTTCTTCAGAGTTCGTTCAGGCTGTGGGCAGAGCTCAGGTCCTTGCAGTCCTAGGGCCGAGGGCCTGATTTTCTTGGTCGTGGTTGGCAAGGGTTGCTATCAGCTCCGGGAGGCTAACTCAAGGCAGGGCCTTTTCAGGTGCCCGCCTCCATCTTAAAGCCAGCATCAGGTTATCTACTGGCATTGAAGCCATGATTTGAATCTTGTCTCTTCTGCTACCAGCTAGAGAACACTCCCAGCATTTCAGCACTCACACGACTAGGTTAGGCCCACCCTGCTCATCTGCCAAAGTTAAAGTCAACTGATTAGTAATTGTAATTGCATCTGTGAACCCTTTCTTGCCACGTAACATACCATGACCGCAGGAGTCACACCTGAGGACAAAGGCCACGGGCCGTTTGACTTCTCGAAGAGCGACTGCTACTGTTATATGTCACGGGTTTTCCGATAAAAATAATGCAAGAGTACAAGAAGAAGCTTTTTAAAAAACATGTCCCAAATCTCACTTCCTAGAAACAGCCATCAACATTAGGAATATATTATCTCAACAGGTCTACGTGCTCAGAAATGGAGGGGAAAGAACAACAGACAACAGTAGGATTTTATTCTGCAAATTACTTTTAAGTAAAAGGATGAAAATTTATTTTCTAGAAAAAGAAACTGAAATAAAATTGAAGGAATTGCTGAACTTTGGCTAAATGTTTCTGTACCACAAACATTCTTGAAGTATCCCCTTGAAAGATAAGAAACACTAATATAAAAATCACCAAGAAGTTGGAATGAAGCTTGCTTAAAAGGCTGCAGTTCATGCTTTCCATTTTTTAGAGTGACTATTTCCTTGCCATTACGGATGAGTGAACTTACATACTTATAAGTTCTCCTACTGCCTTTTGTCCCAACATCCACATTTTTGTTAGGTATATAGTGACTTTTACACTGTAAGAGTTTGGAAATTTTACATTTTTCTCTTAACCTTCAAACGCATAGCTGTTGAAACCACTCCACATTTGAAACCACTCAAAACTCATCTTCAGCAGTTTTTCTCTATTCTCAGTTCTTCATTTGTTTTGATTCATTTTTTAGTTAACTGGGTTTAAGTATAAAGAACTTCTTTCAAGAATGTGCAAACCCTGAGTTTTTAATGTGCAAGAATGACTGCCAGTAGCCTTTACACTTAAAGGACGTCTTGGCAGCACATGAAATTCGTGAGTCACATCTTTATACTCTTGACTTTGGTAGACTTGCCTTGTTGTCATTTAATAGGTGTTGCTTTTGATTTTTTTATCTGATGCGTGTGATCACTGATCAGTTGGGGACAGTGTGAGCCATCCACATGCTGACTCAATTCTTCCTTCCAGTTAAGCTTCTTCTATTGCTCCATTTATTCTGAGTGCTTCTCCAGGCATGCCAATTATTCATAGCTTGGGTCTCCATTGTTTATTTTCTGGAACTATCAAGTTTCTGAATAATGTAAAACATTTCTCTGTCCTTTTTCATATTGTTCTACTGTGCTTTTACTTGTTCATCTTATTTTTGGTTGATTCTAAAGCAGCTTTCCACTCTTTTCCTTCTTGAGTTCTGCCACTTGGTTTTATCCTCTTTTGTGGCTATATAATTCCTTATTTGTACCTTGGAACCTCCTCTTTGGGACTTCTAAAAAATTCTGTAACGTCTCCAATGAGATGGAGAATTACTTGTTAAAGAATAGCTTGGGACGGTAAAGAAGCTGCCTGCAATGTGGGAGACTCAGGTTCGATCCCTGTGCTGGGAAGATCCCCGGAGAAGGAAATGGTTACCCATTCCGGTATTCTTGCCTGGGAAATTCTGTGGACAGAAGAGCCTGGTGGGCTACCATCCATGGGGTCACAAAGAGTTGGATATGACTGAGCGACTGACACTTCTCAATAGCATGGGAAGAGGTGGAAGAAGGCCACAGAGACACTTGGTAGCTTTAGTTGGGTGTGATTCCAAGTCTGTTAATTTCCCGTCCATAAAGGATGTCCCTTAGGTTCTCAGGTTTGGGTACTGAAGAGGCTCCTGAGCTGCTAAGCAGGGCCCTCTCCATCTAGACTCTCAGCAAAGATCTAGCAAGTCCCTCTCCACCGCCTTCACCTTCTGACCTCCAGGAGATTTCTTTGGCTTGGAGGCCAGGTCACATATAATAGAAGTAAAAACCATCACCCTGGTCTCTCCTGAATGTCGACCTTCTATGCTATCATCCTGTTTTTGTTTCTGTAAGAACACTGTCTGCTTATTCTGGGGCCCATGGATCTTGGTGAAAGAAAAGAAAGTGAAGTTGCTCAGCTGTGTCCAACTCTTTGCGACCCCATGGACTATAGCCCACCAGGCTCCTCCGTCCATTGGATCGTGTTACTCAAATCTAAATTTCAGTCATTTGGGTACCACTTCTCAAGTTTTGCCTCATCTGCATATCACCTCTGTTACAATAAACATTCTTCTTTGAACCAATTCCCAATTCTTACTAATTTAAAATGGAAGCATATCATTATCATAAATGAAAAGCCAGTATCACTGGCTGTAAATAGGAAGTAACTATTACAAGGCAATGAAAACATGACAAAGACAGTAAGTTCTAGCTAGATACACTTGTCTGAGGTCTATATTTTTCTAGTTAGGAAGAGAGATTAGTATAAATGAGAAATAAGTTAAAGGCCATTGGCACCAAACCAAGACTGCCTTCTTGATGTAATCACAAATGACACCTAGCTCTAAATGAATCACTTTTTCATTATGCTATTTGATATAATTAAATGACTCTCCATGTATCACCTAAACGGACCTCCTGTTCCCCCAGTAACAGAAGATCCCCCTTGCCATCGGGAAATCCCACTCCAATTCAAGGATCAATGATTTGGTCCCTTGGGAGAATGATACCAACATCTAAGAAAATGTGTTTCCGGCTCAAGGCTGGAGGCAGTGTACGTTGGCTCTCCACATTTCACCAATTTCAGGGCAGAATTTTACAGTGTTTGGCAGGCACACTTCACGGTCTGTGGTTTGAGGTTTTGAGAGTTTCCTTGTTTCATTAAAAGTGGGGCTTTTTCTGTGTTTTTGCTTTGCTTTGCTGTTCATTGCTTCCGGATTTGGGGGTGTGCGTGTGAGCAGGAAGGGAGTAAATTGTCTTGACTAACGTTAACTAAAGGAGATCAGTCCTGGGTGTTCATTGGAAGGACTGATGTTGAAGCTGAAACCCCAATCCTTTGGCCACCTCATGTGAAGAGCTGACTCATTGGAAGAGACCCTGATGCTAAGAAAGATTGAGGGCAGGAGGAGAAGGGGACGACAGAGGATGAGATGGGTGGATGGCATCACTGACTCAATGGCTATGGGTTTGGGTGGACTCAGGGAGTTGGTGATGGACAGGGAGGCCTGGAGTGCTGCGCGGTTCATGGCGTCGCAAAGAGTCGGACACGACTGAGCGACTGAACTGAACTGAACTTTAACTGGATCTGTTTGTGCCATGCACGCCTCTATGGCCTCTCCCAGCTGTGCATGGGTTGGCACAGGTCCACACAGTTGGATCTCAGACTCGATCTTCAGATTCAGTCAAGGGCTCCGTAGCAGCCTCATTCGGAGGGTTCCTAAGCTTTGTAAGTTCAATATGGGACACCCGGAAGTATGATGAGAAACTGTCTAAATGCTCTTCCCTCGTCACAGGATTTCCTTCCGAGCTGTGAACTCCAGGTGTGTGGGGCTTCCCAGCCTCCTTGCTGAGAACAGTGGCAACATGTCCATCCCAGCGGTGGATGGCTGACTTCTGAGAGTATGAATGTCGCACTGCCTGACTCTGTTGGCCTCTGCGCCTACAGAGAGCCCCTTAAATGTCCTGAGTCTCCGTCACACAGGGAGGGTCTGATGGAGCCAAAAACAGAATCAAGATGATGACAACGTCATTTTTTGTTTTTGTAAAGAGGTTCTTCCCAGGTGGTGCAGGGGTTAAGAATCCACCTGCCCATGCAGGAGGTCCGAGAGATGTGGGTTTGATCCCTGGGTTGGGAAGATCCCCTGGAGAAGGAAATGGCAACCCACTCTAGTGTTCTTGCCTGGAAACACCCACGGACAGAGAAGCCTGGTGGGCTATAGCCCATGGGGTCACAAAGGGTGTGAGGTGCTGAGACTGAAGATTCCCAGTTCTTACAAAGTCAAAGATGACAAGCTTGCAGCTCACACTGCGTGAACAACAGCCTCGCTAGGTCTTGAGGGCTTACACAAGCAAGGCCCTCCACACCCACTGCGCTTCAGTCCTCCCCAGAGCCCCATGCTAAGGGTAAGAGGACCACACAGCAGGATGCCATGGACACAGGCCACAAGACAATGGGCTGAGCGGGGAGCCCCATTCCAGCACCAAGTACCAGCAAGCCTGCTGGAAGGCCATTCCTACGGGGAACAATCCTATTTTCAAGCTTATTCCTCTATTTCTCCTCCCAGCCTTGGCAGAAACTTGACTTTCTCCTGGATACCCTGTCCTTCCCAGCCCTGTCATGGACAGACCTGCTTCCCTGCTTGTCCATCTCTCAGGGCAGGAGGCAGAGCTACATCCAGCTGCCTCCACCCTCTCACCTCTCTTCAACATGCCTCCTCCTTTGACTCCATCCATCCCCTCACACGTGTGTGTGCTTAGTCGCTCAGTTGTATCCAACTCTGCGACACTGTGGATTGTGGCCACCAGGCTCCTCTGTCTATGGGATTTCTCCAGGCAAGAATACTGGAGTGGGCTGCCATTTCCTCCTCCAGGGGATCTTCCCGACCCAGGAGTTGAACCCGAGTCTCCTGTGTCTCCTGCATTGGCAGGTGGAGGATTCCTTAACCACTCAGCTGCCTGGAAAGCCTCTCACATCGCTGCCTCATCAGTTAAGCCCCGCCCACCCACTTTATTTAGCATCTTCAACCACTGATTTTTAATTTTCCTTCCTACTCTATTTAGCATCATCGCCACCTCTGAAAAGTTGCCATTGTTTCCACAACTGGTTCTTACTCACCATCCTCTACTCTGATGGCTGCACATTGCAAAACTGGCTCTACACTATCATCATCCGGGAGCTTATAGAAAATAATAGTGAAGTCCAAGGTCTGCTTCAGACCAACTTGTTCACATTTTCCAGCGATGGAAATACATAGATATACATTTTAAGTATCCCAGATGATTCCAACGTGCAGCCAGGGCTGGGAAGTGCTATCTCAGTCATCTCTGTCAGCTCCAGCTCCTGGACTCCATCCTCTTCTCCCAGATGAGCAGTTAAGTGCTGGCTTCTCAACCAGGTTGGGCCCCAGGGTCACTCATTTCAACCAGGCTGTCGCCAGCTGCTACTCTCCAAACCGGGCCTGAGCCCCCTGGGCTAGTCAGCAATCACCCAAGCTGTCCACAGTATTTATTTTCTAGGGTGACTGTTCCAAACTTTTTCCACTATCCTTAAATCCCAAATCCATCTCATCCCATCTCCCCCACCCCTGAGCACAGGGCTGGGCTGTCTGACGTAAACTTTTGATACGTGTGTGCACATTTGTAGAGTTTTTAGCTATTTCCAGGTAGGGTCAGCTCATAGAGCCTATCCCTGCTTCACCGAGATTCTGTCCTCAATTAGCGAGGCTTTTTATACCTCCTCTTGATTTTTAAAAGTTTATTTATTTTTAATGGAAAGATAATCGCTTTATAGAATTTTGCTGTTTTCTGCCAAACATCAACATGAATCAGCCACAGTATACCTACTCTTTAGAGGTAGGATTCCTACTTTCTCTCATTCACTGAACACACATTCACTGAAAGCCTCTGTCGGGTTACAGCCAATGTGAGATGCCAGGGAGGCTGAGATGAGAGGACCAAGACGCCCTCAAGCCCACAAGCTGGTCCATGCCTGCCTCTAGCCCCGCTTCCCTCTGCCTGCCACAGTGAAGGACATGAGACCTCCTCCCATCAAAGGCAAACCTCACAGAGATCTCAGGCTCCAAATCCCATCCACTTTCAGAGAGATTTTCTTTACTGGTTCTCCAGCCTCTCCTCCATGACCATCCTGCCACCATCCAAACATGTTCTAGTACTTTTCATCCTAAAATATAACTGAATAGAAAATTACTAATAGAATATCATAGTCATAATTGCTGTAAGCAACGTTTACCAAAATATGCTAAAATCAGTGGGCAGAAGTTTAAAGAAAAACTGGATATTCACATAGTCTAAAAGTATCTCATTTGCCCTCCCAATATTTATTAATTACAATGGGAAAAGAATAACTTCACAGAAATCTGGCAAACACCACCCTTAACCAAGTGTTCAAGGGTGACATCACAAGTAATAAGAATATAAAGTTCTTGTACCCCTGATTGGGCTTCCTTGGTGGCTCAGATGGTAAAGAATCTGTCAGCAATGCAGGAAACTCAAGTTCGATCCCGGGGTACCCCTGATATGATCAGTTGACAGAGCATATCCACCTCGGTGGTACTCTTGCCAAAAATGCGCAACCTCAATTCAACTATAAACAAAACATCAGATAAACCCAAATGGAAGGACATACTGCAAAAATACGTAACCAGTACTTTTCAAAAGACTCAAGGTCATAAAAGGCAAGAAAAGACTAAAGAGTCCCTTGGACAACAAGGAGATCCAACCAGTCCATCCTAAAGGAAATCAGTCCTGAATATTCATTGGAAGGACCGATGCTGAAGCTGAAACTCCAATACTTTGGCCACTTGATTCGAAGAACTGACTCATTTGAAAAGACCCTGATGCTGGGAAAGATTGAAGGCGTGAAGAGAAGGGGACGACAGAGGATGAGATGGTTGGATGGCATCACCGACTCAAGTATGAGTCTGAGTAAGCTCCGTGAGTCAGTGATAGACGGGGAGGCTTGGCGTGCTGCAGTCCATGGGGTCGCAAAGAGTCGGACATGACTGAGCGACTGAACTGAACTGAGCAGATTGGAGAAGACTAAAGAGCCAGGACCACTAAATGTAATGTAGGAAAACGGATTGAACTCTGGCACATTGAAATTTAAATCTACATAATCTTCCTATGTCATGGCTGTCTCTTCTTATTTTAATTCTTTTTCAATCATTAAAAAATATGGAAACCATTTTTATGAAAAAAGTAAAACCTGTAGAGTCTATAGTGTATTTAACAATATTGTACCAATATTAATTTCTCAGTGCTGATGACTGAATTATAGTATGTAACATATTAACCTCAGGAAAAGGTAGGTGGAGGGTATGTGGAAACCCTGTAATGTTTTTTTTTTGCAAAGAAGTGAAAGTGAAAGTCGCTCAGTAGTGTCTGACTTTTTGCGACCCCATGGACTATACAGTCCATGGAATTCTCCAGGCCAGAATACTGGAGTGCTGTTCCCTTTTCCAGGGGATCTTCCAAACCCAGGGATCAAACCCAGGTCTCCTGCATTGCAGGCCCCCAAGAGTAACTGGAGTGGGTAGACTATCCCTTCTCCAGCGGATCTTCCTGACAAGTGATTTGCAATTTAAAAATTATCTGAAAATAAAAAGTTAAAAAACAAATAAACTCCCTGGATCCCTCCAGCTAGGGTGTTCCTTCTTTATTTCCCTTCAGAAGCAAATTCCTTGAAAAACATGTTCATGCACGGTTTCCACTCCTTCACCTCCCATTTGCTTTGCCAAAATTGCTTAGGAAATTGTCACCAGTGGTACTCAAGCTGGCAAATTTATGAAATCTTTCCCAGATTTCATCTTATGTGACCGCTCAGGGCATGGAACCCATCTGACCACTCTCTCCTTGAAACACCTTGGCTTCCAAGCTAGAAAGGTTTCCAGGTTTTCCTTTTGCACTTCCAACTCGCGCTTTTCAATGTCAAGGTTGAAATTCCTAGACTTGAGTCCTGGGCTCCTCTTCCCTTTCCTTCACATTCTCTCCCCGCTTAATCTTATTGATGCCTCTGGCCTCAAATACCATCTACAGGCCAGTGATTCCTAAATTTCTACCTCTAGCCTAGACCCCTCTGCAGAGATCCAGACTCATACAGCCACATAGCTACGTGCTAAAGGCACTGAATGTCTCAAAATTAAACTCTTTTTTTAAAAATTAGAATTCTTTATTTTTTAAATTGTGGTAAAATACACCTCGCATAACATTTACCTTTCTAAGTACCTTGGGTGTACAGTTCAGTTGCACTAAGCACATTCACACTTGTGTAACCATCCCCACCAGAACTCGTTTCATCTCACAGAACCGAAGCTCTGTACCCACTCAACAATAACTTCCTAGTCCTCTCACCCCAGCCTGGTAACCACTGGTTTACTTTCTGTCTCAGTACCTCAGATAAGCAGAATCATACAGTATTTGTTCTTTTGTGACTGGCTTACTTCACTTAGCATAGTATCTTCAGGGTTCATACATGTGGTAGCGTGTGTCAGAATTTCCTTCTTTTTTATTAGCTAACTTTTATTTGCAGTGTGTTCGCTTTCAAAATCACACTCGATCTTCTCTCTGATATGCTCCCTTCCTTTAAGTCACCCCTCAGTACACAGCACCACCTTCCTCCCCCATCCATGCAGTTGCGCCTGCTAGAAACTTGGATGTCGTTTCAGACACCCCGTCTATCTTTGTTCATGACATCAGCCCTCCATGGAGTCTAAAGACGTGTCTGGACGCCTTCCCTTTCTTTTCCCTATCCACAGCGCCTGCTATCATCTTTTACCCCCACCGTGGTAACCTCCTAACTGGTCTCCCTGTATCCCTCTTGCTCCGTCCAGCCCACTCTGCAAATACTAACCGCACTGCACCTTGTGAAAACACTTCCCCAACTCGATCATTCCGCCTTTTGACTTCACATAGAAAAAACTCCCAAGTTATTAATAGGCTTGCCACAAACTTTACCATCAAGTCTCTTTCTGCCTCCCTCACCTCATCTCTTGCTTACCATGTTAAGTAAGCCCCATTTGCTTTCTCTCAAACTCTAGAACACAACTGGCTCTTTGTCAGTCTCAGGACTTTGCCTCTGCATCTTCCTAGAATTCTCTCCCCACAGTGATTCCCTTGCGAAATTGTCAGGGTAGGCTGGCTTCTGCTTTTGTGGCAAACAACGCCATCATCTCAATAGGTGATGCCTAAAATGACTTCCTTATTGCTGACAGCTCAGTCTGGTGGCTGTCAGGAGGCTCTTCTTCAAGTGGAGACTCAGGGGTTCAGGGCTGGTCTGAATTGTGGAATGCCCACAGTTTAGTTGCTGCGGAGAATGAATGTCTACGCATGGGGCCAGGACTGGAATGGCGCACATCATATCCGCCCACAGCCCACTGGCCAGATCACGGTCACCTGACCCCAGCCTAACTGCAAAGGGAAGAAAATATGCTTCTCCTGTGTGTCCAGGAAGAGGAAACGAGATTGGTGAGCATCAGGCCAGTCTCTGCCACATCCTGGTTAAAATCTACTCATCTTTAAAGAATTGGTTTCAAAAATCCTTCCTCATACAGGCCTCCAAGCTCCTCGAACCTAAATAGTCCCCCTGATATTCTCTATTGTAGCACTCTGTAATTTTCCTTTATAGCATGATAGAATTGGAAAGTTTACATTCCTTTCTGTGATTATTTATGCTCATTTCTGTTTTGAGACTATATGCCCTATAAGAGCAAAGACTGCCTCTGTTTGGCTCCCCCCGTGTCTCTAGCATCTATCACAGAACTTGGTTCATAACTGGCATAAAAGTTGCTGAGTGAACAGATGAACAATTGCACACAGTCATTTCCTGGCTCCAAAGAGCATACTACTTGTGGAGAGAAATACAAGTAAGTAGGCATTCCTGGTTTAGTGGGAGGAATGTTCCATGCAGGTAAGCCCAGGAACCGAAGTAACCACCTGGATGAGCTGCTGAGGCTTCTTGGTTTCTTTTCAATGGCACTCTAAGCCAGGAGTCTGCAAACTATGGCCTGCAGGTCAAATCTGATTTCCTGTTTTTTTTTTTAATGGCCCAAGAGCCAAGAATTGTTTTTATATTTTTAGATGTTTGAAAAGAATTAAAGGAATATATAATCATGTGAAAATTATGTTAGATTTAATTACAGTGTCCATAAAGTTTTATTGGAACACAGTCACATCCATTAGTGTGCTTGTATATGGCTGCTTTCACACTGAAAGAGCAGAGGTGAATAGCTGTGAAAGAGACTGTGGCCTGTAAAGCCTAAAACAACTGTTTACTATCTGGCTCTTTATAGAAAAAGTTTGCTGACCTCCTAATCTGATTCCTGCTTGCTTGAAAAGTTCACTTCTCTGCGAATCATATCTAAGTGTCTATCTTTAATTCCCTCCTTTTCCCATTCTCACGCCCATGGCCAGAAACCCCCACAGCTCTAACCTCGAGACAGTATTCTTGCTGCGCCACATTTCTCGTCTTCCCTCAGTCCATCTTCTCTCTATGACTGAAGCTAACGTCCAAGAGAAGAGCTTTGACATCACAGATACTCTTTGAGGCTCCTCATCCTGTCCTAAACAAAATCGGCACTGCCTAGTATTGCAGTCTAGATTCTCCATTGTCTTGCCAGGGCTTATCTTTTCAACTATGTTTCTAACATCATATCTCCACCCAGCATTAGCAATCATAACCCACCCTTGTCTTCTCTACTTCCAAGCCTAGCTCACAGTTGCTATCTCTGTATGAAGTACCTGCAGCTGGTACTTCTATTTTATCCATCCTTTAAGTCGGTTATCTCAAGTGCCTCAGTGCCCTAAAAACCTTCCTCAGCTCCTCTACTGAGAACAATTATTGGCATCTGTGCATTTCTCTAGGTTTGTATAACTGTTTTATTTCAAATCTTGCTTTAAAGTTTCCTGTGTATACACACAGATTGTTTCTCACGGTCTACTGAAAGCTGCTAAGGGGCAGGACTTGTATTCTATTTCATTAATTTCTGTAGCCTTTTGGTGCCTGAAAAGAAAAAGTGTTAGTCGCTCAGTCGTGCTGGGGACTCTGTGCAACCTCATGGCTGTGGCCCGCCAGGCTCCTCTATCCATGGCATTCCCCAGGCAAGAATACCGGAGTGGGTTGCCATGCCCTTCTCCAGGGGGATCTTCCTGACCCAGGGAACGAACCCAGGTCTCCTGCATTGCAGACAGATTCTTCACCATCTGCATCAGTACAAAATGAAAATGTTTATCCACTGCAAAAGTCCTCAAGGAGAGCTGGAGTTTTGAATTTCTGAAATGTCTAAGGACTACCTGTACTCAAGCATGAACTCCACTTTGTTCAGAACTCACTAGGACTAGCAACATCTTTTAGAGACACGATGTCGTCCGGCGGGCGCACACCTGGGAATGCTTGGGGCCTTCAGGTTCGAACACCTGCAAACATGTGCGTGAGAGACGCTTTCTTCCAGTCTCCTCCTCTGACCATGGTGATTGGCGGATCAAACTGTCCAATCAGGTCTCCCCGCCTCTTTAAGCAACAGCCAATCACAGGCCCCGGGCGCCTCCAGACTACTAGACTGTTTACTAACAGATCTGAGCTGGGGAATAAGGGGCGTGGCCGTCCTGGGAACGTCGGGGACGGGAAGGCTCCGACCGCGCGTGCGCAGCAGCGTGGGTGGGCGGAGCAAAAGCCGGCCTCACCAATCGGATCGCTCGCGCTCCTCCCTCTCCTGCCGCCCGCCGAGCAACAACAGTTCGAGCAGCGGGGCGGGGCGACTCGCCTCGCGTCAGAAACCGCTGCCCAACGGGGTCCGGCGCTGGCGGCGGCGCGCGCCCCGCGCCCAATCGGCGACGGCGACTCGCCAGGCCGCCGACCCTGCTGGCTGTGGGCGGGGCGGCTCCGGGGGAGGCGGGGAGCGGGGCGGAGTGGCTGCGCGGTACGAGTGGCGCCCGCCGAGGGAGGCGGCGGGAGCGGGAAAGCAGCTCGCCCCGGCGTCCGGGCTGCGGAGCGGCCGCGACCCGGCTCCAGGGCGCGCGGCGGGAGCTGAGGGGCCGGGCGCCCCGGAGCAGCCCGCGGGCTCGGGCGAGGGGAAGATGGAGGAGACGAGAGGCAGCGGCGGGGACGCCGGCGGAGAGCAGCTCCGCGTCGTCAAGCACGAGCTGCGGACGGGTGAGCGGCCCGCCCCCTGCCGGCCGGGCTCGGCGCGGGGGTGCGCGGGGCGGGGGTCCCGGGGGCGCGGGCGGGGCGCGGGCGGGGGGCCCCGGCGGCTGACCCGAGGGTCCCGGGGGTGAGCGGCGGGCGCGGGGGCGGGGGGTCCCGGGGGCGCGGGCGGGGGGCCCCGGCGGCTGACCCGAGGGTCCCGGGGGTGAGCGGCGGGCCGGGCTGGGGTCGCGGCACCGACTCACCAGGTGAGTTGGCGCCCCGTCCCGCCCGGGGACACGCCTGCCCCTCAGCCGTCTGTGAGGCGCGCCTTGCTCGCTGTGCGGGGAGCGGCGCTGAGCCCGGAGCGCGGCTCCCCCGCCCTCTCCTCTCTGGAGGGGCCCCTGAGGCGCCGGCGTCCGGGGCCCGGGGAAGGGGCGGCTGCTCCCCGGCCGCTGTGAGCCCAGCCTCAGAGCTGCAGGCGCTGAGGGCTTTCCATGCCGTCGTAGTGGAGTGCTGTGCTTGGCCTTGAATCTCTTTCAAGGGTCTTTTGAGGAGGCTCAGTAAATTCAAAGCTCCAGTAAAAGCGGCCAGCTAACTAGCCCCCTTAGGTGGAGAAGGAGACGGCAGCCCACTCCCGTGCTCTTGCCTGGAGAATCCCACGGACGGCGGAGCCTGGGGGGCTGCCGTCTGTGGGGTCGCACAGAGTCGGACACGACTGACGCGACTTAGCAGCAGCAGCAGCCCCCTTACGGCGCTCGCGCGCTGATTTTGGGGTCTGTCAGGCTTTATACTTGTCACCTTACTCCGTGTGGGTCTCGGTTGTTCCTTATGGGAAACGCTTCTTCCGACTAATCAGTGTAGATTGGGTTTGTATTTGTGGAGTCCAGTCCCCTGTTAGAGATCCTTTTTCGTTTCTGAACAAATAATACATTTTAACGAGTTGTTCATTATTTACTATTAAATATTTCTCTGAGTGTTTTTTAAGAATTTTGACTCAGCTTCTTTGGCATCTTGGGATATTATTGTGTAGGGACGGAGTTTATGTAGCAGGTTTCAGGTGCGTGCCTAGCACACCTTGTCACAATTTTGAACAGATTTCAAACTTACGTCTGTCACTTGTTCTTGTAGTTTTTGTTATTGCTGGTTAGCATTCCGTTGAGCGCCGGTGTGGTGACTTAAGAGGGATGTCATATGCATGCTTACTTACCTCAACATTAACATTGGCTTAAAACAATTTTTTTTTTTTTTTGGTCATTATGAGTTTGTTATGTATCTTGAGCCAGTTACTCCATAATTTTTTGGAGTTCCTAATGTATCCTGTGTGGGCTTGTTTGGTTTGGTTTTCCTCTCTCAGTTTAATAGACAACTGATGTTTTCAAAGGGCTATTCAGTAATTTATTCCCTCAACATTTCTTTTGTATTAATGTCTGATTTGTGCCAGCCTCAGGTTCAGGTGCTTTCTGGTGTGGAGATTTTTAACTTCTTTTTCTTTTCTTACATAACGATTCACTGATTCATATATGTAGACTCGTGCTGTACAGCAAAAGCTGCTTGAAGTCGTGTCCTCAGCCACTGACCATGGTGCAATAAGCAGCTTTTTGCTGAATGGCCAAGGAGCAACCTACTTGATTAGTAGTCAACCAGCTGCTCAGTTTCTGGGTTCTGCAAACAATGCTAGTTTTGTAGAAAACACTGAGTACTGCTTTATTTTCCCTTCTCTGCTAACTGTGTGCATCATCAGCTTCAAGTTTGCATTTTTAGAAATTTTTCTGATGGATGGTGAGATTATACTGAATTCATTAGTACTGTTAACTGTCAAAGGAATGGAACACTTTGATTTATTGCTGAACATTGAAACAACTGACCGGATACAGTGGTCAAAAACACTTAAAATACAACTTGAGAGATTCAGTCATCTTCAGCCAGCTGGGCTCCTGTCAGCATATGCTGCTGTAAAAGGCGCCACGGTAACTTGATCTGATGTGGTCCCTTGCTTCTCAAGATGTGGACAAGCATATAGTCATATCAGGTCAGCAGTTCGTGATTCCTCGATTGTGCTCAACACTGTATTGTCTGCTGTAGGATGAACAAAAAGGCAATTCAAGTTACGTGTAAAGACATGGAAAGTGTTCAGTAGTGTAGACTAAATAGTATAGCAAACCTGGATGTGGAATTGGAAGGGAAAAACTGTGCTCAGTCATGCTGACTCTTTGGGACCCCATGGACTGTAGCCCACCAGGCTCCTCTGTCCATGGGATTCTCCAGGCAAGAACACTGGCGTGAGTTGCCATTTCCTCCTCCAGAGGATCTTCCTGACCCAGGAATCAAACTCAAGTCTCCTGCGACTCCTGCATTGCAGGCAGATTCTAGACTTTGTTCTAAATCTGAGCTCTACCAGTTACTAGCAGTGCAGACTTGGGCAGGTCACTTCACTCTTTCAGACTCACTTCTCTCACTGACAGAATATGAAAATTGAATGAGACTCTGTTGGAAAAGTGCTAAGCAGTTTGCTTGGCGCATCATAGGCTCTCAGGAGCTGTTGGTTCGTGTAGGTCCAAAGCTCACCCGGTAACAGCGTCTTTTCTTAAAGCACGCAGGTTACTCCAGCGTCACAGGCCTCATTTGGTGCTTGCCCTGTGCGGTGCTGCTCGGCTGTCATCTCTTTCTGTGTTTGTCTTGCCCTCTGAAGCCGAGTGTAAACGCCCGTGCTGCCCACTGCTTAGCAGTCTGTGTATGTCTCTTCAACACCATTAAGCACACAGAGCTGTAATAATTGGTCTGTGCTGGACTGTAAGGTGCTACCATGTCTTTTGTCCATTTTCAGCCCCTGGCATCTAGTAGGTACTCAGATGTTGGATGAATTCACTGAATGCTTGAAAAGCCAGGACAAAATCTAAGTGTATTGTAGTCCCGGTATCTTGTAGATGTTAGATGGTTGGTTAAGGGATGACAGTGACCATGAAAGCTAAAAATGGAGAGGAAGGGATTGATTAGATCAGTTAAATGTACATTTCTTGACACTCTTTTCTAGGCTAAATGGTACTAATGACACACAAAAAAGAGAAAATATCTTGCCCTCTGCTGGTAGGGGAGGAGGCAACCAGTTATTAGGATATATTGTCATACTGTAATAAGAGAAGGATGTACAGAGTATAAAGATAGCAAAGAAGTAGTTTAGGGCTTTTAGGTTTCAAATAATCAAATCTAACTGTCAAACAGCAGCAAAATAGAGGGATTATTATTGGAAGGATATTGGTTTATCTCATTTATTCCATATTTCATTGCCTCTTATGTACGGAGTTCTGTGTTATATACTGGGGTTACGGGACACATGTGGTCTTCCCTCTGAAACCACAGGATTGCATCAGAAATCACTGGAACCAGGGACTGATGTTGTCTCTATTGTCTCCACCTTGAATCTTTGTTTGTCTCTATGTAAGGGCCTCCTTCACTGCTGTTCACCCTTTTCCACATGGAAAGGAACACAGCTGTTGACAGAGCCTAAGTTTTAGGTCTTACAGATCTAGGTACTGGACAGACACTGCCGTTTTTATCAGCTTCAGGTATACAAATCTTAGGGAAGGCCTTTATTAGCCTGGCTTTGGTCAGCTGCCTACTCTTGGATTGTTCAGCTAAGGCCAGGGAATGGCGTCCTGTTCTACTAGCATGACAGCTACTCCGATGAGCTTACGGATGGGGGTGAGACTGGACTCTTACAAGAGGAGAGATTGGTGGATACATATTTCCTTAGATGGCCGTCATTAGGGGAGAGAGCCTAACACTGAGGAGAGAGTCAGGAAAGGGATATTAGCTATCTGTTGCTGTGCAATAAATGATCCCAAAACTTAGTGACTTAAAGCACCATGATTCCCATGGCTCAGGAAGTCAGGAGTTGCTTAGCCTGGTGGTGTTGACTCAGGGTCTCTCCTGCGGTTGTAGTCAAGGTTTCGGCCATGACCGCACTCACCTGAAGGCTTGTCTGAGGCAGGAGATGCCCTCTGAGGACAGCTCACGCACATGTTGTTGGCAGGATGCTTCAGTTCTTGCTCTGGGCCCTCTCCGTGTGGCTCTCTGAGTGTCCTCCTGACATGACAGCTGGCTCCCCTAGAACAGGTGATCCGGGAGAGAGAGCAGTGTGGACCTGCAGGGTCTTTTTTGTTGTTGTTAAGCAGTTTTTTTTGAGATACAGTTTACATACTATCCGGTCCACTTGTTTTTAGTGTACAATTCAATCATTTTAAGTATATTTATAGTTATACAACCATCACCACTATCTAATTTTAGAACTTTCCATCACTCTAAAAAGAAACTTCTTACCCATTTCTATCGGCCACTCCACATTCTCACCACCCATTCCTCAGTCCTGGGCATCTGCTAATTCTGCTTTTGGTCTGTGTATTTGCCTAGGGACATTTTATATTATGGAACTTCATAAAATGTGATCTTTTTTTAAAAAAAGTTTATTCACTTGTGTTTGGCTGTGTTGGATCTTCGTTGCTGCTCGGGCTTTCCTCTCGTTGCAGAGAGCGTGGGCTTCTCATTGCAGCGTCTTCTCTTGTTGCACAGCGCTGGTTCTAGGGCACACGGGCTCAGTAGTTGCAGCTCCCAGGCTCTGAAGCACAGGCTCAGTACTTGTGGCGAATGGGCTTGTTGCCTCGTGGCATATGAGATCTTCCTGGACCAGGGATCGAGCCATGTCCTCTGCGTTGGCAGGCAGAGTCTTAACCACTGGACCACCAGGGAAGCCCAGTGTGTGATCTTTTATGACTGGTTTCTTTCACTAAATGTAATGTTTTCAAGATTCATCAATTTTAGCGTGTGTCAGCACTTCAGTTTCTAAATTGACAGGTAATACTCCATTGTGTGGATATACCGTGTTTTGTTTGTCCATTCATCACTTGATTGACACTTGGGTTGTTCCGACTTTTTGGCCGTTGTGAATAATGCTGCTATGTACATTTGTGTACAAATTTTTGTGTGGACCTGTGTTTTCATTTTTCTTGGGTAGATATTAAGAGTAAACTTAACTGGATCACATGGTAAGTCGATGTTAAACTTTTAAGTTTTTCAACGTGGCTGCACTGCTTTCTAGTCCCGCTGGCAATGTACAGAGGTTCCGCTTTCTCCGCGTCTTCGCCATCACTGATCTGTTTGCTCACAGCCGTTCTCGTGAGGATGAAGTGGCATCTCACTGTAGTTTTGATTTGTGTTTCCTGATGACTAATGATGTTGGGCGTCGTTTTATGTACTTATGAGTGCTTTGTATATGTTTGGAGAAATGTGTCCAGATCCTTTGCCCATTTTTAAATTGGTTAATTTGTCTTATTATTGAGATATGAATTCTTTATGTTTTGTAGATATAGATCCCTTATTAGTATAGTTTGAGATACTTTGTCCCCGTTTGTAGGAGAAAATTATCTTTTTCTTTTTGGTGATAACCTCAGAGGTAGTACAGTCTGTTAATTTCAGTGAAATCCAACTTTTTTACTTTGTTTCTTGTGCTTTTGGTGTTGTATCTAAGAAATCATAGACTAATTCAAGGTTACCAAAGGTTGTATGATTTTAGCTATTACATTTAGATTTTTGATCTATTTGTTGAAAGGCTGTTCTTTTCCATTTTATTTTCTTGGCACCCTTGTCAAAAATTAATCAACTGTCAATGTACGGATTTCCTTTTAGATTCTCCATTCAGTTCAGATGATTTTTTGTGTCTGTTCTTAATGCCATCACCACACTGTCTTGACTACTATAACTTTTTGGTAAGTTTTAAAATTGGAAATGGGCAGTTTTCCAACTTCGTTTTTTTTCAGAATTATTTCAGCTATTTTGGGTCCCTTGAGTTTCCATATGAATTTTAGAATTAGCTTGTCAGTTTCCATAAAGAAGCCAACTGTAATTCTGGTAGGGATTGCCTGGAATCTGTAGATCAATTTTGGGAGTCTTGCCCACCTTAGCATATCAAATCTTGTGATCCACGAACATGAAATGTTTTTCCATTCATTTAGATCTTCTTTCATTTTTTTTAAACAACATTTTGTAGTTTTCAGAGTGTATATTTACACTTCTTTTGTTAAATTTCTTCCCGCATACTTTATTCTTTTTGATGCTACTGTAAAAATTATTTTCTTAGTTTAATTTTTGGATTGTTCACTGAAAATGTATAGAGATACAACTTACTTTTATTAATCTTGTTCCTGCAACCTTGCTAAGCTAGTATATTAGCTTTAGTCTTTCACCGTTAAGTATGAAGTTAGCTGTGGGATTTTCATAGATACTTTTTGTCAGATTGAGGAAATTCTCTTCTTTTCCTAGTTTGGGTGTGTTTTTCCTCTTTCCCAAGGTAGCTTTAAAAAAAATTTTTTTTTTAATGAATTTTTATTGGAGTATAGTTGGTTTATTGTGTTGTGTGTTTGGGTATTTTTAATCGTGAAAAGGCATCTTTTTTTTGCATTTATGGAGATGATCATGTGTTTTTGTTTTGTTGATAAGGTGTTATTATATTACTGAATTTTGGGGTGTTAAGCCAACCTTGTATTCCTGGGATAAATCCCACTTGGGTAATGTGTATAATTCTTTTCATATACCACACTGGATTCAGTTTGCTCGTGTTTTGTAGAGGATTTTTGTGTGTATATTCACAAGAGGTATTGTCTGTGTGTGTGAGAGGGAGGGAGGGAGGGAGAGAGAGACGTCTCTGTCTGGTTTCCCCAAAATGCACTTGATTGATTTCTGCCCCCAGTTAAAGGGTTTTACCTATTTGGTCGCTGTCATTCATACTTAGAGCTACGTGAAGGCTGAGAGAGGCCGAGTAAAGGTGGGGTTTCCATGGAGATCCTGGTGTGGACAAACGTCAGGAGTGCTGATTTACTGTAAAAGAGATTCCCGTTTGCCAGAGGACTCATGATTGAATCCCACTGAAAAATAATTCTCTAATGCTCTTTAAATATTATTCCATTTATAATGATTTAATTTATACCTAGCTTTTTAGGAACATAATGATTATCTACAAGATACTGTAAAAAATTTGAATGACAGTCTTGGTTATCTGTGAGAACAGTGCAGCTCTCCTTTCTGTATTATATGTGTGTAGATATATATTGTGTTTGTGTATCTGCATATTTTTTACAGTACTTCCCCCCCCCCCTTTTTTTAATGTTCCCTCACCTTAAGAAGGGTAGGCATAACTTGTGCTCTATCTTTAGCTTTATAGGGATACATTGGGAAGGTGAAAAGTATAAACAGGATGTTGATAGTACCCTAACTTAATTCCCTGGAGCCTAGGCCTTGAAAGAACATCTGTTCTTAAGTTTCTATCACGAGTTTTAGAGATTAAGAAAATGATCTATTTGGGCAAAGGAAGTGGAATCTCAGCCCTTAAGTCAGGGGGGATTCCAGTGAATTTTGTATTTGCGGTCCATAGTCAGGGAAAACCTTAGGTGGCAAGTCAGCTGTTGTATAAGACCTACCATTAACCTCTATCCTGCAAAGCAAGAAAGAATCCTGAAACCTCAGATTCCTGGAGACACAAGTGATCTGGTGGGCAGGATTGAATTCTTCCCCTGAGAAAGAAGCTGATGCTTGGCGAAAATTCCTTTGGGGGAGATCTGGCATAGTAACATCATGTGTTGACTGAAGCTTCACAATTAAACACACTTTTGAGAGATGTCAATCCCAAAATGCAGTGGGAGGGAGGGGTTGTCACAGCTTTCTCCTTTGAGCTCCTGGAATGATTTTCAGACCTTGGTGCACCTCAAAGGTGGGAGCACTCCTACATCGCTCTTGTTTTTCAGGGAGGATGAATTGCGTCTAAAATAGAACCCTGCCCTCATGATGTTTGTCTCTAGCAGTGCCCCTCTGGGTTCAGCTGTAGCTGTTCTTGAAAATCAAGGAAGTTCTCTGGACTTCATACTTCCTAAGGTTGTGAGCGAGCTGGCTGTCTCAGCAGGCATCCTGCCCTGTGGCAGCAGGGAGGAGAGGGAGGTAAAGTTCCCAGATTTTAGCACAGGACTCGGTATTGCGATTTTTTAATTTCACTCTCAGGTTTTGGTGTAGGTGTGCCTCTTTTTATATAATTAGTGTGTTCCTGACAAAAAATTGTGTAAATAATGTTTTTATATATCAAATTCTTTGGAAGATAGGTGAACTTAGTACTTAAAATAAATCTATGATTAACTCTTGAAATTAAAGAAAAAACTTTTAAGTTTTCTATTTGTGGCTTTACTGTTCCTATGTAAATTTGGTCTTACAATGTTATTTTTCTGGCATCATCAGTACAGTTTGTAAATTGCCAGTAACTACAAACAAGTAAATTGATGGAGTGTTGTCTGGTAGACTGAATCAATACACCTCCTCCCCCTAAGATGTCCGTGTCCTAACCTGTAAATATGTTTCCTCACATGACAGAGACCTTGCAGACCTAAGGGTGGAGAATTATCACGTGGGTGCAGTGTAGGTCCTTGTGAGAGGTAAGTAGGTGGATCAGAGACGAGGTGTTGCTACTGCTGCTGCTGCTAAGTCGCTTCAGTCGTGTCCTACTCTATGCGACCCTGTGGACAGCAGCCCACCAGGCTTCTCTGTCCACACGGTTCTCCAGGCGAGAATACCGGAGTGGGTTGCCATTTCCTTCTCCAAGAGAAGGTGTTACGAGAGTGGAAAGAGACGGGGAGGAGGAGGCGTGACAGTGGCGGCAGGAATCGGAGCCGAGGGTCGCAGCAGGCTCTCTACGGGAAGGACAGGCAGGCCCCTGGCGAGTGCAAGAGGGGTGCAGCTCTCTGTCACTTGAGTGCTCTTCGGATCCCAGCTTGAGACTTCCGAGCTCTAAAACTGGAAAAAGACCCATTTATGTTGTTCATAAACCATGAAGTTGATGTAATTTTTTATGGCAGCAATAGGAAATCAACACATCTTGCTTAAGACTGGATGAACCAAGAGAGAATTTTGCCCCAGGCTTGGGTAACTGAATAGGATAACAATGTGAATAATCAGTCATTTAAACAACTGTTTAGTAGAAACTGGTAACAAATGTCTACTTCTTAGAAGAAATAGGATGGTGTCCCCTCTTGGGAATACCCAAGGAGACATTCCTTTCTGCTCTTAGTACCAAGCCTGGCTGAGCTGCTGTGACCAGCGGTTCTGTTTTTCACAGGAGTGCTGTGAGCTGGCCCCGGGGCAGTCCTCTATTACCAAGCTGGTGGCTAGAAAGCTTCACATCTCAAGGCCACAGCACGTACAGCTGTGACCTGGCATGCGTCTTGAGGCCTCTTCCTGGCCTTATCTTCTGCCCTCAATCTCTTTTCCTTTCTTATGCTTTAGTTAATTTCCATAATTTGTCCTAAGTCTTTTCTGGACCAAAGCAGGAATTAGGTAAATATCTAATTAAATAAATGCATTTATGTGCAAACCATGAATAATATGGACAATATGGAAAGACGTTTGACCTTCTATCCAGTACTTTGTTTCTTAAATGAAATCTTTGTCACGTGGTGTTCAAGCTATTTTTATCTTTCTCCTAAAAAGGAAAACTGAGGTCTCTGATTAATTAATGGCATTTTAGAGTTTTTAAAAAGTATGTAGTGAGAAATCAGTAAAATTGAGGCATACTTTAAAAAGCAAATTTTATCAGCAAAGTGATGGAGGACGCACACAGGGTTCTGTCCTCGACATTAGGGGAGTCTCCCCTCAGTAATGGGGAATTCAGGCTGCTGAAGCAGTCTGGCCTCTGACCACATCACTACTGGACTGGTGTGACATGTTTTTCCTGCAGAAAAAACTATTTAAAACATGGAATAAGGGAATGTTGCACTTCATGTCTAAATGAATGGTGCTGCATTAAAAGGATGTGAGCACTGAATCTTAGCAGTAGATTTGCATTAACCCTTTCCCGGTGAATGTGCCCCTGTTTTTCCTTTATACCAATGTCCTTTGTTTGTAAGGAAACGTCATAATAAGGGCTAGGGTAGGACAGATCTAATGGGTACACACAAACACATAACTGGTATAATTTTGTCATGTATAAATTGGGCAAAACAGCCGCAGTTTGATCATCCGTTGATCCCTGTGTGTCTGGCACTGTAACAGATGCTGGATTTTTGCAGGGAGCGAATGAGCCGTGGCTCCCCCCTCGTTGAACCACATCTAAGAGAAGGACCTTCCCTCATAACCGTACAGCTGACCAGCTGACCATATGATTGCAGCTGTGATAAGCCGCGAGGTCGTGCAGACGCTGGGCCAGAGTCTGAGGGTGGCCGGCCTCCTGGAGGGAGGGAGCGTCTGTGCGGCGGGAGTGTCAGGCCGGGCCCTGCCGTCGTGGGGTGGCGCGGGGCTGGGGAGCAGGCAGCGAGGTGTTTCTGCCAAAGGAAGCTGCACAGATGGTCCTGGAGCGGGAAGCAGCTTGCAGCCCAGGTACTGGACCGAAGGCCTTTGTGGCCCAAGCTCGTGTCCTAGCAGGAGAGCTGCAGGGAATGGGCTGAGAAGGTAGCTGGGCCGATGGGCGGGCTCTGTGGGTTGTGATAAGGCAGTCAGGCATCACCCTGAGTGCAGGGTGAAGCTGCTGAAGGATTTTTCAGAGATTAGTTCTGCACTGTTAAAAAAAAAATGGCTTCCTTGTGTGAGGAGCATGGTAGGAAAGAGTGTCTGAGGGGAGGCTCTTGAGAAGTTCAGATGCAAATACAAGTTGGGATTGGGTAACGATTAGAAATTAAGAATTGTGAATATATTTGAGATATATTTAGCGGAATATATCAGCGGAACTTGGTGTGGTAGTGATACGAGATTTTCGGGCTGGAACAAGCATATGTTTGAAGGTACCATTTGTTCAGATGGTGTATTAATTTTCAGTTGCTGCATGACAAATCATCACAAACTTAGTGGCTTGTAATAGCACTCGTTCATTAGGTAGGTTAGAAGTCTCCATGGCGTGGCTGACTTCAAGATGGGATGCAGACGGGACTTCCCTGGTGCTCCAGTGGTTGACGCTTTGCCTTCTCATGCAGGGAGCGCGGGTTCAGTCCTTGGTTCAGGAGCTGAGATCCCACAGGCCTCGCTGCCAAAAATACCGAACAATAGAACGGAAGCAATAGTGTAGCGAATTCAATAAAGACTTCAAAAATGGTCCACATCAGAAATCGTAAAAGAAACAGATGATAGCCAGCCAGTTCTTGTCTGGAGGCTCTGGGAAGAAATCCACTTCAAAGCTTGTTGCCGTGGTCAGCAGATTTTCCTTCCTGAAGTCTTCAGTCTGAGGTCCTCAGTGGCCTCTGTCAGCTGCAGACGCCATCTGCACCCTGCTCACCCGGCCTCCCATCTTCAGGCCTCAGAGCTGGGTGACAGGCTTCCTGGCTTCGGCTCTCTGACGTCCAGATCTTCTGTCATCTCCAGGCCTCCTGTAATTAGGTCAGACTTACCTGAACAATCTTCCCATCATGAGATCAACTGATTTGGGACCTTAAGTACATGAGCAACAAAATCCCTGTGTCCCGAGAGTGGTGTCTCCTCAAAGGGAGGGGACCACACAAAGGGCCACGGAGGCCACGCTAGATGGAGGCCACGTTAGAATTCCTCCTTAGAGCTCACAGAAGGTGAACCAGGGGTGATGCCCGTGGGGTGGGCAGAAAGGATAGAACCCAGATGTGTACAGATCAAAGTTTGAGCTGCCTCTGACATACTGTAATAGACACACATGGTGATAGCAATCGTGGATAATGAAAGCTTGCTGTGCGCTGCTGAAGTGGTGCTTTTATCGACTCATTTAGTCCACACGGGAACCTTATAAAGTCAGTACCGTTTTTATTATTCCAGTTTTACAGATGGAGAAACTGAGTCTTAGAGAGGTCACCGACTTGCTCAGGATTACCCAGAAAGTAAACAGAAGAATTAGCTTTGAAAGCTGAGTGGTCTGGCCCCCCGGGCTCGCCTAGACTGACGCTTTCATTCGTCTGTGGCGTGTGGGCCTGGAGCCCAGCGAATCCGTCTGGGCTGCAGGTGAAAAGTCCAGCATCACTGGCACATAGATGGCTTTGGAAGCCCAGTTGTGGATGAGATCATCTCAGGAAAGTTTGTAGAATGGAGAGAAGAAGGGGACTCAGAAGTGAGCCTCGAAGAACTCGAGAACTTAGACGATGGGTAAGAAAGGAGTAGCTGAGGAGTGCGAAGGAGGAGCAGCCTGGAGCGGGTGGGGGCGGGAGAGACCTAGGAGAGCCCGGCTGTTGGGGAAGGCAGGGAGAGCAAGTGCTTCAAGGGGTGTGTCAGAGCCGGCCGGACAGCTTATCAGGAGCAGTTGTAGGGGAGATTTGAGGGGGAGGCCAGATTGCAATGGACTGAGGAGTGGATGCAAGGGAATACTTAGAGAAGAAATTCTTTTTACATGTACAACACTGCTTTATTGATTTAATTCATAGTTGGCAGTGCTGGTCGGGCCATCCCTCGCTGCGGCTCCTAGAGCACAGGCTCAGTAGCCGTGAGGCACAGGCTTCGTCTCTCCGCCGCATGCCAGCTCTTCCCGGGCCGGGTCACCCCTGTGTCCCCTGCACTGGCCGGCGGAATCTCATCCGCTGTGCCGCCAGGGGAGTCTGCGAGTGGAGACGTGAAAGAGGTGTGGCTCTGGAGGGGATTAAAGAGAGGCTTAGCCCGAGGGGAATGTGGGGTTCCTGGGCAGCTATTTTTGGTTCTTTTAAGAGGGGTGATGCTAGAATGCGGTTAGTGTGAATCCGTTGTAGGGAGAGAGAGGGAGAAAGAGAGAACTGTTGAAAATACACAAAAAGAGGGCATAACTGAAGGCATGATACGAGAAGGCCCATTGCTTCTGTTTTTTTTTTTTTTGAAAAGAATTTCTTTCTTTCTTTGGCGGTACTGGGTCTCGCTGTGGCACCCACGGTCTCTGATGCAGCACGCGGGGTCTTTAGTTTCTGTCTGTGGTCTCCAGTTCCCTGACCGAGGATCGACCCTGTGGTCCGGGCACTGGGAGCGCAGAACCTTAGCCCCTGAACTGCCAGGGAAGCCCCCTCACTGCTTCTGTTATGATGAGAAGAGGGAACGGATACAGATTCCTTTGTAGATTTGGTGGCAGGAAGATATGGGAGTTTCCAGTCCATGCTTTTTTTTCCCCTTTCTCTGACTTGTGAAGAAAGGCAGTTCTTTATTCAAGTAAAATAGTTTTATTGTTCTAAAAATTGTTCTTCTGGTCTTTAAAAATTCTTAGATATGGGAAAACATGCAAAAAAGTAGACAGAATTCATACGCTTTAAGATCAAAGTTTATAGGAGAATGTTGTAGAAGGACATACAGAGAGAGGTTTCTGGATACAGCTGCTGACGTGCTTCTGTGCTTTCCACAGAGGTCATTCCCTGAACGTGTTTTCTGGATCATGCCAAAATTCTTCGTAAGCACAATGTTCTTTTTCTTCTTTTTGAAGTGTGTTATATTTAGTTCCGTTCTTCTAAGTTAAATTTATTTGGTACACGTATTGGGGGGAAAGGCTGTTTGTTGCTGCTTTATAAGCATTTGTTTCTTATTGGCTCAGTTTTCGCATTGGCTCACTCAGGTAATTCCAGAATCAGTTGGGTAAGTAAACACTGCTGTTTTCGACTCTGAAAGCACAGTGAGTCTTAAGGGTCAGTGACCCCAGCAATAAGAGAAAAGTGGGCAGCATTGTTTTAAAGTACACAGGTATTAAATATAACTTTGTTCTGCCTCCAGCAGAATGTTGTCCAGAGACATGGTTTGAGGCCCAACCACAAATCTAAACAGCTTCAGAATAGCTTTCCACCTGGCAGTTAACAGGAACCTAGTGTGCTAGCTGTCAGCTCGGTTGCGAGCGCTCACGTAGTCCCGAGAATCTGACTACTCAGCCCTGCAGAGAAGGGTCAAGATGTTTACGTTTCAGAGTTTTGTATATGCTGGACACCCCCAAAATTAGAGTTCATCTGGTAAATTGTTTTATAAGTAATTTATTTCCCCTTGACAAAAAGAAAAAAAAAGAACTGAAATAGCAGAGAACGAGCCTTTTCTCACTGCATACAACTGTCACCTTCTGGCTGTCGCTGAATTAGTCCAGGAAGCTTGTGTTTTTGCAGCGTTGAGTAAGAAAAGGCACGGTTTTACAAGAAAAGTTATTTTACAACTTCGTTGGTCTGCTCGCAGTAAAATAGATGCTAAATCTGTATTTCTCAGTTGGTATATCAAGAACAGATCCGGGCGTATTAAATAAAGATGATTGAGTCATGTTCAGCTATCACACCTCTGTTTGAGATCTTCCACTTCCTCAGAGAACTTGCCCCATTTTCCCCTCTTTCCCTGGTCTTCAGGCTCCTCTTCCCACAAACATAGTTGAACTGTCTTATCGGGAAGAAAATTCCTCTGTGGCCCTCTAGTTGTTGCTATCTTTCCCTTTCCCACCAGATGTTGAAAGAGCAGTTTATACCAGCTGTTGCTGCGGCTTTATCTCCTGTTCAGTCTCTGATGCCCCCAGGAGCGTGCTCTCTGCAGTTACTCGCATCCCCCTGGTGTCCTAATGTGGGAGAAGCCTCTGTTTAATCCTCCTCGGCCCCTTCAAGGCTGTCCGCGCACAAGCATGGGCTCCGTGTGGCCTTGCTCCCCCCGGTCCCGCCCGTCCCTGACCGCCTTGCCGCCCTCTCTCCCTGGCCTCCATGCCTCTGCTTGTCCCTTCAGCTCAGTCAGTTGAGTTCAGTCGCTCAGTCGTGTCCAACTCTTTGCGACCCCATGAATCGCAGCACGCCAGGCCTCCCTGTCCATCACCAACTCCCTGAGTTTACCCAAACCCATGTCCATTGAGTCAATGATGCCATCCAGCCATCTCATCCTCTGTCGTCCCCTTCTCCTCCTGCCCCCAATCCTTCCCAGCATCAGGGTCTTTTCCAATGAGTCAGCTCTTCGCATGAGGTGGCCAAAGTATTGGAGTTTCAGCTTCAACATCAGTCCTTCCAATGAACACCCAGGACTGATCTCCTTTAGGATGGACTGGTTGGATCTCCTTGCAGTCCAAGGGACTCTCAAGAGTCTTCTCCAACCCCACAGTTCAAAAGCATCAATTCTTTGACGCTCAGCCTTCTTCACAGTCCAACTCTCACATCCATACATGCTGCTGCTGCTAAGTCGCTTCAGTCATGTCCGACTCTGTGCGACCCCATAGACGGTAGCCCACCAGGTTCCCCCGTCCCTGGGATTCTCCAGGCAAGAACACTGGAGTGGGTTGCCATTTCCTTCTCCAATGCATGAAAGTGAAAAGTGAAAGTGAAGTCGTTCAGTCATGTCCTAGCCTTAGTGAGCCCATGGACTGCAGTCTACCCGGCTCCTCCGTCCATGGGAGTTTCCAGGTAAGAGTACTGGAGTGGGGTGCCATTTCCTTCTCTGCCGGGAGCCAGCTCACGAGATCCCACCCATGACAGAGTCATGAGGTAGAGGACTGATCTGAGCACGGCTTCTCAGCCCTCAGGAATTCTCGGAAGGCTGCCTCAGCGCTCACCTTAGAGATGAGATCTGTCTTTCTGATGTTTGATACAATAAACCTCTTCTTATTTTCTGTGACTTAGAAAAAAGGCTTTTCCTGATTCTCTTCTAAAATAGATCAACCTGAAACCTCAATCAACAAGGCCCCTGAACAGTAGCACCCTAAATAAAATTATCTGGGATATAAAATATGCTAATCTAAATTCCTTTTGCTAGCATATTGGTTTGTTTAATAAATGTACCTGTGCCTTTGGAGCTAATGTGCTTGACTGCCCCTTAACAACAGAACAGCATTGAGAGCCTCCACACAGAAAGCCCCAATGGGCACAGAGCCCTTGGTAGGAAAGAAAGGCTTGTTAGGAAATAACAAAAAATATTGCTTTGTGAAATTGTCACTTAATCTCTAGTTACTCACTATGTTTTTACTCTTAACGTATTTAGCCTATATAATGAAAGCATAATAGTTAGGGATTTATATAAATAAAAGTTTAGTTTTAATACAAATAATAAGACAATCGTTAATTCAGCTGGTGATTTTGCTAAGAGCTGACCTTTGTGCTACATTGTTTCAGCTTGCTGTACTATGACTTTATGGAACCACATTCTTTTCTGTTAAGCTCAAGGCATAGAGTAAATTACCGAAAACAGGTTTTACCTTGAAACTTTCTATTAATGAATTCTTTTCTGCTGTGCCTGATACAAAAGTGTCCTGGCTGATCAACCCTTATCAATAAAAGAGTCACAAGATGTTAGCAGGCCTCTGGGCCAGAAGATGATGTAAACAATTTTAAACCTTTTATAACTTAGAAACACAAACAGTGTTCTGGTTCCGATATGGATCAAAAACTGCTGATCCATCGAGCTGATCTGGCATGACTCTATACTTTACATTTGTTTCTATGCACCACTAAAAATATAAAAGCTGTCTTAAAAACAATAAAGTCAGAAGACACTTGGAAACACCACGACTCGCTGTGTCTTCTCATTCGTATCGCCGATGCCGTCATCCTGAGGGAACCCTGACCTGCTGGGGCTGGACTCCGGCACTTCTCCGCATCCATACATGACTACTGGAAAAACCATAGCCTTGACTAGACAGACCTTTGTTGACAAAGTAATGTCTCTGCTTTTAAATATGCTGTCTCGGTTGGTCATTACTTTCATTCCAAGGAGCAAGCGTCTCTTAGTTTCATGGCCGCAATCACCATCTGCAGTGATTTTGGAGCCCAGAAAAATAAAGTCAGCCACTGTTTCCACTGTTTCCTCATCTATTTGCCATGAAGTGATGGGACTGGATGCCATGATCTTAGTTTTCTGAATGTTGATTTTAAGCCAACTTTTTCACTCGCCTCTTTCACTTTCATCAAGAGGCTTTTTAGTTCCTCTTCACTTTGTGCTATAAGGGTGGTGTCATCTGCATATCTGAGGTTATTGATATTTCTCCCGGCAATCTTGATTCCATCTTGTGTTTCTTCCAGCCCAGCGTTTCTCATGATGTACTCTGCATATAAGTTAAATAAGCAGGGTGACAGTATACAGCCTTGACATACTCCTTTTGCTATTTGGAACCAGTCTGTTGTTCCATGTCCATTTCTGCCGGAGACCTGCTCCAGCTGGTCAGGGTTCCCTTAGGATGGACGGCGTCGGCGATACAAATGAATAAGCACAGCGAGTCTTAGCGTTTTCCAAGTGTCTTCTGCTTTATTGTTTTCTCCAGCAGCTTTTATATTTTTAGTGGTATATAGAAACAAATGTGAAGCATAGAATCATACCAATTCAGCTTAAGGGACATACCAACTTAGCTTAAGGCACATACCAACTAAGCTTAGTGGGTACATCTTAATGGGCCTATCAAGTTAGCTCAATGGGCTAGCAGCTTCGACCCTCATTGAAGCCGTTTGCATGTCTTTAGTTACAAAAAGCCTCATTTCGATTACATCATCTTCTGGCCTGGCGGCCTGCTAACACCTTGTGACTCTCTATTGATAAAGGTTGATCAATTAAGAACACTTTTGTATTGAGCACATCAGGGAAGAATTCCTCAACAGGAAGTTTTAAGGTAAAACCTGTTTTTTTGGTAACTTACTGTATGCCTTGAGCTTAACAGAAAAGAATGTAGTTCCATAAAGTCAAAGAACAGCAAGCTGAAATTCAGCTCTAAGTAAGAATTATCAGTTAAATCAACAATTGTCTTATTATTTGTATTAAAACTAACTTCTGTTTATATAAATCCCTAACTATTATGCTTTCATTATATAGGCTAAATACATTAAGAGTAAAAGCACAGTGAGTAAATATAGATTAAGTAACAGTTTCACAAAGCAATATTTTTTGTATTTCCTAACAAGCCTTTTTTCCTGCCAAGGGTTTTGTGCCCATAGGGGCTTTCTGTGCGGAGGCTCTCAATGCTGTTTTATTACTAGGGAGCAGTTATGCATATTAGCTCCAAAGGCACAGGTACATTTATTAAACAAACCAATATGTTAGCAAAAGGAATTTAGATCAGCATACTTTATATCCCAGATAACTTTATTTAGGGTGCTACTGTTCGGGGGCCTTGTTGCTTTGATGTTTCAGAATGATCTGTTTTAGAAGGGAATCAGGAAAGGCCTTTTGTCTAAGTCACAGAAAATAAGAAGAGGTTTATTATAGTAAACGTCAGAGAGACAGATATCATCCTTAAGGTGAGCGCTGAGGCAGCCTCCCGAGATTCCCTGAGGCCTGAGAAGCCTTGCTCAAATCAGTCCTTTTTCTCATGACCCTGTCACGAGTGGGAATCTCGTGAGCTGTCTCCCGGCACATTTCTAATTGTTGCTTCCTGACCTGCATACAGGTTTCTCAAGAGACAGGTCAGGTGGTCTGGTATTCCCATCTCTTTCAGAATTTTCCACAGTTTATTGTGATCCACACAGTCAAAGGCTTTGGCATAGTCAATAAAGCAGAAATAGATGTTTTTCTGGAACTCTCTTGCTTTTTTGATGATCCAGCGGACCTTGGCAATTTGATCTCTGGTTCCTCTGCCTTTTCTAAAACCAGCTTGAACATCTGGAAGTTCACGGTTCACGTATTGCTGAAGCCTGGCTTGGAGAATTTTGAGCATTACTTTACTAGCGTGTGAGATGAGTGCAATTGTGCGGTAGTTTGAGCATTCTTTGGCATTGCCTTTCTTTGGGATTGGAATGAAAACTGACCTTTTCCAGGCCTGTGGCCACTGTTGAGTTTTCCAGATTTGCTGGCATATCGAGTGCAGCACTTTCCCAGCATCATCTTTGAGGATTTGAAATAGCTCAGCTGGAATTCCATCACCTCCACTAGCTTTGTTCGTAGTGATGCTTCCTAAGGCCCACTTGACCTCACATTCCAGGATGTCTGGCTCTAGGTGAGTGATCACACCATCGTGATTATCTGGGTCGTGAAGATCTTTTTTGTACGGTTCTTCTGTGTATTCTTGCCACCTCTTCTTAATATCTTCTGCTTCTGTTAGATCCATACCATTTCTGTCCTTTATCGAGCCCATCTTTGCATGCAATGTTCCCTTGCTATCTCTAATTTTCTTGAAGAGATCTCTAGACTTTCCCATTTCGTTGTTTTCCTCTATTTCTTTGCACTCATCGCTGAGGAAGGCTTTATCTCTCCTTGGTATTCTTTGGAACTCTGCATTCAGATGGGAATATCTTTCCTTTTCTCCTTTGCTTTTCGTTTCTCTTCTTTTCCCAGCTATTTGTACGGCCTCCTCAGACAGCCATTTTGCTTTGTTGCATTTCTTTTCCATGGGGATGGCCTTGATCCCTGTCTCCTGTACAGTGTCACGAACCTCTGTCCATAGTTTGTCAGGCACTCTGTCTATCAGATCTAGTCCCTTAAATCTATTTCTCATTTCCACTGTATACACATAAGGGATTTGATTTAGGTCATACCTGAATGGTCTAGTGATTTTCCCTACTTTCTTCAATTTCAGTCTGAATTTGGCAATAAGCAGTTCATGATCTGAGCCACAGTCTGCTCCCGGTCTTGTTTTTGCTGACTGTATAGAGCTTCTCCATCTTTGGCTGCAAAGAATATAATCAGTCTGATTTCGGTGTTGACCATCTGGTGATGTCCATGTGCATTGATCGTTAGAAGGGTCCAAACAAAGCATCTCAGTTCTCTCAGGTAATTCAGAATGCCCAGGTGAAAGGAAACTGCCTGAGTGTGATAAGAGAGGCCTCCATGGACCTGGGTTTCCTTGTATCCATGGAATTGGTGGGGCTCTGGAAGAACACAGGCCACACGGTGTCACCATGTAACGGTAAGCGTCACAGGGCAAGGTGGGTGTAGTTACCATCGGGGGCCAGAGTGGCATTCAGGGTGCCCTGGCTCACCCGGCCCTGGGTGCTGGTGTACAGGTGGTGGGTGGAGTGATGGAGCACCCTCCAGCATGTTATCGGCCTTGTATGATTTAGACCGTCGTGTCTGAGGGGTCTTCGCCTCCGGTTGCCTTACCCTTGTTGGACAGTTGTTGCTGCCGACGCCTCTTTAGTTTTGTTCACTAGGTGGGAGGCAGCAGGAACAATCCCAGTAAAGCCCTTGAGTTCAGAGTACACTCTCTCCTGCCCCTGCTAGCTCGTAGCTGCGTTAGGTCCTTCTCGAAGACTCAGTGACCCATTTCTTTATTTTCTGGCTTCATTGGGATATAATTGGCGTGTAACGTGGTCTCAGTTTCAGGTGCACAAATGATGACTTGATCCGTGTGTATTCATTCAGTGACTGATTTAACGGCAGCAGGAGGGCATCTGAGCTGCATTCTGTCAGCGGCCCCTGGAACATCACTGCACACCCTCTCCCAGCTCTCCTCTTCCGGCCTTGACTCTGTTTACTGGACAGGGTCTGCCGCAGCGCGCTCCCGTGTCCTCAAGTACGCATCTCTTCAGTTTGGCCCTAGGGCTCCTCCAGGGTCCACCCTGTGGGAGATACAAGTAGGACGCCACCGAGGCTGGTTCAGCTGGAAGTTAGTGCTCCCCGAGGGCGGCCCTAACCAAAGAGGGCAGGACTGCGCGGAGAAATGCTTCTCCCTGGCTTTACTGCGCGGAGAAATGCTTCTCCCTGGCTTTGCACAGACAGGGCTCAGAGCTTTCTAGTCGTCCCCCAGTCTTGGCGTGATGGAGCTCATTGCCCAGCAGTAGTGAGCATGTCAGTGTCCGTGTCCCTGCGGTGGTGAGCGGGTCAGTGTCTGTGTCTGTGTCCCTGCGGTAGTGAGTGTGTCTGTGTCCCCGCAGTGGTGAGCGTGTCCGTGTAAATGTCCCCGTGGTGGTGAGCGTGTCCGTGTAAATGTCCCCGCGGTGGTGAGCGTGTTAAGTGTCTGTGTCCCCGCGGTGGTGAGCGTGTCCGTGTAAATGTCCCCGTGGTGGTGAGCGTGTCCATGTAAATGTCCCCATGGTGGTGAGCGTGTCCGTGTAAATGTCCCCGTGGTGGTGAGCGTGTCCGTGTAAATGTCCCTGTGGTGGTGAGTGTGTCCGTGTAAATATCCCCACGGTGGTGAGCGTGTCAGTGTCTGTGTCCCCGCGGTGGTGAGCGTGCCCGTGTCCCCGCGGTGGTGAGTGTGTCCGTGTAAATGTCCCCGTGGTGGTGAGCGTGTCCGTGTAAATGTCCCCGCGGTGGTGAGCGTGTCAGTGTCTGTGTCCCCGCGGTGGTGAGCGTGTCCATGTCCCCGCGGTGGTGAGCGTGTCCGTGTAAATGTCCCCGTGGTGGTGAGCATGTCAGTGTCTGTGTCCCTGCGGTAGTGAGTGTGTCTGTGTCCCCGTGGTGGTGAGCGTGTCCATGTAAATGTCCCCGTGGTGGTGAGCATGTCAGTGTCTGTGTCCCTGCGGTAGTGAGTGTGTCTGTGTCCCCGTGGTGGTGAGCGTGTCCATGTAAATGTCCCCGTGGTGGTGAGCGTGTCAGTGTCTGTGTCCCTGCGGTGGTGAGCGTGTCAGTGTCTGTGTCCCTGCGGCAGTGAGCGTGTCCATGTCCACGTCCCCGCGGTGGTGAGCGTGTCAGGAAGGTCGGCTTGCCTTCTGCCCCTTCCCAGTCTTGGCCTCTTAGGTCCATTTCTTCTCCTTCCGATGGCGTGACCTCTTACAGGTCCTTTGCGGATGCTCTCCTTTTGGGAGGCGCTCAGGCTCAGACAAGTGCAGCTGTTGTGTTGGGGTGTGTGTGTGTGTGTGTGTGTGTGTGTCTAGACAGCCCTCCCTCTCCCTCCCTGGCCATCCGTCCATCCGCCCACCCAGTCCCAGAATGGTAAAGACAGTTGCTCAGCTCAGCTTTAGGAAATGGTAGAGCTGGGGTCTGAGTTCATCTGAAGCCAGAACAGGTCTCTTCTCCCTTGACGTCTTTCCCCTTTGAAGATGCCATGGGGGCCTCGGGGAGCTTGTCTGTCCAGTCCTCGGGGAGCTGGCCCCCCCAGCGCGCCCCCCTCTGCAGTAGGTCCTTCCTTCCCCTGAACCTCGCACTGGGGGCACTTTCCTCACGGTCTGTTATGAAAAGTGTTTCCTTTTTGCTTCTTTTCGAGTTCAGTCACCTCTCGTTGCCTTTGGTCCTTGTTTTGGCTGTTTGCTCATTTCTGTTCTTAGTTTTTGTATTTCTGCTTCAGGACTTTTTTTTTTTCCTCCTCATATCTCAAATGCTTGTGTGAAGATTTTAAATTCAGTTCGGAGTGTAGTGTTACTGTTTTCTTCAGCTTTGTGGCTTTTCTTTTGGAGGAGGATGGGTTTGTCAGTGGCAATGCTTTTATTAGCAGTTTCTGATTTTTTTTAAACAGTAGTTTTCTGTGCCTGTGGCCTGCTTTTTGCTTTTCTTAGAGGATTCCATAGTCCCCTCTGTGCTTGTTGGGAGGTGCTGGGGGAGCGGAGGATGCGTGCTGTTCTCCGGGGGACCCTAGCCTTCCGTCCTGGCCGCCCTTTTCCCTTGACTTCCCAGTTTCCAAGGGGCCTCCCCCTCCACAGCTGGGGTGCCCTCAGAAGCTGTGCGTGCCGGGTGCTGTTGGATCCACCGGCTCTCAAGCCTCTTTCCGAGCCGGCCCTTTCAAGTACCAAGTCCCGACCGTGTGCAGTATTCCGGCCTTATCCTTGGACCCTTTCTGGGGATGCTCTTGTCTTGCTTGTCTACCCTCTGCTCCTTTTCGGTGGCTCTCAAGTCTTCCTCCCTGTCTCCAAACCTGCAGACTTCTGTGGGGTTGGTGGGAACTCGGTTGAATTTGGTCTGTTTTTCAGTTGCAGGTCATTGGAAGCTTGTAGAATTCTGTCTCCCTGTGCTGCTCTCGGCGGGGGTCATGTGTGGTTTCTTTGGTGATTTTATGGTGTTGTGGATTTTGTTTGTTTATTTTTTGTTGTGGACCTTTTTAAAAAGTCTTTATTGAATTTGTTGCAGTATAGCTTCTGTTTTATGTTTTGGTATTTTGGCTGCCAGACCTGCAGGATCCTGGCTCCCACAGCCAAGGATCCAACCCTCACCGCTGGCGCTGGAAGGCCAAGTCTCAGCCGCTGGGCCGCCAGGGAAGGCCTTGTTTGTCTTTTTCGTTTATTTGTTTTTGAGGGTGAAGGAGAGAATTTGAAATCTGGTGCCTTCATTGTCCTCTTAATCCAGAAGTTTCTCTGTTCTTTGCAGATTCAGCTCAGGCGTTACCCTTTTCTCTTGTTGAAGTTTTCCGGTTTCCGTGCTCTGGTGTTTGCTCCTTCCTTGTGTTCCTAACCTCTTACCTCTAATTGCATGTGTTTTATAGCACTGTAATTATATACTTGTTTGTCTCCCCTCCCCCATCAAGTTGTGACTGTCTCTTTACAGCAAACCTTGTATTTCTTTTTTGTGATGCATAGTGGCACCCACTAATTGGATTAATTTACTTAAAACCAAATAGAAACAGTCAGTGGATGAAAGTCAGCTCTATCCACTATGAATAATGTGAGTATTTTTGGATCATAGTGAACTTCAGTTTTAAAAGAAGATAAGTAAAAAAATATGAATAATGATCAGGTTTATATTGTAATCACTTCAGTCGCTTGGTTGTGTCTGACTGTTTGTGACCCCATGGACTACAGCACGCCAGGCCTCCCTGTCCATCACCAACTCCCAGAGCTTGCTCAAACTCATGTCCATTGAGTCAGTGATGCCATCCAACCATCTCATCCTCTGTCGTCATAATACTAAGATAATAAGATTACCACTTTTTCCCACTGAGCTTATAATGTTAATTGATTGACTTTTGAAAATAGAAATATCTTTAATAAATACTTTTTCTAACGTTGCTGAATAGTTAAAAGTTTAGAATCTGAAATGATTCATGGTTTCTTTTTTTAGAAAAAGAATATCTGAAAAGATTCTGCAAAATTACTGGGTTTTAATTTTTTTTTAAATTATGAAGCTATGATAATACATTTATAGGAGACTTGGAAAATACAGAACAAGATTCTATATAGTTCAGCTATATGTTACAATTATTTCTTTAAATTTATGTTAAGATTTTTAGTTGGAGTTTCAATATCAAACTCAAAAATTAGTAGAATGAATATACAGAGAAGTAGAAGAATATAGTTGACCCAAAATTACTGTTTTTACTGGATCATTTTAATGTTCAAGTGACTTTCTACCTTTTTGCTATACAAGATGTGTTTAGGTGCCATGTGGCTAAAATTCCATATACCAGTGGAAAAGACAAAATTGGATTCGTAAGTGCACAGTGCTGAGTTACCTGATTGAGTTTTGAAATAGGAGTGTCGAAATTCATCTGCTGCTCAGTTTTTGCTAGTCTTTAGCACCATGCAAAGATCTTGCTTTTGCTTTTTTTTAAAAAAAATTATTTATTTTTAATTGAAGGATAATTTCTCTGTGCTTTGTTTTGTATTGGTTTTAAAATAAAGAATTTGACAATATGGGTGTACATCCTTAAGAAAACTAGGTATGTGAAAATGAAGACCCTTTACCTAATAATCAGTAAGTATTGATGCAAATTTGTTCTTTTTTCCTGCCCAACTGTAAACATTTTTAAAATGAGGGCTATTTCTTCTCAGACCAAGAGATACACTTAACCCATTTGTTCTTTATAATACTACATTTGGTATTATGGGCCTTGATTATTAGATACAAGAATCAAGTAAGATTTTGAAGCTTAAAAAAGAGATCTATAGGACTGCATTGTAGGAATTCCAAACAACGCCTATCTCATTTAGAATTCCCTATATAGAGATATTGTTGTAAACAGGCATTAGTCAACATAGTACTGCCTCCGTTCACTCATGTACAGGTCAGAAGGGAAATTTGCCTCTGTAAATGAGTTTGTTCAGGAAGTGGATTTATTATTTTTTGTATTCTGAAACTACAAAGGAAAAGAGACAAAGGGAGCCGGAGGGATAGTTGTCTGATACTTGTGCCGTAAGGAATAGTGTTCTTTTCAGTGTTTTAATCACAAGCTTATTTTCTTTAGTTCCTCTAATTGTGTGGTAATTTTTGAATTGTGCTAGTCTGTATTTTAGTCTGTATTTTGACTATATATTTACTCTTTTCAAAAGAAATGCTATACAAGCCAATGGCACTAGAACTGTGGAGTAATGTCTTTGGAAAGATTTTGGTTTCAGGTGGACACTACAAGAAGACATTTGACCCTACTATTCTTAGCAATGTTCCCTGTAAACCATTCAAAAGATTGTGAGCACAGATACGGAGAACAAACCAGTGGTTCCCAGTGGAAAGAGGGACGGGGAGGGGCAGGAGATGAGTATCGGCTTAAGAGGCTCAAACTACTGTGTGTAGGGTAAAGAAGCTGCGAGGACGTGTTGTACAGCACAGGGAAAATATTAATAATAATTTGTAATAGCTGTATAAGGAGTACAATCTAGAAAATTTTTGAATCACTGTTGCACTCAGAATTAAATCAATTATGCCTTAATTAAAAAGTGTAAATAAATACCCATCTTATTAAAATTTTTAAAGATTTGTGAACAGATCACTTCGATCTTTTGAGGCTGGTTCTGAGACGTCCTATGCTTTAGCTCAGTCACGATTCCTGTTAGCAGTAGTATGAGTTCAGGTGGGCGCTTTACCTGTGTATTCTCATCAGACCGCCAGCGACCCTCTACGGTGCTGCTGCTGGTCCTGTGTCTCAGACTAAGAGGAGACCAGGCTTAGAGGCTTCGCGCTAGTTCACACGTCTCGCAAGTGGCACAACTGGGTGTGAACCTAGATATGTGCACTCCAGAAACTGCCCTGCCTAGTACTTGTTTTCTTTATGGCTGATGTTTCGCCCTGCCTGAGAGGAACTTGCCTTGACGTACTTGTTTCTGTATTTCTCTGTAGGGTGGTGTTAGGACGAGGGCGATGACAGTGAGGGTGGCAGCCGAGGGAGAGAAGCTAATGCTTTGTTGTTTTCAGGAATTGTCAGATTCTTGAGTTGTTCAAGAGGCCATTTTTAAAAGCTTGGGTCTTTTTCTGGTCTGTGTGGAGAGCAGACATCCATGAACCTACCCGCTAGTGCCATCTTTTCTTATTATTTTGATATTGGGTTTGTATCTGTTTTTCTTTTTTTTTTTTAATGTAGGTATTATTTGTTTATTTACCTCTTTAGCTATGCCAGGTCTTAGTTGAGGCACGAGGGATCTTTGGTGTTCCCTGTGGCGTGGAGCATCTCCAGTGGCAGCATGCGGGACTCTGAGCTGAGACGTGCACCCTCTTAGATGCGGTGTGGTGACTCTCCTTCCTCCGCAGGGATCGCACCCAGCTCCCTGCGCTGGGAGCGTGGGGTCCCAGCCACTCGACCACTAGGAAGTCCCCATGTCTGTCTGTCAAGAAGTTGTTACTGAGTCAGTTGAAACCTTGTGTAACCATTATCCTGAATGTAGTTTTTGTCATCCCAGTTGTGTTTTTATACTTTCACAGCGTAAATGTATGTGCATAAACCACAGTACATGACAGTATGTCTTTCTCTTTACGTGTGCGCGCGCTCAGTCTCTCAGGCCTGCCCGATTCTTTGCGATCCCACTGGCTACAGCCCACCAGGCTCCTCTGTCCATGGGATTTTCCCAGCAAGAATACTGGAGTGGGTTGCCGTTTCCTCCTCCAGGGATCTCTGTGCATAAATACGACATCATATGATACACACATCCTTAGTAAACATATGCAGGCCTGTTATGTGTCTCCTTCATTGCTACATTAAAAGTGAGAGTTGTTTGTATGGCCATCTGTAACTTTTATCAGTTTATTTTTGTTGCTCCGTGATGTTCCATTGTATGATTATATCATAATTTCTTTATTCGTTGTCCTGTTAATGGATATTCAGAATTTTAATTTTTTGTCATGCAGTGATGTTGTCTGTGGCATTATTTATGTATCCACTTACGTATATGCAAGCGTTTCTCTACAGTGTATACCTAGGAGTAGAATCACTGCTCTGTGTGTATGCATGGCTTTTATTTTATTCAGTATTGCCAAACTGCTTTCCAGATTGATCGTACCGGCTCATATTCCCACCAGCAGGACACGAGAGTTCATTTTATTTGTTGCCTCCTGGTGTTAAATTTTTAAATTGATTCGGTGGGGGTAAAGTAATCTCTCTTTTTGCAGTCTCATTTCCCTGAATACTGGCAGGCTTGATAGAGTTCTTGAAAAATATAAATAAAAATGAAGCAAAACAACAAAAAAATATAAGATTTGTTGACCATTTGGTTTCCCTCTTTTGTGGAACTGCCCTGTCATTTGCCCCCTTACTTAAAATTTTTCTTGTTTTAAATTGGATTGCGTCTCTTTGTTTGAAAGGAGCCCTTAACGCTGCGTTCCCTGTGATTACATGCCCTGTGTCCCTAACTACTTAGACAGTATTTTGGATATAGTTTAACCCTTTTAAAAATGACTGTGAACAACGTTATTGTGCTGTACAGATAGCGATGCGGCAGGTGTGTGAGACTGGTGGTGGTCCGGTCCTCGGTGGCCTCGACTGCCGTGCCTTTAGGATGACTGCTGCTGTCGTAAGGACTCTCTTTCCTTCCCTCACTGCTCTTCTTCGTTTCCCTTCTTGACGCTTCCAGTGCACTTCGATGCTTCTCTGCTGTCCGGTTTTAGATAAAGTTGTCTGGGTGAGACTCCCAGAATTGTGCTGTCTTTTGGGAACTGAATGTGCTGTGATCTGGGAGGGCCCTGAGGTTGCTCCCAGGTGTGTGTGGGCTGTGTGTGGGCTTGGACGTGGACTCTGGGTGATTTCATTTGCTGAACAGTGACCTCTGGGTTGGTGTGAGCATGGCTCCATCCTAGCAGGAATGATAAGCTTTTGAGACTGGCATGTATTACTGTAAATCTACATGAAAATTACCTTTTAAAATTCTAGATTACAACTTTCCAAAGTAGAATTTTTTTCTCTTTCGGGTTTCTCAGTGTTGCTAGAACAGTATTGAAATCTTTCGGACGTTTATGTGTTTGGTTGGGCCTCCACTGTGCTTAACGTTGCTTGTTAAGTTTTTAATGTTCCCACTGGCTAATCTGAAACATTTTTTTCTTCCCCTGTTGCTTTGGCATTAAAATTCTGTGAGGACAGAGATTCTGTCTGTTCTTCACAGTTGTATCTGATCACCTAAAGTAGTCTGGAACATGGTAGATATTCAGGTATTTGAGGGAAGGCACGGTGGAGTGAATTCCACCGTCCTTATGTTTTTTAGTAACAAGCCCAGTTAGTTGACTTAAAAAGATTAATAAGATTATTTTATATTTGTTTCAGTTACTTTCTTTCTGTCTCAAATTATCTGCCTGTTTTTCTGTCTTTGCTGGGTTGTTTTTTTTTTTTTGATACTGTGTTAAGGATGAATCTGATCCAAAGTGTACCCTATGTGGTTAAAAAAATTATTTAAACTATGGAATGAATAGAGTAAAAAATTAAAAAGTATATGTAAAGTATCAAGCATAATGCTATAACAGTCATCCAAGAATCTCTCTGTCTTTCTATCACAGATGTTGGGTTGGCCAAAAAGTCTGTTTGGGTTTTCATAAGATGTTTCAGAAAAACCTGAAGGAACGTTTTGGCCAACTCAATACAGTCTCTTCCCCAAGATCACAAATCTGATAATTTATGTGGTTGAGGTTAGAAAGTAGGTCTTTTTAGCTCAGGGGCACTTGCTTTACTTGAAAATTCTCGGTACTTTCCCTTCATATTTGCTTGTACTATTTCTCTTTTTTTAAATTGAAGTATAGTTGATTTACGCTACTGTGTAAATTAGATTCAGGTGTACAGCATAGTGATTCAGTAATTTTTACAGTTTATATTCCTTTATAGGTGACTGCGAGATACTAGGATAGAATTCCCTGTGCTGTAGGGTGTATCCTTACAGCTTATCTGCTTTATACATAGCAGTTTGTGTCTGTTAGTGTTGGTATTGTTTATTCACTAAATCATGTCTGACTCTTTGAGACCCCATGGACTGTAGCCCACCAGGCTCCTCTGTCCACGGGATTTCCCAGACCAGAATCCTGGAGCGAGTTGCCATGTCCTTCCCTAGGGCATCTTTTTGACCCAGGGATCAAGTCTGTGTCTCCCTCATTGGCAGGCAGATTTTTTGCCGCTGAGCCACCAGGGAAGCCCCTATCTGTTAATCCCATACCCTTAATTTGTCCCTCCTTCCTTCCCTCTCTCCTTCGGTGACGACAAGTTTGTTTTCCTCATCTGTAGAGTCTGCTTCTGTTTCGTGTGGTAGTTCTTTACTGTGGAAGGGACATTTTTGTTAAATCTCTCTCAGTTCTTCAGGGCCCATGGCAGCCAGCAGAAGCCTTCCTGCGTGTTTCGGCTAGACGTAACCTCCTTCCTCTGACTTGCCCACATTTTGATGGCAGTACTTTTTATTGGGTATTATGGTTCTTCATGGGCAAAGTTTTCTCTGTTAGATAGTAAGCTTTGGGAGAGCTGTTTTCTTCATCTCAGTTTCCTAGTGCCTATCATAGTTAGCATGAAAAAACTGGTTCTCAAGTCCTCTTATAATAACCAATAAGAGAAAACTCAGCCTCAGTGGTTTAAGTAAAGAAGATTAGAAAGAAAACAACCATGTAACGAGGACTCTAGGGCCAGGCATCCCGCGCCCCTGAGGCTCCAGGCTCCTGCTTTCTGCTCTGCTGAACTCAGTGTGTGACTTCCGTCCTTAATGCTGACAGCTGATGTGGACTGTCCACAGTCAGACAGGAATGTGGGGCAAGAGGAAAATACTTTGTCTGTGAGGTGTTTTCTTCCTATGTAGGATTTGAAATCCTCCTCAGGAGACATTTTTGCGTGTTTTTGACTTTGGCTATACAGTGTCACGTGGCCATCCTTTTGCAAGGGTGGCTGTGAAATTGAATATTTATTCTCAGCCTCTCAAGACAAGGAAAATGGTGATTGAGAATGGTGGTGAGCGGACCTGTATATAATATCTGCCATAAAGAGGACTTGCTGAATACTCTTTATTTAATTTTAAAAAATTTATCAAAACTAATCCATGTACATACTTAGATAACGCTATAAAGTAAGATCAGCAGCCCCTGACCCTTATCTGCCATTCCATTTCTGGCTTTTGCTTTCTTCTATTATAACATGGTCCACCAGTTGAAAATGACGTTTTACAGCTCTTCAGTCATCAGTTATAGACCTCCTTTGTTTATTTGTTCATCTGTTTAACAGGCTTCCCTGGTGGCTCAGGTGGTAAAGAATCTGCCTGCAATGCAGGAGACCCGCTTTCTATCCCTGGGTCGGGAAGATCCCCTGGATAAGGAAATGACAACCCACTCCAGTGTTCTTGCCTAAAGAATCCCATGGACAGAGGAGCCTGGTGGGCTGCAGTCCATGGGTTAGCAAAGAGTTGGACACCACAGAGCGACCAACACTTTCACTTAATGAAGTTACAGTTCTGATTGAATCCATATTCAGTCTTTAATTGCCACGTAAATATTCATAGCTGAGTCAAGTATCTGATTTTTGTTTTTGTTTCCTTCTTTGTATAAAGTTTCTTCCCAGAGTTAAATTACCCCAGTCTTTCCATTCACTTACTTTTCTTTGAGTCTCTAAGTGATACCCCCCTCCCCCCCCCCCCCGCCCTGTTTTAGCAGCTCTGTGAATTCCTTTTCCGTGTAGTTTTCTGTAGATGAGACAACCCTTTTTCCTGGAGACTTTCCTTCTGAGCCGTCTGTCTTCTTCCATGTGGACTGGTTACTCTCAGCTACTGTGTGATTGTCGTCGCGGGACTTCCTTTTACTGTCATCTCGAGAATGATGTGCTTAATCCTTTTTTTTCCCCTAGATCTTGTGGCTTTTCCTTAAAGCTTTTTTGGATCTTAAAATGTCTTGATTATGTTCTCATATGTGTGATATGTTGTTTACCTTACTGTTTGGAAGACTAGGATGTAGGAACATTTTTACTATCTTGAGTTTGGAAATCAATAGATGATTTCTTTTCGGTGACTTACAGCAATAGTTGGTATACATTGTGCACTTACTATCTATGTTGTTGTTTAGTTGCTAGGTCGTGTCTGACTCTTTTGAGACTCCAAGGACTGTAGCCTGCCATGAAATTCTCCAGGCAAGAATACTGGAGTGGGCTGCCATTTCCTTCTGCAGGAGATCTTTCTGACCCAGAACGAACCTGCATCTCCTGCCTTGCAGGTGGATTCTTTACCACTGAACCACCAGGGAAGCCCTGTGTGGCGTCATTCTAAGTGGTATACATTCATTGTCTTGTTTAATCTGTAGCGTGTCACGTTTGGACCAAACACTGCCTTTCCTAAGGATTTTGAATATTTAAACTTGTTATCCCCAGAGCAGATCCTAGAAGGCCAGTACTATTAATGTCCTCACTTTACAGATGTAGGTACAGGGGTGCAGAGAGAGAAGTTAGGCAGCTTGTCTGAGAATGCACAGCTGGAGATGATGCCTGAATTCTAACCTACATGGTGAAATTTTAGGTCACTGCTCTTCTAGATAGCTCTACACAGTGAAAGGGAGTTTGCTCAGTCGTGTCCGACTCTTTGCGACCCCGTGGACACCAGGCTTCTCCATCCATGGGATTTTCTAGGCGAGAGTACTGGAGTGGATTGCCATTTCCTTCTCCAGGGAATCTTCCTGACCCAGGGATTGAATCCAGGTCTCCCGCATTGTAGACAGTCTTTACCATCGGAGCCGAAGCCAAATCCTAACTAGAGGTGCCGGGGATTGAACCCTGGGCCTCGTGCATGCCAAGCACATGCTCTACCACTGAGCTACACCCCTTGAAAGTGAAAGTCGCTCAGTTGTATCCAACTCCAGGCCAGAATACTGGAGTGGGTAGCCTTTCCCTTCTCCAGGGGATTTTCCCAACCCAGGGATTGAACCCAGGTCTCCTGCATTGCAGGCGGATTCTTTACCAGGTGAGCCACAGGGAAAGCCTACATTTAATTAGAACTGGTTAGATATTTGTAGAATAAACATTTTAAAGTATACTCTGGGTTTTCATGTTTTAAATTAAAATGTATTTTTAAGGATGTACTTTCTTGCTTAGCTGTTGACTACTTCTTTTCTTTGTGAAATTTTAATCTTTTTATTTTCCCATTATTTTCAGAGTCAATGTCAATATAATAAATGAGGGCAGCTTCATAAAGTGGAAACTACTTTTTAAAAGCTAGTGTGTTTTCATCCACATTTTAATGGTTATAGAAGATGGAAGGCAATAATAAAGCAAATAATGGGAAAGCAAAATTGCATTTTTTATGTCATTTCCCATGAGGAACATGGGTGTTCAATTTTTTATTCTTGTCGTATTACTTTAAAAGTTCCTTTTACAGGCATACAACAAAGAACAAGGAAGTCTTTTCTATGGTTAATCTTTCACTGTGGATGTCCTTGAATTTTTTTTTAAATGATTATGCTTATCAGTGTACTGTTGTTCAGATACTATAGCTACTTTAAAACTTGCCTTTTTATTTTCCAGGTGTATAAGCCAAGTTAGAGAACTATGATAAATACAGATTAAATAAATATCCTACTTTGTATTTACCACCCCATCAGCTATGCTGATGTATTTCTGCTAAGTAAGAAGGTAAATTAACAATATCTAAGTATATATTTGGGCTTCCCTGATGGCTCAGACTTGTAAAGAATCCACCTACAGTGTGGGAGACCTGGGTTTATATTTACAGAAACATCTGAGTATATAAACAGAAGCCTAAGTGTGCACATAGTTGTTGTTCTTTTTATTAAAATCCAGGCTTTCCTGGTGGCTCAGACGGTTATCTGCCTGCAGTGTGCGAGACCAGATTTGATCCCTGGGTCAGGAAGATCCGCTGGAAAAGGGGATGGCTACCCACCCCAGTATTTTTGCCTGAAGAATTCCATGGACAGAGGAGCCTGATAGGCTACCGTCCATGGGGTTGCAAAGAGTCAGACATGATTGAGTGACTAACACTTTCGCTTACTAAAGTCCGTGCCGATTCTGTTCATAAGGGTGTTGTGGACGCAGTCATCTTCCATAATTTAAACTCGGCAGTAGCTCGCTTTGGCCGCAGCTAAGCCTGCTGAGAGCCCTAACCAAGGCCCGTGAGTCACTGCCATTTAGCCGACTAAAACACTGCGTATGTTGCACAGGTCTCATTGGATTGACTACATGTCATTTGAATTTCATTAGGATGTGATTTCTTTGATTTTAATATTGAGTCAGTCTAGCTTTTACATACTAAGAAGTACATTTGCTTATTGCAGTTAGCAGAAACATTTAAGAATATTTCAGGTTTAAGATGAAGCTTCTGTTGTACAGATTTCCGGTTCTCTTCGGGCACAAGGTAGGTCCATTTGTGCTTGGGTAGAATCATTTGACTAGTTTTGGCACAAAATTGATCACCAGTTAACGTGTAAAGCTTCCAGGGCTTGTGCATTTAACTGCCAGCGTGACACTCTTCAGATACTTTATTCTCACTGTTTCCTCAGCTCTAAGTACTTTAGACAGTGGTTTCTCTGCTGTCCTGGGCACCACAGTAAAGACAACATGGAACAGAACCCCTAGGCAGCCTGTGATGGCCATGTAGGATAAGTGAGAAACTGCTGTTTCAAGCCACTAGGGTAATACGTTGCTGTAATATAATTTAGATGATTCTGAGTGATAAAATTTACTTTAGGGAAAGTCTTACATGAGACCTCAGAAATTTTTAAGACTGTGAAGCAGCAAATAATCCACCACTTTTTAAGATAAAAAGGGTAGTGGCATATAACTTTTCCATTGCTGGTCAGGTGGAGATGGGGTTGAAGGGTTTTAAACTTCTGTAACATCCTCTGAGAGACTTGCAGGCCAAGCTGGAAACTTTGCTTGCCTTGAGGATTTTTTGTTGTTTTTTTTTTTGGAAACTCCAGAAATGATACTTTAACAGTGAACAAGAATAGATATTCTTGGTCTGGTCTGGTAATGACAGTTGCCTGATTCCAAATCTCCATATACCCCCCCACCCAATATCAGTAAGAAGCACAAATAAAACCACCTGTGACCGCACCTCTAGCTTTTCTGGGAGATGGAGAAACCGTCATCTTCAGGGTACATCTCAGTCTGATGGGAAAACAGCTGTGAGTCCCAGTGGAGCTCTTGTTGCAGCGGTCCCTTGGGGCATGGAGTGAGAGAAGGCTGTCTTGAGAGACTCTTGAAAGAGAAAGACAGAGGCACAGAAAACTTAGACAAAACACAGGCAAAAGGTAACCCTCAGAAAGAGAAGGTGTCAACAGCATGTGCAAAAATGCTGACTCCCACCCTTCGACTTGTTCAGTTCAGTTGCTCAGTCGTGTCTGACTCTTTGTGACCTCATGAACCGCAGCACGCCAGGCCTCCCTGTCCATCACCAACTCCCAGAGTCTACCCAAACCCATGTCCATTGAGTCGGTAATGCCATCCAACCATCTCATCCTCTGTCGTCCCCTTCTCCTCCTGCCCTCAATTTTTCCAAGCATCAGGGTCTTTTCCAATGGGTCAGCTCTTTGCATCGGGTGGCCGAAGTAGTGGAGTTTCAGCTTCAACATCAGTCCTTCCAGTGAATGCCCAGGACTGATTTCCTTTAGGATGGACTGGTTGGGTCTCCTTGAAGTCCAAGGGACTCTCAAGAGTCTTCTCCAACACCACAGTTCAAAAGCATCAATTCTTCAGCGCTCAGCTGTCTTCACAGTCCAACTCTCACATCCATACATGACCACTGGGAAAACCATAGCTTTGACCAGACAGACCTTGGTTGACAAAGTAATGTCTCTGCTTTTTAATATGCTATCTAGGTTGGTCATAACTTTTCTTCCAAGGAGTAAGCGTCTTTTAATTTCATGGCTGCAGTCACTATCTGCAGTGATTTTGGAGCCCAGAAAAATAAAGTCAGCCACTGTTTCCACTGTTTCCCCATCTATTTCCCATGAAGTGATGGGACCGGATGCCATGATCTTAATTTTTTGAATGTTGAGTTTTAAGCCAACTTTTTCACTCTCCTCTTTCACTTTCATCAAGAGGCTTTTTAGTTCCTCTTCACTTTGTGCCACAAGGGTGGTGTCATCTGCATATCTGAGGTTATTGATATTTCTCCTGGCAGTCTTGATTCCAGCTTGTGTTTCTTCCAGCCCAGCGTTTCTCATGATGAACTCTGCATATAAGTTAAATAAGCAGGGTGACAATATACAGCCTTGATGTACTCCTTTTCCTATTTGGAACCAGTCTGTTGTTCCATATCCAGTTCTAACTGTTGCTTCCTGACCTGCATACAGGTTTCTCAAGAGGCAGGTCAGATGGTCTGGTATTCCCATCTCTTTCAGAATTTTCCACAGTTTATTGTGATCCACACAGTCAAAGGCTTTGGCATAGTCAATAAAGCAGAAATAGATGTTTTTCTGAAGCTCTTGCTTTTTCGATGATCCAGAGGATGTTGGCAATTTGATCTCTGGTTCCTATGCCTTTTCTGAAACCAGCTTGAACATCTGGAAGTTCATGGTTCATGTATTGCTGAAGCTGGAGAAGCTCTATACAGTCAGCAAAAAACAAGACCGGGAGTTGACTGTGGTTCAGATCATGAACTCCTTATTGCCAAATTCAGACTTAAATTGAAGAAAGTGGGAAAAACCACTAAACCATTCGGGTATGACCTAAATCAAATCCGTTATGATTCTACAGTGGAAGTGAGAAATAGATTTAAGGGACTAGATCTGATAGAGTGCCTGAAGAACTATGGACGGAGGTTCGTGACATTGTACAGGAGACAGGGATCAAGACCATCCCCATGGAAAAGAAATGCAAAAAAGCAAAATGGCTGTCTGAGGAGGCCTTACAGATAGCTGGGAAGAGAAGAGAAGCAAAAAGCAAAGGAGAAAAGGAAAGATATTCCCATCTGAATGCAGAGTTCCAAAGAATAGCAAGGAGAGATAAGAAAGCCTTCCTCAGCGATCAATGCAAAGAAATAGAGGAAAACAACAGATTGGGAAAGACTAGCGATCTCTTCAAGAAAATTAGATATACCAAGGGAACATTTCATGCAAAGATGGGCTCGATAAAGGACAAAAATGGTCTGGACCTAACAGAAGCAGAAGATACTAAGAAGAGGTGGCAAGAATACACAGAAGAACTGGACAAAAAAGATCTTCACAACCCAGATATTCCCGAAGATATGATCACTCACACTCACCTAGAGCCGGACATCCTGGAATGTGAAGTCAGGTGGGCCTTAGGAAGGATCACTACAAACAAAGCTAGTGGAGGTGATGGAATTCCAGTTGAGCTATTTCAAATCCTGAAAGATGATGCTGTGAAAGTGCTGCACTCAATATGCCAGCAAATTTGGAAAACTCAGCAGTGGCCACAGGACTGGAAAAGGTCAGTTTTCATCCCAATCCCAAAGAAAGGCAATGCCAAAGAATGCAACTTGATAGCCCCCGTCTTTGGCTCAGGAAAAGAGCTTAAAAGTGAGCAGTATCAGAAGGGCAGCGTTAAGAAGTGTTGCTTCTAGAGGAGAATAAATATAGAAAGGTTAGGCACCTTGGGAATGTGGCCAGTGAAGAGAAAAAAAACGGAGAAAGTTACAGATCTTGCAGAAGCAAAAGTTACCCACAGCCCCTCCCTGTCATCCATGAGACGAAGTGATCCTCACTAAACTGATTGAGGAACCTGTACCTCAAATACACAGGAACAGAAAAAATAATACAAAGCTTCTGTGAAAAGAAAACAAAATGCAAATTATATGTTTCAGGTGGTGCAGAGTCTGCCCTAAATCCACATTATGCCAAAGAAAAGCAGGAGTGAGCGCTCCTAAATCCACGTTATGGAAAAGCAGGAGTGAGCGCTCCTAAATGCACATTATGGAAAAGCAGGAGTGAGTGCTCCCAACTGAGGAAACACCTTTAGAAAAGCAGCAGGGGACTTTCTGTGGGCCCAGCGGTCGCCATTCCACGCTTCCACTGCGGGGGGCCAGCTTCAGCCCCCGGTCTGGGGAAACTAAGATCCCACATGAGGCACAGCACAGCCAAAAAAAAAAAAAGCCTTGGTAATGTTGAAAAAGTACCTTGAATCAAATATTGAAAAATTGAGGAAGAAAGAGACCAAAAAACAGACGGAAGTGCAGTGAGAGTTGATTGAACTCAGGGGGAAAAATGAAGAAAAAGAACCATGTCAGAAATGAGACTAAATAACCAAGTCCTGAAGGAAGAATAGATCCAAATGAAAATTTAATAAGTATTAGAGAAAAGCAAGGAAGCAAAGTTTTTAAAGTTAGATACAGAAAGAAAAGAGGCCTGAGAGAAAGTAGTTGACGTGAAAGACAAAGTTGTAACATGTACAACTGGAGTTCTTAAAGATAAAACTTAACCATCTAAGAAATACGACTCCAAAAATAAAAGAAGACTTGAATATACGTATTGAAATGACCACTGGGTACTGGGAAAAACTGATCAGCTCTGAGACATCCTAATAATACTATTATACTTTAAAGATACACGCTCAGAGCTTCAGGCCAAAAGGTGAACTAAGTCGTACAATGGTAGGAATGATGTCAGACTTCTCAAAAGGGGCGTCAAGGCAACACTGGGGCAACTTGTTTTTACTTTTAAAGGAGCTTAAGGAAAGAAAATGTGAATCAAGAGTTATATTCAGCTTTAAGATTAAAACTATAGAAAAGTTTTGAGTATTCAGGAACTCAGAAAATACCTTACATAGGGAGTCTTCCTGAAGAATATGTTGGACAGTGTGTTTCATCTAAAGAGGTGGAAAAAGTTGTGAATAATGAGTACTTAATATTTAGTTATAGAGCTGAGAGTGAATCAAAGATGGGAGCCACAGATGGAATGGTTTGTAAGCCTTAAATTATATTGTTTATGTAACTACTTGTAATTTATATTGCATAAGTAGGCTTAGACTGTAAGTATATATACATGTTTGTTCCCAATTTTAGATTCAATTTCAGTTTTACTTGAGGTCATAGTAAAAATATAGTCCTTTGAGCTGTGGCAGAGCTCAGAGCCCCTCACAGCGTGGCAGCGCCCGGCAGTGAGCTGTGGCAGAGCTCAGAGCCCCTCACAGCGTGGCAGCGCCTGGCAGTGAGCTGTGGCAGAGCTCAGAGCCCCTCACAGCGTGGCAGCGCCTGGCAGTGAGCTGTGGCACACGGAAGCGGAACTCAGAGCCCCTCACAGCGTGGCAGCGCCCAGCAGTGAGCTGTGGCACACAGAAGCGGAGCGCAGAACCCCTCGCCCCCTGGAAACTCGCCAGTCCCAGCCTTGACTTCCAACCGTAAAAGGTGGTAGGAAAGTGGTACAGGATCTGATTTCTCAAATTTCTCAGCCTCTTTTCTGCTTCAGTTGCCACCAAGTATCCTGTAGTTGCTGACATCCTGGTATTTATTGGAGGACGCAGGGAGGTGAGTTCACAGGTTGAGGACAAGTGGCTTAGTGGTGGCATGTCAGTCATCTGGAGACGTGGGCGTTATTGATGTGCTTCACATTCCACCCGGTCAGCACTGTAACATTGGGGTTTCATCGTTCAGAGTTAGATCGCTACTCTTGTACTTACCGTATTCTTATTTTTCCTGTAAATTGACTATATGCTATTTGGTTCATTTGTGCTGACTTAAACTAGCTTTTGAACTGGGGTGCTGGAGAAGACTCTTGAGAGTCCCTTGGACTGCAAGGAGATCCAACCCGTCCATCCTAAAGGAAATCAGTCCTAAATATTCATTGGAAGGACTGATGCTGAAGCTTCAGCTTCAATACTTTGGCAACCTGATGTGAAGAACAGACTCATTGGAAAAGCCCCTGATGCTGGGAAAGATTGAAGGCAGGAGGAGAAGGGGACGACAGAGGATGAGATGGTTAGATGGCATCACTGACTGGATGGACATGAGTTTGAGCAAGCTCCCGGAGTTGGTGATGGACAGGGAGGCCTGGCGTGCTGCAGTCCATGGGGTGGCAAAGAGTCGGACACAATTGAACGACTGAACTGACTGACTGTAGTGTAAATAAGAAATAAGCTCAAATAATTTCACATACAAATAATGCTTGCAGTCAGATATTGTAAGGAAATGATCATTCACCAGCTGAGTGAAGAATCCCTGACAGTATTTTGAAACACACGTCACAGATGTGTAAAACGTAAGTCTTTGTACAGTATAAGTTCTTACACAGTGTAAGTGTTTGCATAGCAGATTTAAATGTGTGTGTGTGTGTAATGATATGAGCATTTATTTCCTAGTTCTGTCATGAAAGAGCCTGGAAGGCAAGACATTCCAGTAGCAGTGAGCACAACTGACACCCAGATCTTGGTCTCTGATACCATTTCCCATTAAAAGGAATCAAGGCTGCTTAAGAGAAAGCAAGGAAGTTCTTAAAAAGGGAGGAAAGAAGATGAAGGAGTCGTGTCTGAAGGGTAGAGAAGCCAGCTTGAAGCTGTTTCCGCTGACCAAATATGGGTCAACAGGGCAAGAATGAATTTTGAGTCATTGAAAAAACTAATCCATGAAGAGTCTGGTGATAGGAAGAAGGGAGGATTCTTCTTAGTCCAGTGCTGACTGATAAGTGTGGAAGGAGTAGAAGGGTGGGAAAATTATTATTTTGTAATGATGATAGTAAAGATTGGTTCAGACAAGACTCATCAGTGGATGCTAAATTTAGGTGTGAGTTTGATGAGGAATAGGGTATCTTAAGCTGAAGCTCCAATAGTTTGGCCACCTGATGCAAAGAACTGACTCATTGTAAAAGACCCTCATGCTGGGAAAGATTGAAGGCAGGAAGAGAAGGGGACAACAGAGGATGAGATGGTTGGATGGCATCACCGACTCAATGGGCATGAGTTTGAGCAAATTCCGGGAGTTGGTGATGGACAGGAAGGCCTAGTGTGCTGCAGTCCATGGGGTCGCAAAGAGTCTGACATGACTGAGCAACTGAACTGAACTGAACTGAGGGTATCTTCATGGCCCCAACTGGTACCTGTATAATGGAGAAACTGGACAGCTCATTGACAAAGTGAACAAAAATAGCATCACCAGTGAGAAGCAGGGTGACATCATCTGCTTCTGGCCGTGATGCCCTGAAAGCACACGTGATTTAAGCAGTGTTCTAGCTGTCACACAGGATGTGAATCATGAGGAAATGTCAGACAGAAGATTCTATTTAAACAAACACCTCTGTTCTTCAGAAAGAGTCAGTTATAAAAGACAAAGGTTGAGGACGTCTTCAAGATTAAATGAGATTAAAGAGATAAATACAATATGTGATTATGTACTGGACTTAGTATGAAAAAAATTGCTTTTAAAGGATGTGTTAGTCAGGGTTCTCCAAAAAACAGAGCCAATAGAATATGTATACACATAGAAGGAGATTTATCATAAGGAATTGGCTCATATGCCGTGGAGGCAAATCTAAAATCAACAGGGTAGGCCAACAGGCTTGAAATCCAGAAGAGTCACTGTTCATTCGGAGAATTCTCTCTTCCTTATGGGAGGCTCGTCTTTTTTGTTCTATTTGGGCTTTCAATTGGCTGAATAAGACCCGTCCACATTATGGAGGGCAGTCTGCTTTACTCAAAGTCCATAGATTTAAATGTTAATCGAAAACATCATCATGTTGTTGGCCAGAATGATGTTTGAATGGCCAAATATCTGGACATCAGTATACATCTCCTTAAACCATACTAAATCCCCAAATGAAAACAATAGCAAGGTCATACTTGCAGCTACTGTTTTACAACTATCCTGTGTACAATGACAGACACAATAAATCTTTCCTCAGAAGAGGATTCAAAGTCCTTGAGTGATGTTTATTCTACTCCTTGACATCCTGTAACTTAAATACTATGAAATAAATTTAACACATCATGTTACATAAGGGGTTAAGAGAGGGAAGAGAATATGCTTGTTTTGTACACACACACTTCCCCACAAACATATTATTAGTAGGGTAACAAAACTAGGAAGAAACAACATATTACTAATCACAGAACAAAACAAGACTGACAGTTACAGTCTTCATTTCTACAGCTGGCCGCATGGTCTCATTAGCACTCCCTCAGTAGTGTCCCAGAAAGGAGCCGTAGTGTTTCTGTGACTGTCGGTATTGCACAGAAGCATCTGTAAACCAGGCCTGAGCCTCGTCTTCTCTGTCTGCTGGTCTTAGGGGGCTCCCCGTGGGCCATCGCTGCAGGCTGAGAGGGGGGCGGTGGAGCAGGAGTGGGGCCCATGGACATCTCAGCCACTCATCACAGAGCGTAGCTGTGCCTTCAGCACCGGCTCAGTCTGGCCTCCTGCTTGTCACTTCGTTTTGATGACGGAGTGCTGCTGTGCACTCTTAACCGTATGGAGAGCAAACTGCTTTACCCAGAGGTCACCGATTTAAATGTTAATCTTACCCCACAGCACCATCATAGAAATACTCAGAATAGTGTTTGACTTAATATCTGGGCACTGTGTGGTCCAGGCAAGTTGACACATAAAATTAGCCATCACAAAGGACATCAAAGAGTTGACAAATCAGAAAAGGGACCATGCATACATGCTCAGTCACTCAGTCAAGTCTGACTCTTTTACGACCCCATGGACTGCAGCCCGCCAGGCTCCCCTGTTTGTGGGATTTTCCAGGCAAGAATACTTGGATTTTGAAACCACTTTAAAATAAAATAAAAAATTTAAATGATAGGGGACATTATTAAGAGGCAGAAACAATCTGTACCTTTTTCACGGCGACATAATTGTGCTCATACCCTTGTCATAATTGCTCAACTTTGCATCAAGAAAATGGGGTACACACTTCATCTTTGAAACAAAGAGATGGGACACAGGGGTGCACCTGCTGTTGAGCTCTAGTGTCTGTGAGTCCCCCAGAGCCGTCCGGGACCTTTCTTCCAAATCACAGACATGGGGTCGGAGCGTGGCTGTGTGGAAGAAAACCCAGTGAGAGCTGAAATGGAGGGAAGATGGCCCAAGGCAGAGTGACGTCAGTTTCTTTGATCTCCAGTGTTCATGGCATTAAATTAGATAGTTCATCATGAATTAAAATTAACATTTTTAGAAAGTGCAATTGTGCTTGAAAAACGAGTTGGTAGCAGCCCTATGAAGGTTTATAGCTGTAAGCACAAATTATCGCAAACTGATATATGATTCAAGGCTGCTACATTTTAAGTGCTAATGGAAACCAGATTGGCACTCTTAGCAGCATGTAGTCTGGAAAATAGAAAAAGGAAAGGGTGTTGATAAAGTCCTTTCTCACAATAGAGTTAAATGCAGAGGTGACAGTAGACTTTGCCAAAGATGGAGAAGCTCTATACAGTCAGCAGAAACAGCACTGGGAGCTGACTGTGGCTCAGATCATGAACTCCTTATTGCCAAATTCAGACTTAAATTGAAGAAAGTGGGGAAAACCACTAGACCATTCAGGTATGACCTAAATCAAATCCCTTACGATTATACAGTGGAAGTGACAAATAGATTCAGGGGATTAGATCTGATAGACAGAGTGCCTGAAGAACTATGGATGAAAGTTCGTGACATTGTACAGGAGGCAGTGATCAAGACCATCCCCAAGAAAAAGAAGTACAAAAAGGCAAAATAGTTGTCTGAGGAAGCCTTACAAATAGCTGTGAAAGGAAGAGAAGCTAAAGGCAAAGGAGAAAAGGAAAGAGATACCCATTTGAATGCAGAGCTCCAAATAGCAGGGAGAGATAAGAGAGCCTTCATCAATGCAAAGAAATAGAGGAAAACAATAGAATGGGAAAGACTAGAGATCGCTTCAAGAAAATTAGAGATACCAAGGGAACATTTCATGCAAAGATGGGCTCGATAAAGGACAGAAATGGTATGGACCTAACAGAAGCAGAAGATATGAAGAAGAGGTGGCAAGAATACACAGAAGAAGTGTACAAGAAAGATCTTCACGACCCAGATAATCGTGGTGTGATCACTCACCTAGAGCCAGACATCCTGGAGTGTGAAGTCAGATGGGCCTTAGGAAGCATCACTACAAACAAAGCTGGTGGAGGTGATGGAATTCCAGTTGAGCTATTTCAAATCCTAAAAGATGATGCCGTGAAAGTACTGCACTCAACATGCCAACAAATGTGGAAAACTCAGCACTGGCCACAGGACTGAAAAAGGTCAGTTTTCATTCCAGTCCCAAAGAAAGGCAATGCCAAAGAATGCTCAAACTACCGCACAGTTGTACTCATCTCACAACGCTAGCAAAGTAATGCTCAAAATTCTCCAAGCCAGGCTTCAACAGTACATGAATTGTGAACTTTCAGATGTTCAAGCTGGATTTAGAAAAGGCAGAGGAACCAGAGATCAAATTGCCGACATCCATTGGATCATTGAAAAAGCAAGAGAGTTCCAGAAAAACATCTGCTTTATTGAGTATGCCAAAGCCTTTGACTGCGTGGATCACAACAAACTGTGGAAAATTCTGAAAGAGGTGGGAATTCCAGACCATCTGACCCGCCTCCTGAGAAAGCTGTATGCAGGTCAAGAAGCTACAGTTAGACCTGGAGATGGAACAACAGACTGGTTCCAAATCGGGAAAGGAGTACATCAGGCTGTATATTGTCACTGTGCCTATTTAAATTACATGCAGAAAACATCATGCGAAATGCTGGGCTGGATGAAGCACAAGCTGGAATCAAGGTTGCTGGGAGAATTATCAGTAACCTCAGATATACAGATGACACCACCCTTATGGCAAAAAGCAAAGAAGAACTACAGAATCTCTTGATGAAAGTGAAAGAAGAGAGTGAAAAAGTTGGCTTAAAACTCAGCATTCAGAAAACAAATATGATGGCATCTGATCCCATCACTTCATGGCAAGTAGATGGGGAAACAATGGGAATAGTGAAAGACTTTATTTATTTCGGTTCCAAAATCACTGCAGATGGTGACTGCAGCCATGAAATTAAAAGACTCTTCTTGTTCCTTGGAAGAAAAGCTATGACCAACCTAGGCAGCGTATTAAAAAGCAGAGCCATTACTTTGCCACCAAAGGGCCGTCTAGTCAATGGTTTTTCCAGTAGTCATGTATGGATGTGAGAGTTGTACTATAAAGAAAGCTGAGAGCCGAAGAATTGATGCTTTTGATCTGTGGTGTTGGAGAAGACTCTTGCGAGTCCCTTGGACTGCAAGGAGATCCAACCAGTCCATCCTGAAGGATATCAGTCCGAATATGCATTGGAAGGACTGATGCTGAAGCTTCAGCTTCAATACTTTGGCCACCTGATGCAAAGAACTGACTCATTGGAAAAGACCCTGATGCTGGGAAAGAGTGAAGGCGGGAGGAGAAGGGGATGAGATGGTTGGATGGCATCATCGACTCAGTGGACATGAGTTTGAGTAAGCTCCGAGAGTTAGTGATGGACAGGGAGGCCTGGCGCGCTGCAGTCCATGGGGTCGCAAAGAAGTTGGAAACGACTGAACTGAATATTTAAGCAAAAGTGAAAACACTGGAATTACTCAAATAGCTATTGTGCAACCTTTAAAATTCAAATTGATAATCCTTAAGTGACTGTGCGATCATAAAACCCTAGGAGTAAAAGACGAGATCAATTTTCAAAATTGGGCACATGGACTGTGCTCATTTCAAAACTCAGAGCCATATGCCAAGAAGAGCACATTTTACTGTGTGTAAATTATACAATAAAAAAAATTAGGGCCATAAAGTAACAATCAGAAAAATATGTTTAAACATGGATATTATAAAAATAAAATTTCAGATTCAACAAGAGATTTCTTAAATGTTTATTTGGTTATTTGGCACAAATCTATTTACTTATCAAAGATAATGCTTACCCTTCTTAGAAAAGCCACATATTTCTAAATAGCATTATAAAGCTTCTAAGACATTTAAAAAAATGCACACGTTTTGGGTACATCTTACACTACATTATCGAAGCACCTTGTTTTTAAATTTTACAGAAATAGATTATTTGTTTATGAATGCATCATGCTTAAGCGTTTTAAGTTTTTCTGTCCTTGTTGGAAAATCATGTGATCTAATACCACGTCACTAAGTAAAAGCACATCACTACTTAATATGTAGCTTTGTAAGTGTATGTATGATTAAGTTTGGTGAACAAACTTTATGAATTAAAAAGTAAATAGGTAAAATATTTGTGGAATTCCCAAATGAAGATGGCCAATGGACAGTAAAATTTTTACTGTAGTTAATTTAAAAATTCACAATCATTTTACAAGATAAAGCTTTAGAAGAATAGTCAATTCAAATACTTCATTTCCTGGCCATGTCATATGACTGAACTTAACATGCACAGGTAGGTGAAGTAAAAGAGAATTAAGGGAACAATATATCACATCAGAAGGGTTCCATAGAAGTTTTTAGAAGACGTGTTTTCAGAAGCTAGTTCCCTTAGTGTTAGTGTATAAATCATTAAGCGTCTGTCAGTTCAAGGACGAGCATGCTGGCACTCCCTGGCGTCCACTGGCTAAGACTCCAGCTTCAAGAGCAGGGGCCGCAGGGAACTGAGGTCCGAGTGAGCCCCTTAGTGTGGCCCAAACAAAACAACAGACAAACAAAGATGATTGTGCTTCGAACTTCAATCTAGATTAGACAAACAGAGCCGCATTATTGACAGTAGCTTTCCTTATTCTTAAATTTCAGTCAACCTTCACTTAAATTAGGAGACATGCTTCAGTATTTTGGCAAGCAAGAAGCTAGGTATCTTATAAATGATTAGCACTTAAGCCGTCACAGCAAGGCAAACATTTCAGCTTCCAAAGTGCCACCAAAATTATTTTGGTCTTTGAGCAATATATTTTAAATCTATATTCCATGCAAAATGAAGTTTTTAATAGTAAGAAGTAATATTCCCAAGGATCAGATTTCAATCTGATGTAAGAAAATATAGCAGCACTCTGTTCCTCCTAAGTCATAACCTCATTTTTTCAGTCTACTGTTCAGCTCACTTCAGTTGCTCAGTTGTGTCCGACTCTGTGCGACCCCACTGGGGTCTTAACCACTGGACCCCAGGGAGTCCCCAGCACCCGATCCTCCCCTTAAAATCTTTCATTGGTTCTCCATTGCCGTTTGAGCCAAATGCTTGCTTTTAAAAGTTGAAGTCTCCTATGAATTGGTTCCTGCTGAGCCTTCCTTCCCTTTGCCTGCATTTGCCCTGGGCACTCTTTGCAGGTGCCCAGACAGGCCGCCTTCTCCGTCTTCTTGGTAAGCTGTGTGCTGTCCATCAGTGCCTGGCCTCTCCAGACGTAGCGATGGGGGAGATGCTCCCTCGTGCCCCTCTGCTCCTCTCCCTGCCTCTTATTACTCGCTGTTGGTGGCACCCTGGGCTGCTCCACCTGCCCCAGTGCCCGCCCTGGACCCTGTGCTCCTTGATTTCAGAGTGTGTCTGCTCGCCAGGGCTTTGTACAGTATCGGCTCCGAGTAAGACTTCAGAGTGTCTCTTCAGTTAGCAGACTGTCAGATCCCCTGGAGGAGGGCATGGCACCCCACTCCAGTGTTCATGCCTGAAGAATCCCATGGACAGAGGAGCCTGGCAGGCTACAGAGCTGGACACGGCTGAGCAACTTAGGATGCAGGCACACACAGTCCCCTCACAGAGTATGATCCTGCATAAAAGCCTGTGAAATAAGCAAGGAGAAGAGAGATGTCTTAGGGCAGCAGTGGGGACCAGCACCCCTTGTATGGCAGTAAGTGCCCCGGAGGCCGCCTTCTGGTCGGGCTCTCCCAGGACTGTGAGTCCGGCTGTTAACCGGGGCTGAGGGGTTCAGAGTGGAGGAGGCCGCTTGATAAGAAACGAGGGACCAGACTTGTTGGTTTTGTTCCTAATGAGGAAGGAGCGAGAAAAGGAGCAAAGTCGGCAACCTGATGTGAGACCAGGGAATGGGCGAGATAAAGGGCTCCCTGAGGGCTGGGGGGCGGGGAAGGGTGTTCCCGCTTCCAGTCTCCTTCCCGTGGCTGCCACGCTTGCTGCCCTCTGCCTTCCCTGAAGTCTTCGCTCAAGTCTCTTGTGCTAAGGAAGGCTTTTTGCATGTGTTTGGGTTTTGCTTTTCTCTTTCATTCCCTGGTGGCTCAGACAGTAAAGCGTCTGCCCACAATGCAGGAGACCCGAGTTCAGTCCCTGGGTTGGGAAGATCTTCTGGAGAAGGAAATGGCAACCCACTCCTGTATTCTTGCCTGGAAAATCCCATGGATGTAGGAGCCTGGTAGGCTGCAGTCCATGGGGTTGCAAAGAGTGGGACACGACTGAGCGACTTCACTTTCACTTTTGTCTTTCATAAAGCGCAGAGAAGGACCTGCGCCTTGCTTGGTTGCTTGCAGTACAGAACCGCGATGACCGTCTGTGCCTCGGAGGGAGCTGAGGGTGTCCGCTGAGGACCTCACGGAGCCCTGGGCCGGGGCGTCTGACCTGCACAGGCTGAGGGTCAGTTTAGATTCTCGGGAGCTGGCAGCCCTGCTGGTGACAGAGATACCGTCACATCTGCAAAAGACGAGAGATGAACACAAGATGTGGATAGCTGGTGTCAGGATGGGGGGATTACAGTTGTCCCGTCCCTGAGCCTTTCTCTGTCACAGGTCATAATGAAAGACAAGTTTTAGAAGGAGGAAGGTGCCCACAAAGTTGTGACGTGACCTTACGCGGCGCTGGGAGACTAGAGATTAACGTTGGCGTTTTTCTTACTGAAGGTGCAGGGGGGGGTGAGACTAAGTATTGAGGAGTAGGGGGTTTGGGCCAGGTCCAAAACTCCTTTCTTCACCAAAAACAGGAACTTTTTCATTGACTTGCTAGTTTTTGTTTCCCTCTTTTTATTTTTAAAATTGATGAGTTAATGTGTCAAGAAAAAAAAACCAATTAAGTATCTGAAAATTGGCAAAGTTTTGTGTTGACCGTGTTTAAGTTGTAGAAATTCTGTAAATCATAGATTTATAATAAATTAAAGCTTCATTATTTGTTTCATCTGCAATAGACTAGAAGTTACTCTGCTTCCTTTTGCATTCATAGCTAAATGTCAACTAAATGTTGCTTTTTATAATTGTTCTCCTTTTCTTCCGACATGAGAAACAGTTGGAAGCCCCTGGCAGGGGCTTGGCATAGTGCCGCTGTGTCTTGTATGTACGGCTGTTAATTAAGCGTTCCCTGCTGGCGGCAGATAGGATTCAATGTTGGATCATTATGCTATTTGTGTTTTCTCCTCATTCTTCGATTTCTTGCATCTAGTTTTAGTTTTAATCACAGAAGACTGATGTAAACCCTGGTGACATTTTCCCAGCTTATAGTGGGTGATACAGATCAACAAGTGCATGAAATATCTGTGTGTCCTTAATTAGTGTGTTTTTCTTTTTGGGTAAAGGTATCAGGTGCAAATTGGTTTGCTTGGGGGAGCATGGAATTAGGAAAAAAGGGGAGTGGTTGTGTGTTCTAATAGCTAAAGAGAGAAAAGCTCAAGAGCACAGTGCAGCCATCTTCAGGATAGGGGTGTTCCTTCCTTGGGAACCTGGTGATCGAAGCTGTTGATTAGGTTGTCCACAGGAAAGTGCTAGAAACCACTGCTCAATTTGGCACTGGTTTTTAGTTTTCATTTTGTCCAGTCTGTTTTTTTTTTTCAGTCTGTCTTTGTTGTCCATTCTTTAAATATTTTAGTTCTTTTGATTGTCGTGTGCTGTGTTCAGTTGTGCCCAACTGTTTTGCCACCCTATGGACTGCAGCTTGCCAGGCTCTGCCTGTGGGATTTTCCCAGCAAGAATACTGGAGTGGGTTGCCGTTTCCTCCTCCAGGGGATCTTCCCGGCCCGGGGACTGAACCTGCCTCTCTCACATCTCCTGCATTGCAGGTGGATTCTTTCCCCCAGAACCAATGGAGAAGCCTTCAAATCCTTCTGCCCTGCTCACGGTTATTTTCCGTAAACCTCACTTCATTGTCTGTTGTACGTTTTAGCCAAGCTGATTTCTGAGGCATTTGTTGTTTCAGTACACTGCTGCTCTGGCAGAGGCCGTTCGTATCCATTAGAAAGGCTACACGTAATCTTTTTTCTCAACCGTAATGCCCTAACATGTCCTTGTCTTAACTCTGTCCTTTAGTCCTTCTCTCTAACCCTTTCTGACCAGCATCCCATTGTTTATCGCGTTCTGAGGGATCCGCTCCCTAAAGCACCCCCCAGCCTTTCCCGTATTCCCTTTGTCCATGGGCTTTCTCATTCATCTGCCTTCCAAGCTGGAAAAAAGTCTGATAGGATTCTTCCCCATTTCCTCGATTCCTTCCCTATGTATCTCCGTTTCTTGAATAAAGCTGTCTGTATCCCTCACTTTTCAGGATACTGTTTTGTTTCTCCATCCCCACCTTTGTGCCTTGGCCTCCTGTGTAGACTGGAGGCTCGATGTATTTATTTTACACATGCGCCTTTCATTTACTCACACAGCGGCAGCTCAGGATCAGCCGTAGGGAAGAGATTTGTTGGGCTGGGCATTTGGGGTGGGGAGGCGCTGGGAAGTGTGGAACTTGCTAGAACTCTCAGGGAAGACTGCTGTCCCAGCCGCTCTGTGCGTGCATCAACCCGGAACCTCTCTGAACCCCAGGCCCCGTTGTTTAGGGGTTTTCATGGAAGTGCATGATGGATTGAATATTGGCCCTTGGTGATTAACTCAGTCTCCGCCCCTCTTCCCTCCCCTGGGGTGGGAAGTCCCTGGTGTCTGGGCACCAGCCCCATCCTGCAGCTGTCCAGGGGTCCTCAGCCACAAGCATCTCATTAACTTACAAGAGACTCTTATCACTCTCAGGAGATTCCTAAGCTTTTAGGACGAAGACCAAATATATATATTTATCAGTGTATCAGCGTGACTTCACTGATGATCAGTTTTCAGTTGACATTTGTCTTTCCTTGGATTCTGTACATTGCTCACCTTTTAGCCCTTTCTCTGGCCCTTTTTCCTCTTGCGTCCTAACTCTTGGTCATCGTCACAACTGGCCCTTCTTTTTGTGATCTCCTGAAGAGTTTCCTTCTTAAAACTTTAGCCCTTGTCCCCTTCTAAAAACCCTGGGCATTGTAGGGGAGGAAAGAAAAATACTTCTTTCTTCACTCTTCTGAATTCTCAACTTGGATCCCTGTAATGGAATACAAATTAACAACAGAGAAGTATATAAATTGATTTCATGTAAGTTTTATGTTACTTGGGGGCCTTCATGAGGAAATAAAGACCTAGAGAAATGGTTAAACCTGAGCTGTTTAATGTTAGGTTTGATGAAAAATGGAGCCTCATGGGAAAAGGGTGTGGGTAGTGAATTGGGGGAAACTTAGCTGATCCTGTTTGTTCCAATTCCTCTCTGTGTCCCCTGACTTGAAAGGTAAGGATGCTCCTTTCCTCTGGGTGTGGGGGGAGGGCGCCCTTGCACAGGAGGGTCTGTGACTGACTTCAGGGGAAGGTCAGGGAGCCCTTGCACAAGCTGTTTCTCAGATTCCTGCAGCTTCAAAGATTCACTCTACCAAGGTGCTGTGCTTTGGGGTAGCATGTCCTGAACCCCATCCACGTGCTGTCTGTGCAGAGCTGCAGTGCCTTGCCTACAACTGCCCACATGATAGCCCTTGGGATGGCATGCATAACTGCAAAATCAATGTTGAAACCCCAAAACTTCCCCTTCCAACTTTCCCTTTTAACTTCCCCTTTCAACAAGAGTCTGTCAGTAACACTGCCATTCACCACAGTTTCTTGTACTTTAGATACAGAGTCACTGGGGGAAAATGGAGCTGAAGTTCAGTTAGTTTATCTTTGAAAGTGGGGAGCCCTGCCCTGTTTGCTTTTGTCGTCTCAGCTCCCAAGTCAGGTGTCCAGCAGATGCTTCTTGAAGTGAATATTTCAGTGATTATTCACACACACACACACACACACGCACACACGCACACACACGCGCACACACACACGCACACACACACTATTTATTTACTTTTGACTGTGCTGGGTCTTCCTTGCTGTGGGCTTTTCTCTAGTTGCGGTGCGTGAGTGTCTCATTGTCGTGGTTTCCCTGGTTGTGGACCACGAGTACAAGGGCCCGGGGGTTCAGGAGCTGTGGCTGCTGGCTCCAGAGCTCAGGCTCAGGAGTTGCAGCTCCCGGGGCTAGTTGCGCAGCAGCAGAGGGGATCCTCCTGGACCCGGGGAAGTGAACCCCTGTCTCTTGCACTGGCAGGGGGATTCTTTCCCACTGAGCCGCCAGAGAAGCCCTGTTTCAGTGCCTCTTAAGGGTCATTATTTCCTCTTCCTTTTCGTTTCTGTCAGTACTTGGACTAGATCCTCATTAGCACACATCTAGTTTGTTGCAGTAACCTCCCAGCTTGACGCATTAGTCTTCCCTTGCTTCTGTCCACATGGCACAGCACGCTACTGCTGGAGTAATTTCCCTGAAGCCTTCCTTTGGTCTTGTCAAGAGCTGCTGTTACTTATGGATTCAATATTTTTGATTCAATTAAAACTAGTCTGCCATTCTAGGTTTGGAATCAGCTCATTTCTTGTATCTATTTTATGTCATGTTTTTACTGTTTTTCCCACGTTTATTATAGCTTATGTTCTCTGGTAGGAAAATACTTATTCCTACTTACGCTTTTGTTCCAGTTCTTCTTCTGGTCCAGAATCTCCCAGCCATGCTCTCGTCTTGGCTAGTTTAAATCCTCTACCTGTTGGCTACAGACCTAACGCTTAGTTCAGGTGTTAGGGGGCACTTGGTAAATGTTTCTTAAATGAGTGAATGAGGACCAGTATTCTCAATAAGGCTGTCTGGTAGCTTCACATGATGCTGATATTTCCTTTAATATCCACAGACTCTGTAGTCTTTTCTATTAAATTCCATTTTCACAGCTTATTGCAAATTTAATAAGTAACTAATTCACTGAATAAAATCTAGTATATGAGCGCCATAGTCATATACCAAGAAACCTACTTGAAATGGCTTCAGAAGCATTATTCTCTTTATTTCTACTTTAATTGTAAAAGTGCTTTTTAAATTAAGCCTTTCACTTTAGCATAAGTGAATCATTGGATCTAATAAAATGATTTCAGCACATGCTCTGTGCAATTACATGTGTGCAGCTTAGCAGAAACTATGGCAACAGAATAAAAAAATGTGATGTTACTGATTCTTTTCCTCCATGAGAGTGGGATGTTCCAAGTTAAATATCTCACAACCTAAAAAAAAAATTATAGATTATATGCTTTACAAATTACATTTGATAATAGAATTGCCTAGAAAGTTAAGAATCACTTGTTTGTGGCTAAAATCCTAGAAAAACATGCCAAAGATTAATGATAATTATCTTTGAGTGGTGGGACTGTGGGAGATTTTCAGAGCCTCTTTAGGCCTGTTTATACTGTTTGTCTTTTTAAACTTTGAACGTGGATTATTTTATAGTAAAAAACAAACAAAAATGCCATTTGAATGTGGGAGAAAAGACAATGATCTTTTTAGTCTAAATTTATTATCTTAAAAGTTATGTCAGTCATATTTTCCCACAGTGCACGTATCTGCATTAATATTATAGGAGAAGCTGGAGGAATCCACTTACAGTGTAAAGAATCAAGTATTTTATATCCATTGTATAATACAGGATTTTTCCTTTAAGAAGCGTTCATCAGACTTTTCTAAAGAGAGTCTTTGAATTAATTGAAATTTGTTAGAGTTGCGGCAAACATAATTTTGAAAAATCCATTGACTTCTTGTAAAGGGTTTAGTTAAATTTAGTCTTGAAAGTGATTTCCTAACCAATAAGAATACATTATGGGATGAAACACTAATCAAGAAGGAAGGATTTTCCTTTTATGAATTTACTCAGTTTATCTTCACTGTGTCATGCAGGACCTTCCATTGTGGTGCAGATTCTTTAGTTGTGGCTCGAGGCAGGTGGGAGCTTAATCCCCCAGCGGGGACTGGACCTGGGTCCCCTGCATTATAAGGCAGAATTCTTAACCCCTGGGCCACCAGGGGAGTCCCCAGAAGGGAAGGATTTTCAGTGGGAGAGTTCCCTAATATTTTAATAAGAAAAAAAAATTAGTTAACATTGCTTTGTGAAACATTAAAATTATTCACACCTGTCCTTTCTAAATGATTAATATTGTATTAATGTAAAAAATCTTCAAATTCTTTCGATGAGCGGAGACTACCTAAACTAATAATAGAGCTAGGCCCAAAGTAGACCTTGACAAGCTTAGAAATGTTTGTTGTTTTAGTTGACGTTTGCTGGTATTTAATAATTCATATGGTGTGGGCACCAAAATGGACTGCAAGATCCAGCCAGTCCACCCTAAAGGAAATCAGTCCTGAATATTCATTGGAAGGACTGATGCTGAAGCTGAAACTCCAATACTTTGGCGTTTCACATCTTCCTGATGCGAAGAACTGACTCATTGGAAAAGATCCTGATGCTGGGAAAGATTGAGGGCAGGAGGAGAAGGGGACGACAGAGGATGAGATGGTTGGATGGCATCACCGACTCAACGGACATGAGTTTGAGCAAGCTCCGGGAGTTGGTGACGGACAGGGAGGCCTGGTGTGCTGCAGTCCATGGGGTCACAGAGAGTCAGACACAACTGAGCGACCGAACTGAGCTGAATAATAATGATATGATCATACTGTGTACCAACTAAGTAGCTCTAGACTACGTGTTTAAAGTTTGTTGATATTGTCTGTTATTTTATGTATTTGTGACGAGTTTCCATAGGCATTGTTTCTGTAGGAAGTTAATTCTTTTATATAGGATTTAGGAGCTGAGGATGAGATTTTGGTGCAATTAAGCTATTAGCTGGAAACCCAGAAATGCCCAAAGTCTGTTCAGTCATATTACTCTGATCCCTCAGGAGTCATGAGGGAACTGTCTGCAAGGAACGGTAGCTGGTGGGACTCAGCACCACAGTGTCTGTAAAAGCTGAGCAAGCTTCCAACAGGCCCGTGCAGAGCTCTTCTTCAAAGCGGCATTGGCGCATGTAGTTTACCTAAGTGAGAACGCCTCCCTCCCCTCCCTCCCAGACCGGTCTAATCATAATCTGGGGACCAGCACGTTGAGCTGTGTGAGTCCGAAGGTTTAGAGAGGAGAACGCACAGTGAGTGCGCACCAGGTCCCAAGAGAACCTCCACAGCCACTTCGAACCGTCATATACAGTGACAGGAGGCGTGCAAGAGGATGGCCTTCTCCAGAGAGAGGCCGGGCCAGAAGTTTGAGGCAAAGAAGGAGAGAAGAATAGGCCTTGGGTGGAGACTGTTCTTAACACAGAGACTCCACAGAGACTCCACTTACTACTCACTGTCCCTAGTCAGAATTGGGGACTCTCGAATATTTAGTAACTTCTTTTTATCTTCGGGAAGGACTAGACACAGAGTCGGGCAGAAGCATGCCTGGCACAGGCGGAGGAGCTCCTACAGCCACTGTGAGTGCCGTCTCCTTTCATACGTGAGGAGAGGCAATGGACAGTTCTGTCTCTCAGGTACAGGCCCATTTCTGGTACAGTCTGGTCGCAGACGTCCAGGTAGCTACAGATCACCTGACATATCGTTCTGGACTTCACCAAGGCGCGTAAATGACTGGCTGATGTTTATTGCGCCTCTAGGATGAAATGTGTAAATATTTTAAGTCTTGTTCTAACAAATGTTAGTAGCATTGCTGGGAAGGTTGAGCTCTTGCTCTTAGGTTAAGAATTTAATTAAGAGAAATGTACTTTATTTTTAGACTTTGATGCTCAAAGACTTCTAATTACAATGAAAAATAATAATGGAGAGATGAGAACCACTTAGGCTGTTAGACTCACATGCTTGAACTTATGTTTGCCATTGCTTGGACTCTGTATAGCATCATGTTTTTGTTTGCTTTTATGTGTTTTGTCACTAACACAATGAAAGAAATCTTTTTAACAGTGTTCCCCAAGGCCTAAGTATGATCGAGCCTCCTGTAGATTTGCTTCCATATGTGTGCTCACTTCCGTATCTAACAGATATGATGTAAAAGAAAGAATCATATGGATATTAAGTTCATGATCCCTGAGATGGGCCTATATTGTATCACCTTTAGGATTTTATTTGCTCTTTGAAGTTAATTTCCAAGGGTAGTAGTTGAAGTGAAAAGCGGAAACTGCTATTTTGTTTGAATGTTGACTTAGGAAGACGATTACTTCCTGTAATGTCAGAATAAGACCACCTACTAGAGAATTACGTTGCAGCAAGTAACTATGAAAATGGGACTTAATAGAAAAAGCAATGTTTAAGGCACTTGAGAGTGGACAGAAACAGGCTCTCAGGGAGAGTACACAGTTGGAGGAGGTGGGGAAGGTAGCGTTGCCTTGTCACTAATTTTAGCTTCAGGGTGAGTATAGATCATATTCTTTGGACTCTTATGAAAAAACAATAGTCTCTCTGGTCAGAGAAACAGGGAAACTAAAGTCAGAGAACCTTGGCCACTGAAGATAGTGGAGGAATCCCAGAAAGAGAGGAGCCTCAGAGGAGGGAGAGTCCTCAAATTTTGTGTACGAAAATTTGTGCATTTACTTCTGAACTATGCATGAATGCAACAGCCTCAGAACAGCTTGATTTAAAAAATAAATCTTAACTGGCCTAGAGCTGCCTTCTAAGAAACTGATTTGTAATTCAAGTCAGGCCAGGCAAAACCAAGATACTTGCCGGCTAAAGCAAAAGAAACTCTTGCTGGAGAAAAATAACAATCTTAGAGTTTTCACAAATTAGCATTTAAGGGTTAATGTTGAGAGTACAATCAAAAATTATCCTACATAGGAGGGATCAAGAAAATGGAACATATTCCAAGAGGAAATAAAAACAACTGAATCCCAGCCTGAGATGCACGAGATATTGGCAGTAGCAGACAAGAATTTTAAAGCAGCTCTTAGAATATCCTCAATGAAATAAAGCAACATGTTCTCAGTGAATGAAAAAATAAAAAGTCTTATAAATGGAAACAATGAAAAAGAACCACATGGAATTTCTAGAAACGATAAATACAATGTTTGAAATGTAAAAATCGATTGGATGGGTTTAACAGTTGAATAGAGATGTTGGAAGGAAATGTAAGTGGACTTGAAGATAGAGCAATGGGAATTAATGTGAAGGACAGAGAAAACGGTAGAAAAAAATGGAGAGAGTCTCAGGGACTCTCAGTGTCAAACAGTCAAGCATGCGTGCAGTTGGGATCTTAAGAAGGTGAGGACAGAGGGAATGGGGTAGAACAAGCATTTGAAAAATTAAGGCGAAAACCTCTCAAATTCAGTGAAAAACAGAAACTCACAGATAAGATACCCGGTAAAGGCCAGGCTAAATGAACCCAAAGAAGGTCATATCATGTCTGGAAGCAACCTAAATGTCCATCAGCAGAAGAGTGGATAAGATTTCGTGCATATATATAATGGAGTATTTAGTCATAAAAAAGAGGGAAATAATGCCATTTGCTGCAACATGATGGACCTAGAGACTTTTTCAGGCAGAGAAGTACAAATATTATATGATATCACTTGTATGTGGAATCTAAGAAAATGGTACAAATAAACTTATTTATAAAACAGAAACAGAGTTATAGGTGTAGAAAAAAATCTTATGGTTACTAGGGGCAAGAGGGGGAGGGATGAATTGGGAGATTGGGATTGACATACGCAGACGACTGTGTATAAAATGGGTGACTAATAAGGACCTGTTGTGTAGCACAGGGAGCTCTATTCAATACTCTATAATGACCATTATGGGAAAAGAATCTTAGAAAAGAGTTCAGTTCAGTCGCTCAGTTGGGTATGACTCTTTGTGACCCCGTGGACTGCAGCATGCCAGGCTTCCCTGTCCATCACCAACTCCTGGAGCTTGCTCAATTTTATGTCCATTGAGTCGGTGATGCCGTCCAACCATCTCATCCTCTGTTGTCCCCTTCTCCTCCTGCCCTCAATCTTTCCCAGCATCAGGGTCTTTTCCAGTGAGTCAGTTCTTCGCATCAGGAGGCCAAAGTATTGGAGTTTCAGCTTCAGCATCAGTCCTCCTAATGAATATTCAGGATTAATTTCCTTTAAAATGGACTGGTTGGATCTCCTGGAAGTCCAAGGGACTCTTAAGAGTCTTCTCAAACCCCACAGTTCAAAAGCATCAATTCTTCGGCAGTTGGCATTCTTTATAGTCCAACTCTCACATCCATACGTGACTACTGGAAAAACCACAGCCTTGACTAGGCAGACCTTTGGTGGCAAAGTAATGTCGCTGCTTTTTAATATGCTGTCTAGGTTTGTCTTAGCTTTTCTTCCAAGGAGCAAGCATCTTTTAATTTCATGACGGCAGTCACCATCTGCAGTGATTTTGGAGCCCCCAAAAATAAAGTCTGTCACTGTTCCCACTGTTTCCCCATCTGTTTGCCATGAAATGATGGGACCGGATGCCATGATCTTAGTTTTCTGAATGTTGAACTTTAAGCCAACTTTTTCACTCTCCTCTTTCACTTTCATCAAGAGGCTCTTTAGTTATTCTTTGCTTTCTGTCATAAAGGTGGTGTCATCTGTGTATCTGAGGTTATTGATATTTCTTCTGGCAATCTTGATTCCAGCTTTTGCTTCATCCAGCCTGGCATTTTGCATGATGTACTCTGCATATAAGTTAAATAAGCAGGATGACAATGTGCAGCCTTGACATACTCCTTTCCCAATTTGGAACCAGTCCGTTGTTCCATGTCCAGTTCTAGCTGTTGCTTCTTGATCTGCATACAGGTTTCTCAGGAGGTAGAAAAGAGTGGATATATGTATTTGTGTATCTGATTCACTTTTGGGTACAGCAGAAAGCAGCACAACATTGCAAACCAATTGTACTCCAATAAAAATTAAAATCACAAAAAAAGGACACATCATGGCAAAACTGTTGAAAGCCAAAGATAAAAATCAAAGTCGAAAGCAGTGAGAGAAAAATCACATGTTTCAGACAGAGAAGCAATAATCCATTTAATGACCAGCTTTTACTTTATAAACCAGAAGAGTGGAAGGACACGTTTAAAGTGCTGGAAGCAAAGGGAAAAAAGCCTGCAGTGCAGTATTGTCTATCAAAGGAAATATCCTTCAAGAATGAAGATGGTTCTGATGGTGATGGTGGCATAACCTTGTGAACACACTAAAAACCACTGAATTATATTCTGTAAAAGGATGAATTTATGATATGTTAATCATGTCTCAATAAAAATTTAAATCAAGGTAAAAGAATGTCTCTTTTAGATAAAATGAAACTCAGAAAATTCATCACTGGCCCTACAAGAAATGTCAAAGGATGTTCTTCAAGGCTGAAGAAAAGTGCTACCAGATACAATTTTGAATCCTTGAAGAAGAAAGGTCATCAGAAACTATAAGTATCTGGAGAAGTGCAGAAGTCTCTCTAGTTATTCATTATTTCTTTATAAATTATGTAAGCAAACTCATAACATTGTGAAGTTTATAACATACATGGAAGATATTATAAATCCCATATAATGTGTAGTGGCTATACCAGGAAGGATGTTGAAAAGTTTTTGTATTTCTTGTGAAATGGCACTGTTTTCAGTTGTCAGAGGTGTGACTAGTTAGAGATGTATATTGTACTTCTTAGAGCAGTGACTACACAAGTAATGCAGAGAAGTAAAGCTGAGATGTGAGTGTGAGAATTGAAATGAAATTCTAAAAACATTCAAATAATTTTTTCAAAAGTCCGGAAAATAGAACCATACAACAGAAGTGACAAGTTAAAAATTAATAATAAAGTGATAGACCTAAACCCAACTGTATCAATAATTATATTAGATTGTTAATAGATTAAACTATTAACCCAGTAGTTTAGATGAAAATAAGTGTTATAGGTTATACACTCTAGTTAAAATCCTAGCAGGCTTTTTGGGGTAGAAATTGAAAACCTCATTCTAAAATTTATAAGAAAACACAGGACCATCTTCAAGATTGTCTAGACTGGAGGATTCATATCGTCTGATCCAAGTCTTATGATGACTGAGACAGCGGGTACTAGCCTGAGACAGCACGGAGAGCGCCGGAGTAGGAGCGAGGGCCGGGAAATGAAGCCACATTTACGTGGCAAATGGATTGTTGACAAATGAACCAGCATAAATCAATAGTAAAAACAAAAAACTTTTTTTTTTTAAAATGGTACCAGAACAACTAGATACCTACATGAGAATAAATGAATCTTGAACTTTACCTCACATTATACAAGAAAGTTAACTCAAATTGGATCATAGGCTTTAATGTAAGAGCTAAAACTGTTAAATTTCCAGAAGAACCTTTTAAAGAACATCTTTGTGACATTGAGTAGGCAGAGATGTTTTAGAATCCAGAAAGCATAGACCATAAAAGAAGAAATTTTCGACTTCATCAAAATTTTTAAAATTCACTCTTAAAAAGACACAGTTACACAAATAAAAAGCCTAACTATCGAGTGGAGAATACCTTTGCAAAGCACGTGTCTGGCAAAGTGCTTTTACTTCAGATATGTAAAGAACTCTTACAACGCGACAGTTAGACAAGTAGTGCTACGAAAAATGGGCAAAAGGTTTGGACAGTTGACAAACCCAAAATACAAATGACCACTATATCCGTGAAAAGACGTTCAACGTGTCACGAAGAAAATGCAAATTAAAAGCATGTTGAGAATGTGGAAAATTTGCAAAAAATCACTGTTAACAGCAACAACAAAAACCCTCCTGAAACTAATAAGCAATTACAGTTTTATTACAGTTTGAGGACACAGTATTAATATATAAAAGTTACCTGCTTCCTGCCAGCAATAAACACGTCAGATTTGAAATTTGAAGCAATACCATTTAAATTTGCACACATACACCCCAAAATGAAATACTTAGGTATAAATCTAACAAAATATGTACGAGATCTGTGTGAGGAAAACTACAAAACTCTGTTGAAGGGTGCCAAAGACGGACTAAGTAAAGGGAGAGACAGTCTCTGTTCACGGATAGTAGGACTCAATATTGTTGGGATATCAGTTCTTCCCAACTTGGTCTGCAGGTGTGGTCTACAGATTCAGTGCAGCTGCTATCAAAATCCAAGTATACGTTATTTTGCATAGATCAGCAAACTGATTCTAAAGTTTCTGTGGTTAGGCAAAAGACCCAGAGTGGCCAACACAAGATTAAAGGAGAAGGACAGGCAAGAGACGGACACACCCTCTACGTATAGGCTTACTGTCGAGCTCCAGTAACCACGACAGTGTGTCATTAGGACGGAGCAGGCAGATACGGCACTGGGACGGGCTGGAGAGCCCAGAAATAGACCTACATAAAGATGGTCAAGTGATCTTTGACCGTGGAATAAAGACAGCACGGTGGAACAGTAATAGTCTTTGCAACAGATGACACTGGAACAACTGGGCATCCACATGCAAAGATTGAGTCTGGTGAGGTACCTTACATCCTTCACAAAAATTAACTTAAAGGGTTTTATAGACCTAAATGTAAAACATAAAACCTTTTTAGTCCTAAAAGATAACAGAGAGACAGCCTAGATGACCTTGGGTACGGTGACCTTGGCTACGGTGACCTTGGGTATGGTAAGGCACAACACCAAAGGCATGATCCGGGAAAGAAAGAATTGATAAGCTGGACTTTATTAAAACTGTTAAAATTCAAAAATTCTGCTCTGCAAAAGACAGTGTCAAGAGATTGAGAAGACAAGTCACATACTGGAAGATAATATATACAAAAGATACTGTCTGACTAGTGACTTATCTAAAATATACAGAAACCTCTCACAACTCAACAATAAGAAAATAAACAACCTGATTTTTAAAAATGGGCCAGTAACCTTGACAGACATCTCACTGATGAAAATACACCCATGGCAAATAAGCATAAGAAAAGTTATTCCACATCATGTGTCATCAAGGAAATGCCAATTAAAACAACAGTGACATAACCATTGCACAACTATTAGAATGACCAAACATCAGAACACCGATAAGACCAAATGTTAGTGAAGATGTAAAGCAACAAGAACTGTCATTTACTGTTGGTATATATGCAGAGTTGATACAGCAACTTTGGAAGATGGTTTGGCAATTCCTTTTAAAACGAGATACACTTCTTCCACGTGGGCCGTGTCGTCTCCTGCCGAGGGCGGCGTTTCTTGGGTGGCCGTGGCATTGCTGACAGAGCTGCTTGTTCTTTTCTCAGTTCATGTTGGCTCGTTTTAACAGACAGAAGTACCTGCATTGTTGTAAGGTATAAGTCACATATGTTAGCTTCATGGTCTGAAGTATTTAGCTGTAAAACAGATTCTTTAGTAAAGGAAGTCTTTTGTCACTAACGGGTTCTGAAGTGTATACCTTGGTGTTCGGAAGCAACACTTGTTGAAGCAGCTCTTCATCTTCTGCGGTCTGCTCTTTAAACTTTTCATCCCCTGTAATTGCGGATGCATGTGCCAGAAATGAAGTGTGTTAAACTGAACCAGCTTGATGCGAGTCACTGTCCACACATCAAAGTGAAAGTGTTAGTCACTCAGTCGTGTCTGACTCTTTGTGACCCCGTGGGGTGTAGTCTTCCAGGCTCTTCTGCCCATGAAGTTCTCCAGGCAAGAATACTGGGGTGGGTTGCCATTCCCTTCTCCCGTTCTTCCCGACCTAGGGATCGAATCCAGATCTTCTGCATTGCAGGCAGATTCTTTACCGTCTGAACTACCAGGGTTGTCCATACATAGGGCTTGTTTTTCAAAGAAAAGTATTTAGAGTAGCAGAATGATAAGCGTGTCCAGGCATGTTGTAAAGCCCTTGAAAAAGTAACTCAGGGCAGGTATTGTGAACAGAAATGTGATGCTCAAGTCACATTCTGCTTTAAAAGTTGTAACAAATTCAGTTCAGTTCAGTTCGGTTCAGTTGCTCAGTCGTGTCTGACTCTGCGACCCCATGAATTGCAGCACGCCAGGCCTCTCTTGTCCATCACCAACTCCCGGAGTCTACCCAAACCCATGTCCATCGAGTTGGTGATGCCATCCAACCATCTCATCCTCTGTCGTCCCCTTCTCCTCCTGCCCCCAATCCTTCCCAGCATTAGGGTCTTTTCCAATGAGTCAACTCTTCGCATGAGGTGGCCAAAGTATTGGAGTTTCGGCTTCAACATCAGTCCTTCCAATGAACACCCAGGACTGATCTCACCCAGGACTGATCTCCTTTAGGATGGATTGATTGGATCTCCTTGCAGTCCAAGGGACTCTCAAGAGCCTTCTCCAACACCACAGTTCAAAAGCATCAATTCTACGGCGCTCAGGTTTCTGCACCGTCCAACTCTCACATCCATACATGACCACTGGAAAAACCATAGCCTTGACTATACGGACTTTTGTTGGCAAAGTAATGTCTCTGCTTTTAAATATGCTATCTAGGTTGGCCATAACCTTCCTTCCAAGGAGTAAGCGTCTTTTAATTTCATGGCTGCAATCCCCATCAGCAGTGATTTTGGAGCCCAAAAAAATAAAGTCTGACACTGTTTCCACTGTTTCCCCATCTATTTCCCATGAAATGATGGGACCAGATGCCATGATCTTAGTTTTCCGAATGTTGAGCTTGAAGCCAACTTTTTCACTCTCCTCTTTCACCTTCATCAAGAGGCTCTTTAGTTCTTCTTCACTTTCTGCCATAAGGGTGGGTAACAAATTCAGATGAATTAAAAATAAAAAGAAACCTTGAAGGTACTCTTACAGCATGACCCAGCAGTTGTACTCTGTTTTACCCAAAGGAGTTGAAGTTTGATGTCTACACAAAAACCTGCACAGAGGATTTTTAGGACAGTAACTGCTCTGAATGATACTACATACTACAGTGGTGGATACATTTATCCAAAGCCATAGAATGAATATACACCAAGAATGAACCCTAATGTAAGCTGTGAACATTGGGTAAAAAACCCTATTGCAGTTACGTCTGTTTGGGCCCCAGTGGAGGTTAAGACAGGACAGAGTAAAACGTTTGGACAAGCTTGACCTCTGGTCGCTACGGTGGATCCCTGACCTGGGGGAGCTGCACTGGGCCAAGGGGACTCTTTTCTCTCAAGCAGATACTACCTCTGAGCCTGTTCACTGCAATCTGACTCTTCTTAATTAAGGAAAGGCCAGGAAAGATAAATTCCCAGAGAAACTTAAGGTAGATAAAGTGTGTTATTACAAGCCTGGGGCTAAATGCTTTTCAAGCCCAGCATTGTTGGGTTTTTCTAGATCCTGGGGCTTGAAGTGTGAGGGAGGGAAGACCCTCTCCCAAGTTCCACCTTGGAACCAGGTGGCAAAGAGTAAATAAACTCATCAGCAACTAAGGCCAAGAGAGGAGATTCTGAAAAGAACGTACCTTGAAGAAGTAGAGCTGACCTCCTCCTCGTGGGGAACCTTTACCTCAGTGACCCCTCCTCCCCAGGTACAGAGGTGTCTGTGCTGTTCATTCATCTTGAGCTCTGTCCGTTCCTTTTCCCCCAGGATTGGAGGTTGGGGAAGCCTTGCGCCCTCTTCTCAGGCAAAGTGTTAATCTGTGTCAGAAACCAAAGAACAGAGACAGTAGATTAGGAATGAAAACAGGCCTTCACAGATTATCTGAGCCATCGCTGTGAGAGATCAGGGCTTCCTGGACGGTATGCTTTGTAGAACCAAGTGTAATTATTCGATGGCCTCTTCTAATTTCCTATAAGAAAAATTCTGTGGTTAGTGAAAAAAAAGGCTGAGTGACTGTGTATCAAAGGATAGTTCCTTATCTCCCTTAGTCCAGCTGCAAATATAGATACGGGAGAAATAGTATATGTTCTGCAGGAAGAGGGATCCCCTCCAGGGCCTGAAACCGGGCTGTTGTCTAACACTCGGAAATGAACTGTCCGAGGAGACACATGTGCTGACAAAGCAAGAGATTTTATTGGGAAGGGGCGGCCGGGTGGAGAGCAGCAGGGTGAGGGGACCCAGGAGGACTGCTCTGCCACAGGGCTCGCAGGTTTTCTGGTGATGGGGTTAGTTTCCGGGTTGTCTTCAGCCAGTCACTGTGACTCAGAGTCCTTCCTGGTGGCGCACGCCTTACTCAGCCAAGATGGAGGCCAGAGAGAAGGATTCTGGGAGGTGGTCGGACATGGGGTGTCTCCTTTTGACCTTTCCCGAACTCTTCCGGTTGGTGGTGGCTTATTAGTTCTGTGTTCCTTACCAGGCCCTCCTGTCGTAAAACAACTCATGCAAATGGTTACTTGGGTGCCTGGCCAGGGTGGGTGGTTTCAGTCGGTGTGCTCCCCCTAACCCGTGGAAGGTGCTTTTGGAAAGCTGGGCCGTTACACGTCTCCTTGTAAATAAAAGATGATGCCTAATAATGAGAATCAGGAGTAATAACTTTTAACATGTGACTCTTTAATAATGTCTTCAACTTCAGAATTTTTTGAATAAAACAACAGAACTTAACATTCAATTATAGCAATAAATAACAGAGCTTTTAATGTTTAGTTGGAGCCAAGTCAGTATTTCAGAAGTGATGGTTTCCTGTGAGCTGGCTTTTCCTATAGTCTGCATGACATGCCACAGGAGGGTACGCTATTGTATTGATTTGATTTTATGATGCTACCTGTATTCTGGGTATTCACTTTAGATTTATACTGAAGCCAGTGTGAACTTGAGGCGGGGACCGTGTACACTGATTTGTTCTCACTATGAAAGTATGCGTTAATAGTCAAACTCTTAAGAACCGAAAGTGGGATGGTGGTTTCTGGAAGTTTGGAAGAGAGGGAGAAGAGTCATTGTTCAATGAAGTTTGTTTTGCACAGTGGAAAAGTTCTAGAGCTCTGTTGTGAACCAGGTACCTAGAGTTAACACAGTAGTACTGTGTTGTATGCTTAAAAATGGTTAAGATGGTAAATTTTGTTCTATGGTTAATTGTGACCACAATTTAAAATATTTTTTTAAGTTAATGCATTTAGTTAAACTTTGGAAAGATGCTGAAATTGCTTTTCCCTCTGAAACTTTAAATTCTAGTTAAAAGTTCTTAGTCTAATTTTTAAAAAAATTATAGTCCCCAAAGTGAAAGTTGTTCAGTCATGTCCAACTCTTTGTGACGCCATGGACTGTAGTCCATGGATTCTCCAGGCCAGGATACTGGAGTGGGTAGCCTTTCCCTTCTCCAGGGGATCTTCCCAATCCAGGGATTGAACCCAGGTCTCCCACATTGCAGGCGGATTCTTTACCAGCTGAGCCACTGGGGAAGCCCGGTAGTCCCAAAGCATAAATTTATTTGCAGACACTAATAGTTGAACACAGCGAACACTGTGGGAATTAAGCTCACACAATCACCACAAGGCACTGTTTTATCATTTGCCGTTTTATTATGAGCATTTTCAGATACAGTGCAGAGAATTTGAAAGAATTGTTATCTTGAACACCCTTTTACTCACTATCTAGATTCTGCAATTAGCATTTTGTTGTACCTTCTGTATCACGTGTGTGCATGCTCAGTCACATCTGATTCTTTGTGACTCCATGGACTGTATCCCACCAGGCTCCTCTGTCCATGGGATTCCCCAGGCAAGAACACTGGAGTGGGTTGCCATGCCCTCCTTCAGAGATCTTCCTGACCCAGGAATCAAACCTGCATCTCCTGCATTGCAGGTGAATTCTTTGCCAGTGAGCCACTGGGAAGCCCTTCTTTATCACATATCTATCCATACCTGTATTCTCCCATCAATCCATCTTTTTAAAAATACATTCCAATGTAAATTGCAGGCACCAATATGCTTTGAGGGCAGGCATTTTTTATTATCCCCATTTTATACTAGAGGGATCTGAAACACAGAAGTTAAGTAATTTGTTTAAGATTACAGAGCTTTCGGAGAAGGCCATGGCAACCCACTCCAGTACTCTTGCCTGGAAAATCCCAAGGACAGAGAAGCCTGGTAGGCTGCGGTCCACGCGGTCGCAAAGAGTCGGACACGACTGAGCGACTTCACTTTCACTTTTCCCTTTCATGCATTGGAGAAGGAAATGGCAACCCACTCGTGTTCTTGCCTGGAGACTGCCAGGGATGGGGGAGCCTGGTGGGCTGCTGTCTGTGGGGTCGAACAGAGCCGGACACGACTGAAGCGACTTAGCTGCAGCAGCAGCACAGAGCTTTGAAGTGGTAGAACTAGGGTTTGAACTAAGCCTTTCTTAATCATGTCTTTCTAATCTGCTGGTTCACACAGTATGGATAGGTATTAGCATAAAAAGTAACTTGTGGTCCAATAAATTTGACAGATATTTAAGTATCTCAGTCTTGAAGATCCACATGCACATTTTCATGGTGTAGTATCTGAGGTTCGGCATTAAAGAAACTTGTGAAACTTTGTTTAAGCTGTTTCCAGATTCATTCAGCCTGAGCACTTCTCCCCACCTTCCCCCCCAACATCATACTTCTTAACATCTCGTAGAGTGAGACCAGAATTCAGTGGGGTACACTGGAAAATACTCGCTATAAGATATCCTCATTTTGTCCATTCCAGAATGTGTTTTTGAAGAGTTTATGTTTTTAGGCTTAGTTCTAGAATTGTAGGCTGGTAGAGATGTTAGAATTCACCGAGATAAACGCTTTCACATCAGAGATGAGGGAGCTGGGACTCAGCGTGGTCAGGCGTCAGTGCAGGCTGCCCATGTGCTTGGTGGCAGAAGTTGGTATGGAGTACAGCCTGGAGCCTTGGAGTGGCTTTTATAGACGGTAACTATTTGTTGAATAAATGAAGGCGTCTTCTGAGTCTGTCCAGTTTTCTTTCTGTATATCTAGCTACATATTAGAGTTTGTGTTCTTTGTAAGTTTATTTGGTCGCTAGAGAGTTGTAGAGCACTTTATTTTTAAGATTGACCTTCGATACAAATGATATATAGTAACAAAATTCTAAAAAAAAGTTGTTATGTATGCCATACAGAAAATTACGTGACGCATAGCTGTACCGTTTAAGAGACGGTGACAGAGTGAACCCTCATGTAGCGTTCCGAGAGATGGAGCGCTGGTGCCTCGGAAGCCCCTGCGGACTGTCTCCTGTTACTTGTCCCCTTAATTGTCGGTTTCTTCTCTTTCTCTTTTTAGCTAATTTAACTGGACATGCAGAGAAGGTGGGGATTGAAAATTTTGAGCTCCTAAAGGTCTTAGGAACTGGAGGTAAGTCTTAAGTTAATTCTTTTTTATTAGAAGGAAAAAAAAAGCACTTGATATCCCTATGACAAAGGATTGAAATCCCCAACACAGAAATCATTAAAATTTTAAAATAATAAGGAATCCATTAGGAGAACTGTCACAGAATGTGAACAAAGCATTCATAGAAGAAATACATGGTATAGATGATCTTATTTGCAAAAGAGAAATAGAGACTCAGATGTAGAGAACAAACTATGGATGCCCAAGGGGGAAAGAGGGCGTGGTGAGACAACGGGGATTGACAGGTACATAGCATCCGCGCTGTGTGTAAGACAGGCGGCTCCTGAGAACCTACTGTGCAGCTTAGGGAACCTTACTCAGTGCTATGTGTAGACCTAAATGGGAAGGGAATCCAAAGAAGAGGGAATATACCTGATTCACTTCACAAGAGAAACTAAATTAATTAAAAAAGAGAAGAAATACAAAAGACAAAATTTAAAAGAATTGATAAGGATCAAGAAAAAAAAGTCTCTCTTACCCTGCTGTTGGAAATGTCGATGAATTCAGTTTTTATACAAGACGTAATATTTTATAAAACCACTAACATTTATGGAGACTTTGTTACTTGCCAAGTACTCTGTGAAGTGTGCTTTATACTGATTGATTCATTCAGTCCACACTCAACTTTATTGATAGTCCATGCTCATCACTTTTGAAAATGAAAAACTCAAGGCTGTTCAGAAACCTAACAATAAGAATTTGGTTAAATGACCATGTACTTACATGTTCTATTATCTGTACAATAGGATTGAAGTGATCTGTATTTACTAATGTTTTTGAAAGCTCTGAATAATATAGTAAATTTGAAAAAAGACTGTAGAAGAGAATGTATAATATACCGTTTCCATAATATAAAAATTGTGTGAATAAATATCTATATGTAAATATATAGAAGTATTTCTGATCTGTGCATCAAAATGCTTAGAGTGTGGCTGACCCTGGGTGGGAGGTGTTTCTTGGTTTTCTGATGTACACTTCCTTCTGCCTTCAGGATCTTCACTGTCACTATCCTTGCTCAGCGAAGTCAGGGCCTCCCAGGCGTCTGGCTTGTGCGGGTGCGGAGATCCCTGCACTTGAAGAGCCTCCTGCTTGATTTCACGCTCTACTTTCACCCTTGTGAAATTCTAACTAACTTGTGAGCAAGGCACCCCATGGTTTCATTTTGCACTGAACCTGCTAATTACATGGCTAGTCTTGTCAGCATGTAAATTTATCTAATCAGAATCCGAGAAGGAGCAAATAGTGTGGGGAGAGTTAGTATCCAAAGAGATAATAGCTGAGCATTTTCTAGGATTGATTAAATATCTGAATTTGTAAATTTAGGAAACAGAAAGTCTGAGACAAGTATTACTATAAAGGAATTCTTACATGGATACCTGAGAGAAACTGATGAACACCAGAGACAGAGAAACACCCTCCACATGGCCAGGGAGAGAAGACTTCCTTTTGGAGAAACAACAAACAGATGAACAAATGCCTTTCAAGCAGCAGCCGCGTGAACGCCGTAGCTGTGTGGAAGAATGTCTGAAGAACCCCCAGAGAAATCACTGGCCGTTTAGAATTGGATTCCCGGCAAAGCTCTTTTCCAGAAGTAAGGGCAAAATAGACATTTTCAGACTTAAGAAAGCTGAGTGTGTTTTCCACCAATGCATCCTCGCTAAAAGAATTTCTAAAAGATACAATTTTAGGGAGAAGGAAAGGGATGTCAGGAGAGATTCTGAGATGCAAAAACTGTTGGTGAATAAAGATCTCAACAATGTTGACTGTGTAAAACCATAGTCAAAATGTCTTAATTTGTGGGGTTATCAACCAGAAAACTGGAATATTGGACAAAAATGGCACATAATTTGGGAAGTGATAGGAATTTAGTGGTCTGAGGTAGTGTTCCTCCAATTTTTACACGCACATGAATCTTGAAATGTGTAAAATACCAAACTGGTTGAAAAAAGAATAGAAAGCCTGAATAGTCCTTTAATCCTTAAAGAAACGGGTCAGTGAGTAAAATCTTCCTGCTGGGAAAACCCCAGGCGCAGTCTTGATGTGTGACCACTTATCCGTTTCTGGGGGGCCGCTCTGGTCTTTGCTGCCCCCTCCAGTTGCAGCAGGCGGGCTCCTCTCTGCTGCGGGGCGCTGGCCTCCTCTGGTGCCGAGGCTAGTGATGGGCGCACAGGCCGGGTTGCTCATGGCACGTGGGGATCCTCCCAGACCAGGAGGGGGCCCGTCCCCAGCACTGGCTGGCAGGTCCTTAACCGCTGGACCATCAGGGAAGTCACTTGGTGGTTTCTGAAGTGAGTTCTGCCAAACATTCAAGGCATAGATACTGCTGACCTTTCACAGATTCAGAGAACAGAAAAAATGGAATTATTTCTTCCAGCTCATTGTATAAGGCTAGCATTACCTTGATTCCAAAAACACAGAGTAGGAAGAGGAAAAATTACAGGCCAGATTTTAAAACAAACTTGGGATGGATTTTCTTTCAACATATTTAGCACTTTGTCTCATTATTTACCTCAGTTTTTTGGAGCACCTTGACCATAGACAGGTCTTTAGGATAATTCTGCAAAGGGGAGAAAAGAGTTTAGCAGTAATGAAGTGTTGAAGTAATGAAGTGTTTCCACTTCATGCTTCTTCCTGTTACTGGGCTGTGTTAGCTGTGGGTTCTGCTTTTCCTTTTTGTCGGCTGACCGTATCCTGCTCTTCGGAGAAGACGGAATAACTGCTAAGTGTCATTGTAGGTATTCCTGTATTTAAAATCACAGTTTTGATGACTAAATGGAGTAGGTGGAAACTTTTATTATGATTATAATAAAATCGCAATTTTTATTCAAAAATTTTACCACTGATCTTTCAGTTTCATTACCTTTTTAAGATAATTTCCCCCCAGAACTACTTAGGATAATAGAAAAGCCTCATCAGATGTCTTTATGTGTCCTGTCAGGCTTTCTTTGGAAGTGGAGCTGAGATCTCTTCTGATGATTTAATTTTTATGTACTTTGAACCAGAAAAAATTCTATTCATTCAGTATCTTGAAGACTTTGTGGAACATTGGAAAATGAAAGATTTACTTTTTGATCGTATATTTAAATACATGTGCTATTTATGAAAAAAAACAAACCCAAACTTGTACTGAGTATTGATTTCTGTTTTCAGCGATCTTATTTCTTTTGATCTATTGCTAATCTGCTGATCAGTTTCCTAAGCTAGAAACTTGCAAATAATACTTGATCCTTCTCTATTTTGACTTTTTTATTTCTTATTTCTCACAAAAATCCTGTAATTTTTCTTTCAATGTGACCCTTGGATTTACCTTTTCTGTTCTCAGTGCCCTGACTTGTATTACCTTATACATGGATTGTTGATAAGGGTTTTTTCCTAAACTGGACTTTCTGCAAGTTCTCTCTCCCATTCTGTGCGTTTTGTACGTATTCTGTTGTGAATAATATGCAGCCTCATTAAAATCCAGCATTATTGTGCTGTTCTTCTGTTTCAGAACTTTTAGTGCCTTTTTTTCTAGTGAATTATTCATGTCCAAATTCTTCCCTTGCTTTCAGGCTTAGCTCTGTTTTTCTCGAGTTTCCCGGTATCCCGCCTACTTACAAGTCCAGTTGGTTTTTACTCCCCTGCAGTTATGTGTGCTTCCCCATCCCCCGGGGCCCTGCCCTATGTCCTTCCCCACATGCATACTTCTCTTCCCCACCTGTCCAGATACCGCGCAGTTGCTTCCTTCTCTGAACTGGGGCCCTGGAAGTCCTTGGTAGGGAACACAGCCCTGAGCGGTTCTCTGCATTTTTGTTCACAGCTGCTATTTTTCTTCTGGATTGTGGACTCTTAAGGTCATTGTCGTGTGTGTTTCCAGCCCTGTCGCCCTGCGCCTCCCCTCAGCCTGTTAACTGTACGGAGCTTAGCAGTAGTCTAAGAATTAATGCAGTTCGTATGTTTGCCTCTAGTGCTCTTCTAGAGATTGATACTTCCAGATTCAGGAAGTGTCTTTGTTTCATCTTTTAGAATTACTTCGTTTCATGATGAAATTTTGGACTGTTTGTGGGAGTAGTGATTGTAGTTTTTCTTTCTACCTTTTCTGCTGCCTTCCTTTTGACCATTTTGCTCCATCCAAGTATAGAAGAAAGTCTTTAAATGTACTCATTTGTGCATTGTTAGTCATTCTAGTGCTTAGTGAAGTGGAGCTTGTCTTCTTTTTCAGTTTTCTGTATTCATCATTGTTGATCTGTATTTCAGAGATTTTTTGTCATTATGGCAAAAAAAGATAAATTTTGTCATGTAACTGTGAAGAGTGCATTTGAGTTGATTTCTAATTGTGGTGTATTCATAGTTGTGAGGTACTTGGCTATCAAGGATGACTTGGAAGACTCAGGTTTGAATCTTGACCTCACCGTTGCCTGCTTGTATTCCTTTGGGAAATCACATGAACTCTGTGAGCTTAGGTCCCTGTTGACCAAAGTCAATGGTGCCTATCCCACAATGTTGTCACATCATCAGTGAGATAATCGATATCAATCGCCAATTGCTAGATAACCACCAGTTATGATTATTTTTTCAACAGGGGATTCTACTGCAAAGCTGTACCCTAAATTAGAAAAACAGTTATTTAGGACCTCTTCATAAGGACAGATTGTTAGTTCTTTCTTGTAGTCACTTTGTTAGCATATCTGGGAGCAATTCCAACTAAAGTTATATTTCTAGTAATAAAAATATAACAACAAATATTTCATAAATATTATTGGTAGTTGAAATTAGCATTTCTAAAGAGTTGAGTTGTGTATTGTGTGTACGTGTGCTTAGTTGCTTACTCGTGTCAGACTCTTTGAGCCCCGTGGACTATAGCCTCCCAGGCTTCTCTGCTCATAGAATTTTCGAGCTAGAATACTGAAGTGGAGTGCCATTTCCCACTCCAGGGGCTCTTCGCAACCCAGGGATCGAACCCGCATTTCTTGTGTCTCCTTAAAAATAACATGTCAAATGAAGATTGTGTTTCTTTGTTTTCTTCTTTAACTTTTCAAACATTCTAGGTTCTGAACAACCTTCTGTATGTTGGGTTAACAGTCTTATGCTAAAATATGCATGTGTGTTCAGTCGCTCAGTCATGTCCAACTCCTTTCGACCTCATCAACTGTAGCTAACCAGGCTCCTCTGTCCAAGGAATTTTCCAGGCAAGAATACTGGAGTGGTTGCCATTTCATACTCCAGGGACTCTTCCTGACCCAGGGATCGAACCTGAGTCTCTTGCGTCTCCTGGATTGGCAGGCAGATTCTTTGCCACTGCACTACCTGGGAAGCCCCAAAGTATGCATAAAATATGCATAAAATGAGTCATAACATCTAGATTGCCTGACACATAGTAAATGCTATATAAACTATATATGTATCTGAAAGGGAAAGAAGCCTAGATTCTGAAAGAGCTAGTATAGTGCATTATCAATGTCTCAGATTAGCTTGATACATAAGTGATTTTCATCTCTTAACACATACTTTATCGTGAAACCCAAAATATGTCCAGCAATATATAGGAACACGCAACCACCAAAAGATCTTCAAGTTTCAGACTGTTCCTTCCTGGTCTTTCTCTGACTACAGCCAGAGTCTTCTTTTGTAAGTATAAGTTTGATCATGTTAGTTTTCTATTTAAAACCTTTCACTTCATTCCCGTTGCTCTTGGGGTTCATTCATTCACATGGCATTTGTTAAGAGGCAGGTATACTGTTCTGGGTGCTGGGACAAGAGTAGTGAGCATGTTTTAAATTGGAGTGTAATTGCTTTATAATGCTTCAGTTTCTGCTGTACACAGAGCGCATCAGCTACATGTATACATATACCCCTCCCTCTTGAGCCTCCCTAGTGAGCGGCTTCTAAAGAGATACATTACATACAGACTTGAAAGCTGAATAATGTGATCTTTATGTAGTGTTTGTTTCTGGGTTTATAAGATCTTCAAATGAGTGCTGACTGAGTATAGAGACTCAGAACGCCTCGCCTCCAGTATATATAACAAGCAGCAGCCGTTTTTGTCTTCCTCAGTCCCTGGTGCCCTCGTAAGGAGGTTGCTTTTTTCTTTTTCTTTTTCTTTTCTGGAGGTGAGGGGAGGAGTGGTCATGTAATCAGCGGATCTTACAGGCTGTCCTGGAAAACCATCTGGTGGAGAGACGACTCTGGGTTGCTCGCCCGGCCTTCAGTGCCGTCCCCAGAGTGTTCACTCCGACAGTTTTCTGCTCTTTGGTCCCAGACTCTGGCCTTCCCAGGTGGCTCAGTGGTGAAGGGTCTGCTTACCGCTGCAGACCTGGCGACCCCGGGTGGGGAGGGCCCCCTGGAGAAGGAGATGGCAACCCACTTGAGGGCTCCTGCCTGGGAAATCCCACGGTTGGAGGAGCCTGGAGGGCTGCAGTCCATGGTGTTGCAAAAGAGTTGGACACGACTTAGCAACTAAAACAACAAATAACACCCAGACTCTGTGGAAGTCATCCCTAGCAGGGTGGCCTGGTAAGGTATATAGGCATTTGTATTTTTACTGCAGACTTTCCAGAAACACATCTCATTTATTAAATGAGAGTACATTTCTTTTTCTTCTGAGTAATTTGCTACTAGATGGTGCTAGGAATTGTGCCAGGCAGCTTGAAGACAGAGCTACTTTTTGGCCATATGATGGAAGGGAAAAATACTTTGACTGAGTCATGTACAGACTGTTTCAGAAATGATGACTTTGTCATCGTTTGTCATTTAATTCCCTTTAGGTGTTTGGAAAGTATTCCTATCAAAATAGTAATTTTAAAAGCCTGTATTCATAAAATTGTCAAAATCGTCATTTAAAAAAGTTTATAGTTTTGCATCTGTGTGTACGCACTGTACCTTATGTCTCAGTGTAAGGCTGTGGGACGGCGCTTAAGGAAACCTTGGAGGTTAAATATTTGTGATGTTTTATTCTAAAATCGAAAGATGATTGCACTTAAAGATGTTGGTTTACATTATCTCCCTAGTGTAAATACAGTTTGACTCATTACTGATGCTGTCCTGGGTCACGTTGCTGGGATGGAGTGCACTTGACTTCCTGCAGGAAGAATGAGGGGGGCTGGGGGCAGAGGAGGAGCCTTAGCAGCGTGTGTGGCTTGGGTCTGGGTTCAGCCTGTACCCGGGAAGTTTTGGAGCGAGAGAGAGGAGGCAACCGTTTTAAACCCGAGCAGCTCATTTGTTGAGATTTCCTGAATCTTCCTCTTAGTGGGTCCTTTGGTGATCACGTTCCAGGGGCAATCAATTCTAGTCTAGGTCTCACAGTGGAACGTGGCTTCCTTTGCAGCTTTTTCTCCTCTCCGGATGGATCTTCGGTTTTCAGGTCATTTGGGACCAGGGATAAGAAACGCCATGTGGTTCACACAGGTCGTCCGTAAGGAGATGGTCAGGAGATGGCCACAGCCACATACACACATGTAGCTATTAGCTGGATGAGTGCCTGTGGTGTCTAGTGCTTTCTCTGAAATCAAAAAGTGCTGATCTTTTAAATTTAATAAGTGAAATTAAAAAGCAGATATCGTACACTCAGTCTTTAATTATTCAAGCTAATCCAGTATGCATAAATGGAATCCGTAGATAGTCATTCCTGAAACTATTTTTTATTGTCAACTTTCTCACATATTAAGTCTTTTTTTTAAAGAAGCTAACACCATCCATGAGAAAATGCATTGGTTTTGTGGTCTCGATTTCAGTTGAGCAACTGTTTTTGACCATTTAAAGTAATTAACTAAATGAATCACATTTGACCCTGATTAGTTTAAAAACTTAAATTGGATTATATGTAGAATACTGGTGCTTTTATTGTCTTCCAGGTCCTCGGTGTTATATATCTTCTAGAGAGGATATACAGATTTATACCTAAAAAAAAGTAGCCCATCTCAGTCTCTTGCATAAAAATTTACCACCTATGATTTAATGTGCTTTTTCCATGTCTCATGTTTGCCTCTGACATCTGTTTATGTGTTCAGGCATGTTTTGGGTTTATAGCTCTTTGTATGTTAGAAGAAGAATCTATTTTAATCAATCTACCTTTGTTAGTCTTAGATATTTTGTTTTTATTTTAAAAATCCTGGCAACAGTGACTAACTTTAAAAATGATTGAATTAAATGGCTCAAATTCTCTGTTTCTATTTTAAAATTATGTTGAAATACTAAGTTTTATAGTTGCAATATTAAGTTTTATAGTTATGTACTTTTTAATATTTGGAATTTAGTGTGCAAATAAGGTATCTGTTCTATAAAGGAATTTAGGAATCGGTGCTTCTGTTTGATAAATATGTAAAATCAAGGGCATTTTATTTTAAATGTATTTTAAAATGTACCAATTTTCAAAAAGAGATTTAAGGGCATTTTCAAAGATAGAATAAAAAAATAAGGAACTTAAAAAAGATGAAAATAGAGCAAAGGTCAGATAGCAGGAAAGTGAAATAGATGATATAGAAATCTGGGCTGAGATACTCATTGTAATTGCCTCTTTAAATTTAACCCTGGGGGTACTAAGAGATAGAAAGGGAAAATTCTTTGACCTACATAATTTGTATTTTTTTTTAAAGGAAAAGCATTTAAGTTCAACTAGAGCTGTAGCTTTCAAGCTTTTTGGACTATTATGCATAGGACAAAGTAGGTACATTTTTGTATGGCAGTTCAGTCTGTGTGTTTATGTATGTATACAGAAGCAGACACAGAAGCAGTGTATACAGACATACATGCTTTCCCCACTAACGTCTGTGTAGTGTTTGTTATCTGCCAGGCCTTCCTTTGAGTCCTTACGTTAATTTCTTTAATCCCCAGACCATATGATGTAAGAACTGTTACTGTCTCTAATGACGAAATTGAGGTACAGTTGTGTTACCTGTTGTGCCCAGGGATACACAGTTTGGACTTCCCTGGTGGCTCAGATGGTAAAGAATCTGCCTGCAGTGCAGGAGACCTGGGTTTGATCCCTGGGTTGGGAAGATCCCCTGGAGGAGGGCATGACTACCCACTCCATTATTCTTTCCTGGAAAATGCCGTGGACAGAGGAGCCTGGCTGGCTATAGACAATTGGTTGCAAAGAGTCAGACATGACTTAGTGACTAACTGTCACTTTCTTTCACACAGTTACTGAACAGCGTATCTGTGAATCAAAGCCAGGCAGTCGGGCATCAGTCTTAGGTTCCTAACCATTGTTCTGTGCTGCCCTCTTTTTCCGCTCTCGTGCTTAGACTTGTTTACATTCACGGATTCTTACACATGCACACCTAACACAGAAACCTCAGATACGCAGATGACACCACCCTTATGGCAGAAAGCGAAGAAGAACCAAAGAGCCTCTTGATGAAAGTGAAAGAGGAGAGTGAAAAGGTTGGCTTAAAGCTCAACATTCAGAAAACTAAGATCATGGTATCCGGTCCCATCATTTCATGGCAAATAGATGGGAAAACAGTGGAAACAGTGTCAGACTTTATTTTCTTGGGACTCCAAAATCACTGCAGATGGTGATTGCAGCCTTAAAATTAAGACGCTTGCTCCTTGGAAGAAAAGCTATGACCAACCTAGATGGCATATTAAAAAGCAGAGACATTACTTTACTGACAAAGGTCCATCTAGTCAACGCTTTGGTTTTTCCAGTAGCATGTATGGATGTGAGAGCTGGACTAGAAAGAAAGCTGAGCCCCAAAGAATTGATGCTTTTGAACTGTGGTGTTGGAGAAGACTCTTGAGAGTCCTTTGGACTGAAAGGAGATCCAACCGGTCAATCCTAAAGGAAATCAGTCCGAATATTTATTGGAGGGACTGATGCTGAGGCTGAAGCTCTAGTACTTTGGGCACCTGATGCAAAAAAGTCTCTCACTGGAAAAGACCCTGATGCTGGGAAAGATTGAAAGCAGGAGGGGAAGGGGATGACAGAGGATGAGATGGTTGGATGGCATCACTGACTTGATGGACCTGAGTTTGAGTAAACTCTGGGAATTGGTGATGGACAGGGAGGCCTGGCGTGCTGCAGTCCATAGGGTAGCAAAGAATCAGACACGACTGAGTGACTGAACTGAACTGATACCTCCACATGTTCATGAAGCACTTTTTAGTATATTCAGTACTTTTTTTACTACTTTAGTTTCAAAATGCCCATTGAACCCGATAAATTGGTATCATTATCCACTAACAGGTAATAGCCCACAGTTGCAAAAAACTGGTCTAGAGAGACTGGAGTGGGGAAGGCAGGTGGATTGATTGTCAGTGTCTGGGACATGTCACATGTGGAAAGGTAGAAATCTTTTCTCAAGTTAAATCATATATGAGGAAGGGTTGTGGCCAGGCATTGTAATCAGTTCTTATGTAGTTGAGGCAGGTTGCAAAGCAGTGGCCAGAGAGAGACGTTGCCATGTTAAGATAGTTTCCTTTTCCACAGTGGTGGCAGCTAAGTTTCCTCAGCTAGTTTCCCTAGGAAGTGTTCTCAGGAGTCATATGTAATCCCTACAGTAAAAGGATTGGGGATTTCCCTGGTTGCTCAGACACTAAAGAAAGTGACAGTGAAAGTAAAATGAAAGTCTCTCAGTCGTGTCTGACTCTTTGCGACCCCAGGGACTGTCCATGGAATTCTCCAGGCCAGAATGCTAGAGTGGGTAGCCTTTCCCTTCTCCAGGAGATCTTCCCCACCCAGGGATTGAACCCAGGTCTCCCGCATTGCAGGTGGATTCTTTACCAGCTGAGCGACAGATGGTAAAGAAATCTGCCTGCGATTCAGGAGACCCAGGTTCCATCCCTGAGTGGGGAAGATCCCCTAGACGAGGGCACGGTAACCCACTCCAGTATTCTTGCCTGGAGAATTCCATGGAGGACCCTGGCAGGCTACAGTCCGCAGGGTCGCAGAGAGTCAGATTTGACTGAGTGACTAACACTGCTTTCTTTCCTTAAAGTGATTTCTGCACGAAAGCTCACTGTTCCCTCTCAAGGGGAAAGAGTTGATGTGGTCTCGCTCTGTAGTGGATTGGCATTGTTAGTTTCTCTTCCTAAAGACTCCCTTCACCTTTAAGTCAGGATTGTCAACGGAGAAGGGTATTTGGTTGTAGGCTGCAGAGATTTCGCCTTGTTTGTTCTCTGTTTTTGTTTTTCACACATTCAACATTGAGTTTCTCGTGTACCAGCTCCAGAATTTGCTAATAATGCAAAGTGAGTAAAACCAGCCATAGTCCATGGTTTTGTGGAATTTGCAGTCCAGTGAAAGCTACACAGTGAGGCAGTCACACAAATAAATGAAAACTCATGTTTCTGACCGTTTCTGTGACAGCGTTAGGAGAGTGTCAAGTTAGAGGAGCTGTGCTAGTCTGGGAAGTCAGGAGAGGCTGTTACGTCTGAAGGAGTGAGTCAATGATGGAGAGGAGTGGAGCGAGGCAGGGAGGAGGCAGATAGTTTAGGCTGCATTAAGGAGTCTCGTTATCTTAGGAGTCGTGGGAAATCATGTGTTTTGAGCCAGAAGAGTTACATCTTTTATCAGCGATTTAGATGACAACACAGAAGGTATATTTACTAGATGAGAATGAATGCAGACTTCGAGGAGGAGTTAGTATGCTCGATGGTTAGGTCACCGTTTGACAAGATTCCAGTGTTCTGGGGGTGGGGGGTGAACTCCAGGAACACTGATGTGATCGTCGAGTTAGTGGAATCTGTCTGCAGTTACGTCATCGGTACGTGTGCTTAATCAGAAAAAGCTGGTTCAAGTGGAAAATCATTTTAAAAGGATGTATAAATATGTACTTTGAAACATACTACTGTTCACTTACAACATGTAAATACATTTTCATTTTGTGTGCAGGCACAAGAATCTTTGAAAGTAAGTTCTTAAACAATGGTTTGCATAAACCACACTTGTAATGCATCATCTAAAATCAAGTTTCCAGTTCTTTAAAGTGAAGGGAGAACCAGATACATTTGAAGTAATCTGGGTACAAAATTTTCTCCTTTAGCCTTTTATAGTTGTTTTCACCCATGCCTACTTTTTTGACAGTTTTTTTTTCCCCAAGTGTCTTGCTTTTATGTAGTTCCTTCAAAGCTTTTAACCTCATTTTTTCTCTTTTCTTTCACATTTCCGTTTCTGTGGCTTATGTAATACATAGTTACATTATGTAAGAGCAATATACACGGCAGGCACACTCCAGGAAGGCTCTAGGGGAGCAGAGCGCAGCCCGTGGCACAGCAGCTCAGGGAGAGTGGGTTACAGGCATCCGGGTGCAGAGGGGAGTGCTGCTCGGTGCTGGGAGCTGTTTTAAGTGGGAGTCCCCAGGAGCGCTTCTGCCATAGTTGTTTTTTTTTTAAGCAGTAGTTCCAGTACAGAAGTTACAAGATTGGAATAAACCCAAAGTATGGCATGACTGGTAAGCCAGAGTGTACAATGTATAGGGTTTTAAGCAGCGTTAATAAGTTTGAGTGGCAGAAAACAGTGATCTCACAGAGTGTAAGCATTCGATCCCAGTGGGAACAGTGTGTTCTGGGTGAGCACTCGACTGAAGTAGTTAATCCAGAGGCCGTCTAGTTCTTAACTGTTTTCTCCGAAACAATGCATGTAAACATAGATTCTCCTTGCATTTAATCCTGTGGCACTGTAAACTGATTGCATCCACAGATGGACCATAAAAAAATTTTTTTTTAACAAATTGATCACATTTTAATGCCAGTACTTGCTGAAAAACTTTAATGAATTCAGATTTTACAAATAAAGTGAAAAGATCTGTTTAATTGTGCTCAAGATAAATTTCAGCAAGAAAGCTGCTTTTGTTTAGCTTGAAAAAGTAGTTGAGTCTGTGCAGCGGCTTTGCTGTGACAGCATGCGTATCATCCTGTTTTAAAGCCATCAGTCTGCTGCAGCTTCTGTTTGTTATGACTCATGCTAAAAGCCTGATTCATAATGATCACTGTGGCCAACGGAATCAGAGTCTCACCTGTGGAAAAGCAAACTGAAACCTAGTCTGAGGAACTAGGTGTTTCCTCTTGACACTGCTTAGTTCCTTTTACACAAGTTCCTTTATCACAAGGCATTGAGACCGTAGTCAAGCTGTCTGTGTCTGGTAGAATAGGACGCTGAATCCATATTTCAGTTTCAGCAGAGATGACCTTCATAATATATCTGTAGTTTGCCCCCAACCTGTGGAATTCCTCCTCCAGCTTGGAAAAAGCTTATGTGGTTGTCTTGATCCAGTCTTCTCCTTGGAAACAGTTGCTGTAACCTGTGGGAATGGGCGCACGCGGCAGTGTCTGTCGAGCCTTGAAATGAGAGATGCACCTCACTCACATGGTCAGAGGTGTCTGTCAAGCAAAGACAGGAATTAATTCTTGTCATTTTTTTTTTTTTTTTTTTTTTGACCATGCAGCTTGAGACTGAACCCAGGGCCTCGGCAGTGAAATCTCAAAGTCCTAACCGTTAGACCACCAGGGAATTCCCATTCCTAGTTGTCATTTGTTGTTTGAGTGTAGTTAGTTAGTTAGTGTTAGTCACTTAATCATGAGACTCCTTGCAACCCCATGGACTGTAGCCTGCCAGGCTCTTCTGTCCATGGGATTCTCCAGGCAAGAATGCTGGAGTGGGTAGCCATTCCCTTCTCCAGGGGATTTTCCTGACCCAGGGATCGAACCCAGTTCTCCCACATTGCAGGCAGAATTTTTTACCGACTGAGCCACCAGGGAAAGCCTTTTAGAGTTTGCTTTCCCTCAATCTAACACATAGAACTTCTGCGTCCTCTCATCAAGCACTGCTAGACTTGATCTCTGGAAAACCAGTGAGCTCCGTGTCTTCTTGTGCTGACATTTGTTGACAGAGTATCTTGGAAAGGCCCTTTCTCTGGAGAAATTGAAGAGATGAGAGCACTGCACAGGCTCCTGTGAAGATTGCTGCCAGCGCATCTGAAGCCATTCCGTGTTGATGCAGAAACTAGAGTTATGCTGAAGCCTGAAGCTTTGTCTCTCTCTTTTTTTTTTTAATAAATTTATTTATTTTAGTTGGGGGCTAATTACTTTACAATATTGTAGTGGTTTTTGCCATACATTGACATGAATCAGCCACGGGTTTACATGTGTTCCCCATCCTGAACCCCCTTCCCACCTCCCTCCCTATCCCATCCCTCTGGGTCTCTTTCAAATTCCATATATGTGCATTAGTGTACTGTGTTGGTGTTTTTCTTTCTGGCTTACTTCACTCTGTATAATGGGCTCCAGTTTCATCCATCTCAATAGAACTGATTCAAATGTATTCTTTTTAATGGCTGAGTAATATTCCATTGAAGCTTTGTCTCTTGACCCAACCTGCAGATCCAAGCTGTGTTGCCAAACATCTGTTTTAGGGGCTCCATCTGAGCAGGAAGTACTATTGTTTACCTTTTTTGGCCAGAAGAGTTTTCACCATTGGTTGCTTTTTACAGTTTCCAAAAGATGCTTTCAGAATAGGCTTTAACACCATCAGCACACAGCAAGCGAAAGCCAGGAGTTGGCTTCACTGCAGGGTAGTCATTCATCTTACTGAAAACTAAAAGAAGTGATATTACCACCAAGTTCAGTTGCAGTGCCCCCTCTTAAAGCACTGGAAGACACGTAGGCGGTTCTGGACTGGATGGCACTCTTCAGCAGGAGGACTCCTTCCCTCCCTTCCTGGGCACTAATCTGCAGACCAGCTCAGTCAGGGCAGGTGGCGTCTTCAAGGTCTCTCCAGCTGTGAATGTTTTCTTCCTCCTTTGCAATGTGATAAGTAGCCTTATGGCTGCTTCAGAAAGCAGGGCTGTTTGGAGGCAACTCTGTTTTTCTTAAGCAGCCTACTCAAAAAGAAGATCTTGTTTGCCTGAAATATTTGTTGTTTGAAACATTGTAAGGCACTCCTTGAATTTTATTGCTGTAAGCATCTATTGGCACATACCATGTGATAGAAATACCGTAGCTTTAGTTAATCATGGCAGTTATAAAAGTGAAAACTGAAGGCTTGTCAGCATCAGCATACTTTTTTTCTCTGACAGTTTCCTGATAGATTAAAAATAATGCTAATGGCAGGATATGTCTTTAACTCATTGGAGAACTTCTGGATATCATCACATGGCAAGGAGGATGACTGTTTATTATTTGACCATGCAGTGTATAACGTGGCATTAAGGATGATTTTATATTATTTGCCCACCTACATTAGCATCTGATGCTGTCTCACTTTTATTTGAAGTGAAATATGACATTGTTTAAAGGAACAGAAAAAAAAAATCAAAGAAAAATTACTTGCAAATTCACAGTGCACATCAAGGGAACCTCCTAGTGGTACAAAGTCTTAATGTCATTTACTTTAGACCGGTTCAGCGAAGAAGGACATTTTGCTTAGAGGAGATGGTATAATTGTATTTTTAAATATTTAAAAGATTATTTTAGAGAAGGTGAATAATATTCTGTTTTGTTAAGTCCAGAAGTTATAAGGACTAACTGATGAATATTGTAGAAAGGCCTGTTTCCACTCAAGGTAAGGCATTTTTGAATATTCAGGTCCCCCCATCAATAAACGGGCACTTTACAAAGCTTCCTCCACTTGGAAGTATTAGTAATGTGTCTTTGCCACTGTTCGAACAGCTGGCCTGTATTGTGACTTCTACTGTCTTGTTCCTCAGTTCTTTGGCTGTGAGGTCACTCACTTCAGGAGGGTGCTGGAGCTCTGCTCATACGGGGTCTCGGGAGCTGGGCCAGAGGGGCGGCTGTGGCCTCGACCAGGGGCCCGGTTCCTCCGTGCTGCATCCTCCTCACCTGTAGAGTGGGGGTCACCCCCTCACCCCCTCGTGGGGACACTGTAGGGATCTCAGAGTGTCTCTGAAGTGCAGATCCTGTAAAGTGGGGGTCACCCCCTCACCCCCTCGTGGGGACGCTGTAGGGATCTCAGAGTTTGTCTCTGAAGTGCAGATCCTGTAAAGTGGGGGTCACCCCCTCACCCCCTCGTGGGGACGCTGTATGGATCTCAGAGTTTGTCTCTGAAGTGCCAGACCCTCTAAAGTGGGGGGTCACCCCCTCACCCCCTTGTGGGGACGATGTAGGGATCTCAGAGTTTGTCTCTGAAGTGCCAGATCCTCTAAAGTGGGGGTCACCCCCTCACCCCCTTGTGGGGACGCTGTAGGGATCTCAGAGTTTGTCTCTGAAGTGCAGATGCTCTAAAGTGGGGGTGCTGTAGGGATCTCAGAGTTTGTCTCTGAAGTGCAGATCCTCAGGAGGTAGGTGCTCACACCCTGCGGTCTGTCGGCCATGTTGGTCAGCACCTGCGCTGAAGGACACACATGAGCACTGGGAAGAAGTTCACAGCCATCTTCCCATGATGTTGTAGAAAGATTTTCTTTGTTGGAGAAGATAGACGGGTAACAATTTCTGAGGACCATAACACTCTGGAGACAGGAATCTCAGAGCAGAAATTTAGGGCAGGTGCCTTGTGTGTGTCGGGGAACACAGAAACCGCATTGTACTTGTAGAGGACTTGACTTTTCTGGGTTTCTGTAGAACTTCACTCCATGGAGGTATAGTAAGTTCTCTTCATTACAATCTTTTCCAGCTTCATTTCACTGCTTCTGAATAGATTGTTAGGTTCTAACAATCCTTTGACATTTTTTTTTTTGGTTCACTTCTGCCTTACTAAACTCTCAATCTGTAATCATTTTATTTATGATACAAGACATAACCCATTTGTTAACTTTTTCTTCAGGCCAGAGTATGTTCAGTATGTTTATGGTGTAGATTTTATTAAAACCCACACCATCCGATTTCTAGCGCTCATGAAGAATGTCTCTTTTTAAAAGGAAATCACTTATGGTTAATTGTGTAGTCCTTGGAGTCACACCGCTTTCATTTGAATCAGTTCTGCCACTTTTTACCCAAGTATTCTGGCCACTTCCTTTCGGTAATTCCATTTTGCACTTCCATCTGCAAAATAGAATTACTGATAGTACCAGCTTCACTGGCTGTTCCGAGAAGCGAGCGAGTCATTGTGTGGAATGTGTCTAGCACAGAGCCTGCATCGCCGGGTCCTTAATGAGTGTTTTTCCTTCCTTCTCAGGAATGTCACCCCCATTCTCTCTCCATCGTATGTCATGAGTCACACTCATTTACTTCCTCAAGCCCTGAACCAAATAACGTCCACAGTGTAAGAGCCCATCCCTTTGCTGTTGCTGTTCAGTCGCTCAGTTGTGTCCGACTCTTTGAGACCCCATGGACTGCAGCACGCCAGGCCTCCCTCTCCATCACCAACTCCTAGAGTCCACCCAAACCTATGTCCATTGAGTCGGTGATGCCATCCAACCATCTCATCCTCTGTCGTCCCCTTCTCCTCCCGCCTTCTGTCTTTCGCAGCATCAGGGTCTTTTTCAGTGAATCGGCTCTGAGCATCAGGTGACCAAAGCATTGGAGCCTCAGCTTCAGCATCAGTCCTTCCAATGAATATTTAGGCTCTTCCCTTAAAACTGCCTTATTTGTGGGTAGATTGGAACAGGATTATATGCTAAACACTGTTGAGGTGTGGGCAGAGTCTGAGGAAGCATGGGTCTGGATCAGAACTCAGACCAGCTCCAGAATGGTCTTGATGAAAGCACTTCAGAAGTGGGGCCGGTCTCAACCATCCCGGGAGGTGTTTGCATTTTGAGAAGGGAAGAGACTTGATACCTTGTAGGGATGAATTGGGGACCTACTCCTTCCCTTTGTCAGTTTTTTTGTCTGCCTTCCTCCTCCTCCTTCCTCCTGCCTCTTCCTGGCCTTTCTCTGCTTCTCTGGGTAAATAAGCACAGATATCTGCTCTGGGCACAGGATCCAGTGTGGCCCCAATGCCTCCACATAGAGCGGAGTGGCCCTGTACACAGGATTTGCCCAGCTGAGCCCAAACTTAGGGAACATGTGGCAAGGTTCACCTGCTAACTTGTGAACTGCTGCCAGAGCTGTAAAGGGAATTCTGTTGGTATTGCTTCCTATTTAGGGTCTTTTACAGTCTTCCGTGGTGGCTCAGACGGTAAAGAATCTGCCTGCAATGCAGGAGAGACACCCAGGTTCGATCCCTGGGTCAGGAATCTGAAGATCTCTTTTGTTTGTACAAGGTCAGCTTATGTTGCTTTAGACTTTTTAAAATAGGTATAGAGGAGTACTTGAGATACTTGATTCACGCGTGTGGATGAGATTTGTTTTTAGATTCTCGTTAAGAACTATTTTTATTTGTTTACAGAAGTAGCAAAACCTAGAGGGTTTATGTGACGTCTAAAACGTCCTGGTTGTTCAGAACTGGACTCTGGTTAACTGACTGTAATAACAGTAGTTTCCTACAGCTAAAAATACCGAGGCGAGAAGGACGGTAAAAGAGGGAAAGCCTCACTTCACCAGCACTGGGGAGACACCTGCGTCCTGAGGGTTAGCCCTGGACAGGTGTCTGGCACACACTTGAGGAAGCCTGTGAAAGAGCTCTCAGAAACAGTACTAAGGGCGCCTTTTCATTCAGGGAGCGTTCCTTCATGCACTGTTAACCTTCAGTCTGTGCTCCGTGACCATTCCGCCTGGGTAGCCTTTTAATAACTTCTGATTTTTTCTTCTCATTTTCAGCATACGGAAAAGTGTTTCTCGTCCGTAAAATAAGTGGTCACGATGCTGGAAAGCTGTACGCCATGAAGGTTCTGAAGAAGGCCACCATCGTGCAGAAGGCCAAGACCACGGAGCACACGCGCACGGAGCGGCAGGTGCTGGAGCACGTCCGGCAGTCGCCCTTCCTGGTGACCCTGCACTATGCCTTCCAGACGGAGACCAAGCTCCACCTCATCCTAGGTGAGTGCCGCTTCTCGGCTCCGGCTTGTCCCGCAGACTCTGGGCCCTGAGTTGGAACCTGCCCGAAGGGCGGCACTCTTCGGACTTAGAAGAATTCCTGGTGGTCCAGTGCTTAAGACCTTGCCTTCCAAACAGGGGGTGAGGGTTTGAGCCCTGGTCGGGGAACTAAGACCCCACGTGCCTCACGGCCAGAAAAACAAGGACATGAGTGACAGAAGCGATGCGGTGACGCATTCAACAAAAGCTGTAAAAACGGCCCACATCAAACCAAAAACTCGTCAAAAACAAAAGAAGAGATGGAATCTTTTGACTTCCGTTCTTGTCTCCATGGTGGCATTTCCTTGAGCATCCTGAATTGCTCTGGATCTGGGGCCTCCTGGCCTGAAGGAATTGGTGTGCCTCTTTTTCACACTCCCTTTTTAATCTTGAACACTGGAGTCACTTGGGTGGCTGCTTCCCTGGGCAGTAAATTCCATTCAGATGTGAGGAGCTGAATGGGAAACTGGGCCACAGTTCTCAGGAACATACAGGTTTCGGCCAACAAGGGTATATTTATGGAAATCAATAATTAGGAAAAAGAAAAGATTTTTCTTAGAGATGCTTTGCTTTTCTAGTGAAAAGCCTGGTTTTAAGGGAGATCTCCACGAGTCAGTCAGTACTCTGCTCAGTCCCATTCCCACCCACAGACACTGTCTGAATCCTTTCCTTCATGGACTGCAGCCCACCAGGCTCCTCTTTCCATGGAACTTTCTAGGCAAGAATATGGGAGTGGGTTGCCATTCCCTTCTCCAGGGGATCTTCCCGACCAGAATACCAGGGGATCAAACCCTGGTATCCTGCATGGCAGGCAGATTCTTCACCACCTCAGCTGCCCGGGAAGCCCCATCAAACAGAGTTGGACTACTGTACGTAGGTGGACTTCAGAAATGGCCTCTGTGCACATGGCCGGATTTCTTTTCTGAAAAGTTGTACGGTTCTCTCGTCTGCTGGAAGTCAATGGCAGTACTTCTGGCGTTACTCTCCTCCATCATAGACTATATCTTCTGCTAGTTTTAGTCCCATCCTTGTGAGAACTTGGCTTATGTGTTATAATACCCTGGTGTTGATCTCTTGTGAGGATTAGATGAGGCGCAGTTTCGCACGCAGTGCTCTGTCAGCATTAGCTGGTTCTTTGGTTCCCTCGTTGTGCTGGCCCTCTGCGGGGTGTTGTCCTGGTTATCACTGACCCCCACAGCAGCCCTGCGGAGTCCTCGCATTAGAGGGGGTGAGGTTCTGGAAGCTGCATTTCCTGCAGTCATATCTCGTATAAGCTTGAGAATGAAGATCGGAACTCAGAGCTGAATTGTTGCGAAGTCTGTCCAACAGTGCACCTTCTTTTCTTCGATTATTAGTGGTACAAACAGACTTTTTAGTATGTATTTGGCAACTTTATCAAATGCTCTTATTTTGAAAATTATACTGTTATTAATGCTGCCTAAAATTGCATTTCACTTTTGGAGGCCCAGTTTGCAATGCTTAGCATCCTCTAACCATCCCAAATCGTTTAGACACGTAGGCCACAGTTTCTCTGTCTGGGCAGGGTCCCGACTCAAGTGACCATCTGCCTGGTGTCTCAGGCCTTCAGTCTCCTCCTGTGTGTATCTGTTCAGCTTTGCTATTTACTGATTTTTAAATACAATTCCTTCTGTATTTTTCCCCAGTAGCGTATAGTGGACAAGGCATTGTGATACAATGGTTTCAGCATTTTAGCAGTGGAACCCTTCGCTCAAGTGCAAACACACACCTTCAATTGGAAACAGAAATGAGGAGTGATGCTTGAATGTGAGTCTCAGGGCACCATACCCTGCGGTTTATTTCCGGTCCTCGCCCAGCCACAATTGCCATGGAAGCCTCAGGGAGTCTAGGAAGACTTGCTATAAATGATTCTCTTGTTCAGCGAACAAGATTTCACAGTAAACCTGCTCATGACAGTTAAATCAGACGCCTGAGCTCGTACAACCAGCGCGAGCCCCGAGCGGGAGCGGGACTCCTGGGCTGTGTGCCCCGGCTGCTCTCCAGCCTCCCTCTCCTCGGTTCCCTGACCATACTGTGCTCCGTCTGTTTAAGCTGTCCGTTGTAAATAGTGTAGTTTTTATAAGGAATACTTTTAACCTCAGAGTAGATGAGTGGAATATTTTGGTTTTGATTAGAGAACAGTCCTTGATAACGTTGCTCTTTTTGTTGCTGCTTCTCTGTTACTTTCGCTCTCTGTCGGTGGCCCACAGGTAAATAAATACGACCCCGAACGAGAAAGCGCATCTCTTCTGGCAGCTCAGGAGCAGAATGTAGACTGGCCCGTGGGCGTGTCCCCCCGTGGGTGAGGCAGGCCCACGTTTAGAAAGCTGCCCTCTGCCTCCTCTCCCCGTGGGTGCCTTTACCCTCACCCTCTTTGTGCATGCTTGTACTTGCTATTTGACTCTAAAGACAGAACTTTTCAGAAATCTTGAACGGGACTTTGTTAAACTTTATTTTTTGTTTTTTTATTTTCTGGTTATGTTATTTGTTTGGAGTGCTTGGAACGCATGCTAGGTCAGTCCTCCAAATACTGTCTCAGTCTGCCAGGGCCATCATAACAAAATATAAGACCAGGTGGCTGAATAAGCAGAAATTTCTTCTTTCTCAGCTCCGGTGCCTGGAAGTGAGCCCCACGGGGCCAGCGGGAGTGGCTTGCCGTGCAGGCCGTGAGGAGAGGGTCTGGCCCAGCCTCTCCCAGGCTCTTGGAGGCCCCCTTACCGCCTCTGCACGCGGCGGACCCTCTGTGCAGAAGCGCCTCTAGTGTTGCTTTTTGTGTTCAAATTTTCTCTTCTGGTGAGGACACGAGTCAGATTGGATGACGGCTTACCCTGATGGCCTCATTTTAATAACTTAATTACCTCCTTAAAGGCCCTGACTACCGATACAGTCACATCTGACTTACTGGGGGTAAGACTTCAATATGCGAATTTGGAGGAGACAGTTTCAGCCCGTAACTGTCTTTAAAGGTGTGTTGATTAACTTTATCTAGCTTTTGTGTACTGTTACAGATTAATAGCAAGAGTTCGCACGTCAAGCAAGCTTTTCAGGGGTCCAGCTGGCTGACCTTTGTTCTGATGAATAAACAAACATTATAGACTGTTTAAAACACTTCATTGTTACTACAGAAGCAGATCTATGCACGTAGAAACTATGGCTAAACAAAAGCAAACCATTTTCACGACCCAGAGTTCACTTCATTACGCGTCTCTCTCTGTTGTGCCTTAGTGTGTTCTTCTGGGTCTTTTCGTCTGTGTCTCTGCTTGCGTGTGTACGTTATTCAGATGGCGCTGTCCTGTACAAAGGATTGGTATCCAGCTTTTTCTTTTTTTTTGCTATATTAATGATGTCTGTCTTTCCTGGTTAATAAATTTTCATTTCACTTAATATCCGGTGATACTCATTGTTTACTGCCGCATAACTAAAATTTCGTTGCTTAAACGGTAATGTGTTCCCTTGTGATGCTCTGGGTTGGCTGGACTTGCTCATGTGGCAGAGAGTTGGAGGGTTGGCTGGGCTTGAGGGCTGAGCTGGTGTCATTCCCATGTCTGAAGGTTGGTGCTGCTCTCGGCTGAGACACTCTCCTCCTCTCCACGTGGCTCTCACCCCCCAGTGCAGTAGATCAGCTTCTTCCCATCGTGGCCGCCTCGGGGCAGCTCATGCAGAGAGCCAGGAGGGCCAAGGGCGGGCTTGCAAGGTGCTCTGAGGCCAGGCTCTGAAGCTCACACAGCCTCACTTCCAGCGCAGAACCAGCCCAGGTTTAATGAGTGGGCAAACAGACTTGACTTCTTGTCATGCCTTTTTTAAAAAATAATATTTTCTTACACACATATATATAATTGACATACAGCATCGTATATTATATATTATAATTGGCATACAATATTACTGTAAATTAACTTCAGATGTACAACATAATGATTTGATACTTGTGTGTATTGCAGAACAGTCACCGCAATAAGTCTGGTTAACACCCATCACCACCCATAGTTATGGAATTATTTGTTGTTGTTGTGATGAGAACTTTGAAGGTTTACTCTTTTAGGAACTTTCAAGTATGCAATCCAGTGTTGTTAACTATAGCCACTGTGCTGTACATTACATTCCCATAACTGATTTATCACTGGAGGTTTGCACCTTTTGACTGCCTTCACCCGTCTCACCCACACCCCGAGCTCCCACCTCTGGCAGCTGTCAGTCTGCCCTTTTTTTGTTTGTTTCTTCATTTTAGATTCCACATATAAGTGAGATCATATGGTATTTGTCTTTCTGTTTGCCTTATTTCACTTAGCATAATGCCCTCAAGATTCATCCATGATGTCGTAAATGGCAAGATTTCATCTTTATGGCCAGATGATATTCCATTTTGTATATGTGTAGAAATACACACAGACATGCACACACACACAAACTACATTTTCTCTGTTCCATCATTCATTCATTAATGGGCACTTAGGTTGGTTCTCTCCCGTTATAAATAATGCTGCGGTGAGCATGAGGGTGCACATGTCTTTTCAAATTAGTGCGTTTGTTTTCTTCACCTGAACACTCAGAAGTGGGATTGCAAGGTCATATGGTAGGTCTATTTTTAATTTTTTGAAGAACCTCCATACTGTTTTCAGAGAAGGCGATGACACCCCACTCCAGTACTCATGCTTGGAAAATCCCATGGATGGAGGAGCCTGGTAGGCTACAGTCCATGGGGTCGCGAAGAGTCAGACACGACTTAAGCGACTTAGCAGCAGCAGCAGCAGCATACTGCTTTGCATCATGGCTGTACCAATTTACATTCCCACCAACCGTGCACAAGGGTTCCCTTCTCTCCACATCCTCAGTAGACTTTGCTTCGTAATGTGGTGACTACGAAGAATTTGTGGCCATCTACCACACAAGTGTGTATTCACATTTCACTCATTGTCCCGTAAAATCCTTTGCAGCTGATTTGTTGAAACCAGGAGCACTCACTCGGTTATGTGCTTGAAGTCTCTTAATTTTGAACGCTCCCTTTTCTAAATCCTTGGTTTATTGATCTGAAAACATATAGTGCCTTTACCTTATTCCTCTGCTGAATTCCAGTATTTGGGAAATTGGAGCTCAAGTCTTGATAAATGGACATTAGATATTTTTGCTGGAACACACCATATCACAGTGGAGAAACCTATAATCTGGTTGTTGGTGATGCTAAGACTAAGTTACAGAAGTGATAATCTGATCTGTTTGTAATAGAGTTATGTTTTTTTTCCTTAGAAGTGAAAATAAGCTGTGATGTTTTGATACTTTATGGTTTTAACATTTAACACTTCATAATTCATTGCTTAAATCAACTGTTTCATCATGAGTTACAGAATTGTTTGTTGTTCTGTGATGAGAATGTTAAAGGCTTACTCTCTCAGAAACTTTCAAATATGCAGTCCAGTGTTATTAACTGTAGTCACCCTGCTATACATTATATCCCTATAACTGATTTATTTTATAATTGGAGTTTTGAACCTTTTGACTAAAGGGTGATTTTTCTAAATCAATCATTTCTCCTACATCTATTAGTTGGCATTCTTCTGAAGAAGTATGACTTTGTCTCATCTGCTGTAACTTTTTGTTTACCCTGAGATCCTGAGGTACAGTTTCTAATGGAAAGGCCAGATGCAGTCCCTTTAATTGCCAGTATTCAAAGAAAGAAGTTAAAGAATTCAAATGGTACTGTGTTTCAGGATCCCTGATAATCAGTTGTCTTGGGCATAACCAGAGGTAGCCTGCTCCGTGTACTGTTCTGACCTTTCCTGTTTTCACTTCACAGTGTATCCTGTGGTTTACTCTTTATTAATTTGTGAAGATCTTCCCCATTCTTTTTCATCCCTGCATAGTATTCCGTTCCATTACACAGCACACCTAACCAGTTCTCTAGGATTGGATCCTTGGGTTGTTTCCAGTCTTATATTTTGATGATCCAGAGTATACAACTTGTACGTGTCATTTCCCACTTGCATAGGAAAAAAACTGTAGCCTTACTTCCTGGGAAAAGGTTGCTCGATCATATTTTTGCCATCTGTGATTTCACATATACCTTCACACAGGGGCTGTGCCGTTCACACTCCACTAGAATTGTGTTAGAGTGCCTGTTTCTCCACAAGGCATATTCTCAAACTTCTGGATATCTATCTGTCTCATAGATAGGTGGTGTCTCAGTTAGAGTTAATTTGAATTTTTTTAGTGAGGTTGAATACATTTTCATATGTTTAAAAGGTCAATTGTCTTTTTCTGCAAATTGTCTGTTTGTTCCCTTTGCCCATTTGTTTTCATCTCAGTTTTCTAGGAGCTTTTAGATTAATCATTTGTCTTATTCATAGTAAATCCTTCCCTATTTCCCACTTTTCTTTAGACCTCATGATGTTTTTACCATGTAAAACTTAATTAAATTTATATGGAGTAGAATTTGTTAAAAAGATCTTTATGGCTTGTGGATTTTAAGTCATAGTTAGAAAGATCTCAAACTCCTGAGGTTATAAAGGAATTCACCAGTAATTTTTCCAGTGCTTGTATGGTTTTATTTTTTGCATGGAGAACATCCCAACACCATATACTAAAAAGTCCAGGTTTACAGTGACTTGAGGTGCTGCCTTTTACATATCTTAAATTCTCATATATATTCATGTCTTTCCTGACTGGCTGGCTGTTTTGTTGAATCATATGCCATTACCACACTGTTTTAGTTTATCAAAGTTTTACAATATGTTTTAAGACTCAGAAAGGCTAGACCCCCCTTGTCTTTCATCTCTGTTATTTTTCAGAGTTTTGGGGGTGTTCCATCATGTTGGTTTACTTTTGATGTGAACTTTAGAATCAAATTGTCTAGTTTTGGAGGGGGACTTGTTTGGGTGTTTTTAATTGCAGTTGTCTTAAATTTTAAAAAAGTAATTTTGGGAGAATTGGTATTTGTATGATATTGGTTATTCCCGTTCAGGAACGTGATACGTCTTCTCGTATGTTGACGTCTACTTCTGACTCCTTCAGGAGTGTTTGATTATTTTTCTCCTGCTCATGTGTCCTGTCAGTCTCAGTCAGTCGGTCATCTGTTGCTGTTGTCAGTAGGGTCTCCCTTCCCACCGTATCTTCTAGCTGTTTGTTGTCGTGCGTTCATTAGCCTCTTGGTTTCTAACTATACTTGGTGCTTGTGCCCATGCTGTCTCTCGGCCTGCGTGCAGCATGCTGTTTGGTGTGTATGGGCTTTCTTAGGCGCGAAGTTTTACAGAGGGAGTAGGTCGTGGAGATTTAGAGTCATTCTGTCCTTTAAGATGTTTTGGGAGCAGACAGGGAAATTCAGGTCTAGGTTGCCATCATGCTTCGACTAGGATTCATGGCTCACTGGAGATTACCAGGCTTGTTCCTTTGGGATAAAATTTGTCTGCTTGGCACAGGCTTCTCCAAATGATAAGACTGTTAAAATGTTAGTATTGTCTTGACAGATGCCGTCTTTGACATTTGCCAGATGTGGTGCGTGGCGTTTCTCTCGGAGCCGCGCATGTGCGGCCGTGCCCCACAGGGCGCCTTGCTTGTACCTGCCTCTGTCCGCTTGCATTATGTGCGCTGTCCTCGAAATCAGGGGTCAGCGGCAGTGGACTCAGTTTGACCTCTGGACTGTAATTTGTTGACCCCTGCAGTTATAAGTCATCTGTTATAAGTCACATCTATGTTTTTTCTTTAAATTCTACATCATTAATATCAGTTAGGCTTTGTTTTAATTTATATCTAATGGCATCATATAGATTTGATGGATATTTTTCCCTTATTTTTAGCCTTTCCAAATCTTATAACGTGGAGCCCATTCCTCTTTTTATAAGTTTTTCTTTATCTCTCTCTGCCTGCTTACAGCAAGAAATATAAACATATTTTCATCTGTTTTCTCTCTCTCTCTTAAAACTTGTATTCATTTCAGCTGTCAGTGGAAGGGAATTCTATGTAGAAAATCTGGAAAAACAATTTTTCTTTGTTTGTTAGTTATAATTTTGTCAAAACACCAGCTGATCTTTGACTGTGTAAACTGTTAGATTAATCAGTAGAATTCATAAGACGCTAAAGAAGCAAATCACGGAGGTCCTTATAAAGGTGATGTGAAGGAGCACTCTCGGTAATGAATGCCACCCCTGCCTTCCAAACAGTTCTGTCATCATGAGTCACCCTTTCAACAAGAGCTCAAAGGTATTTAAGACATTAAAGTTTCACTTTCGAGTATTAATTTCACCTCAGAAATAGCAGGGGTGAGGATACTTGCTGAGACGGTGACAGTGAGAATGGTTCATGATCCATTGGCATCTATAGCGTAAGCAAAACAGACAGTAACTGAAGGAGCTTCCTCACTAAATATGACTAACTCATAGCACTGATAAATAGCTGTGCCAGCTGTGCCTTAGAACTTCATAATGATTTTGCTGCCCTGGAATGCATTTGCAAGAGGTACCATTAGAATGTTGAGCTAAAACCAGAAGAAAAAGTGCGATGACTCCGGCATGACATTAAAAAGAAATTCCCTTCAGGTGTGTGTGATCCATGGCGTGGAGCCTGCACCCTAGATTCAGGAGGAGGAAAAGGAGCAATCAGGCGCCGTTCAGCGGGGAGGAAGCGCAGGGGGAGTACGGACCGGGACACGTGGGTTGATGGAGGCGAGGGGTCCCGAAGGAGGAGGAGAATCTGTAGGAAAAAAGAATAAGATGGAGAACAGGACCTGGCTGGGGATGAGGAGGTCCTGAATGATGGGGAAGTGTGGAATAATGGCAGTTAGCTCTTTGGAAGTTGCTACCATAAGAAGAAATATGAACCAGAGAAGTTCTAAAGAGAATTTGAGATAAAAAGGCTAGTTGACTGGAGATGGGTCAGAGTGTTGCTAGATTTAAGGAGGTGTTTGGAGAGTGAAAGTGAAGCTCAGAATCTTTCTTTGGACGCAGGAGACCCAGGATTTAGCCCTTCTTCAGTCTACTGGCTGCTTCCTGCCCTGCCAGCAGATTTCCACGTGATCGCATGATCGCGTGAACAAGATGGAGCCTTGGAAAGCGGGCCAGGTCCTTGCATGGTTACCTTCTGCATCCTCAGTGGGAAATGACGCCATCAGGTCGTGTCTGCAGTTTTCAGTGATACTCCCAAGCTCAGTGTCTCCCGTGGACTCCAGTTTCTCCATCTGTTAACAGAAGCACGTGTAACTCTGACAGTAGGGCTTCCCTGTTGGTCTGGGGGTTGAGTCTGCCTGCCCGCGCAGGCAGGAAGATTCCCTGTGCTGCAGCCACGTGGCCCCCGTGCTGTATCGACTGACCCCGCACGCCGCGACCCACGGGGCCCACGGGCCGTACCGACTGACCCCTCGTGCTGCAGCTACTGAGGCCTGAGTCTGGGGCACAGCGGGAGGAGCCACCATTCACCACAGCTAAGACCCAGAGCAGCCAAAAATAAATAATGTTTTAAGAAAAATGAACCACGACCAAAGAGGTTCAGCATGAAGTCAAGTTGGCTATGCAGGGGTCTTAAGTAGCTCAAATTATCTTCAGCTAACAATATATGTTTCTTCTCGACAAAGTGAATTTTTCCATGTTTTTAATGCCCTAATGGCGTAGCTTCTCAACAGTGATGTTAATAGTGTGATTAGAAAAAGTTGTTGCAAATACTTAGAGGTGACTTTGAACACCTAATTTTTTTGTTTTGAAATATAAATAATATTTACTTTAAAATCAATAATTTTGATTGAAAACATATGTTACTTGTCCTAATGTTAATTCCATAAGATATATTTGCCTTAGTCCCTTGGACTGCAAAGAGATCAAACCAGTCAATCCTAAAGGAAATCAGTCCTGAATATTCATTGGAAGGATTGATGCTGAAGCTGAAGCTCCAAGACTTTGGCCCCTGATGCAAAGAACTGATTCACTGGAGAAGACCCTGATGCTGGGAAAGATTGAAGGCAGGAGGAGAAGGGGACAACAGAGGATGAGATGGTTCAGTGGTAGTATCACCGACTCGATGGACATGAGTTTGAGCAAGCTCTGGGAGTTGATGAAAAACAGGGAAGCCTGGTGTGCTGCAATCCGTGGGGTCTCAAACAGTTGGACACGACTGAGCGACTGAACTGAACTGATAGACGTGTTATGTTAGTTTAAGGTACTCAATTTGGTATATGTATATAGGGCTTCCCGGGTGGTGCTAGTGGTAAAGAACCCACTTGCCAGTGCAGAAGACATAAGAGACGCGGGTTTAATCCCTGGGTCGGGAAGATCCCCTGCAGGAGGGCACGGCAACCCACTCCAGTATTCTTGCCTGAAGAATCCCATGCACAAAGGAGCCTGGTGGGCCCCAGTCCAAAGGGTCACGTAGAGTCAGATACAACTCAGCAATCAGGCACCCATACACGCAAGGCAGGTCATGCAGGGTCTTTAGATTCCAGACCCAAGTGGACTTGGATTTAAATTTCAGCTTCATCTCTTAATAACTGTGAGATCTTGAGCAAGTCACTTGGTTACAAGCATGATCTACAAATTACTGATCTATTAGCCTTTTCCGCATAACACACTACCCCAAATTAAATGGGTTTAACGTGCCCATTTGTGGGGACTCCTTTGGGCTGGACCGCTGAGGCTTTTACTGTGCTAGTCTCACTTTGCTCTGCTTGCAATATCCTTTCTCTTGGTTTGCAAAGTATCCGTTTACTTTAGTAACAGAAGGCTGTTTTAAGCCTTAGCCTGTGCTGGTGTGGGCGTGGAAGTTGAACTGCTCTGTTCAGAAGTGAAGAGAGGCCCTGGTAGGCAGGGTAACAGCCATCCCAAGACGCTGGCATTCTCTTCTTCAGAACTTGTGAGCATGTTGGGTTACATGACAAACAAATGAAGAGAATTAAGGTTGCAGATGTAATGAAAGTTATTAGTCAGCTGACCTTAAAATAAGGAGGTTATCCTGGATCATCTGGGTGGGGAGGAGGGGAGAGGAGGAGTCGGGTGGAGATGTGCCTGCAGAAGGGGTTAGGGTGACACAGTGTGAGAGGCGATGCAACCGCCTCGCTTGCTTGGACGATGGAGGGAGGGGCGGCGAGTCAGGGCGTGCGGGCCGCCTCTTCAGTGCTGGAAAAGGCAAGGAGCAGGTTTTCCCCGAACCCCCAGAATAGATGCAGCTCTGCGGGCACCTCAATTTTAGCCCAGTGACACCCGCACCGGACTTCTCATCTACAACAGAAAGCAATAAGGGTCTTATTTTAGGCCACCAAGACTAGTAAATTGTTATAGCTGCAGTGGAAAGAGAGCAGAGAGGATGCAAGGAGCGAATCAGGCCGGTGGACCACTCTTTAAAGAGCTTTTGCTGGGAGAGGAAGAAGCAAGAGAAGATGGGATATGTGGGACTTAGGGAGGATGCTCGTGTCTGAAAGTGGGTGAGATTTTGTGACTTTGAATTTTCACATTATTTGTGTGATTTCTGTGTTATTTTTATGCTTCTTAGAAACACACTCCAGCTACTGTCACATAAAAATCTTTAAAGGCAATCTCTTTGCATTTGAATAAAAGCAGGCTATCTCTGCAATTTTAAAACTTGAGGATTGCACTAAAATATCAGTTATTTAAGAAAACTTCTCTTTTGCTTAATACTGACTAAAACTGATTAGACTCTGTGGTACTTTGTAGAAATATATGTGAAACATTTATAAGCTGTGAAATTATGCTTACATTGAGAGAACAGATGTCAGGACACCATATATTTGAATTTTATTTTAAAATTATCATTAAATATGTCATTGTTTTTTAGTTCTATAAATTGTAACTTACGTCTGTAAATAATAACAGTAGTTAATAGTCATTTTTAAAAAATGGTTACTGTCTGTTTGGCCCAAGTTTAACTCTGAAGAGCTCATTTAATCCCCATGACAGTCTTATGTGTGATGGAATTATTTGTATTCACATTTTATAGATACAGAGTATGAGCCATTCTACACATAAAGATCATCACTTGGCAACTACACATGAATGAATTGAAATATAATCATTTTCATATAGGAAGTTCCCTTTAGTTTAATCAAGGAACCAGTAGTCTATACAGGCATCATGTAAGGTATTCTGTTGTATGGGCTCTAAATAAATCTCAGTATAATTTTAAGTTGGTAAATGTTTTATAAAAGTCACCTTGATGAAATGTGCCTCATCGCTCCAGAGAACATATCATACTTATTCACTGGTTTATTTATAATTATTGTCGCGAAGACATGCTGTTGATGGTCCCCTTCTCTTCTTCTGTTAGGAACAGAATATATTTTAAGACTTATTTGAACATTTCTAGGAGGGAAGAGATCAGAGTTTAAGTGAGAGATTCATCAGGAAAGGTGTTTTTAGCATATGATTGTTGCTGTTTAGTTGTTAAGTCATGTCTCTCTTTTGGGACCCCCATGGACTGGAAGCCCGCCAGACTCCTCTGTCCATAGGATTTCCCAGGCAAGAATGCTGGAGTGGGTTGCCATTTCCTTCTCTAGGGGATCTTCCCGACCCAGGGATCGAACCTGAGTCTCTGGTGTCTTCTGCATTGGCAGGTAGGTTCTTTGCCCCTGAGCCACCAGGGAAACCTTATAAAGTTATTATCGGTTCCCTTTTCCTTTTCCAGGACAGTGGTCCTGTCCACTGGTCCATCTAAATTGCAGTTTTCAGCTATTACAATATGTAACTCGTTCTTTCTACTTTTCCTGTTAATAAACTCAAGGTGAAAAGTCTACCCTCTTTCTCCTGTGTGGCTACAGCAGCTGGTAAGCAGAGTATCGCACGTTTATTCAGTTCCTGCAGCCAGTATTGATGAATGCTTGATATTTGCTGGTGTCCGACCCTGTGCCTGGCAGCGGGAAAATTGCCCTGGGCCTTTGACCTGCCTCGTTGGTGCTAGATTGCAACTTTGGTTTCTGTCAGGAGACATTGAAATTAGCTTCTAGAATGAAAGGTAAAACACGTCGTTAGAGAAGTGTGAATCTATTTGTGGACCATGATCTCTGTGAAGCTTAAGTTTGTGTGAGTCTACTCTTTTAGAGGCTTTGGAGGTTTGTTTTTTTTAATATCTTTAGGATTTTAGAATGATTCTTCCCCTCCTTCACCCTCACTCTCTCCCTTGACTTCCTCTACCAGCCTCTCCATTGTGCTCTATGAATAATCCCGTGTGCACAAGCTCCTCACATCCTGACTAAGTGTGCCTTATTGATCTAAAATCAGACCTCCTGTCCTTGGAGGGTGGTACTTCTGCAGCAGGCCCTTTCACAGAAGACCATCCATTTCCCCATTCTAGTCCTTAACACTCAACCAAGTGATGATAGTCAGACGTCATTTAAAAGTTAACTGACTCCTGGACACATGCTTGCCTTTTCCAGTGATTTATTCTCCAGGTTTAGCTTTTCTTTCCTCCAGTTTCCTTCCATCCTCTCCACAGTTTTCGTAACCGTGTTGATAACCAGTTCAGCAGCATGCCATAGCTCTTTTTAAAAAACATACCTATTTTTGGCTGTGCTGGTCTTTGTTGCTGCATGCACGCTTTCTCTAGTTGCCCCAAGTCAGGGCTACTCTCGAGTTGGGGCTCGTGGGCTCAGTTGCCCCACGGCATGTGGGACCTTTCCGGACCAGGGATTGAACCAGTGTCGCTTGCGTTGCAAGGCAGGTTCTTAACCCCCAGAAGCCTAACCCACATTGGGCCGTATCGCTCAAACCAGTCACCTTCTAAGGCCTCACGGTCCGATGTCTTCCTTGACTGTAATCTTCCCTCCCTCTCTGTCACACTCCCTGAGTCTCTTCAGTTCTCATTGGCTCTGCCTTCCCTTGAGTCTTTCCTGCCCATTTACCTGCCCCGCCTTTGGGTGGTAGGTGTGTCCTTACAGGCCTGAAATCTGCCTGGTCTGGCACACGAGAATCACCTGCTGTGTGAACCTTCCTCCTCGCCTGACATGGAAGTTGATTTTGTTACTCTGCAAATTTTTCCCCCAATACCAGCTTTCTAAGCTTTCCTCATGTCTCCAAAATGTGGCAGCTGGGTCTGGCTGAGCTTCATGCTGGAGTCGCAGCAGACTCTCACAGGGGTCAGCAGATGTTGTGTGCCTCCCTTGTGATTTCCTCACCTCTGCTGCTTCCCAGCCCTGCAGCCCCTGCCGCCGTCTCCCCAGTCCACGGGCGCCCCCCCCCCCCCCCCCCCCGCGCGCTGTCTGACTGATGCCGACTGCTGCAGATGCTCGGGTTTTCTTCCCCTCTCCTTTCTTCTGCACCTTCAGGACTTCTGTATGTTGAAGTATGCCTGTCAAATTGGTAGAAATTAAAAATAATAGTAATATTAAGAGTTGGTGAGGGACTTCCCTGGTGGTCTAGTCGTTAAGACCCCACGCTTCCAGTGCAGGGGACGTGGGCTCGATCCCTGGTCAGGGGACTAAGGTCCTGCATGCCAAGCAGCCAAAAGTGATCACCATAATTGTGTTTAAATTAAAAAAAAAGATCAGTTTTAACAAAAAGAGTTGATGAGAACTTTGTTTTCTAAGGTGTCCATGCAGTGTTGGTAGGGAGTATAAATAACCTTTCTGAGGAAAGTACCTTTAACAATTGGCAGCAATTATTAAAATTAACAGGTACATATGTTTTGACTTAGGGTCAGAGACTAAAGAGCTCTGATATCTAATGTATATGTGATGAGAAGCCAGATCCTGGGCTGAGGAAGAATAGTTACAAAGAGCATTAGTGGGGCAAGTGACAAATTTTGAATAGAGAGTATAGATTAGATAATAGTATTTTTATCATAAAGTTTCTGATATTGATAATTGAGGCTATATGAAGGAGCATTTTTTTTTTTTTTTTTTTTTTTTTTAGTATTTGCACACTGAAGGATTTAGGAGCTTGATGTCTCCAACTTATTCTCAGTTGGTTCAGGGACATTATGTGCATGGATAAAAACACTCAGAATACTAAAGCAAATAAACAAAATGTAAAAAATTGATAAATTTTCATAATGGATATATGGGGATTCCTTTTGCTGTTATTGCAAGTACTTTTTGTAAGTTTGAAATTGTATCAAAATATTTAAAAAATGAAACCCACAGGGAAGGCATTATGGTCTAGGAAAAGCTTTGTAAATCAGGCCCAGATATAATGGACGATCTTAACCGTCCTTGACCAAGAGTATAATTCCAAGTTTCATGCCGCTCTTCCTTGTGATGTGAGCCTGTGGAACAAGATTAGAGAATAATTTTTCCAAAACAGCATTATCTGAGTTTATAGCTTTGTTTGCTGCAAAGTTTGCTCTTTGTCTGAAGTCATTATAGTATAATGAGAAAGATATATAGATTACATTTATTGTGCTGTGTGTAATATTTCTCACAATTGAACATATGGTGAGATTTGGACTGCAGACAGTTGGAGGTGCTACCCTCTGGCAAGAACCTAGAGCACAGCTCTTTGTTGTCAGATTCAGATCCATCTGCTTTAACTGGCAAATGAGTTGAGATGGTAACTGCAGGCAAGGAAGGCCAAGTACTTTTTTGGAGAAAACAGGGCTGGGTCCAGTCCTACAAGATAGAAATTGACTTTCTCAAGTTCTGTGTCAGAACTATGTCAGTGACAATCTTAGCTTGGCACATTCTCAAAAAAGATGCAAACTTATTGTTTACTGTGGCCACTGAAAAGCAGTCTTACTATAGACCCCTAGGAATGTCTCCTTTTGAGTACTGTGACATTCTCATGAGCCCTCCAAAATTTAATCATGAAAAGCATGTAAAATGGAGAAATTTTATGACCAAATACATAGAATTATGAACCCTAAACCTTTTAGATATCTGAAGGACAGAATAGGTGATTTAAGACCATTTTTCTGACAGTGATCAGCAATACCAGTTGCCTGATGGGGGTCTCCCTAACAAATGACAGAGATCCAATTGGAGGGAAAAGAGCAACTCTATGTAGCATTTTAAAACATTCCTGTTTTTAGACATAGAGAATAGACTTATGGACATGGGGAGAGGGGAGGAGAGGGCGAGATGTATGGAGATTTAGAGTCAGACTGCCCATGTTCATAATCCTTATTCTTTCACTTAAAAGATTATGCAACTCTGGATAATTTTTTTAACCTCTCTGAGTTTCACCGTTTTCTAGAGATTAACTTACTTTCTCTGGGGATTATACTAGTATTTAATAGCACCAGCTTCATAGCATTGTTTTTGAGTATCAGATTTGTTCTCATATCTGAATAGAACAGGCACGTTGAACGCGCCCAGTATCTCTGGCTGTTACCGTGTCATCGTCTCGTCCTAACAGCCGTGAGCCGTGTTAAGATGCAGGTTTAAAGGAGGGCAGCCACAGCCCTGTTTTATGTCACTTTGGTTCTTCTCTGCCAGGAGCCCCATCCCACTGACCGTGACACATTGGGGCGACTAAGATGCTGCTTCTGTACAGACAGCAGTGGCTAGTAGTGTAGGTCAAGCCAACACCTCTTAGTCCATTTTCATTTTCTGTCCACAGAGGCAAAAAGCCTCAGGAATATCAATAAAAACAACATTCTCATGCTATTTGTTCCCATAAAGAGAATAAAAACTGTCAGCGTTGGCTTAAAAAACACCCGGCGTCATGCTTGCAGTTTGTTGTGGAAGAAATTGGCAGGCGCTTGAGAAATCTAATTTCTAGAATCCTAACGATGCATAATTTTGAAAGGAAAGTTGTTCAGGGTGGATAAGTTGGCATGGACCAAGGCCCACCAGGCAGAGTAGATCTTAAGTAATTCTGGTAGTAGACAGTTTCCACTCAGGTGCTTTATTCCATCTGAGCTTTTCAGTAAGTTTTTTTTTTTTAATGGAGGAGTGCCATTTATGCCCAGTTGGTAAGGGGTGGGAGTAGAGGAGGGAAATCAAGGGGGCTCCTTGAGTTATAAAGCTGAGAAGAATCTTCCTCTCAGATGTCAGTAACAATTTGGGTTTTCATGATATCTCTGACCGTATTCCCACCACTAACTAACTCTATCAGAATCTGCCTGCATTCCTGATTCCACTGTTCTAAGAGAATAAAAACTTTATAATTCAATTCAATTTAATCCTTGTCATCTTTTCTAAAGTTTGTTTTATATGTTGTCTCACTGCCTGGATAAGTTGTTTCTAGTCTCAAGGGCAAGCATTCCCCTCTCCAATTGCTGGCTCTCTGGATAAACACAGAGGTGTGAAGACACCAAAGTGCAGTTCCAGCATACCCTCAGAAGTCAGAGAGGTTGTTGACAATGAAAACCTCATGCTCCATTTCACTTTTGTAAGCTCTGAACCTCATCAGTCAAATTTTAAGTACAATAAGCTCCAGGATAGCTAATACCAAGCAAGGCCAGAAGTCAGGGATGAGCGACCTAAACGCTCAGCAGCAGTGGTGCTGGGTGTCTGCACTGTGATGATGAAGTGTTTGCTGCTGGCGAGCTGGAGGACTCGACTCTCAGACGTTTCCTTGTGCTGGCAGTCCACATTTTGGTTTGTTTATAAATAAACTTGATTGTCATGTTTCCATTCAGATTTATAATGCTGTCTTAAGAGTGATGTTCTGAGAACTTTTTTGGCTTGTAGCTCCTTGTAGAATCTTATAAAAACTGTGGCCCCTCCCTTCTCAGTAGAATGCACATACGCTTACATATACTTGAAAAAATTGTTCATAATTTCAAGGAATTTACATGGAGCCTCCTCTTAATGATCTGAAACTGGCCATAAGACATTTACCTTTCTCTTCAGCAACCCACTCCAGTATTCTTGCGTGGAGAATGTCATTGGACAGAGGAGCCTGGCAGGCTACACTCCACGGGGTTGCAAGAGTCGGACACAACAGAGCGACTAAGCCATCACCTTCCTGAAAGGATTCCAGAAGGGCTCTCTTGTCCCTTTTCACAGTCTGACAATGTGTGATTCAAGATGGTGATGATGATAAGTACCATTTATTGAGCTTTCACTATTGGTTAGACACCAGAATTTCCAGAAGTGAACTCTGAATCATCCCTTTCAAATCTGTCCTTGCCGCAGTTTTGACAGTCCGCTCCCTCCTTTCATGTGCTCAGGCCGGGCCGGACCCTGACCACCGTTGCCGTCCCCTTTCTCCCAGGCTCCATCATCTCTCCTTGTTGATTGCGGGTGACCTCCCTACTTCCACTCTTAGGATTCTCAACAAAGAGCCAGTCATTGATCTGTCAAAACGGAAACCTTGTCATACTACTGTTGTACTCAGAATCTTCCAGAGGCTTCTTATCTCATTCAGAGTAAAAGATGAAACCCATAAAGTGACCAGAACCTCTGTACTGTCCAGTTCCAAAGGAAGGCCATAAGAAAAAGTAAAGAGAACTGAAAAATGATAAATAGGAAAGCTAAAATGGCAGGCTATAGATATGTACTTACTCTCTCTTCTTTCAGCCTCTTTGAAAAGCATAAAACTATATAAGGTAATAGTTACAATGTATTGTTGAGTTTGTAACACATATAGTTGTGCTATATATAACAATAAAGTATCAAACAGGAGGAAGAGAGAGTAGACCTATGTGGGAGTAATGTTTGTATATATCACTGGAATTAAGTTGGTATGAGTCTCGCACTGTTTGTGATAATATATGGTAAGCCATAGAGTAACCACTAAGAAAATAACTTTTAAAAATGTTTACTTAATGAAAAAGAAGCAAGGAGGAATCAAGGAACAAAGATATCAAATATATAGAAAACAAAAAAGTAAAATAGCAGATATAAGAAGAACAATACAAAAAAGATCTTCATGACCCAGATAGCCACGATGGTGTGATCACTCACTTAGAGCCAGACATCCTGGACTGCAAAGTCAAGTGGGCCTTAGGAAGCATCACTACGAACAAAACTAGTGGAGGTGATGGAATTCCAGCTGAGCTGTTTCAAATTCTAAAAGATTATGCTGTTAAAGTGCTGCACTCAACATGCCAGCAGATTTGGAAAACTCAGCAGTGGCCACAGGACTGGAAAAGGTCAGTTTTCATTCCAATCCCAAAGAAAGGCAATGCCAAAGAATGTTCAAACTACCGCACAATTGCACTAATTTCACAGGCTAGCAAAGTCATGGCTCAAAATTCTCCAAACTAGGCTTCAACAGTACATGAACCGAGAACTTCCAGATGTTCAAGCTGGATTTAGAAAAGGCAGAGGAACCAGAGATCAAATTGCCACCATCCATTGGATCATAGAAAAATCAAGTGAATTCCAGAAAAACATCTATTTCTGCTTCATTGACTACACTAACACCTTTGACTGTGTGGATCACAACAAACTGTGGAAAATTCTGAAAGAGATAGAAATACCAGACCACCTTACCTACCTCCTGAGAAACCTGTATGCAGGTCAAGAAGCAACAGTTAGAACTGAATATGAAACAATGGACTGGTTCCAAATTGGGAAAGGAGTACGTCAAGGCTGTATATTGTCACCCTGCTTTTTTAAATTATATGCAGAGTACATCATGTGAAATGTTGGCTGGATAAAGTAGAAGCTGAAATCACAATTGCCAGGAGAAATATCAATAACCTCAGATACGCAGATAACACCACCCTTATGGCAGAAAGGGAAGAGGAACTAAGCCTCTTGATGAAGGTGAAAGTGGAGAGTGAAAAGCTGGCTTTAAAACTCAGCATTCAAAAAACTAAGATCATGGCAAATAGATGGCAAAACAATGGCAATGGTGAGAGACACTATTTTCTTGGGCTTCAAAATCACTGCAGATGGTGACTGCCACCGTGAAATTAAAAGAAGCTTGATCCTTGGAAGAAAATCTGTGACAAACCTAGACAGCATGTTAAAAAGCAGAGACATTACTTTGCCAACAAAGGTCAGTATAGTCAAAGCTATGGTTCATCCAGTGAAAGTTGCTCAGTCGTGTCCGACTCTTTGCGACCCCATGGACTATACAGTCTATGGACTTCTTCAGGCCAGAATACTGGAGTGAGTAGCCATTCCCTTCTGCAGGGAATCTTCCCAACCAAGGGATTGAACCCAGGTCTCCCGCATCACGGTCGGATTCTTTACCAGCTGAACCACGAACTGAGCCGCAAGGGAGCCCTTGTGGCTCACACTGGTTTTTCTGGTGGTCACGTGTGGAGGTGAGAGCTGGACCATGAAGAAGGCTGAGTGTTGAAGAATTGATGCATTTGAACTATGGTGTTGGAGAAGACTCTTCAGAGTCCCTTGGACTGCAAGGAGATCAAACCAGTCAGTCCTAAAGTTAATCAATCCTGAATATTCATTGGAAGAATTGATGATGAAGCTGAAGCTCCAGTACTTTGGCCTCTTGATGCGAAGAACCAACTCATTAGAAAAGACCCTCATGGTGGGCAAGATTGAAGGCAGGAGGAGAAGGGGACAATAGAGAATGAGATGGTTGGATGGCATCACCAATTTGATGGACATGAGCTTGCGCAAGCTCTGGGAGTTGGTGAAGGACAGGGAAGCCTGGTGTGCTGCAGTCCATGGAGTCGCAAAGAGTCGGACATGACTGAGCGAATGAACAACAACAACAAATCCAGTTGTACCACTAATAACATTCAATGTGAATGGATTAATAGGTACAGTCAAAAGACAGGAGGTTGTCAGATGAGGGGAAATACTAAACCATGTACTGTTTATAGTAGATCCAGAGTGGATCCAGAGGTGTGTTGCTGTTGTTCGTTGCTCAGTCGGGTCCAACTCTTTGCGACCCCATGGACTGCAGCACGCAGGCTTCCCTGTCCTTCACCATCTCCCGGAGTTTATTCAAACTCATGTTCATCGAGTCGGTGATGCCATCCAGCCATCTCACCCTCTGTCGTCCCCCTTTCCTCCTGCCTTCAGACTCTCCCCTAGCTCCACATGTGGAGCTTCCGATTCAGAGGTATAAATAGGTTAAAAAGAAAAAAGGATGGGAAAAGATAAATCATGTAAACAGCAACCACAAGAAAGCGGGAGTGGCTTTCATGTCTGTTATGCTAATAACAGGTGAAATATACTTAACAAAAAAAGTGTTAGTAAAAATAAAAACGGGTCACTTCACAGTGGCAGAAGGTCCTATGTTTATGGATTGAAAGCCTTTATATTATTAAGATGGCAGTACTCCCCAAATTGATCTGTAGATTTAACAAACCTCTCTCAAAATCCCAGCTTATTTTCTTATGAAAATTGACAAAGTCATTCTAAAATTTATATGGAAAAATCAAGGAACCTTAGAATAGCTAAAACAGTTTTGAAAAGGAAGAATTAAATTGCAAGACTAACACTTTTAAAACTTGCTGCAAAGCTATGGTAATCAAGAAAGTGTGGCAATGGAATAAAGATAGACATAGAGATAATAGAATAGAATTGAGAGTCTAGAAATAAATCCTCACATGTATGGTTAATCGATTTTTTGACAAGGATGCCAGTGAGGAAAGAATAGTCTTTTAAACTTATGGTGCTGGGACAGCTGGATAACCATATGCAAAAGTATGAAATACGTTTGCAGTAAGCCGTGGAAAGTTACTAAATAATGTTTTTATTCAGGAAAATGCAAATTAAAAGCATAATGACACGCCACTACACACCGAACAGACCTACCATAACTCATAACGTATACAAAACATAACTCAAAATGGGTCAAAGATGAAAAGTAAGAAGTAAACCTGTAAGTCTCTTAGAGGAAAACCTAGGGTACATTTTGACGTTGGTTTTGGCAGTGATTTCTTAAATGTGACATCAAAAGCAGAAGCAGCTAAAGGAAAAACAGATAAATTGGGATTTCCGAGAGGTAGTGTGTAAAAATATTTTAAACTTGAATATATAGTGATGGTTGCACAAGTCTTCACATGTGAAAAACCATTGAATCTTACACTTCAAATTGGTGGATTCCACAGTACGTGAATTACACTTCAGTCAAAATAGAAAAACCAAAAGAGGCAAGAAAAAAACCCCTTAATAGATGGTTCACAAAAGAAGATATAGAAATGTCCAGTAAGCCATGGAAGGATACTAAATAATGTTGTTATTCAGGAAAATGCAAATTAAAACCATAATGACACACCACTACACACCAAACAGACCTACTAGAATTACAGTGACTGAGGACCAGATGCTTGTCTTAGAGAGACTCCTGCTGAGCTCACATCCCTGCTTAGATGAGGGCGTCTATCCCGTGGCGAGAGTCCAGAGTCATAGCTCCTGCTGTTGTAGACCTTGGGCTGCCTATCTGCCTTCCCAGTGTTGAAGCCTGGACCGCCGGATAGAGTTGGTGGGTCATTTTAAAAAGTGTGCAACCCTGTACCTACAAATAAAGCATATTTTATGAATGCCAAATCTCCTTGGGCTATTGGCCTGTTCTACAAGTAGGAAAGCTACTTAATGTTGTTTTAGGTTTGTCTTCTTAGATCTGTAGTTAATTTTTCTTAGTCTCCCCAGTAGATGAAAGCAAAACCCTTTTTGTGCTCTGAGCAACAGTAATCTATAGCAGTTCTGATTCCCATTTTATAGAGAAAGAACTGGCACCGAGAGGGACTTCATCTGCTCAGGTCAGGACACAGAGGAGCCATTGTCCGTGTGTTAGTCCCTCGGTCGTGTCTGACTGTGACCTAGTTCAAGTCTCTTGATTATCAAGCCTAAGTTCTTTGGATTATATCAAGTTGCCTCAAAGATAGGAGTACATTGGATTTTTTTTTTTTTTTTTTTTTTGGCTGTGCCGAGTCACAGCACGTGGGATCTTTAGTTGCAACATGTGGGCGCTTTGTTGCAGCACGTGAGATCTAATTCCCCAACCAGGGATTGAACCAGAGCCCCCTGCGTTGGGAGCACAGAGCCCCAGCCACTGGACCACCAGGGAAGTCCTCGGATTTTTTTTTTTTTTTTTTTTACAACCCACTTGCCTTTGAGTTTCAGAGTGATGTTTTCAGACTCCAGTATTTATCCCGTATAAAGGATTTGTGTTCAGTGCATAAAGCACTAGGCATCTGTTGAGTGCATACTGCATGCAAGCACTTGTTGGATTTTTTAAGATAAATACACTGAACGTGACTTTAAAAGGCTCAGAATGTAGCAGAAAAAGAAAGTATGCAGATATTTTCAGTGCAGCAAGATAATTGATGTGGTGTAAGTCGTAATAAGTACAGTGGCTAACGTAGGAACCTAATCAACTCTGCTTGAGTGGTGATGGAAGAGATAATTGAGTAGGACATTCACGGATGCGTAGGAATTTGTCATGTGGTCAGCTGACCTATGAATGCCTATTTCTGTGCCATGACAAACTGTGGAAACCGTATGTGCACAAACTTCAGTATTAGGTTTAAATAAGTAACTACTTAAAGGTAGAAAATATTCATCGTTAGTTTGCAGGAATGCTGTGTTCCTTTACACCTTTTTAATAATTAGTTTTGTGTTGGGATATAATTAAGTACAGAGATCCAGAAGCATCTGGCAGAATACGGAAGTCTTAGAAGGGCGGCGCTTTTTGCTGTCTTGTGCTTTGTAAAATCCGTTACAAAACAGCTAGCCTTGAGAGCTCTTTCGTTCTGTGGAATCTGCTGTTTGGAATTTAAAGTTAAAAGAGCAAGATAAAAATTTGTGAGTTCATGAAGATTTTCCTTTGGTCTTTTATCAAATTGTGGTAAACTGGACAAATGGCCGTACCTGGGATGCACGCTTTTTTCAGTCTCGTCTTCAGCTGTTTGAATCCACGCCTGGGGCTGTTTCTAGATGTACGCTGTTTCTCACACACAAATGCTGTCTGAGGCAGTAGTGGTTAGTTTCTGATCAAACTATTGGCAGTTTATCAATAAATGTCTTATTGGAGCCAATTATGAACTCTTTTGTGGCTCATTATTATTCAGCTCCTTATTTATTTTTCACTGTAGCTTTTTTGTCTCTTATTTTATTGTTCCTCGTGGGATAAAAAGGGCAAATTGAAAGGGAAATGGGCATCTTTTCATTTCAGGTTTTGATTCAGCTGTTTTCTCCTGCTTTTACTTTTGAGTGACATGGCGCAAGAAGAAGGTTACCTGCTCCTTAATACACATTTGTGGAAGGACTCTCCATAGACAATTCTGAAAAACAGGGGATCTGCTTAAAAAAAGTGACTGGCCGTTACTACAAAGCAATGGCTGAGATTTCTATTTGCTGTGTTTTCCTCTGTTCATTTGACTTTGGTTGCTGTAGTGGTTGGTGATTTGGTACTGCACAGCAAGTTAAGAATTGTATGGTGATGGCACAGGTTTCTGATACGCTGCATTTGGGAAAATTATTTAAATATATGCAGATTTCACATAATCGTTTTAATAGCAATATTCAATGCTAATTCATTTGATTGCATTTTAGGGTAGTCATTAACTTATAAAACTATTTATATGAATTTAGTAATATTTTCTGTATGAAACTATATACTAAGAATTCTGCCAAAATAATGTATTAAAATTAGTGCCTTATGGTTAATCCAAACTTGTTAAAAGGAAATACTTCCTTTAGTTTATGAATACAAGTCAAAGACAGAAAAAATATATTTCGTTTTTAGATTATATAAATGGTGGAGAGCTTTTTACTCATCTTTCTCAGAGAGAGCGTTTCACAGAGCACGAGGTGCAGATCTATGTCGGAGAGATCGTGCTTGCCCTCGAACACCTCCACAAGGTAAGACGCTTCACTTTCGGGATTTGTCTTTTAAAGAATCTGTTAGCTGAGGTGATGATGGGATGCAGAGAGCTGGTGTGTTAAGTGGCGTTGTCCTAGTGGAGACGGTGGAGGCCCACTTTGCAGACCACAGGCAGTGCTTCAGTCCCACCCTCCCCTCGTTAAGGGTCTGTCTGTCCTTTTGAAGTTCCCGGGGTGCAGATTAAAAAAGTAGAACCTGAGCACTGTTTTTTGGTTTTGTTCATGAAAAATCCTAACGCTTATTACACAACATCATTAGAATTAAAAAAAAATTTATTCTTAAAGTAACCTTTCAGATGAAACCACAAGTCCTAATATGTATTTCCTTAGTAGTGACTTACTCCGCTGCAGACTCAGCCTGTATTTCTTCAGGGTTGTTACCCTATTAGCTTGAGGTAACTGGAAGAAGCACTGACCCGCACGACCCAGCTATTCCACTGCCGACTCTGGGCTCCTCTCTCGCTCCCGCTCCATGACCTTCATGTGACATGAGCTCAGTGACTAAAAACTTTAAGTGGTATTCATGTATGTATGAATTCTGTAAAATGTTGTTTGAATTCTGTAAAATCAGCTTAAAAAGAGAAAAAAAGAGAAGAAGCTGCTCAGTCGTGTCCCACCTTCTGTGTCCCCGTGGGCTGCAGCCTCCAGGCCCCTCCGTCCATGGGATTTTCCCGGCAAGAGTACTGGGGTCGGCTGCCATTGCCTTCTCCAGCTTAAACTTTTAAAAAAATATTATTTCAGATACTGTTAATCTTGATCCAAGATATTTTGACTAAAAAAATTTTTTTAATGAGGACACATTATTGTAGAAGCAAACAGCCATTATGTGGATTAGGTTTGTATGTTGCCTAATATAGAAAGTACTAGAATATTTTTTTTATCATAATTGTGTGAGACCATAAGGAGCATGACCTGAATCACTAAATTTGGGTGATATGAGTACATCATAAAGTCACTGTTTTTCCTTGTTACATGTTCATATTCTAAACTGGATTACAGATAAAAAGAGATGAACGTGCTGACTGTGGAGCACAAAAAAGAATGGAGAGAAATGAGGGGGAAAGGTGACATTTTTAAAGGGGCAGGGAGATTGGAATTGCAGATGGAAGCAATGGATGAGCGAGGCTGTGAGAAAAGATGAGAAGATACAGGAAGGAAAGGATGAAGAAATGGGTAGATCTAGGCGAGACAGAAACATAACTGGGCAGGCAGGTGGAGACAGGGTTGGGAACAGGAGTCCTAAGGGGAGTGAAGGAAAGTGTTGTGAACAGGAAGGGAAGTGAAAGTGGCTCCAAGCGCAGGGCTGCAGGGCCACAAAGCATGGGGAGTGTCAGGTGGGAGCTTAAGTGCTTGACTGAAGTGTGGGAAGAGGCATCGGTATTCCTTCTGATAGAGTCTGTGGTGTGGAGGTGAGCTTTACGCCTTTAGTTATTTTTGTGGGATGAATATTTACACACACATGTTATTATATATATATATTATACATGCATCAGATTGGGCCTAGGAATAGGCTGAAAAGCTTTGTTTTATGCTTAGAGGAATCAGATGTAATTTTTATAACATAAAAATGATGGTGGAAATCACCATAAATATAAGCATAAACACAAAATGCAAAGCTCCAACAGATAAACTAGTAAATTCAGTTTTTAATTTGTATGAAAACTGTTAATTCTGTTTATTAAAGGGAAAATTCATGAACTTGCATTGTTATTGAAACAAGGTAATCAGAAACAGAGGCAGAGGGTATGATGATGCCAGATGTAAATGCGATCGATACGGAAAGTATATACAGATTAGATCTTGTTCGGTTTCTCTTAATCTTACCTTGGAAAAAGAGAAATACAAAGACATACAGCACAAAGCCAGAAATGTTGGTCTTGGTATGTCTGCTAACCCTGAATTCCTCAGGAAAGACAAAAGCGGGGAGTTTACTTGGAACTGGTGTGGTAAAGCAGGTGGTAAATGACGTATTCCTAAAGTCTTTTCGAAAGAGGTTGTTTGAAAAAAAAAGTCATGCTGGTTGTTAGGTGCTTGTAGGCTTCAAGTCAGATATCTCTTCAGCAGACAGTCCATTCATAATAAATAGTCATGTTTTGCAATATGGGGGGAAAAGGGTTCTTGAAAGAAAATTCCTAGTGTTTTCCCTTGTATAATCTTTTATTTTAATTTTAAGAAAATATCAAGAATCTTCTTTTTCATATATTTAGTGTCGATGAAAGCACACAGTCTTAACTTTGCTCATGCTCAGTATAAAAAGTTTAAAACATGTAATCCAAGCTGACATAACATGAAATGTGGAATTCATATTTGTCAAGTACTCCTTGTATAACTTGGGTAGATTTATGTATGTCATACAGTTAACATGTTTTACTATAAAACTTACATACAGAACAAAATGGAGGGATAGTTAGAAAAGTACAGTGTAATTAGAGGCGCTCTACGGAGGGGGAAAAAAAGGCCGGTGCAGGAACTGGTTAGCCAGGAAGGCCTTCTGGAGCTGTTAGGAAATGATGGATGTGAATTGGCTAAGAAAGCCCCTGAAGATCCTCTGGAGGGAGGATGAAATCCATCACGAAGAGTAACCCAGGAAGGAGCAGCCGTCAAAGTAGACCCCAGAGAAGCTAGTCCGACAGAAATGTTCCCTCATTATGGGGAACATGGTTCCAGAGGCCCAAGGAGCCCAGCAGATAAGCACTGAGATGGAGGAACTTAGACCTGCTCTGTGACTGAGAGTCATCACAGCACCCTGAGCAGGAGAATGCCTTTTTTGGTTTGTTTTCAAGGTTCATAATAAAGACTTTCCTAATTTATTTTTTGAAAATTGTTATTTTAAAATGCATCTTTGTTTGTTTTTACAGTTGGGGATTATATACCGTGACATTAAGCTTGAGAATATTCTGCTTGATTCTAATGGCCACGTGATGCTGACAGATTTTGGTCTGAGTAAGGAGTTTGTGGCTGACGAAGTGAGTATTATATTTGAATTTGAAGTTAGTAAAGCTGAATGTAAACAGTGATGAAAATTAGCTATAGAAGGAGCGTTTGGTGGAATAGGACGAAACAAATTCCGGACTTGTGTACAAGTTTGCCCGGAGGAGCATTTTGATATGAATGACTGAGGTTTTTAGTTTGAAATTACCATGGAAACATCCTGTTAGAATTACAGTAACCCTTTCATGCATGTATCAGAATTACAAAACCAAACTGCACATTTAACTTTCTCCATAATTATGACTGAAATTTTTAAATAACCCTTTGGGCCTTTTAAGACGATCATGGCTTAGATAATAGCTGATGAAAAATGACAAACGAGGGGCCTTCCTGGGGGTCCAGGTGTTAAGACCCCCCGCTGCCAATGAAGGGGTGCAGTTTGATCCCTGTTTTGGGAACTGAGACCCGCATGCCCGCCGTGTGGCCCGAACAAAAGAATTACAAAACAAAGCACACACAGTTTACATTACACTCACACAGTGGGATTCGGCGTCATGGCCCTTTGAACTCACTTGACAAAAATAACAAGGATCTACCAGACCTGAGTTTTTAATAAATTTGTGGGGTTTTGTGCTCATACAAATTAAAATGTAATAACTGATGTACAGATTTTAAATATGGAGGACTTTGCATTTTCAGTATTGATTAAAACTTGTTTATTATCAGATTTATTTAATAACATTTAAAATTATACATTTTTAGTTGTAATTAAATATTATGTAGCAGTTATAAATAAAAAGTACATTTTATACAACTAGTTTTTCAAGAGAACTGAGTAAATTTGAATGCCACTTCTTTTCTATCCAAGAAATTTTATAATATACACAATTATAGTAAAGTTTTTGTAGTAAAGGACTTTGTTGTTGTGAAACACATTCTTGGGTCCTAGACTAGGTGTATCTATTTCTGATTGTTTACGTTTTAGAATATTGGGGTGAATTAGACAAGCACTAAAAGTATGAGAACAGAGGACCCCAGTTTTTTTAATCACATCCATCTCATTCAATCACTTATGAGTAAATTTTTCTTGACCTCCTCTACTATGCTAGGTATTGGATAATACAGTGACAGATTAAGGGGAAATGGTCTCTACCTTCATGAGCCTGAGAATATAACAATGTATTAGTTATCTTTGCTAGAAAAACCATAGTTATAAAGCAGATGGACTTTTGAGGAATTTACTGCAAAGTTTGGTTTTTCAAACTTTTCTTCTTTGCTTAAAATTTTAGTAGCAAGTTAAAAAATGTGACGGATGAAATATGTTCATGGTTGTTTCCTCACTAAACCCTACTACAAGTAAAAGTAAAGGAGTGAAATAGGCACGCACGCAACAGGGAGAGGGCGTCACTGCAACTGGAAAACCTGACGGTCAGCGGTGCTTTCAGAGAAAGGTCCAACTCACAAGGGGGAAGTCTTGGAAAAAAAGAAAAACAAACCAGGAACCTCAGTTAAGTCCCCTTAGGAGGCCAGAAGGGGGGCTTTTAAACTCGGCAGTGGAAACGGAGACCAAGAGGGAGGAGATGCTTCTTTTTCTTAGCAGGAACTCGGCCAGTGAGAGACTCGTGACCCAGCCAGTGAAAAGCCGTGGACACTGGGTTTGCCCTCAGAACTGCCTTTTCCCTCAATGAACACGGTCTGTTCTACACTCTCCCTGAGCATTTGCTTGTGGCTCACGATAGGTATGGATCCCAAATTGCAATTCTTTGTTGATTCCCAATAAACCCTGTTTTGTGGTGGGAGGAGGCAGGAGGAAAACGGCCCCCGGAATCTGGGACGTGCGCGGCGGAGGCGGCCATCGCCGTCAGTGTAGCCCCTGGAGCAGCGGAGTCCTGAGCCAGCGCCAAGGAGGAGCCCCAAAGAGGGCTGGCCTGCCCCTCTGACCCCGGAAAGGCGCAGGGGGTGGGGGCACCAGGCGGTCCTCATCGCAGGCACGCAGGACACAAGAGGATCTATGAGAGTCTGTGTAAGAGACAGACACCTCCCCTCCAAGATCCCGTGTCTGCACTGCTGCACGAGGACACCTTGCCGTCCTGACCCTCAAGGAGAACCGCGAAGGTTAAACAGACAGACTGGATTCGGGGACGAGGGCCACGGGGCAGGGCGAGGACACCGTCGAGGCCAGGAGGTGGCTGGAAGACCGGCCCTCACCGTGGGACTGCCGTGGCTCTGCTGCCCCTGCACTCCGAGACAAGAGTGGGCAGGGTTCCTCTCTGAGAACAGCAGTCTGCAGGGGCTGTCGCCTGGTGGTTCTGCCCGTGAGGTGGTCCGGCAGACCTCCCGAGTGACGCCTGAGGCTTGACCACAGCCTCAGCCACAGAAGCACGTTCGAGACGGTGTCGCACTTTCTCTTTTTGTGTTGATTTCAGTGTTTATCTTAGTTTGCTCTGTCCTACCAAATATTCAAAAACATTATTCTGAGAAGGGATCTGTTCACTTCAGTAGACCATCAAAGGATCCTGGCATGTGAAGATGGAGGACCCCCCCTCCCCCCCATGGAGGGATCTGGCGATCACTCTTTCCTCTCTCCGTGGAACCATTCATATACTCATTCACTCACTCCATCAGCGTTTGTTGAGAGCCTTCTATCTGCTAGTCTTCAGGCTAGGTTCTGGTGATACAGCGATGAAAGAATCACTGAGTGCATCCTGTGTTTCTGGACACGTAGCTGGTCATTTGGCAGATGGCAGAAACAGACTTTGGCCCTTTTTGTTAGAAACCAAAGCAAAAGTAAATAAAAATCAAGCATGACCAGAGTTACTGGGTTTTAATACAAATGAGGCAGAGCTGCTAAGTAGCTGTCTCACAAGGGAGGCTGGGTTTTTCGCTGGACATGTCAACAGCTACTCTTCAAGGGAATGAAGGCAATTCTTACCGGATGCCAGTGTTTGCACATTTGGTTGTTAGGTCCGAAAATGAAGTAATGGGATTCAATCTGAAGTGGAGAAGTAATTTATAGATTCTCTGTTTTTTCATCGAATGCAACCTAGCTGCATTTTGTGTAGTTATGTGTTATTGTCATGTGATATTAAACCTTACAGTCCATCTCTCTTTTCCCCTCAGACGACCAGCTTACCCTTGTTCTTAGCTGAAGAGGACAGTACCACTCTGCTAGGCTTTAGGTTTAATTCTCAGGGCTCAAGGAGGAACTTTCTTTTTCTGAGTCCCCTAGACCTCAGTTGAATGATCCTGTTAACACTCGATCTAAGGATCCTATGTTCTGATTCCACCTGGCCTCTGCTCAGCAGGTTTCCCTTCCTGCACCTTCTACACCTCAACAATATTCCCGTCCAGTGATTTGTTTCAGCTAGCTAGCATGCCCTCTTGGTTTCATGTGTCAGCCTGACATGTCAAAGGATCATCTTTCTTGGAATGAGCTGCTTTTTTGTGTGTTGCTCTGCTACATCCTTGGTTTTCCGCGTGAGCTTCACTTTGAAGAGTTTCCGCCTTGGTTGCCAGTTTATAGAGAGAGGTTATGCATCTTAGTCTCTCACTGACCCCTCTCCTTCTCTACCTTCTTCTTCCACTTGGATGCTTCCTGTCACCATTTAAGCCTAGCCTCTCCTGTCTTAAGTGTTTTAAAAGGGAGAGGTGGATGGGTGGATGGACTGACTGGTAAACAGTGGGCAGTCTCAGGATCCCATATTCCCTTCAGCTCTTGCCCTGTGTTTTCCTTTGCCAGTATTTGTACAAATGCCCACCTGCCACCCACTCCTTCACCCACTCCAGCTTGACTCGCACCTCCTAGCAGTTGACTGAAGCTGTTCTTGCCACGCCAGTGCTGACCTCTGCGTTAGGTGTTGTCATCTTACTGACTGCCTGGTGGTGTGGAGCTGGAGCTCGCCTCTCGGCCTGGCTGCTGCGACTCCATGCTCCCCCGCCCTCCCTTCTCTCTCTCACAGCTTCTGCAGGCTTTTTCTCTTCTACCTGAAGGGCCCCTCAAGTTCAGTCTTCTCTCTTTACGCTGTGCTCGCTCCCCTATGCTGCTGCTTCCTCAGAGTCCACGGCCGGCCCTGACCTCCCTCCTGGGCCCCTCAGAGTCCACGGCCGGCCCTGACCTCCCTCCCGGGCTCCAGCCCTGAACCTGCCGCTGCTGTGTCTCCCCTGGACTGTCTCCTTGGTCGTGTAAGCTCAACATTTCTAAACTTAATCTCCATTCCCCCACCCAGACCCACTTTTCTTAGTTTATCACAGTTTCATGTATTACAAATTCTGCTTTCATTGGACCTGGGAAATGTATTTTTCTATTTAATTTTCAGGATTTTACTTTGTTTGACAAGTCTTTTTATTTTTTAATTTTATTTATTTTTGATTGGAAGATAATTGCTTTACAAAATTGTATTGGTTTCTGCCATACATCAACGTGAGTCAGCCCTAGGGATACTCAGGCCCCTCCCTCTGGACCCTCCCTCCCACCTCCCACCCAGGAACTCACTCTTTAGACATGTGTGGAGTTTCTGTTCGTGGCGTGCTGCTTGTCTGTCTGTGTGGTTGTTTTCTGTTCGCTGTTGGCTGCCCCGTGTGGCGTGGGGGACCTTAGTTCCCCGACCGGGGCTTGAACCCACACCCTCTGCAGTAGTAGCACCGAGTCTTAAAACACTGGACTGCCAGGGAAATCCTTGTGTATTTATTAATTTAATATTCAACAAATATTTGGTGAGTACCTACTCTGTGCCAGGTAATTGTGCTAGACTCTAGAAGTACAGTAGTGAACATAACAAATTCCTGTCCTCGTGAGCCTAGATTTTAGAGGCATTCATCACTACATCATATAATTATTTCTAGATTTTAGGTTGCTAACTAAATTGTGTAGTGAATAAAATTGATTTATTTTAGAAGCCTTAACAATATTTTATATGATGAACACTTTACCAGTTTGATTCTTTTACTGATATGTTTTCTCAACACAGAATTTGATAAATCCCTTGAAATTCTGAAAAGAAAAAAAAGATATTTCTAAATATCTGCATGTTAATATATGCTTTTCATAGGATTTTTTAAGGATGCAGTTCAGCAAACATTTTTCCAGTTCTTACTATGAGTCAGTCTGCTAGGTAGTGAATATATGGTGTTTAACAATGAAGACTTTAAAGGCATTTTTCTAAAAAGGGCATCTGTCCTTACCTGTTTATAAGAAAATAATGTCAAGGCAATATATTCATGTGTTATTAATTACCCTATACTTAAATATGGTATATGCATTCTATGTTTTCATAATTTAACGTTGAGCATTTGAAAGATTCACAACAGACTATTAACATGAATCCTCAGGTAGATAAATAAAACTGGAAGAAAAATAACATCCTGACATTTAAAACAGAGGTTCAGTTCAGTTCAATCGCTCAGTTGTGTCTGACTCTTTGCAACCCCATGAACCGCAGCATGCCCGGCCTTCCTGTCCATCACCAACTCCCTGAGTCCACCCAAACTCATGTCCATGGTGTTGGTGATGCCATCCACCCATCTCATCCTCTGTTGTCCCCTTCTCCTCCTGCCCTCAGTCTTTCCCAGCATCAGGGTCTTTTCAAATGAATCAGCTCTCTGCATCAGGTGGCCAAAGTATTGGAGTTTCAGCTTCAACATCAATCTCTCCAATGAACACCCAGGACTGATCTCCTTTAGGATGGACTGGTTGGATCTCCTTGCAGTCCAAGGGACTCTCAAGAGTCTTCTCCAACACCACAGTTCAAAAGCATCAATTCTTCAGTGCTCAGCTTTCTTTATAGTCCAACTCTCACATCCATACATGACCACTGGAAAAACCATAGCCTTGACTAGACAGACCTTTGTTGGCAAAGTAACATCTCTGCTTTTTAATATGCTGTCTAGGCTGGTCATAACTTTCCTTCCAAGGAGCAAGTGTCTTTTAATTTCATGGCTGCAGTCACCATCTGTAGTGATTCTGGAGCCCAGAAAAATACAGTCAGCCACTGTTCCCACTGTTTCCCCATCTATTTGCCATGAAGTGATGGGACCAGATGCCATGATCTTAGTTTTCTGAATGTTGAGCTTTAAGCCAACTTTTTCACTCTCCTCTTTCATTTTCATCAAGAGGCCTTTTAGTTCCTCTTCACTTTCTGCCATAAAGGTGGTGTCATCTGCATATCTGAGTTATTGATATTTCTCCCGGCAGTCTTGGTTCCAGCTTGTGCTTCCTCCAGCCCAGCATTTCTCATGATGTACTCTGCATATAAGTTAAATAAGCAGGGTGACAATATACAGTCTTGACGTACTCCTTTTCCTATTTGGAACCAGTCTGTTGTTCCATGTCTAGTTCTAACTGTTGCTTCCTGACCTGCATACAGGTTTCTCAAGAGACAGGTCAGGTGGTCTGGTATTCCCATCTCTTGAAGAAAATTTTCCAGAGTTTCTTGTGATCCACACAGTCAAAGGCTTTGGCATAGTCAATAAAGCAGAAATAGATGTTTTTCTAGAACTCTCTTGCTTTTTCGATGATCCAGTGGATGTTGGCAATTTGATCTCTGGTTCCTCTACCTTTTCTAAAACCAGCTTGAACATCTGGAAGTTCATGGTTCACATATTGCTGAAGCCTGGCTTGGAGAATTTTGAGCCTTACTTTACTAGCGTGTGAGATGAGTGCAACTGTGCGGTAGTTTGAGCATTCTTTGGCATTGCCTTTCTTTGGGAGTGGAATGAAAACTGACCTTTTCCAGTCCTGTGGCCACTGCTGAGTTTTCCAAATTTGCTGGCATATTGAGTGCAGCACTTTCACAGCATCATCTTTCAGGATTTGAAATAGCTCAACTGGAATTCCATCACCTCCACTAGCTTTGTTTGTAGTGATGTTTCCTAAGGCCCACTTGACTTCACATTCCAGGATGTCTGGCTCTAGGTGAGTGATCACACCATCATGATTATCTGGGTCATGAAGAACTTTTTTGTACAGTTCTGTGTATTCTTGCCACCTCTTCTTAATATCTTCTGCTTCTGTTAGGTCCATACCATTTCTGTCCTTTATTGAGCCCATCTTTGCATGAAATGTTCCCTTGGTATCTCTAGTTTCCTTGAAGAGGTCTCTAGTCTTTCCCATGCTGTTGTTTTCCTCTATTTCTTTGCACTGATCGCTGAGGAAGGCTTTCTTATCTCTCATTGCTGAGGAAGGCTTTCTTATCTCTCATTGCTGAGGAAGGCTTTCTTATCTCTCATTGCTGAGGAAGGCTTTCTTATCTCTCCCTGCTATTCTTTGGAACTCTGCATTCAAATGGGTATATCTTTCCTTTTCTCCTTTGCTTTTCACTTCTCTTCTTTTCACAGCTATTTGTAAGGCCTCTCAGACAGCCATTTTGCTTTTTTGTATTTCTTTTTCCTGGTAAGTAGTATTCAAGATAATAAAAATGAATGAGAATACCTATAGAGTCAGTATAGATAGAAAAGAAAAAAACAACAAAGGTTTAAACTCTGAGCTGTTGCATCGTTAAGAGAGTCAGAAGAGCAAGAGGAACGAACAAAGAAGACGGAGAAAAAGGGACGAGGAGTTTGGGAAGAAAACAGGCATGTACGTTGTCTCAGAGGCTAAGTGAAAAAGTGTTTCAGGGATGAAAAGGAGCAGCCAGATCAAATCCTGTTGTTAGATGAAGTGACACAGAACTGAAGAGCACTGGCTCAGTTTAAACCTAAGGGGAGAGAGACTGGGGAGTAGATGTATTGTCAGCCACAAATACAGAAGAAAAGAGTTTTTTAAAAACCACACTTAGCATCACAGGTACAGGCAAAGAGTGGATGGTGGATTGAATTTAATCTCCTTTAGTACCCTTACTTTGTATACTATATTATACCTATAAACAGTATATACTATTAGCTTGTGTTTCTAAAGTGTACATAAAAGGCATATTGTATTGTGAATTGTTTTTATTTGACTTGTTTTTGAAATTTGTACAAGTTGATAAATAAGAATCTGTTTCCTATACTTTAGCTGCCATGTGATGTTCTTCTATATGAATTATCCAGTTTGTCCATCTGCCTCTGAGACACATTTAGGTTTCTTGTCTTCTAGCACAGGGTTGCAGTGATTTTCTAATGTTCCTGGTTTGTTGGAGTCCTTTAACTATTCTAACTACCCATCCTTGATAATTATGTATTTTGTGAATTTCTCTTTCAGTTTTTTTACTTGTCTTCAACTGTGATTAATGATGTTTTTGCCGTTATCAGATTTGGCATTTTAATATAATCAAATTTACCCATCTCTTAAGATGTACGTGCTTTGAATCTTTAAAAAGATTTTAAATTGTGGCAAAATACACATAACATAAAAATTACCATCTTACAGAAAGAGACATATAAATATCGTATAGTGACACATATATATGGAATCTAAAAAGATGGCACTGATGAATCTATTTTCAGGGCAGCAGAGGAGAAAAAGACAGAGAACAGACCTACGGACGTGGGAGAAGGGGAGATGAATGGAGAGAGCAACATGGAGACGTACAGCACCAGCACCATGTGTGACACAGATAGAATGGGGACTCAGACAGGGCTCCGTGACTGTGACAGGCTGCAGGCTGGGCTGGGGAGGGAGATGGGAGGAGGTCCGGGAGGGAGGGGACGTGGGTGTGCCTGTGGCCGAGTCTTGTTGATAAATGACAACACCACAGAGTACTGTAAAGCAGTTATCCTTCATTTAAAAAATTTAAAAAAGATTGCCATCTTAACCACTTTTAAGTGTACAGGTCAGTGTTTTAACTGTTCACATTTTATGCAACAGACCCTATAACTTTTTCATCTTGAAAAACTGAATTCTGTACCCATTGAACAACTCCCCGTTTCCCCTCCTCCTAATCCCCAATAGCCACTGTTCGTCTTTCTCTTTGTATGAGTCTGACTATTTTAGAGGCCTGATATAAGTGGGATCATACAGTATTTGTCTGTTGTGACTACCTGACTTCAGTTAGGGCAGCGTCGTCAGTGTTTATCCATGGTGTGGCACGTGATAGAATTTCCTTCCATGTAAAGACTGAATAATATGTCATTCTGTGTATGTACCATGTTTTGTTTATCCATTCATCCTCTGATGGACACGAGTTGCTTCCACTTACTGGCTGTTGTGAATAACTCTGCAGTGTACATGGTGTACAGATATCTCATTGACATCATGCTTTCAGCTCTTTTGCATAGATGCCCAGAGGTGGAGTTGCTGGATCTTGTAACAATTCTAGTTTCAATTTTTTGAGGAGCCTGCATACTGTTTTCCATTGTAGCTGTACCGTTTTGCGTTCCTATCAGAGCACAAGGGTTCCAGTTTCTCCACATTCTCACCTATACTTGTTGTTTCTGCTTTTTGATCCTGGCCCCCCTAAGTGAATATGAAGAGATATCTCATTGAAGATTTCATTTGCGTTTCTGTAATGATTAGTGATGTTGAGCGTCTTTACATATACTCTTAGCCACTTGTATATCATCGTTGAATGAATGTCTGTTGAAGTCCTTTGCCTACTTTTTAATCAGATTTATTTACTTTTTTGTTGTTGAGTTGTAGGAGTTCTTTATATATTCTGGATATTAACACCCTGTCAGATACATGATTTGCAAACTTTTTCTCCGATTCTGTAGGCTGTCTTTTCTACTTTGCCTGCTCCCTTTCATGCAGGAGGTTTTCTGTTTTAATGCCAATCCATGTGTCTGTCTCTCTCTGCCTTTGCTGCTTGTCCTTCTTGTGTCAGATCCAGGAAACCACTGCCGCGTCCAACACCGTGAGGCCTTGCGTGTACGTTTTCTTCTGGGAGCTTTATAATTTTAGGTTTTATATTTTGATCTTGAATTCATTTTGAGTTAGTTTTTGTATCTGGATTGAGGGAGGATCCAACTTCATTTTTCTCTGTTTATGAGCACCCAGTTTTCCCAGCATCATTTGTCGAAGAGACTGTCCTTTTCCCATAGGCACCCTTGCCAAGATCATTTGACCATGTGCCTAAAGAGTTATTTCTAGGCTCTCTCTTCTGCCCCGTTGGTCTGTATGTTCGTCTTCATTTAAGTCACAATGTTCTGATTGCTCTGGTTTTGTGATGTGTTTTGAAATCAAGACGTATGAGACCCCCAAGTTTGCTCCTTCTTTTTCGAGATTGTTTGGGCCATTAAGGGTCCTTTGAGATTCCATACGAATTTTAAGATTTGTTTTTCTGTTTCTGCAAAAATGTTTCCGGGGTTTTGATGGGGATTATGTTGACTCTACAGATCTGGGTACTGTGGGCATTTTAACAATGCTGTCTCCAGCCTCTCAGCAGGAAGTCTCTTGCCGTTTATTTGTGTCTTTTTGCATTTCTTTGACAATATTTTGTAATTTTAATGGTCCAAGTCTTTTGACGCCTCAGTCAAGTTAATTTCTAAGTATTTTATTATTTTAGATGCTTATTTTAATGAGATCCCCCTGCCTTTTTCCTTTTGGAAAATTTCTTTGTTAGTGTATAGAAACATAACTGATTTTTGTATGTTGATTTTGTACCCGGTAATATTGCTGGCTTCTGTTGTTCTGATGGGGATTTTGTGTGTGCGGTCTTCAGGGCTTTTTCCATAATAAGATCATATTATCAGGGAGCAGATACAGTTCACTTCTTCCTTTCCAATGTAGGCCTCTTTCATTTCTGTTCCTTGCCTGACTGCTCCGGCTCAGACTCTCAGTGCGACGACGGTGGGTAGCAGTGCTGGAGGAAGCAGCCTCACCTTGTTTCTGACCCGAGAGGAAAGCTTTCAGGTTTTCAGGTTGTCACTGTTGACTGTGATGTTTGCTCTGGGCTTTTCTTTACATGGCTTTGTTATATTGAGGTAGTTCCCTTCTCTTCCTAGCTTGTTAGTGGTGGGTTTTTTTGTTTTTTTTTTAATCAGGAAAGAGTGTTGAATTCTGTCAAATACTTTTTCTGTATCAGTGGAGATGATCGTGTGGTTTTGTACTTCTTCCTGTTAATGTGGCGTATCACATGGATTGATTTTTGAATCTTGAACCATTCTTGCATTCTAAGGTCTTACTTGATCATGGTGTATAATCCTTTTTCTGTGCTGTTGAATTCAGTTTGCTAGCATTTTGTTGAGTTTGTATCGGTTTCCATCGGAAATACTGGACTACAATTTTCTTTTTTTTGGTAGTATCTGTCTCTGGCTTTGGTATCCGGGTAATGCTTATCTCATAAAATTAGTTTGAAAGTGTTCTTTTCAGTTTTTATAGGGGAGTGTGAGGAGTCCTCTTGTAAGTGTTTTTAAGAATTGCCCAGTTAAGCCGTCTGGTGGGTGGCTGGGCTTTTCTTTGTTGGGAGATTTTTGATTCAGTGTCCTTACTGACTATGGGTCTGCTCACGTCTCTGTTTCTTCATAATTCAGTCCAGGTAGATCGTATGTTTCGAGGGATTCATCCATCCTGAATTACCCAGTGTGCTGGTGTCTGATTTAGTCTCTTGTGAGGCCTCCTCGTCCATTTCTGACTTCAGCTGAGTCTGCTCTCATGTCTTCTTAATCTGAGAGTTTGTCAGTTTTGTTGATCTTTTCAGAAAACTATCTCTAAATAAGTTTTGTTAATTTTTTTGTTGTTATTATGTTTCATTTATTTCTGCTTCATTCTTTATTATTTTTTCCTTCTGCTAACTTTTGGTTCAGTTTGTTCTTTTTCTAGTTCTTTAGGTTTAAAATTCGGCTGCTGATTTCTTTGAATCTTTTAAAATGAAACCTATTCCTGTCTCAATGCACTAAGATACTATCTTTTGTTTTCTTTTAATAATTAGCAAATTGAGATATTTATTAGGAATTAATTTATATATATTTGTGAGGTGAGGATCTTATTTTTATCTCTTTTTATATAGATAACCCAGTTGACTATTCATTTAATAGTCAGTTAATCCCTTTCCTACTGATTTGAAATGCAACTTTTGTCATATGCCAAATGCCTGTGCATGCTTGTGAGTCTATTTCTAGGCTAATTAAAATTCCATCTGTCTGCTTGCTTCTCCTTCAGTCAAAACCAAAAAATCTGAAGGACCATAGCTTTATGGTACATCTTTAATCTGGAAAGGTGAGATCTTTCTTCTCTTCATGCTTACGCTGTGTTTCTCTGTTTGTTATCCCTGAGCTCCCTCCTCCCTCTCCACTGTCTTCTCCATTTTTGGTCTTTTGTTCCTCTATGTGAATTAAACTTAGAAATTAATTTGGAGAAAACTGTGATCTTTGGACATTAAATCTTGCAATATGAATTTGCATAAATATTCATCTTTTCCCATTTATTTCATTATTTTTCTTTCAATAATATTTTCTGATTTTATAATAAATTTATACATGTATTAGATTTTCTATTTTCTTAAATTAGTTTATTTAGTTTAGTTGGAAGCTTAAGTACTATACAATATTGTCGTGGTTTTTGCCATACATTGACATGAATCAGCCATGGGTGTACATGTGTAGGTTTTCTATTAATTTTGTGATTTTGTTTGTATTGACAACAATTAGAATATCTGTGTTTTTCTTGGCAAAGCATAGGAATGTTGTTGATCTTGTACATAGCAATATTGGTAAATTTATATTAGTTCCACTGATTTACAGATTCCCTTGGGTTTTTTATGTAGATGACTGTATTAAAAGAAAACAGAACCACTGTTTGTAAGTAATGGTGGCTTGATATCTTTTTGATTCTCATACTTTTTATTTTGTGTGTGTTTGGGGATGGGCCATTTGGTTTGGTTACTCTGCCTACTAAGTTTTATATATATATATATATCCTTGTTTTTTACTTTAAGGCCGTGTGTTTTAGGTTTATAGTCATTTAGTGTATCTGCTCTAGGTTTTTGATAGATAAATTATATTCTTAGTATATTGATATAAGGAAATTCTTATGATTTTTCTCTTTAATCACGTATTGGTGCAAGTTACACTAATAGGTTTTTTCCTTTTTTATTATTAAACCAGTTTTCAATTCTTGGAATAAACTTTCTGTGACATGTATTTTTAATATATTGCTGGATTTTGTTTCCTTATATTTTATTTAGGGTTTTAGTATCTAAGTTGACCTATAATTTTCCTTTCTAATATTGCATTTGTCTGATTTTGGCATCATGATTATACTAACATCATAAAGGAATGTGGATTAGTTTCTAAAAGATGGAGATTCAGTTCCTCTGAAGATTTCCTCTGAATGCACTTCTAGCTGTCAGTGTGTATTTTTTCCCACCTAAGTGCATATGAGTGGCTTTTCAAATACTGATTTAATTTTTATAGTTATATTCAAGTTTTAAATTTGTAAGTCAATGTTGATAAGTTGTATTTTTATAGAAAATGTTGTATTTTTGTTTTTAAATTCTTTGGTATCATATTTTTCTTTGAAGTTCCTTCCTCTTTAATCTGTACTATAACTGAAGTAATCTTACCTTTTAAATTACTAATATTATTAACTTGTAATTTTCCTCTTTTCTTCATCAATTTGCTAGAGATTTGTCCATTTTATTAGTTTTTTCCCAAAAGCAGCTTCTGTCAGTCCTCTTCGTTTTTTCTGTTTCTTAGATGATGTTGCTTTATTGCTTCGTTCCTTTTACTTTCTGTGAATTTCTTTTGGATTTGTTTTTTAAACTTTTGAGTTGAGCACCCAACTCACTATTAATCACTCTTATTTTTTTTTAATAAAACTGAATTTTTTTTCAACACTTCGATTTATTTATTTCCTAAGCACTTTCCCTTGACCATGATTAGCACATATTAGCATGGATCTACCTCATTCTTCTGAGTACTCTCTAACATTACATATGTATGGACAAGCTGTTTTATGCTTAACATTCCCTACTGATGAGCAGTTAGGGGCTCATCACGCCTCAGTGGGCATCTTTGCACTGTACATGGCTCCTGCTCACACGAGTGAGCCTGTCGTTAGCAAGTGTCCTGGAGGTGAAAGAGCTAGATTGTGGGATGTATGCATTTTTAATTCTTTTTAAAATTAATTATGGCAGAAAGTGAAGAAGAACTAAAGAGCCTCTTGATGAAAGTGAAAGAGGAGAGGGAAAAAGTTGGCTTAAAGCTCAACGTTCAGAAAACTAAGATCATGGCATCTTGTCCCATCACTTCATGGGAAATAGATGGGGAAACAGTGGAAACAGTGTCAGACTTTATTTTTTTGGGCTCCAAAATCACTGCTGATGGGGATTGCAGCCATGAAATTAAAAGACGCTTACTCCTTGGAAGGAAGGTTATGACCAACCTAGATAGCTTATTTAAAAGCAGAGACATTACTTTGCCAACAAAAGTCCGTCTAGTCAAGGCTGTGGTTTTTCCAGTGGTCATGTATGGATGTGAGAGTTGGACGGTGAAGAAAGCTGAGTGCCTCAGAAATGATGCTTTTGAACTGTGGTGTTGGAGAAGACTCTTGAGAGTTCCTTGGACTGCAAGGAGATCCAGCCAGTCCATTCTAGAGGAGATCAGTCCTGGGTGTTCATTGGAAGGACTGATGTTGAAGCTGAAACTCCAATACTTTGGCCACCTCATGCGAATAGTTGGCTCATTGGAAAAGACCCTGATGCTGGGTAGGATTGGGGGCAGGAGGAGAAGGGGACGACAGAGGATGAGATGGTTGGATGGCATCACTGACTCGATGGACATGGGTTTGGGTAAATTCCGAGAGTTGATGAGGGACAGGGAGGCCTGGCGTGCTGCGATTCAAGGGGTTGCAAAGAGTCGGACACAACTGAGTGACTGAACTGAACTGAAAATTAATTAATTTATTTTAATTGGAGGCTAATTACTACTATTACTACCACTTGTAGTAGTTTTTGCCAAACATCTACATGAATCAGCCATGGGTGTACGTGTGTTCCCCTCCCAGAACCCTCCTCCCACCTCCCTCCCCATCCCCCACGGTCATCCCAGTGCACCAGCCCTGAGCACCCTGTCTCACGCATTGAACCTGGACTGATGATCCACTTCACATATGATGATATACACGTTTCAACACTACCCTCTCAAATCATCCCACCCTCGCCTTCTCCCACAGAGTGCAAAAGACTGTTTTTTACATTTGTGTCACTTTTGATGTCTCGCATATAGAGTCATCATTACCATCTTTCTAAATTCCATATTTATGCATTAATATGCTGTATTGGTGTTTTTCTTTCTGACTTACTTCATTCTGTATAATAGGCTCTGGATTCATCCACCTCATTAGAACTGACTCAAATGTATTCTTTTTAATGGCTGAGTAATATTCCATTGTGTATATGTACCACAGCTTCCTTATCCATTCGTCTGCTGATGGACATCTAGGTTGCTTCAATGTCCTAGCTATTGTAAACAATGCTGTGATGAACATTGGGGCACACGTGTGTTTTTAAATTCTGGTTTCCCTGGTGTGTATGCCCAGCAGTAGGATTGCTGGGTTGTATGGCAGTTCTATTTCCAGTTTTTTAAGGAATCTCCACACTGTTCTCCATAGTGGCTGTACTAGTTTGCATTCTCACCAACAGTGTAAGAGGGTTCCTTTTTTTCTGCACCATCTCCAGCATTTATTGTTTGTAGACTTTGATAGCAGCCGTTCTGACTGCTGAGCTGCAGGAGCTGCTTGTATATTTTTGAGATGAATTCTTTGTTGGTTTCTTCCTTTGCTATTATTTTCTCCCATTCGGAAGGCTGTCTTTTTACCTTGCTTACAGTTTCCTTCGTTTTGCAAAAGCTTTTAAGTTTAATTAGGTCCCATTTGTTTATTTTTGCTTTTATTTCCATTACTCTGGGAGGTGAGTCATAGAGGATCCTGCTGTGATTTATGTTGGAGAGTCTTTTGCCTATGTTTTCCTCTAGGAGATTTATAGTTTCTGGTCTTACGTTTAGATCTTTAATCCATTTTGAGTTTGTTTTTTGTGTATGGTCTTAGAAAGTGTTCTAGTTTTATTCTTTTACAAGTAGTTGACCAGTTTTCCCAGCACCACTTGTTAAAGAGATTGTCTTTTCTCCATTATACACTCTTGCCTCCTTTGTCAAAGATAAGTTGTCCATAGGTGCGTGGATTTATCTCTGGGCTTTCTATTTTGTTCCATTGACCTATAATTCTGTCTTTGTGCCAGTACCATACTGTCTTGATGACTGTAGCTTTGTAGTAGAGCCTGAAGTCAGGCAGGTTGATTCCTCCAGTTCCATTCTTCTTTCTCAGGATTGCTTTGGCTATTCAAGGTTTTTTGTGTTTTCATAAAAATTGTGAAATTACTTGTTCTAGTTCTCTGAAAAATACCGTTGGTAGCTTGATAGGGATTGCATTGAATCTATAGATTGCTTTGGGTAGTATACTCATTTTCACTATATTGATTCTTCTGATCCATGAACATGGTATATTTCTCCATCTATTTGTGTCATCTTTGATTTCTTTCATCAGTGTTTTATAGTTTTCTATATCTAGGTCTTTTGTTTCTTTAGGTAGACATATTCCTAAGTATTTTGTTCTTTTCGTTGCGATGGTGAATGGAATTGTTTCCTTAACTTGTCTTTCTGTTTTCTCGTTGTTAGTGTACAGGAATGCAAGGGATTTCTGTGTGTTAATTTTATATCTTGCAGCTTTACTATATTCATTGATTAGCTCTAGTAATTTTCTGGTGGAGTCTTTAGGGTTTTCTATGTAGAGGATCATGTCATCTGCAAGCAGTGAGAGTTTTACCTTTTTTCCAATCTGGATTCCTTTTTTTTTTTTTTTTTCCTCTGATTGCTGTGGCTAAAACTTCCAAAGCTATGTTGAATAGTATTGGTGAGAGTGGGCACCCTTGTCTTGTTCCTAACTTTAGGGGAAATGCTTTCAATTTTTCACCATTGAGGATAATGTTTGCTGTGGGTTTGTCATAGATAGCTTTTATTATGTTGAGGTATGTTCCTTCTATTCCTGTTTTCTGGAGGGTTTTTATCATAAATGGATGTTGAATTTTGTCAAAGACTTTCTCTGCATCTATTGAGATAACTATATGATTTTTGTCTTTCAGTTTGTTAATGTGGTGTATCACATTGATTGATTTGCGGATATTAAAGAATCCTTGCATCCCTGGGATAAAGCCCACTTGGTCATGATGTATGATCTTTTTAATATATTGTTGGATTCTGTTTGCTAGAATTTTGTTAGGGATTTTTGCATCTATGTTCATCAGTGATATTGGCCTGTAGTTTTCTTTTTTTTTGTGGCATCTTTGTCTGGTTTTGGTATTAGGGTGATGGTGGCCTCATAGAATGAGTTTGGAAGTTTACCTTCCTCTGCAATTTTCTGGAAGAGTTTGAGTAGGATAGGTGTTAGCTCTTCTTTAAATTTTGGGGAGAATTCAGCTGTGAAGCTGTCTGTTCCTGGGCTTTTGTTTGCTGGAAGATTTCTGATTACAGTTTCGATTTCCGTGCTTGTGATGGGTCTGTTAAGATCTTCTATTTCTTCCTGGTTCAGTTTTGGAAAGTTATACTTTTCTAAGAATTTGTCAATTTGTTCCAAGTTGTCCATTTTATTGGCATATAGTTGCTGATAGTAGTCTCTTATGATCCTTTGTATTTCTGTGTTGTCTGTTGTGATTTCTCCATTTTCATTTCTAATTTTGTTGATTTGATTCTTCTCCCTTTGTTTCTTGATGAGTCTGGCTAATGGTTTGTCTATTTTATTTATCTTCTCAGAGAACCAGCTTTTAGCTTTGTTGATTTTTGCTGTGGTCTCCTTTGTTTCTCTTTTGTTTATTTCTGCTCTAATTTTTATGATCTCTTTCCTTCTGCTAACTCTGGGGTTCTTCATTTCTTCCTTTTCTAGTTGCTTTAGGTGTAGAGCTAGGTTATTTATTTGACTTCTCTCTTGTTTCTTGAGGTGAGCTTGTATTGCTATGAACCTTCCCCTTAGCACTGCTTTTACTGAATCCCATAGGTTTTGGGTTGTTGTGTTTTCATTTTCATTCATTTCTATGCATATTTTTATTTCTTTTTTGATTTATTCTGTGATTTGTTGGTTATTCAGAAGCATGTTGTTTAGCCTCCATATGTTTGTGTTTTTAATAGTTTTTTTCCTGTAGTTGACATCTAATCTTATCGCATTGTGATCAGAAAAGATGCTTGGAATGATTTCAATTTTTTTGAAATTACCAAGGCTAGATTTATGGCCCAGGATGTGATCTATCCTAGAGAACTTTCCGTGTGCACTTGAGAAAAAGGTGAAATTCATTGTTTTGGGGTGAAATATCCTATAGATATCAATTAGATCTAACTGGTCCATTGTATCATTTAAAGTTTGTGTTTCCTTGCTAATTTTCTGTTTAGTTGATCTACCCATAGGTGTGAGTGGGGTATTAAAGTCTCCCACTATTATTGTGTTACTGTTAATTTTCCCTTTCATACTTGTTAGCATTTGCCTTAAATATTGTGGTGCTCCTATGTTCAGTTCAGTTCAGTTCAGTTCAGCCGCTCAGTTGTGTCTGACTCTTTGCAACCCCATGAATCGCAGCACGCCAGGCCTCCCTGTCTCCCATGTTAGTGCATATATATTTATAATTGTTTTATCTCCTTCTTGGATTGACCCTTTGATCATTATGTACTGTCCTTCTTTGTCTCTTTTCACGGCTTTTATTTCAAAGTCTATTTTATCTGATATGAGTATTGCTACTCCTGCTTTCTTTTGGTCTCCATTTGCGTGGAATATCTTTTTCCAGGCCTTCACTTTCAGTCTGTATGTGTCCCTTGTTTTGAGGTGGGTCTCTTGTAGACAGCATATATAGGGGTCTTGTTTTTGTATCCATTCAGCCAGTCTTTGTCTTTTGGTTGGGGCATTCAACCCATTTTCATTTAAGGTAATTATTGGTATGATCCTGTTAGCATTTACTTTGTTGTTTTGGGTTCAAGTTTATAAACCTTTTCTGTGTTTCCTGTCTAGAGAAGATCTTTTAGCATTTGTTGAAGAGCTGGTTTGGTGGTGCTGAATTCTCTCAGCTTTTGCTTGTCTATAAAGCTTTTGATTTCTCCTTCATGTTTGAAAGAGATCCTTGCTGGGTACAGTAATATGGGTTGTAGGTTTTTCTCTTTGATCACTTTAAGTATGTCCTGCCATTCCCTTCTGGCCTGCAGAGTTTCTGTTGAAAGATCAGCTGTTATCTTTATGGGAATCCCCTTGTGTGTTATTTGTTGTTTTTCCCTTGCTGCTTTTAATATTTGTTCTTTGTGTTTGATCTTTGTTAATTTGATTAATATGTGTCTTAGGGTGTTTTGCCTTGGGTTTATCCTGTTTGGGACTCTCTGGATTCTTGGACTTGGGTGGCTATTTCCTTCCCCATTTTAGGGAAGTAAAACTGAATTTTGAAGAACAGCTTTGGATGTATCTCATAAATTACAATAGATAGCATTTTTCCTATTCATTGTGGTTTTTTCCTTGGGCCATGAACTATTTAGAAATGTTCTTACGTTTTCATGTGTGTAGGGTTTTTGGGGTTTCTGTTTGTAAATGGGTTTTATTTTTATTGCTTTCTGTTCGGACAAGAAAACATATATAGCTTTATTTCTGTGGTTTTTGAGATTTGCTCTGTGACCTATTATTTGGTTAATTTCTGTAAATTTGCCACATATACTTGTAAAGAGTATGTAGTCATTCTCTTAAGTGTTAGATATCAGATTTTATTTATTTTCATGAACATCATGCGTATCTTCCGTAGCTTCACTAGTTATTTTCCTGCTTGATGAATCAGCTATAAAAGAGATACATTAAAGTGCCCACCATGACTGCGAATTTGTCCATTTCTTTTTGGAGCTCTTACCATTTTCGTTTTATGTAATTTAAGTCACTTCAAAAATTTTTGAGTAGAGTGTATTAGTCTTGGATTAGTGTTATTTCCTAGTGAAGTATTCCTTTTATTATTATGTAGTGCGCGCACGTGTGCTAAGTCGCTTCAGTCGTGTCTGGCTCTCTGTGACCCTGTGGACTATAGCCCGCCAGGCTCCTCTGCCCGTGAGAGTCTCCAGGCAGGAACCCTGGAGTGGGTGCCGTTCCCTTCCCCAGGGGAGCCTCCTGGCCCGGGACCCAGCCCCCCCCCCCTTTGTCTCCCGTGTCGACAGGCACGGCCTTTACCACCAGCGCCACCTGGAAGCCCATTATTTTGTAGTGACTCTGCCTAATTTTAATAATTTTTTTAGCCTTAAAGTTAATTTTGCTGCTATTGATAAGGATACTCCAGCTTTCTATTGGTTAGTGCTGGTCTGATATATCTTTTTCCATCTCTTTACTTTCAGTCTTTCTTTGTCATTATGTTTCAGGTGTGTCTTTTGTAAATAATATATAACTGGGTTTTGTTTTTGATCCAGAGAGTTTCTATCTTTTGAAGGTGACTTGAATCTGTGTAGTATGAGTGCTGGTGCTGAAATGGTTTTATTTCTCTTTTCCTGCTGTGTATTTCTATCATAATTTCTCTTTACTTTTTTCCTTCCTTTCCTCTATTTAAATGATTTAGATTTCTTTATTTAATTTTTCCAGTTGTCTAAGAGTTATATATATTTTATACCTATTCTTTGAGTGATTATTACCTAGAAATTTTTGACTTACACAGGAGTACCTTGGAGATGTCTTGGGTTCATTCCAGACCACCACAACAACGTCAGCCACATGAACTTTTTGGTTTCCTAGTGCACATAAAGGTTATATCTGCATTAAACTGCAATCTGTTAAGGATGCTATAAATACCATTATGTCTGAAAAAAAAGTACATGTCTTTATTTAAAAATACTTTATTGTTAAAAACGCCAGCAGCTACGTAAGCCTCCAGTGAATCATAATCTCATAGCTGGGAGAGGATCTTGCCTCAGTGTTGATGGCTGCTCACTGATCAGTGTGGTGGTTGCTGGAGTTGGGCTTACTATGCTTCTTAATAAGACAGCAGTGAAATTTGTTGCATCAATTGACCCTTCCTTTCACAAATGATTTCTCTGTAACATGCAATGCTGTTTAGTAGCATTTTACGCAGAATAAAACTACTTTCAAAACTGAAAACCTCTCAAATCCTGCTGCTGCTTTATAAACTAAGTTTATGTAACATTCTAAGTCCTTCATTGTTATTTCAACAATATTCACAGATCTTCACCAGGAGTAGATGTCAAGAAGCCACTTTCTTTGATTGTCTGTAAGAAACAACTCGCCGTCTCTTAAAATACTATGAAACTGCAGTAGTTTAGTCACGTCCTCTTCTTCCCAACAGAAGACTGCTTTGTCTACATTGAAAATCTGTTGTTTTTGTAGATACCTTCATTAATTATCTTAGCTAGATCTTCTGGATAACCTGCTGCAACTTTTGTATCAACACTTGCTGCTACCGTTTCTTTCCTTAAACCTCCTGAGCCAGCCTTTGCTGGCTCCACTTTGCTTTTGCAGCTTCCTTGCCTCTCTCAGGGCGTCATAGAATAGAAGAGCGTTAGGGCTCGGCTCTGGGTTAGACTTTGGCTTGAGAGAGGGTTGTGTGTTGCTGGTCTCATCTACCCCGACCTCTGAGGCGCTCATATCATCAGTGAGGCTGTCTTGCTCTCTTACCATTTCTGTGTTCCCTGGAGCAGCACTCTGAATTTCCTTCAAGAACCTTTCCTTTGCGTTCACAACTTGGCTAACTGTTTCATGCAAGAGGCCTATCTTTTGACCTTCTAGGCTTTTGACATGCCTTCCTCGCTGAGCTTAATTATTTCTAGCTTTTGATTTAAAGTGAGAGCCTTGTGACCTTTCCTTTCACTTGAACTCTTAGAGGACACTGTACAATCACTAACTGGCCAATTTCAATATTGTTGTGTCTCAGGGAACAAGGGGTCTGAGATAAAGGTGAGAGATGGGGGAACAGCTGGTTGGTGTCAGATCACGTCTAACATTATCAGTTCAGTTTGCTGTTTTATATGGGCCCAGTTCTTGGCACCCCAGGACAACTACAAAGAACAACTACAGCTACAATGTTACATCAAAGATCACTGATCACAGACTACCGTAAGAAACGTGACAATAATGAAAAAGTTGGAAATATTGCAAGAATTACCAAACTGTGACACAGAGACGAGAGGTGAGCCAATTGCTGTTGGAGAAACGAGGCCAACCGCCTGGCTCGTCCAGGGTACCACAGGCTTCCGTCGGTAGGGAGCCCAGTGTCTCAGACGCAGGGAAGCAGAGTGTGCTCGTGGGCCGACTTCACGGAGTCTGAAGCGAGCCGTTGCGTCTGTGATGGTCACGACCACCACAAGAGCTTCAGAGTGTCGTAGCTTCGGTCATCCATACCACTTTACGTATCGTTACTCACCACGGAGTCTCTCCTGTGTTATGTTTCCCTGTGCTAATAATTATTCCTGTGTAATTATTGTTTTCGTTTTATAAATTCAAAACTTGTTTAGATTTTCTCACATTTTTACCCATTGTTTCTGCTCACTGTTGTTTCTATTTTACTCTTTTCTTGTGAGTTCAGTTTATTTCTGAAGCCCATCCTTAAATGTCTTGTTCACAAGGATGACTAAATAGTGAACTCTGTCTTTGTCTTCCTGCTGCTGCTGCTGAGTCGCTTCAGTCAAAACGCCTTTATTTTGCCCTGCATATTGAGTGATGATTTATCTACATATAAACATACCTAAGAATAGACTAGGTTTTTGTTTTTGGCATCTTTTTATTGTAAAATAAAATACATACCAAAAAAACAAAAGTATAGCTTAGTGAATTATTATTATTGTAAGGCAAACCCTCTTATAACCACCACTCAAGAAATAGAAAATTGCCACCCATGTATGTATTTTTATTTAGTCTGCTTGGGATTCTTGCAACATTCAGGATAAATTTCTCAAATACGACTATACTTAACAAATTCTCTTTCATTTTGTCTACTCTGTTTAATCTATTTTTACTGTATTTTTTCAACTGTGCAGTTCTACTGTATTAGTTTTTCATATGTTTCCAGTTTTTTTCTATGCTACTGTATTGTTTTACGGATATTTTCCTTTCCTTATGTCTTCCATCTTTTACCACATGCTGGTGTTTTCTAGATTATTATTCTGGTGTTCCAAGTAATCCTTCTGTTCTGTTTACCCGGTACAGTAGTTCACTAATCTGTAATTGTGAGACGTTCCAGAGCTTTATTTGTATGAATCCCGAGCCAGATAAGTTGTGGGGCTTCCCCTGATTCTGTCGTGTGTTCTGGAGCATCCCCACGCGGGACCAGATTCCCTCCCTTTCCCGTTCTCAGTTCAGGTCAGTTCAGTCTCTCAGTCATGTCCGACTCTTGGCGATCCCACGAACCGCAGCACGTCAGGCCGCCCTGTCCATCACCAACTCCCTGAGTCCACCCAAACCCGTGTCCATGGAGTCGGTGATGCCATCCAACCATCTCATCCTCTGTCGTCCCCTTCTTCTCCTGCCCTCAATCTTTCCCAGCATCAGGGTCTTTTCCAATGAGTCAGCTCTTCCCATCAGGTGGCCAAAGTATTGGAGTTTCAGCTTCTGCATCGATCCTTCCAGTGAATATTCAGGACTGATTTCCTTCAGGATGGACTGGTTGGATCTCCTTGCAGTCCAAGGGACTCTCAAGAGTCTTCTCCAACACCACAGTTCAAAAGCATCAATTCTTTGGCACTCAGCTTTCTTTATAGTCCAACTCTCACATCCCTACATGACTACTGGAAAAACCATAGCCTTGACTAGATGGACCTTTGTTGGCAAAGTAATGTCTCTGCTTTTTAATATGCTGTCTAGGTTGGTCATAGCTTTTCTTCCAAGGAGCAAGCGTCTTTTAATTTCATGGGTGCTGTCACCATCTGCAGTGATTTTGGAGCCCAAATAAATAGTCTCTCACCATATCCGTTGTTTCCCCATCTGTTTGCCATAGAGTGATGGGACCAGATGTCATTATCTTTGTTTTCTGAATGCTGAGTTTTAAGCTGTTTTTCACTCTCTTCTTTCACTTTCATCAAGAGGCTCTTTAGTTCTTCTTTACTTTCTGCCATAAGGATGGTGTCATCTGCATATCTGAGGTTATTGATATTTCTCCTGGAAATCTTGATTCCAGCTTGTGCTTCATCCAGCCCGGAATTTCGCATGATGTTTTCTGCATATAAGTTAAATAAGCAGGGTGACAGTATACAGCCTTGACGTACTCCTTTCCCTATTTGGAACCAGTGTGTTGTTCCATGTCAAGTTCTGACTGTTGCTTCCTGACCTGCATACAGATTCCTCAGGAGGTGGGTCAGGTGGTCTGGTATTCTCATCTCTTTCAGAATTTGCCACAGTTTGTTGTGATCCACACAGTCAAAGGCTTTAGCATAATCAATAAAGCAGTAGATGTTTTTTTGGAACTGTCTTGCTTTTTCAATGATCCAACGGATGTTGGCAATTTGATCTCTGGTTCTTCTGCATTTCTAAATCCAGCTTGAACATCTGGAAGTTCTCAGTTCAGATATTGCTGAAGCCTGGCTTGGAGAATTTTGAGGATTACTTTACTAGCGTGTGAGATGACTGCAATTGTGTGGTAGTTTGAGCATTATTTGGCATTGCCTTTCTTTGGGAGTGGAATGAAAACTGACCTTTTCCAGTCCTGTGGCCACTGCTGAGTTTTCCAAATTTGCTGGCATATCGAGTGCAGCACTTTCACAGCATCATCTTTCAGGATTTGAAATAGCTCAACTGGAATTCCATCACATCCACTAACTTTGTTTGTAGTGATGCTTCCTAAGACCCACTTGACTTCACATTCCAGGATGTCTGGCTCTAGGTGAGTGATCTCACCATCGTGGTTATCTGGGTTGTGAAGATCTTTTCTGTATGGTTCTTTTGTGTATTCTTGCCAACTGTTCTTAATATCTTCTGCTTCTGTTAGGTCCAGACCATTTCTGTCCTTTATTGAGCCCATCTTTGCATGAAATGTTCCCTTGGTATCTCTAATTTTCTTGAAGAGATTGCTAGTGTTTCCCATTCTATTGTTTTCCTCTCTTTCTTTCTATTGGTCACAGAGGAAGGCTTTCTTATCTCTCCTTGCTATTCTCTGGAACTGCATTCAAGTGGGTATATCTTTCCTTTTCTCCTTTGCTTTTCGCTTCTCTTCTTTTCACAGCTATTTGTAAGGCCTGCTCAGACAACCATTTTGCCTTTTTGTATTTCTTTTTCTTGGGGATGGTCTTGATTCCTGCCTCCTGTACAGTATCGTGAATCTCTGTCCATAGTTCTTCAGGCACCCTGTCTATCACATCTAATCCCTTGGATCTATTTCCCATTCTAGGGGGAAAGAATAAATTTACGTCCCAAATCTATAGGAAGCACAAGCCTCGGGATTTCAGCAGAAGAACACTTACTTGTTTGTTTTTAAACCTAGTGCTCAGACAGAAACAAACCTGTGCTACTTGCTGAATTTATTTTTTCTAGACTTCGCTTTCACTGAGGTTTCGGCTTTCTTAGATTTCAAGGTTTACACAGGAGTGGTAATTCCAGTCCACCTCATCTGAGCTGAGGGCCTCACCTGTTGTCCTTATGAAAGTGCTGAAATGCAGGCTTCTGGTTGTGAAGGTCTGAAGCACCTCCCTTTCCCTCCCTTGTGCTGCTGCAGCCCACCTCCTGCGCTGCCCTTGGTTCTCAGCACCCTCTCTGTGGCTGCACCCGGGAATTCCCCTGTCTGTCTTGTGAGCAGAGACTTGGAGGATCAGCAATGCAATGTTTCTTAAAAATGCAACATTTCTAGATGCTCCTTGTGAGGAGATGCATCGAAATTGAGATGGGACAAACCGAGGGTGGGGGAATGCGGTTTTCTCTGGTGACTGTGTATCTGACCCACAGGTTTACCTGTTGTAAGCAGGGAAGATCGAGGTGAGACACGGCGAATAAAAACCGGGCAGGATTCCATCTAGTGGTTACTGAGAAACACCTGACAATCTGGCGCTTGAGTTTCTGTCGGATTCTTCCTTAGAAGGAAACCAGTCCTTTGTCCAGTGTCATTTGATCCTCTCTACAGCACAGTGACGCCTCCTTGATCTGCTGTTACTGAAACCCAACAGCACTCCGTTATGTGCCAGGGTGCTGTACACACTGCTTAGTATTTTCACATCAGTTAAATTTTCCTTCACAATCTTAACCGTGTAGTAGCTTTCATAACTAATGTTGCTTATAAAATAGTATGAACTTAAATGCTAGTTAGGCTGATGGTCTGTCCCCTTGAGAAAAATGTTAGTTTTTAAATAAACAAACAGTAATCTTAATACAGTTTAGCTATACTATCCTAGCCTTTTTATAAAATAGTTCACAATGTAGTACCTTGAAATCTTTTTTGCCCCTACCGGAGACCTTCCCCTATCATACTTCATCAGTTTAATTTCTGGGCACAGTTATTTGAAAGGCATTCAGCATACACTCTGGATAATAAGCATCTTCCTTGGCAGATAAGACAAATTCAAAAGTTAAAATTGGGGCTTTTTAAATTTTTGCAATGAAAGATAAAGTCTTAGGGAACCGAGACTGACACATGAGAAGTTTGAACCTGGAGGGAGTAAAGAAGCAGATGCAGAATTGCAAGGGCTAAAATGGCGATGTTTCAAAGTAACAGAGAGACTTAAGAAATGTTTCATCCTTGTTTACTGTTATTCCCCAGAGACTGGACGTTCCCATCACTTACGCTTAATTTTTCTGACTCGTAGAATTTTTATAAAATAAATAATTATCTCTTAATTATTTATTAGTGTAGACACTACCTACACCTCCCCCCCTTGAAAAATAGCTAAAGTGAATTTTAAAAGAGCTCAGAAATGTAATGAAGAAGATAGAAGAAATACCTTTGAGGATTTAGTGTGGTTCTGAGGTTCCTGCCTGTCCAGACATTGGAGAACTGAGCTATGTTATGGCATAGTTCTCATTGTCAGATAAAGAAGAAAGAAAACAGACATGAAAAGTGGTAGTGACTGTCAGATCTTTCCCACGGTAATCAATGAGATCCATATGTTTCACACTCATTTTACGTGAAACTGATGAATATCGAGCATTCTGTACAAGAGTGCAGATTTTTGTGACTTTTAAGTTGAAAAATGTAAACACTGTAGCATACTTAGGATATACATAGTTCCAAAACGGTTTGTAACATGATCGTTGTTGTTATCTAGTCACTAAGCTGTGTCCGACTCTTGTGACCCCATGGACTGTAGCTCACAGGCTCCTCTGTCCATGCGATTTCCCAGGCAAGAAGACTGCAATGGGTTGCCATTTCCTTCTCCAGGAGATCTTCCCAACCCAGGGATTGAACCCATATTGCCTGCATTGGCAGGCAGATTCTTTACCAGGGAGCCACCAGAGAAATCCATGTATATATGAATCACTTTGCTTTACACCTGAAACATTGCAAATCAACTAACTTCAATTTTAAAAGTAATTAATTAAACAGTTTACTGGAATTTGCAAAACAAGAGATGAGATTAAATGATAAATACTGCTGTGACTTAGTAATTTTTACTTGTTTATTTTTGTCAGCTATATAATGATTTTTGCTTAATATTCCAAAAAAGGCTATTGCATAATAAATAATATATTACCTATTTAATAATATGTTATTGTATAAATATATATTTATATATATAATATACATATCAGCAACCTCAGATATGTGAATGATACCACTCTAATGGCTGGAAGCAAAAAGGAACTAAAGAGCTTCTGGATGAGGGTGAAAGAGGAGAGTGAAAAGGCCGACTTAAAACTCAACATTCAAAAAACTAAGATCATAGCAACCGGTCCCATGACTGCATGGCAAGTAGATGGGGAAAAAGTGGGAGTAGTGACAGATTTTCCCTTCTTGGGCTCCCAAATCACTGCAGACAGTGATTGCAGTCATGCAATTAGAAGATGCTTGCTTCTTAGAAGGAAAGCTATGACAAATTTAGACAGCATATTAAAAAGTAAAGATGTCACTTTGCTGACAAAGGTGCATGTAGTCAAAGCTATGATTTTTCCAGTGGTCATGTGCAGATGTGAGAATTGAAAGACTGAGTGCCAAAGAATTGATGCTTCCGAATTGTGGTGCTGGAGAAGACTCTTGAGAGTCCCTTGGATAGCAAGGAGATCAAACCAGTCCATCCTAAAGGAAATCAACCCTGAATTTTCATTGGAAGAACAGATGTTGAAGCTGAAACTTTGACCACCTGATGCAAAGAGCCGACTCATTGGAAAAGACCCTGATGCTGGCAAAGGTTGAAGGCAGGAGGAGAAGGGGGTGACAGAGGATGAGATGGCTGGACGGCATCACCAGTGCAATGGACATGAACTTGGGCAAACTCCAGGAGAAAGTGACGGACAGGGAGGTCTGGCATGCTCCAGTCCAAAGAGTCGGACATGACTGAGCGACTAAACAACGACACACTATTAATAGAAACACTATGTATTTATTTTTATGAAGTTTGGGGTTGTTTTAAAAAGTAATTTTGTAGTATTTGTTTTTTAATTATTCAGTGAAGAGATGAATGCCTCCTAATGCACACTTTCTTTAGTCTAAGCATATCTAACAAAATGTTTGCAATTATTCGTCACTTTTGATACTCAAATTTATATGAAATCAGTTTTATTTAGCTTTAATCTTTACTCTTTCTAGTAGTTTGTTATGAAATTAGTTTTTGGTACTGAAGTGATGAAGCAGAGAGATAGTGGCATTTGATGTCTGGTTTATATTAGCTGTTCAGTGAGATTTTACTCTGCCAGCTAACAAGAAAGAAAATTTTCTGAACATCTAAGTATAACTGAATTATTTCTTTTAGTTTCTTGGGGAATAGTAATCTTTCAGTATATGTATTACATAAAAGGAAATGAGTCATAAACCATATAAAATTATACAATTATTTTTATTTATATAAAATTATTGACCTGTATGTATCATAATTAAGTAGTTTCAATACATTTGTTATCACATGGTTTAAATAAATTCATTACAGTCATTATCTCTGAGCTTAATGTTCAGCCAGTAAAATTGGGAATTTCTATCACTTCTATAATGGAGCTTCCCAGATGGCTCAGTAGTAAACAGTCTGCCTGCAATGCAGGAGATGCAGGTTCAATCCCTAGGTCAGGAAAATCCCCTGGAGAAGGAAATGGCAACCTACTCCATTATTCTTGCCTGGGGAATCCCATGGACAGAGAAGCCTGGTGGCTACAGTCCACTGGCTTGCAAAGAGTTGGACATGAGTCAGCAACTAAACAACAAGAGCCACTTCCATAACGTTACTAAGATAGTGTGCTTTACATTTAAAATTGGTAAGTAGGAGTTTTTCATGGAACCTTGCTGGTGGTAGAAAAATAGAATGTAAATTGAAAAAATTTCTCTAAAATAGTTTTGCAGTGTATTTTAATGACACCAAAGTGCAACCCAGGAAGCAACAGTTAGAACTGGACATGGAACAACAGACTGGTTGCAAATCGGAAAAGGAGTAATGTCAAGGCTGTATATTGTCACCCTTCTTATTTAACTTACATGCAGAGTACATCGTGAGAAATGCTAGGCTGGAGGAAGCACAAGCTGGAATCAAGATTTCCAGGAGAAATATCAATAACCTCACATACTCAGATGACATCACCTTTATGGCAGAAAGCAAAGAAGAACTAAAGAGCCTCTTGATGAAAGTGAAAGAAGAGAATGAAAAAGTTGGCTTAAAACTCAGCATTCAGAAAACTAAGATCACAGCATCTGGTTCCATCACTTCATGGCAAATAGATGGGGAAACAGTGGAAACAGTGGCTGACTTTCTTTCCTTGGGCTCCAGTGTCACTGCAAATAGTGACTGCAGCCATGAAATTAAAAGATGCTTGCTCCTTGGAAGAAAAGCTATGACCAACCTAGATAGCATATTAAAAAGCAGAGACATTACTTTGCCAACAAAGGTCCGTCTAGTCAAGGCTGTGGTTTTTCCAGTGGTCATGTATGGATGTGAGAGTTGGACGGTGAAGAAAGCTGAGCGCCAAAGAATTGGTGCTTTTGAACTGTGGTGTTGGAGAAGACTCTTGAGAGTCCCTTGGACTGCAAGGAGATCCAACCAGTCCATCCTAAAGGAGATCAGTCCTGGGTGTTCCTTGGAAGGACTGATGTTGAAGCTGAAACTCTTAATACTTTGGCCACCTCATGTGAAGAGTTGACTCATTGGAAAAGACCCTGATGCTGGGAAGGATTGGGGGCGGGAGAAGAAGGGGATGACAGAGGATGAGACAGTTGATGGTGTCACTGACTCAATGGACTTGAGTTTGAGTAAACTCTGGGAGTTGGTGATGGACAGGGAGGCCTGGTGTGCTGCAGTCCATGGGGTCAAAAAGAGTCGGACATGACAGAGTGACTGAACTGAAGTGCCTTTAAAATTTCAGATGTAGCCATATGAATGTGCATTATTAAAGAAGAATTTTTTCCCCTATTTAATATATCTGCATAAGAATTCAGATATTTTTCTCCTTTATTACACTGAGATATGATGCCGTTGGTCTTTCTTTTTTTAATTACTTGATTTTTTAAAATTTATTTTCAAGCTGATATATTAAATTAGCCCTCTTGAAAGTACTACGAGAGAGAAACAGCTGTCTTCAAGAGACAGTATTCTCTTAGGACACTTCTGCTCATCAACACTATACCCACCACTGGCAGTGCCAAACTGAAACACGGTGCTAGGATCAGAGAAGTTCTCTACACCTTTTTCATCTTTGGGTCTCTTTTTCCCTTCTTAGCATTTGATCTTCCTTTTCCCCTAAGGTTCCCAGTGTTTTTCCAGTCTTGCTGATCTGGAAATAAAGTCATTCACACTGAAAGTTTTGGTGTTAGTGCTAAAGAATTGGCCTCCCAATGTAGGAGACGTAAGAGACATGGGTTCGATCCCTGGATCAGGAAGGTCCCCTGGAGGAGGAAACGGCCTCCCACTCCAGAATTGTTGCCTGGAGAATCCCGTGGACAGAGGAGCCTGGCGGGCTGCAGTCCATGGGGTCACAGGGAGTCGGACAGGACAGTGTCTGAGCACACAGCTCCATCCATACAGTGTCCCTTCTAGGGCTGTTTGTCTCCTTATAAGAACGGTTGTGAAACATCAGTGATTGGAATCTGTACGCGTGCAGAGAATAAGAGTGAATGAATGGCTCCGTGGGCACGTGGATTAATGAATGATAGCAGTGTTTCAGGGTCTAAAGGGGTCACCCATTGACCCCGTACTTTGGGGTGGCCAAAACCTTTGTTTGGATTTTTCCGTAAGAGAGTAACCCAAAAACCTGAACGAGCTTTTTGGCCACCCAGTATACAGATGTGTCTACACTGGTTTGTGCTGCTGAGAAGCGAGTCTGTCAGGTAGAGTCTGCCACTGCTCTGCTACTGTGGACATCCTGACGTTGCCATGTGCTGGTAACTTTTTGTCAGTTTTCATGCTAGGTTAAAATTAAATCTCTTTGTTTGTTTGATTGTTTTAAGGCTGAAAGAGCATATTCCTTTTGTGGAACCATTGAATACATGGCACCAGATATTGTCAGAGGGGGAGACTCAGGACATGACAAGGTATGTTCTGCTTTTGACACTTCCTGATGTATCTCCGTAAAATGTATAATAAGAGTCCTACTTAGTATACTTTTACTAGACCCACTCCTACAACAGACATCTTCGATTAACAAGACTAGGACTAACAATAGAAAGATCTTACCAGACACACGCCCACAATATAGTCTTAAGATATCAAGTGTATAAGGCCTTGCTAAGATCAGTGCGTGGGGCACTCCCCCTTCTGATGTCTGTGTCAGAGGCTTTCTCTGCCCCTTTATATACTTCAGTAGAACTCTGCTACACACACACCAAAGAATCCCGCTTAGTAACTCAGGCTCTTCTGCTGTTGTCGCCTCTTTTTTTCCTTTCCTTTGCATACACAAGCATATTATGATATCTAGTATTTTGGAGGGAAAAGATAATAGAAACTTTAAGACATTCTAGATTTCCCTTTTATCCCAAGTTTTGTTGATGAGATAATTTTTTGTTTTAGAGAGTAATGCTCTTATTAAGGGAAACCACAAAATCGACTAATTCTTGAAATAATAATTTTTCTTTTATTTCCATTAAGTGTCACGTCTTGAGCAAAGCATCAGTTGTAACCCTGTTTAAAACAAAAGTCACTTTGGTTGCATGTGATCTGGCCTTTCAGGACACAGCTGAGCCACAGTGCAGTTCAGAGGGGTCGTAGGCGTCCAAACAGTGCACCCTGCTCCTGCTGGAGCCGCGCAGCTCTGCGCTCAGGATGGTCTGCGTTGGTTTCCTGAGTCCTCGAAGGAAAAGCTCGGTGTTTTCACCCTCCTTGCTTCCCTTTGTGTGTGCAGAGTGAAAACTGTAGATGAGACGTTCTAAGTCGTTTTAAAATCCAGGTCAGATATTTTTTCTTCCTGTAATGGCAACCCACTCCAGCATTTTGCCTGAAAAGTTTCATAGACAGAGGAGCCTGGCAGGCTGCAGTCCAAAGGGTCACAAAGAGTTGGACACAAATAGGCACAAAGTCCTGGATTAAACGGTACTGATTTGTTAGATTTGTTCAGTTCCTTCTTAACACTTTTGCTGTATTAATAACATTCTTGAAATAAAGAACTCTGTTTTTTCCACTCCTCATCTCCCCATCTTCCTCATCCTCTTTCAAAATCTCACATATATGGTGGGGCTATCTTAAGGGTGGAGAATCAGTGGTCACCTTGCTAAAGACCAGTCATGTATTTAAGAGCCCTTAGGAGTTCTTTAAGTTTGTGTGGTATTGGCTTTAGTCTGTGACCAGTAATCTGATGATAGATCTGTATCAGTTTACGAGGGTGGTTCATATCCATTGTTCTATGGATCCTGACAGTAAAACTGCTTGTCTAAATAAAAGAACTGAATTACTGATTTGGTTTATATGTTATTGTTACATATTTTCTTTCAAATAACTCTGGGCTCACCAACTTCACATCATCTCTCTGAAACCTTGGCCCTGAAATTTGGAAGCAGAGAGTTTAAAATTTTAGCTTCAGTTAATTTCTCACTGGTGTCAGCTCATACATTCAGCAGTTACTGAATTTGATTTGCCTAATTGTCAAAGAACTAATTTTCAATATATCAAGATTCTTTAAATTTAGTAAATATATGTAAAAATTCCTATATTTAAATTAAATATATAATTTGCTGTGCTCTTTGTTAACTGGTTTTATAAATTGTTTTCTAAAGTAGACCACATTTTGTATTATTTTTTGCCCTTCCATTCCTCCCAGAACTAAAGACTGTGAGATTTATGTGACGGTCCCATAAGAGGAACTGGTCTGGGTGGTGAGGACAAAGTGCTGCTTTCGATGGGCTATTTTCGTTCTCATTCTTTGAGTTTAAGAGATTTCATATTGATCGGAGCTGAATAATCAACAAAAATGCTGATTAATACTTTTTGCCCTGTTATCGTAAGTCTATAAAGAGTTTGCTTACTTAAAATTTTAAAATTTCACTTTTAAGAAAATTTTTGAGGGAGACGGAGAGGATAGATTAGGAGTTTGGGGTTAACAGATGCAAACTGACACAGATAGACTGGATAACAACAAGGTCCTACTGCACAGCACGGGGAACTGCATTCAGTACTCTGGGATAGATCGTAATGGAAAAGGATGTTAAAAAGAATGTGTATGTGTGCGTGTGTGTGCGTGTGTGTGTACACACATATATATAACTGAGTCGCTTTATATAGCTTTATTTTGTTCATCTTTGTTTTTTATAAGATATAATTAGTTGATGTTCTAGAAAATGAAATGTCTGTTGTTTTATAGGCAGTTGACTGGTGGAGTTTAGGTGTTCTAATGTATGAATTACTAACTGGAGCATCTCCGTTCACTGTTGATGGCGAGAAGAACTCCCAAGCTGAGATATCTAGGTAAGACCTGGCAAAATAAAATAAATGTGTTGTTTTCTCAAAGGACCTGATCAAATTTCTGCAATTTGGCTGACAGAGAAAACAAGTTTTTAATGGAGTAGACAAAAATGGGGTAAGCAGTAAATGTCCAGTTATATTTCCGTAGGATGTAGCTTTATAACCTTTATATCTCTTGATACTTTATATGCTCAGTTAGATCTTACTTTTCATAGTGTTATAACTTTGTGTGCTCCAAAGCATTTACCATACTGTCTTAACCTAGTGTTTTATTTGCTGGGTACTTTTTCCCAGTGTATGCATCATGTAATTTCTTTGTGACTTGAACATAAAGAAACAGGAGATATTTTTCAGATCGTGGATATAAGCCCAGTAGAAACAAATACCGTGAGATCACTGTCCTGTAGGTTATCATAGCCTTATTCTGTTCCTTTCCTTCAGAGCAGTTAGCCCGAGGGCAGCGCTGCGTTTCTGTTTGTGCTATTTGCCGAGTGTGTCTCTCCCCCTGGATTGTGAGCTCTGAGCGCCGGGGCGAGTCCTCACCGCGGTGCGCTTGGAGGCCAGCACAGGGCTCGCCGCGCAGGATGCAGCGAGTGTTTCTGGAATGAAATGAGTTAATGAACAAATAAACGAAGCGTGATAAAGCAGTGTAGTGGTTGCTCGTTATGTTTTTGTCCAGTTTTTACTTGAATTTTGTCACTTTGAGGACAGAGTTGACATTAAACATTAAACACTGAGACTTCCACCTGTTACCAAGATGGACAGACAGGGACCGGGTTTACTTCCCTTCCTGAAACAGTTTTTTAAATGGGAAAAAATATATGAAACAACAGTATTGAAGACTTTGAACATGCTGCAGTGAAGCCCAGTGAACGCTGAGAGACGGGAGATAAACGAGGTGAGCCCCTGTGACTGCGGAGCTTATGCCTCCAGGGAGGATGCGGGCTGCAGGGCAGGGGCAGAAGCGCTGTGGAGCTGAGACGGAAATGACGACTCAGCAAGGCGGAAGTGGTGACTCAGCAAGGCGGAAGTGGCGACTCAGCAAGGCGGAAGTGACAGCTCAGCAAGGCGGAAGTAACTCAGCAAAGCAGAAGTGACCGCTCAGCAAGGCGGAAGTAACACCTCAGCAAGGGGGAAGAGACAGCTCAGCAAGGCGGAAGTGGCGACTCAGCAAGGCAGAAGTGACTGCTCAGCAAGGCGGAAGTGACAGCTCAGCAAGGCGGAAGTGGCGACTCAGCAAGGCGGAAGTGACAGCTCAGCAAGGCGGAAGTGACAGCTCAGCAAGGCGGAAGTGACAGCTCAGCAAGGCGGAAGTGACAGCTCAGCAAGGCGGAAGTGGCGACGCAGCAAGGCCGGGGAGGCTGGAGTTCTCAGAGCAGAGCGCTGGAGACGAGGAGGCAGCAGCAGGAGAAGTCCGGAGCTCTGTGGAAGGAATCCTTCAAGTATTAGTTGGTTAAGCACTGATAAGGACATGTAGGAGGAAACTACTCAATTTACTTACTTAAGATGTTATTTCTCTCCAAATTGATCTAACAGATTCAACACAATTAGAATCCCAGCAGGCTCTTTTTTTTTTTTCAGTTGAAATTGACAACTTGGGTCTAAATGCCTAGGACCTAGAAGAGCCTAATCACCTTTGAAAAAGTACACCAAATTTCATTTGAAGACTTATAAGCTACAGCAACTAAAACACTGTAGTGTTTATATCAAGGTAGACAAACCACTGGTGAAGTAGAATAGAGAGTCCAGAAATAGAACCACACAGAGGGTGCCATCGCCTTCTCTGATATGAGTGGCAGATGAGCACATAAAAAAGTGACCAACATCATTAGTCTTTAGGGAAATACAAATCCAACCACAATGAGATAGCTCTGTATGCTCCCTGGAATGACTAAAAATAAAGTGACTAACCATTTTAGGGTTCTCCAGGGAAAGAGGACCAATGGGATATACATGGATATAAATAAAAGGAGATTTATCATAAGGAGTTAGCTCACCTGGTTATGTCAGCTGAGAGGCCCACGACCTGCCTCTGAAAGCTGGAGCTCTGTGGGAGCTGCAGCAAGTCTAGTCCAAGCCCGACGGCCTTAGAACGAGAGGAGCCTGTGGTGTGAATCGCAAAAGACAAGTGTCCCAGGTTGAGCAGCCAGGCCGGAAAGGACCAGACCCTCTCTTAGCTGCTTTTCTTTCTATTCAGGCACCTATGGAATTGGCTGGTGCCATCCACATTGGGGAGGGGATTAAAATACCAACCTCATCCAGACAACTTTCTCAGACACACCCAGAAATAATGTTTACTCTCAACCAGTGACCCAGTCAAGTGTCACTTGAAGTTAACCGTCACAAGCCCATCCCCATCACCTTGACCACCATTTGCATCTCCTTAAACTATACTTGATCTCCAAATAAAGATAATAACAAGATTGTAATTCCATCTAACATAGTACAGCTCTACTGCCAACTAGCTAACCCTTTCCCCAGAAGAGAACGTAAAGTCCTTGAGTGGTATAGTGATGTTCACTCTTCCCTTTGAAATCCCATAACTTAAATACTAGAGTATAAATTTAAAATACTTAAATACAGTGGTATGAAGTTAGCACATCTTATCGTGTATATGAAGGAATAAGGCAGGGAAAAAAACAAACATATATTTATACACACACGTATTCATAACAAAACAGGGAAGAAGTACTCCTGTCAGTAAAGTCCTCACTTCTGTAACTGGTTACATAGACACGGGGTCTGTGTCACTAGTCTGTAGAGTCTGTGTAGCCTGGCGTCATAGCTGGTATCTGTAACTGCCTTCTTCCAGCACCCACTTTGTATTCCTTTTACCTTCAGCAAGTACCTCAGATTGTGGGGTGACCCCAGCCTTCATTCCCAAAGAATCTGGGCCGTTAGTCGTCCTGCCTGCGTTGAGATGTTGTTTTCCGTTGGCCATCACAGGGCGTGGTGGTGATGATAACAGACAGCGTAATTCGTCTCCTGTATCCCAGGCGTGCCCTTCCTTGCCTCCCTTGTGGAACAGCAGTCCAGCGTCCCCATGCTAGTGAGGACCATTCATCCCAGCCGGCGTCACAGCTCCTGTTGCCTGTTGCTTCAGAAGCATGAGGAAGTGGCTCGGTGGCCATCTTAATTTCCAGTTCAGTGGAATCACTGTTAAATCTCTTGGAGGAAGCATTACTTCCCCTGGAACTAAGACCTGTAGGCCAGCAGAACATAAGTCACGGGAACAGAAAGCAAACATTTTGCTAGTGAATCACTCTGGGTAATAGTAAGTGGCTCCACTCCCATATCTACGCGTGATTTCTGGACCCGTGAATCCTGGCTATGAGAGAAACAGCACCATATACTAGACATAGATTCTGAGTGTTCTAGCCTCCTGGAGAAACTTGCCACCCTAGCTTGCATGGTAACTGAATCTTCAAATGATCATTCCACCATGATTATGAAGCCAGCTGCCTCAGAAGGGTGCGGAACATGGTTAAGACCAGTGAATTCCATGAGCATGGTCTATTGCTGTACTTCTTTTGCTATGAAGTGAGTTCCTTGATCAGAAGCAGTGCTGTATAGATACCATGATTGTGCACAGGGAATTTTTTTAAGCCTGTGGATCGCAGTTTTGGCAGAAACATTGCTTGTAGGAAAAGCAGTCCATATCCATAGTGTCTATTCTAGTTAGAGTGAAAATCTGTCCCTTCTGTGATGACAACAATCCAGTGTAATCAACCTGCCACCAAAAGCTGGCTGATCCCCCTGGGAGTTGGTGCCAGATAAGGTACTCAGTGTTCGTCTCCATGCAGTGGCCTGAAGCCAGATCAGCCTTGGTGAGTGGAAATCCTGCTGCTGAGTCCATAGCTCAGCTCCGGCCCTGCCTCCATGGCCCCCTTTCTCAGGAGCCCACTGGCTGATGACAGGGTTCGCTGGAGAGAGGCTGACAGACCAGCCTGTCCATTTGACTGTTAGAATCCTGCTCTGCCCAGGTCATCCTGCAGTGAGCACTCACATAGGACACGAATACCTTCATATTTTTGCCCAGAGAGATCTGTCAACAAAGCTTTTCCCCAGAAACCTTTGTCAACTTGATGTCCTTGACACCAGCTTTCCACTCATATTCCTTCCAAGTCCCTGACCAGCCAAACTGTTGGCCACAACCTATTAATGAATCTAAAATTGCACTTCTGGCCGTTTGTCCTTCCAAGCGCAGCGAACGACTAGGTGCCCTGCTCAGCGTTCTGCCCACCGGGAAGGTTTGCGTTCACCGTTGCACATCGTACAGAGCTGTTTGTGAACCAAGCCCGAGGTTTCTGTCCCTCTTTCAGCCACGGTGGGGTCTCCTGGTGTGGCCATCCGTAGATGCAGACTGGGGGAGAGAAGGCAGCGTAGCAGGAGAGGGACCATGAGCATTTAGGCCCCTTCTTCCTGTAGCATATGGTATCTTCAGCGCCCGCTCAGCCCAGTCTCATGTTTGCTATTTCCAGCTGATGGTGGAGTATTGCTGTCCGTTCCCAACTCCACAGCTAGATGGAGTAGACAAATGGGCATCTCAGGTGGCATGTAACTTGGGGGCCCAGAGTTAAATGCTCAGGCCAAGTAGCAGACCAGGAGCTCTTTCTCAAAAGGGGAGTAGTTTTCCTCAGAAGATGGCAGGGATTTGCTGCAAAATCCTAAGTGCTCTAGTTCACCACTCAGGGCTGCCAAAGGCTCCAAACAGCATCCCTGTCTGCCACTTCCAGTGCCCCTGGATCTGCTGAATCAGAGGAGCCAAGTGAGAGGGCGGCTGCACAGTGGCCTGGGCCCCTCTCTTGTTCTGGACTCAACTCAACAGCAGCTTTTCAAGTCACTCGGTAAACTGGCCGGAGTAACACACACAGTGATGAATGTGTCGCCTCTCACGTCTTGAGGCCCGCTGGGCACCGTGCCTCTCGCTTTGGTGGTGGGAGAGGCTGGCTGCACAGCATACCCTTCACCTTGGAAGAGACGTCTCAAGATGCCCTGCACCCCTGGACTCCTAGAAGCCCACTAGGGTAGGGGCTCCTGAATTTAGTCCGATTCGTCTCCCACCCTGTGACACACAGGGCCTCACCAGTAAGTCTCGAGTCATGGCCACTTCTTGCTCACCAGGCCCAGTCAGCCTAAGGCCACCAATGAGATGCACCAGTGTGGTTGTCTGTGAAGAAGAAAGGCGATCGAGAGCTTTGTGAACTGAATTCTGACATAGGGCTGGAGAACGGATAACCCTGGAGGTAGGACAGTGAGGGTACATGGCTGGCTTTGCCAGCTGAGAGGAACTCCTTTGTGGGACTGATGGACAGGGCTGGGGAAGAAGGCATTTGCAGGATCAGTAGCTGCATTCCAGGTACCAGAGTTTGTATTCATTTGCTCAGGCAATGAAACCACGTCTGGTCCAGCAGCAACGCCTGGAGCCGCCACCTGGTTAAATCTGTAACGATCACTGTCATTCTCCAGGACCCGGCTGTCTTCTGCTCCGGCAGCGGGCGAGCCCAAGGGGGCTGTGGTGGGAATCTCCACTCCTGCTGCTTTCACGTCCTCGCTGGTGGTGCGAGCCTCAGCAGCTCCCAGAGATTGCGTGCCACTTTCTGACTCGCCGTTTCCCAGGCGGAGGCAGTTCTGATGGCCTCCACTTGGCCCTTCCCGCCAGAGCTGCCCAGGGCGCCAGTGTGGGGTTCTGCCAGCTGCTGAGTGTCTGACCCAACTACGCTTTCCGGCCCTGGGGCGGGAATCACAGGACGGGGTCAGGGACGCGCTGAGTTCACTGTGGAGATGAACCTGCGCTAGAACCTGGCCTCCTTAAGCCCCTCTCTGGCTGGTGGGTCTCCCGAAATTTGTGTCAGTTCAGAGCCAGAGGCCAGAGGCCCCCCGAAGGCCCGACGTTTCCTTCTCCCCGGGGTGTGGTTACTCTGCTGAAAGGCTGTAGATCCCTCTGGGGAGGGCTGGGAGGAAGACAGACAGTCAGCTCTCAGGGTCCTTCCTCAAGGGGACCCACCCTCCCCTTTATTCAAGAGGCTGGGGGCATATAAACTGGCTCAAGTGTGGGAATTGACGGAGGGACTGTGGACTGTGGGGAGGGCGGGACAGATGGCAGAGGGACAGGAACCTCGGAGGTGATGGGGGCGGCCGTGGTGGGCCCGCAGCTGTGTGTGTGTGTGTGTGTGTGTGTGTGTGTGTGTGTGTGTGTGTGTGTGCGCGCGCGCGCACGCACGCACGCATGTGAGACAGCATTTATCAGATTGTGCACTTTATATGTTGAGTTTATTGTACTTCAGTTTTACTTCAACAAAACTGCTAAATTTTTTAGAATGTGCCTTTTACAGGATAGATTAAGAAGTAAATGATTTCTCACTATTCTGGCTTATTTAATATCAGAACTAATTGATGAGAAATATTTCTTGTTAAAATCAAATTTAAATCATGCCTATTATTAAAATTCTCAACATGACTTTGCTTATTTTAAATGTGCTTTGGAACAGTTTGAAAATGCCTCTGAAGTATAGGAAACCTTGACCACAATCTTGAGAATTTAGGCCCCTTGCAAGGTCATACCTGCCGTGGTGACAGCCGAAAGGGTCCCCCAACCTGGCAACATTAACCAGTGGCTCCTCTGACTGATGCCCTCTTTTTGATCCCACACACACAGTCAGTCTTCTTTCACAGTCTTCCTTTCTGCCACAGCTCTGCCTCGAGAGCGACGAGATGGCGACAGATGATGTTCAAATTTAAATTGTTTTTCTTGCCATTAGATGAGTTAGTTGGCATTCTGATTTTAGCAAGAGAAAAGAGTCTGAATCAGATTATCTAAAATCTGAAAACTAGATTTCTCAAGAATTAAATAGGATTCTTTCCCTTTAATCCATGATGTTCAAATTTTTAAAGCTTGGTGTTGTTTTTCTGGGGTTTTTGTTTTTAGATTACTATTCAGTTACAAACAGTGTAATAGCTGAAGTTCTTTTACAAAATATGCACCATTCAGACAAATGTATCATCATCTTGTCCCCAGATGTCTTAATTAGCCAGTGTTTTTTCTGATCGTTGAATTCTTCTATTCCTCAATTATTGCACTCTTCCCCGAACTCTGCATACTTCCTTTAGTTTTTATTTGAGATGCTTGAAAATAGTGTATTATCCAAATTATCTGTTTGCCTATTGTTGTCTACAGGTAGCCTAAAGTCAGGACAGGTGTGTTTTTCTGGTTATCAGATTTCAAACTGTGATAAGGATTTAGAATGAGATGAGAACTTTCTCCTTGGTGTGAGAATCCTTTCACCAGTTACCCAGATGGTTATCTCTTTTCTGTCCGAGCCTTCAGTGAACAGATAGCACTGTTGTATAAGATATTTTCAAGGAAGCCCCTTCCATTTTTGAACTTTAGCAGGTAGAATTTCTCCCCCCTTAAAAAGAAGTTGAAATTAGCTTCCTCTAAACTCTGCAGGTAAATCCTTGTCCTGGGCCCCGTCCACTAAAGAACAAGGTCACCCTGTTGTTTCTTCCAGACCTTGCGTTAGGCCTTGGACGATAGTTTTGTCTAGGGTAGATCTTGTTCTCTTAACTGTTCATGTAAAATCATTTCTAGATTCTTCATCCCTCGGCGCCGTTTTGAATAAAAATTGAATTTTTAACATCCAGATCTGAATGATTGCCCTCTAGCTTTTCCGTGAGTCTGTTTACTTTATCTCACGCGTGTGGTCTGTGCTTCTCTTGCGTGTAGGTTTTCCGCAGCTTTTACAGCCTCTCTGTAGAGCTTCCTCTTTCAGGGTGTGTGTTACTGCCACACGGGTGTCCCCTCAGCCACCAGTCTCCTAGCAGCTTTTCTGTCTCTCCTCCAAGAAGGAACCTTTTACTTGCCTGGGGCTGCGTAAACCAGGATAATTAGGTTTACCTCTCACCTGGGTATCAGGACTCAGAGGTTCTGTTGGTAGCTCTTCCGTCATCTCCGGCAGGGCTGTTTCTACCTCACTTTCTCTGACTTGGACATTTACAAATATATGCCGAGAGGTGTTTACGTGGTATTTTATCATCCGTCAGTAAAGTATATTTTACTCATGTGTTTCATTGTGCTGTTATAAGCATATTGTTACATAAATTCAGGTCTAAGAGTTATCAAAATCATGGTTTAAACAGACTCTAGTGTTGTTTAAGTCAGGGGTTGGCAAACTATAGCCTGCAGGCCAAACCCATTCAGCTCCCTGATTTTGTGTGGCCTGTGAGCTAAGAATGGTGTCTACATTCTTTCATGGTTGAAGAAATGAGAAGGTGAACAGGATTTTGTGACACGTGAAAATGATGTGAAGTCTGAGTTTGGTGTCCATCAATGAAGTGCTATTAGAGCACAGAGTGGGTATCCACTCGCGTGTCCTGTCTGGCGGCCTTTGTGCTGGAGCAGCACTGAGGCATGGTCCCAGAAGCCGTGCAGCCTCCGGAGCCTGAAGAACGTACCGCCTGGCCTTGTATTACTTGTCTGTGGCTCTCAGTATCTCAGGGCTCCCCCGGGAAAGGGTCTGCTTCCGAGCCAGGTGGCTATTGCCGGATTCGGTTCCTCTGGGTTGTAGGACTGTGAGCCTCAGTCCCCTGTGGTGGGAGCCCTGCAGCATGGCAGCTTCGTCATCAAAGCATGCGGCCTGAGAAGGTAACAGGGACGGTCTGCTGGGAAGGCGGGAAGGTGGAATGTTCTGTTACCTGATTACGAATGCAGCATCTTCTCATCTTTACTGTGTATTTGTGGTTATAACAAAGTCACTAGGTCCAGCCCACACAAGGCTGTGAATACACAGAGAGAGTGATCGTTGGGGATCTTGGGAGTCTTCCCACCATGTACCTTTTACAAAAAAGTTTGAAGATCCCTGGTTTAGGTAAAAATTTATTTGTCCTTCCAATGAGTGTTGGAGCCAGGGCAAGGGTACCAGCCCAAGAATCTCATCTTGTTATTCTTTTTTTTGTTGTTCATTTATTTATTTGGCTGCACCGAGTCTTAGTTGCTGCACGTGGGGTCTTCCATCTTTATCGTGGAATTCGGGGTCTGTAGTTGCAGCGGGTGGGATCTTTTTTTTCTTTTCAGCTGTGGCATGTGGATTCTTAGTTGCAGCATGTGTGATCTAGTTCCCTGACCAGGGATGGAACCTGGGCCCCTGCATTGAGAGCACCAGGGAAGTCCTGCACTTCATTATTCTTAATTATCCAGCAGACATGGCCTCAGGAAATACAGGGTAGGTGGGTCAAGAAAGAGCTCTGTAACAGGCAGAAGCAAGTGATGCTGTGGGACCGTCCCCTCTGGGCAGCCAGCTTCGTGGCTCAGTGAAGCCGTGCTCCTGTGGAGTAGTGGGCTGTGAGGGCCCCCGTATGGCAGCCTCTATGCCAGTCACCCGCGCCATGTCCTTCAGTCCTTACAGCCCTGAAAGTTAGATCTCAGCGTGTGCTTCCTGCAGAGGAGGAACTGCAGGGGGTGGACTGGGGTTGAGTGCACAGTGACTGGGAAGTGGCTTTCTGCGCTCTCCAGGGTAGCACTTGGTTCCCTGAGCCTGTTTTCTTTCCTGGTGAGGCAGATGCTTATTTCAGGTAAAGGAATGGGAAGGACTGGCCGGTAGACAGCAGCGGGATTGATTTCATTCATCTCTGGAATGTTCAGTGAGTGATTTTTAACTCCTGAGAGGAAAAGAAATCGAAGGATGTAGCTCTTGCCCTCGGAGAAGGCGATGGCCCCCCACTCCAGTGCTCTCGCCTGGAGAATCCCATGGACGGAGGAGCCTGCTGGGCTACAGTCCATGGGGTCTCGAAGAGTCAGATACGACGGAGCGACTTCACTTTCACTTTTCACTTTCACGCTTTAGAGAAGGCAGTGGCCCCCCACTCCAGTGCTCTTGCCTGGAGAATCCCAGGGACGGGGGAGCCTGCTGAGCTGCAGTCCAAGGGGTCTCGAAGAGTCGGACACGACGGAGTGACTTCACTTTAACGCATTGGAGAAGGCAGTGGCCCCCCACTCCAGTGCTCTCACCTGGAGAATCCCATGGACGGAGGAGCCTGCTGGGCTGCAGTCCATGGGGTCTCGAAGAGTCGGACACGACTGAGCGACTTCACTTTCACTTTTCACTTTCACGCTTTGGAGAAGGCAGTGGCAACCCACTCCAGTGTTCTTGCCTGGGGAATCCCAGGGACAGGGGAGCCTGCTGGGCTGCCTTCTATGGGGTCGCACAGAGTCAGACACGACTGAAGTGACTTAGCAGCAGCAGCTCTTGCCCTAAGAAAACTTACATGTTATTTGGGAAGATATGGAATAAATAGATGACAGTTCATAATGAGAGAAGGCGTTGACTGATGGCCGAGTGGTGAGATGAGCGCTGTGGGAATCGAGGGGCACAGTGCGTTGGGCTTTGGGGGCATCAGGGACTCCCTTCTGATGGAGCCGCAGGATGGCCTGGGAGCAGGCGAGGGGACAGCAAGAGCCTGAAGGCTCCGTGGAGCCCTCGCCAGTCTGCGGACGGCTGTCTGTGAGCCTGTGGTCCTGTAAGTGAAGTTCGTTTTATTATTTCTGTTCTGAAAGGAGTGTTCACTACAGTTTAAAGCATGCATAAAGAGTGAACAGTGGTAAGAATACCCAGAGATGAACACTGCTAAACTATTTCCTGTTCATCTTCTTCACCTGAATAATGTTGTGCTCATACTAGAAATATGACTTCCCATTTTGCAGTTTTTGTGTAAATTTATAAGCATTCTCTAATGACAGACTTCATAAACATGATTTTGTACTGGCTATGTATTATACCATTGAGTACATGCTTACTGTTTTGCTCATGTTGAACAAAAATTTAGAGTAAGTGAAGTATAGCGAAAAGTCTTTCCAACTCAGGTAGGCACATAAGTGATTCTGTCATTTTGGGACCACTGTGGAACCAGAAAGGGAGAGTCAGTGATGACATGGGGAAGACTGTGAACTTAGAGACAGCAAAGAGAAATAATCAACCCATCTTTTGCCTTCTGCAAAAAAGTAAAAAGTTATCTGCAAGCATGGCTCAAGTGGTAAAGAATCAGGTTTGATCCTGGGTTGGAAGGTCCCTGGAAAAGGAAATGGCAACCCACTCCAGTATTCTTGCCTGGGAAATCCCATAGACAGAAGAGTCTGGTGGGCTACAGTCCATGGGGTCGCAAAGAATCGGACATGACTCTTCCCATGCACGTTGATTGAAACTGAGGAAGAAAGATCCTGGCTTAGTACGTGGAGAACAATTAGATATCTATTGATTCAGTAAACATTTGTGGAGGACTTGCTATGGGCCAAAGCAGTGTTCTTGGCTCCACGGAATAAAGGAGTGAACAAGACTGCTTTTTTAAAAAAAAAATAGTCAGTGCCTACTCCCATTGAACTTACATGTTTTGGGAGAGATAACTAATAGATAAACATGCGATAGTCTGTAAAGTCCATGAAGAAAGAGAAAGGAAAAGTTAAAGAGTGGGGGGAAGTAGCAGTCTTATGGATGTAGGTGATGTGGGTGACATGGGTGATGGGGTGAGCATAAACCACTGTTCTAAAGGTCACTGAAAACTTTTAATTGGGATAGTTCTTGTCATGTTTTGGTGAACATGCAAAACACATATGCAAGCTTCATAGTTTTACTGTTCCCACCACATTTTATTAGGGGAAGTTTCAAATATTTGCTACAGTGGACACCCACATACGCACTGCCATGATTCTACCAGGAGTATTTTGCCATCCTTGCTTATTACATATCTACCCACCTCTGCCTCCATCATAGGGTTGATTTTAATCTTGATGTCCTCACCCTTTACTCTGTTAATTCTTCAGCTAATTGCTTGTGGATTTCTTTTAGCGTAGTGGTTTTCAGAAACTTAAATACCATAATCGTAACGAACCTTATATTCATTTGTATGTTATTATAGATTTTAATTTTACTTCATTTGGTGTTTACATGTTCCTCATCCCATTCGGAGTTTATTTGGGTTAGGGTACAAGGCGAAGCCCTTGCCTTATTCTTCTCCTTCCCAAAGAACTGGTTCCCTAGGACATGTGGCAAATCATGCCGGCCTTTCCTATGTTGGTTGGTCATTTTTTAAGAACAATGTAAGAAAAAAAACGATGTAACTTTTTGTATATGCCTATTTTTCAAATGGTGTCTTCTGTTCACTCGATATTGCTGTTAGTTTATTTTACCACCGTTTCACTTTCACAGTTTCATAATACATTTTAACATGTAGTTAGGCAAATTCTCGCACTATTTTTCAAAATTTTGTTAGCTGTGTTATCACTTATTCTTGCAAATAAATATTAATATTATCCAGACTCTAAAATATCCGGTTGAAATTTTAATTCATAGGTATATTTCTTCTTTCCTCATTTGAAAAACAGGGATAATAAGAACCTTTTGATAGGATTGTTGCATGGATGAAATGATAGTACACTACATGTGAAGTGTTTTGATGTGCTATCTTGATTCAGAGCCGGTTCTGATTTTCCAGAGGGCTCTAAGATTCATTTAGAAGCAAGAGAAAACAGTCCTGGGTTATTAACCAGTTGAGACGCCCCAGGCCTGGCGTTCCTTCACCCGTCAGGCCGGGTGCAGTTCATGTCTCAGGGGTAACTTCACACCTGATGTAACCGCACACCTGATGCTTCACGTCCGCTTGACCTGACACACTCCAAGGAAACTGTATTAGAGGGAGGTAAATCCGAGGTCATCCTCCCCCAGATGGAGGGTCGAGCCTGCTGCCTCCTTCCCCCGCCCCCATTTCTGGGCCTCTCCTGGCCCTCACCGTGTCCTCGCCTCACTGAGGAGCGTCCTCCCACCGTCTGCAGGGGGGCTTCCGCTCCCCCCTCCTCGCGGGGTGGGCCTGCTCCTGCTGCTTCCCCACCTGCTGTCCTCACTCGGGGAAAGGGAGGGTTTAGAGCGATCACTGTTTGTTCTGCGTGTTCCCTCATCAGCTCTGTCTTCAGAAGGAATTCCTGCAGATTTCTACTCCGTTTCTTCCCGATCCGATGCCCTTCTCACCCACATCTGACCCCCTCCCTGCCTGTCTTGGTTGTACACCGGTGCCGCTGTTTGTGTGTCCTGACCGCTGCCCTGAAGTGGGCACGCGTCTCCTGCTCCTCCTTGCAGACCGGGCATCTCGGTGGGGCCGCGCCTGTCTTCAGCGCTCACTCCCCTCTCGCCAACCCTCTTTCCCTGTGAGCCCAGCATGGTCAGCACGACTGTTGGAATGGTCATTCCTTCCCCCAGTGCCTGGTATGGATCAGACTTCCAGTAAACGTGGGTGACTCCAGTATAAGAAGTACTAGTACAGAGTCAGGACCCTCAGAAGGAGTCAGCAAGGTGCTTCCTGCTATACCTGGTTCACTCAGCAGCAGGGAGTCTGGAGCCACGTCCTTTCACACGAGAAACTTGTGGCTGCAGAAAGGAGGAGGGTGGAGAAACGGGCAGGCTAGGCTGGCCTTCCCTGAGGGACAGGGTGTCCACGCCTTATGTCCTTAGAGAGGACCCTCTCTACTTCAGCCCTGACGGACAGGGAGCCATGGGCGAGCAGTCAAGAATCAGGAGGAAAAGGGGGTTCTTGCTGTGCTTGTTACACTTTTGTTTGGCTGTGTCGGGTCTTGCTTGCAGCTTGCAGGCTCTGTTTGTTGCTGCCAGCGGCCTCGGTCTTTGCTCCGCAGCGTGTGGGATCTTACATCCCCGACCAGAGATCAAGCCTGCACCCCTGCATTGGAAGAGGACCCTTAGCCACTGGACCACCAGGGAATTCTGCTGCTGGTTGTTCGTTTTCTGCTGGTTCTTTCTGCATTTTTTAGGTTCCCAGGATGGAGTGTTAGGCATAGAAGGAGCTTTGAAATGAGCAGCGCTGCTGGAGTGCTTCCTCGGAAGCGACCCTGAGCTCAGCGCTGCCTGCTGCAGGCCTCTTTCTCGGGGTTCCTGAGGTGAGGGCGCGGCCGGGAGGAGCTCGCGTCTGTCCGGTCTGCTTCCTTCCGGGGCTGCGCCAAGCACCACGCCCCAGGTCTGCACTCGTGTCAGCAGAGTGATGCCCATTTCAGGGAGGTCCCGCTGTTGAGAAAACGGTTGTGGAAGCTCTGGTACGAGGACATTGATTAACTGTTCCCAGGTCACGCAGCCAGTAAGCGGCAGAGCCCGTGCTCGAACCTGACCCAGACGGGCTCCAGAATCCCTGTTCCTGTCGCACGTAACTGTCCCTTTGTTCTCTATCTTTTTGTTCCAAAACAGTGTTACTATTCTGATGCACAACAGGGGATCTTTTTCCAACCCAAATAATTGAGAAACTGTTTATCTCCACGTGTACCTTGTTAAGCTTCCTAATTTCCATCAACCGCTTCCATTATATTTTTCTCATTTAACTGTTGCTCCAGCTCTTAAGAGGGACAGAGGTACATTAGGATTGGATTGGTTTCTTCCGTGACCTTAGAAGAATTTAAAACATCTCATCAAGAAACCTGATTCTGTTAATTTTTTACTCGGCCGTACTGTCGGTAACGAGCAGAGCTTGCTCGTCCCGGAGCGCCGCGCGCCTCCCAGGGCTCCCCGGTCCGTTGCATCCTCCGGATCACGAAGGGCGCCCACCTGCGAGGAGCCCCGGCTCCGACGCCTCTCCGTCCGGGCGGCTCACTCCCCGCCCGGCTCCGCCCTCCGCGTCCACGCCGGCGCCTTCGTTCGCGGCACGCGCGGGGCGGGGAGGCGGGGAGGCGGGGAGGGGGCGGGGAGGCGGGGAGGGGGGGCGGGGAGGCGGGCGGGGGCGGGGAGCGGGGCGGGGAGGCGGGGCGGGCGGGGTTCGCTTCTTCTCGTGACCCTGAGTGCCGATTTTCTCTTCCCTGAAATGTATTCAAGTTGTTTCCATTGCGAAAGCTGTCATCATAGGGTCTAGTCCACAGATAGGAGATCTAACCCAATTCCAAGCCTTCCTCTCCCCCATAATTAAATATTTGAATGGTAGTTTCCCATTATGGGCTTCCTTTGTGGCTCAGACGGTAAAGAATCTGCCTACATTGCAGGAGACCCAGGTCGATCCCTGGGTCGGGAAGATACCCTTGGGAACGGAATGGCTGCTCACTCCCATGTTCTTGCCTGGACGACTCCATGGACAGAGGAGCCTGGTGGGCTGCAGTCCCGGGGGTCCCAAAGAGTCAGGCACGACTGAGTGACTTCACTTCCCATTAGGATTCACTTACTGGAAAATAATCCAGTACTTTTTGTTTCTGCTTCTTTAAGTTTCAGAAATTTGATTTCATAGTATCTCAATTTAAATATTTTCATCTCCATTTTTCACATATAGTTAAATTTCAGAGGGTGTTGCACCGTAATTGTTTCTGCACAGAATATGGTCACTATAACTTCACCCTCTGGTTGTTTTGACAGCAAGTTTTATCTGCCTACAGGAGAATATTAAAGAGCGAGCCTCCGTATCCCCAAGAGATGAGCGCTGTAGCCAAAGACTTAATTCAGCGTCTCCTGATGAAAGATCCCGAGAAAAGACTGGGATGTGGTCCACGTGATGCAGATGAAATCAAAGAACATCCCTTTTTTCAGGTAAAACATACGGAGCAGATGGTTTTCTGTGCCCTGCTGTTTTCAGGGTGCTCGGCATTCTGGGTGAAATGAGCATTTCAGTCATTTTCTCTCTGCTTCCACGTGTGTTATCCCTTTTTAAAATGAGAACCCTTTAAGAAGAATTAGAATTCTACTTGTAAGGACCTAAGTAGTCTTTTTTCTCTTTAAATGAAGTGAGAATGGGGAGGATCCTAATAACAGTTGGTTTTCTACATGTTAATTGCTTACAGTTTCTAAGTACTGGTTTCCATTTGTTATTTTGAAATTTAGGCATATAGACTGAGGAGACTTTTACTGTATTTTTTAGTCTCAATTCATGAGCTGTTACTGCCACTGTGTTATGCTTTTTAGATAGTGATTTCATCTCTTCTTTCCCAGGAGAAATCTTAGACATTCAAAATTGGCCTCCTTCTCAGTTGAATATCTATAATATGTGAAGAATTATTCATTAATTTTCGTTGTAGTTGAGATGGTGCTTTTCTTATTCTGTGGAAGCCTGATGAGGCCATTCTGCAGAGCACCAGCATGTCTGCGTGCCCTAGTGTGCTCCATGTAGTCAAAAAAAAAACAACCGTAGTTTTTGATAACTGGGAAAAAATAGACTGAGTTGGCTAGGTATTTCAATCTAAATAGTCAACCTGAAATATAATGACCATGATTTCTAAAACTCTGAGCTTATGACTTTTAAATAATTTCATAGTATCAAGAAACATGACCTAAATATTTATGTCTAGAGGGACCATCAGAGTTTTATTTTGCAAACTGAGCTTTCACATTATCACAAAAATGAATGAAAATATCATATCAAAACAAAGAAAAAACTCTACTGTAGAGTAAGCTTTCATGCTTAATAGAGAAAAACAAATAGTAATTGAGAATAAGAATTATCTCTTTGTTCTTAAATGCTCAAAAAAGGACACATTTATTTCAGTCTTAGCCATTTTAAAAAGTATTACTGTACTTCTTATAGAGGTACAGTAGCATAGTGAGAAATACATTTAGAATAAAATTCTCAGTATGTACATTTCTTAGATTAAAAGGTTAACATTTGAACAAACTATTTCAGATATCTTGTTCAGAAGTTTGGCTCAAAATTAACAACAAACTGGAAAATTCTTAAAGAGATGGAAATACCAGACCACCTTACCTGTCTCCTGAGAAATCTGTATGCAGGTCAAGAAGCACAGTTAGAACCAGACATAGAACAATGGATTGGTTCAAAATTGGGAAACGAGTACGTCAAGACTGTGTATAGTCACCCTGCTTATTAACTTCTATGCAGAGTACGTCATGAGAAATGCTGGGCTGGGTAAAGCTCAAGCTGGAATCAAGATTGCCAGGAAAAATATCAATAACCTCAGATATGCAGATGACACCACCCTTATGGCAGAAAGTGAAGAGGAACTAAAGATGAAGGTGAAAGAGGAGAGTGAAAAAAACTGGCTTAAAACTCAACATTCAAAAAAATAAGATCATGGCATCCGGTCCCATCACTTCATGGCAAATAGAAGAGGAAAAATTGGAAACAGTATTTTCTTGGGCTCCAAGATCACGGCAGATGGGGAGTGCAGCCATGAAATTAAAAGACGCTTGCTCCTTGGAAGAAAAGCTATGACCAACCTAGACAACATATCAAAAAGCAGAGAGATCACTTTGCCAGCAAAGATCTGTCTGGTCAAAGCTATGGTTTTTAACAATAGTCATGTATGGATGTGAGAGTTGGACCATAAAGAAGGCTGAGCGCTGCGGAATTGATGCTTTTGAACTATGGTGCTGGAGAAGACTTTTGAGAGTCCCTTGGACAACAAGATCAAATCAGTCAGTCCTAAAGGAAATCAACCCTGAATATTCATTGAAAGGACTGATACTGAAGCCCCTATACTTTGGCCACCTGATGAAGAACTGACTCATTGGAAAAGACCCTGATGCTGGGAAAGATTGAAGGCAGGAGGAGAAGGGGACAACAAAGGATGAGATGGTTGGATGGCATCACCGACTCGATGGACCTGAATTTGAGCAAACTCCAGGATATAGTGAAGGACAGGGAAGCCTGGTGTGCTGCAGTCCCTGGAGTTGTGAAGAGTCAGACACAACTGAGCCACTGAACAACAACTCAAGCAAAATAGCCCAAATCATATTTTCCTGGAATCTTTTTCTCCATGGTTCCCTGTACTTATGAATATTTCAATATAGCTGTCATATTCGAGCAATTTTCTATAGCTTAGAATAGTAATTTTAGATTATTTAATTGCCTTGACTTTGTAAATGACAGGGACACTTCAGGAAAGACCAAAATTCTACTTGTAAAGGCCCAAATGGAGTGGAGATGGAGAGGACTGTAATAGCACTCAACTTTCTACATACTAAATGTTCTCCTGCTAACAACAGACTTCTTTCAATTACCCCTTTACTCGAGAAGTTCCTCTTAATACATGTACAGTAGCCAAGCACAAATCATATGCTCGTAATGGAAAACATTACAGCTGCGGAGAGGAAAGAACACAAGCTAGAAAGTCAAGAGGCTGGCCCTTCCACTAGCAAACGTTTCAGTGAAAAGGATCGTTCTGATTGCCAGGCTTCGGTTTTCATCTGATGAGGTAAAGCGGATGAGCTCAATGATCTTTAAAACTTGTTCCAGCTGAAAAGTTTGAAGATGAGCAATTTAGTGATTTTACCTCCATCGCCTCCACAAGAGGGCACAATAAAAACATTTTTTGTTGATTATACTTACTGAATGTCATCAACGAACTGCAAGTTTCATGTTTTACCGTCTCCGAAATCAGTATGCAGCTTACAGTGGGCAGAATTTTGCTATTCTAATTGGTCATGCTTTTTCTTAATGGTACGTAAAGTAAGGGTGTATCTTACTATCAAGGATGACACTTTAGATTACAGGAGAAATATATTGATATTATATATTTGTAATATCCAATACATTGATACTAAATATATGCGTGTGTGTGTGTGTGTATATATATATATATATATATATATAAAACTGTGGGATTCAGTTCAATAAGTATTGTCAGAGATTGTTTTAAGTGACAGAAGGAGAACAACAATAAAAAAGAACAGAGGGTTGAATTTGAATCATATGAGAGAGCGGTTTATCAGACACTTAGTGACTGACACGGGTGGAAAGGAGGCCTGGATTATCCCATGGGGGAGAGAAGAGGCAGTGTTGAAACCCTTGAATACAGTTGGATGAGAAAAGAATGGTTACATCAGTTAGACATAAACCAATGCATGAATTAGAGTTTATTTTCTAATCTGTCTAGATGACCAGGAGGAAAGCTAGTTAACACTGCCTCTTGAAAATAGGGCTGTTCCTTTAGAGTTAATACTCACATCCATTTCAAAGCCCTTCATTACAGTCTAGGTTTGGTGTGGTTTTGGTCGGAGCGGGTGACAGAATAATTCTTGGTATCCCCAGGGTGAACTGGGGTGTCCTGGTGCCCCCTGGTGGCCAGGACGAGACCCCACGGCAGTGGGATGGAAAGCGTCTCACCTCTTAGGCCCAGCGTCGGCTGGAGCTGTAAACTTCGATCAAAAAGCAGCTGAGTTACAGCCAGTACTATATCTGAGTCAGTCAGCTTTGAGACACCCAAATGTTTTCTAATGATAATATAATAATTTCCACAAACTGACCACACGTATGAAACACCCCCCCAAAAAAACATGCTCCTGTTTGTAAAGAAGAAATTGTTTTTAATTGTTGGTTTGAAATATGTGCTTCTCTCTCTCTTGCTCCATGAAAATTACCTACCTTTGTTATTTTTCAAAAATGTATTTCAACTTTGTTGATTTCTACTTTGTACCAATTTTCTTTCTGTTTTAGAAAATAAACTGGGATGATTTAGCTGCCAAAAAAGTGCCCGCGCCCTTTAAGCCAGTCATCCGAGATGAATTAGATGTGAGTAACTTTGCAGAAGAATTCACAGAAATGGACCCCACCTACTCTCCCGCAGCTTTGCCCCAGAGCTCCGAGAGGCTGTTCCAGGTAATCTCGAAGGGCACACACATGTTGGTTGGCCACGTGTGCTTTGAAAGAAAAGATTAATTTTCTCATATGAAATCTTTTTGGCATCTTGAAAAACAGGACTCTATCTCTTTAAAATGATTAAATACAGAGATATGACAAATCGTTAACTGAAGCTTGTGGTTTGTTAAATAGCAGACATTATTTACGTGTTTTATTTTTTGAGTTCTCTGTATATATTTAATTATTTTTGGCTGCACTGCACAGCATGTGTGATCTTAATTTCCACACCCCCTGCACTGGAGTCTTAAATGGACCACTGAGGAAATCTCTGTGTGTTTATTTTTTATGTAAATAACTGTTAGACTTAACACCTGAAGTTTTATTTCTGTTCAGGCCCTTTTGTAGAAAATGCAGTTCAGTTCAGTTCAGTTCAGTTCAGTCGCTCAGTCGTGTCCGACTCTTTGCGACCCCATGAATTGCAGCACGCCAGGCCTCTCTGTCCATCACCAACTCCCAGAGTCCACCCAAACCCATGTCCATCGAGTCGGTGATGCCATCCAACCATCTCATCCTCTGTCGTCCCCTTCTCCTCCCGCCCCCAATCCTTCCCAGCATCAGGGTCTTTTCCAATGAGTCAACCCTTCGCATGAGGTGGCCAAAGTATTGGAGTTTCAGCTTCAACATCAGACCTTCCAATGAACACCCAGGATTGATCTCTTTTAGGATGGGTTGATTGGATCTCCTTGCAGTCCAAGGGACTCGCAAGAGTCTTCTCCAACACCACAGTTCAAAAGCATCAATTCTTCGGCGCTCAGCTTTCTTCACCGTCCAACTCTCACATCCATACATGACTACTGGAAAAACCATAGCCTTGACTAGATGGACTTTTGTTGGCAAAGTAATGTCTCTGCTTTTAAATATGCTATCTAGGTTGGCCATAACCTTCCTTCCAAGGAGTAAGCGTCTTTTAATTTCATGGCTGCAATCACCATCAGCAGTGATTCTGGAGCCCAAAAAAATAAAGTCTGATATTGTTTCCACTGTTTCCCCATCTATTTCCCATGAAGTGATGGGACCAGATGCCATGATCTTAGTTTTCTGAACGTTGAGCTTTAATCCAACTTTTTCACTCTCCTCTTTCACCTTCATCAAGAGGCTCTTTAGTTCTTCTTCAATTTCTGCCATAAGGGTGGTGTCATCCGCGTATCTGAGGTTATTGATATTTCTCCTGGCAATCTTGATTCCAGCTTGTGTTTCTTCCAGCCCAGCGTTTCTCATGATGTACTCTGCGTATAAGTTAAATAAGCAGGGTGACAATATACAGACTTGACGTACTCCTTTTCCTATTTGGAACCAGTCTGTTTTTCCATGTCCAGTTCTCACTGTTGCTTCCTGACCTGCATACAGGTTTCTCAGGAGACAGGTCAGATGGTCTGGTATTCCCATCTCTTTCAGAATTTTCCACAGTTTATTGTGATCCACACAGTCAAAGGCTTTGGCATAGTCAATAAAGCAGAAATAGATGTTCTTCTGGAACTCTCTTGCTTTTTCGATGATCCAGTGGATATTGGCAATTTGATCTCTGGTTCCTCTGCCTTTTCTAAAACCAGCTTGAACATCTGGAAGTTCACGGTTCATGTATTGCTGAAGCCTGGCTTGGAGAATTTTAAGCATTACTTTACTAGCATGTGAGATGAGTGCAGTTGTGCGGTAGTTTGGGCATTCTTTGGCATTGCCTTTCTTTGGGATTGGATCGAAAACTGACCTTTTCCAGTCCTGTGGCCACTGCTGAGTTTTCCAAATTTGCTGGCATATCGAGTGCAGCACTTTCACAGCATCACCTTTGAGGATGTGAAATAGCTCAACTGGAATTCCATCACCTCCACTAGCTTTGTTCGTAGTGATGCTTTCTAAGGCCCACTTGACTTCACATTCCAGGATGTCTGGCTCTAGGTGAGTGATCACACCATTGTGATTGTCTGGGTCGTGAAGATCTTTTTTGTACAGTTCTTCTGTGTATTCTCGCCACCTCTTCTTAATATCTTCTGCTTCTGTTAGGTTAGAAAATGCAGTACTTTACCTCTATTCAAACAAAGTATTCTTAATATTGTATAAACAGTGTTGTCTGATTTTTTTATCTTCAGTGAATAATCTGAACTGTTTCCCGACTCTTAAAAAAAAATTTAGAAAGGATTTTACACTTAGGAAAGTATGTTTTCTCAGACTTAAGATAAAATATTCCTACTATTAAATGGCATTGTAGCTTCATTTCTTTGACTCCCAGAAGCATCCTAATAGTATGGTTTAACTGTCTCTGGACATAGGCTTGCCCTTGGCTGGGCGCATAGCAGATGGAAGAAATGCTTCTTGAGTGTTCTTGCTTGAACAAATTATCATCCATCATTATACAGATGGTCCCCAGTTTACAGTGGCTCAGCTTAGGATTTTTTGACTTGATGGTGGTGCAAAAGTGATCCATGTTTGATACAAACCACACTGTGAAGTTTGCTCTTTCCTGGAATGAGGGTGTGCAGTAGGATCCGTTCTCAGTGCTGGGGGCTGTGGTGAGCCCTGGTTCCCGGGCAGCCACGTGGTCCTGAGGCGACCAGCCAGTGCAGTCGCCCTGGACACACAGCGTTGCATTTCACACTCGGTGCAGCAGGCAGTGACTGACATGAGACAGTCAGCACTTACCGTAAAGCAGACTGTGTTAGATGATTTTACCCAACTAGGTTACGTGGGTGTTCTGAGCACGGTTAAAGTGGGCCAGCCTAAGCTATGATGTTAGGTCGGTTAAGTGTGTTAAATGCATTTTCAACTTGTAGTATTTTCCATTTATGGTGAGTTTATCAGGACAGAACCCCAGTGTAAGTGATAGAAGATCTGTACCACTTTTGGTTCCACATATCATTCTGCCGTTTGATTTTACTGCGTTTCAATTTCAAACTGCTTCCCCGGTGGCTCAGCAGGTAAAGAATCCGCCTGCAATCCAGGAGCTACAGGAGATGTGGGTTCGATCCCTGGGTCAGGAGAAGGAATGGCAACCCACTCCAGTATTCTTGCCTGGAGAATTCCATTGACAGAGGAGCCAATTGCTGACTTAGAAGCTAACTGGAATGAAACTTGCTATTTTGCTAGTTTGAGAACCAGTAGCATTTCAATCACATTTTAGTTCCTTAACTGTACCTTTTTTGAGAAGTTAGTTGGGTTTATAAGCAAATTTTTATCAGCAGTGCAAAAGAATTATAGCTATAGGGAAGAAGTATTTTTCTGCCTTTCCTTTTGAATCGGTTGAGTTCTACCAGAAGATGGCATTATCGCCTTCTGAAAAGCATTATTCTATTGATTTGAAATGACCTTGCGTTTTGGATTGCAAATAAAATAAAACTAGATTTCTCCTAACAAAAATCTGAACATTTTTCATTGGGCGCGCCACATGGCATGTGGGATCTTGGTTCCTCAGCCAGGGACGGAACCCACAGCCTTGACAGTGAGAGCATGGAGTCGGAGGGGAGAAGATGATCCCTTGTTTTGTTCACTCTCTTTTTTTAAGGGCTATTCCTTTGTCGCCCCTTCCATCCTCTTCAAGCGTAACGCGGCCGTCACAGACCCTCTTCAGCTTCATGCGGGAGCTGACCGCCCCGGGGCGACGCACGTCGCGAGGAGCGCGATGCTGAAGGTACAGCCGTGCGGCGGTTAACTGTCCTGCTCACGGTTTAAATATCAGCACTAGTCGACGTTCTCAAGTCCCGTAAATGCAATAGACTTTCCATTCGACTCAAACGTAATTTTAAAAAGTGAATAAATGGAAATAGCGCTATTTGCCCTAGAAAATTACCAGCATCCATTTGAAGGAGCTCCATTTTTACAGCAATAGAAAATGGTGTATTTTAAATAAGTGATAGAGATGTTAGAAATGAGCTAATGATGAATTTTTAAAGATTATAAATGTATTCCAGTCCTGCTTATTAACATTCATAATGTTCTGTTACTCAGCAATTTTATCTGTCGCTGTGTATGACTGACATTTTCTTAAGTTAAATGATGTTGGTTTCTCATCAGGACTCTCCATTCTATCAACACTATGACCTAGATCTGAAGGACACACCATTGGGTGAAGGAAGTTTTTCAATCTGTCGAAAGTGCATACACAAAAAAAGTAACCAAGCATTTGCAGTCAAAATAATCAGCAAAAGGTATGCCTGTTTCTGACAGTCTTTCTCATATATTCGTCCTAGTCGTTGGATTCTCTAAGATCTTTATTCTCTAAGATCTTTAGAAAAGGTTTCTCTCAGATCTCGGTTGTAAGGTTTTAACCAAGGTTTTAGCCATTCAGCTCATCAGTTGATCCATTATACTTCTAGCTCTGAGGCAGTAATCGACTTTAGACATAAATCATAGTATGATACACTTTTGAGGTTATTACGAGAAGACTTTCTTGTGGCAGAGTTATTTAAACAGACTTGCTTAGTAAGTTCAGCAGCTGTTGCCATTCCTATTAGGTGTTATATTTGAAATATTTTTTCTGAAATTATTAATATTTAGCAATCCACGGGTAGCTTTGAGAACTAGTTGTTTTGGTAACTGACTATTACCTCCATGATGGTTTATTCTTATTACCAAATTGTCGAGCACACAGGGCATCCATTTCTTCATATGATTAAGCACTTTCTTGACTGGAAATAATCATTTTTCTCAAGAATAATGCTTTACTTGTTCTGGTGGGTGTATGACTCACTGCTTTATGAAAGCCTCTTTCTGATACTTTGACACTCATTCTGAATATGCTGTAAGTAAAACAAAATTAGGGCTGGGGCCCTACTTCCTAAAACTTGGTGAAGAGGCGTGTAGACACTGACCTCTTCATCTTTCAGGATGGAAGCCAGCACCCAGAAAGAGGTGACAGCTCTGAGACTCTGCGAAGGACACCCCAACATTGTGAAATTGCACGAAGTTTTTCATGATCAGGTATTCTGCTGTTTCTTCTTACTGTGCGTACTAATTCATACCCAGGGTTCTACTTCTCAACAGTTTTGTCGGTGCTTCGGGCTCAGAGCCAGGGATATGGGACGTGACGCAGCCACTCGAGAGGTGAAAACCCACCCCGCACGCTCACCCACCCCAGCCAGCGCCACCTCCACGTCTCTCACTCGGTCGTGGGCGTGCAGGGCGTGGACGGAGGGTGTGGGAGGGGGCGTGGAAGCCTGCCGCCCCCCCGGCTCGTCCCTGCGTGCCTCGCAGAGCTCAGTCACATTCGCCTTCAGCTTGCTGCTGTGACTCTGAGAGCGGAACCTAGCCTGAAGCCGCATTGTTGTCGTTTTTGTGTAGTTGCTAAGTTGTATCTGACTCTCTTGTGACCCCGTGGACTGTAGCCTCTCTGTCCATGGAATTTCCCAGGGAAGAATACTGGAGTGGGTAGCCATGCCCTTCTCCAGGGAGTCGAATCCGGGTGTCCTGCATTGGCAGGCGATTCTTTACCGCTGAGCCACCGGGGAAGCTTCATTAGTGCAAAGTAAAGAGCAAATAGGAAGCAGAAGAGCAAAGATACCTGCCTTCCCTCTTCTGGTTCCGGGGGCAGGTTCACATGGCCCCTGCTGTCCCCTCGCCAGTCCTGCTCTCCGTCAGGACCCTCACTCAGGGTGTGTCACTTTGGACTCAGGAGGGATGCTGTTGTGCCAGGTCCTTGCCGCCTCCTCTGCAGACATCGCTCCGTTACAGTCATCTTTCCTCCGGGACTGGGCAGGTGGCACAGTTGCACACAAGACAGCATGCTAGGCTGCAGAGCCAAAACCAGCCCTAGGCGTGGTCGGCCCCGACTTTACCAGTGAAGAAACTGAGGTTCAGAGGGCATGAGTATTTTCCCACAGGGGGAGAAAACAGAATCATGAGACTCACCCAACCAAAGTCACACAGCAGGTCAGTGAAAATGCCGCTGGAGAGCGGGTCTCCAGTTCTGGGCTCTCCAACATGCTGCTCTGACGTGCACGTCGTTGGGAAGCTGTGGCCCAGCTCTCTGCCACACTGAGCTCCCTGGAGTGCCGAGGGCTCGCAGGACGCACGGTGGGGAGACCAGCGGCGGAGGAGCTGCGTGATTGATAGCAGCGGCTGCTGCTTGTTACCATGTCCCTTACCTGGTCCAGGCATTGCAGCACTCATTCTACATGCATTGTCTTATTCAGTCCTTACAATAACTCTGTGAAGTGGGAAAAGCAAAACTCACAGAAATTAAGTAATCGGGTCTTCCCGTCTCTGAGTGGTACTTCTGGGATCTGAACCTACACAGTCCAGCTTCAAAGAAGCATTTGGTTACTGTGTCCTCCTGCCTTAGGGGAGGCAGACACACTGTCTGGTTTTCGTATCAGGTAAGTGAGCACCCAAAAAATGACATTGTCTGCTTGCTGCTTGGTGCTTCTAATCAGAAAAGGAAGACCTCTGAATCAAGGATTAGGGGGAACTGGTCTCCCTGCTCCTTCGCAGCCTCCGCCTCTTCGGGGTACTCAACCTCAGTGCAGGAGGTGAGTCCCTGTCCACTGGGGGTGCTTAGGAGGAGACAGGACAGTTTCCTGTTGGAGGTGATTCGCATGTCCATCGACAGCTTGGAGGATGACCTTGACATGCCCCTCCGTGGTTGCAGCTGCACTCTTAGCTACTCCTCCCGCCCAAGACTTTGGATCCCTGACCTTGAGGCCACCATTAGATCTCGGGAATTATACCCCTAATATTGTATTTATGTGACAAATGAACTTTATCATCTGCTGCTGTTATATTCAAGAGTTACTAGAATAGACACCATCTCATGGGGAACTTCCCTGGAGTACAGTGGTTGAGACCCCACCTTCCACTGTGGGGGGTGAGGGTTCGGTCTGTGGTTGGGGCGCTAAGATCCCACATGCTCAGAGCTGCTGAGCCCGCGTGCCTCAGCGAGAGAGACCTCCACACCCAAGCGGAGACCCAGCACGGCCAAAGATCCGTCTCATGATGTAATCCTGTGTACGCCAGCATAAGTACATTGTTGTTCTAATGTACAGTTGTTGGTTGCTTGGGTTGTTTTTTTTCCCCATAATGGTGACACAGTTGCTACATCATGCCACATCCAACACAGTCTGCTTTTCATCTGAAGATGCTTAATCACAGCTGAGAATTCCCTTCATCATACAAGGTAGCATCCGTAGGTTCTGTGGGTTAGAATGTAGACATCTTGAAGGGCCATTATTCAAGCTGACATGTACACATTTTTCACCATTATCTACATATTTATTGGTGAGGGCGCTAAAGTTCATGGAGGTAAAGTAACATCCACTGGGTCGTAACTAAGTAGCAGAAATGGCGTTCAGATGCAGGCTTGACTCTTAAAGCCTATCTCTTAAAGCACTCTAGGTATTGCGTCTCATTTGTTGAAAGCTTGCTGGCATACACTTTTAGCAGACGTTTAGCTTTGACCTAATTTGGCGGATGTAAAAATTCAAGTTAGCATCATCTCTAGTAGCCTGGGAGCAATTGTCTTTTTTAAAAAAAGGGTTATTCACCTTCTAGAATATGCCCATTGTGTGCAGGATAATATATTTATAGCCATCTTTTTTATGATGCAGCTTTTCTGGACTTTGCTAATTCAAAGGGAAGCATACTTTGTTTTGTTTGTTGAGTGACATTGGTGTGATAAGGCATAGCATTTGAATCTGATTATTGATAACTTTTTTAAACCGTTTATGCTCATTGGGGAGTGGATATAATTCCTTTGCTTTTCAATAGCTTCTATGTTATTTTCTTTATGGAAATGTATGCAAAATATAATAAGTATGTAACCTTTGATGCTATTTAATTAAGATAATGCCTTTGGGATCAAAAGCAATTTTGTCTTTAAAAAGCCCATAGTGAGTTATGGGTGTTTGCCGTGGGAATTAACAGGGACCCTGAAACTAATCTGCTGAGCCCTAAGAGAAGATTTAAAGTGACATCATCCCATAATGCCTTTTTTATAAGGTAAATTTGCCATTAAATGTGTGTGTCAGGCCTCTTGTGGGCAGCGTGTTCCATCAGTAATCTTCTATGTTATTTAAAGCAGCCAATTTCACATTATTATCAGTACAAGGTCGCACTTTAAAAAGAAAAATATGTAAACTTGATAGAGAGGGTTGGAATGCAGTTCAACTGAAAGAATTAGTCAAGGAAGGGATATATGAAGATTTCACTCCAGTACTTGAAATTTTCCATTACTGAAATAGAACTCTAAAAAAGACACATTATCCTTCAACTCTGTCCTCTAAACTGCAAGGATCACTGTTGATCCTTTTAACAAGGGACTATTTAAATTTATCGGTTACAGTTCATAGTCAGTAAATGTTTTATGCGTCGATCAGCCTCTCCTCTTCAATAAGGCCCTCCACGTTGTTCTTTCTTTTCTAGCTTCACACGTTTCTAGTGATGGAACTTCTAAACGGGGGAGAGCTGTTTGAACGCATTAAGAGAAAGAAGCATTTCAGTGAGACGGAAGCCAGCTACATCATGCGGAAGCTGGTGTCAGCTGTGAGCCACATGCATGACGTCGGGGTGGTGCACCGAGATCTGAAACCCGAGGTAGGAAATCGCACTGCGGCCTCGCGTCACTGTTAAGGATCCCCTAGACACGTGCGGGCTTTTTTTTGGGGGGGGGGTATTTTCAGGGCTTTCTTCTAAATAGATACTTGCAAATACCATGTTTCTTGGATTTTTTTCCTTTTCTATTTCAGTCTAAAATAAATCTGTCTTTTCTTTTTTTTGCCAGCTGATCATCTTGAGGTTATATTTGTAAATGTGAGAGCCTTTTATGGAAGAAATACTTTATGCAACAGTTGTGGACTAAAAATAGCAATGGAAATTTTTGTTGCAAGAAAATAATATCCCTCCTATATGTATACCATTTTAGAGGGATTTTTTTTTTAAACGGTATATTTTGAAAGCTTATCTTTCACTTTCATAATCAAATTGATTAGCTCATGAATAGGAACATATATAACCCTGTTTTGAATGTTTACAGCATTGTCTTGGTTTAATCAGTTGTGTGATCTTTACATGTGCTGTTCTTTGCTCATGTACTGCAGTGTTTATAGAACTGTGTAGCAGTGCAGAAGTAGCAGCTTTTCATATTTTTTTTCTTTCAAAAGGTTAAGAAAGAAGGTTCTAACTCTAGAATAATCCCTTTTTAGTATCACAAATATGAAAATTCCTCCCTTTTAGAAAATCATCAAAATAATAATGCAAATTGAAAAACAAAACCCAATACTTTATAAAAGGATAACAATGAATCATCCTTTACCATAGGCAAAATTATATATATGTATTTACCCCAAAATAGAATTTCAGTTTTAATTGCTATGTGATTGTAATGCATTTTCAAGTATATTTAAAATAATAATTTAATGTATTTTTGTGTTAGACTATAAAAGAATATCTCTCAAAAAGTACCATTTATGCCTTTTGGTTAAGTACGTTAGGTTACTATAGGAAGAGGATGTTTTGAAAATGGAATTCTCTGTCTTTGGATATAACTGACTGATTCCTAAAGTATTTAAACTTCTGTGTACTTTCTATTATTGTTATTCCTATTACTCGTAATTAATCAGAAGCACGTTGTGAGCTCGCAGCTATGCTTCCTGATTGCAGTTCCCACTCTCCCACACAACGCCCACTGGAAATATGGCGCTCCGCACGGTGGAGACTAGCTGTCTATTTTTAAATGTGACCACATACCACTTAAGTGCTTTTTTTGATAGACAAGGAACAAGCATGTAATTTTTTTAATTGAAAAGATCTGTTCCATGACTGTCTAGAATTCATTTTCACATGTTTTAGTCTTTGATAACTGGCCATCTGTCCCCTCATGAGTCTCAAACGATTCAACTGTCCTCTCCAACAGAATTTAGATTTGCTTTCCGATTTTACTGGTTAAAAAAACACTCACATAGCTTTGTTCTTATCAGTTAAAAAGATTTTGTTTCAAGTAGGCATTTGAAAGGAAGAACTGTCTCATTATATAAGACATCCTGCTACTGTGATAGTCCTAAACCAACATGTGTTTTGGAGACATGAAAATGTACCTTTGAACTAACATTTTCATAATAAAATGGCTTTCACTTTGACTTTTAAGTGGCTGATTATATTATTTTCAAGCTAAAAGTTTAATCCCTTTCACAGTGATAGCATTTTAAGATCTGTTTATGTCTCTTTTGGTAGATATTTATGTGGTATTCATATTCTACACAGGCAAGATAATTTCTAGGTGGTGAGAATCAAATAAATTTAGAAGCTGGCTGCCATTCTTAGTAGGCTGCTTTGTATTTTTCAAACTGATCCCCGTATTCTTGAAAGATTGAGGAATTTTATCGAATTAGTTCCTGGCCCAGCTTGAGACACGGACATCAGTGGTTTGAGTGGTGACTTCCTGCCACTCCTGACCGTGTACACCCAGCTCCACTTTGCGAATTGGGAGAGGGGTGAAGAGGGGAATGCCGCGTCTCCTCCATTTCAAGATCTGCGAACAAGGGCGTCCTTAGCCAGTCTTGGTGTAGGAGACACTGAAGTCCTTTCCAGAGACTTGCAGGCTCAGTGCGGGCAGGCCGGGTGCTGCAGCCCAGTGCCTCCTGCTGCAGGAGAGCCCAGGGCCATCTGCTGGGCCCTCTCCTAAGTACTCCTGCCTGAACTCCAGCATGACTTCAGCTGTGGCGAAGCCTTCCATTGAATTATATTCACATTTAAATTCTATCAAAAATTCAGGATTAAGCATTTAATATGATAGAAAATTTAAGAAAACCTTTCAGCTAACTTTTTTTGTTTCTTTCCTCCCACTTCATTCATTTTTAACTTTTGAAAGGGGGCCTAGAAGATTTTTCTTCTTTGTATCAATGAAGCCTTCTATGATATATTTTGTTTCACTTTGAATAATATTAAAAAGCAAATGATGTTCCAGAGCTGGGGGAATAATTTAATGATCAAAAAAGCATACTAGATTTTGTTAGGATGGCTAAAGACAATATTATCAGATTCACTTACTGTGGGTACTAGCTTGATGTACTAATAAAAATGATGATTTGCACACCAGTATAGTTAGATTGTTTAAACAAGTGGTAAATACAAAAGTAATCAGGGACTTCTCTGTCAGTCCAGTGGTTAAGAGGGGAACTCCCAGTGCAGGGAGCATGGGTTCGATCCCTGGTTGAGGAACTAAGCTCTTGCATGCTGCATGTTGCAGGTAAAAAACAAAGCAAAAGCAATCAGTAAAACCTTAGTGATTGAGAAGGCTTGGAAAATGATTCAAAATAACATTTTCTGACTAATAGAAGGATAATCTCCATAAGCATCAAGTATTAACTGTTTTGGAAAAAGCATTTCTGAGATGCATGGTTCCACCATGTATTCTTTAATAGGTTTTACTAAATATTATTAACTGTTTTGCTAGATAGTATATAACTATTTTATTTGACTTCATTCAACAGACAAATATTTACCAAACCACCTGCTACATGAGAAAGTCATGAATAAGATAGACACAGTTGTTGGCCTCATGGAATTATGGTCTAATGTGGGTGAAGACACTGAACTGATATTGCAGAGCTGATAAATGCCAGAAAAGAATAATAAATGCTAGAAGAAAATATAATAGTTTCCAACTTCAGTTTGGTGACATCTCTAAAGGAGGATTAGATGCCTGAGAGCCAGGTTGGCAGGGAGGCTGGTGGAAGAAGTAGAAGACAGACACGAGCAAAAGATGAAGAAGGGGCGTGACAGCATCGGGAATGTCCCTCGTGACCTTGTAGACGCGGTGCGGTCCAGAGCTCTAACGCAGAGAGCAGCGGATGCTGGGACCCAGCTCCCAGCCCACCGCGTCGGATCTCTGTGTCTGAGTCCAATGTAAATATTAATAGATAATGTTCCAAAATGCCTCTCCAAGGCTCCTGACATTTTAATGAGAAACTTTGTATCTTGCAGAATTTATTGTTCACTGATGAAAATGACAATTTGGAAATTAAAATCATTGATTTCGGGTTTGCACGCTTGAAGCCACCTGATAATCAGCCTCTGAAGACACCGTGTTTCACTCTTCACTACGCTGCCCCAGAGCTCCTGAATCACAACGGCTATGATGAGTCCTGCGACCTCTGGAGCTTGGGCGTCATTTTGGTGAGTTCGTATCAGCCACGCCATTCAGCCCCGGTGGTCTCTGTGTCCTCTGCATCTCTCCCTTTGCTGTCTGTCTGTCCGTCTGTCTGTCTTTAACTGGACTATCGTTGCTCTACACTGTTGTGCTAGCTGCTGCTACAGTGCGGTGAGTCAGCTACACACCGCCCCTCCCTCTCACGCCCCTGCCCCACCCCTCGAGGGTTTCTTAAATTCATGAAAAAAAGTGGCAAATTGGTTTCTTTTTCTGTACAAACGGTAAAAGGCCTGACTGAAGACTATTTCCCTTTCTTAAAATTTATATTGGAGAAAATGTAGGAATTTTTATTTTGGTTTATTTGGAATATTTAAGGCAACTGTGTTTTATGTGAATTACAGTTATATATATGTATTTTTAAAGAAGCAGTAGTCTATTTTCATAAGCTACGCATATTAGATACAATATGAAACTAGCAAAGTGACTCATTAATGGAAAAAATATTTAAAAGTATATTCTCTGAGATCTTTAGCCCAAAAAGCAATTGAGGAATATCACAGGATAAATTAACAAATTAATAAATAAAATTTAAAATATTTATAGTAACTTACAGTAATCATGGTAAGCATGCTTTCACAAAACCTCTTGGCAGCCAGTATCAGAAACAGAACATGAGCTAGAAAAATCTCAGCATGTTTTTTTTTTTTCTTTCTCGAAATAGCTTTATTTTTTCTGCATACAATTTGTAATGCATAATCATAGGGAGAAGTTTTCAGACAATAGAGAAAGCTACAGGGAACAAGGTCGAATCACTCGTAGTCTCATCGTACAGAGATGGTATTGCATAAGCTCTTCCCCTCCGCCCACCCCTGCCCCCTAATATGTATGCTGTATCTCTTTCTACACGTTTTTCTATGTTTCTATATATATTCAGGTTTTCTTAACAAGTGAGATTATGTGAAATGTAGTTTGAGTCTCCAGAGTTTTTAACATTTCCTTACTAATGAGCAGTTAGCATTTTGTAGCCTCTCACTAACTATAAGCTACACAGATTTTATCTTTGATACATGCACTTGCATTGGTCTCACTATTTCCCTGGACCAGACTCCTAGGAGAAGGGTATATACATCCTTATTCTGACATACAATGCCTGTATTTCCTTCTAGAAGGTTTCCAGATCATGTTCTCATCAGCTGTATGTGAATACATTGGATACTATCAATTTCAATCTAAATTACTTCCTATGGTTATTATAATTTGCATGCATTTTCCTTGATGAGTATTCAGTGTGTGCATCTTTTCATGTATTTGAACGTTTTAATTTTCTGTTTTATGAGTTGCTGTTTATGAGCTTTGCCCGCTTTCCCACGGGGAGATTTTCATATAATGAAACTTAAGGCTCTATTATGGATTTTAATCCTTTGTCAGACATTAACGTTGGAAATGTTTTTTCTGTTCACAGTTACATGAGGTTTTAATTTTATTTTTAGAGAGGTTTAAATAGAGAAGCTTTTTTAATTTTTATGTTTTAATGGAGAAATTTAAAAAATTTTTATGTTACAACATAAAAATGAAAAAACATATCTATTTAAAAGCAAAATTCAAATACATTTGGCTTCCCGGGTGGCACTAGTGGTAAAGAACCTGCCTATCAATGTAGAAGACATAAGAGACATGGGTTCGATCCCTGGGTGGGGAAGATCCACTGGAGGAGGGCATGGCAACCCGCTGCAGTGTTCTTGCCTGGAGAACACCACGGACGGAGGGGCCCGGCGGGCTACAGTCCGTGCGGTCACAGAGTCAGGCACGACTGAAGTGGCTTCACGCGCGATATGTCAGTCTTTTCCTTTATGGTGTTCTGGCTTTGATGTCAGATTGGCACTCCACCCCCAACCCAAGATTATAAAACTATCCCCTTAAATTTCCCTTCTGCACTGTGTTTTATCTTTACTCTGACGCGCTCCATCTGGGATCTGTTTTGCTGTCGGTCTGTCTCCCCAGCGGCAGCCGGTTGTCCTTGCAGGACGGTCCTGTTATTTTAAAGCTATAGGTTTTTGTCTCAGCAGTTTTAAGTCATCATCTATAGTTTGCAAATCAAATTACCTTTTTATGAGTATGATTTTTAAATAAAAATAAACAGCTAACTTCTGTAGATTTGAGTTTTATTTGACTTACACTGATTCAGTAGCACTCTCCTAAGAAATTCATCTAAATAAAAAAGAGCCTTTCTTTTTTAGCAATAATACAAGATTACTCCCTTGTAAAAGAGCCTTACTTAAATACAGGCCAAATGTAATTATCATGCTTTTTAAGGTTTTAAAAGACACTCTTAGACATGCAGACAGGTATTTTAGAGCCGCCAAATGCCTCATCTAGGGAAATAACCTCATATAATGGCGTGGAGAGAAGCCAGGCTTCTCTCTAGATGTAACTGTCAACTCTTAAACAGCAGCAGGAAACAGCAGATTAAATGATACCACCAGTGTATAATCACAGTGTCCAGACTGCAGGGATTCTACAGGACAAACAGCCCAGTTCCTCCAGCAAATAAGTTATAAGAAAAACCAGGCTGGGAACCTATAGATTAAAAGACACTTAAGAAACGATGTTTGCATTTTACTTGAATTCATTTTACTCTAATTCAAACAAATTCTAATTTTAATTCTGTTTGTTAAATTCAAACTCTGTCATACAAATGTGATTATAATATTATACAGTGTGTGTAACACAATTGGGGAAATTTGATTATTGACTGGATATTGGATGATACAAAGGCATTACTGCTAATTGTTTTTAAGTGCAATCAGAGGTTGTGGTAGTGGGTTTTTAAAAGTGCTTGCCTTTCACAGATACAAAATGAAATACTGGGTTGGCCAAAAATTTCATTTGAGTTTTTCTGTTACAGCCCATGGAAAACCCAAACGAAGTTTCTGGCCAATACTTACATATGAAAAGCTAAGTTAGCGCCTGCATTAAACTGTCCAAGAAAAAAAAAGAATGCCTTGTAAACTTTTCCATATAAATGAGGGCTCCTCTCCAGAGGATCTAGATTTGAGCTATCCCATAGTAGGCACAAAATTTATTTGGAGTTGTTTGCCTTAGAAATCTATAACCCTTTGACATGTTGCCTGTGATGAACACGAATATGGATACTTTAATATGAAGATAATTTACTTTATCATCACTGGGTAAAACAAATACTTGAGAAGGATGCATTGCATCACACATGTGGCTTTGATTACAACTCAGTCTACGTCATGGGTGAGCAGTTCATTGGAATCATACAGGACTCCGATTAAAATGGAGCTTACATGGCATCTTAGTCTGCTCAGGGCCGCCATAAAGAAATCCCACAGACTGGGTGACTTGAGCAGCAGGAATTTATTTCCCAGTTGTGCAGGCTGGGAGGTCCAGTTCCAGGGTGCCAGCAGGCTGGCATCTGGTGAGGGCTCCCCCTTTGGCTGCAGACAGCCACCTGCTCCCCGTGACCCCACGTGGCCCCTCCTCTCGTGGGCTCACAGGGAGGGCAGGCCAGCTCTCGGGCGTCTCTCCGTAAGGACACCCTCGTGGATGAAGGCCCCATGTCCCTACCACCTTTACCTCCATAAAGGTTCTGTCCTCAATGCAGCCACATGGGGGTGGGTGTAACTTTTCAGCACATGAGTCTCTAAAGCACACAGTAATTCAGAGCCTAACAGCGTTTAGAAAGTGTAGAACAGGATTATATGCTATTCCATAGGTATATATAGCATACCCATGGGACAGAATATAATAAGGGGTAAAACGTATTTCTTCCAAGTGTTTTATTCAGGATTTCATATTTTTTCACTATCTTCTCAAAATTTTATTTTGAAAATTTCAGACCTAGAGAAAATTTGGGAGAATAATACAGTGAACATTTAGCATGTTGCCACATTTACTTTTGCTTTCTCCCCAATTCCCTCTTGTGTGTGTATACATACATACATACACACACACATGCACATATGTATATCTTTATATAGATACTTTCTTATCACAACCTTTGCCAACAGTTTGCAGACTTACTATAACAGAATTATTCTTAACAGAAGTTGATTCCTGGATAATCAACTAAATTGTAAGATCTTGGAGTTGAGAGGAACCTAGAGTTGTCTAATTCTAACTCTTCCAGAAAAGGGATCTTTCTACAAAAAGTCCCTATCACCACTCTCCTTTAAATATTTCCAAAGATGGTGAATTCATCTTTCCACCCAACAGCTTGCTGAATTATTACACAGCAGAGCAAGAAAACTCTAATATAAAGGATACTTTTTTGTATTTAGTCATCAATGTGTGTTAGGAAGTGGGGTAAGATTAAGAAGGGGAGCAGAGTTTCGAAAACTGTTTTGCAGTATCTACTGAACACACAGACCAAATGGCCCAGCAGTTTCCATCTCAGGGATGTAGCCAACAGAAATGTCTGTTTTTATGTACCAGAAGAGATGTACACAAAGATACGTAGCAGCAGGTTTCAGGGTGCCCCAAATTGGAAACAAGTCAAATGTTTGTCAACAAGAGATATTTTAGTCTGGGTGCCCCCGGAAAGCAGAACCTGAAGTGAAAGCTTACATTTTAGCATGTTCCTAAGGACCAGACCTGGTGGCTCAGCTGGTAAAGAATCCGCCCGCAATGCGGGAGACCTGGGTTCGATCCCTGGGTTGATAAGATCCCCTGGAGAAGGGAATGGCTACCCACTCCAGTGTTCTGCCTGGAGAATCCCATGGACTGTATAGTCCATGGGGCCGCAAAGAGACACGACCGAGCGACTCACTTTCACTGAGGACCAGAATCGCAGGGAGGCAGGAGGAAGGCAGGGAAGAGGCGAACCAAGGGGGCACCGTGAGCTGCCACCTGCTGTCACCGAGTGGGGCTGAGTGGGGGCGCTTGCGGAGCAAAGCTTCTCACAGCGGACCCTAAGGCTGCAGGGACAGAAAACGTGAGTTCTGTGAGTGAGGCCTGCACCCATAGGACCTAGATAGGCGGACACAGCACCGATGGATCGCCACTGGCCCAGCACAATCCTCAAGGACAGAACTCCAGCCCCGTAGGGCCTTGTCCTGAGCTGGTGTCTTCACCAAACTTTTCACATTCTGACACTGCCCAAGTGAAAGAATACCAGACTATCTGACAAGTAGACCCAGTTTCCTTTCTTCTCTCATCAGCTGATCACTGGGATCCCTCCTCAGTGAGGTCATAGGTGTGAGTTAAGGAAGAGGCCTTGGTGCACCTTGAGAGAGGTGATGGGCACGCATGCGCTAACTTGCAGCCCCTCTGGCCGCCCCAGGTCGATTCTGAGCGTGCCGTGTGCATGGCACAGCGGCTGCAGCAGCTTTATGGGTCAGGGCGGCTGCTCGTCCCAGCTCACAGCTTTGTCTGAGCTTCGGGAAGCATTTCAGCTGACTGCTCTCACTGGCTCCAGGCATCCTTGCCAGGATGTGGATTCTTGAGTCTCAGACGAGTGTTTCTGTGGCAGTGATGTCTCTATCAGGTCTCCTGGCCCTAGTTCAGCATCACAGGACCCGTCCTCTTCTGTGTCCCCTGGCCCCTCCTGGGCCCGCAGTTCCTCTGGCGTGTGTATAGGTCATCGTTTGAAATGATTAGATTATCCCCTTTTATTCTTCTTGTCCTGAATAGAGCTATAAAAATGGTTTTAAATCTTGATAGCATAATAAGCCATTTCTTTTTATATACAAGTCTGAAATGTATTGGTTGTTTCAGTGATCAAATTCATGTAATCTTTTAAACTTAGTAATGCTAATTGTAATATTTGGGAAATTATGCTGATGAGTTAGTAATGAAATTACCAGAGTGGCTTTGATGGTGATTTTGGCAGACATTCTGTTTTGCTGTTTTTTTCTTGATAGTATACAATGTTGTCAGGGCAAGTTCCATTTCAGTCTCATGATAAAAGTCTGACATGCACCAGTGCAGTGGAAATCATGAAGAAAATTAAAAAGGGAGATTTCTCCTTTGAAGGAGAAGCCTGGAAGAATGTATCCCAAGAGGCTAAAGATTTGATCCAAGGTAAGAATCTAATGAAAAATTTTATATGATGTGTAGCGATTGAAGTGGAACCATACCCGTGTTACATATATTTGTTTGTGAATTATTCAAGAATCCCTGTGTGTTTAAGGATTCCAGCTACTCTGTTCAGCCTCAGCTTCATATCAGAACACCCTCTGTCGGCAGCCTCATCCACACTCACAGCCTCCTTCACACCTTCAAAGGGAACCGCTTCCTCCTCCCTCTCCTTTCCCCCAGGCACATGCGTCCTCCTCTCTCCCTCTTGTTTCCGTGGCCAAGACCCTCAGCCCCCACCTCCTTCCTCGCCTCCCGCAGTCAGGCCCTCGGTGCTGGGGTTCAGCCTCGCTGGCAGCCGCCCCTCCTCCCCATTCTCATGGCTCTCACCTGAGGTCTGGTCATAGCTCTCCCCTAAAATCCACAACGTGCTTTCAACTTACCTGCTTGCTCTGGCTTTATGTATCTGTCATCCGTCGGCTCAGTGACCTTCCTGATATCCAAATGCAGTCATACCTTTTTTCTGTTCAAAGTTCTTTAGAGAATGCCAGTGAGCTTTAGGCCAGACTCCCTAGTGGAGCCTTCATGGCCTGGTTCTGCCTCCCTGTTTCCTGTCACCTTCACTCCAGCAGCTGTGGTGGTTCAGTCGCTCAGTCATGTCCGACTCTCTGTGAACCCATGGACTGCAGCACACCAGGGCTCCCTGTCCATCACCAACTCCCGGGGTTTGATCAAACTCATGTCCATCGAGTCGGTGATGCCATCCAGCCATCTCATCCTCTGTCGTCCCCTTCTCCCCGTGCTGTCGATCTTTCCCAGCATCAGGGTCTTTTCAAATGAGTCTGCTCTTCACATCAGGTGGCCCAAGTATTGGAGCTTCAGTTTCAGCATCAGTCCTTCCAGTGAACACTCAGGGTTGATCTCCTTTAGGATGGACTGACACTGTGGAACTCCTGAATCTTCAGATGTGCTGAGTTTTCAGATTCTGTTCACCTTTACTCGTGCTCGTCCTAATCCTGGGGCTCACTTTGTCATCGATCCCTGCTCATCCCCCAGGACTCCTCTCCTGGGAGCCTCCCAGGGTGCCCGCCCCCAGGGGGAAGCCCTTCCCCGGAGCCTGCTGTGCATGTGGCCCATGCTGCAGCACGTGTCCTCAGACGTGATAAGACCTCGCACACAGCTAGCTCCTCCCGGAGCCTCCATCCCCACGTTCCCGAACCTTCGGAAGATGTTTGTGCATGCGTCAAGTAGATCTCAGCGCTCTTTGTTTGGAGGGGGTTTGCCTGGCCCTGGTGGGAGTCCTTGTTTCAAGTGGTTCTTTTCCCCAGATTGGAAAGGCCCACTAACCGACAGCCTCCTGGAAACAGGCTGCTGTGGGCTTTATTATCAGCAGCCACTGTTCACCAGGGAATTTCAGTGTAGATGAAAATGTAGGTAATCATCCTTGTAGGAGGTTGACGCCATATAGAAACCATCATGTCTTGTGAACATAATTGAGATCTCTGAGGTTGATTTTAAACTATGTTTGAAATGACAGCTCATGAAATAAAAATATCTTACTTATTCCCACAGGACTTCTCACAGTCGATCCAAACAAAAGGCTTAAAATGCCTGACTTGAGATACAATGAATGGCTTCAAGACGGCAGTCAGCTGTCCTCGAATCCTCTGATGACTCCAGACATTCTGGGCTCTTCAGGAGCTGCGGTGCACACATGTGTGAAAGCCACCTTCCACGTAAGGCTCCAGCTCTGCGCACCTGGGGGCTCTGCACTCATGGAGGCTCTGCACTCCTGGGATGGTTTGAGAAGGGACTGGATGTCCGTACTCCGGAACCTCAGAGGCACGCTCTTGGGTGGACAGTTTTTAAATTGGATTCTTTTAATTTTAGATATGCTCTTATAAATCCCTTCATGACATAAACACATTTCTAAACAGAAAGGGCATAGGGACCAGAGTCACCGCAAACCCACAACATATTGACATTTGAGATGAGGCAGTAGTCTGATACTTGAATAACTGAAGTTTTTCAGTCACTAAGGAAAGCAATATGCATATTATTAGAGCTTTTTCAAAAATGTTATTTTGTTGAAGGTTAGTTGATTTTACAATGTTGTATTAATTTCTGCGCTACAGCAGACTTGATTCAGTTATACGTGTATATTTACGTATATATAAATACATACTATAGATTCATTTTCACTTTCTTTTCTACTACGGTTTATCACAGGATATTGAATATAGTTTCCTGTGCTGTACAGTAGGCCCTTGTTGTTTATTGCTTTCTATATGTATAATAGTTTGCTTCTGATAAACCAAAACTCCAGACCACCCCTACCCCACCCTCCTTCCCTCTTGGCAGCCATAAGTCTATACTAGCACTTTTTTTCTCTCTCAAATAAGCCAGATCACTGCCTGTAAAAGCTATAAATAAGCATTGGAAATTAAGGCATGTGTGCACGTCTGTCCCTTCAACAGTCATTTTGTGCATAATTTTATTCTAGAAACTGAGGGATAAAAAGTAAATTAATTGGTATAAGTAAATATTGTATACTTGAAAGGCTGAGACTACATAGCAATAAATGTGGATTCTGGCACACTCGTGCAAAACAGATGCAAATACATTAAGATAATTGTATAAGGAGCAGAGGAGTTAGAAATAACCGTACTTCTGAGAGGATTATCTTGAGGAAGGAGACAGGATAGCATTTCCTCTTGGCTGCAGAAATGGATTAAAGGACTAATGAACTGGGATCTGGTGAGGCGTGAAGAGATTAACTACAGGCATTTGCAGATGATCCAAATCTTTTCAGTGGCATGTGATACAAGGCTGTCACCTCAGCATTGCCTGCGCCCGAATCTAAGAAAAGTAGAGACGGGCTGCTGTGAAGAGGAAGCCAGGCTGAGGTCTGTGGAGCTAATCTCTGTATTATCGTGTCCAGTACGTGCCCAGACTGCACTGATGTGGGAGTGGAGGTCCGGGGCTCTGTGCTGGGACTTTGTGGTTGGAATGTTAAGTCTAAGGATGAGTCAGAGTAATGGGGGGAAGGGAGTTAAGTTGCTGACATCCTCCAGGAATTTCCAGGCAGTCGGTGATGCCTTTAATTGAGAGGTAGCGCTTCCCTCTTCAAAGGATTGATTAGAACCGGGGCTCCTGGACAGCCTCACTGGTGGACTTCAACAGGGCCCTCAGAGACCCTTCCCCATCAACTTGTGTACCCCTCCTGGAGTTTTAGATACAGTGTTTTAAGGACCATGTTCCTAGGGCTTCCCCTGTGGCTCAGCTGGTGAAGAATCCGCCCACAATGCGGGAGACCTGGGTTTGATCCCTGCGTTGGGAAGATCCCCTGGAGAAGGGAACAGCTACCCGCTCCAGTATTCTGGCCTGGAGAATTCCATGGACTGTGTAGTCCATGGGGTTGCAAAGAGCCTCACACGACTGAACGACTTTCACTTTCACTTTCCTAGGACAGTTTGGAGCTTTGGTTGCCAACCTTGCGTTGTCTGTAAGTCGTAACTGCGAGGAGGACCAGTCCTTTCCCCTTCATGGCGGCTGCCCCTGATCTTTTTCTTCCCTGTTATTCAGTCTCTCCGTCATGTCCCCCTCTTTGTGACAGTGTGAAGTGCACCACGCCAGGCCCCCCTGTCCTCCACTGTCTCCCAGAGCTTGCTCAAACTCATGTCCGTCGAGTCGGTGATGCCATGCAGCCATCTCAGCCTCTCTCGCCCCCTTCTCCTCCCACCTTCCCTCTTTCCCAGCATCAGGGTCTTTCCCAGTGAGTCGGCTCTTCGCATCAGGTGGCCAGAGCTTCAGCCTCAGCCCTTGCCGTGAGTATCCGGGGCTGATTTCCTTCGGGATGGACTGGTTTGATCTCACTGTTCTCCCCTAGGCCTTTAACAAATACAAGAGAGAGGGGTTCTGCCTTCAGAACGTGGACAAGGCCCCCCTGGCGAAGAGGCGGAGGATGAAGAAGACCAGCACCAGCACCGAGACCCGGAGCAGCTCCAGCGAGAGCTCGCGCTCCTCGTCATCCCACTCACAGGGCAAGAGCACGCCCCCGCGGGCGCTGCAGCCCGGCCACCCCGCCGAGGGCAGTGCCCCCGAGGGCCTCTTCCAGTTCTCGGACTGAGCGCCCCCCCGGCGGGCGCGGACGCCGGGCTCGTGCCCTGCGGAACCCTGTCCCGACATCCCGCTGGCATCTGCCCCGCAGGGAATGTTTCCAGGGAAACCCAGTTGGTTATCCTCGTCCGCAAGCACCGGGCAGAGAATGGGCGGTGATAGCGCACACGGCGTGCTGTGTAGTGACCTAGAGGCGGCCGGCGCGACTGTTCCTGAAAGGCAGAGATGTCTGTCCGTCTGAGCGGGGACCGCTGAGGTTTGAGCCGCTGACAGTAAGTCACAGGTTCCTCAGAGGTTCGCCAGCAAGAGCTCCTAGTACTGTGATGATACCTGTTGCTTCGGCTTGTGGGCATTGTGGGTTTTTAAGAGATATGCATCCTTTGAACAGTGATTTATCAGCAAAAAAAAAAAGGTCTAACTTTTTTCCAAAAGATTCTGTCATGAATTTTGTGTGGTGTATACTTATTTCTTGAGAGAGGATTTTAACTTATTGTTTATTTTATGGTTACCTATGACGATAACCTACTATTATTAATCTTTTTCTAAAAAGTAAAAAAAAAAGGCATAAGAAGGTCCCATGCTGTGTATTGGGGACCTCTCTGAGATGCATGCTAAGCTACGTATGTTTTTAATTTTGCACTGCTCTTTCCTGGCAATTTGTTTTCATGGTTACTGCAAAATATTAAGGTACATGTCTCTGTTTTAAGTAATATTGCACTTTATGAAAGAATAAATGAATAAAGCAAGCTGTTTTATAAAGTGCACTCTTGAAAGCATATGTACTGTATTTTTGCCTTTTTTCCCCCATTATCTACTTTAAATTTGCCCTCACATCCCCCTTCTACTTAGGATGCAGTATGGAAGGGGCTGTGTTGTATAACGTAATCATCAGCCGCTGTGGCACTGCTGTGAGGAAAACCTAAATGGAGATTCTATTAGACACTGTGCTCATTTGTACACTGTGTTGGGCTACAGTGAGGCTTTTCCTCCTGTACTCAGATATTATGTACATAATATTTTAGAATCATATCTATGGCTTGTTTGAAAGTTTTCTGTTCAATTTTAAATCCAGGAAGCATATTTTATAAACTTATGCAGAGCACTTGTGTTGCTCAAAAGTTCTGAGTTCATAACCGAAAACAAGTGCTGTGTGCTGAAGACATTTCACTGAATGATGCTGCATTTTAAAATACGATTAATTCGTTCCCTATGCAAAAGAAGAAGGGGCAGGATTTGTGTGTTGTATTTTTTTTAAGCCATCACACGAAATGTCAGGACTGAGAAGAGTGATTTTTTGCTATGTTTACAGGAATCATGTTTAAAAAGGTAATGCCCAGTATGTTTATTTTGGCAGTTTTGTTAACAATAACCTTTTGAACATTAGTTTGGAATTGGGCATGATATTTATTTATTCCTTTCTTGAGATAATAGCATCATTAATTTCAACCAGTTATGAATACTAAAAATATTGCACTCTATGTAATAGTAGTATATTTATTACTGAACCAATGTATATATTAATAGCACAGGCAACAAAAATGGCAAATATTAAACTATTTTCAAAATGTATTATCCTGTCCACATTTTTGTTCGCAATGATTATTGGAAATAACTTTTATACTTTTCAGTGGTCCAAATGGCTGCATAATTCTCGAGTCAATGAAAATTTTGTACTTCTAGCTTTTGGTCCTTCTTAATAACGATGGGAAATCTGAGGTACATTATTACCGAACTCTGAGGCTAATTCACAGACTGTGATTCCATCAGGCACAGAGTTAAAATAACCAAGAAAATGTCCTTTATATCTATAGTAAGGTTGACTATATCTAGAAATGTGTGAGTTAGCTCCAAACATTTTTTAAACTGTGCATTCTAGGAGAAAATACTAATAAAGTGTGAACTATAGAGGCTTTGTTGCAAAGGGAAAATGAGCCAGAAAGATAGTTGGTGTACCCTAATGATTGATGGCATAAGTGATGCATTGTGAATATTGGAAGTTCATGGGTTTCACCTACATTTATTACCTTTGCCACTTCTGGAGGACTTGACAATTTGAAATGGTAGAATGGCGGGCAGAACATGAGGAAGGAAAGAGAAAGCCGGTTTTTCAACTGCTGGGCTTCCTTCATAATCTCGAGTGGCCTTGAGGAGAGCTCGGAGCAGGGCCCCAGGGAATGTCTCAGTCCTCAGCTCCCTGTAAACCCACCTGCAGGCCGTCAGTGCCAGCCAGCTGCACTTTAAAATGCACAAAGCTCTCATTCAGTCACATCAAAAAAACCCCTAAAAAATACTTCATATGAAAACGTTAAATGAAGGACTCACCTTTGGTATTTGGAGAACAGAAGTAGATTCAAGACAAACAAATATCAACATTCAATTCTCTGTGTAATAGTTTTGGAGACAGAACCGAATCACCCCTTCCCTTCTTCCTTCCTTGATCATAGTGTGTAGTTTTCATAGCGTTATAAGCTCCGGTTCATGTATTCTGTAACTAGATACGGCGAACGGAGAGGCAGGAGTAAGAAAATGGAAGCAGTAGAGGGAAGACCTGTTGAAAAGCCAGTTTCTTTAACTGTTGTGCCCGATCCTGTGCTGAATGAGTTAAATTAGCTGTTTTAAAATTCATTAATTCTTCCAACCCTTTATAAAATAATAAACCACTGAACCACTGGAACAGAAAATCAAGTCTCCAGAGTTAATTTCAATATTCTGGTCTGTCTTGGAATTGCAGATTCACTTACCCATGAAAGACTGCCTTCTATTTATTTTTTTGTACTACTGCTGATTTCTTAAATAACTGTGCTATGCTGAGAACTTAAATAACTGTGTATAAGGTAAGTTATTTAAAAAAAAAAAACCTGCTAGGGTAGCTGTGACTTTTTTTTTTTAATAGAATTCCTTTTGTATCTCAGTTTTTTCAAGTAGGTTCTCAAATACTTTATACAAGTATACAATTTATGGTCTACTTACTTACCTTACCCTCATTCCAAACACCTGTTATTGTCATATTTGTTAAGAACAAAGTACCAAAATGGTGAAAATTTCTACATTACCGACCTTATACATGTGTGAGACCACCTGATTCCTTTGCGTGTTCTCCTAATGATCAGCAATAAGAACACGATTTGGTGATTGCGCAATCACACTTTTAATATTAAGATCTAAGTAAATAAGTTAAATTCAGATATGCTGCTCACACCATAGCAGTATAATTATAGATGAATTACTGTAACATAGTGAAATATCTTTAAATTGTTTGAGTTGTGGACCCTCAGATATCTTACACTAGAACATCCCAATTCTGGCCTTTAATTTATTTACACCATGCAAGAGTCAACCTTTATTCGATACCTTTATCTGGCATGAAAATGTATGTAGCAGGCTTTAATGAAATTCAGAATTTAAATTCAAGTTAGTATCAAATGCAGAGAAAGTAAAAGTAGTCATAAATAACAGATGCATGGAAGCTTTTAAGTGTGATCTACCCAAAGAAAACAGCTGCTTCAGAGGCAGAAACGCTTTACTTACTATCATGTTAAGGAACTCCAAACTGTGATATTTCTTAGAATGTCTTCCTAAAGGGTAGTTATTTAAATTTTTTTTATGTGGGGAAAAGTGTATTTTCAAGGAGGCAGTGTTTTTCGTCTTAACATTTGCTTAGTCGCATTTCTTACCTTTGAGATTTCAAGATGTTTCTTCTGAGCCCTTTCTTGGTGTGCCCAGCTCCCTGCCATGCAGTTAGGTAATTAACGCTTGCATTCCCCAAGGCAGTTGTCCACTTTTTAATTCATGAATTTGTGAATTAAGCAGGTGTCTGTATTTTATACTATTAGACCAAAGTTAAAGTGGCTAAACTGGTTCCCAGTCTGTCTGTCTTGGCTTCTTCATATTAGTGCACAATAGGTACTGCTTATTGTCAGCCGTTTCCTTTCCATTATGGCTTCTGAGCATGTGGTGAAAACCTTGCTATTCTGTATCTAGAAGGAGACTTGAATTAAAAGACAGGAATCTTGGTGTTTATTCATCAGGTTTAATTTTCCTGGTATATTTCTGCCAGAATAGGTAGAAGGACATTGTGTAATATTTTTCTACTGGTTAATAGAATAGTGTGTAGGCTGTCATGAGGAGTTGAATACTTCAGATCGGTCGAGTAGTATTTAACGCAGCAGTTTTTCCCCAGAGCACAGTAAGCTGGGGTAATTCTTAGCATTATGTGATTCCCATCGGCCTTTAACGTTGCGTGACGTTGTTAATGTACACAGTTTTATAAAATTTGTCTCTTCACTTAAAAAATTAAAATTCCACTTTCATTCTTGTTCCGCTCCATACAAACAAGGACAGTTTTGATCTCTTAGGTGGTTTTGAAGTCCTCCTGTGTAGAAAGAATAAAACGAACGAACAGCCCTCCGAAATGTCATGACTTAGGAAAGGAGATCTAAGTTGTATGCACAGGATGCTACAGGTTTATTTCCTGGCATTTCTGCTTGTAGATAGTTTTGAAAATCGTTGTTGCTCATGTTTTATTTGTTTTAAAATTCAGTATGGTTGAGGAACTTGGCATTCTTAACTGCGGTTTTATGTTTAACTTTGTAAGAGGCTGATCGTGTAAATGGGCGCTGTTGGGTTGGAATGGATGTGTGATAATAATCCTCATTAAAGGCCTGTTGCTGTGGTAGACATTTGATTATTCATGACAGTTTATTTTAGGTCCTATAGTGCTACCCTATTTGTTCAGATTATAAACACTGTGAAAGTGAAAGATGCTCAGTCGTATCCGATTCTTTGCGACCCCGTGGATATACAGTCCTTGGAATTCCCCAGGCCAGGATACTGCAGTGGGTAGTTCTTCCCGTCTCCAAGGGATCTCCCCAACCCAGAGATCGAATCTACATTGCAGGTGGATTCTTTACCAGCTGAGCCACCAGGGAAGCCCAAGAATACTGGGGTGGGTAGCCTTTCCCTTCTCCAGTGGATCTTCCCAACCCAGGAATTGAACTGGGGTCTCCTGCATTGCAGGCGGATTCTTTACCAGCTGAGATACAATGGAAGCCCCAAATACTGGTAAAAGGAAAGATTAAATGCATAATAATTCTCATACTTCTGATGGATAAGAAGGGGAATGTAAAGGTGCTGCATCACATATAAAGGTAATGCTTTAGTACTAAAATTTTGAAAAATACCCTGAAAAACGTGACTGCATGAATTTTAAAAAAGAAGAGGAAAACCATCTAAATATCACTTGCAAATTGTCTCAATTCCAAACTCTTTAGTATTCTAACTGTCCATATATTGGTATAATCAATAAATTTACCCCAAGTGTAAACAAAAAAGAAAACCACACTTACTCATACATAAAAAAATTTTTTAAAGGCTGGCATTTTAATTTATAACTTGTATACTTCTGCCTGAAATAATAATGCATCCTTAGGTGTGGAACTGAACACTTGTTGGAAATAATCTAAGCTGCAATAATCTATGTAACTGTAAATTCTTCCACAACTTTACATAAAGAGAAGAATTTTTCTCCCTAGAAAGTAAATGGAAGAAAAAGATGAAATACATTTTTTTTCCTCGGTTCTATGTGGACAACTAAGAGTAAAAGTGTCCGCGGCTCACAGGAGCGCCGCTCACACCCCCGCTGTCTGCATCGTCTCCACTCACTGTGGCGCGTGTGCCTTGCGTGTGCTGTTCCACGACTACGCACAGACATTAATGTGTCCTGCGCCGGCGTTTATTTTTTTAGGCTCCAAAATCACTCCAGATGGTGGCTGCAGCCATGAAATTAAGAGACTCTTGCTCCCTGGAAGAAAAACTATGACCAACCTAGACAGCATTTATTAAAAACAGATATTATTTGATGACAAAGGTCCGTCTAGTCAAGGCTATGGTTTCTCCAGTAGTCATGTATGGTTCTGAGAGTTGGACTGTGAAGAAAGCTGAGCACCGAAGAATTGATGCTTTTGAACTGTGGTGTTGGAGAAGACTCTTGAGAGTCCCTTGGACTGCGAGGAGATCCAACCAGTCCATCCTAAAGGAGATCAGTCCTGGGTGTTCATTGGAAGGACTGATGCTGAAGCTGAAACTCCAATCCTTTGGCCACCTGATGCGAAGAGCTGACTCATTGGAAAAGACCCTGATGCTGGGAAGGATTGGGGGCAGGAGGAGAAGGGGACAACAGAGGATGAGATGACTGGATGGCATCACCGACTCAATGGACATGGGTTTGGGTAAACTCCGGGAGTTGGTGATGGACAGGGAGGCCTGGCGTGCTGCGGTTCATGGGGTCGCAAAGCGTCGGACACGACTGAGCAACTGAATTGAACTGAACTGAACACTCGTGTTTCACTCCCTACTTCTTAATATGTTTTAGCTAACATTTATAGGTTATAATTAAGATCAAAGACATAAAGGCTTGATTGGGGCAGAGAAATAAATTTGGAGATGGAAATTTTAAAGGAATAAGGAAATGATGCTACGTGAGACAGCAACCGTACAGCTCTGAGATACGAACATTCGGTATGAACGTGGAGAGGGCTACTGCATAGCAGGCCTCTCGGTATTTCAATGACCATATGGATAAACACCATTTAATAATTTTGTCTACTGTGTGGATAAACTTGTTTAACATGTTATATACAGGCTTTTTAAGGTGGCTGTTTTCCTTTAGGGGGCCCATTGATAACTTTTTCCTCTGTTTCCCTACCTCCCTCCTCCCAGACTTTTCCTACTGCCTTTTGCTCAGACCACTGACATTCTGTGGCCAAGAAGATCAGTCAAAATGGAGCACTAACTCTACATAAGTAGTGATCATATTTTTAACATCTTTTAATTCAGTGTCATGGAATACCTTTTAATATCTTTATTAAATTTGGAAATTTTCTCTTGTTAAGTGCCTTTTCAAGTTGCTTGTTCATATTTATTGGGTTGTCTGTCTTTTTCCTACTGATTTGCTGGGGTTCTTTATATTTTAATGATAATGAGGTTTTGGTCTGATATATTATTATAAATATCTTCTCTTTGGTTTGCTTTTCCACTTTCCAAATGGTGACCTTTGATGATCAGAAAGCACTAATTTTTATGAGGTCCAGTATACCAATCTTTTCTTTTATGGTTAATGACTTTTGTGTCCTGTTTAATACACCTTTACACCAATCTTATGAAAATATTCTTAAATTTTTTGGAAAGCTTGTTTGATCACTCACATTAGGCATACAGTTAACCTAGTGCTGGTATTTGTATATGGTGTGAAGTAATAGCCAAAGTTCATTTATTTCTGTAAGAGTATTCACTTGACCCAGCCCAATATATTGCAAGGCTCAGTGCATTGCAGTTAGAATTTTTAAGTCTTCATATATGATAATGTAAGATTTCTAATACCTTTGATCTTCTTCCGGATAGTCTTAGCTATTCTTGACCCTTTGAATTTTCATACACATTTTAGTAACAGCTTCTCAGTTTCCCTGAGGGACAGTGTAGATATACATTAGGGTTTAATTGATGCTGCATTAAAAATACAGATCAATTTCAGGAGAATTTGTATCTTCTCAATTTCGAGTTTGGCAATCCATAAACATGGTCTATCCCTCTACTTACTTCGTCTTGAATTTGTCTCAGCAATGTTTTAAGATGTGCATGTAGAAGGTAGATTTATTTCTAGTTTTTTAAAAAGAATTCTAGATGTTTGATGTTTGTATTGTATTATCTAATTCTTTTTGTTAGCATATAGAAATAAAATTAATTTTTGTATTGTGTTTGCATCCAGCAACCTTACTAAATTCACTCTATAATTCTGTAGATTTTTTGTGTGTTTTCATGCACATATACCACCATATCTATTATTTACAGAAGATATGTTGTATATATACATGAAGAGATCCTGGAGTGGGTTGCCATGCCCTCCTCCTCCAGGGGACCTTCCCATCCCAGGGGTCAGACCTGCGTCCCCCGTGTGGGCAGGTGGGCTGCTCTCTGCTAGGCTTTGCTTCCTTTGTGAATTTTCAGTCTCTCCAGAGAAGGCAGAATGAATGTGGAGCTCACCCCTGTACGCTTTCCTTCTTTTAGGGACCACAGCTCTTAGGGTCTGCCTGTACTGGTGTGCTCCTTGATGTCCACAAGCAGGTTTTATGTATTTTACCTAGCTTTCATAGCTGTTTGCACTGGAGTGTTAGTTCCAGTCACTAGCTACTCCACTGTGGCCAAAGCAGAGATCGGATAATCGTCGTTTTGAATCACTGTTGTCACTTCCCCACAGTGGCTCCTGGCAGTGAGAACTTGGTTGTCACAGGTTCACGTGGGAGGTTGTCACAGGCCCACATGTGTTCATTTTTCCCTTCATGCACTAGACATTTTTTGAGCTCCTGCTTCAGGCCAGGTACTATTCTAGAAACAGGTAATACATGAGTAGATTAGATAAGATCTCTACCTCTTGTTTCAAATAAAGGCTACTTAATGGCTTCTGCGTCATGCTTGTACTAGTTAAAGACTTTGCTTACATGTAGGTGAGAGAAAGATAGACCTTTTGGATGACAGCACCTTCCTATTTTATACAAATATTTTTAGCCCTTTGAAAAGTCCTGCTGAGATTGACGCAGTTCATGGGGCACACGCGGTACACCAGTGCTTGTCCTCTGCAAAGCTAAGACATCATGCTTAGTTCTCTACCTCTGAGTTTTCACATCATGCAGACAAGATAAACATGTAGAAAACTCAGTTTGAAACATAATTATATGAGAGTTTGAGCTGAAGCTCCAGGAACTGACTTATGGAGAACCAATTTAACTGTGGGATTAAATCTTCCCATGAGTGTCACCGTGAGTCTGAGACAGAATCAGCCTCCTGCCGTTTCTCACTTCAGCTTGCACAGGCTGCAGAGCACTCGCTGCTCTCAGAGACTGAGAGACAGCGTGGTGTTCCCAGTCTTCCAGAATAGCTTCAATGTCACTGAGAAAAGCTTCACCTGGGCACGTAGCACTGTTAGGATATGATGGTCAAATAGAAAGGTTTACTCCTCTGTCCTCTGCTGTTCTTTCCCACTTCAGAAATTTTATCCAATGGATTATTTCTGTCTCAAAGACATGTTCCAGAGATGACCCTTTGTACCTCCAACTACAGTCTGTTTTCAGGTGAGCAGAAGGCAGTCACAGAACTAGAACATCATCACACAGAAGCTGTAGGAACTAAAGTGCACTCAGGACAGACCAAGAATCTTCGGCACCTTGGTTTAGTGTGCTTGGAAGTACAGCCCTTTTAGAATGGTCTAAGAACCACCAGTAAAAAGGAGCACTCCAGAGTTCTTGCCTGGAGAATCCCAGGGACGGAGGAGCCTGGTGGGCTGCCGTCTATGGGGTCGCACGGAGTCGGACACGACTGAAGTGACTCAGCAGCAGCAGCAGGAGCAGAGGCCCAAGTCCCTCTGCTGTTCGTCTGAAACTGCCACAGCACTGTTAACCTGCTGTGCGTGCTCAGTCACTTCAGTCGTGTCCGACTGTCTTCAACCCCGTGGACTGTAGCCCACTGGACTCCTGTATCCATGCGATTCTCCAGGCAAGAACACTGGAGTGAGTGGCCGTGCTCTCCTCCAGGGGATCTTCCTGACCCAGGGATAGAGCTCTCATCTCTTACGTCTCCCGCATTGGCAGGCGGGTTCTTTACCACTAGTGCCACCTGGGAAGCCCCAGTACCCCAATATAAAATAAAAAGGTTTTTAAAAAAGTAGAAGCCAGACACAAAAGGCCACATATGGTATAATTCCGATTATATGAAATGTTCCAAACAGGCATATCCATAGAAACAGAAAGCAGATCAGTGGTTTCCGGGGGTGGTGGGGCGGGAAATGGGGAGTAACTGCTTGTGCATGAGTGATAAGGTTTGGGGATGATGAAAGTGTTTTGGATTAGATAGTGGTAACGGTTGCACACCAGTGTGACTGCACTGAAGACCACTGGATTGTCCGCTTAGCACATTATTGACCGGAGATGTATGATGACCACAGGCATTAGTTTCTGCAAAAATCCCTCAGTCAATAATGTGTTTAAATGGTGAATTTTATGTTCTATGAATGTTATCTTAATTTTTTCAAAATCACATACACCTGAAAGAACTACCAGCTAGAGAGGAAAGAGTTATTTTGAGGAAGCCACTTCTAACACCTTGCTATTCAGAGAATACCCTTCCCAGCCGTCCTTATTTCAGAGGCCACTCTATTTGAAACACAATTGATACTATGTTTGGAAAGCCTCTTACAGAGGCTTAAATTCTTGGGTTCAAAGTGAATGTGCTTCTTGCAGAAAACCTCTACTGAAAGTACAGTTGACCCTTGAATAACACTGGTTTGAACTGCACAGGTCCACTTATATGTAGGTTTTTTCCAATAGGAAACACCTATTCCAGTATTCTTGGGCTTCCCTGCTGGCTCAGCTGGTAAAGAAGCCCCCTGCAACGTGGGAGACCTGGATTCAATCCCTGGGTTGGGAAGATCCCCTGGAGAAGGGAACGGCTACCCACTCCAGTATTCTGGCCTGGAGAATTCCATGGACTGTGTAGTCCATGGGGTCGCAAAGAGTCGGACACGCTTGAGTCACTTTCACTTTAAAACATTGCAGTACTGCATGATTCCCAGTTGCTTAAATCAGGACACAAAAGATCTTCATATAAAGCAGGGCCGGCCGGCAGTTATACTCAGATGTTTGTCTGCGTGGAGCGTCGGCACCCTTAAGCCCCGCGTTGTTCAAAGGTCCACCGTGGTCAGAGGTTAGACTGTCTCAACTCCACTGCGTACATTTACAATGTATTTAACCTTATTTATTTATACTCAGAAAATGCAAAGATTTTATCTACATGGGAGTGAAGTTATCCTTTTTATTCACCAATTGAGATAGCACAAGAAAGTTTTCTTTTGTCCGAGCAAAGATATGAACTATTTTGAAAAAAATTAATTCGACTTTAAAAGTGTCAAAATGCTTCTATAGCAAATGCAAATAAAGGTGTTTCAAACCACAAATTGTTTTACATATAATCTTCATGGGAAGAATATATATTGCAGCACAATAAAATCAGTACTTTTTATAAACTTTGGTGAATGTTTTGAAAGTATTTTTAAATAGTACTATTAAAATATTTTTCTTGAAATATTTTTTAATATATTAGAATAAAGCACACCTATAATGTAGTATGTATAATATAAGTATTTTGTATCATTAATCTAATTGGATATATGTTTTAAAACAAAAATGGGCTGGGAAGATAAAAATTAATTATTTGTAATAAGTACACTATTATTTTACTGAGTAATTCTGTCTTTTAGATATTTGAGTAAAGTCTACTGGCAAGGTAGTTCAGATTTTTAAAAAAATTTTAATGCCCTTGCTTTTGAGACTTGTATTGGCTTTCTAATGTCAGAAAAACCCTACTCACCTAACAATTCACAAAAGTTTTTCTGATGGTAAATACATACAGTGAAAAACTCAAGTCTTTCAAAATTCTAATTAGTGTTTAAATTGACTCGTTTGAGCGTATGTATGGATGAAAGCTAAGAAGGTAACTCTCTGTGACTGTTCTGCTTGATGTACAGTCTTCATTCAGTTCAGTTCAGTTGCTCAGTCGTGTCCGGCTCTGCGACCCCGTGGGCTGCATAACCTTCCTTGTGTGGCTTCTTTGTCACTAGTTACTTAATAGCTCAGTCTCTGATGCAAATGATCGATCACCCCTGGAATATGAGATGTCTGTACAGTATTTGTTTCTTAGTAAATGAAAGATACAGCTACAAGTAGTTAAAACTAGTAACACCAGCTTGGTTTCCTAAAGAGCTAACACAGGGACTTCCGTGGTGGTCCAGTGGTTAAGAGTCTGCCTTGCGATGCAGAGGACATGGGTTTGATCCCTGGTAGGGGAACTAAGATCCCACGTGGGGTGGTTGAGCGCATGCCCTGCAAATAAACAGCCTGCACGCCACAACCAAGACCCGACACAGCCGAATAAATAAATAAAAATAAATATTGAAAAGAGAACTAATAGAGCTATAACAGGCAATAACATTCTAGAGTTCCAGGGTTATTTCAACACAGCTTTAGAGATGGCTACAATGTGGATTTAACACAGCTAATTCAGAGTCCTAAACTTCGGTGTTTAAAACACCCAGAGATGGGTGTTTGTTTTGGAGACGAGGTAAAGAGTGTGTTTTGTTTACTTGGTAGACTTTGTAAATGTGATGTTTTTTTGTTTTTTTAGCCACTTCATTGTTGGTGCCTTCATGGGAAATTTTAGTTTGATTAGTCAACTCTTTCCACTGAGTTGTGGGGGTTTGAATTTTTTTTTTAATTTTTTGGTTGGTTGGTTTGGGGGGTTTCTTGTGGGTGAGGCGATAACCTAAGGAGTTTCTGCAGCAGAAACATCATGAAACTGTACATGTCCCTTATAAAGCTGGGGCGTTTAGAGGGGTTTTCAAAGCCCGTGCTGGGAGGTAGGCAGATTGAGCAGAGCGTCACAGTGAATTCCTCTTATGTGGAGAGAGACAGGCAGGTCTGGCAGATTTTGCTGATATTCTGGGATTCTGCTCATTCTCACTATTTTGCAAGCTTAATACTGTCCCTTCCTGATGAGAGGCTGGCTGGGAGTTATTTGTATGTAAAGAAATACTTGTAATATGGAGAAGATAAAAGCTGCACACATGCCTCGCAGACGGCAACTCTAAATCATCATTGCTCCATCGCCGGCCGTACTAACAGCAAATACAGGGTTTTTCATTAAACTTGGCACTTTACATTGAGCATTTTCAAACCTTATTTGGGCAGATTTCGTATGATGGGAGTGTACATAAATGTTGATGCCTTTTAAGGTATTTAGACATTGGAAATTAATGGTTTGCTTATGAGTCATAGGTTTAAGGAACCATTGTAGATGAAATTTCCATTCTGTTTGGTAGATGAATTGCTTGGGCATAATACTATGTTTCTATATTCTAGGACTCTTACCAAATAATAATAATTTGTTGATATTGACCAACATGTTATTAAATTAGCTCTTTTTGTCCAAAAGAGCTCTGAGTGATTAGGAACACTGTGTTGAAGTTGGATGCGAAGTTGACTATTGTACACTGGGCCTCGTGGGAGAACCGAAGCCTCAGGAGGCTGCGAGTGATGAAGCCTAAAGCCCATCATTCATGTGTAGCTTTGTCAGGGTCCTGGCTTTGTTTCTCAGTGTTCAGTTTTTAATAAGTATAACTATCAGCATCTTAAGAAAAGCGCATTTGTCCTTTAAAGGAAAACAGGGTTCCCAGAAAAGAGCTCACCTTCTCCTCTTTCTTTCTCTCTTTCCTGAACCGTGGGCTTCAACTGAAGAGTAAAATGTATTATGTGTGACTCTTCATGAGTATTGCTGATGATTTTGCAAAAAACAGGTGGGAAGGCAATTAAGCGCTAGATTTCCAGATGGCCAGCCTCTCAGCCTCTCTGCCTCTTCCTGCTGTAAAGTGAGAATAACTGTACTTGCCCTCCCCTATCTCAGCAGCGAAAGATCAATTAAAGTAGAAGAAAAAGTCTCTAAGGTGCATTGATCCCAGAGTCGGACAGAATATGGACGTAGCTGTTACTTATTAATGATGACTTTGTTACATAGCAGTTTAGTTGTGTCTTTACTTGATTCTGTATAGTGAATATCAGTGAGCATTTTGAAGTGGAAATTGATAATAGGGAGTTTTTTTAATTACATAGATTTTTAATACTTAAGGGCATCAAACAGTATTGGGGGAATTTCAAGTGTATGCTGTAGATCCGAGTGTGGGTTTAGAAGATAAAGTCACATCCAGTTGATTTGTGGACTGCCTTGCTGTTTGAGTTGGCTTGGTTATTTCAGAGGGCTGCACAGTTGATCAGGCCAAACCATCGTCATAGCAGTATTTTTAGCATATCCCAGAACCTTAGAATCGAGGAACCTTGGCGCTCATCCAGTGCAGTTTCCTGCTGGAAGCCAAGCTCCTTCCTGGCGGCCTCACTGATGCTGCTGAGGCAGCCTCTTCCTGAAAGTGGTTCAGGGCAGGAGGGCTGTGCTGCCTCCTCACTGCTGTAGTGTGTCCCTTTTGTTCAAGAATTTCCTAAAACTTTGGAACTGGTCATGTGTTCCTAGTACAAGATGCAGCCATTTAAAATTTTGTGTTGAACACCATCCTTATTTAAAGGGCCCGGGCTTGCATCATCTTCTGGGTTTTGTTTCACTTTGGTTCCACCGTGGTTTCCCCCCATTGTTTGTGACCTGGTTTTCGTCTTGATTGGGTTGTTTTCTCCATTTTCTTAATAATTGGACCATATGTTCTTCCCTTTTTGTTTGTATCTTCTTCCACTTGGCGTTTATGGTGGGCACGGAGGGAAGGGACGTCTGGTTTTTAAATGGGCTAAAACCCTGACTTCTGTCCTTGTCTTCCGATGGCAGTTGAGCCGATAAGCACCTCCTATTTTAAAATGTCCTTCAAAACTAGAAGCCGTGCCTTTCAGGGCAGTGCCTAGGAAGAAGTGTCAGGGACTCTGGGGAAGGGGCAGCTGAGGGGAGCTCAGAGTAGAGAGTCTGCTTCCAAAGACGGGAGAGACGTGGCAGAGGCGTGGCATTCTAGTGTGGTGCCAGCTGCCAGGTAGGACGGTCCACTTTGCTTTAGCGGGTCAGGGTTAGGACATTTCTAGCTTTGATGCTTAAGTCCTCCCATCCGCCCCATCTTTGAGAAGCGGTAGTGCCTTGGTTTTGCTAACTGGCCCAAACGTGCATCGAGAAAGTCAATCACTTGAATCGTATCTTTTCGTTTGGTTTCACTGCCCTGTTCCTCTCTCCCCTCTCACACTCTCCTTCTCTCTCCCCCTGCGGGATCCCTCCCGCCTTCTCCTGCCTTTCTAAAGGAAGCTTCGCTGGTTCCTGCTGGCATCCAGGTCACCACCTCTCCAGCCTCGGGCTCCAAACCCCCTACAGAGCTTATCAGTGGGTAGCCACCAACTTAACTCTTTTAGACACTTTTAAACAACTATTTCTGTCTGGTCATATCACCTATGTAGCAGTCCAAGGTGGCCCTTCAGGCAGAAGAATCGCCAACCAGAGTGGGTATGCTTCTAAATTAAAAGACCTGTAGTTAATGACCTCCTTCAAAAAAACTTCTCTTTTCAGACATATGGGGGCATGTTCATCTCTGGTCAAAAGTTTGTTTGCAATTTCAAAAAGGTTGTTTCTGAAGGTGTCTTTGCAACTTTTAGTTGCTGGCTCTGTTCGCTGCCTGAGAAGTAGCAGCTGAGTCACCCTCCCCTGAACGCAGAGGAGCAGCTGTTACGTCCAGACCCCAGGCAGCCTGCATCCTCTCCAGCTGGGACCAGCTACTCATTTATCATCAAAGGGGTGCTCTATTTGCAGATGTCTGCTTGCATTTTTCGGAGAAGGCAATGGCACCCCACTCCAGTACTCTTGCCAGGAAAATCCCAGGGACGGAGGAGCCTGGTGGGCTGCAGTCCATGGGGTCGCTAAGAGTCGGACACATCTGAGCGACTTCACTTTCACTTTTCACTTTCATGCATTGGAGAAGGAAATGGCAACCCACTCCAGTGTTCTTGCCTGGAGAATCCCAGGGACGGGGGAGCCTGGTGGGCTGCCATCTATGGGGTCGCACAGAGTTGGACACGACTGAAGCGACTTAGCAGCAGCAGCAGCAGCTTGCATTTTTCTTAGCTTGATCTTTGTCATGGTCTGCTTGCCTTAATGAGGTTCTTTACCTGCATATCTGTCTCTTTATTTTTTCTCTCTCTCTCTCACCTTCATCCCAATTTTCCAATATTGAAAATTCCTATTTTATGCTAGAAAGAAGCAAAAAATCCTTTTACATGAAATCTGTAATAGAGTTTGCTTTGGGACTAGACAATTTCTTCTTTGGGTTGTAAACCTCAATTTGGATGGCAATTAGAATGGGTTTTTAACCTCTTTGAAAAAGCCCTTCTGGGGCAAACCTTTGACAGTTACTTAATTGGCATGCAGTTACAGTTTTAGTTGCATGATTTTTTTCCCTAAGACTCTAGAAGAACGTAAGACATTCTGACAATGCAAGAAATAAAATTATCCTCATATCAAGGGTCAATTTTTCTCTTGTATCTGCCTTTATGCCATTTTTCATTGTTTTTATTAGTATTAATCTAGTATTAGTCCTCCCCAAAGGGAGTGGTTGGATGTCTCCCATGTTAAGGAGGTAGAAGCTTTTCTATAGCTGTTTTCCTGAATCCCATATTTATAATACTTCATGGTAGGATTTTTTTAGATTGATTAATTCTAGCTGTGCTAGAATCTTCAAGTATTAATTTATAATGAACTTGCCCTCTTCTAGGATTATTAGAAGAACTAAGCATTACATGTTTCTTTTGTTGCTATAAATATTCAGTCATTTGAATGTTATTTTACTGCTTTATAACAGTGATAACTGGTATTGCCGTAGATTAAAGGTAAAATATAAGGAGTTAAGAATCCGTATACTAAGGGCTATTTACTGAGGATTCTCAGAATCCCGTAGCTGCTTGGCTTTAAAACTTACATGAGAGGCGTGTGCTTTTTTGACCTTCCTGGTCTGTAAGTTTATTTCCCCTTTGTTCAGGCAGGTCTGAATGAGTTATCACTGGGAGACACACAGGCATCAAAAAGTGAACACATGGTAGAAATATGACATCTTCCTGACTTGGGAGTTTGGCTTGAAAGTTTTTATATGTGGGTTTTATTTTTAACAAAGCAGTAAGGGCTTACTTTCTGCCAACTTTTGTGTGTGTTAAGATGTATTTGTTAAAAAAAAAAAAAGATGTATTTGTTCAGTTTTAAGAAAAAAATAAACCTTTGAATGTGTGAACACCTAATACCGGATTTGGATTTGTGGGGTGGTTTGGGGCAGACCGCATGGTTTATATATAGTGTGTTGGTTTTTAGAACTGAGACTATTAAAGTAACCCCACAGTGGCTAACAGTAATTTACGTCTTAGGGGAACGGCTCAGGTTAACTTGCTTGCGCTCAGAGGGTGCACAGGAAACTGTTCTCTTCCTGCGCTTGGCTGCCCCGCTTTGCTCTGCCTTGACAGCGGAGGAGGCTCCCGCTGCAGGACTCCTCTAAAGGTCTAGACCGGCAGTTGCCCAGTCATTGCCCATCTTGAAAGAACCTGTCAGGACCCAAAGACTCTAGGAGAGACCAGCCCCTTATAGATCTAAGGGAGAGAATGCCTGGGGCTTCGTTACCACAGCCCTTGGCGGCTGGTTCCCTGCCTCCTTGGCCGCCTCCCGCCCAACATTCTGCGACTCTCTCCCCTGCTCCCTCGGCCCCTGACCCCTCCCACTTATCCTCTGAAACTCACCCGCCTGCCACCCGTCAAGGGCAGCTTCTCACAGTCTTTCAGAGAAATATCAGTAGTTTCTTAACTAGACTATCTTGGAGGCAGCAGCATATGATGGAGTGAGCATAAGTTCAACTGCTGCCTAACAGCTAGCGTGGCTGCATAACAAATAACCCCAAAACCCAGTGGCATAAAAGCAACCACCATTTACCATTTCCCAGTCCCTATGGGTCAGGAATTCAGGAGCAGCTTAGCTGGGTGGTTCTGACTCACCCCAGAGCCCCTCCTTCAGGCGGGAGGATGGTGTCTGGGCTGATCGTTAATTAAGCTGGGCTGGCTGGCCTTTCCCAGGATGGCTCACTTGGGCTCTCATCAGGACTTCTTGAGTATCCCTACACTATGACAACTGGCTCCCCCTAAGCTCAGTACCTATGAGAAAGCAAGGAGGGAGTCATAATTCCTCTGGTGTCTTGGTGTCGGATGTCAGACATCACATTCTCTAGAAGCTGGCGGCCAAGTACAGCTGCTCTTAAGGGGAGGAGAATTGACTCCCCTTTTGAAAGGAAGTACTAAAAAATTTGTGGACATATTTTTAAATCTCCTCTTTCACTAAGGGATGTTGGATGAGTTACATCCTGAAGCCTTAAAATGTTAAATGTTAAATGTTAAAAAGTTTCTGCATCTTTAAAATGAGTACAATACCATCTCCTCGAAGGGCAGTCATACAGATTCAAACCCCGCCTGAGGCCCTGCACGTGCATGAATAGCAGTCACTGTTACCCAGGCTCGGGAAGAAGACCAAGGCCAGTGTCCGCCGAGGGTCCAGGTGAGGATGGGCCCCCGCCACGGTGCTAAGCGAGTGCTCGGGCAAGGCGCTCCCTGGAGAGTCCCACAGCGCAAGGGGCTGCTCCCTGCGGGGTCAGCGCAGGAGCCATGCTGGGCCCAAGGTGCCGGAGCAGCTTCTCACCCTGCAAGAGAACAGCAGCGCGTCCAGTCTCAGGATGGGGCTTCTCTGGTGGCTCAGACACTAAGGAATCCGACTGCAACGCTGGAGCCCTGGGTTTGATCCCTGGTTTTGGAAGATCCCTGGAGAAGGGAACAGTTACCCACCCAGTATTCTTGTCTGGAGAATCCCACGGACAGAGAAGCCTGGCAAGCCACAGCCCCTGGGGTCACAGAGAGTTGGGCATGATTGAGTGACTTCACTTTCAGAATATGGTGCCTTATGCGGCAAAAGGAAAGTTCCTGGTTTTGAAATGGAGAGCAATCTGGATGATCCAGGTGGGCCTGATGTCATCACAAGGGTCCCCACAGGAGAGGCAGGAGGTCAGAGAGCAGAGAAGATGCTATGCTGCTGGCTCTGAAGATGGGGAAAGGCTGAGGACATGGGTGGTCCCCAGAAGGACAAGGAAATGGATTCTCCCCAGAGCCTCCAAGAAGAGCCAGCTCTGACGACACTTAGGCCAGCGAGACTGACTTAGGACTTCAGGACTCCTGCTCAGCAGGGCAGAGACCTCCTCCAGAATGTGGCGGCCGAGAGCACAGGCCTCCCTCTCTCCGGGCGCCCAGAGGCTGTCTTCCCAGCAGAAGCAGGATGGCAGCTTTTCTCAACCCGCACCAGCTTCCCGTTGCCAAGGCACGTGCAGATGTGAGCTGAGCCCTGGTCCTCCTTCAGCCCCGACTTGAGGGATGGGGGCTCTGCCGTGGTCGTGGGGCACTGACAGCTTCAGGCCTGGTCTTGCCAGATGCCTGAGGCCCAGTTCCCTGCTGGAGAGGCAAGCTCGGAGACCCCACCCCACGGAGCCCCAGAGCGGGATCCCAACCCCAGACAGAAACTAGATTCGCGGTCACCTAGGACCAGGAGGTTCAGGGGTGTAAGGGGGTGAGAGACAAGGGTACAGGGTTTCTTTTTGACGTGATGAAATGTTCTATGGCTGTGGTGATGGTTGTCCATACCTGTGAATATACTGAAAACCTGAGTTGTATACCTTCAGTGGGTGAATGGTATGACCTGTGAATTGTATCTCAATAAATATGTTTTTAAAAAGAACCAGCGAAAATTAAACTTGTGTTCTTTTGAGCCACTGTGTCCGTGACAGCTGTCCCAGCAGCAGAAGGACCGGAACCTCCAGCCGCACAGTCCCGGCCGGGACCCCACTGCTCCGCCTCCCTGCTGACTGCACACTCTCCAGCGCGGGCCTTGTGTCTCCTGGGTGATGCACAGCACCTTGGAGGGGTGCATCTTGCCTTAGCTGGGGTGGGACGAGCTTGCCTTTACACCAGATGAACACAGCACACGGGAAACTCCTTTGAAAACCACGGGCACAGCAGCGCAGCACTCCCGGAGACGACGAAGCTCTCCCCTTCCCACCGACCGCCTGGAGTGGCTCAGCTTGGGACAAAGCCCTGGAGGCTTTTCTCAAGACCTTCCGCTCTTGAGCTCAGCCAGCTAAAGCAAAATTTACAAGTGAGACAAAGGTGTCCTCAGCTTGGAAGCCTGGGTTCTTATACTGGGCCCAAGAGTAAGGCTTCGTTTGTTTACAGTTGACTTTTGGATTCCCTGCAGCTGGGCTGTGTCCAGTACAGTATTTGTTTATAATTTGCATCAAGTTGAAAACTGCAGGACCTTTTTCCTAAGGTTTTGTTTTAAACTGGATGCAGAAAAAATAATAAAGAGCTGAAGAGAAGGAAGGCTGCTATCAGTGTTCCCAACTCGGGGGCACGGCTCTTTCCGTACCTTAATCTTTTTATTTCTTGGAAATAAATCGCAGCCCACTCCTGCTCTGAGCCCTGTTCTCCATTCCTATCTCCTTCCGCTCCCCTTGTCTGGGCACTGAAACCCCCCTCACCAAATGGAAGCAGTCTCCTTTCAGCACAAAGAATTACTAGCGAGCAGAGAGCGGTGAAGGCTTCCACTGTGGGAGGGGTAATAAAAATAGCTTTATATTATATGGGATAATATAGACAGGATTCCGTGTGTCGGGAAGATTTCCTGGAAAAGGAAGCGGCAACCCACTCCAGTCTTCTTGCCGGGAAAACTTCATGGACAGAGGAGCCTGGCGGACTACAGTCCACAGGGCTGCAAAGAGCCGGACACGACTGAGCAGACGCACACCCACGTGAACAGGACTGCGTGGGGAGGGCTGTTCTCAGCACACTTCCCTCTGATCAGTTCTCAAGTCCAGCCACACCCTCAGAACTGGGCTTGCGCTTCCCATCCTCTGTGTGTTTTCCTTCGGTCAGCTCTGCTTCGTGTGCTGAATCTGGGGAAGACAAGCTTCTGAGATCTCAGAGCCAGCCCCAGGATTAATAACGGACCTAGGCATGTGACTGGCTGTTTACAAGACAGAGAAGAAGTAATCCCCAGGTGATTGATGCCACAGGCTGGGGCCTAGGCCGCCAGGAAGAGGTGTGGGGCGCGGGGGGCCCTAGCCCACCCGATGACCCGGATGGCGGCTCGGGCTGGCTGCTGTCCTCGTCTGCGTGGTCACTTCCAGAAGTTTTGACTGCAAACGATACTGAGCCAAACCAGGGACCAAGTCAAGTTTATAATTTTCTCATTTTTATCGGATAATAATGTATGTAAAGCAGCCATGGGCTTCCCAGGTGGCGCAGTGGTGAAGAATTTGCCTGCTGTTGCAGGAGATGCAAGAGACACACGTTTGCTCCCTGGGTCAGGAAGATCCCCTGGAGGAGGGCATGAGTCTTCTTGCCTGGAGAGTCCCGTGGACAGAGGAGCCTGGCGGGCTACAGTCCACGGGGTCCCGAAGAGTCGGACACGACTGAGCGACTGAGCACACCACAAAAGCATCCGTGGATGTTTCTAGTAAACGTGTTTATTCCATCAGACTTTCATCTCACAGGTGATACAGCAAGAGCAGGAGTCGCTTCTCCCAGGTTGTACCTTGTGGTGCTTGGAGGCTGCAGCCTGCGCTGCTGTGGGACCCACGGAAAACCCCACGAGGGCCACCCCCTGGGACCCTCCGCTGAACAGTGTGGTCTGACCACAAGGGGCTGAAAGACAGTCAAATAAACGGATGGACCAGCCTGGAAGGAAAACAGAGTCAGCCTGCGGTGGAAGGTCTGGAGAAGATCTGCGCCTCAGAGTCCCACCTTCTCAGCACGTTTGATACGACCCCTCAGTGCTGCCTGTGTTCCGAGCGCTGGAAGGTCCAGCCTGTCTGGGCCTCAGTTTCCCCACCTGCAAATAAGTGTAACGCTGTGGTTACCCTTGCATCACAGAAGACGGGACGGTTCTTTATGCGGTAAAGTCTATTCACAATATCTGATCCAGTTGGGGTGCTCAAAAATTATGGTAGTTTTTAGTAGACGGTAAACACTGAAGGAGAGGCTGGGTCGACGGTATCCACGCTCTGGAGGAGGAGTCTAGATGGAGAAGAGTTGGCTGGACCTGAAGTCTGGGCAGGGTGGCCCTGGCAGAGGTCTGGGCAAAGCGGAAGGTTGTGGGCCTGGGCGATATGTCACCATTCAGGCCTGACAACAGCCTCCACCTCGAGGCGTGGTTATAATTAGGGTGAAAAGGGGGCTCGGTGGGCTGAAGCCAGGATTCCAAGGCCACAAGGCCTCCCAGTGTTGGTCTTGCAACCGGGGACCCGTTTTGGATGCAGAAGGATGCAGTGAGAGATCATGACTGTTACCGTCTCCTGGGCCCAGAGCAGCTCCGCGCTGCCTCAGCAGACCCAGCGCGGAAGCTGCGCTTCACTGTGGCTCAGCGCACGCCGGTGGCCTCAGCTAGGGAGCGGATGGCCCAGCTCTGCTTTAGCAGCTGTTTGAGCAGGAGGCTGCCGTGGTGCTTCTGAGGTTTTCTGGTTGGAGTTTAGCAGCAGCACACAGGCGCTCCCTGCGGCATGCCCTGTGCCTTTTTGCATATCAGAAATATTCCTTAATGACTTCTTCAGGAACACGAGAGACCTAGTCCCGCCAGCAAAGTACAGTCCGTTCTTATTTAAAGATGCAGCTGTACTGCAGAGTTGCTTGCATCTTGCTTTGTTTGTTTGCTTTTAATTTTTATTGGACGATACTTGATTTACAATGTTGTGTTACTTTCTGCTGTACAGCAAAGTGAATCAGTTATACATACACCTACAAACACAGGTGAACACACACACGCACAAGCTCTGAAGTTTCCACAAATACACACATACATAGCTACCTATTTATCATCTATTAAAAGCCAGGTGTGTGTGTGTGTGTGAGAGAGAGAGAGTTGCTCAGTCGTGTCTGACTCTTTGCGACCCCATGAGCTGTAGCCCATCAGGTTCCTCTGTCCAAGGAATTATCCAGGCAGGAATACTGGAGTAGGGTGCCATTTCCTTCTCCAAGGGATCTTCCTGACCCAGGGATCGAACCTGGGTCTCCTGCATTGCAGGCAGTTTCTTTACTGTCTGAGCCACTGGGGAAGCCCAGATACACATAAATCCACTATTTTTTAGATTCTTTTCCCATATAGGTCATTACAGAGGATTGAGTTCCCTGTGGAAGTCGCTCAGTTGTGTCCAACTCTTTACGACCCCATGGACTATACAGTCCAGGGAACTCTCCAGACCAGAATGCTGGGCTGGGTCGCCTTTCCCTTCTCCAGGGGATCATCCCAACCCAGGGATCAAACCCAGGTCTCCTGCATTGCAGGTGGGTTCTTTACCAGCTGAGTCACAAGGGAAGCCCCTGTGCTAAACAATAGGTCCTTATTAGTTATTATATGTATATAGTAGTATGTATATGTATATAGTGGTATGTGTAGGTATATGGCGGTATGTGTATGTATAGAGCAGTATATATAGGTCTAGAGCCATATGCAGAAGTATGTAGGAGCATAGGTATATAGCGGTATGCGTGGGTATATAGCGGTACGTATAGGTATAGAGGGGTATGTATAGGTATATAGCGGTGTGTATAGGTATATAGCAGTATGTATAGGTATATAGTAGTATGCATATGTCAGTCCCAGTCTCCCAATCTATGCCTCCCATGAGTCCAATCTGGATGTCATAACCAGGCAGAGGAACAGAGCTGCCGTGAGAGGCGCGCCAGGACAGCAGACCGCACGCCCGTGCTTCTTAGAACTAGATTCAAAATGTCCCCTGAACAGCCGGTAAGGCAGACGGTCTGCCCTGAGCATAACCATGCCCTGAGCGGAGGCCACCCAGGATGACGTTGTTGCCCCAGACGACCCCAAGGGGGAGAGAGGAGCTGTGTGAGCTCACTCATGCAGGCCAGTAGGCCTTGGGGGGCCGAGGGCCTGCAGACGTGACCTGCGGCCTGACTCCATCCCCAGGCCCCTCTGAGCGGTGAGTCCCACCATGAGGGCGGCCCTGCTAACGTGCGGGGGGCAGGGGAGAGCAGATCTTTGCGAAGCGCCGGCTTTGTGCTGAGGGAAAGCGGCAGGGAGTAAGGCTATCAAACTGGCTTTGTGCTTTTGAAGCTCCTTTTTACTCCCCCACCTTCGCCCCACCCCACCCCGGGTTGGGTGCCTGTCTATGGTGGTGCAGAATGACCGTCAAGACATTGCATCCAACAATGAGGGTTTTATTCTGAGAAGAGTTTGAAAAAAGGCTCCATAGACACCAGATATTAATTTCCATCCTTGAGAAAGAAGGGAATGCAAACCACAGCAAAGTTCTGTCGATTCATCAGCTTATTGATGCTCAAGGCCACGGGTCTTTGCCTCTCCAACTTGAAAGAACATGACTCATTGTCTCAAAGGTCTCATCCCTTCTCCCAACCATTCGTGCACCTTACTTTTGGAGAAGTGATTATGTAGCTGCTGTGATTAGGGGCCCATACAGGCTCCCCAAGGAGTCCTCTTCCAGGAGACCCAGCTTCCAGGAGCAAGTTGATCTGCTCAACATGGGCCATGTGTGAGCTAACAAGTTTTCCTAATTTCTCTGTGAAATCAAGGCCACTGCTTGAACTTATAAACACGTCTGCCTCTTATGTGTGAAATAGCTAAAGATCAAACTCAGACTATTGTCAGGAACGTGAAAGAATGATTGGCAAACTCCTGAGTCATCATGCAGTTTTATAGCTTTCTTTTCAAAGGCACTTAAAAAAAAAAAACCACTTCAAACAAATGAACAATACCCTATTCCCTGATGACTGTCCTTTGATAAACGAATGTTTCCTGAGGTTTCAGGCTGGGGTCTGAGCTTCTCTATGATGTCACAGAGGCAGAAACCTACCAGATGACAGTGGAGGCTCCGAGTCTCCATGCAGCTGAATTTCTGGACACTGTGCAACTGGCTGCTGAGCAGAAAGGGGTGTCTGGACCCTCCTACTCTGAGGTGCTTTGGGGTCAGGAAATATTCACAAGGAAACTGAGGCTCAGGAAGATTAATTGACGTACCGTGGTCTGGAAGAAAGACGCTCAGAGACAGCGCCACCCTGGATGCCAAGCTGGTTTGTTGTTTTTTTGTTGTCTGGCTTTTTGATTAGAAATTTTCCTAAGAGAGAGGAACAGACACACCTCAATCCCAGCCTTGTATACAGACATTCCAAATGAATATGCCACAGGGGAGCACGGGTGACTCAGAACTCAGCTTCTGGCCGAGGGGGGGTGCCCAGCGCTGATTCTGTCGGCTAACAGCTCCCCTTGGTGCGTCCTTTTGCCCCGTGCAGCTGGACCACGCTGACAGGAGCGCCCACCCTTGTCAGGAGGGGGCTCTGCAGCTTTCCTGAGTTTGGACAGGTGGACAGAAGCCTGGACAAAGTGGTACTTCCGCCTCCCAGCTGGCCCAGGAACAGCCCTGTGTGCTCTGGGGTCCTGGGTCTCCAGGCAGAGAAGGCTGGACGGGGGCGCCTCCGGGAGCCCAGGAAGCTCGGGACACAGAGCAGGCCTCACGCTCCCCTGCTCCTAAGGGAACGAGGCAGGCTGAGCTGCAGTCTCTGTGCAAGGGGCACCAATTACGTTTGTGGAGGGGGCAGCCGGGCCCACAGGTTCTCCAGATGGTGTCGGCTCCTGGGTGAGGGCCTGGGCTCCAGCTGGGTTCGTGGTCAGCTGCGTGTAAAGCAGTGCAATGAGAACATTCCCTCACACCACATACGAAGATGAACACAAAGTGGTTTAAAGGCCTCAGTGTGAGACATGACACAAGTAACTCCTAGAAGAGAACATAGGTGAAAAAAAAGTGACATAAAAAGATGTGACATAAATTCCAGCAGTATTTTCTTCGATCAGTCTCCCAAAGCAAAAAGGTAAAAGCAAAAACAAATGGGACTTAATCAAACTTATAAGCTTTTGCGCCGCAAAGGAAACCATTAAAAAAAAAGAAAACTGAAAAAAGACAACCTACAGAATGTGAGAAAATAGTTGCAAATGATGTGACTGACAAGGACTTAATCTCCAAACAGCTCATATAATGCTACAAAAAAATAAAAGTTTTACAAGATGGGCAGATTTTAATAGCTATTTCTTGAAAGAGGGTACACAGATGACCAGTAGGCACAGGAGAATATGCTCAACATCACTAATTACTGGAGAAATGCAAATCAAAAACACCAGTCAGAGAGGCCACCATTAAAAAGTCTACAAATACCAAATGCTGGAGAAGGTGTGGAGAAAAGGGAACCCTCTTACACTATTGGTGGGAATGTAAGTTGGTGCAGCCACTATGTAAAACAGTATGGAGGTCCCTCAGAAAACTAGAAATAGAATTAGCATATGATCTAGCACCCGCACTCCTGGGCATATATCTGGACAAAATTATAATTCAGAAAGAGCCGTGCACCGCTGTGTTCTTCAGAGCACTGTTCACAGCAGCTCAGACTGCTGGAATAGTCCAATGGAAATAGCCTAAGTGTTTATTGGCAGAGGAGTGGATAGAGAAGATGTGGCACACATACAGACTGGAATACTACTCGGCCATGAAAAGGAACAAAACAATGCCATCTGCAGCAGCATGGGTGGAGCTAGAGATGATCACCCTAAATGAAGCAAGTCAGAGAGACAAATACTGTATGACATCACTTACATGTGGAATCTAAGTTCAGTTCAGTTCAGTTGCTCAGTCGTGTCCAACTCTTTGCGACCCCATGAATTGCAGCACGCCAGGCCTCTCTGTCCATCACCAACTCCCGGAGTCTACCCAAACCCATGTCCATCGAGTTGGTGATGCCATCCAACCATCTCATCCTCTGTCGTCCCCTTCTCCTCCTACCCCCAATCCTACCCAGCATTAGGGTCTTTTCCAATGAGTCAACTCTTCACATGAGGTGGCCAAAGTATTGGAGTTTCAGCTTCAACATCAGTCCTTCCAATGGACACCCAGGTTGATCTCCTTTAGGATGGACTGGCTGGATCTCCTTGCTGTCCAAGGGACTCTCAAGAGTCTTCTCCAACACCACAGTTCAAAAGCATCAATTCTACGGCGCTCAGCTTTCTTCACCGTCCAACTCTCACATCCATACATGACCACTGGAAAAACCATAGCCTTGACTAGACGGGCTTTTGTTGGCAAAGTAATGTCTCTGCTTTTAAATATGCTATCTAGGTTGGCCATAACCTTCCTTACGACACAAATGAACCTGTTTATGAGACAGAGACAGAATCGGGGACATAGCGAGTAGACTGGCGGCTGCCAAGGGCGAGGAGCGCAGGGGAGGCTGGACGGGTGGTTTGGGATGAGCAGACCCAGACTGGCATGTGTGGCTGGATGACCAACAAGGCCCTCCTGCAGAGCACTGGAAACTATATTCCATATCCTGTGATAAACCATATGGAAAAGAATATGAAAAAGAACATATTTATGTATAACTGAATCTCTTTTCTATACAGCAGTAATTAACAAAACATTGTAGTTCAACTATGTATCAATCAAAAATAAATTTTAAAAGAGTAATCACAATGAAAAAGATGTCGTATGTACATACAATGGAATATTACTCAGCATGAAAAAGAACAAAATGTCACTTACAACAACATGGATGAACCTATAGAATCTTATGACGAGTGAAATAAATCGGACAGAGAAAGAGAAATACTATACGATATCACTTATATGTGGAACCTAAAAAATGGTACAAATGAATCTATTGACAAAACAGAAAGAGGCTCGGAAACACTGAAAACAAAAGTATGGCTGGCGAAGGGGAAAGGGGGACCGGCAGAGACAAATTAGGAGCATGGGATTAACGGATACAAGCCACTATACCTAAAATAGATAGGCAGCCAGGATTACTGCATGCCACAGGGGATTATATCTAGCGTCTTGTAATAACCCACAATGGAATACAATCTGCGAAAAAAAAACGAATCATTATGCTGTGCCGCTGAAACGAATGCGATCTTGTAAATTAACAAGAAAGAAAGAAAAGAAACCCGTCCATAGTGAAATGACACGCCAGGTGAAGGGCTTAACTTCTGGGCTCTTGGGGCGGGAAGCAGGGGCGCCCCGAGGCTCCCGAGAAGCTGCCCATGCAGAGCTCTGAAAGCCTAACCTCCGCTCCTGACCCGCCCTCCGCTTCCACAAAGGAAAAGCCCAGCATTCTTGAGCGAAAAGCTCAGAAAGCAGCACAGGAAAGAAGCCAGACTCGCAGGAAACCCTCCAGGCCGTTGCTGGGACCCCTGCTAACCCGTGCGGGGCAGGAGACGCTCGGACCCGCCCTGACCCTTTCCTCCGCACGTGGAGACGCGGTCTGAAGGCCCACGTGCGCGGGCCCCCTTCCTGCCCCAGTGCCCGCCTCCATCTGGGCACCTGCCCCTCGTCTAGCCCCGCCAGGACCGGCCCTCTGGGAAGCTTCATCCCTCGGTCCTGATCATTGTTAGAAGCCACAGAGCCCAACTCTGGTTTATGTAGGCAGAAATGGAATTAATCTCAGGTGGCTCACAATCTCTGCGGGGAGGCAGACCAGGCTGGGAAGCGGGGCCGCCAGCAGCAGAGGCTGGCAGTCCTCTCCAGGACCCGTGTGGCAGGGAGAAGACGTGGCTGCGCTGCTGGGTGTGGGCGCCAGGTGCTCCGGGACCGCCCCACCGCCGCTGCCGGAGCAGCCCTGCCCCCCTGAGCTCCGCGGGTGTCTGCCTGGCAGAGCTGTCACCCCTTTCGCTGCAGTCCCAGGGGAGTCTGGCACCGTGACTGCCTGGCCATCTTCAGCCTCTCCAGGGGGGACGGTTCCACCTCATGGCGGGGAGGGGGTGTCCCCCAATACAGGAAAGCACAGAAAGGTCCAGGTGGCCACCAGGCACGCGGAGTAGCAGTTCTGCCTCCCAGGAGCAAGGGCAGCTGGTAACTCTCTTCTTTTTGCTCCCTGCCTTCTCTGACCAGCACGATCTCTGAGTTGGATAGCAGTCACTCAGACAAAGTACTGATGAGAACTTCTTTCTTATGATGAGAACTTTTAAGATTTACTCTTGTGGCCACTTGCAAATACACAAACAATATTTTAACAGGAGTCACAGTATCGTCCATTACATCCCACGACGCACCTATCTTATAACTGGAAATTTATCTCGTGAACCCCTCTCCCGTGTCACCCCGCCCCCACCCCTGCAACCACCCATCTGTTCTCTATGAGCTTGGTTTTGGTTTGGAGTCCCCCTGTAAGTGAGATTATACGGTATTTATCTTTCTATGTCTGACATTTCATTTAGCATCATGCCCTCAAGGTACAGCCATGTTGTTGTGCGTGGCAAAATTTCATTGTTTTTATGGCTGAGTAATATATATATTATAATATATAACACACACATATATCTTGCATTTAAAATTTTCCTTATCCATCCATCTGTGTGTGGACACTTCGGCTGCTCTCCATGTCTTGGTTATTATTTAAAATAATGCTGCCGTGAACACGGGTGCATGTATCCTTTCTAATTAGTGTTTTCATTTTCTTCAGATAAATACCCAGGAGTGGAATTACTGGATCATATCATGGTGAAATGACATCATCTTTCTTACAAAAGAAATCTGGGTGGGGTGAGGACCAGGGTAACATCTGTCATGCTCCTTCAGCAACAGAAACATTCAGACCATCCATTCCCACTACAGTTCATCAGCAATAAACTAATGTCCTAGCATAGACATGCTGTCAGCATCTTTTTACTGATCACAGACTATTCTGGGCAGTAGTTTGAAAATGAAACTGATTTATTAAAAGCTTACAAGAGGAGGAAGAAAGGCCTGAGGTTGTCTGCCTTGCTGCGGGGAGAGCCCTGGGCTGTGACCCAAGGTCATGAGAGTGAGTCCCCTGCAGCAGTGACCCGCAAGCTCAGGGCTCACATAACCCTGGGCAGGTCGCTGAGGCTGCTTCCCTGCCTGTAAAACAAAGTTGAAGCCTTCAAGAGTCCTTGGTGGCAAATCTGAAGAATCCACATGCGTTAGCCAGGAGGATTTTATAGCAAAACAGAACCAGCCTCTGTTTGCCATTAGAGAATTCAGGTGGGGACCCTCCTGCTCCCTGAGGGCTGGAAGGCAGCAGGGCCTCAGGTGGGCTGTGCAAATGATCCTCTCTTTAGCTGACAGAGCCCAGCGAGCCAGCGCCAGTGGCTGAGTTAAGTCTGAGAGCCAGGCAGGGGTGGGGAGTGCAGGGCTGGAAGGGCATCGGGGATGGTTCCCTTCCCGCCTCCCCTCCCGGGACCTGTGTCTGCCTCACTCCTCTGCAGACCAGCTTCCTCTGCTCTCCAGGCCTTGGGGCAGGACAAGGCTGGCCTGGGTACCAATTTCACCCTCAGCGTGTGGTCACTCGCGGAAACCATCTAGCCAATTCTAGCAAAGGACTGTCACCAGGGCGTCTCTGGTCCAGTTACTTGGAGCCAAAACCACTGGGGCTGCGAGGAGCCCGGGAGTTTCAGGGTGAGAGCAGGGGAGGCGTTCCAGAATTATCTCCCCCAGGACTGGACCACAGGCACGCCTAGCCCTAACGTCTGAGAACGTGGGAGTGAGTGGATTGTAGAGCAGCTCTCCAGATTGTTCTGAGACCGTCTCGAGGGTCATGAGGAGCTGATTCAAGTCAGTTCTCAGGGAGGGGACATATGTACACCTATGGCTGATTCATGTTGATGCATGGCAGAAATCAAACCAATATTGTAAAGCAATTATCCTTCACTTAAAAGTATATATAAATTTTTAAAAATTAGGTAAAGGGTTAAAAAAAAGAAATCATAGTGTTGCAGGAAGGGGACCCCTTCCAGGGCCCGAAACTAGGCTCTTGTCTAACACTCGGAAATGAACTGTCCGAGGAGACACATGTGTTGACAAAGCAAGAGATTTTATTGGGAAGGGGCGGCCGGGTGGAGAGCAGCAGAGTGAGGGGACCCAGGAGGACTGCTCTGCCACAGGGCTCGCAGGTTTTCTGGTGATGGGATTAGTTTCCGGGTTGTCTTCAGCCAGTCACTGTGACTCAGAGTCCTTCCTGGTGGCGCACGCCTTACTCAGCCAAGATGGAGGCCAGAGAGAAGGATTCTGGGAGGTGGTCGGACATGGGGTGTCTCCTTGTGACCTTTCCCGAACTCTTCCGGTTGGTGGTGGCTTATTAGTTCCGTGTTCCTTACCAGGCCCTCCTGTCGTAAAACAACTCATGCAAATAGTTACCATGGTGCCTGGCCAGGGTGGGCGGTTTCAATCAGTGTGCTCCCCCTAACGATAGTAGTAAATCAGTTCTCAAACTTGAGGGTGCATAATAACCATCAGGAGGACTTGTTAAAACACGGATGTTGTTGTTAAGTTGCTCAGTCATGTCCGACTCATGCAACCCCATGGACTGTAGCCCACCAGGCTCCTCTGTCCATGGGATTCTCCAGACAAGAACACTGGAGTGGATTGCCATTTCCTTCTCCAGGGCATCTTCCCAAACCCAGGGACTGAACCTATGTCTCCTGCATTGGCAGGCGGATTCTTTACCACTGAGCCACCTGGGAAGCCTCGAAACACAGACGACCAGACTCCAATTCACAGTTTCTGATTCATAGGTCTGGAGGGGCACAGTCTGAGAATTTGCACTTGTAACAAGCTCTGAAGCTACTTCCAGTGTCTGATTCCCAAAATGGGGTCCACATTGCTGGCTGCACCAGTTTCTTCAACCTGCAGGTTCCATAGTCAGAAGGGCCCCAGGGGTGGGGCCCGTGTGTGCAACCAGCATTCTGAGTCCCTCTGTGGACCACCGTTTGAGAATCAACGGTTTTAAGATGTTTTAGAACATCAGAAATGTCTTTGCTCCCGCCCTTGAGTGTCACCATGGGAAAATAAAAGGTGACCAGCCAAAGGATGTACAGAAACTGAGTGAGACTGTTAGTCGCTCAGTCGTGCGCGACCTTTTGCGACCCCATGGACTCTAGCCCCCCAGGCTTCCCTATCCATGGGATTCTCCAGGCAAGAATATTGGAGTGGGTTGGTCTTTCCTTCTGCAGGGAATCTGAACCACCCAGGAATTGAACCCAGGTCTCCTGCATTGCAGGCAGATGTTTTACCAACTGAGCTACAAGGGAAGCCCCAAGAATAATACTGGAGGGGATTGCCATTCCCTTCTCCAGGGGATCTTCCCCACCCAGGGATCGAACCCGGGTCTCCCGCATGGCAGGCGGATTCTTTACTGTCTGAGGCACCAGGGAAGCCCAGGGATGTATGCTCAGTGTCATTAAACGGTTAAAGGGGTTAATTAATCAGTGTGTTTGGATTAAAGCAAAACAAACTTTCAACTTTCACTAAAGAAAAGGCGGTTAACCTCAGGATGGTAAATCCAGCCTTTGGGGTGGGTGAGAACCCTTTTTTTCTGGGCATTTTCATCTCTCCCTTCTGGATGAGGTGGACTGAGCGCGAGGTTTGCTGGTGACCAAACGCGGGACGAGCGTGGAGGCTCGTGGGCCGCGCGGGTTAGCCTGCCTCCGGCCGCCCCGCCCCGAGGTCGGCGCAGCCTGGGGGCCGCCAATGAGAAGCCGAGGGGCTCCGTGACGTCATCGGGAGGCCCTCTCATTGGCTGCCGCCGCGGCGCGGGCCCGCCCCTCACTAGCGCTCCGGGGCTGAGAGCGGCTTGACCCTTTACCCCGGACCGCCTGCTCCTCTGCGAACAGCAGGTCTGTCCGAAGGAAAGTCCTGCTTCCTGACAAAGTGCTGCTTTTCTGTGCTGACCTGTGACTGCTGTGCTGCTGCGGTTCAGCTGGTGTCTTCAGCCTTTCCTAGGTACCTGGCCGATCGCACTCATTTCCCATTTACTTTGATCATGTCTTTTAACGAGTTTTGTCTTCGCAGCGGATGAATTTCTCAAGCCCGAATTTACTGTGGCATGCTCGTGATCACCTGCCCCACACTTAACCTGGGAATTAACAAGCTGGTGACCAGAGAGGGGAGATGAGAAGGTCGCACAGCTGCTTAGTTACAGAGATGCAAGTCAGATTCAGGGCTCCTAACTCCAGCCGCAGGATTGCAACCCCCTACACCCACCGTCTGCTGCCGCAGAGCATAGAGCAGCATCGCAGTCCAGGAACCTCACCTACAGGGGATCCACATACCAATAAGGGATGATCCGGGTTTCCTCACATTGCAGCAACTGCTTAACTCTTCCTTTGATAGGATGGACTGGTGGATGGCAGAGCAGTGCGCTCATGTTGAAAATGAAGAAGTTGATGGGGATTTGATCACAAGCCAGTTGGTGATGCATAGAGGCAGGACCTGATGCAGGTCTTCTGCTCTCCTCTGGGGATGAGCCCCAAACGCTGCAAAGAATGGAAAGGCCATGATCCCCCAGGGAAAGTTCAGTGTAGTGAGGATGGATTCAGTACTATAAGCATCTGATGTAAGGAGACAATCCAAAGTGTGCATCTGCTTCTCTGCCGGTCAGCGGTTCAGAGAGAGAGAGAGAGCTCAGTCGTGTCCCACTCTTTGCGACCCCATGGACTGTGGTCCACCAGGCTCCTCTGTCCATGGGATTCTCCGGGTAAGAATACTGGAGTGGGTTGCCATTTCCTCCTCCAGGGGATCTTCACAACCTAGGGGTTGAGCCCTCATCTCCTGCCCGCGTCTCCTGCAGTGGTGGGTGTATTCTTAACCACTTGAGCCACCTGGGAAGCCCAGTTAGCAGTTCAGATAATCCCTCATCCCCAGCCTCTCTGACCAGCAGGTGCTTTGCTACAGGGAAAGGAGACCAAGCTGTGGATTTTGTTTCCTCTGACGTTGAGGGTGTTCCAGAGCTTGATGTGTCTGAATGCCATGACCCTCTTTTGAGTCAAGGATCTTTGAAAACTCAAGACCACTATTTTAGTTGGGGAGACTCAGCAAGTGGGCTGGACTTGAAATCCTCTTTCAAGACTTGGCTCCCTCCATGACTTCGTGAAACCTTACCCCCAACCCCCCACTCCCCCAAGGTGGGTCAAAGGCTCTCCCAGCCCCCAATGCTCATCTGAGTCTAACTGTGGTGCTATTGTTCACTGCTTTGTCCCTTTTCTCACCTAGATTATGAGTTCCTGAGGGACGGGACCATACTTATATTACAATTTTGTGTCCTCAGGGTCTAACACCGTCCCATACATTGTAGATGCTCAATAAATGTTGAACTGAACTGTGGAAACCTTGCATGCTAGTGGCCTTGTGCAGGAGACGATTACTTGCAATTCCCAACAGAAAAAGATTTTGTGTCTGTGAGACTCATTCACACAGAATGAGAATTCTCTTTCTTTTTTATTAGTAAAGTGTCTGAAATGAAAACATCACAACTGTTTTCTAATACAATTCCATAAAAACAACCAAGATCCCTTGTGTTTACCTAATTCCTGATTGCCCTTTAAAACTCCGGAAGTGTGAATCAACTGCATTATTCAAATCAAACCACTCCATGTGTTTCCTTCTGTTCCTGGTCTGCTAGGAAGCTCAAAAATCATCCTAGTCACACTCTTAAGAACAATCTCCTCCCTGGTGATGGTACAGTGTTCTCCCCTATATCGGTGAAGTTTCTGATTTTGCTTTGCTGTTCATTTAGACATATAGGTGGATATTTTAACATAAGCCCACTTTTTGCCTTTCTGGAAGAAGTTAGGACAGGTGATGCATAGGGTAACAGGAGAGTGTCCCCAGAACTCTAAGTGTGGAAAAAACACTCATGAAGATAAGGGATTTCTATCATACAGACTAAACCGAAAACCAGCTTGATCTTTTACGGTGTCCAAAGCCTAAGCAAGGTCACCGTGAATGGAAATGAAAGGTTGCAGAGCAGGTCCAGCCTTATCCAGGGCAGGTGTATGTGGCTCTGTGACACGTGGATGGTCTTAGCCCTGGAGGTGGCTCAGGAATGGGACAAGAAGACGCAGAGCTTTTCCAGGGTTTGCACAGTGATCTTCTTGAGGTCTTTCAAGTCTCTCTCTCTTTCAAGTCCATTCTCACCAAGCAACCACTTCCACTTTACAAGCACCATGGCACTGGGACTGGGTCCCTGGGTAAGGGATGCTGGGGGATGGCTTTCATTTTAAACGGAAGTTGGCGTGAAGTATAAGCAAGGGCTTCTGTGGGCTTAATGAGTGGGAGTAGGTGGAAGGCACCCTGGAGCACCCATGTGTTTCTGGACTTGCAAAGATGAAGGCCACGCGGGAGTGTGGTTTGCAGCCTTGAACCACACTGTGCTGGGTCCCTCCTCGAGCAGCCGGCCAGCCTCCTTCATCCGGCTGCTCCTCTCAGACGGCAACACCGTTCACAGGAAACACCAGCTTCCATGCCTGCCGGAGCTGCTCAGTAAGGAGCCTGCCGGCTTGTTCCCGCAGTGGAACCCAGCTCCAGGCGGTAACAGGCGGCCCTTGGGAAGAAAGTCAGGGGACCCCAGGGCACTTTAAGGTGGTGGGGGAGAGGCACAGAACCGTCTTGAGTCCTCAGAACCCCCCCCACCCCCCCACCCCCCTTACCCCCCCCCCCCCCGCTCAAAACAGCGGGGGTGATGCAGCTTCTATAAACAGCAGCCTCATTCGCAACAGCAAACCTGAGCCCTGGAAGTATGACAAAGCTGGAGGATGGATAATACCCCATGCCACGGAGTATCACACACTACAGGACAAGAGGGAACCACAGCTGCGCTCAACAAGGACAGATCCGGGGGCATAATGAGCAACAAAACAAGTTACAGGACAGGACACCGCTTCAGAAAGCGTGAGACTGCGCACTCACGTCCCAGGGGTGGCAGGAAATGGGTTTGGTGATAAACTACTTAAAAGACAAAATAAGGGTGTAATAAACACCAAAGCTGGAGACGGAAACGGCACCCGCTGCAGGGCTCCTGCCTGGAGAGTCCCATGGACAGAGGAGCCTGGGGCTGCAGTCCACGCGGTCGAAGAGTCGGACAGGACTGAGCGACCAAACCACCAAACACAAAAGTCAGCCAAAGTAAGGGTGTAATAAACGCCAAAATGGAACTCATGGTTGACTCGGAGATGGTCAGGTGGGTCCCTGGTGTTCACTTCATTATTTTATTATGCAGGTGCCTCTTGATTACGTGTCTTTGTAGGGGTCAAAAACTTCACAATTAATGGCGCTCAGAGGCTGAGCACGGCCCTGCGGCGTGGTTTCCCGTTGGTCACAAACGTTGCCAGAGTGCCCGCCGCAGGGCCAGCGGAGCGCGGCTCCAGCCCCACTCGGGCCAGAGGACAGGTCAAAGGTCAGCGGGGATCGTTCTGGAGGCCCCTGAGCCCCTCTGTCATTTCTGGGTTTCCACCTCCCCCCGAGCCTGTCCCATGCGCTTCAGCAAGCTGATGGCCTCCAGCCCCACCGCCTTCCTTCTCCACACTCACCCATTCAACACATATTTACTGAGCACCTACTGCGTGCTGGGGAGCATTCTTAGTGCTGGGGCTGCGGCAGTGAACAAAACCACAGAAAGATCCCTGCGCTCCTGGAGCTGACACTCTAGTGAGGGAGACAGACAAGCACTAAATAGATGTAACCCCGGTCGTGACCCGCAGAAGCCGGCAGCTGAATAAGGGGGCCGGCAGTGGGTTTGGACAGGGTGGTCGGGAGCCTCTCCAAGGGGGTGGCCTCGGGTCGGGGACTGCAACTCTCTCGCTCTCCCCGGAGGCCCCTGCTCCCCCCAGCCTGCCTTCTCTCTCCAGCCCTCTCCTCTCTGCTCACTTCTACCCTATTCTAGTCATGGGGGGGGGGGGGTGTTTAATTGAAATGTAGTTTATTTGCCCTATTCTCATTCTCAAAGCCACTGCCAGGGCTTGAGGCTGGATTCAGCCTACAGGCTGGGATTTTTTTCACTTCCTTGTCTAACCTGTAATATCAATTGCCTGGTTAAAAAGCTGTTGGCTTAATTACTATTACGAGCACAAATGACTTCCTACTCCTGAGGTTCCCTGAGTGCTGCCTGCAGGCAAACTCACCTGGAAAAGCGTTTTTGGATATTCTCCTCCTCTGACCACCTGTGTGTCTCTAGGTGGCTGTGGCAGCTGCCAGGAGCCCAGACAATGAAAGTCACTCAGTCGTGTCTGACTCTTTGTGACCCCATGGACTGTACAGTCCATGGGATTCTCCAGGCCAGAACACTGCAGTGGGTCGCCTATCCCTTCTCCAGGGGACCTTCCCCATCGAGGAGCTGAACCGCGGTCGCCTGCATCGCAGGTGGGTTCTCTACCAGCTGAGCCACCAGGGAAGCCCCCATTCATTGCTTATTTCATTCAGAACCTCCTCCACCGCGCCAGAGCCTATGCTGGGTGCAGAGGGTGCAAAGACACGGAATGACAGGTCACATTTACTGCACTCTCGCCGACTCGGTGGACATGAGTCTGAGCAAGCTTCGGAGATGGCGATGGACAGGGAGGCCTGGCGTGCTGCAGTCCACGGGGTCACAAAGAGTCGGACACGACTGAGCGACTGAACTGAACTTAACGTTCGATCAACACCCTTCTGAGGGCTTTACGTGTGTTTCCTCCTTTAATTCTCCATTCACTCTATGAGGTGGGTAACACAGCTGAGAAACTGCCAGTGGGGAAGGTATGGAGTGAGCAAATGCTCCCCAGGCAGTGTACACTGAGTCAGGGGTCAAGCTCCACGCTGCCTTCACGAAGACACAGGCCTTGTCTCAGAACTTATCAGCTGGCGGGGAGGGTACAGAGGGATGGCTGCAGATAACCTGACAACCGGGGCAACCGGGGCGGATCAACAGCAGTCAGGACGTGAGAGCGTTGTTATCAGAAGCCCCATCCCAGCACCTGTCGGGTGTTGAGCAACCCTGACCCTTGGCCTGGGTCTCAGGAATGTGCAGGAATTCCCGTCCCGGACCAGAGGAGATGGAACGCCCTGTGCAGGCCTCCGGCGAAGCAGAGCTCCAGCTTGGCTTCGGGGAGAAGGTGGGGGAAGCCTGCCTGTGGGGGTGCCTGTGGCTTCCTCCTGGTGGGACTAAAGCATCAGGGCCCCAGAGGGACCCCTGCTGAAACCCAGACATTCCAGCTCCCCTTCCCTGCGCTGTCTGTGGCATCTGCGGCCCCTCAGAGGTCCTTGGAGGTACCTGAGTTCCAGCTGGTCACATCAGAAGGCACTTTCAAATCTTTTTAAAAAATACTTGCTTATTTTTGGCTGCGGCGGGTCTCCGTTGTGGAATCCAGGAGCTTTGCTGCTGCCAGCGCCTCCGCTAACTGCAGCCTATGGGCCTCGCGGCCCCGAGGTGAGGTGGGACCTTAGTGCCCCGAGCAGGGATTGAACCCGCAGCCCCTGCACTGAAAGGCGATTGCTTAACCCTAGATCCCCATCCGGGAGACCCCCTTCCGCACCTCTTCATGTCTGAGTTTCAGCTTCAGCACTGCTTACCTGGGGTCGGTGTCAGTTTTCCCCCAAGAACAGCCCCATGGCTGCTGAGGGGGAGAGGAACGTGCAGGTGAGCCAGAGTGAGGCTCCCCGAGGAGAGGTGGGGTCAGCTACTGCTCCTTGTAGCTGGCGTTCCAGGCGGCAGCTCCACCCTCAGACCCAGCACAGAGAATGTAACCCTCTGGCCGCCCCGCTAACCACCCTGGTCCACCTAGCACCATCTCCCGCCCGGACTACTGTGTCCTCAGTCCTGCGGTCACAGTGATGCTCCTAAAATGAAGGTCATGTCATGACACTCTCATTAAAGGTCCTGCATGGAGGCCCCATTTCACCAGAGGAAGAGCCAAAGTCTCTACAGTGGTCCGGAGGCCCAACATGAGCTCCCCCCTCCCCCCCGCCATTAAACACACCCCAGGCCTCTGCTCCTGCGCCGCCCTCTGCTCTGGGGAGATAGTCTTTCTCACCGGCTTCAGATCTCAGCCCAATGCCACTTCATCGGAGCCACCGTCCCGTTTAAAATCACAACACCCGCCGCCCGCTCGTCTTCACACTCACTGGACCCCGCTCCGTTTCTCCATCACTTTGTTGACAAAGGTCCGTCTGGTCAGGGCTCTGGTCTTTCCAGTGGTCGTGTATGGATGTGAGAGCTGGACCATAAAGAAAGCTGAGCGCCAAAGCATTGATGCTTTTGAACTGTGGTGCTGGAGAAGACTCTTGAGAGTCCCCTGGACTGCAAGGAGATCCAACCAGCCCATCCTAAAGGAGATCAGTCCGGAATATTCATTGGAGGGACTGATGCTGAAGCTGAAGCTCCAATACTTCGGCCACCTGATGCAAAGAACTGACTCATTTGAAAAGACCCTGATGCTGGGAAAGATTGAAGGTGGGAGGGGAAGGGGACGACAGAGGATGAGACGGTTGGATGGCATCACCGACTTGATGGGCATGAGTTTGAGTAAATTCCGGGAGCTGGTGATGGACGGGGAGGCCTGGCGTGCTGCCGTCCACGGGGTCGCAAAAAGGCAGACACGGCTGAGCGGCTGAACAACCAGCACCTCGGCTCTGAGCCTGCAGAGTCAGGACAAGGAAACCCCACCGGTGACCCTGCACCCTTCTCAGAGGACAAGGGACCGGGCGTCTGGGCTGGGGGTCCTTGCCTGGCTCAGTCCAACTCTACAACAGACGTTTATGGGGCCCCGGGCAGCTGGGGGCCTGGACAAGTCTCCACCCGCCTGGGACCAGGTGCCGGGAGGCCGCCGGGGGCAGAAGGGGCCTGCTCGGGGGCAGCAGCCCAGCCGGGCCCGGAGGGACGGCCCCCCAAACCCGAGCGCCCGGGCACGCTCGGGCCGGCTCCCTTGCGCGCCCACGCCCCAGTCCCGCCCGCTCCGTGACCTTCGCCAGGGTCACCGCGCCCGACGGTCTGCAGGACAGCCGCCCTCGCCACCGCCCTCCGCGGGCCCTGCGCCGCCCTCCCGGGTCTCGGGCCCCGCCCGGCCCCGCGCCCGCGGTCGCCCCGAGTCCGGGCCGCAGCCCCCCGGCCCCGGCCTCCCGCAGCCCGGCCCGGCGGCGGCTCCGGCCCTGGCCGGCAGGGGCGCTCCTCGCGCCGGCCGCCGCCTCCGCCCCCCGAGCGGCGCGCCCGCCGCGCCGGGGCCGAGCCGAGCCGAGCCGGGCGGGGAGGGAGGCGGCGACCGCCGGCGGCCAGGCCGCGATGGCGACCAGGAAGGCGGGCTCGCGGCTGGAGACGGAGATCGAGCGCTGCCGCTCCGAGAGCCAGTGGGAGCGGATCCCCGAGCTGGCGAGGCAGCTGTCGGCCAAGCTCATCGCGCACGGTAGGCGCCGCGGCCTCCGTCCGGCGCCGGCCGGTCCCCCGCCGCCGCGCGCGGGGCGCGGCGCCGGGGGCGCGCGCGGGGCCGGGGCCTCCGGGGCCGGGGTGGGGCGCCGCGATCGGGGGCGGCCGAGGGCTTGTGGGGGCGCCGGGGCCCCGGCGCAGGGCGGGCTCCCGGCCGAGTCGGGGTGCGGGTCTCACCGGGCCCCCGGGGTCGGGGGGCCGGCCCGGGGCTTCAGAGAAGCCGGGTGTGACGGGCGGGGGCGCGTCCTCAGGACTTGGCTGCGGATGTATGGGGGTCCAGGCTGCGCGGGTGGTGTGCCCGGAGTCACGACGTCTTTAGGGGAGTCCTGCGAGTGAGGGGTGCTGAACAGAGACCCCTGGGACACACGCTTTGTAAACATATGGCATCGAAGGGGCTCTAGGTGGAAGCCCAGAGTTGGGGTGTGTGTGGGGTGGCGAAAGGCAGCTTGAGACGTGTGTCCTGGGGTCCAGGGGGTGTAGAAGCTGAGGGTCTAGGGAGGTAAGGTTCGGGAACATGGGGCAAGAGAGTCAGAGGCGTCAAGAGGGAGAGTGGTGTGCAGAGAGGTGGGAATGTGGTCAAGGAGTGTTGGGAAATGGGAGTGGGTATATGAGGGGCTGGGGGCCCAGAGGAAGAGGGGGTGGGACGGAGCCCCGAAGTAGTAGCAGCCTGGGGCCGGGAGTTAGTCTAGGACCCCTGTTGACTCAACTGGTTCTTGTACCCAACGGAATGAAAATTGCACCCAGAATCCCATTTCCCAAGGCACAGTTCCACGTGGCCTTATTTGTTTTGGAAGCAAGTATCCTTAATATTTGCTTGTCTTTTAGTGCCCGTCAAAACCGCAGGCACCAATGGACTGGCAAGAGGGCAGAGGTTTTGTCCCGGTTCCTCTCTGGCTTCCTGAGGCTGGGCGAGCACATGCTAGCCGGACAAAGGAATGAGTGACACTGTTCTCAGAAAGGGCACCCACTATGTTCAGCCGTCTCACCTCAAAGTGCCCAGAAGGGGAGAGTGATGTCATGCGCCCTCCTCAAGGATGGTTTACACGTGCACCTTTTATGGAATTGGTGCCTCAGAATAAGAGCGTGGTTTTGCACACTCAGCTACAGCACCAGCTTTGGGCAGGCGTTACCTGGGCAGGTGCTGGTGCCATGATCATGCCAGGGGCACGGTGGAAGCACAGAGCTCCCTGGGCTCAGCGTGGTGGGAAATATTGACTCTTCTCAATTAAATCAGCATTTGAGGAAAAGGTGTTTGGTTCCCTCGGCCCCAGTGGCAGCCTGACCTTGCTGTCCCTGTAAGGGTCACCCCCCGTGGACTGGGGCATGCCAGGCTTCCCTATCCATCACTGTCTCCTGGAGTTTGCTCAAATTCATGTCCACTGAGTCAGCTGACGCCATCTAACCATCTCAGCTTCTGCCACCCTCTTCTCCCTTTGCTTTCATTTCCCCCCAGCATCAGGGTCCCTTCCATGAACCTGCAACATTTTCTTGTGTCTTCGGATTTAGACAGCCCTGGGTCTCCTTTGTCACTTCCCAGCTGTGTGGACACATAATACTGTCAGGGCAGGTTGATCTTAGGATTAGACGGGTTCATTTCGGAGGCCTCTGGTTTTTTCCTTCAGAATCCACCTGTTTCCTGCTTTATTTACTCATTCAACCAATATCTGCATGCCCACCTGTGCCAAGCATCGACAGTGGCGAACAGCTCCTACCCTCATGTTCTGGTCTCCTCTGGGGAGACAGATGGTAAGCAAATACAGTAAACCAGGTAGCTTCAGACAGTGAGAAGTGATTTGAAGAAAACAGCCAAGGTCGTGTGACAGAATGGTGGGTGGGGGCAGTGGTGACTCCGACTACGGTGGTCTTTGGAATGAGAGGGTAGATGGACTTTCAGGGGCTTGGGCCTTTCTTACCCTCATGGCTCCTCTAGGCTTGGCTCCTTTTCCGAGGCCTGGTCCCCGTGGTCTCAGCCACGGTCACTAAAGGGGCTTGTTGGGGTCGGTGCTGGGGAACCGGTTGTACAGGGCACGGTGGGCCTTGGGTCTGTGTGCACGTTTGGTTTGGGGAAACTCAAGAGAGAGAGAGTTCTGCCTCCAGGAACCGCACGGTAAACAGCAGTCATTGATGGCAGAAGGTTTCACAGACAAGAAAAGGTCAAAGACATTGCTCAGGAAGACTAAAAAAAATGAAGCACAGATTAAGGATGAAACAAACCAGAACTATCGTGGCTCTCCTTGGGGTTCAGAGAAGTGTCTGAAGGAGGGTCTTTCCCTTTGGCTGGTGGGGGCTCCCTTGGCTGCCGTGGGCCCTCCTCCTGTCTTTGGGGGCACCAGGACCACTTGGGGTACACTAGACCTCACATTCGGCACAGATTTGGCAAAATCCACAAACTAAACCGTTTGCTGTTTGGAATAAGGACGGTGAGTTAGTGCCATGCTTGTCGTACCAGGACACTTACCTTGACGGCGACCGCAGGCAGAGGCGGCACCGTCCTCAGAACCCGCCGGACCGGTGCCTGAGTCCCGGGCCCGCCACTTTGTCGTAACTCTGTGACCTTGGCCAAATTACTTAACCGCTCTGAGCATCCATTTTTTCCTCTTGGATTAAAACACTTATTGTAGGGGCTGCTGTGAGATTCAAAGGAGCCTACAGGCTCCCAGGACGAGCGCACACAGCCTTAGTAGGCAGGCCCTTCACTCATTCACCGATTCATTCATTCCACACTGAGTGCTTGCCACTTGCTTGTCGTTGTTTGAGGCACTGGGACACACCAGTGACCAAATCAGACAAAAATGGCGTTGGTGGACGGGAAGGGGGGCTCCCCGCCGGCCCGAGGAGCTTCTTGGGAAACCAGGCCGAGGTGTAGCTGAGAGCCTGCAGCAGGGTGAGGAGGTGGCCTCGGCCTTTAGGAGGCTCCCCGGGTGCCCCCGACTCCCTGAAGTCAATCCCCCAGACCCAGGGGAAGGGGGCTGCAGAGTCCCCTCCTGGCCCTCCCCGGCTGGCGAGCATCCCACTCTCAGACGGTCTGTCCTGCTGTCCTCTGAAGCACACGCCTTTGTGGACGCCCACCTGTCTACACCAGTGGCTCTAAGCCGGCCCCGGGCTCGTGGCTGCTGTGGTCGGGGCAGGAGGCCTTGTGGCTCCGCCCGGGGGACCAGGACTGCTGAGCTCCCCCCTCGGCCCCTGCCCCTGACGTCAAGGCAGGGGAGCCTCAGGCCAGGGCGGTCAGGAGGGCGGGTTCCCGGCATCCTTGCTTGGCGGCCCGGCCCGTGGCGCACCCTCCCTCGGCTGACTCGGCTCCTGGACCCCGCCCTCCCCAGGCTGTTCCTCTCTCCCCGGAGCTCATGGCGTTCAGCTCCGTGGGCCTCTCTGCAGGTCAGAAGCCTTCCCGTTTGTCAGGATCCACGTGTGTTTCCCCCCAGCCACTCTTCCCTCCCAGAAAGGGCTGTTTGCCTCTGAGAAGACAAGTGCAGAGTGAGACCCACACACATCAGGATTTACACTGTCCTGTCGCAGAAGCACCCTGGTGGCCCGATGGGCAGGCCACACTCGCCGGAGCAGATATACTTTCCCTTAAAGTGTCCTTTGCAGGAAGGGCTAATGAGCTTAAAAAACAAAACACACTTGAAACCCACTGATCTGGTCCTACCTCCCCATGTTATAGATGAATGAGCAGACCCAGGGAGAGAGGAGTCTTCCTTCAAGCCACCAGCCGGGCGTGGCAGGAGTGAGCAGCTGATGCACTCAGAGGTCTGGACCGGGTCAGAGTGTAACTCCACCTCGGGAAAGCCCATGTAGACAGTGGGGACACACATCCAAGGTTCCTCTTCTGAAGCCCTTGGGGCCAGGTGTGTTTCAGGCTGCAGAAATTTCAGAATGCGTCATACATCCTAGACCTTATGTGACAGTTCAGGGGGGTCAGGGGCAGTACCTCATGGGAAACAATCAGATTTCTGCTTCAGAACACATCAACAGTCATTGCCAAACGGATAAAGTCACTCTAAAATGTAAATTAAAGTTTAACTGCCCAGTAAGTTAACAGCGAAAATCAGCTTTGCGTTTGTAGAGAGGTCTGGCGTTTGGAAATTACAGACGAGGAATTGTAACCTGTAATGACAGTGCTGGGCTGGCAGGGTGGCCGGAAGGCCCAAACGGAGCAAAACGGAACAAAAGAGCCCAGAGCTCGTGCTGGGCTGGCAGTGCCTGGCGGGGGCAGCCTGGGGCGGGCCCTCGGGGGTCGCCGCCGCCCTCCCGAGCGGCTCCTGCCTCCCGGCTCAGGGCCCTTGCCCTCTGCACACGGCCTGCCAGGCGTGCGCCCCATCTCCCCCCCATGGCGGTCCTTCCAGAGGGCAGAGACAGAGCCCCGCTAGAACGGCGGTCAGCCCCGTGGCCGGCGCTCGGTGTGCTGAGTTGCACCGACCCACAGCCTTTCACATGGGGAGGCTCCCGCTTAACTGGAACCGGTCCTTCAGGACGTGCGGCTGAGGCTTCGGAAATGGACGAGAGGGCCAAGGAACAAGTGACGACCCTGCGTCCAGGAGAGCTGTCCCGTGGGGACTGGCAGCGTGCGCCGGGCGGCCGGAGGCTCCCTGACTGGCAGTCCAGTGTTTGCCACCTCCACCACTGTCCCCCTTCCTGACTGAGCCCCGTGTTTACAGGAGGTGGGCCTTGGCCCCTGGGGGGTCAGTCCCGTCGCCTGCTGTCACTGTTCTTTGACGAGCAAGCTCCAGCCCGTGAGATATCAGAGGCCTTTGCTGTGGGACGGGCTTCTGGGAGGGATGTCTTCACACTCCAGGGAGACACATGTGCTCAGGCGGGACACGAACTTTCCCACGTCCTGTCCTGGGCGTTGTGGTCCGCGCTTGTGGTCCTCGCTTTCGAGACCTCGAGCCGCGGCCGTCTTGCGCAGGAAGCTCCCAGCCCAGGAGGGAGGCCCACGGAGGTGGGGGCGTGGAGGCCAGGGGCCCAGAGGCGGGGCGCGGGCCCTGGTCGCACTGCTGAGCCCCTAGCGCTCACCCCGTGGCGGCCCTGCCCTGGGCTTCCTGCCACGCGAGACGGGAAATCCCATGGACAGAGGAGCCTGGTGGGCTACAGTCCATGGGGTTGCAGAGTCGGACACGGCTGAGTGACTAAACCATACATGCCCTCCAAGTCCATCTGTGTTGCCACAGACGGGAAGGGGTCTCTCTCAAAACCACCCCCGCAGCCACGGAGTCGAGGATGAGCAGAGTCTGGCAGGCGGGTGAGCCACGTGAGCCGTAAGCTGCAGAGGGCGGCCGCTCCCCAGGGACCCTGATGGCCTGGCCGGTCGCCCTGCACCCCCCAGGTCTGTCGCCATTCGTGGGGCCCAGAGCGCGGTGGAGGTGCCAGAACCAGGCGGAACAGACGTGGTTTGGCCCTTTCCCGGGCCTGCCTTGCCTGCAGTCAGGATCCCCAGGCCTTTGCCCTCCGAGTGACCTTGTGCACATGACTTGAGCCACTGAAGCCTTAGTTTTCCTGACTCCATGAGTGTTGAAACAGCACCAGTAAGGAGGGAGAGTGAACAGGCATTTCTTGAGCTTCTGTTACGTGCTGGATTCCGAGTGTGAACTTTTACACGGATCCCAGTTGATCTTCACAAGAGCCTCCAGGGGAGTGCTGCTGGGATCGTGATTCCCATCCAGGGCACAAGTGGACCGAGGCGTGATGGTCACAGAAAGGCTTCTCGCCCGCCTTTGACTCTCGTTCCATTTTTCAACACTAGTGTTTTTCTAAACTTTTCATATCAGAGGATCACCAAGGCGGCGTGTTAGAATGCAGATTGCAAAGCCCCTAAATACGCCTGGTGACTCTGACGCAACCCGTCTGGGGAGGGGGCCAGGCTTCCCTCTTTACAAGCCCGCGGGTGATGCCCATTCTGCTGGTCTATGGACACACTCAGGGGAGCCCTGAGTTAAGGGAGCCGGGACACTGTGGATCCCCAGGCTCCTCCTGTGGGTGGTGATTCTCTTGGGCCGAGATGCGGACTGGAAGTCTGCCTTTAAAGTGGAACCTCCGGTGATTTGCGTCATCAGGCCTGGAAGGCCCTGCCCTCAGCCACGATTCACAGCATTTATGGAGCGCCTTCCCTGGGGGGTCAGGCCACCCCAGAAGAGGTAGAACAAGCTGGTCACCAGTTCAGGGCGCTTCCAGCTCGGGGCAGCCACTCAGCCTCTGGGCGGCCAAGTCACCAGCTGATTCGCACCTCAGCGTCCCGGGCTGGGCCCCAGCTTCTGCTCTGGGAGGTCTTGGCAGGGTGGGGCTTGGGGCGCAAGGCTGTTAACCAGCCCCCCGGGGACTGTGGCCCAGGGGCTTCCTGAGCCCACGGAATTGTCTGAGGGCTGGGACTGGGTGTCACCTGAGCTGGGCAGAACCGGACAGCTCAGGTGACACCCAGCCCCGGCCCTCACGCACGCTGGCCAAGCGTGCCTGTAAGGTGGGGACTCATCCCGGTCGGCCTGAGATGCTCCCGGCTTTACCAGTGGGAGTCCTGTGTCCCAGGAGCCCCCAGTCCTGGGCGGTGGGCTGCTGGGTCACCACGTGGGGCGGATGCAGGTATTTTAGCAAAGAGGAGAGGAACCTGGAGCCGGAGAAAGCACTGACTGGTTCCACCTTCTTAGACCCGGGTTCAAATCCTGGGCCTGACGCTAACTGCTCCTCTGGCCTCGGGTGAGTCACTGAGCTTCTCTGAGCCTCACTCCTTATCTCGAAAGTCGCTTTCAGGAGCAGATAAGATAGCGAAGTTTCTAGCATCAGCATCCTCTCAAGCAGCCTGACTGAATCACGAGGTTTTGGTATGGGGGGAGGGTGGAAAGTTCTGGATATTCAGGCCTTTCAGAAAACTGAGATCATGGCATCTGGTCCCATCACTTCATGGCAAATAGATGGGGAAACAGTGACAGACTTTATTTTTGGGGGGCTCCAAAATTACTGCAGATGGTGACTCAGCCATGAAGTGAAAAGACACTTGCTCCTTGGAAGAAAAGTTATGACCAACCTAGACAGCATATTAAAAAGCAGAGACATTACTTTGCTGACAAAGGTCTGTCTAGTCAAGGCTATGGTTTTTCCAGTGGTCATGTATGGATGTAAGAGTTGTATTATAAAGAAAGCTGAGCGCTGAAGAATTGATGCTTTTGAACCATGGTGTTGGAGAAGACTCTTGAGAGTCCCTTGGACAGCAAGGAGATCCAACCAGTCCATCCTAAAGGAAGTCAGTCCTGAGAGTTCATTGGAAGGACTGATGCTGAAGCTGAAACTCCAATACTTTGGCCACCTGATGCAAAGAGCTGACTCATTTGAAAAGACCCTGATGCAGGGAAAGACTGAAGGCAGGAGGAGAAGGGGACGACAGAGGTTGAGATGGTTGGATGGCATCACCGACTCGGTGGACATGGGTTTGAGCAAGCTCCGGGAGTTGGTGATGGACGGGGAGGCCTGGCGTGCTGCAGTCCATGGGGTCGCAAAGAGTCAGACACGACTGAGTGACTGAACTTACACTCAGGGTGTGGGGGGAGGGTAGAAAGTTCCGGATACTCAGGCCTTTTCAGGGTGTGGGGGGAGTAGGCAGGATAATAGTAACAGATGACAGCAGAGGTGCTCAGCGGGCTGGGGGAAGGTTGCTGTTGCGCTGAATAGCGGCTGAGGTGCAAAGCTGACAACCACCCGGACTGGCTGGGTCTCAGACTGGTGAGCGCCTCAGCCCAGCTCTGACAGGAGCCTCAGGCCTCCTCTTCCAGACGAACCTGGCTCCCCCGGCAGTGCATGGCCTTTGGATCTTTGGTTCATTGCTGTGTCCCAAGCACCAGTCACGTGGCTGGCCCACAGCAGGTAATCAACGAATTTTTTTTAATTTTTAACTTTTAATTTGTATTGGGATATAGCCACCAGGGCTTCCCTGGTGGCTCAGCTGGCAAAGAATCTGCCTGCAATGCTGGAGACCTGGGTTCAATCCCTGGGTGGGGATGATCCCCTGGTGGAGGGCATGGCAACCCACTCCAGCATTCTCGCCTGGAGAATCCCATGGACAGAGCCTGGTGGGCTACAGTCCGTGGGTCGCAAAGACACGACTGAGTGACTACGCACAGCACACAGCTCATTAACAATGTTGTGATAGTCTCAAGTGAACAGCGAAGGGACTCAGCCACACACACACACACGTACACATGGGCTTCCCATATGGTGCTGGTGGTAAACAACCTTCCTGCAAACGCAGGAGACACGAGAGACCCGGGTTCGATCCCTGGGTCGGGAGGATCCCCTGGAGGACGGCATGGCAGCCCACTCCAGCATTCTTGCCTGGAGAATCCCATGGACAGAGGAGCCTGGCGGGCTACAGTCCATGGGTCGCAAAGACATGCCTGAGCTGCTGAGTGCTCACGTATAATCAGTGCATTAACAATGTGATAGTTTCAAGTGAACAGCGAAAGGACTCAGCCACACGTGTATATGTATCCATTCTCCCCCAATTCCCCTCCCTCCACTAATTACTAAGTGAACAACTTGGCCTGTGCTCTGGAGGAGTTAACTTGGATATATTTACTCATTAACCACCTACTGAGCACCGCCTGGGTCCCAGCCCTGTCCTGAGGGCCCAGAACACAGTGATCGTGGAGTTCAGGACACAGAGGCTGGGCAGACAGGGTCAGATCTGGGCACAGGGCGGTGGCGCCCTGGGCAAGGAGCGTCTGCCGTGCACGGCCGCCTCTCAGCCTCCCGGGATCGCGCTGGGCTTGCCAGGGGCTGACGGGAGGCCGCGTGGACGGGGGCTTCTCCCCCTCTCTGGGGAAACTGCAGGGCAGACGCGTGCCGGGAGGCCCATCCCAGGGAGGGTCTCTGGGTGCCCGTCTGCCCCTGACCCTCTTCCTCCTCACACCTGGGCTGGCTCAGCGCCTGGCCATGGGCTGGGCCCCCTCGAGGGGCCGGCGTCCCTCACCCGCGAGGTCAGAGCACTCTCTCCAGCTGGCGAGACGGCACTGCTGGTGGGAAGGGGTGCCCAGCCCTGGGCCCTTGGGAAACGCCACACCCCCTTCCTGGCCGCCAGGCGCAGGCCGCCCTGGGGGTCGGCTCCCCGCGGAGCCCTGGGCGCTGGAGAAGCGGGGCTCCCAGCCCGTCAGATGGCCCGGCACACGCTGCCGGGAACCTCACCCGGGGAGGGCTCCCCCCCGGCCCCTCAGGCCTCGCTGGCATCTGACCCCTTCCTGGGAGGCCCCGTGGTCTCTGCGCTGGGGCGGGCGGGTGGTGCTGCCCCCGCGCGCACGCTGCGCCCTGAAGGCGGGATGGATGGGGCCGTGGATCTGCGGGAGGAGTTTGTGGACTCCGTGAGGGTGCACGGCCAACGCGTCTGTGTGGGGCTGGCTTCCTGCGAGCCACGTCCAAGCCTCCTGGGCCACTCTGATAACACTCCCTTCCCCGCTGGACTCCCTATCTGCCCAGCTGAGCTCTGGGGACAGGCCGGGCCAGCTCCCGGCTCGCGACTTTCCAGCTGCCTTGTCTCTCCTTAGACGGGGTTTCTCTAGGGGAAGGTGCGTGTGCCTGTGTATGTGTCTAGCACGCTCGTCCGTTCTGCAGCACCGTGGAGGGTGGTCTCTATGCCCAGCCTGACTCTGCCAGCACCGTAGAGGGTGGTCTCTATGCCCAGCCTGCCCTCCGGCCTCCTCTTGTGTGCACACAGGAGGCTCTGGCACGAGGCCTGCACGCGGACGCCGTTTCCGCCAGCCTCCCCTGAGCCCCGACTGTCTCGTGCCACCTTGGACGTCAGGAAGAGTTCCATGAGGCCGGGCCCTGAGCTGGGCCACGGTTTAAGTAGAGGAGGTGCAGGAGCGGGGGCCTGGGGTGGGGGGAGGTCTGGTCTCCGTGAGTGTCACGGCCTGACTTACCAGGCACCCCGGGGTGGAGGTCAGGGCGCAGGTGTTGTTACCAGGATCTCAGCGTCTGTGGTTGATAAGTTATCAGCACAAAGATCTTAGCCTTCGCTTTGGGTGAGGCGGGAGCCAGTACAGGGCGTGAGGCGAGGGATGATGATCTGACTAAATATTAAAAAACAGATGACAGCATCCGGCCCCATCACTTCATGGCAAACAGAAGGGGGAAAGGTGAAAGCAGTGACAGATTTCCTCTTCTCGGGCTCCAACATTACTGCGGACGATGACGGCAGCCTTGAAATCAGAAGACGATTGCTTTTTGGCGGGAAAGTGATGACAGACCTAGACAATGTGGTGAAAAGCAGGGCAGTCAAGGCACAGTCTTCCCAGTGGTCATGTATGCTTGTGAGAGCTGGACCATGAAGAAAGCAGAGCACCAAAGAATCGATGCCTTCGAGCTGTGGTCTCCTGAAAGCCCCTGGGACAGCAAGGAGATCAAACCAGTCCATCTTAAGGTACATCAACCCTGAATATTCACTGGAAGGACTGATGCTGAAGCTGAAGCTCCCACATTTGGGTCATCTGATGCGAACAGATGACTCACTGGAAAAGTCCCTGATGCTGGGAAAGATTGAGGGCAGAAGGAAAAGAGGGCGTCAGAGGATGCGATGGCTGGACGGCATCACTGATACCATGAACGTGAACTTGGGCAAACTCTGGGAGACGGTGAAGGACAGGGAGGTCTGGCGTGCTGCAGTCCATGGGGTCGCAAAGAGTCGGACATGACTGGGCGACCGAACAGGAGCAACAGCATGACATGATCCGACTTGGATTTGAAGCAGGTCAGGGCATCCGATGGTGTTTTCTAGTTGAGGTGTGTGCCCTTCTCTTCCCCACCCCGCTGGCTCGGCCCTGCCCCACCTTCCCGTGGGTCTGGCTGAGAAACGCCCTGGCCTTGCTGGCCACATGCCTTGGTGGCTGGAGGCCTCAGAGGCACGGCCCTTCTCCAGCAGCAGCTCTGCCTCCCCTCCCAATTCGCCCCTAGGCGTTCTCTCCTCTGCACCCTGAGCGGCCTCCGAAGGCCGCGACCCCACCCGCGCTCCTGTCATTCAGTCTCCGAGTCACGTCTGACCCCCAGCGACCCCGTGGCCTGCAGCCCGCCAGCCTCCTCTGTCCCTCGCGCCTGGTCCGGCCTCATTCCTGTTAAGGAAACAGAACCGAGTGGGAGGCCTGCTGGGCTCCTCCCTGAGAGGTGGCCCACTTCCCCCCTTCCTGGCGCTGCAGACCCCATTTCTTCCAAGGCCTGCAGCCCCCTCGCCTCTGCCCTGAGCCCCCTCCCACCCCTGCCCCCCAGACTGGCCTCTGCAGGCCCCTCTCCGCCCCCTGGGCCCGTCTTCTCTCCGTCTGGCTCCTCTGAATCGTGCCCTGTGGGATGCACCTGTCCCCAGACTTCCCATCAGAGCTGCCCTCTCATCACCGTCTGATCGCGGTCCTGTCTCTCTGCTCCCTGTCGGCAAGTCCCCTCCTCATCCACTCTGCCGTCTGATCGCGGTCCTGTCTCTCTGCTCCCTTCCGCAAGCCCCCTCCTCATCCACTCTCCGCTCTGTCTCTCTGCCCCCTTCCGCAAGCCCCCTCCTCATCCGCTCTGCCCACCCTGGCTCCCCGAGCCGTCTCTGTCAAGGTCGCCTTCCAGCGTTGCCTCCCTGTGGCCGAACGTGATGGTTATGGCGATGCTCTCGTCTTCCTGAATTCCGGCTGCTCTGACCCACCCACCCACGCCCCTTTCCAGTGACTTCTGGCTCGGCCTCTTTCCTGCTCCTTCCTGCTCGGCCTCCCCCAGTTGGACCCCACATCCCGCTTCCTTCGTCCACTGACTCGATTTCTCTACTTGGATGTCAAATGCCCTTTAGCCTGGTTAACACAGAGCTCTTGGGAATGTTCTTCCTTACTCAGTAAATGGCAAAGTGGTGCCACTGTCCGCGTTATCGTGCAATCTAAAATCTGGAAATGATCTCGAATCCTTTCCTTTCCCTCGAGCGTTAGTTTCCTGTTGCTCCTGGAACGAGTTGTCACAGATGTCCCAACGTCAATCAGGACACATTTGTTCTTTCAGGGTTCTGGAGGTCAGAAGTGGGGGATGGGTCCCCTTGGGCCAGAAGCCAGTGTCGCCGGGGCCGCGTCCCTTCTGGGACCCCCGGGAGGAGCCGCGTCCTCACCGTCTCCAGCCTCTGCACGCTGCCACGCTCCTTGGCTCAGGGCCCCACCTCTGCCTTTGAAACCAGCGGTTCGGCGTCCTGCAGCCTCTCCCTCTGCACCAGTCAGCACGTCTGCCCCTCTGACTCTGATCCCCTGGCTCCCTCTCCCAGCCCTCCCCAGGTGATCCAGGATAATCCTCCTAGCTCAGGATCCTTCACTTAATCACATCTGCAAAGTCCCCTCTGCCACGCACGGTGACATTCCACAGGCTCCAGAAGTGAGGACGTGCTGGCTTCATTGGGGTGGGGGGCTACTGTCCTCTCTGCTGTACACCAGTCCTTTCCGTTAGCTAGTCGGGCTCACTTTACCTCCAAATCACACCTCACTCGAGTATTTCTCCCTTCCCGTGCTGTTTCTCGTCACTTGTCCCTTGTCCGGGGGCCTGTCCCCTCTCACCTGACGGCTGCAGCTAACCTTCTAACCGGTTTTGCCTTTGCCTCCGCTGTGCTCCAACCCCACGCTCACTCTCCGCACAGCAGAGAGAGGATCTTTTCAAACCTGCCTCAGATCACTTTACCCCCCTGCTGACTAACCCCTGCCCCACACCCCAAAGCCTTCCAGCGGCACCAGAGCGAAGGCCAGGCCCTCACCAGCCTCCGAGGACGTCCGTCTCTGCCTCTCACCACCTGATCCATGCCCTCTGCTGCAGCCACTTGCTCTTTGCTCTTTCTAGAACACGCCAGCTGTGTCCCCACCCAGGGCCCTTGCAGGCTCCAAGAGGACGCTGTCCCCTCAGCCGTCTGCGTGGCGGGCTTCCCATCGTTCATGCCAGGCGTCTGCCTCTCTGGGGCTCCTGCTCTGACCTGGTTTCACGTGACCGTGCACGCGGTCCCCGTGATGCCGCCCTGCCCGCTCTCTGCACGCCTCTCACCACTGTCGGGCCGTGCAGACACAGATGCTCTCTGGGGCAGAGGCGTCTCCCATCTTGTGGCCTGCCCCGAGCACCGGCGGGTGTGAGCTCAGCGCACATTGCCGAGTCCTGTGAGAAATGCCTTCAGCTCCGGGAGAGCTGAACCTGAACCGCCCTCAGACACTGCCCGGGGCTCTGGCAGAGAGGGAGGCAGGCCCAGCCGTCAGGCGCCCTGTGGGGAGTCAGGGCCCCGGAAGGATGCCGGAGTGTGTGAGGGGCTGGCGGCCCGGGAGAGGGAGAGACCGCCTCTCACAGCCGCGGACTCGAAACATCTGCAGTGCTTCTCAGCTGGTGCACAAGGTCGGGGAACCCCTCCATGGGGGACAGGAGCCGCCACTCTAGATTCAGAGTTCAGTGTAACACGGCCGTGTGTTTCGTTTAAATGACCGAGTCACGCTTTGCGTGGATAACAGATGTAAGTGGTCCCTAAAATCGAATAGTTCAGAGGGGACACAGTGCGAGCAGCTGCTTTCCTGTGTGTCTCCCAGTCCGCTCACTCGCTGCCGCCGACACGGCCGCAGCTGTGTCCTTCCCGGGGGTCCCCGTCAGAAGCTCTGTGTACCTGTGCGTTTATCAGTGGGTCTGTCGTCCGTCTCTGGCGCTCACACGCAGTAGTGACATACGGTACTCCGCATTTTGTGCCTGTCTTTGAGCTGTTATCTATTACCAGCGGGACGCTTAGTGTCTTAAAACCACCCCTTTCATTATTTTTCATGACCCTGGGCTTGCCAAAGCTTGCTCCTGCCTCAGCGGCCGGGTGCCAGCTCAGGGACGCCGTTGCCTGTGGCCGGGCTCTCTTCCGTGGCTGGGGCTCACCTGAGACAGCTCAGCTCTGTTGCAAGCGGCCTTGCAGCCTCCTGGGTCCAGACCAGCCGAGCACGTTCTCCTGGTGGTAGCGTTGCAGCAAATGGAGGTGGAAGGGAGGAAGCCCCTTTTCGAGTTTCTGTGCATCGCAGTTGCTCCTGTCAAATCAATTGGAGCAAGTCACGTGGCCATGCCCAGGGTCCCGGGAAGGGCCCTGCAGTGTGCAGATTCACGCAGGCGTGAGGAAGGACCTGGGGCTGTTTGTGCGATCCTGCTGCCCCCGAGCGCTTGCATCTGTTCCCTGTTCACTGAACGCCTGGGGGTCACCACTGTTCATTTAGCAGGACCCCTGTCACTTCGTCCTTTGCTCAAGGCCGCCTGTAGTAAGTGTCCTTACACGGACCTCTTTGTGCTCAAGAGGGCGTGCATCCGCGGGAGAGTTTCTCAAGCCTGAGTTTCTGGGTTGGATGGTGCAGGGACGTACATTGTTTTGCGGGTGTTGTAGGTGTTGCTGAATTGCTCTCTGCAGACCCTCGCATCAGTTTCTACCCCTTCCAGCACCGTCTGATGGTCTGTTTCCTGTTAACAGGCTTTGGGAGGCAGGGCGATCACAGATGCTGCACGCGGTAAGGTCCCTGTAGTTTACAGGAGGCCACTGAGAGGGGCTGGAGTTCACTGAGGTCACACGGAGACTGATCGGTGGAGAGCTTGGCCGTCTTTGCCGAGAAACTAAGGGGACCAACCAGTTCCTCCTTCAGCAGAGTTTGTTTTTCCTCTTGGACCAGAGTCACAGTGGGGATAGTTTGAATAGGCCTAATGCGTTTCTATTGACATAGGAACGGAGCAGTTGAGATGTTTTGCATTGATATCAAGTGCTCCCTGGAGCAGAGTAGAAAGCTTATGTCTTTTCTTCCCCATCGGATCAAATCTCTGGGTGCAGCTGTTCACCCAGCAAGGGGAGGCTGTGAGGAAGGGGCAGGGCTTCCGTGGCTCCTGGGGTGGTGGTGGTGGGGCCGGGGAGGCTGCCAGGGCTGAACCCCCCAGGGTCCAATTCCCTAGGCTTTTCCTGGTGAGGGCCCTGGGTAATGGCCTCTGTTTGGCTTCAGGCTTCTTCTCTGTTTAGGTCCCTGGGGAGCTGGTTTCTTCCTCCTCAAAGCCCTCAAACCGCCCGCAGGAAGGGTGAACCGAACTCCTGGCCCCCGAGCTCCCCCCCCCACCTTGGTCATCTGAGACTCCCCGGGGGAGCAGGAGAGAACCTAGAAACTCCTGCCCCCACTCGGTCAGGGCTGGGGAGGGAGCCAGGCCCCCGCGCCTGAAGCCAACATCCGCTTGGTTTGTGCAGACCCAGCAGGCCCGGCTCCGCACCCTGGCTCCAGGACAGACGGACTCGGGGGCCCTCGGACGTCGCTGCTTGCTCCTCTCAGCCGACTCCCAGCCGGAGCTGGAGGTGGTGGCGGGCTCCATGTCCTGGTGGTGTCTGTAGGACCCAGGGCGACGCAGACGCCCGGCGTTTGGACCGTGGGCCTCCTGAGCGCAGGGACTGTGTCTCGGAGAGCTTTGCAGCCCCAGTAGATCCAGTGTAACCATTCTGGGAAATAGTAAGTCCTAAATAAGTGGAAAAAAAATAGAGCTAGTAACAGACACTTAGTTACTGCTTGGCACTGTATGCATCACATACATTATCTCTAGTCCTCACAGTTGCCAAAGGTGAGGAAGCGAAGGCTCTGAGAGGCTGATAACCTGTCCAGCGCCGCACAGCTGAGAAGCAGAGGAGCAGGGCTTCAGGCCGGGGGCCGCCCGAGGCGAGGCTGTTTCTCACCTCGCCCTCCTGGGTTCCCCACCCGGGAGCACACCCCGGGGAGGACACCCTGGAGAGGAGCCCCGGGAGCACACCCCCGGGAGCACGCCCCCGCCCACGTTGAGTCCGGCTGCCCCGCCTGGCGCCCAGGGTGTGAGTGGCAGGTGGGGGAGGAGGCAGAAGTCTTTCCGGAGCAGGATTCTGGGTCGCAACTGGGAGTTTCTCCAGGCAGCCGTGGGGAGCACCTTGCTTGCTGCCCAGTCCTCAGGGATCACTTTCCTCTGTTGCCTGATGTCCAATGTCTTGAAAACTTTTTTTTTTAAATGTAAACTATCTTGATTTTGTGGTTTTCTCAGATGGAAGGGTAAATTTTGTCCATCTTGTCTGGAAGGGAAAGTCTGTTTTTAACATTTTGATTCTCCTTTATTCTGTATTTAATTCTTTAATCCAGTGGGAATTAATTTTCTTGTGTGCCCTGAGTTATCTTTCTCCCTTGTGCATCATCGCCCTGGCATGTAGCGGGACACACCTTTGGGCCATGACCACTGGGTCAGGGCTGTCTGTTTCTTTTATCGATAGTGGATTCTGATCAGGAAGCCGTGGGTCCTTGGCCAGCACCCGGGAGCCTCCTCCATCAATAGGACTGAGCCTTGCAGCCTTTGGCCTCATAATTTCTGCATAATTTCTCCAGCACGAGCTGGTTGATACTTGTAAGATTTCTGCCCTCCTCATGGGGAGAGTGAGTGGCAGGGAAGTCACTTTTTTGGAAAGGAAGCCAAGAAAACTTAAATTTGCTCAGGAGATTAATTATAACCTGGAAATTTTAAAAATTTCAAAATCATTTTGTAGCCACCGTGCTACCTTTCAAATTGGATTTTACTCTTTGCCCAGAATGTGCAGCTCCTTCTAGAACTGAGGAACTGATCCTCGCCTACCTGACAGGAGACCCCCTCCCCTCCCCCCACCCACTCTGCCCTCCCTTCATGGCTCAGCTCTTGGGAGTTTCCCCAAGCAGCTGGTCTGTGTTGTGCCTTTGCATATTCTGTTCCTTCTGCCCAGAATGCCTTTCCACACATTTTCCTCCTTGCAAATAAATGCCTGTAACACGCTTGGTGAAGGCTTTGTCTCCTCCACCCAGCCAGGGCTTTGTTAGAACCCACTCCTTCAATGGTCTTGAAGGATCAGGACCTCCATGAGAAAAGGGACATGCATGTATGTTCAGTTGCTTCAGTCGTGTCTGACTCTTTGTGACCTCATGGACTGTAGCCCACCAGGCTCCTCTGTCCATGGGATTCTCCAGGCAAGAATAGAGGACTGGGTTTCCCTGCTCTCCTCCAGGGGATCTTCCTGACCCAGGGATCGAACCCTCGTCTCTTATGTCTCCTGCATTGGCAGGTGGGTTCTTTACCACTAGCACCACCTGGGAAGCCTTAGAAAAGGCACGCTGTCCTGTAACTCTAAGGAAAGAGACCCCTTGCCAGGGATTGGCAGGTGGCTTCCGGGTAGTGAAGTTCTTACTCCTCCAATACGAGAAACTGAAATTCTTCCAACAATCACTGACCTTGGAAGAGAGACCCACACCTCCAAGGAGAGACCCCCCATCCCTGGTTGTTGAGCCCCAGCCTCTTCCCTCAGCTAAACCCCTGCCAGGGCCCCTCCCTGGTGCTCTGGAGCGCGGGGCTGTCTTCACATCTTGCATCGAGACTCGAGGAATTGCCCCCGAGTCAGGAGATCAGTGAACACGGAGGACGCAGACCCCACCCAGCACTGGGGACTATTTTTTACCCCCCTCTTCAGCTGTGCAGCTCTTTGCTTACAGAAACATTTCTGTAAGCCTAGGAAGTAAAAGGGACTTCCCCAGTAGTTCAGTGGGTGCAGAACCTGCCTGCAACGGGATTCCACCCCTGGGTCGGGAAGATCCCCTGGAGGAGGAAATGGCAGCCCTCTCTCTCCAGTATTCTTGCCTGAAAAATCCCATGGACAGATTACAGCCTGCTGGGCTACAGTCAGAGAGTTGCAGAGTCGGACACGACTGAGCAACTAGGCAAGCACAAGCACAGGTGAAGACCCACGAAACAGGGGAGGTGGAGAGACAAGGGCTCTACCAAAGCCCTCGGCTGGGTTCTGTGGAGTTCTGTTTAGAAAGCAGTCAGCTTGGGGATGGATGTGCCTAAGCTTTCTCGGCTAATGGTTCTCAACGGAAAGCCTGTTCTGCGTTTGGGAGATCTAGCTGGGATACGAGTCTGGCCGCTGTAACAAAGGTCAGAGTAACAGTGACAGAAGCAGAACAAGGCAAAAGTTAATGTTTCTCTCGTGTCCCGGCCGGTCATGAGCAGCGTCCAGGGCTCGGTGGCTGCTCGTGGGTGTCGGAGACCGGGGCTCCCTGTCCCTCCCGTCACCACCTGCAGGAGACGGCTCCCGCCTGGTGCTCTGGGCCAGGTTCCCGTCTGCCTTCGGCGCAGCTGGTGCGGGCGTAGCTCGTCCCTCCTCAGGGCCAGGCCACGGTGCTCGAGCGTCCTGGCAGCCGTCACTGGCCACACGTGGCAGCTCCCTCCAGCCCGGGGAGCTGTGTGCACCGATGAGACCCGGGCACTCTGATCTTAAGGGAAGGAGGGGAGGCCGAGCATTCGGAGGTGCCCGGCACATGCTGCCAAAGGCAGGGACAGGCCGACCCCGAGGGGGCGGTCCACACGCCTCTGCCCGTTACTGAGTTACTTCACCATCTATTGCGGGTTCTTCCTTCAAGCCTCTCCGTGTGGTCCAGGAGAGACCGGGCAACTGGGAGGCTTGGGCGGGGGCCTTGGAGGAGGTCAGCAGGGACGAGATGCAGCCAGCGTGTTTTCAGCACCCAGAGCCCCCGACGGCCTGAGGACCGAACCCGGCTAGCAGTGGGGAGAACCTGGCCGGGGCCGTGTTCCAGGCTGAAGGGTTTGGACGTCACCCGCGGTGGTGGGGCTGGGGAGCGGGGGGCGGGAGGCTCTGAGTTCTGAGCCCAGCTGGTCTCCTGGATCGCCACCCTGTTCTCTGGGCACTTTGCTCAAGGCAAAGGCAGGCAATGCCCGCGCCTGGGCGGTCCTCCGCCTCTCGTCCGCCAGCCCAGCCCGCTCCTCCTCTGAGGCCCCGCTGAGCCGGGGGTCCTCCAGGCTGCCACCGCTCCTCCCGAGTGCTCATCGGCTCCTCCTGCAGCCCTGCTGGGGTCGCAGTGTGGCCCCCGTTTCATCCGTGGGGGAAGCGGATGCTTCGAGAAGTGAGATAACGTGCCCCGGCCCCGCCGTTAGAAGCAGGCGCAGGGAGCCGGGCCGCCGTCTGTTGCCGGGTCTGCTCTCTGGCTTCCGCTCTGGGTGCTGTTTGCAGAGGCCTGGCCAGACGGCAGCCGCAGGGAGTGAGCCTAGGGTGCAGAGCAGGGTGGAGCAGGGAAGCGGGAGGGTCCTTGACTTACGTGTCAGAGCTTTCCTAGAATCACCATCCCCCCACAATGCTGAGATTTAATCCCAGGGCCAAAGTCACAGGGTGACACGCAGATTTAAACCCAGGACTCTGAATCCCATTTCACTTTTTTATTTCTTAGAACGTTAAAGCATGCAGTAAAGAAATTCAATGTATACTGATGGTCTTACCTCTCAGAAACAACTGCTATTAATATCCTGACATATACATTTTTTCTATATTTTATAGAAAAGTTAATTTTTTCTAAAAGTAATAGGAAATGATTCTGTTCAATAGAAAGAATTCAAACTGTAAAGAAAAGAGCTTAAAACTCATCCCTAATGTTGTCATTCAGAGATCCCTATCATTTCCTGCAGTCATGATCATTCTAGACATCTCTCCAGGGACATAGGCCGACTTAAAGAGGAGTAGACATCCTTTTATAAAAATAGCGCTCGTGACTCCTGTTCAGTACGGTAGCCACTAACCACATGTAGCTCCTTGACTTCTTGAATCATGGTAGGTGTGAATCAAGATGTGCTATAAGTACAAAGAACAGACTGGATTTAGAAAGATTAACATGAAAAAAGGATGCAAAAATATGTCAACTTAAAAATACTGATTACTTGTTAAATTGATAATATTTTAGATATATGGAGTTAAACAAAATATATTATTAAACTTCACTTGTTTCTTTTTTCACTTTTAATACAGCTACTATAAATTTTAAAATACCACGCAGCTTGCATATATTTATATTGGATAGCAGTGCTCTGTTTAGAAAATAAACTAGTAATAAGCATTCATGGAAAGAAGAAAGTGAATCTGAAGGAATTATAGGACTCCAAATAAATGCTTCATCTCATGACATCAGTTCCTAAAGAGTCCAATAAAGCTTTAAAAAGTTTGATGTTGGGACTTCCCTGGAGTCTGGTGGTCTTTAAGACTCCATCCTTCCACTGCAAGGGGTGCCGGTTTGGACCCTGGTCAGGGAATGAACATCTGCATGCTGTGTGGTCTGGCCAAAAAGAGAAAAAAAATTAATTAAATAAAAGAGATCGTTGATACCTTATAAAAATATCAGAGTCATGTTCTGTTTTGTTTTTTCTTTAACATATATTAGAGTTTTAAAAATGAGGACGTGGCCCTCTGAAGTTCCTCGCAGTTTTTGACACACAGTTTTTGCGTCATATTAGCTTATAATAGTTGCGTTCTGTCCCGTAATTCTCCTACGCCTTCAGTATTTCTGCATGTGGAAGCTCTGATGCTCACCCTCAGGCCTCTGCCTGCCCGTCCTTCATCCCCGAGTCCGGGTTCTTTCTCAGGAAGCTCACCCTTCCCAGAGGAAGTGCTGTTGCTTCGTGCCTGGTTGCTGTTGGGGCTGCTCTGTGTCCCGGGCCCCGTGCGCACGTGGCCTCACGTCCTGGCGTTGTCACAGCCCCGGGGCCTGCCTGGTGTCCTGCACATCTCTCAGGCAATTGCCTTCTCTTCTCAGACGACTGGCTAATACTGTGTTTAGCAGCCTACTCAGCCCTGTTTGGTGTTGCTTGGCTCCTCCCAGCCCCTCAGTCCCGTCTCTAGAATCAGCTCCCCAGTGCAATACAGAGGCGCTGCGGAGAACTAGCGATTCAGCAGCTTTGGGTCACTGACCAGAGGACTTGGAAAGGCTCTCGTTACAGCTCGTACACCTAACTTTCCAAAGCTCCGTGGGTCCTCTGTGGTTAATGTTTGTTGTTGTTTAGTTGCTGAGTAGTGCCCAACTCTTTGCCACCCCCTGGGCTGTACTTACCAGGCTCCCCTGTCCTTCGCTGTCCCCCAGGGTGTGCTCAGGTTCACGTCCATTGAGTTGGTGGCGCTGTCCACCCACCTCATCCTCTGCTGCCCTCTTCTCCTTTTACCTTCAGTCTCTCCCAGCATCAGGGTCTTTCCCAGTGAGCTGACTCTTCACATCAGGTGCCAAAGTAATGGAGCTTCAGCATCAGTCCTTCCAATGTATATTCAGGGTTGATTTATTGTAGGATTGACTGGTTGGATCTCCTTGCAGTCCAAGGGACTCTCAAGAGTCTTCTCTAGCATAATAATTTGAGGCATCAGTTCTTTGGTGCTCAGCCTTCTTTATGGTCCAACTCTCACATCCATATATCACTACTGGAAAAACCATAGCTTTGACTAGACGGACCTTTGTCAGCAAAGTAATACCTCTGCTTTTCAATACGCTGTTTAGGATGGTCGTAGCTTTCTTTCTAAGGAGCAAGTGTCTTTTAATTTTGTGGCTGCAGTCACCATCTGCAGTGATTTTGGAGCCCCAAAATAAAGTCAGCCACTGTTTACAGTTTCCCCATCTATTTGCCATGAAGTGATGGGACCAGATGCCATGATCTTAGTGTTCTGAATGTTGAGTTTTAAGCCAGCTTTTTCACTCTCCTCTTTCACTTTCATCAAGAGGCTCTTTAGTTGTTCTTCACTTTCTGCCATAAGGGTGGTGTCATCTGCATATCTGAGGTTATTGATATTTCTCCCGGCAATCTTGATTTCAGCTTGTGCTTCATCCAGCCTCTCATGATGTACCTGCATACATATGTTAAATAAACAGGGTGATGATATACAGCCTTGATGTACTCCTTTCCAATTTGGAACCAGTCAGTTGTTCCATGTCTGGCTCTACTGATGTTTCTTCACCCACATACAGATTTCTCAGGAGACAGGTTAGGTGCTCTGGTATTCCCATCTCTTTAAGAATTTTCCACAGTTTGTTCTGATCCACACAGTCAAAGGCTTTAGTGTAGTCATTGAAGCAGAAGTAGATGTTTTTCTGGAATTCCTTTGCTTTCTCTGTGATCCAACAAATGTTGGCAATTTGATCTCTGATTCCTCTGCCCTTTCTAAATCCAGCTTGTACATTTGGAAGTTCTCGGTTCATATCTTGCTAAAGCCTGGCTTGAAGGATTTTGAGCATGACCTTGCTAGCGTGTGAAAGGAGCACAATTGTACAATAGTTTGAGCATTCTTTGGCATTGCCTTTCTTTGGGATTGGGATGAAAACTGACCTTTTCCAGTTCTGTGGCTATTGCTGAGTTTTCCAAATTTGTTGACATATTGAGTGCATCACTTGAATAGCATCATCTTTTGGGATTTTAGATAATTCAGCTGAAATTCCATCGCCTCCACTAACTTTGTTCGTGCTAATGCTTCCTGAGGCCCCCGTGACTTCACACTCCAGGATGTCTGGCTCTAGGTGGATGACCACATCGTTGTGGTCACAGGGGTCATTAAGACCGTTTCTGTACAGTTCTGTGTATTCTTGCCCCTTCTTTTCTTAATTCCTCCCGCTTGTGTCGGGTCCACACCATTTCTGTCCTTTATCGAGCCCATCCTTGAATGAAATGTTCCCTTGGTATCTCTACTTTTCTTGAAGAGGTCTCTAGTCTTTCCCATTTGACTGTTTTCCTCCACTTTGCACTGTTCACCTAAGAAGGCTTTCTTACCTCTCTTTGTTTTTCTCTGGAATCTGCATTCAGTGGGGTGTATCTTTCCCTTTTTCCTTTGCCTTTTGCTTCTCTTTTCTTAGCTATGTAAGCCCTCCTCAGACAACCGCTTTGCCTTCTTGCATTTCTTTTTCTTTGGAATGGTTTTGGTCACTGCCTCCTGTACAATGTTATGAACCTCTGTCCATAGTTCTTCAGGTACTCTGTCTGCCAGATCTAACCCCTTGAATATATTCATCACCTCCACCGTATAGTTATAAGGGATTTGATTTAGGTCATACTTGAATGGCCTAATGGTCTTCCTACTTTCTTCAAGTTAAGCCTGAATTTTGTATTATGGAACTCATGATCTGAGCCACAGTCAGTTCCAGGTCTTGTTTTTGCTGACCCTATAGAGCTTCCCATCTTCAGCTGCAAAGAAGGTAATCAATCTGATCTCAGTGTTGACCATCTGGTGATGTCCATGTGTAGAGTCATCTTTTGTGTTGTTGGAAAAATGTGTTTGCTATGACCAGTGAGTTCTCTTGACAAAACTCAGTTAGCCTTTGCCCTGCTTCATTCTGTACTCCAAGGCCAGACTTGCCTGTTACTCCAGGTATCTCTTGACTTCCTACTTTTGCATTCCAGTGCCCTATGATAAAAAGAACATCTTTTCTTTGATGTTAGTTCTAGAAGGTCTTGTAGGTCTTCATAGAACTGGTCAATTTCAGCTTCTTTGGCATTAGTGGTTGGGCCTTACACTTGGATTACCATGATGTTGAATGATGTGCCTTGGAAACAAACCAAGATCATTCTGTCGTTTTTGGATTGCACCCAAGTACTGCATTTCAGAGTGTTGTTGACTAAAAGGGCTACTGCATTTCTTCCAAGGGACTCTTGCCCATGGTAGTAGATATAATGGTCATCTGAATGACATTAGCCCATTCCTGTCCATCTTAGTTCACTTATTCCTAAGATGCCTACGTTCGCTCTTGTCATCTCCTGCTTGACCATGTCCGATTTACCTTGATTCACGGACCTCACATTCCAGGTTCCCATGCAGTATTGTTCTTTACAGCATTGGACTTTAGTTTCACCAGCAGACGCGTCCACAGCGGTGCGTCGTTTCTGCTGCGGCCGAGCCGCTTCATTCTTTTCTGAGACTTTTTCTCCACTCTTCCCCTGGAGCGTGTTGGACACCTTCTGACCTGGGGGCTCATCTTCCGGGTGTCATATCTTTTTGCTTTTTCACACTGTTCATGAGGTTCTCGAGGCAGGAATGCTGGAGTGGTTTGCCATTCCCTCCTTCACGGACCACATTTTCTCGGAACTGTCCACTATGACCTGTCTGCGTTAGGTAGCCCTGTATGGCATGGCTCATAGCTTCATGAGTACATAAGCCCCTTTGCCACAACGGCTGTGATCCGTGAAAGAGAACTACTGCCATGGGTTTGAGCTTGAGGCATATTTTCCTAGGCCTTTAAAAACCGCATTTATATTTTAATACAATTATGTTCTGTTCCATCGCAGAAAAAAATAGACCTTGTTCAGGCTGGGTTATGAATTGTTCTGGGTGTTCTCAGAACAATCTGGATGTGTGGATTCCAAAGAGCTGCTCTCAGAGTGAGCTTTTTATTTTAATTAACATGCCAACAGCGACATCAACAAAGTTAGAAGTGTAAGGAATACACTCTTGGAGGAGAACCTTCATACAGACATCCGCAGGTATCACGTCCACAGAGCTTTGACTTTTCGGCGGACACAGACCGCATGTGTTCAGGTCATTTTCACACAAACTTGTTTTGAGAATCTTGCGTACACAAGACATTCTACTAGCTCATGTCCACGTACAAGGCTATAGACCACAAAAGAGCGAGAAGATTTCACTGCATTGTCTTTGGAAAATACAGAGTACTTGGTCTTGTGTGTCTTGGTAAGATCGTACTGAATAAATCATAAGACAACTTTGTGTTTCCTACTGATCTTGAGCTCTCTCCATGTTAACTTGTATCTGTCTTTTGGTTGGATGGCATCACGGACTCGATGGGCATGAGTCTGAGCAAACTCCGGGAGATGGTGATGGACAGGGAGGCCTGGCATGCTACCGTCCATGGGGTCACAAAGAGTCAGACACGACTGAGCGACTGAGCAACAACAGCAAATCTTTCTAGTGCAGTAAATATGGGACGAGGAATGAGTGCTTGAGCTGCCATCCTCTGGCACCTTTTTTACTAATTAAGAGAACTCACTGTGAGATGGTCCCTGAGGCTTCCCAGCACGCAGACCACGCCTAGCCCCATTTAGCGTCTCCCTGTGTTCTTCCTAGATGACATGGCAGAGCTCCTCCTTGGGGAGGCCAAGCTGGAGCAGTACCTGAAGGAACACCCCCTGCGGCAGGGCGCCAGCCCCCGAGGCCCCCGGCCCCAGCTGACCGAGGTCCGCAAGCATCTGACCGCGGCCCTGGACCGAGGGAACCTCAAGGTACCGGGACCGGGGGTGGGGGGCCGGGGGCAGGGAGGGGCCTGTGGCCGGAGAAGGCGCCCCACACCCGGCGTGGGAGCCGCTCCACCCAGCCCTGCTTCTGTTCTCAGGAGGGAACTCTGCGCGGGGCTTCCAGACCGGCAGCTTCTCTCCCAGGAGAGCCTCTGACGCCACGTTCTCCTGAAAAATGGCACTGCTCTCCCCAGGGGCCTGGAATAAAGCTGTCGGATGTGGCCCGGAGCTCAACCTGGCTTTGTCCCACCGAAAGCGGAGGAGCTAGTCCCGGGATCACTTAGCGCACGATTCCCGCCCGAAGTCTGCAGCGGAGCGTCCCGGGCCTGCGGGCCGAGCTGTGGGGGGACCAGGCGGGAGCCCCCTCTGCCCGCTCAAGGGCGCTAGTGCTTGAGGGGCTGCCCTGTGTTCAGCCGCCCTGTTTCTGGGTCTCGTCTGTGTTCCCCTCTCCCCGAGGCTCTCCTGCTGGAAGCCTTTCATCTCGCCTTACCCCCGGCCCCCTTCCCCAGCCCAGCCTGTGGCGCGGCGAGTTTACACCTCTGACTTCTTTCCTTCTTCCTTCCTCCCTTCTTGCACTTCCCTTCAGACTTAGGGACACTTGTCTCCATGTCAGTTGCTCTTCACGAAGGTGGGTCCGGTGACTCTGGGGGGTCTAGTTAGAGGGAAGCGGTGCAGGCACTCAAGTGTCCTCCAGGAGTGGAGGGTGTGCCTGCTGCTGCGGGAGGGGTGGGGGTCACTGCTCCAGGCCGGGCCCCTGACTAGGTTCCATCCCACTTCAAATCCCCCTCATTTCGTCTGGAAAAATTAGCTTTTTGTTTCACCAGGTCCTGTTCATCCCTCGCAATCCAGTGAGGTAGCAAGAATATTAAATTTCAACTTAGATTTCTGAGTTTGCTTTCCACAGTGGAGTCTTAAGCTATGTGATCTTGGGAAGTTGTTTAACCTCTGTGAGCTTCTTATTTCTCTCCTGTAAGCCTACTTACCTCAAGTTGTTTTGAGTTTCAGGTCTACAAATTCTTTCACAATTGAATAGCTCTAGATACATGTCAGCTTTTGCTGTTTTCCTGGTTCTGCCTATAGAATTTTTCTCCCATTGCCAAAAGGGGGGCTTCCCTGATGGCTCAGCAGGTAAAGAATCTGCCTGCCATGCAGGAGACACAGAAAACACAGGTTCGATCTCTGGGTCAGGAAGATCCCCCTGGAGCAGGAAATGGCCACCCACTGCAGTATTCTAGGTAGGAAAATCCCAGGGACAGAGGAAACTGTGCAGGGAAAACCCCACAGGCTACAGTCCAAGGATCGCAAAGAGCCCCACACGGCTGTGCGTGAGCACAAGAGCCTTGTCCAGATGCTCCAGGGTCGTCTTGCTGCTCCGTGGGCAGACCACCCCACTCCCACTGACCTACGTGAAATTTCCCCTCCGCTTGACCTCAAGGTCCAGGGTCTCCTGCCTGGGAGCTGGGGAGAGCCCTGTGCAGACTCGTTCTTGTTCAGTGGCTCAGTCATGTCCAACTCTTTGCAACCCCGTGGACTGCAGCACACCAGGCCTCCCTGTCCTTCCTTATTTCCCAGAGTTTGCCCACGTTCACGTCCACTGAATCAGTGATGCCATCCAGCGACCTCATAGTGCCCACCAAACAAAAGTGAACCGAGGCTGGAGAGACCAGAGCAGGGGGCAGTGTGGGGGCAAAAAGAGTCTGAACGAGCAGCCTGGGGCCTGGCCTCTGATTCAAGTTGAGAAAGCTGCGCTCGTCCTGCGCTGGGCTGTGGAGCCCGAGGCTGGGGCTCCTCCCCGGTCCGTCCTCCGGGGCCTGGGCCAAGCCGCCTCCTCCCCACGCTCACCCAGCGAGCCTCTCCAGGCCGAGCCTCCGTCCTGCGCCTCCATCCCTGGGAATTTTCAAGCTCCTGCATATTTGCCATCTGGTCTTCAAGTTTGTTATTATTTTTTAAATGGAGAATTTTTTTCAGGTTTAATTTTTAAAACTTTTTTTTCTAACTTTTTTCATAACATAAAATTTACCATTATAACCATTTTTTAGCATATAGTTCGCTGGCTTCATTTTTTATTTTGTTAAGGATTTTTTTTTTGATGTGGACCACTTTTACAGTCTTTATTGAATTTGTTGCAACATTGTTTCCATTTCATGTTTTGGTTTTTGGCCACCAGGCATGTGGGTCTTAGCTCCCCAACCAGGGATCGAACCTGCGCCCCCTGCACTGCAGGGCAAAGTCTTAACCACTGGACCACTAGGGATGTCCCAGTTCAGTGGTTTTAAGTGCGTTCATATTCTCATTACCACCACTCATCCTCGGAACCTTTTCATCATCTCAAGCTGAAGCTCTGTACCCGGCAGACAGTAATTCCCCTCCCCTTCCCCCTCCAGTTTGCTTTCTAGCCTGCAGTTCTCAGTTCCAGGGAGAGAGAGAGGACACGGCAGAACCCCTAGGAAGCCTTTCCACTGTACCCAGGGCTGCCCTGACCCCTCTCCTGCTGGAGAACCCTGCGGTGGATGCTTTTTTCCCATAGCTCTTTTTCTGTTTTCTCTAGTCTCCTTTGATTTCTTTCTGTTTCCAAATATAATTCTGATGCCGTGCATCGGTGTCACTCGCTTGGGCCACTCGTAAAACCCCTTTGCGCCCTTCAGTCTCTCTGTCTGCCCTGCGCCCTTTCAAGAACTGCCTGGAAACTGACCACCTGGCTTCGCCACGCTCTGGCCAGTGACCTGTGTACCCCCTCGCCCCAATCCCAGCCATAGACTACAGGATAGCGCCGCTTTGTGGTGTGCGTCCATCAGCTGAAAACTGCAGCCTTGTATGGCTGGGGTTCCAAGGAGGATGCCTAGGAGAGGGTGATAGATCTGTTGCCTTACGTAGACGGCTGGGTCACCTCTCCTCTCCCCAGGGATAAGTGGGGGTGGGGAAGGGCCCAGGATGAGGCTGGCACACATGTGGGCAGGGAAGCCAGCCTCTCCAGTGGGGAGGAGGACAAGCCCATCAGAGGACAGTTCGAACGTGCACCCTCTGGGAAGGACCTGGTCAGTCCCCACAACCAGCTGGGACGTGCACCCTCTGGAGGGGACCTGGTCAGTCCCCATAACCATCTGGGACATGGACCTTCTGGGAGGGACCTAGTTAGTCCCCATATCCAGCTAGGACATGGACCTTCTGGGAGGGACCTGGTCAGTCCCCATAACCAGCTGGGACATGGACCCTCTTGGAGGGACCTGGTCAGTCCCCATAACCAGCTGGGACGTAGACCCTCTTGGAGGGACCTGGTCAGTCCCCATAACCAGCTGGGACATGGACCCTCTGGGAGGGACCTGGTCAGTCCCCATAACCAGCTGGGACATGGACCCTCTGGGAGGGACCTGGTCAGTCCCCATAACCAGCTGGGATGGCTCAGCGAGAAAAGCTTGTCCCTGGAAAGAAAGAAAGTCCGGTTCTTACACCAGTTTAGAAAGCCTCTCTCCTTGTGTTGTGTGGGTTACAGTCTGTGGCACAGCCCCAGTGCCATGGGCTCAACCCACCAGGATGTCCACGGAGCCCCCTTTGTTGAGACAGGTGCTTGTGTGTTTGTTCCTAACACGCTCCTTCCATCCTTGGCCCAAGCCTGAGGCCTGAGGGGAGTCTGTTTTACAGCAGCTTTATTGAAACATAATTCACATGCCATAGAATTCTTGTTCAGATTTGACGAAGAAATCAGAAGCTTTAGAGACAAGCAAAAGTTAAGAGAATTCAGCACCACCAAATCAGCTTTACAACAAATGCTAAAGAAACTTCTCTAAGCAGGAGACACCAGAGAAGGAAAAGACCTACATAAACCCCCAAAATTAAGAAAATGGTAATAGGATCATACATATCAATAATTACCTTAAATGTAAATGGATTAAACGCATGAACCAAAAGGCAGAGACTGGCTGGGCAGATGAGAACATGTGCGTGCGTGCACCTCCACGCACCACATCTCTCTGCTTAACACCCCGAACTGTATGTGATTATTTTATATTGTTAGGTTAACCATGTTTGCACTATGACTTGCAATTGTAATGATCCTTTTACTTTTTTGTCTGGGTATTGATTGTGAAAACTGATTAACATTTTCTACTATTGCAAAAAAAATAGTGTACAATTTAATGGTTTTTAGCAGAGTCACTAAAAAGAATCCGCCTGCAATGCAGGAGACCCCAGTTCGATTCCTGGCCGGGAAGATCCGCTAGAGAAGGGACAGGCTACCCACTCCAGTATTCTTGGGCTTCCCTGGTGGCTCAGCTGGTAAAGAATCTGCCTGCAGTGTGGGAGACCTGGGTTCAATCTCTGGGTTGGGAAGATCCCCTGGAGAAGGAACGTCTCCCCACTCCAGTGTTCTGTCCCGGAGAATTCCATGGACGGTATAGGCCATGGGGTCGCAAAGAGGGGGACCCGACTGAGTGACCGTCACTTCACTTTCACAGTAGAGTCACAGAGCTGTGCAAACATTACCTCAATCCTGGAACATTCTCATCGCCCCAGAAACGAGCCTGTGGCCACCGGCAGTCACCGCCTCTGCCCCCGCCCTCCCGCCCTGGCGGCACTTGTCCGCCTTCCGCCTTGTAGACCTGACCTCTCCGGCCAGTGTCTGCAGCCCGTGTGACCGGCGCTCTCGGCGTCGTGTTCTTGAGGGCTGCCTGCGCGCGGCAGGGTCGGGTCTGCGTTCCTGGCGATGGCGGGGTAACATTCCGGGCGGTGCGCGGACCGCCTCTGCCGCCCCGTCGGTCGCCGGGCCAGGCGCGCCGTTTCCGCCGCGGGGCCCAGTGGACGGCGCGGCCGGGGCTCCCCCGACGGCTTGCTGTGGAGGGCCGCAGGGCCGCAGGGCCGCCGGGCGCATGTCTGAGGGCACTGTTTCTTTTCTCTCTCCTCCCTCCAGTCAGAATTCCTCCAGGAGTCCAGTCTGGTCCTCGCCAAGCTGCACTACGTGGAAGGAGACTACGACGGCGCGCTCAGCCTCTACGCCCGCGTGGGCCTGGAGGACTGGCCGCTGACGGCCGTGCCCCCGTACCGCCTGCGCATGGCCGCCGACGCCTACGCCACCAAAGGTGAGGCCGCGCCGCCCTCCCGGCGCCTCGGGCCTCCCTGCCCGCGCTGTGCCCCGTGCCCTCGGCGGGCATTGGCCCCGGCCGCTCCTGGCGGGGCAGTGGGGTGGCCGCGCCACAGGCTCCGGGTCATCCTAAGCCTGGCGACGTGGCGTTTCCTCAGAACCGCAGCTCCTCAGCTGGCCTCGCAGGAGAAATATTTCAGTCAAGTTTCCTGATAATTAATCTGCAACTTAAGCAGGGACCGTTCTTGGTGGCTCAGCTGGTGAAGAATCCTCCTAATGCGGGAGACCTGGGTTCGATCCCTGGGTTGAAAAGATCCCCTGGAGAAGGAAAAGGCTGCCCACTCCAGTCTCCTGGCCTGGAGAATTCCATGGACTGAATAGTCCATGGGGTCGCAAAGAGTCAGACACGACTGAGCGACTTTCAGTTCACAGCATATAAACAGGGTTTCCCCACTAGCTCAGCAGTAAAGAATCCACCTGCCAAGAGGGAGACCCGGACTCGATCCCTGGTTGGGAACATTCTCTGGAGGAGGGCACCGCTACCCACTCCAGTATTCTTGCCTGGAGAATTTCATGGACAGAGGAGCCTGGCGGGCTACAGTCCATACAGTCGCAAAGAGTCGGACACAACTGAAGTGACTCAGCTTGCTGGGTTAATTAAGCCTCAGTAGTTGCTGTTTATCTGGGGGCTTAGCGGCTCAGGGCGTAGAAGAGGGAAATGCTGCCCTGTTTGCCACAGAGGACTTTGTAATCTAATCTGAGGGAGCTCAGTCCCATGGGGAAGAGAATGATAAGAAGGTAGGACACGCATGCTATCTGACCTTTCCAAGTTGTCACTTCCTCATGTGTGAAATGGGTATAATCACAACCAGTTCATAGAGTTCTGAGGACAAAGTCACATCATATATGTAAAGCACTTACTAAATGATATTTTGAAACGTTAGCCCCAGACAAAACAGCAAATGGGAAAAGCCAGGCCTGGGTAACAGCTTTTCAAAGGAGAGATGACTGTGGGCCAGCAGGGCCAGGAAGGCTTCCTGGAGGAAGAGGCACACTTAATGGACCTCTAAAGGCCTCGGTAAAAAGGAGACCCTCTGAAGCTGCCCCTCCCCTTCCTGCCATACTGTGGCCACACAGAGGCCCGACTCCCAGGCAGCCTCCCCCTCTCGAACAGCAGTGAGCTGGCCTTCGTGTGCAGCTGCGGTCCGCCTCGGTTGCCCGGTGCGGTGCTGAACAAAGACCCAGCCACAGTGTGCCCACTTGAGAGCTGTGTGACCAGGCGGCATATTCACCCCGTTCCCTGGGGAACCTTGCTCCAGCACGTTTACGTTCCTCTTAATCTTCTCTGCGTCCCTGTGGGCCGTCACTCTGACGGGCGCTGGGGCTGACGGTCCTGCGAGGCCGTCTCAGCGGTTCTGAGGGTCTGCACCACACGGCTGCCCTCCTCTGGTGCTCACCCAGCACCTCACACGCCCCGGGCCCATGGGAGCTGTGTGTGTGTGTGATCTGGGGCCAGGATCAGTACTCTGCAGGAAGAGCAAGGGCCACCTGGCGGTTTCCAGTCACCTGACTGGCCTGGGGCCTGGGGGCTTCTACCCAGGGGCTGGTTTGCCCACTGGGGACGGCGGGCGGCAGGGCTCTGAGGCCTGCTTTAGCACTGAAAGCTCGGGTCCGGAATTGGGCTCTGCCTCAGCCTGGTGGGGCAGACTGTGCTGGTAGCTTAGTCTCACAGCTGCCACCCAAGCGGGCAAGGAGGGCCGCAGTTCGAGACTGGCCCTGGGTGGTGTGTGATGGCGGCAGGCCCCAGCACGACTCCGGGGACATGCTGGCTGGCTCGCAGGAGGAGGGAGGCACTGTCCCTCCCTTCACCAGAGTGAGCCTGGGCTGGAGTCCCGGGCAGGTGCCCCTCGGGTGGGTGGGCACTAGCCCACGCCCCTCCCTCTGCCACCTGCAGGCTGCTGTGCGCGTGGACTGAGCCGCACACTTTCACAGGTCACCTCCACTTTTCCAGGGGCCCCTGAGGTCTGACTCGACCCAGGGTCTCAGCCAGAGCCCGGAATGTCCCTGAACATCCACATCTGCTCTGGCAGCTGTGGCCAGGAGCGGTTTCCCTTGACTGGGTAACGTTAGCCTTGGCTCGTCGGGGATCAGAAACCAACACTGTTCACTTACGAGCACCTCCTCTGGGAGGTGAGTTAATCCTCCAAACCCCTAACTCGATGGGGTGAGGTCACTAGGAATGATACTGGTGCCGACTGTGTGCCGGGCGCTGTGGCCCTAATTTGGGCGTCTCAGCCAAGCCTCACCACCATGCTGTGAGCTGGACATGACTCTTCTTTCCATTTCACAGGTGAGCACACTGAGGCCCAGGGAGGTTGGACAAGCTGCCTGGGGCCCTGCAGCCGGGACTCAGCCTCGGGCCCCTGCTCCTCTGCTGAGTGTCGGGAGGGGGGTCAGACTGCAGGGTGCTCAGCTCCAGAGTCCATGTTCTCAACCACCCTGTTCTGCTGGCATGTGGGTAGGAGTGTGCTTGGGCCAGTAAGGTTTCCACAGGCAGAAAGCGTGCAGGTCCCTGGAGAACCCCCTGGTTTGCACCCACGCCCCTCCTCCCGGCGCCCCCCTCGGGTCCCCCCGCAGCTGCTCGCCCTGTCTCAGGCTCCTGCCTACAAGCCCCAGCCTGCAGGCTCACTCTCCCTGTCTTCTCTGAGACCCTCCAGCGCTCACCCATTCAGAGTCCACCACATTTGACAGTATCGTAGCACAGGAGGTTGGAATCACCTGAACATCATATTGGAACCAGCTGTACTGTTATCAGATCCTCCCTCCAGTCTGTAAATTCCACTCGAGGAAGAAATGTTTTGCTCGAGTGCCATCCTCAGAACCTAGCACGGTATCTGGTGCGTAGTGCTGTTGAACGTGAAAGTGTTATTTGCTCAGTCATGTCCAGCTCTTTGCAACCCATGGACTGTCCTGGTGGCACAGACCACCCACCAGGCTCCTCTGTCCATGGGATTCTCCAGGCAAGAATGCTGGAGTGAATAGTCATTCCCTTCTCCAGAGAATCTTCCCCAACCAGGGGTCGAACCAGGGATCCTGCATTGCAGGCAGATTCTTTACCATCTGAGCCACCAGGGAGTACCCTGGTGCATAGCTGATGCTTAATTATTGACTGAGACTGATGGAAGGTCCCTTGCTCAGGTTTCTCCTGGGCAGGATGCCCATCATGTAATTTAGGTGATTCTGGGCGCCTCTGCTCCTTGCTCTGACGGTCAGATGCGTTTTCTCTGCCCAGTGCTAACACAGTGAGCACATTTCGGTCATTCAGACTCAGTCGCTGCCCGTCATGAGGAATGCCTGTAAGAGCACGCCGGCATCATGCTGACAGAGCCTGGTGTGGATCCTTCCCCGAAGGTTATACAGTTCACTTCATTTCCATGATCAGGGAGCCGCCACGTGGATCTCGGCTCCCCTCCCCTCCCAACTCCTTCCCCCTTTCTCTTAAACCTCAGAAGACAAATGGAGAATGAGAATGAGAGGCATGCAGGAACTCTTCAGCTTCTGGTAGAAGTGGGTTAATCAAGTGAGTAGAGGTCCTTGCTCTGAGTCCAGATTGAGGTGCCACGTGAAATCTCCAAGACACCGAGTGGCCACAGACATTCTTTTGCCAAGTGGAGAGGCTTGGGAACAGTGAACCTTGGGAACAGCCACCCTCTATTTTGGGACTTAGATCTGCTGGACATCGGCTAACTTTCTGCAGCCAGGACAGCGGGGGCTGTAAGTGGCTTGTGTTCGAGAGATGGCCTCTATCAGTAGCCGAGGCACGTGCTCTGCTGCGATAGGGACCACAGGTGCATCGGCTCCAGGGTGAGGGCGGCCCTGGCAGTCCTGCGGGGGAGCGCCTGCTCAGGGCTGGTGGACGGCTGTTCCGCGAGGCTGCTGTTCCCCCCGCTCCCCTAGGGCGCCTCCTCGGCTGGGCGACTGACGACCCCAGCAGGGCGGCGGCCCATGGCAGCCCTGGAGCGCGGAAAGGAGAGAGCCATCTGGGGGAGCAGGAGTGACACCCGTCGGTCCGGCGGTGAGAAGCTCCCACAGAGCCACAGCCACCAGGCTCTTGGGAGAAAGAGACCGGGGACGCGCAAGCCTCTCGTTGGGTGTGTCCGTCAGAGCTGGTCTCTGACGCAGGCAGGACCTGCAGGAGGGTGCAGACAGGAGCCTGTGCCGAGTGAACAAATGCGGGCGCACAGGGCGTGAGTCTGGGCACCGGTGCCCCCGCAGAGGGAGCCTGAGAGTCTGGAAACAGCTGTGTGGGGTTCAGTTTCTTTTCAGATAGCATGGTACCAAAGCAGAGAAGGACTGACCCCCAGATACAAAAGGGGCCTTCACAGCTGTCTCTCATACAAACGTCTTACTTTCCAGTGGGGGAGACCGTGCCAGAGAGGGCAAGGGACTCCCTCGCCTGAGGACACACAGGCAGGGCCAAGAGGGGAGATGTTTCTTGGTAGGAAAGCTTGTCTGGCTGTGTGAAGTCTGTGGCAAGGTGGTGGTGGTTGTTTAGTCACTCAGTCGTGTCTGACTCTTCGTGACCCCATGGACTGTCCGTGGGATTCTCCAGGCCGGAAGACTGCAGTGGGTTGCCATTTCCTTCTCCAGGGGATCTTCCCAACCCAGGGATTGAACCTGGGTCTCCTGCATTGGCAGATGGATTCTTTACCCCTGAGCCACCAGTGCCCAGGTGGAGAATGCGGTTACAGTGCTGGGAGCTACGTGGGGCCTCCTCTGCTTTCTTTGTGCCTGCTTTGTTCCTGGGTTTGAAATTGTTCCTCTGACACGCTGGCTCAGAGTTTGAGGTTTTGGAGGCAGACTTCCAGGTTTGATCTCTAGCTTTGTCACTTACTAGCTTTAGGGTCTTGAGCAAATTACTTTCACCTCACTGGGGCTGGTTTTTTTTTTTTCATCTATAAAATGGAGTTGATAATGGTTTCTACATTATAGGGTTGTTGTAGGGAATGAGTGAACACGTGTAAAGCACTTAGCATCGTGCCTGGCAGATCAACAAAGATTAGCTATTTTCGTTCTCCTGTATCCCCTTAGTTTAAACCCAAATGGACAGATCTCTTCAGCAGCCTCCGGGAACATCCAGCTGTGGAAGAGGGGGAAAGCGCTGTAGGGTATCTGTTTTGTGTGGCCAAGGGTTTGGCTCAGGATGTGGGAGAGCAAGTGAGTCTGGAGGCCTGGAGCGGTGCTTAGGGAGGAAAAACTGCTGATGGCGTCTGAGGGCGGCAGGTGCCAGGGGCCTGGGACACGGGGAGCGGGCACCTAACAGGACTGCTTGATAGGGGGGCCAAGACAGAGTTCCTGCTGCATGTCACCAGTCTCGCTCAGGGCTGACCCAGAAGGTTAGAGGTCTTTAGAGCTGCACCCACATTCGTGGCTTTATCACAAAGGGCCATTCACATGGGGATGGATCGTTTGACTCAAGCAGCCTTCCTTTAAGAGCCAAGAACAGTTTACCGCATTCCCAGATAGCTGTCTTCAGAAGGGACATGCTGAACACGCTGGCTGATAAGAGACTGCAGAGGTGGAGAAACTGTCTCCACTGGGCCCCCGGGGAGGAGGGCGTGTCCCTTCCCCCTAGACCTCCCCTCCTGGGCAGACGCCTTGCCTCCTCTAGAGTCTGCAGACCTCTTGGGCCTCTTGCTTCGCAGAAGTGCAGTGTGATGAGCACAGCTTTGTGGAGGTGGTAACAGAATTATAGACCAGCCTCCCCTTGGAAAAGACCCTGATGCTGGGAAAGACTGAAGGCAAAAAGAGAAGGAGGCGGCAGAGGATGAGATGGTTGGATGGCATCACCGACTCAGTGGGCATGAATTTGAGCAAACTCTGGGAGACAGTGAAGGACAGGGAAGCCTGGCATTCCCCAGTCCATGGGGTCGCAAAGAGTCGGACACAACTCAGTGGCTGAACAACAGCACCACCCCCTTGGGAATGTTACCCCTTCCTCACGTGAGATGGGCCCTCTCTGTACGCTGAGCACTCCATCCTGGGATGCTGCGTCAAGACGGAAAGAAGGTGCTTCCTGTCGGGGGCAGTGCCCAGGGCTATCAACACAAACCTTTAAACGTGGAAAGTCACTCAGTCATGTCTGACTCCCTGCAACCCCGTGGACTGAGCCCACCAGGCTCCTCTGTCCATGGGATTCTCCAGGCAGGAATACTGGAGTGGGCTGTCATTTCCTTCTCCAGGGGCTCTTCCTCACCCAGGGATTGAATCCGGGTCTCCTGCATTGCAGGCAAACTCTACCGTCTGAGCCATCAGGGAAGAGCGATGGGACAGCTGCTGGGACAGGCAGTGAGGAGGGGCTGGTCTGGAGGCCAGGGGTCCATGTCACCCACTCTGTCTGCCCAGCCGGCTGCTCAGCAGACCCAGTGAGTGAGCGTGCTTTACTCACAGAGAGGATGGAGGCAGAAGTGCCGACCTGAGTCTGCAGCTACAACATCCCAGAAGGCCAGAGCCGCGCTGCAGCCATGTGCAGAGGGTAGAGGGTAGACCCAGGCTTCAGGGACTCACGCTCTTTGTGAGTGTCAGTCTCAGCCAGGCTCTCACTGCCCCACCCTTGCACCCTCGATGCCATTCCGGTGGCCAGTGGCGTGCCCTGGAGCTGGCTCAGGACCCTCAGGGAGGCTGTGATGAAGAGGGTGGGCCCTGCAGGGCACGCGAGGGGGTGTCCCCCAGGCAGCACAGCAGTGGCCCCTCTGAGGATGAGCCTCTTTCTCATCAAAGAGCCGGGCTCCTTGTGGCGTTGTCTCCTGGAGGCGATCCCTACAGGGGAAGAGGGGAAGCGACAGCTGGGGGGGGCGGGGAGCCAGGTGTCACGGGCTCCCCTGGGGGCTCAGATGGTAGAGAATCCGCCTGCAGTGCGGGAGACCTGGATTCAATCCCTGGGTCGGGCAGATCTCCTGGAGGAGGGCATGGCAACCCACTCCAGTATCCTTAGAGCCTGGCGGGCTACAGTCCTGACTGTCACAAAGCATGTCAGTGACTTAATACTTTGCAGGCGACTGCTCTGTGACAGTCACTGTGCAGATGGCCTTGGGACCAGACCACACAGGCGGCCTCCAGGGATGGTGGAGGGCTCAGGGGGAAGAAGGCCTTGCCTGTGCTGGGTTCAGGGTTAGAGCCAGAGCCGGGCAGTGGGAACTGCACTAAGCCTCGCTACTCCCGTATCTCGAGACCTTTCTCACGGCCGCAGCCATCTCAGGGTTCTGCAGCCGTGAGAGGTGGGGGTTCCTGTTGGATTACCATTTACTGAGCCCTCCCAGAGCCTGCGGTAGTCTGACCTGGAGAATCCCATGGACAGAGGAGCCTGGTGGGCTACAGTCCATGGGGTTGTGAAGAGTCGGACACGACTGAGTGACTCATACCTTCACTTTCCCAAGAGCCAGGCGAACTGTCTGCAGGCTTTCCCGCTTGAGGGCGTTGCATCTTGAGACCAGTCCTGTGCTGTAGGGGTGGTGTTCTCTGCAGAGAGGGCTGAAAGCTCGCATTTCAGAGGTGAGGTGGGATTCAAATCCAGGCCTGGGGACTCCGGAATCCAGACTATTTCTGCTGTATCGAGCCGCCCTTCAGTTGGCCTAGGGATGTCACTGAGGGAATTGTGTCAGCTCACCTGCTCACCCTAGAGGCTGTTCTGCAGTTCTTCAGCATTTCATCAAAGTCCCACTTCTCTTATCTACACAGTGGAGACAGCGATACTCTGACAAGAATACTGAGAAGAATGAATAAGACACCATGAGGAAGGGCTTTGACATATTGACCTGAGGTCAACAGAAGGTCTGACCCCAGGTGTCCTGTGATACCCTCCCCTCCGCCCTGCCTGCCTCGGTGGTGATGCTTTTGTCTGTCTTGAGGTTGACCTTCTGCCTCTTCCCCAGGATTTTACTTTATTATTCCCCTTAGTACAGACAAGACACGTGAGCATTATATAAAAATAAGAAATACAGACCAGTCAAAAGAACGTTAAAATATCCATCACCCTGTCCACCCAGAGCCAACCTTCGCTGATACTTTAGTGTTTCCTTCCAGGTCGTCTCCATACACATCACGTGTGGCGTTTTCTTTTCTTTTATAAAATGAGATTTTATCACATACACTGCTTTGTGACCTGCCGTCACTCTGTGACAACAGATACATTTCTGCAGTATCTTAGCAGCTGTACAGCATTTCATTCTATGGATAAGCTAGAATATATTTAACCGAGAAAGTCTCTATTTTTGGCTGCGTAGGTTGTTTTCAGCTTTTCTCGGCTGCATGTGAGGCTGTGGTGAACGCCCTCTCAGCCTGGTTACTGTGCTCGTCCTCAACGGTCGTCCTGGGAGAGGTTTCTAGAAGTGGGGCTTCTGGGTCAGGAGAGAAGTATTTCCAGACTGTCCTGCGGAACAGCTGTGCCCGTGTGCTTTCTACCTGCGCTGTGTGGGGCCAGCTGCCTTTCATTCTGACCTTTGATCTGAAAACAAACATTATTCTTCAGTTGTATGTCGGCTATAGGCTATGTGGCAAATTAAGAAAAATATAGAGCAGAAAATAAAACCAGTCATCTTACTGCTGCTTGACTTAGTTGATAATGACGTATGTTTAAAAGATATATAGACAGATAGATATTTATCTCTATCTTTAAATAAGTATGATTTATGTGCCGTGCTGTGCTAAGTCACTTCAGTCATCTGACTCTGTGACCCCATGGACTGTAGCCGCCAGACTCCTCTATCCATGAGATTCTGCAGGCAAGAATCCTGGAGTGGGGTGCCATGCCCTCTTGAGGAGATCTTCCCGACCCAGGGACTGAAGCCACATCTCTTAGGTCTCCTGCATTGAGAGGCAGGTTCTTTACCACTAGTGCAACCTAGGAAGCCCATAAAATTTATAAATATATTTATATTTGGTACACAGTTAGGATTGTGCCATATATACTATTTTATATTCTGCTTTTTTCACTGTATGTATGTATGTGTGCACATGACAGTTATTTTCCCATGTCATTAAACATTTTTGAAAACAGTTTTTAAAGGTTGCACAGGGGCGTGTATGCCGTAGGCATAGTTTTGAACCAACTGCCTGTGGACCCTCGGTGTTATTTCAGTTTTTCATATTACAAATATGCTCTACAGCTTTCTGGAAAAATAACTTTATTGAGATATAATTTACATCCCATAAAATACAACCTTTTATAGTGTACAATTCAGTGGTTCAGAGATGTGTAACAATCACCACAGTCAGTTTGAGGACATTTTCATCACCCCAGAAGAAATCAGTGCTCAGTAACAGTCACTTCCATTATCTGATTAATCACCGAACCCCCAGGCACGTGCTGTGCTTACTCACTCAGCTGTGTCTGACTCTTCCCGACCCCATGGACTGTAGCCCACCAGGCTCCTCTGTCCATGGGATTCTCCAGGCAAGAATCCTGGAGTGGGTTGCCATGCCCTCTTCCAGGGGATCTTCCCAACCCACAGATCGAACTGTGGTCTCCCGAATTGCAGGCAGATTCTTAACCGCCTAGCCACCAGGGAAGCTCAAGAATACTGGAATGGGTAGCCTATCCCTTCTCCATGGGATCTTCCTGACCCAGAAATTGAACCGGGGTCTCCTGCATTGCAGGCAGATTCTTTACCAGCTGAGCTACCAGGAACCACCCCCCACTCCCAGACATAGTCAGTCACCAAGCTGCTTTTTCTCTATAGATTTGTCTCTTCTAGACATTTTAGATAAGTGGGACGTCGAAACTGTGATGTTTTGTGTCTGGCTTCTTTCACTCAGCGTGCTTCCAGGGATCTCACGTTACAGCGTGTGTCACTCCTTTTTACGGCTGAGAAACACCCCATTGTGTAAATATGCCGCATTTACATTTTGTTAACCCACGCGGAGTTGATGGATGTGAAGTTGCCCCTTCTCTCTAGCTGTTATCAGTAATGCTGCTGGGAACATTTGTGTACCAAATTTGGGGTAGATACACGTGTTCATTGCTCTTGGGTATATACTTAGGAGTGAAATTACTGGGCCATGTGATAAGTCTGTGCTTAACTTTTTTGAGGAACTTCAAACTGTCTTCCAAAGAGAGCTGAGAGCTGTATTCCTCTGAAAGGTCCTAGTTTCTCCCCGTCCTTGTCAACCCTCTCTGTTCTTTTGATCACAGTTGTCCTAGTTAGTGTGTAGGTGAAGTGGCACCTCATGGTGGTTTTTGTTTCCCTAACGACTAGTGACGTTGAATAATTTTCTCGTTCTTATTGGCCATTTGTGTATCTTTTTTGGAAAAATATCTTTTTAGATCCTGTGTCCATCTTAAAAGTGGGTAATTTGTTGTTGTCTTATTATTGAGTTATCATAGCTCTTATATAGTCTAGGTACAAGTCCCTGTATATTTATATAGCTTTAAGATGTTTTCTCCCATTCTGTAGGTTATCTGTTTACCTTCTTGATGGTGTCCTTTGAAATGTAAAAGTTTAAGTTTTGATTCATTTTTTTTTTTTTTCTTTTGGAGCCCCATTTATTTGTGTTTGAAATATGTGACCTTTCTTCTAACTTGTGGTCTTAAACTTCTGTTTTACAAAACCCAAAAGGAAAATCCAGAAGAAACCAACAGCAGAGGTTATATCAAATAAGAGTAACACACAAAGCTGTATTAAGATGAATTAAAGCCGACATTAAAACTGCAGAACTTGTTTGTTACTTGTTGGATCCAGCCCTACACTAGGAGTTAGGTAATATATACAATTATTTTCAAGTAGATTACCTTATGTTGCTCTAACACATTCTTTTCATCAGTGCACTGTTAAACTAATCAAAAACTCTACACATGTATATTCCCTTACAATAGCAGCACACACTACCGCTACCTGCAAAGCCATCACTCTCAAATAAGCATAGTGAGTAAAAGGAAATAAAAAGCAGAGGAGTAACATATTAAGGAGAAATAATGGGAATTAGAAGGTTCATGCAGTTCAGCTCTTTTTAATCAGCCAGCCAGTTTGCTAGCAACAAGAGATGGTTTCCGTTGAGGAAGGCCCTGTGGAGTGGGAGTGTGGTCACCAGTGACCTCTGTCTTATCCGGGGTTGCAGTAGGACGCTGCTTGGACTAGTTCTTCACTCATGACAGAAGCCTGAAAGCACTTTCCAGACCGAATGCCTTTAAGAGTTTATTACGTAGCTCTGTAGTAAGTTTTAAGATAGGGAAGTATGAGTCCTCCAACTTTGTTATTCTTCCCAAGACTGTTTTGGCTTTTCTGGGTCCCTTGTATTTCCATATAAATTTTAGACTCAAATAGTCAATTACTGTGGCAAAAAAAAGCTTGCTGGGAATTTGATAAAGATTATGTTGGATTTGATAAGGATTATGTTGAATCTGTAGATCAATTTGAGGAATATTGCTGTCTTAACAATATTAGGTCTTCCAATCCATGAACATGGAATGTCATCTTTAATTTCCTTTAACAATGTTTTTTAGTTTTTGGTGTGAAGGCAATGGCAACCCATTCCAGTACTCTTGCCTGGAAAATATCATGGACGGAGGAGCCTGGTAGGCTGCAGTCCATGGGGTCGCTAGGAGTCGGACACGACTCAGCAACTTCACTTTCACGCACTGGAGAAAGAAATGGCAACCTACTCCAGTATTCTTGCCTGGAGAATCCCAGGGATGGGGGAGCCTGCTGGGCTGCTGTCTATGGGGTTGCACAGAGTTGGACACAACTGAATCGACTTAGCAGCAGCAGCAGCAGTTTTTGGTGCACAAGCCTTACATTCCTTTTTTAAAATTTATTCCCAGGTCTTATTCTTTTGGATGCTATCATAAATGGAATTGTTTTCTTAGTTTAAGTTTCAGAATGTTCATTGCTAGTGTATAGAATACGCAACTGACTCTTGTATATTGATCTTTTATCCTATAACCTTGCTGTACTCATTTATTAGCTCATAATTTTTATGGATTCTTTAGGCTTTTCCATAAATATGTCATCTGTAAATAGGGTAGTTTTACTTCTTCCTTTCCAATCTGAATGTCTTTTTATTTATTTTTTATTGCCAAATTGCATTAGCTGGAACCTCTAGTACAGTGTTGAATAGAAGTAACCAGAGCAGAGATCTTTGTCATAGGGTGAAACCTTTCAGTCTTCACAAGTAAGTACTATGTTAGCTGTGGGTTTTTCATAAATGGCCTTTATCAGGTTGAAGAACTATTTCCGGTTTGTGGAGTATCTTTATTATAAAAGGACGTTAGATTTTGTCACCTGCTTTTTCTACTGAAATAACTGTAACTCCTGTGCCTTATTCTCCTACTGTGCTCTGTGCTCACTCACTCCGTCGTGTCCGACGCTCCGACCTACAGCCCACCAGACTCCTCTGTCCACGGGATGTTTCAGGCAGGAATACTGGAGTGGGTTGCCGTTTTCCTCCTCCAGGGAATCTCCCAGACCCAGAGATCGAATGTGGATCTCCTGCACTGTGGGCGGATCTTTACCTGATGAACCATCAGGGAAGCCCCACTCTTCCACTCGGCTGGATTGTATAGATTGACTGTCGTATGTTAAAGCCAACCTTGCATTCCTGGAGTAAGTCCCGCTTGGTCGTAATCTAGAATCCTTTTTATGTGTTGCGGATTTGGTGCACTAACATTTTGTTGAGGATTTTTAATCTGTATTCATCCTGGTCAGAAAGGAATGCTCTTCAGCCAGTTATCATTTTCAGGGTGGATGCCTGTGAAGAGTCTCTATTTTCTTCTACAATAATATCTTGAGTAACCTGGATGGACTTAGATGTCATCATACTGAGTGAAGTAAGTCAGACAGAGAAGGAGAAATATGGTATGACATCCCTTATATGCATAATATAAAAAGATATTATACAAGTGAACTTTTTTACAAAAGAGAAACAGACTCACAGACTTAGAGAACAAACTTACGGTTGCCGGGGGGAGACTGGGGAGATGGGCTAATTAGGGGGTTTGGGACGGACACGTACACACGGCTGTGTTTAAATGGATCACCAACAAGGCCTACTGTAGAGCCCAGGGAACTCGGCTCAATGTTACGTGGCAGCCCGGATGGGAGAGGAGTTTGGGGAGAATGGACATGTATAGGTATGGCTGAGTCCCTCTGCTCTCCACCTGAAGCTATCACAGCGTTGTTAATCAGCTATACTCCGATATAAAATGTTATAAGAGAATAATCATAACACCTTGAGTAGCAGTTCACCCCATGTGACAATGTGAACTCAGTACATGTGGTAGCCAAGGGAAGCAGGACTACCTATATTTGCAGGTGATTAGCAAAATCAGCCTGGTGGATGGGTCCTAGTTTTTCCTGCTAGGAAACTGTCAGCCACTTCCAGGTTGTGAGCAGGAGGAATGACTTAATTAAGTTCATGAGCAAGAAAGATTTTTCTGGCACATAGTGGAAAACAGATTAGAAGGAATTAAAGATGATGAGGAAGGAGAATGGTTGGGGAGGTGAGCTGGCTTTGGGTTCTGCGTTTCAGGGGGCTTGACTTCTGGAGGCTGTTGCCAGGTGCCTGGACTCCGCCAGCAGAAACCACTGGCAGGAAATTAGAGGGCGAGAGGAAGGAGGAGCCAGGGTATTTTTTTTTCCCTTTCCGCCTCAGGCAGCACCTTTGACAGCAACTGTATCTCTTCAGTTGTTCCCGCTGCAGCCAGACAAACCTCTCCTCTGCGGTTTCAGCTCCCACCAGGGAGGTTCCACTTCCTTCTGTCTCCCACCCAGCAGCCCAGCTTCTCCACTCTAACTCCGCCTCCTCCTGCACTTCTGTCTAGCCCTGGGATGTTCGTGCCTTTCTGTTGTTGCAGAATTTGGGGATGCCATGCCATCCTGTTTGGCTTCTCATCCCTTTCACCCCTTAGGCAGACAGTTCCATACATTAAATCTCCTTTATCTGAAAGAACTAGAGTTGACTCCTTTGTCCTAGCTGACAGTGCAAAAACCTGAATTGCAGTAGGCCATGGAGGTGGTATGTGTGCTGTGTGGTTGAGGAAGGAATTGAGATGACTGTGAGATTTGTCGCTTAGCTCTCTGGGCAGGTAATGCTGCTGTTCAACCAGGTGAGGATCACAGAGGAGCTGCCAGTCTTCCTAGGAGGGTGGGGTGAAGATACTGGGGTGCAGGTGAGCACCGTGCTACCTCTGTGACCACAAGTGGGTGCTGTGCAGGGACCCATCCTTTCTGGGGCTGCCGCTCTCAGCATGAGGGTCTCCAGGCTTTTGGTTTGTTGACTCCGGGACGGACTGTATGTACATTTGGTTACAACCCAGGAGTTCAGGGGACCACCAAGAGTGAGGCAGGCACGCTGTCCAACATGCAACAGGGGAGCTGAACGTACAGGCAGCGTGCCTACCAGGGCTCGGCTTACAGAGGGAGAAGGGACGCAGGTGACAGCCAACTTTCCCCTGGGTTTGACCTAAAACATGCAACCATTTGTACATCTGCGGCAGATTTAATCCTTAAGTAGGTCGAAGTTAAAATGTGATGGAGGCTGTACGCAGCCCGAGGTTGAATGCACCATGGAAAACCCCACACTGCGGGCATCGGGAGTGGACAGCACCCCCTCCCCCCATTGTTCCCTTCTTCCTTCCTGTTGAAGCTCCAGCTCTGGATGAGTTCTGCTGACCAGGACGGGTCTAGGCCGGGCGTGCATTTGCCCGGTCCTGGAGGCTGGGTCCAGGTCGTGCTCCGTCCCACCCACACTCTGCTCCCCTGCCTGCCGGCTGCCCGCCCACCTGCCTCCCTCTGCCGGGCTCATTCCCACCTCCGCTCGGCTTTCCCCTCCGGCCTGGAGTCTCCCTCGCTGACAGCCTCTCCAGCGCCATCATCCACTTGAGCCCTCTCCTTCCTCTGATTCCACCTCTATTTCTAGTGAACACCATCCAGCTTGGCATTCCGTTTTTGTTTAATTATTTAACATCTGTCACGTGCCTCTCTCAGACTATGACTGCATGATTAATGAACTCACTCAACCAGCAAATATGCAAGTGCCTGCTCTGGGGTGGGCCCTGGGCTGGGCCAGGTCTAGGCTGCTGGCTGCAGATGCCAGCACGTGTGCCAGGGTCCCTGCTTGCCACAGTGATGGGATGGTTCTCTACATATTTCCCCTGGCATCCAGGACCATGCTGTAGAAGATAAAATCCACCTAAGTAACCAAAGTTTCTTAAGCAGAAGTGCAATGTTTTTAGTGTGTTCTGAAATGCTCTCCATTTTAAAGAAAATAGATTTTGGTTTGGGCCTGCTATAATACAAATAATCTTGTCTCTAACTCCTCTTCTACCCATGCTCACCTTCAGGTGGAATTATCTGTTTGTAAACTGTCTTTCAGTTTGTTGGGCTCTGAAGACCCCATCTCCCTGGGCTCCTTATTTTGAAACCCAGGGACTCTTTGGGCCTCCTTAATGCAGTCTTCTCCCCTGCAGTGCATGCCAGTTGCTGTATTTTTCATTCTTAGGACTTGGGTCCTTATTTCTAGGATCCCTTTGAGGCTAGCCAGGTTATAAAAGATCATGAGGTCCAGGCCTCCATTTAGTATTTTAAAACCAGGACTCCTGACTCCTAGCACAGTGCTCATGCCGCCACAGCCCGTCCCTTGGCTTCCATCATTTCCAAGCCCCGTCTGGTGTTCATTTTCTTCCCCCAAATGTTCCTGATGCTTTGGGAATGAAAAAAGCATCCATATTTGGAAAGCTCGGAGCTCTCTGGGGGCGGGAGCAGAGCAGACTGTACTGCCGAGGGGAGGGTGTCAGAGCTGGCTCTGCCAGCTCCCCGCCTCCCCACACCCCGTCCCCCTGGGACCAGTGCAGCAGAGGAAGCTGCGCTGGACCCTGGCTGGGCCACCCCTGCCCAGTCCCTTGACCCATGAGCCAGAGACCTGTGTCTGCCCTGCAGGGCACGGTGCAGTCTTGCAAGACAGGGAGAGGGACTCGGGTGTGTTAAGCTCCTACTATGTGCCAGGTTCTGGAGTAACAGTAGTCAGTTATTAGTAATTACAGCATTTTTAGGGGCTTCCCAGGTGGCTCAGTGGTAAAGAATCCGCCTGCTAATGGAGGGGCTGTGGGTTCGATCCCTGGTGGGGAAGATCCCTGGAGGAGGAAATGGCAACCCACTCCAGTATTCTTGCCTGGAGAATCCCACGGACAGAGGAGCCTGGGGTACAGTCTCTGGGGTCGCAAAGAGTCGGACACGACTGAGGGGACTGAGCACGCACAGCGTTCTTAAAAAACCTTCCAGACACCCTCCAAGCACCTGCCCCCAAAGCCCTTACGCGGTGCCGCCCCAGTTAAGAGACGGACTAAAAGGCGAACCCTCTGCTTCCGCCCCGGTTCTTCCCCCCCTTGCCCTCAGGCGCTTGCCTTGTGGACCGGGCCGGTACCTCGTTTGTGCAGGACCCCCAGGAGCAGAGACGACGCCCCGAGCAAGGCCGCCTTCCCCGGGGCGCCGGGAGGGGCCCCCAGGCCTGGTGGGACGTTGCAGGGGGTCCTGGAGAACAGCCCGCGCCCTGAACGGCAGGGACGACACTCGGGCTTCCGACCGAACAGCAGCTTTCTTGGGTGCCGTGGCCACGTGAGGGGCTCGGAACTCGACGTCAGGCTCGGGAGCGGGTGCCTCAGGCGCCGTCGCGGCGCGAGGCGGGCCCCTCTCGCCGGGGCGCCGGGCGATCCTCCCGCCGCCGCCAGGGGGCGCGGAGTCGCGCGCGCCCGGACTTGCGCATGCGCGGGCCCCTCTCGCCGGGGGAGCCGGGCGGTCCCCCCCGCCGCCAGGGGGCGCGGAGCCGCGTGCGCCGAGGCCCGCGCATGCGCGGACCCGCCGCGGCCTCGCCGCCGCGCGGGGCGTTCTGGGTCTTGCACGCGCTCGCTGGCCGCCTCTGCTAACCTGGGGCAGGCGAGCCTCCCGCCGGGCTCGGGGGCCGCTCCTCGGGACCGTGCCTCGTGTGGGCGACTCCCCCAGGCCTCGGGCGTCCTCCGCCGCCCTCTGCGGTCCCGCGTCCACAGGGAGCCCCGCAGGGGGCTCGGGACGTTGAACAGGGGTGCAGGCACCCCTGGGAAGGAGCGCGGAGTTGCGGGGGTGCGTTCTGGGCGGGGAGGGTTAGCAGGAGTGGACAGACCCCAGTTCTTCAGGACTGGAAGCCCCTGGTGATAAAGACGCCCACGGAGGACTTTCTTAGTCTTTGCTCGTAGATGAACCGCGTCTGGAGGTGGCAGAACCTGACCCTGATCTGTAGGGCCGGGGTGTGCGCTTGTGACTGGGGCCTCCTAGGTGTCCTGCAGCCAGAGGCGGACCCGTCACACTGGGGAGGCCCTTCCTGCCTGGCAGGAGGGTTCTGTGCCTGCGGGGCCGGTCCCCGCGCCTGTGAACTCACCCTGGAGCCGAGCTCTCTCTGCCAGTGCTGTGTGACCTGGGGCGGATAATGCACCCTCTCTGAGCCCGGGCCTCCCAGGTGCTGGTGGTGAAAAGAAAAATCCGCCTCCCAATTGAGGAGACAGGAGACCCACGTTGGATCCCTGGGTCGGGAAGATTCCCTGGAAGAAGGCATGGCACCCCACTCCGGTATTCTTGCCTGGAGGGCTACAGTCCGTGGGGTCACAAAGAGTCAACACGACTGAACACACACACTCTGAGCCTGAACGTCTTGTCTGCAGAGTAAGGAGAGGAGAGAAGATAGGGGTTCAGTTTTTCCTCTTCAGAAGCTGCTGCTTATTGTTTTGAAGTCTTGAGATCTCTTCAGGGGCGGTGAAAAACAGTTCAATAGGAAACTATCCTTGAGTGGAGAGAAGTGGGCGGCAAAGTGGGGGTCTGGGGGTCCTTGTGGAACAGTTTAGTCCATGTGCAAGCTCCAGAAAATGTGGGAGCACGGGTGTGAGATTGGGGGCGCTGTGAGGCCATGTCCTGCTGCGGACCTGCCGTGTAAGCTGTCGGGAGCGGGTTATCCTGTCGCGGTGCCCCCTCAGGCCTCCTCCCACCTAGAATTAATGATTCTGCGAGTCCTGGGAGGCTGGATGCCACACATCTCAGGTTGCAAGTCAAAGCTTCCTGTTTATATTTAGATGGTGTAAGAAGAGTAAGAGCCCTTTTATTGCTGCTGACCCATATTCACATTTAACGTTGGTTGTGTTGATTGACTCCTCATTGGTTCTTATTTGGGGAACAAATGGAGACTGAAGGAGTCCAAAGAAAGTCGGGGCTTAGTTGAAGGCACGCTGAGGTGCTCATACTTAGTTCTTCTGATACCGTGTCTGCCTCAGTAACTGTACTTTTTACCTTGTGGTGGGGCTTCTCAAGGGGGAGAACTGGTCCTGCTCTGTGAAGCCCAGCCGTGGTGCCTAGAGAGAACCTCTGGGATGGAGAAAGGGAAGGCGCAGCAGTTCACTGGCCCCTTGTGTTCCTTGCTGTGGTTAGGGCTACACTTTGTGCTGTAGGGATCCCCTAAGGAGGACGCATCCACTCTTCTTACGAAAGAAACTGGGACCAAGACCAAAGTTGATGTAGCATCATGTATTAACAATGGAGGAGGAAATGGCAACCCACTCCAGTGTTCTTGCCTGGAAAATTCCATGGACAGAAGAGCCTGGCGGGCAACAGTCCATGGGGTTGCAGAGAGTCGGACATGTCTGAGCAGCTGAGCACATACCCAAGTGTATTAGCAAGACCGAGGGTCTGTGCTAGTGTGTTAACTATGCTTGATTCCCAGTGGTGGGGATGCAGTTGATTGCCACTGTCTTCTCAATGCTTTTCTGTATTTTACAGACACTCCTCAGAACGTTGAGGGGGATTGCTGTTCTCCCCAGGAAAGATGCTTAGTTGATAATAATAATTACTATTTGTCAATAGTAGCCCAGACTGGGCTAACCTCATAATAATCAATTAGAGCAAATGCTTTTATTTTCATCTGCTTGTTGAGGAAACAGAGGCCCCAAGAGATTGAGGAAGTTGCTCAAAGTCACAGAGCTAGAAAATGGAGAAGCAAGGGTTTGAATCCAGGTCCGTCTAATTATGTATTTTCATGCATTTTTCATGTTTTTGTATTTTCACTTATTTTACCCAGCATATTGGTTGTAGGTCATAGTTTGTGATTTTGGGTACAAAGATTAGAAGTGTTACAAGGAAACATAGGAGTACCCCTTGACCTACCAATTCTATTTAAGGTATATATTCAAGAGATGTTAAAACGTATGTCCATACAACAGCCAGTACATGAATATTCATAGCAGCGTAATTCATAATATCCAAAAAGCGTAAAGAACCCAAGTGTTGGTCCCCTGATGAATAGGTAAATGAAATGTGTTACCTACATACAGTGGAATATTAGTCAACCATGAAGACTGAAGCATGCTGTGTTGTGGAGCTAGCTAGAAATGGAAGTTGTACGGTATCGGGAATGCAGTAAATGTCACTAAATTGTTCACGTTAAAATGGTTCATTTCATGTCATGTGAATTTCCCCTGTTTGAAAAAAAGGAATGAAGTGTTGATATATGCTACAGTGGTGCCCCTAGTGATAAAGAACCCACCTGCCAATGCAGGAGATGTCAGAGCCATGAGTTCAGTCCCTGGGTTGGGAAGATCCCCTGGAGGAGGGCACGGCAACCCACTCCAGTATTCTTGCCTGGGAAATCCCATGGACAGAGGAGCCTGGCGGGCTACAGTCCATGGGGTCGCAGAGAGCCGGACACAAGTGAAGTGACTTCGCATGCATGTTGCAGTGTGCTGTGTTGTGCTCAGTTGCTAAATTGTATCTGGCTCTTTGTGACCCTGCGGACTGTATTATTGTGGAAACTGTGCGGAAACCCTCTCTACACCTGGAGCTTGTCTTGCGTTGTGTTGAGTTGAACAACCTGTGGGAACCCAGTTGTTCTAGAGGTGAGAATGCACGGCCAGCAGCCTGGAGCCAGAACTTGCTTTGAGAACCTCGAATCTCTTTTCCTGAGTTACTTCTCAACCTTGGAAACTGAGATGCCTTCAAATTGTCCTGCTGCCTTTGAAGTCCTTGCCACAGACACGGTATTGTAGTGAGGTTTTTCTGGTCCTTCCAGTTATAAACTCCTCCGTGGGTCATGTTACAGCAAAGCCCCGGAGCGTGCCTGGCCCCAGCCTGGCTTCAGAGATGCGGTTAAGGTAAACGAGGAAACGGTGCCTAGTGCTGTAGTACATGGTGCCCATAATTATATTTTATAGCCTTTTACTGTGTTGCTTCACTTCATAAGAAGTTAATTCCCTGTTCATGTTAATCGATTAAAAAAAGAAAACTTGTTTTGGCTGTTAGTCCTGCAGAGTCGTCGGCTCAAGATGGGGTTCTAGTAACTCAGCCCTCGCGGCGTAGATGGGGCCCGGGAGCCCAGTGATGCAGGGATGCGCCTCGTTGTTCACTTGCCGAGTCATGTCCGGCTCTTTGTGACCCGTGGACTGCAGCGCGCCAGGCTTCCCTGGCCCTCACTGTCTCCTGGAGTGTGCCCGAGTCCCTGCCCGTTGCGTTGGCGATGCCGTCCCGCCAGCTCATCCTCGGTTGCCCGCTTCTCCTTCTAGGTGAGGAGGACTCACCTAGGGTGACGCGGCTCCTTGTGGGAGAGGAAAGCCTGCCCTGTGGTTCAGTTTGTAGGCCTTTACCGTTTGAAACTCATTTTTAATGTCACCGCTATTATCGGACACTGAAGATGCTGTCAGCAGCTCAGTGAGACAGAATGTTATGAGCAGAGTTTTGTGGTCGGATGAACCAGGGGTTGAAACTTGGCTTTATCGTTTACTTGGTGTGGACTCTAAGTTCAATCTTATCTAAAAAGTGTTACTAACACCTTCCTTGCAAAGGTGGCCTGGAGGATTTTAAGTGGTGTGTGTCAAACCCCAGGCATAGTGCTGGATGTTGAGTAAGGCCTTGATAAACGAACCTGTATTATTGTGAAAACTGTGCAGTCTTGCATGCCAGGATCAGGCTCGTAGCTAAGGGATCTCAAATTTAGACAGTCCTGAAAGAATTGGGGAGGGTTAACCCCTCAGTGATCAGTGGATTTCTTTTGGCATTGAGAAGTGTAGCTGTCCACTTCCTCAGCCAAACTTTTGGGGATGTACAGCACTTGAGGAGAAAAATTGGAGCTCCTTTTCAGAGGTGATGAAACCTTGGTGTGGAAGGAAACAAAGGACAGAGTCTGTTTTGCCATATGATGCTGTGAAAGTGCTGCACTCAGTATGCCAGCAAATTTGGAAAACTCGGCAGTGGTCACAGGCCTGGAAAAGGTCAATTTTCATTCAAATCCCAAAGGAGTGCAGTGCCAAACAATGTTCAAACTACTGCACAGTCTCACTCATTTCACATGCTAGCAAGATAATGATCAAAATCATTCAAAGTAGGGTTCAAAAGTACATGAACCGAGAACTTCCAGATATACTAGCTGGATTTAGACAAGGTAGAGGAACCAGAGATCAAATTTCCAACACCCATTGGATCATAGAAAAAGCAAGAGAATTCCTGAAAAATATCTACTTCTACTTCACTGACTACTCCAAAGCCTTTGACTGTGTGGATCACAACAAAATGGAAAATTCTTAAAGAGGTGGGAATTCCAGACCACCTTACCTGCCTCCTGAGAAACCTGTATGCAGGTCAAGAAGCAACAGTTAGAACTAGACATGGAACAACAGACTGGTTCTAAATTGGGAAAGGAGTACATCAAGGCTGTATATTGTCACCCTGCTTATTTAACTTATATGCTGAGTACATTATGTGAAATGCCAGGCTGGATGAAGCTCAAGCTGGAATCAATATTTCTGGGAAAAAATATCAATAAGCTCAGATACGCAGATGACACCACCCTAATGGCAGAAAGTGAAGAGGAACTAAAGAGCCTCTTGAAGAAGGTAAAAGAGGAGAGTGAAAAAGCTGGCTGAAAGCTGAACATTCAAAAAACTAAGATCATGGCATCCGATTCCATCACTTTATGGCAAAGAGATGGGGAAACAATGGAAACAGTGACAGACTTTATTTTCTTGGGCTCCAGAAATCACTGCAGATGGCGACTGCAGGCGTGAAATTAAAAGACGCTTTCTCCTTGGAAGAAAAGCTGACACACCTAGACAGTGTATTAAAAAGCAGAGACATCAGTTTGCTGACCAAGGCCTGTATAGTCAAAGCTCTGGGTTTTCCAGTAGTCATGTACAGATGTGAGAGTTGGACCATGGAGAAGGTTGAGTCCTCAAGAAGTGATGATTTTGAACTGTGGTGCTGACTCCTGAGAGTCCCTTGGACAGTCAATCCTAAAGGAAATCAATCCTGAATATTCATTGGAAGGACCGATGCTGAAGCTGAAGCTCCAGTACTTTGGCCACCTGATCCGAAGAGCCGACTCATTGGAAAAGACCCTGGTGCTGGGAAGGATGAAGGCAGGAGGAGAAGGGGACAACAGAGGATGAGATGGCTGGATGGCATCACCGACTCAATGGACATGAGTTTGAGTAAACTCCGGGAGTTGGTGATGGACAGGGAGGCCTGGCGTGCTGCGGTTCATGGGGTCGCAAAGAGTCGGACATGACTGAGTGAACAACAACAAAGATGCACCTAAATAGAGCTATTTGGAGGCTGAACACATTTGAGCTTTGAAGCATCCAGGGTTCTCGGCTGCCTCTCACTACCTGATGCCCCTTCCCAACCATGATGGCCCACTCTCCCTGACGTTCGCACAGCACCTTTGCTTCCTACAGCCCACCCTGCCTCAGATGCTTCAAACGTCATCTGGGGCAGGGTGCACTTGCCCCGGCTCAGGGGCTCCGTTGTAATCTCAGTTCTGGCCCCTGTGCAGACCTTAAGCAAGCCAGGGAGCTCCTGTTTCTTTTCCCACAAGATTGGGAGGAGGATGGTACCCATTGCACAGGCTAATGCTTGTTCAAGAGCTTTGAAGCAGTCAGGTGTGACCTAGATGAATTTATTGTCACCAGTTTAATCAAAATATGTTACCCTTTACGGAAAGGAACTTTCAGAATCAGAAGTGAGCCCCTCTGTGGGAATTTCCCACAGGGAAGGGAGATGAATTTTGGGTCCAGTGGCTACTCAGTATTCTGTTTTTTTCAAGCCTAAGGACTTATTTACTTATTTTTTGTCTTTTAATTAGTTAATCATTTGGCTGTGCTGAGTCTTCGTTGCTGCTTGCAGGCTTTCTCTAGTTGCAGTGCAAGGGCTTCTATTGCGGTGGCTTCTCTTGCGGAGCATGGGCTCTAGGGTGCATGGGTTCATAGGTGCAGCTCTCGGTTCTAGAGGGCAGGTTAATAGTCGTGGCACATGGGCTTAGTTGTCCCGTGGCATGTAGGATCTCCCTGGACTAGCGATCAAACCCATGTGTCCTGCATTGGCAAGTGGATTCTTAACTACTGGACCACCAGGGAAATCCTACTTAGCATTCTTTAAATCGCAGCACATAGTCAGCCACTTTTTTTCCCCCATGCTTTAAAGCTGGCCCTGATGCTTGGTCATGGAGTACTTCACTTCTACTCTCTGGTACCCAGCTTTGATTTTGGAGATGCAGATCTTATTGAGCTGTTCATTAAGCACTGCTATCACACCAGCTGCTTTTCAAGTCTGTTTTTTGCTTTTTTGCCGTGCATTTCTCTGGAAAAAAGAAAGTAACTAAAAACATTATTGATGATAGCTTTCCAAGCTGACAAGGCATCATCTGACATGTTAATGAGGGCCAGTTTGGACCATGACCTCAGAACTCTGCTTCTCAGCCAGTGTTGATCTGATCCTAGACACTTGAAAAGTTACAGTCTAGTCCAGAGGTCCTGTAATCAGCTTTTGACAGGAAACTGCATATTCTGAAACTGAGCTGCATAGCCGTGAATTCACCGCGGCAGATGAAGACTGCTGTGGCTCTGAGCTGTGTGGTGGCACGTGGAATGAGTGTCACGGCGTTTGGGAGGAGGGACAGAGCAATGTTTACCATCAGGGGCCTCCTACCCGGGAATGGACTCCTTGCCAAAGACCCGCGTGCCAGCCAAGGCCTAGGGTGTTCACGGTGGTGGTGGTGGTGGTTTAGTCACTCAGTCGTGTCCGACTCTTGCGACCCCACGGACTGCAGCCCACCAGGCCCCTCTGCCCATGGGATTCTCCAGGCAAGAACACTGGAGTGGGGTACCAGGTGTTCATGTCGCTCCTGAATTAGAACAGGAATCCATAGACCATGACAAGTCTCTCCTCACAGTGGAGGATTAACTTGTCTGTCTGGTTTGAATAGTCTTACTGACTATACGTGGCTGTGGGACTACTGCCCTAGGAGAGTGGGCTTTGCATATTCCAGAATGCACAGTACATACAGGTGAGAGTCAAACTGTGTTGAACTGGATTTGTCTTTTCTTTGACTCACTGGGTTTGGCAGATCCCTGAGGGCCTTGGTCATCTTCATGAACCTTAGTGGTCAGTGTCCAGCTTGCAGTAGTGTAAAGTGCCAAACACTAGACCCATTTTTTCCCTGGTCCTTTGACATACTGTAGGACTTCCCTGGTGGCTCAGATGGTAAAGCGTCTGCCTACAATGTGGGAGACCCAGGTTCTATCCCTGGGTCAGGAAGATCCCCTGGAGAAGAAAATGGCAACCCACTCCAGTATTCTTGCCTGGAAAATCCCAGGGACAGAGGAGCCTGGTGGGCTACAGTCTTTGTTACAGTCGCAAAGAGTCCGACATGACTAAGCGGCTTCATTCACTCACTTTGACATACTGGGGAGAGTTTGTTTCCTTTATAGTAAATCCTTGATATTGACTTGCACATTATTGGGTTGCTCCTCATAGAAGCAGAAGGCAGATTATGAAACAGTTTATCTCTTTGTGTTGTTTTCTGGAGGTGTTAATTTGGCACAAATGAGCACTTAAAGCACAGTTAGGAAGCTCCGATCAAGTGCTTGCTTTGAGTGGTTTTGGGGCTGTTCTACCGAATAGTGAATTTGTTCAGCTTATCTTGTATTCTCCTTCAGAGAACATTTTAAGAGGTTGAAACAGAGTTCACAATGGAGAGAGGACGCTTAGTGAATTGCTTTTATTTTGCAACCACGTAAACAACTTTGGCTCTAAATGAAAAGGGAGTGAATATTGAGCACTTAGGACTGGAGAGACATTAAAACAGGTATTACGTATATTCTTCATGTTCAAAAAGTTTAGTGGAGACATGGGCATTGAAAATAGAACTAAACCTCATTTCTAAAGATGAAACCTACAGTGTCTAAGATGAAAAATACCCTGGATGTGGTTAATGGCAGATTAGACATTGATAATAAGATCAGTGAACTTGAAGACATTGCAGTAGACACCATCTAAAAAAGTGGAAGCTTTTTTTAAAGTGGAAAGAACATGAGTGAGTTGTAGGATAATTTCACGTGACCTGAATGTGTGTAATTGGAGACCCCTAAGGAAGGGGAGGCTTCCCTGGTGGCTCAGTGGTAAAGAACCAGCCTGCAGTGCAGGAGCCGCAGGAGACTCGGGTTTGCTCTCTGGGTGGGGAAGATCCCCCGGAGGAGGGAATGGCAGCCCACTCCAGTCTTCTCCCCTGGAGAATCCCCATGGACAGAGGTGTCTTGCAGGTTACAGTCCATGGGATCACAAAGAGTCAGACATAAGTGACTTAGTATAGCAAGCAAGAAAGGGGAAGGTCACAAAAAACTTTGAAGAAATAATGGCTGAATGTTTTTCACATTTTATGAGAACTATAAATCCTCAGATCCAGAAAGCTCAGTGAGGCCCAAGCACAATGAACAAGGAGAAAACTAAACCAAAGCCCTTCATAATCCGGATTGCTCATGATCAGTGATAAAGGGGAAATCTTAAAAATAGCCAGAAAAAAAACACATTACAGGCAGGTGAATAAACATAAGGGTGACAGCAGATTTACTGTCAGAAACCATGCAAGTGAGAATCCATACAGAGCATCTTCAGTGCTGGGGCAGGGGCGGGGGCAGGCTGTCAGGTGAATGGAAAGGAAAATATTCCCAAACACGAAGGCGGAATAAAGCCTCTCCCATGCAGTGACTGAAAAGCCTCATCATCAATGGAACTGCACTGTAAGAAATGGTAAAGGAATCTGTTTAGGGGAAGGAAAATCTGAATCTGCCCAAAGGAACAGAGAGAGTGGAAATCATAGCTTTATCAGTGACAATATCAGTTTTTTCCACATTATTAAAATGTCTTGAAAAGATAATTGACCATTATCAATGAGAATAACAATCATGTGGAGTTAGATTTATAATCCATGTAAAAACATAATGTATATAATAAGAAAGTCAGGACAAAAAAGGGAGAAAGTATGCAATAGTAAAGGTGTTGTCCTACATGTGGAAGAGGTATAATATCATTTGGAATGGAATGGGACAAATTAAACCTTAAAGCAACCACTGACAGTTATGCTTGGAGACTTTCATACCCTGTTCCAATAAGTGATAGAACAAGTTGACAGATGATCAATAAGGATACAAAAGCCTTGTTGTTCAGTCGCTAAGTCATGTTGACTCTTTGTGACCCCATGGACTGCAGCATGCCAGGCTTCCCTGTCCTTCACCATCTCCCAGAGTTTGCTCAAACTCAAGTCCATTGAGTCGGTGATGCCATCCAGCCATCTCATCCTCTGTCGTCCCCTTCTCCTCCTGCCCTCAGTCTTTCCCAGCATCAGGGTCTTTTCCAGTGAGTCAGCTCTTTGCATCAGGTGGCCAAAGTACTGGAGCTTCAGCTTCAGCATCAGTCCTTCCAATGAATATTCAGGATTGATTTCCTTTAGGATTGACTGGTTTGATGTCCTTGCTGTCCAAGGGACACAGACTATAATGGAATTAATTTAAAAATCAATAACAGAAAGATCTTTGGACAATCCCTGAGTGCTTAGAAACTAAATAACACATTTTTAAAGAAGAAATCAAAAGTCAAATTAGAAAGTATTGCGAACTGAAAGAAAATAAAACCACAATGTATTAAAGTTTGTAGGAAACTGCAAAAGTAGTGCTTAAAAATTTATTACACAAAATGCCTATACTAGGAAAGGAAAAAGGTCTGCGATTTATACCTTGGTTTACACTTTAAGAAACTGGAAGATGAAGAGTAAATTAAGTTCAAGGTAATGCAGAAGGAAGAAAATAATGAAGGTCAGAGCAGAAGTCAATGAAGTAGAAGGCAGAAAAATAATAGAGAAAAATCAGTGCAACCAAAATCAATGGCATTAAAAGGTCTTTATTGAGAATTTCAACAAAACCATTAGAGGACTGTTCAGGATAGAAATAGAAGACACAAACTGCCAATACCAGGAATGAGAGAGATGCCACCACTGGAGACTCTACAGAGGCTGAAAGGATCAGGGAGCATTACAAACAACACTGATCCAGTACATTAGACAGCTCGGGAGAAATGGACAGACTGCTTAAAAGATAACTACCAAAGCTCACTTAAGAACAAGGAGATTATCTGAACAATCCTATATCAAAGAAGCAGAATTTATTAAAAAGCTTCCCCCAAAGAAAACTCCAGGTCCAGATGGCTTTACTGGTAAGTTCTACCAAACATCTGCTGCTGCTGCTAAGTCGCGTCAGTCATGTCTGACTCTGTGCGGCCCCACAGACGGCAGCCCACCAGGCTCCTCCGTCCCTGGGATTCTCCAGGCAAGAACACTGGAGTGGGTTGCCATTTCCTTCTCCAATGCAGGAAAGGAGAAATGAAAGTGTAGTCGCTCAGTCGTGTCTGACTCCTAGCGACCCCATGGACTGCAGCCCGCCAGGCTCTGCCGTCCATGGGATTTTCCAGGCAAAAGAGTACTGGATTGGGGTGCCATTGCCTTCTCCAAACATCTAAGAACAAAATAATTCCAAATGAACTCTTTCAGGAAATTGAAGAGCAGAGAATACTTCTCAAGTCATTTTATTAGGTAAGGACTTACCCTAATACCAAAAACAGGATAGACGTTACAAGGAAACTATAGACAAATATTCCTTATGAACCTAGATGAAAAATTTTCCAAGCAACAAATTTAGCAAATCAACTCTAACGATGAAAGAATAATATATCATCATCAATGGGATTTATCTCAGGAATGGAAGTTTGGTTTAACATTTGAAAATCAATAGATGTAATTCACCAGATTGAAAAACTAAAAGAGAAAAAGTCATGATTGTCTCAATAGACACGGAAGAAGGATTCAAGAAATTCCAACATCCATTTTTGATGTAAACTCTTAGCAAAATGGGTGTAGAAGGGATCTTCCTCAACTTGGTAAAGGGCATCTGTGAAAAACTTCAACATCAAACTTAGTGTGAAAAAAGTAAATGCTTTCTCCCTAAGATCAGGAATAAGAGAGGATGTCTGCTCTCACATGATAATGGAGGTCCTTGACAGTGCAATAAGGCAGTAAATAGAAATAGAAGTAAATAGAAATAGAAAGAAGGAAGGAAAGCTGTATTTGCGAACACCATGATTGACTGTGTAGAACTAACAAATGAATTGAGCAAGGTTATAGAACACAAGATCAATACTCAGAAATCTATTATATTTCTAAATGTTAGCCATGAGCAAAAGGAATTAAAACAGTACCACTTATAATAGCGTAGTAAATATGAAATACTTAGGGGTAGATCTGAGAAAAGATTTGCAAGGCGTGCACACTGAAAGCTACAAAGTATTTCTGAGAGATGTAAAGAAGACCTACATACATGAAGAGACATGCTCTGTGCACAGGGTGGAAAACTCAGTACTGTTTGTGCACAGGGTGGAAAACTCAGTACTGTTTAGATCTCGGTTCTCCCCAAATCCACCTACAAATTCAACATAAGTCAATCAAGATCCCAGCGAAATTTTTTTGTTTTTGTTTTTAAAGAAATTGACCAGCAAATTTTATATGCAAATGCAAAGGACTAAGAATAGCTAAAAAAGTAGAACAAATTTGGAACACTGACACTACTTTCAAGATTTATACAGATACGGTAGTTTCAAGACAGGGTGATATTAGCATAAGTATAAACAGATAGATCATTGGAACAGAAGAGAGGGTCCAGAAATAGACTCACATGTTTATGCCCATCTGATTTTTTACAAAAGTGTAAAGGCAATTCAGTGGAGAAAGGAGAAGCTTCAATAAATTGTACCACAACATCCAGACACCTATTGGCAGAGAAGTAAACTCTGATCCATACTTTGCAACATGTACAAAAAATATTTTAAAATGATTTATAGGCCTAGATGTAAAACCTTAAACTATAAAAATTCTAGAACTTATAGAAGAAAACTTTGTAACCTTTTAAAGATATGAAACCAAAAGTAAAATCTATGAAAGAAAATACTGATAAATTTGACTCCATCAAAATTAAAAATTTCTAATCTTCATCAGACATGCTGAAGGAGATTGGTATGGACACATATACACCACCATGTATAAAACAGATAGCTAGTGGGAACCTGCAGTATCATGCAGGGAGTTCAGCTCAGTGCTCTGTGGCGACCTAAACGGGTGGGATGGAGGGTGGGGGGCAGGTGGAGACCTAAGGGGGAAGGAGCACATGGATATATGTAGCTGATTCATCATGTACAGCGAAGCTAACACAGTGCTGAAAAGCAACTATACCCAATTCAAGGGAAGTAGCAAAAATCACATGCTGAGAGAAAATATTTGCAAATCACATATCTGATAGAGGATTTGTATTCAGAATACATAGAGAACTCTCAAAACTCAATGATAAGAAAACCAAAAACCCAAGAAAAACAAGTAAAAGATTTTAACAGACATTTCACTAAAGAAGATGCACAAGAAGAGTCAGTATAACTAGTCATTTTGGAAATGCAAATCAAAACCACACTGAGACACCACTTCACACCTACTGAGATGGCTGTAATAAAACAGACAGTAACAAGTGTTGACAAGAATGTGGAGAAACGAATCCTCATGAATTGCTGGTGGGAATGTAGAATGGTATAGCCACTTTAGAAGACGTGTTTCTCAAACCGTTAAATGTAAATTTTGTATCTGACCTAACACTTCTGCTTCTAGGTATCTACCCAAGAGAATTAAAAATACATGTTCACACAAAAATTATACATGAGTTTTCATGACAGCGTTGTTCATTATGGACAAAAAAGGAAACAACCCAAATGCCCACTACTGGCAAATGGAGAGATGAAATGCAAGTATATCCATACAGCTGTGAAAAGAAATAGATATTGTTGTCACTTGGATGAACATTGAAAACATACTAACTGAAAGAAGCTAAACACAAAAGATGACATATGATTTCATTTTTATGAATTTTACTTAAAATGAGTGAATTTTATGCCATGTAATTTATTTCTCAATAGAGCTATTCTTTAAAAATGGTACACTGTACATTGGTAATCCAGACAGCATAAGATTGGCGAAATAGTAGACAAAAAAAATCAATAGAGGACTTCCCTGGTGGTTCAGTGGTTAAGAATCTGCCTTGCAAGGCAGGGGATACAGGTTCAATCCCTGGTTTTGGGGAACCAGGATCCCACATGCTGTGGAGAAACTAAGCTGGTGAGCCACAACTCTAGAGCCTATGAACCACAGCCGGGGAGCCTGTGAGTTACAGCCGGGGAGCCTTTGAGCTACAGCCAGGGAGCCTGTGAGCCACAGCCGGGGAGCCTGTGAGCTACAGCCAGGGGGCCTGTGAGCCACACCTAGAGAGCCTGTGAGCCACAGCCGGGGAGCCTGTGAGCCACACCTAGAGAGCCTGTGAGCTGCAAAGAAATATCCCACATAATGCAACAAAGATCTCGTATGCCTCAACGAAGATCCGATGCAGCCAAATAAATAAATATTTTTTAAAAATTAATGAAACAGAATAGAGAGCCCAGAAAAAGACCCACTCAACTATAATCAACTGGTTTTTGGCAAATGAACAAAGGCAATTAAATGAGGGAAAGGTAGTCTCTTTAGCAAATGGTGCTGGAAAAAATGGACATCCACATGCTAAATATATATGTATATATGGACACAGACCTTTCATAAATATCAACTCACAGTAGATTGTAACCTATATCTGAAATTCAAACTAGACAAAACTTCTGGAAGATAACACAGGAGAAAATCTAGGTGACCTTGGATTTAGTGGTGGCATTTTACAGATCACACCAAAAGCACAATCCATGAAAGAAAAAATTGACAGGTTGGATTTTAAGGAAATTAACAACTTTTGTTCTGTTGAAAGACACTGTTGAGAGAATGAAGTCACAGACGAGAAAATACTTGCAAAATAGATATCTGATAAAGGACTTGCATCCAAAGTATATATACAACTCAAAATTCAACAGTAAGAAAACAAATGACTCAATCTTTTTAACAAAACGGCAATAGATCTGACCAGACATTTTACCAAAGAAGGTATGCTGCTGCTGCTGCTGCTAAGTCGCGTCAGTCGTGTCCCACTCTGTGCGACCCCATAGACGGCAGCCCACCAGGCTCCGCCGTCCCTGGGATTCTCCAGGCAAGAATACTGGAGTGGGTTGCCATTTCCTCCTCCAGTGCATGAAAGTGAAAAGTGGAAGTGAAGTCTCTCAGTCGTGTCCGACTCTTCGAGACCTCATGGGCTGCAGCCTACCAGGCCCCTCAGTCCATGGGGTTTCCCAGGCAAGAGTACTGGAGTGGGGTGCCATTGCCTTCTCCCCAAAGAAGGTATACAGATGGCAAATAAGCATTAAAAAATTGAAATCACATGTTAGTAGGAAACTGCAAATTAAAACAGCAGTGAGACACCACTATACATATTAGATGACTAAAATTCAAAAAATTGATAACACCAAATGCTGGGAAGGATGCTGGGAAATAGGAATGCTCATTCATTGCTGGTAGGAATGCAAAATAGTACAGCCAGTTTGGAAGACAACTAGTTTAGTAGTTTCTTACAAAGCTAAAAGTAATATTTATTCTTACAAAGCTATTTGTAAATAAAATAGATTTACTTAGATATTTCTTACAAACATATTGTTACCATACAATCCACCAGTTCCTCTTCCTGGTATTTACCCAATGGAGATGAAACCTGCACGTGAATGTTTATAGTAGCTTCATCCATAATTCCCAAAACTTGTAAGCCTTTAAATAGATTAATGAATAAATGGAATATTACTTAGCAACAAAAGGAAATTAGCTATCTGCCTACAAAAAGACATGGGGGGATCTTAACAGCGTATTTCAAAGTAAACGAAGCCGGTCTGAAAAGTCTACATACACTATGATTGTAATTGTACGATATTCTGGACAAAGCCAAACTGTAGAGACAGTGAAAAGATGAGAGGTCGCCAGGGTTCAGGAGGAGGGCTAGAGGACTAGATCCCATTTTTAGGGCCGTGAATTGCTTCAATGGTATCAATACGATACTGTGATTGTGGAAACATGACCCTGCGTTTGCTAAAGCTCACAGACCTGCACAACGCAAGGAGTGAACCCTCATGTAAACGATGGACTTCAGTTAATAACAAATAAAGTAAATACAAATGAAATCATTATGAAACATGGTGCGGTTTCTAATATGCCAATTTCACCTCCATAGTCTTTGTTAACCTGTAGCAAAAGCTTTGGCTGCTCCGCACCTTCTGTGACAAAGTTGTCACCTCTAAGCTCCCAGGCACGCTGTCCTCAGGGTTGGCTTCCTGTGGATGGAAGTGGTTTTTCTCCTTCCCGTGGAGCACAACGTCTCCTGTCACCTTCAGCTGGGGGACTGGCGTCGTTTGTTAAGAGCAGTTGGGAGGAGGCCATTCTCACAGTGACGTGCGGGAGCTCTGGGTCACTTGCTGACCTTTGGCTTGTCTGGTCCCCTCTCTGCAGTGGTGCCTATCCTGAAAGTCAGCAGCTCCCTTAATAGGTAGGTGTTGCTTAGGAGGCTGAAGACCCGGGTTCTGATCTCTGTTTTGCTGTGAACTGCCTGTCAGGTTTGGGGCAAATCTCTTACTTTTCCTGGCTGGTTCTCAGCTTCTTCATCTATAAAATGGGCGCGTTTTCCAGGAAACCTCTCAGGCCCCTTCCAATTGCAGATCCTGCCTGTCAGTATGGAAACTTCTCTCACTCTTCCACGGAGTGGCATGTGTGCCCTGTGTGTGTTTCCCTGAATCCCAGGGTGCTTGGCACAGCGCAAAGCCTCCCCGTGGGGCTCCTCTCTGCCTCTGGTTGCAGGTGGAGACCCAGAGCCTGACGGGCCCCAGGCTGGTTGCCCAGGACAGGGGCTGAGTTTGGTGCTGGGTTCAGGCAACAGCTGCTCCTCTTGGCATTGTTACTTTTCAGCCTTTCATGCTTTCCTAACCCATCACAGGCCTGAACTCTCTCTTGGCAAGGAGTATCTCCTCTATCTCCAAAGAAGGGCCCACACTGCAAGGTTCTGGGTGTTTTCTTGGCCTGGAACTGAGAGGTGGTCTGGAGTGTTGTTACTGCAGAAATCTAGGCCGAGAGTTGGAAGATTTTCCTGGTAACTGATGCTCCTGAGTGCATTTAGAAATGTTTTATATTCAATCAGTTAAGCGTACATTTTAGAAGATACTAGACATTCTTTACCTTGTTTTGTGCTGTTAGCCTAGCTGTGGTGTTTGTTGCTTTGTAGCTCAGTCGTGTCTGACTCTTTGTGACCACATGGACTGTAGCCCGCCAGGCTCCTCTGTCCATTGGGATTCTCCAGGCGAAGTGACTGGAGTGGGTTGCCGTGCTCTCCTCTAGGGGATCTTCCCGACCCAGGGATCGAATCCAGGTCTCCGGCTTGGCAGGTGGATTCTTTACTACTGAGCCACCTCGGAAGCCCTAGCCTCACTGTACTTCGTTATAAAATTCTTTAAGGATCTTGGGGCATGGTTGAATGAGAAGCTCTGTTAGGTCTGAATGGGATCCTGGTGAAATACCTGATCAAATTCTCAAGCTGCATGTCAGAGTCAAATGGTGCTTTCTGTATACAGAGGGGCCTCTTTCATCTGTAACCTCTGGATTCTCTTTCTGGTGCTCTTTAGATGTTCCATTTTGTCCTCAAAGAAGGCAGAGAATCTGCTTCGCTCATAGTATCTGGCTCCCTAGAGTAATACTAAAAAATTAAGTCCCATAAAAAACAACTCACCCAGTTTTTGTATGTTGATTTTTTTTAGGACTTTGTTTAGAGAAGTTGCCTATTTCTTCTTCTACCAGTAGTCTCCGCGTGGACCGGGAGCAGGACATCATCACCTGCTATGAGAAGGCGGGGGACATTGCCCTCCTGTACCTCCAAGAGATAGAAAGGGTGAGTGAGGATCATGTGTTTGTTCAGTTGGTAATATTTTAAAATTTCAAACCACATCATACGTAACTGTGATCAACCTCTGGAAGCCTTCAGCTTGTCTGTCTCAGTGCAAAGCTTTGCTTACGTTCTTTAACACTAAGGAGACTACGCTGGTGAGTGTGGCTCCTTGTGAAAATAGACAGGTCAGTGTTTGGGAAGCATTTTAACATCCTCTGAACAGAAATGACAATATGCATCCATTTATGCCCTCAGCACCCTGAAGCTGGCTAATCATTCCTGTTCTCATAGGCAAAACAGGTTGAGCTGTATTTGTATGTCCTTGGACTATGTACATGGACTGTGTACCAACACAGATAAGTCTGGGGTTTGGGAGGCTCAGTGGTCATGCCAGAGGTCTGTGGGGACTCCACCAACCTGCTGGGAGCAGGTGGTGGATCCCTGGGTCATCTGGGATGGTTTACTCTTAGCAGTCAGTGGCTCACTGATGAGGTGGAGAATGAAACCAACAGCTGATCAGAGGGCCATGTGAGCAGAGAACGCGTGAGCAAGGGGCCTCGTGAGCGGAGAACGCGTGAGCAAGGGGCCTCGTGAGCAGAGAACGCTGAGCAAGGGGCCTTGTGAGCGGAGAGCAAGGGGCCTCGTGAGCGGAGAACGCGTGAGCAAGGGGCCTCGTGAGCAGAGAACGCTGAGCAAGGGGCCTCGTGAGCGGAGAACGCTGAGCAAGGGGCCTCGTGAGCGGAGAACGCGTGAGCAAGGGGCCTCGTGAGCGGAGAACGCTGAGCAAGGGGCCTCGTGAGCGGAGAACGCGTGAGCAAGGGGCCTCGTGAGCGGAGAACGCTGAGCAAGGGGCCTCGTGAGCGGAGAACGTGTGAGCAAGGGGCCCTGTGCTCACACCCTCAGGCAGAGAAAGCTGAAGGCTGGCTGAGGCTGGGGAGGTGTGGGCAGCTTCTGTTTAGAAGGATCCCTGTCTTTTAGCTCTGCCCTTTGTAGCTACTTCCTTCACTTCTCAGCCTCGATTTTCCCATCTGTGAAAGGAGCATAATAATGGGTGCCTACTTCATGCAGTTCCTGTGGGGACTGTAAAAGGTCGTGTCAACAGACACTTAACCCGGATGCAGGAACATATCGGATTCTTGGTAAATGACACATTTTACCAAGAGCAGCAGTTCCTAGCCATGTGTGGCCCTCCCAGAGTTTCTTGGTGTTCTTACCAAGGCTCGATCCTGATATTTCCCCCTTCAGACTCAGAAGTGTATCCTGCAAGATTGCTCGAAGTGATTAGAAATTCTGTGAGAGTTTGGGTTTGGTCAGAATCTTGTTTCCCATCAATTTATGTGTTCTCCCTCTGCTTCAGGATTAGAATGTTAGTCGCTCAGTCGTGTCCAACTCTTTCTGACCCCTTGGACTGTAGCCCACCAGGCTCCTCTGTCCATGGAATTCTCCAGGCAAGAGTATTGGCGTGAGTTGCCATTTCCTTCTCCAGGGGATCTTCCTGACCCAAGGATCAAACGCGGGTCTCCTGCATTGAAGGCAGGTTTCCTTACCATCTGAGCCATCAGGGATTAGCAGAGAGGGACTACCAGGGTCTTGATAGTTTTTGTTCTTCTGTAAATGTACCGACTGGAAGTAATTTCCTCTTTGTAATGTGTTGATGTGTGTGGTGAGGATCAGAATTACCTTTCAGGAGCTGGGAGGGCAAGGTGAGAGCCTCAGAGAAGCGGGGGAGAGGGCGAAGGGAGAGGTGTCTGGCCTGGCTCACACCAGGATGGATTATAAACCGTAGTTCATGATGTCCAGGAATTCAGGAAGATGTTTCGCTGTCTTGCCAAGATGTTGTTCTGTCAGAAGTCTGCTGTGAGAAAGGAATTATTTGTTATTCAGAATTTATGATACAATCTTTAGAGAAACGATCATGCAGCTTGCTTTTAATATCCACATGATTTTCATCATCTGCCTCCCTGATAGCCAGTGCTTGGCAGCAGAGAAGTCTGCTTACCCCAGCCAAACAGTTCTAGTGGACCCCCACAGTCCTTGACACTTGGGGGACCTTATTTTATACTTTACTCTCTGTTGTCAAGGTAGGGCTGCCTCCTCCTGGCTGGGAGAAAGGTTCATCTGTGTGTCCTTAGTGACGTGGGGATCGGCAGACCTGGGTGTACTACCTGCTGTGTTCATTTAGAACCACCTGTTCACCACTGGGTTCTTTAGCCAGACCATCACAGAGACTCATATAATCATTGCTGTTGTTCAGTCACTAAGTCATGTCTGACTCTGCGACCCCATGGACAACAGCATGCCAGGCTTCCCTGTCCATCACCAACTCCTGGAGCCTACTCAAACTCATGTCCATTGAGTCGGTGATGCTATCCAGCCATCTCATCCTCTGTCATCCCTCTTCTCCTCCTGCCCTCAATCTTTCCCAGCATCGGGGTCTTTTCCAATGAGTCAGTTCTTCACATCAGGTAGCCAAAGTATTGGAGTTTTAGCTTCAGCATCAGTCCTTCCAAGGAATATTCAGGACTGATTTCCTTTAGGATTGGATCTCCTTGCAGTCCAAGGGGCTCTCAAGAGTCTTCTCCAACACCACCGCTCAAAAGCATCAATTCTTTGACACTCAGCGTTCTTTATTGTCCAACTCTCACATCCATACATGACTACTGGAAAAACCATAGGTTTGACTAGACAGACCTTTGTTGGCAAATTAATGTCTCTGCTTTTTAATAAGCTGTCTAGGTTGGTCATAGCTTTTCTTCCAAGGAACAAGCGTCCTTTAATTTCATGGCTGCAGTCACCATCTGCAGTGATTTTGGAGCCCAAGAAAATAAAGTCTGTCACTGTTTCCATTGTTTCCCCATCTATTTGCCATGAAGTGATGTCATGATCTTAGTTTTTGAATGTTCATCTTTCAGCCAGCTTTTCACTCTCCTCTTTCACTTTCATCAACAGGTTCTTTAGTTCCTCTTCCATATAATTGTAGGATTTAAAATAAGTATTTTTCATGATTTTGAGAAAAGAGTGATCACAGGATGTTAGATTGTGAGAAAAAGATGGAGGCCCAGAAATGGAGAACCCGAGGACAGACAGGAAGTTAGGGCCAAAGCTCAGATCAGAACTCAGCCCTTCTGACACCTAGTTCATCATCACTTACTTCATTATCCCAGCCTGCTGCCCATAAACGTGGATCCTATAGTTCTCACACCCTTATATATAGAAAGTGCTCAGTAAGTATTTGAGCAAGCAAGCAATTGCTCTTAGGAGCGTGGGGGAAGCAGCATCACTTGGCTCAGGGTTCAGTTTCAGGGTATGTTGGTGACGTTCCCATTTCTGACTGATTTTCCAGGATGAGTTTTCTTTCACCAGGTACCACTTTGGGCCACCCCAGCCCCAGGAAGCTGCAATGTTAGCAATGAGAGAGACTGAATGAATCAAACATCTGTTTTGACTGTAGTAGACGCTCAAAAAGTATCTGTGATTAATGAGAAATCTGGAGGAAAGATGACCTTCCTTAAGTGGCCACTGAGGCTTGGTGGATGTTCAAGAGCTTTTCTGAGGCAGCACAATGGGTGCTATGCAGAAGAAGCTACCCGTTGGACATTAAAAAAAAAAAAAAAAACACTTAAATAACTTCTAAGAATTAGGCTAAATTGAAAATACGTGTTAGGAAAATAAACCCTGAGAGAAGAAAAATACTGGGGCCAGCTTAGGTAAATAGTGCTTTACTTTGCTGGGTGGGCGGCCTTCTCAGGTAGAAAACCCCACATACCCTGTTCCTGTGTCAGTTCTGCTGGGCAAAGGCAGTCTTGCAGTGGTTCCCCCTCATTTCCCAGCTATTCCATAGTGAAGCAGCTTCTGTGTGCCGGAACCTTTGGGCATTTTATTTATTAGCATTGGCTCTTAATGTCATCCACTAGCAAGGATAAGATTGGAGGGGAACTTTTGAGGACAATTTGGAGTGTTGTGAAAAACGGGTTTTCATTAGAACCACCGATTTGCGTTTTTGAGACAGCCTCCTTCCGAGTTTTTCTGAAAGTAGGTGTGTTTGGTGATGTTAGAGTTGTGTGTTTCCTGAAGGGCAGAGGCTCTTCGAGAAGGGCTGGCTGTGAAGCACCTTGTGCGGTGAGGAGCAGCAGGCCACAGGGCAGTGGGCGACCCGGCTCGGAACCCTGGCCTGACCACCCCGGAGCCGTGGGATCCCGGGGAGGTTACTCAGCCTCCCTGTGCTGCCTGCGAACCCTCAGCTGTCAAAGCAGCAGCGAGAATTGCACTGCGGCCGCCGTGAGCGTGAGACGGGTCAGCTCGCGTGCTTCCCAGCGCTTCTCTGCTGTTGTTCTTTTGGTCACTAAGTCACGTCCGACTCTTTTGCGACCCGGTGGACTGTAGCCCACCAGGCTCCTCTGTCCATGGGATTTCCAGGCAAGAATACTGGAGGGGTTGCCATTTCATCCTCCAGGGGATCTTCCCGACTCAGGGACCGAACCTGCATCTCCTGCGTTGGAAGGTGGGCTCTTCACCACTGAGCCACAAGGGAGGCCCGTTTGTGTGTGTGTTGTTGGCGTTATCTGTTCCTGTGTTCCCTGGCAGTGGAATCTTTCCTAAGCCTTGAAGATTTCAGATATTTGCGTAGAAATATAGAGTATTTTAAAAATGCTGTTTTATTTAAAATGTTCAATAATTTTAAAGAGCTACTTATCAAGTAATTTTTTCAGGAGAAGTTGCGTTTTGTGTTTTTTTGTCTGGAAGCTAATGGACAACATCTTGCCCAGAGTCCGCATCATATCTGGGCTCTGAATTTCTGTTCACCTGGCCGTTTGACCTTAGCCCAGTCGTTGTATCTGTGAGCTTCAGCTTTCCATCCTCGTGGCAGGGTGAATACCGCCTGCCTTGTCTCAGGGAGAAAGCCAGTGGGCCTCCAGTGCTTTCCACCCAGTGTGACAGGAGCTCGCCACGTAGGATTCTCCTCCTTGTTCCAAAGGTGGAGGCAGGGCCACGGGAGACTTGAGTCCCCGAGAGCCACGGGCACTGAATATTTGTTTAGTGTTGTCCTTGTCACATTACGGTCACAGAGACATCTGCTAATAATTTTCTCTGACAGTTTGTTCTCCAAAGGGGAATAAAAGATACCTTCAGAATTATGCATATAGAATAATTTAATCAAACAAGTCAAATTAGAATGGTTGGAAATGACATGGAGAGGCCTTGATTAGTTTACCTTCAGATGGTGGCATTAGGCCAACAGTAAATAAAGTTATCTGCTTCTCGGGGCGCCATGATAGGAATAAAGATGACTTCATCCCTGCGTATCATAACACGAGCCCTGCTTTTGGCCGGTGAAATCACCCGTCTGTGTCCTCGGCGTGCATCTGCGGCCGGGGGTGGCCTTCTTGAGCAGGAGCTGTGCCCGGGTGGAACTTTACCTTCTGCTGACAGTTCATTCCTTTACACCCTGTTTTAGAAAAGGAGTTCATGCTGAATTACGGGACACCATAGATCCCTTCATGGGCTGTTCTAGCCCCAGAGTTTGGAGAAGAAACAGCTGGTGCGCAGACGTTGCGGGGCTGGCCCGGAACCCGCCTGCCCCGGGGGTCGTGCCCGGGCCGCGTGGTCCGCCTCCAGTGGGTTCAGGCCTCCCAACAGGGGGCCCACGGTGACACGGCTGGGGTGTCGGATTCACAGCTGGGTTAGACGAAGGTCACTGTGTGTCTTGAACTCAAAGCAGAGGTCCCAGGAGACGCCTTCAGTGCGGCTGACGGGAAGGCAGGGTGTGACGGGGCCCGCCTGGCTGCACCTCGGGCTTCAAAACTCCAGACGGTGAAGACCAGGTGGCTTCTCCCTCTACTGCCTTTTCACTCGAGCCTAAGCAGCGGCTTATAGTTCGTGGCTCCATGAGTACATCTAAATAAATCCCTTCCTTAAAGAAATGTCAAGTAACTGGCCAGGATGCTGTTCTGACTCGGAGCCTGCCATCTCCCTGGCTGGAAAAGGAGGCTGAGACACACTTAGAGTTAGAAAAGCCTAGAAACCAGAAATGAGCGGGAGCTGATTTTAACTTTTTATACGTCCTTGGTCAGTCTTTGCCCTCATAATTTTATAGTGTTAAAGGATTCTGTATCTGTCTTTTTTCAGAGCTGGGGATAACCTGTTTCATAAACTGTTTTTATAATTGTAACCTGTGATGTCAGCTTCCTTCAGGCAGCCTTTCCTTTGCTTCGCATTGTTTCCTAAGGGCTGGTTCCTGGAAGTGGGGACGTTTTTAACATTCTCGTTCCTACATACGGTGCACAGTTGTTTTCTGCAAGTCATCCTGACCTCTCCTGCCTTTGGGAGGGCACAATGGTAGTGGTTGCTTTGCAGTCTTGACAGGGTTACATTTGTTTCAAAGTTACTTTGCCGATGTGCTGGGTAAAAACTGTACCTTGCAGTTTTGGTCTGCATTTCCCATCAGTCAGGTTGAAATTCTTTCCATCTATTTGCTTACAGCGCTAATTCTTTTCTTTTTTAATTTAAATCACAGCATTATTGAGCCAAAATTCACATACCATAGACTTTATCCATTTAAAGTATTCCATTCAGTAGTTTTCAGTAGTCGCCGAGGTGTGTAATCACCAATATTTAATTCCAGAACATTTTATCACCCCCAAAGCCCTGCACCCATTAGCTGTCAGTCCTCATCCACTCCCACTTTCCCCAGTCTCTGTAGACTTGCATATCCTGGACATTTCCTATAAATCAAATCATGTAGCGTATGGTCTTTTATGACTGCTTTTTTGGCCTAGCACAGTGTTCCCAAGATTCATCCATGTTGCGGCACATACTGCTGCTTCATCTCTTTTTATGACAAACGCTGTGCACTGTGCGGATCTTCTACATTGTGTTTATCCATTCCTCACTTTATCGTTTACCATTTGGATGGTTTCTGCTTTGGGCTGTTAAAATAATGCTGCTACACTCATCTCACACGCTAGTAAAGTAATGCTCAAAATTCTCCAAGCCAGGCTTCAGCAATATGTGAACCATGAACTTCCAGATGTTCAAGCTGGTTTTAGAAAAGGCAGAGGAACCAGAGATCAAATTGCCAAGGTCCGCTGGATCATCGAAAAAACAAGAGAGTTCCAGAAAAACATCTATTTCTGCTTTATTGACTATGCCAAAGACTTTGACTGCGTGGATCACAATAAACTGTGGAAAATTCTGAAAGAGATGGGAATACCAGACCACCTGACCTGTCTCTTGAGGAACCTGTATGCAGGTCAGGAAGCAACAGTTAGAATTGGACATAGAACAACAGACTGGTTCCAAATAAGAAACGGAGTACATCAAGGCTGTATATTGTCACCCTGCTTATTTAACTTATATGCAGAGTACATCATGAGAAACGCTGGGCTGGAAGAAACACAAGCTGGAATCAAGATTGCCGGGAGAAATATCAATAACCTCAGATATGCGGATAACACCACCCTTATGGCAGAAAGTGAAGAACTAAAGAGCCTCTTGATGAAGGTAAAAGAGGAGAGTGAAAAAGTTGGCTTAAAGCTCAACATTCAGAAAACTAAGATCATGGCATCTGGTCCCATCACTTCATGGGAAATAGATGGGGAAACAGTGGAATCAGTGTCAGACTTTATTTTTTTGGGCTCCAGAATCACTGCTGATGGTGATTGCAGCCATGAAATTAAAAGACGCTTACTCCTTGGAAGGAAAGTTATGGCCAACCTAGATAGCATATTTAAAAGCAAAGACATTACTTTGCCATCAAAGGTCCGTCTAGTCAAGGCTATGGTTTTTCCAGTGGTCATGTATGGATGTGAGAGTTGGACGGTGAAGAAAGCTGAGTGCCGCAGAATTGATGCTTTTGAATTGTGGTGTTGGAGAAGACTCTTGAGAATCCCTTGGACTGCAAGGAGATCCAATCAATCCATCCTAAAAGAGATCCATCCTGGGTGTTCATTGGAAGGTCTGATGTTGAAGCTGAAACTCCAATACTTTGGCCACCTCATGCAAAGGGTTGACTCATTGGGTAGGATTGGGGGCGGGAGGAAAAGGGTACGACAGAGGATGAGATGGTTGGATGGCATCACCGACTCGATGGACATGGGTTTGGGTAGACTCCGGGAGTTGGTGATGGACAGAGAGGCCTGGCGTGCTGCGATTCATGGGGTCGCAAAGAGTCGGACACAACTGAGCCACTGAGCTGAACTGATAACTATTTGTATATAACATTTTGTGTGGACAAATGTTTTCATATTTCTTGAGTATATTCCTGGGAGTAGAATTGCTAGATCATGTGATAACTTTATGTTGAACCTTGTTATATTTCTTTTTTGTCTGTTTATTCTTTCTCTCTGATTTTTGGATGTAGTATTATTCTTATAATTTGAATAAAGCTTTTACATTGTAAGTATGTTAACCCTTTATCATGTTTGCTCTGAATAATTTCCCAGTTAGTAATTTTCCATTTTTAAATTGTTCATAAATTTTAAATCTGTATATAATAGTTGAATCTGATTATCTTTTTATTACATTTCATAGTTTTAAAAATATTGGGATAAACCTTCTTTAGGATTTAAAAAGTTTTCAGTCATTTTCCATATTTTTTAAAAAGAACTTTCAACTTCCAAAATCTTCTTGGAGAGATTTATTTTTGTGTGTAACATTAGATATGACTCCAAATTAATGTTTTCCTCAGATTTCAGTGCCACTTTAGGAAGATGTTATCTTTCCATTTTCATATTTTCTGTTATGTATTTTAAGTCATTAGTAAAATTTTAGACACAGTAGTCATTTCTGGCTTTCCTGTTTTGTTCTGCTAATTTTATACTGAACCAGCATGACGCTATTTAATAAGTACTTCTTTATGATATGTTTTAACATCTGAAAGGATTAGTAACTACTTATTTTTTAGGATATCCTTTGTCCTTTTCTGTTGATACTTCTAAATGTATTTTAGAATAATTTGCTTCTAGAAAAATTCTGTTGGGACTTGGTTGAATTTTTATTAACTTTATTCATTGGTTTGGAGAATTACTTTTATTCTTCACTCATCTGTGACCATGGTACCTCCTTCCATTTTGAAGACCTTTTGTTTTACAGATTTCAGTAGGTTTATGATACTCCAAGGTCTTTTCTATTTGTATTGCTTTGTGTATAGGGTCACTTTTTTTTCTTTGTATTTTCACATATAACAAGACTTTGGTTTTTTTCAGTTCAGTTACAAAATATTTAATAAGTGCCTTCTTTGTTCTGCACACTGTTCTTGACCCAAGGGGCTCGAGAATGAATTCGCCGTAGAGCGTGTCCTTGGGAAACTTTGTGTTTTCTGAGGACACTGGTCCATAAACAGTGTGTGGGCTGCTTTGTGGGGGACACTCAGAGAATTCTGCAAGGCCAGAGCAGGGTGTTAGACCAGCGTGGGAGTCCAGAGATGGCTTCTGGAAGAGATGGCCCCTGAGCCGGACCTTGAAGGCTGGCAAACACAGCCATACAGGATTATTGGCCACAGTACTGGACTCCTCTATAAAAACAGAGTTGACTCTTTTCATTTTTCTAAGAATGTGAACATATGGCTGAGGAAAGATTTTTGTTCTTAGTCTTTCTTCCGCTCTGGATTCTCCGTCTTACCTCTCTTTCGTGTGCTATCTCCAGCCTTTCCTAAAACTGTGGTAATATAAAGGTGGTGGAAAGTATCCTTATTTTGTTCCTACTTGAAGGTGATACTTTATTAGATCTCCAGTAAGGATTATAATGTTCATGTGCTCATTAAGTTTTCTGTTCGCAGTTCACAACAATGTAAGTATGCATTATTATCCCCATTATTCAGATGAAAACAATGAACATCTGAGAGATCAAAGGATTTGTCCTAAGTCCACAAGTGGTGAGGACTGTCAGAGCCAGACCTCGAGCCTCAGCCTTTGACCTAAACTCTTTGGCCCCTGGCCGCTTGCTTTCACGCTTCCTCAGGCGCTGGGTGTGTGCTTCTGCCAAAGCAGGCTGTGCTTGTTAAGGATACTTGTTGGCAGTCCTCTGTCAGGCAGGCGTTTATCCACAGAACAAGCGGTGGCTTCGATGCGGCCAGACATGCTCCCGCGCAGACCCGTGTGTTCGAGGCTGTTTGTGAGGAAGGGATTAAGTCTGAGATGCTTAGACTTCAGGGCAAACTCGGAGCTGAGCTATTCCCTCTGTCTTCCCTGTCCTGCCTCACCCTGGCGGTTCTGACTGCTTGCCTTTTGGACTTTGTTCTGCAAACAAACACAGATTACTAGAACGAAGCGGGAGGAGCTAGGCTGCAGAGTCAGGTGGGCCTGAGTCCCAACACCGATCGTGACGCTGGTGAGCGATGTGATTTGGGCAGTTGCTCAGTGGGGCAAAGTCTCAGCTTCCTCTTCAATAAAAAAGTAACAGTGTGCGTTTCAGTGGGTTTTTGTGGGGAAATTAATGAGATGGCTTGTGGGCCTACATAGTGCCTAATGCATAATAGGGTATTTTCTTATGACATTGTCCCCTGCATTTCTTATTGTCCCTGCAAATTTACTCATTCATTTATTTACTATGTATTTTGTTCATTTACTACATCTACTATGTGTAGCATATGCTTACCCTGTATCAGACGCTGAGGTGCACTCTGAATGTGTTAGTAAATGGGGTAGACGTGGCCCCCGACTTTACAGAAGTTGTAGCACCGAGGAGGGAGAAGCCAATAATCAAGTAAAAAATACATTGATAAATGCAACGGAAGAATAGAACAGGATGCTGTGAGAGGGAGTTACAGAGACAGATCGACTTTATGAAAGCGGTCTGGGCAGGCCCTTCTGAGAAGTGACCGTCGAGCTGAGGTGAGATGAGAAAGCGCCTGAGAGTCACATGGTCCAGGTTGTTATAAAAATTATCCAGATTGTTATAAAAATTATCCAGGTTGTTATAAAAATTATTCAGGTTGTTATAAAAATTATCCAGGTTGTTATAAAATTGTCCATGTTGTTATAAAAATTATCCAGGTTGTTATAAAAATTGTCCAGGTTGTTATAAAAATTGTCCAGGTTGTTATAAAAATTATCCAGCTGCTTGTGGAGGGTGGAGAGGAGGTTAAGGAGCTAGAGAGAATGTGGAGACTGTTTAGGAGGCTATTAGAAATCTAATAGGAAGTGGTGAAGGTTGTAGTTGTAGAAATAGGTGTATACAGACATTTGAGAAATATTTAGGAGGGAAACAGAAGCAGATCGGGTGTGAGGGAGCGCCGGGTGTCAGGCTCACCCCCCGGCGTCTGATTTGGACAGTGACTGGACGACAGTACAGCCAGCCCCTCGTATCTGTGGGCGTTGCTTCCAGGGCTCCCTGTGGACCCCAGCATCTGCTGATGGCCAAGCCCCTTATATAAGATGGCACCGTGCGCTCATCCGTCTGTCTACAGAGGTGGAACCTGCGGGGAGAGCGGGCCAACTCTATTTATACGATGGGGTGATAACAGAGGCCTCAGTTTGTGCTGAACCTGGACTCTAGGAATGTAATCATGCTGAGAGGGTGTCTGGTGGTGGAAGTTAGGTGGCTCCTCTCCCAGGAGGGCATTCCAGAAGAACAAAGACGTGCCCCCTCCCACCACCAGTCACACAGCAAGCACAGCATGACGCTACCGGAAATGGGCACGAATGTGGGGAGAAAGCCCCTCCGCAGCCCAAGCAGACAGAGACTGCTAAAGACTGGGGCGGAGCAGAAACGCTGAGGGGTCCCCCTGGCCTCCCAGCCCCGAGGGGAGCACGTTAGCGGCCCTGTGCTGCAGGGATCGGAGGCCCGCGGTGCCCTGGCAGGGACTGTGGAGACAATGAAACGCAGCTGCAGCTCAGCTACCGACTGGGTTGTCTCTGTCCCCCACTCTTAGGGCCTGATAAGAAAAGAGGTGCCCACTTTCAAGTGTAAATATTGTTAACCTCGCTTTACTTCTCTGTACACAATTATCAACATTAAATGACAATTATAAAATACATATACACACACACACCACAAGGAGTAAAACAAACCACTGTGAACAGTAATAAATAGAACCCAAACCAGAAATGACCCAGGTACTGTCAGACAGGAACTTTAAAATATCCTTGAGTTATATGCTAAAGAGTATTGTGGAAAAGGTATGTAACATGCAGAAACAGATGGAAATTTCAGCAAGGAGAAGGAAACTATAAAAAAGTATAACTGAAGTGCTACAAATAACAAAACATGACCTAAGAGACAAAGAACTTCTCTGATAGCTTATTTGAAGGTTGAACACAGCCAAGGAAAAAGCTTTCATTTGAAGATTGGTTAATAGAGATTATTCAGATGAAACACAAAAGAAAAAAAGAAGAGTGGGAAAACCAGAACAGAGCGCCCAGGAGCTGTGGGAAAAGATCACACGTGTATTTGCTGCCCCAAGAGGAGAAGAGAGAGAAACCGGGACGGAAAAAATATTTGGAGAGAAAATGGTTAGGAAATTTTCAGAATTACTGAAGCATGGCAAAGAATCTCAGATCCAAGACTCCCAGAGAACCCCAAGCAGCATAAATACAAACACATACTTAGACACATCATAATCAAACTGTTGTAAATCAAAGACAAAAGCCTTGAAGGCAACCAGAGAAAGAGAAACTTTAAATTCAGAAGAATAAAGATAACCTACATAAGATATCCTCAGAAGATAATATGCAAATTAGAAGACACCGGAAAGACAAGATACTCTTTTAGAACCAACAAAAACTGGCAGGATGCGTTGCCAGCACACGTGTATGACAAGAAACGGTAGAGATTCTGCAAGCAAGGAGAAAATACAAATCTGCACAGTGAAACGAAGAGCATCATACATGGTTACACTGAGGGTAGATATAATTCCTTTAAAAGACGATGACTGCCTAAACTAACAAATATTAACAATGTATTGTGGGATTTATAACATAGAAGTAAATTTGCGGCCATAATAGCAAAAGGGATAGGGAAGGAAATAGAAGTATATCCAGGCCAGAATACTGGAGTGGGTAGCCTTTCCCTTCTCCAGGAGATCTTGCCAACCCCGGAATCAAACCCAGGTCTCCCGCATTGCAGGTGGATTCTTTACCAGCTGAGCCACAAGGGAAGCCAAAAGTGTTTATACTATATATGAATTGGTGTAATATAATTTATATAAAGGCTGTGAAAAGCTACATTGTAAAACCTAGGGCAGCCACTGAAAAATAAGGAAAAAAAGACAGAATTAACCAGCTGATTGTGAAAATGAAATGGAATCATCAATCTAAAAAAAAAAAGAAAAGAACAAAGAGAGAGAAGAAAGAACATATGAGACAATAAAAAGCAATTAGCAAGATGGTTCCAATCACGTAAATGAATATATTAAATGCAAATTGTCTAAGCACCCCAATTAAAAGGCAGAGATTTTCAGACTGGACTAAAAAGTAAGAGCTACTATATGCTATCTGCAAGAAACTATTTAAATGTTAATACATAGGTAGATAAAAAGTAAAATTACACACTATGCAAATAATAATCAAAACAAAACTAGAGTGGCTGTATTACATCATAAGGTAGAATTAGAAACAAGAACTATTACAGCAGATAAAAGGAGGCATATAATAAAAGGAGTCAATTCGTCGATAACAATTATAATCCTAGAAGTATGTATACCTAACATAGAACTTCACGATATATACAAAACAAAATGTATAGAAGAATTTATAACATTAAATTCCTATAGTAGAAAGGAGGAAAAATTTCAAATCAGTGATCTGCATTTCCAGCTCAAGAAACTAGAAACATAAGAATAATTAAAACCAAAATAAGCAGAAGGAAGGCAATAGTAAAGATTAAAACAGCAATTAGTGAACTAGAAGACAGATAAACAGTAGAGAAAACTAGTAAAACCAAAAATGGATTCTTAGTAAAGATCGATAAAATTTATGTAAACCATTAATAATATGAACCAGAAAACAGAGAATATACAAATTATCAATACCCAGATAAAAAAGAGGCACTATAGGTCTATAGATATTAAAAGGATGTAAGGGAAAATTATGACCAACTTTAATGCCAATAAACTCGATCATTTATAGAAAACAGACAAATTCTCTGAGAGACACAAAGTACCAGAACCCACTCAGGAAGGAACAGATGGCCCACTCCCCTTCGGTTAGCAGGGTCCAGGCTGCAGAACCATGGGAAGTTCTAAGAGCCAGCCTTCTCCTTGCCCTGCAAAGCTGATGAGGGGCTTTGAGCGTGGAGCAGGGAGGTGAATTATGAATGAAAGAAATTGAATTTATTATTAAAAACCCTCCCATAAAGAAAACTAAAGGGCAGGTTGGCTTCCATGGTGAATTCAATGAAGAGAGATTCAATTTAAGGGAGAAATGATGCCAGGATTATAAAAGCTTTCAGAAGACACTCCCTAACTAGATTTATGAGAGCACTAGTTGCTTCCCAGGTGGCTCAGCGGTAAAGAATCCCCCTGCAATGTAGGACATGCAGGTTCATTCCTCAGAAGAAATAGCAACCCCTCCAGTATTCTTGCCTGGGAAATCCCATGGACAGAGGAGCCTGGTGGGCCACAGCCTGTGGGGTCACAAAGAGTCAGACAAGACTGAGTGACTAAACAACAACAAGTCTCTTGTGAGTAGATGCAAATGTCCTCAGCAAAATACTAGCAAACTGAATCTAGCAGCATTGAGAAAAAATAATATACCACAGAAAGATTCATTTCAGAAATGCAGGGTTGATTTAACGTATGGAAATTGATTATGTAATACAGCATATCGATAGTATAAAGGGAAAAACTGCATGATAATGATAATCTCAGTACAGTAGATGCAGGGAAAGCATTTGGCAAAATCCAACACATTGCATGATTAAAAACTCAACAAACTAGGAGTAGAAGTTACTATCTTCAACCTGACAGAAGGCGTCCGTGAAACATCTAACCATATATATGAAGGTGAAGGAGTGAGTGCTTTCCTGCCACGATCAGGAAGAACACAAGGATATCTACTCTTACTACTTCTGTTGACTAGAGGTTCTAGCCAGTGCAATCAGACAGGAAAAAGAAACAAAAGGCATCCAGATTGAAAAGGGAGAAGTAAACTATCTTTATTTGCAGATAACATGTTCTTGTATATAGAAAATCCTAAAGAATTTACACACGCAAAACTGTAACTAACATGATTTCAACAAGTTTATAGGATACAAAGTCAGTATACAAAAATCACTTTTATTTGTATCCACTAACAATGAGCAATCTGAAAATGAAACTTAAATTACAGTTCCAGTTATAATAGCATCAAAAAAGATTAAAATAATAAAAAGAAGTTCAAACATTATACTCTGAAAACTATAAATTGCTGTTGAAAGAAATGAAAAAAAAAAAAACCAAATAAATGGAAAGGCAGCCTATGTTCATGGAACAAAAGAATTTGTTACAATGACAGTACTCTCCAAATTTATCTACAAATTTAATTGAATCCCCATCAAAATCTCAGTTGCCTTTTTTTTGCAGGAATTGATAAGCTGATTCATAAATTAATATGGAAATGGAAGGGACCAGAAGAGCCAAAACACTCTTGAAAAAGAACAAAGTTGAGGGACTCATACTTCCTGGTCTCTAAACTTTCTACAAAGCTACAGTAGTTGAGACAGTGCATACGATTAGTATTCCTGAAAAATAAAATGGAAAAAAAACAGAATAGAAGAAAAAAATATAATTATATGATCAAAGAGAAATTCTTGAACTCAAAAAAGTAAGACTTTATTGAGCATTGCTATATACTGTGTAAGTGTTCTATCCATTTAGTCCACAGGACTACCCTGATGAAAAATGCTGCCGCCATCTCCGTTTTTCCAACAAGGAGACTGAAGTTTAGAGTCTGTGGCTCGTCCATGACGGTGGGGCAGGGCTCTGCGCTCAGGATGGCAGCCCGGCTCTGGCGCCTGACCTGACCCTGCAGATCTGAGTTTGCAGGTGGAGAGCTCATGCTCTCGTGTTGCAAGAACAACGGACTTAGAACGGTGGCTGTTGAGACAGCTTCTGGTAGACTTTGGAGGCTTCAGGGAGAAAAGGATTCTCTTTGCAGATTTTCTACAGGGAGAACGGCAAGGCTGGCTGCAAGTTGTCCACAGCAACTTTCAGCGTTGGTGGCTGGAGTATCATCTGTCATATTCTGAGGGAGAGAACGTGTGGAATCCAAGAGTGTTATAGTCAGGTTTAGAGAGACAGAGACAAGAGAGAGGCCTTCTGGAATGTGGAGGAATTTAGGGCTTGGAGCATCCACGAGCCCTTCTTGGCAGCATTCCAGCAAGCAGGAATTGATTTAAAATGGAGGATTAAAGACACGATGAATGCGTTTTATTGACTGACTGATTGAGGTATAGTTGATGTACAATGCTATATAAATTTTAGGTGTACAGTATAATGATTCACAATTCTTAAAGGTTATATCCCATTATAGTTATTATAATCCCATTTATAGTATTTATAATTAAAAGTATTATAAATATTATATAAATATTATATAATTATATAAATATAATTTATATTATATAAATGTTATATATTATAAATATTATATAATATTTGCTATATTCCCTGTGTTGTGCTATATATCCTTGAAGCTTATTTACTTTATACATACTGGTTTGTACCTCTTAATCCCTACCTGTATCTGACCCCTCAGATGCATTTTAATATAGAACTGATGAAAAACAGTTATGGGGTTGGACATAGTTGTTAGGAATTTTGACAATATAAAATAGTACTATAACAACACAGGAGGCTGAGGAGAAGGCACCGGAGAAGGCAGTGCGGACATGTCAGTTCCCTTGTTGCTGTCATGGGTCAGCAGATCCTGTACAGAGCTGAGATATGTGGATGAAAGAATGACCCATGCACCTGAGGCAAAAAGCTGACTCATCGGAAAAGACCCTGAAGCTGGGAAAGATCGATGGCCAAAGAAGGGGGCGGCGGAAGATGAGATGATTAGATAGTTTCACTGACTCAGTGGACATGAATCTGAGCGAACTCCTGGAGACAGTGGAGGACGAGGAGCCTGGCAGCTGCGGTCCACGGGTCACAAAGAGCTGGACGTGATTTACTGACTGAACAGTGACGACAACAAAATGGGGCCTCCTTGGTGGTCCACTTGGTGGTCCAGTGGCTGAGACTCCGTGCCCTCAGTGCAGGGCCTGGGCTCGAACCCTAGGCGGACTAGAGCCCTCACGCCGCAGCTCAATATTCTACAAGCCGCAATGAAGAGCAAAGGTTCTGGGTGCCGAAGCTAAGACCCAGCACAACCAAATAAATAAACATTCAAAAAAGAAAGGACCTAATCTCTCTCTCTTCTCTGTCTGTGCCTTTCTGTCTATATACACACATAACACATGCATGCAGGTGCATATTACACACATGCATACATGTAATAAATATCATGTATTTTTAATTTTAGAGAGACTGTGAACTTTGTGTTAACACATTTTTCTGAAATTGAGTGCTTACTTTGGTTACACTTTTGTTTCTCCTGTTAAATTTAATTATAATTAGATGTAATGGTTTGAATTTAAAACCAGCACATACCAGTCTCAGTGTTTGTAACATGTTTTTTATCTTTCTTTCTCTCCTCTTGGTACATATGTAGGCAGAGATATGGGCTATTGTCCAATCAGTGCTCACTGGTTATTGTGATAGAATTTGGTGATGCTTTTTCTTTTTTTGTGTGTATGGTACTGCATTGTTTTTGCTTTAAAATAATCATGGACCTTTTAAAAATTGAAAACTATTCTCAAAAACAAATGAAAGATAATTTTTTCAAAAGTTTCAGCATTGGACTTCCACCTGGAAATGTCAAGGAAGTAGTTATATACACAAGTCTGGGAAAAGTCTGGATTAGAGACGATCAAGTGGGGAGGTGGCAGCATGGAGGTGATTCCTGAGGAACGGAGGAGGTCATCTTGGGAGGCTTGAGAGGGAAGGACGGGGGCTCGGAGGGGCACCCTGCCTCTCCAAGGCTTAGAGGGCGGCTGGGGGAGAAGCCGCAGCTGGGCTGAAATTGAGGAACACCTACCTCTTAGCACTTGCAGAGCCAAGCGCTGAGTCAGGAAGGAGCCAGGCACTTCTGAGAAGATGCTGGGAGGTAGTTCAAACGCGAGGGCTGCCCACTTGGATGTCATCCTACAACATACGGCTCATTGCATGCGTCTTCTCCTCCACCCCCCCAACCCCAGAGCCCACAAGGTAGAGAGCCAGCAGCTGCTTTAATTCCCCCGAAAGAATCATTTCAGGAGCTCGAGAGTATCGGGGGTTTGGCTAACAGCTGGCTTTTTGTAGAGCTGCTGACTTGCAGTCGATGTTGGCAGCGTGTCTGGAGAACATCTGTGTGGTTTCTAAATGGGCCACAAGTAGCTTCTGGTTGATAAATGCTTTATTTGACGAGTGAGTTTAAAGAGAGTAACCTCTGTAACAGTAGATATGTGTTTACACTTCATTATGTCCCACTCGACTTGCAAGTCTTTCCCTTGATTATTTGGCAGTCTTTCTGGCAGGGCTAAACACGCCAACCTTTAAAACCTCGTTATCTGTTGACAGGAGGTCAGTTTGGGCAGAGAGGGAGCTGAGGTCGTTTTTCTTAAGCTCTCTCTCCTTGAGAACAGGTGACTGCCGCCCAGACCACGGGCCGCAGCCCTGGAGCCTGGCGGAGTCGCTCTCTGGTTAATTCTCAGGCCAGAGCCAGTCGCAGGTCCCTTCCGCTCTTTCTGAAGCTCATCAGAGTCTGCAGGGCCGAAGCCGCAGGCTGCGTCCGTGACCTCAGCCCTTGGTGGGGACAGCTGTTTCCGCCCGTTGCTGGACCTGCTGCTTCGCCACCGAGCCTCCCTGTCAGCATCTCGGCCTTGCAGAGCCGAACCCCCTGAGGCTCCTCCTGGCACTGAGTGCCCGTCAACGCCCATCAGTGCTCAGGCCTCCTGCCAGGAGGAGCACGCATGCCCCTGGGGTAGCAGTCGCTCCCTGTCGCACGGAAGTCCTCTGCGCTTTTCTCCTCCCCACGTAGCGCCGCGCACCGATGCTTGTGTATGAAGTCAATTTTTCAAGTCCAGCTGTGCGTTTGCAGACAGGGTTTGGAGGAAGTAGGCTCGCATGTGGATCTGATTAGTTTTCCGATTTTCTCCCCTTCTAGGTAATACTTTCTAGTATTCAGAACAGAAGTCCTAAGCCTGGCCCTGCTCCCCACGATCAAGAACTAGGTTTTTTCCTAGAAACGGGACTGCAGAGAGCCCATGTCCTCTATTTCAAAAACGGGTAAGCCGCCTTCTCTTTTTAAATCAAGTTCCTGAAGGAGGAGAGCAGAAAGCCTTATCATGCTGTGCTCAGTTTAGTCATTATCCTAAAGCAGTTTGAAATATACACCACAACTGGGATTTTTTGAAGAAAGAGTGAGCTCTTTTGTCTCTTCTCCACCTGGCTCGTCACTTTCGAGACTGGAAGGAGGGAGCAGGGCGTGTGAACGCACGTCTTAGTCCGGAGCCCCGGGCCAGGGGGGTCTGGGGCCCAGCCCCGTGCCCTCCTGCCCCCGTGGGGACGCTCCTGCTGGGCCTCCCTGCTTTGCTGCGGGACACATTAGAGAGTGGGCAGCCTTAGCCCCCAGGATCGCCTCCCTTTGGATGGCCAGTCCCTTTAGAGAACTGGGTTGCTGGGTCTCAGACGGCTTTTATGAACGTGCGTGGTGCGCCTGGAATGCCATGCTCCTCCGTGAGCTCCTCTGAAGGGGGTTTCTAGAAGGTTGGAGTCTGACTGTGGTCAGAGACACTCTGGTGCGTTTGACGTCTGCCATCCTTTCCGGGTCGCTCTAACGAGAAACGCGATGATGCTTTCAGACCTTCTCAGCTGGCCCGTGTTTTGACCTTGTGCTTCAGGAGAGGGGCCGGTGGAGACCGACAGTCGGTATCTGACTCCCCTGCAGCCCCTTCTAGGCCACGCACAGGAGGCCCCTCCCTCTAGGAATAGTCCCGTAGAGCTCGGAGCTACAGACGGGATGGCCGGAGTGTGGGGCTGCTCCGTCTTCATCTTCAAGAGCTTCAGACCTGGGGGCGCAGCTCACGGAAGCGGGGTTTCACTTCTGCTTGGGGGCCCAGAGCCACACGCTTCCGTTTCCCTTTCGCTGGGAGTGAAGTGCTTATTTTCCTAATCCTGTTAAACTGTTTGTGGAGAAGGCCTGCTTTGCTCCAAAGGTTCAGATTGGCAGGGCCCACAAAAGGCTGCGGTAAGCGCCTCAAGGTTTGGAATGGCTTGGCGGCTTTGGCTTAGAGATGCTTTTGAGTTTGATCGCATCTGTCGCTGACTGAGATCGTCTGAGTTACGGTGCTTGGCCCCCAGGCTGAGTTTTGAGTTCTAGTTTCTTTGCTGTTATAAATAGAGGGAGAACGGATGGAACATGGGACTATTTCTCTAGTGATCTTTTTTCTCCCTTTTCACAATAAACCGTGGTCATCATGGAGGATACTCCAACCTGGCTTTCCCTCCGTCTAACTGAGAGTGTGTGATGGACAAGCCCAGAGGCTTCAGTGAACTTCCTTGGGGCTTTCAGAAATCCCCAACCAGTAGCTTCTGTTGGAAATGCTTTGTGTGAGATTGATGAGGGTGGGCCGGCCAGCTTGTTTTCCTATTTGAAGCCTGCGCATCGAGGAGGAAGAAGCAGGGCTGTTGGGCTCAGCCCTCTTGTCCTGACCCTCTGGATGCCCCCAGCACCCAACAGGAAAATGACGATGAGAAGTTTGCCGAAGGTGACAGATCACGTGCTGGAAGTGCTCCCTGGCGCAAGTCTTGCTGCATCTCCGCTGAGTTCAAGGAGATTCCCGTTGGCATAGTCAAAGTTAGGGGCCTGCTCCATTGGAAGCCCCTTCCCTCTTTGCTTGTCCTCTTGCTCGTCTCCCTGGGCTTTAAAGAGCAGTGACACCTGAGCTGGTGGCTGGGGAGGCCCTCGCCGGCTCCTCAAGGCGGCGGCTGGGAACAGTGATGAGAGCTGACCTGGGTGCGTGGAGGCAGAGGCCAGTGTTGAGACCACAAGATATGGGGAAGAAGAGAGACCTGTAGGAGGTTCTGGACGTGCCAAGCGCCATCGGCCGCTTACGCGGTGGGTACTCAGAGCCCGAGGGACACGCCTGGGGGCATCTGACAGTGGCCGCCTGCCTCCGGTGTCTGCAGGGCACGTGGGGACAGCGGGGCCGGCTGCCAACCCTGAGCTCCGGTGGCTCCCGTCCCGCGATGTGGTTGCTGCTTTGCTGTCTCGCTCCTTTTTGTGTTTCTACATTTGAGAACTATGTATCTGGGAGGATATAATGGACAGAATTTGACTGATTTTCAAGGATAGGGAGATGCATCATAGATGAGTTTAGCAATAAGAGATACACAATTGATAAAGCATATCCTTTTCTTTAGAAATATGCTTAAATATCTCCAGCTTTTTCACTGCCAAGCTGGTGACCTCAGGGCTCTCTCAGAAGGTCCCTGACCCTGGGACCAGTTCCTGGCCCCTCCTGACCCCTGGGTCTCTTTCCTCTTTACCAAGCGCTCTCACTTGGTCACTGATCCTCACGGCGTTACCTCGTCCACGTCCACCCGCACCCTGCACTGTGGCCTGTGTTTCACACGCTTGGCTTCTGCGCTTCTGACCTCAGTCCTCTTGGCTCTGCCCTGCTGCAGGGGAGATGCTGTGTGCTGGGCTTTGGTCTGACCCTCAGACTGTGGCCTCATCCACCGTCCAGCCTGTCTTGTGAAGAAGCCCTTGACCCCAGGATGAGGCACAGCCGCGGTGGTTCCCGCCTCCACCGTGGGGTTTTCTCATCACACTTACATACATCATGCGAAACGCCAGACTGGATGCATCACAAGCTGGAATCAAGATTGCTGGGAGAAATATCAATAACCTCAGATACGCAGAGGACACCACTCGAATGGCAGAAAGTAAAGAGGAGCTGAAGAGCCACTTGATGGGGTGAAAGAGGAGAGTGAAAAAGCCGGCTGAAAACTCAACATTCAGAAACTAAGATTCTGGTCCTATTACTTCATGGGAAATAGAAAGGGAAAAGTGGAAACAGTGACAGATTTTATTTTCTTGGGCTCCAAAATCACTGTGGATGGTGACTGCAGCCATGAAATTAAAAGACATTTGCTCATTAGAAGGAAGGCTATGACAAACCTAGACAGCATATTAAAAAGCAGAGACGCCACTTTGCCAACAAAGGTCCGGCTAGTCAAAGCTATGGTTTTTCCAGTGGTCATGTATGGATTTGAGAGTTGGATCATAAAGAAAGCTGAGCACAGAAGAATTGATGCTTTTGAACTATGGTGTTGGAGAAGACTCTTGACAGACCCTTGGACTGCAAGGAGATCCAACCAGTCCATCCTAAATGAAATCAACCCTGAATATTCATTGGAAGTACTGGATACTGAAGCTGAAGTTCCAATACTTTGGCCACCTGATTCGAAGAGCTGACTCATTTGAAAAGACCCTGATGCTGGGAAAGATTGAAGGCGGGAGGAGAAGGGGACGACAGAGGGTGACGTGGTTGGCTGGCATCACCAACTCGATGGACATGAGTCTGAGCAGCTCCCGGTGAAGGTCAGGGCAGCCTGGTGTGCTACAAAGAGGGGTTGCAAAGAGTCGGACTCAAATGAGCGACTGAACGACACAATCACACTTCTCCTCGTCTGCCAGATCCTCTGCGGCTGCTTCTCCCCCCCTCCCGCCCCCTCCTCTCTCCCCTCCTTCCCTTCTCCTTCCTTCCTCACCCCTCCCCTCCTCACTCCCCTTTCTCTCTGGCCCCCTTGGAGGGAGACAGCACCTGCTCTCACCGGCCCATGTATCCTCGGCGTGGTCTGACTTGGCACACACCCATGTGGATCTCACCTCCGTTTTTCTCATCCCTCTGGGTGGCAGCAGCAGTCCTGTTAAGGCTGAAAACACATCTTGCTGAGGCTTTGCTGCTGAAGGCAGGCAGAGAAGGGGACGACAGAGGATGAGATGGTTGGAGGGCATCACCGACTCAATGGACATGAGTTTGAGTAAACTCCGGGAGTGGTGATGGACAGGGAGGCCTGGCGTGCTGCGGTTCATGGGGTCGCAAAGAGTCAGACACAACTGAGCGACTGAACTGAACTGAACTGAGGCTTTGCAGAGGTGAAGTCAGAGCACGTTGGCCTCAGAGGGCCGGGGCTGCTGCTCTGAACTCAGATTGCCTTGCCCATGGCAGGCCCTCGGATGAGGGGCCGTGTGGGTGCTGGAGCCAGAGGGCCTGATGAGGAGCCAGCCCTCCTCCCAGCGGGGTATCGGCTTCTTTATCTGTGTGTGCACGCGCGTGTGTGTGCTGAGTCTCTTCAGTCCTGTCTGACGCTTTGGGACCCCATGGACTGTAGCCCCCCCCCGGCTCCTCTGTCCATGGGATTCTCCAGGTAAGAACACTGGAGTGGGTTGCCATGCCTTCCTCCAGGGGATCTTCCCGACCCAGGGATTGAACCCAGGTCTGCCGCATTGTAGGCAGATGCTTTACCGTCTGAGCACAAGGGCAGTGCAGGGAGGGTGAGGATGGGGAGAAATTAACGCGAGAAGACACGTGAGCGTCCGAGCTGGGAGATGCACCCTTTGGGTTGTACTCCTTCCTGGGTCGCATCAGGAGTTCTGTGTGGGAGACCCTGACTTGGAGAGCGTAGGAGGGCAGGCAGTATGGTCAGACTCCGGGCTTCCCCGAGGAGCTTGCAGCCAGGCCAGGCAATAAAGGGGGCATTGTGCTGTTGTAGTCGGTCACCAGTATGTTGCTGCTGCTGCTGTTGTTCAGTTGCTAGGTCGTGTCCGACGCTTTGCAGCCCCATGGAGTGCAGCACACTAGACTCCTCTCTCCTCCACTGTCTCGGAGTTTGCTCAGATTCATGTCCACTGAGTCAGTGATGGTATCTAACCATCTCGTCCTCTGTCACCCCCTTCTCCTTTTGCCTTCACTCTTTCCCAGCATGAGGTTCTTTTCCAGTGAGTCAGCTCTTCGCATCAGGTGGCCAGAGTATTGGAGCTTCAGCTTCAGCATCAGTCCTTCCAATGAACACCCAGGACTGATCTCCCTTAGGATGGACTGGCTCAACCTCCTTGCCGTCCAGGGACCCTGTTGGTCATGACTCTCTGTATCACCACTGTGTGCTGGCTTTAACTAGACCACTAGTTACCACTACACACTGACTTGTAGAAGTTCTCAAAATTCCCCAGTCATCTTGTTGACCTTTGCAACCGTTCAGCCCTGCTCATTGTGGCTTGGAATCAGCAGGCAGGAAGAAGGGCCGTGAGGCTGGCCGTGTCCCCTGGGTGCTGAGCTTCCTGGGTTTATGACCTCAGAGAAGCAGGAGCTTCAGACAGGCTCCTTCAGCCGGGGAGGGGGGTGTTTGCTGGGTGTGCTGGCCTCTCCAGGCTCCAGGGCAGAGCGACTTGGCCCTGTCCTTTGCCTTCTTGCCTTCAGAACGTCTTCCTTCTGACGGTGATAGAAGTGGTGGCTTTTTCAATTGCGCACTGATTTTTACATTAGGAGTCAAAGAGAAAATTCAGACACTTTTCCAGTAAGAATTTGTTTAATATGTATCGACTCTTGGTACATGGCATTTCTCAAGAGATTCAGAGAGTGAAAGAAAATGAGCCTGCGCTCTGGGAGACAGTAGGAGGAAAGAAACAGGGTAAGACAGCACACGTCACTTCAGAGGTGATGGCAGAGAGAAACGGGAGGGGGCTTCCCCGGTGGGCAAGCAGTTAAGAAGCCTCCTTGCAAGGCAGGGGACGCAGTTTCCATCCCTGGTTGGGGAACTAGGAGCCCACGTGCAGCAGAGCAGCTAAGCCCATGCGTCACCACTGAGGGTCCATGCACCGCAGAAAAGGTCTCATGTGCAGCCAAGACCCGACACATCTAAATGAATGAAGGTAATACTTTTTTAAAAAAGGAGCAAACTGTGGAAGAACACCTAATCACTTTGACTGAGCTGAAGTTTGCAGGCCCGTTCATTCATTCAATTTTTATTCATTCATTTAATGAAGAGTGAGCGTAGCCCTGCCAGGAAGCAGGCCCTCTCTCAGCACTGGGGCTCTAACGGTGAGAAAGACTGACTGAGTCCCTGCCCACCTAGAACTCTGTTTCTGAGAATTAAATAAAACAAGCAGTTTAGAAGAGTCGGTACATGTTGTGGCAGGGGAAGTCCAGCTTGCCACAAAAGCAAATAGGAAGCTGCATGTTGAGATGGCTGCAGATTTGGGAAGGGGGGCGTACAGCTTTGGAGAAGTGGGCTTGAGGTGATGTAGGTGCAGACTGGGGAGAGGCAGGGGTACTTTCCAATGAGCTGGTAGGAACACGGGGTTAGAACTGTGCTCAGTATTGTCTGTGGGAAACCATGGGGCTCAGTGGTAAAGAGCCTGCCTGTCAATGCGGGAGACGCAGGAGACTCAGCTTTGATCCCTGAATCGGGAAGATCCCCTGGAGAAGGAAATGGCAACCCACTCCAGTGTTCTTGTCTGGAGAATCCCATGGACAGAAGAGCCTGGTGGGCTACAGTCCACGGGGTCGCAAAATGTCATATAGGACAGAAGCGGCTTAGCACAGATACACACAGTATTGAATGTATTCTGCAGGGTATGAGGAAACCACTCTGGTTGGAGGAGAGGTTTGTAGAGAAATGTATAGGTTTTTCTGTAAACCTCCCAGCCCAGGATGTGGCCCGCAGGAGGTGACATCAGTCACCTACCATGGTGCTGCTGTGGGCCAGGACCGTGCTTGGTCCTGAGTTGATGAACAGAAGACGCATGGTCCAGGTTCCTCAGGGAGGATGCAGTCTAGTGAGGGAGAATATGATAAACAGGGAAACCCGTGCTTAAAATCACAAATCATAGTAAGTGCTAGAAAGTGAAAGAGTGCAGCAAATAACGGAGGGCACGTGCTTACATAGGGTGGTCAGGAAAGGCCTCCTGAGGCAGTGCCAGGAGACCAAGGCTTGAAGGATGAAAAGGAGGTGAACATGCCAACAGCAGGAGAAAGAGGGTCGCAAACAGGGCCCGCCATGTGCAAGGTCTTGACCCAGGAAAGAGCTTGACGTGTTGAGGAATCTGAGCGGGTCCAGTGGGGCTGAAGCGGAGTTGGAAGGGGAGAGTCACAGACGCCTCTGGTCTAGCTGACCCTGAAGAAGGCAGACTTACCACGGTGGCCTACGGTGGAAGAGGAGTGGTCGTCCAGAGAAGAAGCCCCGAGTCACCGGAATGAAAGCGAGGTGACAGTGGGCGGCAAGGCATTAGATGCTCCCCTCAGAGATGGCAGCGGTAGCAGGGACCCAAGAAGTGCGTGCCCGGAGGTGTGTGGGCTGGTGGATGTTCGGTCCCAAGTGGTGCGGGGACTCGCTTGAGTCACAAGTTGGGAGTTTCATCGCATTGGTTATATTTAAAGCCCTGGACTGGATGGAGTCAGGGAGGGACAGAGTGTAAAGAGAGAAGCCCAGACAGCCCAGGGCCCAGCAGGAAACCTCCAAGAGCTGGCGCTGGGCTCAGGAGGAGGGGCCCGTGGGGGAGCTCCCGGGGGAGGAGGGACCGGGAGGGGCGTTCCTGCGGAGACCTGGAGCGTCACCTGTGGCGCGTGATGCTGAGACGTTGGTGAGGGCGAAGACCGAGGCTCAGGGCTAGATCCTGTGCACAGCATTTGTGACCTTGAAAGACTCTCGGTGGAGACGGTCAGAGCAGCAGCTCCGCTGGGGAGAGGGGCAAACGGACTGGTGGCATCAGAGGCAGGTTGCTGTCAGTAAACGTGCCTTCCTGCCCATTTCCTGTTCCAGGCTGGCCTCTCGCTGCAGGGTGGATGGTGGAAAGATGGCAGAAGGCTGAAAACTGGGCTAAGGGCAGGGAATTCATTCTCCAGGGGTGGAGAAGTTTGCGGTATCAGGAAGAGCCCGGACTAGGGTGGTTCATTTGGCCGGAATCTAGTGCCAGAAGAATCATGCCCCCATGCCAGTCAGATGTGGTTCATTTTACTTGGATTTTGGCCATAGGCTACACTGTGATCTCAGCAAGAACCATGTGTGCGTTTGACTGAGAGAAAGATGGGGTTATGGAGGGAGTGGGGGTCCCTGTAGGTGGCTACTTCCTTTACTCACAACAGCTTCGGGGGAAGTTTTTGGACCAGTGTGCATCCTGCAGCCTGGCCGCCACGCCCACCCCAGTGATGCCTCTTGTCCTTCAGGCAGTCTTGAGTCTGGAAGATTTTGGGTCAGCCCAGTCACCTGTGCTAAGCACTTCACACAAGTCGTTTCAGTAACAAGAAAACTTTTCATAACAGTTGAGCGGGTGGTCGGTTATGGAGTCTGAGAGTCCCAGAGTCCAAACGGGTTGTTGTTGCTGCTGTCATTGTTCAGTCGTCCGGTCGTGTCTCTTTGCGACGCCATGGACTGCAGCACACCAGACCTCCTGTCCTTCACCATCTCCCAGAGCTTGCCCAAGTTCATGTTCACTGCATCAGTGATGCCGTCCAGCCATCTCATCCTCTGACGCCCTTTTCTCTTTCTCCCCTCGATCTTTCCTGCATCAGGGACTTTTCCAACGAGTCGTCTGTTCACATCAGATGACCAAAATGCTGCAGCTTCAGCTTCAGCATCAGCCCTTCCAGCGAATATTCAGGGTTGATCTCCCTTAAAAGTAACTGATTTGATCTCCTTGCTGTCCCAGGGGCTTTCAGGAGTCTTCTCCAGCACCACAGTTCGAAGGCATCAATTCTTTGGTGCTCTGCCTTCTTTATGGTCCAGCTCTCACAATCATATGTGACCACAGGGAAGACCATAGCCTCGACTATGTGGACCTTTGTTGGCAGAGTAATGTCTCTGCTTTTCAACACACAGACTAGGTTTGTCATCACTTTCCTGCCAAGAAGCAATCGTCTTCTGATTTCATGGCTACAGTCACCGTCTGCAGTGATTTTGGAGCCCAGGAAAAGAAAGTCTGTCACTGTATCCTTTGTTTCCCCATCTATTTGCCATGAAGTGATGGGACCAGATGCCATGATCTTAGTTTTCTGAATGTTGAGTATAAGCCAACTCTTTCACTGTCCTCTTTCACTCTCATCAAGAGGCTCTTTAGTTCCTCTTCGCTTTCTGCCATATGGGTGGTGTCATCTTCATATCTGAGGTTATTGATATTTCTCCTGACAATCTTGATTCCAGCTTGTGCTTCATCCAGCCCAGCTTTTCTCATGATGTACTCTGCATAGAAGTTAAACAAGCAGAGTGACAATATACAGCCTTGACATACTCCTTTACCTATTTGGAACAAGTCTGTTGTTCCATGTCCATTTCTAGCTGTAGCTTCTTGACCTGAATATAGATTTCTCAGGAGGCAGGTTAGGTGGTCTGGTAATCCCATCTCTTTCAGAATTTTCCACAGTTTATTGTGATCCACACAGTCAAAGGCTTTGGCATAGTCAATAAAGCAGAAGTAGATGTTATTCGGGAACTCTCTTGCTTTTTTGATGATCAAATGGATGTTGGCAATTTGATTTCTGGTTCCTCTGCCTTTTCTAAATCCAGCTTGACCATCTGGAAGTTAACGGTTCATGTACTGTTGAAGGCTGGCTTGGAGAATTTTGATCATTACTTTGCTAGCATGTGAGATGAGTGTGATTGTGCGGTAGTTTGAGCATTCTTTGGCATTACCTTTCTTTGGGATTGGAATGAAAACTGACCTTTTCCAGTCCTGTGGCCACTGCTGAGTTTCCAAGTCTGGCATATTGAGTGCAGCACTTTCACAGCATCATCTTTGAGGATTTGAAATAGCTCAGCTGGAACTCCATCACCTCCACTAGCTTTGTTTGTAGTGATGCTTCCTAAGGCCCACTTGACTTCACACTCCAGGATTTCTGGCTCTGGATGAGTGGTCACACCATTGTGATTATCTGGGTCATGAAGATCCTTTTTGTACAGTTCTTCTGTGTATTCTTGCCACCTCTTCTTAGTATCTTCTGCTTCTGTTAGGTCCATACCATTTCTGTCCTTTATTGTGCTCATCTTTGCATGAAATGTTCCCTTGGTATCTCTAATTTTCTTGAAGAGATCTCTAGTCTTTCCCAATCTATTGTTTTCCTGCATTTCTTTGCATTGATCACTGAGGAAGGCTTTCTTATCTCTCCTTGTTATTCTTTGGAACTCTGCATTCAAATGGGAGTATCTTTCCTTTTCTCCTTTGCCTTTCACTTCTCTTCTTTTCTCAGCTATTTGTAAGGCCTCCTCAGACAGCCATTTTGCCTTTTTGCATTTCTTTTTCCTGGGGATGCTCTTGATCACTGCCTCCTGTACAATGTCATGAACTTCCATCCATAGTTCTTCAGGCACTCTGTCTATCAGATCTAATCCCTTGAATCTATTTCTCACTTCCACTGTATAATCATAAGGGATTTGATTTAGGTCATACCCGAATGGTCTAGTGGTTTTCCCTACTTTCTTCAATTTAAGTCTGCAATTGGCGATAAGGAGTTCATGATCTGAGGCACAGTCAGCTCCCAGTCTTGTTTTTGCTGACTGTATAGAGCTTCTCCATCTTTGGCTGCAATGAATATAATCAATCTGATTTCGGTGCTGACCATCTGGTGATGTCCATGTGTAGAGTCTTCTCTTGTGTTGTTGGAAGAGGGTGTTTGCTATGACCAGTGCATTCTCTTGGCAAAACTCTATTAGCCTTTGCCCTGCTTCATTCTGTAGTCCAAGGCCAAATTTGCCTGTTATTCTAGGTGTTTCTTGACTTCCTGCTTTTGCATTCCAGTCCCCTATAATGAAAAGGACATCTTTTTTGGGTGTTAGTTCTAGAAGGTCTTGTAGGTCTTCATAGAACCGTTCAACTTCAGCTTCTTCAGCATTACTGGTTGGAGCCCAGACTTGGATTACTGTGATGCTGAATGGTTTGCCTTGGAAATGAACAGAGATCATTCTGTCATTTTGGGGATTGCATCCAAGCACTGCATTTTGGATGAAAGAGTCTGAAATGGGTTAGAGCACATTAAAAATTCCCTTGTGGCTCAGCTAGTAAAAAATCTGCCTGCAATGTGGGAGACCCAGGTTTGATCCCTGGGTTGGGAAGATCCCCTGGAGAAGGGAAAGGCTACCCACTCCAGTATTCTGGCCTGGAGAATTTCACGAACTGTATAGTTCATGGAGTCGCAAAGAGTCGGACACGACTGAGCTACTTTCGCTTTCACATTAAAAAAAAAATCAGGGCCCTTTAGAGACGGGAACTCTGAGACCCACAGAAATCATGTTGAATGACCATTAATAAATATTTATCTAGAACCTCACTAGGTTATTTACTAGCACCAAACACTGTTCTAAGTGAACAAGTCAGATCCAGTCACTGCCTTGATGGGGTTTACCTTTTGGTTAGGGAAACAGTAAGCAAGGCAGTGCTGAGTTGTGTGCAGAGCAGTCGGCCTGCAGAAGTGACTCATCTGTTTGTGACACACGCCACAGGAATCTGGGTTCATGGTGACAAGAAGCCTGAGACCTGCGGCCGTCTTTGAGCCCCCTCCGCGTGTCCTCCTGGGCCTCCGCATGCTGCGGGGGGCCGGGACGCAGAGCCGCGTGCTGGAAGGAGAGCTGCCCTCGTTACTGGGTAGCTTGTCAGCTAGGACTGTGCGGTCTGTGTGGGTGGGCCCTGAGTACTTCTTACAGACGTAAAGGTTTTGAACCTCTCTTTTAAATGGAAAAGCAAAGATCCCAATCACATGCCATTCTTGAAGAGACCAAACTATGGAGATAAAAAGATCAGTGGTTGCTGGGAGTTTGGGGGAGAGGGGAGATGCACACCCAGAATACCTCAGGCTTTTAGCGCAGTGGGAGCCCTTTGTATGCCGTTACAGTGAAGGGTTGTTGTTGAGTTCCTAGGTCGGGTCTGGCTCTTTTCAACCTTAGGAACCTTAGTCTGTGGCCTGGCAGCATCTCCCAGGCGAGAATGCTGGAGCGGGTCGCCCTTTCCTCTTCCTCCAGGGGATCTTCCCGACCCAGGGGTCAAACCCGCATCTCCTGCATTGCAGGCGGATTCTTTACTGCTGGGCCACCACGGGGCCCGCGGTAACGGATCGGTCATTAGACTTTTGTCCAAAGCTGTGGAATGTGCAGCGCTCTTCCCTTCCTTACCGAGAACCTTAAGGTGAACCATGGACTCTGGTGATTAACATGCGTCAGTGTAGGTCATCCTTGGTGTGAAAAAAAAAGACCACTCTGGTGAGTGATGTTGCCAACGGCTGTGTATATGGGGCGAGGGGGTATATGGTAAATTTCTGTACTTGCCTGTCAATGTGGTTGTAAACCTAAAAGTGTTGAAAAAGAAAAAAGAGGGGGCTTAAACAAGGCAGGGTGACTGATCCAGGATCGCACGCTGGTTGGTGGCCGCGCTGCGCCCTGTGCCCCTCCCGACTCCCGGCCCCGTTTCCTCACCACTTGCACCGACCGTCCGCGCCCAGTTAGTGCCCCCTTCTTGAAAACGGAGAGTGAGCCGCACAGGATACATCACACTCAGAGAATAAGCACTTTTAAAGGCGGTCTAGGCATCGCTATTGATGGAATAAGCGTCAGCCAAGGCGTCTCTTCCGTTTCAGTGTAGACTGGGTCTGGCTCACGCCTTAATGCTGTCAAAACTTTAATACGAAAACAAAGGAATCTTTGTAACTTTCACTTATGAAACTCCAGGGCCCCTTTCCATGAATGAATATGCGGAGTGAATTATGGGGGACGGGAAGTTGGTTGCTTTCCGTGCGCTTCATGAGTGCCAGCGTGCACCGAGCGTTAGAGGCTGTCACTGACGCATTATCAGTGTTCAGCAGGGGGTGCGTCCGTGTTGGCTGGTCCTTGGCTTCAGGAGAAGGATGGGCTGGGTTGTCTTAGGCTCTGAAGTCCCGGTGGGGCGGGGGGGGGAGGGCAGGGGAGATGGCTGGTGACTAAGTGGCAGTTGATGGCAGATCTCAACGGCCCCTCGCGCATGGTTCTCCCAGCTGGAGGCTGCCCCCACCAGCCACCATTCAGAATTAGACTTCCCTGAAGATGAGCGGGTGCAGGAACTTACCCCAGTTCTGCACCTTGAACTTGTCTAAGATAGTGATCTTCTGTTTTAATGGGGGGAGGGGGAGAGTCTTTGTTTGTTTATGCACTCACATATTTATTCATCCATCAAACATTTATGTGCCAGGAGCTAGGGTAGAGACAGCAAAAGATCCCGGTGGATTTTCTAGTCCAGCAGGAAAATAAATAACTACAAGTGGGCTTAAGCCTTAGCAAAGGAGAAGGCAATACCATGTTTTTAAATTTAGCCTTTCAACTAAACTTTGCAAGTTCCCCCAAAAGAGATGGTTATATAACAATGGTGTCTCGAAATAAAAATTAACTTTTTTTTTTTTATATATATTTCCCGATAACTCCTGATACGACCGGAGACTGACCCTGGAGTTTTCCGACACAGATGGCAGTGTTAGCTGGCCAACTCTCGGGTCCTGCTCTGGACAGGGGTATTATCAATGGACAGACACAGCAGGGACATGCAGTGCGGAGTGGGGAACGCTGCCCACTTCTGTTTAGTTTCCAATGGTTTGTTATAACTTTCACTTGTTCTGCCAGGGATTATTCAGCTCCCACTCCTGCCAGACGTTCTCCAGGTGCTGGGGAGACATGGTGAGCAGCCAGACGTGCTTCTTGCTCTCAGAAAGAAACTGGGTCCTTATATCCCTGGGTGTATGACTATACCCCAAGATGGTGCTCAGGAGGCAAGGTACCCATTGCTGTGAGAGTCCATTTGCAAGTGAGGTTGGCCTGGGCCTGGTGGGCAGGCAGGGGAGGTTTCCCCAGCTAGCGTCTGAGCAGAGCCTGAAGATGAATCAGTGCACAGGAGCTAACTCACACAGGCAGAGTGGGGTGGGAAGTGTTGTTTAGACCTGAAAGGATCCTAAACTGGCATCAGAGACATGTGGTCCAACCAGCCCACTCCTCTGCTCTGCTTTATTTTTCTCAGCATTGGGCTTCCCTGGTGGCCCAGATGGTGAAGAATCCACCTGCAATGCAGGAGACCAAGGTTCAATCCCTGGGTCCGGAAGTCCCCTGGAGAAGGGAATGGCTTGCTACTGCAGTGTTCTTGCCTGGAGAATCCCATGGACAGAGGAGCCTGGCGGGCCACAGTCCATGGGGTCACAGAGTCGGATGCAACCGAGTGACTGAGCACACAGCATTTAACCAGCATCAAGTATGCTGTGAAGAGAGCTTCAGGGATCTTCTTAGGTTCAGTTCAGCATTCCAACCCACAAGACTCACTCGCCACAGTTGGCATCTGTCTGTTGAGACGGATCTAGAATAGAATCAAAGGTTGTCAGCAGGGCAGCGTCAGGGGCTTCTCTCCTGTGGGAACTGTGGGCTGGACTGTCCATCTGGCCACCCGGGAGCTTGGCCCCTCCCGTCTTGGAGTGACAGCTCCCGCGCTAGAGAAGGAACCTCGCATTGAGTAGGGGTGGGGTCTGTCCTGGCTTATTGTCTCCCTAGGGATATACTCAGCTGCAAGTCATCACATTCAAGGAAGCCCAAAGCTGTGTTGACCCCAGCAGATATTTATAGCTCCTTCCAGTCCAGATGCAAGTTATCGATAGGGTCATTTTTAACATAAGCAGTGTTGCCTCGAAACATAATTGACATTCTGTGGGTATCTTTAATTAGGTTTCCAGAGAAGTAGAACTAAAAAGTTAACCTAAGGTCAGATTCTCAAGCAGGAGAGGAAGGGAATTTGTTAACCCTTTCCTGCATTATATATTTTTCCCTTATCTGTTTGTTGTCTGTCTCCCATCACTGGCATACAAGTTCCAGGAATTTTTATCTGTTTGCTTTGGGGAGGGATCTGTATCTGTCTACGGTTGTATGTGAATGAGTGAGGGAGTGAGTGAACTCATGTTCAGGGATGGCTGTGGCTCATAGATGCCTGACGGTTGTGTGTTCTTTTTAAAATGAGTTGATGCAGCGCATGTGTGCTGAGCGCTAAGAGCGCTGAGCCGGGTGCTAGTCCTGGGGTGTAGGGTGAACGTGGCCGTCTGGACGGGTTCGCGGGGGTACTGCTCCTGTCGCAGCTTCTTAGTGGGAGGGAGGAGCTCTGCTCCGGCCTTCCAGATCTTCCTGGACCTGGAAAGACAATGTCTTTCTGTTGAAAGAGGGTGGAGGGGGCCAGGTACCAAATCGTTGCCTCGTCCTCAGTCAGAAATAATGTGTTTTCTGGGATGGTCATAGGGGCTTCTGCCATCTGCCTTATCTCTGAGATGAGGTTGTTTCCAATGATGGCAGCTACAGTATAAGATGCTCCCCAAGCAGGGGGCTTCCCTGGTGACTCAGCGGTAAAGATCCTCCTGCCAATGCAGAAGACACCAGTTCGATCCCCGTGTGGAAGGTCCCTTGGAGAAGGGAATGGCTTCCTACTCTAGTATCCTTGCCTACGAAGTCCCATGGACAGAGGAGCCTGGCGGGCTACAGTCTGTGGGGTTGCCAAGAGTCGGACACGACTTAGTGCCTAAACAGCGACCCTCAAGCAGGTCTGATGGACTCTTTCATCTCTGGGTGGCAGCGTGGCGCTGGTCAGCCTCCTTCCTTCAGCCTAGACACACCTGGATTCAGGGTTCCCACAGCAGGAGGGCATTATCCTCTTCCACAGCTTAGTGTTGAGAACCTTTGCTCCCAGAGCCTCCCAGACCCGCATGTTTTTTTTTGGACTCTGTAGCTCTTTGAATTGACATCTCATGGAGTGAAGTTGGACGCAGAAGCGCGAGCCTGTCGCAGTGTGGGCTTTGCAGGCAACCGCTCGAGGGCAGACCGCTGAAATGACACATGTGTGCTGGGAAAGAGAAATTCACGTCCCGTCTGGTCAAGGAGGAAGCCAGATCTCACCCTCTCTGCGCCTGTCAGACTGCGGGGAGCTTTCTTGGTAGTTCAGTGATGTCCGTGCCGTGGAGCGAGTCCAGATGTGCCTGCTGGGGAAGCGGGGTGGTTGGAGGGGCCGTGGGCGAGCCAGCAGCTTCCCTGCCCTGGCTCCCAGCCGGGGCCGCGCTCAGCCACCTGCTTCCCTGCTGCCCGGGCGTGGGTGCCAAATGCGTGAATATGTTACATGAGGGCAGGGCGTGGGGTCAAGGCCCCAGCTCTTTTCAAGAGATATTTCCTACCTGTTTCTAAGTCGTCATTTTTCTCTCCATTCTTCCTTTATTTTTTTGCAGAGATATTTTTAGTCAGCTCTTACAGAGAGTCACAGAGAGATTGAGCTAAAGCCCAGAAAATGACTGAGATATCTTTGGAGAATTTATAACTTTTCTTAGGAAATGCTAGAACCTTCTCTTGAAAAGGAGAGGGGCCATACATTTTCTTACAAAGACCTGCCTTTATATTTGTGGAGCAGTGTCTGCCATTGATCCGCACATCAGTAAGGGTAGCTACAATATAATTGTATGTTCTCACAGCAAAGTCCTACATGAAATTGCAAGACTCGTAACAGTCAATGAATTGCTTCTTTCAACTGACGTTTGGATTTTCCACCTTCCTCTCTCTTTTGGGTGTGCATCTTTTCTTCTCACTCACAGGTGACCCTGGTGGTAACCCTCCAGGCCTGGCACAGACACGCCGTACCTTTGCTTCTGCTGGCTCTTCTTCTGTGTCTGCTCTTTGCTGGCAGGTGCTTGGTTGATGGGTGTGGGAGCTGCTTCTCCTTTGAATCTCCCTGGCAAATTAGCATCAGAAGCAGCAATCTCTGCATGCTGGAAACAAGCAGTTAAAATACCAGGAAGAATCTGATACTGTATTTCTTCTGAAGAAATACCCAGAAAAACTCATTAGCCAGACTTGGTAAAACCTCTGAATTACAGATTTTTTTAAAAAAGATGCAATTATATTGCTTTCAAGTACATTTTCACCTAGTTTTTTTTTTTTTTTTTTTTTTAAAGACAAGCTACTGCCTGCTCAATTCCGTGTACATTTATTGAGAGCCTGCTGGCTGCCATCTCTAGAATAAGCTCTGGGATTTGAGATGAATAAACAGTGTTCTGTGAGCTCATGGGGAAGACAAAGATGTCAACAGGAATTGTAGCACCTGATGACAGCACGGCCGTGGAGGGACGGGTGGGGGGCCTGGGGGTGGGGGAGGGAGCGCTGGCCTGGGCGTGTTCACGGCGTTTCTCAGAGCCGACTTCTGAACTTGGTCTTTGAGGGACAGGAGGCCTGCAGGGGCAGGCGGGCGGGGATGGTGGTCGTGGCTGAATGCTAGAGCTCCCAGCCAGGACGATGCACTTCCCGTGCTCTTGGCAGGCAGCACTGTCTAGGGGTTATGAGCACTGGCTCTGGAGCCAGCAACCTGGGTGTGAATCCTCTCCTAAAAACGCTGTGACCTGAACCTCTCTGTGGTTCGTGTCCCTCACTTGTAAACTGAGGCTAGCAGCAGTGCCTGCCTCATAGTGTTGGGAGGCAGATTAAGCGCCTTAGTGGTTAGAGTGTGTTTGGACAGTGTCTGGCACATGGTAAGTATGATAAATTAGGGTTGGTCAGCTCCCTAGTGGCTCGGATGGTAAAGAATCTGCCTGCAGTGCAGGAGATGAGGTTTGATCTCTGGGTCGGGAAGATGCCCTGGAGAAGGGAATGGCAACCCACTCCAGTGTTCTGGCCTGGGGAATCCCAGAGACAGAGGAGTCTGGAGGATTTACGGTCCATGGGATCACAAGAGTCAGACACGACTCGGTGACTAAACAACACGTTCACTTTCACGTCAGAAGAGAAGCTTCGAATGGGCAGCTGAGAAATCGGGGAAGGTAACAGCAGTGGCAGCAGAGTTCTGGGGTTTTCTCACAAAAAAATAGTAACCAGATCGCAAAACCAAAACCCCATGAACAACATTTAGAACAGAACTAGATGACAGAATGTAGTCATGAACCTCAAAGTATATGCGCTAACAGGGACAGACTCCCAGCGCTCGAGACAAGCACGTTATTTGCATTTGTGTGGGAGAAAGCAGAAGGCAGCAATGGGGTATTTGAGGGCCTGAGAACAGGAGACCCAGAAATAGCCAGCAAGACTACTGGAAAGCTTGTCTGGCCAATTTGGGATTTGCAGCTGAAAATGAAAGAGTTTTGCCAAGTGAGAGGTGAGGAGCTGGAGTGGTCCGGCCCCTCTGGAGACTTGGAACCACCCGGATAGGGCTCTTTGCTGGGACTGGGCCCCACGACGAGGACAATGCTGAGAGCAGAATGAAAACTGGCCAGGTGACGCAAGGCAAAAGGGCGATATGTTTATGTTTAACTTGAAGAAACTGCCGAGCTCTTTCCCGAGGGACTGTGCCATTTTACACTCCTAGCAGCAGTGTGAGAGCTCCAGCTTCTTTCCATTCCCTTCAGCCCTTAGTATTGTCAGTTTTTAAATTAAAGCCAGTCTAGTGGGTTTGGAGAGGAAATGGTAACTCACTCCAATAGTCTTGCCCAGAGAATCTCATGCACAGAAGAGCCTGGTAGGCTACAGTCCATCGAGTTGCCAAGAGTTGGACACGACTGAACGACTAATGCACACATGCGGTGGGCTTGTAGTGGTATCTCATCGTGATTTTAATTTTTGTTTCCCCAACAATAAGTGATGTTTGGCGGCTTTGCATGTGGCTATTAGCTCTTCCTGTATCTTCTTTGGTGAAGCATCTGTTCAGGTCTTTTGCCCTGTTTTCAACTGGATTGTCGTCTTCTTACCATGTTGTAAGAGCTCCTTATGTATTTCTGGATACAAAACCTTTGTCAGATACATAATTTGCAAATATTTTCTGCCAGTCTCTGGCTGGTATTCATTTTTTTCAATTATGTCAGTTGAAGAGGAAAAGTTAATTTTGATGAAGTCCAACTTAACTAGTTTTTCTTTTTTGAATTATCCTTTGGTGTCATAACTAAGAAATTTTGGCCCAGTCCAAGACTGTATAAAGATTTTCTCCTGTGTTTTATTCCAGAGTTTTTATAGTTTTAGCTTTTACATGTAGGTCTCTAATATATTTTGAGTTAATGTTTGAGTATATTGTGAAGTAAGAATCTAAGTTAATTTTTTTTTTTTGCATCTAGATATCCAGTTGTCTAAGCACCATTTGTTGAAAAATCAACTCTTTTCCCATTAAACTGTCTTGACACTTTAGTAAAAATTACTTAACTGAGCATAAACATAAAGGTTTAATTCTGGAATCTGTATTTTGTGTCCTTGGTTCATGTATCTATTCTTTAAGTCAATAGCACACCGTGGCCTTGAATATGCAACTTTATTGCAAGTTTTGAAATTAGATAGTGTAACTCCTCTAACTTGGTTGTTTTTCAAAATTATTTTGTCTGTCTCAGTCTTTGATATTTTCATATGAATTTTAGAATCATCATGTCAATTTCTACCAAAAAAAAAAGGCCTGCCAGGATTTTGGTAAGGGTGGCCGTGAATCTCTAGGTCAATTTAAGGAGAATTACCACATTAACAATGGGCTTCCCTGGTGTCTCAGCGTTAAAGAATGATCCCTGCGTTGGGAAGGTCCCCTGGAGAAGGAAATGGCAACCCACTCCAGTATTCTTGCCTAGGAAATCGCATGGACAGAGGAGCCTGGCGGGCTACCGTCTATGGGGCCGCAAAGAATCAGACACGACGTAGCAACTAAACCTCAAAAACAGCACATTGACAACAGCAACTCCTCCAATCCACGGCCTCTTCTTTTAGTTACATTCGCTCTAATTTCTCTCAAAAATGTTTTGCAGTTTTTATTGCACAGGTTTTTAATTTTTTGTTAAATTTGTCCTAAGTATTTTATTCATTTTATGCTATTGTGAACAAAATTGCTTTCTAAGTTTCATTTTCAGATCATTCTTTGCTCTCATCTATATACTAGTGAGTTTATAAATAGATGCTCTATCTTGCAACCTTGCTAAACTTATTAACTAGTTCTTATAATTTTTAACAGATTAATTGCTTAGGATTTTTCCATATGGGATTGCGTCATCTGTGAATAAAAACAGCTTTTCTTCCCCCTAAGCTATATGTCTTTTATTTCTACAATCACCTACTGCACTGTTCAGAGTCTTCAGTATAACGTTGGGTAGAAGTGGTGCGATCAGACCTCTTTATCATACTCCTGCCTGACCTTAGGGAGAAAGTGCTCAGCCTTTCACCATAAAGCAAGGTGTTAGCAGTAGGTTTTTTCATAGATGTCTCTTTGTCTCCAGTAGTATTTCTTCACTACAAGTCTGTCTTATCTGATGTTAATAGAGCTGCTCCATCCATCTTGTGGTTACTGTTTACATAGTATATCTTTTTCATCCTTTGCTTTCAATCTGTGTCTTTGAATTAAAGTACATCTCTTGCATATCCCTTGTAAGATACCAGATAGTTGGAGTTCACTTTTTTATCCAGTGTTAAAACATTTGCCTTTTGATGGGAGTATTTAACTCGCTCACGTGTGATGATTAAACTTACATCTGCCATTTTGCTCTTTTCTTTCTATATGTTTCATATCTTTGAATTCTTTATTCCTCCCTATTACCCTTACCCTTTTTTGTATTAAACAAATACCTTTCAGTATTACATTTTAATTCTTCTGTTGATTTTTTTTAACCTGTATTTTTTTAAAATTTTTATGGTGATTTCTCTATGAATTATAAAACATCTTAAATTATCAATTATTTCAGTAAAATATAAAGTTTGGCTCTAGTATAGCTTCATTCTTTATTCTAATATAGCTTCTTCCTTTTGCTACTAATGTCTGTATATATTATAAACACAATAGTGCAATATAATATTTCATTCCTCATACAATCCTATTTTTAATAGAAATTTAAAGAAGACAAGATTTGAAAATATATTTATACAGTATTTTATATTTGCTCAAATGTTTACATTTCTAGTACTCTTACTAGTTTATTCCTGTGGTTTCAAATTACCCTCTGTTGTCATTTCCCGGTCTGAAGGACTTCCTGTAAAATTTTGTGTTGCGCATGTCTGCTAGCTGTGCATTCTCCCACTTTTTGTCTATCTGGGAACGTCTTTATTTTGCCATCATGTTTGAATAACAGTTTTACACTATAGAATTCTTGGTATTAATGGTTTTTTCTTTCATCACTTTGAGTGTAACGCTACGCACACTCAAAGCTCAGTCACTCCGTCATGACTGACTCTCTGTGGCCCCGTGGACTATAGCCCACCAGGCTCCTCTGCCTGTGGGATTTTCCAGGCAAGAGTACTGTAGTGGGTTGCCATCTCCAACTCGAGGAAATCTTCTCACCCCAGGGGTTGAAGCTGGGTATCTTGCATTTCCTGCATTGCCAGGCAGATAGTTTCCACTATGTGATGAGAAGTCACTATTGAGCTTAACTGTTGTCCCCTCTATGCGATAATTGCTTTTCAGTTGTTATTTACAGGATTGTTTTCTTTGTTTTTCAGTAGCTGTATCATTATGTGTCTCTTTCTTCAGCCTTCTCTTCCCTCTGTTCTTTGGATTGGACGGTTCTTATTAATCTCTCTCTAAGTTCAGTGGTTTCTCTGCTCCCTCAAAGCTGCCGCTGAGTCCGTTTTAGGAACTTTTCATTTTAGTTACACTTTTAAACTCTGAAACGCCCCTTGGTTAAAGTTGATAGTTTCCCTTTCTCTACTGAGATTCCCTATTCGCTGACTCATTGTTTCCTTTTCGTCTTTAAACGTAGTTTCTATTCTTTGTTCATACTTATAATAGATACTTTGAAGTCTTTGTTGGCTAAATCCAACAGGAGGCTAATTCAGAGTGAGTTTATATTCACTTCAGTTCAGTTCAATTCAGTCGCCCAGTTGTGTCCGACTCTTTGCAACCCCATGGACTGCAGCACGCCAGGCCTCCCTGTCCATCACCAACTCATGTCCATTGAGTAGGTGATGCCATCCAACCATCTCATTCTCTGTCATCCCCTTCTCCTCCCACCTTCAATCTTTACCAGCATCAGGGTCTTTTCCAATCAGTCTGTTCTTCACATCAGATGCCCAAACTATTGGAGTTTCAGCTTCAGCATCAGTCCTTCCAATGAATATTCAGGACTGATTTCCTTCAGGATTGACCGGTTTGATCTTGCAGTCCAGGGACTCTCAGGAGTCTTCTCCAACACCACAGTTCAAAAGCATCAATTCTTTGGCGCTCAGCTTTCTTTATGGTCCAACTCTCACATCCATACATGACTACTGAAAAAACCTTTGCTTTGACTAGATGGACCTTTGTTGGCAAAGTAATGTCTCTGCTTTTTAATATGCTGTCTAGTTTGGTCATAGCTTTTCTTCCAAAAAGCAAGCGTCTTTTAATTTCATGGCTGCAGTCACCATCTGCAGTGATTTTGGAGCCCCCCAAAATAAAGTCTGTTGCTGTTTCCATTGTTTCCCTATCTATTTGCCATGAAATGATGGGACCACATGCCATGATCTTAGTTTTCTGAATGTTGAGTATAAGCCAACTTTTTCACTCTCCTCTTTCACTTTCATCAAGAGGCTTTTTAGTTCTTTGGTTTCTGCCATAAGGGTGGTGTCATCTGCATATCTGAGGTTATTGATATTTCTCCCGGCAATCTTGATTCCAGCTTGTGCTTCATCCAACCCGGAATTTCACATGATGTTTTCTGCATATAAGTTAAATAAGCAGGGTGACAATATACAGCCTTGACGTGCTCCTTTCCCGATTTGGAACCAGTCCATTGTTACATGTCTGTTTCTAACTTTTGTTTCCTGACCTGCATACAGATTTCTCAGGAGGCTGGTAAGGTGGTCTGGTATTCCCATCTCTTGAAGAATTTTCCACAGTTTATTGTGATCCACACAGTCAAAGGCTTTAGCGTAGTCAATGAAGCAGAAGTAGATGTTCTTCTGGAACTCTCTTGCTTTTTTGATGATCCAAGGGATGTTGGTAATTTGATCTCTGGTTCCTCTGCCTTTTCTAAATCCAGTTTGAACATCTGGAAGTTCTCAGTTCACATACTGTTGAAGCCTGGAGTGGAGAATTTTGAGCATTACTTTGCTAGTATGTGAGATGAGTGTGATTGTGCAGTAGTTTGAACATTCTTTGGCATTGCCTTTCTTTGGGATTGGAATGAAAACTGACTTTTTCCTGTGGCCCTTGCTGGGTTTTCCAAATCTGCTGGCATATTGAGTGCAGCACTTTCATAGCATCATCTTTTAGAATTTGAAATAGCTCAACTGGAATTCCATCACCTCCACTAGCTTTCTTCCTAGCGATGCTTCCTAAGGCCCACTTGACTTCACATTCCAGGATGTCTGGCTCTAGGTGAGTGATCGCACCATTATGATTATCTGGGTCCTGAAGATCTTTTTTGTATAGTTCTTCTGTGTATTCCTGCCACCTCTTCTTAATATCTTTTGCCCCTGTTAGGTCCATACCATTTCTGTCCTTTATTGTGCCCGTCTTTGCATGAAATGTTCCCATGATATCTCTAATTTTCTTGAAGAGATCTCTGGTCTTTCCCATTCTGTTGTTTTCCTGCATTTCTTTGCACTGATCGCTGAGGAAGCCTTTCTTATCTCTCCTTGCTCTTTTCTGGAGCTTGGCGTTCAGTGTTTGACTCTTCTTTTTTTCTAAGCATATGTCCTGCTTCCCTATTTCTTGGTCTCATAATGGATATAGTACAACCATAAAGTAATGAATGAAAGTAGAATGCTAACAGGATATACAGAAAATAAGTTTCTTTTTTTAGATTTTCTGTAATCATAATGATGGTGGTATGATTAGTATTGATATCGTAAAACATTTTGTGCAACATAAAATAGGGCAGATTAATCCTTATAGAATATTCTACTTCTTTTTTTCCCTATGTCCTTCAGAATCAGGAGTCTTGGTATCAGAGAAAGACAGCATACACTTAAGATAGAAGAAATCAAGGAAAAACTGTAGTCCTGAATTTGCTGTATAGCAAAGTGACTCCCTGATACACATACAGACATTCCTTTTAAAATATCCTTTCCCATTGTGGTTTATCACAGGATATTGGGTATAGTTCTGTGCTAGGACCTTGTGGTTTAGCCATACAATACATGATAGTTGACCCTGTGAATCCCATCCTTCCAGTCCTCCTACCCTCCTCTCCCTTGGCAACTACAAGTCTGTTGTCTATGTCTGTGAGTCTGTTTTTATAGACAGGTTCATGTGTACCGTATTTTAGATTCCACATGTGAATGATATCATACAGTATTTGCCTTTCTCTTTCTGACTTGCCTCACTTAGTATACTACCCTTTAGTTGCATCCCTGTTGCTGCAGTCGGCATCAGTGCATTATTTTTATGGCTGAGTAGTATTCCATTTTATACACACACCACTTTTTTTTTGGAGGATAATTGCTTTACAATATCGTGTTGGTTTCTGCCATACATCAACATGACTCAGCCACGGGTACACATGTGACCCCTCCCTTCTCAACCTGCCTCCCATCTCTCTCCCCATCCCAGCCCTCTAGGTGGTCACAGAGCCCTGGGTTGAGCGCCCTGTGTCACACAGCAGATTCCCCCGGCTCTCTGTTTTACGTGTGGTAATGTATATGTTTCTATACTATTTTCTCAATTTGTCCCCCTCCTCCTTCCCCCACTGTGTCCACAAGTATGTTCTCTGTGTCTGCATCTCCTTTGCTGCCCTACAAATAGGTTCATCAGTACCATCTTTCTAGATTCCATATGCATGTGTTAATATACAGTATTTGTCTGTCTCTTGCTGACTTACTTCATTCTGCATAATAGGCTCTAGGTTCTTCCACCTCATTAGGACTGACTTGGCTTAAATGCATTCTTTTTGATAGCTGAGTAATATTCCATTGTATATATGTACCACCTCTTCTGTATCCATTCGTCTGCTGATGGACATCTTGGTTGCTTCCATGACTTGGCTGTTGCAAACGGTGCTGCTGTGAACACTGGGGTGCCTGTAGCTGTTTGAATTATAGTCTTGTCCGGGTATATGCCCAGAAACATGACTGCTGGATCATATGATAATTCTATTTTTGATTTTCTGAGGGACCTCCACAGTGTTCTCCACAGTGGCTGCACCACTTCATGTTCCCATCAGCAGTGTGAGAGGGCTCCCTTTTCTACACACCCTCTCCAGCGTTGCTTATTTATAGTATAATCCTAACTTTGAATGTCTGAATTGGAAATATCAGTGTGAAATCATTAGGTATCTGTGTGTGCATGTGTGTAAACATACACACATGTTTGTGTGTGAGAGAGCGAGTGAGAGAGGCTGAGAGAGAGAGCCAGTCCGTGAGTAAGTCCTTCAGAGGGTCCAGGAGAGGGGGGAGGCCTGACTCTGTGCCTGGCCAGTCGCAGCTACCATCCCAGCCCTAGTGCCTAGAGTGTGATCTTGAAGCATCATTTTCCAATAAAAGAAACCTCATTCAGTACTGGGGTAGGAAATACATAAGACAAGCTTGTAAAATCTCTGCATATCAGTCAGCAAGAGAACCATGAAAGATTTCTTGAGCCATGTTTTCTGACATGGAGTTCTGGCTGTATATGGGGCAATTTGAATTTCAGGAAGGATAAGAATTGCAGCAGTCTCATCAGATATGTTTAAATTCATGAGTTCTAATTCAGTATCCAACAAAGTAGACAAAAAGAAAGAATCAGACGTTTTTCCTACCTTTACTATATGAAATGGAAAACCAAATATTAGATGAAAGGAAATACCTCCCTATAAAATTACTGCGGCTAGTAATTGAAAATGTAGTGAGAGAATTAGAATGTCACCATTTTGTAACTCCAGTGAATTAACATATCTAACCATCAAGTGTCAACGGCTGCTAACATCAAACAAAGAGCTGCAGCCAGACCCCAGGTGCCTCCTGACAGAAGAACACGCCACAGCAAAGTCTTGCAAAGGGATGAAACCTGAATGGGTCAAGGCCTGAAATCCAACTCCAAGATGCAAGAAATACAGGGAAAGGAGGACTATGGTGACCTGCATGACTGTGTGGTTTTACAGCCAATGGGAAACTCTATGAATCAAACAGCTCAGGTTCTTTAACTGGTAAATTGTAAGGGAACAAAAGAGATAGAAGGGGAGCCTGTAGATAAAGAGAGATTTTAAAGAGTCATCAAGTAAGAAAAAAAGGCAAAAAAAGGCAAGACTAAACTCCAGTGCAAGGATATATGCTTGAGTGATGAAGTTGTCAGGAAATGGAGTGAAGCGATGAGTGTGAAAGTCAAGGGCACGTTTACTTTGGATGGCAAGTGAAAGTTGTCAGTCGTGTCCAACTCTTTGCGACCCCATGGACTACACAGTCCATGAAATTCTCCAGGGCAGAATACTGGAGTGGGTAGCTGTTCCCTTCTCCAGGGGATCTTCCCAACGCAGGGATCAAACCCAGGTCTCCCACACTGCAGGTGGATTCTTTACCAGCTGAGCCACAAGGGAAGCCCAATACCTCCCTTGGATGGAGGGAAGGGCTTGTTAATTGGTATGGGTTGAATGACAGGAGTCCTTTAAAAAAAAAAAAGCAACAAGCTTGGGTGATAGTTACAAGGGTTCCTACCTTGTAATAATTCCCTAAGTGATGTATCTGTTTTATCTGGCTTTGTGTATCTATGTTTTATATGTGTGCGTGCGTGCTAGTCATGTCCAACTCTTTGGGACCCCAGGCTCCTCTGTCCGTGCCAGGCATGAATACTGGAGTGGGTTGCCTACTCTCCTGGCCTTTCCTACTCCAGGGGATCTTCCCCACCCAGTGATCAGACTCGCATCCCTCGCATCTCTCGCATTGGCAGGCGGATTCTTTACCACTGCACCCCCGGGAAGGCCATCGTTTATATACCAGGAGGTAAACAGTTGGAGTGGGGTCAGTGAAAGATGGGATGGAAGGAAGCCGACCCGGGCAGGGGAGGGGTCCCTGCGGCGGGGGTCGGTCCGGCTGCTCCGCTGGCTCAGCACTGGCGGGCGCGCCGCCCGCTCCCTCTCTGGGACTCAGTTTCTGCGTCTGTCAGTGGAGGGTAACGAGGTCCTGCCTGCTCGCTACGTAGGGGGGAGAGCCGTCCGGAGCAGTGCGCTGAGGGCGGTGCGGGACCGGCTCGCGTCACCCCGGAAGAAGGCGAGGGCTGCGGACGGTCACGGAGCAGCGGCGCTGCGCTGAGATGCGGGCGGCGGGCCGCGAGCCGTGCTCCGGGCCCGCTGTCCGTCCCGAGGCAGCCGGGCCGTAGGGCGGCTTTCCCGGTGAGAGAGGGCACTCGTTTGTAACGAGCTTGTTGAGATCCACGAGCATGTGTCTGCTCTTCTGAACGGCTTGGCGGGGCTTGGGAGTAGCTTAGTCGATGGAGCGAATTCGGTGCTCTCCCCGCAGGTCCCGAGCGCGCCGCGCGCTGCTTAGCAGCGCTTTTCCTGAAAACGCCGCGGGGTACGGCTGAGCGCCCGGCCGCGTGCCCGGCTGGGATGCCCCCAGAAACGGCGACACCCGTGAGGCCTGCGACGCGAGCAAAGCGGTAGAAGGGAAGCTTGTGGACAGGCTAGGTTCCGTATGACCGTCATTTTGAGAACCTTAGTCTCTGAGTGCGCCCCGGCCCGCGTCAGGGTTCCGAAGGCTGGTCCGCAAGGCAGAATCGCGCTCCGGGTGGCCCACCCCGCCGCGGGGACTGACGCACGGCCGCCCTCAGAGCCGGTCCGGCCGCCGCCCGCCTCCCGTGTCTGTCCTGCCCCGCGTGCCCTCGCCTCTGTGTCCCGGGAGCTAGGCACAGTTTCCAGGCTGCTTGCAGGCTCCTGCCTGACAGGGATCATCAACTTTTCTGGGCACCAGAATCAGAATGGGCCCGGGTTCAAATACCAGCTCTCCTGTATGTGGGCTGCGGCATAACTGCAGGCACGTTACGTAACATCTCTGGGTCTTTGTTTCCTGCTGTGTAAAACTACAGAACATGCCAAATACTTGTCTGTTGAGAAAAAAAGTTTGACCATAGTATGTAATGGCCTGGGTCCCAGGTGGCTCAGTGGTGAAAAACCCACCTGCCAGTGCAGGAGCCTAAGAGACGCGGGTTCGATCCCTGGGTGGGGAAGATCTCCTGGAGGAGGAAATGCAACCCTCTCCAGTCGTCCTGCCTGGACGACCCCATGGACAGAGGAGCCTGGTGGTTACAGTCCACGGGGTCGCGCAGAGTCAGGCACAGCTGAGCAACTTCAGTTTGTGTGCCACCCCCCTGGCCCAGCTCCCCGCCCCTCCAAGGGGGTCTGCCCCGGTGTGAACGGTCCCCTCCCCTCCAAGGGGGTCTGCCCCGGTGTGAACGGTCCCCTCCCCTCCGAGGGGGTCTGCCCGGGTGTGAACGGCCCCCCCTCTGGCCGAGTGCCTCCCTCAGACCCGTTTCCCCTCCCAGCTCAGCTCACCCCCATTGCTGCCTGCTTGGATCCTGGAGGCATTTGGACCCATGACTCCTGGAGATTTAACGTCCTTTTCCACACTTGTCATATCTTTTGAAGTGTTGTCCCGACAGGCTGTTTTGGAAATGTGTTTCTCCTGTTTCCAGTGTTAGAACGGGAGTGGACGCTGCCCTCTGCCCCCCTTGCAGCCCAGGCGCTGCGGTCCACCCGGGAGGAACCCCGCCTCGGTGTCCTGTCTGCGCCCCGTCCCCCCAGCCCAGGTGACTGGATGGTCAGGATGGTCAGAATGGTCCAGCTGGGTGACTGCGGCTTAGAATCCACGAATGTTTGAAGTCACTGCTAGCAGACCAGCCCTACCTCCGAAACGGTCTTCCCTCTACTTTACCATTAGATTACCCGGGTGCGTCTCAGGGTTTCCTGGTGAAACGCATCCCTTCTTGCAGACCGGCCTGCTTCTCTCCTCTTGGGCTCCGTGTGCGTGTCCTCCCGCCCGGGCTGGTCTGGAACAGACCGTCCCTCCACAGAAGCAAGTGACGTGGGTGCTGAACTGTTCTCTTGTCAGCTTGGTATCAGGTTCTCGTAGCACTTTAGAGGCTCAACTGCCTAAGTCACTCGTCTACCACTGAACTGCCTCCAGGGGCTCAGCCACCCAGGCGCACGGCTTCGCGTCTCAGCCCCTGTTGGCTGATTAGTTGTTGTTCTGTCCGACTCCTTTGCAACCCCGTGGACTGTGCCCCGCCAGGTTCCTTTATCATGCGATTTCCCAGGCGAGAATACTGAAGCGGGTTGCTGTGTCCTTCTCCAGGAAATCTTCACGACCCGGGGATTGAACTTGCCTCTCCTACATACTGGCAGGCAAATTCTTTACCACTGAGCCATCTGGGAGGCCCTGATTGATTCAGAGCAGCCTGCAAATGTTAGCTGTATTAACTGAGCTAGAACAAGAAGGACTCAGCTACCTACTCCCTCAGTTCCTTTGCATCCTCTGTGTTGTGTGGATCCTGGGCCCTCGCCCTGTGGCCTTCGGTGGAGACTCTGCTGCTCCCCATGGACACCAACATCCCTAGCCACCATTCTTTGCTGCTAGAGTGACCACAAGGCCCCAGGAGAGAGCTTTTTCCCACCTGACATCAGTTGTCGTCTCATCATTGTGAGCATGGTTCAGTTCAGTTCGGTCACTCGTGTCAGACTCTTTTCGACCCATGGACTGCAGCAGGCCAGGCCTCCCTGTCCATCACCAACTCCCGGAGCTTGCTCAAACTCATGTCCATCGTGTTGGTGATGCCATCCATCCATCTCATCTTGTCCCCTTCTCTTCCCGCCTGCAATCTTTCCCAGCATCAGGGTCTTTTCCAATGGTCAGTCCTTTGCATCAGGTGTCCAAAGAACTGGAGTTTCAGCTTCAGCATCAGTCCTTCCAACTAATACTCAGGACTGATTTCCTTTAGGATTGACTGGTTTGATCTCCTTGCAGTCCAAGGGACTCTCAAGAGTCTTGTCCAACACCACAATTCAAAAGCATCAATTCTTTGGCGCTCAGCTTTCTTTATAGTTCAACTCTCACACCCATACATGACTACTGGAAAAACCATAGATTTGACTAGATGGACCTTTGTTGACAAAGTAATGTCTCTGCTTTTTAATATACTGTCTAGGTTGGTCATAGCTTTTCTTAGGCTTTCAGTAAATAGCACAGTGAATGAATCCATGAAACTGGGAATATCTTTTTTCTTCTTCAGTATTAAATGACTTCAAAGAAGTGAAACAGACTTGTGTGTCTATATATCAACTAGAAGGTAGATTCTAGAATTCCAAAATGTTTTGAGCAATGGTACAGTTTTGAGGATAATAGTAATAATAATCGTGAACACTTAAAAAGCTCTTACTCCATGTATTAACTCACTTAATTCCTACAGCCAGTCTACGAGGTGAGTGCATTTTTTTCTCCCCATTTTACAGATGAGGAAACCAAGGCACAGCACTTGCCCACAGTCGATAACTAGTCAAGTGGCCAAGCTCATGTCTGAGCCCAGACGATCTGGCTCCAGATTATGTATTCTATGCTGTTTGAGAATGTAGATGAGACCTGATTTTCAGGTGAATACTTTGACTGGCAAGCCTCATATGTTAGGTGAGTGTTGGTTTGTTTGTTAAAAGTGCCATGAGATTGAGTCCAGCTTTGCATTAGGTACCAAGAGGCCTCTTAGGTCAAACTGAGCTTCATTAACATCCAGGTTCCGGGACTTCCCTGGTGGTCCAGTGGTTAAGAATCTGCCCGCCAGTGCAGGGGACGTGGGTTCGATCCCTGGTCTGAGAAGATCCCACCTGCTGCGGAGCAGCTGAGCCCATGAACCATAATACTGAGCCCGTGCGCTGGGGCCCGTGTTCTGTGAGAAGAGAAGCCACTGCAATTAGAAGGCTGCACGCCAGAACTAGAGAGCAGCCAGCGCTCGCCGCCTCTAGAGAGGCCTGGCAGCAGCAGTGAGGGTCGGCACAGCCAAAAATAAGTGAATAATAAAACAGAGATCCGGGGTCAGGGGGGAAGCACACTCGCTGGCTGGCCCAGCGCCACATCCCCGCATCCTCCTCTTGTGCCCAGTGGATGCTCACTGTTGTTTTCTGAATGAGGATGGACATCCTGTGACTCGTTTCCAAAGGTTAAAAGGAAGGAGGATGGGAGGGGGCAGGCCTTTCTGTATCCACGTTTTCCCAGAGCCTGGGAGTCGGGGTGAGGCGGGAGGGTATGTTGTCCTTCCATCCGAGCCCCTGCGGCAGTTTATCTGTCTGTCTAGACAGCGTGTTAAAAAGCAGAGACATCACCTTGTCGACAGAGGTCCGTCTAGTCAAGGCTATGGTTTTTCCAGTGGTCATGTATGGATGTGAGAGTTGGACTGTGAAGAAAGCTGAGCGACGAAGAACTGATGCTTTTGAACTGTGGTGTTGGATAAGACTCTTGAGAGTCCCTTGGACTTCAAGGAGATCCGATCAGTCCATCCTAAAGGAGATCAGTCCTGAATATTCATTGGAAGGACTGATGTTGAAGCTGAAACTCCAATACTTTGGCCACCTCATGCGAAGAGCTGACTCATTGGAAAAGACCCTAATGCTGGGAAAGATTGAGGGCAGGAGGAGAAGGGGACAACAGAGGATGAGATGGTTGGATGGCATCACCGACTCGATGGACATGAGTTTGAGCAAGCTCCGGGAGTTGGGGATGGACAGGGAGGCCTGGTGTGCTGCGGTCCATGGGGTCGTAGAGTCAGAGAAGCCTGGCGACTGGCGAAGGCGCACAATCAGGCCGGCGGCGCGCGCATAGGCAGACGGCGCGCGCACAGGCCGACGGCGCGCACACAGGCCGACGGCGCACACAGGCCAGGCATCCGGCTCTCACGCGCCGCGGGCGCGAGCGGGCGGCTCGGCGGGGCCCACAGGCCTCGTGCGCCTGTCCTGCCGGGACCAGCACCTGCTCCCCACGACGTGGCCGCCCGGCCGGCTGAGCGGGGCGCCTAGTTGGCTCCGCGTTTCTCACGAGGAAGCCTTCGTTGACAGGTGGTCAAAACAATGTTGCTAAGCCTCGTACCACCCTCGTTAGGTTTGCAGTGAGCCTTCCGAGGCTTCGCCCGGCCGCTGACATCCCGGCGCGCGGCCCTCACGCCCTCCGTCGGCAGGCAGCCGACTCGGCAGGAATCCGTTCTGGGAAAAAGAGCTCGCTGACAGCCGGCCAGACGTGGCCTTCTGGAGTGTGAAGGATGTCTTTTTCTTCTCCCGCTTTCCAGATTGGGAGATCTGGTTTCGATTCCAGACTTTTCCCATGTAGACGATACTAACGTCATATAAATGAAGGGGAAGCATTTCCAAACCTGAGAACAAAGAGAAATTGACCTGGAGATGCACTGCGTTTTGTGTGAGTCGCTCAGTCGTGTCTGACTCTTTGTGACCCCATGGACTGTAGCCCACCAGGCTCCTCCGTCCATGGCATTCTCCAAGCCAGAATACTGCAGTGGGTTGCCATTTCCTCCTCCAGGGGATCATTCCTACCCAGGGATCGAACCCAGGTCTCCCGCATTGCGGGCAGACTCTTTACCATCTGAGCCACCAGGGAAGCCCAGATGCATTTGTTTTTCCAGAGTTCTAAGTGATGACAGTGTCCAGACATGGTGAGGTGCGTCTCCTAGTGTGTAACCACGAATGTGAAATCACCGTCATCTGCATCGTCGTCTGTGTCTTTCTCCGGGGGGTGCACAGCTTACTAAGGGCCGCTGGGTACCTGGTCAGTTCTGTGAGGCCGTTGGGACAAGGAGATGCAGGGCGGGTACACTGTGGGCCCATGCCCTTACGGTGGCCACAGACACAAATACAAGTGAAAATCAGCGTGTTGAATGTTGTCCGTGCTTAAAACACGTGCGCCCTGCAGACAGCACGGGCAGGCAGTGCCCGTCTTCACGGGGAAGAGCAGGAAAGGTTCTCCAAGGTGGCCTCTGACCGGGTCTTGAAGGATGACTTAGGGCTCTTCGGTCAGAGAGCAGGGGCGTGCGGAAAGGCACCTGGGCAGCAAAGTTTCTCTGAAAGGCGTTTTTTTTGTTTTTAAAGCCTCAGACTCCTCTTTATGCGCATAACTCTCTCAGGGCTGTCGGGTGGGGCGTGCTGCCTGCTGTGTCCCTGTTCCTCCGACATCCATGCTGCAAACCTGGGAAAGAGGCGGATTCTGTTTAAAGTAACACTTGCTGAGCTGCCTGCTGATCTGTGTGCATTAAAAAAGGACAGGGCAAGAAACAGAGAGAAATGCACGCCCTCGGGGTCTTGGTGCACTCAGCTCATGGCAGTTCTGAATTTCACTCATTCAATATGTAGTTATTGAGCGCTTTCTGGATGCTGGCTCTGTTGGAGGGAGAAAGGCCTGGGTCCTCAAGGTGCTTGTGCTCTCGTCGGGGATGTGAAGACAGCGTGGTTCCTGGTGTTTTCCCTTGTTCATCATGCATCCTCAGGGATGAGCCTGGAACCTGTGGTGTAATGAGGTTTGGCTCTTCACAATCCCATGGACTGCAGCACGCCAGGCCTCCTTGCCCCTCACCATCTCCCAGAGTTTGCCCAAGTATGTTCCGTTCTTAGTTGCTCAACTGTGTCTGAGTCTGCAACCCCATAGACTGTAGCCCACCAGGCTCCTCTGTCCATGGGATTCTCCAGGCAAGAATACTGGAGTGGGTTGCCATGCCCTCCTCCAGGGGATCTTCCCAACCCAGGGATCGAACCCAGGTCTCCCGCATTGCGGGCAGATTCTTTACCCGCTGAGCTATAGGGAAGTGATGCCCAAGTATGGTGCTCAGTAGTTACTGAAATAACCTATCACTTAAGCGATTCAGAGATGCCAGTTGGTAAGAAAGAACGTGGAAAAGCCAAACAATTTCTTAGCTTTAAGAGATCTACTGTGTTGACTTGTTCTAAAATTGATCTGTAAACTTCTCAACCACAGAGGAGAAAAAATATTGAACCTATGCTAACGAGTAACTTTTCCCTTATGATGCAGGAATTTGACATCTCATATGAAAAGTATTTTATTCGCAGCAGAACTTTGAGTTTGCATGACAATGACAGCTGATATTGAATTTAAGTGCACTGGTGACCTGGGCCAAACCCTGAGGCTAGAAGATAGTTTGGAAGGCCAAATTGGAAGAGGAGGGATTGTCTTTTCCCACCCAGCCCCGAAGAAGCGTGTGGGAAAATGTAAATGGATGTAAAATAACGTACTGAGCTCGCTGTTGAAGTTGCTGCCCATCACAAGATGCACTGGTGCCGAGTTGCTAGTCTCCGAGTTGCTCTGAGCCTTGGTTTCCCGTTTGGAGTTTGCTTCTGGAGCTCTGGCTTCCTTCATGTTTCCCCCTTGGTTTGACAGCATAGAGACACAGGTGACAGAATTAAAGAGCTGAGTGTGCGGTTTGGAGTCACAGCAGAACAGGACATGAACAGACGCTGCTGTAAATTTGTACGTGAGAACGTAGATTTCAGAGACCATCCTTCAAAAATGCTGATTTCAGGGCCCAAGAGGTCAAGAAGGGGCCGGTGCTGGCCAGTCAGTGCCCCCCCCTCCCCGCCCCGGCGTCCTCAGGGGGTCGTGCTCCTGCCAGGACCTTAGGGCACCCAGACCTGGGAGGAGGGGCTCGGGGAGCAGGATGAAGTCGGTAGAAGAGGGAGGAGAGAAGGAAAATGGAAGTAGGTCAAGGCTGGAGGGGAGTGCAGCCCCCGGGACCGCGGGGGTCCTTCTTCTGCCTGGGTTTGCCCCAGGCCAGGCTGAGGACGCGCCGAGCTGTCCCTGCAGCTGGGGCCCACGGCGACGTGAGCAGGTTTCACCCTCCTGTCGGGCTGAACAGCCAGCTGGTGCTCCAGGGACTCGCAGGCCCTTTCTCCTTGGTGAGGGCTGAGCTGCTGGGAACCGTCCCCCGCGGAGGCAAGCTCCCCCAGCTCAAGAAGCGAGGTGCAGGAGGTGAACTCCGAGTTCTGACAGCTCGCCAGTGCCCGCTGCTCGAATGCTGGCGAGAGCGTTTTTTGAGACTCATTTCCCATAATGAATTCTGACATCATTGCAGTCCCTCAGTCAAGGGTGTTGAGACGGAATAAATGGCCTCATGTCAAGGGTCTGTGGAAACCCTCAGGCCGGGAAAGCCCTTGGCTCTCTCTCTTCGCTTTGAGGTGGGGTTTTGAAGCAGCAGTTTATTCTAGCTGTTTCATGGGGGTCCACACTTTAAGAAGAAACTAATAGTTTAGAGACAGAAAGCAACCCTCTAGTTTTTATTTATTTCCCTCAAATTGGGGTATTTCATAGCCTCTAGAATGTAATTCATGCAAGTTAATCTTTTTCTGTTCCTTTCTATCATGATTATCTTTAAAAATTTTTCTTTTCTGCCGTCATGGCAACGTGGAAGTGATAGCTTGAATAAAATTATGTGACTATAGAAACACATGAATGGTATGAGAGCTGCTGGTGCCTGGATGGCTCTGCATTTAGGATACTTTGTTCCTTTCCTGACATTCGAGATGTGCGAGCTGCCCCCTCCAGCCCCCGCCTGCGCCGCCCGCCCTGCCCCGGTCCCCGCACTGCGGTCACTGCGGACCCTCTGTTGATGAGCACAATCCTCCCCGGCGTCGGGGAGCGCTTGACTCTGCCGCCGAAGCTCTTCCCAGAAATCAGCTGGAAGCAGTTTGAGAGGGCGCGGATTTGCTCCGAGGCAGGGCGGTGCTCGGGGAGCGCTCCGGGTTGCTGCGGGTTTGGCCGGCCCGGAGGCCGCTGTCCCCGGTGCGGGGACTTCCCGCCGCGGCCGCCGGGGGGCGCCGGGGCTGCGCGGGAGGACCGTCCGGGCCTCCGCACGGCGGCTCTGCGCCCGCGGCTTTTCCTTCCCGTTTGTGAACCAGTTCCTGGGAGTAGCTCAGTCGCTGGGACCACTGGGACCGTCAGATTTGTATTAGGTACACACTGATTTGCATATTGACCATGTAAAACAGACCTTCTTTTCTTTCTTTCCCCCCGGTATTTCATTTTAAAGTCCTTCTTTTGTATTGGGGTGTAGCTGATGCGCGCAGGGCTTGATGGCTTCGGGCGGAGCGCGGAGGGGCCCAGCGCCCGGGCACCTGTGTCCATGCCCTTGCCCGCTCCACCCGGGCTGCCCGGAGCGGAGTTCCCGCGCTCGCCGCGAGGCCTCGGTGAGCCCTTTACCCGCAGCCGTGTGTGCACGTCCTCCCCAGGCTCCCCAGCCGTGCCTCCCACCCTTCCTCCGGCGACCAGAAGCTGGTTCTCTAAGAAAGCGGGCCTTTCTTGTGTTCCTGCTGCTTTGTTCCCCCTGCAAGCATCGTCCTCCGGTCTGAGAGCTCACATTTCCTTTGTCGGGAAGGTGAGAGCGTTGGCAGAAAGCTCCCAGCTGGCCCTCTCGCTGCCGGGTGACTCTGAGCAAGCCATTTCTCTTTAGTGTCACGGTGGACTAGGTCGTGTCGGGATCATTTCTAGCTAGAAAATTGTGTGTTTCTATAACTGGACAAGTATCTCCCTCTGCAGGGAGGGCCTGGGAGACGTTCTGAAGGGCCCGCTCCCGCCTGATGGCTTCCCCCTGAGTTAGAGCGTTTGGATTGAATACTGCCTACTCGGCACCTAGCTCCCCCTCTGCAAAAACAGCCGTGTAAACCTGGGTCTGCGATTACACTGTCTCAGTGCCACCTTTACTCACACAGTTTAAAACGCCATGATTTGTTCACATGTGTACATGCTCAGTCATGTCATACTCTGGTGACGCCGTGGGCTGTAGCCCGTCGGGCTCCTCTGTCCTGGGATTTCCCAGGCGAGAATACTGGAATGGGTTGATCTTGCCTTCTCCAGGGGATCTTCCCCACCCAGGGATCGAACCCACCTCCTGCACAGCAGGTGGACTCCTTACTCCTGAGCCACTGGGGAAGCCTCTTTTGGTCCATACTAGGAGTTTACTTGGGGATTCTGGACTAAAATGACATTGCTCTGTCCGGCGCATCCCTTTCTCAGCTATGGCTGGTTCCTTCCCGCCACCACCCACCGTGTTACTTAAGAGAAAGGAGCTTTAGTCCAAAGCGACTGTACTCTGTTGCCTGTGAACACAGATCCCATAAAAGCAAATGAGGGTGAAAGCAGCAGAGATTGCATGTCCCAGGGCCTGTTACCTAATTTTTATTCATGTCTCCTTTAGCACTGCCTGGAGTCCTGAGCACAAGCTTCTCTTTTTTATGCCACCGTAAAGCTTCTGATCTGATATCATCTGACATGTGTGGGTGAGAGGATTATGGGAGTGTTCATGTCCCGGCGCCAATAAACCATTATCTTCAAGTTCCGGGGCTGTTCTTGTGAATGAGAGCCCTGGGATGTCGCGTCGTTATAAGACACAAATTAATGGCCCCGTGAGTGCTCGGAGCATACAGAACGCACGTGTAGTTTGCTTTCATCCATTTGTGCGATTTGAAGTGTCATCCAAGAAGAGAGCCGAATACCTAGCCTCTGCCGCGGCCAGCAGAGGCTGGCTGACGGGCCCGCTCCGGCTGACCTGCCCAGTGGCTTTTTGGAAAGATGAGATGTGTTCTAATGAGCAGGTTATAAATATCACTGGGTTATGTCATAGGAGATGGCGGCACTCGATGTAAAGGGACCTGCGGGGAAGTGATCCCAGCCGGCCAGGGCGGGCACAGCCTCAGAGAGGGGGGACAGACCCGTGGGGTCTGGGTGTGTGGGTCAGGGTGAAGCCAGGAGTGATTTGCCCCTTCACGAGACGTGCTACCCACACGGCGAGGTCTGTGGCAGTGGTGTGAGATGCGCTGACCTCAGTCCAGGGGTGCCCGCCCACTCGGGAGGGGCCGTGACCCTCTGCCTGCCTGGTTAGGGGTGTGGTTAGGCTGGGGGGGCGGTGGGTGGCTTTACTGGGCAGTGGTGTGTGTTCTCTCAGACCCAGAGCACTTGCCTGATAGAGCCCCTGATTTTTCATACCTCTGTCCTTTGTCTTGCCCACAGAGGTGGCAGGTCACTAAAAGCCTTTCCCACATCGCACACATTCCTATACCTTTATGCCACCCATTCTGGGATGAAAAGAGTTTAGTACCACTTAACGGAGCAGGCTGAGCTACTGGGGGTGGAAGGTAGACTCGTGAAAGATAGCTTGCCTTTTTGTTTTTTTTGCCTCAGATCTGGCTTTCCAACTTTGCTTTGCTTGAGAAACTTGGACTGTGGAAGCACAAAAGCCCATCAATCTTAGGTCTGATTTTTCAGACTTGAGCAAAGGCGGACAGGCACGTGCAGAGCGATGGTTCGCTTACCATCTCGTTGGCAGCTTTTATGTAGACAAAATGCACTGGAGTGTGTGTATAAAATATTTAATATTAGTAGAGCCAGATGGAAGCCCTGTCAAATTCTGTGTGCCCACAGGAACCTGACAAGAGGAGTCGGGAGATTCAGGGAGCTCCTCAGAGCGGTTGAGACAAGAACAACCCAAAACCTGCGAATGGTGAGTGTGACTAATGACTTGGTTCAGGCCCGAAGGCGCTTCAAGCACCTTCTCTCTCTTTCGTGTTATAAATTACGTATTATGTCTCATCACAGATTATGTAACATAGACGTTATACATTGTAAGTTCTATCTCAGTGAACCGCATCGATGCACATCATACATTCGCCAGCCTAAAGGCATTGGAGTTTAGTGGTCAGAAAATTGTTCAGCCATCATTTGTATTTAAATCAGAACTTTCTCATCACCCCACAAAAACCTCCATGCCTGTTACTAGTCAGTCTCATTCTGCTCTTCCCCCAGCCTCGGGCGGGCAGCCTCCTGTTTCTATGGATTTGCCTATTCTGGACATTGCATATAAATGGATTTCTATAGTATGCGGTCCTTTTGTGACTGGCTTCACTTGGCGTGAGGTTTTCAGGGCCGTCCATCCTGTACTGTATGCCTTCACTCCTGTCCGTGGTGGAGGATATTCCAATGCAGGACAGACAACATCTGGTTTGTTCGCGCATTGGGATTGTTTCTGCTTTTCAGCTCTTCTGAATAATGCTGCTGTGAACATCTTCGTGCAAATTCTTATGTGTATATTTGTGTTCGTTTTTCCTGGGCACACACCTGGAGTTGGAGTTGCTAGATCGCATGGTAACTCTACATTTCACCTCTGGAGGAACTGCCAACCTGTCTTCCAGATTGATTGCAGCGTTTTGTGTCCTCACCAGAAGTAGCGAGCGCTCCCGTTCCCCCACGTCCTCGACAGCGCTTGTTTATCTTTTCTTTTTGGTTCCAGCCATCATAGCGAGTGTGACGTGCTGTGTCCTCGTGGTTTTGATTGACGTTTCCCTGTGGGTAATGATGGACATCTTTTCAGATGCTTCGCAGTCATGCTCTGTTAAACCATAAGACGTGCACCCTCTAGGGCAGTTAGAACGTGAGGCCTCCCGACACCAGTGTGGTTGTATACTGAAGGTTCATACCGCAGTCTAGACAGAGCAAAGCACATTGGATCCTAGGAGTACCTAGCTGTTCAGCAATATTGCCCATAAAACTCAGAAATAGGAAAGCTAGTTAAATACACTGGCTGATCAGCAGCTTGATTCGCCTGGGGACTTGAGTTCTCTCTCCTTCCTTTTAAACCTTTCACTCTCCTGTCTGGGAGGCTCATATTACACCTCCACAGTGTGCCCTTCAGAGCCAGTCACCGAGCCTTCTGGCTTTTGTCATCTGTGCTGTTGTCTGCCCGTTATCATGCGTCCTTTACCATGGTTTTTAATTCTTTTGTCCACACCATGTGGCATGTGGAATCTTAAATTCCCTAAGCAGAAATTGAGCCCACACCCTCTGTAGTGTAAGCCTGGAGTCTTAACACTGGACCCCCAGGGAAGTCCCTCGGGAACTCTTTAAATGCTGCGTGTGCTCAGCCGGGTGAGGCTAAGCCACTCCCGTCGTGGGAAACGAGGCCGCATCTTCATGTTGGTGTCTCTAGAACACTAGGGTGTGGACGCACACTCGCAGGCCCAGGGGGCTGAGCTACAGGCTCTCTTAGGATTATAGTGCCGAGTCTCCTCAGTCGTGTCTGACTCTTGGTGACCCCACGGACCGTGGCCCGGCAGGCCCCTCTGTCCATGGGATTCTCTAGGCAAGAACACTGGAGTGGGTGGCCGTTTCCTCCTCCAGGGGATCTTCCCAGCCCAGGGATTGAACCCGTGTCTCTTAAGTCTCCTGTGTTGGCAGGCGGGTTCTTTACCACTAGTGCCACCTGGGAGGCCCCGAATTATAGGAGGTAAGAAAGATGGGTGACTTCACACACACACACACACACACACACACACACACACACACACACACACACACACACCACCACCAAGAACTCACTTGGTCTTTGATATTTATTTATGTGTTGATATGATTTATGGGTGCCCTCAGAATTTCAAAGAAAACATTTTTGATCAACACAGTTCTTTAAGGGGAAAAAAAAAAACGCTGCAAAAATATGGATAAAAATTGTTGCCACATGTCTTTTCTCTCAAATTGACCTCCTCCCCATATTCCATAAAACTTCCCAGCTGGTTGGCATGACCAGCTCACAGGGTTTGAAAGCATAGTGATGGCACTGGTGAGGGTTCTTGTAATTGGTCTAAAAGCTCACTTAGCCAGTCTTTCAAAATTCTGAAATATAGACTCTCAAAAAATACATGTTTCATTAAGGAAATGAATGGTTCTTCCTCATTAAAAGGCGTGTGTACACGGACTGCACCGTAGGAATCTGCCTTTTGCTTACACCAACATTATTTTTCAGAGTTAGAGAATATTTTCTATTATTGTGTAAGGTTTATGATTTTCATATCAATGTGTTTTAACGTATAAAAATCCTGTGAGGTAGGACTCTGGCCAGAAATATGTTAGGAAGGAAGAGTGATTTCTTCTTCTTTTTTTTTTTTTTTCTGAGAAACCCAGTGAAGAGACTTCCAAAGGAAACCTGTGAGGACTAAAGCTGGCCCTGGACACTTCCAGCTGTTAACTAACTGGTTAGTGTTAACATGGGCTTCCCTGGTAGCTCACATGGTAAAGTAATCCATCTACAATGCAGGAGACCTGAGTTTGATCCCTAAATTGGAAAGATCCCCGGAGAAGGAAATGGCAACCCACTCCAGCATTCTTGCTTGGGAAATCCCACGGACAGAGGAGCCTGGCGGGCGACAGTTCATGGGGTCACAAAGAGTTGGACACGACTGAATGACTGACATGTTCACATTCAACATGAGGGGAGTCACTTCCCACTCAGCGTCACACTTGAGCTGCAGGCACGCCTTTGTTCTTGGTTGATGGTCCACGAGTGACCTAAATTAAACTGTTTCTGTTTCCTTGAGTGCTCAACCAGAGGTGTGCATCCGATACATCTGAGGACTCAGCAAGTACACATCCCTGTGCCTGACCTCGGGAATGCCAGCCTGTGGCTGGACTCAAGAACCTGTATTTTCTAGTTTCCACAAGTGACTCTTTGCCCAGCCTAGCTGAGAAACACTTCCTGGGACATCTTCACTGGCGTCTTCTTCCATGGACATGAGGAAGCTTCTCTAGCTATTGCCACTCATGAGACAGGGTTTCTGTGTGTGTGTGTGTGTGTGTGTGTGTGTGTGTGTGTGTGTGTGTGAGACTTTGTTTTTTTTTAACTTTTTATTTTATATTGGAGTATAGCCAATTAACAATGTTGTGATAGTTTCAGATGGACAGTGAAGGGACTCAGCCTTCCATAGACATATGTCCATTCTTCCCCAAACTCCCCTCCCGTCCAGGCTTCCACCTGACATTGGGCAGAGTTCCCTGTGCTCTATGGTAGGTCCTTGCTGGTGATCCATTTAAACACAGTGGTACGTACATGTCCGTCCCAAACTCCCTAACTAGCTTTCCCCCCATTGTTGCCCACTGACCATCTTAAGTTCCTTCCTTAAGTTTGTGAGTCAGTTTCTGTCTTGTAAATGAGTTCATTTGTACAATTTCTTTTTAGATTCTGCACATAAAGGATGTCATACGATTTTTATTCGTCTCTAAGACAGTGTTTCTTAATTGCTGTATGACTCCTTTTCGATTAGCTGATAATTGCAAATTTCTGATACCCTTACGAGAGGGAAGAGTCGCTTGGTGAACTCTGGTGTGAGACTATAGCAGAGAGGGGTTTGAAAGCACATTTACAGCAACCCCATTCCTAGATAACCGCTCCAAATGATTGGAAGCAGGTTCTCACCCCCAACCTGCATGCGAATGTTCGTAGCGGCACTCCTTACAGTAGCCGGAAGCTGGAAACAGCTCAAGTGTCCACCCGCTGAGACTGAATAAACAGAATAAACGGAGTATCATTCAGCTGTAAAGAGGAATGGAGTTCCGATTCATGCTGCTACATGGATAACCCTTGAAACCATCATGCTGAGTGACAGAAGTCAGACACAGAAAGACCGCATGTTGTATGGGTTCCTTTTATATGAAAGTCCAAACTAGGCAAACCTACAGACACAGGAAGCAGATCTGTTGTTCCCAGGGTATGGGAGGAGGGAGGATGCAGAGTGACTTCTCAAAGGGTATGGGCTTTCCTTTTAGGGTAAAGAATGTTCTGGATCTAGACAGTGACCATGGTTGTACAACACTGTGAATGTGCTAAATGCCACTGGATTGTACACTTTAAAATGGTGAATTTTATGTTGCTGCTGCTGCTGCTGCTGCTAAGTCGCTTCAGTCTTTTCCAACTCTGTGCGACCCCATAGACAGCAGCCCACCAGGCTCCCCCGTCCCTGGGATTCTCCAGGCAAGAACACTGGAATGGGTTGCCATTTCCTTCTCCAGTGCATGAAAGGGAAAAGTGAAAGTGAAGTCACTTAGTCGTGTCCAACTCTTAGCAATCCCATGGACTGAAGCCTGCCAGGCTCCTCCGTCTGTGGGATTTTCCAGGCAAAAGAGTACTGGAGTGGGGTGCCATTGCCTTCTCCGGAATTTTATGTTATGGGAAGTTTATCACAGTTTGAAAACACAGGCCAAAAAAAAAGTGCATTTAATGACCAAATTTGTACAACGAAGTTCTTCTTCCAGACCAGCTTTCTTCCTTTCTTTCCTTTCATTTGAAATATATTTGGTAGTCATCAACAATTTTTAGGCATTTAAACTACAAGCTATATGTGCCCTGAGTATAAAACATAAAAGGTATCATAGACGTTGGTGATCTTGCTGATAATTTCTCCTGTTTTAATCTCCTCTGAAATTCATTTGTGCTTTCAGTGGACATAACCAACAGCCTTCCTAATTGGAGGTGCATGATGAGCTGATGCCTTTAATATATGCAATCACATTAAAACCTCATTGAAAAGCTCTCTCCGGAAGCTTAATGCCTTGAGGGAAAATGAGGTCTGGCGTCAGCTGTCCATCAGTGGACAAGCAGACTATCTTGAGAAGAGACTTTTACCTTAGAATCCCTCTGTGACAGAACATCCACAATGTGAAGTTCCTGTTCATTTTTCTCTTTTAACATTTTTTTTTCCCTCAGCTAGAGCGAGTAGAGGTTATTCTTGCCAGTTGATGCTTCCAGCAGAAGTCATTAGTTTATATGACTGCAGTGAGATCAAAACGAGGCCGTAATGGGAGGTTTAAGAAAATGGTCCAGGAACTGTTTAGGTCTTGAAAATCGTGTTCTTATGAGATTTTTACAGATGACTCAGTTGGGGATGATCGGAGTGCATCTAATTTCACATTTTTATAGACATTTAAAGCCAGTGGGTCTTACTTGGTAATGAAGAAAATTTTCCTTTACCCAGTGGTTATCAGGAACCACTAAGCTAGTGATTGGGTTGCATTTAGGTTTCCTTGTGGTGTTTTAAAAGATTTCTCATGGATGAAAGCTTAGCAAAGTTCTGTTCTGGAACATATTGATTTAAAAAGTCTTATTCTCAGGGAAGATCAGTATCCTTTGCCTGCATCTTCCAAAGAATGCTAAAACCTTGTGGAAAACCTGCTGGGTGACGTTTTCTTTCCCTGCCTCTGGCTGAGTGTGAGGTCGCCTGGATCACCCTGCAATGCAGTCCTTCTATTTTCAGAGGGATTTTTTTTTTTTCTTTTAATTTCTCTTCTTTGTCACTGGGAGGTGATGAGGACATCAGTGAACACAGTTCTTAGTAGCTGCCTTGTCTGCTGCCCCCAGTACATCGTCCATGGTGCTATTCGGGCTTCCCAGGTGGCGCTGGCGGTGAAGAACCTGCCAGTGCAGGAGACATAAGAGATGCGAGTTCCATCCCTGGGTCGGGAAGATCCCCTGGAGGAGGGCATGGCAACCCACTCCAGTCTTCTTGCCAGGAGAATCCCGGGGACAGAGGAGCCTGGGGGGCCACAGTCCAGGGGGTCGCAAGGAGCCAGACACGACTGAAGTGATGTAGCCTACATGCACGCATGGTGCTGTTCTAGGCAGCAGGGCTATAGAGTTAGGAAAACACAGTAATCTGCATCTAATTTAGGAGGACAAGACTCAGATATTTCTGAGTTTTCATAGTGAGAAAAGAAATATCTACCCAGCTTTTAAAAAATGTATTTCTTGATCAGTATCCGTAGTTCCCACTTTGCCATTGCTGTACTTTGCACAAGGCCAGTGGGAGCCTTGGGCTGGAAGACCCAGAATGCGGGAAGAACAGGTCAGGGCCTCAGGTGCTGAGGGTCAGGGAGGGGACACGTAGGACTTGTCCTTGGCACGCCTAAGAAGGAAAATGTTCTAAAAATCTGCATCAGACATCCTCTTATCATCAACAAAGAGATATTTTTCAGGGATTACATCATCTAGGTTGAGTTCTGGCTTTCTGCCAGCTTCGGGCTTTAGCAGGCATCGGTTGGACAGTGATGAAAATATTTGCAGTTCACCTATTATGTAGTTAATATAAGAGCTTTTGGAAAAGAGCTTAACTAAAAATTTCGGGTCCAAAACATGTTTAGTGTTCCAGAACATAACAGAAGCAGGGCAGCATTTGAAGGGCATGAGGTTATCTGTTTTTTAAATGTTTCAAATATCTTAGTGTATCATATTTTATTTTTTTTGTCATCAACTGGAGAATTTTCATCATAGGAGTAAAAATTTTTGATGAGTCTTGGAATAGTGATGACAAAGTAATGGCTGAAAAATATTTACTAAATGAGCAAATGAATGAGTGAATGATACAAAATAGATTCACCGCTGACCCTTTGCTCCTTTGTGTCCCCAGACAATAGCCAGGCAGCTGGCGGAGATCTTGTTGCGGGGTATGTGTGAGCAGAGCTACTGGAACCCTCTGGAGGACCCGCCATGCCAGTCACCCCTGGACGATCCTCTCCGGAAAGGAGCAAACACAAAAACCTACAGCCTCAGCCGGAAAGCCCGCGTCTACTCAGGAGAGAAGTATGGGAACCGGGGTCCTTGTTTGTGGCTTAGGGGATGGGAGGGAGACTTGGGGCCTCCCAGGGGGCGCTAGTGGTTAAGAACCCGCCTGCCAGTGCAGCAGACATAAGAGACACGGGTTCAACCCTGGGTCGGGAAGATCCCCTGGAGGAGGGCTTGGCACCCCACTCCAGTGTTCTTGCCTGGAGAATCCCGTGGACAGAGGGGCCTGACTGGCTACGGTCCATAGTGTCTCAAAGAGTCGGACGTGACTGAAGCGACTTAGCACACACACACAAGGATGTATAGAAGTTCAAGGGTAGATTTTTTTCTCCCCTGAAAGAGAGCCGATACCTCTTTACTTTTCATAACTTCAGCAAAATCCATGCACTAGTGGGGACATTTTAAGTAGCAAAATGCTCTCCTTATCTAGAATAGCTTGGGTGCTATTCTCAGCCTTCACTGTCGGTCTTTGGGATTTTCATTCAGATTATTATAAGCACTTCAGCATCATACAAAGTTATTAGTAAGCCAGAGTTCTTTTTTTTTTTTTCTTTTCCTCAGCAATTCCTTGATCCTTTGTTTAAAAATTTGTTTTAAACTGAATTAGCTGTAAGAAGAAGGCGAATTAAGTAATTAACAAATGGTTAATAATTTACAAGTGATTGAAAGGTGACGTCCCTGTAGAGTGTGTTCATTGTTTTCAGTTTTGAGATTGGGACCCATCACCTTTGAGGAAGATGGGGTAAGGACCCACGTGGGGCTCCATCTGGGATTCCCCCGCGGGAAGGAGTAGGCGGGAGAGAGAGAGACCCCGAGGCGGCAGGAAGACAGGAACCGGCTTGACTCATTCCCGACTCCTCCCCTCGGAGCCTTCCGTCCGGTCTTTGTTCCAAAGACCGAGGCTCAGTGGCTTTTCAGAAGCTCGCCATGAGGAAAAAAGGAACATGTACGAATAACTATGGAAACCTTCTTTAGTCACTGTGCGGTGGGAAAATGGCAGAAAGCCCGCAGGCTGCTGCCTCTGAGGCCCCAGGGAGCGCTGACAGAGATGGGGACGAGAGGCTTATCGCGGCTGAGGCTTCTGAACACCGCTCTGCAGCTTCAGGGGGCAGCGCTTCTCAGGGTAACTGCCTCTCAGTCAGTTCAGTCGCTCGGTAGTTTTCGACTCTTCGCGACCCCACGGACTGCAGCACACCAGGCCTCCCTGTCCATCACCAGCTCCCTGAGTTTACTCAGACTCATGTCCATCGAGTCAGTGATGCCATCCAGCCATCTCATCCTCTGTCGTCCCCTTCTCCTCTTGCCCCCAATCTTTCCCAGCATCAGGGTCTTTTCCAATGAGTCAGCTCTTCGCATCAGGTGGCCAAAGTATTGGAGTTTCAGCTTCAGCATCAGTCCTTCCAATGAACACCCAGGACTGATTTCCTTTAGGATGGACTGGTTAGATCTCCTTGCAGTCCGAGGGACTCTCAAGAGTCTTCTCCAACACCACGGTTCAAAAGCATCAGTTCTTCGGCCCTCAGCTTTCCTTATGGTCCAAATCTCACATCCATACATGACCACTGGAAAAACCATAGCCTTTACTAGACGGACCTTTGTTGCCAAAGTAATGTCTCTGCTTTTTAATATCCTGTCTAGATTGGTCATAACTTTTCTTTCAAGGAGTAAGCATCTTTTTAGTTCATGGCTGAAATCACCATCTGCAGTGATTTTGAAGCCCCCAAAAATAAAATCAGCCAATGTTTCCCCATCTGTTTGCCATGAAGTGATGGGAATGGATGCCATGATCTTTATTTTCTGAATGTTGAGGTTTAAGCCAACTTTTTCACTCTCTTCTTTCACTTTCATCAAGAGGCTCTTTAGTTCTTCTTCACTCTGTGTATGTCTGGGTGCTGTTCCAGTGTGGCCTCACCCCTTGAAGGTAGAAAAGCTCAGAGTGCCGGCCATGTCTCCCTTCTTTCCGGAACCACTCAGTCTTTGCCATACATCAGCTTCCCCATCTGTACAAGAATTATGGAGGCAAAACATAGATCGAGTTAAATGTAGTTATTAGTTAAAAGGAAGATTCCCATACCGTGAATGGTTATTGAGACACAAATTTCATTTCCCACAAATACACACAGTCATTTTTATTAATGTTTTATTAATGTTGTTGAGATCTAATTCACATGCTATACAATTCACTCATTTAAAGTGTACAATGCACTTTAATATAGCTTTTAATATAGTCACATTGCTCATCACTGTGGTCAAATTTGGAATATTTTTATTACCCCCAAAATAAACCTAGCACCCCTTAGCCTGCCTTCCCTGCAAACCCTCATACTTTCACATGAATTTTAGGATCATTTTGTCTATTTCTGCAAAAAACAAAAAAGGGCAACTAGGATTATGATAGGAAATGAATTTAATCTGTAGATTACTTTGAGGAGTGTTGCCATCTTAACAGCGCTTCCCAGGTGGTGCTAGTGGTAAAGAACCCACCTGCCAGTACAGGAGACTTAAGATATATGGGTTTGATCCCTGGGTTGGGAAGATCCCCCGGATGAGGCCATGGCAACCCCCTCTAGTATTCTTGCCTGGAGAATCCAGTGGATGGAAGAGCCTGGCGGGCTATAGTCCATGGGGTCACAAAGAGTCGGACACGACTGAAGTGACTTAGCGCACACACACACCATCCTAGCAATGTTAAGTCTTCGTGACCATGAAATGTCTTTCCATTTATTTTTCTTTAATTTTTTTCAACAACAGTTTGAAGTTTTCAAGGTGCAATGTTTGCACTTCTTTTGTAAACTTGTCTAAGGGTGTTTCGGTGTGTGTGCTATTCTTTTCAATACTATCATAAATGGAATTGTTACTATTACTTTTATTTTGGGGTTGTTTGTTGCAAGTATATAGAAATAAAATCGATTATCTATATTGATTGTGTATGCTGAAGTCTTGCTGAACTGGTTTATTAGTTCTAATAGTTGTTTAGATCCCTTGGGATTTTCTATATACAAGATCATGTCGTCTGCAAATATAGTTTTACTTCTTCCTAACATGGATGCCTTTTGTTTCATTTTCTTTCTTCCATTGTATTCCTCCTCGTAAAAAGCACTTGAGGTGGCTTAGATAATGAAATGCACATTCAGTTCAGTTCAGTACAGTCGCTCAGTATGTCCGACTCTTTGCGACCCCATGAATTGCAGCGCGCCCGGCCTCTCTGTCCATCACCAACTCCCGGAGTCTACCCAAACCCATGTCCATCGAGTCGGTGATTCCATCCAACCATCTCATCCTCTGTCGTCCCCTTCTCCTCCCGCCCCCAGTCCTACCCAGCATTAGGGTCTTTTCCAATGAGTCAACCCTTCGCATGAGGTGGCCAAAGTATTGGAGTTTCAGCTTCAACATCAGACCTTCCAATGAACACCCAGGATTGATCTCCTTTAGGATGGATTGATTGGATCTCCTTGCAGTCCAAGGGACTCTCAAGAGTCTTCTCCAACACCACAGTTCAAAAGCATCAATTCTACGGCGCTCAGCTTTCTTCACCGTCCAACTCTCACATCCATACATGACCACTGGAAAAACCATAGCCTTGACTAGACGGACTTTTGTTGGCAAAGTAATGTCTCTGCTTTTAAATATGCTATCTAGGTTGGCCATAACCTTCCTTCCAAGGAGTAAGTGTCTTTTAATTTCATGGCTGCAATCACCATCAGCAGTGATTCTGGAGCCCCCAAAAATAAAGTCTGACACTGTTTCCACTGTTTTCCCATCTATTTCCCATGAAATGATGGGACCAGATGCCATGATCTTAGTTTTCTGAACGTTGAGCTTTAAGCCAACTTTTTCACTCTCCTCTTTCACCTTCATCAAGAGGCTCTTTAGTTCTTCTTCACTTTCTGCCATAAGGGTGGTGTCATCCGCATATCTGAGGTTATTGATATTTCTCCCGGCAATCTTGATTCCAGCTTGTGTTTCTTCTAGCCCAGCGTTTCTCATGATGTACTGTGCATATAAGTTAAATAAGCAGGGTGACAATATACAGCCTTGACGTACTCCTTTTCCTATTTGGAACCAGTCTGTTGTTCCATGTCCAGTTCTAACTGTTGCTTCCTGACCTGCATACAGGTTTCTCAAGAGACAGGTCAGATGGTCTGGTATTCCCATCTCTTTCAGAATTTTCCACAGTTTATTGTGATCCACACAGTCAAAGGCTTTGGCATAGTCAATAAAGCACAAATAGATGTTTTTCTGGAACTCTCTTGCTTTTTCGATGATCCAGCGGATATTGGCAATTTGATCTCTGGTTCCTCTGCCTTTTCTAAAACCAGCTTGAACATCTGGAAGTTCACGGTTCACGTATTGCTGAAGCCTGGCTTGGAGAATTTTGAGCATTACTTTACTAGCGTGTGAGATGAGTGCAATTGTGCGGTAGTTTGAGCATTCTTTGGCATTGCCTTTCTTTGGGATTGGAACGAAAACTGACCTTTTCCAGTCCTGTGGCCACTGCTGAGTTTTCCAAATTTGCTGGCATATCGAGTGCAGCACTTTCACAGCATCATCTTTGAGGATTTGAAATAGCTCAACTGGAATTCCATCACCTCCACTAGCTTTGTTCGTAGTGATGCTTTCTAAGGCCCACTTGACTTCACATTCCAGGATGTCTGGCTCTAGGTGAGTGCTCACACCATCATGATTATCTGGGTCGGGAAGATCTTTTTTGTACAGTTCTTCTGTGTATTCTCGCCACCTCTTCTTGCACATTAGATTAGATAATTAGCGCAAAGTAAAGAAGGAGGCTAGAAACCACTATTTTGTGCCAGGAAGTGAAGGATGAATTTTTGAACACTAGGAGCACCATACATCGTGCTAAACTCCTCTGTAGGCCTAAGAGGAGAAAGTAATTATCCTGGCGTCCTAAACACAGGTCTGAACCTCCTGGCAGCCAATGCAGAGGCTTTTGGTAAGGAGGAGGATGCTGTTTGAAGTATAACAATGAGGGACATTGAAGGGTCCTGATAACTACTTGATGACAGAATCAAAGGTATGAGTGATCAGCTCCTCCATCACCTTCCTCCAGATCTAAGGGCACAGTTTTGCAGCTCCACAGCCTGAGGCCTGGGGGCCCCAGGACCTCCCCTTGACACTCTTGGGTGCTTAGAGGACAACATCACAAAAGGAGAGCCCAACAATTTTCACTGTCCGCCCTGAGCTCCGCAGGGAAGAGGGAAAGAATGGCCAGAAATAGGTCTAGAGGATTCGTAATTGGTGGGGGGTAAACTACAGTGTGCAGTTTTTCAGGTATGTCTCTTAAAAATATCCTTTCCCCTCCCCGGTCCCTGCTTCCTGCTGGTCCTCAGAGCTTCGCAGCGCCCCTGGGGACCCACCTTGCCTGCCTTGAAAAGGGTAGAGGGTAGAGCAAGGGTAGAGGAAGTAGATTTAAATCAGTTAATGTGCTACTTGCTAGCAGCTCTGGTTAAAATAACACAACCTCGCATATAAGCAGCCTAGACGGCTCAAATGGAATTCAGGGATTATTTTGGACTCAATTTGCTGGTGTTAAGTCACCACTAACATGGGCTGTCTCTCTTTTCAATTAGTCTGGACAAGGCAGAACTGGCTAGCTATGGGGAAAAAGCTTAATGTTACTGCTTTTTTTTGTGAGGTCCCAGTTGCATGTGAACATGAACCAGAATGTCAGGAACTGATGGCTAGATGGACACACACACACACACACACACACACACACACACACACACACTCACACAAGCATTCTTAATTCACAGCCTGTAGGCTCTATTTCTGAATTTAAGAGGAAAGAGGTGTTCTCTCTTTTAAAAACCCAAGTAACCTAAAGCTACCTCTTAAACGAGGTCACTGCAGATTCTAGAATCTCGCTCCTTGCTCACAGGCCCCCCCTTTTTAAAAATTTTTTTAATTGAAGGATAATCGCTTTACAGAACTCTGTGGTGGTGTCATGTATCAACAAGAATCGGCCACAGGCACACCCACGTCCCCTCCCTCCCGGACCCCCTCCTGTCTCCCTCCCCAGCCCAGCCTGCAGCCGGTCACGGAGCCCTGTCTGAGTCCCCTGAGTCGCACAGCATGTTCCCATTCTATCTGTGTCACACATGGTGCTGTACATCTCCATGTTACTCTCTCCATTCATCTCCCCTTCTCCCACGTCCGTAAATAGGTGTGTTCTCTATGTCCTGAAACTGCAATAGGAACCATCCCACAGGTGGTCTCCTTACCTCCAGGATGTCTGAGTTGTAAAGTCTCAGTCACTGTACTTTTCCGTCTTACTCCTCATGGTCTTTTGACACAGTACAAAAATTGCCAGCACTTAAAAGAAAACAAGTATTTAGAATCATTTGGAAAACATTTTTTGACCATTTGGGGGCGGCAGGGGACCTCATCCCTTCTCTTCAGTCCAGTTCAGTTCAGTCGCTCAGTCGTGTCCGACGGTTTGCGACCCCATGAACACCAGGGAGGCACACCAGGCCTCCCTGTCCATCACCAACTCCTGGAGCCCACCCAAACCCATGTCCATCACATCGGCGATGCCATCCAACCATCTCATCCTCTGTCTTCCCCTTCTCCTCCTGCCCTCAATCTTTCCCAGCATCAGGGTCTTTTCCAATGAGTCAGCTCTTCGCATCAGGTGGCCAAAGTATTGGAGTTTCAGCTTCAGCATCAGTCCTTCCAATGAACACCCAGGACTGATCTCCTTTAGGATGGACTGGTTGGATCTCCTTGCAGTCCAAGGGACTCTCAAGAGTCTTCTCCAACACCACAGTTCAAAAGCATCAATTCTTTGGCACTCAGCTTTCTTTATAGTCCAACTCTCACATCCATACATGACCACTGGAAAAACCATAGCCTTGACTAGATGGACCTTTGTTGGCATTGTAATAGTACACCTTGGAAGGTCCAGGAGTTTTTTTTTTTTTAAACCAAGTTAACTTCTTTTTTTTTTTGGCTTCGCTGCACAGCATGCAGGATCTTAGTTCCCCATCCAGGGGTTGAACCCGTGCCCCTGCGTTAGGAGCGTGGAGTCTTAACCAGTGAACCAGCAGGGAAGTCCTTAACCAAGTTCATTCTTCCTGCACTCTTCTATCATTCCACAAAAGAGCTGAGTTTGGCGCAACTTGTGATACAACTCACAGTTCTACTCAAGAATTTTAGAGCTTTAGAATGGAGAAAATTGCGGGAAGTCTTTTAAAATGCTCAAATCACAAAAAATACGATATAGAGAATAGAGATCAGAGTTATGTTTGGTTTTTATTGTTCTCTAATCCTGAGCAACATTGAGCTTAAAAGCCTTTCCTTTTAATTCAAGATGTTGAGTCTAGCCAAATTCCATAAAATTGATTAATAAGACAGTTCTTGCATGCTACCTCAAAATATAGCATGTGTGTTTCTGTAAGATAGCTCACTTAGCTCACTAAACTCTTACAGTATCCTAGAAATTATTCAAACTCTAAAACTGCTTCCAATCTCCTATTTCATCGAAATGACAATATACAATATGCCAGCTAGCAAGTAAGATATAAGAAGAGTACCATGTAGTGAAATGGTTTAGGAGAAAGTCTGTGTTGTTTAGACAATGTCAGTTTGTACTGATCAAAATTTCTGCCTCTATAATAGTCACAGATGTTATTTGGGCTTTTAACTTGGTTTCTACAGCTTTACCCTGCTACCTGCTATTAAAATGCATAGTTAAAATGTATAAATTCCATAGATTACCATAGAAGTAAACAAATTAATTCAAGTGTCCAGATCATCCAGTATGTTCATGGGTTCTGTACTGTATAAAAATCTAGAAGCTGTTAGCGTTCAGTCCTGCTCTTTGTCATGTATTTTGTGTTACTGTGAAATTGCCATGTATCAACGTGAATTTTCTTATACAGCATTTTTTGTCCTCAAGAAAATACTGAAGAAGCCCTGTTATTACTGCTGATTAGTGAATCAATGGTGAGTAGAATGTGTTTTTACATTTTTCTTTCCCCTATTCCTTTAGTCCCTGTTTTGATATGGTGACTCCATTGGGATAGTGCCTCTTTTTCTTTGCAGAAACAAGAAGAGTACTTTCTGAAGGGGATACCTGGTGGGAAAGATAACTACAGTGGTTTAAAGAGAGATGTTTCTAATTCTTGGGCTGGCTGGAAATGCCCCTTGGGTAGGCCTGAAGCATGAAGCTTCTCTTTCCCTTAGCAATTAGCAGGCATCTGAGTTCATTCATTTATCCACAAAGTACTGATTGAACAAGAACGCAGTTGTATATGGGGAACTATGGCTAAAATGACCATCAGGGGAACCTTAAATGGGGGGTGGGGAGAAGCCCTCAAGGGGAAACCTTTATGAGCCTTCTTCATTTGCCTTGGTGGGAGGGAGAATTTGGGGGTTAAACACTGGGTGTATTGAACCTCTGGTTCCCATAGCAGCAGCCTGATGAACCTGCCTTGTGTTCCCGCCCAGGTCCTCTCTCCAACCCCCCACGTGTTCCCCAGGCATTGCACAGTCCCAGGCCAGGAGAGCCCACTCTGTTACCCGGCTCCACTGTTGGGAGGGAGTTTTTGCCAGGCCATCAGATTCCTTTGAAATGTTTTCTTAGTGTGTGGCCAGGAGATCGAATTTAGGTCTAGAATTTCATCGTTCATCATTTACTGGGTTTCTTCTGGGCACATCGCTAGGAGTGACGGCCCAGCCTGAAGCATGCCGGGGTAATATGGGTCACAGTAGTTAATACCTTGGCACGTGAATGATGTGTGCTGAGCACCTGAGCGGAACAGCCCCAGGGCTTGGGAGGTCCTCACGTCCACCTACTCATTTAGACGAGGGACCGGAGGCATTCTTCGGTGGTCTCCTGCTCCTTCTAGCAGATATCCTGTCTCCTTCTGTAACTCCCAACCTGCTGGGCAGGCAGAAGGAAAAACAAGGAGAAAAAGGAGGTGTAACTAAAGCAAGAGAAGGTGGTCCCCTCTACTCCAAGCTTACAGTTTAAGTGGAGGCATGAAATATCCTCTGAGAAGAAGACTTAGAAATGGGTGCTGAGTGAAGAAGGGGCAGAACAGGCTGGGGTTGGGCAGGGAGGGTAGCTTTCTTGCCTTAATTTAAAGCTTTGGGTTTTCTTTTTCTGTGAAATGGCCCCGAGATGTTTACAAGAGTGAGACTGCTTGAGTTACCGCATCTTTTTATTTGGAAGCGCGTTGACGTCATTGGCCCCACTTCCTCTGAAGGATACAGGTCGCCTCCATGGCTCATCTTTCCTTGAGTGTCAGCTGGTGACTTCGGATGGTGTCATTTGCATCCTCTCCTCTGCCTTGGCACAGTCGTGGAGGCACACATGTGCACAGGCCAGCACCCAGTGGCCTCCTGTAACTGGTATTCAGCCGAGCAGATCTCACTGTGCTCCGTCAGCAGTTCTCTGGTGGGTGGATGGGGCAGGGGAGTGCTCACTGCCATTCCTCCCTCCTCACTGGGCTCTTCACCACCTGGCATTGAGCTTCCTTCGGGCAAATTCAGTTAGTGACCATGTAAGAGTTCTGAAAGTATGGGGACCATACACCTTTCGATCTCTTGGACAATTTTGATTGAAAATATTGTGTTCTGTTGTCAGGCTGTGTGCCTTCCAGTTTGGAATTTGGGAAAGCTGGCGACATCTCTAGAATGCACGCTCTCAGAGTAGACATCTTGGGAGTGATGTCTAACTCTCCTGCTCCCTCACTGCAGTGATAGACCCTAATAATACTGAAAGTTCGGATCACTCTGAGGCAGTCAAATTCGACTCTGTCGTATTTAATTTCCAGAAAATCTCTTCCAGAGGATGATGAAATCCAAATGATGACAGTAAATAAGAAGGATGAGCTTTGCTAGCCAGGACGGTTATGTTCTCCCTGTAAATCATTCCATGGTTACGTAGGTAGAAATCTAAATTAAGTTGCCTTTGGAAGCCTTTTTTCATGTCCCTTGATTTTTTTTTTTTTCTTTCAGTTTTTAGACAGAAAATAGATGTGCTCAATTTCAGAACCAAAATGAGAATTGCTGTGTTGTGTGTGTGTGTGTGTGTGTGTGTGTGTGTGTGTCTGAGAAAACTGTATTCTCCTCTGGTCCTGATTTTAACTTAGAAACATAAATTTGTCAATGGTCCCTCCGCCTACAAGAACTCATTTGGAGTTGAACCGTGTTCTTACTGCAAATCAAATTAGTTTCTCCAGGAGAAGGGAGTTATCAGAACTGTATTTTAGCACGATTACCACTGAGACAGCATTCTGGGATATTTATTATTTGTGGACCTACTTGAGATTCTGTATTGTACTTTTTTAATCAAAAGGCACTGGTGACTTTCTCTTTAAAAAGAAAAAAGGAACACGTTTGGCATAACCTGAAAATCTTTCTTAAATGATGTTTTGTTGTATTCCCTTCTCTCCCAGGTCAGTCTCAATATGGAACATTTGGAGCAAATAAATCAAATGAGACCACTGACAGCAGGCCCTGTTTCCCTCACAGCTTCTTTTGTTGGCTCCAAAGGCATTCCTAACCAGAAAAACTTAACAGTGAAATTTTCAAAAGCAGGCTTGTTTCCGTAAGAGATGACTCACTTTGTAGGAAGTGGCCTGTCTTATATATTTCTTATTTGTCTTTGACATTTAAGAGGAAGGAGTTTTAAAATGAGTAAGTACTGACAGGAGGCTACAAGTCAATGCCTTGGACTCACACGAAAGAAAGCATCCGTCTCATTAGTGAGTGAGAAGGTGTGTGCATGGCCTTTCCAAGTGTCAGGCTGGAAGGTAAATGTCGGGCTGCCTGGACCAGTGACCCTGGTCCCTCGAGAGCCAGTTTCACAGGGAAATGGAAGGGCCCTTTCTGTGTCCCGAGGGATGGATAGGTCTGGAGACTTCTTTTAATTAGAAGGGAAAAGAAGACAGGCAAATTCTAACTTTATTGGTACTGAACTCCCTGTTAGGGAGAAAAGGAAAATGAGCTACGTTTAGAGTCTCCAGTACCTGTGATGTGTTTGGAGGAATTGGGGGAGTAATTGCAAAAGTAATGAAAACAAGTTGCCATGGAGAGCAGTTGATTTCTAGATAGATGAATAAGCTTGAATGCACCTGCAGTATTTCTGTGCTGAGCAGTGGGGGTGTGAAATAGACATGCCTCCTTGTTCTCCTGAGTCCTCTGCACTAACACCTTTTAAAACAAACGTCTGTTTGCTTCTTGCTTTCTCTTCTACATCTGTTCTGTGCTTCCCTGAACAAAGTTGAATGAGTCTTTGTAGTCTTTTCCAGTGACGCTATCATACAGAGATTCAAACCTTGCTTGGGTGAGAGAGGAAAAGGACGATACATCTCTGTAGGACTGATGTGCCCTAATAACACCGTTTGGCAATGGGAAGTGTGGGGCTGGGGATTTTCTCCTGCTCTTTCATGTAGAGGAGAAGCAGGAGCCATAAGTGAGGTACAGCAGGGCTTCATCTGATGGATGATTCTGCTGCCCCCGAGCGCAGCTGTGTCCGCTGCGTGGCTGGCTGTGAGCCTGAGCCCAGGAGAAACCACTGTGCTTTGCATCAGCTCCTAAAGCTTCCTCCAGACGCCTGCCAACACGGACAAGTGCCCTCCAGGCCTTCTGAGTCCTGTAGTGCTCTGGGGACTTTGAGTAAACGACCCCTTACTCACTCGTGCCTTTGTCCTCAGACCTTAGGCAAGCTCTCAGGGGCAGCAGGCCCTGAATGGCTTCCCTGCACAAAGCTATAGCTGTGTGCACAGCCAGCTCACCATCTGCTTCTCTCTTCCGTGTTGTTTTCAGGCCAACCGGGACGCTGTGCTGAGCAGGATACCTGAGCACAAGAGCGACCGTCTCATCAGTTTACAGAGCGCATCTGTGGTCTATGATTTACTGACCATTGCTCTTGGAAGAAGAGGCCAGTATGAGATGCTGTCGGAGGTATAGCCCTTGAGTCTGGTTGACTTCCAGGCAGTGGGTGGTGCTGGCGGTGTGAGTGCTGGGAGGAGCTGGGCGACCTGGTCTCACACACACACACACCCTGCCCCCCTCACTGGCAGCCATGTGCCCTCGGGCCCCTCATCTAACTTTGGTTTCCTTCTCTGTAAAATGGGAATCAGGCTGTACAGTGCGGTGGTGGAATTCACTAGTGCTCACTTCCTGCCGATGGTCCATAAACCCACTGGGGGTGAGTTTGTGTGTAAGAGAAGGCAAGCGTTTCTCAGGCAGTTTCTTTTTCAGTATGATTTCCGCGCTGATCCCCATTCTCCCATCTCCCATTAATTTCCTTGTAAAGCGGGTTTTATTTTATGTCAAGTATTGAGGCATTAACTCCTGGCTCACTGGCGACTTCCAGCCCAGGGTGCGTCGAGTGAGCCGGGACTTCCGGCCCAGGTTGCGTCGTGTGAGCCGGGACTTCCGGCCCAGGGTGTGTCATGTGAACCAGGACTTCCGGCCCAGAGTGCATCGTGTGAACCTCCGGCCCAGGGTGCGTCGAGTGAGCCGGGACTTCCGGCCCAGGGTGTGTCGTGTGAACCGGGACTTCCGGCGCAGGGTGCATCGTGTGAACCGGGACTTCCGGCCCAGGGTGTGTCGTGTGAACCGGGACTTCCGGCCCAGGGTGCATCGTGTGAGCCGGGACTTCCGGCCCAGGGTGCGTCGAGTGAGCCGGGACTTCCGGCCCAGGGTGCGTCGAGTGAGCCGGGACTTCCGGCCCAGGGTGCGTCGAGTGAGCCGGGGTAGGCTTCAGGGAGAGGAAACGCTGTCTTCACATGGAGTCTTTCTCTCATTCTGAGGAGACCCCAGTTGCTTACAGATCTTGTTGCCGCCTCATTCCCTCAGCTGCTAAGAGACGTTCAGGCTGGAAGCTGGACTGTTTTCCAGTTTCGGGAGAAGCTGGTTAGTCGGCGGCCATGCTTATGCGTTATTGAGGGACTGCCCAGAACACCAAATTTACCCCCTGAGAGACTAACTCAGTCACAGGATCAGTTTATCTCTTCTCCAGCGGAGTAAAAAGAAAAGGAGGAAAGAAAAACAACTCCTTTTGTTCAAATGAACGTTTCCTCAGTATTTATCTTGCTGCTTCTAAGTTTATACGCGTTGCAGCAGCCTCTGGGCACGCGGACAGGGAATGCAATACTGTCACAGATGGGCTGACGTCGGACCGGAGCCCGGCTCGGCCTGTAGCCGGCCGGTGCACCGCAACTTGAGGCAGGAGCCTCGGGGAACGGACGAGCCTGCGTGGCTCCCATCTCTTTTTAGCCTTTGGTTTGGTGACTATACAGGGCGATGGTTACTCAGTCTTCAAAACAAAAAGCCCCTTGCCCTCTGGCTCAGATGAAGCGATGAGTCCAGGTGTTGCTGTCACAAGGCGCACCCCCGGCGCACGTCCCAGGCTTGGGGTTGGCCCGGGTTCTTCATCACCCCGGGGGCTTTGACTCCCAGGGACCCCTCCTCCCTGCCGGCCGAGTTCCTGTCCACCGCCTCCACCAAGGAAACCATCTGCAGGGAGAGAGCCACGCAGCTCACAGCTGAGTTCTCTTAAGGTGAACTTCCCGCCCCGCTCCGACAACCACTAAAAGTCTCTCGGCGTCCAAGGGTGCGTGGGGTTTGCACAACCACTCTCCTCCCATCGTGGGGCCACAGAACCAGTCCCCGGCTTGAAATTTGCATATGTCCGAAACAGGTGTGAGGAACCCGAGGTGGCTGGCGTGGCGGACGGGCTGGACGGCCCCTGCCCGCAGGCTTCTCCTCGTGCCACGAATGGCCCTGGGGGGACGGCTGTCACCTAGAGGCGTTCCTCTGCGAGCTAGCGGCTCCCTGGCCTGTGCTTCCACCTGGCGCGAAATCTTGGGACCACGTTTTCAGCCAGATAGCTTTCACCTTGACATTACACCTCACTTCGACTTGTGGTCATGACCTGACACCCAAGTCACTGGGTAGTCTGTTTGGTTGGCGGAGCCTTGGCAACTCAGAATTTCACCGCACTGGTCACATGGGCCCTGTGGAGACAGTGCGGGGTTGCCTTGAAGGGGCTGGAGCAGAACGGTGGGAGCCTTTTGAATTTTGTACCGTGTCAGTGTTTTACCATTAAAAATGTAAGTGGGTCAAATATATAAAATGGAGGACGTTCATTTTTTTAGTCCCATACATATGCAGGCCCTGATTCTGTGCCCGGGGCTGTGATTAGGACTGGGGGTGCAGTATTGTGATCAAGGCGGGGTCCCTGCCCGTGAGTGACTCCTAGGCCAGGAGAGGAGACAGCCAAAGCAGCAGGCATTCACCATCTGGGGTGTCTGATGTTGGGAGAGTCTCCATGCAGGGTCTGCATCCAGTCATGAAGGATTTGAATCCTCGGCCTTAGTTTTTCTTGCTATTTCTACTTGGGCTTGCAGATGGAGCTTTCCCCAGATAACATTTGGTATCCACGTTGTCTCAGATCTAAGTAGGGCTGTCGTGGGAGGAAGGCGAAAATGCAGAGCATCTTGTGGGCCAGGCCTGTCTTTGGAGAGCTCTCCTCCTGGGGACAGGGGCTCGGTCCACCCTTGGTTGAGCACAGACACCCCCACCGCCCTTTGGTCTCAGGTCTTACTTAAACAGTCCTGCTTCCCTCCTTTGCTGCTGTTCTCTTTCTTTTTTCCTTCTCATTTGCCCTTCCATTTTCTGAGGACTTTAGGTTAAAAGGCCAAGTTAAAAGGCTAATTGAGTTTTTTTTAATTGAGGTAAATTTATGAAACATAAACTTAGCCATTTTAGAAGGTTCAATACAGTGGCATTTAATACGTTCCTGCTGTTGGGCAATCATCATCTCTAATTTCAAAACACTTTCATCACCCTGAAAGGAAACCCCATCCACATAAGTATTTGTTCATCGTTTCTCCTTCCCGCCAGGCCCTGTCAGCTGCTAATCTGATTTTTGACCCTGTGAATTTAGCTATTTTGAATGTAATAAGTCCCCAACATACAAAGGAGTTCAGAGAGCATGTTTATGAGTCCAACATAGTCTGGATACCAACTAACACAATTAGCTATATAGTACTGTACTGTAATAGGTTTATAATACCTTTCATACAAATAATACATTAAAAAAAGTAGCAAAACATTTTTAATCTTACAATACAGCACCTTGAAAATACACTAGTACGTATCACCACTGGCATACAGAGGCTGGCCATCGAGTGAAAAAGCAAGAAGAGTTACTGACTGGAGGAGGCAGAGGAGGTGGGAGATGGTCGAGTTGAAGGGTCGTCAGCGATAGGAGATGGAGGGCAGGCAGCAACTTCACTCACACTTGGCATTGATGGAACACACATTTGCATCTTTGAAAATTTGTAACTTGAGGGTTCATATGTAGGTGACTTACTGTATTTCATATAAGTAGAATCATCCAGTATATGATCTTTTGAGCTTGTTATACTTCTCTCAGTTAGCCTAATGTTTTAAGGTTCTTCTATCTTTTAAACACGAGTCCATCCTCTTGGCTGATAACGTTCCATCGGATGGAGAGACTGAGATTTGTTTCTCCATTTATCAGTCGGCAGGCATTTGGCTGTGACAAACAGTGCTGCTCTGGGGTAGCTAGGCTCTAAACTTCCTGCGTTGCTTCTTCAGGCCCTGTGCATGGTGGTGATCATTGTTGTCTTCATTCATGCTGTGATAGTTTATATCCCATCTTCGTCTCTCACATCGTCACCACAGTGATGTTTCTCAAACACCCTCTTGTCGAAAAACATTTCATGGCTTTTCCCCTTGTCCCTTCTTTATCTCCCTCTTTTTATTTTGTTTTGCTTTCCTTTTCCTCCTGGAATGAAATTGACTTCATGGTCTTTCTGCCATAGGCAACAGCCCAGCAGACTCCTTGAAGAGTTGAACAATATATACAATATGGAAAAGAAAAAAGTCACAGAGAATCCCACTCTAGAGATAGCTGAGTACCCACTGACATTTTAGAGATCAGTTTTTCATATTTCTCTTTTTTTTTACACTTCATGAAACTTTTTTTTTCATTCAAAAATAGATATAGGCAGTGACTGTACATAACTTCATCATTTTATATAGCTGTATAGTATTCCATTGTTTGAGTATACTAAAATTTATGTAACCAGTTCTTGTTTATAGTCATTTAGGATATTTCTAAATTTTGTCTTTAATAATGTTACATAATAGTTTTGTTTACTTATAATTTTGAACCTCTGCCTTATTGAATAAATATGTACATCTTTGTAAGTTTCAAGGAAGGGAATAGTATTGTAGATGTTTTGTTGTGAATATTCCCAATCATTCTTCTCCCCTCCATTGACACCCCCCACCCCAGCCCAGCCACCTCAACCCCCAAACCTAAGTCAGCAATCTCATGTGTTCTGGACACAGGCCCTAAAATCAGAGAGCTTGGGTCTGAGTTCCTGATTAGCCGCTTACTAGTTGTATGATTCTAGCAAGTCATTAACCTCTTATGCCTCAGTCTTTCCTTCTGTAAAACAGGGATAACAATCACAGCCATCTCATATCATTCTGAGGCTTGTTTGCTAATCCATGCAAAGGGCTCAGAACAGAGCCCAGAGCGTAGAGCTCATTAAACAGCAGCCACATGCTGCTGCGCTGTTCCTACCACTCTGTGCACAGGATTTGCCCGGCACCGGGGAAGCAACTAAGTACACAAGAGTGAACTTACCTTTCCAGAAACTTCCAGTCATCAGAAACAAATACATGGAAAGGCAACCAGTTAGAGAAGGCTGGATAGCGCAAAGCATGTTGACTGCAGGTGAAGGCTCTTGACCAGGTGCGGCGGAGCTGGCCGGTTGGGTCACCAGGGAGGGATTGCAGCAGCCAATGTGTGAATAGGCTCTTCAAGGCCTGAGAGGAGTTAAGAAGTCTTAAGAGCAGAGGGATACCCTTACCGTCAAGGTCAGGGAGCGGGAGGGTGTGAGGCCTTGCTCTCGTGGAGGGCGGAGGGGAGAGGACACCGGGTGGGAAGCGTGGAGCCAGGTTGCCAGGCCCCGATATGTCGGGCTCATCTTTGTGCCGGCTGGGACCTTTCATGAACAGAGGAGGTCACCGCCACCAGGCTGCTGTGAGAGAGGTGGTCTTGCCTCCTGCTCACCCCCTCCTCTTGCCTTCCTCCCTTTTCTTGTCCCCAAGCAACAGCAACACTTCTGCATCAGGACACGGCTGACCCAGGTCCTCTGCCAGCAGGAAGAGGCTGGGGTGACCCTGCCTTGGCTCCCAGCCCGTCTTCTCCTTGCCCCTCCGGTCACTGACAGCTTTGCCTGGGTTGTAAGTGCTGTGCAGACCCTGCCCTTTAAGAACCGTGCTTGGGGACTTCCCTGGCAGTCCAGTGGCTAATACTCCGTGCTCCCAAAGCAGGGGGCCCAGGTTCGATCCCTGGTCAGGGAACTAGATCCCACATGCCACAACTAAGACTCAGCGCAACCAAAAAAATACAAAAAAAAAAAGACTCATGTGAGCCCTGCTGAAAGGCTTGTGTAGGAAGCAACGCTTCTTTCCTTCCCGTTTAATTTAAACAGGAGCACTAGTTGGCATGACAGCCTGTGCTATCAAAAGTAAAGCAACCAGCACCGCTTTCCTTGTTTGGGGATGAACCCAAGCTGCTAAGGAGGTTTGTTTCTTGACTATTAATGGCTCCATTTTAACGGAACGTTATGGGGTCTTTTGTGAAGGGTGTGTGTAGTCCCCTCTACATAGACATGGCAGCTTTAAAGACAGAAATGGTATTTTTATTTTTCCCATTGAACTCGTGTTCACTTGTTTATGGTAAATCTCAACAACTCTGTAGTTCTGTGGGTAGAAATGTCTGGCTAGTGCTTGTACCAAAGGGACATTCACACATCCCTACCCCCCAAACACTTATTTAATCAGGGAGCCTCGTGAAAAACACTTGAAGGTCTAACTAAATCTGCTTAACTAGCCTGCCATTTGTTAGTTTACATTAACATTTGGTCTGTCGTGCAGCTCCACTCTGCAGAAACCCAGCCTTGACCTAAGTGCCAGGGTCTCTGGAAGGCTTTAGGGTGGCCTGATGGACTTGAATTTACAGACTTCTGAGACATGGAGACAGATGGTTTGGTTTATGTGCTCGGTCGCTTCAGTTGTATCTGACTTTGTGACTCCATGGGCCGGAGCCTGCCAGGCTCCTCTGTCCATGGGATTTTCCAGGCAAGAATACTGGAATGGGTTGCCATTTCCTTCTCTAGGGTATCTTCCTGACCCAGGGAACAAACCCTTGTCTCCTGTGTCTCCTGCATTACAGACATATTTTTTACTGCCGAGCCACCAGGGAAGCCTTGGTTTATTATCAGTTCAGTTCAGTTCAGTCGCTCAGTCGTGTCCGACTCTTTGCGACCCCATGGACTGCAGCACACCAGGCCTCCCTGTCCATCACCAACTTCTGGAGTTTACCCAAACCCATGTCCATCGAGTCAGTGATGCTATCCAACCATCTCATCCTCTGTCATCCCCTTCTCCTTCTGGCCCCAATCCTTCCCAGCATTAGGGTCTCTTCCAATGAGTCAACTCTTCGCATCAGGTGGCCAAAGTATTGGAGTTTTAGCTTCAACATCAGTCCTTCCAATGAACACCCAGGACTGATCTCCTTTAGGATGGACTGGTTGGATTTCCTTGCAGTCCAAGGGACTCTCAAGAGTCTTCTCCAACACCACAGTTGAAAAGCATCAATTCTTTGGCCCTCAGCTTTCTTCATAGTCCAACTCTCACATCCATACATGACCACTGGAAAAACCATAGCCTTGACCAGACAGACCTTTGTTGACAAAGTAATGTCTCTGCTTTTTAATATGCTGTCTAGGTTGGTCATAGCTTTCCTTCCAGGGAGTAAGCGTCTTTTAATTTCATGGCTGCAGTCACCATCTGCAGTAATTTTGGAGCCCCAAAAAATAACGTCTGACACTGTTTCCACAGTTTCTCCATCTATTTGCCATGAAGTGATGGGACCGGATGCCATGATCTTAGTTTTATAGGTACCCAGTAACGACTTGCTAAATCACCCAGTCCTTCAAAACCAATGGACATTCTCGTCCTGCTTTTCTTTGGTTTGGGGGTAAACTGTCCCTGGATGTGCAATGAGTGTATCTTCCAGAGGTCGGCCCAAAGGTTAAAGGTCATTTACTTGGGAATGGGTCACAGAGGGAGAGGTGAGCCCCACTTGGGGCGGAGCACTGACTGGTACAGATCCCAACTCTGGTCCAGCTTTGGGGGTCAACCTCAAGAGGGATCAGCTACATCATCTTTATTGACAGTCCTGCCCCAAAGAATCTCAGCCACTGCATGGCCACTGGTACCTACAACCCCATCAATATGAATATGTTGTTTGAATTAAGCTTCGTTGTTCTCTTCTTACGGCACTCAAGGAAAAAAATTTTTGCCTTAATGCCATATCAACCTTTTTAAAATGTATAATTCAGTGGCGTTAACTGGATTCACAATGCTGTGTAACTATTGTCTGTTACTAAACTTGATCATCATCCCAAATAGAAACTCATTATCTGCTAAGCAATACTGCCCATTCCCGCAGCTTCCATAACCTGGTACCTCTAAGCTAATTTCTGTGTCTATGAATTTTGCCTATTCTGGGTACATTATATAAATGGAATCATGCAATACTAATATTTTGTTTCTGGCTGATTTCAGTTAGTCTAGTGTTTTCAAGGTTCAACTATGTCATAATGATATATCTGACAGCGTGTATCAAAACTTCATTCCTTTTTATAGCTGAGTAGTATTCCGTTGTGTGTATATGCCACATTGTGTTCTTTCTTCTACTGATGGACACGTGGATTATTTTCACATTTTAGCTATTGTGAATAATGCTGCTATGGACGTTGGTAGACACATATCTGAGCTCCTGTTTTCATATATTCAAGAATGAAATTGCCAGGTCATATGGTAATTCTTTTTTAACTTTCTGAAGAACTACCAGACTGTTTTTCACAGCAGCTGCACCATTCTGCATTCCAGACAGAAAGGCACAGAGAGTCCAGTTTCTCTGTGTCCTCACCAACACTTGTTATTGTTGTCTGTTTTTTTGCTCATTTTATCACAGCCACTCTGGTAGCTGACTCGGCGCCTCATTGTGTGTCTGCCTAGTGACTGACGACGTTGGACATCTTTTCATGTGCATAGTCGTCATGTGTGCATCTCGTCTGGACAAATGTCTATTCAGGACCTTTGCCTGTTTTTAAATTGGGTTGTTGTCCTTTTGTTGTTGAGTTGTAGGAGTTCTTTATTTGGTGTAGGTAAAAGTCTTAGCAATGGGAAACAGGAAATACTGAGAAAATACATTCCCAAACTACATTCAACAGTCAGTCTAGAACTGTGTGTCCAACAAAGTTAGTATCCAATAGTGAGGTCAAAACACGTAAATTGTTAGATGAAAACAGACTGCCTCTTCCTTTGATGCTGTTGTTCAGTCGCTCAGTCGTGTCTGACTCTTTGTGACCCCACGGACTGTATCCTGCCAGGCTCCTCTGTCCATGGAATTTTTCAGGCATGGATACTGGAGTGGGTTGTCATTTCCTTCTCCAGGGGAATCTTCCCAGATCAGGGATCGAACCCACATCCCCTGCATTGGCAGGCGGCTTCTTTACCACTGAGCCACCTGGGAAGCCCGACTCTTCCATTAATAGATTCCAAATAAAAACACTTAAAATCCAGTTTTATCACTGTGCAGACTTGATCCAGTGGCTTCATATAGTTGAAGGGAGAGTGTGCCGGAGGGTGGCGTCCAGTGTTCATGCTCTGTAATAAAGCCTGCGACCTTTGGAAAACAACCCACTCTCTGTTCCTGCCACTGTGGCCAGGGGCAGCGGTGGCCTCCAATTTAAGCATTTGCCAAAGCAATAGGGCGTACAAACTCCTCTGCTGTATCACTGTTTTAGGGCAAAAAGAGAAACAGGAAGCGGGGGCATGGATGTGGGGTTTGCTCAATTTTATTTCCAATTTAAGGGGAGAAAACTTGAGCAAGCCTTGACGGATGTCGTCTATATTTTCTCAAAGCTGGGTGGGAGAACTTGTATTGGTAGCTGAGAGTCCCATCAGCCTGCCTTGTAGAAGCTTTTCCTGGCCCCAGACTCTGTAGAGTGGATCTGTTGAACTGCACTATAATTTGTACTTTTATTAGTATATTTAGTTAATTTAGAAGTAGGGGCTCTGAGCTGCGCATCATGAGACCTGGATTCTGACTTCAGGTCTGCCACTGTGTGACCCTGGGGCAGGTTCTGTCTCCTCTCTGAGTCTTGGTTTCCACATCCTCAGTAAAGTAAGAACAGGAAGAGATCACGTCAAAGGTCAGCATGTTCTCTGATTATGTCAATCCAGGGATTTAAGATAATGGTCTAAAAAATCTAAATTGCTTAGTTTTTTATTACTAATGTTAAAAAAATGAAATAACATATACCATGTTCGATTATTAAAAGTTGTCACACACCTGCCAGGAGTCACATTGATTACTTGACTCTCTAAGTAGCTATGCTGAAGCAAAGAAAACCTTCCTACTTGGTCGGTTGAAGAATCTAGGTTACAAGAACTTTTAGGGTATGGCCGTCACGTCCACAGAGGTGAATAAGGAAGTTCACTGTGTCATTTGTCCTAGTTTAATAAGTGATGGATTTCAGACTTCAGCTCCAGGCTGAATTTGAGGGGTATTTGATTATTTTATCCACCCCCCTCCCCCATGGGTTGGTGGAGGCTGAAGCTCACCCTTGAATTCCGAGAATAGACGCTGGCTTCTCCCGCTCGCGGTATTGTACAGCTGTCGCTGCCACGCACGCGGTTCGTGTCACTGGGCTGGGGAGGTGATCGCTAAATCCTTTTCTTGTGCCAGAAGAACTTCTCATTCCTGGAGCCCCCTCAGAGATGGCTGATTGAGGAAGAGCCAAAAGAGAAGGGTGAGCTCTTGCTACCGAAAGGAAATCACATTTTTGGAAGTGACATTTTGACTACCACTCAAATGATTAGGATGCCAGCTAGAGTCTAATAACTGTTCTCCCAAATATTCTTGGTATTAAGTGAGTGTTATCTGGGATTTAGAGAGGTGGCAGCAGTATGTTGATAGTGAACGGGCCTCTCCTTGCTGGTAGAAATAATACTGTTGCCACACCCACCTTCTTTTCTCGTGAGGGAGACGGTCTGGAGGCGACACCGCTGTTGTGACTCAGGGATCTGCGGAGCCGAATGGGAGCCCCTCTCCCTCTCCCCAGGCCTGCACCACTGTCTCTCCACTGGACGCCCGAAGAGGAGAAAGGCCAGCATCCAGCGCTCATCTCCCCTTTCCTGCTCGGGGGCTCCCTCCCGCCCTCCTCTGCCCTCCACTGGCACCCCAATCCCGGGGCTCCCTGCAGCAGACCTAGTCCTGTAGCAGCATCTGCTTCTCTGATGAAAGCAACACCAACAGTAACGTGCTTATTGAATTTACTCTGTGCCAGCCACTCTTCTAAGCATTTTTAACATTTTATTTGTTTATTAATATTTATTTATGGGCCGAGCGGTGTGGCATGTGGCATCTTAGTTCCCTGACCAGGGATCGAACCTGAGCCCCCCCAAACTGGAAGTGCAGTCTTCACCACCGGACCGCCAGGGAAGTCTGTCTTCTAAGCATTTTTGTGTGCTCCTTCCTTTAACCCCATCGCAAGCCCCTGGCTGATGAGGGAGGAGTCGGGATGGAGCTGCGGAAGGCTGGCCTCAGAGCCGCTGCCTCGGCACGTCCTGTGCCTCCTCTCCAGCCACCAGCCGGCTGGGCCTCGGTGACCGAAGCTGCCTCTTACATGCACCCCTCTCCCATCTGTCTTCACCCCCAAAACCTGCATCTTCTTAAAAGTCCATTTTCATCTGTACTTCTTTTAGATTGGAGCCATTATTGAAATGGGAATTATTTTATTTTGTAGCACATAGTCTCTTCCCAATCTCCCTACTTTATTAAAACTGGAAATTTTTAATTTATGGACAAGATGTTATGCTATGATCTGTATCAAAATAATATGTTGGGGAGAACTGTGTTAGGGATATACATGAAACAAGATTGAGAATTGGGGGACTTCCCTGGTGGTCTACTGGCTAAGACTGCACTCCCAATACAGCAGCCCAGGTTCAATCCCTGGTCAGGGAACTAGATTCCACATGTCATAACTAAGACAAGTGCAGCCAAATAAATGAATATTAAAAAAAAAATTCAGAATTGAGTTCATAGTTGAAATAAGGTGACGGGTATGTGGGGATTTATTTTGCTATTTCCCCATCTTTGTCTTAGTTTGAAATTTTTCAATAATAAAAATTTTTAAGATGAAATAAACTGGAAATTTTTACTCTTATCACATACAGATATGATTAGGATGCTTAAAAGTTACAGTTAAACAGAATCGAGGTGAGCAAACACCTGGTCTAAGGAGCAGAGGCTGTGGATGGCAAATGCCCCAGTGATACCCCAAGTCCCTCCTTGCCCTTACATGCATTCTCTGAAAGAGGGTTTCCTTTGTGATGTTGACCTGAGGGACTTCCCTGGTGGCTCAGTGGTAAAGAATTCCACCTGCAGTGCAGGAGACGCAGGTTCAATCCCTGGGTCAGGAAGATCCCCTGGAGGAGGGCATGGCAACCCACTCCAGTGTTCTTGCCTGGAGAATCCCAATGGACAGAGGAGCCTGGTGGGTTACAGTCCATGGGGTCGCAAAGAGCCGGACACGATTGAAGCGACTGAGCACACACGCACACCTCTTGACCTGAGCCGCTTAGAGATTTATATAATCTCAGCATTTACAGACACGTAGAGGAGGACATGTTCCATAGCTTAGCAGGATGCTTGGCATGAGGATCTCAGGAACAGCTGGAGCTGTCTGGGCGCTTTTTCTGAGCCAGCTCTCAAAAAGGCTGCCAAGAGCCCACAGGAGGACAGAGCCATTGGCTGTGAGGCCCGAGCTCAGATATGTCGGAATCAGGGCAAAGGATTAATTTGTAATTGTTGGCTTGCATTTCCTGTCTCTCTTTATAACACCCCTACAGCTTATACTGGAATGTGTGTTGTTATAGTAATGAGGAAGAGGTCTGAGCTCGGAGGGGCCTGTGAAAGGTCTGCGGTGTAGAGGAAACCAGGGCCTGTCTCTGTCAAACTGTGCGCCTTTGAGATGGCGCTGTGGTGCTAGCGGACACTGTGGGATCTGTAAAGTTTCTTGAAAATCCTGCAAGCTGGAAAGGCCCCAGTCCTCAGAGGACATGGAAACAAGGGCTCCATCAGCAGTAAAAAAAAAAAAAAAAAAAAAATGTATATATATGTATATATATATGTATATGTATATGTATACATATTGCTGAATCTCAGAAATAGTTCAGGGAACATGTGGCATTTTTAGGAGCCTTTTATTTAGCCAAACTTTGCTTTATGCGGCGAGAGGGGGCCCAGCCGTTCGAGCGGCTTGTCTGTAACGAGCGTCTCAGAGGCAGAGGGGTGCTGTGGCCCCAGCTCTGCAGCAGACCACTGGGCGTCGATCCCGCTCTCCCTGCCGCTCTGAGCCCTGGCGCGGTCCTGTGTGGACCTCTACTCTGCCTCCCTCCTCTGTAAGTGGAACAGTACCTGTGTGGATGGCATCACCGACTCGATGGACGTGAGTCTGAGCAAACTCCAAGAGACGGTGGAGGACAGGGAGGCCTGGCGTGCTGCAGTCCATGGGGTCGCGAGGACTTGGACGTGACTGAGCGACTGAACAGCCATCTGTTGGACATAGTGGGGTCCCCTGACCAGCAAACGAGGCCGTTCTCATAGAGCGATGAGAATAGCGCCTGGCTGCAGTGTTAGCCAAGAGCTTGTGGCCTCAGCCGTCTGGGCTGCTCTAACAGAGTACCGCAGGCTTGTGCACAAAAAGCGTTTATTTCTCATAGTTCTGGAGTCTGGGAAGTCCAAGATCATGACTGGCAGATTTGCTGTCTAGTAAAGGCTCATGTCCAGGTTGCAGACTGCCCGCTGTGTCTGAAGGAGCTTAGGTTTCAACATATGAATTTTAGGGGGACACAAACATTTACTCAATACCACTTTTTGAAAGTGTTAGTCACTCAGTCATGTCTGACTCTTTGCAACCCCATGGACTGTAGCCCACCAGGCTCCTCTGTTGATGGACTTCTCCAGGCAAGAGTACTGGAGCGGGCTGCCAATTCCTTCTCCAGGGATCTTCCTGACCCAGGGATCAAACCTGCATCTCCTGCATTGGCAGGCGGGTTCTTTACCACTGCTCCACCTGGGAAGCCAGAGTATATGCTTTACTGTTTCTTTAATAAGTGATAGGGGGCATCCCTGGTGGCTCAACGATAAAGAATCTGCCTGCCAATGCAGGAGACTCGGGTTTGATCCCTGGGTCAGGAAGATCTCCTGGAGAAAGGAATGGCACCCCACTCTAGTACTCTTGCCTGGAGAATCCCATGGACAGAGGAACCTGATGGGCTACAGTCCATGGGGTCGCAAAGAATCAGACATGACTGAGTTCACACACAGCACAAACATACATTCTAGTTTGGTTCTATAAAGTTGCACATTATTTTCAAGGGTCTCAGTCTGAATCCTTTCCTCAAGCGAGGAAACATTTTATAAAGTAAATACTTATTTCTAATACAATGTATTATAAGTTTGAATTTTCATATATTAAACTTGGATAAAGTGATAGGCATCATGTTACATTTTATTTCTTAATTTAAGAATATTCATTAAAAAAAAAAGATAGTAGCTAATCTACTAGCCTGGATCTGAAGTATTGTTGCTTATTATGTATTAACTAATTTGATCTTTCTGATAATTTTCTACGTTACTTACTGTTGTATTTCCCATTTTATAATGAGGAGTCTGGGTATAGGGGGTTAATTGGCTTGCCCAAATTCACACGCTCAGTCTGTGGTGATGCCTGGATTCTTTGTTTCTGGCTGCTGTTCAGGTGAATCTCCTATTCTGGAAGGTTCTCAGGCAGAAGTGGTACAACTGCTTGTTGGGGGCTGGGAGGTAGAGCTTGTTTTAAGAGGAGCCTGGGTACACCTTCATGGCCTTCAGTTCAGTTCAGTCACTCAGTCGTGTCTGACTCTTTGCAACCCCATGGACTGTAGCACACCAGGCTTCCCTGTCCATCACCAGCTCCCGAAGCTTGCTCAAACTCATGTCCATTGAGTTGGTGAAGCCATCCAACCATCTCATCTTCTGTTGTCCCCTTCTCCTCCTGCCTTCAATCTTTCCAAGCATCAGAGTCTTTTACAATGAGTCTGCTCTTCACATCAGGTGGCCAAATTATTGGAGTTTCAGCTTCAGCATCAGTCTTTCCAATGAATATTCAGGACTGATTTCCTTTAGGATGGACTGGTTGGATTTCCTTGCAGTCCAAGGGACTCTCAAGAGTCTTCTCCAACACTACAGTTCTAAAGCATCAATTCTTCAGTGCTCAGCTTTCCTTATAGTCCAACTCTCACATCCATACATGACCACTGGAAAAACCATAGCCTTGACTAGACTGACCTTTGTTGGCAAAGTAATGTCTCTGGTTTTTAATATGCTGTCTAGATTGGTCATAGCTTTTTTTCCAAGGAGCAAGCATCTTTTAATTTCATGGCTGCAGTCACCATCTGCAGTGATCTAGGAGCCCACGACAAGATTGTAGGTAACAGAGCCCAACTGGTTCTTTCAAGGAGAAAAGGCATCTACCAGTGCAAACCATTTAGCACCCAGGATCCATAGAAGGCTGAAGATCAGGAGTGAGCAGAAATTAAGGAGGCTCCTGCCCCAGTTTGGGAGGACAGAGTTAACTCTGGAGGGCCTCCACCAACCCAGCTGCTACTGTGGCCCCAGGCTCAGCCAGGGAAACCAGCTTCCAGCAGCCAGTTCCCCTGCCCTGACCTCTGGAGGCAGCTCTCTGGCGGGAGCACCTGATTGGCTGTACTCAGGTCACATGACACCGTCCTGTAGCTCTCCGCCTTCCTTCACCCCTAGGCTTGGGTGAGTCTGCCCCCCTTTTATCCAGGGTGTCCTCCCCCCAGTCCCTGCCTGGAAACAAAAAGAAGAGTTTGGAGGTGATTGACTGGCAGCCAAAGTGACAAATGTCCTCTCCTTTGAGGACCTCACCTCGGTGCTTCCCGAGTTCCCTGGCAGCCCTGAGACTCTGCGTCTGGTCTTTATGAGGCTGGTATTTCCCTGGCGCACCTGGAATGGAGCTCTGCACCAATTGAGCTTCCGTGAAAGTTTCCCAGTGGGGATAATGAGTGCGTTAGCCTTTGTCGCAGAAGAAAACAAGGATGCACACGTATTTATAGCATCTAGCTTTTTGGTTCAGAACAGACTGTTTCAGCTATGAGCTCCTTTTGTTTATCAGGGAGACAGTTGATATTTATCATTCCTCTTAGCAAAGGAGGAAGAAAAGCACTCAAACATTTGAATGTTTCTGTATATATATTTAAGTACTTAGTGGTTATATTGCAGTGAACTAGTTGAGCAGAGCTGTTGGAACAAACCTCCTTTGTGATCATCGTCCACCTCCTTCTCTGCACACACTGACTCCTTTGCCTCATCCCATGAGTGCGATCATCATTCTCATCCTTCATCCCCCTTCCCCAAATCAGTTTCTGGATTCTGTTGACTTTTTTACTTCTTCTTCGTAACCCCTGTCCTCCCTGTGTTTCCCTGGCTGTAGCACCCCACACCCGGGCTGAGTCTGCCCCCAGCACCCCATCCTGCCTGCTTGACCTTCTCAGCGAGCTGCCTTCCTCTCTTTTCCCCTCCTGTGCTTCCTAAAGGCACAGTCGTGCCTGCCTGTTGCTCGTCCATGTAGTGGAGCAGGTAAGAGGGCTCTGGGGGCAGCTTCAGAGCCCAGCTCTGGTGTTGGGTGTCTGTATTAGTGAGAGGTGTATCCAGAAGTAGCTAACAAGCTGATCGTGCCTTAACCGAGTGTGGGTTTATTTTCTCCGCACGACAGGAAGTCTGCACCGTCCCACGGCGTCTGGGCCGGCCCATCTCTCTGCTCAGGCATCCTGGAGAGGCGCGTCTGTCCTCACGGCTCTCGCTTCCTGGCTGCCCCACCTCCAGTGTGGAGTCTGTGTCCCAGGCAGAAGAGGGCAAAGTGTGTGCCAGCTGAGCGTTCCTGCCTTAGCTCCTGCGCCGCCGTGGTCGTGTCCGGCCCTGAGCTTTGGGTTAAGTGTGTCTCCGGCGTGGTTGTGATGGGGGAGCAGTGTCCGTCTCACATCCTGTATCGGTGTCACCATCTGTCGTGGTGTTGGTCGCTCGGTCGTGTCCGACTCTCTGCGACCCCATGGACTGTAGCCCACCAGGCTCCTCTGTCATGGGATTCCCCAGGCCACAATACTGGGGTGGGTTGCCACTCCCTTCTCCGGGGGATCTTCCTCACCCAGGGATTGAACCCAGGTCTCCTGCGTCGTAAGTGGATCCTTCACCCCGGAGCCACTGGGGCTTCCCCGATAGAGTCTCGTGGACAGAGGAGCTGGTGGGCTGCAGTCCGTGGGTCACAGAGAGTCAGACGACGGAGCAGGCCCCCTCCTCCTCAGTCTGTTCCTCCCGCGCACCGCCTGCCTTCTCCGCTGCCCCCAAGCTGCAAGGGGCTTCATTGCAGAGACGTGGCCCCCGGCTGCTGCGGGCGCCGTGTCCACCACAGCCTCTGAGGGCGCTGTCTGCTCCGTCAGGGTGCTGCTGTTCTGTTCGTTCGGGAAGCTCCTAGCCCTGTTCCTTTTCCTTCCTCCCAGCGACCCGCTCGTTCCCTCTTTAGAGAGAAAACGGTGGCTGAGCCGGGTCTCCGGGTCTCCGGGTCTAAGGGCCTCTCCTCTGCATCTCGCAGAAGCTGCCTCCTTTTGAGAAGGCTTCGCCCCGGGGTCCGGTGTTCTGGGTGCCTGGCCGTCTGGCTTATCTCCAGTCTCTTCTCTGCCCACTTGTTCCTCTCAGGTCACCTCCCCATTCTGCCTTAACTCTAAAGTGTCTTTCTCTCTGTCTCTTTCTCCGTCCTTCCCTGTAATGAACACTCACACACACACATCTGCACACGGGCCTTCTGTGCCGTACGTTTGCTCCTCGGTATGCAGCCCAGACACGCTCGGGCCCCCTTCTCCCCAGCCTCCTGCTCCTTTCTTGAGTGGTCCTCCTTGCTGACTCTAACTGAAGCCGCATTCCTTAGCTCTGCGCTTGGTCCTGAAGGCCCGGCCCCCCTGTCCACCAATGGCTGCCTTCACCGCCCTGGTGTACACCCCTCCCCACTCCGCCATCTCCCTGAAGTCCTGGTGTGGCCATGGCCCTCTGTGCAGAAACCAGAGGCTCCTCATCGTCTGGGCGGCCTGGATGTGTAGCTCTGCCCCCGGAGTGGGCCCCGAGTAGACAGGGCAGCCAGGATCTCTGCCCTGGGTACTTTCTCAGAGAGCAGCTGGGCTGGGCTGAGGCGTGTGGGCGAAGACAGGGCGTGAACAGAAGTGTGAACTTTGGGAGCACGGAGGCGGGAGAGCAGGCTGGAGGGGGGGAGGGGGCAGTCACAGGAGGCGCGGCCATGTGGGGCGCTCAGCGCCGCAGCCCCAGCCATGCCTGCCCTCCTGCCCCGGTGCCCTCGGCGAGGGTCACACTGGGCCGCTTGCCCCCGGCACGCCGCAGCGCCTTCTCACGCCTTCTGAGTGCCGCCCTCGTCCGGGAGTGGCGGTGGTTTAGTCACTCAGTCCTGTCCGACTCTTGTGACCCCGTGGACTGTAGCCCACCAGGCTCCTCTGTCCATGGGGTTCTCCGGGCAAGAATACTGGAGTGGGTTGCTAGTCCCTTCTCCAAGGGATCTTCCCGACCCAGAGATCGAACCCAGGTCTCCTGCATCGTGGGCGGATTCTTTACTGTCTGAGCCACCAGGGAGCCCCTGAAACCAGTTCCAAATCCCAGCTGTGTGTTTTCCCTTCTCATCCATCAAAGCCCAGCACGTTCTTCCAGGACGCCATTCCTGTTCCCCAAGACCACCTGCCCACACTGCTTTCTGCTTCCTCCTCTCAGGAGCCTTGTCGGGTGGGACCTTGTATTTGAGTAGTTTAGTGCACCTGCCTCTTTCCCGGTACCGCATGAAGAGCTCCTTGGGATCAAGGGTTGTGTTGTACAAATAGATGAACGTCATATGCGTTATCCTAAATGGAAATAACCACACTCAGAAAGCTACATACTGCGTGATTTCCTTTCTATGACATTTCTTGTAAAGGAAAAGTCATAAGGACAAGTGTAGGTTCCAGTCTTGAAGGCGGGGGTGGTGGTGGAGACAGTGCCAGGACAGTTTCTCTGCAAAAGAACACAGGAGAATTTGGGGGGGGGTGCAGATTGGACTGCACTTCATTTAGTCTGTATTGGTGGTTACATTGTTATATACATTTGTCCAAACTCTCAGAACTATGCACTAAAATGCATTAAATTGACTAAATAAAATATGCTGAAACTGAACCAGGAAAGGTTGTGTTACCAGCTGCAGACCGTCCCGGCCTCCGGCACAGGTGGCCAGGGGCCCGCGGAGGGGCCCGCTGCAGGAGGGCGTGCTCCGCGCTCCAGGAGGCAGATCTGGTGGGACCCGCCTCCGTGTGCACGGACACAAGCTCTCAGCTGCCTGGCCGGCAGTGCTCACCCATCCGTCTGCCTTCTTCTCTCCGACCAGTGCTTAGAAAGAGCCATGAAGTTTGCCTTTGAGGAGTTCCACCTCTGGTACCAGTTCGCTCTGTCGCTCATGGCTGCTGGAAAAGTGAGTCTGCCCCTGCGCCATGCCGCCCCCCGCGTCCATGGGTAACTGACTTTCGTGGGATGAGGTGGTGCCCGGTAGACGTCTACACCAGCTCTCTGAAGCTGTCCTGTGGTCATTCAGAGATGAATGGTCACGTTTAATTATTTGGGGGCCAACACAGAGACATCACTGAGAAGAAAAATTTTGAAATTCTTGCATTTTTTCTAGTCGTTGTAACTTTATTAAGATATGGCTTAAACTAAGGTCGGTTCTTCACACCGACCCCTTTCACTCATCTCAGAGTGTCAGCTGTGAGGGGCACATCTGTTAATTATCTCTACCAAGGCATGGTACAAGGCTGTGTGTGGTCGACAGCGAGGACTGGAGAGGGCCTGGCGCTGCGCTCTTGGCCACATGCCCCACGGCGGGCCCCTCTGGGTCTCAGCGTTCTCTTCCCTCCCCTGGACACGTGGCACCAGCTTCACAGAATCGTCATCAGGTAGTGAGATGACACTCACATGTGCTCGAGAGTCCCTGCACGAGCACAGCCAGTAAAGGCAGCGGCCACTGCTTTTCCTCTTAATTTGGGCCCTTTAGTAAATAGTCAAGTCTGAGACACAAGGGTTTTTGGGCAAGTGGAGATAGAAATTTTGTATGGTGTGCTTTAAATTGGGCTTCCTTGGTGGCTCACATGGTGAAGAATCTGCCTGCAGTGTGGGAGACCTGGGTTTGATCCCTGGGTCAGGAAGGTCCCCTGGAGGAAGGAATGGCAACCCCGTCCAGTATTCTTGCCTGGAGAATCCCATGGACAGAGGAGCCTGGTGGGCTACAGTCCATGGGGTCACAAAGAGTCGGACATGGCTGAGTGACTAACACATACACACACACGCGTTTTAAGTTGGGCAGTTTATTTTTTATGACACCACAAACCTCGGCTGTCTTTTTTTTCCTTACTGTTACAATGACTACACAAGTAGGGAAGAAAACGAGGGCAACAATTCCAGGGAAGCATTTTCACTAAAGCAAGTGACCGCAGTTTACTCCCCCGTCCCCCAAAAGCTCCAAGCTCGGTTACCACCGTCCCCAGGCCCCTGCTTGGTTGGGCCCAAGTTGGAAAACCTCATTTAGAGGGTGTCCTCACCAGAAACCCCTCTGGGAAGACTTCAGTATTTGGTTCTGGTCAGAAATGTTGAGTTTCACAGAGACGATCTCCTTTCGCCAAGTCCGCCCGTGCCGTGAAGGTGCTGAAGGAGTGCATCCGCCTGAAGCCGGACGACGCGACCATCCCGCTACTGGCCGCCAAGCTGTGCATGGGCTCCCTTCACTGGGTGAGTGGCCGTGAGCCCTTCTCACTCCTGGGTGGAGAGGGAGCAGTAGGAATTCATCGGCTGCACACAGGCAAGGCTGCTCGAGCCCCGGGCTCCTGGCCTGGGCCACTGGCCTTCTCAGGCCTTCGCTCCCACCCCAGGGACTTCAGGGAATCAGTAAAACTCCAGGTGCTGCTTTTTCATGGGAATGTGCTTCAAAGGTAGGGTTGGTGAGATAGCACTGGAACGCATCCTCAGATGCGCCCTGTACGCAAGTCACACAGGACCGGAAAGGTCTGACCCCTCAGCAGTCCCCTCCTAGCCTGAGCTCTTCTGTAAAGCCAAGAGTCCCCACCCCTTCAGCTCGTGTGTAAACGCAGCCTCCTTCGTCCCTCTCCTTGCTCAGAGGCTTTCCTCTCAAACGTTCTTGTTCAGGTTAGAATCTGGGAAGAGCCTGATCTGTAACTACTGTTGTTCAGTCCCTAAGTCGTGTCCAACTCTTTGTGACCCCACGAACTGCAGCACACCTGGTTTCCCTGTCCTTCACTGTCTCCCAGAGTTTGCTCAAACTCATGTCCATTGATTCGGTGTAGTTCCTCAAAAGTATACCGTTTGAGCAGACGCTAGGAAACTCAGACTATTGCTGAGATAGTATATAGATGATTGTCACATACAGTGGAGTCTTAATGTCTTTCTTTAACTACATGTTAAGGTGAGTGATAGGAAGTTGCCCAAAGGACTGAGGGTCTTGGCTAAGGTTTTATAGTATGGTCCTTGTTGCTTGTTTTTTTCTGTTTATTCTCACTCAGTGGAGGGGGGATTGGAGGTGGGAGGAGGCGGGAAGTGTGGAAGAAAATAGGCATTTTGAAAGAACAGGTTCTCACCTGAAACACAGCTGTGAAGGTGTCGTGTGGTCCATGCAGGTTTCAACAGCTTGTTGTGGCAAGCGAGGGGGCAAACAGGCAGATTCTGAGGGTGGCCAGGGCCGTGGACCAAACCTTTGCACTGTGAACACGCCAGCTTCCAGCTGTGACTCTGCCACACAGCTTCCAGCGATGGCATTGCTCATCTCCATGACGCCTCAAATAAACCTCTTTTTTTCAAGATGAGAATAGCAGATCATTTCTGTATTTTTTTGTATTTTTATTATTAAAATTTCCAAATACCACAGAAGTGAAGACTGTAATCAACTCTCACCCATGTACTGTCGCCCAGCTTCAATAATATCAATACTCATCATACTGCAAAGGAGCAAGTCTTATGGTTTTTGTCTCTAATGACGTGTACTAAAGGTCACCTTACTGTGGGTGTAGTTTGCAGGTGCACTTATTTCCCACTGGAGTCTGCTGGTATGAGAGCCAGGTGTTGTGTACTGTACTGGGTTGGCCAAAAAGTTCATTCGGGTTTCTGGCCTGGGCAAACCTGAATGAACTTTGTGGCCAACTCAATCAAATAAATAGGTGGAGTTTTGAAATTTTTAAGAGCTTATAGGAAAGAAAATCCAAGCCTAAAGGGTTCTTTATGTCATGCTAAAAAGGGAAGACTGAAGCACAAAACATTTCAAGAGCTTTGCTCTTTACAAATTATGTGTGCAGATCTGTGTAAGTTCTGTGTGCCTAGCACACCTAGTCACACCTAGTCATACCTAGTCACACCTAGCACACCAGCCAGCTGGTGAAGAGCAGAGACAGCAAAGAGCTCCACGGAGTGTGAGAGGAGCCTTGGGAAAGAGGGCAGAGCAGCAGTACGGGAACGTTTAACAGGAAAAGGCCAGGTGGGAATCCCGAGGCCTGTTTGAGAGGCTCAAATAAAGAGAACGCAGTCTCCAGAGTGGCCCTGGAAGGCTGGGGACTTATTTTAACAGTGGCTCATCAGAAGCCGTCTCTGGCAGCAGATGCTTTGGGAACTCGCGTTAGAAATTCTGCAGGTTGTTGATGTTTTTAACTGATCTGATTTTTCAGCTGGAAGAAGCCGAGAAGTTTGCCAAAACGGTGGTTGATGCGGGAGAGAAAACGTCAGAGTTCAAAGCCAAAGGCTACCTAGCCCTGGGGCTGACGTACAGCCTGCAGGCCACTGACGGTGAGTGGGGTCCCCCCCCCGGCTCCCCGCGTCTCCAGAGGGCGCGGTGCGGATCCCCCTGTTCTGGGGGCCCTGCCCCCGGCGTCCTCTTTGCTCAGACAGGGCAGAGACCGGGAGGGGGTGACGACAGCCCTGGGCCTGGGCGCCCAGGCCCCTCTTCACAGGGGCGTGTGCTGGTGCAGCCCCGCTGGCAGATGCGGGGTCTGCCCTGAGCTGTGAGATGAGAGACAACTCAACCCCCCTGGCCTGCACCCAGCTGCGCCCCAGCCCTGGGCCGAGCCCTCCCTGTGTGAAGGGGTGTTGCTGTTAGGCACAAGAATGTAGACAGGTTCAGGGCTCACCTCCTCCAGAAAGCTCACCTGGGTTTCTCAGTACCCATCCCCCTCTTTGCATGTCTTGGTTTACAGGCGTGTGTGTGTAGTCTAGAGGCGCACAGTACATGCAGTGACACTGTACATTCTGGATGTATTCACTGTTTGGGTAGATGTGTTTTTGGCTAAAAAAAAATCTTAAGTATGTTTTCTGTACTTAATGAGGTTTTGAATTCAATGTTTGCAGAAAGGGTCAATTGATAAATTGCTTTTATGAACTCTGTTATTTCTTTAACGTTTTGCTGTGAAATGTGACATAGATACCACAAAAAAACTCTCAAAAATGATTATCTAACTCAATAAATTAGTATAAGGGAAAATATTCTTACAGTCACCACCCTACTCAGGAGATGGAACTTTGCCAGCCACCTGGGAGCCCTTCATGTGCTCCCACCGATCACAAGCCCGCTTAAGAGAAAACACTACCCTAGTACTCATTTCCTTTTTCTTCCTTCATAATTTTGCTAGAGTTTATTTTACACATTACCCCAAATCTTTCTTTCCTCCGCTCTAAAATATCAAAGACCCTGGAGAAATTTTGCATATCCATTGATTTTCAGTAATGGGTTTTTTTGCTAATTTTTCATATACATTTGATATACTGGCAATACCCAAAACATCTTTTAACTATAGCAGACTTTCAGTGAAGTGAAATTTAATACCTTGTATTTATCCATGTAAATTCTTAGTTTGGACTCTACTCCTGATTAGCCCTGTAACTCTGGGTGAGTCTCACGGCCCTGTTGGGTTTATCGGTATCCGTGGTTCCCCTGATTAGCCCTCTGCTTCCCTCTAGCTCACTTACTGCTGTTTTGAGTCAGCCATGGGTTTCAGCTACGTCCAGTTCGGGCCGCCTTCCGTCATCCTCATAGCAGTGTCAGGATGGGCTCTGCCTTGTGAGATTCGTTAGAGAAGGGCCATCCCCAGAGGCAACCACAAGCAGGCCCTTCTAGGACTTTTTCTGTTGTTGCAGTAAAAAGTATCTTTTTAGTTTCTACCAGACCCTGAGGTGCCATTTCTCATGTGCTATATACAGGGGAAGGGTTGAGCTGATTTTCAGTATCACTGTTGAGTTTGCCTGGTCTGTCTCTGGTGTTCACATCAGGATATCAGAGGTCCTGGTCATTGCCTACGTGAATTAAACTGGTCTTTCTTGGCATCAGGCTGGTGTCCTTGGTTCTTTGTGCCAGAAGGGTCTCTGAAGACTGTCTAATGCACCCACTGGTGCTTGAATCTCTTCTAGTCCATTTTGGCAGAGTCGTGCTTACCTGGGATTACACGCCTGCCCTTGAGAATGTTTTCCTCTCTGGAATTCCCAGCTGCTCTTTTGAAGATGGGCCCCCTTTCCTGGGGGTACCAAGATTGACCAGCCACCTCCCATTCTTCCCTTGGCATGGTTGCACAGTTATGCCCACGTGTAAGGACCTCAGGTTGACCTCGCCTTTGTCTGCCATCCACTACAGCGCCTGGGGCAGACTGGGCATGTAGGCACCCAGAATCTGTGGCTCTTAATCCGGTCAAATGTGTGGTTTTGTGACATTTCGTATTTGTTGAAAACTCCCTGATCTCCACACCACTGACTAACTGAACTCTTTCCTTAGCTTCTCTGCGAGGGATGCAGGAGGTCCTTCAGAGAAAGGCGCTTCTTGCGTTTCAGAGGTGAGTGGGAGTTCCTCTCTTCACTCGGCTGTACACAGTGACACCAGAGTGCGGTGAGTATAGAAAGAAGAGATATTTATAAGGATTATGTAAACAGTGTTCCACCCCTGGGAGTCTTTCCTCTTGAGCACCGAACATACAGCATAAAAACTTGCTGCATCACCTGTTGCCGTGTAAATCCGCAGTCTTCGTCGGTTTATTTGTCTGGGCACATTTTCATTCCTAATCGAGCTATTTCAGCTCTAAGAGAGGTACTTTTTATGTCCACGGAGATGGTTCCTTTCATTAGAGACATTTTTCATCATCTAGAAAAGGGATCATTCTTTGCTCGCTTTTTTTTTTTTTTTTTAACATGTCAGGCTGCAGATTTTTATATTAGAGAATGAAAAGAGCCAGATCAGGACGGTCTCTGAAATACTATGTAAGCTAGGCCAGCAGCCCCAGGCCTCTATCCATGCCGTGTTCCACAACACCTTCTGGTCATCCCCATCGCTGTGCCTTGCACAAAATTAGAGAAGGCCTTATATTAGAGAATGCTTGTGTGTCCCTTTACCTGATCCTAGGCCCACATCAGTAAGTAGACGAGACGAGGTGTGTGTTCACTGCAGCTGAGGGTCTGAGACGCAGGGATGAAGAGCTGGAGTCCTGTGGCTATGGAAGTCGGGAAGGTCAAGGTCTCTGATGCTGACCAGCTTCTCTGGTACCCACTATACCACTGCTGCTGCGGCTGAGTTGTGTCTGACTCTTTGCAACCCTGTGGACTATAGCCAGCCAGGCTCCTCTGCCCATGGGATTCTCCAGGCAAGAATACTGGAGTGGGTTGCCACGCCCTGCTCCAGGGCATCTTCACAACCCAGGAATCGAACACAGGTCTCTTATATCTCCTGCATTACATTGGTTCTTTACCACCAGTGCCACCTGGGAAGCCCCCCTGTACCACAGTGCCCTGATTTGATTCTTACTGGAGGTGTAATAAATCACTGAAAGTATAGCACCATGATGTCCAATGTAGAATTGGTATCGATCCTATCACCTTAAATATATCTGTGTTACCCTGATTTCTTGGAGTTGTATTAGAAGCTTAGTTACCTATGCTGAAGTTTTGGGAGGATCTCTCAGTCCCTGATAATTGTTGGTAGATCTCTGTCCTTAGAACCAGGGCCGCCTGCAGATCCGTCACTCTGGACGTGCTCCTTTTTTCATGAAATCTTATTGCTGCATTTCAGTTAGTCTGAAATGCTTTCGTCTCTTTCCTTTCCCTTTCCTAGCAGGCTCACCATAGCGCCTTCACACTGCCAGTCCCAGACTGGTTAATGACAGAAGGTGCCAGCTGACAGCTGCAAACAGGCCTCCTGTCTCTGTGCTGAGTCTCTGTCGATGTTCTTCAGCACCGGGTGTGGAAAGCATTTCCATTTCAAATGATTTGCAGTTTCACATTTTCCAGTCCTAGTTTATAAAACCCACACATGGACGCCTGAGAAAGCGGTCGTCACATCTGTTTCACTTTTCTTAAACCAGCTCATCTTACTGGCCCTCTAAAAACAGCCATGGTGGTGGTCCGCCTTGAGCCGCAGAATCCGTCACTTCATGTTATGTAACAGCTGTTCCCTTGGCCTGGGTTTCTTTTTGTTCCTCTTCTGCTTAGTTTCCAATTCAAAGGGATTTTTAAAATATTAGTTCATATGGGAATAAAGAGGAATAAAATCCTACTAACCCATGTGATGATATTGGGGAAGGTTAACCTAAATTTGTATTTATGTGTATTTAAGTACATTTTTCAAAGGAATCAAAATATTTTGTTTCAGTTCACTTCAGTTCAGTTCAGTCGCTCAGTCGTGTCCGACTCTTAAGCACATTAACTAGGACTCTCCTAGTGTTACAGCACATGTCACAAAAATCTATAAGGAAAAGATCTTAAGTACATAAAAAGGATTTTTATTACTTCTTATATGTAAATGGATATTTAAAAATAATTTGGGTGAGAATTTTTTTACCATATATTTTAAGTCTTCCCACAATTCTGTTAATACAACAGTTTGGTAATTTTTGGTTAAAAAGAAAATGGTGTAACTAAAAAAGTGGTGAGGTTGCAGAGCTAACATGTGAAAATTAACTCAGTTATGACTGGAGTCAGAATACAAAAAGGTTTGCTCTCTCCTGGATTCAGAAAGGTGGTTTTTGAAGACATCCCAGTTACGTGATTGCACCATAATATTGAGACCTTCAGCTGTTCATATGCTTACAAGTTCAGCTGAAGAGGTTGAACCAACTCATTTGTCCTGTACAAAAGTGTAGTGAAGGAAAACAGTGTTGTTTGCAGAGCTTTCTAAGAAGATGAATTTATCTTAGTGGCAGCTTCTAGGGGCTCTCACTGGGGCTAGGGCCTGGCATCACAGTAGGTACTGCATATGTGGATGGATGGATGGATGGCTGAGTGAATGGCTGGCTGGCTGAGTGGCTGGATGAATGGATGAGTGAATGGATGGATGGATGGATGGGTGGGTGGGTGGGTGGGTGGATGGATGAGTGGGTGGGTGGGTGGGTGGGTGGATGGATGAGTGAATGGATGGATGAGTGGCTGTATGAATGGATGAGTGAATGGATGGATGAGTGGCTGTATGAATGGATGAGTGAATGGATGGATGGATGGATGGATGGATGGGTGGGCGGGTGGGTGGGTGGATGGATGAGTGGCTGGATGAATGGATGAGTGAATGGATGGATGGATGGGTGGGTGGGTGGGTGGGTGGATGGATGAGTGGGTGGATGGGTGGGTGAGTGGGTGGATGGGTGGGTGGGTGGGTGGATGAGTGGCTGGATGAATGGATGAGTGAATGGATGGATGGGTGGATGAATGGATGGATGGGTGGGTGGGTGGATGGATGGCGGCCTCAGTGGACCAGAAGGTTAACAATTGTTTCTTTTCCTGTGGAAGAAACATGGAATTAATTAATACGGAGGTGCTTTGACAAGGGAAGCACTTTGTGAGCTTCCCTGTGATGACACTTTTAGGAATTTGAATTTCTCTTAGCTTCACCAGGCGCTCACTGCGTGGGAATGGGGTTTAGAGGGTGGCTCTAAATTCATGTACACAGCCCAGCAGGCTTGCAGTTTTCAAGATCACCAGTGTCCTTCCTCTCACCTGCATTGCTTGATGATTTCTGTCAAGCAGGGTTTCTGTGGGCGTGGTGTTATCTTAGAAGCCTCACTGCTAGGTCCTGCACAGCTGAAGGGAGGTTTCGAGGGTCCGCCTGAGACGAACACCGTGAACGTTTCTCATTTTCTCGGGCAGCTCCGTGTTCCCTCTTTTCTTTCATGGCTGAAGTGACCGGATTAACTCTTTAACCAAGTGATGGAAACAAGATGTTTCAATATGTGCCTGTTTAAGTTTTAACTCATGAGAAACTTGGCCACTGAATATTCATTATTAGCTGCATTGACAATTCTTCAGATGTCCTAATGCACCCCAGTGATGCCAAGATTTCTAGCACATCTCTTTCTTGGTGCTGTGGATTAATAGTTAATAATCGTTTGAAGATGCTAAGTAGGACCCTTGGTCAGAACCATTCGTAGCCACACCCTGAGTTCTCCAGACCACCGCCAGCTTTCTACTTGGTTGGTGTTGGGTAGAGGCAACCATGACTTAATTTAACTTCATTTGTAAAAAATCTGAACCGTGCTGAGAAAATTACAGCTCTGTGGAATTCTTTTTGAGGTTTGTAGGAAGCTGGTTTTATTAATTGTGAAAGAAGATGAGATTAAATAAATAATGCTAACTAATTCAAAGTCTCTTCATAAGTCATTTTGTATTCATTTTCCCTGAATAATTGGGAGAGACAGAAACCATGGCATTCCAAGCTTACTTTTATGAACACCAAAGAAAAAAATTCTTTGATGTACAAATTCATGGAAAACCAATGCCTGTCAAGTAATAAAAACTGGGGCATTCTGAGTAGGCTTCTGCTAGAAATAAGACATCTCCAAGGGCAACACAGGCCAACTCTTCAGCCTCAGCTTCTTAGACTGAAGTGAGAGAAGTCCTCTGGCTGTGTCTTGAGGCAAGCTTATTTCCTAGGGATGGGAGTTTTGCTCTTACAATTGTAAAAGGGACAGAGGAGCCCACCTCCACCCCCTAGATCTCCCGAGTCCCACACTCGAGCTACAACATTTGCCCAAATCAGTTCAGTTCGTTGCTCAGTCGTGTCCGACTCTTTGTGACCCCATGAACCGCAGCACGCCAGGCCTCCCTGTCCATCACCAACTCCTGGAGTTTGCTCAAACTCATGTCCATCGCGTTGGTGATGCCATACAACCATCTCATCCTCTGTCGTCCCCTTCTCCTCCTGCCTTCAGTCTTTCCCAGCATCAGGGTCTTTGCCCAAATAATGCCCTGAGTTGTTGAACTTCACATATTTTCTGGGTTGCAAACACTCAGAAGATTTTTTTGCCTTTTTCCCCACAGCAGACAGACAGCCCCATTAAAAAGGCCTTATTACTGTAGAAATCCATCCTTGGCATGTTTGCCACAGTTGACTCCATAGTGATTTGGCGTTCTTCTTCATCTTGAATTTGCTGGTAGAAGATCCTCCCTTAATCACGGAATGTTGACGGAAGAGCCTGAAGTTTTGTTCACTGTCTGGGCCTCCCCGTTTGTAATTAGTCTGCTCCTCTGCTGCTGCTGCTGCTAAGTCCCTTCAGTCGTGTCCGACTCTGTGCGACCCCATAGACGGCAGCCCACCAGGCTCCCCCATCCCTGGGATTCTCCAGGCAAGAACACTGGAGTGGGTTGCCATTTCCTCCTCCAGTGCATGAAAGTGAAAAGGGAAAGTGAAGTCGCTCAGTCGTGTCCGACTCTTAGCGACCCCATGGACTGCAGCCTACCAGGCTCCTCCGTCCATGGGATTTTCCAGGCAAGAGTACTGGAGTAGGTCGCCAGTGCCTTCTCCGCTGCTCCACAGTGCCTTTTAAAGAAAGTAAAAGTTTGTTTTTCTCTCCCCACTGGACTGTTAAACACAGAATCATGTCTCATCTATAGCCACATTTTGAGTTGCTTATAAAATACAATTGACTTCCATGTAAAAGCAAGAATGACATGCTTGCCATCAAGTAAGAGGCCAGTGTAGCCTCTTCCTATTGGCGCCAAAAGCCAGCTGATAGACTAAGTCTAGTGTCTGGCCACAGAGTCTTACATGTCACAGTTGCATGTCATTAGAAAACTACATGGGACTTAGTAGGACCTTCAAAAGACTGAGTGAGTATCCTCCATTTCTCCCTACAGTTCATCAAAAAACCAAAACCTCATTTTACAAGCAAAGCCAGGCCTTTGATTTTCATATGGTTTCTCTGAAATCCGGAAATTTGGATGAAGTAGCATCAAGGCCAAGCCAAAACTTAACCACAGCAGCCGCCGCCCTGCCGGGAGCGCTCACGCCTCCCAGGCTGACACGTGGCCTCGCCTGCCCAGCCTGAGGGAGGTGCCTGCAGGGCGACAGAGCTCCGGCCTGCGGTTCTTCACCCCAGGCTCCTTCTCGAAGCCAGGCTCATCGGCTGCCAGTGCCGATGCGGGACAAAACCCAGAAACATGTCATCCCACGTGTAGGGCCAAGAGGAGATGCGCATTCCATTAGCTAGTGGACAGAGGAGAATGAAACAAAAACTTTTAAGTTGTAGTTTGACTTCGTTGCACTAAGAGTATTCATATTTAAAAATACTGTAAAACTGTTAGCAACACGTATGACTGGTTTAAAAGCTAAAACTGATTAAAAAGTAATAATTCCAAAATAAGGAAAGAAAGCAGAAAGAAACCAGGATCGGGGAGGAAAAATAGAAAGCACCCCAAAAAGGAAATACTTAAAACCAAATATATGAATCAGTATGATAATAAGTGACTGTGTTATAGAGCTAGACAAAGACAGTAATGGATTTATAAGCAATTTAACTATAATCTGTTTGCAAGAGAGGTCACTGAATTGTAAGAATATAGAAAATGTGAAAGTAAAGAGGTGACGAAAGATATGCCATGCAAATACGAACCAAAACGAGTCTGCAGTAGTTAGGTCAATGTCGCGCAAAATAGGATTTTAGTCAAAAGAACTTACTGGAGACAGACTAGGATGATACCTTGTATGAAAAGAAAACGCTGAGTCCGTAAGGGCTATCAAAGACTTTCATTTGCATGCACCTAGCAACATAGACGGTTGTTAAAGAAGGAATTAAACATGGGGCCTCGGTGTAAGTGACAGTACGAACGGGAACCCTTGCTGGGACGGGGCGCCGGTGGCCTCGCACGCACTAACCGCTGCGGACGCTCTTGCAGGGCCCACAGCCTGTCGCCCACAGACCACCAGGCCGCTTTCTACCTGGCGCTGCAGCTCGCCATCTCCAGACAGGTCAGTCCCCTCCGTCTCAGCGCGGTCTGGCGGGTAACCGTCTGCGTCCGGCCCCCTGAGGCTGCCCTGGAGCCGGGGCCTCTCTCCCGGGGACGCTGCCTCCTCGGCAAAGGCCCCGGGGTTTCGTCCGCTGGAGCAGCAGCTGCGCAGACACAAGGCAGGCCGGGCCCTGCTTTTGGAGGTCACACCCGCAATCTGGAGGGCCCCCGGGTCGGGCGAGGACCGGGCAGCACTTGGTGACCCCAGGGGTCGCCAGGGAGCCCCCATCGCTCGCTCACGGAGCCCGGGGGGCAGCGCTGCGCGGCGGGGACTCCGTCACCGGTGGGGCCCGGGCGTCATACGGGGGTCTCTCGGCGATTGGCCGGAGGGTGCCGGCGGGTGTACGCAGAGGAGACCCGTCCCTTTCAAACACGGAGGAGGGGTGAACAGTGACGCACAGCGGCTCCCCGAAACAGGAGCCCCCGCGGTGTCCGCCTGGCCGCAGGGACGCGCTCCACTGGTCTCCACCTTCCCAGGCAGCTTCCTGACGCTGCCTTTGCCGCCCTCACCCCCTGTGGCCCCCTCCCAGCCGTCCTGGGGACTCTGGCCCTGGGCCCGCCGGCCCACCAGGGGCGAGACGCTGGTGGTGACCCCAGCACATTCCCAAGTGCCGGCCGGAGGGTGACTCAAGGGTCAGCTCCCCGGACACGCCCTTCCCCCGGCAGGCTGGGCTGTGCCCATGCATCTGGCTTCCCAGAGCCTGGCAAAGGGCGCTATTTGCCTCCCGCTGGGGACCCGGAGACCGAGGGAACCAAGAGACCCCGGCTGTGTCCAGGTCCTGCTGCCTGGCCTTGCAGCTCAGCGCTGGCCTGACCACGCACTGCTTCAGCGAGAGCTGTGGGCTGCTGACCCACTGCCCCCTCCCTCAGCAGCCAGCACCTCCTCCCGCCTCCTCCCTGAAGCCCCTTCACGGGGGCTCCCTACTCCGCTCCTCCCTCCTGCCCCTGCTCCTGTTCGCTGTCTTTCTCTCTAGACTTCAGGTTCCCGAGGGCAGGAACCCCCATCTGTCATCATCACTGCTTTGCCCAGGCAGCTGGCACACTGCCTGGCACGTGGTAGGCACTCACTAATACCGGGTAAATGAAGGAACCAACCTGGAATTCCTTCATGTCAGCCTAGCCTCTGAGAGCACCACTTTGAACCCTGTATCTGTTTTTTCTTGATTGGTTGGACCTCCCTGAAAATGGACATCGTGAGTGTACCTGCCTTTTTGACTCTCCGGATGCCCGGCTGAGTGCTGTCCCCGGGGGAGGGGAGGAGTAGCTGGAGCCCTGTGGGTGCCCTGTGCCTGCTCACCAGGCAGAGAGGGTGACGGGGAGGGGCCCATGTCCTTAGTGAAAGCGGAATGAAAGTGAAAGCTGCACAGTCGTGTCTGACTCTTTGCAACCCCATGGACTACACAGTCCATGGAATTCTCCAGGCCAGAATACTGGAGTGGGTAGCCTTTCCCTTCTGCAGAGGATCTTCCCAACCTAGGGATCGAATCCAGGTCTCCCACATTGCAGGAGGATTCTTTACCAGCTGAGCCACCAGGGAAGCCCAAGAATACTGGAGTGGGTAGCCTAAACCTTCTCCAGCGGATCTTCCCAGCCCAGGGATCAGACCCAGGTCTCCTGCATCGCAGGCGGATTCTTCACCAGCTAAGCCACCAGGAAGCCCCTTTGTCCTTAGAGCCCTTGCTGTCTGACCTGGAGAAGGCTGTGGGGCAGGAGCTGGATGTTGAGCCGCTGTGGTCTCAGCATGCGGGGCTAGGAGACCTGCCCAAAGCACGTCTCCTCTCTGGACTGCAGTCCCTCCCCTCACCCCCGTGAGATGATAGGTCCCCACTGTGATAGCTGGGATTCTATGGCTCAAAAGCAGAAAGTCCCTCTAAAGCAGTATTTTTAACTTACATTCATCAAAAATGGAACTTCAGAGAGGAGAACGAATAGACGTGGGGACAGACGGAAGTCATGGCTCCCTGCTAAGGAGTGAGGTCACAGGGGTTGGGAACAAGCAGGAGAGCAGAGGGGTCCCTCCAGGGCCTGGGGGCGGGGAGTGGGGGGAGGGCGGCGTCCTGGGCCGCGGCGTCCGGAGGCCTGTCTCGAGCCTGCTCCGAAATCTGGCTCCAGGCTCCGCGCTCCACTGCCACTGCTGCCACTGCTGCTGTGTGCTCAGTTGTGTCTGACTCTGACCCCATGGACCACAGCCCGCCAGGCTCCTCTGTCCATGAGATTCTCCAGGCGAGAACACTGGAGTGGGTTGCCATGTCCTTCTCCAGGGGATCTTCCCAACCTAGGGATTGAACCCAGGTCTCCTGCTTGCTGGGTGGATATTGTTAAACCTGTATATGGAAACTCTGGTGTTCAAATATCCATTATGTATGCATTTTATTAACCCTTGTGTTGGGTGATTTGGAAGAAAGTCTTAAACAGCTGTCGGATTTTAAAGGTTAAAGTTGTATCTGGTCCTGCTTACATTTGGATACACCTGCTTTGTATGTGGCATTGCAATTTGTTTCTTGGATGGCGTTATTTTGGATTGTAGTTTGGAAAGGTGTGGGGATTGGTATGTTTGTTTGCGTATCTCCTTGATGTCTAATAGAGATCCAGGACAAAGGCACCTGGAAAGAATCACAGGTGTCTGATCATTTGGAACGCTCCGTTTAAAGCTTTGAAACTCACTAAGTACTTTCATTTGAGCTCTACTTAAAAAAAAAAGGGGACTATTCAACTAAGGCAGCTTAAAAACTTTTGGCAATTTGTTATGTCTCCATTTAGAGTAAAATTATCTTGGACATAATCAAAAGTAAACCAGTTGTGTGGGAAAAGAGAGAAATTGTTTATTTAGGGAGAAATGAAAGAGTTGGGATTGGCAGTTATACTGAGAATCAGAGTCTCTTCTATCACTTCATTAGTCATACTGTCCCTTGAAGGGGGCCTCTGTTTTCATGTTTGTGGTTCATATCCTGGGGTGGCCATAAATACGGCATAAAATCTGAATGTGACACAGGGTGAAACAACTCCTGACATTTACAGAGAATCGGAGGCTTCCCTGGTGGCTCAGATGGTATAGAATCTGCCTGCAGTGTGTGAGACCTGGGTTCGATCCCTGGTTGGGAAGATCCCCTGGAGAAGGGAAGGGCTACCAGTTCCAGTCTTCCTGCCTGGAGAAGCCCGTGGACGGAGGAGCCTGGTGGGCTACAGTCCACGGGGTCGCACAGAGTCGGACACAACTGAGCGACCAATACGTTGACTTTCAGATACTGAAATGGTGGCTGGGTATGGGCGTGTGTCTAAGAATTCTTCTGGGTTTTATCTTAAACCAGATCCCAGAGGCTCTGGGGTACGTCCGCCAAGCTCTTCAACTTCAAGGCGACGATGCCAACTCCCTGCATCTCCTCGCGCTCCTGCTGTCAGCACAGAAGCATTACCACGATGCTCTGAACATCATCGACATGGCCCTGAGCGAATATCCAGAAAATTTCATGTAAGTGATCCCGGACTTACTTCTTTTTCCTTATACAGAAGGTGTGAAGTTTATCTCTTCAATCTATCCAGGTCCTTCATGGACATCCTGGTGGCAAAGAGTACAAAATCCTCTTGACTCTTGTTTTTTCATGATATTTAGAAACAGTTTCTCAGGTCAACCTGAGTTGAAATACTTTATCCTTTCTTTTCCAGTGTGCACCCTTGAGGCATACAAGATGATTTGAAACGCATTGTGGATGAACTGTTTCACTTTAACAGTTATGCATGTTTAAATGAACATTAGAAAAAATACAGCTGCATATCACAGTGTGATTTCATAGAAACGATTGCTCAGAGGGAGACTAAGAAGTTTTTAATGAGTTGTTTTAAAGTGAATTTAAAGGAAAATATTAATATATGTGGATATGGCGAAAGCTACATTGAACAAACACCAGTGACTAAAATTTGGGCACTGTTGCTTCATAGCTTGTTTGTCCTACGTTACCAAGGACTCGCACGAATTCCAGGTTATTGCTATATTTTGGGTGACTTTGATCGGGGTACCCGACCCCTTTGTGTCTTAGTTTTATTCTCTTGGAAACAGAATTCCTTAAATCAATCAACAATACTTGTACGTAAGCTAAGAAATGTCATTACAGACTGCCATGTGCTGGAACTGTCTGCCTGTCTCCCCTCTTCCCTCTGAATCCCTGAATCCAGGGCGGTGATCAGGCTTTGTTGGGAAGGACATTGCCTTCGGGATTACTCGGTTCCCATTTTATCCTCGGTGGGGTAGCTTAGTAACCAGTACACAGTGGGCAGAAACAGTCAACAGTCCTGCAGGCTGGCAGGTTCTAAGTCTCTGAGTGCAGGGTCAGCAGGGACGGGGGCGGCCTGGGGCGGGGGAGAAAGGTGCGCTGGGCTCTCTGCTTTCAGAGTTTAAATGGCTCGGCCTTGGCTTCATTTCATTGCCTCCTCACCTCGCTGTGGTTTTAATCAGTGGGTTTCAGCAACTCCCCTTGGAAAACTGGTTCACACATTTCCATTACAAACATTTCTTTGTCTTCAAGTGAAAAGGGCATTTCTCTTCTCCCCGTCGAGAAAATTCTCATTATAATCCAGGAAACCTCTGACTGGAGATTTCTTCTGTAGGTTCAGCTATATATGTGGAGTGAATTAAAGAGTTTTGCCTCCATGTTTGACTTCTTGCAGGTCTCAAGCTTGCTCTTTTGCTTACTGAGGACATGTCTGGGTTTTATCCAAGGCTGGTTAGCCCATGGAACCATAAAGTGGTTAAAGCCCTTTAAAAACCACGCGGCGCATCAGTAAAGTTTAGCCTGATGCAATTGAATTCAGTTTCTCTCATCAATATTTACAAAGTGGCCACTCCTGCCTCCCACCCTCAGCACCTTCGTTAGAAGTCCCAGCCTGTGGCTCTTGCGCAGACAGCCTGGGGTGTCATCCGAGAGCAGAGGAGGCTTATTAATCTAATAGCCGCAGCGGACTGCGAGCGGTAAACTAATAGCCGCAGCGGACTGCGAGCGGTAAACCGTGGTGGCTAATATGGTAATGCCTCCGAGTGACAGCAGCTGACAGCCTTTTCAAGTAGTGGAAGTAGGAACAGCAGTAGAGATACTTGAGGAACGTGAGCCTGCTATTTTAATGTTAAGCTGTAAGCCCAAAAAAGCAGAGCATATGGCAGCAGGGCTGAGAGCCCTGATGACTTGTTTGCTTTTTAAATATTTGTATTTCTTCCTTTGTGGTGGGAAACTTCTTCCCAAGAATACTTTATTAAAAGTCGGGGGCCAGATGTAGTCAGTAGATCCCATGGTTTCTTCCCATCCTGGGTAAAACATTTCAACACCAACCTAAACAAGGTTCCCTGGGCACCTGTCCCCACTGCCCTGTAGCATTATCTGTTTGTTTGTGACAAGCTCGTCTCCCGCAGAGCTGCAGACTCGGGGAAGCCTGGGATGGCCTCGTGTGTCTCGTGTCCTGACAGTTGTGACCTACCCCAGCCTGGGGGTGTAGAGGATGTTTCCTCAGCCCCTGCTAGGGGGAGATGAGGGCCCTTCCTGCTGTTAGGGTCAGGCTTCTCCGACTGTGGAACCAAGAATTGATCGAACTAGCGTCTTAGCCTGAAGCAGAGAATTACAGAGCTTTTTGGTTCCCACTGGGACTTTCCTGGTGGCTCAGGTGGTAAAGAATCTGCCTGCGATGCAGGAGACCTGGGTTCGATCCCTGAGTGGGGGAGATCCCCTGAAGATGGGAATGACTACCCACTCCAGTACTCTTGCCTGGAGAATCCCATGGATAGAGGAGCCTAGTAGGGTACAGCCGGACACAGCTGTGCAACGGACACTTTGACCTTCACACTTGGTCCCTGTTAAGCCAAGGAACTTGAGCTACTTCTTCAAGATACGCACCACAAGTTTTTTAATAGAATCAGTTTATTCTGTGTTATCGCTGGCTGGGCCAGGTCTTCGCTGCTGCCCATGGCTTTCCCCGGTTGCCGTGGCTGCGCTTGGGCAGCGGAACGTGGGCTTCTCGTTGCAGGGACTTCTCACTGCGGAGCGCGGGCTCCAGGGCGCGAGGCCTTCAGTAGCGGCAGTGTGTAGGCTCAGCAGGTGCAGGCTCACAGCTCTAGAGCGTGGGCTCAGCAGTTGTAGCACACAGGCTGAGTTGCTCTGTGGCAAATGGGATCTTCCCGGACCCATGTCTCCTACATTGTTTACCTCCAAGCCACCAGGGAAGCCTGACCACCAACTTTTATCATCTCACGGTGACAGCAAGGATGGTTAGGTAACCCCGGAGAGACCAGCTGTTCCTCCAGGGGCAGTCAGCTGTCCTGGCCAGGGCAGTGAAGGCGTTCGCACATGGTGATGTTTCAGTAATTGAAACGCATTCCTATTAATTTTATTACAACTAACACAGTGTCTTCAGATGTGATATTTTGCAATTCTTTAACATGATTAAATATTGAGTAGAAGCAAAAGACTATTTATTACATCTATTTAAAGTAAAAATATAAGTAACCTATGTGTAAATGCTTCTTTGTTTAAGAAAAAAGCCTTACTGTTGCCTGTGATTCTTCTATACACTCTACTTTCCTGCCCCCGACCTCTCCCTGCACAGGTTAACTGCTGTCCTGAATTCTATGTTGAGCCGTCTTTTGTGATTCTATGCCGCAGATGTTGGTGTTCCTAAACAATGGAAATTTCTGGTTTTGTGCGCTGTGAACATTTTAATGGAGTTGTGCTCACTAATAACAGACTCTTATTGTTTTTTTTCTTGCTTAACTTTGTTTCTGAGGTTATGCCTCTTGCATACAGCAGCCGTGTATTCATTTATATGAGTAGTACTTTATTGCGTGAATATACCCAGGTTTCTGTTCTGGTGGGCCGTAAGTGGACACATGGGCTGTTCTCAGTCTCTGACTGTTGCGAAGCATGCTGCTACAGATATCCTTACTCGGTGCTCCTGACGCCTCTGTGCAAGCCCTTCCTCAGGTAGACACCTAGGAGCAGGATTGTTGGACCATAGGATGCGTGTACCTTCAGTTTTACCAAATAATTCCAAACCGTTTTCCAGAGTGGTTGTGTCCATTTTCTTCTCCAGCAGCAGTGCCCGGGAGCCCACATGGCTCCCAACGCCAACACTCAGACTTGGTGGCCGCTGGTTAGTGGTGTCACATTGTGAGCTTAAGTGGTGTGTTGTTCATTAATGAGGTTGGACACCTTTCTGTTTGTTGGTCATTCAGCTTTTCTCTTTTATAAAGCACATGTAGAAGTCTTTCTTCTTTTCTACTTGGGTTGTCTCTTTCATACTAATTTGTCTGATTTCTTCATGTATTATAGTTCAAAAGGCTTTTGTTGGTTACATGTGTGGTGAAAATCTTCTCCCAGTTTGCATCCTGTCTTTGCTTTCTCTTACTGGGATCTTTTGAGGAACAGAAGTTCTTAAAGTATAGTTGAATCAGCTGAATCAGTCCTATCCAAGGACAGTAGTTCTGTGTATAGTTTAAGAACCCTTTCTTGTAATCTTCTAACCCTCTCTCGGGCTCTCTTTCGCCCCTGAAGCTAGGAGTCCATCTGGAATTGATTGCTTTGGGTATGTGGGATCTAAAGGATCCAGCATCACTTTTTCCCACGGAGATACCCAACTGTCCAGCATCGTGTATTGGACAGACTCCGTTCCCTGTTTCTCCCCGGGGCCGCTCTGGCCTTAAATCAAGCATCCGCCCCTGTGAAGAGCTGACTGAGCCTTCCCCTCGGTCCCACTGTTCAGGTTGCCCATCTCTGTGTGGCCGCTGCTCTGTCCCCACCCTCACAGTGCCACCATCCATGAGGCCCGTCCACCCTCATCACTCGCTCCTTAGGGCTGTCCTGGCCGTCCTCAGGCCCTTGAGCCTTCATATACATTTTAAAATTTGATTTTCAAGTTCCACCAAAAAAAACCTGTTGAGATTTTGACTGGAATTATTGGATTGGCCAAAAAGTTTGTTCAGGTTTTTGTACCAGCTGTGGAAAAACCCAAACAATTTTCTGGTCAACCCAATACATTTACTGTAATAGCTTAGTTGGGGGAAAATTAGCTATCTCTAATTATTTAGACCTTTAAAAATACTTTTTAAATGAAGCTTTATAATTTTCCTTATAAACATTTTGCCAGTGTTTACTACATTTATTCCAAGTTGCCTGAAAAAAATTCCATGCTTTTCTGCTTAAACCTCTATTTAAGAGGTTAATAAAATTTCTTTCTTCCAAGAAGGCTTGCTAAGACTTTGTTTCTTTCACATGAATTGATATTAAATTTTAACAAATGCTTTTTCTGTATTTATTAATATGATTATTATATAATTTTACTCTTAATCTGTGAATGTTATATTAATTGATATTTTTAAATGTTAAATTAACCTTGCATTCTTGGAATAAGCCCAACCTGATTGTAATCTGTTAGCTTTTTAATGGATTCAGTTTTTCCATTTTCTAAAGAGCATTTATGTTCGTGTATGAAGTAGATTATGAGTTTTCTTTCTCATTATATCTTTGTCAGGTTTTGGCATCAAGATTAGGCCAGCCTCATTAAATGAGTGGCAGTAGTTCTTTTTTGTGTGTTTTGGAATCTTTGTGTAAGATTAAAATTATTTGTTCCGAGAATAATAAGTTTTGGTAGAATTTGCCTGTAAAACCATCTGGGACTGGACTTTTGTCCATGGAAGAACTTCTGATTTTTTTTTTAAATGATTAAAGGATATTGAGGTTTTCTACTTCTTATTTCATGAATCTATATTTAATGTACTATATGTATTTTAAGAATTGGTCCATTTACTCTAAATTCTAAATTTTATTGGCATAGAGTTATTTATTTGTTGTTGATCAGTTTCTCTGTTATGTCCAACTCTTTGCAACCCCATGGACTGCAGCACGCCAGGCTTCCCTGTTCTTCACCATCTCCTGGAGCTTGCTCAAACTCATGTCCTAGTGATGCCTTCCAACCACCTCATCCTCTGCCGTCCCCTTCTCTTCCTGCCTTCAATGTTTCCCAGCATCAGGGTCTTTTCTAATGAGTCAGTTCTTCACATCAGGTGACCAAAGTTTTGGAGCTTCAGCTTCAGCATCAGTCCTTCCAATGAAGAGTCAGGACTGAGCTCCTTTAGGATGGACTGGTTGGATCTCCTTGCAGTCCAGGGGACTCTCAAGAGTTTTCTCCAACACCACAGTTTAAGGTCCAGCTCTCACATCCATGCATGAATACTGGAAAAACCATAGCTTTGACTATGCGGACCTTTCTCGACAAATTAATGTTTCTGCTTTTTAATATGCTGTCTAAGTTTGTCACAGCTTTTCTTCCACGGAGCAAGTGTCTTTTAATTTCATGGCTGCAATCACCATCCGCAGTGATTTTTGAGCCCAAGAAAAGAAAGTCTGTCACTGTTTTCATTATTTCCCCATCTATGTGACATGAAGTGATGGGACCGGATGCCATGATCTTAGTTTTTTGAATGTTGAATTTTAAGCCAGCTTTTTCACTCTCCTATTACACTTTCATCAAGAGGCTCTTTAGTTCTTCTTCACTTTCTGCCATAAGGGTGGTGTCATCCGCATATCTGAGGTTATTGATATTTCTCCCTGCAATCTTGATTCCAGCTTGTGTTTCTTCCAGCCCAGCGTTTCTCATGATGTACTCTGCATATAAGTTAAATAAGCAGGGTGACAATATACAGCCTTGACCTACTCCTTTTCGTATTTGGAACCAGTCTGTTGTTCCATGTCTAGTTCTAACTGTTGCTTCCTGACCTGCATACAGGTTTCTCAAGAGGCAGGTCACATGGTCTGGTATTCCCATCTCTTTCAGAATTTTCCACAGTTTATTGTGATCCACACAGTCAAAGGCTTTGGCATAGTCCATAAAGCAGAAATAGATGTTTTTCTGGAACTCTCTTGCTTTTTCAATGATCTAGCGGATGTTTGCAATTTGATTTCTGGTTCCTTTGCCTTTTCTAAAACCAGCTTGAACATCTGAAGTTCATAGTTCACGTATTGCTGAAGCCTGACTTGGAGAATTTTGAGCATTACTTAACTAGCGTGTGAGATGAGCACAATGGTGCGGTAGTTTGAGCATTCTCTGGCATTGCCTTTCTTTGGGATTGGAATGAAAACTGATGTTGAAATAATCCCCACGTTACCAGCTTGAAAGGCAAGCTCCCCTCTGTGCATGGTCTTCTACTCTCATACATACGGAAGCGGATTTTGTCAGATAATCATGTTTCTTTTTACACCAATAGGGACTGACGGTGTGGAAAGCGTGTATAACTTTCATCCGTTCGTCCCTTTGTCCGCTGGTTCAGCAGTAACGATCTCCAGCCATGGACTGCTTTGTATGTGTGCATGCGTGCTCAGTCGCTCTGTATCTCTTCACGAGGCTCCTCTGTCCCTGGGATTCTCCAGGCAAGAATACTGAAGTGGGTTGCCATTTCCTCCTCCAGGGGACCTTCCCGACCCAGGCATCAAATCTGTGTCACTTATGTCTCCTGCATTGGCCGGCAGGTTCTAGCACCACCTGGGAAGCCCATTTTGTATACAGGCAACTCCGATGAGCACTTCACACACTTTAAACTACTTTAATCATCATGAGAACACCAGAGGTTGGTAGTAGTATCATCCTCATTTTTCATATAGGAAGCTAAGGCACAGAGGGCTTAAGTGGTTTGTCTGAGATGATGCATCTGCTAGGTGTCAGGGTCGTGCTCTGAGCCCAGGCAGCCTGGCCTCAGCCTCTGCGCTCTGTGCCTTGGAGACTCTGCACTCCCCTCACATGCCAGTTGCCGTGTGAGGTGTTGGAGACGCTGCCATGGACGACAGAAAGACGGTTTATGTTCTCTTCAAGCCAACAATCCCTATGAGCAGGATTTCATCCTATCTCCTCTGTTGATCTCTTCAATAAACTGGAAAACATGATGAAGATCACCCTTTTCTTGAGTGGAGCATATATCTGGTTTAAAAAATGTCATTACTTGGCAAGTACGACTACGCCTTCTTCTCACTCCATCTCACTTAACACACACACTCTCAGAGAAACTCAGTTTTAAGTTGAAATATCATATTGAGTAATGTTTTGATGTAGTGATTACTGAGAGGCCAGGTGTTACGGGCTATTTTTATGTCTGAACTGAGTGATGGAGTAATGAACATGCCCATTAAATCTGCATTTGATAGAAAGTTGGAACACAAGGCAAGAGGCTGTTCATTCTGTTAACCTAGAGATATGACCCGTGGAAGGACGTCCGGGAGGGATGAGTGCACGGTAGCTGACGGGCAGGGCCCCTTCCCCAGATACAGGCAGGGGGATCTTTGGGCAGGGGGTAGTGGGTGACCACCTAAAAGATGCCGCAGATCAAAGTGGGGTGGGTTCAGTGGGTTCTGAGGGTAGAGGGTGACGGCCTAAAAGATGCCACAGATCAAAGTGGGGTGGGTTCAGTGGTGCAGTAGCTTGCTTAAAATCAGACTTCCATAACGACAACAACAAAACTCAAAAAAAAAAAAAAAAAAAAAAACAAAGGACTTAAGTAGACCTTTCTCCAAAGCAGGTATTCAAGCGGCCAATGAGCCCATGGAAATATTCTTGGCATCACTAATCATTAGGGAAAGCAAATCAAAACCACAATGAGATGCCATTAGGCTGGCTATTATTTAAAAAAAAAAAAAAAAAACAGCAGATAGTAACAAGTGTTGGAGAGGGCATGGAGAAGCCAGAACTCTTGCGGTCTGCTGGTGGGAATGTAAAATGGTGCAGCAGCTGTGGAAAATAGTATGGCAGTTCCTCAAAATAATAAAAATAGATTATTGTATGATCCAGCAATTCCACTTCTGGGTAAATACTCAAAAGACTTGAAGGAACAGAGATTGTACACACATTCATTAACAGCACCATTCGTAAGACCCAAAAGGTAGAAGTCACCCAACCGTCCATGAATGAATGGATAGGTAAGCAAAATATGATCTATATACAATGGAATATGATTCAGTTTTTAAAAAGGAAGGAAATTCAAAAAAAAAATCTGAAATATGCTATGAAATATGCCACAACATGGATGAAACTTGAGGATGTTATACTAATAAAATAAGCCAGTCACAAAAAGACAAGTGCTGTCTGATTACTCTTATATGTGAGACTTGGACTGTAAAGAAGGCTGAGCACCAAAGAACCGATGCCTTTGAACTGTGATGCTGAAGAAGACTCTTGAGACTCCCTTGGATTGCAAGGAGATCAAACCAGTCCATCTTAAAGGAAATCAACCCTAATATTCACTGGAAGGACTGATGCTGAAGCTGAAACTCCAATACTTTGGCCACCTGATGCGAAGAGCTGACTCATTTGAAAAGACAGGAAAGATTGAGAGCAGGAGGAGAAGGGGACGACAGAGGATGAGATGGCTGGATGGCATCACCGACTCAATGGACATGAGCTTGGGCAAACTCTGGGAGACGGTGATGGACAGGGAGGCCTGGTGTGCTGCAGTCCACGGGGTCGTGGAGAGTCGGACACGATCTGGCAGCTGAACAACAGCAGCGGCATTAAGGATCGGGGGCCTGCTCTCTGCCGATATGAGCCCGCGGAGCCGGAGCCGAGGCCGAGGGGGCCGTCCCGCCCACGCAGCTCACAGCGTGAGGCCCGAGGGCCACCGTGGTGCGCTGAGCACCTCGGAACACGGACTGCCGCGGCCGCCGCCTGTGCGGCTCGGGAGCCACAGCGCCTCGCCTCCCTGGGCACCTGGGAGACGGGCAGAGCCAAACCAGACCTCCCGATGTGCTGAGAGGGCGAGGGCAAAGCGCCCGGCGTCCCAGGAGCAGGGCTGTGCGAGGACCCTGGCCCCGAGCGGCCTCTGACCCCAGAGGCGTGCCGCCCCCCGTCTCCCCGCAGTGCCAGCCCGCCCCCGGGTACCCGGATGCCTCCGCGGTCTGGCTCCCGTCCTGCCTCGGGGGAGACGCTGTGCGTCTGTCACAGACCTCGGCTCCTGTGAGTCCGTGTCTCAGGGGGTTGAGCCCCCTTCCCTCTGGGTCTGGGTGACTGTAGGGTCCCCATCCTTTCAGCGTCTGCCTAGATCCCTGCAGGGGCCCCAGCGTGGCCTTCCTTCTTGAGCCCCCACCCTCAGGCGTGCGGACACGGGGAGGTCTCGGCCGAGGCAGCTGAGTCAGAAGTAAAGATGAAGGGACGCCGCTGGCGGCCCAGGGGCTCCGACCCTGTGCGTCCACCGCCGGGACACAGGTTCGCCCCCCGCCCCGTTTTAGAGACGGTCAGCGGTGGTTGCGGTTCAGAGAGAATGAAGCGTTTATTTTTAGAGCCAGGGTGTTACACGGGGAAGGGTGCTTTCCAGTTTTTCCTGTTCACGGCTTCACGCAGCAGACGGCTCCCCGGGCCTACACCGTTGCTCACCGACTCGCTCCCCAGCCCGCGGCGGGTTCTGGGCCTCTTACTTCTCTGCACCCCTTCGGCCCCGGTTCCACCCAGTCAGACGGAGCCCGGGAGGCCGTCCTGACTGCTGCTCTGAGGGTGGCACTGAAGGGCACCGCTCCCGTCGCGAGCACGTCACACTCAGGCCCGGAGCAGCTCTCCCAAGCCTGGGCGGCCTGATGCCACGTGTTCTTGGTCAGCCCTTCCCGGGCATTTCCAGCTGAGGTTCCAGGACCCTAATCAGAGTTGAGATTAGTAGCTAAAGTGGGAGCAAAAAATGAGCCAAACCAGGGTTTCTCAGGGTGATTTATTGCCGCTAAATATGTCAGTTGTTTGTTTGTTCTAAAAATATCGCTAGGAGGGTGGGGGAGTATCCAGATTGTTGACACTGAGACTGAAACAGGCAGCAGAGTGTAACTGATACACGGGAGGCCCTGCCCGGCCGGTGGGGAGGCCGGCAGCCTGCCTCGGCCTGTGCTGGGGGTGGGCGCGCCTGTAAAGCCAGGCGTCCGTTCGCGGGGCTGGCTTTGGCCAACAGACGTGGCGCCCGTGCTCCTAGAAGCAGCGGCTCAGGGAGCACGGGCAGGGGAGCCAGGGAGGCCGGCGGGGAGCCCCCGCACCTGCCGGCCCCTGTGCGGGGGTCTCCTTCCCCAGGCCTGAGCGTGGTCGCATTTCCAGAACTTCCTCTTCTCCCAGAGAAGTTTGCCAATGAGCCCCCTGGGCCAGCTGCTCTTTGTTCCCAGGGACGATGCCCTCCTGATTAGAGCCACGATCTTCTCCCATTGGTGGTTCTGTTAGCCAGCCGAGCAGGCCTCAGCGTGTGCTCTGGGGTTTTGTGAAGCAAACCAGGCGCTCAGAGATCTCTGATGAGCTTGCAGACTAGGGGTGTCCATCTGGTAGCCACGGGCAGACTTCTGTTAGCCGAGTTCCTGTAAGTCAATGCACATTTCAGAAATGTCTGGATTTGATTATCTTTGGGGTGGGCAGGCATGACTCCAAAGAGACCTTGAAGCCAGCTCGTGTTTACTTGCCTGGTTCAGGAAGACATTTGAGTTTGCCAGCCCTGAGGCAGAGGCCCGGGCAGTGCTCTGCAGACTCAGGGGTCCTTCCTGTGGCTGACAGTGTGAGTGGCGCCCTGGCTCAGTCCCCTGGTGCTCACTGGACATGCTCAGGAAGGACCTTACTGTTGTTTAGATGCTCAGTCGTGTCTGACTGTTTGCAACCCCATGGACTGTAGCCCACCAGGCTCCTGTGGGATTTTCCAGGCAAGGGTACTGGAGTGGGGTGCCATTTCCTATAGCACGGCCACCAGAGAGTCACCCGGAGAATCTCTCTAGAATCAAAGGCAAGTTCAAGACCACCAGTGGGGGTGCCCTGCATTTATGAGCTTAATGTAAATGGTTGATCAGAAGGGCCACCGAATTTAAGATTAAAATACCTTCAAAATTCTTACTGGAATGAAAGAAACACAGAATTGCCTAAGTGTAGAGACTATGGAAGTGTTTTCCTGGAGGTCTTTTTTAAAAAAAATCAGACCATTGAAAGTAAAAATGGAGAGTTATGAAGTAGAGTGGTGCTTTTTGAACTTAAATTTGCACACAAATCACCTAGGAATCTTGTTAAACATGAAGATTCTAATCCATCGGGTCCCATTCTAATCCATTAGAACAAGATTCTAACCCAGTCTTGTTACATGAAGTCTGTCTGTAGACAGACGCCTCTGTCCATGGCATTCTCCAGGCACGAATACTGGAGTGGGTTGCCCATTCCTTCTCCACAGGATCTTCCCAATCCAGGGGTCAAACCCAGGTCTTCTGGATTGCAGGCAGATTCTTTACCGTCTGAGCCACCAGGGAAACCCCCATTGGGTCTAGAGTAGGTGGATTTTCTGCATTTCTCACAGGTTCCCAGGGAATGCAGAAGGTGCCTGCCCTGACCGCATTCTTGAGTAGCAAAGCATTCACTGCAGGACTCACAAGGTCTTTCCCAGGTTTGGGTTAATTGGAAAAAACTATATATATATTTTTTTCTTTTTCTAATGAGTCGATGAACAGATGTCAATACAGCAATTAGGTGAGCCAGATGATGAAGGAAACTGTGTGCTTCCCGTGATAGCTGAGTAGACAGATCATTCATTCAGATGATGTTTGTTGGACGATCACCATGAGTGATTTGTTCCCCAAGCAGTGGTTGATGGCTCATGGGAGCCGTCACGTGACTGGTGCCATACCTGCCTCCCTTCCACCTGTCCTCAGAGGGTCCTCGGGCTCCGGAAGCGTCAGCCCTGGGCCTGCGCAGCTGTACGCCCACCGTCGCGGGCGCGCCTGGGGGTGGCTGAGCCCATGGAGACGCGTCAGGCCAGGTGGCCTTCAGGCCAGTCCCAGCCCCACTGCCTCCGGCGACGGTGACTCAGCCCGGATCAGCGGCTACGTTTTGCAGAGAACACCACCTCCTGGGATAGGCCTGCTGTGGAAATCCAGCCGGGAGAGCCAGGGCTCTGAGACCAGCAGGCCATCAGAAATGCAGGCGAGGAGTTGAGATGGATTTCCTTCACCAAAGCCACCCTGGAACCTGAGGGCAGCCGTCTCCCCGGTGTTGGAGGGCTAGTCAGCGGTGTCTGATAACAGCCCGTCCGTGACCGGCAGGGGCCCCGCTCAGCGCTCTGGGACTCCGTCCCGCTGACTCACCGGAGTCGGGTTTCCGCCCTCCGCGGCTTCACCGCGTGCTCCGGGAACCTCGCTCGGCTCCTCTCCGCTTCTGCTCTGTGGCTGCCCAACCATCTTCTCAGCGTCAAACTGCGTTTCTGCGCACCTGCCTGCTCCCACCCCTGCCTGCTGTTCGGCCTCTTCCACCCGGTGACAGACAACGCGGTGACGCGCCCCGCGGGTCCACTCCAGCCCTCAGCTCAGCCCCCAGAAGAGGGGGCGGCGTTCAAGGTCCCCATGGCCACTGCCCCGCTTGGGCAAACACCACATGCATTTTCTGCACAGCTGTTTTGCCTCTCGGCCAACATTCAACAGATAAACAAAGACAGGTCCCTGGCACGCCGAGCACTCAAACACAGATCAGCACAAAATAGCAAACGTTCAAGCTTCCCGTGATGTTCTTCTGAATCAGCTGCCTTGGCCACAGCGTTTACGGATCTGCTGATTCGTGAAGGTTTTGTTTATTAGTGCGTGTGTTTCCTCCTGATGCAGTTAATGAGCGCATTTTTGTGCTGTCAGGTGAGATTGGAGGCAATTTACTACTATAGCATTTCTCCAAACTTTCTCAATCCATTGCCGTTGACAGCTCCTCATCAGAGGGCTCAGGGAGGCGCACTAGGTTTCAGAATTCAGCAGTGTCTCCTCTTTTATCTTTTTCTCAGGTCCCAGCCTTATATCCCAGACTCCAGACCCCATTCTTTGAGCCCAGGGGACACTCTTGCTTTGGCTTGAGATGGTCCATCCGCCTGCCTGGAAGGCCTCTCCCCAGAGCCCAACCCACCCTAACTGGAAAAGCCCTTCGCAGTTGTCTTCCATGGCCCCCAGGAAGACCCTGTCTCCTTCCTTTTGTGCTGCCAGATAACCTTGTCCATATGTCTGTCTGAGTTTATCACATATCACATGTATGGAACACTAGACTGTGGGCTTTTGGTGAGGTGAGAAATACTGTGTCTTACTCCCCTTTGTGGCCTCAAGGACATATTAGGCAGTTTTTAAAATGACTGACAAAAAGATGAACAAATTCATTATCAGGCACATTGACAACTGCATAGATCTGTTGTTCAGTTGCTCAGTTATGTCCAACTCTTTGTGACCCCATGGACACAGCACACCAGGTCTCCCTGTCCATCACCAACTCCCGAAGCTTGCTCAAACTCACGTCCATTGAGTCTGTGATGCCATCCAGCCATCTCATCCTCTGTCATCCCCTTCTCCTTCCACCTTCAATCTTTCCCAGTATCAGGGTCTTTTCCAATGAGTGAACTCTTCGCATCAGGTGGTCAAAGTATCGGCGTTTCAGCTTCAGCATCCGTCCTTCCAGTGAACACCCAGGACTGATCTCCTTTAAGATGGACTGGTTGGATCTCCTTGCAGTCCAAGGGACTCTAAAGAGTCTTCTCCAACACCACAGTTCAAAAGCATCAATTCCTTGGCGCTCAGCCATCTTTATGGTGAACTCTCACGTCTGTACATGACTACTGGAAAAGCCATAGCCTTGACTAGATGGACCTTTGTCGGCAAAGTGATGGCTTTTTAATATGCTATGTTTATGAGTAAACAGATGAAAAGAAATACGCAAATGAGATGAGGAAGGAGCTAGTTGCTGCCTGGGGAGGGGCAGATCAGGAATGTCAGACAGAGGGACTTGCCCGGGTCATTGGGAGGGTCGCTGGGGAGAAGGCCTCCAGGCAGAGAACACAGGCAGGAGGGCCTGTGAGAGGTTGCGTCTGGAATGCATGGGGGTGAGGCCCGGGGTAAAGCTGAACCAGAGGGACGCGCTGGAGGTAGGGTGTCCAGGGGGTGAGGAAAGTCTTCCTGGGGGTGCGATCAGAGATTAAACCTGGCCCTGGTACCTTGCGCAAGGTGCCTGATGAGAAGTCACGATGGCACAGACCCCAGAGCCTCACCAGGGGCCCACGTCTTCTTTCTGAGCGCTACACTAAGCCAGACGGTTATTTCAAGAGCTACTCTGGGATTCTCAAAAAATTCCCAAAATAGGGTAAAGCATTCTATTAGTTTTTAATGAAAAGTAAAACCTTGATTAACTGTGTCCTTCAAATGTCTAGAGCTTCATATGCACCTGACTTTTGAGTGGAAGAAGCAAGTCACAAAAAGCACAGGCAAATGTAATCATTTTTTTCCGAATCATGTATGATGTAGCCTAGGAACAATACCTCAGCAGCCCAAACTCTTCTTTTCCTGCAGCCCTGCCCAAATTTCAGGGCCTCCTGAGTTGAGAAGAGCTCCTGGAAAAGGAAATGGCAACCCACTCCAGTAATCTTGCCTAGACAATTCCATGGACAGAGGAGCCTGGAGAGCTACAGTCCATGGGGTCACAGAGAGTTGGACACAACTGAGCAACTAACACACACACATACATTCTGTACCTAAGCCAGAAATCTCCCTTAATCTTTGTGGTAAGCCTGTTATACTGATTGGACTGTATATTCTCTGAGGGCAAGGAACTGTATTTTATGCCTCTTTCTGTTCCACACAATATCTAGCAGAGATCTTTGCAGATTTTGTTTCCATATGCGTGCTCAGTTGTGTCTGATTCTTTGTGACCCTATGGACCCGCCAGGCTCCTCTGTCCGGGAGATTCTCCAGGCAAAAATACAGGAGTGGGTGGCCGTTTCCTCCTCCAGGGGAGCTTCCTGACCCAGGGATCAAACCCCCATGCCTCCTCTGTGTCCTGCATTGTAGGTGGATTCTTTACCACTTGCACATTTTAGGGTTTTAAATATTTAACAGTGGGTTAGAAAATGCTACATATCTTCCTCAGCGTCAGTAGTGTGTTTAGAACATTTTAAGTCATTCTCGTGTTTTCTGCTCTGCGCTTTGGAGTCAGGTGGGTTTGGGTTTACATCCCTGTTCTGCCAGGAACCGGCTGTGTGAACTCGGGCGGAAGCCTTAGCTTTCAGCCTGCCATGCAGAGACATTGTCAGAATTGCTGATTGCGCGTCTGCGGCGTCCGGCAGCCACTGTGGCTATTGTCATTATTTCACTTGTCTTGAGAGCAGAAGCTTCCTGGCTTATAGCTCGTTATCCCTCAGCAAAGAGCTCTTGTATTTTCTGGATCTGCATTTCCATTTGGGAGTTTTAGCTTCTGTTTACTTAAGGCTGGCTTCAGTGGTTGGGGGGCACGGGGGTTTGACCTCAACCTTGACAGATAAGTAGAGGAGGCTTAAAAAGCAGAAATGGATGGAAAAGTAGTTCCAGACAGAAGGAACAGCCCGCGCACAGACTGGGGCGTGAAGGAGAGCGGCCGTGGAGGAAGTCGATCATGACCAAGATGGGGGATGCGCCTGGCGGGCTGAGCGCATGGGCAGGAACCAGGTCCTCAGAGGCATTGCCCCAGATGCTAGATCTGGGCTCCCAGGAACATCGTCAGAAGGGGATTGTAGGGAAGTTCACTAATTTCCTGTAAGTATTCGATGAGTCTGTGAACAAAAAATTTTTTAATTAAATTAATGGACTTTGAGCCAGGTGTAGGGAACAGGATTAGACCATTTTCCCAGCATGTGATGCCTGACTCCACTTAGAGAAACAGCTCACTTGGCTCGCGGTTGGACCCAGCAGTGTGGCCGGCGAACGGTCGTAGCCCATCCACCCCCTGCCGTCTCCATCGCGTTGAAACAGCCACTGCTGGTGGGTCCTGGGATTTTTGCCTCAGGGTCTCCTCAGTAGGTGGGATCTACAGCCTCGTTGGACATCGACCGCGGCCCGTGAACGCCGTTGTGTGTGGATCTTCGAGTCTGTCCTGGGGGAGCGTGCCCCCAGCCAGGTGTTTTCAACGGTCTTGAGATGCGCGAGCAGGGCTCGGCGGAAAGGGTGCCAGGCATCCCGGGGTCTGTCCCCCGCTTTGTTCTCCGCCTCACCAGCAGGTCTCTGAGGCCGGGCCTCCATCCCCGCTTCTGTCTGCCTTCAAGAGCGGGTCAGACTCAGGGTCCCAGACGTCTGCCTTTGTGCCGGACACGCCTGACGGTGGGCGAGCAGCTCTGCCTGCAGCGCTGTCCCTGCCCCCCTGTCCCGGCCCTCCTGTCCCAGCCCCCCTGTCCCGGCCCTCCTGTCCCAGCCCCCCTGTCCCCAGCCCCCCCGTCCCAGCCCCCCCTGTCCCAGGCCCCCCGTCCCCATCCCTGTCCCAGCCCCCCGTCCCAGCCCCCCTGTCCCAGCCCCCCTGTCCCCAGCCCCCCTTCCCCTCCAGCCCCCCTGTCCCAGCCCCCCCGTCCCCAGGTCCCCCTGTCCCAGCCCCCCTGTCCCAGCCCCCCTGTCCCCAGCCCCCCTGTCCCAGCCCCCCCGTCCCCAGGCCCCTCTGTCCCAGCCCCCCTGTCCCCAGGCCCCCTGTCCCCAGCCCCCCCATCCCAGCCCCCCTGTCCCCAGCCCCCCCGTCCCAGCCCCCCTGTTCCCAGCCCTGTCCCCAGCCCCCCTGTCCCAGCCCCCCCATCCCCAGGCCCCCCTGTCCCAGCCCCCCTGTCCCCAGGCCCCCTGTCCCAGCCCCCCGTCCCAGCCCCCCCTTGTCCCCAGCCCCCCTTCCCCTCCAGCCCCCTGTCCCAGCCCCCCTGTCCCAGCCCCCCTGTCCCAGCCCCCACTTGTCCCCAGCCCCCCTTCCCCTCCAGCCCCCTGTCCCAGCCCGCCCATCCCCAGGCCCCCCTGTCCCAGCCCCCCTGTCCCCAGCCCCCCTGTCCCCAGCCCTGTCCCAGCCCCCCTGTCCCCAGCCTCCCTGTCCCCAGACCCCCCATCCCCAGCCCAGTCCCAGCCCCCCCAGTCCCAGCCCCCCCGTCCCAGCCCCCCTTGTCCCCAGCCCCCCTGTCCCCAGCCCCCCTGTCCCCAGCCCTGTTCCCACCCCCCCCTGTCCCCCAGGCCCCCTGTCCCCAGCCCCCCCGTCCCCAGCCCCCCTGTCCCCAGCCCCCCCCGTCCCCAGCCCCCATCCAAGCCCCCCCTGTCCCCAGCCCCCCTGTCCCTGTCCCCAGCCCTGTCCCCAGCCCCCCCGTCCCCAGCCCTCCTGTCCCCAGCCCCCCTATCCCAGCCCCCCCTGTCCCCAGGCCCCCCCCCTGTCCCTGTCCCCAGCCCCCCTTCCCCTCCAGCCTGTCCGTCACACTCCTCTCCTTTCCTCCCCGTCCAGGTGCCTTTCCCGTCTCTTGGCCTCAGCAGTTGTACTATTGTCCTTCCTGTCGGGTTCTCTGAAATCCAGCCCACACCTTTTCAACTCCACATTCTGAGTCAAGTTTGAAAGCTGTTATTTCATGTTAATTAGAAGTTCTTTTTCCAGACGAGAAGCCTCGCCCAGAACTGCTCTCCCAAGCTGCAGCCTAGTGACGGCTCTGGCGTCCTGTCCAGTTACATGAACCGTGATAACTGCTCTCAGAGCCCCAGCTGCCTGCTGGGCGGGCCCCCTGTGGGCAGGCCCGCTTCCAGCTCGGCTCAGTCAGCAGACCCGGGGGCCTCTGAGAACCCACCATGGTCCCGAGAGGGTTGCCCACTGGCCCGAATGGCTTGGTGCCCAACCATCACCCGTGAGGTCTCTGGCGTCCAAGCGGGTCTCCACTGCATGCTGACAGGTGACCGCTCAGCAGCCCTGCCACCTCTGTTACACATCTCCCAGCTGACCTATGTTTGCTGGAAGACTCTGCTGGAAACGTGGGCTTCCCTGGTGGCTCAGTAGTAAAGAATCTGTCTGCAACGAGGGAGACCAGGGTTCCATCCCTGGGTCAGGAAGATCCCCTGGAGGAGGGCACGGCAACCCACTCCAGTATTCTTGCCTAGAGAATCCCATGGACAGAAGAGCCTGGTGGGCCACAGTCCATGGGGTTGCAGAGTCAGACACGACTAAGTGACTCACATTTTCACTTTCACTTTTAACACTTTCTGGTGAAAAAGTACTCCCACTACCTTCTAGACTCATGAAGACACTCATGAAGTCAAGTTCTGCCTCCTTAAAATCCCCTCAAGACACCCTGAGTAGCTGCCGTGCCCTGCAGGCAGTCCTGGAAAGGCCTCCGGGAATGGCGCTTCTTGAGGTGGTTTTGAGCCGAAGCCAAGCCCTGTTCTCATCTGGCCTCGCTCGCTCTGCCCGCCCGCTGGTAGACCCGGCCCCGCCGCCCTCGTTCCCTGGCCTGCGGCTCATCCTCCCCAGCTTCTGCAGACCCGGCTCGAGGGGGCACAGCCCTGACCTCCGGGGGCCGCCAGCGCCTCCTCGGGCACCCGGGGTCCGTTCGGAGGGAGTGGTTGGTGCTGAGCCATCCCGAGCTCGGGTAGCGACTCTCAGGACCAGCCTCATTCCAGCTCTCATAGGGGAAAGAGAGACTGTCCTCCTCAGAAGTGCCTGCCTTCAAACGAGGAGTCCGTAGTGAGGAATTCTCCTCTAGGTCTAACTTAAATCACTAGAAACGCTTTTCTTTATCTTCTGTGGTTTAGAGCGCAAAGTGCTGATTTGAAGCCTGTTGACTGCAGAGCACGCTGCTAAGCGCTGTGGAAGGGAGGCCAGAGAGAGACACTAGGATTTTCTTGTTGAAGGGAGATAAACACCACCAACCAAGAAGGGTCCTTACAAAGGTAACACTGCTCTGTTCAGTAACGGGCCAGCAAGGGCGCACAGAGACTTTAACAAGCAGGAGCTCCTCCTGCCTTTGTCTTCTTGTTATTAACAACAAACACCACCTCACAAGCACTTCCCAGGTGGCGCTAGTGGTAAAGAACCCACCCGCCAATGCAGGAGGTGCAAGAGACGCAAGTTTGATCCCTGGGTCGGGAAGATCCACTGGAGGAGGACATGGCAACCCACTCCAGGATTCTTGCCTAGAGAATCATGGACTGAGAAGCCTGGCGGGCTACAGTCCACGGGGTCACAAGGAGCCGGACACGACTGAGTGACTCAGCACACCTATGATGCACGCGGAGTAAAGATAAAGGTGTGATTAAGCGGCATCCATGGGAGACTTATCTGATGAGATGGGATTTTAGGTGAATTTAGGAGGAATCAAGGAGAGACGTGGATTAGTGCAGATTAAGATTGAGAACATGGTATGTACTCTTAGAGTTATAATAAAAACATAGACTTTGGTGAGTTACATGGGGTTTCCCAGGTGGCTCAGTGGTAAAAGAATCCGCTAGCAATGCAGGAGACATGAGTTCAATCCCTGGGTTGGAAAGATCTCTTGGAGGAGGAAATGGCAACCCACTCAAGTATTCTTGCCAGAAAAATCCCGTGGAGAGAGGTGCCTGGCGACTACAGTCCGTCGGCAGACACGGCTGAGTGCACATGCATGCTCTCCACAGTGAATCACGCTGATAGGAGCAAAGCGCCCAGCGGAAAACACGCTGAAAGCCCAGTAAAGAGCCCAGCGGAAAGCTCCAAGTGGGATGGTGACATAGGGGTGCCAGTGGGCAGAGTCTTAAAGGACTCGATAAGGAATTTTGACTTATCATTACAGTCGGTAAGGAATCATTGTAGTTTCTTGAGCTGGGAATGAGAATGATTTTTAGGTATGATTTCTTTATAATATGATTTCTTAGAGTCGGGAAAGTGAGAGGACAGCCAGACCATCAGGATGGTACCTGGGTTCAGGCTTTCACAGGGGCCGTGGTGATGAGCCCAGGGGCCAAGGGAGCTGCTCCAGAGGGAATCAGCAGACTGTGTACGCAGAGAAACTCTAAGAGGCCAGGAAAGGGAGAAGGGGCTATGCTGAGTGCCCTGGCGGTCTGGACGGGGCCACAGGTAGTGCCAGAAATGGGGAGAGAGGGTCAGTGATTGTGGGTGATTGGCGAAGCCCCCGCCCCTTCAGAGTGGGGCTGGAGAAGATCACAGAGGGGAAGGCCTTAGCCCAAGCCGTGCTTTCCATGAGCCCTCCGTCCAAGCTGTCATCGCCTTCATGCGATGATGATCACTGTGCAAGGTTACTGATAGATATTTATATCAACTGAGTCACATCGCGTGTAACTTTGTAAGTAAATCAAAGTTCACTTTTGATGAATTTCTGAAGTTTTGCAGATGAATTGGTTGTACTCTAAAAAGCGCTCTTTTTATAAAATCTCTGTGTCCTGAATGAAATTAGCCGCTCGGATGCTTTTCACCTGACCAGCCGAGGCGGCGTTGTGCCGACACTGGCCGTGGTGGTGAGACTTGGGCAAAGCCGGATACTGCCCCGTGAGCTCTGAAGTCCTTGGCCCTGCACCACCGCTTCCCGTGCGGCCAGCCTTTGGGTGCCCCCTTCTGTAGGGTGGCCAAAAAGTCCATTCCAGCTTCTTAGGGAAAAACCCGAATGGACGTTTCGGCCAACCCAGCAGGGCTCCACAGAGCTCCCGGCCACCCGCGTTGTCCTGCCTGGGGCTCTGGCCTGAGCTGTGTCCTTCCCGTTCTGTCTCCCCACTGCAGACTGCTGTTTTCCAAAGTGAAGCTGGAGTCCCTCTCCCGGGGCCCGGACGAGGCGCTCCTCACGTGTAAGCACATGTTACAGATCTGGAAATCCTGCTACAACCTGACCAACCCCAGGTAAGAGGCCGCGGCATCCGTCGTGCGGGCAACGCGTGGCGTCTGCCGCTCCGGCCCTCCCTGCCCGTCATCTAGCGGGATGGACTCTCCAGCCCCCGCAGTGGAGCCTCACAAGCGCCATCTTTAAGGGGATTTTCTCCTAGTGACTGATGAATCCGCCAAGTCATGGGTTTCTTATGCTTTTCCCACCACGGTGGCCTGCAAGGCTCAATTCCAATCCGTCTCCTTCTGATTTTGCTCAACCAGCCTTTTACATAATTCCTTTGATGAGTCTTACCATCTTGCTAGTGATTTGTGGATAGAATAGGCAATTATGTATTCCAGATGGTGTTCTCACGGTAATATGTAAAAGACCTTAGTGGATAACAGGCCACATCCTACCAGGGAGAGTAGAAATTGCTATTGGGGTGATAAAGTGTAATTTTCAAGAAGCTAAAATCATGACTCAAACAAATATACAGGAAGCATGTATCGAAGGCTTTATTTATCTCATTAACTAATGAAGGAAGCAGTAAACTGTTAAGACCCATTCAAAGAAGAATTTGAAAACTAGATATGCTGAAATGAATTTGCAAATAAATATAAAAACTATAATATCCTATAGAACAATGACATGTATTGTTTGGGGTTATCTTCTCTAAAGACACTGATTGTGTCTCAACCAGACAAAATTGGTAGGTTTTCCACTGGGCAACTCTGCCCCCCAGAGCTGTGACCTGGCCTGGCCTGTCCCAGTCAGTCAAAGCCCCCACGCCGCACAGGCAGATTCTGTGGGGAAGGTCCGCTAGGCAGCCCACTAGTCCTCTCCCAGTATGTCCCCAAAAAGCATTATCTTCAAGTCTTGGGCAGTTGTTCCCAGCAAATGTCTAGATTACAAAGTGTGCCCAGACCTGTGAAGGAAGTGATTTAAGGAAAGGGGGACCTGGTGATTCAGGTGAATTCAGACAACCACTCACACACTCAGAATATTTTCAGGTTCGCAGCAAGATGTATGGATAGCCCGCCTCCTCTGAAGAGGCAGGAGTCTGAAAATGTATAAGTCAAGTCATGGATGTGTTCGCGGTCCGGCCCTGGTGGGAGGCCGGCAGAGGGAGGGTGTGTGGACTCAGGATGGGGCTTCCACAAGGACAGTGGTGATGAGGCCAGGGGCCAAGCGACATCAGGAGAGTCTGGGGCAACAACTCGATGGGAGCGAGAAGGGAGATGGGGCTGAGCTCCAAAGGGCTGGCGGAGCGCGCAGCCGCTGGTGTGACAGAAACAGGGAAGAGGTGGTCGGTAACTGGGGCGTTAGAAGGCCCGGGACCCTGCAAGGCAGGGCTGAGAAGGTGAAAGGGCAGAGGGCCTTGGCCCGGGCCCTCTGTCCTGAGCCCCGGTGCAGGCAGGGAGGCCACCACGCCCATCTCCCCCTCAGGGAGAAGATACCCGCGAGACTGGCCTCGTCCCTTCTGTGGGTATGTTCTGGAGATAAAGATCATTCTAAATTTTAAAGAATTCTAATTTCTCAGTCTCTACGCAGCAATAGGAAACGTCCACATTTATGTCCCCAAAGTCCCCACTCCCAATCCACTGGCAGCAGCAGGATTCGGGGCGTGGGGAGGGTCTTTGCCATGAGCCAGGCCGTAGGAGACACTCCGGAGCTGACTGCTTCCTGCTGGAGCTCATTCCTTTGTCTGTCCCCCTTTAGAAATGAGAAAATAAATCCATCAGCTTTTCCCGTTGCCAATTTTTCCCCAGTTCTCCACACCTCTCCCACCTCCCCACATTTCCTCCCACTTAGCAACCAAGAATATTGAATGTGAGGAGAAAAAAAAAAGATAGCAGAATCGGAAAGCTGTTTAAAAATACTTAACCAAATGCCTGGGCTCTGCGCATGCTTCCTCGTCTCCAGAGGATCTTCGGGGCCAGCGCAGGGTGGGGCCTGGCTCCGGGACAGAGAGGATGGGGCAGCGGGCAGGGGTGCCCAGGACCGCCAGCTTCTCCGGGGCAGAGAGGATGGGGCAGGGGGGCGGGGGTGCCCAGGACCGCCAGCTTCTCCGGGGCAGAGAGGACGGGGCGGGGGCGGGGGTGCCCAGGACTACCAGCTTCTCCGGGGCAGAGAGGATGGGGCGGGAGGGGTGGGGGTGCCCAGGACTGCCAGCTTCTCCGGGGCAGAGAGGATTGGGCGGAGGGGGTGGGGGTGCCAAGGACCGCCAGCTTCTCTGGGGCAGAGAGGACGGGGCAGGGGCAGGGGTGTCCAGGACCGCCAGCTTCTCCGGGGCAGAGAGGACGGGGCAGGGGTGGGGGTGCCCGGGACCGCCAGCTTCTCTGGGGCAGAGAGGATGGGGGCGGGGGCGGGGGTGCCCAGGACCGCCAGCTTCTCCCGCAGCCTCGGGGGAGGGGCGGCAGTCTAGCAGCCCCTGACTAAGGAGCTTCCTGCTGGCTCTTAACTGTATTTTCTCTGGGGTATAAATAAAGTGTTTCTGCTGTGGCCCTCCCCGCTGTGCAGATTTAGACACCCTCCCTGCGTGGTTGGGAGGACGCGGCCCTGGCACAGTGCTCAGCAGGGACAGTGCCCCACGGTCCCCAGATCAGGGCAGTTCTGGGCCCAGCAGCCCTGGGTCAGGTCACACAGGGTTCTAGAAAAGGCCAGAGATGCATGAACAGGTGGCTGAGAAGCGGCCCTGCCTGGGAAACAAAGCCCGGAGCAGAAAGCCCCCTGGTTGGAGGAGGCTGGAGGCTGCAGAAGGTCCTCGCTGACTTGGGGCTCAGGTGTCGCAGGGGGAGATCTCTGCTCACCCCCGGGTCTCCCCACTGCTCCCACCCCCACACACTCCCCCCGGAGGCTGGCACTGGCCCCAGAGCAGGGAACACAGGGGCGCAGAGGAGGACCCCGGGCATCACAGGGCCAGACTGAGGCCGGACCCCGCCGCATGTTGTCTGCAGCCCGCCCCTCCTTTTGACTCTGGCTTGAGGGAGAGCCACACCCCGAGCTCAGGCCAAAGGGCCGTCCTGGGGGCTGAGACCACATCCCCTGCTGTGGGCGCAGGGCGGGGGCGTTCTCCTGGGTGTGCACGCGGCCAAGTGCTGGTCACTGCAGAAACCTGCACTGACCTCCCAAGGCCTGCAGTTGCACTTGCCTTTGGGACAGAAACCCACCTCACAGTCCGCCTCCTCTCTCGGGGAAGCGCTCAGCTCCGGCTGTTCTTGTGTGGGTTGACCTGGCCACTCAAGACCGTGTGACTTCGGCCAGAGCCTCGCCAGACGGTCCAGCAGCCTCCCCACGTGGAACCACTTCCCCTTCTCTATGCCACCGGGCCAGGCTGTTTATACGTTCTTCTCAAACCCTGTCTCAGCCTTGCAAGACAGCTACTGTTCATTCCACTTCATAGAGAATAAAATTGAAGCTGTGTGAGGTTACAATCTTGCCCTAGTTTTCTCAGCTAAACAACTAGTACATCTTTGATTCAAACCCAGGTCTGCTGGACATCAAGGCTCTCTCCACTGCCTGCGCGCCTCTCTGAGTCAACAGCCAGCTTCTTTGCCTTTAGTTTTTCTTATTAACCACTCTTCTCCCTCTTGCCACCACCACTTGGACCATCCGTCATGTAGTCACGTGATTGGAAGAAAATTTTTTCTTCCTAAGTCCCATTTCAATCACATCAATGCATAGCATATAAATGTTGAAAGGAAAAAAAGACAAGTTCTTTGCTGTAACCTCAGCTGGGAATGGGAAATCCCATTTCATGCTAATCACTTCAGTTGCTCAGTCGTGTCCGACTCTATGTGACCCCATAGATTGCAGCACTCCAGGACACCCCGTCCGTCACCAACTCCTGGAGTCTACTCAAACTCATATCCATCGAGTCGGTGATGCCACCCAACCATCTCATCCTCTGTCGTCCCCTTCTTCTCCTGCCCTCAATCTTTCCCAGCATCAGGGTCTTTTCACATGAGTCAGTTCTTCACATCAGATGGCCAAAGTATTGGAGTCTCAGGTTCAGCTTCAGTCCTTCCAATGAACACCCAGGACTGATTTCCTTTAGGATGGACTGGTTGGATCTCCTTGCAGTCCAAGAGCCTCTCAAGAGTCTTCTCTAACACCACAGTTCAAAAGCATCAATTCTTCAGCTCCCAACTTTCTTTATAGTCCAACTCTCATATCCATACACGACTACTGGAAAAACCATAGCCTTGACTACATGGACCTTTGTTGTCAAAGTAATGTCTCTGCTTTTTAATATGCTGTCTAGATTGGTCATAACTTTTCTTCCAAGGAGTAAGCATCTTTTAATTTCACGGCTACAGTCACCATCTGCAGTGATTTTGGAGCCCCAAAAAATAAAGTCTGACACTGTTTCCACTGTTTCCCCATCTATTTCCCATGAAGTGATGGGACTGGATGCCATGATCTTAGTTTTCTGAATGTTGAGCTTTAAGCCAACTTTTTCACTCTCCTCTTTCACTATCATCAAGAGGCTTTTTAGTTCTTCTTCTCTTTCTGCCATAAGGGCGGTGTCCTCTGCATATCTGAGGTTATTGATATTTCTCCCAGCAATCTTGATTCCAGCTTGTGTTTCATCCAACCCAGCGTTTCTCATGATGTATTCTGCATATAAGTTAAATAAGCAGGGTGACAATATACAGCCTTGACGTACTCCTTTTCCTATTTGGAACCAGTCTGTTGTTCCATGTCCAGTTCTCACTGTTGCTTCCTGACCTGCATACAGGTTTCTCAGGAGACAGGTCAGGTGGTCTGGTATTCCCATCTCTTTCAGAATTTTCCACAGTTTGTTGTGATCCACACAGTCAAAGGCTTTGGCATAGTCAATAAAGCAGAAGTAGATGTTTTTCTGGAACTCTCTTGCTTTTTCGATGATCTAGCGGATGTTGGCAATTTGATCTCTGGTTCCTCTGCCTTTTCTAAAACCAGCTTGAACGTCTGGAAGTTCACGGTTCACGTATTGCTGAAGCCTGGCTCAGAGAATTTTGATCATCACTTTGCTAGCGTGTGATATGAGTGCAATTGTGTGGTAGTTTGAACATTCTTTGGCATTGCCTTTCTTTGGGGTTGGAATGAAAACTGACCTTTTCCAGTCCTGTGGCCACTGCAGAGTTTTCCAAATTTGCTGACATATTGAGTGCAGCACTTTCACAGCGTCATCTGTCAGGATTTGAAATAGCTCAGCTGGAATTCCCATCAACCCCACTAGCTTTGTTTGTAGTGATGCTTCCTAAGGCCCACTTGCCTTCACACCCCTGGATGTGTGGCTCTGGGTGAGCGATCACACCGTCGCGGCTGTCTGGGTGGTGAAGCCCCTCTTTGCACAGCCCCTCTGTGTGTTCCCGCTGCCTCTCCTTAACGCCAACAGTCCCCAGTGTTGGGAGGAACTTTTCTGTTTGCAGAGTGCGCTCTCGTTCATCCTCAGAGCGACCCCATAAAATGGTCAGAGGTTGTGTTCTGTCAGACCTTGTTACTGATGAGAAAGCTGAGCTCAGGAGTGAAGGGAACTTGCCCTGTTTGTGTGATCCAGCCTTAAGATGCCTGGGAAATGCTCCAGTTTCCTCTCCAAGGCCCCCCTGTTACATCCAGCATTTATCGTGTCCCCGGTACTATCTCAGAGCCAGGAAGCGGCAAAGCTGTGATGAACTCGAGTATTCTGACTCCCAGCCCCCGACCAGCTTTCCCCTTGCTGTTAGAGAATTTCCAAGGGGAGTTTCCGGTTTCCAGCACAGCTTAACCATCCCCCCCACCAGCTTTCCCCTTGCTGTTAAGAGAATTTCCAAGAGCAGTTTCCAGTTTCCAGAACAGCTTAAGCATCAGTACAGTTTACTCTGGATTTTCTGTCCTGATTTAGGGAGCAGGAGCTGTTGGATATGTGCCTCTGCATGTGTGGATCCTGCAGCTTATGGATTTGAGGCTCCTGCGGGTTTCCTTTCCCAAACCTTCTACTGACACCATTGCCGGGAATGGTTTTCCCTTCCTTCCTGCCAGCCTCCTTGGGAGGGGGTCCTGGCGCCTAAGGGCAAGCCAGAGAGGAGCGGAGGTGGCGGGGCTATCGGGGGAGGTGGTCCGTAGAGGGGCCCAAGCAGACGTGTCCCAGAGGGAGAGAGGAGGCCTCGCGGTGGGGACTGGCCAGAGCGAGAGCGCTGAGCAGACTCGAGGGTTGGCCAGGCTCCCCCGGCCCCTTCTCCCTCCTCCTGTGGATCACAGTGAAGGCAGAGTCTGCAGCATGTAAGCGAAGAACTGAAACCTGCTTAAAGCATCCAGCGGGATTCTCAGTCATTAAGTCAGGGTGGAAACAAAAGCATCTCCATTCAGAGTAGTTATTGTTGCTTACATACCGTGGAGATAAAGTAAGGAATACAACCACACGTAGTTTCTTGGCTGGTGGGAGAGAAACAGGCCAACAGGTCCTGTGTCCTTACTGGGTGATGTTCATAAGCCAAGATTTTGTCTCAGTTGGGGTTCTGACACCTGGAGCCATAGGTCCTTAACTCAGCATCCCCACACCTGCCGCCATGTTAACCCCAGCTGCATGTTGCAGGCACGGCACTTACGTGCCCAGAAGTTGTAACTCTTCTGAATGCTCTGTCTGCATGACCTCAGTTCATCCCGACTCGTGTGTATGTAGGAAGACAGTCTTTATCCTCATCTCACAGGGAAGCCACTGAAGCACACAGGAAATGGCCTTGCCAGAGTGACCTACCGTCAGGGACAGATGTAGGATAAGAACCCAGCCTCCTGCCCCGGCTGGGTTCCAGGACGCAACATGACACGCAGCACCCAACCCTGTGCTGTGAAGCTTGGTGCAGTGGGAAGCCTGGAACAGACGGTTCTCATCCTCTTACCAAGATCCCGTTCACTGAAAACCTAGGCACACCCTTCCTTTGCAATCCCAACACCTCAGTGTGTGTCCTGGAATCCCCAAGGTGGTAAAAAATATCACTATATTTTTAGATCACATCTTCCCAAAACTCCTAGGTGGGGACCTATTGCAACATTCAGATAATTAACTCTTTGTCAAATTTTTATAGTATTTTTGTAATATTTATATTAAAAATACATACCTGAACAGAGCAATGCTAGAAACATTCAATTGGTAATGTCATTAATGGAAATTTGCACAGACTTTTATGATGTCTTCTGCTCAGAGACATTTATTGTTTCTCAGACATGGAAATAACTAATAGAATAGTTTCCAAAAAACATGTATCCAGTGATGTCATAAGTATAGGCTGACAAATACTCTGTACTGAAGCACGTTTCCTTCTGTTTCCTGTGGATTTCTCTAACTACATCACTGGATGTGGAAATTACAGCCTGCAAACCATATTAAGTTTCATAGCAAATCTTGTTTGTACCACTTTTAGCAACAGCTGCAGAGAGGAAGGAAATCGTGTCCCTTTATTGTAGAAGTTGAATTTCTGGACGACAACAACTAAAAAATCATCCGTAGAGCCCTCAGATTGAAAAAAACATGGATTGAAAGCAAAGCATCAGACTCAAACCTTAAGAGACAGACACGCGTCTCTGACAGAGCACGCTGGTGGAGGGGAGAAGAAGGCACCTGTCTTCATTGTTTTCCTTACAAGCTTCTGAGAGTTAGGAGGGGAAGAGCGTGAGCTAAGGTCCGTGAGTGAAGGGCCGCTCACTCCCGTTAGGCCTGTGTGGTTTCCCTGGTGGCTCACCTGAGGGGTGGGCCAGTCCCGTTTTGCAGGAGCAGCCTGCGGGGGTCGGTGCGGGACGTAGCTGGGAGCGCCGGCCGGGAGGCTGCTGGCAGAACCCGCGGTGCCCGCCCTGAGGCTGTCTTCTCCCGCTCAGGAGTGCTGGCCGGGGGCTCTCTGCCAGCCCCCTTCCCGTGAGCAGCCTCACACTACGTCTCCCTCGTTCACTAGATAGAGGTCTCGACCGCATCATTGATCGTAAAGGCTTGTTCTCGGGACCCAAACGAGGCCATGGCTGTGATCAGCCTTTGAAAAGTAGGGGCCAGTGGTTCTTGAATTTGGCTGCGCATTAGAACCAACGGGGAGCTTTGAAAACCAGCACTTCTGATCTGTTGGGTCGGGGCAGGACCCAGGCCTCAGTGGTTTATCAAGACGCCCCGGGTGATCTTTCTGGGCGGCCACCGCCTGGAAGCACATGTGCCGAGCGCGGGTTCTGGGAGACAACGGGAGGGGGACGCGCTCACGGCCCGGGGAGCCTGACGCCCAGCACCGGTGCCCACAGTGTGCCCGCGTGGGGTGGGGGGAGACTCTGGCTCCAACTTTCCATTTCCTGCACTACTCGGGCCCGCAGCCCGCGAGTGTGATTTAAACCGCGCTGGGGATGCGGATGCTGAAAGGAAGCCAGCCCAGGGAGAGCTGGACGCGTGGTGGCAGGTGACAAGGTGCCGAAGAACGTCAGAAACGCATGTCAGGAGTGGGGACTGGTTGCTTCTGTTCCCTCCCAGTGACTGACCTTTGCAGCTGTGTTTTGCAGTGATTCTGGACGTGGGAGCAGCCTCTTAGACAGAACCATTGCTGACAGACGACAGCTTAATACAATTACTTTGCCAGATTTCAGCGATCCCGAGACAGGTGAGACCAAAAAGCCAGCGGGGCAGACATGGTCTTAACCAAAACGGGGTGGGGCCCGGCCCCCGAGCCCCATGGGGTGAAGACCCCAGGGCCCAGGGTGGGACAGTGTCCCCAGGGAAACAGGCTCACCTCCCGCCTGATGGGCCTTTTCCCGTGTCCTTTTCAAGCCTGTGTTCACGGTGGGGGCTGTCCTATTACTTGCCAACGCAACTCTTTGAAATCTTTCTATTTTTCCCCTTGCTCTTGGAGCCGAAAATTCAAAACTAAAATTAGACTCTTCCCATCGCCTCCAAGCGTCCCTCGGCTTTTGTGTTTCTCTGCCTCTCTTTAGATTTCAGACCTTGCTGAAGTCAAGGTTTCTGTGTCTCTCAGTGGCACCCCCGAGCACACATCTACCCCACAAAGGACCCCTGCGAGGGGGCGGCTGGGCTCTGAGCCTCCGAGTCTACTGACCCTGAGAGGAGGCCTGCTGCGCTTCCTGCCTCTCTGCGAATATTAGCGCGTCACTTCGCATCTGTGTTTCTACAGTTGCCTAAGTACGGGGGGTAGAGATGCCTCTGTCATCTCCAGAAGTGCAGACAAGTAGTTTTTGATAGGAATACCGACATCTCAGGGGGCCGTTTGGAGGACTCAGTAGACCCCCGGACTATTAAGACGTGCCCAGCTGGGAGCCTCAGAGGCAGTGCCAGCGTGTCGCTGGGAGCCAGTTCGCTGCCTCCTCACCACCCACACGGGGCTCTGTGTCAGCCTCAGTTCACCTCCGGGCCCCTCGTGGGGGTTGCCCTCATGAGAGGAGCCTCCCGGCCCCGGTCCTGACCCAGCCCCTCCGAAGAGCCAGAGAGCAGCCCTGAGCCCTGAGCCCTGAGCCTTGCGTGGCGAGTCACCCTGAGAATCTCTCCCCAGGAATGGGAGCCGGGCGCCATCCTTGCCTGAGCTGTTCTCACAGCTGCCCGCCTTGCCCGGCTAGGCCCCCTTTCCAGACCTCAAGTCAGCTCAGGAAACCTGACCGCAGGGCCCTGGGGCTCCTCGGTCAGGAGAGCGCTGGGCGTTGGGAGCAGCATGAATTTAAGTCAGTGCCGTTTACACTTAGCCCCCGCGAGGTGAGGCTCAGACCTCCAGGGAGAGAAGACAGGGAGGTGATGCTCGCCAGCTGCCCAGGGCCTCCTCCCCCCCTAGGACCCTGCAAGGACCCTGGTACTGAAGTCAGACCCCCTGTCCTTCCAACTGGTCAGGATCTTCATTTGCCCCAAAGTCCCCAAAGTTTCGTCTACATCACAACGCAAACAGGCCGGAGAAAATGAGTGAGGCCCTTGGGGTTCGTTCTCCCCGTTGCCCCAGGAACATTCCCCCCTCGAGCCCTCAGGAGGCTCCCTCCTCAGAGGAAACCTCAGGTGCCACAGCATCCAGGTGAGGTGTGTCTCGTGCCCAGCGGGCGTGGCCACCCTTGTCCGTAGTGGGCACTGCTGTCCCTGAGTCCTGAGCCAGGGTGGGGTCCACACTGCGGGGGCACAGGCTCCCAGGTGCTGGCCAGTGACTGTCTTATTGTGTTGCGGTGGTTGTACTTGCCACACGAGCCCCTCCAAGACCCTCTCACCCGCCTAGCCCAGGAGCCCCAAATCGTTGGTATTACCAGCACCAGTACTTACCCAGGAGGCTAGGGAGTCGGAGAAATGGAAGGCCACGTGAGCAAACCTTATCAGCGGCAGACTGGTCATAAATGATGGCAGAACATTCTGAGATGATCCTTTAAATCCAAGAGACTTAAAAAACCTTAAATTAGACAGACTCTCCTATAAATGGAAAAGGCACCTCCGTCTTGATGAATGAAGGGCAGTTCTGTGCAGTTGAGCCCGTGGGCAGTTCCAGGAGCGCAGCGCTGCTTCTTGGCACTTCTGCGTGGACCCCTGTCTGCAGAATGACCCACGGATTTAGCTTAAGCTCTGATTCCGAAGGTCCCGTAGGGATGCTCTGCTTCCTTCCTGCCCTTCTACCTCACCTTTTCCCAAAGATAACCATTTTTACTAGCTTTTGGTTTTCCCTTCCATGCAAATAAGCTTAGATCTTATTTCCCATGTCTCTTGACTTGAAAATAGCAGACTGTGTCTGGGCTGCTCGGCCCCCATGGGGGTCCCTTCTCGCGCCCCCCAGTCCCCCTGCCTCCCTCAGCAGAAAGTGTCCTGGGGCTTTTTTACAGCCCCACAGCCAGTGGCTTTTCTAAGTGCCCTGAAGGACCCAAGCCTCTGCCAGGAGCACAGTGGGTGAAGACACGTGCCCGACGCGAAGGCGACCTGCTGCTGTCATGACGCTGCCTACCCCGTCACTGCGGCACAGGAGACCCCTTCTCGAAGCCACAGCCCCCTTGGATTGTCGTTTTTGTTTTCCAGAGCTAAAATTTATTTCCCTTTTATTTTTTTAAATTTTCTATTGTGGAAAAACTTCAAATACACCAAAATAGAGATGCTAATGCCATGAGTCTCCATGTACCTACCACCAGCCTCCAACAATTCCTTTCTTTTTTTTCCTTTATCTCTGCAGTCCAACACTTAGTTTTTGTAAGGTATTTTGAGGCAGATCTCAGATATCATATTTTGCCTGTTAAAATTTCAATGTATGTGTCAAGCAGATAAGACTTCTTTAAAAATATAGCCAAGATACCATCATTATACATCTGGGTCATTATGAGGCACAGGCTCAGCGGTGTTGGTTTTGAAAGGTGGGTAACTAACTGGGAGGTCTGTTTCCCACCCCTGCAGTTGTCCAGACGCGGATCTGTCCCGTAACATGAAGGAAGCCCAAGTCTAGGAGCCTCGGACTAGCCGGGTCCACTGTGGCCAGAGAGCAGACGCTGGTTTTATTAAACGGGTGTGGCAGGGTGAAAAAGAGCCCTTAAAGAATCTGCTTTCCCTTCTAATGTCACCTCTCCGTGCCCTTCTCTCCCCCCCCACCTCTATCGTCCCGTAGGTCCTCGCCATCAAAAGAGACTCGAGTGGAATGACAGTCTTTTAACTTTGAAGCTATGAGTCATTGTCTTTTCTTTGGAATAAGTTAGTTCCTTAAATAGAGGATGAAAAAAAAATTTTTTTTTCTTCCTTTTGCCTTCAAAACAGGATGTAGAGTAAGGGGGTTTATCTTTAATCATTGGTAGATACTGCCAGACACCTATCCAAAGTCAAACGGTTCTTTCACCTCGAAGGTCTGCCCCGTTTCGTCCGGGAAAGGTTTTAATTGTCGCTGTGGTGGCTCTCCCTCCTGCGGTGTCTCTCCAGCTGGAGACGGAGGCCGCCGCACTGAACCGCAGCCCAGCTTAGCGAGGTTACACTCCATTGCCGCGACGCTGGGCCCTGGCCCGTGGTTGCCCCTCAGTAGCTGCACCTAGGAAACCTTAGTTTTCAAATAAATTTTATATAAGTGCTTCTCATAAAAAACAAATCAAGGAAAAGTCAAGTTCTAATCCTTTCCAGTTGAAAAGCAAATAGTTTCTTTCCCTCTAGAATGTTGCGGATATTATAGGTTAAAGACGTATTATTTTCAGTGGATCATACTGCTGAATCTGTGCCCAGGTAAATCTGAGTTATTTTTATTCCGTGGTGTTGTTGCAGAACAAATAATAACCAGTGGAAAAACAGCAAATTTGTTTTCTTCGGAAAGCACTTGTATTCTGTTGTCAAGTAGAGGGATGATTGTGTGTTACATGACCTCATTTTCTTTGCAGCTTATGTGAGTATATTAAAAGCTAGCTTATTTTTTTTCTTTGTGTTTCTAAAGTTTTTTTGCCTTTATCCTTTTTTTTCTCTTTCACTTTTTTTAGTGTCAGATTCCTCCTCCTCCTCTTCTCTTTCAAGAACCGAGTCTCCTCTCCACCTGTTTGTATCTTCTCATCTTCATTCTCATCCCAAACCCGATACCTTTGTGTGGCCCCCTGCTGTGCGTTCAGTCAGTGACCCAGGTCCCCGCCAGGAGCCCTCTCTGTGTAAACATGGTTTATGGTTTTTTTTTTCCTTTCTTGTTAGACCTGCTTCATTTGCCTGATGTTTTATTTTCTGATAATCTTCCTAACTGATAAGCTGGCTAGCAAACTCCATCAAATTCAACTGACAGAAAATCTTGCTAGTTTGAAAACCCAGAAGCTGCCTGGGGCAGAAGACAATGTTTCCCGAGTTCTGATCTCTCCTCCGAAAAGCAAAGGAAACCTGTTCTGAGCAGAATCAATAGAAGCTTTTCTAGAACACCGCTTCTAGTACATGGGCACTTCTGTGATTTCCTGGAGTTGATATAGATGCATAACGATCCTATTTTCTTAAAAAAGACAAATTAGAACATTCCTAATTATTTCTGGTTTTCAATTTAGAAAATTATTTCAACAAGTATGTCATAATCAAGGTCGTATTCTAAAGATATCGGTCATCTGCCTTTTAAATATGTGATTCTCAGAGCTTATGGTGTGTTACAATCACCCAGAGAGCTTTGAAAACTGCAGATTCCCTGGGTCTGACCCCCAGAGTTTATGATTCAGAGTTTATGATTGAGCCTGAGCTGGGGCTCAAGAATATGCATTTATGAAATACCTTCTCATGATTCCAGTGCCAGTGGGTTGTGTCTTGCATTTTGGAAACAAGGTTGTAAATTGTTTTCCATTTTCAGAGAAAGAAAATGTAAGGCTTGTGTCATGAATCTAGGCAGGGAAATTGAACAGTGTTTTAATCTAATCTTGCTTTTAAATAATAGGGACATTTGAAAGTCTGTTTTAGGGTCCTGTCAATTAAAAAAAAGATCCCTGTATTAAAATGAGACACCGGTTGATAAAGTCCTTAAGTGGCACCTAAATGTGGGTCTCACCAGGAGATCCACCTTCGTTCTTCCACTCATTTATTTAATGCTCACTTTACTCGCAACATGGCCAGAAAATTTAACCTCTATATCCATGATTTATAAGGGCTCATCTTTGGTCCAAACACTCACTTATATGCTGAACAAAATCTCAGCATATAAAAACTACTCTCCCTAATGTGCTCATATTCCTGATGGTGACCTGCTGTGTTAGACTCACTCAGGCACGTGCGCACACACACACACAGAAAGGAGACTATTATCTAAAATAAACCATTTAAACCAAGAGACACTCTGACCTTACTTATCTGCATAGTAACTGTTCTGAACTCAGCCTCAGTGGCAATCCCACTTTTACGAAATGGAAGATGAAGATAATGTTTATAAACTGCTTCCGTTGTTTTTAATCCACTTCTTAAAATAGACATTTTCCCTTAATACAATGACTAGGAGCAGTTGCCAACTTTGGGGTTTTTTTTCTGTTTTGGTTTTTCCAGAAAAGTTGTTTTTTCACACTGACTTTTGCCCAGCTTGAGGTGGGGTTCTTAAAATGGAATCTTACTGTTCTAGATATTCCCAGGTGGCTCAGTTGTAAAGAATTCACCTGCCAATGCAGGAGATGCGGGTTTGATCCCTGGGTGGTGAAGATCCCCTGGAGGAGGAAGTGGCAACCCACTCCAGTATTCTTGCCTGGAAAATCCCATGGACAGAAGACCCTAGAAGGCTACATAGTCCCTGGGGTTGCAAAGAGTCAGACACGACTTAGCAATTGAACAAGAACAAGAACAACTGTTCCAGGATGACGTTAGATACTCCCACTACCTCTTCCCCCCTTGTTTGCACAACAAACCCACCTACCTCCACACCCTCCAGTATTTACCTCGTTGCATCCCAAGAAGCCCTGTGTCCCTTTAGACCTCTGAGGACTGAAGTCCAGCCTCTTCTGGTGGGACACCTGATATCAGATTAATTAGCAAATGGTTAGGGCAGCGCGCACCCACTGGGCTTTCTGCTGAACATATTATGCAGCAAGCAGCGCTCAGCTGTTTATTCTTCACAAAGCTCCGAGTCATCTTCCGTCCTTAGGGAGCCCCTCACCGGTCACCGGTTTTCTAAGACTGAAGCACCCAAGGATCCTGCCTCCCGGCCACAAACACTGCATTCAGTTAGAGAAGAGAAAACACGCCACACGTGCCTAGTAAAGGTAGAATTTCTTGATTAAAATGATAATAAATTTGAATGCCAGCTCTTTCCCCTAGAACAGATAGCCTAGACCTAAAGCTTAATGAATCCCCCCCACCCAATCCTTTGACTTCACAGGATCCAACAGTAGCCCACCCCATGAACTGTTGGAATCATGAAGAGGCTTAATGTGTGGAAAGATCTGAAAATTGCTTGTTTGATTATTTTTTCCTTCCCTTTGGAATTTCCTGCCCTGGAAACAAAACAGTCCATGAATTGGTCCGCTTTCACGTGCTGAGTGAACATTTAGACACGGAGGGGAATGCCCAGTTGGCCTTCCTTTGCTTAAAAAAAAAAAAAACATTGTTAATGGAAAAACATATGTCACTCTTGAATTGAAATCTGATCCCAGACAGCCAGACTTACAGTTGGAAGCTTATGAGAACTCCATTTGCTTTTTTAGCCTCAATTTTGATTTTTCAAATGTTTGTTTCTTGGTTTTAATTTTTGGTTCGGTTTGTTGTTCCAAGGCAACGCTCCAGAAGTATACTTTCATGGTTTTCCCTCCCTTTTTTCAGTTAGTAAGTAGTTTACCGATCTGTTCCCTTTTCCAAGGGCCTCCAGAATCACGCTACCCTCCCCGCGTGTGTGTGTTCTGCCTGTTGACTTCTGGGAATGTTCAGATGGCCTGGACCCTAAGCTGCCACCGCTTGCTCACTCCTCGCAGGGCCCAGCTCTCGTGAGATTCTAACGCTTCCTCCTGCGGCTTGAGTTTAAATACGGAGGAGGCAGCACTTGTCTGGGAAGGACTACAGAAGGAGGCATTGCAGGAAAAATGCCCAAGTGAAGGCGTGCTGTGGGTTGGTCATGCAGCCCTGCGGCGGTGATCAGAAGTGTGAGACATCTAGGCTTCCCGGTGAGGGTCATCTGTAGATTTGGGGTAGAGAGAACTAGTTGAATCTCAAAATTCCTTTCTGGTTCAACCCTTATTACTACATAGAAAAAGCGATTCCCTTTCCATACGGTAAAATGAGGCTTGACATGTTTATACTGAGGTCTTAACCCTTTTGATAAAAACAGCCCGAAGTCTCTGGAAGGCCAAGGGAAACCTGGGTTCAGCGGGCAGTTCTGCAGAGGAAACCACGCAACTCATTTAACCTTCCTGGCCTTGGATTCCTCACCTGTGAGGATCTAAATTTGCTTGTTATTCTGTTCACACACCCGGGCTTCCCAGGTGGCACTAGTGGTAAAGAACCCGCCTGCCAATTCAGGAGACATAAGAGACACCAATTCGACCGCTGGGTTGGGAAGATCCCCTGGAGAAGGAAATGGCAGCCTACTCCAGTATTCCTGCCTGGACAGAGGAGCCAGGTGGGCTACAGCCCATTGGGTCGCAAAGAGTCAGACATGACTGAAGTGACTTGAGGACGCTGTTCACACACCTTTGTGGTTTACCAGGAGCTGATCCTGATTTTAAGCCTCTGCCAGCCCCTGTGGCTCCCAGATGGCACTGACCGGCCGGGCGGGGAGAGCTGGCCTGGAATGTAGCCTCCAGGCCACCCCCCAAGGAACCCTCACTCCTGAGCTGAGGACCCCAGGCGCCCCTGTGCACAGGCGCCCACCCCAGCAGTCGCCGTTCTGGAGGGAGCCCTGGGTCGGCGTTCTGTCCTTCCAAGCATGTGCCGGCTCGTGCTCCTGGCTTCATTTCATGTCACCGATTCTGGTGACACTGCTGCTCTCTTTAGGAGCCCAGAGAAGAGAATGACATTAAGAAAAACACACACCGCTCAGACGAAGCAAGGTGAGAGACAGAGCCGAGGTGGTGAGCGTTTTATCATTGACCTTGCATTTTCTGACATTTAAAGACATCCATCAGGATCAGGAAGTGACCAGTCGGTGAGGTGGTCACCGACCACCTCTGCCTAACAGGATAAAGTCACATTTTAATCTGTATGTGAAAAGGTCACTCTAGTGCTGGCCCCACTGCTTTTGAGCGGTGGCAGTTTTAAAAACTCAGCCTTCATGATTGAAGAGTAAACGTTTTCTTGCTCTTTTTTTTATTAAAATTAATTATCTTAAAAAAATAGTTCCGGTGTCCCTGGGGCTCAGATGGTAAAGAATCTACTTGCAACGTGGGGGTCTCAGGTTTGATCCCTGGGTCAGAAAGATCCCCTGGAGGAGGGCACGTCCACCCACCCCAGTGTTCCTGCCTGGAGAGTCCCACGACAGAGGCTACAGTCCACGGGGTCACAAAGGGTCAGACACGACTGAGCGACAAACTCTCGACACTGCCACACGTTCACTTAGGTAGTTCTAGGATGTCTTTCTCTAAACGAGGTTGAATGGCAGTTCAGGAGATGGACACCTCAGTAACGCGGCCCTCGGGTTGACGCCGGGGCTGTGTGTCCGGTAGTGAGACGCAGTCCAAGCCGGGAGCCTTCTCCACAGGCTGCGTCCAGACAAGCCGCTTTCCCCAGGGGCGGGCGCTTCGGTCCAGAGTGGTGGGCCCAGGACTGTGCAGCAGGGGGCTTGGGGCAGGTGGGGAGCCTCCCCGTGTAGTCCTCCCAAAGGTACTGCCTCCCACCCGCAGCCGGCTCTCGGGGTCCCTCCAACGGCCGGCCCCATGCATGCCTGCTGAGTGCCCGCCAACACCCCCGGAGCACGCTGGCCGCCCCGCATGCCCCCTGCCTCTGGGGTCCTTCCCGACGCTTTCCCTGGAAAGGACCCCCCCTTTCAGGAGGAAAGCACGTCCCATCAGGTCTGAACTGTGCTTGATACTCTGTGAAAGTCATTGGGAAGTCGTGACCTCGTCTTGGGACTGGGGGGTTGGTTTGTCCAGATGTGCTTGGCTATCTCAATCTCCTTTTCACACAGGGAGCCAGGGAAGGAGCTGCGAGAATAGCCCCAAAGTTACTGACCAGCAGAGCCCACAAGCAGGAGGCCTCGCGGTGCACGGGAGGGGGATGGCGCCCGCAGTGGCCCCTACGGCCACTCTGCTGGGGTGCGCCCCAGGCCTCCCCGCTTGAGGGGAGGGGGCAGCCCTCCAGGGGCCAGAACAGGGAAGGGAGACCCTTGACAGTCCCGTGTGAGGCGCCCACCCCCACAAATCAGAAGCAGGACCACCTCCAGCAGAGACGGGGATTGTCCTAACCCGGAGTTGAGGGGTGGCCGTGGAGGGAAAATTGTTCGTGTTTTTAAAGGATTCGGAGAACATGGGCCTGACTGAGCGCTGCAGGGACAGCCGGTGCCGGGGCCCCTCCCGCCTTGTCCCTGGCTGCTCAGGCCCGGGCCGCTGAGGCTCTCCGCGCGCAGGGGACCCGGGGTGAGGAGGTCGCTGGACCACCTCTCATCAGCGCTCAAGCCTCGTCTTGAGAAACAGGCATCCTTCTCCTGTTAAAGATGCGAGGTTTCGAGCACAGCTGTCTGGCGGAACGCTTAGTCGGTCAGATCACCGTTCAGGGCGGGGCCTTGGAGAAGCGAAGCTGCTTTTTCCCTTTTATTTCACTGTTGGGGGGAGGGGCACAGCTTCGAAGAACCGGAAGCTGAGTGAACTCTGCCCACAGGTAGCGCTGAGTCATTTCAGGACCGAGGGAAACGGTGCAGAGAGCTCTGGGCAGTGGGTAATTCCTGCACACGCGGGCTCTTAGAGAAGAGCGCGGAGGGCGGGTGCCTGCGAGGCTGCCCCGGGCACAGGGGACGTGGGCAACGAGCTAAGAGGCGGGACTCGCTGCAGCCACGCGCCCCACGCGCAGGGGCTTCTGAGCTGACCCTCCGGGGCCGGGAAGCAGAGGGCAGCTTGAACCCTGCGCAGACACAGACATGTGTCCACTCGTAGCTCTTTGGTAGGGGGGTTTTTTTGTTGTTCTTTTTCGCACGTCAGTAGCATAGTTGTCAGTTGTTCCTGGGCTGTGATGCTCACCAAGTCAGCAGGGTTTGCATCTGAGACCTGTTCCTCTTCTACACGCCGTGAGGATGGAGGGGAAGGGAAGGTGGACCTTGTTCAAACCACAGCGGCACACTTCACGCCCCCAGAAGAGTGGAGAGGGCCGCTGGACACAAAAACACGCCACGCAGTCAGTGACCCTGTTTGTGAAAATACAGCTGACCGAACACAACCTGGCCATGAAGTTTACTGTGCCTTTTGCGTAACGGCATTCCGGACTCCGAGACTCCTATACCTGATGAACTTCAAGTATTGAAATAGGGTCCATGTTGGACGTCTGTGTCAAATTGACCGCAGGTGTAGTGAGCTGTGGAGGGGGTTTTTGGACAGACTTCAGTTGCAGAGGCAGTGTGAGCTGGCTGCACCCGCTGGCCTGCCTGTGGCAGGGTCTCTCTATGAGCTTCAGGAGATGACAGGAACGGGGGGTAGAAATCCCCCAGGGGTGCGGAGCTTGGATTCTGCTGCCTGAGGTCAGGGGCCCTGGCTCCTGGCCCCTTGGCCTGGAGTCTCTCTATCAGCACCCCCCTTCCACACCCCATCCAATGGTGGTCCTAAGCGGGGACTCAGATAAAGACCCCGGAGGTAGGGATCAGAACAGTTCTCCAGTGGCGCTTTGCCAACGTATCAAATGTCCAAAGCAGCATTTTCTCTTGGGCATCTAGGTGAGAGGAAATTCAGCTCCAAGATGTCGTGTGCCCTTGGACACAGAGCCTAGGCCAGGTTTTAGGGCACGCTTTCACCTGCCTGCGTCAGCTGTCGGTTCAGTTGGTTTCGAGGTGGCTTTTCAGAGCCACTGCACCCTGTGGACTGAGGGACTTGGTGGCTGCTCGGCCCTGAGGGTTCCAACAGGGATAAGCACTTCTTGAATTAATGTGATAAATAGGAGATGCTCAGAGGCCAGACACATCCCCTGGCTCACCTGTCAAACCTGATTATCTGGAAGCTTGTTCCTCCAGAGTCTTGGATTTCAAATTAGAAATATGCCTTCTGTTCCTCCCTCTAATTCCTTTCTCAAGCCTCAGTTTGTCCATTTCCCTTGGAGGGATAATCCTCTTAACCTCCATGCACGCTGTAAGAATACATTTGCTTTCATGAGAAAGAAAGTGGTTGCTTTAAAAATAGGTTGGTCAGGACTAGCATCTCTAGTTTACCTACATAAATCAAAATCTATCTTGGCACTTACCATTTCAGTCCTATGCAACAATAAGATGCAAGTTCTTTTGATTATTTTTTGTAATCAGATTTATCCATTCTAATTCATAGTGATGCTTATCGCTTTCTTCCTCCAAATTCTAACCCAGCGAAAGAGTTTGATATATTGCACTGTTGCTAGGAAGAGTGAAAGTGAAAGTTCAAGTTACTCAGTTGTGTCCAACTCTTTGCAACCCCAGGGACTATAGAGTCCGTAGAATTCTCCAGGCCAGAATACTGGAGTGGGTCGCCGTTCCCTTCTCCAAGGGATCTTCCCAACCTGGGGATTGAACCCAGGTCTCCCGCATTGCCAGCGGATTCTTTACCAGCTGAGCCACAAGGGAAGCCCTGTAGACATTAGCTATTAAGTATTTTTATCATTATTGTAAATCACCTGCTCTTGTTATGAATATTGAATGCTCAAATGTCCACCCCTTTGACATTATTTCTGAGAAGTTCATTTGTGACTCAAACAGATCATCTGAAAAGCAAAATTAGCCCCTTGTCTAAAAGTCATGATCTTCACGACCCAGATAATCATGATGGTGTGACCACTCACCTAAAGCCAGACATCCTGGAATGTGAAGTCAAGTGGGCCTTAGAAAGCATCACTATGAACAAAGCTAGTGGAGGTGATGGAATTCCAGTTGAGCTATTTCAAATCCTCAAAGGTGATGCTGTGAAAGTGCTGCACTCGATATGCCAGCAAATTTGGAAAACTCAGCAGTGGCCACAAGACTGGAAAAGGTCAGTTTTCGTTCCAATCCCAAAGAAAGGCAATGCCAAAGAATGTTCAAACTACCGCACAATTGCACTCATCTCACATGCTAGTACGGAGAAGGCAATGGCACCCCACTCCAGTACTCTTGCCTGGAAAATCCCATGGACGGAGGAGCCTGGGAGGCTGCAGTCCATGGGGTAGTGAAGAGCCAGACACGACTGAGCAACTTCACTTTCCCTTTTCACTTTCATGCATTGAAGAAGGAAATGGCAACCCACTCCAGTGTTCTTGCCTGGAGAATCCCAGGGACGGGGCAGCCTGGTGGGCTACCGTCTATGGGGTCACACAGAGTCGGACACGACTGAAGTGACTTAGCAGCACATGCTAGTAAAGTAATGCTCAAAATTCTCCAAGCCAGGCTTCAGCAATACGTGAACCGTGAACTTCCAGATGTTCAAGCTGGTTTTAGAAAAGGCAGAGGAACCAAAGATCAAATTGCCAATATCCGCTGGATCATCGAAAAAGCAAGAGAGTTCCAGAAGAACATCTATTTCTGCTTTACTGACTATGCCAAAGCCTTTGACTGTGTGGATCACAATAAACTGTGGAAAATTCTGAAAGAGATGGGAATACTAGACCATCTGACCTGTCTCTTGAGAAATCTGTATGCAGGTCAGGAAGCAACAGTTAGAACTGGACATGGAACAACAGACTGGTTCCAAATAGGAAAAGGAGTACGTCAAGCCTGTATATTGTCATCCTGCTTATTTAACTTATATGCAGAGTACATCATGAGAAACGCTGGGCTGGAAGAAACACAAGCTGGAATCAAGATTGCTGGGAGAAGTATCAATAACCTCAGATATGTGGATGACACCACCCTTATGGCAGAAAGTGAAGAAGAACTAAAGAGCCTCTTGATGAAAGTGAAAGAGGAGAGTGAAAAAGTTGGCTTAAAGCTCAACGTTCAGAAAACTAAGATCATGGCATCCGGTCCCATCACTTCATGGGAAATAGATGGGGAAACAGTGGAATCAGTGTCAGACTTTATTTTTTTGGGCTCCAAAATCACTGCTGATGGTGATTGCAGCCATGAAATTAAAAGACGCTTACTCCTTGGAAGGAAAGTTATGGCCAACCTAGATAGCATATTTAAAAGCAGAGACATTACTTTGCCAACAAAAGTCCGTCTAGTCAAGGCTATGGTTTTTCCAGTGGTCATGTATGGATGTGAGAGTTGGACGGTGAAGAAAGCTGAGAGCCGCAGAGTTGATGCTTTTGAACTGTGGTGTTGGAGAAGACTCTTGAGAGTCCCTTGGACTGCAAGGAGATCCAATCAGTCCATCCTAAAGGAGATCAATCCTGGGTGTTCACTGGAAGGACTGATGTTGAAGCTGAAACTCCAATACTTTGGCCACCTCATGCGAGGAGTTGACTCATTGGAAAAGACCCTAATGCTGGGTAGGATTGGGGGTAGGAGGAGAAGGGGACGACAGAGGATGAGATGGTTGGATGGCATCACCAACTTGATGGACATGGGTTTGGGTGGACTCCAGGAGTTGGTGATGGACAGAGAGGCCTGGCGAGCTGCAATTCATGGAGTCGCAAAGAGTCGGACATGACTGAGTGACTGAACTGAACTGAACTAAAAGTCACAAATCCTTGTAGCCAAGGAATCTGAGAATCTAGTAGAAAATGTGTAGAATTTCTCTAGAGCAGTGGTTTATTATTTTTCTTTTTAAAAAATGAAACATTTTAAGCATTTCTCAGTTTTGATTTCATTTTTGATTTCAGTATCAATAGATATAGCCCATGTGAACAAGATCGCTTGAGGGGTCTTGCAACAACTTTGCAGAGGGACTTCCCTGGTGATCCAGTGGCTAAGACTCCACGCTCCCAATGCAGAGGGCCCAGGTTCAATCCCCAGTCAGGGAACTAGATCCCATATGCCACAGCTAAGACCTGGTGCAGCCAAATACATTAATTAATTTAAAAAAAAATGACTTCGCAGAGTCCAAAGGGATTCTGAGATAAGAGGACTCTGAGAACTTCTGTCCTAAAGAACAAGAGGTTCCCAGTCCCCTTTCCCCAGATCTCTGGGCTGCAGGGAGGCAGGACAGCTCAAGCAGGCTGACCTGTGTAGATGATGCCCGCAGGCTTTTCTTGACCCACCGTCATTTAATAACACCCTCTTCCTGTCTCTCCAGGTCGGGGTCTCAGTCTTATCTGTATGTTGGAGTTACCTGGGCTATTAACAAATAAATGGCTGGCCCTACCCCTAGCGTCAGTGATGCTGTAGCTATGAGATCATGATCGTTTTTTTAATCCTTAAGTGATTCTAATGTGAAGCCAAGGTTGAGAACCCTGTTGGAGGTAGTCAGTGAGAAGGTAAGCCAGCTTGGGAACAGCGTCAGGAGGTAGCAACAACAGTTTCATTTATTTAATCATTGCTATTAAAAATCTCAGAGAAGCTACATCCATCCTTGTTATCAAAGCTAAAACACTGATTTTCCATAAAGAGGTTGAAAACAGAACAAGACCCCCCCAAATCAGCGGCAGTTTCATCATCTTGCTGCTTAGGGTTTTTTTTAAGTAGTCTGACACACATTGTCTCCGCACAGGCAGTTCTTAGCTGAACTCTCCTGCGTCACCTTTGAACTTGGCCTCATGGTCCTCCTCGCACGGGAGTGCTGACTCTGGAGGCCTCCCTGGTCCTTCTCCAGAACCGCCCTCTTATGCGTCCCCGCGGGTGCTGTCTGTGTGGATTGTCCACAGAAGCTGGATTCTCAGGCTGGTCCCCAGCCCCCTCCTGCGTTTCACTTCCACCAACCCTCCCACTGAAGGATTTGAGTATATTGAGAAAAATCCACAATTCCTTCATGTTGGGACCGTCAAAACACAATATGGATGGCCCGTTTATCACTGCAAATACCCTTAAAAATGAATAGATTGTGGTGCATTGGAAAGCCCCAACAGAGATTATTTTTAGGCTCCCAGTCTCCTCTTACCCAGAGGGGACCCAGTTTGGTTTATTTGAGTGGTCAGCATGTATCTCTCTCTATATCACTGCTTTCAACCTCATGGTAATTTGATAGTTACCACCGACAGGGTTGGAACTGTTGATCTCCGTATTACACTTGAGGATGAGTTATAAATTAAGAATGTTGCCAGCGAATGTAAATATCACCAGTTTTCAATCTGAAATAACTGAGACTCCTGTTCTCGGTTCTGAAACCATTCCTCCAAGAGGGGATGTGGGAAAGAGGTGGGGAGAGAGCCCCGTTTCGGAAGGTGGCCTCTGTCTGGCACGAGCTCCCCAGGTCAGCGTGGGAGGAGCATGTCGCTTGACTCATTTGACATCTGAGTAGCAGCCCTTTGGCCAAATCCCTCTGGCTAGTGAACCTGCTCCACTGCTGCCTGCCCCAGCCCCTCGGAAGAGCAGCTTTTACAGAAGAGGTGGGCGCAGCCTCTTTGCTGTGACCTGACCTCCAGTAGGCTGGTGTTAGCCTCGGCGATAGACAGCGGGCAAAAGTGCCCTGTTTCTATAGTTTTTAAGTCACGTCCTAGGCTATGGCTCCAGATCCTTCAAAGGCCAGGGAAGGAAGTGGGTGGTTGCTGGGTGTGTCTTGAGAACAAAACCCTCCATGCCCAATCCTCCCCAGCAGACCAGGGTGGTCCCTGCCCCTGCCCCCCAGGGAGTCTCCAGGTCCAGGCCCCCGGAGGGTGCTCTGTCGCCTGCCTTGGTTGCCCTTCAAACGTGCCGGGTTTCAGCAGCGCGTCTCTGCCGGGCGTCCCCCTTCTCAGCCCACTCGAGGCTCCTGGAGAGTCGCTCTGCAGTCTAAGCTCTGTTGTGACTCAGAGAACAGCTGAAGCAAGGACAGGAACTAAGACCAAGGACAGAAACTAGGATGCCAAGCCCCAGCGATCGCATGGAGTGTGACCCTCGAAACGCAGACACCCCAGGGGAGGGATGTGCGTACGTCTTGGTCTCGTGTCCGTGTGGGTGCTGCGGGGCGTGCGGGGGTTGGCTGGTTTAGCCTGTCCTTTCTCCTCTGACGCCGTCTTCTCGAACCCCCACCCCAACCCCGCAGGCTCCATCCATGCCACGTCAGTCGCGGCCTCCAGAGTGGAGCAGGCGCTGTCGGAAGTGGCCTCGTCCCTGCAGAGCAGCGCCCCCAAGCAGGGCCCCCTGCACCCCTGGATGACGCTGGCGCAGATCTGGCTCCACGCAGGTACCGCTCTGCCCCCAGCCCCACTCCGCCTGCCACTGTGCCCGAGGGGTCATGCGCCCTGGCGGCAGCGTTCACGCGGGAGCAGGGCCACTGGCCCCCAGACTGCCTCTGTGGGGGACCGCGGGGCGCGCTGTCCTGGACCCGGTGCTCCGGCGGTCCAGCTTCAGCTCTGAGCCTCCGTTTCCTCCTCTGCACCATGGGGTTCACTGCACCGTCTCCTAGGGTGATGAGCTCAGCGCCCCGCACACTCCAGCAGTGACATTCCAGAGACCCTGGGAGAGGGGTCGTGGTCTGGGTGACAAAGACGTCTTTCTCTAGGCCGGGGAAGGGGCGGCACTCTAGTGTCCAGGCTCCCCTCTCTGACGGCAGTCCTGGCGATCCTCAGAGAGCAGGGCAGGTACCCATGGCTGCCGGGCGCGACACTAGCCCAGAAAACAGGTGTGACCGCCCCCTCAGTTTCACATGGCTGCTTCTGCATAGCTAGGAAGTCCCCCTAAGTAAATCCAACACAGAGGCATTTTAGCCGTGAGAATCGCCCTTTAGGGAGCCAGTGATAGCGGTTGACTTGCTTGCATGTGTATAGTTCCGTGTGAAATATCACTTCCGCTTCTCAGGTTTTAGCCCTTGATCTGCAAGGCCTTCCCAGGCTTGGCTCCCGGGGTGCCCAGTGAAAGCCCAGATCTGGCTGAGGAAAGTGCTTCTTACCCACCACCCTCCGTCTGTTTAGTCCGCTTGTGCCAAGGCTAATTGTACAATGCACAACCTTGTTTGCAACCTTTGTGTGAGAAGACACAATTAGGTTTATTTACCTGTCTTGGGCATGTCCCAGAGCCAAGCTCAGCCAGCGCCTTCTGTGTTGGCACCTTTAAATGAGCCGTAACAATGCCCATAAATTAACAAATTATATTCTTCTAAGCAGACGCACAGACGAGGGGTGACTCACGGCCCTGCTCACTGTTCTCCCTGCGCAGACGCTTGCCAGCGTTCTGCCTCTTGGGGGCTCTAGACAGGCTGATGCTGAGGGCCCGGGAGCAGCAGTGAAGCCTCACTTGCGGCTTGCTTGCAGAAGAGCCCGGTCCCCAGGATAGGACACAGCGACTGTCCTCTGCAGTCACCCTCATGAGCACTGATGGCAAAAAACAGAAAGAGAAGGGGTCTCTTTAGTGTCCAGGTCTCGTGAGACTGCCTGAGCCTGCAGGGCTAGTAGAGGGGCAGAGTTGTCCTTTAAAATGGGCGTGAAGTCGAGTTCACTGTTGCTGTCTTTAATGGTACTTATTTGGCTGCGCCGGGTGTCAGCTGTGGCAGGCAATCTTTAGTTGCTTTGTGCAAACGCTCAGCTGCAGCACGTGGGGTCTAGCTCCCTGACCAGGGATCCAACCCGAGCCCGCTGCATTGGGAGCGTGGAGTCTTAACCACTGGACTGCCTGGGAAGTCCCTAAAGTTGAGTTTTTGAAGAGCCAAAGTCTGCAAAGCCAGAGGGTTGATGGTGACCCTTCCAGGCTGGAACCAGCTCCCTTGACCCCTCAGGCGCTGGCTGCCTTTCATGCTTGTGTCTCAGAAATGCTCATGACCTGCATGAGGGTCAGTGAGTCCAGGACAGCCGCGCCCGGTGGGTGCTGGCCGGTGCTGAGTTGTCCACACTTTGCTCCTCTTGGCATGACCTGCGATGACTCTTGGGAAGAAACTGTGTATCTGCTTCTGAGAGCATTGACAAACTTGGCAGCTAAGATTCCATTCAGAGTTGTCCTAGAAGTTTTATTAATCATGTGACATCCATTTCTCGTTGCCATAGCCTATAAGAGAGAATAAAGCTCTCATTGCTATTAATAGATGTAGCTTTTAACATTCTAGGAGTTGGTGGAATTGAGTTCTGGAAAGCAAATGTCGTACCTGCCGTATAAACTCCAAGCAGAATATAAATCACGCTTATATGCGTGAACAGTAGCATAAATTAGAATCTTACAGGATTGGTGCCATATTGACCCTCTCAAAGCACTGACTTTGTTTGAGTCAAGATGAGAATTGTGTCATATATTCAACCTAGTCTTTGAAGAGGTAAATTCAGAAAGAATTCATAAAACAAGCTTCCACTGAAATGTAAGGTTTTTACCATATGTGGTTTGAGCTTTACAGCTCTGGGAGGCAAAATAAAAGTGACCCACATTTTTTGAGAACGTATGGAGACCAGGGGACATCTGTGTCCGTCATCAGCTCCAGCAATGCCGCCAGATTCTGTAAACGTCGCAGGTTTCAGAGGAAGCTGGATCAAGGCCTGATACCCCAGGCCGCAGTGTTTCTGGGGACTCTGTGGCTCTCTCCTCTCCTGGCCATTTTTCTGGTGGTCCGAGTGTAGCAGGAGCTTGTGAGGCGGCCCCGGGTCTGAGAGTGGCAGGTGAGGTCAGTCCGAGGTGACCCAGACTTCCAGCCTGTTACAGAAGCAGGTCCCCGGCCGCTGGGTGTGTGTCTGAAGGGCAGAGAGGTCGTGACCGGGACCTGTGCGCCTCTGCTGCTCTGAGGGAACAGCCGCCAGCCCAGCAGGGAGCCCAGCCCAGGAGAGCAGGGACGCTCGGCCCCTGAGGGCCCCCGGCAGGGGAGACCCGCCCGGGGTGACCCGTCCTCTGGGCACTTCTGACCCAGACCTCCGGCTCCTCCCGGGACACCTGGCGGCCGACCCACGCGGGTGGTACGTGTTTGGTCACTTGGTTTGTCTGAACCTATGTGACTATTTTATCTAAGTTATGTTTGAAAAAATAATCCAAGCTCATGGTACAGTTTAAAGGGCACAAAAGACATGGAACGGAGGTGTCCCCCATGCTGAGCACCGGTCACCCCCCTCCATGGCCACCACGTGAGCGGCTGCACACCCGCCAGAGGGGTGACGCTCGCCGAGGCCACTACCTGTCACATCAGAGACTGGATCCATTGTGTGAACTGACCACCGTTTAACCGGTGATCTGCTGCCTCACGTTTAGATTACTTCTAGTATTTTGCTGTTACAGACAGTGCATCGGTAAACAGCCTGCTGTACATTGTTCTGTGTAAGTTCAGCTCAGTTCAGTCGCTCAGTCTCTGCAACCCCAAGGATTGCATGCCAGGCCTCCCTGTCCATCACCAACTCCTGGAGCATACTCAAACTCATGTCCATTGAGTCAGTGATGCCATCCAACCATCTCATCCTCTGTTGTCCCCTTCTCCTCCTGCCTTCAATCTTTCTCAACATCAGGGTCTTTTCTAGTGAGTCAGTTCTTCCCATCAGATGGCCAAAGTATTGAAGTTTCAGCTTCAGCAGCAGTCCTTCTGTGTAAGGGTAATTACTAAAAGTGGAATTGATAGATCAAAAATTACTCTTTAATTTTGGTAAACTTTGTCACATTGCCTTCCACAACTGTGCCAGTTTGCAGTCAATAAGGTATGAGGGCTTCCCTGGTGGCTCAGTGGTAAGGAATCCGCCTGCAATGCAGGAGACCTGGGTTCAATCCGTGGGTCGGGAAGATCCTCTGAAGTAGGAAATGGCAATCCACTCCAGTATTCTTGCCTAGAAAATTCCATGGACAGAGGAGCCTGGCGGGCTACAGTCCATGGGGTTGCAAAAGAGGGATTACAGTCCGTGGGGTTGGATATGACTTAGTGACTAACCAACAACAACAAGATGCAAAAGGCCGTTTTCTCACACCCTTTGTAGCACAACGAGTTAGTAGACGCCCAGCTCTTCGCCAGCCTGACGGGGAAGCAGGGTTTCAGTTGTCTGCTCATGGGTCCTGCCGGTTATTTTCTGAGATTCTGAGCATTTCTTTCTGACTTGCCTTGTGTCACATGTGCTGTATCTTCTCTCATTTAGTTTGTGTTTTAGGGTTTGTTGTTGTGATTTTTTTGCCAATTTTTTTTTACATTTACCAATCTTTTCTTTCTGCATGTGGGCATCACATGACATTTCAAAAGCAACTGCCCACTTTTATAGTCTCTTTTCCTAAAAGTTCCAAGTATCTTCCAGTGCTGTTTGTAGTATATACACCATCTTATAAAGAAGGTCAGAAGGGTTATTCCCCTCTGTTATACAGAAGGGAACCCAGGCCAGAGAGAAGCCAGCTCCTCTGTGGTCTCACGGAGAAAGGAGTCAGGAGGGCTGAATTAAAGCATGTCATGTTAGTTGCACCTCAAGACGTCTCTCTCCAGGAGTCATAGACCTGTTTCTTTAGAAGCACACGCACGTGGTCACTGGCCGTTGGAAATTCATACATTCACAGTCCAGGGCTGAACCAGGGTCTTTCTCAAACCAAGCAGCTTCTTGGTGCCCACCCTTCAGTATCCCCTTTGGGGATGGCAGCTAAAAATGACTTTGCGGTAGGTGGATCATTTCTGCTTGTTACTTACTAATAATTATAGCTTTCGCTTTGGCACCTCTCACCGTCAAAACCAACGGCTATTCTTAGATGTGCAAGATCTGATTTTCGGATTTCTGCTGGGAATGTGAAGCTGTGACCCTCTCACAAGTTCCTTGGTCTTGCTGGCCTGTCCCTTCCGCCCTGCCCCCTGCCTGCTTCCTCCTGGCCGCCTGGAGGTGCTTCGGCAGGTTCACAGGGTGAACTGTGGCCCGGCCACTGTGCCAAGACGAAGACAGCTCGCAGACGGGCGGCCTGAGGGTCCCTGCACAGGGTGTGCCGCGGGAGGGAGCCGTGGTGCCCAGGGTCTGGCTGCCCTGAAGCGAGTCTCCGTGGGTCAGCCCCGCAGACCTGCCCCTCTCCTGCCCTGGGGGGCTGGATTCCTGGTCTTCGGCCTGCAGGTGGCCAAGCACCGCGTCTGACCTTATCTCAGGGCTTTATGTGTCTTAGCTTGTTTGGTCCTTGCAATAGCCATATGTTTGGTCCTTGCAATAGCCATATAAAGAGTGAGTGTGTGTGTGTGTGTGTGTCTGTGTGTGTGTGTTGAGTTGCTCAGTCGTCTCCAACTCTTTGCAACCCCATGACTGTGACTGTAGCCCGTCAGGCTCCTCTGTCCATGGGATTCTCCAGGCAACAACACTGGAGCGTGTTGCCATTTCCTCCTTTAGGGGATTTTCCTGCCCCAGGAACTGAACCCACATCTCCTGCGTCTCCTGTATTGCCCGCGGATTCTTTACCGATGAGCCACTGGGGAAGCCCAGCCGTACGAGGTATACATACCTTCAGACCCCGCATTTTACACGTGAAACACCAGACACAGGCCTCCCATCACCCCGCTAGGCTTACATGGCTGACAAGGGGAGAAACCAGCATTCCCACCGAACCAGTGCGGCCCCAGAGCCCCGGCCCGGCCAGGGCGGCGCTCAGCCGTGAGCCCGCGCCCCGAGGCGGCTGAGGGGCAGGCCCCGGAGCGGGTCGCGGGCGGGCGTGTCTCCCTTCGCGGAGGGCACGCTTCAGGCGCGCCGGCCTCCCCGAGGCGCCGGGAGAACGAGGAGGGAGGGTCTCCTCCCCACGGGCGGCAGGCGGGACGTGGCAGGCCCGCAAGAGGCGTTTCCAGACCAGGCGCGCGGGGCGCGGGGGCGCCGGACGCCCGAGGCGCGTCTCCGGTGAAAGGGATCCTCACCTAGAGGAGCGGCTGTCGGCTGAGACGCGCGGGTGCCTCCGCTTCCCGCCACGGGCGCCTGGTCCGGGGATCAGGTGGACGTTCAAGCCTCACTTGAGATTTGGGCAGGAAACAGAAAGTCGTGAGTGGCGTCTTAAAGCCAAGGAATGTGAGGAGAAGGCCTGGGCGGGAACGCTGATGGAGAAAGGGACAGCCGGCACCCAGACCGGAAGGGACGTCCTGGGGGTCCAGTGGCTAAGACTCCACGCTCCCGATGCAGAGGCCCGGGTTCGATCCCTGGTCAGGGAACTAGACCCCACAGGCCGCACCTGAGAGCTTGTGTGCTGCAACTGGAGAGCGCTCAGGCCACAACTGGGATCCAGCGTAGCACCCCCCAAAAAAATTGGGGGAGGAGAGGAAAAGCCCAATCAGTGGCAGGGGAGTGGTCAGCAAGGTGGCGGGGGTGCTGTCCGTGCAGCCAGGGGGCTACAGAGGGGCCTGTGCGGAACCCAGGGGCTTGGGTCCCGGGCTAGACTGACGGAGACCCCGGCCCCGCCGCCATCTACCGGGACCTGCTTCCCCAGCCCTGGTGCTCTCCCTGCAAAGTGACGCCATCGTGACAGTCACGGTAACACACCAGCGTGCTCAGCAGGCAGCTGTCACTCAGGAGCTTCTAAGATAACGATTTTTACATCAGCCTTGTATTTTTTATGTATTTTTAAAGGTTATACTCCATGTATAAAATCAAATATGATAAATAATGTATACTGTATACTATATTGGGCTTCCCAGGTAATACTAGTAGTAAAGGACCCATCTGCAATGCAAGAGTGATAATGAAACCTGGGTTCGATCCCTGGGTTGGGAAGGTCCCCTGAAGGAGGGCAGGGTGACCCACTCCAGCATTCTTGCCTGGAGAATCCCATGGACAGAGGAAGCTGGTGGGCTACAGTCCAGGGGGTCACAAAGCATCGGATACGACTGAGTATGCACTCACTGTACATGTATATGTTATATTATCATAGTATATGCTATATTAATTATAATATATATTATAGTATATATATAAATTGTATGTTATAGTATGCTCCATAATATTATCAAATGTTCCCCGTAGCCCCGTGTTGTACAGTATATCCTCGTAGCTTCTTTCATCCCTAATAGTCTGTACGTCTCAGTCCCCTGCCCTCTCTGCTCTATGAAACAGTGAGTTTTCAGTGGACGTAGGAGCCAGGAGGTGATGAGAGGGTGGATAAGCAGGAGACAGGAGCCTGTGCTGGGTTTGGCATCTGGGAGTTGGTGACAAGGATACATGTGTGAGTGGAGCGCTGGGGATGGAGCCGCCCTGGGGGGGGCGGGGGGCACAGTCTTCGCAGGGAAACCCCTGAGGGGCCAAGAGGGGATACTAGGGGCCAAGGTCGGAGGTTAGGGGCTTCCCTGGCGGCCCAGAGGGTGACCCTGCACTCCCACCGCAGGGGCTATGGGCTCGATCCCTGGTCGGGGAACCAGGATTCCACACGCCGTGCAGTGCAGCCAAGGAATATAAATAAATAAAATTTAAAAAGTCGGGAGGATTTTAAAATGGCTGATGCAGAGGCATGTGGACTGCTCCCAGCAGCGTGTGACCCTTGTCATCCAGAGGGGATTTGCAAAGGCTCCAGGGATCCCTGGAGGCGGGAGCGCTGGGCCCGGAATGCAAGCGGGCGGGGGCGTCGCCTGGGCGGGGGCGGAGACTGCAGGCAGAGGCGGGCGCAGGTGGGCAGGGGCGGAGGCTGCGGGCCTGCCCTGCCGGCCGCTGCCGGCTCCTCGGGTGGTGAGTCAGGGTCAGCCCCAGGGTCAGGGCTCAGGAAGCCGCAGGGACTTAGAAAACCAGCAGGGCCAGGGACAAGGTGTGTCACAAACGCGTTGAAACACGGCCCCTAGTCTCGCTGTCGCCGATGCAAAGGGGTCGCCCTTGAGAGTGGACACAGCTGTTTGCAAATTCGGAAATAAATGTCAAATGTGCAGCAGGACCCCGACGGGGCCTCCATGAGGCCAGGACCCAGGGTGCGCTCCTCGCAGGGACGGCAGGCCCCGTTGTAGGGTCCCAGAGGAGCTCGGGGCCGGGACCCACCCATGAAAGCAGAACCCCTACCTCCTTCCCCTTCCCGAGTCCCCCAGAGCAGAAGCAATGAAGGGCCATTCCCGTGGGAGCTGATAAGGGCAGCAGCCTCCCCAGACCTGGCGACTCTGCCGGCGGTCAGGAAACGCATGGGTTCGCATGACCTCTGTCCTTGTTGGCCGTCAGGCGATCTCCACATGAAAGGGCCAATTCACGAAGGCAGGGGGGCCCGCGCGCTGCCCGGGAAGCCAGCTCCGGCGTGCCCAGCGTGTGTCCTCTCCCTGGGGAGGCAAGGTTTGGGGTGAAGGACTGGTTTGGAGGGGTCGGGGAGCCCGCAGGATCAAGGGGAAGCTGGTGCCCACGCACCTTTCCTTCCCCCGTCCCTGCCGGGGACGGCAGAAGGGGGTCTGCCGGCATCCGCACCAGGAACGGCCCTCCCGCGGGTCTCAGAGAAGCGCACCGTGGGCAGCTGGAGCCCCTCGGTGCAGGCATCTCGGTGAGAGGAGCGTCTCCCGTCTCCAGGGGACACGTGCGTCAGGCACACGGCTGGCCGGCGGGGCCCAGGCTGCTCAGCAACCACCCCCCTTGCCCGGCACCTTTGCACGGTCCTGAGCCCAAGGCAGCCCGGGGGGGCCAGTGCTCAGCCTCGCGGCTGACGCACAGAGCGGGAGCCTGGCAAGGATCCGAAGCTGATGCAGGAACAGGGACACCGGGCGCCTGGGAGCCTGCGGGTTCCTCCCGGGCCAGGTCCCCCGGCCAGGAGCGAGACTCCCCAGGCCGGCATCCTGACAAGCTCAAAAGGCCCTTGTTCCTTTCTTTCACCTGAATTTAGCCCCTGGTGAAGGGGTCCTGGCTGTGGGGTCAGGGAAGCCTGCGGGAGTGAGGGGTTCCCGGAGCCGGAGACCCTGAGGAAGGGGCCACCCCACCAGGGTTTGCCGGGGAGGCTGGTCTGGCAGCGACTGTGCGGGACAGACGGAGGGGCTGGGGGAGACAGGAGCAGGGAGGAGGCCGCGCCTCCAGGAGACGACTCCAGAGGTGCATGAGAAAAGGGAGGCGTTTTCTAGTGCTTTTCTCTTGGGTTCTTCCGTCATTCCTATTCTGTGTGTATCCGGTTCTACACAACATATTAGTATGTGTTAACTTGGAGATATGGGCACAGAAACAGCTTTCTCTGCCAGGACAGAGGGCAGTGGTCAGGGCAGGATGGGTGAGGAAGGGAAGGGGCTGCCCTGAGCTGGGAGGGGCGTCGGTGGGCCCAGAGCACGGCGGCCCCCGAGTGGGGGACGGACGGACGTGGCTGAGGCGGACGAGGAGCCTGGGGTCTCAAAGCACCGGGTCAGTCTTGGTTTATAGTCCCCAGGTGCGGTGGCTTTCGGCCCAGGGCGGGGTCGGGTGGAGCAGCCATCTGACTTCATACCCACAGATGTGTCAGCCTCCACCTACGGCCCTTGTCACGCTTGTGGGCATCAGAAGAACCCGCCGAGAGGCAGCGCCATTGCCCGCCGAGGGGCTGTGCACCTCTGCTTTGCCCATCCTTGGGCTCAGCCAGCCCTTGTTCTGTGGACGTCAGAGCTGAGGGCCACTGTCCCGGGTGGGCCCGGGGGCAGGATTCCCCAGGGGGTGGGTGTCCCCTGGGGGTGAGTGTCTCTGGGGGCAGGTGTCCCTGGGTGGGGGGTGTCCCCTGGGGGTGAGTGTCTCTGGGGGCGAGTGTCCCCCGGGGGCGGGTGTCCTTGGGGGCGGGTGTCCTCTGGGGGCAGGCCTCAGGCCCCTCTTGGTGGTGACAAGCGTCTCCTCGGAGGCCCCGCGACCATGACTGGCGTGCCCATATCAGGGGCAGGAAGGACTGTCACCCGGCTGTTGCCACTTGGGGTGGGGATGGCTCTGGGCCCTGGGCTTTCCAGACGGGCCCCTGTCAGGCTCCCTCGGGGGAGGTCAGCGTCCCAGCCGGAGCCCCAACTGTTTGCAGGGCGTCTGGGGGGCGGTGACCCGGGATGGCATCTGCCTGTGCTCTCATCCTCACAGCGGAAGTCTACATCGGCATTGGGAAGCCCGCAGAAGCCACAGCCTGCACGCAGGAAGCTGCCAACCTCTTCCCCATGTCCCACAACGTCCTCTACATGCGCGGCCAGGTGGCGGAGCTCCGCGGGAATGTGGACGAGGCCCGGCGGTGGTACGAGGAGGCCTTGTCCATCAGCCCCACCCATGTGAAGAGTATGCAGCGGCTGGTGAGTCTGGGGGCTCCCCTTGGAAGCAGCCGGCAGCTCTGGACCCTCAGCCCGTGTGCTGGTTCCGGATGCACTTGACTGGCCAGGGGGTCCGGGTGCACTATCCCTGTGGTGGTCTGTCCAGGTGGAGCTCCTCGGAGCGGGCAGCACATGGCCCCACGTGGGCGCCTGGGCTGTGTGAGGGCAGAGTCTGGGTCAGAGGCCTCAGGCCAGGCTGCCAAGCTGCCCTGGGCTCTGGGCTTGATGAACACGTTCCTGTGGCCCCGGGGTGCCATCACTGTCGTCTTGGTCTCTGCGCTGTTCGTAGCAGCCCCCTTGGGGGTGTCCACACCTCGGGAAGCCTGCAGGACAAAAGTCAGAGCACTTTACATTTTCGGGGGCCCTTACCTGGTGGGAGCCAAGACCCCAGCCTGTCCGCGAGGCCACTGGGTGGCAGGGACATCCGGGCAGAGGAGGGGGACAGCCTTCCTGAACTGCAAGGACCCAGGTAAGTCACCCCAGCCTCCTGTAAAATGAAAACATTCAGCTTGCACCCAGAGAGGCCGTGAGTTTCTCTCCAGGGCTAAGAGGAGACGGTTTGGTAATCAATAAGTAAAATGTTCTCCAGAGGGTGCCAAAGGCTCGGTTCTCCCGCCATTGCTCACAGTAACATCGCAAAGTGTAGACAGAACCGAGCAGCATCGACTGGTTTTCAACAGAAGGCCGGGGCGCCCAGCGTTAGACCATGGGACGTGTACGCTTCTGAGTCAGATCTAGGTTCCATTTCAGCCCCGTCTGTGGTCCTGGGACACCGTGGGCTGGTCACATACCCCCAGGAGCCTCGGTGATTCTGTGCCTTGAGCCGCTGCTTACCCAGTTCACTCGTGAGAACTCCGAGAAATGATCCGCACGATGAGCGCAGCAGAGCTGGCACCCAGTAGGTGCTCATTCAGCAGAAAACCGCAGACGGTCATGGTCAGTTTAAAAATAAATTGGACCGTATAATAATTACAGCTGTTTAGTTTTTCAGCTTTCCTGTATGAGCCTTTCGTAGCTCAATGCAGCTTTATAAATTATCTTATGTATTATGCAAACATTCGTTTCTTTGATTAGAAATATTACACGGCTTTTTATCTTTGTCCCACTACTTTAAAAGGAATTTGTGAAGAGCTTTTAAGATCTCCCTGCTTTGGCTGAAGTATCACAGAAGAGGTATAATCAAGGCCATGTACCCAGCTTTTTTATTAAAAAGAGGCAGCGTGTTTCCACCCTGGGGCCTATAAATTATTCAGAGAAGTATTTCTTGTTCATCCCCAAGGGGAACACATGAGACAAAGATCAAATAGGAAAATTGTACCAGGAAAGTTTTCGGTTTCACCTTTGGAGCTTGTCAAGACACCTGAGCTCCCTGACAAATGCCAGATGCTTTCCCTTCTGAAAGGAGCGGCCGCGGGCCCAGGCCAGGAGAGCTGGTGAGCAAGGGCCGGGTGATGGAGGAGCCTTGCCTGTTGGATCCAGAGCTGTGACTGAGCCTTCTCTGGCCGGGAGGCATTAGCTACCGTAGAGGTCTCACCAGTAGAAAACTGTAATAATAATAATAAACCCTTAATACATCTCAATGGGATTCCCTGGTGGCTCAGTGGTGAAGAATCCACCTGACAATGCAGACATGCGTTCCATCCCTGGGACAGGAAGATCCCCTGGGGGAGGGCATGCAACCCACTCCAGGATTCTTGCCTGGAGAATCCCATGGACAGAGGAGCCTGGTGGCAACAGTCCATGGGGTCGCAAAGAGCTGGACATGACTGAGCAACTTAACAATAACAAGATTCCTCAATGCATCCTGATACGTTCAAAAACTAGCCAGGCTGGAGGCAGGGCAGTTCCACACGCCTGCAGATTTTAGGAGTTTAGATTCTTATGGTCCGAAACTGCCCCGTGACTGTGATCATTACGGCTCTCAGAGGGTGGCTTGGCCAGCTCCTTCTTGGTGACCTTGTAAGTGATGCACGCTGGCCTGGGTCCTCTCAGACCAGCCCTAGCTAGTGTGAGCCCCGCTGCAGCCAAGGGCAGGTACCTCTCCTGCTGCCGGGTCTCCTGGTGCCCGTGGAGGGGCAGCCCCTGGAACCCAGAGCCCCCAGCCCTGAAACATCACAACCCTGTCCTTGCAACCTCCCTCCTCAGATGCACAGGAAAGTGTTCCTCTGGCTTTGGGCGCAGGAAGGGGGGAAGCTGGCCTCTGCACACACTCCGGAGGCCTGGGCGGGAGCCCCAGGTCTGTCACTCACTAGCTCTGGGACCCTAGGCAAGTTACTCACCCTCTCTGTGCCTCAGCTTCCTCCACTGCAAAAAGAAGCATAGTCTTAGACCCAGACACAAGTGAAGCATAGGAGCTGAAATCGCATGTCAAGTGGTAAGAGGTCCTGCTTCTATCCTCATGGTAACTAGACTGGTATACAACCCCTAAGTGAAGACAGGCTTCCCTGGTGGCTCTGATGTAAAGAATCCGCCTGCAATGCAGGAGACCCAGGTTCATTTCCTGGGTCGGAAAGATCCCCTGGAGAAGGGCATGGCGACTCATTCCAGTATTCTTGCCTGGGAAATCCATGGACAGTGGAGCCTGGAGGGCTACAATCCATGGGGTCGCAAAGAGTCAGACCCGACCGGGCGACTAAGCACTGGCCGTTTGGGCCTGAAAAGATCAAGAAGAAATGAAGACGAAGGGGCAGCAGGGAGACGAGAGGCTGTCTTTTCACCAGGTTACACCCCAAGGAAGGGTCAGGGCTCTAGACTTACGTGGGAGAGGAGGCGGAAACAGACGTGAGTGTCGGCACCCGCCTGACTCTCAGGGAGCAGGCTGTGCAGTGATGGGGGGACCAGGGAGGCCGGCCTGGCCAGCCAGGCCGGAGGTCAGCAGTCAAGACTAGAAGGAGTTTGAAGAACCTGAGTGGCAAAGAGGAACTGCACCCCCAAAGATCAAGGAAGGGGTTCCAAAGGAAGGAACTGCCTGCAGGCCGACTGCAGGCCATGGAAAAACCCAGAGGGCAAAAAGTGTGTCTGCGTCAGCCCTGATGCTCAGAGAGAGAGGAGAGGAGCAGAGGGGCAGTCGGAGGGAGCCATCTTGAGAGAAGGAAGCCACGTTGTGCGTCACAGAGGGGCAGTCGGAGGGAGCCATCTTGAGAGAAGGAAGCCACGTTGTGCGTCACAGAGGGGCAGTCGGAGGGGGAGCCATCTTGAGAGAAGGAAGCCACGTTGTGCGTCACAGAGGGGCAGTCGGAGGGAGCCATCTTGAGAGAAGGAAGCCACGTTGTGCGTCACAGAGGGGCAGTCGGAGGGAGCCATCTTGAGAGAAGGAAGCCATGTTGTGCGTCACAGAGGGGCAGTCGGAGGGAGCCATCTTGAGAGAAGGAAGCCATGTTGTGCGTCGCAGAGGGGCAGTCGGAGGAAGCCATCTTGAGAGAAGGAAGCCATGTTCTGCGTCATAGGTGGAGACCAGAGGCTGATGATAAACATGGAGAATGGTTCCCAGTCAGGAGCGTGAGCTTGTTCCCTGAGGAAGGGTTATTTGTTCCCTTTGAGAGCAGGTTGGTGGTGATGTGTGCCAGCCCCCTCCACCAGCCCGGCTCTGCATGACTGCAGAGAAATGCAAACATAGTAATATTGTTAAAAAAGCATTAACAACCTGGAGGCAGATGGTTTTCATTAAAGTATTAAATGCATTAAAGTTAACACAATGCATTAAAGTTAACACAGGGTCAGACTTGACAACAGAAATGTACATGAAACTCCAACGAAAATCGACAGTTTTCTAATAGTTTCAGCCTTCAGAGATGCGTTTAAATTCACATACAGCGAGAAGAAAGAAGAGAAATAATGTGTTTAATATTAATAATGAGTTAGCACAAGATAAGAGAGCTGAGTGTGGGCAGATAGTGAGGGAGCAGTGAGCTGACGGGATGAGGAATTACAGAGTCATGCTGTTGACAAGGGAGGGATTCATAGAGTGATCAGACGTTTTTTCCAGAAAATCTAAAGGCATATTTTCATTATCATTTTTGCATGAGTGTATAAATCTACATACATTTGCATGCTATGGTTCAAAAGCCTTTCAATCCCAAGACCCAAGATGAATTAATGAAACATGGAGCAACTGTTTCCATACCAGTAACACTGTGATGGGGCATCGGGGGCAGAGGAGGGAACTGAGGGCAAAGGAACAGCCTGGGTGATGCCACCCAGGCCAAGGACGGGTCGGACTCAGAACCAGGGCCACGATGACCAGAACAGGGACAGGCTCCGCAAGCAGGGCCATCTGCTTGCTGTCTGATCATGTCAGCCTGGACTCTCAAGGGCAGAATGTGAGATGAGGGGGAGAGAAAGGAACAAAGCCTTTAAGGGAGAGGTGAGTGTAGAAGGAGGCCAGGAGGGTTATGTGCAGGAGCTGATGTTGGTAAGACCAGAGGAGAAATGTTGCTGAGAAATAGACTTATCCTGGAGCACATTACCACTGCGCTCAACTGGTCAAAAAAGGTGTGAAATCAGAAGCAGATGGTGGGGCTCGCCCAGGGCTTGCTGAGGGTGGCAGGGCGGCGTGTGGGCAGACGTGCCTGTGCAGCTTTATGGAGACTTGAGCTGGAGAGGGACTGGACCAAGGGGGCCCTGCCCGCCCCCCACCACAGGAAGGAAGAGGATGGATGTGTGCCCCAGGGGCAGGGCCTCCAACTGAGGTGGACAAAGATCTCAGAGCCAATGCTGAGAGGAAGAAAATAGATGGAAAGTTCTCAGGGCCATGCCCTTGAATGTCAAAGGTCTCACAACAAGGCTGGATGCCTGTCCAGGGACAGAGGCCAGCTGTCCTTCAAAAGAGGGTAGTTGGGAGACCAAGGAGCTGGTAAATTTCTCCTGCTCTGCCATGGGAAGCAGTGAGAAAGGCCCAGTGGTGGAGCTCCCAGAGAAAGGGGAGGACAATGGGGAAAAGAGACCATTGGGGGCAGGGGCAGGCGATCCACTGTGGGCACAGGGTGAAGGCCCACCTGCCTGCCTTGGCTGGAGGGCCCCTTGATGGTGGGTTGCAGGGCAGAAAGGACCCATCAGTGAGGTGGGAAGGGATTCCTGCTCAGTGGAAAGACAGTTTGGGGATCACCATAATAAAGGGCCAGTGGAATAATAGAACAAGCTTTTTGTTTGGGCATCAAGTGTCCAGAAGTGCTGGTTGACCTCTGTGGCTGGACTGAGGCGTGAGCTCCAGGCTAAGGTTCCAGGACAAGCTGTCACTGAGGGTTTCCTCCATGATCTTACATTTTCTTTTTCTTTCTTCCTTTAAAAGTCTTTATTGAATTTGTTACAATGTTGCTTCTGCTTTATGTTTTTGGGGGGGGTTTTGGCCCTGAGACATGTGGGTGGGATCTTAGTCCCCAAGCTGGAATCAAACCCACATACCCCACACTGGAAGGCCAAGTCCAACCACTGGACGTCCAGGGAAATCCCCTGTTTTAGGCTTTCTGAAACATCAGAAATCCGCAGTGACATCGAGCGTGAGAAGTTAAGACATGGGTCGCAGTTCCATTTCAGGAGCACATGAGTCGCAGAGGCTGGCAGAGAACGGCCATGCCATCGGAAAAGTGCATTTTATTAAGAAATACCCAGGGGCACGCCCCGTTGGTGGTGGGTCTGGAAGGAGGACCCGAAAGGCAAGGTTCTGGATGGTTACTACAGCTTCAGTTGCTTTCATGGCTCTAAAGTTTGAGCCGGAAGCATCAAAACAAGGCTCACAACATCGTTCTGAAGTCAAAGCTTTCTTTTAACTGTCTAGACGCTTACAGGCTTGATTACTGAGGGAAAACATTTCATCCCATTATGCATGACGAGCCAGAAGGATGGCAGGGAGGGTTTGAATCCAGGGAAGGAGGTGAGCTCCAGCTTGCTTGAGGCAGGCAGCTTGTGCCGCTAAATTATGAAACTCTGGTGTTTTTCTTCCTCTCGCTCTTTTAAAGTGTCCATCTGTTTCATGAGATTTGGGGGAAATTGCTTGTGTCTCATATTTCATTATTTAGAAGCATGTTTTCCAGTGGATACCCCTGTTGGAGGAGAGAGGCAGCAGGAAGCTGGCAAACTTTTCAGGGTGATTCCAGAGATGGCCCTGGTAGCTCAGATGGTAAAGAATCTGCCTGCAATGCAGGAGACCCAGGTTGGATCCCCAGGTTGGGAAGATCCCCTGGAGAAGGGAATGACAACCCATTCCAGTATTCTTGCCTGGAGAATCCCATGGACAGAGGAGGCTGGCGGGCTATAGTCTGAGGGGTCGCAAAGAGTCATACATGACTAAGCGACTAACACTTTCACCAGAGATGGCAGCTGAGTCTGTGTATCTAATTTATCCATCAGTTTAGCAAGGGGAACCTGGGGCCCAGGGCACAGACAGACATGGCAGGGCTATGCATCTTTGCCTTGGAGAAACCAGTCTTAGAGAAGGGAACTCTGATCCTGTTACTCTAGACGAGACCCAGGGACAATTAAGGTAATGGAGCAGAGTGGAGATGTCCTTCCCCTTGCACACGCTCATCCTTAGAATCTGATCTCTTTCATCCAAAGTATCAGTTTCTCTCCTCGCATGGGAGGCATGATTGGGAGGGAACAAAACTCTAATGCAGCCTAGTGAGAAGGCCGTATCATCCATTCATTGTATTTCATTTACTTTCAGGATTTTAAAACTGATTTTAAACATAAGGAGGACAATTGTTTGCTTTAAAGAAAGACTAATGAAATATTTAGAGGGCCACCCTTTCTGCACGCCTGTGTGCTATTGATAGCCCTCTTTGAAAAGCGTACAGGCCTTCGTTTCTCTGCTGTCGTTCTTGGCTGTTTATCTGGGGCTCAGACTAACAGAGAGGAGAGTGCAGGGCTTCCTACCAGCTGCTGGTTCTCCAACCAGCTCCACTGCCTCCCTTTCATGGTACACACTGCTGCTGCTGCTGCGTCGCTTCAGTCGTGTCCGACTCTGTGCGACCCCATAGACGGAAGCCCACCAGGCTCCACCGTCCCTGGGATTCTCCAGGCAAGAACACTGGAGTGGGTTGCCATTTCCTTCTCCAGTGCATGAAAGGGAAAAGTGAAAGTGAAGTTGCTCAGTCGTGTCCGACTCTTCGCTACCCCATGGACTGCAGCCTACCAGGCTCCTCTGTCCATGGGATTTTCCAGGCAAGAGTACTGGAGTGGGGGGCCATTGCCTTCTCCCATGGTACACACTGCCTCTTAGCAACTCTGACAGCTTCAGGCCCTTCCGAGAACTGGGAATCCTTGGCATGAACATAATCTTCACCTCTGAAAAGAAGTTTAAAAAACCTCATCCTCCATGTCTGATGTTTATTCTTGGAAGATGCGGTGAAATAGAGAATTTCATTTTTACTGATGGGAAAGACACTGTGCTTGGTGACCTGCCCCAGGTCACATTTTAAGTTAGGAGCAGAGCCAGGACTGGAAGGTCAAGTCTGTTAAGGGTCTAGAGCTTAAACAATAGAGCAGTGCAGAGGTCAAGAGCATGGCACTGGGGCCAGCCCGCCTGGGTGCCTGCTTTATCACTTCCCGACTATATGGCCCAGTCTTTCTGTGCCTCCATTTTCTCAGCTGTACAATGGGAATACTAACAGTGACCATCCGGTGGTGTGGTTTTGCAGGTCGAGTCACGCAGGCTCTCTAAGCACTAGCTCAGGTCCACCTGCCCGTGGTGGAGGCCCCTCTGCGTCTATTTGAGGGGAGTTCTTTTCTGGGGGAGCTGACCATGGGAGTGGCTTTCCCCCTGAACCGAATTTCAGCAAGCAGAGGAGCCGAAATAAGAACATATCACGGCACATACTTGGCCACAAGCGTGGTACTTTCCTTTTCAAGTATTACTTCTGACTGTGGCTTTCAAGCCTGTCGCCCTGGTCATCCTGGCTGAAAGGGGTCAGGAAACAGCGGAGGCCTCTGCTGGCCTGACCTGTCTCAAATAGAGACAGAAGGCGTCACCTCTGCCTGGACTCAGGGGCAGCCACGCCGGGCCAGATTGGACTGATGCAGATGATGGCCCATGGCCAGGCTGTGGTGGGCCCTCAGCCTGGGGCAGAGGCTGCACAGGCACAGACTTCGGCCTGCAGGCAGGAAGGCTGGAGCCTCTCATGGAGCCGACTCGGGGGTAACTGCCACAAGGGAGCCTTTCTTCGCCCCACACCCGCCCACCCACCCTAGGTGGTGTCAGCCCCTCGACCTTCCTCCCTGGAAGCACTGGTTGAACCGACACGGAGCTGTCTGTCCACAGGTCTGTCTGCTCCTTGGGGGAGGCATCCAGCCTGGGCAGCGCAGTGGCCGTGTGGACTAGGGGGTGACCGCCGGCTTGGGGTTTGGGAAGGAGGTGGGGGACAGGTGACCGTGCCCTTCACAGGTGTCACCGCTCCCCTCTCGTGACTGAAGGCCCGGCCCAAAGCCTGGGTGCCCACTGCTAGACTCAGCAGAGCCCGTGGGAACAGGCTAGTTCTCGTCGGTCAGGTTCACAGGCTCTCTGTTGGCTCGGCCTTGGCACAAGGTAGCGTCGGCCACAAGGACAGGAAGTGACATGGGGGGTTACCGTGGAGGGGAGACGTGGAGGCCTAGGCGGGGCTAATTAATGGGACTTCCGGGCGGCGGGGTCTCAGGACGGTCGCAGGAGGATGTGCTGGGCTTCCAGGCGGGGCTCCGGGTGTGCTGGCCTGGCGGGGACCCTCAGACCTGCCATGCCCACAGGAGACCTAGTTCCGGGCCAGAGATCAAAATGGCAGCTCACAAAGAGGCCACCCATCCTTGGTCGGAGCCCTGTGCTCTCTCCCTGTTCCCTGCCAAGCTCCATGCCAGGCCCCAAGGCCTGACCCAGACCCGGGTGCTAGGAGGCTCAGGTGGTCCGCTAGGCGGTGGCGGGGGGCGTGGAGGCAGATGGTTGACACGGCGGCACCAAGGGGCTGCGCTGATTCAGGCAGCACCCCTCCCGCCACAGAGCTTCTTCAGGGGCCACTTCTCACCCACCTTCTTCCCTTGAGACCAGAGCCTCCTGGGTAACGCCCCCTAGAGACAGCCCAGCCCAGAAAGGGACAGCCTCCTGTGCACCCCGCGAGGATCACTAAGCATCGTTTTCTGTCTGAAAACAGCGGACACCCAGACCCCACCCCCGGGCCAAGTGAACTCTCCTGTGGAGTTTCTGTGGGTCAGCCCCCGGCCTCTCTCCCCAAGGACACTCCCTGGTCTCCTGATGGTGACTCAGCCCTTCCTACTGGCTCCCCCCACAGACCGTGGGCCTGGTGTCCCATTCCCGGGGAGACCACCTCTGCTCTTGGTCCCAGACTGAGGGAGATTCTTCTTTGACCTCCGACCCCCACCCCCATACCCAGTTGGAAGCAGCTTCCTTATTTCCACAGCACGACAGTATCTTCCTTGCTCTCACAGCTCCCTTAGAGGGTGGCTCCTCTGGGGAAGGGAAGGGAAGACCAAGTTGCCCTAACTGGGTTTGCAGAGTGCCTGCTTTTGGGCTTCCCAGGTGGTGCTAGAGGTAAAGAACCCACCTGCCAATGCAGGAGGCTTAAGAGACCTGGGTTCGATCCCTGGGTGGGGAAGATCCCCTGGAGGAGGAAATGGCCACCCACCCCGATATTCTTGCCTGGAGAATCCCATGGACAGAGGAGCCTGGCGGGCTACAGTCCATGGGGTTGCAGAGTCGGACACAACTGAAGTGCCCTAGCACGCACCCATCTCTGGGTGGGAGGTGACAGCAGTGGCAGAAACAGAGCAGGTCTGCTGAAGCGGGTGGGGGGCGTGGGTAAACCCAAGGGAGAGTGCGTTTGAGGGAGTGGGGGAGGGTACTGGAAATGACCTAGGGGAAGAAGCAGGTAACTGAGAGGTTTTTATGGTGCCAGCTACATCTTCACTTCCTTTTGGAGCTGTGTCCTTTAGCTTAGAGCATTTTCAGCTCGCTGGGCATGTGTGTCCTCACTGGAGCGAAAAGTGTGTTGCCCGGGACTCTGGAACTTGGGCTGTGCATCCGCACAACCTCTGTATGGCCTGTGGCCTTGTTCTCGCCACCTCCCCACCCCCTCACCCCCCCACCCCCCCCCACCCCCCGCCCAGGCATCCTCCCAACCCCAACAGTCTCATTTGGTGCAGGCATCGTCTCTGCAGACATTTTCTGCTTCATTATTGGGTCCTTCCTCCCACTGCAGCATTTTCTGGGTGCTGGCCAGGGCTCCATGGCTTCAGGCCACCCCTGATTTCACTGAGGACTGAAGTCATAGACCCAGAAGCAACACAGACCCAGGGCAGGCTCTGAAATGCAAGCCGTGTCACCAGGTGCTCCTTTGCAGCAACTTAAGGGAACAAAAGGAAATAATTCTATGTTTATTTCTATTTTCTGTGCTGTACTCTTGTTGTTCAGTCACTCATTCGTGTCCGACTCTTTGCAACCCCACGGACGGCAGCACGCCAGGCCTCCCTGTCCTTCACCATCTCCTGGAGTCCACCCAAACTCATGTCCATTGAGTCGGTGATGCCATCCAGCCATCTCATCCTCTGTCGTCCCCTTCTCCTCCTGCCTTCAATCTTTCCCAGCACCAGGGTCTTTTGTTTATTTCTATTTTCTATTTTGTGCTCTTAGATGACTAATTACAGGCAGTGTGGTTCAGTGTCTCATTAGTAATGATGATCTAAAATTATTTAAAATCTGACGTAGCCGACGCAAACCACTCATTCCTAGAAATTCCGCTCCACTCTCCAGGACAATTTGACATTTCGCTTCCACCACTGTTCTTGCTCCCTAGCTTGGATCAGTAATTTGGTCCGGATTTGTTTCATTTACCAGGGTCGTCCTGTGTTCTAGATGCTGGTTCTTAATTTCCTCCTTATTTCAGGCCTCCCTGGATTTCAGCCCTGCTGTTTTCTTGGCTTCCTGAGCATCTTCCCCCCCACTGCCCACCTCTGAACTCAGCCGGAGGACGTGGCGAGGCGGCCCCCATTTCCTCCCGGGGGCATTTGGGGCCACCTGGGCTGGCCGCCTCCAGCCTGTCTGATGTTTAAATTGCCCCCCATCGTCTGGTGCTGGTTTCAAAGATGCCCCCCCACTAGTGCTTCTGGACTTTCTGTCTAGGCCATGTCTTCCCTGGTGTGGTCTGGACCTTCTGACAGTCTGAACTGAAAACTCTTTAGCCCAAAGGCCTAGGGGGGACCTCCCACTAGAAGTTCCCCCAGAGACTGCTTCTGGTTTTTCTTCACCGATATCAAGGATGAGGGGCCAGAGTGGACGGGTGGCAGATGAAAGTGTTTGGACCTGGAACTCCCTGGAGAGTGGAGGGCACTCCGGGGTTTACAGCGCCCATGGGATTCCTTAATCCAAGCAAGTCCTTTTACAGATGGGGACGCTGAGGCAGATGGGAGGGACAGCGCTGAGTGGCAGGATCCCCCCCCACCTCCCCCAGAAATCCAGATTCCATCACTTTTGAAGATTTCATGCCCATGGCACTAGTGGTAAAGGACCCATGTGGCAATGCAGGAGACATAAGAGATGCGGGCTCGCTCCCTGGGTCGGGAAGATCCCCTGGAGGAGGGCATGGCAACCCACTCCAGTATTCTTACCTGGAGAATCCCATGCACAGAGGAGCCTGGCGTGCTTATAGTCCATGGGGTCACAAAGAGTTGGACGCAACTGAAGCTCCTAAGCACTTTGCTCATCTATTAAATGGGTTACTAGCACTTGCCTTCCTGGGCTAGGGTGGGGGTGAAATGGATCAGCTTTCTAAACTCCTGCACGGTGACCCTGGCCCCAGAGAACTCAGCCCTTTGTTCTGGTGGGAGGAGAGGATTTCTCACCACCTTTTAGGAGTTGAAGGGCATGACCCTGTCTTCTGTAACTGTCTCCTTCCTCTTTTGCTCCCACATGGTGTGAAGCCTCTATCTCTTCTCCTGCCTCTCAGCTCGCCCGGAGATGTCTCCCTCCCGTGGAGCCTCCCTGCTCACAGCTGCCCGAGCCCTGGAAATGCCTAGATCCACACTCTTCAGCACTGATTTGGGAGTCTGGGTGTGTGCAGGAACGTCTCTGGGTCTGTCTTTGGCATCCCTTCTGTTGCCAAGGGGGTAGGGTGGGGATGAGGGATTTTTAGTCCAGGCTTTCGTCTGCCACCCTTCCACTCTGGTGGACACTGATATTGGTGAAGAAGAGCCAGAAGCAGAACCTGGGGGAAACTTCTAGCCCAATGTCCTCCCTAGGTCTTTGGGCTAATCGCTTAGAAGGAAGGAATGCCACACGCATCAGTGATGAAATGCCAAGGATCCCCGGGTTCCCAACTCTCAGGCTCTGGGAAGGTGGAGACTGGGAGCCTGCTCAGGGGCCGGTCATCGCAGACCCTGCTGTTAGAGACCTGCTGCCTGGGGCACGGTGTGGGTGCCCAGGGGCTCCAGGCTGAGGTGCTGGGTGGGAAGGCTGCCGGGGCCTCCTGAGGCTTCAGCAGCCTCCTGGGGAAAGCGCCACCCGACCCGACTAGCCGTCGGATCGAGGCCTCAGTCTTCAGAAAGCTCTGGGAGCTCAGGGACACCCTGTGGGAGCTCTGCTAGCTCGACAGCCCCCCGCCTTGGTTCCTGGGACCCCAGCCCTGCCGCTCGCTCCCCGGTTCCTCTGCCCCGTTCATTCCTGCCAGGTCGCTGGCGGTCACGTGGGCCCCTCTCTCCCCTTCCTCAGCTGCTTGGTGTTTACAGAACACCGGTCTCTTAAGATACACCTCTGCAGGTATAATTTCCTTCCAAGCCTTTCAGAACATCCCTGAGTCCTCCAGAAGGCCTGTGCAGCAGGAGAGGACGGGGAACGTGAGCCCCTGCTCTGTGTCAGCGCTGCCTCTAACTGCAGCTAGACCCCTGGTGTCTGACAGTGAACGTGGCCTTGGCTCTCCGGAGAAACGCGCACCGTCCCTTCTCCATGTCTCCTGGAGACCTGAGTCTCTTGCCAGGTGTCAGCCTCCCCAGGGAGGGCGGGTGACCCAAGCTGATGATCAGAGGGCCAGTCTCTGCAAGGAAGCTTGGGACCCGGCCTTGCCAGGAGGGCCGTCTCGAAGAGACCCGTGATTGAAATGCCAGCCGACGTCCTTCCAGACGAAGCAGAAACTGCCTGCCTGGCCCCGCAGGGGAGCCCGTGGGTACAAGGCTGTGTCTTTCTTCATAAACAGAAGTGCAAAGCAGGCCTGTGGCGGAAAGCAGCCCCCCTTAGGGACCAGAGTCCCCGCAGGTTCCCTCTGATCCCCCGTGTCAGGGCTGCAGGCATCTGGGCAGATGCAGGAGGCTGGAACCAAAGTGCCAGCAAGCCGTCCCCGTGGGGATCTCTCGGAACAAACCAGAAGCAAACTCTGCTTCTTCCTAAAGACAAACGTGCATTTTTCCAGGCCTGTCAAAGCCAGGCAGGTCAATGGAGTTATAATTGGCTCTCTAATTAGAACTCCCACACGCTGTTAGATCTCTCTACCTGCCGCCTGCCGGGTGTCTCACGCAGAGGGGACGGATCAGCTTCTGCCTTTGGAACGATTGCTGCTGCAACCCCGTTCCTCCTGCTGACCCCACCCCTGCCCAGCGCCCACCATGGCTACAGCAGGAGACTGCCCGGCTCACAGGGACGCCGGCTTTAGGGGGCAGGCTTAGGAGGCCAGGTGCCCAGGGAGCCTTTGGAGGCTGAGGGGAGGAGACAGAGGTGCGGGGGCGTTCCGAGGGCATTTCACCGACACCCTCAGCTTGGCCAGGGCTTCCCCGGGGGCTCGGTGGTGAACCCGCCTGCAATGCAGGAGACAGAAGTTCAATCCCCAGGTCAGAGAGATGCTCTGGAGAAGGGAATGGCAACCCCCTCCAGTGTTCTTTCCCGGAGAGTCCCATGGACAGAGGAGCCTGGCGGGCTGCAGTCCACGGGGTCACAGAGAATGACACACCTGAAGTGACTTAGCACAAGCTTTGTCGAGTCAGATCGCCTGACGGTGGGAGAAGACAGGCCGCTTCTCCTCTTCTGCCCTCAGCCCTGGTGACAGCAGCATCCTGGGGCTGACCCGCCCCTGCCCACAGGACAGCGAGCTCCGGCCCTGCAGTGGGCAAGTCTCCCGGCCCCAGCGCGGCCCTTTCCTGGGGCCCTTGGGGCTCCTGCTGTCAGAGGACATGGAGGTGCCCTCAGTGCCGGGGGCCGTGCCACCCCCCTGCTTCGCAGCCTCGCCTGCAGAGATGTCCTGTGAACTCAGCCCCGGAGTGGGTGTTCATACCACGGAAAGGGGCGAATGCTGTGAACAGGGCGTTTTCCTTCTGGAGAGCCAGTCTGCTGCACACCGTGGCCTCGGGTCAGACAGTTTAGGAGGCAGGGGACAGGGGACAGGGGAGCAGGGGACAGCCGCAAGGCAGAGCCCCCGGGGACGGGCGGCCGTGCTGGGGGAGCGACGTGGCGGGATCACCTGGCCCCTCTGTGTGGAGACGGCCGGGAGGGGAGGCTTGGGGGTACACGCAGTGCCGTCGATGGGGGGCGGGGGGTGGGAGCCGGGGTGGTTGGCAGTGCGCACCCTTTAGAGCCAAGAAGACCCACGTTTGCATTCTAGCTCTGCTTTATCCACTGGCCACTCCTGCGACCCTGGATGGCAGCGTGGCCTCTGTCCTGCAGAAAAGAGAACCCCATTCTCACAAGGCTGCCGGGCGGCTGTTAGGTTTCTGCCCCTTCCTTTGGCTCCAGGAAGCGGCTGCAAGAACCGCACGGCATGCCCAGGCCTCTGGGGCCCGGCGAGGTGGGTGTTGGGTGTCCTGGGGCCCTTGCCCTCTGGGAGACGGGTAGGGCTCACTTCTCAGCAAAGCCCCCCAGATAGAGAGCGGGGGTCCCCGAGTGGGCTACAGGGTACTGAGACCAGACCCCCTCTCCTTGGGCGGCGGAGCCGAGGGCAGGTCCCCCTGCCTGCGAGTGGCGGCCTCCGGGGACCAGTGAGTCTTCCCTTCCCTGAGTCCACGCGCACGTCATGTGGCCTGACCACAGGCGCGGTTTGCAGCGGCTGCCCCTGACGCCTCTGACCTCCCTCCATCCAGGTGAACCATCCACCCTCGGGGTCCGCTGGGGAGTTCCCCATACGGGCTCGTGGCCTGCAGACTTCAAGGCACTGGCATCGAAGTGCATGGAAGGGCAGGTGGCCAGCACCTCAGCTCAGCCCCGAAGGCCTCTCTGCAGGGGACGGCCACGTCCCTGACCCTTCCCACCGGGAACGGGGGAGTTTTGAGGAAATGACGCTGCTGGCTCTGTCTCTGAGGCGGTCAGCGTGAGGCCTCGGCGTATGGGGGTGAGGAGGCCAGGCCATCCGTTCCACGGGCTCTGCAGCCCGAGGGTCTGATAGCAGCTGCTCCGCGTCCACTGCCGAGCCAGCCCTGAGGGCAAGCGGGGGCCTGGGAGGGCGGACGTAACAGGGGCCCCCGCATCCCAGCAAACGGGCGGTGGGACCTTCCCCCTGGAGCCCCCACCCGCAGCCCCAGAGCCCCCGCCCGCCTTTCTGCCTGGACTCTGTGCTGAGTCCTCCTGTTTGTGGAAAAAGAATTTTCCAGGGTTTATCAATTCCTGTTCTCCCTTCGTCAGAAAGGGTCTTATCACTTCTGTTTGTTCCTGTGGAAAAGTGGAAAAATAGTTCATGCCCAGCGCTTGGCGGGGATGGGCAGCCACTGGCCAGGATGACCACGTCCCCCGACAGGTAGGGAATCGGCGCCCTCGCGTCCAGGCGGGCAGCGTGCCCCCTCCAGGGGGGCCTCGGCTGGCGGCCCCACAGGACTGCCTGGAAATCACTGGGCCTTGGGCATCAAGGCCTGTCACGCCGCTGGTGTCCGTCCTGAGGCTCTGACAGAGCCTGCAGGGCCGGGACTGCGGGGCACGCCCTCCCTGCCCTGCCGCTCCCAGACGTACGTGCAGGGTGCCAGCCCTCCTCAGGGAGCAGGTGACGGAGCCGGGGCGTGATGCCCACACCCAGTGTCCACTGAGCACCAGGGGCCCGGGCTGCCCTGCAGACGAGCGGCGTTTACTGAGTGCCCACTGGGTCCCAGGGCACATAGGTCCCTGGGGACTGAGACGGGCGTCCCCAGGGTCTCCCAGACTCAGACAGAGACCCCTTCTCTCTCCCACCCACGCTGGGCCTCACGGTGGAAGGGACCATGCCTCCGGGGCCGCGCTCCTGCTTGTGTCTGTCTTACTGCTGGAGGGCCTCCCCCCAGGAGGGCCTCCCCGCCAGGCAGCCCTTCCTGGCCCGCCATGGGGGCTCTGCCCTGCTGACGGCAGGAAAGAGGCCGCCCTGCCGTGTTTTCTGCTTGTTTCTCCAATTAAAGTTTAAGCCCTGAAAGAACAGATACGCACCAGGTATGTAGCTCAGTTCAGTCAGTTCAGTTGCTCAGTCATGTCTGACTCTGTGCGACCCCATGGACTGCAGCACGCCAGGCCTCCCTGTCCATCACCAACTCCCGGAGTTTACTCAAACTCATGTCCATCGAGTCGGTGATGCCATCCAACTATCTCATCCTCTGTCGTCCCCTTCTCCTCCCGCCTTCAATCTTTCCCAGCATCAGGGTCTGTTCAAATGAGTCAGCTCTTCACGTCAGGCGGCCAAAGTATTGGAGTTTCAGCTTCAGCATCAGTCCTTCCAATGAACACCCAGAACCGATCTCCTTTAGGATGGACTGGTTGGATCTCCTTGCAGTCCAAGGGACTCTCAAGAGTCTTCTCCAACACCACAGTTCAAAAGCATCAATTCTCGGTGCTCAGCTTTCTTTATGGTCCAGCTCTCATATCCATACATGACCACTGGATAAACCAGAGCCTTGACTAGACGAACCTTTGTTATCAAAGTAATGTCTCTGCTTTTTAACATGCTGTCTAGGTTGGTCATAGCTTTTCTTCCAAGGAGCAAGCATCTTTGAATTTCATGGCTGCAGTCACCATCTGCAGTGATTTTGGAGCCCAAGGAAAGAAAGTCTGTCACTGTTTCCATTGTTTCCCCATCTATTTGCCATGAAGTTTTGGGACCGGATGCCATGATCTTCATTTTTTGAATGTTGAGTTTTAAGCCAACTTTTTCACTCTCCTCTTTCACTTTCATCAAGAGGCTCTTTAGTTCTTCGCTGGTATGTAGCTGATGCTCCAAAAAATACTTGTTGGGTGGAAAATTTGACCAAACCCTAGAATTTTCACCTGGAGATCACCTCCTCCACCCCTTCGTTTCCTAGGTCAGGAAAGAGGCTAGAGAGAAGGTTCTGCCTAAGTTGGACAGCTGGTGGTGGACGGCAGAGCTGGCCTGAGAAGACCTGCCCTCTACCACTGTGACGCTTCCCGGCCCAGGGGAGGCCAGGACTCCTTGCTGGAAGTAACAGGACAGGTTTTTGTTTTCATTGTGTTGGTGATAAATGTTCAGACCCAAGTGCAGTGATGCTTCAACGGCGTGACCCCCCCACCCTGTCTTAGGACAGGTTGAGATAGGGGCCTGACGGGGTGTGTCAGGGTTGTGGGGAAGGGGTCCTGGCCTGGGACTGCAGGATGAGGCTGGGGTCTCTAGGGCCCCCCGCCCTCGGCTTCTCCCAGGAAGCCTGTCAGCTTAGCAGTGCAGTCTGTGTGTGTGTTAGTCACCGTGTACAACTCTTTGCCACCCCATGGACCGTAGCCTGCCAGGCTCCTCCGTCCATGGGATTCTCTAGGCAAGGATACTGGAGCGGGTTGCCATTTCCTTCTCCAGGGTATCGAGCATGGGGAGCTGGGCGAGCGCCCCGGAAGGCACTGCCTGGGGCGGAGGTCCCCGCAGCTGGGCTCTCCTGAGGGCTGGCAGAGGCGCTGAGGTCATTTCCGGGGCCCCCCCGAGGGCTGACGGAAGCGCTGAGGTCCTTCTCAGTCGCAGCAACAGGGCATGCGATTGCAGTGGTAAAGCGAGGGCAGTGAGTCTGGGGATGGTCTGGAAGGTGACTGAGAGCTTTCTTGGGCCTCAGAGTGAGGAGAACACCCAGCATCCGCACGTTCTCTGGGGACCCCAGGACCCCCCCCGCCCGCCTTCGTCCCTGCCAGCCCTCCACCCCAGCCTGAGCTGCACGGGCCGCCCCGAGCTGCCTTCTGGAGGATGCCCCTTGGTATCGCGTGGGGCCGGCTCGATCTGACATGTCTTCAATTAGGTCAGTGCGTCACGCTGAGCTTTGGTGATGTTGATGCTGGTGCTTCTGAGTGCGAGCTCGTTGAATTTATGAGTCCTTGTCTCAGGCTGCAGCCGATGGCGAGATTGCCTGGCTGGACCCAGGATTTCCCATCACCTCTGGGGGTCCCGCCTGGCCTCTGAGGGTCCCGCTGGATGCAGTGCGGGACACCCAGACCTCGGGACACAGATAAAAGTAATTCAAGTCCCGGGGCTGGGGGTGGGGGCAGGACTGAGGGTAAAGAGACACAGCAGCCCCCTGCCGCCTTTACGCTGGTTTTCAGGGAGGAAGCTGACGCCTCCTGCATCTTTCTAGCACAGAAGTCAGAGAGGCTCTCAGACCTCCTGATGGAGAGGTGATGTCACGCTTCCATCACTGAGGCCGGCTCTCCGTCTCTCCTGAAGCGGGGTTGCAGTGGGCGCTGGGGAGACTGGCGAGGGCTTGGGGCACGCCGTGTCTGACTCACAGTGCAATCATTTCTTCCAGCAAAGCTTGCGGATGGGAGGGTTGTTGAGAGGTAACCCTGGCCCCAGTGGTGCCAGGGTTACGTCACAGGGAAGGGAGCTGGGCCCCCCATCCCCCCACCTACCTCCTCTCCGCTGTCGCACAGCGTCACTCCGTCCCCTTACCCATCTCTCCATCCATCCAACAGATGTTGACCGAGGCCCTCGGGGGTGCCTGGGCTGCCCTGGGTACCGCACAGGCAGAGGCGAATCGGACGGTCCCTGATCTGACAGAGCCCCGGCAGGGGGCAGCAGGGGCAGCAGGGACAGGCCATCCGGCCGCTGGCGTCTGGGAGCCCCTGCCCCGTGGTCATTAGTGGGAGCAGCGATGCTCAGAATCGTTGACCAAGGGGACAGTTCAGCGAAGGCTTATCGCACTGAGCCCTCACAGGCCTCACGCAGGCCTCGCTGCCCTCCCGCGTCTCAGTCCTGGTCCCCATTACAGAGGCAGAGCCCTGGAACCTGAGCAAGTCGCCTGAGTCCATGGTGGAGCTGGGACTCGCGGGAGTGCTGGGGAGCCGGGGGCCCGCGCTGTGACCTGCCTCCACCCTCTGGGGGCTCCACACTGTCTGCCGCTGCCGCTGGGTCCCCCAGCTCAGGAGCCCCCAGCAGTGGTCAGTGTCTGGACACCCCAGGGCACCCCCCTGAGGCACATCCCCAGCCAGGGCCGCGGCCAGCTCAGCAGCTCTGTCTTTGTCTGAAGGGTGCCTAGCTGAGACAGCGCTGCCACGCACAGCCCGGGGTCCTGACACACGGGTTCCACCGGGAGCCTTCGCTGTCTCTGTGCGAAGCCTTAGATGCGCAGGCTTGCCGCAGATGGTCCCAGGTCGTCAGCCCCGATCCAGGCGGGGCCCTGGCTCCCGGGGGCCAGGGGAATGCTTCCCTGTCCCCAGCGCATAACACGGCAGGGATCTGCCTGGACATTTCCCTCCCTCTGTCCTTGCACCCCCAGGGGCACAAGCACGGTCACGCCCTTGAGCCCGGCAGAGCACTGGCTTGGCACTTGGGCAGAGCCCTGCAGTGATATCTAAAGTCTCCAAGAGGCAGGACTCCTTTCCTTGCGGCCTGCTTCCAACGCAGGGGGACCATTGTGATCCCTGGTCAGGGGACGAAGATCCCACAGGCCTCATGGCATAGCCAAAAAAAGGAAAAATAAATACATTTTTTAAATTAAAAAAAAAATCTCCAAGGGACTTTTGTCCTGGGAATGGACAGAGGCGTTTCCCAGAGCCAGGGCCCCTGCCTGGCGCCCCCGCAAGCAGCAAGGGACGCCCTGGGCGGCAGTCTCGACACACACATAAAAGATGTGAATGAGGAAGATGCTGATTGTCCTCAAACCCGCCAAGTCCATTTTGTCTCCTTTGAAAGAACAGGTTTAATTTAATCCCTCACTTTCAGTGTGGTGCCTCACCAAGGTCTTATTTGTACAAAACACCTGATTATAATAATTGCAAGCTTAGCAAGCTGTGTTCATTTGCGCCTGAAGAGAGGGACTAAGAGTCGCCTCCTCCGGGCTCCTGTCTGCTTGGGAGGCCGGCCCCAGCGGGCCCCCATCTCTGGTGGCCCTGGAATCGGCACGGCTGGCAGAGGCACAGGCCGTTTGCATGTCTCCCCTCAGAGGAGGAGCTGGGGCCCAGCTGCGGCAACCGCATCTCAGCTCCCCACTTATCCCGGCAGAGGCGTCTCGGGCAGGAGCCGGCCTGTCCACCGCAGCCCTGGTGCGCAGACAGTGGGGGTGAAGTGCAGTCTTCCGGCGGCTGAGGCAGAGCCCGGTGCCGGGCACACAGCTTGGTCACGCTGGGGTTCTCACCGGGTCCCCAGCTTTGAGAGCAGGACAGCTTCTGGCCCACATCTGTGTCCCTAGTGCATGGCTGGGGTTTGGGCAGTCACTCAGTGAGTCTTTGTGATTTTAATGGGGGCAGGGGTTGCTTGTTCAGGTAATGAAATATGTCCTTCATCGAATTCTCTGTCTCCTGCTCGGCTGAGGGCTGGAGGTGGGAGCTTTATGCCACTGGGTCAGTCAGTCACTTCAGTCGCTCAGTTGTGTCCAACTGTGTGATCCCATGGACTGCAGCACACCAGGCCTCCCTGTCCATCACCAACTCCCAGAGTCCACTCAAACTCATGTCCATCTAGTCGGTGATGCCATCCAACCATCTCATCCTCTGTCGTCCCCTTCTCCTCCTGCCTTCAGTCTTTCCCTGCATCAGGGTCTTTTCAAATGAGTCAGCTCTTTGCATCAGGTGGCCAAAGTATTGGAGTTTCAGCTTCAGCATCAGTCCTTCCAACGAATATTCAGGACTGATCTCCTTTAGGATGGACTGGTTGGATCTCCTTGCAGTCCAAGGGACTCTCAAGAGTCTTTTTCAACACTACAGTTCAAAAGCATCAATTCTTTGGGGCCCAGCTTTCTTTATGGTCCAACTCTCATATCCATACATGACTACTGGAAAAACCATAGCTTTGACTAGACAGACATTTGTTGGTAAAGTATAATGTCTCTGCTTTTTAATATGCCGCTGGGTAGAGCTGCCTAACAGCTTCCCAGGCGGTGCCAGTGGTAAAGAACCCACCTGCCAATGCAGAAGACATGAGAGACGTGGGTTTGATCCCTCAGTCAGAAAGATCCCCTGGAGGAGGGCCTGGCAATCCACTGCAGAATCCTTGCCTGGAGAGTCCCATAGAGGAGCCTGACAGGCTACAGTCCATAGGGTCGCAAAGAGTCAGACATGACTGAAGTGACTTAGCACGCACGCGCATGTCCGCGCACGTGCGCGCGCACACACACACACACACATACACGCACAGTGCTGCCTAAGGGGGCGGTATGGCCTGGACTTTTGACAGATCAGCCTGGATGAGCCAAGAGGCCTGTTCTGGGAGCAAGCAGGGCCTGGCTGGTGTTGAGCACAGCGGAGTGCCAGCCTCAGGGGTGAGGCCTTGATCTTCGGAGAAGAGAGGAAGTGGGACCTGAAGAATGAAGGGGGCGTCAGGGCACAAGGGCACATGGAAGGCCCTCACCGTGCAGCAGAGGGGCTCCGGAGGCGCGTCGGTCCCGATGGCCAGGCGTGTCCAGGTGCCAGCCCACCTCTGGCCAACCTGCCAGCAATGCTGGCCCCTGGCAACGACTCAGCCCCCAGGCGGAGCTTGCTCTGGTTGGTCTCATCATGTGCCTGATTTCTGAGCTGCCCTTGGCTCACTGGGTGACCGGGGAGAGGCCGATTTTTCATTCCCTCGCCAAGCGTGAGCTGGCGGCCACTGGCAAGTCTGTGATGCCTCCCCGAGCTGCCCCGGCTTTAGGAATTGATTCCACTAAACAGATTGCTCAGGAAGCTTCAAGGTCATCTGGAAATGGGAGCCTGTTCCTACGTTTGAAATATAAGTCCAGGAATGGGCTGGAAATTCCCAAGCCAGTAAGAACTCTAGAGAATCACAAGGCCCTTAGCTGGCCAGCCCTGAGGACAGTGAGTCGGATTAGCTCACGGCTGGTTCCTGCAGGCATTTTGGGAGGGGTGCCCTTGCCCCTGCCACATGCCCCTGGGGCCCCCAAGGTCCAGCAGCCTGCCACTTTTGAAACAAAATTCCTGGCTAGGGGACTGGTGGCCTTGTCCCCACTGCAGCAGGGTGGGGTCAGAGCGTTGCTTCTGGGAGCAGTCACCTCCAGGCCCCGCTGGACCAAGGTCCCGGTGCTCCTGAGTCTGGGGTCCCGGTGCTCCTGAGTCTCATCTCATGGGTCTGCTTTCTGGCTAACGGGACCCCCAGTCCTTCAGTGTCTGCAGCCACCCCAAGCCTCAAGATCACCGCCGACCTGTGGCCCCTGGAGAGAGGCAAGGAGCCCCCCGGTCCTTGAGCGAATACGCAGGGTGCTCCTGAACAGCAGAGAAAGGGGAGAAAGGCTGTGCCCTGGGGGGGAGCCACCCCCATCGCAGCTGCGGGAAGGAGGGGCTGGGAGGGACACAGCACAGCGGGCGCCGCTCTGCTCAGATGGAACTGGGTTGGTGCCCGAGGGCCAGTCTCTCAAAGTGCCAGCGGCAGCAGAGAGCGCTGAGAAGCCGAGGTGGGAGGACAGGACCGGGGCCTCAGGCCGGCCTGCAGGCTCCTTGTTCCTGGGCCCTGGAACCTTGGACGAGACACTGGGCCTTTCTGAGCCTGTCGTGCAGTGCTGTGCTTGCATGCTCAGTCGTGTCCGACTCTTTGTGACCCCATGGACTGTAGCCCACCAGGCTCCTCTGTCCATGGAATTCTCCATGCAAGAATACTGGAGTGGGTTCCCTTTCCCTTCTCCAGGGGATCTTCCCAACCCAGGTCAAACCCAGGTCTCCCTCACTGCAGGCTGACTCTTTACTGTCTGAGCCCCCAAGAAGGCCCCTGTGACATCATTAGATATGATGTTACTAAGAAAGGAAACACATGCTGTTTTCCTTGCAGTTTTCCCCTCTGAGAGGGTGGACCTGACCCTGGGGCTTACTGTCCTCTGCCCAGGGAGGACAGCCTCCCTCCGCCCGAGCCCTTCTCCTCCTCCTCCTCACTCAGGAACCTGCCTCCTGCCAGGACCGAGGCGTCATGCTCGGCACTGAAGCTGCGGGTCTCCCAGGCCGTCACTCTCTGACCACAGGCTCCCCGGGTCGGCCTCACAGCCCCGCGTCGGGTGCTCAGAGGTGCCGACGGCTCTGGGCTGTCAGGGTGCTTTCTGGTCCTGAGAACTACCCCAGGCCACAGGCCTCGGGGCCTGGCCGCTGCCTGCCGAGGGCGCCCCTACCCACTCCAAGAGCTCATCTCGGAGGCCGGAGCCCTTGGAGTGCGGGCTCAGGGTGCTGGTGGCTGTGGCTCGGGCCACAGCCGACCCTCGGGCATGCATGGCCCGGCTCTGCCCTTGGTCCCTGGTGAGGTGCAGCCTTGAGAGAACCAGGGCAGCCGCAGCCCTGCCACACGTTGAGGCACAGAGAGAACGTACAGGGCTGAGGTCTCCAGGCCCAGAGGCCAGGCCGTGTTCTTGGCAGGGAGACGAGGCTGTGTAAAGATGTCAGATCGCTGCTCTTACAGCGATCGTGCACGCACAGCCAGAGGGATTCACAAAGTGACCCTGAAGCTCGTCTGAAGCAATGCAGGCCAAGATGGCCCGTAAACATCCTGAAAGCAGAGAACGGCGAGGAGGGCTCCGCCTGCCCTGTTCAGCCCCAACGACGTGGAATGAGGCAACCCAAACAGCCTGGTGCCGATGCGAAAGGGGGGGATCGTTCACTCACTTGAGACTGGGAAGCGTGGGAGTCTCCCCGTGAGGGAGTCCTTGAGTAAAGGAGAGTGTTTGTTGGACAAGATGCAGACACGCCAGTTGTGGAGACCCACAACCTGGAAACACGATTAGGATGAATATTTTGGGACCAACATGTCCGCTCTGATTAAAACTGAAGTGACAGCTGTGTAGGGCACCGAGCCTGGAGGGGACAGTGAGATTGGGGGTGCAGCCAGTGTAGGGGACTGTGAGCAACTGACATTTCTGTTCTGTTTGGTGTGACTTTTCTTGAGGTTAAAAAAATAAAAGATGGCAAACAGCCCTCTCTGCGGGCGGGTGTCAGCTGTGACCGGAGTCAGCACAGACACACCGTGGCCATTCCACGTGGTGCATTCCTGGGTGAGCCTTTTGAAATAACCGTTCTGTTGTTGTTGTTCACAAATGGCTGAATGCTGGTGACTTCATAGGGTTCATGGTTTGAGTGATCCTTCTGACTCCTGCCCTGAGCGCAGGAAGAACGTGAACTTCCACTGTGCCCGGCCCGGTGGAGCCACCTGCCTGCCTCTGAGGAACGTGCGGAAGGCGGAAGCTCAGGGACAGCTCGGAGTCCAGAGCGACGTCTCTCTGACTGTCTGTCTGTCTGTCTGCCTCTGCAGGCCCTGATCCTCCACCAGCTGGGCCGCTACAGTCTGGCCGAGAAGATCCTGCGGGATGCGGTGCAGGTGAACTCCACAGCCCACGAGGTCTGGAACGGCCTGGGCGAGGTCCTGCAGGCTCAGGGCAACGACGCGGCGGCCACCGAGTGCTTCCTGACAGCCCTGGAGCTGGAGGCCAGCAGCCCCGCCGTGCCCTTCACTGTCATCCCCCGCGCGCTCTGAACCGCCCCGCCGACCATCATCCCCCACGTGCCCTTCCCCGTCATCCCCCGCGCGCTCTGAGCATCCCCGCCGACCATCATCCCCCGCACGCTCGGAGGGCCCCTGCGCGCCCTTCCCCGTCATCCGCTGCGCGCGCTCTGAGCGACCATCATCCCCCGCGCGCACTTTGAGCATCCCCGCCGACCATCATCCCCCGCGCGCCCTTTCTCGTCATCCCCCGCGCGCACTTTGAGCATCCCCGCCGACCATCATCCCCCGCGCGCCCTTTCTCGTCATCCCCCGCGCGCACTTTGAGCATCCCCGCCGACCATCATCCCCCGCGCGCTCTGAGCAGCCGCGCCGACCATCATCCCCCGCGCGCTCTGAGGGCCCCCGCGCGCCCTTCCCCGTCATCCCCTGCGCGCTCTGAGCAGCCCTGGCCTCCCCACCGTGCCCGTCCCCATCGTTCCCCCCCACCCGCCATCGCGCGCTCTGAGCAGGCCCGGAGGAGTGTGCGACCGCCCGCCTTGGACTCACCCAGCCGACCCCCGGTCACCGCCCTCCACGTGCATTTCCGTTGCCGTTCCCGCCAGCCCGATGATAGTTTTCGAATCTACTGACGTGGTTCAAAATGGACTACGTGCCATACTTTGTTAGTTGACATCCGAGTTTTAAGTAACATGATTATGGAATTGATCCGCAAATGTAGAAGAACATATTCAAAGTTAAAATTAAGTGGCAGAACAGATTATTTTTATCAGAGCTGTAAAGAGAACTATTCTCTCCCCGCCATCACCACTCCCGCCCTGTCCTTGGCCCAGAAACCAAATGTGAATTTTCTGTTTCCCACCTCAGTAACTAGTCCAAGCCAGGACACCAGCTGACAATTTCTTGGTTTTGTTGTCAATAATTGTACCATGTGATAAATTACTGTCCTCACTTAGAACAAAGCCTGAGTCCAAGAATATTTATATTTTGCCAATATATGCCTGTTACAAGAGAAGGAAATATGAGTTATTTAAGTTTAACTTTTTTATGTGAATTCAGAGTTTATTTATCGATGGAAATATGTACAAAGAAGCTTCAAATGGAATATTTACCGACATTCCTTATACATGACAGACACTTGGCTAAACGGAAAGATGATGTTAATAATAAAATGATTTTTAAATGGACCCATGGCTTGTGTTATTCATGAAAACCCACAGACCAGAGAGAGGTTAAGACTCAGTCCATAGAAGAGGGAGCTTTCCGTGCTGGGGGCCGCCCTGGATGGGTCAGCCCTTGGAGTGAGGAGATCCGGCCCTGATGTTGGTGGGGGGATTCTCCTTTCCCATGTTGCTGGAATTGGAGCACGTGACTCAGGCCTGGCCAGTCAACATCTAGCTGCCCCCTCCAACAGAGGGTCGGGAATGAGCATGTGACCTGAAGTGGTCCAGATAGGATGGGAGCTGCAAGGAAAGACTGTCCCTCTCCTGCTGGACTTGAACCTGAGTTGTGAGGCTGGAATGGCAGCAGCCTTCCTGCCACCATGAGGAGAGGGCGTAGGAGGGGGTTGGAGCCAAACATGAAGCTGAAGGTGCCACCCAACAGATTGGATAGTAAAGACTAGAGACCAAGAACCAGAGAGAAGTTGAGCAGGCCTCCCTGATCCCCCAGAGCTGGTTGGCTGAGCACCTGTGTGGTGGCCCCGCCTTGCCGGTGGGCACTCTGAAGCCTTGAGACCCTCTGCCTAAGCTGGGCATGACCTCCCTGACTCGCTGAGCAGGCCGGTGAGGGTGCAGCTGATGTCTGTGGAGAGACTGCAGGCAAAAGCTCCCTGTGGGCAGGGCAAGTAGGCATCCCGACATCAGCACTGTCACTGCAGGCAGCCTCCATGGGTGGGCATAGTCATGGGATTTGCAGTGTGATGCACTGGCAAGAAAGGGCGTGCACACGCAGATCAGGCCTGAGAAGGCAGGAGGCCAGGGCCCCCTGAGGATAGCAGTTCAGGTTCCATACCAGCCACTCTCTCCCAGGCCAGCTCTGTGCCAGGACTTTACCTTGGAAAACCCTGTGTGCACCAGCCCATGCTGATGGCTCCTGTCTGCCTGTCCAGCATCTCCCCTCCAGAGCGTCCCACCTCTCAGGAGAGCTCAGTCTCCATCCACATGGCTCAAGCGTGAACTCAGAGGTCCAGTCTCATCCAGAACCATACAGCCTTCAAACTTAATGATGGTTTGGGTTTGGACATATGGTCCAAGCTTGGCCAATGGAAGGTCCCTCTAGGACTTGTGTTATGGAAAACTTAGGAAAAAGCCTCTTTTTCTGTTGGGTTCGACATCCTGTTGAGATGCCATCTTGGGCCAGCTGGTGGCCGTTTGGCAGCATGGGATGGCCTGCCTGGGAATGATGCCAGCTTGGAAGCCAATGGTGGGGCGGTAGAGAGACTCCCGGGTCATCACAGGAGAACTGAAGCCCCAGACCTTTCCATTCAGGGGACCAATATGTTCTCTGTTTCGCTTAGAGCCAGCAGTGTAGATTTCCGTCACTTGTGCCTGAACGGGGCCTGAGAAGCACAGGGAATTATCACCAGACTCGTCACTCCGCACGTGGGAGCTCCGCCTAAACGCCTCAGTCCTAGTCCTTAGCCCCACCCGCCCCACCCACTCTGCATCCTACGGTCAGTGTAGGTTTCTATGCACATCCCATCTCAGGTCTGTCTGCCTCTCCCAGAGCCACAACCCAGCCCCTACGCGCTGCAGCAGTTCCCTGCTTCTACCTCGAGCCCTGCGATCCACTCACTCACAGCCCTGAAAGCGGAAGTCACTTGGTTGTGTCTGCCTCTGCAACCCCACGGACTATACAGTCCATGGAATTCTCCAGGCCAGAATACTGGAGTGGGTAGCCGTTCCCTCCACCAGGGGATCTTCCCAACCCAGGGATCGAGCCCAGGTCTCCCACATTGCAGGCGGATTCTCTACCAGCTGAGCCACCAGGGAAGCCCTCTGACAGCCCTGAGTGTCCTCTATTTCTTTTTCTTTTCAGTTTCTCTGCAGCAGGTCTGAGTTGCGGCATGTGGGCTTGCTCTTGCAGCACGTGGGGTCTTTTTAGTTGCGGCATTCAGGCTTTTAATGCGGCATGTGGGATCTAGTTCCCTGACCAGGGATTGAACCTGGACCCCCGGCACTGGGGGTGTGGAGTCTTGACCACTGACCACCAGGGACGTCCCCTGAGTGTCCTCTTCGGGATGAGGCGTGGACCAGCCTCTGCCTTCTTGAGCCCCACCATGACCTCCCCATCCTCTCCGCCTGAAACCAGGCTTGGTTCCCCAGAGGCCTTGAGGCCTGGCCCCTGGCCCGCATCTCCCCCTTCCGTTACCTTCCCGCTGCCCTGGCCCTCCTCCTGGTCCTCTAGCCTGCCCCGCCTGGGTGAGGGGGGGCCGGGCTGAGGGTCGGGGGCTCCGTCCCCTCCTCCACACAGGACTGTCTGCAGCCAGAGGAAGCCACAAGCCTCCCCTCTCTGCGTGAGGAGGGCGGCAGCTCCAGCTGGCCCCCCTGCCCACAGGGCCGTCCTCAGAGCCTCAGCTGACGGCCCCACCTCTGCCTCCTCAGTCGAGCCCAGGACCGGGAGGCCCAGCGCCCAGCTGTGGAGCCCGCGTCTGCAGCTGCTCGAGGCAGGCCTGTGTCCACGGCCTCGGGGGCCCAGGGTTGGAATCTGGGACTGGATGCCCACTCTCTGAAGAGCCTTGGGGGTAGGGATCCCTAGTTCTGAGTCTCAGTTTTCTCACCCGTCAAATGGGCAGGACAAGGTCACTGCAAAGATCTTGGGTGTGTGCAAAAGCAGACCGGCTCTCGGCAGGTGTGTGTGCCCCATCGGCAGTGCCGTTTGACATGCCCGTCGCTGCCGGTGGGTTTCTCACTCCTCTCCAGCCAGAGCCAAGCTTGGCCCCCCACAAGGCCGCACCCCAAGGCCGCGGCCGGAAGGAGGGCATTCCAGACGGAGCTTCAGCCCAGCTCTGCTGACCCAGCAGCTCCCAGGAGGGTGCTGCTGCCAGGAAGGCAGACCCCCGCCCAGATTCCCCCGGTTCCTGGGCACCCTGCCTGCTGTGGATCTGAGTCCCAGGGGTGGCTTCCTTTATTAGCACTTCCTGTGGACTTGGGGTTTCACAGTCTAGGTGGGAATTAGGGAGACAGACGGCAAACAGAGGGGTAAATAAATGAAACAATTACTGGGTAGATGGCGCCACTGGGAGCAAGTTCTAAGCGACGGGTGGGTGGTTCTTTTATCGGGTGGCCAGGGGACCCCTCTGTGAGGCGGTGACACTGAGTGACAGGAGGCACCCCGTCAGCAAGCAGGGGCCAAAGCGGGCGCCCAGTCTGGACGGGCCGGCCCCGTTCTCTGGCGCCTCCCGTGAGAGTCCACTCGAGCGGACGCAGCAGGATTCCGACAGCAGAATTCAGCTCCTCCCCCCTGCCCCGGTCTGATCAGGGAACAAAATCCTCAGAGGCGTCTGGACACCGAACTAGACGGAGGTTTGGTCCTAGGTATTTCTGCAGGGCTGGGAGCTACTGGGCACATGAGAGGCACCTGTACGATTTTGCTAACCAATCCACCCTGATTGTAGACTGATCCCCGCTTTAAACCACCCGTTTCACCACGAAAAGCGTTTCTCAAACCCACCCTCATTTTATAAATTGGAAAACTGAGACTCGGGCTAGTAAAGGGACTCTCGAAAGAGCATAACCTGTATTTCATCCAGGATCCAATTCCATGATCCATCCATGGCCTCCCTGAAGGAACCAGAGCAAAACCATTAACATGCTTGATGCCCTTGATATGTGTGCATAAACTGCCCTCCTGGTTTATACTCACGTTGTAGGCTGTGACTGTGTCTGCTCACTGTGGGGCCCCGACCACTTGGAGGGCTGTTTGGAGCCAGCCTTTCTGCTGTATGGCCGGTCCGGGGGCATGCAGACTCCCAGCAGGGTGGAGTGGGGGGCTGATGGGCAGGCACCTGGGGGGACGCGTCTTCACTGCTCATAGAGCAACCGCATCGCAAGCAGGTCTGTGCCCTTCAATCCTCACATGCCCAACTCATCTACCAACAGATGCCTACTCTGGATCAGGGCACCCTCCTAGACCTCTGCCCTGGCCCAGGGCCCCAAGACCACTTCAGTGGTAAGTGAGTCACCTCGCCCTATGGGCCTCACTTTCCTCATCTGTTAAAAGGGTGAGAAAGGGTTTGAATGAACCATCCTGTGTAACTCTAATCGTCGCTGAGTTTAGGGGTAACTGGAGCCTCTCCCAGAGGGACCGTGGTGGAGTGAGGGTTAAAGGAGTGTCAGCGTGAAGGGCCTGGCACAGAAGATGCTCGAATCTAAGTGAGGCTTAGGGAGCTGAACACTCAAGTGCTGGCTGGACCCAGCAGCTCCTTTCCAAAGAGCAGAGTCTGGAAAGAGGAAAAATAACAGTGGGCAGCAACCTGGCAGGCGGTGCCTTAACCGAGTGATCAGGTCAACGTCAGCAGTGGCTGGCTACGTGGACAGTGTGCACCCCGACGGGAAGGGACGAGAAGGCTGTTGGTCCCAAACCCGCCACCCCAGTCATGAGCAAACATCAGAGAAACCTGATGATACTCCTCAAAACTGTCAAACTGGAAAACAAGGGAAGTCAGAGAAACTGACCGAAACCTATGGAAACGGGAGAATATGACATGGTGTCGGTCCCAAGACAGGAGCCTGGTATAGGAAAGGAGCAGCGGTGGAACGGGTCAGTGACCTCTGAGTAAAGTTAGAGATTAATTAATGGCAATGTGGCAACGCTGGTTCCTTAGTTGTGACAAACATCCCAGGTGATATAAGGGGTACTATTAGGGGAAACTGCGTGAGGAGTATACGAGCGTGTTATCTTTGCAACTTTTTAGTAAATCTAAAACTATCCCCAAATTAAACGCTTACTTAAGGAAGACGTGTGATCTGGGCCAATAAGCACATGGGAAGATGTTCAACATCCTTAGTCATGAGGGAAATGCAGATCAAAATCACTGCGAGATACCACTTCACACCCGCTAGGGCGTCTGTAATCCAGAAGACAGACAAGAGCAAGTGTTGGCTCCAAAGTGGAGAAATCGGAGCCCTTGGGTAGTGCTGGTGGGGATGTACAACAGTACAGCCACCTTGGAAAGCAGTTTGTCAGTTTCTTTAAAAGTTAAACATAGAAATCCCTCTCTTGTGTATTTACCATAAAGGAAATATTTGCCCACACAAAGACTTGTCCATGAATGCCCAGAGCTGCTTTATTCATAATAGCCCCAAACTGGAGACAGCTCAAGTATCCATCAACACGTGAACAGAGAAACAAACCGCAGTCCATTCACATAATGAGACAGTCGGGGTAATAAAAAGGAACGGGCAATTGATACACACGACAGCACGGAATGATGGGGAAGCCGGTCATAAAAAGAGCAGACTATAGGACTCCATTTACAGAAAATACTAGAAAATGCAAACAAGTCAGTGACAGAAAGCAGATGCGTGGTTCCTGGGGGCAGGAGAGAACCGAGACTGGGGAGAGGCGGGGAGTGGGCTTGCAGAGAGGGTCGGGGGTCTAAGGGCTGGCGGCTGTGCTCACTGTCCGAACTGCTGGCCTCACTGGTCATATCAAACTGAAGCGTTTAATGATGTGCAGCTTACTGTGTGTCAGTTATACCCCCAGTAACGCTGGGTTTTTTTAACTTCCGTGGGAGTATAGGCGATTAACAATGCTGGGAGAGTTTCAGGTGAACAGGGAAGGGACTCAGCGGTACATGTGTCCTTTTCCCCCAAGCTCCCCTCCCAGCATAACCTTGAGCGGAATTCCGTGTGTTATACAGCAGGTCCTTGCTGGTCATCCACTTTAAATAGAGCAGTGTGTCCCTGTCCCTCCCAGACTCCCTAACTGCCCCTTCCTGCCGTCCTTCCTCTCTGGCCGCCAGAACTTTATTCTCTAAGTCTTTGCGTCTGCTTTTGGTTTGTAAATAAGTCCATTTGTATCATTTTAAGAGTTTTTTTTTTTAAAAAAAAATAAGAGTCACAGATATAATAAACAAATTTACGGTTACCAGTGGGGAAAGCGGGGTGGGGGCAGGAGAAGGGGTAAATCGGGAGATGGGAAGTAACATAAACACACTGCTTGCTGTTTAGTCACTAAATCATGTCCAGCTCCATTGTGACCCCGTGGACTGTAGCCTGCCAGGCTCCTCTGTCCATGGGGTTCTCCAGGCAAGAATACTGGAGTGGGTTGCCATTCCTTCTCCAGGGGATCTTCCCAGCCCAGGGATCCAACCCACATCTCCTGCATCACAGGAAGATTCTTGCTGAGCCACCAAGGAAGCCCCATATGCTCATCATTATATATAAAGCAGATAACTACTAAGGACCTCCTGTGCAGCACAGGGAACCCTACTCAATCCTCTGTAACGGCCTATATGGGGAGAAATCTGAAGAAGAAGAGATATGTATGTATATGTATGACTGAGTCACTTTGGTGTATACCTGAAACTAACACAGCATTGTAAATCAACTATATCCCAATAAACTATTTTTTAAAGGAATAGAAAAAAAATGTTAAGCTTTTTTTTTTTAAAGTAAAGACTGAGGATGAGGACAATGGCCACATGGCCTCAGTCTCCTCACCTGTAACTTGGGGTGATCGTGGCCCCCGGTCCCCTGAAAACCCAGGACGAGGAGGGATGGAAGGGAGCCCCGCCCTGGCCTGAGGCCCTGGGCTCTGCAAGGCGGGGACCCTCCCAGTGGAGGGGGGCATCCACTTGCTCCCTCTCTATTCTCCTCCTGAAGAAGAAAATGCATGATGCTGCATGTACTCTGGGAATTTTTCAACACAATTGTCTAAAAATAGCCCAGGCCGCCGCAGCCAGATTCCTTTTTAGGAATGGTTTCAGAGCCTAGCCCATCCAGGCTGCCAGCTCGGGCGGTGGGCGGGTCCAGGGGCGGGGCTGCAGGCGGGGCCGGGGACCCTTCCTTTGCTCAGGCCAGGCCCACCTCCTCTCCCGCCGCCCGGGGCCAGGTGGCCTGGAGCTCGGGACACACAGGAAGGCACGTCCACTCTCGCTGCCCTGGGCGCGGCCTGTCCCCCCGGGCGGGGCCCGCAGCCCCGGGGCACCCCAGCCCCCTGCTGCAGTGACGCCTTCCCTGTGACTCAGTTTCCCCGTCCAAGAAGTGCAAGGGCTTTGCTGTTTCACTACTCGTGCTAAGGCCGGGCTGTGCCCGCTGGTCCGAAGGTGTGGAAACGGCGCACACCCGCCCTTGGAGTGGACAGGGCAGGCTCGAGAAAGCTGCGCCCCAGCTAAGGGCCCACCCAGGCCACGCTCCAAGCCCTGGGACCCCCCACTTCCCAGGGGCGCGGGCCTGTGCTCCCCCGGGCTGTGAGGGTCACGGATACAATGTGTGAAGACCCCATACCAGGCTATGCACTGTGATGGTTAATCCTCACAGCAAACCTCTGAGCTTGCTGCTTGCATCACGCCTGTTAGGGATTGAGTTGTAGCCTCCCAAGGATGAGACGGTGGGATGGCATCAGTGACCGAATGGACGTGAACTCGAGCAAACTCCGGGAGAGAGTGGGGGACAGGGAGGCCTGCTAGGCTGTGGTCCACAGAGCCGCAAAGAGTTTGACGCCTTAGCGACCCAACAACCACCACCCCCAAATTCACGTGCTGAAGCCCCGCCTCAGGACCTGAGCATGTGATTGCATTTAGAGACAGGGCCTTAAAGACGTGAGCAATCTATATGAAGCTGTGTGGGTGGGTACACCCAATCTGACAAGAAGATCGGGAGACAAAAAAGGAGATGAGGACAACCACCAACAGGGGAGGACCGCTGAGGACCCGGGGAGGAGGCAGCCGTCAGGGGAGGACCACTGAGGCCCGGGGAGGAGGCAGCCGTCAGGAGAGGACCGCTGAGGACCCGGGGAGGAGGCAGCCGTCAGGGGAGGACCGCTGAGGCCCGGGGAGGAGGCAGCCATCAGGGGAGGACTGCTGAGGGCCTGGGGAGGAGGCAGCCGTCAGGGGAGGACCACTGAGGGTCGGGGAGGAGGCAGCCGTCAGAGGAGGACCGCTGAGGACCCGGGGAGGAGGCAGCCATCAGGGGAGGACCACTGAGGCCCGGGGAGGAGGCAGCCGTCTGCAAGCCCTGGGACCAGCCCTGCGACGCCGTGATCTTGGATGTCCAGCCTCTGGACCTATGAGAAAATAGAGGTCTGCAGTCTAAGCCCCGTCTGTGGTCCTTTGCCGTGGCAGCCTGGGTGGTCTGGTGGGTGCCCTGTTACAGGTGACAAGACCAAGGCTTCAGAGGGGTTAAGAAATGTCCCCAGGGTCACAAGGCTGGTGATCAGCTGGGGCGGGAAGACTGACCCATCCTCTGTCCCCAGCTCTTTCCACCGAGTCCTTCGGAAGGAGGAGGGGCGCTCTCTCTCCCTGAGCGAGCCCTGTGGGGAGGGGGCCTGGTCTCCAATGAGGCTGCAGGTCAGGGGCTGCCCAGGCTCCCCCTACCCCCACCGTGATGGGCAGGACAGCAGGCGGAATGCAGGGGACTCGGGACCCTCAGCTTCCAGGTGCTCAGCTGACGGGGTGGGGTCCAGCCCAGAACCCGGTGCCCTTTCCCCAACCCCCACCCCCAACCCTCAGCCCCGTGGGCCCAGGCTCTGCCCTGCACAGGCGCGCCATATGCCTGGGGCCTCTGCACAGCTGCCCTGAACCCACCTGACAGGACAGAGAGAATGTGTGATTTGGGCGTTCTCAGGCAGAGAGGGGCAGCGGGCTCAGATGAGAGCCTGGGCTGGGAGCTGGGAGGTCCCGGGAAGTGCCTTCTCCCTGCGACACTGTGGGCAGAACTCACCATGAGCCCAGCTTCCTCATCTACAAAGTGAACTGCGTGGGGCGACTAGAAGGGTTAGAGACGGCATCCTCCCCTTCCCTCCTCCCCCTTCCTCTTCCTTCCCTCCCCCCCTTTCCCTGCAGCATCGAGGCTACGGGGCCCACAGAGACACACACCAGGGCACGCACACCCCACTGCACACTCCTGCTTGCACACCCAGGCATGCACAGGCACACACATCGGCTAACAGCACTTAAGCATGAAGGAGGCTGGGCTGTGAGTCCCCAGCACTCAGCTCCCCACCTTCGCTCAGCCATCAGGCCTACCTCCCTGGGGGCTGCTGTTGCCCTGGCAACCCACCCAGGCTCTAGCTCCCCCATCCCCGGTGGAGGAGTGGGTCTCTCCGAGAGGCCTGGGCCCGTCTGGTGTCACACGGAGGTCGGGAGGGCAGGGGGTGGTGTGGGGCCCAGAGGCGGCTTCAAGAAGGGGCAGCGTCGGGCTGGGGGTCCGGCCTTGACTCCCCTCCGGGAACGTGATGCTCCCTTGGGGCACAGGTGATGGGGGCAGGCTCTTAGCAGAAGCTCCAGAGACCGAGGCCCGTGGCTGGGGGACAGTGGAAGCCTCAACAAGAGCCGGGCCGCCTCTCGGTCACTCCCAGCCGGAACAAGGCGCCTGGAGGAAGCCGTCCAACCTCTGCCCGTCTGCTTCAGCCTGTGGGGTCTCCTGCTGCCGCCCGGCTGGGTCCCCCTGACAGACCCCCTGCCCTCTGCCCGGCTACTCCCTGAAGGTTCCTGACCTTATCCTCACAGACCCCGGCCTGTCCCTCCTCCTGAGCAGACAAACTCCATGTTCTGGGAGTAGCTCTTCAGGTAACAACAACAGACGTTAATCGTTTACCCTAAAAGCCGTTGGGATTATTCACAGGATTAGCGTTAGTCGCTCAGTCGTGTCCGGCTCTTTGCGACCCCGTGGACTGTAGCCCGCCAGGCTCCTCTGTCCATGGGACTCTCCAGGCAGGAATATTGAAGTGAGTAGCCATTCCCTTCTCCAGGGGGCCTTCCCGACCCAGGGGTTGAGCCCGGGTCTCCCGCACTGCAGGGGATTCTTCACCGTCTGAGCCACCAGGGACGCCCTGAACACTGCGCTAGCCGCTGCGCCTCCGCCTCTTCTGTCTCCTCTGTGGCGTCTCGGCCGCTCCGTCTGCTCAGTCTGCCGGGTCTCAATTCCGGGCCACGGCCACTGGGCCCCCTCGACGTGCCAGGCGCCCTGCAGAGAGAGCGCTCACCTTCCGACCAGCCCTGGGGCTGGGAGAGCAGCGAAGGCAGGACTGCGTCAGCTTCCCCGGCACCATCAGAGGCCGCGGACACTGGGGTCAGATGCCCCGGTTCTGAGTCTCACCGTGTATCACACCCACGTGTGACCCTGGGTCTGTCCCTTGCCATCCCAACTCACTCATCTGTAAATGGGAGGGTAACAGAGGCACCTAAGCTGTCAGTCTGTGTAAAAACCAACTGGGATCGTGTACTAGAAACTCAGAGCACTCGGTTCTGTCAACTACGAATGGGCACCTGCCACGAGCATTGCCAGCGACCGAACAGCAAGGCCTTTGCCATCTGCCTCTGTGGAGACTGAGGCCTTCCCACCCCCTGAGGGGTCCAGGGTGCAGGGAGGCCCTCTGCGCCTGGGGAATCTGGTGGAGCAGGTCTGTAGACAGCTGGATGTTTGCAGGAACAGATTTCATGATCCCAGTCCTTGCATCTCCTCATTTCTAGAGAAGCACTAAATCCCTTCACGGTGACATCAGCTCCTCGTGACTGGCAGAAACCTTTTGTAAAATGAGTACTCGACTGCGCTGAACTCCCCCTTCACCTACTTCCTATATCCTGACCTCCCCCACTGCCTCTGAGGAGCCGTCTCTCAGCTCCTGAGGTGCCATCTCCCAGGCTGCAGTCCTCGTTTTGCCCCAAATAACACTTAACTCGCGACTCTCATGGTGTGTGTCTTTCAGTCAACAGCCCCATGTGCAGCTACTTAGTTTCGGGGACTTCCTCTGAAGAGAGGGCCAGTGATGAAGACTGTGCTTCCGCTCCCGAGGGCGCTGGTTCAATCCCCACGCAGGGATCTAAGATGCTGAATGCAGCCAAAATGGAAAAAAAAAAAAGCACCAACTACTTAGTTTGGGCAGGATGCAGGCAGGAACAGGAGCCGAGTGTTTCAGCCCCTGTCCTGCCAGAGTGCCCACTCCAGGCCTCAGCTTCTCCAGCAAGGGGCCGACCTGGCGAGATGGGAGAGCCACCTCTGAGAGCCGCTGTCTCCTGTAGACCAGGGGCGGCCTCGGGGGCTTCAGGGGACGTGGGAACAGCCAAGGCCGTCCCAGCTCCTCTGCGACGCCGGGTGGGTCGCTGCTCCCAGGCCTCAGGGGGTGGTCTGTCCCGCAAGGGGCGCAGGCTGATGTCCCCCCAAACACACGCGCGAGCCGTGGGAGCCCGCAGGGCCCTCAGGGGCCCTCCTCGCCGGGTTTGCTCCACGCCAGGAGCCAGGCGGCATCCCCAGGGGCTGGCGCCCACTCAGCTTGAGTCAGGACTGGGCTCCCAGCTGGACAGCAACCACCTCTGCTGCCCACCTGAGCCCACCCCCGCCCACCCCGAGAACTTCCCCTGGAGCTCCCGGAGAGGCCAGAGCCTCAGCGTGTGTCGGTGTTTAGCTTTGTCCCGTGAGAAGAGCAATTGTTCCCTCTCCTTAGCTGTGCTTTCTTTGAATGACTTTTTGGCTCGGGGCCCAAGTTGGACCGAAGACTCCCTGGGGGGAGGCCAGCAAGATGGCACTGTAGTTGTGAGAAAATTGTGCGAGTGAGGCCTGCAGCTGCGGGCCGGAGGGGCTGCCCTGAGCTCCAGGCAGGAGGTGGGGGACTCTCCCACCAGAGACACAGAAAAGGAGGTGAGGACCAGGAGCAAGGGGAGGAGGAGGGTCCCGTCAGGTGAGAGTGGGAGGGCGTCCCAGCATGTTTGCAGTGACTGGGCAACCTCTGGCCCAGAGCCTGAGGTCCTAGTGGACCCCTGATTTCAGGACAGACCGAAAGATCTGCTCCAATAAGCGGGCGGGTGAGGGCAGGGCAAGGAGCCCGGGACGGTCTCCCGAAGCTGCTGCAGGCCTTCGTCCAGCTTTCTCTCACACGGGGTCCCCACCCCACCCCCTGGCCGGCGTGGCCGGAAGAGGCTGGGGAGCCCCCCTCGTCTGGGGGTTTGGGCGTCAAAGGAGAGGGAAGCAGGTGCACAAAAGCCGGCCCTTAAAGGTGCAGGAGAGAGAAGGGGAGGCAGGAAACCCGCCTGCTGGTGGCAGCCTGCAGCAGCCAGGCAGCGCGGCGGCAGGTGGTAAACAGGAGGGAGGCGGTTCGTCCCCTGGGCTGTTACCACGGCTGCTGTGGATGTTGTTTTGGAAAAGGGAGAGGCAGGCCCTGGTGCCCCGGGAGCTGGAGGCAGTCAGCGCCCAGGAGTCTGGGGGAGCCTATGCGACCGGCCTGCGTGCACATGCTCCTCCATACACATCGCTGCACGCATGCCCCTGCACACACCCCTGCACACATGCTCCTGCACACATGCTCCTACACACACATCCCTGCACACATACCCTGTACACATACCCATGCACATACATTCTGCACACACACCCCTGCACACATGCCCCTGTACACACACCCCTGCACACGTGCCCCTGCACACACATCCTGCACACAGGCTCCTGCACACACGCCCCTGCACATACACCTGCACACACAGCCTGCACACATGCTCCTGCACACACATCATTTACACATGCTGCTGCACACACACCCTGTGAGAAGCAGAAAATTTGGTTCAAGTCCCAGCCTCTCCACTTCTCAGCTTGTGACTTGGCCACATTGCTTAGTCTCTAGGAGCCTCAGTTTCCCCACCTGCCAGGCGGAGCCAGAACTCTGGCCCTACCGCTGGGTCATGTTGACACCTGACACATGAACTTCCAGTTCAGTTAGCTGTCACCATCCTCTGAGTTTAGTTAAGGAAGCTGAGTCTCTTGAGGTTAGGGGTGTGCCCCAGGGCTGTGCCGAGTCGCAAGACTTGGACTTGAATCACATTTCAACTCTGGAGGTCAAGTATGCACATATACTTTACACATCCCTCATCCATCCACACATACCCATGTGAGTAAGCAACCGAGTCATGTGCACACACATGCCAGGTAATTACGACCACCATGCTGGGCAGTTCACATTCGGTCACTCTGAGCAAGACACACTTCACCACCTCCCTGATGTGTCTGGCTACAAGTATCAGAACCCAGCTAAGCCATAAGTACAATAATTCCTTGTTTAACAAGAATCCTGGGTGTAGGGGGCTTCAGGGTGACTTGGCAGTTTGGTGAGGTCATCAGGAACCCAGGTTCTTTCCATAGCTTTGCCCACATCCTCGGTGTTAACCTGATGCCACGTGGTGGCAGGATGGCTGCTGCGCCTCTGGACATCATGCCTACATTCCAGCGTGAAAAAGGAGGAAAGATGGTCTAGGAGAACTTTCCTCTCGTATCTGTCCCTTTTATGAAGAAGCAGAAGTTCTCCCAAACGTCTCCCTAACTTCTTCCCTGCAGACTTCCCCTTATATTTCATTGCCTGGGACTGAATCAATGGCCACCTAGAGCTTGCAAGGGAGCTCAGGAAAGAGAATCTGGAGAAAGGGCACAGCACCACCAGGGAGGCGGGATTCATCCCACAGGCCTGGGGACGCTGCTGATTTGAACAAAACCAGGATTCAGACTCTAGGAAGAGGAGGGGGAGGGTCAGTGAAATGTCTGGCACTTGTACCCACATGGTCACGTGTGCCATCCTCCAGGGCAATGTGAAGACAGAGGCCCAGGAGGCACAGGGGTTTGCACTGCCTGCGGAGGAGAGGAAGGGGACCCAAATCCCCGAACAGCTGTGCCCCAAAGACGGGGAGCCCGTCAGAAGCGCTTCTGCGGAGACTGCCAGCTTGCTGGGAGCAGGAGGGGGCTGCTTCCTTGGTTGTGCTCATCCCGGACACCAGAGTCTTGGTCACAATATTCTGTGTCCCCCAAACCCAGACACCTAGATCTGTCGTGCCCAGCCTTTGTTTCTTCCTACCAGGACATTGTTCTTGTTGTTCAATCGCTCAGTCATGTCCGACTCTTGTGGCCCCATGGACGGTAGCCCACCAGGCTCCTCTGTCCACAGGATTCTCCAGACAAGAATCCTGGAGTGGGTTTCCATTTCTTCTCCTAGGGGATCTTCCCAACCTAGGGATCAAACCCACCTCTCCTGCATCTCATGCATTGACAGGCAGATTCTTTACCACTGCACCACCTGGTAAGTGCAAGTTTGCTTGCATTTTAGTTTAAATAATACAGAAAATATATAAAGAAGAAAATAAAAGCTACCTGAAGAGAAAGCCACTGCTGGCATTCTAATGAATATCCTCACACACAATACAAAACCTATACATCTATGTGTCCAATCTATTTCACATAAATGGGATCTCTTTATATTTGCTGTCACTTGACCTCCTTTTTCACCCTTTGGCGTGACAGGTAGAACTTTCCATATCAATACAAACATCTCTGTCCTCTGATCTAATGGCTGGGCGGTATTCCATTGCATAGATGGGTTACAATCTAACTATTCTGTTTCCTATGAGGCCATTCAGATTCTTTCCAGTTTTTTCTTCTTTCAAACAATGCTCTGATGCATATCCTTTTATAGAGCTCTTTGCCCACTTGCCTGACTGTTTCCTTAGATCTGGAAAGTAAAGTGAAAGTGTTAGTCACTTAGTCTTGTCTGACTCTTTGCGACCCCATGAACTATATAGCCCACCAGACTCCTCTGTCCATGGAATTCTCCAGGCAAGAATACTGGAGTGGGTCACCATTCCCTTCTCCAGGGGATCTTTCCCACCCAGGGATCGAATCCAGGTCTCTTGCATTGCAGGCAGATTCTTTGCCATCTGAGCCACCGGGAAAGGTCAGGAACTGGTGGGCAATTTAAAACTGGGATTCATGTTTCCAAATTGGCCTTTTCAAAGACGATACCAACTTACTTTTTAAATAATAATAATAAGTAGCTACCATGGGCATCCGGTCCCATCACTTCATGGCAAACAGACGGGGAAACAATGGAAACAGTGACAGACTTTATTTTCTTGGGCTCCAAAATCACCGCAGATGGTGACTGCAGCCATGAAATTAAAAGACACTTGCTCCTTGGAAGAAAAGCTATGACCAACCTAGACAGCATGTTAAAAATCAGAGAATTACTTTGCCAACAAAGGACTGTCTCGTCAAAGCTTTGATTTTTCCAGTAGTCATGTATGGATGCCAGAGTTGGACAATAAAGAAGGCTGAGCACTGAAGAATTGATGGTTTTGAACTGTGGTGTTGGAGAAGACTCTTGAGAGTCCCTTGGACTTCAAGGAGATCCAACCAGTCCATCCTAAAGGAAATCAGTCCTGAATGTTCACTGGAAGAACTGATGCTGAAGCTGAAACTCCAATACTTTGACCACCTCATGTGAAGAGCTGACTCCTTGGAAAAGACCCTGATGGTGGAAAAGACTGAAGGTGGGAGGAGAAGGGGACAACAGAGGATGGGATTGTTGGATGGCATCACTGAGTCAATGGACATGAGTTTGGGTAGACTCAGGGAGTTGGTGATGGACAGGGAGGCCTGGCGTGCTGCGGTTCATGGGGTCACAAAGAGTCGGACACAATTGAGTGACTGGACAACACCATGAATTAAGCACTTTTTCTTTGCCTGGCACTGCTCTAAGCATTTTATATCTGATAATTCATTTAATCCTCCCCCCAAACCTGTGAGGTGGGTGCTTTCATGCCCACTTTACAGACGAGGAAAGTGAAGAACAGGTAGGCGTACGTCGGCGGCCAAGCATTAGTGAGCGACAGAGGGCTAGTTTGCAGGGGCTCCCATGTCCCTGCGTTTCTGGAACACTGGGAGAAATGTTTCTCATGTTTTGATAATCTACTGGGAGGAAAAGAAGAAAACGTCACTGTTGCTTTATATTCATTTTTGTTATAGTGAGTGTGGTTCCCATCCCCCCAAGTGCTGATCAGCCATTCTTTTATGACGTGTTTTATGAATTACTTTCTCACGCCTTTTCCTCATTGTTCAGCCGAGGCATTCCTGTGTCCTGATTGGCAGGAGCGCCTCACACCCTGCATGAATCAATCCTTTGTAATGACAAAGGATAAGATGATGATCTGCCTCGCCCCCTGTTCAGACAGTGCGGGCCTGCGAGGGGAGGGTGGCCTACGCAGGGCCTGGATAGAACAGGTTTCTGGAGAGAGGCTCTTCGTGTCAAAAAGGGGGCCTGGGAGCCCCCAGCACTCGACGCAGGCACGACTCCTTTAACATCGACTCTCAGCACCCAAGTCCCTCTGTGTGCCGGGCAGGGCGTATGGAAGGAGCGTCCTCAGACATTCGTCTCGTCTGAGGCCCGGGAGGCCTCGAGGCAGATGGGGTGCAGTCCCTTGTTCACACTAGGAACGGGAGGCCGGAGTCATCGCAGCCCACCCCGGCGCCCAGCCCAGCCCAGCCCGGCCCGGCCCGGCCCCCAGCCGACCCTCACCCCCGAACCCCGCCCCCAGCCCGGCCCGGCCCCCAGCCCACCCCACCCCAACCCCCGCCCCCAGCCCGCCCCACCCCTAAGCCCGGCCCCGCCCCCAGCCCGCCCCACCCCAACCCCGCCCCAGCCCAGCCCCGCCCCAGCCCGCCCACCCCCCAACCCCGCCCCCAGCCCGGCCCCGCCCCCAGCCCGCCCCATCCCCCAACCCCGCCCCCAGCCCGGCCCGGCCCCCAGCCCGCCCCACCCCCCAAACCCCGCCCCCAGCCCAGCCCGGTCCCCGGCCCACCCCACCCCCGACCCCCGCCCCCGGCCCACCCTCGGCGCCAGACCGGCCCCGCCCCAGCCCGGCCCCGACCCCGGCCCACCCCACCCCCGACCCCCGCCCCCGGCCCCGACCCCGGCCCACCCACCCCCCGACCCCCGCCCCCGGTCTCCGCCCACCCCCGGCCCCCGATCCGGGCTCGCCGTGCTCCACCCCTGACGACAGAGTTTCCTGCCCACGGAGGACGCCCCGGGCCCGCACGCAGCAGCTCCCCTGCCTGCGCTCGCAGCGGGCACTGGGCCGGGAGGCGCGGGGCCGCGGGCACACAGAGGCCCTTTGGGCCCCCTTTGCCAGGCCCGGGTGTGTTTACTCAGCCTCGGTAAACAGGAGGTGCCTGGAGGCCCGCTCTGTTGTGACAACTCGAGGAGCGCGCTCTTTTCTTGCTGACGCGGCTCGGGGGTTCCCCACCACGAGGGGCTTCCCCGGGGCTGGGCTGGGGGCCTTGCCACATGCAGGCGGGGCTGCAGGACGACGGCAGAGAGGGCGCTCGCCTGGTCCCTCCAGAGTCTGACTGAGACGCTGTAGCCCAGTGGGGTGGGGGGAGGTCCCCGGCCCAGGGACACAGGGTTCCGGCGCCGGGTCCTGTCCCCCACAGGAGCGGACATGGGGGGCGTCCACCTGCCCCCCACACGCTGGTCTTCAGCACTTGCCTCAGCCTCAAAGCCGCGCCACCACCCTTCTGGGTGGGCGTGGGGAGGGCTGACCCCACCTCTGTCATTTCTAAGGCTCCCCGTGTCTGACCAAACCAAGACACATCAGGATGGGGCGGTAAGAATCACAGAGTTTTAATGCTTGCAACGTATGAAATGTCTCGATTAACACCCCATCCCACCCCACCCCCGGGGCAACTCTACTGCGATAGGATAGTTACAGGCTGGTCATAAGTTCCGTTTTGCACAGACCATAGGGTGCGTCCAGGGAGGGTCCCAGAAGAAGAGCTTTCTTTTGCTCTGCAGGCGTCGGCCTGGCCCAAGGCCGTCTCCTCCTTTGGGGAGAATGTCAGAGGGCGACCTGGAGGCACCCCGGGAGAGGCCTCCTGGGACAGGCCTGCTGCTGTGGCCGGTGGCCAGTGCTCCGTGTGACCTTCAGCCCCGGTGCCCTCCGGCTCCTTCCTGGGGGAGGCCGGGCAGAGCGCTGGGCTCCCCTCTCCCCGCCCGAGGTCCCTGGGGGTCCTCCCCTCACACGGGGGTCGGGGGGACAGCTAGGGTGGGGGCTCTGAGGCTGGAGGCTGGTTGGGGAGGATGACCACCCCTCCCAGGTCGGTGCTTGATGGGTTTCTGCTGAGCTCAGCCTTCTCCCAACCACAGCCTGGCCTCACACACGAGGGCCCTGTGTACCTTGGCAGGACACTCGCGCAAGGAGCCCTTCAGGAACAGAGTGGATTTCCTCCAGGTGGGGGCAGGCCGTCCCAGGGAGGCCGCCTGATCCCAGGGTCGGCCCCCCTTCCCCCCCACCAGCAGCCAGCCCCGGGTCTGAGGCTCCTTCCTCGCCCAGATCTGACCTTCTGCCCCAGTGGCTTATTCCAGCCTCGGCGGGTGGTGGATGGGAAGGAGAGAGAATGGTGCCAGGCCCCCAGCCCGGCACTCCCACAGAACGGGCCATTATTGTCCCCTTTTACAGACAAAGAAACTGAGGCCCACACAGCACCTGGAGGAGCTTATGGGACAAGACTGTGTCTGGAGACAGACCCAGAGCCGTTCTGTGCCCTGTTCTCAGCTGCTGCCTCTTGGAAGGAAGCAGAGAACCCTGGTCTGACATCCATTAGCCATGTGACATCCAGAAAGCTACTCAATCTCTCTGAGTTTCAGTTAATGGATAGTATCCATCTTCGTGGAAGAAAAGCTATGACCAACCTAGACAGCATATTAAAAAGCAGAGACATTACTTTGCCAACAAAGGTCCACGTAGTCAAAGCTATGGTTTTTCCAGTGGTCACGTATGGATGTGAGAGTTGGACCATAAAGAAAGCTGAGCACTGAAGAATTGATGCTTTTGAACTGTGGTGTTGGAGAAGACTCTTGAGAGTCCCTTGGACTGCAAGGAGATCCAACCAGTCCATCCTAAAGGAAATCAGTCGTGAATGTTCATTGGAAGGACTGATGCTGAAGCTGAAGCTTCAATACTTTGGCCACATGATGCAAAGAACTGACTTATTTGAAAAGACTGATGCTGGGAAAGATTGAAGGCGGGAGAAGGGGATGACAGAGGATGAGATGGTTGGATGGCATCACCGACTCGATGGACATGAGTTTGGGTAAACTCTGGGAGTTGGTGATGGACAGGGAGGCCTGGCGTGCTGCGGTCCATGGGGTCTCAAAGACTCAGACACGACTGAGCGACTGAACAACATCTTCTAGCGTTGATGTACTAAGTCAATTCATATTTTTTGAACACCAAGAATAGTGCTTGGTAAATCATAATTATTGCTTAAACTAAATACAACATTTATGAAACATTAAGTTTATCAAATAAAACAATGCATTGTAATGGGATCATGAGAATGACAGAGATTACAGAATGAAACTGACTTCAAGAAAGCAGAACAGCTCAGGCCTGTGGATTCTAGAGGTTTCTTCAACTGAGGTGCCTCCAGGGCCCCTGGATTCTGGGAAAGGAAATCTGTCACCCTCAACGTCCGCACTGCCTCCAGCAGGCTGGGTTGGGCTGGTGCTCGGCCACTGTCTGGGAATTCTCCGAAGGTCGGGGGCGGGGGGGGGACGAGACCACACCCCTTGCCCTCTCCTGCCTCTGCCTGCTGACCCACCCCAGGTGCTCCTTGGGAGCTTCTTCCCTGGGTTCCCAGTCCCAGCTAGAAATCACGCATCAGTGCACATTCGTCCTCTGACTCAGGGTGGTTCTCTGCATGTGGCCCAGTGCTGGGCACGGGGTCCCTAACAGAGGACGCGGTGGAGGGGCCAGCTCTCCAGGCACCCACGTATAAGGGGTGAGCCAGTCTGTACACACGTCATCATCACAGACTGTAGGGCAGGGGTTGAAGAGGCCACTGAGCCTGGAAAGAAGGGGGAGACCAGCTTCGAGGGGTCATGTCACCTTGGGAAGAACACCCATGGGAGGGAGGGCCTGGGTGGCGTGGAGAGAAGGGAAGCGTCTCTCCTCTTCCTGGGCTCACGTGTGTGGCTCCAGGGCCTGACGGGGTCCGGGTGGTGGGTGAACTTTCCGGGCTCACGTGAAGGCCGCTGGGAGTTAAAGACAAGCCGGGCTTCACCCTCCTGCTGCCGGTGGTGGAGGTGCCGGCTGGAGCCCGGGGTGGTGGACGGTCCCGGGGCCACCCGCTCTGAGGAAGCAGACCCAGGGCCCCGCGGCCGGCAGGCAGGCGCGTCTGCTCCGTGTCCCCACATCCCCAGGCCTGGAGCGAGCCCCCCGGGAGCAGGAGGCCCTGCAGACTCCGCAGGCGGGGGCGGCCCGCGCCCCAGGGGGACTCAGAGAGCAAGGAGGGGGCGCAGGAGCGGAGGGCCGCTCCAGGGGGCTGCTCTCCAGGAAGGGGTCAGCGTCAGTGGGTCTCCAGAACGGTGAGGCAGGGGACGCTGGGGTTACGAGCAACACGCCCACTTGCTGCTGTTCATTTTTTAAACTATTTACTTGTTTCGTTTTGTCTGTGCTGCGTCTTCGCTGCTGTGCAGGCTTTTCTCTAGTTGCAGCGAGCGAGGGCTTCTGACCGCAGAGGCTTCTCTCGTCGGGGAGTTTGGGCTCCAGCGCACATGGGCTCCAGTAGCTACGGCCCCCAGGCTCCAGAGCACCAGCTCAGTAGCTGTGACACCCGGGCTCAGTTGCCCCACACACGGCATGTGAGACCTCCCTAGACCAGGGATTGAACCGGTGTCCCCTGTGCTGCAAGGCGGATCCTCAACGCCTGGACCACCAGGGAAGCCCCTGTTCAATGTTTTTAAATAGCGAATCACCTCCACCACTGAGTGGCTTAAAACCACAAACCACATTTTACATGCACCCCCAATATTCACAGCAGCACTATTTACAATAGCCAGGACACAGACGCAAACTAAATGCCCATCAGCAGATGAACAGATAAAGAGGTTGTGTATAGATATCTGTATATATATCCATATATGTATATACATATATATATGTATCCATTACATATATATCCATATATGTAGTAGAATATTACTCAGCCATAAAAAATGAAATACTGCCATTTGCAGCAACATGAATGGACCTAGAGATTATCACACTAAGTGGAGTATGCCAGACAAATACCATATGACATCACTTATATGCAGAATATAATTCAAAAAAATGATACAGAGGTTTCCCTGGCAGTCCATGGTTAAGACTCTGATTCCAATGCAGGAGACATGGGTTCGCTTCCTGGTCAGGGAACTAAGATCCCACCTGCTGCACAGCCTTCAGAGTCTGGGGGAAAAAAAGAAAGAAAGAAGATACAAAATAAGAAGAAAAAAGATACAAATTAACTTATTTACAAAACAGACTCATAGATACAGAAAACGAATTTATGGTTACCTTAGGGGGATGGGAAGGAGGGATACATTAGGAATTCAGGATTAGCAGACACACACTACTGTATATAAAATAAATAGTAAGGACCTAGAGTATAGCCCAGGGGACTATAGTCAATGTCTTATCATAACCTATAATGGAAAAGAGTCTGAAAAAGAGTATATATATGCATATATGTACATATATACATATATTTATAACTGAATCATTTCAGTGTACACCCAAAACTGGCACAGCCTGGTAAATCAATTACAGTTCAGTGTTTTGAAAACCACACTGCGCTCCTGTGTCCTCCGTTTCTGGGGGTCGGCTGGCTCTCACTGAGCCTCTGAGGCGGTTCCAGTGACTGGACTGGCGTCGTTTTGAAGACTCCCTCACATCCATGTCTGGAGGTCGAGCCCGGCTGTCAGCCAGGGCCTCAGCCGGGCAGTCGGCCGAAGCAGCTGGAGGCCTTTATGTGGCCCGGGCTTCCTGAGCATGGTGTCTGGGTTCCGAGGGCGAAGATCCCAGCAGAAGTGGACAGAGCTCATCACCCGTTCTGACCCAGCCTCAGAAGTCAGGTAGCACCATCCTCACGCTGTCACAGGCCTGCCAGACTTCAAGGGGCTTGGGCACAGGCCCCGCTACTCAAAGGAAACGTGCCGGAAGGAAAGCACGTTGAGGCGGGGGAGGGAGGCTTCGGTCCTCCTCGGAAATGCAACCTGCCATCTCTAGTCACTGCTGAGCACCTGCTATGAGCCGGCCGTAGCAGCAACCCCTGGAGACCCAGCAGTGGCCCAGAGGCCACAGTCCCTGCCCGTGGAGCTGACATTCTTCCTGCGGTCTTAGTGGGCAGGTAGACGGAACGGCAGAGAAGCAGAGGTGAGAGCCAGAGAGGAAAAGCCGCACAGCAGGGCAGAGGCCGGGGCGTGCAGGGGCGGGGGCTTCTGAGAGCTGGCCGTGGGGGTCTGGGGGCCCGAGTCCAGGGAGCGGAAACACAGTGGGAGTGTGCCCAGGGCCCAGGAAGAAAGCGGGGAGGCGCGGGGCACAGGACCGGGACACGAAGCCTCGTCCGTCTCTGTGGGCACCCTGGTTCTGGTCTGTGGTCCATCTCTGTGGGCGCCTGGTTTCTGATCTGTGGTCCGTCTCTGTGGGTGCCTTGGTTTCAGATTTGTGCCAGACAGGGGCCACAGAGGGGTCACGCAGAATTTTGAACAGAAGCAGAACAACTTATACTCCAAAATAGGACTGGGCATTAAAGAGTACCCAGCCCAACCCCCCAGGCTCCAGCCTATGCTTGCACACCTCTAATGATGGGGGACTCACTCCTTTACTGTTTATGGGTGTCTTCTGTTACTTATGTCTTGACCTGAATGAAAATATACCTCCTGTGACTCCACCCCCCAGGGGGCGCTAGTGGTAAAGAACCCGCTTGACCAATGCAGGTAGACCTAACAGACAGGGGTTTCAATCCCTGGGTCGGGAAGATCCCCTGGAGGAGGAAATGGCAACCCACTCCAGTATCTTGCCTGGAGAATTCCATGGACAGAGGAGCTTGGCGGGCTACAGTCCATGAGGTCGCAAAAAGTCAGACCCGACTGAAGCGACTTAGCGTCAAGTAGCATACATGTACTCTTGCCTGGAAAATCCCATGGACAGAGAAGCCTGGTAGGGTGCAGTCCATGGGGTCGCAAAGAGTTGGACATGAGTGAGCGACTTCACTTTCACTTTTTACTTTCATGCATTGGAGAAGGAAATGGCAACCCACTCCAGTGTTCTTGCCTGGAGAACCCCAGGGACGGGGGAGCCTGGTGGGCTTCCGTCTATGGGGTCGCACAGAGTCGGACACGACTGAAGCGACTTAGCAGCAGCATACATGTAACTCCACCCTGCCCAGTACAGCCTGCTTCTGGGGCCACTGAGTCCTTCCTCCTTCCTGTGATGCTTTAAAGAGGTGTATGTCTAACTCTCCAAGTCTTCTCCACGCAGAAATCCGACCAGTTCTTTCCCTCATCCTCCTGAACGTTTGCCATTCTGGCCATTTATACCTGTCCTTTTTCTACAGAGAGACTGGCAAAGTATAACCTAAGGGCCAGATCAGGCCCTCAGCCTGTTTTTGTAAATAAAGTTTTATTGGAACACAGCCGTGCTCATTTGGTTACTGTCATCTATGGCTGCTTTGTGCAGAGTTGCATGACTGCCACGGAGACCATGAGACCCACAAAGTTGAAATTATTTGCTCTCTGGCCCTTTATAGAGAAAATTTTCTGACCCCTATCCTGTGTGTGCCTTAAGTTTCTCTCCGGACGAGAGGCTGAAAATGACTAGAAGGGGTAAGAGTGGGAGGCAAGGAGTCTGGACTCTCCACGACGCGAAGTAATAAAATCCCCAGCGACAGTCGCATCTCAATTTGGCTCTTATTTCTACAACTGAAATATTAACTTACGCAAACGTCTTTCAGCATTAGACCTTACCTGTCTAGCTCTCTGCGGGTGTTCCTAGGACTCGTCTCTGGTTGAGTAAAGACACGGCTCTGTGTTTTCCTGAGCGGTCAGCGTGACAAAGCCTTGAACCTTACCTGGAGTCCCTCGCTCTGCCTCTAAGGAGCGCAGTGGTTGGGAACAGAGCAGGCTGGTATGTATCCTGGGGTGCAATTAAAAACCACAGATTCTTAACTCTGAAAAACAACAACATTGAAACTGCAGCGCGCTCCAGGCCCACGAAGAGGCAAGTGGGGGGCTGGTCGCAGGGGTGGGCTAACCGCGCCGGCACCAGGGAAAGCGGGCCGGCCCACCCCCGAGGCCGAGCCGGCCTCCCTAGGAAACTTGGACTCTCCCCCAGCTTTCCAGAGCAGATTTTTTCAGTCACTATGGTCATGAAGCATGAAAAGAAAGCCCTGAATTGTTTTCCAGGAAGAAAAGGAGAAAAAGAAAATAAAATGTGGCCGTTTCAAAAATACATGCTTTGTCCTCAGGCCGCCTAAAAGAAAGCAGAGTCGGGGGCCTTGACTTAGACAGAGAGGCTGAGCCGGTGAGGCCCCTCCCCCGCCTTAAGGGCGCCTTCCAGAACCCTCTGGGTCCCCTTGCCATGGTTCTGGGTCGAGGGTTATGTAGTAGAAACCGCAAGGCCATCCCCCTTAGGGGGCTGTTACCAGTCTCCATCAACAGGTAAAGAGGCGCTCCAGTGGAGGCGGCTCCAGCGGAGGCGGCCCCCAGGGCCCCCGGGGAGGCTGTGTGGCGGAGGAGACTGGGGAGAGGGGCCAGTGGCCTCCCACGTGTGGCTCTGCGGGGTCACTGCGGCCTCACCGGGATGGGGGCCGGCGGGGCAGTGTGTGGGCACCGCAGGGATCCAGGCGCCTTCTGGAAGCCTCATTAAAAAGTCCACGGAAGAGCTGAGAAGGAGAGGGATGAGCACCGTGGAGGGGACAGGCTGGGAGCACAGGTCGGGGCTCAGCCTTGATCCTGCCCACTGCGGCCGGGTCCCTCCATGGCAGGCCTGTCTGGGGACCCCCGGGGGGGCACCCTGCCCTCCCACTCACCTCCCCTGAGGGTTCCCAGGCGCTGAGCCTGCTCTTCAGTGCTGCCCAGACCTTTTCTGCACCTCGGCTCCGGCAGGCGCCCGGAAGCGGGCCCTGGATCGATTCCTGGATTGATCCTCTCTCCTCCGCTCAGGGTCACTCCGGGTGTGCAAAGGCAGCTGCCCTGCCCCAGCCTCCCCAGCCTCAGCCCTGGGTGAGGTTATTTCCTTTCCGCAACTGCTCCATGAAAAAAACCTCTCTCCAGGTTGGTGACCAGAGAGGCACAGCCCAGAGTGAGGCTCCCGGGAGAGGAGGTGAGCAACTCGAGGGGGTCAGAAGGCTGAGCTCAAAGCTGAGGTCTCGGGATCCCGGCTGCGGCCCAGGCAGGCTGCTGCACCTTCGGAGCTCTGTCCGCTTGACACGGCCTTGAATATACGGAACTAACCGGTCTACAGAATTCTAGTTTTTCTTAACAAGCACAAATAGATGATGAGTTTATTGTCTGAGGTCAAAGTGTGCAATATAAATATACCAGATCAGGCAGCTGAGACCAGCTACAGGGGCGACGCAGGAGCCCAGCCTGCCCTGCAAGAAAGTCAACCAGCTTCAGCGGCATAAAACCTCACATCTGTCCGTGAATCACATCTGATCACTCACGCACGCACTCAGCCTTTGCATTCTTCCTCCTGCCTTCCCTTCCCTTCCATTCTTCCCTCCATCTTCCCCACCCTCCATTCACCCAGTCAGCCATCCTCTCACTCCTTCCGTCCAGCGATTCTGAGTCATTCTTCCCTTTCTTCCACCTCCCCTTTCCATCCAAACTTCAGTCTTCCTAGCCACCCATCCGTCCAGTCTTTATCCTCACCTCCCTTCAGTCAACACCTGTCCTTCCTTCCGTCCTTGTTCCTTAACGTACCCATCCACCCATCTTCGCTCTTCCCTCCCTCCCGTCCGTCCGTCCATCCGTCCTTTCATCCTTCCGCTTGCTATCTGTCAACGCCGTCATTGTTTACATGTGTATGAACAGCTACTTGAGCTGGGCGCTGCTTATACTTACATGTGCACGTTGGTGTTCGTGTTCAGTCTAAGTAAACCATAAGCCTATTAAAGAAATGTCTCATAGGGGAGAGAAACATCCAGACTTTAAGGTACAATGTGAGAAATGTAATACAGTATTCACAGTAGGTTGTGTGAGTTTGAGGAGGAACTGCACAACTCCGGGAGGTCAGGACGGGTTTCCCTGTACATGCTTGAGTGTGAGGGATGGATGTCTCTCCCGCAGACAAGGGAGGCCTTCACACATTCTGGGCCTAAAGGATGGAATGTGCAAAGGCACAGAGGCGCGTGGCGGTTCCTGAAACAAGGCGAGTGACCCCCAGGCAGAGCAAAGGGTCACGGACAGGCAGGAGGATGCAGAGGGGAGCAGAAGTCCAGGTTCTGGGACCTCTGTCGTGGCCCAGTGGCTCCGGCTCTGCCCCCCCAGTGAAGGGGGCCCAGGTTCAATCCCTGGTTGGGAAGCCAGATCCTGCCTGCCACCACTAAGACCTGGCACAGCCAAATAGATAAACATTTACAAAGAAGTCCAGCTTCCAAGGGCCATGCAGGGCCTGCGGAGGAATTTGGACTCTGTCCTGAGGACAGCGAGGAGCCCTGGAGGGGGGGGGCCCCCTTGGCTTCAGCAGGAAGGATGGAATTGTGTGAGTGATTCGGGGTTGAGGGCATGGACTAGGAAGGGGCCCCGGGGGGTCACTGTGGGAGGCAGGAGGGGACAGGAAGTGGTCCAGCTGAGTGATGGAGTCCAGAGGAGACAGTGGGTGGAGCTGGGCGTGATTAAGGGCGGGGAGCGGGTGATGACGGGAGAGGAGGGACGGGGTCCTGGAGGGACTCTTGCTGGTGGGCAGGGATGAGCGTGCTGGGCAGACGCGGGGGGTGGGCAGGCAGTGGACGGGCTCAGGGACACGGAGCCTGAGGCCTGGAAGCGGCCTGGGCACCGTGTGCCTGACTGCACGGCGGGCCCTGGGATGCACAGCAAACAGCCCATCAAGGCCCCTGGCTTCCGGGGCTGTGTTCTGGGGTGGGGGCCCCTAGGCCAGTCCGTGGGTCTGAGAGCCGAGGGAACCTGCCCAGGGGGACAGCCAGCTCAGGGCCAGGGGAGCAGAGCCCAGGCTCGGGCGGTGGGCAGGAGAGACTGAGCTGAGCCGGGGGACTCGTGGGGCCAGTGACTCGGGACACGGCTCTTCTGCAGGAGCTCGGGACTCAGCGCCAAGGAGGCGAGGTCTGTGGGCCTAACGGGGCAGCCAGGTGTCCGCAGAAGACTTTCCTCTGCCCCTCAGGGGGCCCCGGTTTCCGCTCCCTCTTCCTGCTGGAAACACATCCCCCACCCCCGACCCTGCCTGTCTCTTCTGCTGCCCGATCCAGCCTCAAGTTCCCACTGCTCCTTCATTTGGATCGGTAGCTGCCTCTCTCCTGAGCCAGCCCGGGGCTGAGTTTGCCCTGACCAGCTGTAGTGTGACTATGGTCTTTCCAGTGGTCATGTATGGATGTGAGAGCTGGACCATAAAGAAGGCTGAGCGCCGAAGAACTGATGCTTCTGAACTGTGGTGTTGGAGAAGACTCTTGAGAGTCCCTTGGACCGCAAGGAGATCCAACCAGTCCATCCTAAAGGAAATCAGTCCTGGGTGTTCATTGGAAGGACTGATGTTGAAGCTGAAACTCCAATACTTTGGCCACCTGATGCGAAGAGCTGACTCGTTGGAAAAGACCCTGATGCTGGGAAAGATTGAGGGCAGGAGGAGAAGGGAATGACAGAGGATGAGATGGCTGGATGGCATCATCGATTTGATGGACACAGGTTTGGGTGGACTCCGGGAGTTGGTGATGGACAGGGAAGCCTGGCGTGCTGCAGTTCATGGGGTCGCAAAGAGTCGGACACGACTGAGCGACCGAACTGCAACAACCAGCTGTAGGGTCTGAGAAATGTCGTCTGGCCACTCAGTCACCCTCATCCCTGTCTCTGTGAAATGGGGCTCCTGAGCACGTGGGCTGGAGCAGGCCGTGTGAACCGGGGCAGACCAGGGCTGGCTGGACTGAACACAGGCTGAGGTCGGTACGGAGTCAAGCTCCACCCATGACGATGGATGCTCGCATTTCCTGAGCGTTCACTGTGTCTAGACTCTCTCCAGGCGTTATCTCTCTTCATCACCACAAAGTCTGCAAAGGAAGGCCTGTTAGTATCTCCTTGTCTTCAGAAGACCCTGAAACACAGGGCTTGAGCAAGCTGTGTCAGGTCCCACGGAAAGAATGGGGCCTGGGTTGAATCCCTGGCTCTAGCCTGTGGGCATTCTTCAACGCTGTGCCGGGTTCTGTCAGAGGCTCTGTGCCGGGCTCGCCCGCCAAGGGGCAGGACCACGAACCGGGGGGAGGGCGTGTGGCGGAGCTGGGCACGCTCAGTGTGGGCAAGAGATGGCCTGAGGACAGGAACCCCTTCCCCCCTCTTCACCCCGTTAACTCCTGCCTACCTCCCTGAGTCCTGCCTTTCTGGGCGCTTCTGGAGCAAGGTGACTCTCCCGCCTCAGGTGATGATCTCATCGCCTCTAGCACCTTCTCTGCCCCAGGCGCAGGGACAGGAAGGGACTCATTGTCTCGCTGAGTCCTCACAGCCCCTCTGTCCGTCCCGGGCTTGCCTGCGCAGGGGCCCACAGGCAGGGCAGAGCCTCCTGGAGCCAGCTGAAGAGAAGGAGAGCACTGTGGGGAGCTCCAGCTGCCCCGGGGAAACCCGGTCTCAGAGGGTCAGGCCAGGCCTGGGGACAGTGGCAGGGCCCCGCGGACCGCCTCCCCTTCCCCGTGTCTCTCATCCGCGTCTCCCTTGGCGGTCCCGGGACGCGGGGACAGAAGTCTGCTCGGGGCGGGAAGGTCTCGCTCAGGGCTGCCCCGACACAGGGGGGGGCCTCAGCAGACAGCGAGCCCCACCCCCCACCCCACCCCAGGGACCTGCAAGCTGCGCTGGGAGCGGCAGGAGGAGACGGGCCGGCTCCGGGGGGCCTGGGCCCAGGCAGCCCCTGCACCCACCGGGCTGTGGAGTCCGGATCACGTTTCAAACGCCTCCTCGATGTCTCCACTGAGCTGCCCGATGACCATCTCAAAAAGAACACGCTGCGGGGCTCCCTGGTGGCCCGGCAGTTCAGAATCTGTCTTCTCATGCAGGGGATGCGAGTTCAGTCTCCGGTTGGGGGATTAAGACCCCCGTTGCCTTGGGACCAGGAAGCCCTGACCATCTCAAAAAGAACACACTGCGGGGCTCCCTGGTGGCCCGGCAGTTCAGAATCTGTCTTCTCATGCAGGGGATGCGAGTTCAGTCTCCGGCTGGGGGACTAAGACCCCCCTTGCCTTGGGACCAGGAAGCCCGCACGGAGCAATGAGAGTCCTTGGGCTGCAGCAAGGGCCTGGGGCAGCCAAACTCTAAGAAGCAAACATCAGTCAATTCTTTTAAAGAACACGCAGCTGAGACGCACGTGAGACCTTGTTCTCTCTCCCAACCACGCCTCCCACAGCGTCTTCCTCATCTCAGTGGATGGAAGCTCCATCCTTCCAGTGGCTCAGGTCAAAGAGTCATTCTTGAGTCTTCTCTCTTCCATCCCGTATTTGATCCTTCAACAAATCCTGCTGGTTCTACCTTCAGAATCTGTTCACAACCTGACCTGTTTTCCCGTTGCCCTGGCTACCGGCCTGGTGGAGCCTCCCCATGGTCTGGTCCCCCGTTGCCCCTCACCTTCCCTCCGCCTGGCCCTTGCCCTTCCCCCCACGCACCGGGCACAGCCCCCGCTCACTCTTTCTGCACTGGCTGCTTCCTGCAATGTCTGCATGGCCACGTACCTCACCCTCTTCGCGTCTTTGCTCAGAGGTCACTTTCTCAGTGAGGGTCCCTCTTTCCGGTTTAAAACTGCAACTGACCCTCACCCACTCGACCCATCCTGAGTGTTCCCAATCTCTCTCTTTTTTTTAATCTCCAATTTTTTATTGCAAAAAATTAAGAAAACATAAAAAGTATAATGGTCAACCACATTATTACCACCTAGACCCAACAATTCTTTTTTGAAATGCAGTTGGTTTGCAATGTTGTGTTACTTTCATGTGCACAGCAAGGTGGTTCAGTTATACGTATATACATATCCACCCTTTTTTAGATTCTTTTCCCATCTAGCCCATTATAGAGTAGTGAGTAGATTCCCTGTGCTATACAGTAGGCCTTTGTTGGTTATCTACTCTTTAATTTTACTTAATGTTTTTAAGTTAATTTTTACTGGAATATTGACAGGGTGGTGCTAGTGGTAAAGAACCCACTGACAATGCAGGAGATGCGAGAGGCGCAGCTTCAATCCTTGGCTTGGGGAGATCTCCTGGAGTAGGAAATGGAAACCCACCATTCTTGCCTGGAGAATCCCATGGACAGAGGAGCCTGGTGGCTACAGTCCACAGGGTCACACAGAGTTGGACACGACTGAAGTAACTTAGCACACACACGCTGGAGTATAGCTGCTTTACAACACTGAGCGCATTTCTACCATACGACAAAGTGAATCGGTCATACATATACACGTGTCCCCTCTTTTTTGGCTTTCCTTCCTGTTTAGGTCACGAGTCCCTCTTAACCTGCCAGGTCTCTTCCTTTCTTTCCTAGTACATACTGCTTTGAATAAACTATGTAATTTTGTTATTCTATTATTTACTCTCTGTATCCATCTGCTAGAATATAGGCTCCGGGGAGGGAGGAGGGCATTGGCTTTACTTTTTCTGCTCACTGGTACCTCCTTAATATCTAGAACAGGGACTGATCCATATAGACGCTCAGTTAATATGACGCTGGAGAGATGAAGCTGCAGATAAGTCGAGAGCTGGGAGCCCGGGATGCCCCAGCAGCTGGTCAGGGAACATGAGCCCCAACGCCTGTCTTGGGGTCCCAGCAGACTCGGCCAGCTTCCCTCTCCACCTTTACCCCCCCACCCCTACTCATGTGGGTTGGGTTATACTCTGGAGGGACACTGGTTCTTAAACGTGCCCACGTAGGGTTCAGGCATGCTAAGAATCACAGATACAGAAAATAAACTGGTGGTTACTGGTGGAGAGAGAAAAGGAGGAAGGGATAAGATAGGGGTAGAGGGCTGAGAGTTACAAACTACAACGTGGAAAACAAATAAGCTACAAGGATATATTGTACAGCCCAGGGAATACAACCAATACTTTATGACAAGTTTAAGTGGAATATAATCTACAAAAGTATTGAATCACTCTTGTACTGTATACCTGAAACTAATATGATTGTAAATCAGCTAAACTTCAATTAAAGACAATAAATAAATAATAGAGAGATGATCTTAGAATGCCAGCAAGAAAAAAAGAACTTCCTAAATTATACCAAAACATTTGGTTCACTTGGGTGTGCTTTTTTTTTTTTTTTTTTTTTTGCTGAGGAGGGAGGGTTCTCTTTCCCGTAACATTATGACCTTCTGATGTACTATTTAATTTGCTTCTTTATTATGTTATGTTCCTAAACTTATTCTTCACTGTTTGGCAGATTCTCAAAGGGATTTCTGATCCTATAACAGTTTCAGAATCACTTGTCTCAATCACCCTGCCATTTTCCGTGTGAGTGGGAGAGGTGACAGTCCCCAGATTCTCCTTCCTCGTCTTCTAACCTGGTGGTCCCCAGGCCCCCCAGGCTGCCTGTCTCCTAGGCCTTGGCCTGAGGCATGCCCCTGCAAATCAGCAAGTTCAAAATGGTGCGGTGTCCCTGTGGTGCTCTCCATGGTCCTGAACCACCGGGCTGGTCTCTGCTCAGAATGAGGCCGTTTCTCTGGGAAGGGGAATTGTGTGGCCCCCAGAGAACCCCTCCCCTGTAGGTTACACTTATCTTTCCTAGAACTCTAACGCTACTTGCCTTGCTTATCTTTGAGATCTTGGCTGAGTTGTCACCTCCTCTTGGAAGGCTTCTGGGGTTCTGCAGAACCGAGGGTGGCCTCCTCTGTATCCTGTACCTCCCACATTCCAGTGTGTGAAGACCACTTTTGACCTCATCAGTTAGGGATAAGCTTCTCGTCTGTCTCCCACACTGCTGTGTCCCCAGCGTGTAAGTGACGATGATGAATTTTGGTTGAACAAATGAGCAAATTAATTAATGAAATGAATGAGTGGTGGATGGCCTGGGGAAGGACTGTCCTTGTGGTTGGTTCCTACCCTTTGATCTCTCCAGGACTATCATGCCACGTTCTCTGTAATAGGAATGTGGAAGAGAAACAGGAGGTTAATATGGTCCTTCTCCCGTGGAATACATGCCCTGGTGACGGGATGAACAGGGGCCACATTTTACAGATGGAAAGACCGAGAGAAGTGATATCATTCCTCTGTAATCGCTCAGCTCAGGAACGAGAAGTGGGACTTGAGCCTCTATCCCGTGGCTCTGGACCTTGTACCCATCCGCTGCCCATGCCATCACTTCCTCCCCTAGACTGCAGTTCACAGCCCTGGGCAATGAGGACATTGGGCAAAATCTACCTCTGAGGGAATTTTCCAACTCCGAGTTTCCATTGAAAATTAGAACTCATGGGTTTCATCTCTAGTTTGGGGGTAATAGTTTCCAGGGCCACTAACATGGCTCAAGGAAAGCCCTGTGCTTCCAATAAGTGGTTTTGTCATCCACGTCATATTATCAGAAACAAGATGAGAGACCCCTTCTTTCCAAGAGCTGGATTCTCAGCAGACCACAAGAGTCTTTTACATTCCCCAAATGCCTGGACACTCAGGGCTCCCAGGAGGTGGGGTGGGCCTGACATGGTGCATCCTGGCCTCAATCTGGACAGTAACCACAGCTCCCAAGACAGTTCATGTCCTTCTCACTGGTGGGTTTGTGGGACTTGGGAGAAATCTCATTGTCACCAACCCGGGGACCTTCACCTGCATGAGCCCTAGCCAGTGTCAACTTTCATTTCTTGAAACATACCCATCATTCAAGCACACAAATCCCACGTCTCTGCCTGTGGGGCAGGCAAACCTGGGATTTCCAGGGCTGGGGTGATTCATTTTTAATGGGCTATGTGAGCAAGTCGCTCAATAAAGGCTTTTTGCTCAAGGGACAGAATTTTTCATTTTTGACCATGCTGGGTCTTCATTACTATGCACCGGCTCCCTTTAGCTGCAGTGAGCCGGGGCCACTCTCTAGCCACAGTGCGCTGGTTCCGCACGTTCTCTTCCGTGGCTTCTCATGTGGGCCGGCCTGAGGGCTCGCAGGCTCCACAGTCACGGTCACGGGCTCGAGAGGGCAGGCTCCGCGATTGCGGAGCCGGGGCTTCACTGCCCTGAGACACGCAGAATCTCCCCGGACCAGGGAGCTAACCCACGTCCTCTGCACTGGCAGGCGGACTCTTCACCACTGGACCACCAGAGAAGTCCAGAGACAAGGTTTTGAAAACATGGATCCACAGAAGAAAACCACACAGAAGAAACGAAGTAGACGAGAAGTGGAAGAAGCCGGGACCTCCTGAGCCCTGAAGGAGACAGTGACCCCTTCTGGGAACCAAGGCTCCGTCTAGGGGAGGGGAGGGCTGGAGGAGGGGCCGAGGCGGGGCATGGGCCCTGCCAGGGGAGGGCGGGAGGCTTGCTAAAGGCTGGCGTTGTGACCTTCTCACTTGGGCTGAAAGTTGGGGCTGTTAGGAGGAGAACAAAAATGGCCCCCAGCAAACCCTCCTGAGAGCTGTGCCGGGGCGGGAGTCAGTGGTGCCGTCCCCAGGGTCCTCGTGATTTCTTGTGTCCCCCCGGCCTCAGCAACCACGCAGTTTCCCAGAGCTGGCCGGCCTGCTGTGGACTCGGTTCGGCCTGTGACGTCCCCAGGACCCCGCCAGGAGGACTCACAGCTGAACCCAAGGGAGAGAGTCCAGGGGGGTCAGGAGGCCTGCGTCACGCACATCGCCTGTCTGGCGCAGCGTCCCACCTGCAAAGGAACAGACTAGATGCTCCCTGAGGGCCAATGGTGCCGGCCGTGCAAGGGCCCCCGGCCTGGATTCTGGGGGTCTGTGTCCCTGTGGAGACAAGGGCCCTGCGCCTGCTGGAGCCGGTCGCCCACGCACAGGCAGGCAGGAGGCGGGGCGCTGTGGTCTCGTTGCCAAGCGCAGAGAACTTTCCACTGGGTCCAGGTTTCCGTCACCATGGCAACTGCTGGGGTGGAAGCAGAACTCCTCAGAATTCTGAGAACATATGGGGGAGGGAAAAACAAGAAAGGGAGCCCCAAGCAGGCCGGGGGGTGGGCAGCGGCCAGTGGGCCCCCCCTGCCCTCTTCTTTCCCGTCTTCTTCTGATGTTTCTCTCCTTGCCCTTTTCTCCTCTCTCAGGTCCTCCACGCTCTTCCCTGAACCCTGGCTCTTAAGAGCAGTAGGTGGTGTTTACTGAGCACCTACTATGGACCCTGCAGCATTCCAAGTGTTTCATACATCTGAACTCATTTAACCCTCTCACTGCTGTGTGGTAGGTACTATCATCATCCCCATTTCACAGATGGGCAAGTACAGGCCCAGGGAGGTTGGGTGACTTGCCTGGTAACTGGCAGACCCAGGCGTTGGGTTGGATCCCTTGACTGCACCCCCAGCCTCTGTGGTGTCTGGACGGTCTCCACTGTCTGAGAAACTCCAGGAGCTGCTAAAGAAATGAGGGTGCGTGGTGGTCTGGAGACCCTGTCCCCACTTCCCCTCCTCATTGCCTGGACCCCACACTGGCCTTCCCGGGTGAGGCCAGGGCGGAGGGCAATGCCAGCTGCCCATATGTGCGAGGCACCTCCGTTGGCTGAGTTTCCTGGCCTTGGCTGATCAAGGTTCACTCCCTGGGGACCAGAGAAGCCTCCTGGCCTAGGGCTGGAATCAGGACGTCCAGGAGGCCAGAGACCTGGGTGCCATACCCAGCGCCCTCTTCTATCTCCTGTGGGCCCTGGGAACCTGACAGGGAGTCTGCTATCCCATCACAATCCTGCAAGAGACTGACTCAGAATTAGGGGTTCACGGCTCTCCTCTAACCCTGTCTGGTGATATCGGGGGGTTGGTGGGAGGTCGTGTATGAAGACACTGTGGGAGCAGCAAAGATAGCAACTTCCCCAGGCCCGTCTCTGGGCATGACATCCCTGGCAAACTCCCTGCAGAGACGCAAAAAGACCAGGACAAACTGGAGGCCAGGAAACATCTGCTTCAGCTCTGGCTTTAAAGATGGGCAGCTCCTCTCCAGACCAGCTCCTTGCTTTATCCTGCCTTCTGTGTCCGTGGGCTCAAACTCCTCCACTCACTACCTTGGTTGGGACTTTTGTCTCCAGATCCGTCTGAGGATCTTAGGTCTTACTCCAACTCTCAGGATCAAATTTCCAAGAAGGAGCTCCAACCCCGACACCTTTATTGCTGGTGCTTTAATTGGACAGACTCCCCCTCTACACATCCCACTGGCTGTGGGCCGGGCCACTGATTGGCTGCTCTGAGTCCAGTTCTTTCCCCTGATCCAATCAGCTGTAGCCAGGGAGGCGGTGTCCCATGTTACCAGAGGATTGCTGCTGACATAGTGGATGCATTTCTTCACTGTTGAAGCCATTTGGAATTGGGGATTCTCTTACCTGAGCAGGCATCTCACTAACTTGGATTGGGCTCTCATGCCTTTGGTGATGAGTCACTTGCTTCTCTGCTTCTGTGTGGTCAGGTGGGTTGGAGTTTCTCTTACTAGAAACCAAAACCTTGCGGCTGGCACCTCTGGTTTATCACAAGATTGAATGAGTAAGACCTGGACAAGCGCAGTCACGACCTTATGGAACTGAGGTGAGGGGATCCAGAATGCTGCCTCAAGAAACCCGGAGGCCCCACGTCTGTTAGCAAGCCTCCTTCCAGCATCAGTCAGAACTGACAAAGGAGGTTTGTATTTCCATCTGCGGCCGCCAAGATGCCTATACTGTGAAAGACCAGCGGAATGAGCGCATCCATTCTGGTTACAGTGGAAGCTCTGGATGCTCAGTCCTGGGCCAGTTCTCCCATTTAAGGAACCAACTTTCTATCACCCAGCATGGCAGGGGAGCGTGTCTGCAGCCAGAGGCCCCTCCTGCGCCCACCGGGCTCACCACAAGTCTCCCATCAAGCCAGTCCTACAAACGTCCCCCCCCCCCCCCCCCCCCCCCCCCGTCTCCCCAAGGCCTGATGCTGATGATCAAAGGGACTGTGATGCCTCTGCAATGTATTATTATTCATGCCTCACTCTGTGGGCAGGATGTACCCGCTCCCCACTGAGTGCTGGGAAGGAAGCGAACACAGGGACGCCACAGGAGGCAGAAAAGCTTTACTCCAGAGCAAGACAGGGCATTAAAGAGCACCCAGCCCAATTTCCCTCTGATGATGAGGAATCACCTCTTTGCTGATTTATGGGGTCTTCCTTGACATGAAGGCAAATAAGCCTCTTTATGACTTCCCCCCATTATGGTTTTCCTTCGGGGACCACTGGGTGGGCCCGCCTAACTCTACACTGAATCCCACCCATTTCTTTCACCAATTCACATACGCCCCAGCCTCCAGGACCCTAACAACTGCAGTCATTTATGTCTGTCTCTTTCTAAGCAGGGGTTGCAAACAGTAGCCCAAAGACCAAATCTGGCCCACGCCTTGCTTTGTAAATAAAGTTTTATTAAGACATAGCCACACTTACTCAATTATTGTCTATGGCTGCTTTTGATTTACAAAGGCCAAGTTGAATAGTTAACACCAACACTGTATGACCTACCAAGCTTAAAACATTTACTGTCTGACCCTGTACAGAAAGAATGTTCTGATTCCTGTTCTAAAGCATCAGTGACCCCTTAAATGGAACAAGAAATCCCAGGAATGGCCTGGCCTTCAGGATGGACACTTCCCATGGTGTCCCCTCCTGGGATCCTGGCTGTGACTGCTTGGTGCAATCTCAGAATCTGCATGTCTCAGCGGTCATGATCTGACGTTGGCTCCACGAGAGCCTGTGGCCCGCAGGAATGTGCAGGGCACTCTTGCACAGCCTGTTGCTAAGGTCCGTTGCCAAAACAAGGGCCCTGGCCCTTGAGTTTCGTAGGACCTGCATTCATCTTGGTTCATTTTTCTTTGTTGTCTTTGTCCCAACTTCTTGCCTAATAGAGACTGTTTTGAAGCATAAGTCCCTCATCCACCTATGAACCAGCGCTCCCAGCTTTGTGCTTTTCGTACATAGACTGTCCCTGACTTATAACAATTTTTTGACTTCATGATGGTGCAAAAGCAGTATGCATTCGATGGGAATCCTGCTTCAGATTTTGAATTTTGATCTTTTCCTGTCTGTGAGATGTGGTACAGTCCTCTCTCATGATGCTGGGCAATGAGCCACACCTCCCAGTCAGTCAGCAATCCTGAGGATACGCGGCCCGTACGCTCACAGCCGTTCCGTCCCCGGACCACCGCTCTGTTCTCCACTTTCAGTACAGTCTTCAATATGTGGCGTGAGCTGTTTAACACTTTCTCATAAAACAGCCTTTGTTTCAGATCATTTTTCCCAGCTGTAGGCTAACATAAGAAGGGCTCTAGATAAACCCATGAATGTATCGGGATGTAAGCCCGTTGTAAGTTGAGGAAGATCTGTATTTATTCAGCTTCCTTTCTGTGTCTTCATCCAAATCATTGATTTTAAAAGAGCCTTGGAGCATGGCGCTAGAGACCGCCTTTCCCAGTTGTTACAAGTATATCAATGGTCCTTAGACATCATTAATCAACCCATCTCCACCTACAAACCGGAAGGTTCCATTTTACCACATTATTAGTAAGGAGGTTTGGGTCCTTCTGTCAAATATTTGACCGGGTTTCTATTCTCAAATGCTACCGCCTACCTTTTAGGAAACAGACTTGTGGAATTATCGAAGAGACTTGGGAAATCAGTTAACTGATCCTCTTTCCTCACAGATGCTGAAACCGAGACCCAGAGCAGTGAGTAGTCCAAGGTGACAGGGTGAGTTGGTGGTAGAACCGGGAGTGGGTGCTCTTTGCATGACACCCTGGTGATTCAGCCTGTGTGTGAGTGAGTAGCTAACTGCTGTGACAAATGGGCCCAAAGATGTGACAGACCGCCGCAGCAGAAGTCACTTCTGTCCACACTCGTCCTGGGTGAGCACGCAGGGTGGCGGGCCGGCTGTCGGCCTTACCGTCTGGCAGCGGCCCAGGCGCCTTCCGTCTGTGGCTCGCCACCCCACGGGACGGGCCGTAGTTCCCCGCCGGCTGGTGGGAGGTGGCTCCGGCCCGTCAGGAGAGCCCGACTTGGCTGAATCCCAAGTGACTTTCTTCTCTGCCTTTCACTGCTCCCCTCCCCCTGCCCCGAGGCTGTTCCTCCCAACACAGGCTCCTATCTCACACTCAGCCCCTCATCACACCTAGAAAGGGTCGGTTCCAGAGTCAGGGCTGGCCAGGTGGGCCGGGCTGCAGTCCAGGTCACCGAGCAGAGGGAGGCTGGAGTAACTGAGCAGCTGGTGTGAGTCCAACAGTCACCCACCAGCGGGGGCGGGCGTTTCCCCCATCCTGCGGCAGGAGAGAACAGGAAGCGGCCGCTGGCGGTTCACAGTTGACGTCAGCCCACAGCATCACACCCCTTGCTCCCTGCGGCGAGATGAGCGGTCCCCACCCGAGGAGACACCATCGGGCTGAGAGGTCGGCCAGCCCGGCGCTCTGACAGGTCGCCTTCTCTGTCATCACTGCTGTGGCGGCTGGGTAATCGGGAACTTGGAAACCCCTGGCTCAAGTCCTTCCTATTCCATGTCCAACAAGCCCTTTCCCTCAAAGCAGTTTTCTGGATATCCAGCTTGTCTCTGGCTGGTCGTCCTGACTCAGGACCCTTCCTGGCGGTGCGCACATTGCTCAGTCAAGATGGACCCCTGTGGAAGGACTCTGGGACGTGGACAGGACATGTGGACGGGCGTCTCCTCCCTCTTTGACCTTTCCCAATTTCCTCCTGCAGTGGTAGCTTGTTAGTTCTGTGTTCCTTCCCAGGACCTCCTGCTGCATTGTCCCTGGACAGGGCCGCCGGCAGCGCTCCCCTGACTCTGACATTCAAGGCGGGTCCCTTCAGGCCCACCCCCTCTTCTCTCCCTGCCGTCTCTGTGAACCGCGCTGTCTCCTGAGGCGTCGAAGATCTTTAGAGTCGTGCGGTTCTTACTTCTGCCCCTACCAGCAGTGCAGGCTATCTCTCTGTGACCCAGTTTCCTTATCTGCAAAATAGAACTGACAGTGAGTAGCTAGCAGGGATATATTGTATGGATTAAGTGAGATTAAGGATGTAAAAGAGCCTAGTAGAGGGCTCCATAAATATCCATCTTCTCTGTGCCTTTCCACTCGGTTACCTTGTTATTGTTGTTCAGTCCCTCAGTCGTGTCTGACTCTTCACGACCCCATGGACTGCAGCACGCCAGGCCTCCCTGTCCATCACCAACTCCCGGAGTTTACTCAAACTCATGTCCATCGAGTCAGTGATGCCATCCAACCATCTCATCCTCTATCGTCCCCTTCTTCTCCTGCCCTTAATCTTTCCCAGCATCAGGGTCTTTTCCAGTGAGTCAGTTCTTCACATCAGGTGGCCAAAGTATTGGAGTTTCAGCTTCAGCATCAGTCCTTCTAATAATATTCAGGACTGATCTCCTTTACGATGGACTGGTTGGATCTCCTTGCAGTCCAAGGGACTCTCAAGAGTCTTCTCCAACACCACAGTTCAAAAGCATCAATTCTGTGGCGCTCAGCTTTCTTCACCGTCCAACTCTCACATCCATACATGACCACTGGAAAAACCATAGCCTTGACTAGACGGACCTTTGTTGGCAAAGTAATGTCTCTGCTTTTTAATATGCTGTCTGGGTTGGTCATAACTTTCCTTCCAAGGAGTAAACGTCTTTTAATTTCATGGCTGCAATCACCATCAGCAGTGATTTTGGAGCCCCCCCAAAATAAAGTCTTACACTGTTTCCACTGTTTCCCCATCTATTTCCCATGAAGTGATGGGACCGGCTTCCATGATCTTAGTTTTCTGAACGTTGACCTTTAAGCCAACTTTTTCACTCTCCTCTTTCACTTTCCTTGAGGCCCTTCAGTTCCTCTTCACTTTCTGCCATAAGGGTGGTGTCATCTGCGTATATGAGGGTATTGATGTTTCTCCCGACAATTTCTTCCAGCTTGTGCTTCATCCAGCCCAGCGTTTCTCATGAAGTACTCTGCATATAAGTTAAATAAGCAGACACTCTGTGATCCTATATCTTCTCTGAGCAGCCCGTTCCCCAGTCACCTTTGCTGTAGTCCTCCTTGATGGGGATGAGTCATACATCTGTAACTGGGATGAGATGCAGGGCTCCATGTGGGTCAGTCTTTGCATAAAGTTGCATTCAAAGACAGTCAAGCAACCAAAATAGTTTTTAAAGACATTTCAGTCCTTCTTGATTCTTGAAAAAGAATCAAATTCAAAATCCACAGCAGATTCTCAGAAGCTCTTTTGCAGCCCCCAATTTCTCATACACTCTGAAGCCGCAGCTCTCACAAGCCCACCCAGCCCCGGCCCCTACCATTCTTCTTTCATTCTCTGCCCTCTCGCTCTTTATTACTGACATTGCGGGGTGGGGAAGGGAACATGAACACTCACAGATTAATACACAGCTTGTCTTCCTCGTATTTGGGTTTCCAGTGAGTATGTCCTTCATCTAAATTATAAGCTCCACGACAATGGAACTACTGATTTGGGAGAATGACTTTTAATTTCATGTCATTTCAAACAAACAAAAATTTTGCGAGAATAGTAAAGGGTCCCCCATATATTCTTTTTCCTTTTCTTGGGATTTCCTTACTTTAGGATTTTACTCTGGCTGGAAGGCTCCCCCGTATAATCTTGACCCAAATGCATCAGTTGCTTACTTTTTGCCCCATTTGCTTTGTGTCTCTTCCTCCTTATATGTATATTACCATATATAGCATATTTCTATATTACACATTATATATATATTTACATATATAATAAAAATAATATTTGTTTCTGAAATCATTTCAAGTAAGTCAGAGATTTCAAGTCCCTTTATCCCTAAATACTTCAGTGTGAATTTCCTAAGAAAAAGGACATTCTCTTACATAATCACAGTACAGTTAAAAAATCAGGAAATTAAACATACCAACAATATACTATTGTCTATTCTACAATCCATATTAGAATTTCATCAATTGTCTCAATTTCGTTCTTTATACTTCTTTTATTTTCCCAGCCTAAGACCCAACCCAGGGTCTAAAATTGCTTTCAGTTGTCATATTTCTTTAGGAGGAAATATTTTATGCTTTGGGGCTTTTTTCCTGAATCCTTATCCCTATCTAGCAGTGCTTAGCACAATGCTGTGAACTTGATAGAAATTCAGTAATCACTGAATTGAATTTGGAACAAAGAGTTTAATAGTAATAATTGTAGCTTCTCACGCCCTATGGCAAACACTGAGGGTCATGTGCCCAAGTCATTGCCCTCTTTCTCCAGGCTGATGGACGTCACGGTGGTTAGATGGAAAGATGGGTAGACAGGTGGGAAGATGGATGGATGGTGGTCAGGATGGGGGTAAAGGGGCAGATACAGACTAGTTGGATAGGCTGACAGGTGGATGGATGGGTGACAGATGAGTCACAGATGGAATGAGGGATAAGGGCAGTTAAATGGAGCAATCCGTGCATCTGTGGTCCGGGGGATGGGTGTTAAATAGGGAGAACTGGTGGCTGAATGCTGTCTGTACCATATTCACAAGGATGTACTTGGGTGGAGTCAGAAGTCCATGGCTCAGGCTCCTGCTTGCCTTCTACCAGCAGATTTTGAAGAGCTCCTTGTCCACACAAGACCTCAGCAGCTTTCTCTGTGAAATCGAGGTTGCTGGACTAGTTGGCCTCTTTGGTCCCTTCCCGTTTGGACCAAGTCTTGTCTCAGAAAACAGGAAGAGATGTTCCCAAGGCCACGATGGGGCCCAGATTTGGATCTGGTCAACCTGGCTCTGAAGGGGGTGCGTTTCGCTCGTCCTCCTCCCCTGCCGCTGCGGGAACGCCAGAGGAACGGCCAGAAGGCCGTGGGGGCCCTTGTTCCCCGCCTGCCCTCAGCCCGGCCGGCCGTGGGGTGAGCCGCGACCTCTCCACTGGCCCTGCCTGCTCGCCCCTCCCCGCTCAGCTCCCGCCTCTGTCACAGCCTCAGCAGGGCACCTGCAGGCTTCCCGCCCCCTCCGAGCCCGCAGGAGCTGGGGGCCTGGCCCCTCTCCCGCGCGGGTGAGGGCGGCGTTAGCATCCGCCCGCGGGGAAAGGACGGGCTCCGCCCAGGGACACAGCGACCCGCCGGCCCCTGCCTGCCTCCTGGGTCCCAAGGCAGGAGGCCCCGCGGGAGTGAAGAAGGCGGCGAACAGTGGCAGCAGCGAGCAATGAGGAGAAAGACAGCGTTTTACAAAGATGTTCGTAGGGAGTGCTGTAAAAGCCCTGTCGAAATAATGAACATGGAAAAAATCAGAACTCATCTGGACAACCGCATTTCCAGTACTGTTTTAATTTTGCATGACTTTTGGTGGTGGCGGGCTTTCCTGGGGGCTCAGATGGTAAAGAATCCGCCTGCAATGCGGGAGACCTGGGTTCGATCCGTGGGTTGGGAAGATCCCCTGGAGAAGGGAAGGGCTACCCGCTCCAGTATCCTGGCCTGGAGAATCCCATGGGCTGTATGGTCCATGGGGTCGTGAAGAGTCGGACACAACTGAGTGACCCGCACTCCCACTTTGGGGTGGGGGTGGGCCCCAGAACCTTTTCGTAAGGTAATGGCCTGACCTGTGGGGAGTGCGGCGCCCTGAGACGCTGGGGCTGAGCTGACCGAGGTGGGGGAACCGAGGCCTGGACCAGCGATTCTGGACTTGCTGACGTGGATGCCGCGTGGGATCCGGAGAAGCCGTAGGTCTGCCCCCCAGCCTCAGGCCCACCTTCAGGTCCGAAGCCGTCTCCCTCCTCCCAGACACACTCTCTGAGCTGGAGGGGTGAGAGGGCTGAGTCTGGGGCCGGGCAGGGGCAGCATGTCCACAACCACGCAGCCAGCTCCACGCAGAGCCAGGGCTTGGAGCTTGCCTGGTGGGGGACTCGGGGCCCTGCCGGGCGCATGGTCGGTACCGGTGTGGAAACAAGAGCTCTTACTGAGGGCGGTCCCTGGCAGTGAGCCAAAGCTGAAACTAGGCCAACAGTCCGCTTTGAGACTTAGAGCTGGACGAGAGGGTGAGTGTGCTACTTCCACAGCCTTTTGCAGACATCAGCCAGCCTTCCGTGAGTGTGCTACTTCCACAGCCTTTTGCAGACATCAGCCAGCCTTCCGTTGTTTTCAGAACATGGATCTGGTGCCTCTTCAAACTGCACACGCATCCCTTGTTCAATCCACTCACCCTCGCTGAGCACCCGCTGTGGGCCCGGTGCCTGGAGAAGGTGTGTAGACCAAGAGTTCACAGTCCAGTGTGTGACTGGGGCAGGGGCCTGGGAGCCCAGAGACAGGAGGACACACCCGCTCTGCCTGAGGAGGGTGAGGAAAGGCTCCCCGGAAAGGCCTAAAGAACATGGAAAAACTGCTCTCAATATTGAGAATTTAGTAAAAGAGTAAGATAAAATTAACATGCAGAAACCAAAAGTCTTCATAAATATAAAAAATAAGTTAAAAGAAAATAACAGCAGAGCAGACTACATTTATAATACCAAAACTTAAAAAAATATTTAGACATAAATTTAACAAGGAATGTGTAAAATCTATGGGAAGAAAAAAAAGTAAGTTCCTGAAATGCAAATAGGTACACTTGAGCAAACTGATGTATATACCATGTTCTTGAGTAGAAAAATTTAAGGTTGTAAAAATGTCAATTCTCCATAATTTAATTTGCAAATTTAATGAGACCTTCCACTCCCAAAATGCCATCATTTTTTCCCGGAGCATCAGAGGCTGCTTATAAAATTTATAAGAAAAAAAACTAATAAGAGTAGCCAGGAAAAAAACTTAAAACCAAGAGCGATGAGAGATCTCAGCATCATAAGGTATCAAACATATTCTAAAACTTCCATAATTACAACAGTATAGTATTGGTGCACAAATTGATGAAAATCCAAAAATAGATCCAAGTGCATATGCAAATTTGATGTACGATAAAGGTAGCATTTCAAGTCAGTGGAGGCAAAGAAGAACATTTTAATAAGTTGTGTTGAGACAGCTGGATAGCCACATAGAAAAAGGTAAAATCAGATTCGATCTTCACATTGCATGCCAGGATAAATTCCATATGAGCTAGGAATCTAATTGTAAAAGCTAAAACAATGAAAGACTATAAAGAAAGCATGTGTGAATTCCTTATAACCTGGGGTTGGAAAAACATGTTCTTAACTATGACTAAAAACGCAGAAGCAATGAGGGGGAAAATAGTAAAATTACTATAAAAAAGTTTAAATTTTTCCACATAGAAAAATAAGCACAGTGAAAAAATGTTGAACTGGGGAAATATTTGTAAGCTTACCTCACAAAGAGTTCCCCTAACAACAACTCAGTAGGAAACGGATAAAGGGTGTGAATGGACAGTTCCCAGAAGAAAAAGCAGATAGCCCCTAACTTATGAAAATAGAAAATAAAAATTAAAACTAAATCAAGATACTACTATTTCTCACCCATCATATTGGCAAACTCCAAAAATTTAACAACATATATACTGTTGGAGAAGCCGTAGGGAAATAGTCACTCTCAGACAATCAGTTCAGTTCAGTCAATACTAGGAGAAAAACAAAAAATATGCAATCCCTATCAAGAGTTTGGCAATATCTAGCAAAATTATACAGGCATTTACCTTACTGTTTGTATATAGGCCTTTACCTTTTGACCTGATGATCTCATTTCTAGGAATCTACCCCAAAGTACACCAAAAAACCCACAAAATGATATGGGCAAATGGTCTTTATTGAAGCATAAAAACACACATATTTATCAATAAGTAATTGGTTGAATAGCCTATGTACAATGTAATCCATACAATGGATTATTATCGGTTCAGTTCAGTTCAGTCGCTCAGTCATATCCAACTCTTTTCAACCCCATGGACTGCAGCACGCCAGGCCTCCCTGTCCGTCACCAACTCCTGGAGTTTGCTCAAACTTATGCCCACTGAGTCGGTGATGCCATCCAACCATCTCATTCTCTGTTGTCCCCTTCTTCTCCTGCCCTTAATCTTTCCCAGCATCAGGGTCTTTTCCAATGAGTCAGTTCTTTGCATCAGGTGGCCAAAGTATTGGAGTTTCAGCTTCAGCCTCAGTCCTTCCAATGAACACCCAGGACTGATTTCCTTTAGGATGGACTGGTTGGATCTCCTTGCTGTCCAAGGGACTCTCAAGAGTCTTCTCCAACACCACAGTACAAAAGCGTCAATGGATTACTATGCAGCTATATGAAAGGATGAGGACAGGGACTTCCCTGGTCGTCCAGTGGTGAAGAATCTGCCTTCCAATGCCTTCCAATGCAGTAGAGTCGCTTTCAACCCCGAATCTACTGAGCTTGCAGGCTCTGGAGCCTGCTTGCCACAACTAGAGAGCCCACACACAGTAAAGACGATCCCGTGCGCCACAACTAAGCCCCAACAGCCAAAGGAAGAAAGAAGGAATGAAGACAACCTCTAAATAATGTTACGGAGCAGTTTCCAAGACATATTGTTCAGGGAGGTTGCAAAACAGAGTGCACAGTGTGCCCTTTTTGTGTATAGAACAGGGAGAAATACGCACACACACACGTGTGTGTTTTATTTATATCTTTAAAAAGAAACAATTGAAGGAATCCTCAAAACTAAGAAAAACAAGGTGGAAATAGACTTACCTGAATGTACCTTGTTTTATAGTTTTGACTTGGGATCAAGTAAATAAAAATGAAAGAAACATCAAAGAATCTCGAAACTTCAAAACAGCACAGGTCGACCTGAAAGATCGCTATAGCACTGTCTAAAAAGCTGGCTTCAATGCAGTTCCACCATGAGCTCTCTGCATGGCCTTCGGCCTCTCCGAGGCTCGGGCACTTCCCCTTCTAACCCTCTCCACTTCGTTTGCTTACTTGGGAGACACAAATCCAGCTGGCCCACTGATTCTGGTGGTCACCACCCCTGTTCCTTTGTAAATGTTGGCCCAACAAGTCACCGGTGGGCGGGGACTGCTGACAAGACTCGCAAGCCCTTCGGAGCATTTGTTCACTTCATCAATTAAAATCAAGTTTAGAATTTCTACCATGTGTAATACTAAACACCAGTCACCTATTTTGAACTTAATGCTACATATACAAGGGTTCTTGAGGACTGTAGGTGTCGTGAGCATGTATTTATTTAATCAAATAACTCTCTGTGGCTATTTTTAAATGTTTATTTGTTAACCCAAGATTTGATCCATGTAAACTTGGGTGAATCTTAGGTAAGAATGCTGGTAAACCAGGGAAGAAATGGTAATTAATACTAAAGCAACAGGAAACAGACTAATGGAAGTCCGTGCCCAAGGGCGCTGAAGCTGACTGTCCTGAGCGCAGAAAGACAATGTTAGAATTCTCACTCAGATCTTATATACAGATTGGGAAAGAAATGAAGCTTTGCTAATGTTGAATTTACTGCAGACTGACCTCTCGGCTGTTCCAGGTCAGGCAGCCACACCGTGGGAAGGCGGGCTCTCCCCCTGAGTGTTTCAACGTGTGGGTCCCAGTTTTGCTCAGGCAGCTGAGCTTGCAACTGCTTTTCACAGAGTTAGTTCTCAGGAGGTGGACAGACGGCTTTAAGAGACCCCCAAGACTATAGGCTGGAGGTGCTTGGTGGTCCAGGGGCTAAGAATCCATCTGCCGATCCAGGGGACACAGAGTTTGATCCCTGGCCTGGGAAGATTCCGCAAGCCTCAAGGCAGGTGAGCGTGGGCGCCTCAGCTTCCGAGCCTGCCCTCACAGCTGCTGACGCCCCTGTGCCCTGGAGCCCACACTCTGCAACAGGAGAACGTGAAAAGCCGAAGTGAAAGGCGCTCAGTCGTGTCTGACTCTGCAACCCCGTGGGCTTAGCCCATGGAATTCTCCAGGCCAGAATACTGGAGTGGGTAGCCTTTCCCTTCTCGAGGCGATCTTCCCAACCCAGGGCGTTGAACCCAGGTCGACCAACAGGAGAAGCTACCGCAATAAAAAGACCCACACAGGCCAATGAGAGAAAGCCCACGTGCATCAACAAAGACCCTGCACAGCCAAAAATAAATAAAAAATACAATTTTTTAAAAAGTCTGTGGGCTGAAAACAGTATTAGTCACGTAAGTACAGGAGCAAAACACGCAGATGACAAAGCAGACCCTCGTCTCTTCCAAGGACAGCTCTTACTTTCACCTGCATTGAAATAAAACCAATGACAGACCTGACTAGCAACTACCCCTCGCCCTCAATTTGAAATTCTCAAGAAGACTATTTGAAAAGCAGGTTTGTTTCCATCACTGTGAGCAATGGCCCTTGCATGAAGTCTGTTCTGGGCCTTGGACTATTAATTCTTGATCTCAGGGCTTGAACATTACTTACAGGCACTGAGGTGAACATGTAAGGGAGGGATGCATGCTCAGAAAGGTTTGCTGGTGACATGCATGATCGAGAAGCTTAGGCGTGCGCTTCCCTGGTGCTCCAGCGGTTAAGAGTCCACCTGCCAATGCCGGGGACATGGGTTCCCGCCCTGGTCCGGGAAGATCCCACATGCCGAGGGGCAACTAAGCCCGTGTGCTGCAACTACTGAGCCCAAGCTCCTCGAACGCGAGCTCTGCAACAAGAGAAGCCACGACAATGAGAAATACGCGGAGAGGCCCGTGCTCGCCGCAACGAGACAGAGTCTGAGAGCCGCAACGAAGACCCAGAGCAGCCAACACAGAAATAAACTAAATAAGCAGTGCTTTAAAGAGAGTCCAGGCAGACACACAACGTCAGAGAAAGAGAATAGTGACTGGAAATGAAAAGACCAGGAGAGAAGCTCAGCGGCAGGTTAGGGCACAGAACCTGCAGGGAGGCTTCTTGTTCAGTCGCTCAGTCGTGTCCGACTCTTTTTGACCCCGTGGACTGCAGCACGCCAGGCCTCCCTGTCCATCACCACCTCCTGGAGTTTACCCAAACTCATATCCATCGAGTCAGTGATGCCATCCAACCATCACATCCTCTGTCGTCCCCTTCTCCTCCCGCTTTCAGTCTTTCCTAGCGTTGGGATCTTTTGCAATGAGTTGGCTCTTTGCATCAGGTGGCTAAAGTATTGGAGCTTCAGCGTCAGTCTAAGTGGAATGATAATCCTTGGGCTGTCTTCTCCCAGGGGATACACATGATGTCATCTACGCAGGCTCCAGGGGTGACAGAGATGGAAAAGATCAGGTGCTGTTGGAGCTCCCAGCCTGATGGTGGAGGCAATGATACCAACATGAAGTCCAACGAGACAGACGCTTGGACCAAGAAAGGGCTGGCTGGGGTCAGCTTTCCCTTCCGCCTGATGCTCTGGTTTGGACCGTCCTGCTCCTGACCCTGCACCCCTGCCCTCATCCCCACCTGGAGCTCAGGGTCTTAACTCCCACAACAATGAGGTTCCCTGAGGGGCGCCTATGACTTCAGCCACTGAGCTCACCCACCTGAGGGGAGGCGGGGGCTGTCAGTGCCCAGAAGCGAGGGACCCAGGGGGCAGGGGCACCCAGCCACCCACACGGGCTCCCCGCCTCACGGTCTGAGGCTCTGCTGTGATCCGAGCAGCATGGGCTGGAAGTCAGTGTGTTTTCCAGGCGTCCCGAGGGCTGGCTGCCCCATTGCCTCCATCAAGATAGTCACTAAGCAATTAGTAAATAATAGAATGGAATTGATTTTGTAAAAGGCGAGCATTGGATGGCTCCTGGGCTCTGACGAGGAAACTCAGGGCTGGCGGGGGCAGAGGGCTTGAAGAGGCCTGCGATCCTGAGCGGCTGGGGAGGGCAGGGCAGGCCGGTGTGCGGGGAAGACAGGCCTGGGGCGCTCTGCCTGCGTCCCGCCCAGAGCCCTGTGCGCGGCCGGGGACCCTCCACCCAGCCAGGCGCAGGCTCCAGCTGGGGCCAGGTGTCGGGGGCTGCCTCGTGTGCGCAGATTTTGCCCACAGGGAGAGGGCTCTGTCAAGGCCGGGGAAGTGGCGTCCTCGCGTTCCCAGCACCCACATTCCCAGCACCCGCGCCCCACGTCGGCTCAGAGCCAGGGCCCATCGAATACTAGGCGAACAAAGAAACAGAAATGCTTTGGCTCAGAAACCAGAGGGGCGATGCGCGAAGGGGTGAGTCACTCAGACCTGGAGCCAGAGAGCCTGCCTTCTGTCATTTCCTACTGCGTGACCTTGGGGGTGTCTTGAATCTCTCCACGCCTCTGTGGCCTCATTTGTAAAAAGGATGAGGGGATGACGTGAGTTACAAGTCTAGGGCAGTGCCAGGCACCTGATAAGCACTAGCTGTTGCGATTCGCAGGACCACAGACCCTGGGGACATGGTGTGCAGACCAGCACTTTCACCACCCACACACAGGCCAAGGGTCACCACATCCCCATGCATCCTCCTCGACAGCTCCCAGGGACCCCGTCTCCCCAACCTCATCGCCTTCCCTCCCCCTCACCCCTCCTCTCTGACTTGCAGGCCTCCAGGCCTCCTCCCCCTTCTCAGTGGCATCAGATGCCAAGCCAGTGATGGAAGAGTCATCTAAGTCCTTTCCTCCTCAAACTGTGGTCTGTGGACCTGCAGGGTCGGCATCACTGGGGAGTTTGTGAGAAATGCAGACCCTCCAACTCCACCCCCGACCCACTGGATCCAAGCTGGCACTTCAACGTGATCCCAGGGGATCTGTGTGCACGTGAGGCCTGGGGTGGTCCTCAGCCCTGCCCCATGTCAGAATCACCAGGGAGCATCAGCTTAGAGTTACTGGCGATGATGCCTGCGCATGTGTGTGCTCAATCGTGTCCAACTCTGCGACCCCATGGACTGTAGCTCGCCAGGCTCCTCTGTCCATGGGATTCCCCAGGCAAGAACACTGGAGTGGGTTGCCGTTTCCTTCTCCAGGGGATCTTCCCGATCCAGGGATCGGACCCAAGTCTCTTGCCTCTCCTGCATTGGCAGGCGGGCTCTTTACCACGAAGGCCACCTGGGAAGCTGGGGGTGATGCTTGGCCATCAGTAATTTTTACAAGGCTCCCAGAGCCAAGAACCAGTGATTAGACAAATGCCCTCCCTCCAACCGGGGTCCGACCTGGCCAGGGAAGAGCAGGTCGTAGTGCACAGGCTCCCTTCCTCCTGACGCAACAATGACAGAGGAAGAGCTCGGCTCTGTTCTGGGCCCCGTGGAAATGGTCGTGGTTGAGACACTGCCCTGACCCTGAGTTGCTCCTGGTCTGGGGAGGGAGACACTCGAGGAAAGAACAGACAAGGCCAGGTGGGAAGGGCTGGGGTCTTGATGCAAACTCGGGAAGCACAGAAGAGAGAATGAAGGACCCAGCTCAGGGAGCCTGGAGGGGACGTATGGGGTGGGCGATCTCTGAGCCTTGTCCTGAAGATCTGGGAATTTGGCAAATGCAAGAAGGAGGAACATTCCAGAAAGAAGGAACAGCATTGCGAAGGCATGAATTCACAATCGGGCTTCGTGGCTAGGGACTGGTGAGAAGCTCAAGGGGGTGGTGCCTTGTGTTTGAAGCACATCGCCTGCTGGGAGGCGATGATGGAGGTGCAGTCACCAGATGGACACAGGCTGCGAGGGGGTCTGGACTTCATCCCGAGTGTGACAGGCCAGCGCTGGAGGGAGGGACAGAGACAGAACCACACCAGGCTTTCATGATCACTGGTGGCAGAGCGGAGAGTGGACAGGGGACGCGCTAGGGGGAGGGGAAACGTGAGATCTGGAGAGAGCGGCCGGGGGTGGGGAGGAGGAGCCCGAGGCAGGCGATGGAGCAGAGGAGGCGTCGGAACAGCTGCGGGGGGCCGGCCACGCCCGGGGAGCTCAGTGTGAGTCCCAGTTACCTACCCCACTCCTACCCCGCTCCATACCTGAGATTTTGTTGTTGTTGCTTAGTTGTTAAGTCGTGTCCAACTCTTTGCGACCCCGTGGACTATAGCCCTCCAGGCTTTTCTGCCCATGGGACTTCCCAGGCAAGGATGCTGGAGTGGGTAGCCGTTCCCTTCTCCAGGGGACCTCCCCAGCCCAGGGTCAAACCCAGGTCTCCTGCATTGCAGGCGGATTCTTCATGGCTGAGCCACGGGGGAAGCCCTGGGCCATAGGCTCCCTACCATAGATGGGACCAACAGCAGAACCTCCACCGGTTATGATGTGAGGACTGAATGCTCAGGACAGATGAAGCTCAAGGAAAGCTGCTTACTGGACTGGAAGCTTGGCCAGTGCTGGTTTGAGTCGCTGACGGTCCACCGAACACCAAAGCATCATGCTCCTCTTTCTTAGTCTAAGCGGCGCCGGGAAGCACTTGGATACTTGGTACGGTATTTCCCTGCTGCCTGGCTGGATCTTGAGATGAGCCCAGGCGACTGAGTTCTGGCCAGCAGACTGTGGGGGGTATGACAGTTGCTGCATCCCAACCTAGCTCAGAAAGCCTCCTGGGATGCCCCCCTCTCTCCTCCTCCTGTGGCGGGATGTCCAGGCTCAGAGTGACCTGGTGTGGGGCGGGGGGTCTAAATGATAAAGACCAAAGACCATCGCTTCCTTTCCTCCCTGATGCTAACCTGGACCCATTTCTCTGTCACCTGGCTGGCATCATGGAAGAATCAGCTGTCCCACAGAACTGATTCAGAAAGTAAAGCACATCAGAAGAACTAGGGTGGAGCCCCCTCTCTGATTTTAACTGAGTGGCCTTGAGTGAGCCACTTGACCTTTCCGAGCCTTGATCAAGAAAATGGGGATAAATTCATTTACAGGGCTGCCACGAAAATCAGACCAAAGGGTATGTGTGAATGTTCTTTGTAACTTTATATAAGAATGGTTGATTTTCTTTAAGATGTGATCATCTGGTGTGCCTCATTTAAACAGTGGATCTAAGAAATAATAAAACATTTGGATGGCCAGAATGATCATTTTGGACGTTGATCATTGCCCTCAATATGAATGGACAGTTCCCTCTGGGCTTGTAGAGCCGGGGGGTGGGGAAGCTGCTTGCTTCTTCCTTGAGTAGCCCCATATTGCTGTTTAGGACTTGTTATTGCTCATGTTAAGGCTATAGTGAAAGATGAAAATCATACATTAATCATATAAATATATAAAACCATATATATATGTATAATTTTTAAACTTTGGGTCTGTGAGATCAACATTCAGCCATGGGTGAGAAGACCCAACCTTAGCAAGCTTGCAGGGCTGCCTGGGAAGTCCTGGCCCTGCTTTGCCCCTGGGTTCCTGGTATGTGTGTGTGTGTGTGTGTGTGTGTGCGTGTGTGTGTGTGTGTGTGTGTGTGTGTGTGTGTGTGTGTGTGAGCTGCTGAGTCATGTCTCTTTGTGACTCCACGGACTGTAGCCCACCAGGCTCCTCCATCCATGGGATCCTCTAGGCAAGAATACTGGAGTGGGTAGCTATTCCCTTCTCCAGGGGATCTTCCCAACCTAGGAATCAAACCTGAGTCTCCTGCACTGCAGGCAGATTCTTTACCGTCTGAGCCACCAGGGAAGCTCTCCTGGTGCTCTTACCCTCCTTGAAAACCCAGCTCAAGGCTGACCCTTGAGCCCAGCCGCCTGCACGTTCCAGGGTTCCTGCTGCATTCCCCCAGCAGGGAGCTCGGCACATCATACTGCACATTTCTTCATCTCCAAGTGCTTTCAGGGAGGAGCTGGATCACCTGCCATCTTCACCCTGGACCTCGTGCAGTGCTTGGCACCTAGTAGGCACTCAGGACATTTTGCTAAATGAATGACTCATAAATCCAGTCATTTTGAATAATGATGAGAACTATATCACCTCCCACTGAAAAATCATTTCTCTTTATTTTTGAGTCATACTTAGAGTCTGAACTATCCCCTTCTTTCAATTACTTTAGCTAATTAGTGCCATGCTTAAGCTTTTCCTTGGTTATTTTCCACTAAAGATATCATCAGTTTCCATAAATAATTTAGGTGCACACTGTATCCCATTTAGAAGACAGAGAGAACCTCCAGATACTTCTGAGGAGGCTGGAACTAGAAAGAGAAGGCAGCCAGCCTGGGGGCCTCTTACCAAGGCAGGTGCTAAACAGGAAGGACACCTCCACGCCAGGCTGTCATTTCCAACCGCTGCAATAGAACCACCATCTCATGCACGTTTCTGCAACGCGACCCGGACCCTCCTCCCAGCAAGAGGGGCACACATCTGCTCCCCACTGAATCTGGATAGACTCGTGATTTGTTTGACTGATGGGGAAATCCACACTGCAGAGCCGAGATGCCTCACTTCCTGGGGTCATCTGGTCCCTTACTCACCCCCAAACCCACAAATGCTCATTCTTGCCTCAAAGTCAAGAATATTTCTGCATCTGCCTCTCACAGGCTTCTGTAATCTGACTCACCTGGCCTCTCTGATGTTATTTCAAATAGCATCTTCCAGTCCCTCTTATAACCAACACACACACATTAAAAAGAACACTCTTCAAAGGAGGCATAGAGATGGCCAATAAGCATATAAAAAGATGCTCAGCACCCCTAATTAGGGAAATGCAAGTCAAAACTGTGATGAGATAGCACTTCACACACAATAGAATAGTACTCAGCCATAAGGAAGAATGAAATCTTGCCATTTGAGACACAGGGATGGATCAAGAGGGCATCATGCTAAGCGAAATAAGAGAAAGACAAATACTGTATGATTAGATTATATGTGGAGTCTAAAAAGCAAAACAAACAGACAAACACAGAACAGAAACAGTCGCAGACACAGACACAAAGAAGAGAGCGGAGGAGGCCGGGATAATGGGAGAAACAGGTAGAGGGGTCAGAGGGGCGATCTCCCGTTACAAAGCACACGAGTCACAGGCAGGAAATGGACAGTGCGAGGGACATCATTAGCAGCTATATAATATCTTTATGTGGTGACACATAGTAACTAGACTTATTATTGTGATTATTTTGAAATGCATAGAAATACGAAATCACCACACTGTACACTAGGAGCTAACACAGTGTTGTAGGCCGATAACCCTTCAAAAACAAACAAATCAATGAACTCATAGGAAGAGCAATCAGATTTGAGTTTACCAGAGGTGGCAGGGGGCCGGGTTGGGGAAGGGGAAATTGGATGAAGGTAGTCAAAGGTACAAACTCCCAGTTGTAAGATAAACAAGTACCAGGGACGTGATGTACATGATAAAAAGAGCGAACACTGCCGTGTGTTATAAGTGAAAGCAGTTAAGAAGGTAAATGTTAAGAGCTCTCATCACGAGGAAATAAATTTTTCTATTTATTTCTACTGTGAGATGATGTATATTCACTAAACATGAAAATTATTTCATGATGAATGTGAGATAATTATGCTGTACAATTTAATATATACAGTACTGAGTACTTCAACATACAGTACGGAGTGTCTGTTACACCTCAACATACAGTACGGAGTGTCTGTTACACCTCAACATACAGTACGGAGTGTCTGTTACACCTCAATAAATCTTGGGGAGAAAGCAAGTGTTGCGAGGATGTAGAGAGATTGGACTACTGTGCCCTGTTGCTGGGGAGGGAAAACAGTATGGAGGTTCCTCAAGAAATGAAAAATAGAATTACCACGAAATGTAACAATTTCACTTCAGGATATATACTCCCCCAATTTTAAAACAGAATCTCAAAGAGACATTTGTACATCCATGTTCATGACAACATTACTCACAATAGCTGAAATGTGGAAGAAACCTAAGTGTCCATTGATTGATGAATGGATAAACAGAGTGTGGCATATACATATAATGGAATATTATTCAGCCATACAAAGGAAAGACACTCTGACATATGGTTCAACATAGATGAAACTAGAGGACATTATGCTAAGTGATAAGCTTGTCAAAAAGCGAATATTATATGATTCTGCTTATATGAAGTGCTTAGAGCAGTCAACATCACAGAGACAGAAGATAAGAATATGCTTGCCAGGGGCTGGGGAGGGGAACCAGGAATTACTGCTTCGTGGGAACAGTGTTTCAGTTTTACAAGGTGAAAAGAGTGATGGAGATGGATGGTAATGCTTGCATAACTTTATAAATGTATTCAATACCACCAAACTGTACACTGAAAAATGGCTAAGATGGTACATGTGATGTTACATGTATGTTACCACAATTTTTTTAAATGGAAAAAAAAGCAAGAAAACAAAGATCGTCCTCACTAAGTCACACTGATCTGCAGTTCTCAGCGTCCGTAACTCCCTGTGCGTCACTCGCCCTTTTAACTTCTCGAGCTGCACCCAGGCCCTGAAGGCCTTCTCCAAGCTTTTCAGCGGTTCTCAAGCATTACTCATTGCGTGTGTTAGGTTTAGGCAGCGCTTGTACTCATTTGATTTTCAGCTTTGTATCCGTTGATTTTGGCTTCCTCAGTGGCTCAGCAGTAAAGAATATGCCTGCCAATGCAGGGGACACAAGAGACGCTGGTTTGATCCCTGGATGAGAAGAGTCCCTGGAGGAGGGCATGACCACCCACTCCATTCTTGCCTGGAGAATTCCCTGGACAGAGGAGCCTGGTGTGCTGCAGTCCACGGGGTCACAGAGTCAGACACGACTGAGTGACGGAGAAGCATACATTGATAGGGGTCAAAATATTGAACTATTTCCATTCTGGTTGGTAAACATCTGCTGCCCCAGACTCCACCACCCCTGGCCCCCCAACCCGCCCCTGAAGCTCCATCCCTAGGGCTGTAGTCTGCTCTGCTCTGACTGGTCAGCGCCTGTGCCGTTCTGGCTGTCATATACTCTGAATATCACCTTTGGAATTAGGTTCAGCTGCACACAACAGAAAAAAAGGGGGGACTTAAACAAGATAGTTTGCTTCTCTCACACAGAAAACTGAAGAGATAGGCAGTCCAGGGACTGGTGACGCCACAGTCATCAGATACCCAGGCCCCTGTCATTCTGTTATCCCCAGTACACGTTATCTATGGAGAAGGAAATGGCAACCCACTCCAGTATTCTTGCCTGGAGAATTCCAAGGACAGAGGATTCTGGTGGAGTACAGTCCATGGGGTCACAAAGAGTCAGGCATGACTGAGCAACTAACACACACATGTTATCTATCTGCAAGATTGGTTCACACTCCAAAGAGGATGCCAGAGCTGCAACCATCACATCAACATTCCATACCAGCAGAAGCAAAAAAAAAAATGGGGCAAGGGACTGTCCTCCCAGCTGAATCCTTTTAAGCAGCCTTTCTAGAAGTCCTACATAACACTTGTGCTTTCACTTCTTTGGCCAGAACTTAGTCACATGGCCATGTCTAGCAGCAAGGAAGGCTGGGAAATGTAGTCTTCACTTTTTTATTACGGTAAAAGAGGAGAATGAATGGCGAGGGGCACTTAGTAGTTTCTAGTACAAGACTTCCTTGTGAAACCAGTCCCCTAGGACAAATCACATATCACCAAAACCACCCAGTTTATCTTCACTGTTAAACATTCAAGGTTTTATGTAAAAATAATAATAGTGGTAGTTATCATTTACTGAGCCTTACAATGTGCCAGACACTAAGTGACTGACCTGCCTTATTTTATTTAATCCTCATAAGATCCCTATATGCAGTTATTAACAGTCATTACCCCCAATTTGCAGGTAAGGAAAGGGAGGCACAAATGGAGGTTAAATATTACTTGCCTGGGGCCACAAAGCTAGTAAAGGTGGGCTTGGGATTTGATTCATTAGCTTGCTGTGACAAGAAACCATGTCACCTTAAAGCACCAGGCACAGTGGTCCACAAAGAGAAGACATTATTTAAAAGAAACAAATAAAACCTTGTTGGTTGCTTGAGTAATTAATTCAGCATAAAGATAAAAACAGGAACTAGACAAAGGACTCAGTGGAGTGACCTGGGCCTTCTCCAGATACAGGAAACCACAAGTCTGAGAAACAGGCGGGAGATGAATGCTGTGGCTTCAAAAGCTGGGAGATTTGCAGAGACCATGGGGCGAAGCAGGGGTTGACACTGCCCCCTCTTTGGGGTCTTCTGGCCAGCGGTCCTCAGGGACAGGTTACGCTCCAGGAATGACCCAGCATGGCTTCTTTAAAGAGCAGGAAGGATTTTCATTTTATCCTCCGTCTACAGCTTGTTTGGGTTCCTTTAATTTTTTATTGTTACTTAGTAAGCAGTTAAAACACCCATGATGTCATCTTCTGCAGCGCCAACATACCCAGCCAAGTCACTAAACATCTGCTGTCAGTCACCTGTAAGTTATAATATTGTTACCATTATTATTCGTTCAACGGAAGTAATTCATGGAGGCAACAGAGGCCGCTGAGAGTTGTTTCAGCTTTTTTTCATAACAGTCCCACAGATTTTAGTACCAGCCTGGGATACCTCTTTCCTCTTGGAAAAGCAGGACTGGACTTTTCCTTTGGCTCTAAAAAGTGTTTATTATGAAAAATTTCAAACATATGCCAAAGGATTAGTTTGCATCATATGAAATTGCCATTGTGAAGGTCCAAAATGGTTAATAGCAACAATATCACATGACTTAAATTAATATTGCTTCCCAGGTGGCTCAGTAGTAAAGAATCCACCTGCCAATGCAGGAGATGCAAGTCTCAGGTTCGATCCCCGGGTCAGGAAGATCCCCTGGAGGAGGAAACGGCAACCCCCTCCAGTATTGTCACCTACGGAAGCCCATGGACAGAGGAGCCTGGTGGGCTCCAGTCAACGGGGCCACAAAGGGTGGGACGCGACTGCGCGCATGAATTAATATTACAATGTAACGATCCCCTGGGCCCGTCAGCAATCAATCAGCTCGAGGCCAATCTTGTTTCATCTAAACCTCTACACCCACCTCTCACCGTGGATTATTTTAAAGCACATTCCAGACCTCTCGTTATTCTACCCACAAATATTTCAGTATGTATTCCTGAGCAATTACGACTCTTTAAGTATAATCACCAAACCATTTTAACGTTCCCTAAAAATTAAAATCATTCGTCGGCATCAGCAGATGCCCAGTCAGTGCGCAGCTTTCCTCAGCTGTCTCGTGCACGCCGTTTTGTTTGGTGGGAGGTTGTTGATTTTGTCTGTTTGTTGCTGCTGTTGCTTTCGGCCACACCACCCAGCACGCGGGATGCTGCTTTTCCCAGGCAGGGATCGAACCCACACCCCCGACACTGGAAGCACAGAGAATTCATCACTGGACCATGAGTGTCTTACTGCCATTGTTGTTTCTTAGTTTCTTAGTAAGAGTCAGAATCCACATCAAGTCCATGTGTTATCGTGGGTTGACACTTCTCTTGAGCTCCTGTTAACCATTGTTGTTTCTTAGTTTCTTAGTAAGAGTCAGAATCCACATCAAGTCCATGTGTTATCGTGGGTTGACACTTCTCTTGAGCTCCTGTTAACCATTGTTGTTTCTTAGTTTCTTAGCAAGAGTCAGAATCCACATCAAGTCCATGTGTTATCGTGGGTTGACACTTCTCTTGAGCTCCTGTTAACCATTGTTGTTTCTTAGTTTCTTAGCAAGAGTCAGAATCCACATCAAGTCCATGTGTTATCGTGGGTTGACACTTCTCGAGCTCCTGTTAACCATTGTTGTTTCTTAGTTTCTTAGCAAGAGTCAGAATCCACATCAAGTTCATGTGTTATCGTGGGTTGACACTTCTCGAGCTCCTGTTAAGCACATCCGTGCGCTCCTCTTCCGTTCCATTTGAGGTCATTTTTATTTTCCTTCTGTTCATTTTCTTTACAATCTTCTTGATGAAATCTGTAGTGTTTCCCTTTAGACAGGATCTGGCTGCAGTCCCCGTAACTCGGAGTTACCTCTAGAGGCTTGATCAGATTCAGGCTTGATTTTTTTGAAGTTTTCTGGCAGGAGTATTTCATAGATGGTGCTGTGGTCTTCCATCAGAAGGAAAATAAAAATAATTTCCAGCTGTCATCATTTTATGATGTTAGCTGTCATTGACGATCACTGCCTAGATTCACTGTGCTCTAAACGGCTGTAAATCGACCTTGGTGACAGACAGATGGCAATACTCAGCTGAAGGACTTCTCTTGTTCTCCTCCCCGCCTCTCCGCCCCCACCCCCAGGGCTGCGTTGCTTGAGAGGCCTCATCCAGGCTAGGATGCAGCTGGACGCTACACTTCCCGTCCACCCCTCTCCTCTTTCTCCCAACCTGCCCCTCGAGCCTGTGGCACATTCATGGAAGGCTGGGGAAAGAGAACAACCTTGAGCTGGGCCTCGGGCCTCGGGCCTCGCCCTGCGGATGCCAGCCTTGGAGGTTGCTAGGATACGCGGCTCCCAGAGCCTCCTCTTAGTGGCGTCCTTCTGGAGCAGCTCAAAGACTCTGGATGGGCTGGCGGTGCAGGGGGGGGACAGTGAAGGGCAGCACCTAACGGGCAGGCCTGCCAAGGAAGAGAAGGCCGAGGTCCCTCCTGGCCCTCCATGAAGCTGGGACCTGTTCCCCCAGAAGCGTCTCTACACGGAGATGAATTCTGACACCTATGGTGAAGGCAACTCTGAATTTCAAAAGTCCCCAGTCCTACCTTCTCCTGAGACTTGCATTTCTTCTGCAACATGCCCTTCTATATATAATTCAGAAGATATAACCCGAATAAATGAATGAATGTAAGAATGATTGTCAGCCCTCTCCCCAGCCCCCGTCTGGCTGGCAAGCTTCTGATCTACTTTAAGATTCAGCCAAGGGCTGTATCCTTATCCTCAAAGCACCCTTCCCTTCAGGCTGCCAGGCGGATTCAGACACCCCCTCCCTGCGCTCACACTTACCCACAACATCAAAATTATCTGTGAAAGTGCATGTGCCCCCACTGGGCCTCATTCTCCTCTGGACCCCCAGTACTTGGCACAGTGCCTTGCACAGGTCAGTTTTGATGCATGAGTAAAAGTGCTCTGTTCCATGCCTCTGGCGACAGGGAGCTCACTACCACAAGTCAGCTCATTCTAGGCAGCTTCAAAGTTTTTCCTTATGCACAGCTGAAACCTGTCTACCAGAAACCTCCTCCTAGGACCCTTGGTGAGCCTGCCAGTGCCACAGTGAGCAAGCCAGCTGCCTGTTTCACAAAACCACTCGTCAGAGTTGGCTCGCTCTTCATTGCTCTCTGCAACACCTACCAAGAAGCAGTGGGGAAATGGTCAGACATTCACGTTTGAAGTCACCAAGCTTGATTCCATGGAAGCTTCCCTAAGGTCAGAGTTGTTGGTCCCATTAAGCATTCTGACACTTGTACCCCCTCCTTGGTCTTGCACCCCCAAAGCTGCATCTTGACTCAAAACCACCAGGAACAGGCCCAGATGCCAGAGAGCGTGGGCAGAGGGCACTGGTGGGGCCCTGCAGGCTTCCTGGGTATGAGGGCATCCATCCCGGCCCTTTCCTGGTACAGGTGAGCAGATGTCAGGCCCAGACAGTAGGCACAGTGTTCTCAGGATCACACAGGAGAACCTGTGTAGAGTTCAAACAAGAGCCAAGACCGGTGGGAGAAAGGGGAGGGAGGCAGGCAGAGAGGAGGCAGCGACACGCCGCCATCGAATGCCACAGTTGATCTGCCATGAGCCAGTCTGCTGGGGTTTATGCGCCCCCATCCCTGGGTGGCAGAAGAGCTGAAATCCTTCCTGACATCTCAGGACCGAGCTCCTCAAATCCCAGCAACAGCTTTTCCAAGTCTACCCTGGGGCTCACTGACAGCAATTCAGAGAAGAGCCCTGCCCCAACAAGCCAGCCGGGGGAAGGCTCCTGCCAAAGACTGCCAGGGGAGCTTAAACCAGGCACAGCGGTGAGAGCTGGCCCTTCACTCCCACGGCTTTGAGATTAAGGGCTCTGGAGCCAGGGCTTCCCAGATGGTGCAGGGGTAAAGAATTCATCTGCCAGTGCAGGAGACACAAGAGGGTTCCATCCCTGGGTCGGTAGGATCCCCCAGAGGAGGAAATGGCAATGCACTCCAGTATTCCTGCCTTGAGAATCCCACGGACAGAGGAGCCTGGCGGGTACATATAGTCCATGGGGTCGCTGGGGGCACAGGCACGCTTTGGAGCCAGCCTGCCTGGGTGCGAAGCCTGGCTTTCCCACTCACCAGTCTCATGACCTTGGGCAATCACTGTCCTTACCCAGCCTCAATGTCAGTGGGGAGTTAATGTTTATAAAGGAATAAAGTGATATATAAGGCTCAGGACAACGTCTGCCAGTTAGAAAAACGGCCAGTTAGCGCTGACCATTATTAAACATGTCCACGTCCTGCCAGGCTCTGGGGATGAAAGCGGGAGCGGCCCGGACAAGATCCTCGTCTCCCCGGGGCTCCTGGACGGGCGGGGGCACGGTCAGGCGGGCGGTGGTGAGGAACCCCGGCAGATCCCGGTCCTGGGGGTCGTCTAGGAGGCGGGCAGTGGGGAGGACGGGTGAAACTCGCCCCTCTTCCGCAGGAGGAAGCTGACGCCTGGCGACAGCCTGGACCCCGGGCGGACCAGTCCGCAAGCCCAGCACCAGCGCTCTCCGCGCCCGGGACGCAGCGAGGCTCGCCGTCCAGGCCGCGGGGGAGGCCCCGGAAGGCCGCGCTCCCGACCAATGGGGGCCCACGGTGATGATGTAATGCGTGGTGGTCCGCGCGGTCATTGGCTGCCCTCCCTGCCACTCCAGAACCGGGCTGTGGGGTGCTTTCGGACGCTGGGGAAGGGGTCCGGGGAGGGCTGGGTGCGCGCTGGGGGAGCCGAGGCCCGAACCCCGAGCCCGGGGCTCTCCCCGGACGGAGCCGCGGCCTCTACGAGGCTCAGGGCTCCTGGGGGGGCCCGGGGGGCGGGCTCCCAGCACCCCCCCCCCCATCGCCCCGGGGGCAGCGCGAGCGTCCGAGGGCGCGCAGCTCCTGGGGGTTTAGAGGGACGGTACCGGCCGCCGCTTGCGGGACAGCCCGGCCCGGGGAGGGGGCTGAGCTGAGAGCGCGGATTTCTGCACGAGGCCCCGACACCTGCTCCAGAGGCGCGATGCATTGCAGGTCTGAGGCCGGAAAGTGAGGCCGGCCGCCAGGAGCTTCCCAGGACCTGGCTTTGCCTGAGAAGGAATCACTGTGCTTCTTAAAAAGCAGCTCAAATGACCCGAAGGAGAGGGACCAGGGAGGCTGGGGGTGGAAACCCGAGCAGAGGAGGGTGAGACCCCTGTGCCCTCTGCCCCGGGAAGCCAAGCACGTGCCCTGCTCCCCAGGGCCTCGTCCTGCCCCAGCCCTATGAGGGCATCCCTGTCGCGGTGCCCCCTTTACAGGTGGGGAAGCTGAGGGACGGAGAGGTACCTGGGGAAGGCCAAGACCTGAATCAGGACGGCCGGGGGCCAGTGCCGCTGCTCCCTGGTCCCCACCGGAGACCCCCGTGGGCTCGGGGAGCCCGGGAGAGCGGGCGGCCTGCTGAGGGCACTCTTTGCTGCGGCTCAGGCCCTGGGTGCTGGGGCGTCGGCGGGTGCAGCTGACGGCTCCAGAGCGCGGTCTCAGTAGTCGCAGCACACGGGCTTAGTTGCTCCGAGGCATGTGGGATCTTCCTGGACCAGGGATTGAACCGGGGTCCGCTGCATTGGCAGGCAGAGTCTTTAACCACTGGACCACCAGGGAAGTCCCATCTCAAGTGAGTGAGCACATGAAGGTTGTAGGCACAGAGCTGGGCGCATTTTGAGGGCTGCCTGACTCCAGCACAGTGCTCACGCCCCTGCCCAAGGCTGGGGGGCTCCTGGGCAGAGTTCTGCGCCTTCCCGGAAGGGGCCCCGGGACTCAGTCGCAGGTACCCTGGAGGACGCGCCCCAGGCCACGGGCTGTGCGAGGCCCCTCTCTGAGCACGGTCCTCGGGCTGTGACTCTTCAGCGGCCCTGCCCCCGTCCCACGCCCCGAGTCCACAGCCCGGTGTCCTCAGGTATTCTTCCTCCCCCCTCACCGTCTCCCCGCCCCAGCCAAGTATCCCTCCTCCTTCCCCGGAGTCTCATCTCAGCTGCCACTGTCTTCTGAAAATCTGGAACCTCACTGCAGGCCAGGATATAACCAGCTCGCCGGGGGCCCCCTTAAGACACTATGAGGAAACATTTTATGCCACTGTTGGAAACTGTTTGAGGGCATTTCTCAAGACTGCAGAGGTCGCTGGCATGACCCTGCGGGGCCGCGCTGAGGCAGGGGTTTCATGAAAGCACACTGCCCAGGCAGCGGCGGGGAGGGGCGGTCCGGGGGGCAGCGGGTGGCTGTGGATGCCCCAGTTTTATGTTACGTTCCTGTCAGCCTCAGCAGCAAGAGCCTATGAGGGGGATGCGAGGCTTTCCTGAGAAAGAAATTCAGACAAAAATCAGTGTTGTCATTCACTTCATTTGCTCACCGCTACCCACAGCGTTTAGCGTCGGGTTGGGTTTTTTTTTGGTACCACCACACTGGCATGTGGGGTCTAAGTTCCCCAGCCAGGGGTTGAACCCATGTCCCCTGCGCTGCAAGTGCACAGTCTTAACCTCTGCACCGCCAGGGAAGTCCCACTGAGGGTGTCACTTTGACACCTTACCCTAACTCATACATTCAGAAATGGAACAGAGAAGGACAAATCATATGATATCGCTTATATGTGGAGTCTTTGAAAATGATACAAATCAACTTATTTACAAAACAGAAACAGACTCAGGCAGAGAAGCAAACCTTTGGTAACCAAAGGCACAAGGGGCGGAGGAGGGAGAAATCAGGAGTTTGGGGTTAACACACCACTACATATAAACAGACGCAACAGGGACCTGCCGGATGGCACAGAGAACCATACCCTGTAAGAACGTATGATCAAAAAGAAGCTGAAAAAGAATTATATATGTGTGTGTGTTATATATTCATACCTGAATCACTTCACTGAACACCTGAAACTAACAACATTGTAAATCAGCTCTACTTCAACAGGAAAAAAAAAAGGTGGGACAGGAAAAATTTTAAAGGATCAACCTATATTCAGGAAAAAACTAATGAGAAGACACGAGGAGCACTCCACTTCCCTGGGAGCACCCCCACTTCCCTAGGAGCACTCCACTTCCCTGGGAGCACTCCACTTCCCTGGGAACACCCCACTTCCCTGGGAGCCCCCCCACTTCCCTAGGAGCACCCCACTTCCCTGGGAGCACACCCCACTTCCCTGGGAGCACCCCCACTTCCCTGGGAGCACCCCCACTTGCCTGGGAGCACCCCCACTTCCCTGGGAGAACTCCCACTTCCTTTGGGGGAAACCCCTCTCCCCCACTATTTACACTCTTGATGGGAGAATGGCCCCAGAGTGGGATCCCACCGCAGGAGCTCGGGGGACAGACAGCGCCTTCTATAGACTGGGCTCAGCAGCAGGGCGACATCTTCTATCTCAGGTCACTCCTGCCTATCGTTAGAAAGGGACGTTAGCAACCACAGCAGATTGATCTGCTAGCAGTAACCAGGCAGGGTGGATTCATGCCCAGCTTTGCCAGGACTAGTTATGCGACCTTTAGTGTGTCATTTCACTTCTCTGAGGCTCCGTTTTCTTCATCTGGAAGAATGGGCAAATGTTACAATCAGGATTTTGAGTAAAAGAAGCTGACACAACTAACATGCACTGTATGAGTCCTTTGTACATGATTCAAAACCAAGCACGACTAAGCTTCATTATTGAAAGATGCATACACAGTGGCAAAACTGAGACAGAAAGAAAAAGAAATGATCTTCATAAATAAAGTTGTGAGTGCCCATAGGCTACGGGAAGGGACGTGACCGGGAGAGACTGCTCAGGGTTGCTGGCATCATTCTGTCTTGATAGCGACTGGACTGTTCATTACATGGATACTTGCTTTAGAGCTCACTACGATTAGAACTACTCCTGGACTTCCCTGGTGGCCCAGTGGTAAAGGATCTGCCTGACAATGCAGGAGACGGGGGTTCGATCCCTGGTCCAGGAAGATCCCACTGTCAGGGAACAACTAAGCCCAGGAGCCACAGCTCCTGAGCCCCTGGGGCCTTAGAGCCCCCTCCGTGAGGAGCTCCCCGGTGAGAGCCCCCTCATCACAACTAGTGAGCAGCCCCTGCTCCCCGCAACTGGAGAAGAGCTCGCGAGGAAAGCTCGCCCAGCAACAAGGAGCCAGCACAGCCAAAAGAAATAAACAGAATTATATACATATATAAAAGAATGGCTCATGACACTTTCCAGTTGCTTATGTCCTCTTTGGCATGTCTGCTGGATGACCATGAAGAAGAAAAAACCGACTGTCTTTAAAGAGGCTCATTAGCTGCACTTTGCCCACAGCCGGGCCGTGAATAACCCTCCCCCCGCCTGCCCCTCCCTCTGGTCCATAACCCAGTGTCCAAGCTCTGTCCTGCTCTGCCTCCCGGATCCCGTTTCACAGCGGAGCAAACTGAGGTTCAGGGAGGCGGAGGCATGACCTCCTCCTCCTCCTCCACTCCTTTCACCCTCAAGGGCCTCCAGCCTGAGACCTACTCTCCTCTACACCCTGAGACTCCCTTTCTGCCTTGAGCTGCTGGAGGTTGTGTGTGAATCTAGCCGCCTCAGAATTAAGAGCGAACAGAGCATTTCCTCTTCTTTGGAGTCTGTTCCAACACCAGCCCTCTCAGGCTGAAAAAAAACAAACCAGTTGCAATTTCCTTCCGCCCACTACTCCCCCGCCTCCTGCACTCAGCCTGGGGAGGAGTAGCGGACTTGATGATTTTGTGAAGAACCGACGCACACCGTCCTGAGCTCACATAAGTCCTTCTTTCAGCATCCTTCTGCAAACCACTCCAGAAGAACAAACGCTGGGCTGGGGAGAGCACCAGGCCCGCTGCAGGTGCACCTAAGATCCCAGCTCAGGCGCCACGAGCTCGCAAGAGGCCCCCGGCTCCCCATCTCCTCAACAGATGTGGCCCTCATTTCCGTTTGAATAAATTGCCTCCAGCTTGGAGCAGTGAGAACTTTACAAGCAGTCCCGCTCCCAAGGCCGGTAATTTGCCAGAAATTAGCAGTGACTAAGACACACCAGCCTCCCTTTGTTCTAGGTGGTGGGACCAGCTTGTCCCACAGTTTTCACGTTCAGCGTTGGTTGGAGAGCTGTGGACACAGCCGTCCAGAGGCCCCAGGCCTGGGGTGGGGGGCTTTCCTTTTCCGTGTCCCCCTCCCCTCGAGGAGGCTAAAAAGGGAGATGCTGCTGACTCCCCAAGAGATTTGTTCATCTTCCTTGTTCCTCCCCCATTTCCTATTCACTCATCTCCCAGAACAGGAAAGAAACAGAAGTGGGCGGACTGAAGGGCGTTTTTACTGCTTTGTCAAAAACTGGAAGTTTTTCCAAAGACTGGTGAGATCCTCCAGCACCCTGACCTTTAAGAGCTGGAGGGAAAGGCCCCCCCACTCTGGATTTGTAACCTGTCCTGGCCAGGCCCAGCCCAGGCGTGAGGCCCCAGCAGCAGGGCCACCCTCTCAGTGAAATGAACTGCACTTGGCGGAAGTCCACGGCAGGGCCCTGCTCTGCGCTTTACAGGCTGGAAACTTCATGCATGTCATTACACCGCCCTATACCTCAGCTTATGCATCTGTAGAATGGGCATGACAAGGCGGACTAGGGTGTCCCACAGGGCTTATGGAGAGGCAGTGCCGGCTGCCTAATTTGCAGGACCCAGTGCAAAATCAAAGTGCAGGTTCCTGTTTCCTGTGTGGAGCCAGGGACCCTGCCTTGGTGGCCTGTCCTAGGAACTTGCCCAAGACCTGGGACATGAACGTTCCCTCGCTGCGCACTTTCCCACAGCCACTACAAAGAATATTAATAAGTCTACTTCCTACCTTTGAAAAAAAAAGCAGAGACTTCCGAGGTGGTCTGGTGGTTAAGAACCCACCTGCCAACGCAGGGACACCGTTTCAGTCCCTGGTCTGGGAAGATCCCACCGGCCACGGAGCAGCTAAGCCCGTGTACAGCAGCGACCCCAGCCCTCATGCCCTGGAGGCCGCACTTCCAAGAGAAGCCACCGCAAGGAGAAGCCGCACGCCCCACTAGACAGTGACCCCACTTGTCGCAACCGATGAGGCCCAGCACAGCTATTCATTAAATACACTTCTTACAATTATTTTTCAAAAAAGCAGATCTCTTCTTCAAAAATCATGAAACATTTCAAGACGGCAACAGCAGTGCATTAAACCAAGCCTGGGGCCCAGAGGGCCTGCCCAAGAAGCTGACCCTGTGCAAGATGTTCATTCATTCATTCAGCAGACAGTGGGGATTCTGTGCCAGATACAAGTCATATGAGCTAACAAATGCCAAGGCTCAACAGATCTGGTTCACAGCAGGTGCTCAGTAAACAGCACCTTCAATTTCGTGTGAGCCTCATGATACAATACAGCAGGTATCACCATCTCCATTCACACATAGGCAACCTGAGACTGGCCCTTCCTAACCCGGCTGAGAGCCAGACGCCTAGACGCTTTGAGTACCCACCTGATGACTGTAGGTCATAAGTATGAAAAGAGACATCCACAGGGCCCCAGAAAAGCTCTTGGGTACCAACTCGAACGTTGCTATCTTTAAAGGCACAAAGGCAACCTACATTCCAAGCCAGACTTGCTACAAAACTGACTTTTGCATTTGGAAGGTGAAACATCTGCACTGAAAATGTAAATACGGCCATTTCATCAATAAAGCAAGTAGATGTCCTCCAATTCAAAAGGTAGTAGAGAGACTTCCCTGGTGGTCTAGCGGCTAAGACTCGGGCGCTCTCAGTGCAGAGAGCCTGGGTTCAACCCCTGCCCAGGGAACCAGATCGCACGTGCTGCAGCTAAGTGTTCTCACGGTGTAAAGATCCCACGTGCGGCAAGGAAGGTGGAAGATCCTGCCTGCTGTAACTAAGACCCAGCGCAGCAAAATAAATAAATGTTTGGAAAATGTAGTGGAGAGTACACTGGGAGACGCAGAGGTCTGAACGAGATAAATCATCTATTATGAGTTGGCACATAAGCGCTCTAATGCTCAGTCATGTCCAACTCTCTGCGACCCCATGGACTGCAGCATGCCAGGCTTCCCTGTCCTTCACCATCTCCCAGAGTTTGCTCAGACTCATTCCAGTGGGTCGGCATGAGTTGGATGGCATTGAGTTGGATGGTGATACCATCCAACCATCTCATCCTCTGTCGTCCCCTCCTCCTCCTGCCTTCAGTCTTTCCCAGCATCAGGGTCTTTTCCAATGAGTCAGCTCTTCGCATCAGGTGGCCAAAGTATGGAGCTTCAGCTTCATCATCAGTCCTTCCAACAAATATTCAGGACTGATCTCCTTTAGGATGGACTGGTTGGATCTCCTTGCAGTCCAAGGGACTCTCAAGAGTCTTTTCCAACACCACAGTTCAAAAGCATCAATTCTTCGCCATTCAGCTTTCTTTATGATCCAACTCTCACATCCATACATGACTACTGGAAAAACCATAGCTTTAACTATACAGACCTTTGTAGGCAAATAAGGTCTCTGTTTGTCTATGGGATTTACCAGGCAAGAACACTGGAGTGGGTTGCCATTTCCTTCTCCAGGGAATCTTCCCCACACACGGATTGAACTTGGGTGTCCTGCATTGCAGGTGGATTCTTTACCAACTGAGCCACCATGAAAGCCCAATGGGAGCTCAGTGTGTTGGTTCAGTCTGAAAGTGAGCTGGTCGCTAGAGTGGACCAATACCAGTCTTTTGGTTCTCAGAGCCAGAATCTGTCAGGTGTTGGGCTGTTTTCCCTTCAAGCAGGCACCTCTCCTTCCTAGACCGGGGCGCCACATACAGGAGTGTAGGTTGTGCACTGCACACAAGAACCAGTGCTCCCCAGAGCTGTGCAGCATGCATGCTGCATGGAGGCCAGATGAGGCGGACCTGCCTCCCTAAACAAACCCAGATGGCCAGGATGGACAGCAATGAACTAGAGCCTCCGTCCTCCCCCATGACACCACCCCAGCCCACCAGCCTCAGGAAAACCTCCCCCTGACCCTTCCAGCCAACAGTGAGGGGAGAGTCTCCACGTGGAAGGATGCCTGGCCCCTGTAGCTCCAGCTGGGGGGCCTCTCAGTGCAAACTCTGCCAGCTGTCTTTTGTTTCTTTGCCTCGTGTAGAGCAGGTGAGTCTGACTGCCGAGGCGATCCACCGCGGTGACGGCGCTCCCGGACAAACACGGTGCCAGCCCCCAGACCCGACAAGGAGCCCCCGCCTCCTCCCAGGGAGGCTCTTTGTGTCAGAGGTCTTGCTGATTTCCGTAACTGACCATTCGGGCCCCTTGTTTTTTCTCTTCCCATGCTGAGTTCTCACTCTTATGTTTCAAATTCGCCAATAAAGAGTGAGCCCATGAAAGCCTTGACCTCAATAAAAGCAAAAGCCCAGGTTCTCTCTCTCTCCTCACCACAAGGCCTCACTGTGTTGTGTAATTTCAGGTCCTGCAAGTAATAAACCTTCATCTTTTCCAAGGTTTCCTGATGGGTATTGGTGAAGGATGTCTTATGATCACAATAAAAAGCACAAGGACCAATCCAACACAAGCATTGCTTACTGATAGGCTGAGCTGGGGACGCACAGCCTCCTGACCCTCCTAAGGGTGTTCTTGCTAATATGCTGCCGCCAGACAGGGCTTCCCTGGTGGCTCAGCAGTAAAGAATCTGCCTGCCACTACACAAGATGGAGACGTGGTTTCCAACCCTGGGTCAGGAAGATCCCCTGGAGGAGGGCATGGCAACCCACTCCAGTCTTCTTGCCTGGAGAGTCCCACGGACAGAGGAGCCTGGCGGGCTGCAGTCCGTGGGGCGGCAAAGAGTCGGACGCGACTGAGCAACGAGATGACAGCGGCCACCCGGCAGCTCTGGGTGGGATGCTGCCCGCCACTGCCACCCCTCGTCAGTCCCCGTAACCCCCTTTGCCCACCTAAGATCAGCCAGAAGCCCTGAATCAAGACCCCCGCAGAAGAGCTGGGAGGACATCCGGAATGAGCAGCTGCCCGCAGCCAGGCCGCTTGCCTGGCCTCTGGCCTCAGCGCTCCGCCTTGGAAATGATCCGCCCACTAACCGCTCCCCTCCGCTGCCACGGGAGCCTCCTCACACAGGAGGGATGCCTCCAGCAGCAACGCAAGTCTTCTGCATGTTGGAGTTCCCTCACTTCGGCCCTGGGACCCAGAGGAGGAAAGCAGTTCCAGTTGTAAGCAGCCTGCATCCTGCGTCCTGACTGTGACCCTACGGACTATAGCCACCAGGATCCTCCGTCCACGGGGTTCTCCAGGCAAGGATACTGGAGTGGGTTACGATGCCCTCCTCCAGGGGATCTTCCCGACCCCGGGATCAAACCCATGTTTCCCATGTCTCCTGCATTGGCAGGTGGGTTCTTTACCACTGGTGCCACCTGGGAAGCTCCAGGCAGCCTGCATACTACCCCCTTACTCTCCCCGCCAGCATTTTCTGGAAGCTTCCGTCTGTACAGGCCTCACGCTCAGAGCACCGATGTTTGGGGTCAGGAGACGTGGATTCAAATCTTGGCTCTGCTCTGAACTACCTGTGTGACTTCTGGAAGTCACTTCACTCACATGTCTGGCCCTCAGTGTCCGCATCCATAAAATGGGGACAACATTGGCTTCCCTCCCAGAGCTGCAAGAGGGGCCTGTGAGTGCTGAGGGGAAACTGCTTTCTGTATTTCTAATAATACCTGTCCAGCGTGGGTATTTCACTTCTCTCTAGAACTGGATGGGGCCCCAGAGCAGGCCATCAAGGCTCAGAAGGCCACTGTTGACTGCAGCACCTTGCGGAAGCTTCCCGTGGAGAAGCCGCCACGAATGGCTCCCTCCTGCTCCTGTGGAGAAGGGAGACGAGCCCCGGGCCCTGCCCTGAGGGCCTCTTCCCACGCGGTCACTGCTCGGTGGGCCTGGTGGTGCGGTTAGCAAGGGCGCAGCCGTTGTGACTTCAGAACAGCCAGCTCTGCCCCTGGTGATGCCAGAGGAGGGGCGGGCTTCCCCACTGGCTCGGGGGTGAAGACCCCAGCTGCCAGTGCAGGAGATGCAGGTTCGACCCCTGAGCCGGGAGGATCCCACACGCTGCGGAGCAGCTGGAATGCCTGTCTGTGCTCGAGCCGAGGAGCGGCGGCCACCGACCCCCCCCGCGCCCGGAGCGCGCGGCCCCGCAAGGAGACGCCTGAGCCCCTCGGCGAGAGCGGACCCCGCTTGCCACAGCTAGAGTCAAGGCCTCCCCGCAAGGCAGACCCAGCACAACTGAAAATAAAGTTATTTTTAAAAAAAAAAAAAGAAAAGGAGGGAAGAACAGCAGAGAGATGGAGAGCGGAGAGAGTGACCCAGAGAGGGAGACAGAGAACTGTCCGCGAGAGAGAGACCGTCCAGAGACAGAGACGCAGACACGGAACACAGCGGCTGGGGAGGCCGGGAGAGCGGGCGGGGCGTGTCCAGGGAAAGGCCGCGACCAAGGAAAGCAAAGGTCAGGACCGGCCAACTGCAGGCCGGACGCCTTCCGCCTCAGTGTCGCGGGCCAGGTCGCCTGGGAGGCATCTGAGCAGCAGTTTGCAAGGGGCAAAGGCGCTCTGCCATCGGTAGCTTCACCGAGTCTCGAGGTTGCCCCTCTGACGGGGCTGCCCTCCCTCACCGGCCCTCCCTGTGGTTTCCGCGGTGGCAGCAAGGGCACCGGGAGCAGCGGGCAGGTCATCCCAGCCCCAGCCTGCGGTGCCGGCCCTTCCGACCAGCGGAAGCCGATGAGGGCTGCGTCCCCCCGGGAACCCCTCATCCTCTGAGCTCGCGGGGCCGGGCCCTTCCAGCTGTCATAAAGCCCAGGGTCCCTCCTCCTCTGTCTGACCTCACCGTCCACATCATAAAGCCCGGGGTCCCTCCTCCTCGGTCTGACCCCTCTGTCCACATCATAAAGCCTGGGGTCCCTCCTCCTCCTCTGGCCCCTCCGTCCAGTCTGGGCTCCAGATGACCCTCCTACCCTGGGCAGCAGGGCCGTGGGCGACAAGCAGGCTCGGAGGCCCCAGGCCAGGCTGAATCCAGCTCTGCCTTCTCGTGGGCCCTCACTTCATTTCTGCTTCTTTGTTCATTTGCCAAGCAGCACAGGGGAGAGCTTAGTCCCCAACCAGGGACTGAACCCACACCCCTGAAGCGGAAGCACAGAATCCTAACCACTGGACTGGCAGGGAAGTCCCTGCAGCCTTATTTCTTTCCCAATCTGAGCCTCAGTCTCCTCGTCTCTCAAAGAGGACACCCCGTGGGTGCGCAGTAACCACTCCCTAGACCAGCGCCTGCAGCCAAGAACCCAGGACTTGTGTTCTTCTGGGTCCACCCCTTCCTCACAGGTCATCTTCCCTCTTCCGGGCTGTTTCCCCGAACACGAAGTGAAAGGATTGGGGTGATCGGCTTTGCCATGTTTTTGATGGCAAGTTGCAGTGAGAAATAAATTTTTACATCTCAGTCCAACAAACACTAGATGCTTATGTAACTGAAACAAAACTGGCATGAACCAGACTGTGCGCCATGGGCTTGCAGAGTTTGAAGAGCACTGGGCAAAGATCCTCAGTGGCACTTAGAGGCCCCGACTAGGGGAAGAGGGGTGCCCACTGGGCAGGACGTCGTCCCTTGCCTCACCCAGCCTCCCTGCCTCCAGCAGAACAATTCAGCCCTTCTGCATTTCATTCATTGGGCTTCTCCGTAAGGTTTAGTTAGGAAAAGGGGCTCTTTGGTTAGACTCGTGAAAAGATAAGAATAAAACTGGCTGGACTGGCAGAGATGGGGTGATCTTTGATGTTCTATGATGTTCTATGATTCTGGAGTATGATTCTGGACTGGCCGAGATAGGTGAACTTTGATGTTCTATGATTCTGTGGTTTGAATCGAACTGAGCAAAGTGGAGTAACTGTGAAAACCAAATAAAAGTTTCTGGGAAGAGATAGAATTAGTGCCTTTGAAGAGAAGGGTTTTATTTTAATACAAGATTATTTGCACATTAAGTAAAATGATTACTTGTATCAAGCACCTTCTACGTCCCAGTAGCTTTTATGTTACTTGGTGTGGTCCTCACCACAAACTTGTGAGGAAGGCCTTCATAGGCCTATTTTATAGATAAGGAAACAGAGGTTCAGAAATGTTTAGAGCTTGCCCAAGTTGACAGAGCCACGAAGAGCTTCTCTCCTACAAGGAGTGACTCCTGAACAAGAGAAGGTGGTGCGGGAGGCCTCGAACGGTTCAGTTTCTTCCTTGTTGAATGGAGGGCTGACGGAGCAGAGCACGTGTCTGGCTCATAATATTCACTCAGTAAATGGGAGCTTTTTTCTCCAAGCCAGGCTTCAGCAATACGTGAACCGTGAACTTGCAGATGTTCAAGCTGGTTTTAGAAAAGGCAGAGGAACCAGAGATCAAATTGCCCATATCCGCTGGATCATCAAAAAAGCAAGAGAGTTCCAGAAAAACATCTATTTCTGCTATATTGACTATGCCAAAGCCTTTGACTGTGTGGATCACAATAAACTGTGGAAAATTCTCAAAGAGATGGGAATACCAGACCATCTGACCTGTCTTTTGAGAAACCTGTATGCAGGTCAGGAAGGAACAGTTAGAACTGGACATGGAACAACAAACTGGTTCCAAATCGGAAAAGGAGTACATCAAGGCTGTATATTGTCACCCTGCTTATTTAACTTATATGCAGAGGATATCATGAGAAATGCTGGGCTGGAAGAAACACAAGCTGGAATCAAGATTGCCGGGAGAAATATCAATAACCTCAGATATGCAGATGACACCACCCTTATGGCAGAAAGTGAAGAAGAACTAAAGAGCCTCTTGATGAAAGTGAAAGAGGAGAGTGAAAAAGTTGGCTTAAAGCTCAATATTTAGAAAACTAAGATCATGGCATCTGGTCCCATCACTTCATGGGAAATAGATGGGGAAACAGTGGAAACAGTGTCAGACTTTATTTTTTTGGGCTCCAAAATCACTGCTGATGGTGATTGCAGCCATGAAATTAAAAGATGCTTACTCCTTGGAAGGAAGGTTATGGCCAACCTAGATAGCATATTTAAAAGCAGAGACATTAATTTGTCAACAAAGGTCCATCTAGTCAAGGCTATGGTTTTTCCAGTGGTCATGTATGGATGTGAGAGTTGGACGGTGAAGAAAGCTGAGCGCCGCAGAATTGATGCTTTTGAACTGTGGTGTTGGAGAAGACTCTTGAGAGTCCCTTGGACTGCAAGGAGATCCAATCAATCCATCCTAAAGGAGATCAATCCTGGGTGTTCACTGGAAGGACTGATGTTGAAGCTGAAACTCCAATACTTTGGCTACCTCATGCAAAGTGTTGACTCATTGGAAAAGACCCTGATGCTGGGTAGGATTGGGGACAGGAGGAGAAGGGGATGACAGAGGATGAGATGGTTGGATGGCATCACTGACTTGATGGACATGGGTTTGGGTAGACTCCAGGAGTTGGTGATGGACAGAGAGGCCTGGCGTGCTGCAATTTATGGGATCGCAAAGAGTCGGACACGACTGAGTGACTGAACTGAGCTAAATATACAGAGCTGAGCATGGTACCTGGAATCTAGTAAATCTTTAGTAAATGTTCATTATTGGACTTCCGTGGGGGTCCAGCGGTTAAGAATCCAGCTACCAATGCAATGGACATGGGTTCGATCCCCGGTCAGGGAAGATTCCACATCCGGGGGGCAGCTAAGCCCGTGTGTGGGCCAGAACTACGGAGCCAGACCGTGAGTGCGTGAGCCACGCCACTGAGCTGGCACGCCACGGCTGCTGGAGCTGCACGCCCGTGGCCCGAGCGCTCCAACAGAGAAGCCTGTGTGCCACCGCCAGAGAGCAGCCCCCACACAGCAACCGAGACCATCACAGCCAACAATAAACAAGGAAATAAGTTTTAATGTTAATCATTATTATTACGTTACTAATGTTTGCTTTCTGTACCCCCATCACCTAACGAATCACAGCGCCTGGCAAAAGCATAGATGCTCAGTAAACCTGCAGGAAATAAACATACCAGGAGGGAATCATTTATTAATCACCTGCTATCTACAGAATTTCTACTAAATACTTATATCAGTCATCGGTGGCCATGAAATGCTGTGTCTAACAAAGCGCCTCAAGACTCTGAGCATTACAGCCACCATCATTTATCCTCTGAGGGTCTACAGGTCAACAGGGGCAGCTCTGACCCCACACGCCCATTCTGGTCCCAGGATTCAAGGGCAGCCGCGGTAAGGAGACACGTCTCTTGTGACGATGGCAGACGTGCACCAGGATGAGTGCTGATACGCACAGCCTCCTACCGCCTAGGCTGCGAACTGGTGCCCGGCCGCCTCTGTCCACTTGCCGGCAGTCAAAGCCAGTCCCGTGCTCAGCCGTGGATTTAGCAGACGAGGATGGTAGGAGTCTGTGGCCAGGGTGCGGGTGTGTGATGCCAGCAGAGACAAGTGAAGAATCACGACCAAGGATGCCGCCTGCCGTGGTGCTGACCTTCACGTGGACCTTGAACTTGCAGGTGCCCGAGGGCAGGTCTCTCTACCGCTGTTTTCCTCCGGTCCATCCCCAGGAATCACTGGAAGGATGCCCCCCCCCCCACCAAAATCTTGGGGAGAAGAAAAAAACCCAAGATGAAAGTGAAATGGATGCTGGAGCATTTTGCAAGTAGAACATGTGAAGCGTAAATAAACAGACAGTAATTCCTCGCGATTTGCCCTCTGCAGTTAGGGATGTTCGTACAAATCCTTCCTAGCAGAGTGTTTAATTTTGAGAAGCTGAAAATCAAGATGACAATGTGTTGTTTACGAGCAAATTTCAGGGTCTGCAAGTAAGAAGGAAGTATGGCTCAAGCCCACGGACTATTTTTCCCCTCAGGATCGAGCCTCTGTTTTAAGCTAACAGCACCCCTCGTTTCAGAAGGGCCCCCCTTTTTCTCCTCCAGGCCACCGGGCTGGGTCTGATGGGAGTGCGGAGAGCTCAGAGGGCAGGGACCCAAGTGTGCTGACTGCCGCTCTTAAACAAGGCCTGTCTCTTGAGCTCCGGGTGTTCCTGTGGCCAGTCGCTGGGGGACACCCTCCACCCTTGGAGCTGGGTCCTCAGGCCTTCCTGGGGACACTGGGTTGTGCCGGAAAGAGGGGCAGAGGAAGCAGAACTGTCGGAGCTGTGGATGGGCAGGGAAGTCTGTGTTTGCTCCCTCACAGCGGCCAAGACTGTTTACCTTCAAGTCTGTGTTTTTCACGGAAGCGGAGACCAGCAGAGGAAAAACGCCCTTGTGAAAACATTTCCATGAATTTATTTTGTTCATCTGGAGGGACACGACCCCTCAGCAAGGCCTCTGGGATTTGACATGGTCAGGATGAGGCTGTTGAGAATCCACCACCGCCTGGTACCCGGTCTGCTGGGTCCATGGTAGGAGGACAAGGGCCCCCCGGGTCTGCAGGGGGTACTCATGCCCCACGGGGCCCCTCAGTACAATTCAGGTCTGTCTTTCACCTCAAGAATGAACAAGGGAATCAGAAGTCCTGGGTTTGTGGTACCAAGTCTGCCAATGCAGGAACCTGTGACCTTGGACAAGTCACTGAACTGCTCTGGATCTCATGGTTCTGTTCTTAAAGTGGGTCAAAAACTCCTACCCTCACAGGGCTACTGTGGGACCACATGTGGAAATGAGTATGATATGAGGCATTTTCTTGACTGCCTGAACAGGGAGGGGCTAGGGCCTGGGGGCAGGTGTCTCTGCGTGGACACAGTTCCCTTGCTGGAACAGGAATGGGTTCCAGGAAGCTACTGAACCAAGCCAAGGGATGATGCTTGGAGCTCATGGACCACCCGGGAAGCCAGATGTATTTCATCGGACCAGATGAGAGACCTGGGAATCGGGAACATGCAGAGGAGGCTTCCAAGGATGTCTTCCCAAAAGAGGGAGAAGGCCCTTGGGAGATAGGGAGTACTAGCACTTAGTACTAATCTAATATACTCTACTTATCTATGTACTACTGAGTGTACTGAGTACTGAGTACTTAGCATACTAAGTACTTGGTGGTACTAAGTACTATTAAGTACTGAGAACTTAGCTCTTAGATAGACAGGATGGGCTCTCCTGGTAGGGACAGTGCTGTAAGTGACACCCTGGAGGGTGCATTGAGCACAGCATGTTTGGAAAAGGCCAGCCAGGTGAATGTGCTGAGTGGAGAAATTGTGCAGAGCAGTTAGTGGGGCTGCAGATAAAAAGGGGAAGGAGCAGATGGCAACGAGCCTTGAATGCCAGGTGCAGGGGCTGAGATTTGTACCGAGCAAAAAACTTTCTCAGAAGCAGATGATGGGAAACCAAGCCAACTAGCTTAAGCACAGTAGAGAATGTCTCAGCTCAAACAACTGCAGCTTTGGGGGCTGGGAGACGGGCTTCAGGCAAAGCTTTATCCAGAACCATGCTCTCTCAGCACAGCCTCCTGAGTGTTGGCTCCTTTTTCTAGGGGGATGTGCCCCTTCATGGGCTCGAGGTAGCCCCCAGCACACTTATCCAGGTTCACATCCAGAGAGGAAGGAGGGCATCTCCTCAGAAGTCTAAGCCAGTATCCAAGGACGTGTCACTTGCATATAACATGTCCCTGGGACCAGGCCAGCCTCTCCCCTGGAACTGAGTTGCCTGTGTGCATGCTAAGTCACTTCATTCACGGCCAACTCTCCGCGACCCCATGGACTGTATCCCGCCAGGCTCCTCTGTCCATGGGATTCTCCAGGCAAGAAGACTGGAGTGGGTTGCTGTGCCCTCCTCCAGGGGATCTTCCTGACCCAGGGATCGAACCCGCATTGCTTACATCTCCCACACTGGCAGGCAGGTTCTTTACCACTAGTGCCACATGGGAAGCCCAAACTTGGACTGAGATTAGTCCTACTCAGACCGCATGCCTGAGCCTCCAGGGTGGGCCGGTCCTGTGAACAGCCAGGGAAGTGTTCCCAGGAGGAGGGGGGACAAGCCCATCCCGCAGACTCATCCTGCCTGCAGTGAAGAGCTCCACCAAGGGACCCAGCGGGGCATTTCCCTGGGACTAGGCTGACACTCTGGGAGGCCTGGCCCCGCAGGAGTGGACCTGGCATTTCAGCAGTGGCTCCGTGGCCTCCACATAATAGAAAGCTAGTCCAGTCCACACTCACCCACACAGGCCCCCTGGAATGCTGGAGATGTGTTGTACTGGGTCCTCACCTCTCAGGCCTGCAGAGAGCAGGGGAATGAGACAGACTGAGGCTGGAGCAGCGGCCAAGCCCCAGGGATGGGGCTCAGGACCAAGCAGTGGTCCGGGGCCTTCCCCGGGCACCAGTGCCCAGCTGGCTCATCGGCCCCCTCTCCCACCTGCATATCTTCTCTCCCTTTTAATCCAGTGAAAAGCTTTTATCTTGTTTTCCTCTGCGGTAGAACCCGAGGATTTAGGTCTTTTGCATTTCAAATGTTTATTCGTGTTTTAACTTAAACCCCTAGAACTAATTCTGGGAGCCCCATCTCCACGTGGGCCCCTGGGGTTCTGAATCCTTTTTCTCATCCCCCCTCACCCCTGCCCATCTCATCAGACTAATGTGGTCCAATGGGGTTTGGGAGTGTGTGTTTTTAAGGGGGGGAAAAGAGGGTTTCTGATACTGAACTGTGGTTTTAGTCTTTTAAATTGGGGGTGGTTTCCATGGTAACTGGTAAGTTAGCTTCTTTGTTCTCTCCAGTTTTTTAGAGAAGCCGAGACAGCTCTGGGTAGCTTCCCAAGCAGGTTTGGATAGCAGCCCCCGAGTCCCTTGGGGGTGGCGGGGGGCGGGCGGCAGCCCCAGTGGTGAGCAGCACCCCCTGGGGCTCCGTCACCACTTAGGAGGGAAGCCAGTCAGGACGAGCCCCACGTGGACCCGACTGCCCTTCCCACGTCTCCCGAGGCACCGGACTGCCCGATCAAGGCCCAAGGGCTCCACGTGTCTGCTGGCAGCTCAGGCCACCTCCCCGCGGGCTGAGGGGGCAGGGGGGCGGCATGGGAAAGGGAGAGGAGCCCTCCTGGCACCCATCCGCAGGCTCAGCATCCCGACCGCCTGGACTTGGGCAGAGCCACCCGGGCACGTCCTCCCGGGAGCGGAGCCAGCATCGTCCTGGCCATCTGTGGGCTTCTCTCTCAGCCCGGCCTCTGCAGAGCGGGCAGCGGCTCTGCCCAGAAGTCCTGCTGTCCCCTGGAGTCTGCTCTGGGGTGAGCCCAGCGCCCCAGTGACTGTCAGGCCCGCTTTAGCCTCCCCTCAGCGTCCAGCATCATGCTTGTCCACTGTTCTTGACCTACAGGGTCCAGACCAGGGTCCTGGCAGGAGACAGAGTGTACATGCCAACAGGGGACCCGCCAACAGGGGACCGGGGCTGTTTACAGGGTGTGGACGGGGAGAAGGACACCAGCGTGGGGAACGGCAGCATCCCAGGGTGGACACTGCCCCAGCTGCCACTCCCGCCAGCCAGGGGCAGGAGCGCCCTCAGAGGGACCTGGGGCTGCAGGGGAGGGCTGCCCACCGGGGCTGGGACCCTCACACACACACACACACTCACACACACACACTCAGTCACTCACACACACTCAGTCACTCACACACACTCACACTCACACACATTCAGTCACTCACACCCACACTCTCTCACACAGACACACTCAGTCACTCACACACACTCAGTCACACACACACACACTCTCACACAGTCACTCACACACACATGGACACACTCAGTCACACATATGCACACACTCACACACACACGTCACACACAGACACACACACACTCACGTGCACACAGTCACACACACTCATACACACATACACACACATTATCACACACAAAGTCACACAGACACACACACATATTCACATGCACACAGTCACTCACACATGCACACACACTTAATCACTCTCGCACACACACTTGCACACACACTGCCCCACACACGCATGCACACACACACACTCATGCACACACTGCACCACTGGGGCAGCCAGTGGGTAAGGGGCCCACCGAGGCCGTGGAGACAGGCCAGCCCCACTCACGGGCACTTGCAGAGATGGGTCTCCTGACAGCACCCGTCCTGGAGTCCTCACCCCACCTGCCCCGCCCGTCTCAAGCAAGCACTCACAGGCACCCCTCAGCCCTGCAGCTGCAGGTGAGACCGGGTGCTCAGCGGGCACCATCAGGAGGGTGGTGGGCTGCAGACCGTGGGATTCCAGAGCCCGCCCCAGGCCGGCCTCCACGGGCCCCTCCCAACCCCGCCCCTCCGAGCCTGGCCCCCAGCTGGACTCTGCCGAGAAGAGACCACGCGTGGGACCGGCCCTGGCCCCCAGGAAGCTCTCAGCCAGGTGGGGTGGTGCGGGGAAGGGTGAGCCGAACTGGTTAAGGCCACACGCTCCCCAGAGCAGCACTCATCACCGCGCTGCAGCGCTGGTCAGCCGGCCAGTCTGGTGGGCCTACCCACCCCTGCGCCGGAGACCAGGACTCGGGAGGGCATGTCCTGATGGGAGCTGGGAGAAGCCCCATAGTCACGGGTGGGGCTCGAAGCAAAACCCTGGGCCAGCTGGGACCTTTCATCCCTGGGGTCCTAACCCAAGAGGGGATCGGACCCCAACAGGGGGATCGTGACTTTCGGGGGCAGAAGCTGTCCTCTGGGCCTGGGGAGGCCTCGGCACCCTCTCCACGGGCAACTTTGGCTGGTTCTCCTCCAATATTGGGACCTATTTCTTTACCTGTGACTGGAGCGCTCGGCCCAGTTATCTGAGTGCCTTCCCGGCTCCTGAAGCTCGGAAAGCCAGCCTTGGCCGTTCCTGTAGGCCTCTTTCCAAGCAGGATTCTGGAGAACCCCTGTGTAGAATGGGGTTTTCTCCCTACCAACGTGTCTGGCAGGAGGGGAGGGCAGGGAGGAAGCGTGGCCGGCGGCCTGGACCCCCAGGCCAGAGGGCCAGCAGGCCCGCCCAGGGCAGGTCAGAGTTCAGGACGTGAGCGGTCCTTTCCCTGAAGCTTCTCAGGCCAGAGCTGGGGGAGAGGTCAGCCGGCCAGCCGTGAGCCGCCTGAGTCAGCCCGGCCGGGCCGAGGGAAACTGAGTGCAGGAGGCGGGGAAGCCGGGGCCAGTGGGGCGTGCGTGTGGGGCGTGCCCTCGGACCTGCTGCTGGGCGGGCAAGGGCTCACAGGTGGGCAGTGTGGACATTCATCCCATGTGTGCCTGGTAAATACCGCCATGGCCTTCAGTCTCAACATATTCTACAGCATCCTTGTTGTTGTCTGGTTGCTAAGTCGTATCCGACTCTGCATCCCCGTGGACTGTAGCCGCCAGGCTCCTCTGTCCATGGTATTTCCCAGGCAAGAATGATGATGTGGGCTGCCATTTCCTCCTCCATGGGATCTTCCAGACCCGGGGATCAAACCCGCGTCCCCTGCTTCTCCTGCATTGGCAGGTGGGCTCTTTACTGAGCCACTTGGGCTTCCCTGGTGACTCAGACAGTAAAGAATCCGCCTGCAATGCAGGAGGCCTGGGTTTGATCCCTGGGTTGGGAAGCTCCCCTGGAGAAGGGAATGATGAACCCATGCCAGTGTTCCACGGCCCCAAACCCCCAAGCGTCCTCTTCTGCCCTGGCCCGCCCCTGGAGCCCTGGCACAGGTAAGCCTCCAACGGAAGGGTTACCCCCCGACCCGGCTCCACAGAAGCGAAGAGAGTGTCCTAGTTGGCAAAGGTGACGAGAGTCCTCTCCATTGTTCTGGGTCTTGACAGCCGCCCTGCCCGTGTGTACGCACCTGTGTGCAGGTTTGTATCTGGATGCCCACGTGGGTCAGTTTCACAAACAGCCTGTCCCCCCCCCCTTTGCACAGCGACCTGACAGAAGCTGTGGCCCCTCACATCATTTCAGAGGAAGGAATCTGAAGTTTGGAAGCAGGAGAATCGAGTTCCCAGCCCAGCTCGACCCAGGAGCCCAGGTGGGGAAAGTGGTTCAGAGCAGCTGGCAGCCGGCCTCGACCAGCAGACTAGAAAGCAGGGAGGCAGGGGTCAGACCCAAGCGGGCTGGTCACATAAGGCCCAGAGACTTACTCTCCACGTGAGTCTGGGGACCAGCTGCAGCAGCTGCCCACCTGCTGAGCTTCTCGGCTCGACGAGGGATTCTCGCATCCGCAGGAGCCTCCTGACACACCTGTCACGCACAAGCACGGCTGGCTCCACTCAGTAGGGGAGGTCCTGGGAGCCCAGGCGGCAGAGTCAGGATACAGAGCTGGGTGTCCTGAGGCCAACATCTGGGCTGTTAGCACTGCCCCCCAAAACAGCAGGCAGGGCACAGGGCCCCCGGGGCACATCTGCACGTTCTTCTCACTTGTGATATCAGCATCACACACTAGGGTACCATTTTCTTTGGTCACCCACTGAGATCCATGCATCACTGATCAGATCAAGGGGGAGGCAAAAGATGGGAACCACCCAGTTGCCCATCAGCGGATGAATGAATGAATGAACTGGGGCCTATCCAAACAGTGGAATATTACTTAGCCATTAAAAGGAACAAATTTCCCCCACGACCTCTCTGTTGTTAATGGTTTCTGTCTCCACTGAAACTGAAAAATGTGTTGCAAAGATTACATGAGTGACTGTGTCAAGGGCTTAAACCAATGCTTGGCACAGACTAAGTGCTGTTTAACTACTGGTTAAAATAATATAGTTGATATTGCACGAGGGGCGAGGAAGGGATTACGAGTGCCTTCATGTTTCTAGTTCGGATGATGACTGGACAGCAATGCCACTGAAGGGGAAGCTTTCACCCTCCACATGCGTGTTCCCGTCCTTTCAAGCCCTCCCCTCACATCTGAGGCTTCTGTGGAAACTGCCCTGACTTTAGAGCAGCCCAGCTTCCTAGTGGTAGTGAACTGGGCTAGAGGGGAGAACCTGATCCAAGCCATGCCAATCATGGTCTAGGGCAGATAGGATAACGGCCCCCAACGAGGTCCACATCCAACTCCTGGAACTTGTGAATATGTCCCAGTACATGGAAAGAGAGACTTTGCAAATGTGATCAAGGATCTTGAGGTGGAAAGAACATCCTGGATTGTCCAGATGGACCAAAACTGATCACAAAGGTCTTTATAAGAGGAAGGGACGAGAGTCAGAGTCAGAGGAGATGTGATAAGGGAAGCAGGGTCACACAGAGAGACTTGAAGATGCTACTCTTAAAGAGGAAGGGGACACGAGCCAAGGAAAGCAGGCGACCTCTAGAAGCTGGGAGAGGCAAGGAAACAGATTCCCTCCTAAGGCTTTCAGAAGGAACCAGTCCTGCTAACACCTTGATTTTAGCCTCGTGCAAGTAACTTCAAACCAGGACATGGAAGCAACCTAAAGGTCCATTAACAGAGGAATGGATAAAGAAGACATGGTACATATATACAATGGAATATTACTCAGCCATAAAAAGGAACAAAATTGAGTCATTTGTAGAGATGCGGATGAACCTAGAGGGTGTCATACAAAGTGAAGGAAGTCAGAAAGACAAAAGCAAACATCATGTATTAATGCATATATGTGGAATCTGGAAAAATGGTATAGATGATCCTATTTGCAAAGCAGAAACAGAGACACAGACGCAGAGAATATATGTGTGGATACCGAGGGGGAGGGGGAGGTGGGAGGAATTGGGAGACGTGGATTGACACATATACACTATGTATAAAATAGACCACTAATGGGAATATTCTGTGTAGCACAGGGATCTCTGCCTAATGCTCTGTGGTGACCTAGATGGGGAGGAAATAACACAAGAGGAGCTATGTTTGTGTGTAGAAATGATTCATTTTGCCAAAGAGTAAGAACTAACACAATAGTGTAAAGCAACTGTGCTCCAATAAATATCACTTTTTTAAAAAAGTGAGTTTAGACTTCTGACCTCCAGGACTGTAAGATAACGTGCTGTTTTAAGCCACTGAGTCTATGATACTTGTCACGGTGGCACTAAGAAACTAATACACAGTCCTTTCCCCAGAGCCGCCCAGCTGGCACATCTGAAGAGTCCAAGGGTAGGCAAACTGTAGAATTCTTCCCCCAAAATGCTGGAACGTGGGCTGACACACATCGTCTCTACCTGGCTGAAAGTGTAGGGTGTACACTCAGGAGAGGCGCCAGCCGCAGCTCCTAAGGTAGAGAAAGCCAGTTTGGGAGGAAGGTTGGAAAGAGAGGCAGTGCGCAAGGGGGGAGCCAGAGGCCCGACACGGAAGCGGGGTCCCAGCTCCAGAAGAGCCTGCATCTGGGGGCCGCTGCCCTTCCTCCAGCTTGGCTGTTCAACCTTTACTTCTCCTCATACGACTCTGTCTCCTTCCATGTGAAATAATCACTGGATTATTGGATTACAACCAACATGTTCACAGATGCAGTTTATTGAATACGTTGCAGGACTGAGTTGCATATTTGCATCTGTATGTTTTTGCATCTCGGTGTATAGACCAGCCTAGCATTTTCCTTCCTTTCTTGTATTCTTATCTGGTGTGGATAATCAGCTTTAACATAATCTCTCTTTTTGTATTTTCTGGAAGAATTTCAAGGACGGGTAAAGGGCTATGGTATGATCTTTCTGTTTTACTTTTTTATTCCTTGGAAGGATTTGTTCTGTATTTGGCGGTGGCTTTGTTATCTGTTACTTCAAAACAAATGAAGCCAAATATTAATGACTTAAAACAACCACCATTTTATCTCCTGATTTTGTGGGCGAGGAACTCAGGCAGGGTTCAGATGGGTGACTCTTCTGCTCCACCTGAGGTCAACTGAGGTTGCTAAGTTGCTTCGGTCGTGTCCGACTCTTTGCAAGGCTATGGACTGTAGCCCACCAGGCTCCTCTGCCCACAGGACTCTCCAGGCAAGAAGACTGGAGAGGGTTGCCATGCCCTCCTCCAGAGGATCCTCCCAACAGAGGTTACTCAGTATTCAGCAGGCAAATGGCCTGGCCTGGAGGTTCCAGGCCTCAACCTATTGGGCACCTTGGTGACGACAGCAGATGAGAAGGCAGGGCCCAACGGACTGTCCACTGAATCGTCTGCATGTGGCATGGAGATCTCAAGGCTTCCAGAATGTTCCAAGGACAGAACTGGAAACAAGCATGGGCCCAGAAACCGGCAGACCTCTTCCAGTGTATTCCATCGCTCGAAGGAGTCACAGTGTCACAGGGCCTCTGCCGGTGGTCCAGTGGCCAAGACTCTGTGCTTCCAATACAGGGGCCCAGGTTCCATCCCTGTTAGGGAGCTAAACCCCATGTGCCCCAACCAAGACCTAACACAGCCAAATAAATATTAATTTAAAAAAAAAATAGTCACTGTGTTCTCTTAGATTCAAGGGGATGAGACCAAGGCCTCATCACTCACTGGAGTGGTGCGGCACAGTTTGACAGTATCCAGCACAGGTAGATATGTCTTTAATTTCTGATTATATTCCTTTAATGGTCAGCTTGTTTTACATTTTCTCCTGCTCGAGTCAGTTCTCTAGGAAATTACCCCTTTTTTTCTAAGTTTTCATATTTATTGGCATCCAAGTAATATGAAATCTCTAACTGCTGGATGCAGTGTTTTACATACATGCTGCTACTGCTAAGTCGCTTCGTCATGTCTGACTCTGTGCGACCCCATAGACGGCAGCCCACCAGGCTCCCCCATCCCCGGGATTCTCCAGGCAAGAATACTGGAGTGGGTTGCCATTTCCTTCTCCATTGCATGAAAGTGAACAGTGAAAGTGAAGTCTCTCTGTCGTGTCCGACTCTTTGCGACCCCATAGACTGCAGCCCACCAGGCCCCTCCATCCATGGGGATTTTCCAGGCAAGAGTACTGGAGTGGGGTGCCATTGCCTTCTCCGTCTACATACATACATAAAACCAAACTTGTTCCTTATGTGGTTCAAACACACTATTGTCTGCTTGATTTCTTAGTAACTGAGAGAACTATGTCAAAATCTCTCTGATGATGGATTTATTATCCTTGTTGTCTGCATCAGTTCTCATGTATTCGAGTAGACATATGTTGTTCATCAGCGCATTGCATGGCAGTTGTACCTAATAATGTTTCTATGAACAGCTTGCAGAAGATTCTCAAAAGGTGGAGACTGAAAAGTGAAGTGAAAGTCACTCAGGCGCGTCCGACTCTTTGCAACCTCATGGACTAAACAGTCCATGAAATTCTCCAGGCCAGGATACTGGAGTGGGTAGCCTATCCCTTCTCCGGGGGATCTTCCCAACCCAGGGATCGAACCCAGGTCTCTCGCACTGCAGGCAGATTCTTTACCAGCTGAGCCCGAGAATACTGGGGTGGGGAGCCTATCCCTTCTGCAGAGGATCTTCCCGAACCTTCCACTATTTCGCATTTCTCTAACTCTGCGCTCTAGACACTGTAGACATTGAACCTGAGGACAAAGAACCAGAACACAGCGCTCTCACTCTGTCCTCTCCTGAGCAGGCTCTCCCGCCAGGAAACGGCAGAAGGAGGCTCTGAATTCCTTCCTGCTCATAGGTGGCAGCCTGAACGGGAAGACCAGGCCGTAATTTGCAAGGCTGAGGTAAAGAATTGGCCCTGTGTGAACAGCTGCTCCCATGCCCTGAGTTCCCCTCCAGAACCCTTCAGAAAGGGTGAGCTCACTGGCTTTGAGCCGACCACTGGGTCATCATCCACCTCTGGGGTCTGGGGGAGCGTCTCTGACCTTGAGGTGGAATCAGGTCGTGGGAGCCCAGGGAGGCTGCTCGACACCTGCCAGGTGAAGACGAAGATGGAAGCAGAGGAGAGAGGAGGAGAGGCGTGACCAGGTGGCTTCACTTCCCGTGGTGCTGGACAAGTTCGGGCCGGGCCCAGCCATACTCGGGAGAAGGGCTCCTGGCTGGGGGCAGCGAGCATTTTTCGAGGACTAGACAGAGCTTGGGGAGGGCCCCGGGGGCCCCAGAGGAGACGCAACAGTAGGAGGCAACCCCCCGCCAGCGGTGGAGGGGAGGAGAGGCTAACAGAGTAAACAGAGGGCCTAACCACTGGCCTCTCTTGCCCATGGTCAAGGGCCTTTAACAAGGACGGGGTCTCTGCTCGACACCTTAGGGAGCTCAGCCCAGGCTCTGCAACAGCTGGAGGCGTGGGGGGGCGATGGGAGGGGGGTTCAAGAGGGAGGGGACACAGGTATACCGCAGCTGATTCACGTTGGCATTTGGCAGAAACCAACACAATTCTGTAAAGCAATTACTCTTCAATTAAAAGATAAAGAAATCTAACATTTAAAAAATAATTCTTTGAAAAAAAAGAATGGGCTCTCCATTACTGTCCAGAGATGACCAAGCCAACAAGTCCTCAAAGACGCCGCAGCTCTTCCCGGGGGGATGCCCTCGGGCCTGGCCTGGCTGAGGGGCCAGCGGAGCCACCCGACTCTGGGGAACAGGCGCCCGGAGACTAGACGCTGGCAATTACCGTTAGGGTATCCAGAGGGATGAGGAGCAGAGATTTAGGTCTGTGTGCTTTTGACAAAGGAAGGAAGTGACAATTCCCGAGAACCAGTATGAGCTGGGTCAACCAGAGAAAGCGGTAAGACTGCCTCCATTTTCTTCTGTGGCATCAAAATTCACCCTGCGTGGAAGGAGAACAGCATGTTTTCAAACTCCTTCCACTGGAGAAGGAAATGGCCACCCACTCTAGCGTTCCTGCCTGGAGAACCCCATGGTCAGGGGAGCCGGGCAGGCTGCAGTCCATGGGGCCACCAAGAGTCGGACACGCCTGAGCCACTGAGCACACACCCTTGATGCTAGTGGATTTCCAGCGTCTCACTCACCTTTACAACCACCTTGAAGACACTGAGGCAGACGTGGCACTTGGCAAAATTCATACTGCATGGGAAGACAGCAGTTGAATGCAGAGATCTGTTTAAATGTGGAGCCTGGGTGAATTTCACAACATCCTGTTGACTCCTCTCAGATCGGTTTCAAAAAGCAAAAGGCAGACATTAAGGCTGAAGACTTCAGGCGGGTATGTGTGTGAAAATGTGAATGACCGAGGCGTCGTTTGTGGAGCAGGGTTACAGGTCTGGGGCCATCTCCATCAGGCTTAAGTAGGTCAATGGGTAGAGGCTACAAGGATGCAAGTTCCAACCTTCCAACAATGTTCTCATACTTACAACTGCTCAAAACATAGTGTGCCAAATGGTCTTTATTGGGAGATTAAGTAAACGATGCTATCTGGATAGAGCCAGCTCCTAAAAAATTATATCCAAGAATTTAAGTATATGGAGAAATGTTCAGTATAAAAAGTGAAAGAGGATTTTAAAAATATGAATATATTATTCTATTTATATAATATCCAGAAGAGGCAAATCCATCGACACAGAAAGGAGATTAGTGACTACCAGGACTGGGAAGGCGGGGTGGGGAGGGACCGCTAACAGGCTCAGGGCTTCTTTCGGGCGATGAAAATGTTCTAAAATCAGCACTGACGGTTATACAACGGTGGGAGTATATTAAAAAACTACTGAACTGCATGCTTTACAAGGATGAATGTTGTGTGACATGAATTGTATCTCGAAAAAAAGTATAAGGAATGAAAAAGACTATAGTACATATATTGTATATATGCAATATGTAATTATATGTAAGAAAGAATATTATCCTTAATTTAAAAAAAAATACACATATAAATCTTAGTTTTGTCAAATATATCTCTGTATCCGTAAGATGAAAAAAATTCTGGAAGGAAATACAAAGTGTTAATTAACTTACAGGGTAGTGGGGTCAGTTGATATCACAAATCTTATACCCATGGACTGTGGCCCGCCGGGCTCCTCTGTCCACGGGATTCTCCAGACAAGAATACTGGAGTGGGTTGCCATGCCCTCCTCCAGGGGATCTTCCTGACCCAGGGATCGAACTAGCATCTCCTGCATTATAGCTGGATTCTTTACCTGCTGAGCTATGTGAAATCTCACAAACCTTATACAATAAACAGCATTTTTATTAGAATCAGAAAAATACTTTTGTAAAAATGAGCCTGCCTTTTGAGGTTAACAAGTTTCTTGTCATGGAAAAGTTTGAGAATCGTCAGATATGGATACTTGGCTGGGAGTGCAATGTATGTGCTGGTCCTTTTAAGATATTATCATTTTATAATCTGTTTTCACTCATTTTCTATCTGTTTATAATGACTACACCATGTGAACTAGTCCTTTAACTAAAATACTGTCATTTTATAATTGTTTTCTCACTTGTTTTCTGCTTTTCAAAAATAATTCATCATCTCAAACGCTGACTCTGCTATCAGTCTGTGTGGGGAAAAAAATTAACCACAAAACATAATAACAAACAAAGAGAATCCCAACCTGAAGGGTGTATTAAGACTCAGAAAGAGAAAGAAAAGAAGTTCAAAAGCAAACTATACATTGCTTATATGCAGCCAGGATAAAAAGATTATTATGTTGTAACAAAATGTTTATGAAATTATCTTACTAGAGGAGGAGACTCTGGGATTTTCCCTTGTATCTTTGCAAAGGCGAAAACAAAACTTAAAAATGTGACCTTTGCTGGGACTCCCCTGGCAGTCCGGGGGTTAAGACTCCGCACTTCAAATGCAGGGACCAGGCTTCAACCCTTTGTTGGGGAACTAAGATCCCACAGGCCTCGAGGCACAGTCAAAAAAAAAGTCACCTTTGAAATGCTATGGGGATGTGTAAACACACCCTCACTTCCAGGCTGCTGACACACAGCAGAACATCAGTGGTTCTTATGCAGGAGACTGCCACCGTTTTCTCTAACCCAGGTTCAGCGATGGTCAGCGGGGACGTGAACCCAGCTGCACCAGCCCTCCCACGGGTTCCGGCGGGCGGCTCCTCCCGCCCCGGCACAGGGCTGAGGGCGGTGGGACAGAAGCGGCAGCAGGCTATAAAAAACTTGAAGTTTTATTTCCTTCTAAGGCATCCTGAGTCACTGGACGCAGCAGCCCACAGGGCCCGGGGAAGTTCGGCTCAGATTGGAAACGTGTGTGTGCGCTGTTCTTCCTGAACCAAAACTGCTGAAAAACCAGATGACGTTGTCACTTGGACTGAATCTCCCGCAGGCAGTGAATGGCGGCTTCCTACTTTTGTTCTGCCAGGAGGGGGGAAGTTGCTTGTGATCAGTTTCCTTGACCCACGTTCCTATATTACATCCTACAGTCTTAACAGCAAAACTTACCCTCTGCTCCACCCCCAACATGAAGCTGCTGAGACTTTAAAAATCCCATTTATCGCCTCCAAGTATACAACACACCTATACTCCTTTGCCTCTCACACTTTAGGCTGCAATTTCTATTTCAATACCCTGCGATGCCAAGCTGGTTGGTCAGAATGCTAGAAAGCCCCAGGTAGAAGGTACCTGGGCTTTCCTGGTGGCTCAGTGGTAAAGACTCCGCCCACAATGCAGGAGATGCAGGTTTGATCCCTGTGTCAGGAAGATCCTCTGGAGGAGGAAATGGCAACCCACTCATCTTCCTGCCTGGAGAATCCCATGGACAGAGGGGCCTGGTTGGCTGTAGTCCCTGGGATCGCAGTCAGACATGACTGAGCGGCTAAACAAGGTACCTGGTCCAATAATCTTTTTGAACTGAGGTGTAGAGACAGAAAGAAGCTGTCCACGGCTACAGGCCAGGCTTGAGGTCTCAGCGCAGGGCTCGGTCCCACGGGGGGTCTCCACCCTGCGGACAGGGGCTGGCGCTGCAGAGGCGGAGGCTCCCAGCGCGGCTCGGGCCCTCTGGCCTGAGCCAGGCCTTAACCTGCGACCATCCCCACCTTCTCAGCTCTCTCGGGCTTTGTTAAAGTGGGCGAGGCAGCCTGCTGAAGGCCCTTCTGCAAACACGGGGGGGCAGCCAGATGCTGCTCCTGCTTGAGGATGCGGCCTCAAGACCCGGGTCGGGGGCCACGCTGGCCGCACGGTCTCCACCCCTAGGCTCTCAGCGGGAACCGCGCCAGCGCCCCCGCCCCTCTCCCGGCCGCCCCCGGACCCCGCTGTTCCTCAGCTGTCCTGCTCGGGACTTGGGCAGAAGCAGGTGCCTATGGAACTGTAAATTCCCATCTAATTTCCAAAGTGTACTTCTTCACACAATTCCTAGAGAGACTTGCATTAACCTTGAGGTTAAAGAGGAATGACTCTCTTCATGGTGTGAATTTCCACACAAAGCAAACACGGACACGTTAAAATGCCAGGATGCTGTGTTAAAATGTCAGCTATTAACACCTGAACTGTACATATATATATTTTTTTTTTTTAATATTTGGCCATTCTGGGCTTCATTTCATTGCAGTATGTGGGGTCTAGTTCTCTGACCAGGGTTTGAACCCAGGTCCCTGCCCTGAAGGGAGAGCCTTAGCTACCGCACCACGAAGCTAAGCCCCCATACCTGAACTTTAAAACCAGGGTAAGGCCAGACTGGGACGTCTCTGTGGTGGCTCTGGCCCCTCCGCTAACGTACTAGGGCCCAGGTGGAATCACACCTGTGGGCAGGTACAGCTTGATCACTGAGCAAAAGGAATGGACAGCAGTGCGGGCTAAAAACCTCCAGAGTTCGCAGTTAGAGATGAAAGGCTGCAGAAATGTTTATTGAATACAGTGCCAGGTTTATAAATAAAACTTATTTACAATTTCCATAGAGTTGGTCCCCCATCAGAGAGGTGGTTAAATCTCCAAACAGTTTATCTCAAAAGATTTACAGCAACTTTCAAGTACATCTCCTTCGCAAATTGCCACGGTGAAGGGTGACTTCTGTAACAAGAGAACTACCACCATCTTGGCTACAGACGTGTTTAACGAACATTATAATAAATTTGGAGAAAGAACACACACTCCACCCACACCACTACCTTCTTCCTCCGAGAGATACAGAGAGCAGAGAACTTCTGTCTCCTGCAGAACAACTTCAGGGGATCAAAGAGCTAAGAGCAACCGCCAGCTGAAGGATGGGGTAAGACACACTCATGGAAATCTAGTCGCTGGCAGGATAGGTGTATTTAGGATATACAGGAACTACTTCAAATGTTGAAATGACTGAATGAACCAGGAGCAGGCTTGACCAAACTTACATTCTTTGCTCAGGAACAAGTTCCCAGGACTGCAGAGGGGCCGCAAGTCACGCTGCTTCTCCGACGGGCCCGAGCCACGCCAGGCCGACTAGACAGCCCTGCATCACGACGTGGTCACGAGTACAGTCAGACATGCGCTTATAAAGAGGATATAAAAATATGTACAGTAGCTAGTTTTCAGTGTGTTTGAAAGTTGCCGAAAAGTCACCAATTTAAAGTGTGCAAAAAATTCGTTTGTCAGAAAATCAGAAAAAAAAAGCCTTCCTTGGCAACAGTGCATCAGAAGCCCCTCTGAAACATCACGACAGGTTTGCCTCACTCGAACCTACCCGGAACAGATGGAGAACGAAACCGTGAGGGTGCGCGCCAAGGACGCAGCAGTTTTTTATGGCAAGTCTCAGGCTCAAGCGGATGCCAGTCACACTAGTCACTCTATATATATATATATAAATATATGTATATGTATTTATAGAGCAGCTGGAAGTAGGGGCCAGGGTTTATGGGAAGGTTCCGACCAACTTTCAGAGTCACGCCCCCCTCGACCAGCTTATTTCCTCACAAACCCCCGAGGACTGCAGACACCTAACCCCAGGGGGCTGGTCGGCCCCTCCCAGGCCAGAAAGGCTCCGGTGGACTAAGCCTCCCCTTGAGGCCAAACTGCAACTCAGCACCCCTGGGGGCACATTTCCGGTTCCCAAACAGGATCCTGGCCACTGAAGAATCTGGCTTCAAGGGTGGTCTTTTAGGAAAGGCTACGGGACCAACATGGAGTCCACCCAGCTTCTAGAAAAAGACTTGGTGAAAGGGTTAAGATGGAAGGCAAATTTCCTGGAAAACAAGCCAAATCGTCCTTAACCCTTTTTAAAGCTACCAAGAGATCATCGGCCACAGGCCTGGGAATGGGTCAAGTCTGGCTACTTGACCTCCCGGCAAGAAATATCTAGGCTATCCACTTACTTGAACCAGAAACCCCAGTCCTATCTCACCAGGAGAAAACCTTCACAGCACTGATGCTCCTTCCAGATTCAGCGAGTTACGGAAGCCAAGCCTTCCCATGATGCCAACCTCTCTTCTACTGACCACCCAGCCAAAGGACCAGCAGCGCAGCAGAGGGGCGGGCTCCTCTCCACAGCTCTGACCCACCCCTCTGGCAGGGAAAACTAAGGAGCTGCAAACGCCAGAGAGACGAGGAGCAGGAGACGGAGAAGTGGAGGGTCTCCATAAAACAACCCTGAAGGCACCCGACAGGCTGCAGAGCGTGTCTCACCGCTCTAGCAGCCTGCTGCTGTTCCCTGGCAGACACCTCCCACACAGGAATACGCAAAACCCAGCCTAGTAAGATGCAGTTAACACCCTGAAAAATGCACATTCAGCCTTCAAAAAGAGCTCTGCACTAAATCCAATATGCTTTTTAGGGGATTTTTAGGCAGACCAATCCCACCGCCAAGATCAGTACCGGCATCTCTTTCGTTTCAGCTCCAGTTTTGTAAATACAATATTCCCTCTGGGCTGGAGTTTTACTTTCAAGTTGGGGGTTAGAATTGGTTCTACTAGGGGCAGGGGGCTGGGAGGAGCAAAGTCAAGTTAAACAGAAAGTGGAAGTCTAAAGCTAAGTACAATCATAAATTAAAAACTGTCAATCAAAAAGTGACTGGTAGTGTCCTTCCGGCACGGAGACTGGCTTAGAAAAGTGACTACTGCTTCTACCACACACAGCGAGGATTGAATTACAGACGCACTAAATCATCTCTTGCACAGATGGTCTCAAAGTTACATAAAACAGGTAATCAGCAGCACGATTGATAAGAACCCCTAAATACATGCTTGAGAGAAAGCGGTTTTTGCTTTTTCCTTCAAGAGCTCTACTGCCTGAATAATCAAGTTACCATGATTCAACCCACCCCCACCCACCCCCCCCCCCAGTGAAAATACAAGTAGACCTGCATGTCCATAAACAAGATGAAGCCATCAGTATCTGCCTGGTTTTGGGCAAGGTCTCAGGCTCAGCAGCTGGTGCTGGGATGCGTGTCTGTGTGGATGGGGGGTACCCAATGCTGGGCTGTGGGCATTTTTAAAGGTACACTGGCCTCCCCTCCGACTGGCTCATCCCCGTTTAGGTCTGAGCTTTACAAAGCATTTAACACCGCTTTAAGTTAATGGTCTTTTTATTGGAAAAAAAAAAAAAAGACTAGCATTTACAACTTGGAATGGACGTAAATTGTAAATTTCTTGAACAGCAATGTTGATGGTTGTGCTGAAGTCCACAGCCACAGCCTACTCTGCCGGCTCCAAGTCATGGTTCAGAAGGTTTTAAAAACAGAGAGTCCAAAGATGCTCCCTTGATAAAAGTTTCACTTTAAAAATCTGTATGAATGGTGATAACCTGACACCCATTCCGCTCTAGCACAAGGCAGACAACGCTGCAGCGACACACGCGGGCAAAGCCGCCAGCGTGTCCGGTCACCACGGGGACGCTCCGAGAGGCCCGTCCTGCTAGTAGTGGGGCTACGCCTGGACAGTTTATCCTACACCGCATCCTGAGGTGAAGCAACTTTAAATGCCTCTTCTCCATAAACCAGCCACGACAATTTACACTAACAATTTGAACTGGAACCCCTGCGAGTAGGTTTTGAATTTGTTTTTCTCACGTTTTCATTTTTAATACAAACGCCTGACCGCTCAATCGTCAAGCTGCATGCATGAGAAACTGGCCAGCCCAAAGTGGTGCTAACCACGAGCAGATGGACCTGCCAGGAGTCCACTAAGTGCTTCCTTATTGTTAAGGTAGGACAAGGATTTTTATCGGAAAACTGATGTGTAGCTTGATCTTTGGGGGACAGGACCACCAACCAATACATGCAGATTTCGTGTGTGGACAGAAGGTACTTTTGACATTCAGTTTTGCTATATAGAAACAGAATGAGTAAATGAACTTTTTTTTTTTTTTTTGCAAGAGGTAAGTAAAAGATTCAATTTGATTCTTCTAGAGGGGGGAAAAGGAGTTGAAAGTAGGTCTTCATTTTGCAGTCATCATCTGTACGAATTCTGAAAAGACAAATAATCATAACTTTCGGTTATCTTCAAAGGCAGCTTTAATGAACGTAACATCTCTAGTCTGCATAAGGGAAAGAAATCCCAGCTGCAGCAGCTAACTTGCTCACAGACCCTAAAGGGAGGACCATCACAAACCAAGGCAAGGAGACGTGGGTTTACCTTCGTAGTTGACCTGTCCGTCTCCATCGATGTCTGCTTCTCTGATCATTTCATCTACTTCTTCATCTGTCAGCTTTTCTCCTAAGTTTGTCATGACATGACGGAGCTCTGCGGCACTGATGTAACCATTGCCATCCTGCGAACAGTCATCAATCGTTACCGGCAGGGACCACGGTGCCCGTGTGGGCAGCAGAGCTCTGACCGAGTCACGCCCACTGTGCGCACCCGCCACTCTCCAGCTCCCACCTCTACCACCAAACACACACACTCAGCCAAGGCAGAGACGGCAGGCGCTTTAAAAAGCAAAGAAACGGCAAGTAATGGTGAAGAAACTTGCTTCAAAGTTTCTCTACTATGTATTACGTTTACTCTCATATGATAAGGTCACTGCAGTAAGTCAGGATGTTTAAAGTGAGATTACAGAGGCTCAGGCAGGTAGGTAAAGTGTTCTAACTAGAAAAGCACGTGAAAGCTTTTGGAAGTGATGGCCAGAAAGGCGCATTTCACGGCAGCCAGCGACGCAGACCCGGCTCACCTTGTCAAAGACTCGGAACGCCTCGCGGATCTCCTCCTCGCTGTCTGTGTCTTTCATTTTTCTAGCCATCATCGTCAAAAACTCCGGGAAGTCAATGGTGCCGTTACCTCAAATTAAAAAACAAAAGCTTGTGTGAAGTAAGTGCTCCAGTTAATGCTGCTCAAAGAAAGAGAATTTTAGAATCACTTTATAGAACAGTAAGCATTTGGTAAGACAAACTGGTGAATTGCTTTATCAGGTGGAATTATCTTAGGTCTAAACTGTTCAAAAATGTCACAGGGCAATTTCACATGATTCACGTAATTCAAACTAGTCATCTATGCCCAGGATAGCATTTAACGATGCAAAGGAAACTGCACACGCAGCTTCTTGGCCACTGAAAGGTTTGTCCACTTCAACAAGGAAAAAAAAAGGACACAGCAGTGCTGGCTGAATCTTTCCACTCCCAAGAGAGGCACCTGAGCTTGCCGCCCCCCAAGTGAGGGAGAGCCCCCGGATCTACGCCTGCATACACTAGTGATGCTGCTGAAGGCCCATCACTGAGCCACCGAGGTTTCTAAGGAAGGAAGCGAGTGGGGAAGACATGAGCGGGGAAAGGTCGACTCTCTTGCCAGGGACCATAAGTGCTGCAAAGTCCTCTCCAGGAGGCGTTTCTCAGACACATTATGGGAAGTCACCTAACCGTTTTCTCCCAACTCAGTATCTTTATTTCCTATTACAGGCATAGCTGCGAAGTGTTTTCTCAACTCAGATCACTGACAATCAGGAAACTGTCAGCAGAATCTGTTCTGTGTCCAGTATTCCAGACTCCTCCTTTAAAACCAACAGTCAGATGACTATGCCAGAGACAAGCCGCCAGATTAACAGAAATGAAAAATCAGAAGAGACAAAAGCCTTATGTGAAGTTACTCTTTTTCACCAGTACCTTTAAATCAAAGTAGTAATTCAGATTCCTTCAAAGCGTTTTGGTCTCGAAAAATTTGAAGCATTACTGATGTTCATGGAAGATAAAGACCAGTTGTCTGAAATGATCTCTTACAGCCCTAGAGCACTGTCCTTCAGCATTGACATGTTCACTCACTGCAAATGTTAGATTTTATAGCTTGAGAAAACTTCCCCTCCTCGTTCCATACAATCGGAGGGCCTAATACACAGTGCCCGTCCCCAGACCGTTTCCTGGGCTAGACTATAAGAGAACAACCCTATGTTCCCAAATGGTTGATCATCTTAGCGGTCAAATGAGACAGAACTATGAATATACCTCTTTCTCCAAATTATTAACAATGAAAACAGTCTTTAGAAGTAGCTCAAATGGGCTTAAACCACTGTTAAAGAGCTGACCCCAAACCCCTGCTTCTAAATATATGTGACCAGCAGTATAATTCTGTTTTATCACATTGTATCATACTTTTTTATTATACTATATTTTAAAATGGCTACTATCAAGCTGATCATCAAGGAAGTCTAGATCCAAACTGTTTATTCCTATTTCATCTTTTCAAAATTTACTAGTGTTCTACAATGTCATGTTTATAGATTTGATTAATTTACTTAAATGTATTATATAAATCAAACTTACTAATTTAATATTATTTCCAAAGCACATGGTTTTTCTTTGGGGGGAGAGGGGAGTGCTTAGAAACTACTTCCTGATAGAAGCATGCAGTGAAAAGGTCTCCGGTCCACTGTTCCGGGGTCCAGAGGAACAGATGACCGAACGGCCACCAACGGCCCCAGGGCTCACCGCCCGCCCCCCCGGCTCCACGTCCCCCACGCCTACCCATCTAGTCCCTTCCGTCATCACGCAGCCCACCGCCAAGCCTCACGTGACCCTGGGGATTCTCTTCAATAAACACATCAACAGCTCACACTGTACTCACGTCTATACATTAACATCTAAGGAGGTTCTTCCCCCACTTCACTTGGGATTTTTCTCCTGAGACGACCAAGCTTTTTTAAAAGGTCTATGGCTATTTGTTTTTACTGTCCCCATAGTACTGAGTGCAGACTCATGGGCCAGTTGATAAAAGACTGAGCTCCAGGTCATGGCAAGTAGAAAAGAACAATGCTGTGATCTGATCCAGGAAATGTTCTGGACCGTGAGCAGGGCTACAGGCAAGCCCGTAATCTTCTATTTTAATTGTCAACGGCCGTAAGGAAACCACAGAAAGGACCTTTGCACATTTGCCATGCTCTCAACACCTGAAAGACAATCTGGTAACATGTCTGAACTTGAATTACACCACACTGGCACTCACTCAGTTCTAAAGCCCTTACCATCAGCGTCCACCTCGTTGATCATGTCCTGCAATTCGGCTTCTGTCGGGTTCTGACCCAACGACCTCATAACAGTCCCAAGCTCCTTGGTTGTGATGGTGCCATCACCGTCTTTGTCAAACAGGGAGAAGGCTTCCTTGAATTCTGAAAACGCAAGTTTACCTTTAGAGTGAATGTCTTCACCCAACCCGGTCACAGCACGCCCATCCCCTGAACTTGCCAAAGCAAGCCAAGTTGTGCAAGCTAACACAAACTGCGTGCTCTTCATCTGCTGAAACCAAGACACAACGGTCACGCTGGACGCGCCTTCACACAGCACACAAGTCACTCCAGGCAGCCAGTTCCGTAAAACTACAAAATTCTCACATTTTTAAAGCTAAGCTTCAACACAGTTTAGTGCTGGGTCCAATCTGACAAGGGAAGATTGGTCCGCATGCTCTCTTAAGGTCCCTTCCTGTGAAATCTCTACAGCCGTTAAGAACTCCTCATTTCATAGCAACAGGAGACGCGGTTACCAGAAACGGACAATCCCTGGTAACCAGTGTGTTCTCTCTGCATGGCATTCAGAGTATTTCAAAGGCAATCCCGGTTTCCTGAAGAGAAACCATCTCAAAAAACCCCTCCAGGGACTTCCCTGGCAGTCCAGTGGTTAAGACTCTGTACTTCCAACGCAGGGGGCACAGGTTCGATCCCTGGTTGGGGAACTAAGATCTGGCATGCCACACACCCAGTTTAAAAAAACCCAAAAAAGTCCTCCAGGGAATATTAAAAGCTAACATCTACACTAACTTCATTCCCTTCCTGATGATTACAGTGGTCCTCACGATCCTCCTCACCCATTCCCATTTAGAATAGCAAGCACAAGCTTTCACGGTGGGTTACAAAGTGGCGTTAAGAATTCTAAACTGCATTTCTGAATAGCAGGCTACATGCCATCTCATTCCATACAAAGCCCAGCACACTGTGAAGTACTCCAGAGTGTAACAAGTGGGTGTCCTTAGTTCCACTTACTTTTACATCATCTCCAAAAGACTGAGAAGGAGTAACGTTTAACCTAAACATCTCTGCTTGTTGTTTGCATTTAAATAAAAATCCTTAGAAAACTGCTCAGACCAAGGGGAGAGACGGAAGCGTCACCAGAACTGAGTCCACCTAGTTTTGGTCTACCGAGACTGCTGCAGTCATCCACTTACCAGCAATCTGCTCTTCAGTCAGCTGATCAGCCTGCACAGAAAAAGAGAAGGTTATAATTCAACCCATGGGAGTCTGCAGTCAGCACAGCTTTTCCAATTGTCTTTTAATAGTGATCTTTCTCAGCTGTGAAAATTTCAGCCATGTCATTTAAGAGAAACAATTAGAATCCAGGGAACCCTTTATGCCGGTTTAAAAACAAAGGATGACAAGTTAGAGACAAGGTCTCACTTCAGGTTTTCTTCTCTGGGCCTACTGGCTCTTTGCTCTGCGGGGGGTCGAACTAGGACAAGTCAGTTCATCATTTGAGAAACGGCACCTCTAGTGGCAACAGGCCCCCTGCAGCAGCCGCAGGGCCCGGCTCTGCGAAGCAGAGCGCCACCTACTGCACGGACGCCGCAGTCCCCGCAGCCATCCACGGAGGGACCCAACCTGCCGCGGCTGTCCCTGCAGCAGGACCCGGGCCAGGTCAAGCTTTCAGTGCACCTTGCGCACCGCTGCGGGCACTCCAAAGCTCCAGACTGGCGTTACATAATGGCACTGGCTTGGATTAACAGGCTTTTATATCTATTTTATGAGATACAATTAAATGGGAAAAAATAAATATACAGCAATCGGTTATCCCACCAACTTCATTTCCATGCTTTCCAATCACTTAAATTAGGCAGTTATTTGTTAAAAGCCTACCATTTAGAACAACTTAATGTCCTTGGTCAAATTATCCTATGATGCAAAAGCCAGGGGGAAAAAAAAAAATGGAACGGTCCTACAACTGAGCTGTTACGAAACTGCAAAAATGAAGCACACAGAAACATAATTATGAGACTGTGGCCTCTCTTTCTGAGAGGAACTATTTCCTTTGCTAGAGGATATTTACTCTACCCATTTTAAGGGTGATCTAAGAGCTGCTCCTAATAAACACACTTTACTAGAGGTGGTGGTAATGGCCACGAAGGCAATTCTCACTTGCATTATTTGGTCTCTGCAACGCTGATGTTGTGCCTCCCAGCCATGGGAATTCGGGATCTCAAGGACAGATAATATGTATTTTTATTTTAATGAAGGACGTCTAATGAAGCCAGTTCCAAAACTAGTCCTAGTAGAAAGCTGATGGCAGTTTATTCGAACTCTCAAAGGAAAACTTTCACAGTAAGAGTGATGTTCCAACATATTGACTTGGGGAGGAAACATTTTTTCCAAATTAGAACTGTGTCTCCTCTGCTCCCTACCCCAGACAGGGCACGCCGGTTTTCTTTACACCGAAGGAAGGAGACACGAGGATTTATGTAATGCCTCGGCTACGTCTCTGCCTCCTACAACAGGAAGCGCTGCCGGCCACACCTCGCAAGAGAAGCTGTCACCTCGCCGGGGGAGGTGTCCTCTGCAGAGTGGAGATCGAGGCTGTCGGCCCGCCTCGACACAGAAGGACACGCTCACCGCCACACCGCGTCGGCCTCGAGACAGAGGTGCGCGGGCCAGCAAGGCGGGGGGTGATGTCAGCCCTGCCGGCCGGGGGATGGCACACCCGGCGAGGCGCACGGGCGCATGTGGCCGCCGGGGAACCGCAGAGGAGGCGGAAACGGAGAGGGCATCACCCCTCGGACGGAAAGGAGCGCGGGCCGGAGAAAGCGCCGGGCGAGATGGCCCGGGGAGCGGGGTGCGGGGAGCCTCTCCTTCCAGGCCAGGGAGGACCCCCCCACACCCGCCGCGGGCGGGGCCCGAGCGCGCCCCACGCCTCCCACCCGCTTCTGCCCAGCGCGCCGCCACCTCCCCCGGAGCACAAACTTCGCGTCTCCACTGGAGACCGCGGCGCGCGCCAGCGCTCCTCCCCGCCCCCCGCCCCAGTTAGCGCGGCCGAGCGCCTCCCGCGGGGGGGCCCGCCCGGTGCACCGAGGCCCCGCTCGCCTCCACCGCCGTGCGGGGCGGGTCTGCAGGGGCGCCGGACGCCGCGACGCGGGCCCCGGGCCGCCGCAGGGCCCCGCCCGGGCAGGGCGGCCGGCCCGCCGCTTCCGCCCCCGCCGCCCCCCGCCCCGCGCCTTCCTGCCCCCACCCCACGCTCCCCGGCTCCTTCCTTCCCGACCCACGCCCGCGCCGCGCCCCCCGGGAGGGAGGCGGGAGGAGCGCCCCGAGGGGACGGCGGTGGCCCCGCGCCCCGGCCGCGGCGACGTGCTCCACCGGCTCGCTCCGGCCCATTCATTCTCCGCCGCCCGCGAGCCGGGGTCCGGCCACGGCCCCGCCCGGCCCCCCCCCCCCGAGGGCGGCCCGGGGGCGGACGGCGGAGCGGGCGGGTGCGGGGGCCCCGGCACGGCCAGAACCGCCGCCCGGGGACGGGCGCGGCCAACCCCAGCCCCACGACGGGCCGAAACGTAAACGGGGCTGCCCGGCCGAGGAAACCGGGATGCAAACCCAGAGCGCGTCCTGAACCGCAGCGGCTGCGCAGCACCCGGAAGCCAGGAAAAGCCACCCAGCGAGGGAAAGAAGGGAAAAGACAGAGGATCGGGAGAGCCCGGGCGGGCGGCCGCGGCGCCGGCACTCGCCGCGCCCCACCTACCATGGTGCGAGCGAGGCAGGGAGGCCGAGAGAGCGAGGGTGGCCGCGCCGGGGCCGGGACCGCAGGGCGCCTCCGCTACAGCTGCTGCCGGGGCGCTGTGTGCGTTTGCGCTGTGCCGCCGCCGCCGCCCGCCGCCGCCAACTGCGTTAACGGCTCCGCGCCCGCCTGGCTCCCAGCACTACCGCCGAGCCGCGAGCCTGCGCCCCGCGCTATATATACGGCGCCGCGTATCCCTCCGCCGCCGCGCCGCCGCCTCGCCCTGCGCCGCGCCGCGGGGGCCGGGCCTCGCTGCCTGGCCCCGCCCGGGCCCCGCCCCCGGCCCAGGCCCCGCCCCCGGCGTGCCCGGCCTCCCGCCGACCCTGCGCGCGCGCGGCCGCCGGCGGGGTGGGACCCCCGGCGCGGGGACGTGGGGACGGTCGCGGGGCGCTTGCTCCGAAGAGTGCCCGCAGGTGCCCGCCCCGGCCAGGGCGAAGACACGGCGGCCGCGTAGCCGACGTGGGGTGGCTCTGGGCTTCAGAAGGCCCCCGCCCCTCGCCGCAGGCCCACCCCGCCGGCGGGACTCCCATCCCCTCCACGCCCGTGGGTGGGCCCCTTCCTACCCCCACCACCCCCCCCTCGCAGCTCGCGCCCCGGGGCAGCGGGCTGGCCCTGGCCTCGCGGTCTCCCGCGGGCCCCCACCGCCGGGGAGCCGTGGGCAGTTCTAGGGTGGGGGCGGCTGAGGACAGGGGTCTGGAGGGAGCAAGTGTCCTCGCGCAAGAAACTGCTTAGACGTTTGCTTTTCAAGTAATGTCGGAGACAAACGAATATATGCTCGGTTGCTAAATCCGTGTCTTGCTCATATGCTTAGCCAGTCTTACCTTAATGTTTTTACGTTTCCACTGAATTTTTTTTTTTGTATGCTTGAATAATCTCCCTCTCCTACTGTATTTTTTTTTCCCTATGGAAAACACTACTCATTCTGACCCCAGTCTTACTGAAATTAATGTACCTGTCCATCTTCTGTAGACTTTCAAACCCCATGCTTTGATTTTTCTTTTTTTATGTTAGTTACCTGGTCCTAAGAGAGCACATCTTTATTCGTAGATCCACAGAAACAAAGAAGGAAAAAAATAGATACATAGAATCCCCTAGATTAGAGTTGGAACACACAGTTTATGGAGCTCGACCATTTTTAAATGCACAATCTTCATTATATTCCCTTTCAAGTAGTATTTTAATCTAAAATTTACTCATATTTTCAATTTTCTGTATACCAGAAAAAGGACCATATCAGTTACAAATGTAAAGCCCAGAACTTTGTAAAACTCTTGACAAAATGCTGCAGTTCCTTTTCTTGCCAAGGCAGAGCACAGAATCTGATCTTTTGTTTACAGGGCCTGGGCAACAGTTGCAAGTTATTATTTGCATACTCTTTCAGAGAATGTGGCAAAGTGTGTGATTGACAACCTCTGCTAGAAAGGGCTTTGCTTGGTTATACTTGTTTCTGGTTTTGACACAGTCTGCAGAAAAGATGTTTTAAAACAATGGAAAATGTCTGGGCACATTGTAGGTGCCCAGGACTTGTGTCATAGCCTCCGACAAATATCTATGGAACTGTTCTTACTGATATGCCTTCTGGAATGCGGTAGAAAGGGGGAACCAGCTGTGCAATTTAAAGGGAGGCTGCCACAGCGAGCCAGGGAATGGTGCTGCCTTCCCTCTGCAGGTGAGAAAGACATCATCTGCTGAGCGTGATTATCATCACCATCATCCTGGCTTCCTGGGCAGAAACTTGAGTGGGAATAAACTGTATGTTAATAGGAGAGTTGGAAATAGGGGGAAAGGGACTAATACAAAGTCAATTAAAAGAATATTCAGTAATACAGTGAGTTGCAGTCTAAATGGCCAAATATGCTAAGGGAATTCGTATTCTTTTGCCAGGCTTTTCATACAGTAGTTAGTTAAATACATTTTAAAACTTGGTATACATAGTATAAGAAGGAGGAAAAATGGCCTTGAGATGAAATGTGTTTAATTCTTAAAGGTTTATTAGGTTCTAATAGTCTTCTGTTCCTTATAATTAAGTTGCTAGAATCTGTGGTTTTGAAAACCAGGCATTTTCTAAAATAATGTTTCTTCCTCTATCATTTAACCTATTTCACCCAAATAAAACACTTTGAAACTTTTTCATGACTTTATTTGCTAAAGACTGTATTTCAAAGTCATCTTACTTATTATAGTAAAATTCATTATTGTGATTCTTTACATTTTACCAGCTAGAGTTCTCTTTTGATAATTCTTTATCAAAGTACAGCTTTCAAGTCTAGTGGATTTGTAATGAGGTCATGCTTTACTCAGTTTTATGGCAGTTTGACACACTGAAATATAAGAAGGTCAAGTGACTTGCCCAAGATGTTTCCATGAATCAGGGATGAGGCATAAAATGGAGTGTGAGCCCTTGTTCAGAGACTCTAAGATCAGATTATATATTAATGAAATTAATATCTGAAAATTGAAAATGTACCATGTGAAGATTTATGTATTTCCTGAAGCAGGTTCTTCTGACCACCTGGATGATCACTGGGTTTTCATTAAAGATTTAAGTGAATAAACTTTCTAATTTATGAAAAGATCAGGAATCAAGAAATCCCTTGGACTGCAAGGAGATCCAACCAGTCCATCCTAAAGGAGATCAGTCCTGAATGTTCATTGGAAGGACTGATGTTGAAGCTGAAACTCCAATACTTTGGCCACCTGATGCAAAGAACTGACTCATCTGAAAAGACCCTGATGCTGGGAAAGATTGAAGGCAGGAGGAGAAGAGAACAACAGAGGATGGGATGGTTGGATGGCATCACCGACTCTATGGACATGAGTTTGAGTAAGCTCTGGGAGTTGGTGATGGACAGGGAGGCCTGGCGTGCTGCCGTCCATGGGGTCGCAAAGAGTCAGACATGACTGAGAGACGGAACTGAACTGAAGCCACATTATTGTGAAGTCATTGGCAGGCAGATTCTTTACTATTAAGCCACCTTGGCTGGAGCCCATGGGGTCTCAAAGAGTTGGACACGACTGACACAGCACTTCATTGTGAAGTCATAATTTACTGAGAGCCAAAAGACTATGGAATATTTCATGATATTGAGAGAAAATGGCCATCATTATTTAAATAAGTGAAAAGTGAAAGTGTTAGTTGCTCATTTGTGTCCCCTCTTTGTGACCCCACGGACTGTAGCCGCCAGGCTCCTCTGTCCACAGAATTCTTCAGGCAACGATACTGGAGTGAACTGCCGTTCCCTTCTCCAGGGGATCTTCCCAGCCCAGGGACTGAACCTGGGTCTCCTACATTACAGGTAGATTCTTTATCGTCTGAGCCACTGGGGAATAAAGTCATGTTAAATTGAAGAAAAATGGAAAGAATGCAACCCCGAGTCAGGAATCTCAAATTTGAACACCATTTCTGTCACTAACCTGATCACCCATTTGAGTTTAACAGAAAAATACAAATGTAATTATTGTACACACTCAGGGGTAAGACGGAGGCTTGGATTCAATCTAGAAATTCCTTCCAACTGCAAACCCTGTGCCTGAGGTTATAATATGTATACGATTGTAAAGTATACATGTATAATATGTATTATCATATATGTCCTGTGTGTGTACACACACACACATTGAAGGTGAAGAGGGCAAACTGAGAAATGGAAATAGCTTAAAAATTAACATTTGATGGGACTTCCCTGGCAGTCAGTGGTTGAGACTCCAGGCTTTCAATGCAGGGGGCACGGGTTTGATCCCTGGTTGGAAAACTAAGATATCATATGCCCTGTGGCAGAGCCGAAAATTTTTTAAAAATTAACATTTGCTGAGCATTTGGCCACCTGATTCGAAGAACTGACTCACTGGAAAAGACCCTGACACTGGGAAAGATTGAAGGCAAGAGGAGAAGTGGAAAACAGGGGATGAGATGGTTGGATGGCATCACCGACTCGATGGACATGAGTTTGAGCAAGCTCCGGGAGTTGGTGATGGACAGGGAGGCCTGGCGTGCTGCAGTCCATGGGGTCGCAAAGAGCTGAGTGAACTGAACTGTGCGACTGAACTGACCTGAGCTGAGCATTGGCTATGGCCAGGCCCTGTGCTAACTGTATTATTTCATCCTCCTGCCCGTGTTGTGGGGCCAGCGTCATTATCCTCACATAGAAACCGGGGCACTGAGCGACTCAGTGATTTGCCTAATTTAAGTGTTGAAATGAAAAACTCTATTTCAGAGGACCAGACATGTAAGCATTACACTATATCTCTTATGATTTAATAGAACTTATTTTTAATTTTTTTTTTGGAAGGAACACAGTAAGATTAAAATTTGGTTTTTTAAAGGAATACTTCTTACCCAAGGATTTAAAATTAAAATAAGATCATAGGAATGTAGTAATAGCTGTACCTACCACACCAGGAGCAGAGTGTATAAAAAAAAGCAAAACTTTCACTTTATGCTGCTTCCTGGCCAGAGGACATACCTCATTTTGCAAATGAGGCCTAACAGGCGAGGAGACTTACTACCGTCAAACATGTGGTTGAGGACTCGATGCTTTCAATGAAAGACAGAATCGCGAGCTCTCTAACCCCAGCCCTATCCCATGATGCATCTCTCGGGAGTCGGTATTTTATTTTTGTAGATGTATTTATTATTTATGGCGGTGCTGGGTCCTTGTTGCTGCTCCGGCTTTTCTCACGCTGCAGCGGGCGGGGCCTCGCTCCAGCTGTGACGCGCAGGCTTCTCACTGGTGGCTCCTCTCGCGGGGAGCGTGGGCTTTAGGGCGCTGGGACTTGAGCAGCTGTGGCTCCCGTGGTTGTGGTGCACGGGCTCAGGTCCTCCGCGGCACGCGGGATCTTCCAGGATCAGCGATTGCACACCTGTCTCCTGCATTGGCAGCCAGATTCTTTACCACTGAGCCACCAGGGAAGCTGAGGAGTTGCTATTTTAAACTAAATAGAGAGAAATGGATGGATGGATAGGTAGGTAGGTAGATAGACAGACCTTGTAGCCTTCCTGGAGCTTACATTGTTCTGAGAAAATGACTCTGTATGTGTGTGGGGGCAGTGGGGTGGGGAGAGAGGTGGATGCTTGGCTTGATGGTTTTTACAAAGTAACAAGTCTAAATTCATTCAGTATAACCATAGGCTGTTGTGTCTTCATAGATGGATTAGAGAATTTTCTTTAAGAATTTGCAGTCCCAAACTGGAGCCCCTCTCCTGAGCTATCTCTCAGGAAAGAAATCTTGTCTTCAACCTCTCTGCCATCCACAGCTGCCTCCTTCTCTGTCCCATGGTCCAGTATTATTTGATGATGATCCACCATTTGGGATTTTATTCCTCACTAATCATCTCCAATAGCCAGAACAGGCTTGTGCTGTTGGTGTGTGGATTTATATTTCATTAAATGTTATACAGGATTATTATATAAGCTTTACTATCTCTATCAATAACAAAATACCTCATTATTTTTCCACTTACAATTTTGCTATTACAATATCTTTTTTTGCTATGATCTTTTATGAATGACTCTCAGGTAAAGAACACAGGGAAAATCCTAACATTACATTTAAATATGAAATGTGTTACCATCATAAGGAAATAAGTGAGTTTTGAGCCATGACTTATTGCCATGAGAAAAACATTATCAATTTTAGCATATGTCTATTTTGCATGCATGCGTGCTTAGTCACTCAGTTGTGTCCAACTCTTTGCAACCCCATGGACTGTAGCCCACCAGGCTCCTCTGTCTATGGGATTTTTTTCAGGCAAGAATACTGGAGTGGGTTGCCATTCCCTTCTCCAGGTGATCTTCCTGACCCAGGGATCGAACCTGGGTTTCCTGCATTATAGGCGGATTCTTCACCTGCTGAGCCATCAGGGCAGCCCTATGTCTATCTCGTGTCTCAGAATTTTAAGTGACTCGTAACCAGACCACTACACACTCCACTGTGTGTTTCAGCTCGCCGCAGTCCACAGAGTGTTAATGATCTAAAGAGAAACAGCACCATTCCCCTCGTACGTGTGCCCCATTCTTGTTTGTTTTTAAATTACTTTGTATAGTAGAGGACAAGTCTTGCCCAGCATTCACAGAGCTTGTGCTTGTTTTGCTAGTAGCTGTGGTGATTGATCTGCATTATTCCCTCCACCTGGTCCACCCTTGAGACCAAGGTCATGAATGTGCAACACAGCCAACTGAGGTCAGGGCTAGAGAACAGAGCACAATAACCAACAAAGCATGAGACTGGACCCATGACTTGGGCCTCATGAGATCTGTGCTTTGCATGCATGCTCAGTTGCTTCAGTCGTGTCCAACTCTTTGCGAGCCCATGGACTGTAGCCCCCCAGGCTCCTCTGTCTGTGGGATTCTCCAGGCAAGAACACTGGAGTGGGTTGCCATTTCCTCCTCCATGAGATCTGCGCTTTAATGGACTGAGATCTTAAGTCACAGGCAGCCAATAGTTATACAGACTTAGGGACCAAGTATGTGTATTCAAATTCCAAAATGCCCAGTGGGAGAAGATCATAGTTTTTTTTAAATTGCTCTGACCTACCAAGCAAAGTATTCTGTAAGCCATATTATTTTGGAAATTTCCTGAGTCACCATTCTCCCCATTAACCCAAAAATCAAGTGCCAAAGTTACTTCAATCAGCATCTGAACAGTAAGCAACAACATCTCATTTCTACCATATGTGCTGGAGTTGGGGACACGCTAGAGAGCAGGTTTAAGACGTTCAGGCTACAAGAGGCATTTAGCAGTTTCCAGATGATTTAACAACTAGGTCAGTGGAGGGCTCTGTGGCTGCAGTGGCAAGCTGCAATAGTAGGTTTGGGGGTGACTCAGTTTGCCTGAAGGGCAGAGCCAGTGGTCAGCACCAATTGGTACTTTCATTGAGGTCATGATATGCAGAAAACTGGACCATAATGATAAATCAGAGAAGCTGATGCTGATTGTGGATTATAGCAAAGAATGGGCCTCACGAATGCCAACAGAACTAAGATCTACTCTGGTAACTGTGTGGTTTGGTTTTGACTCATAACAAATAACTCTGTCCTGCCTCTGGAGCTGTGCTGTCCACTAGCCATGAGTGACATGTGGCTATCTAAGTCAAAATGAATTACACTTTAAGTTTAGTTCCTTTGTTTCACTAGCCACCGTCAAGTACTCAGTAGGCCCACATGGCTAGCGGGGTCACCTAGCGGTTACCTAGTTGAACAGTGTAGAACATTTCCATCATCAGAGAAGTCTTACTGGGCTGCACCAAGCTAGACTGAGAACCCCATTCTAGAACTTTACAAAAGAAAAAAGAAAGGAACATCCATGTTTACCTGGATCAAGAATCCTGAGGATCCCCTGAATTTTCAGTCTCACATGTGTTATTCTTTGTTCATCCCTGACGACTTTGTTACCTTCTGATCCATCCAGCACACAGTCACCAATGTAGTTTCATCCTCTTCTTCTCTGCTCAGAACTTTGCAGAGGCTCCCCAGTGCCTACAGGAGATAAAACGTAAAGTCCTCATGTCTAGCATTCAAAGCCACTCAACACATTGTTAATCTACTTTTCAGCATTACTTTTGTTATTCTACAAATATGGATTTTCTGCTTCAGATAAATTGGTTTCCTCTCTGACCCCTGAATAACCATTGTGTCCTCCCAACTCACTGCCTTTTCCATGCCATTCCCAGTGTCCAGACACCTATCCAGATCCATGTGTGTGTGTGTGTGTGTGTGTGCGCACACACGCATGTGCACGTGCCCAGTCATGTCTGACTCTTTGCAACGCTATGGACTGCAGCCCAGCCGCCTCCTCAGTCCATGGGATCTTCCAGGCAAGAATATTGGAGTAGGTTGCCATTTCCTTCTCCATGGGATCTTCCCAACCCAGGGATCATACCCCTGTCTCCTGAGCCTCCTGCAATGGCAGGCAGATTCTTTACCACTGAGCCACCTGGGAAGGTGAAAGTCGCTCAGTCGTGTCTGACTCTTTGTGACCCCAGGGACTGTCCATGGAATTCTCCAGGCCAGAATACTGGAGTGGGTAGCCTATTCGCTTCTTCTCCAAGGGATCTTCCCAACCCAGGGATCCAACCCAGGTCTCCTGCATTGCAGGTGGATTCTTTACCAGCTGAGCCACCAGGGAAGCTCCCTGGGAAGCCCCGACCATTTCATTACCACCTAACTAAATCCTCCCAGTCCTTCATGTCCTGTTTAAGTCACGTATCTCTCACATTTTCCCAGCAATCACAGCTGAAGCAGTGCTTCCCTGGTGGCCCGGCGGTTACGACGTCACCTTCCAGTGCTGGGGGCACAGGCTTAACCCCTGGTGGGGGCTCAGACCTAAAGAGTCTGCCTGTGTGTGGGAGACCTGGGTTCTATCCCTGGGTCAGGAAGATGCCCTGGAGAAAGGAATGGCAACCTACTCCAGTATTCTGGCCTGGAGAATTCCATGGACAGAGGAGCCTGCTGGGCTACAGTCCAAGGGGTCACAAAGAGTTGGACACAACTGAGTGAGTAACACTATAGTTCAAAATAATTCTTCCTGTCTCCTGAATTCCTACACCTTTTACCCATTTCTACTTGATATTATCTTTTCATATATTCTATCTCCTCATACTAGCAGAAGCTACCGTCTTATACTCTGAACTCAGCTCAGTACCTGGTAATAAATATCAATAGATTATTTAATTGATTAGTGCTGAGCTCAATTCACTATTGGGCTAGAGAGAATATGAGAAATGAATTTTCCAAAGCAGCGAGAAAAGGAAAAGGAAGTCTTCTGCTTTAATCCCGCCACCGGAACTACCACAGGAAACGAGACTCCCTAGAGTACAGTGGGTCATACTTCCTCAGAAACAGGCTGGACTGCTTCTGCTTTGATTCTGACCCATACCCTTCTACAGCCCTGAACAAGTACATACCTGGGCTGAGCCTTCCTTTCTTTGGCAGTTCTCTCCCCACTTTCATGTGACTGGATCCATTCCCAGCTTCCTGTGTGGAGAAAATACAGCCAAAGGCAGGTTGTTGAACAGAAAAACTGGGCCTATCTCTGTCCAACTCCAGTGAAGATGCTTTTGAGTTTTATTCATTCTAAGTAGAGACTCTGAGTCATTGGCTAATAAACCAACCCTAGGCACCACCACAGGATGACTGGATCGTTTTGGCCACTGGGAAGATTCGCCTTCAGGAGAGTTTTCAAGCTATACCACGAGTACTGGTGGGTGCCTTTCTTCTCACATTCTCCCCTATAAACCAAAGCGAGGGACAGAAATTTTGTTTTCTTTCAGTGAAAGGTTTTGTTATTTTTATTGTTCTGACAAAGAAAATAGTTATTTCCCAAGAAAAGGACAATATTGTGCAATATTATCTGCCAGGTTAAATGACTATTTCCTTAGCCAGTTAACCACACAGACTCAGCCATGGGCTTGTGTGAGGGTTACACAGGAGAAAAGAATGTCAAATTAGTTTGTAAACAATAAAGACCTAAACAAATACAAACTGTGGTTGTTTGTAATATTTCATAACATCAATCAGCTAAATATGGCAAAGGTTAGATAGAAGGCAGTTCAGAAACAGTCAGGGAATCAAGCAGTTTCAGTGAATCCAACAGTTTAGCAGTGAGAAGATCCAAGGCTTCCCATTTTTCAGCGCCCCCAACAGGCTGGTACCCAGGGCAACAAGCCCTCGCAGCCTCATTTCCTCCACCACATCACTGGAATGCTGCTGAGTCATCAACCTCTTCTAGAGCAGCCAAAGAAATTGGTGACTCAGAGAATTGATTTATAGTTTCACGTTTCAGTGCTCTAGCTCTCCTCTGACACACACAGTTTCCTTGTTGCACCTGTTTCACACAAAGCTTGAAACCTAGGTGTTAAGTCACTCAGTCATGTCCTACTCTTTGTGAATCCATAGACTGTAACTTCTCTATCCATGCACTTCTCCTCTACCTGTGGAATTCTCCAGGCAAGAATACTGGACTGGGTAGCCATTCCCTTCTCCAGGGGATTTTCTTGACCCAGGGATCGAACCCAGTTCTCCCGCATTGCAGGCAGATTCTTCACAGTCTGAGTCACCAGAAAATGACCTTAAAACTGAATAGCAGCAAAATATAGAAGCCATGCTTTAAATGGTCTATTGACATAGTGATTCTAATAGAGGTATTTCTGACTTTCAAATCCTAAAGAAAGGTCAAAAACTGATCAAAGCCATTCAGGACTTTGTACCTGTGGGAACTTTGTATTTTGAGGTACTTTGAGGTTTCAACCTCTGTTTTGTGTGGTGATACCACAGGCCCTCACAAAGCCATTTTTTACTTTCTAAACTCTGTTGCTTGTAACATTTGCAAGGTGGTCAGCTAGGTTAGAGGGTTAGGCATTGCTGAAGTCATGGAACAAGGTCTTCTTTCTGTGAAAAAGCACCATACTCTGAAAGTTCAGTTATACCTGTTTTAATCAACTAAAGAAAAGAACCTAGTTTTTAGGAACCAGCTTATAAGTTGCATAGTGAAAAATGAAGACATAACCATGATTATTTTTCACTAGCATTTTGAATATCCTGAAAAACACTTCAGAAGATTATGAAAGAACTGTAGTTGTATAACTACCTTTGCTTTCATTTATTACTCATCTCAAAAAATGAGCTTCGCACAACACTGAAAATCAACTATACTTCAATTTAAAAATAATTAGCTTCTCTGAGCTCCTTTAGGAATAAAAAAGGAGACCTCTGCTAGCCTGAAGAAGCTGTAAGTAAATATGATAAAGCTTAACAAGAGGAAAGTGTCAGCAATTTAAATGAAGGGCAAAGATTTTAAACAAGCTGTATAGGTAAGGCCTAGCACAGAGAACAATTCAGAACAGCCAATCCCTAAATGGAATCACAAAGTCCAAAGAAAAGTCATCTTGAGATTTTCCATCACTTGGAGGCCTTGCAGATGATAACATTCCTCTGCTCCCCTTAAAATGATTAATCTTTGATTAAAATGTTTTCAAAGGTCAAAGGAAAGCTCAGTCTAGTAAGATCCTAAAGGCTGCTCTGTCCTGAACTTGTGCTTCTTGGAACTTAGTTTTCTTATCTGAAAATTAGAAAAGGGGACCCAGATGGACTTTGGTTCCTCTCAGATTTAGAATTTTATGATTCTAAATATTTTGCTTGTGAAACTTGTGAGGAACTTGTGCAGAATTCCCTAGTAACTAGGAGACCCCTGGAGATGTGGCTACAAATAGAGCTAAGGTCACAGGGGACTTGACTCAAGAGTTACATCTTTTTATAAATGGTAAAAATTAAGACCATTATGGAGTTCTTACTCTGCTGAATGATAGTTAAAATACTTAGAACAGACTAGGCCATGACTACTCCAACTGATCAATCCTGGGCATTTATTTCCAAAAATTGCCAAAAATAATCAAAAGCTGGGTAGAGGACATCATCTCTTTACAAAGAATAGAAAAGCAACAATAAAAGGGGAAAGCAAGCAATTTTGAATGAGTCAGATTTTTAAAAAAATCATTTTCTTCTACATCTGTATTCTTCGAAGGACATAATAGACTATACAAAGGAAAACTTGGAAATAAACCCTGCTATTTCAAAAGATAATGTCCCATAATGATGATATTTCCTTAATTTAAAAGCAAGTGGAAACAATTCAAATGGAAAAAAAAGAAAACTGGTATTGAAAGAAGAAACTATACTTTCTATACGATAGATTCTCAGTAAGTATTGGTTGATTGATTTTCTTGGAACTCAAAAGAACCTTTCATATCCAGGTTTTCTTTCTACCTCTGTCTTAATTATGCTCATCTATTCCTTCAATAAAACTTTATTGAGCTTATGGAAATTAAATTCACCAAACACTGAGAATATGAAAATAAATTTGATAGGTCCTGTTCTTGAGGAGCTCACAATTTAGTGAGCTAGTTTTCTGACCTCCAAAAAGGAGAGGGTTTAATATGTACTAGGACTGAAGTAAGCTCAGAGGAATATTTTGTGGCACACTGATTCACATGAAGATAAGCCTGGGATACACTTTACGGTAAACCTAACTTCTTGGTAAATGGGGACTCTCCCTTCAGTGTGAAAATAAATGTAAAAGTGACTTTCTGAGTCATCTCACAGTACAGCAAAAGCTCCAGAAGATGGGGTGTCACTATAGCACGAGCTGGGGAGGCAGACAACCTGGATTCTAGTCTGTGCTCTGCTCTTTAAGAGCGGTGCGACTGCAGGAAGGTGGACTGACCTTTCTGGATCTCAGACTGCTCACTTCACAGAGCGGGATGAGAGGTCCCCAGACAGACTCTGCACAGGCAGACTGTGGTACTGAAGAAGGAATTCATAGGGCCTGGACTCCATCTTAGGCCTGTTCGTGCTGATCACGCTCGGCCACCTCTCTAATGGACTCTGAACTCTGTGCTTAGTGCCTGTGGAAACGACAATAGAAGGATAAGACCCCCTCCGGACAGGGAAATCTTGAAAATTGTATCCAGGTTACTCATCACCTAAGAGAAAACATACACTGATCCCCCAACCTCCGGACAGGTCATAAATTTTTTCTGTTACCTCGGGCTTATTGATTATTAACTGTTTGGAATGTAACCTCGGGCTTATTGATTACTGACTGAACACCTAACACATGAATGATGGGGTTATTGTGATTGCATTTACCTTTCCTTTGTTTATGTAATTCACAAGGAAATTGGGGCGGTGAGTTCAGACAGGTACACATGGGGTATAAAAGATTTTCACAAATGCTGGTCGGGGTCCTTGGCTAAGAGGAGACTCTGCCTTGGGCCCGCCGGTGTAATAAACTGCACTTCACTGTCTGCATCGTCCTTCTGAGTGAGCTTGTTTCCCGGAACGCGTGGCTATAACAGTACCAGATGGTTGGATGGCATCACCGACTGGATGGACGCGAGCGAGCCTGAGCAAGCTCCGATGACGGATAGGGAGGCCTGGCCTGCTGCAGTACATGGGGTCGCAAAGTGTCGGACATGACTGAGCGACTGAACTGACTGACTGAACTGATGGCCCATCTGACATGTTATCTCGCCAAGCCTTCTCTATCTAGGAGAGTCTTTCCTCATGACTCAAGAAACTGCCCCTTGGTCTACCCAGGAGCTAACCGTCGGTTCTGTCCCCGGGCCCCCAGGCCGGCCCCTGGGGCGTCCCCCTCCGGCCCGGCCGGCTCGGGAAACCCGCGCCCGCGGGACGAGGTAAGAAAACCACCTGAGGGAAACGAAAACAGGTCTCTCTGAAAGAAAGGTGCCCGCGAGAGCGCTCCTGGGGGACTGCGCATCCGCCTGTAAACAGGAAGGGTCGCCTTCGGAGGCCGAGCAAGTCAGGGTTTCGAGGTAAGGCGATATTTTCCCTCATCTCTCCGGCAGCACCTGACAGAACGCGTCGGACGAGCCGTCAGGAGCGCGACCTCACCGAGCCAGGAGGGCGAGGATGGCTCGGGATTGCCCCTCGGAGGGCCAAGAGCAAGGCAAAGGAATCCAGCCTTCTCTTTAGAACTACTCGCCTCCCGCCGCTCCCGGAGAGAGAGGCCAGCCGAGCCTCGCGCCTAAGCCGTTCAAGCGCGCGCGCTCGCGGGGCGGGGCGGGGCGGGGCGGGGCGGGGGCACTATATCTCTCGGCGGAGGGGCACACGGAATCGAGACTCACAACTTCCAAAACGCGCTGCCCTGGAGCCGGTTGCTTAGCTGGCGCTGCCGAGGCTGCTTTCCTCGCTCAATCAGAGAAGGGCGCTCTGATTGGCCAGCGCGACCCTGCAGTGGTTGGCCGGAAAGAGTCGAGGCGCCTGATTGGCCGCGCCGCACCTGCAATGCGTCAAGCCGCGGTGGGCGTGGAGGGCTTCCTCGTGAACGGCTGTGGGCTGAGGGGCCCCAGGCGCCCGGGGAGGGAGCGGCTCCGCCTGTGGCCGCCATCTTTACTAGTGGCGGCGCGGGCGCCCCGGGCTCGTCGGGGTTTCTCACGGCGCCCTTGGGCCGATAGAGAAGGGCTTTGCGACAGAAGTTTTGTGTGTGTGTTGGGGGGAGGGCTCTCTTCCCTTTTCCACTGCGGTGGGCAGTCTCGTGTGTGCTAAGGTTCTAGGAGGCGGCGGGGCAGAACTGGAGGGCTGGCGGCTCCTCTGGCTGAGGCGGGCCTGGTAGGACGCCGAGGCCGCTGGCCTCAGACCACTGGGTGTGCGCTCCGTCGGCGGGCGCCGGGAGGGCGCTTGGACTCCTCTCCATTTCTAGGCGCGACGGGGAGATTCGACCCCTGGGCCTCTTGCTCGGGCTGGAAGGCAGTTCTGGAAACCTCTCCCGAATACGTCATGGTTCTTGCTCACGCCGAGCGCGGTCCCCGTCTGCAGGGAATGCGTTTTTTTTTTTAATTTTTTAAGAGCTGTAAATCCTAACAGCCGTCTTGGAAACTACCGGCTCCAGAGACCGTGACCTGCGGGAGCGAAACGGAGCTTGCCTGACAGACACGCTGCGGGACGTTCGCTGAAAATTATTTTGATTGTACCAGTTTGGTTGCCTTTTTAGGCAACTGTTATGTTTGTGTGTGCATCCGGCTTTCGCTCGTCTCTGATATCCAAACCCGCAGAAAAAAAGAAAAAGCCCGCTTTTTTTTTTTTTTTTGTAATCTTTCACTGTAGCAAAAGTGTTCGTGGTTCAGGACCCCCTTCGGTGGATATGAGTGAAGAGAAAAAGCAATGTTCCCTGGGTGGATTAGAGTTAGAGAAACGGGAAAAGGCCACGGTCGTCTGCTTTAGTGGGAGCGATGTCTTGGTTGGGTTTTATTTGAGCCGCACAGGTGCAAACTCGGTTTGGCGTGGCTATTCAAAGGTGAATTCTGGTGCTGCCTCGTGGTGTGGGCGTTGGTGAATTGCAGGGCCAATAAACCCGGCAGGGCCAGGCCGCTCCCTTGTATGAAGTCCTAGCAGTAACTGACTACCCAGGTTTGTGTATCCAGGCTTTCACCACTGCCATCTGTATCCAAGATGCTGGACTGGTCATTACAGGTGCACGTGGGTCTGTATTGATTCCAGTATTGACCAAGGCAGGCGCAGTCTCTGCCTTACAAGATTTTCTAATTAGAGGCTGCAGGTGGGAGCAAGAGTTTGATACCATTTGCCATACAGTTTGATTTGTAAGTTATTGTTTCTTTTACCCAAATTTTGAACGCTTAATCATTGGCTTTTACTCGTTTTCACATAGGCCTCAATTTAACTTAAGGTGCCTTCTTCCCAAAGCTAGCACTGCATTTTACTGTGTATCAGTATAATGCTAGAGTTCGTGGACACTGCAAAAGAAAGATAACTGCAGTTTTGCATAATCTCCATGTAGCAAGAACCCCTCTTGCCGCTGTGGAACACACAGTAATTCAGTGTTCAGCAGCTGCAGTGCTGGAGTCAGCTACTTTGCTTGCACTGTGAGATAGAGCAAAGGACGAAATCCTCCAGAGCCTTGGTTTCTTCTGTAGTGTGAAGAGAACCAAGTGTGTCTCACAGTCCTTGTGAGCATTACATAAGATAGAAATGTGCCAGGACTTGGTAAATTGTAGAACTATTGATAATATTCATTCGCTAAAGCATTCGAGTGCCCATAACTGTCTGACCTTGTGATAGGAAGATTTTCCTTCAATATTTTCTGCTTTGTGGGAAGAACAGATGGACAAACTCAGATCTAAAATATTAAATGGCCTGGTGTTTTTATTAATTGAAGCATAATATTAATATAGCCTTGTTAGCATGCAGTGCCAGATCTGAGGGCCCTTAGGGTGACTAGCTAGCTCATCAGTTTGGCTTGGTCTTTCCTGGTTTTAGCATCAAAGCCCCATGTCCTAGAAAGCCCCTCTGTCCCAGGCAAACCAGGACACTTGGTCACCCTTGGATTGTTTTCATTGCCACACAATGGGAGGATGAACAGAATAGGAAACGAAGATTCCAATTATGTAGAGGCGGTTAAATTTCCCCGCAGCTGGAGGCTACTGGGCTCAAGAAAAGGGATGTCCTTGTGTGAGACGAGTGTGGGGTGGGGCCTGAAACATAGTCAAACATGATTTTACCCATCTTTATTGTTCTTCCTTCTCTCAGTCCCCACACAGAATTTACCTTTCTTCTTTTTGAAGTTTGTTATACAGTGCTAATCTTTATCTCTGATAATGAATGAAAGTCGCTCATTCGTGTTCGACTGTTTGCGACCCCATGGACTATACAGTCCATGGAATTCTCCAGGCAAAAATACTGGAGTGGGTAGCCTTTCCCTTCTCCAGGGGATCTTCCCAACCCAGGAATTGAACCGGGGTCTCCTACATTGCAGGCGGATTCTTTATCAACTGAGCCTTGAGGGAAGCCCAGTCTCTGAACAATTTCCCAAACGGTCCATCACTTGAGTGCAGAAGTTCTTGTTTATGCCGTGGACCCCTTTGCCAATCTCATGCAGCCTAATGCTGCTGCGTTTCACTTAGAGGCTAGTGAAGATAGATGTTCTGCTTTTCCACCCAAGTTCATGGACTGAATTGTCTCCATGTAGGCCAGGTTCAGAACCCTGCTGCCTCTCCCTCACCCCACTGCAGTTCTCTTTCCACTCTGTCCTCTTTTATTCTCTTCCGCGTTTGCATTCTTGCCATTATATGTCACCAATATAGTTCAAGACTGTTTTCTAACTATTGCAAAAGTTGGTCTTTCACCCCTGGTTCTGTCTTATGCCCAGCTGATGGAGTAGTGTTTCTAAAGCATATGACTATGATTTTTGTCCTCAACCGCCCATGGCTTCCTTTGGCCTCGAGGATTAAGTCCCATTTTCTTAGGAATTCCTTCAGGGTCTTCCTATAATCTGACCTTTCTGTCCTAATAACCTGCTACTCTGCATCTCCTAAATTTCAGCCATACGAACTGTGCTTCAGTCTTTTCCCCCTACATCTTTTATTCAGGTTGCTCTCTGCGCCTAGATTTCTGATTTCCATCATCTCTGCCTAACAGAGTTCTAATATCCTTAAAGATTTCCTTCAAACGCGAAGTTGGCTAATACAACTTCTCCCTTCACTGGACCCCCTCAGTGCTTTATTTTACCCTCTTCTGTCCTCACTGTCTGCTGTGAGGACTTGATTGCTCATTCCGTAAATGTTTTTCAAGTCTCGTTTGTGAGTGTGGCCCTGTAGTGTGGCCTCTAGAGGCCCTGGGGATATAAAACTGATTTGAACCTTGGTTTTTAAAGGACTTACATTTTAGGTTGGGAGATAATGTGACCCTAAGTAACACTTTTTTTTCAAGGTGAAAGAAAACAAGTATCAGGCATCCAGAAGGAGAACTCGCTGCTAGAGCTTTGTGGAGGAGGTGGCATCCGAGCTCGCTTGGTGGATCAGCAACTGCTATGGATGTACGCTGGGAAGGCATTCCATACAGAGGGAATACGAGGAACAAAGCAACCAAGCTGAAAAGAGCAGGGGCTGTGGAGGAAGGAGAAGTTGTCTGTTACTAAGGGGCCCCATGGGAGACAGGCCAAAGGCAGGTTGGTTAAGGCTAGATAGAGAATGGCCACACATTGCAGGCCAGAAGATAAGACTCTCCTGTGTGCATGGAATCCATTGCAGAGTTCTGACAAGACTGACCGAGTCAGAGAGGGGTTAATAATTACGTGGCAGCAAAGTGGGAGGTGAATTTTACAGAGAGACACTAGACAGTGATAAAAACAACGAGAATAATGGCAAACACAAGGTGCCATACAATATCCTTACTTGCAGTATCTCATTTATAGCTCATAAAAACCTTATTCTTCATTCCTCTTCACAAATAAATTGAGGTTAGGAGAAATAACTTGCCTGGCTTCACCCATGGTGACAGAGCTGGAAGTTGAACTCATTTACTGTATACAGTAGTTGGTCCACGCATTAACCTTAAAGTGTTAGCAGTGAGATTAGAGAAGGTCCAGGAAATGATACTTGTTCACTTACAGTACTTTATGTACTTTGAGGTGAAGAATAAAAAAGCAACAGATATTAGTATGGTTGGGCTGAATTCTGGACTGTCTTCTCCAGTGTTGGTTTCAGCATGTATCACCTCCGTGTTTTTCTATATGAAAGAGATAAGATCAGTAAGCAAAATGTGTTGCTCCAGTTTTACAAAAACTCATGACACCCAAATGGGGAAAGGGTATAGATGATAGCTGGGCTTGGCCTTTTACCTGAACTCAGAAACCTCACAGAGGGAGAGTGCCGACAGCAGTGGCCTGGAGAGCTGCCAAGTTATGCTTCCAAATACGGCTCTTGATTGGGTGTTTCCTGAACGTGAACTAAAATTTTTCAAGGGATTTGCCTTCAGGAGAAAGACTGTGGGCTAGTACACCCTTAAAGATATTTAACGGGTTCGGAACACTGGAGGGGTAATTTTCCTACAGCCTGGTCACGTCGGCACCCCTCACCTCCACCACGGTAGGTGCTCAGTCGTGTCCGACTCTTTGTAGCCGCAGCCCGCCAGACTCCTCTGTCCACATGGGCTTTTTCAGGCAAGAAGACCAGAGTGGGTTGCCATTTCTTCCTCCTCACCACCATGCCCCTCAGTTCAGTTCAGTTGCTCAGTCGTTGTCCCACTTTTTGCTACCCCATGAATCGCAGCACGTCAGGCCTCCCTGTCCATCACCAACTCCCAGAGTCTACCCAAACCCATGTCCATCGAGTCGGTGATGCCATCCAACCACCTCATCCTCTGTCATCCCCTTCTGCCCCCAATCCTTTCCAGCATTAGGGTCTTTTCCAATGAGTCAACTCTTCGCATGAGGTGGCTAAAGTATTGGAGTTTCAGCTTCAACATCAGTCCTTCCAATGAACACCCAGGACTGATCTCCTTTAGGATGGACTGGTTGGATATCCTTGCAGTCCAAGGGACTCTCAAGAGTCTTCTCCAACACCACAGTTCAAAAGCATCAATTCTTCGGCACTCAGCTTTCTTTATAGTCCCAACTGTCACATCCATACATGACCACTGGAAAAACCATAGCTTTGACTAGACCCATCTTTGTTGACAAAGTAATGTCTCTGCTTTTAAATATGCTATCTAGGTTGGTCATAACTTTCCTTCCAAGGAGTAAGCGTCTTTTAATTTCATGGCTGCAATCACCATCAGCAGTGATTTTGGAGCCCCAGAAAATAAAGTCTGACACTGTTTCCACTGTTTCCCCATCTATTTCCCATGAAGTGATGGGACCAGATGCCATGATCTTAGTTTTCTAAATATTGAGCTTTAAGCCAACTTTTTCACTCTCCTCTTTCACTTGCATCAAGAGGCTCTTTAGTTCTTCACTTTCTGCCATAAGGGTGGTGTCATCCGCATATCTGAGGTTATTGATATTTCTCCCAGCAATCTTGATTCCAGCTTGTGTTTCTTCCAGCCCAGCGTTTCTCATGATGTACTCTGCATATAAGTTAAATAAGCAGGGTGACAATATACAGCCTTGACGTACTCCTTTTCCTATTTGGAACCAGTCTGTTGTTCCATGTTCAGTTCTAACTGTTGCTTCCTGACCTGCATACAGGTTTCTCAAGAGGCAGATCAGATGGTCTGGTATTCCCATCTCTGAGAATTTTCCACAGTTTATTGTGATCCACACAGTCAAAGGCTTTGGCATAGTCAATAAAGCAGAAATAGATGTTTTTCTGCCCCCCGCCAAATTGTTAGCATTAAGGAGGAAGAGCTTCAAGAACAATTGCCCTTCAAGAACCATTGGGTTATTTTGTGTTCCACTTGGTGCTCTCTTCCCAGTCACCAAAGATGGTAAAAAGAGGAGCAGAGAGGGGGAAGTTTCATTTATTCCAACCCCTTCTATTCCACCTCTCCCTACCCTTTGTGCTTCGGGTTTTGTAAAAAATCCTTCAAACCTAGGAGAGGCTTTTCCTCTTCAGTAATTCTAGTGTACATTTTAGGGGCTTCCCTGGTGACTCAGTGGTAAAAAACCCTCCTGCTAATGCAGGAGGCCAGGGTTCGATCCCTGAGAGGATCCTACATGCCTCAGGGCAACTAAGCCCGTGCGACACAGCTACTGGGCCTGTGTTCTAGAGTCTGGGAGCCTCAAGCGCTGAGCCACGCACCCTAGGCCCTGCTCCCTGCACCAGAGGGAGCCGCTGTAGTGAGAAGCCCACACAAGAGCTAGAGAGTAGCCCCTGCTTGCCACAGCTAGAGAAAGCCCGGGAAGCTATGAAGACCCAGCACGGCCAAAAATTAATTAATAAAATTTAAAAAATAATTCTAGTATACATTTTATAATACTCTGGCTACCTTTTCCCCTTTGCTAATATTCTTGCCTAATTTGTGTGTTTTTATCATTCTGATTAGATTATAAGTTCATTAAAAACTGAAAGTACCTTAAAAAAAACTCCCTCTACCTGCACCATTGTCCTGCATATAGTAGTCACTCAACCTTGATTCATCATCTTTCTTCTTGTTTTTTCTGATTTTTCTAGTGAACATATTTCTGATGATAGCGTTGAAAATTCAACGATACTATAGAAAAAGGTTATTCATTCAAGATTCATTCAACACTATTGATTAAATTCATTCTATATGTCAGATAACCCTTGAGTGTTAGTGCTGATTGCTCTCCCCTGCGGTCATGGTTATTAATGGTTTTTGGGTCATCAACACCTTTGAGAGTCTAATAAAAGCCGTAGAAACCTCCCAGTAAAACATATAAAATAATTCTGCAACTCCTGCCAGAGTCTAGACTTTCAGACTCGAAGTCTGAAAATCCTGCTCAGTGTAATATGTTTAGACTTTACCACTGTATGATAACATATGATGTACCTGTCATGTGTAGTTTAGTTGACTAAATGTATAAGTAGCACTAAGGGAACTATTTCAATACTTGAATTGTTGGGTTTTAGTCATCAGACTTTAAAGCAAAAGATGGCTATCTTTGGCCACTGAAATTTGGGAGGCAATACAGTATAGCATCACTTTTTTCATGAAGGTACAAGTTCTCATTTGTCACTGGTACAAGCATTTTTCAAATTATAATATGCCATATTGGTGAACCTAGTCTTTGAAGTCTTTAAGTTCTGGTCTCTCATTTTAAATTTTGTGTAACCCAAAATATATATAATTCAAGTCAGGTAAGCACTGGAGTGCATAAATGGGATATTTCACAGAGCATTTTCACATGGGGTTTAATACAATTGATGTTTTGATCACTGTTTATTATCTCAAAAAATATTTTCATTGAAGAGAATGAGTAGTGACTGCATGAGTTATTTGCAGAACAGTTTACTGGTGGGTTTTTTGATGTTCCCTTGTGCTGCTCTTCCTAATTAGCATCAGGTTTGCTAAACTTTGTTACGGAAAGATTGATAAAGAGAAAGCCTGTCATCTGGAACCTGAAATTTATGTATTTGTGTAAAAATCGCGTGTGTAAAAGGTGCATCAAGGGAACACGAGCTATCACTTGAGAATTTCTTCTCTGTGTGGATTATTAATAGTGGTATAATTGGATACCAAGCCAACTTTACAAACGTCTACAACTCTTCACTTCTACCTGAAAACCCGTTGCAGTGATTATTATTTCAGCAAAACAAGGCTGTTGGGATTTCCCAAAAGGATGCAATTTCAAGTGGCCTTTAGGAATCCAGTATGACAGATTTCTTTACTGCTGGATGTAGTCTATTTTAAACGGTAGCATGATCTAATTACAACATAAAGAATCTTCTACCCATGAAAAGGGTCTACAGCTGGTGCAAACATCATCAACGTCATCAGTGAATATTATTGAGGTCTTTACGTGGGCAAAGCATTGTAAAAGTACTGAACTTGCAAAGCAGTACACATCGCTCTGCCCTCATTCTCACAACTAAACTAACCTGCGTGCAGGCAGGGACCATGGTTTTCTCTTTTTATTGAGTTACATTTATGTTTGCTTACATCCTCAATACTTACAACAGTCTGGCATATAATAGTTGCTAAATAAATAAAGGGTGAGCATCTGAATCAACAAGTATTAAAGTAGTTGGAGAGAAAAAGAAGAGAAATGAAAGAAAACTTCTATTTTGTAATGTAGCTTTTAAAAGGGAAAATGCTACATCTGTTCTTTTAAAACATCTGTATTATGTGATATTTGATCAATGTAAAGTAGTATATAGTAAATGTAAACTTTTAAGCATATTTAAAAAGCCCCAGTGAATGCGCTGCCTGCCCAGATAACTAGAAAGTCACCAACCGCATGCTCCTGCCTCCCCCTCAGCCCAAACTGCAGTCTCAATTCAGGGGCACTTTACCTTTAAGATGTATAAATCATAAATAAGGATTTACAGAAGACAAAATCTATGTAATTCTTTACTAAGAACTACACATTTAGTGATTGAAAAATGCATTTGTTAATAATCATGTGGAAAATCATTTATTACCAGACTCTTTGAATTCCCTAGCAAATAGTAAGCAGGCTTATTTATATGTGCTAAATCCTGGGGACATCAGAATAGGCTACCTGTGCACCCAGGGAAGGCGCGTATTAGAGTTCATTGTTTTGTTCTGTTTTGCTTTTCCTCCCCTCTTTCGGTGTAAAATTTTTGAAATGTCATTTTTTGGGGGGAAATTTAATTGCTTTTCTATTTGTTGTGTATGTTTTCTATTTCATAGTCTCAAAATTGTCTTTAATTATTTGGGGTGTGTTTTTACATAGAATCTTAATGAAACTTCCTGTGAATTGTCTGTGAAGAGATTTTAAGTTACAATACTGGCTATTAGTAAAGATTTGCTAAAGCAGAACATAAAAATAAAGATGCTAGCCACAAACAGAATGACATAGCAACATTTACGTTATCAAATGAGAATTCCTCTACCAATGTCTTCCAGGGGCATCCTTTTCTATGGTAGATAGAATACTGTATTATGGCTAGTATCATAAACTCAAATTCCAGAGAAATAGAGTATTGTCAGTGAATAGGCTTTCTTTCCAGGACCATTTTGCCCTTCCCATTAATCTTTCTACTTCTGGTTTCCATTGTAGTTCTACATGTAGCTATCAAAAAAGTTGTCTTTCTGATTTCTTTCTTTTGATTTTTTATTTTGACATAATTTCAGACTTACAGAGAAGTTCCATGGGTAGTGCACAGAAGCCTCATGTCACTTTACTTCCCAAACGTTAACATTTGCCACGTTGGCACGTTTGTGTATGTTCTCTTGTGCTCGCTCCTTCTTGCGGCAGACGTAATAACCTTGTCCCTAAACACTTCAGTGTACAATTCCAAAACTAAGGCCATTCCATCACATAACTGTAGTGCAACCATCAAAATCAGAAAGAGGACATAATAACATAACGTTCAGTCTACAGTCTTCTTTCAAGATTTGCAGGTTTTCCCAGTGCAGGTCGTTACAGCAAAGTGAAATCCCGGATCGTGCATTGTGTTCAGGCGCCATGTCTCCATTCTCATGTAACCCGAAGTCCTTCCTCAGTCTGTGTTTTTCATGACATTGATTAATTTACAGATTTCTAGCCAATCAATATGCTGAGAATTTTTAAGGAAATAAGTATATTTTAAGTAGCAATCACAGTCAGGATAGCTAGAAAAAAGTTTAGGTGCTAATTATTTTATGTTACATTCATTAAAAGTTCCCTGGTGGCTCAGATGGTAAAGAATCCACCTGCAATGCGGGAGACCTGGGTTCAATTCCTCGGTTGGGAAGATCCCCTGGAGAAGGGAATGGCCACCCACTCCAGTATTCTGGCCTGGAGAATCCCATGGACAGAGGAGCCTGGAGGGCTACAGTCCATGGGGTCGCAAACAGTGGGACACAACTGAGTGACTTTCCCTTCACGTTCATTAAAAAATTATGAATTGTGACTTCCCTGCTGGTCCAGTAGTTAAAGATCTGCCTTGCAATGCAGGCGACGTGGGTTTTATCTCTGGTCGAGGAACTAAGACCGCACAGGCCTCAGAGCAGCTGAGCCCGCACACTGCCACTGCTGCGCCGGCACCCCGGCAGAAGACACCGCCTCACGCGAGGGAGATGCCGAGGGCCACCTGCCAGACCCCACACGGCCAATGAAACAAACAAAATTTAAAAAACTATGCCAGAGATGGGAGAGCAAAAGACGAGAAAAAGCAATTTAAAATCCTCTCTCTGCTGACCTTGGGCAAAGCACTGAAATCTAGACTCTGGTTTCCTTATATGGAGAAAGGCAAAATTAAAATAGGGGATGGTAAGATTTCTTCTGGCTGTAGCAGTTTGTGATTCATTATGAACTAATAGAATCCATTCACTCCTTAAAAGTTCCCTTGCTTCATAATATACAAATTTAATCTGATGGATACCATTAATATTATTACTAGCCACACACTGCTGATAATGTGCAATATATATTTCAAGGCAACCAGTATTCATACACTTCTAAGACTATCACTGTGAAATCTAGGCCTGCCATCTTATGGATCCTAAATGGTACTACCAAAATGCAGGGTAGTTAGTGTCAGAAGATGATTTTCGAACAAATCAAGAGAATACCTACTTATGTATATATGCAGCTTACTTCCAAAGGAGTTTAAACAGTATTTTGAAATTTATTTTCTTTGATAATTCTTAATTTAGCTTTCTAGGAAAGAATCCAAGTAAATCTAAGAACATCCTGCCTGCAGGTTTTTTTTGACTTCTCAATCTATTTTATTTTATTTTATTCATTATTTTTGGCTGTGCTGGGTCTTCAGTGAGGCTGAGGGCTTTCTCTAGTTGCGGCAAGCAGGGACTGCTCTTCACTGCAGTGTGCAGGCTTCTCTCGTGGAGCTCAGGCTCCGGGTGCTTGGGCTCAGTAGTTGTGGTGCATGGGTTTAGTTGCTCCGCGGCATGTGGAATCTTCCCAGACCAGGGATCGAACCCACGTCCCCCGCATTGGCAAGCGAATTCTTGCCAATTTTAATTGTTTATTGATCCCAATAATTATTTTCTAGGCAGCATTTAATTTCATTTTCAAAGTTTAGTTTAATTTTCCTAAATAGCTGTCGGTAGTTCCTTTGCTTTTGAAATTGTTTGGAACAAGAGAATGGCTCTTTGAAGTGGCTGTGGGCAAGTGCTGGCCTGCGCATTTCATGAAAGCTGTGATCAGCTACTCATCCATGGTTTTAAAGCGTAAATAACAGCCTCCGTTTACCCCTTTTACGTAGCTGTAAATTATGAGCGTTGATGGTTCCCCGCTGCAGCGAGGACGAGAGTTTGTGGACTCCACTCCTTCGGGCTCCTCCTCATATTTATCTCTATCATGTGAAGGATCCAAAACACAGAGCTTGTGTCCACAGTGAACATGGGAGGGTTCGTAGGAAACAATTTTCAACCCTTTCAAAGCTGTAACTTTAAAATATTGCAAATAAAAAGACCAAGGAAAAGAGACTCTGCTTCCTAAATAAATTATAGAATTTATCTCTAATTAAATTTTGTTTTGTCCCACACAGATCCAAATAAAATTGTTATGCCCCCCCCTTTCCCACTAATATAATTTGAGACACTGAAATGTTCTAAGAATTGCTTTTGAAGACCATTCTGAAATTTTACGTGGGGCAAGAATGGTAATTCCCTTGTTTAATGTTGCTGATTTCATGAAACCGTGCGCTATTTCCCACTGGTTTTCAATTTATTTTCAATATCCTTCAGTATTTGTGGAGCTTCTAATCCCTTTCAAGTTGAAACGTGATTATTATGCTATAGTAGAAGGTAGGGAGAAGGCAATGGCGACCCACTCCAGTACTCTTGCCTGGAAAATCCCATGGACGGAGGAGCCTGGTAGGCTGCAGTCCTTGGGATCGCGAAGAGTCGGACACGACTGAAGCGACTTAGCAGCAGCAGTAGCAGTAGAAGGCAGCGTTTGGACATGGCTGACAGTGCAAACACTTGCTCTAACTAATTGTCATCAGTATGGAGCCTTAAAACCCGAATCAAACAGCAGCAGCCGCTCTCAATCATAGAGAACGGTGGGGGAGGTCCAGCCAGACCGTTGTAGCTTCTCGGGGCTCCCTTTTTGCTGAATAGAGATGTTGGCTGAGATTGCCTTCTTCCTGCTGCCTCTTGGAAGGTAAATGCTTTTGCTAATCATCTCATATTTAATTATCAGATCCCCTTTCATTAGAATTTTCTGTCTTGTTTTGACTGAGTCCTATCAATGACTTTCAGGAAATAGTGTGAAGTGTTATTTTCACATTGAACCCAATCAGAAGCCTGTGACCTCTGTATTTTTCTGTTTATTTTGGTTATGTATTTTAAGATTTTTATGAATATTTAAAATGTTTTAAAATTCTGATCAGAGTTAAAAGTTTTCTTTTTAGTTCACTTAAAACATATTTGACAAAGCTTTTGGTTTTTACTTCCAGATGCTCAATTCATGTTCCAGAATTTCATAATCATCTATATTTGCTTTTACTCTTAAAATATAGTCATTATAAAACTAAACGACTATACCATGTGCCAACAATATATTTTATAGAAATGAGATTGTTCATAAAAATGAGTCACTACAGGAAAGATACCTCACAAATAAGTGTTCTGTGAAGTAAAAGTTTCACTAAAAAAGGTGAAGATTGAAATAACTCTAATTCTTAAAGCTGGTTTTGGGGAAAGAATGCAACTGTATAATTCACATGTTGAAACTTAAGTGTGTAGCTATTTATTACAGTTCAAAGTCTAGCCTAATTTTACTCCTGCCACAGGAATATTCCAGAGGCCATGAGTCCAAAACAAAATCATTGCCAATTTTGTGCCTTTTGCTTAAATATGCAATTAAATAATTCTTTAGGCAATTACTTCTGGAAGAATAAGTTACCAGTCTAAAATTTAAATGGAGCCAACTGGTTTTATAAGGCTTCCCTGGTGGCTCAGATGGTAAAGAATTTGCCTGCAATGTGGGAAATCCAAGTTGGATCCCTGGGTTGGGAAGATCCCTTGGATAAGGGAATGGCTACCCACTCTAGTATTCTGGCCCAGAGAATCCCATGGACAGAGGAGCCTAGTGGGCTACAGTCCACGGGGTCCCAAAGAATCAGACATGACTGAGCGACTAACACTTTCACCTGGCTTTATAGACCTCCACGTGCTTCCCAGGCGGGGCAGCGGTAAAGAATCCGCCTGCCGATGCAGGAGATGCCAGAGATACGGGTTCAATCCCTGGGTTTGAAAGATCCCCTGGAGAAGGAAATGGCAACCCACTCCAGGATTCTTGCCTGGAAAATTTCAAGGACAGAGGAGCCTGGCGGTTACAGTCCATGGAGTCACAAACAGTCGGACATGACTGAACATAAACACACAAGTAATAAGATGTATATATATTCTGAAAATCTTGAGTATAATTGCTTAATAAGGGAATAATTTGGCTATAAAAGAAGTAAACTAGATCATTGCTCTTATGAACACTCAAGCATAAGTGGAGGTCACTACTGGACATTTTGTAGAATGTTTTTTCACTGGATATGCTTGGAGATCCCTTCTAACGCTAAAAGTCTAAGATTTTAGTAAGCTATAGAGCAGTCCTTTAAATGATTAACCATAACAATTTCAGAGAGTACGAGTGGGAGGCATTTGAGGGATATTTAGCCATTATTCTGGAAAATACCCTGAGTTGGGGCAGTGAAGAAAAATCTTTTTCCCTTTCTGTTGCCATTAAAGTCATGTCGACAGTAGAGAGCAAGAAGTTGAATTCTTGTAGCTCTACAAATGCTTTATAAAAGAAATTACTCATTTCAAGATTCTCTGCTATTTCTGCTGATCTTCAGCAAGTCCTTTTTAATAAAACATAAGGATCATTTCCTGTCATTGTTGGGTTCTGAAGTTTGACCTCCCCAGAAAGATGACTGTCCTTTATTAACTGGCTGTGTGCAGTGGCCTGTACCTTGTGGGATCTGGATGTTGATCAGTGATGAAGATTTTTCCATTTTAATTTTAGCAGAAGTACCTTGTGCTCAGAACTGAAGGGCTTGATTCTTCCCTTCTGAGTAGGTGCCAGCTACATGTCCTCTCATTGTCCCCCAGCATTGTCTCAGTTCAGTTCAGTTCAGTCATTCAGTTTTGTCCAACTCTTTGCGACCCATGGACTGCAGCACGCCAGGCCTCCCTGTCCATCACCAACTCCTGGAGTTTACTGAAACTCATGTCCATTGAGTCAGTGATGCCATCCAACCATCTCATCCTCTGTCGTCCCCTTCTCCTCCTGCCTTCAATCTTTCCCAGCATCAGGGTCTTTTCAGCTGAGTCAGTTCTTTGCATCAGGTGGCTAAAGTATTGAAGTTTCAGCTTCAGCAATGAATATTCAGGACTGGTTTCCTTTAGGATGGACTCCTTGCAGTCCCAGGGACTCTCAAGAGTCTTTCCAACACCACAGTTCAAAAGCATCAATTCTTCGGCGCCCAGCTTTCTTTATACTCCAACTCTCACATCCATACCTGACTACTGGAAAAACCATAGCTTTGACTAGACACACCTTTGTTGGCAAAGTAATGTCTCTGCTTTTTCATATGCTGTCTAGGTTGGTCATAACTTTCCTTCCAAGGAGCAAGCGTGACTGCAGATGCAGTCACCATCTGCAGTGATTTTGGAGCCCCCCAAAATAAAGTCTAACACTGTTTCCATTGCTTCCCCATCTGTTTGCCATGAAGTGATGGGACCAGATGCCATGATCTTAGTTTTCTGAATATTGAGCCTTAAGCCAACTTTTTCACTCTCCTCTTTCACTTTCATCAAGAGGCTCTTTAGTTCTTCTTCACTTTCTACCATAAGGGTGGTGTTATCTGCATTTATGAGGTTAATGATATTTCTCCCAGAAATCTTGATTCCAGCTTGTGTTTCTTCCAGCCCAGCGTTTCTCATGATGTACTCTGCTTATAAGTTAAATAAGCAGGGTGACAATATACAGCCTTGACGTACTCCTTTCCCAATTTGGAACCAGTCTGTTGTTCCATGTCCAGTTCTAACTGTTGCTTTCTGACCTGAATACAGATTTCTCAGGAGGCAGGTAAAGTGGTCTGGTATTCCTGTCTCTTTAAGAATTTTCCACAGTTTGTTGTCATCCACGCAGGAGAAGGCAATGGCAGCCCACTCCAGTACTCTTGCCTGGAGAATCCCATGGACGGAGGAGCCTGGTAGGCTGCAGTCCATGGGGTCGTTAGAAGTCGGACACGACTAAGTGACTTCCCTTTCACTTTTCTCCTTCATGCACTGGAGAAGGAAATGGCAACCCACTCCAGTGTTCTTGCCTGGAGAATCCCAGAGACGGGGGAGCCTGGTGGGCTGCCGTCTATAGGGTCGCACAGAGTCGGACACGACTGAAGTGACTAAGCAGCACACAGTCAAAGGCTTTGGCGTAGTCAGTAAAGCAGAAGTAGATGTTTTTCTGGAACTCTCTTGCTTTTTCGCTGATCCAACGGATGTTGGCAATTTAATCTCTGGTTCCTCTGCCTTTTCTAAATCCAGCTTGAACATCTGGAAGTTCACAGTTCACGTACTGTTGAAGGATAGCTTGGAGAATTTTGATTATTACTTTGCTAGTGTGTGAGATGAGTGCAGCTGTGCAGTAGTTAAAACATTCTTTGGCATTGTCTTTCTTTGGGATTGGAATGAAAACTGACCTTTTCCAGTCCTGTGGCCACTGCTGAGTTTTCCATATTTGCTGGTATATTGAGTGCAGCACTTTCACAGCATCATCTTTGAGGATTTGAAATAGCTCAACTGTAATGCCATCACCTCCACTAGCTTTGTTCATAGTGATGCTTCCTAAGGCCCACTTGACTTCACATTCCAGGATGTCTAGCTCTAGGTGAGTGATCACACCATCGTGATTATCTGGGTCATGAAGATCTTTTTTGTATAGTCCTTCTGTGTATTCTTGCCACCTCTTCTTAATATCTTCTGCTTCTGTTAGGTCCCTTCCATTTCTGTCCTTTATCGAGCCCATCTTTGCATGAAATGTTCCCTTGGTATCTCTAATTTTCTTGAAAAATCTCTAGTCTTTCCCATTTTGTTGTTTCCCTCTGTTTCTTTGCACTGATCACTGAGGAAGGCTTTCTTATCTCTCCTTGCTATTCTTTGGAACTTCAGCTTCTTCAGCATTACTGGTTGGGGCATAAACTTGGATTACTGTGATATTGAATGTTTTGCCTTGGAAACAAACAGAGATCATTCTGTTATTTTTGAGATTGCATCCAAGTACTGCATTTTGGACTCTTTTGTTGACTATGATGGTTACTCCATTTCTTCTAAGGGATTCCTGCCCACAGTAGTAGATATAATGATCATCTGAGTTAAATTCACTGATTCCAGTCCACTTTAGTTCGCTGATTCCTAAAATGTCCATGTTCACTCTTGCCATCTCCTGTTTGACCACTTCCAATTTGCCTTGATTCATGAACCTAACTGTCCAGGTTCCTATGCAATATTGCTCTTTACAGCACCAGACTTGGCTTCCATCACCAGTCACATCCACAGCTGGGTATTGTTTTTGCTTTGGCTCCATCCCATCATTCTTTCTGGAGTTATTTCTCCACTGATCTCCAGTAGCATATTGGGCACCTACCGACCTGGGGAGTTCATCTTTCAGTGTCCTGTCTTTTTGCCTTTTCATACTGTTCATGGGGTTCTCAAGGCAAGAATATTGAAGTGGTTTGCCATTCCCTTCTCCAGTGGCCCACGTTTTGTCAGAACTCTCCACCATGACTCATCCGTCTTGAGTGGCCCCACACGGCATGGCTCATAGTTTTATTGAGTTAGTCAAGGCTGTGGTCCGTGTGATCAGATTGGCTAGTTTCCTGTGACTGTGGTTGTCAGTCTGTCTGCTCTCTGACAGATAAGGATAAGAGGCTTATGGAAGCTTCCTGATGGAGAGACTGACTGAGGGGAAACTGGGTCTTGTTTTGATGGGCGGGGCCATGCTCAGTAAATCTTTAATCCAATTTTCTGTTGATGGGCGGGGCTGCGTTCCCTCCCTATTGTTAGTGTCAACAGTGAAAGTGAAAGTCTCTCAGTTGTGTCAGACTCTTTGCAGCCCCATGGACTACACAGTCCATGAAATTCTCCAGGCCAGATACTGGAGTGGGTATCTATACCCTTGTCCAGGGGATCTTCCGAACCCATGGACTGAACCCAGGTCTCCTGCATTGCAAGCGGATTCTTTACCAGATGAGCCACAGGGAAGCCCCAGCATCATCTAGTTGAGTAGAAATAGTTCCCCGGCTGCCTGTGCATGCCAGGCGTCAGTGAGGCATGTGTTAGAATCCTCTGGGAAGGGCGCTTCAGTCGTGTCCGACTCTTTGCGACGCTATGGACCATAGCCTGCCAGGCTCCTCTGCCCATGGGATTCTCCAGGCAAGAATCCTGGAGTGGGTTGCCATGCCCTCCCCTAGGTGATCTTCTCAACCCAGGGGTCAAACCCCAGTCTCTTATGTCTCCTGCACTGGAGGGCAGGTTTTCACCACTAGTGCCACCTGGGAAGCCCCTTGTTGACACTTGGTAAGTGGTAATCTTGCAGTTTATTTCTGACCAATGGTAAGCTGACTCTTAACAAAACTGTGACGTAAGAAAGGTTATTTTTTTACACCATTCACCGTGGCTCCCGTCATCAAGTCACAGCTTACATCTTCAGACATTCAGAGTCATGATTCAGTGTTTCTCCACACCCTCTTCTCCAGCTTACTTTCTGGGAAGGATGTTATTAATATGCTAATGAAAATTTAGGTTAATGTCTTATCTCTCTCAGGGATATGTGCATTTCAAACTTTTCTTCTTATGAACAGATAGCATCAGCTGACAGCAGAGGTATTTGGGGGCCCTCTGGAAATTAGTTCTTGTTAAACTATGTCCCTGATTGTCTGTTAAGGTCTTAGTCCCTAGTCCCAACTCCAGCGTGCCCCTCTGATTCCTTTCTCTCGTTCATTTATTCAGCGAATATTGATATGTGTGATGTGCTAGGCTAGGCACAGGGTGTTCCACAGGAAACTAACGGAAGGCGCAGTGCCTACTGCAGTGGACTTTATAGTCTAATGAGAGGTTCTGTCAAATAACTGTACAAGTAAGTGTCAAGTTGAAACTGTAGGAAGTGCCAAGAAGAGGAGAACAGAGTGCCATGTACATGTAATAAGGGCTCCAGCCAGGAGATCCAGGACATATTCCCTGGGAAAGTCCGATTGAACCAAGGGGGAGTTAATGAGACAAAAGGATTGCCATGACAAGTCTGTGGTGACCCAAAGACAAAAGGGCAGATAAAACCAAGGAGGGTCTTGGAACCTCAGGAAAAACCAGACCCTTATCGCCCTTCCCTCCCGCGTGTTGTAACCATTAACGGTGTCGCCTGTCCCCTCTCCTGCCCCACAGAGAGAAGGTACTTGCCCTATTCTTACCCCACCCAGTACACCTGCCTCATCCAATCGGCAAATGACCCGAAAGACCCCGTCCCACCCCCTGTACCCCAGGTAAAAAAGTGGACTGAGGGCCCCCATTCAACGTCGGTTCTCCCTTGAGTCGGCCCGCTGTTCTAACACTGTCTCCCACTCTAATAAACTTTATTTACCTCACATTCTGTCTCGTGTCTGGAAATTCTTTTCCAACCCGCGCCCGGACCATGACAAGTACCAAAAATTGGGTTGTTTAAAACTCCGGAAATCTATCATTTCGTGATTCTGGAGAATGGAAGCCTGGAATCAAGGTGTCGGCAGGGCCGTGCGCTGTCTGGTGGCTCCAGGGGAGAACCTTTGCCTCTGCCAGCTTCTGTGTGTGCTGGCGACCGCGGGTGTTCTCTGGCTTCTGGATGCAGAGCTCGTGGCACATGCTGTCTTCTCTGGTGTCTTCATACTGCCTTCCCTCTGGCCTTGTCTGTCTCTGCCCAGATGGCCTCTTTGGAATAAAAACATCGGTCCTATGGGATTAGGACCCACCCTAATGACCTCAGTTTAAACGCGATCACCTCTGTAAAGACCCTGTGTTCAAACCAGGTCCTGGGGGTTGGAGCTTCATCATATCTCTCTAGAGGCCACAATTCAACCCATAACAGGACTCGGAGTAGAGGAACAGGAGAGTGTTCTAGGCAGGGGATGCAGTACACGCCAAGAGCGAGCGTGGCCTCCGAGTTTCAGAGAGCGAGGGGACGTGTGGTCTGAGAGGAAGCTGCAGTGGAAATAAAGAGTAGTGGTTAGGTCTACGTTAGGGACTTTGGTCGTAATGTGAAAGCGGTGAAACTTCACTGGAGAATTGCAGTAGGAATAAGACATGATCAGATGTGCACTTGGAGAAAGATCACCCTGGCTGAAGTGTGCAGAGTGGGTTGGTGACCCCATGAATAGATGCAGGTGTGCCAGTTAGGAAGCTTCTGCAATGCAGCAGGTGAGAGAAGAAGGGATGGAGAGGGAAGTGGTCGCAGAAAGTAAAATCAGTGAGCCTTGATGATCAATTGGATGGAGGGTGGGGGAGGCCATGGTCAAGGATGATTCAGTCCTAGATTTCTGACTCATTTCACTAATGGAGCAGGTTAGGGGCAAAGTTGTGAGATCGGTTTGGGTATGTTAGGCCTGGGGTGCCCCTCTTGGAATTGTCAGCATTTGTAGATCTGGGGCTTAGAGAGACGGTCCCAGCTGAAGATGAAAGTCAGAGTCACTGGCACGTAAGTGATAACTGAAGGTGTGCACCCTGGTTGAGGAAAGCCTACAGGGGGAAGAGAAGAGGGCTGAGGGCAACGATGGGAGATAGCCCACAGAGGAAACTGAGGCAGAGCGGCCAGAGAGGGGAGGGGAACCCAGGGAGAACGTGGCTTCAGAGAAGCCGGGGGCAGAAAGAGGCAGGGGTCAGACAGAGCCGAGAGAGTCAAGGATGTCCAGCGGATGCGGCAATGTGGGAGTGACCGGTAACCTTCCGGAAAGACGGTCTGGGGCAGTGAGATTGGAGTGAGCCAGATCGGAGGGGTTTGAGGAGTGGGAGGAGGGGGTGAAAGCAGTCTGCACAACCACTGCCGCACTTGGGACTTCCCCGCCGGCCCGGTGGCTAAGAGTCCAGCCTCCAATGTGGGGACGCAGGTTTGATCCTCAAGTGGGCAGCTAAGATCCCGCGTGCCAGTGGGGCAGCTCAGCGCGTGGGCCACAACTAGACAGGCCAGCACGCTGTCTCTGCTGTGTCCACTCTCATGTGTGGAGCCCACCCGTGCTGCACGAGAGAAGCCCACGCACCCCAGCAAGGGAAGAAAACACTGCCGCTTTCCAGAAATTTGACTGTGAAATGAGGGAAGAAGTGGTCGCCAGAAGCAGAGTATAGGACTGTCATAGTGCAGCTGCTGTAACAGAGTGGCGTAGACTGGGTGGCTTAAACAACAGACACCTATTTTCCCACAGTGGTGGAGGCTGAAAGTCCGAGATCAAGGGTCAGCATGTGGTTTGTGGTGAGAATTCTTCCCGGCTTGTCCTGGTCACCTCCTTCCTGTGCTCTCACACAGTGGGAAGTGAGAGAGAGGGGGGTGAGGAGGTGAGGGGAAGAGGATGCCAGGTCTCTGGTTTCTCTCAGTTCAAGGGCGCTAATCCCATCACGGGGGCTCCATCCGCATCTAAATGCCATCACTTCTCAGTGGCTCCATCTCCAAATGCCATCACACTGCGGGGTTGGGACTTCGACATATGGATTTTGAGGGAACAACATGTAGTCCATAACAAGGGAGCGTGCTTATCTTTCTTTAAATGGGAAGGCCTTCAGGATGCTGAAAAGTTGCAATTGAGGAGTCAAGGTTAAATATTCAAACAAGAGAAGGGTAACTGAAAGCATGCAGCAAGAGAAGACGGAATGGAAAAAGTGGACTTGGGTGAAAGAGGAGGGACCGCCTCGCTTAACAGGACCCCGGGGCTTTGTCCCTTGGGGGTAAGAGCAGGGCTGTGGAATCGCACGGACCCGCAGAACTCCTGGGAGTGTTCTCAACTCTCAGCTCTCTCCTGAGGTTTACCGCTGCCCCCCCCTGCCGTGTAGAAGCAGACAGACTGCCAGTGTCGACGTTTTCATACAAGTATCCATGCAAATCATCTTTCCCTCCCCTCACCCCTGGGCAAGGGGAGGGGGGCAAGTACGAAATAAAGTGACATTTTCTAGCACAAGACCTTTAAAAGATGGTAGTGGCAGCAGTGTTCATCCCCTGCTTGTACGCCCCCCTCCCTTTCCCTGTGTATTTCCCTCATCGACGGAAGTCAGCCTCCGAGGAGCAGGGGCCCTCGGAGCGCTCTCCTCATAATCTCAGACGGAGGGGTGCCCACATCTTCCCTCCCAGGGGCTTCCCCCATGCCTCTCTCTCAGAGGGCCCTGGGAACTGGGCTGATGCTGCAGGCCAGGGCAGGTGTTTCCTGCTCCCGTTTAATAGACTGTAATCTGGCACCTGCTATAAATATAGGAAGACCCAAAGGCCAAGTCTTTAGTCAATCAGTTTGCTAAGATACACCACAGTGGCAAAAGTGAAAGTCGCTCAGTCGTGTCCAACTCTGCGACCCCGTGGACTATAGCCCACCAGGCTCCTCTGTCCATGGGATTCTTCAGGCAAGAATACTGGAGTGAGTAGCCTTTCCCTTCTCCAGGGGATCTTCCTGACCCAGGGATCAAACCCAGGTCTCCCACATTGCAGGTGGATGCTTTACCATCTTAGCCACCAGGGAAGCTAATCATTTCCACTTTGAAAAATGAAACTGTGATTTTCAGTCATTTCAAGGCACATCTTTTGTATTTTTATTCTGAGGCATTAAAAAAAAAGTTATATATATATATATATATTTTTTTTTCTTTTTTTCATGCCATGGTCTAATTATGCCCAACCTAGAACAAAATCCACCCAGTCCTCTGCATGAGGGTGATGATTCTTTTTGTTGTCTTCATCATGTCTGGCTCCTTCTATCTTTTAGAACTGCGAGTTGACTTGGTCCTTCATAGCAGCAGTCTTGAGGCTCCGTGTTCCCCGGCCTCCTCTCTGCATTTCATGGATCAGGCTTCCTGTCACGGGCATGAACCTGTGGACAGGCCTTCAGCTGCACCTGCTGGTGAACACTGAGCCCGCATGGGGAGGCAGGTCAGGAACATGCTGTTCACGCGGCGTAAATGGGCTGAGGGTTTCTGTGAAAGTCTTCCTTTCTTATACTTTTATTTTTCTCTTGAAAACATTGCATAAGCATTTCCTGTATTTCTTTTTACTGTAAAAGATTTTTTAAAATATTAAGGGTTTAAAGCAAGATGTACGAAAAATGTATCTGCTCTCTCTCTCCCCAGCACTCCCCTTATCAACTCCATTTGTGATTTCCTTAGTGGGATTTACATCTTTTCAAAATCATTTCTGGGTACAAACACCTAAATGTTTTAAATGTATACTATATATTACATACATACGTCTGTATATATTTATTTTACATATCTTTATATATGTATATAGCCACATGGGAAGATGAGTCAGTGGTGAAGAATCTGCCTCCAATGCAGGAGACGCCAGAGACACGGGTTTGATCCCTGGTTGAGGAAGATGCCCTGGAGGAGGAAATGGCAACCGACTCCAGTATTCTTACCTGAGAAATCCCATGGACAGTGGAGCCTGTTGGGCTACAGTCTATGGGGTTGCAAAGAGTCAGACCTGACTTAATGACTGAGCATGAATACATATGTGTATATATATATACATAGTTTATATATTTATCATATTATATTTTATATAGAATACGTATATAAATGTGTATATATGTATATTACATGGATATATATACACATTATGATGGTTCTTTTTACATGAGCAAGATCAAATCATACACATCATTCTATGACTTGGTTTTCACTAATATGTTTTTGCAGACTTTCTCTCCCTCTCTGCAAAGTATTCCATAATATATATGTATCATTCTGTAACCAGCTTCCTATTGATTTTTTTGCTGTAATTGATAATACTGCAGTGGTCACTGTTTCTCTTGCTTTTTGTCCATATGCGGAAGTATTTCTTTCAGTTAGATTCAAAGAAGTGGTATCCTGGGCACATGCATTTGGATTTTCAGAAGATGTCTGTAGCACCCTTTCTCCTCCACTTGTTCGCTCACCTGGTACTGGCCTGGAACTCCCTATCCTGGCTGGACTAATCCTCCCAGCTTCTCAAGGAAGGAGCCAGCGTGGGGGCTGGGGACTGGTGGGCAGCATGGCTCCCACCGCTGGAATATTTCCTTCAGGCAGAGAGCAGAGAAAGTTTGGAACCATGGCAAAAGCAAAAGACCAGGAAGAGCTGCCAACATAGGTACAATCTTGGTTTGCTTAAGTGTAAATTAACTTCTTCTAAGGCTTTACCCAATGGTATAATTTGAGATAACTGGCTAAACTGTATTTAGGAAAAAAAAATAAAGTTTGATTTCTATTCTACACTATACATTGTGTGCAGTTTCAGATAAATTAAAAAAGTTAGTAGCTATCTGTTTGGGGAGGAATTATGACTGATTTTCATTTTATTATTCTTGATTGTCTATAGCTTGTAAATATTTCATGTATTATTAAAATTATGTTTTAAAGAATCGAATATCTTCCATGTACTATTTCTAACTCATCAATCTCTCTTTATCTCTACATTATTAGAACACTAACCTCTTTTGTAGAATCTCCTATTTGAGGGTCATTTTTTGGAAATCTTTGGTAAGTAGAGGTGATAAGTCTTGCCTTAAAAATGTGAAAGAATAGACCTAGACAAAGAAAACCTTTGTAACAAAATTGTATTACAGTTTATGACATCAGACACATTATATAATGTTTAAACGGATCCTAGAAATACAAACATGCTCCTAGAAATACACTGTGAATATATTTCTGGCTCATTCTTTATTATGTGTAGGTAAATACTATTGTCGATGTTCAGGAATGTAAGAAATATTAACACTACTATTTTAACTCCCCCAAATATTTTTGGATCATATTGTGAATTAAGAAAAACCGTGTCACCTTCTTTTTTTTTTTATATCACTTTCCTTTGCTAGCCCTTCTTGAGCTGGGAATTAGTTCACTCATGCAATTCACTTTTAATTTACTTGGTTTTACTCAAAATTATTTTTCTGCAAATTAAAACGGAGCTCTCCTTGCAGAAGGATATTCCTCAGACGCCCTGAACACGATGGTTCGTTCCACCTCTAGTTCTCATCTTTGATCATGGCTGCAGGACATGGTTTCCAGTGAAGATGGTTTTGCTTATCAAGTCCTGTAAAGAAAAAGTGCCATTTCCATGCAGATGAATAGTCAGTTTTAATTAGTGTATTATTTGGGGTTTGATGAAAGACTTTCATGGATATTTGAGATACCTAAGTGGAGGAGGATTGTTGGATAGTCATCTACTCTATTCTATACACTTTATGTGGTGCCTAACGGGTGCCAGACCCCGTGTGGCGCCCCCTCCTCCCAGTCCTCTGTGCCTTCACGCCGACTGTGTGCTGAGTGTGGCGTCAGACCCTGAAGACCAGTCCTGAGAGGGGACCTGTCCTGAGACGGGACCAGCCCAGAGAAGGGACCCAGTCATGAGAGAGGACAAGTGCTGAGAGGGGACCAGTGCTGAGAAGGGACCAGTCCTGAGAGGACCCAGTCCTGAGAGAGGACCAGTCCTGAGAGAACCCAGTCCTGAGAGAGGACCCAGTCCTGAGAGGGAACCCAGTCCTGAGAGAGGACCAGTCCTGAGAGGGGACCAGTGCTGAGAGGGGACTAGTCCTGAGAGGGGACCAGTCCTGAGAGGGGACCAGTCCTGAGAGGAGCAGTCCTGAGAGGGGACCAGTCCTGAGAGGGGACCAGTCCTGAGAGGACCAGTCCTGAGAGGACTGGTCCTGAGAGAGGACCCAGTCGTGAGAGGGGACCAGTGCTGAGAGGACCCAGTCCTGAGGGGACCAGTGCTGAGAGGGGACCAGTCCTGAGAGGGGACCAGTGCTGAGAAGGGACCAGTCCTGAGGGAACCCAGTCCTGACAGGGGACCAGCGCTGAGAGGGGACCAGTCCTGAGGGGACCAGTCGTGAGAGGGGACCAGTGCTGAGAGAGGACCAGTCCTGAGAGGGGACCAGTGCTGAGAGGGGACCAGTCCTGAGAGGGGACCAGTCCTGAGAGGAGCAGTCCTGAGAGGGGACCAGTCCTGAGAGGGGACCAGTCCTGAGAGGACCAGTCCTGAGAGGACCGGTCTTGAGAGGACTGGTCCTGAGAGAGGACCCAGTCGTGAGAGGGGACCAGTGCTGAGAGGACCCAGTCCTGAGGGGACCAGTGCTGAGAGGGGACCAGTCCTGAGAGGGGACCAGTGCTGAGAAGGGACCAGTCCTGAGGGAACCCAGTCCTGACAGGGGACCAGCGCTGAGAGGGGACCAGTCCTGAGGGGACCAGTCGTGAGAGGGGACCAGTGCTGAGAGAGGACCAGTCCTGAGAGGGGACCAGTGCTGAGAGGGGACCAGTCCTGAGAGGGGACCAGTCCTGAGAGGACCAGTCCTGAGAGAGGACCCAGTCGTGAGAGGGGACCAGTGCTGAGAGGACCCAGTCCTGAGGGGACCAGTGCTGATATGGGACCAGTGCTGAGAGGGGACCAGTCCTGAGAGGGGACCAGTGCTGAGAAGGGACCAGTCCTGAGGGAACCCAGTCCTGACAGGGGACCAGTGCTGAGAGGGGACCAGTCCTGAGGGGACCAGTCCTGAGAGGGGACCAGTCCTGAGAGGAGCAGTCCTGAGAGAGGACCAGTGCTGAGAGGACCAGTCCTGCGAGGACCAGTGCTGAGAGGGGACCATTGCTGAGTACCTGAGAGGGGACCAGTCCGGAGAGGGGACCCAGTCCTGAGAGAAGACCTGTCCTGAGAGGGGACCAGTCCTGAGAGGGGCAGGCTTGCTCTCCGCCCTTGCGGGGCTCCCAGTGCCCCAGATGCAGAGGAGCACCGACAGGGACCCTGAGCTAAGTCTGCGGGGACAGCGGAGGGGGGATGGGGCTCAGAAAGGCTGAGGGATTGAGAGGAGTCTTCTGAGTCCCGCAGAGTGAGAACAGTCTTGTCGTGAAGGTGAGGTCATCACCCTGAGGGCAATGCCAGATAAGGAGAAGCTGGAGCTGGGCAGGGGGACCAGGGGACGGAGGAAGGGAGGGGACAGCACAGTGTGTGCTGAAGGACAGACATGCCGTCCTGATCCCTGCCTTTGGGAGGTCAGAAAAACAGAAAAAAGCCCACATCCCTGGTGGTCCAGTGGCTTCGACTCCGCACTCCCTATGTAGGGAGCCCAGGTTCAATCCCTGATCAGGGAACTAGATTCCACATGCTGCAATCAAATATCACACAGGCCTCGACTGAGGTCCAGTGAGGCCAAACAAATGAACGAATATTAAAAAATAAATAGAGGGCTTTGCTGGTGGCTCAGTGGTGAAGAGTCTGTCCTCCAACGCAGGAGACGCGGGCTTGATCCCCGGTCCGAGAAGATCCCACGGGCCATGGGGCACCGAGGCCTGTGTGCCGCAACCACCAAGCCCAGAGCCGCAACGACCGAGCCTTGTGCCGCAACTGCTGAAGCCTGTGCGCCCTGGCGCCCGTGTTCTGCAACGGGAGAGGCCCCCGCAAAGGGAAGCCTGCGAACCGCAGCTGGAGGGTGCCCCCCGCCCTGCCCCCTGCTCGCTGCAACTAGAGAAAAGCCCGAGCAGCGATGAAGACCCAGCGCACCCCAAAATAAAAAATAAATAAAATTTAAAAATAAATAAAACATTTAAATATATTTAAAATAAAATAATATAATAAATAAATTCCAAGGCTTTGTGACTCGGGAGTCTTCCTTAACTTTCCCTGTGTGTGTGTGTGTGTGTGTGTGTTTAATAATTTTATTTACAGGAATAGTTAAGGAAGAGGAAAAGGAAAAGTTAAGGAAGACTCCCGAGTCACAAAGCCTTGGAATTTCCCTGGGGGGGTGGGTATCGGTAGTGTCCCAGGACATGGGGACAGGCTTGGCAGAAATGTACGCTTTGAGGTTTGTGAGAACCTGGCTGAGTATACGACATTTCGAAGGCAGTGGAGAGGCTGGGCCAGAGAAGATTCGAGAGGCGTCTGTGCCTAAGAGCTTCACTTACGTAAGAGTAAGAAAAGAGCCTCGAGTCGTAGACTCTCGCAGACTCACTCTGGTTATTAGACTGACAGAGCCACTCTCTCGTTTGCATTGCTTCAAATCGCTTCTCCCGTAAAGGAGCACTGCCAGCAGTAGAGAATCACAGCCCTGTAACTTTGAATTCTATCATCTGGGGAGTTCAAAAATGTAGTGTCCTAGATCCTAACCCTGGAGAAGATTCAGTGAGTGAGACAGAGATATTTCATGTTCACCAAATATCCACCCTCCTCACCTTTCTTCTCAGCTCTTGGCAGTGGATGGGGTCATACGACAGGTTCTGGCTGATAGACGGTGAGTCGATGTGCCAGGAGTCACCCTGATGGGCTTCACCTGCCACGTCAACAGCGAGAGGTTTCATCTCCACGGTGAGGCCACCAGAGAGAAACTGCCTGTGGCCCTGAGCCCTGGTGGAAATGAGACACCCCGGAGGACGCTCAGAGCTGGAAGTAAACCCTTCAAGGTGGGCTCCCTGACTGTCTAGCTTGTGTCTGTCTCTGCAGCATGGTCTGGCCGGTCCCGACCAGTACAGCTTGACTTCTGCCTGCCAGAAACCAGTTTTACAAACGTACACGATTGGTGATTCTGGGGCAGGGGCCCACTGACCACACTTTGTGACAAGTGACCACACTGACCTACTGTGATAGCATAAGTCACATAGGTACCTTAGACTCTTCCTCAACACCCAGAATGTTAGATCTTCCATAAAGGAGGTTTGGCTAGCAAAGGGTGCACCATTTGAAGTGTTAATGATGTATGTCATTGAAGGATGCATGATTCATTAGAGTGATTAATGTATTGGTCACAGTTTGTTGAGCATTTACTATGTGCCAGACAAAGCAGATAGGATTGTACACAGGCAGAATGTAGTACGGTAGGATTTGAGCCCAGTTCTATCTGATTCCAAACTTTTGTTTTGCCTCTTATGCTCATAATTTGCAAACTCTACTCCCCTAATGATTTAGAGCTAGGGTCCTGTAATTGAGGGTGACTTTACTGCCACTTTGTGGATTGTGGCTCAGACGGTAAAGAATCTGCCTGCAGTGTGGGAGACCTGAGTTCGATCCCTGGGTCGGGAAGATCCCCTGGAGGAGGGCATGGCAACACACTCCAGTATTCTTGCCTGGAGAATCTCATGAACAGAGGAGCCTGGTGGGCTACAGTCCGTGGGGTCACAAAGAGTAGGACACAACTGAGTGACTTCACTTTCTTTAGTGCCCTCATCAGAATGACTTGCAAAGGTTGTGGTAATACTCAGTGTTGTGTAACATTAAATAATAAACATTTTCTTAAACCTTCTTTATGATTTTTAGCTAAGCATTTTTCAGGCTTTGAAGACAGTTATCTAGCATCCTTTCAACTTCCCTAACAGTAAATGAAGGTTTTTGATTCCTGAGAGCTGCAAAGGAAGTTTGCTGTGGGGTTACAATTCCTTCTGTGGGGATCCCAGACTGTAATGAATTTGTGTATCAATAAACCAAACTGATAGCAAAAAATTCCTGGATCCCTAACAGATCTCTATGCATTGATTATATGTCAAAAAGTCCCAAAAATAGTCTCCACAGAGAAAGACAAGTAGGAAATGATTTCACTTGTACATGGCATCTGAAGAAGCCAAACCCAGGGAAACAGAGGAGAGCAGCGTCTGCCAGGAAGTGGGTGCTGTGGGGGGACGAGGCGTTGACCAGAGGGTACAACCTCCCAGCAGTTCTAGGGACTGCTGCGCAGCATGGAGACTATAGCATAGTTCACAGTACGGTATTGTCCATGCTTCCCTGGTAGCTCAGCTGGTAAAGAATCTGCCTACGATGCAGAAGACCCGGGTTCGATCCCTGGGTTGGGAAGATCCCCTGGATAAGGGAATGGCAACTCACTCCAGTATGCTTGCCCAGAGAATTCCATGGACAGACCATGAGGTCACAAAAAGTCGGACACGACTGAATGACTCACACACACATTGTATATTTAAAAGTTACTAAGAGGGTAGGTCTTCAATGTCCTTACCACCCACCCACACACACACACCCACCCACACACACACACACACAAATGGTAATTATGTGAGATGATTAGCCTTACTGTGGTATTTTGCAATATAAATGTGTATCAGATTATCATATTATACACCTTAAACTTATACATGTTATATGTCAATTATCTTTTTTTTTAATTTTATTTATCTTGGCTGTGTTGGGTCGTTGTTGCTGCGAGTGGGCTTTCGCTCGTTGTGGTGAGCGGGGGCTCCTCTCTAGCAGGGGCTTCTCGTTGTGGAAGCACAAGCTCTATGACACCCAGGCTCAGCAGTTGTGGCACCCGGGCTTAGCTGCCCTGTGGCCTGTGGGATCTTCCCAGTCCAGGGATGGCAGCAGTGTCCTCTGCATTGGTAGATATATTCTTAACCACTGGACCACCAGGGAAGTCCAATTATCTTTTAATAAAGCTGAAAAATGGTCTCCAGATGAACAGTCTATGTAGTTCATCCTCTCTTGATTCTTAACAACTCAGTCTTCTCATCTTCGTAAAGGTAGAACTGTCTCTTCTTGTGATACTAGACCTAAGTCTTCTCCCAAGTCATATAGTTTTGCATTTGCTCCTTCTCCTGGGCAGGTGCCAGGACAACCTGATTCATGGATGCCCAGAGAGCCACTCAGAACCAGAGCTCAGCTAACCAGTGGATGGCAAAGCAGGAAGTGGGAATGTCTTAGTAATCATACCAACAACAACAGCAAAAAACACCTTGGACATCTTCTCAGTAAAAGAAACTGTTGTCCCAACAGACCAAGGATGTGCTTTTCAAACTCGGTTAAATGTCAGATCAGCTTACAGGGTCCAATATTGACAAGCATTCAAAGGGACTCTTTCTTATCAGTAGAGAACCTTGTTGCAAAATCATTGTCTACAATTGTTGGTACTCTTGTTAGAAACCTTGCCTAAAGGCCCTCTGGGTTTATTTTTCCCTTAACTTCCCTTCAGAAATGGGGAGCATGGAGGGAGATGTTACCACGGGATACCGTGACAGGGAAAACTATCTACCCTGCCATCGCTACAAAACCTGGCTAGTTGGTTGATATAATTTAATGCCAACTCCCAGAGTAATTAAAAATTAGAAGAATGATTTAGTGCCGGCTGATTTTATTTTCTAGGTCTCCAGAATCACTGCAGATGGTGACTGTAGCCATGAAATTAAAAGACGTTTGTTCCTTGGAAGGAAAGCGATGACAAACCTAGACAGTGTATTAAAATGCAGAGAGAACACTTTGCTGACAAAGGTCCCCATAGTCAAACCTGTGGTTTTTCCAGTAGTCTTGTATGAATGTAAAAATTGGACCATGAAGAGGGCTGAGTGCTGAAGAACTGATGCTTTCGAATTGTGTTGGAGAAAACCCTTGAGAGTCCCTTGGACAGCAAGGAGATCCAACCAGTCCATCCTAAAGGAACTCAGTCCTGAATATTCATTGGAAGGACTGATGCGAGGCTGAAGCTCCAATACTTTGGCCACCTGATGAGGAGAACCGACTCATTGGAAAAGACCCTGATGCTGGGAAAGATTGAAGGCGGGAGGAGAAGGGGACGACAGGGGATGAGATGGTTGGATGGCATCATCGACTCAATGGACATGAGTTTGAGCAAGCTCCAGGAGATAGTGAAGGACAGGAAAGCCTGGCGTGTTGCAGTCCATGGGATAGAAAAGAGCTGGATACAACTTAGCGACTGAACAACAACATGAAATATCAGGGCTTCTTAGGTGGCACTAAGGTTAAAGAATCCATCTGCCAATGCAGGAGACGAAAGAGACGTGGGTTTGATCCCTGGGTCGGGAATATGACCTGGAGAAGGAAATGGCAACCCACTCCAGTATTCTTGCCTGGAAAATCCCATGGACAGAGGAGCCTGGCAAGCTACAGTCCATGGGGTTGCAAAGAGTCAGACACAACTTAGCAACTAAACAAAACAAAGATGAAATATCTCTAAGTATGATTTGCTCAAGTTCCATTTTCAAACAAATGGTCCTGTAAGAAAATTACTCCTGCTGTTCCAAAGGGTCCCGTCCGGGAGCCCACATCTTGCCCGCGTGAGAAGCCCCAGAGGCAGGAATTTATCCCGGGTGGAAAGTTCACTGAACATGATGTGCTGACTATTTGAAAATTACTTGTTCCAAAAGCCCTTCAGAAACCAGTAATTCTGTTAGCTTGGCTTCTGGAATGGTTTCCTACCTGCAGTAAAAAGCAATTACAACTGTCAGCCAGCAAATAATTGCTCCAGTGTCTAAATGAATGGCGAGCCTTCTCTGGAAGGAGTAAGTGTTCCTCAGTGAGTCAGCTCAGCCCATGTCTCTGCTTCAGACCTGGGCCATCTGCCTGAACCAGTGAGGAGAGAGGAAAGGGCCGAGGGAGCTCTGATTGGTGGAAACAAGGCAGGATGGGGACTCTCCAAAGCCTATGAGCTGCCAGGCTTCTCTGAGCCAGCCAAAGCCCTTCATGAAGACATGGCACCCGAGGCAGCTTTCAGGTCAAGGACTTGCTCACTGACAGGGAAACCGAGTTCCCTAAAACTGAGCTCCCTTACGGAGTTTATGGTTAACCTCTCATTCAAAACCTCAGTCCCTTTCCTGTCCCCTCTGACCTCAGTCCTTTGCCAAGGGAACACTTCGTCAGAGTCAGATGATGAAGATTGCTGTTGTCGCTAATACTAACATGGTAAAATTGCTGTTATACAGATCGTCGCTAACAGAAAGACTTAGGGCCAGATGAGCTCACAGATGCCTGAGCCATGGATCATCTGGCCAGAGAATCACAAACAGAGACATCCTGACTCCCGAAACCACGATTAGGAAATGTCACAGAAATGTCACAAGAAGATGATTAATTCCAGGTTCTTTGTTCTTCCCCTTGAAAACAGTCCTAACTCAGTGACGAAGATGGAGTGGATCTGAGATTGATTTCCTGCTGCCTTGCTTGGTGGTGGTTTAGTCGCTCAGTCGTGTCTGACTCTTGGTGACCCCCTGGACTGTAGCCCACCAGACTCCTCTGTCCATGGGATTTCCCGGACAAGAATACTGAAGTGAGTTGATATTTCCTTCTCCCAGGGATCTTCCTGACCCAGGGATCAAACCCAGATCTCCTACCTTGCAGGCAGATTCTTTACTGACTGAGCCACCAGAGAAGCCCTTGCTGCAAATAAACCCTGATGTTGCTGCAAACACCTGCTGTCGGAGTTTGGCTTTCTGTACTTGGGCCTTGCTATAGAACAGCATCAAAAACTGCTATCACTCCAGCCTCCTTCTCCCATCCTTTGCCGGCTCTCACTGCATTTTCAAGGGAGTCTCGTAGACAGGAGTCCCTGTGCCCACAGCTGGATGATGATGACAAGGGGCACCCAAGACTGTTTCCAGAGGAAAGGAATGGAAGGTTTGGCCAGGGCAGGAGATCACTTTGTGAAAGGAAAACTTCCAGTCGATTGGAACCGGGCTTCCCGATCGTCCTCAAAGGTCCAGGTGCTCAGGCGTCCTGAGCACCGCACTCTCACTTCCCGAGCAGCCGGCTCCCCCGCATCACTGTCAGCGGGCCGCAGGAGGATTCGGCACTCGTCCTCTGGACTGGGTGTAGATCAGGGTGCGGGCCCAGCTCTTGGATCTTCCAGGCGTCTGTTTCGTCACGTGTGAGATGAGAAGAGCCTGTGATGGCTGAGGGCTCCTACTTGGAATTTCTCTAGGTTTGGGGCAGAGTTGGGCGGTGTGATCTGGACACTGACGGGCTGCTGTGGGAAGCCAGCTTTGGGGCTGAGGTTGTTCCGAGGACTCCTGGGATTTCCTGATGGTCCAGTGGCTCCGGCTTCATGCTCCCAATGCTGGGGGAACCAGGTTCCATCCCTGGTCAAGGAACTAGATCCCGCCTGTCACAATTTAAGAGTTCTCATGCCACAACTAAAAGGTCCTCAAATAAGACCTGACACAGCCAAATACATAAATAGTTGTTTAAAAATAAATAAATAAAAATAAAGAGCTCAGACTTCCCGGGTGGTACAGTGGATGAGAATCTGCCTGCCGATGCAGGGGATGTGAGTTTGATCTCTGGTCTGGGAAGATCCCACCCGCCACAGAGCAACTAAGCCTGTGAGTCACAGCCACTGACCCTGCGCTCTAGAGCTGGGGAACCCCACCTCCTGAGCCCCGGAGCCACGACTACTGAAGCCTGTGCTCCTAGAGCCTGTGCTCCACAGCAAGAGGAGACGCCGCAGCGAGAAGCCCATGCGCTGCAACCAGGGAAAGCCTGTGCACAGCAACAAAGACCCAAGCCGCCAAATCAATAAATAAATACGTTTAAAAAAATAAATAAATAAATTCAGGGGCTCCTGTGGGTGGAGGTTCAAAGAGCACAGCGAAGCCCTGGGGGAGGGGGCAGGGGGCGAAACTGCTGTCAGGTTGGTGGAGACCGGGTGATCAGGAAGAGGCCAGGCTCGGGGTAGCTCTGCGCCTAGAGGCTGGGACCCTGGTCAGCTGCAGCTGACCAGACTTGCCCAGCTCTGATTCTACCGGTTGTCCTCTGCGGACGAAGACGAAGCGCTGGTGGAACCTGTACCACCCAGGGCCTTTAGGAGGGACGGCCCGCCTGCTGAGCCACCAGCTTCCTGCTTGGCCTGCCATCGCAGTTACACCCAGTTTGGCAGCTCACGGTTGCCTGCCTCAGTAGCAGTCAGTAGCGTGGTTCTGTGCCCGTGCACCTGCCCCTGTTTCTTCTCTCTGCGGCCCCAGTTTAATATTAATATTGACTCATAATATTAAACAACTTGACTGCAGACACAGTTTCTCCTTAGAGACCAACAGTAATGGTTTAGAATGTGTTGCTAGGAAGACGTGAATTCTTTCCTAAATAATTGCACCTGGGGTGAGTTGCATAGGCAACAGTAATTAAGGAAATGCCTGCGATACTGAGTTACTAGCCATTTACGCAAACTGTACTTTCCCTCTGTCTACTGTAGATTGACTTTATCATCATATGCGTGAAAAATGTTACTAGAAAGGTATATATTTAATAGGCACCGATTAAGGATGTCATTTGACTTTTTATTCGCTGCTTTAAACCACTTTCAACTCCAATGCTTTTCTAAATTACAATTTTTGAGGCAAAGACTAGGGAAATAATTCACCTATTTTTTGCAAAGTACTTTGTTCACAACATTTTGCAGGCAAATTTTAACCTTATGAAGCCCCCATCCCCCATCAGATGTCTTGTGTTGAATGTAACATTCCACATTTGTTCTGTAAGTGTGCAAGCGGGCCCTTTGTAGAGCCCTGGGTCCACACCTGAGTGCTGTAGACACTGAGCAGAAACGCTTGCCTGCTTTCGCTTTTGTTTGCCTTGGAGAGCTCTTCAATCCTCAAGGGTGGAAGCTTGGGGAGCTCATCCTTTCCCAAGGTTTTCAACTCCATGTGGACGTTTCCAGTCCTGTAGGCCCCAGGGCCCACATCATCTGAAACTAAACACCTGTGGGCTGGCCTTGGTCTGGGATGTTGTATCTTTGGCTGGTCCTTGAACTGCGGGGTGTGGATGGGTGTGGGGAGAGACAGGGGACGCGTTCTAGCTACGAAAGCAGCTAATTAGGAAAATAGGGGTGTGGTAGAACCACTGAGCGGCTCCTGTGGGCAGGGGGGTGGGAGAGAGTTAAGCACGGTGACCCTCGTGCTCCACTGACGGTCAGTGGGGTGGTGTTAGTGAGCAGAATGGACCGGAAGGACAGTGAAGTCAGGGGGTCAGCCCAGGGGCTGCTTGACTGTTGCAAGTATAACATAAGGAGAGTATCGATTAAAATGACAGGCCATTTCCATCCTTTTGGATCAGAGGGTCATGGACCCTTTGAGATATAACGAAAACCATGGGTGATTCCCAGAAAAATATTCATACATGTACCAAGTGTGATGTGTGACTTTGGAAGGCTGGTTCACAGATTCCAGTAGGTGATTTGGGATCCCCAGAGAATACAGGAGTGTTTGCAGTGTAGTTGGTCAGGGTCAGCAGGGAGACTTTGGGAGAGAAGGGAACACATTTTCAGACAAGGGGACAGGTGAGTGAGGTGTGCTCGGGGCACTTGGACACCTGTCTGGGGCTGTAAGCAAAGGCCGGGAGGCCTGGCTGGAGGCAGAGGCCTGAGTCATTTGATTCGATTGCAAAGAGTTTACATTTTGAGAATGAACGGGTTCCCTGAATTAACAATAAGCAGAAAGCAATCTAGTATTTCCCAATATATATGCTAGAGGCAATACTTATGCAGACAATCCTCCTAGAGGAGTTTGCGATTGTTGTGATAAAAGCCACACACAAAGAAATAGACACTAAGCGAATCCTTAAGTAAGTGCGTGCATTCATATTCATTATGAAGCTTAAAAATTAAATGTAAGATGAAGGCTAAGGATCAGGATAAAAGCTGACCGTCTAAAATCATAGTTACGAAAACAAGTTTAAGGTGAACAGGTACATCAAGAGGTCTCAGACTGTCAACGCTGCTTCCACAGTGTCTGCAAAGGAAGGGGCAGCAGGTCAGCACAGCAGGCCTCTGCCGTCCCGGCTTCTCTGTCAACATCACCCCCAGCTGGCGGCTAGGGCAGCAGCATCTTTTGACCCTGTCACCTGCAGTCCAGTTGGTGCATCCTGGGGACTGATCTCTTGAGAGCAGACATGTAGCGGTAAGCTGCTCTCCCAAAAGAGATATGGGGAAATGATATGGTTAGTTCCCCAAATATCCAGGGCTGCTGTCCACTGTCTGCAAGAAATCACAACTCTGATATTTTTGGGGGGGAATTCACTTCTCCTAAGTGGGGCCCAAGTGACCCACCTATTTTGGAGACTAAGGGTGGGACGTATCCCTGAATCTTCCCTCGGTCACCCTCCCAGGCTGTTACCACCTTCTCACAGGGTCTGGAGGTCACCGGGCAGGCTGTGCAGGGCCCTGAGTGGGTCTAGGGTGCAGCTGAGCCACCCCAGCTGGAGATGAAAGAGTTATGACTTTCTAGGAACCTATAACCTCCAATCACTGCAACCTACCCTCAGTCTCTTCATCCAGGCTCTTCAGATAACCCGAAAGCAGAGACTTTAAAATGAATTTCCTGGGTGCTTCTGGGCAGTGATTTACCCGCCAAAATACTTGTGCCACTTTCCAGGGGTTGTGTCGCTTTTAGGACCCATTTGGTGGTTATGGCACAGAAACTCTAATAGCTCTTCTGCTCCTCAGAGCTTGCAACAGCTGGATCCTGGGGCTTATTTGTTTTTACAGCACTTGTCTCTGATCAGAGAATGCTGAATGACAAGAAAGGTGACTCAAGCCAGGGACTCCAGTGTCTGGTCCTGTTAGTGGATGAACCATCTTATCAGATGAACTGTAACTCTGTACAACCTTCATTTGAACAAACCCTGATGCTGGGAAAGATTGAAGGCGGGAGGAGAAGGGGACGACAGAGGATGAGATGGTTGGATGGCATCACCGACTCAATGGACATGGGTTTGAGGAAACTCCGGGAGTTGCTGATGGACAGGGAGGCCTGGTGTGCTGCAGTCCATGGGGTCACAAAGAGTCAGACATGACTGAGCGACGGAACTGAATGTTTGGAGTGATGACTCTGAGATATGTACCATCCGCTTTACTGAGGAAGGATCAGGCAAGAAATCCACCGGGTCTTACAAACGTTATTTACAAGAGTTGATGTAGGGCTTCCCTGGTGGTCCAGTGAGTACAAGTCTGCCTTTCGATGTACGGTAGGCTAGTTCCATCTCTCGGCCAGGAAGATCCTGCATGTGGTGGGGCAACGAAGCCTGTGAGCCATGACACGTGAGCCTGCGCCTTGGAGCCTGCGCGCCATGGCCGCTGAAGGCCTCATGCCCTAGAGCCTGCACTCTGCGAAAAGAGACGCCCCTGCACGGTAACCGGAGAGTCTCCCCTGTGCTCCCCAGCGAGAGCACGCCCCTGTGCAGCAACCAAAACCCAGAGCAGCCAAAATACACATTTATAATAGATACATATTTAAAAAGAGTTGATATACAATAAGATTTTCTCCTTGACTCTCAAAAGCAATATTTCCTGAACTGCCTTGCTCTTCTCAGCTGGAGGAAGCAGGGCCGGCATGGTGCAGACCTGTCCTGGGTAAGGAGCTCCAGGGGGAGCTTATACAGACCTCATCAAAGGGCTGGTTGAAGTCAAGGAGGAGGCGGAAGACAGTGTGATGATCAGAGAGGCACCCTGGGCATTGGTGCCAGGGTCTGTGCTCTGCTCAGTCCTGTCCGACTCTGTGACCCCACCAGGGGACTGTAGCCCACCAGGCGCCTCTGTCCATGGGATTCTCCAGGCAAGAATACTGGAGTGGGTTGCCCTACCCTCCTCCAGGGGATCTTTCTGACCCAGGGATTGAACTGACCCAGGGATGGAACCTGGGTCAGGAAAGGTTGGAAGCAGGGAACAGGATTGGGGAGAAGAACTGACGGGTCATGAGGCTTCCCTGGCAGCCCAGGGGTTAAGACTCGACGCTCCCGATGCAGGGGGCGTGGGTTCAATCCCTAGTTGGGAAACTGATCCTGAATGTAGCAGAGCACAGCCTGAGGAAAGCGGCAGGGCGGCGGGGGCGGGAGGGGGTCAGGCCGGGTGGACGCTTGTATTGCAGGCAGTGACTGGGGACCAGCCCTGTGCCCAAGGAGGCAATGGCTTTGGCAGGGACCCCTGTTCTAATTGGAGGTGACCAAAGGACTGAGGGCAGATTCACCAGCTAAGAGATGCCAGAACAGAATGAGGAAAATTCTAGAAAACAGAGGTTATGTTTTTGAGAGAGGAATAAAATTCCTAAAACTAGAGTTTGAAGTCTCTTATGTGAGTTGGACCTTTGCATCAGGTGGTCAGAGTATTGGAGCTTCAGCTTCAGCATCAGTCTTTCCAATGAATATTCAGGACTGATTTCCTTTAGGATGGACTGGTTGGATCTCCTTGCAGTCCAATGGACTCTCAAGAGTCTTCTCCAACACCACAGTTCAAAAGCATCAATTCTGCGGCACTCAGCTTTCTTTATAGTCCACCTCTCACATCCATACATGACCACTGGAAAAACCATAGCTTTGAGTAGAAGGACCTTTGCTGGCAAAGTAATGTCTCTTGCTTTTTAATATGCTGTCTAGTTGGTCATAACTTTCCTTCCAAGGAGTAAGTGTCTTTTTATTTCACGGCTGCAATCACCATCTGCAGTGATTTTGGAGCCCAGAAAGATCAAGTCTGCCACTGTTTCCACTGTTTCCCCATCTATTTCCCATGAAGTGATGGGACCGGATGCCATGATCTTTGTTTTTTGAATGTTGAGTTTTAAGCCAACTTTTTCCCTCTCCTCTTTCAGTTTCATCAAGAGGCTCTTTAGTTCCTCTTCGCTTTCTGCCATAAGGGTGGTGTCATCTGCATATCTGAGGTTATTGATATTTCTCCTGGCAATCTTGATTGCAGCTTGTGCTTCTTCCAGCCCAGCATTTCTCATGATGTACTCTGCATACAAGTTAAATAAACAGGGTGACAATATACAGCCTTCATGTACTCCTTTCCCAATTTGGAACCAGTCTGTTGTTCCATGTCTGGGTCTAATTTTGCTTCTTGACCTGCATACAGGTTTCTCAGGAGGCAGGTAAGGTGGTCTGCTATTCCCATCTCTTTAAGAATTTTCCAGAGTTTGTTGTGACCCACACAGTCAAAGGCTTTAGCATAGTCAATAAAGCACTAGTAGATGCTTTTCTGGAACTCTCTTGCTTTCTATGATCCACGGATATTGGCAATTTAATATCTGGTTCCTCTGCCTTTTTTTTTTTTTTTTAAATTTTTAAAAATTTTTTTTATTTATTTTTATTTATTTTTTAATTTTTTAAATAAATTTATTTATTTTAGTTGGGGGCTAATTACTTTACAATATTGTAGTGGTTTTGGCCACACATTGACATGAATCAGCCATGGGTTTACATGTGTTCCCCATCCTGAATCCCCCTCCCACCTCCGTCCCCATCCCATCCCTCTGGGTCATCCCATTGCCCCAGCCCTGAGCATCTGTCTCATGCATAGAACATGGAATGGTGTTCTGTTTCACATATGATAATATACATGTTTCAATGCTATTCTCCCAGAACGTCCCACCCTCACTTTCTCCCTCAGAGTCCACAGGACTGTTCTATGCATCTGTGTCTCTTCTTCTGTCTCGCGTATAGGGTTATTGTTACCATCTTTCAAATTCCATATATATGCATTAGTACACTGTATTGCTGTTTTTCTTTCTGGCTTACTTCACTCTGTATAATGGGCTCCAGTTTCATCCATCTCAATAGAACTGATTCAAATGTATTCTTTTTAATGGCTGAGTAATATTCCATTGTGTATATGTACCACAGCTTCCTTATCCATTCATCTGCTGATGGACATCTAGGTTGCTTCCATGTCCTGGCTATCGTAAACAGTGCTGTGATGAACATTGGGGTACACGCGCGGGATTGGAATGAAAGCTGACCTTTTCCAGTCCTGTGGCCACTGCTGAGTTTTCCAAATTCGCTGGCATATTGAGTGCAGCACTTTCACAGCATCATCTTTGAGGATTTGAAATAGCTCAACTGGAATTCCATCACCTCCACTAGCTTTGTTCGTAGTGATGCTTTCTAAGGCCCACTTGACTTCACATTCCAGGATGCCTGGCTCTAGGTGAGTGATCACACCATCGTGATTATCTGGGTCGTGAAGATCTTTTTTGTGTAGTTCTCCTGCGTATTCTTGCCACCTCTTCTTAATATCTTTTGCTTCTGTTAGGTCCCTTCCATTTCTGTCCTTTATCGAGCCTGTCTTTGCATGAAACGTTCCCTTGGTGTCTCTGATTTTCTTGAAGAGGTCTCTGTGTGCCATGCTTAGTCACTCAGTCCTGTCTGACTCTGTGACCCCATGGGCTGCAGCCCGCCAGGGTCCTCTGCCCATGGGGATTCTCCAGGCCAGATGGAGTGGGTTCCCATGCCCTCCTCCAGGGGATCTTCCCAGTCCATGGATCGAACCCAGGTCTCCCGCATTGCAGGCAGATTCTTTACCGTCTGAGCCACCAGGGGAGCCCCGAGAGCTGTCTCGTGAAGGTTTATTAGTATGAGCTAATACACAGCTACCCTCTCATCTCATGCACAGGCTTCCTTCTGGGGTTTCGTGTGGTTTGGTCTCAAATTGCCTGAGTAACCTAGGGGCAGCCCAGCCTTCTGGGGTGCAGCGCCTTGTCGTCAGGCCCGTTTTTTCCTGAGGCATTAACTGGTCTGTCCTTCCTGCCTGTGTTCTTCCTTTTGAAGTGAACCCTTCACGCCAGGTGAAGGGCTTCCCTTTCTATTGGCACATGCAAAGTCCCTGTGGGTTTGGGATGCCTGGGTGAGTAGGTCAAGCTGGCTGAGGAGGCTGGGCCCCTGTGGTTGTGGGTTCATCAGGGAGGTGGCTTGTTGGGGCTCTATCTGGACTCCCATTGAGCCTGTCTGCTGCTTCAGTCACCTCGCCAACCGCTTCTCTGGGTTTCCCCTGGGCATCTCACTCTTCTGTGCTTGTGGGAGCCTCTGCTTGCCTCGGCCTAGCTCCCTGTGAGTCTCCTCGCTGGGGCCATGTTCCCCACGGATGCTCCTCCTGGCAATGACACAGGACTTTCAAGAGATTGGAAAAAAAATCCAGCTCTGGGGGACTGTCATCTCTGCGTTCTGTTCCCTCAGTCTTGGAGCCCAGGGCAGGGCTAGGAATCTTGTCAGTGCTTACTGAAAGAAGTATGGAAAGAAGTCAAATGCATGGTCATGGTTCGGTGTTGGTGCAGAGCATATCCATCACTTCTGGCAGTTCCAAACACTGATAAGAAGATATGACATGTCAGGACTTTCAAAATCTCAGCTGCCACTTGCTCATACACTGGATCCTAGAAATTCTTGCTTTTTAGTATTGTGGACGATGATGGTTTGTCATGAACGTTTGCAGTGACTCAAGGGCGGGAGGGAGATCAGGTTTTCCTGAACCTTCTGTTTCTCAACGGTTCACTTCCACAAGGTCATTCATAAGCCGACCAACACGGAGTTCAGTGTTCCTGGCTGGCCTATTAGAGATGTTAATTTAGTCTCTGTCTTTATTACATGATCCCATTTAAAAGGAAAACTCGCCTAGTACCTTTCATCTGATTGCTCAGGGTGTCATGCGGTGATGTATAAAGTTTTACAGTAATTGAAAAATCAATGAACAACACCCCAGGCAGTAAATAAATCACAAAGTTCATTAATTCAAAACACTGAACGTCAACGTGTAGAGCACTATAGCACAGTGTAAAATAACATTACCTAAAGTGTAAGAATGGGAAAGTGGGAATTAATTTTATTTTAATATTTAATGCACTTTCGACTGCTCAAAAAGACATTAAACATTAACGTAATTCAATATATATGCTGGCATTTATTAAACCACTGATTCATGAACAAATTAAGCAACATATTTTTCTTAAGTATTAAAGATTCAATAGTGATAATTAACTTGAATGTCAAAGTGGAAAACATTATGAGCACATTCTGGAGAATTCCCCAAAGATTACGCAACCCATATGCTAGAGGATTGTGAAAGGTCGCGATCAGCTACTTGATGATCCCAAGAGAGGCTGAAAGACATTATGCTTTCGCTTGTCCCAATAAATCAGTTAGTTAAATATTTGAGGATGGTGAAAAATCAGGAGATGAATTTCCATCGTTGATGCCACCTTTCAACCTAACAGAGAAAGACCTGTTTCTTCTGTTTAGGCAAATCAAGCTGTATCGCGAAGGTTCTGGCTGCAGCAGAGCCATCGACCATGCAGGCGAGAGCCACACTGGAGCGTCGCTGAGTCTGAAGGGCCATCATACTAGGTGGCATTTCCTGGCTCAGCTCTTCGAATTTGAGGGACCTACCTTGAATTTTGGTTCTTTAAATACAAAAACTACCTCAAAATTAGCAGCAAATTGGGATGATTTTTTCACTAAAAGAATTGTCATTCTGGGGACTGAATTAGTGGATAAACCAAACAGGGATTAAACTAACATATGCTGTGCAGCCCACGGGTTCTTTTTTCCCAGGTGTGAGAGTGAATTTATTTGTGAAACTCCAATTTTGCCATTTCTTTAAATAATCCTGGGAGAAATAAATTTAGGACTTATCTGTTCTTTCGAAAATAACTTTTTTCTCCTTTATCATAAAGGTTAAGATATTCATTATATATTATTCATAAAAAGGTAAAATTGAATATGTATTTTTTCAGAACTGTACTTTCCAGATGTCACTGTATTTACCTTGGAGTGCATAAGCTTTATTTTTCAAATATACACAGATATTTTTGCAAAAGTGTGATCATACTATGCCTATTGTTTTAAAACTTATTAAGGAACAAGTCATAGGGAATTCCCTGGCAGTCCAGTGGTTAAGACTTCCAGGTTTCCCTGACGAGGGCTTTGGTTCAATCCCTGGTTGGGGAACTAAGATCCTATAAGCTGCAGGGTGCGGCCAAAAGAATAACCAAAAAACAAAAAACAACCACGTCATATATCATGGCAGCTTTCCATGTTAGTAAATATAAACTGACTTCATGATTGTGCAGCTGTGTAATATTTTACTTTCTGTACCATTAGGTTCTTTCCGCTTTTTCACTATTTGGCTCAAATGGTAAAGAATCCGCCTGCACTGCAGGAGACCCGAGTTCCATCCCTGGGTGGGGAAGATCCCCTGGAGAAGGGAATGGCAACCCACTCCAGTGTTCTTGCCTGGAGAATCCCATTCACAAAGGAGCCTGGCGGGCTACAGACCACAGGGTCAAAGTCAGAGGCAACACTTTCACACTTTTCAAATCCATATGTTGAAGTCTTAACCCTCAATATGACTGTATTTGGAAACAGGGCTTTCAGAGTAATTCAGGTTAAATAAGGGTGGAGCCTTAATCTAATGACTGGTGTCCTTGTAGGAAGAGGAGGCAATGTCAGAGCAAAGCCACTCGAGGACAGGGGGAGGGTGGCCATCTGCGGGCCCAGGAGGCCTCTAGAGAAACCCGCCCTGCTGAAACCTTGACCTGAAGCATATATTAGATAAATTAGAAGATAAATTTCTTGAAAAGGGCTAGTTTGAAAACACTCCCTTCAGCATCTCCTCTTCCCACCAACCTGCCTCTGTTTTCTTTTCTCCTTTTACTCTTTTATACGTATTACCATATTCCCATCTAGAAGATTTCTACCGAGGTATCTTACCACCATCAGCACATAATAATGTCTGCTTTCTGCACAAACCGGTATTTTCAGGCTTAATAGCTTCACCATCATTTATTGAGATGAAATTTGCATTTCTTTGACTATTAATAAGAACACTATCTTCCCACATGATTGTTCAAAAAGCTTCTTGTGAATTGCATTTTCATTTTCCCATTTCATCAGGGAAGTCACATTTTTCTTACTCATTTATAAGAGCTCTTTATATCTCTTAAGGATATCAGTCCAGACGACCCAGGCTTTGTCTGTCTTGTTGGCTACACCACGAGGCTTGTGGGATCTTGGTTCCCCACCAGGGGTCAAATCCGGGCCCCTCGCAGTGGAAGCGTGGAGTCCTCACCACTGGACCGTGGGAGAATCCCCTTAACGGAGGTCGCTTTTTGTTTTGTCGATGTTTTAATTTTTACCTTTGTTTTTGACAGTTTTCTATAACTCAGAACTTTAAGAATTTAACCAAAAATCGGTGAGCGCTTTCCTTTTAGAATTTCTAACTTTGGTGTCATGTTTAGAAAGATCTCATTTAACTCAAGATTTTCAAAATACTGTTTTATTATAGTTCTTCACGTGCTTTTAAAATACTTAATCTTTGATCCAACTGGAATTTGTCAATAAGAGAAACTATGGATGCGATATAATTTTTCCTCCAAATTAAAATTTATTTCCGACCATTGATTGAATAGCCACACTCTCGTCACTGATTTGGAATGCCATACTGAGATCAAATTCTGCTTCTGTCCTCTATGCTATTCTGTCTACGTAGTTTTAAACCAGTGTTACGCCATTGAATTTACAATGGATTATTGTTGACTTTTGTGGACTTTTGTGATTATTGTGGACCATTTTAAATGGGCGAGTTTACTTGAGTATTTTCATTTAAATGGCATTCTCAGGTCCTACTACAAGGTTAAAAAGAATATTCTGAATGGGATGAAGAAGGGCGTCGCTATTACCAACTGGGTCTTTAATTTCATCTCTGCTGCAGTTATACCGAAAAAATCTCTTTCATTGTCCCACCATGTCATCTTATGAGCATTATCTATCTGCTAAGTTTTGTGTTCCCCTTCTGAATTATGAGATCCTTGAAGGCATCTTGAATGATATTTCCCTTACTTGGAATGAAAGTCTATCATCAGCATAGAGCATAGTACTTAGCATGCAGTTAAAAGGTATTTTTGCTTTTTATTTTTTTTTTAAATAAAAAACAAGGAGCTATTTTTTGTTCTCCATTTTTTGGTAACTTTTTCATTTCTTTCAGTTGGGGTTTTTTTTTTTTTTTGTATTGAAATATCATTTCAATATAAACTCCAAATTCTCACAAATTATTTGTAACACAAACACGTTTGTAAATTTTTTTGTAAAACTATGACTTGAATTAGATCATCTTTGCTTAGTAAGCCTACTTTAAGTGACCCTATTCCAACAGATACTATTAAACTCATTACATTCTGTAATCAGTCCTGAATATTCATTGGAAGGACTGATGGCGAAGCTGAAGCTCCAATACTTTGACCACCTGATGTGAAGAGCTGACTTATTGGAAAAGACCCTAATGCTGGGAAAGATTGAGGGCAGGAGGAGAAGGGGATGAGAGAAGACAAGATGGTTAGATAGCATCACTGACTCAGTGGACATGAGTTTGAGCAAACTCCAGGAGATAGTGAAGGACAGGAAACTCAGGCGCTGCAGTCCAGGGGGTCACAAAGAGTCAGACACGACTTAGCGACTAAGCAACAACAGGTGTGGCCAGGGGCCACCATGAGTAACAAAGAATCACTCGGGAAATTGCAAGGGTTTAGTGTTTACCACTGAGATAGGACAGAAACAAGGACCAGGCAAATCTTTATTGTATAACACACAGCACCAGGGCTCTCCAGAACCTGTCCCCAGCCGCATGCCCTGGCTGAGGGTCCTTGGACATACCTTGTGGTTTTTTCTCTTTCTCTAGTTGCAGCTCTCAGGCCTAGTTGCTCCGAGGTAACAGGATCTCCGTTGCCCAATCAGGGATTGCACCTCGTCCCCTAGCTGGAGGTGGATTCCTAACCACCAGACCACCAGGGAAGACCCCCCTTGCTGTTTCGGAACCTGCACTTCTGCACGCGCTATTTCCTCCGCCTACGTGTGTTTTCCCCCTTGTCTAGCCCGCGAACTCCTTATTCCTCCAGACCTAGGTGAGCAGCCCTCGAAGGCAGTTAATCCCTACCTGCCCCTGCCAGCACTCCTTGTTTATTTATAGTTATCTTTGTCCTTTGTTCCTTGAGATGTCTGTAGATACTGTTGGCATGTCACGTAGTCACCGCTGAGGGAATGTTCCATGGAGTTTTGCCTCCGTTATTTGAAGTTCTATTTGTTTTTTTAGAAAGCGTCCTCTCGTCCTCCTTGGCTTCCATCTTGACCACCTCACTCCTCATGCTCCAGCGCATTACCCGAAGCTCAGCTTCTCTGTACACTGATGCTGAATTGAATCTTGGAGACAGTTTTGGGTGAGGGAGGAAAGGGCAGCTTGATTACTTAACCAGGCAAAGGTGGACACGGCGGGCTCCTGCCTCCAAAAACTATGCTTCCCTGGTGGCTCAGATGGTGAAGAATCCGCCTACGATGCAGAAGACTCAGGTTTTATTTCTGGGTTGGGAAGGTCCCCTGGAGAAGGAAATGACAACTCACTCCAGTATGCTTGCCTAGAGAATTCCATGGACAGACCATGGGGTCATAAAGAGTCCACAGGACTGAGTGACTCACACACACATACCAACCCATGAGGATCTGATGAGACGTTTTAGAACAATGGTTCCAGGGTTGGGCTGCTGACAAGATTAGGGCGTGAGCAGGTTTGTAATCCCTTAATCTCATCTCAGGGCTTCCCTGGTGGTTCAGCCTGCAATAAAGAATCCGCCTGCAATGTGGGAGACCTGGGTTCGATCCCTGGGTTGGGAAGATCCCTTGGAGAAGCAAACAGCTACCCACTCCAGTATTCTGGCCTGGAGAATTCCATGGACTGTATAGTCCATGGGGTCGCAAACAGTCAGACACAATGACTGAGCAACTTTCACTTTCTTTTCTCTCAGTCTCATCTGAAATGATTGGTCTCTTAATCTGATGAGCTCCTCTGGTCCCTTTAATCTTGTTCAGGTAGTTTCTTGGCTGCTCCTTCCTTGATTAGCAACTGTTTGAAAACCTTTGGAATTCAGGGAAGGTCAGGGAAGGCCAGGTTTCAAGCACTGTGGCAGTTCCTCATTACAAACATCCTTCTTGGCTACTGGTAGATGTTGCTGTTTTTCAGTTGCTAAGTCATGTCTGACTTTTTTCGACCCCATGCGTGCAGCACGCCAGACTTCCGTGTCCTTCACCGTCTCCCAGAGTCTGCTCAAATTCATGTCCATTGAGTCGGTGATGCCATCCAACCATCTTATCCTCTGCTGCCCTCTTCTTTGGTCTTCAATCTTTCCCAACATCAGGGTCTTTTCCATTGAGTTGGATCTTTGCAACAGGTGGCCAAAGTGTCAGGTGAGCGTATGCTTCTCGGTTCTGCCTCATCACAACAAAGATGTGGAGTGATGGACCTTAGAGCCCTCGGCGGGTCACGGCTCTCGGGTCTTGGACAGACCGTTATAGCTCTCAGGTCTTGAACGGACTGTGTTATAGCTCTTAGACGAATCAGTGTTACAGCTCAGTGTTACAGCTCTTTTATTTAGACAATAGCAGGGAAATCCATCCTCGAAGCATGAGGGCCTGCCGACTGTCGACCCAAAGACACGAAGAGAAGAGCGCCCCAGCGCGTGGGGGGGAGAGAGAGAGAGAGAGACCAAGAGCACGCTCTGGCTCCGCTTTTTCTATGTTTTTCCTCCCCCCGGGCCTGCCCTGTGCAAACTGGGCTTAGCCAGGAGTGCTGTTCTACCTGCAGTCCTCCCTCCGGTCCTCGGACCTTCCTTTGACCTCGCTTTGTTCCATTTTCGCGGGCTTTTCCCTTCCTTGTCTTTTAGCCACCGCCATTTTGGACTCCTGTTTCCTATTCTAACTACCTAACACATCTAATGGATATTTATGAGGTTTGTAGTAAACAGACACGCTTAAGTAGAACATTAGGAAGAAAGGTAATCACAACTATGATGAAAAACATACTCATAAACTAAGACCCCAGAAAAACAGAAAAGGAGAGAAAGGGCCTCTGTAGAAATAGTCCAAAATGGGATTTGTCATTGGGTAATGAAAGTATGGGCGATTATTCCACACATTCTTTGTAATTTCCTGTAAACCTGTTTTCCTGTATCAAGCACGTACTGTGTGCTTAAATGCTTGGCGGGGCAGTTCCTCTCTGCATTCCTAAAAAGGTGGGTGCAAGGTGAAGCCAATTTAATGTAGATACTTTCATTTGCAACTGGAAACTACTGGTGGAAAAAAAGGCACATTTTTGTTCTTCTGGAAATGAGAGGAGGCAGTGAAAAGAGAAGTGCAGAAGGGAACAAGAGGGGGAGAAAAGCCAGCCACGCTCGCCTGATAGGTAAACAGCAGGACACCACCGGCCTGGAGAGTCACTAGGGAGGGAAAAGTCAACAGGACAAAGGAAGGTTTGAAGGGAAACTACCAGTTCTTAAAAATGGCACTTTCCTAGTCAAAGAAATGTAGCCTGTATATTGGGAATTTAGCTATTTGCTTATTAAAAATCACTTAAAAAGAATAAAAGACTTGTGCTGTTTCAGTGATCCCTTTGATTATCAGTTTAACTCATAAAACATACACACTTTCTGGAAGAGCTCTACTCATAACAGAGACTGGAAAACTCCTTCAGAGCATCTTGGGGAGAAATGTTAGTTTGAGTAAGCTACCCAAGAAAGCTCATATAACCTTTTAAATACCTAGTTAGAATCCCTTTTCTCCACGGCTCCTAGGTAACGCCCTCAGCCTGACTACATGGCCCTGCTTATAGGAGAGTAAACCTACGTGTCCTCCGAAAGACTCTTCCAAACGCTAACACCGCTGCCAAGTGTCACTGCTAACGCGTGGGTGTGCGCATTAGTTAGCGTGTCACTGCTAATGCGTGTGTGTGCGCGTTAGTTAGCGTGTCACTGCTAACGCGCGTGTGTGTGCTCAGCTGCCCCAGTCGCGTCTGACTCTTTGCGACCCCATGTCTCCCCCCTTCATCAATCCCTTCCTCTGAACTCCTGTCTTACTTTATACCTTCACTGGTCAGGCATCATCTGTTCTCCAGCAATCTGTGTACACGTTCCACCTTGGCGGTGGCGGTGGTGGTCTACTCACTCAGTTGTGTCCGACTCTCTGTGACCCCGTGGACTGTAGCCCCCCAGGCTCCTCTGTCCATGGGATTCTCCAGGCAAGAATGCTGGAGTGGGCTGCCATGCCCTCCTCCAGGGGCTCATCCCCACCCAGGGATCACACTGGAGTCTCCTGTGTCTCCTGCATTGGCAGACGGATTCTTTACACACAGGACACAGAAATTAGGGAAGAGGGTCTGCAATAATGGGTTTGCCTGGTGCCTGCAATGGAGGAGACACAGGAGACTTGGGTTCGATCCCTGGGTTGGGAAGATCCCCTGGAGGAGGCATGGCAACCCACTCCAGTCTTCTTGCCTGGAGAATCCCATGGACAGAGGAGGCTGGGGGCTACTGCCCATGGGGTCACAGAGACTCGGACAGGACTGCACTGGACACACATGAGTGGCTGAGCACGCACGGTAAGGCATAAAGAGGCCAGTCAGGCTACGACAGAAAAACTATCGCTTGAGGTTGCATCCGCATATTAAGGCACTCCAACCTAAGACATGTCACCCCCTCTTCCCCTACAAGAAAAAAAGCAGATCACAGGAAGGAGGTGGCTTCGAGTCTTTTCCTTCTGTTTTCCAAAGGCACATTGTCTTTCTTTTACTGCATAGGGACTGACAGAAAATTCCTTAAGATTGAAAGAGTTGGTCGACTTGTTACTCCAGTTTGCCTGAGTTAGTCGGTGAAGATTCCATCCTTCTGAAGACGAAAGAGTTAGTTTTTACATTTCAGCACAGACCAATGTTGACCTTAAAAATAACAGTCAGTTAGGGAACTAAAACTGGGGCTCTGTGACAACCTAGAGGAGTGGGAAAGGGTGGAGGTGGGAGGGAGTCTCAAGAGGGGAGGACATACGGCTAATTCATATTGACGTATGGCAGAAACCAAACCAATATTGTAAAACAATTATCCTTCAATTAAAAAGAAATTAAAAGAAATAAAAGTCAGTTATTTAATGAGCAAAAAAAAGGTTTACTTGGGAATAAAGGAGGAATTGCAATTTGGGACAAGCAAGCTACAGCCAAAGCCATACAAAGGAGAGGAAAGTTATTTTATAGGGAAAAGGAGGACATTGGGAGGGGCTGATAAGACAGTGAAGGACAGGGAAGTCTGGCACGCTGCAGGCCATGGGGTCGAAAAGGGGTGGACACGACTTAGTGACTGAACAACAACAATTAGACAATAGTATGAGTTTCCGGTAAGGACAGTTTCTCATTGGCTGCATTGCTGGAGTACGGGGTTTCTTGTCGCAGACACAGTGTCCGTCTTTTTCCTATTGGCACATGTAATTGCTGGCTCCTTCTTGATGATTCTTCTACTGGGGTCTGTAGTAGACAGTTCTTCCTGCAATTGAGACTAAGCGGTATGTGCAGGAGAGACCCATCTGGCCTCCCAACTCCATTTTACTGAGGTTTCCCTTCTGTGATATTCATGCCAGTTTAAAAGTCTCATCATCACTGAAACTAATTGGAACACCTCTAGGCTCTGGGATTATGACCTTGAGTGTGGAAATGTTGTCATGTATTCATTCATTCACTCATCCATTCTGTATCATTTAGGACTCTTGGTTGTAAGTGACAGAAAGTCACGTGGGATCTGCTTAACTGAAATGAGGGATCCATGACAGAGATACTGTGCTGTTTCCAGAACCCACGCACAGAACAGCTAGGTTCAGAGCTCTAAACTCTCTGTGCCCCTCTTCTTCAACTCATATCTGCTTTCATCCTTCTCTCCACAGGCAGCTTTTCTCTGCTTGTCCACCAGTTCCTGGACTATAATATCTTGCAGTCCAGACACACAATGAGAGGCCAGCTTCTCTTTTTCAGTTCTAGTTCCAAAATTCCTGGAAAAGAACCTTGCTTGGCCTAGCTTGGATCAGAGCTGGGTTGAGCACCGACCAACTGAAGATGCAGCTGATTTGAGTCACATCCTCACCCTGGCCAATCAGATGGGGCCAGAACAGCAAGGCCACGTTGTATTAACAGGACCACCCTGTGGATTTAGAAAAGAGAAGGCAAATTAACCAAAACAAAAAGTGTCCATTACCTAGTTTTTTTTCTATGATTTGTTGTTGTTGCTCAGTTGAAAAGTCATGTCCATCTCTTTGAGACCCCATGGACTGCAAGCAGGTTCCTCTGTTCTCTGTTATCTCCCGGAATTCACTCAAATTCATATCCATTGAGTCAGTGATGCTATCTAACAATCTCATCCTCTGCTGCCCCTTCTCCTTTTGCCTTCAATCTTTCCCAGCCTCAGGGGCTTTTCCAACAAGTCGGCTCTTTGCATCAGGTGGCCAAAGGATTGGAGCTTCAGCTTCAGCATCAGTCCTTCCAGTGAATATTCAGGATTGACTTCCTTTAGGATTGACTGGTTCGATCTCTTTGTGGTGAATCATGTAGATGCTGTTTTACCAGAAAACAAGCACTGCGCACACACTCCTACCTACTTGGTGTCCAACTGCCTCTTGACAATCCCTCTGTTCCTGTTGCTTAAGGACTCTTTTCTGTGGTTTTCAGCCCCATCTCATGCCGACGTCTTTTTCATTTTCATGGCCCGTCTCTTCACTTTATTGAGGTCAAGATTTCTGGGGTAGTTTTTCCTGTGCAGAGAAGACATTCAAAAGTTTACTTTTATTTTTGTTTAACAGTAAAAAGTTTGCAAGGGTCCAAGGAACTACCCATGTGGCGTTAGTGGTCAAGAACCTGCTTGCCAGTGCAGGAGACTTAAGAGATGCAGGTTCCATCCCTGGGTTGGGAAGATCCCCTGGAAGAGGGCATGGGAATCCATTCCAGTATTCTTGCCTGGAGAATCCCACGGGCAGAGGAGTCTGGCGGGGGGTCCGTGGGGTCGCACAGAGTTAGACACAACTAAAGTGACTTAGCACGGCATGGCAGTGAACTATGAGTGTCGATTGGCCCACGCTGATTTGCATGACCCATTAGTTAAGAATGGTTTTTACATTTGCAAATGTTGGAAAAAATAGAAAGGAGAATAATATTTTATAACATGTGAAAATTCAAATTTCAGTTGCCATAGAGACCGTATGTTCTGGAATGTCTAAAATAATTTCTATGTGACCATTTTCAGAAAGATACTGAGCCCTAGTTTAAAAGATTAGTGTTCAGTTTATTGAAACAATAAATTCAAAACCTTAGTGTAAGGTTTAAAAAAAAAAAAGCTTTAAGCTTAAAAAAAAACTATGGTTACATGTCCATGAAACCACTACTACCACAATCAAGATACAGAACATTTTTATCACCCCAAGAGATCCTCCACACCCCCCCCAACATAGAATATCCTTTCCTCTGCTCTCAGAGCCAGGAAACCACTAATTCTTTTTCTGTCACTATATATTAATTTGCATTTTCTAGAATTTTACATCAACAGAATCATCCAGTAAGGACTCTTCTGTTTCTGGCTTTTCTTACCCAGCATGGATTTTTAGATTCATTCATGTTGCTGTATCTATCAGTAGGTTGTTCCTTTTTACTGCTATGCTTTTTAAAAACTAAGTTTTTTAATTTCTAGTTTAAAAATTTTGTATTACGAAACATTTTCGGCATACCTAACAAAAAAGGAAAAATATTCCTTCCTGCTATGTTCACATTACCCAGCTTTCAGTTCAGTTCAGTCGCTCAGTCATGTCCGACTCTTTGCAACCCCATGGACTGCAGCGCGCCAGGCCTCCCTGTCCATCACCAACTCCCGGAGCTTGCTCAAACCCATGTCCATCGAGTCGGTGATGCCATCCAAGCATCTCATCCTCTGTCATCCCCTTCTCCTCCCACTTCAATCTTTCCCAGCATCAGGGGCTTTTCCAATGAGTTGTTCTTCACATCAGGTGGCCGAAGTATTGGAGCTTCAGCTTCAGCTCCAATCCTTCCAATGAATATTCAGGACTTATTTCCTTTAGGATGGACTGGTTGGATCTCCTTGCAGCCCAAGGGACTCTCAAGAGTCTTCTCCAACACCACAGTTCAAAAGCATCAATTCTTCGGTGCTCAGCTTTCCTTATGGTCCAACTCTCACATCCATACATGCATTTACTTCAATATGTATCTCTAACATATAAGAACTTTAAAAAAGTAACCTCAGTGCCATAGTACGTTAGTATATCTAACAGATTTAACAAGAATTACTTGATGTCATCTAATACCCTATCCATTTTTAATTTTACCATTTGTCTCAAAAAAGGTCTTTTTACAATTTTCTCAACCAGAATCATAATGGAGCCATATATCTCATTTGGTTGATACAACTCTCAAATCTTTTTAATCTATTGCAGTCTCTTGTACCCTTAAAGATGTTGATTCATTGAAGAAATTGGGCTGTTTTCTATAATTTCCCACTCTCTAAATTTGGCTGATTGCTTCTAGATAGTAAAATGAAATGAAATGTTAGTCGTTCAGTTGCATCTCACTCTTTGCAACCCAATGGACTGGGGCCCGCCAGGCTCCCCTGTCCTCGGGATTCTCCAGGCAAGAATACTAGAGTGGGTTGCCATTGCCTTCTCCAGGGCATCTTCCTGACCCAGGGCTCAAACCTGTGTCTCCTACATTGCAGGCAGACTCTTTACCATCTGAGCCACCTGGGAAGCTCCACGGTTAGGGGTTCTAGATAGTATGAGCTCTTTAGATTGTTCCTTCACCATGTATTTCTGGTAACAGTCTCTATTAGATTCATTTTTTCCCTAAGTCAAGAATAGTTCATAAGTGGGTGAATATATTTTCTAACCAGCAAAAATCTTTGAGCTTGAGAGGGCCTTCAATTCTTTTACATTCCTAACGTATTTAAAATGATATTGTTTGAAGTTTGGCTATTTCACACAGCTTTGAGTCAGACTTGAAGTCACAACTCACATGCAATAGCTAACTTGGATTAAGTGAGTTTGATGAGCAGGTACAAGTCTGAGCACTTTACCTCCGTGATCATCTAACCTTCTAAACACTGTGCAAAGGAAACTGTCCACACACAAAAATAAACAATCAATAGTCAATCTAGGAAGAAATGGAAAATTTTGTTTGAGTCAACCTTAGGATTATAAACACAAAAAAATAAATAACCAAGTCAATCTAGGAAAGAAATGGAAAATTTTGTTTGAGTCAACCTAAGGATTATAATCCAGGAGATGATCTCCCAGATAACTCTGAGGACTGTTCTGAAGAGGCATAGGAGGAGGCAAGCATGTGTGTGATTGTGGTGAATGGTTACGTGCAATTAGGGCTTCCCCAGGGGCTCAGATGGTAAAGAATCCGCCTGCAATGCAGGAGACCCAGGTTCAATTCCTGGGTTGGGAAGAACCCCTGGAGAAGGAAATGGCAACCCACTCCAGTATTCTTGTCTGGAGAACCCCATGGACAGAGGAGCCTGGTGGGCTACAGTCCATGGGGTCACAAACAGTTGGACACAACTGAGCGACTAACACTTTCACTTTCTTACATGCAATTAACTCTCATCTTAGTAGAAGGTTACTGCTATTTGGGAGGAACAGATATCTTAGTTAATGGTTGTAGTGCTTTTCTAAGTACAGGAAGATGCAAGAACTTGGGTTCATAAAATTTTCTTCTGAAAACCTCTAACTACCTGAGGGTCAGTTCTGCAGTTCTCCCAGAGCACAATCTCATCCTGATATTTGCCCTGAATTCCTTTCACAAATTCCTTTCAGTGGCTTCAGTGCTTAGTGACTTGATTCTTGTAGAACTGGATGGTGGGAGACATTCTTTATTTTACAATCCCCACCCTTTTGGTCTGAATTGCGACCAAGGTTTGGGAGGCATTTCATGACCAGTTTGTCATGAGCTGGGAATGCTCATTCCCAGGTCAGGCAAATATTTTCTTGATAGGGCACTCGATGTACCGTTACTGGACTAGGCTCATTTAATGGTGACCCAAAGCCTCCGGATTGCCTGTCTTTAAGACTATTTATTTTTAGCTGCGCTGGCTTTTCACTGCTGCGCGCGGGCTTCCTCCATTTGTGGCAAGCAGGAGTCACTCTTCACTGTGGTGCTCCGGCTTCTCCTTGCAATGGCCTCTCTTGCTGCGGAGCACAGGCTCTAGGCGGGCAGACGTCAGTAGCTGTGGCACCTGGGCTCAGTGGATGTGGCTCTTGGGCTCTGGCGCTTTAACTCAGTAGTTTGGGCACGCAGGCTTAGTTGCTCTGAGATATGTGGGATCTTCCTGGATCAGGGATAGCACCTGTGTCCCCTGCATCAGCAGGAAGATTCTTAACCACGAGACCACCGGGGAGCCCTGGACGGCCCGTCTTACTAGTCTGCTATAGTCCAGGAAATGGTCCTCTCTTGTTGCTTCCCATACCTAGAATGACACTATTACAAACTTTGATCTTATAGAACTATGTATTTGATCAATCACTTCAGGTCATCTAATCACATTAATTTTTTCTGAGGTTCAGTCACACACTGGGTGATGCAAGAAACGATCTTATAGATTAGACAGGATATAAGTAATATGGCTAGTAACACTAATAAAGTCATAAATATGCTTTTAAGCCAAGAATTTCCATAATATGTGACTCAGTGTTCTCCCAAGTTCCTCTGACCAGTCTGTTCTGTACCAGTCACCACCTTTACGGGAAATGACGTATTGGCATCGTATATAGAGTTCACCAAAAAGTCTGCACTTACAAGCTGTGTGGTGGGTTATCGGTGACTCCCTTACAGGATTGTGAAAGGAATGTTATCTTCTAGGAATTACCTAGCTGGCATCAAAACAAACAAACAAACTAAATTGATGTTCATGACTGAGCAGGCATTTCTGTCATTGGGAGAATGAGACTGTGTGCTCGCACTCAAGTCACTCAGTCGTGTCCGACTCTTTGCAACCCAACAGACTTCAGCCCGCCAGGCTCTTCTGTCCGTGGTATTCTCCAGGCAAGAATACTGAAGTGGGTTGCCACTTCCTTCTCCAGGGGATCTTCCCCACCCAGGGATCAAACTCTGGTCTCCTGCATTGCAGGCAGATTCTTTACCCACTGAGCCTCTGGCAAGTCCTTCTGTCACTGGGAAGGGCTCCTTAATGCAAAGTGCAGATACACAATGCACACCAGGGGGGAGGGAGGAGGTACAACGGGCAGAGAAAAATTTCGTTTCAATTTCTATCTAGCCTTAAAATATGAATTTTTATTTCATCAAAACAAAGCTTGAGGAGTCTGATTAATTTGACTCATTCAGGAAGTCAGGGTGTGAACTCAGGAGCGGAAGCAGAATTCCAAATTCCTAGCACTTTCTGCTCTGAAGAACTGGTACCTCCACTCTCATCTCAGTCTTTTCTGGTTCTCAAAGAAGCAAGCACGTGCTGATTACTGGGAGGAGGTCCCTTCCGCCCCGCCCCCGCCCTTTTCATCCCGCCCCGCCCTTTCGTCCCGCCCCTTTTTCGTTCCGCCCGCCCCGCCCCCGCCCTTTCGTCCCGCCCCCTTTTCGTCCCGCCCCGCCCCGCCCCGCCCCGCCCTTTTCGTTCCGCCCCTTTTTTGTTCCGCCCGGCTCCCATGGCTGAGGACTAGGCTCAGGGAGCGACAGAGAAAACCACACTTCCCAGAGTGCACCGCCACGGCAACAGCCTTACTGTCGGCCTCGGGCTCCCGGCGCCATCTTTGTGGGGTGAGGAGGCGGCGCGGCCTGGGACCATGGCTCTCTTCCCCGCCTTTGCGGGTGTCGCCGAGGCTCCGGACAGCGGGAGGAAAGGTGAGCCCCCAGGAGGGATGAAGAAGGCGCTCGGCGGGCTTGGAGGGCAGCCCCTCGGGCCGGCTCTCGGCGCTTGCCGTGGGTGTGTGTCTCCGCTTGTGTCCCAGAGTTCTCCGCGGCGCTGCAGCGCCTTCTGGGAGGCCGGCCCCTCGGGGTTGTGGCGTCCGGAGGGGAGCGAGGCGGGGGAGGCCGCGGGCCGGGGGCTTCCGTGCGGCCGCGTCCTTGCGCCCGGCTTTCTTCCCGAGGCGCGGCTCCTTCCCCTGTGGAACGGGAGCAGTGGTGTGTTCACGGGGGAGACTCCTGATGCAGGCGCGGGGTGTGCTCATTACAGCTTGCTTTCTTCCCCGTTTTCCTTACTTCTGAAGCGCTTGCTGGCTTCCTGTGTTTTGGCGGAAGCAGAGCTAGAAAGCTAGGGTCCGAAGCCCAGTCAAACCTTGTGGGCACAGCTGCTAGGAATAAGCACTGGCGTCTGTTTCCCGAAGGCTGACTGTAGGCCGGGTAATGGTGTTACTCAAGCCGTGAACATTCCCAGGAGCTCTGCACTCTTAACAGTTGTGCACACAGTGAGGAAAACTGGGTCCTTTGTCAGACAGACGTTGTGCACCAAGCCCTTACAGTGTTATGTAACATGCTTCTCTACCTTAGAGCTGCTTGCGCAGGGCCTCAGTCGTGTCCATCTCGGTGACCCCACGGACTGGAGCCCACCGGGCTCCTCTGTCCACGGGATTCTCCAGGCCAGAATACTGGAGGGGTTGCCTGGACCTCCACCAGGGGATCTTCCCAACCAGGGATCAAACCCTCATCTCCTGGTCTCTAGCATTGGCAGGCCGATTCTTTTACCTCTGAACCACCAGGGAAGCCCCTCTCTACCCTAGAATTTCCCGTCAGTTCAATTCAGTTGCTCAGTCGTATCCGACTCTCTGCGACCCAATGGACTGCAGCACGCCAGGCCTCCCTGTCCATCACCATCTTCCGGAGCTTGCTCAAACTCAACGTCCATCAAGTTGGTGATGCCGTCCAACCATCTCGTCCTCTGTCGTCCCCTTCTCCCGCCTTCAATCTTCCCCAGCATCCGGGTCTTTTCACATGAGTCAGTTCTTCACATGAGGTGGCCAAAGTATTGGAGTTTCAGCTTCAGCATCAGTCCTTCCAATGAATATTCAGGACTGATCTCCTTTAGGATGGACTGGTTGGATCTTCTTGCAGTCCAAGGGACTCTCAAGAGCCTTCTCCAACACATTTCAAAGGCATCATTTCTTCGGCACCCAGCTTTCTTTATGGGCCAACTCTCACATCCACACATGACTGCTGGAAAAACCATAGCTTTGACTAGAAGGACCTTTGTTGGCAAAGTAATGTCTTTGCTTTTTAATATGCTGTCTATGTTGGTCACAGCTTTTATTCCAAGGAGCAAGCGTCTTTAATTTCATGGCTGCAGTCACCATCTGCAGTGATTTTAGAACCCAAGAAAATAAAGTCTGTCACTGTTTCCATATCTCTTTGCCATGAAGTGATGGGACCAGATGCCATGATCTTAGTTTTTTGAATGTTGAGTTTTAAGCCAACTTTTCCACTCTACTCTTTCACTTTCATCAAGAGGCTCTTTAGTTCCTCTTCACTTTATGCCTTAAGGGTGGTGTCATCTGCATATCTGAGGTTACTGATATTTCTCCCAGCAATCTTGATTCCAGCTTGTGCTTCATCCAACCCAGCATTTCTCATGATGTACTCTGCATATAAGTTAAATAAGCAGGATGACAATATACAGCCTTGACATACTCTGTTTCCTATTTGGAACTAATCTGTTGTTCTGTGTCCATTTCTAACCTTTGCTTCTTGACCTGCATACAGATTTCTCAGGAGGCAGGTCAGGTGGTCTGGTATTCCCATCTCTTTAAGAATTTTCCACAGTTTGTTTTGATCCACACAGTCAAAGGCTTTTACCTAGTCAATAAAGCAGAAATAGATGTTTTTCTGGAACTCTCTTGCTTTTTTGATGATGCAACTGATGTTGGCAGTTTGATCTCTGATTCCTCTGCCTTTTCTAAATCCAGCTTGAACATCTGAAAGTTCACGGTCTACGTCTACGTACTGTTGAAGCCTTGCTTGGAGAATTTTGAGCATTACTTTGCTAGTGTGTGAGGTTAGCGCAATTGTGTGGTAGTCTGAGCATTTTTTTGGCATTGCCTTTCTTTGGGATTGGAATGAAAACTGACCTTTTCCAGTCCCATGACCACTACTGAGCTTTTTCAAATTTGCTAGCATATTGAGTGCAGCACTTTCACAGCATCATCTTTGAGGATTTGAAATAGCTCAACTGTAATGCCATCACCTCCACTAGCTTTGTTCATGGTGATGCTTCCTAAGGCCCACTTCACATTCTAGGATGTCTGGCTCTAGGTGAGTGATCACATCATCATGATTATCTGGGTCATGAAGATCTTTTTTGTATAGTTCTTCTGTGTATTCTTGCCACCTCTTCTTAATATCTTCTGCTTCTGTTAGATCCATACCATTTCTGTCCTTTATTGTGCCTATCTTTGCATGAAATGTTCCCTTGGTATCTCTAATTTTCTTGAAGAGATCTCTAGTCTTTCCCATTCTATTGTTTTCCTCTATTTCTTTGCACTGATCACTGAGGAAGGCTTTCTTATCTCTCCTTGCTATTCTTTGGAACTCTGCATTCGAATGGATGTATCTTTCCTTTTCTCCTTTGCCTTTCACGTCTCTTCTTTTCACGGCTATTTGTAAGGCCTCCTCAGACAGCCAGTTTCTTTTTCTTGGAGATGGTCTTGATCCCTGCCTCCTGTACAATGTCAGGAACCTCTGTCCATAGTTCTTCAGGCACTCTGTCTGTCAGATCTAGTTCCTTTAATCTGTTTCTCATTTCCACTGTATAATCGTAAGGGATTTGGTTTAGGTCATACATGAATGGTGTAGTGGATTTCCCTACTTTCTTCAATTTCAGTCTGAATTTGGCAATATGGAGTTCATGATCTGAGCCACAGTCAGCTCCCGGTCTTGTTTTTGCTGACTGTATAGAGCTTCTCCATCTTTGGCTGCAAAGAAGGTAGTTAATGTGATTTCGGTATGTCTGGTGATGTCCATGTGTAGAGTCTTCTCTTGTGTTGTTGGGAGAGGGTATTTGCTATGACCAGTGCATTCTCTTGTCAAAACTCTATTAGCCTTTGCCCTGCTTCATTCTGTACTCCAAGGCCAAATTTGCCTGTTACTGTAGGTATTTCTTGACTTCCTACTTTTGCATTCCAGTTCCCTATAATGAAAAGGACATCTTTTTTGGGTGTTCTAGAAGGTCTTGTAGGTCTTCATAGAACCGTTCAACTTCAGCTTCTTCAGCATTACTGGTCAGGGCATAGACTTGGATTCCTGAGCTATTGAATGGTTTGTCTTGGAAACAAACAGAGATCATTCTGTCATTTTTGAGATTGCATCCAAGTACTGCATTTCGGACTCTTTTGTTGACTATGATGGCTACTCCATTTCTTCTAAGGGATTCTTGCCCACAGTAGTTGATATACTAGTATTTACTATTTAACCCATTCCAGTCCATTTTAGTTCACTGATTCCTAAAATGTTGACGTTCACTCTTGCCACCTCCTGTTTGACCACTTCCAATTGGCCTTGATTCATGGACCTAACATTCAAGGTTCCTATGCAATATTGCTCTTTACAGCATCAGACTTTACTTCCCATCACCAGTCACATCCACAACTGAGTGTTTTTGCTTTGGCTCTTCATTCTTTCTGGAGTTATTTCTCCACTGATCCCCAGTAGCATATTGGGCACCTGGGGAGTTCATCGTTCAGTGTCCTATCTGAAATAACAGGGAGGGGACACAGCCCCGCCCATCAACAGAAAATTGGATTAAAGCTTTATTGAGCATGGCCCCGCCCACCAGAACAAGACCCAGTTTCCCCTCAGTCAGTCTCCCATCAGGAAGCTTCCATAGCCTCTTATCCTTCTCCATCAGAGGGCTGCTTCTGCTGCTGCTAAGTCGCTTCAGTCGTGTCTGACTCTGTGCGACCCCGTGGACAGCAGCCCACCAGGCTCCTCTGTCCAAGGGATTCTCTAGGTAAGAATACTGGAGTGGGTTGCCATTGCCTTCTCCGACTGAAAACCACAATCACAGAAAACTAACCAATCTGATCAGATGGACCACAGCCTTGTCTAACTCAATGAAACTTTGAGCCATGCCATGTAGGGCCACCCAAGACGGACGGGTCATGGTGGAGAGTTCTGACAAAACATGGTCCACTGGAGAAGGGAATGGCAAGCCACTTCAGTATTCTTGCCTTGAGAACCCCACGAACAGTATGAACAGTAGAGTTTCCTGTAAGCTGGTAGTTAGATCTAGAGAGTTAGGTTCAGTTTGGAAATACCTCATTGGGCTTGCTCTGCACTTGCTGTTGATCCAGATCGGGAGGCTGAGCTGTCTGGTTTTCTCTCCTTTAGTGGTTAAGATGGGCCAGTGGATTCCTGGACAGTCTGTGACATCCATTATGAAGCTGCCCATGGGTCTTTCACCTAAGAAACTTCCATCTCTGTTCTCAAGCCTTCCCTTACCGGTTAGAACTTTCATCAGTCAATGATATCTTTCCTTTTTTTTATCCTTAATATGAGCAACTACATTTCCCTTCCTTTTCTTCTTTATAGTTGATTTACCATGTTTCAGGTGCACAGCAGAGTGATTTAGCTATATACATATTTATATACGTATGTATATTCTTTTTCAGAGTTTTCCATCACAGGTTTTTATGGAGTTTGGCTCTCTGTGCTGTACAGTAGGTTCCGGATGTTTCTCTGTTTTATATATAGTAGTGTGTATCTGTTAATGCCAAGTTCCAAGTCTATCCCCACCCCCACTTGTGTTTCTTAGCTGCAGATTATTCTGCATTTTACCTAAAATCGCAGAGATCAATCTACACTGGAGAAGACAACCCTTTCTCAGTTCTTTTGACTGGTACCTAGTGCTCCATCAAGTGAATGTCACTTACTTTATTCTGTTCGTCCCTGTTAAGGCCATTAGAACTATTTCTGGTGTTTTGCTGTTAAAAACAGAAGTACTGTATTTTTGGCCTTATGCTGTAAAATGTTATGAAAATGTAAGATGGTGTTAGTACTGATGTGTGCCCTTTTAATTAAAAACAAAAAACACAACTCCTGGGCAGCAGCACCAGAGCAAGTGAGAGAGGCTCTGCCCTCCACTCTCTCAGTTCTGTGACGAGTTAAGCCAGGACTTAAGTAGGCGTCATACTCAGTAAGCGTTCTGGGGAGGCTGAGTTCAGCAAAATTCATCGTCTCGACAAACAGGTACCCAGTGCCTCCCTCGTGTCGGGAGCAGCAGAGAGCCCCCAGGGTAGACCCCTCCAGTTCTTGAGCTTTTCTTGCTGCATCATCAGATTGGTGAGGATTGTCTACTCTAATAAAACATCGTTGCTTGGGAGTCAAGCATCTGGACACAGTTGGGATGAAAGAGATGAGGCTTATGAATGAATGAAGGACACCATGCCCTTGCACTCAGTTGCTCGGTCGTGTCCGACTCTGCAACCCAGTGGACTTTAGCCCGCCAGGCTCCTCTCTCCATGGGATTCTTTAGGCAAGAATACTGGAGTGGGCTGCCATTTCCTTCTCCGGAGGATCTTCCCAACCCAAGGGTCGAACCTGGCTCTCCTGCATTGCAGGCAGATTCTTTACCCACTGAGCCACCTGGGAAGTTCATGTGTCTCTGACATTAAAGTGAAAGTCACTCAGTCATGTCTGACTCTTTGCGGCCCCAGAGACTAGACAGTCCGTGGAATTCTCCAGGCCAGAATACTGGAATGAGTAGTCTTTCCCTTCTCCAGGGGATCGTCCCAACCCAGGGATTGAACCGAGGTCTCCGCATTGCAGGTGGATTCTTTTCCAGCTGAGCCACAAGGGAAGCTTAAGAATCCTGGAGTGGGTAGCCTATCCCTTCTCCAGTGGACCTTCCCAACCCAGCAATCGAACTGGGGTCTCCTGCTTTGCAGGCAGATTCTTTACCAACTGAGTTATCAGGGAAGCCATCTCTGACATAAATGCTACCAATGTTTTCTTAGTCAGTCTCCTAAGGCAGTAGAAATAAAGACAAAACAAATGGGACTAATTAAACTTACAGGCTTCTGCACAGCAAAGGAAACCATAGACAAAATGAAAAGACAGCCCACAGAGTGAAAGAAAGTATTTGCAAATGATACAGCTGACAGTGGCTTAATTTCCAAAATATACAAATAGCTCATACATAATTCAACAACAAAAACTAAAGGACTCGATTGAAAAATGGTCAGAAGACTTAAGTAGACATTTCTCCAAAGAAGACATACTGATGGCCAATAGGCACAATGAAAAGATGCTCAGCATTGCTAATTATTAGAGAAAAGCAAGTCAAAATTACAACTAGGTACCAACTCAAACTGGTCAGAATAGCCATCATCAAAAAGTCTACAGATGACAAATGCTGGAGAGGGTGTGGAGAAAAAGGAACCCTCCTACTCTGCAGGTGGGAATGTAAGTTTGTGTAGCCACTATGGAGAACACTGTGGAGGTTCCTTAAAAACTAAAAACAGAGCTACCATATGACCCAGCAATCCCACTCGCAGGCATGTATCTGGAGAAAATACTTTGAAAAGATAGATGTACCCCAGTGTTCATTTCAGCACTGTTTACAATAGCCAAGACATGGAAACAACCTAACTGTTCATCACCAGGTGAAGGGATAAAGAAAACATAGTACAGATACACAGTGGAGTACTACTCAGCCATGAAAAAGAACCAAAGAAGGCCATTTGCAGCAGTGTGAGTGGACCTGGGGGTTATCTATATAAACCAATAAAACACTAAATAAAAGAATTCAGAAAGAGATAGACAAATACCGTATGACATCACCTACATGTGGAGTCTAAAGTATGGCACAGATGAACCTATCTGTGAAGTAGAAGCGGACTCAGAGAACAGACTTGTGGTGCCAAAGGGGAAGGGGGCGGGGGCGGGGTGGACTGGGAGCTTGAGGTTAGTGAGTACAAACTATTCTGTATAGAATGGATAAACAGCAAGGCCCACTGGACAGCACAGGGAATGTATCCAAATCCTGGGGTAAACTAGAATGGGAAAGAATGTGAAGGAGAATGCGTATAACGTGGGCCTCCCAGATGGTGCGAGTGGTAAAGAACCTGCCGGCCAGGGCAGGAGACATCAGAGATGTGGGTTCAGTCCCTGGGTCAGGAAGATCCCCTGGAGGAAGGCTTGGCACTTCAGTCCAGTCTTGCCTGGAGAATTCCATGGACTCAGGAGGCTGGCGGGCTGCAGTCCCTAGGGTCGCAAAGAGCCACTGAAGCGACTTCACACACACGTGTATAACGGAGTTACTTTGCTGTACAGCACAAATTAGCACAAGATTTTAAATCACGTACACTTTGGTAAATAAACTGCGTGCGATTCACTAGTCTAAATGCTTACAAATACGTGTTAAGTCATTGAATCCGCGTAACGACTCTATGAAGTCAGTACTGTCGTGAGCAGTTTTCAGAAGGGAGCAGACACAGGCAGGATTTGGGCTTTGACTTGGTTCCAAGCAGTCTAGGTTCAAAATCATGGACTTTTTTTTTTTAATTTTGCATATTTTAATTCCAGAACTAAAACCCATAGTACACAACATTTAAACCCTCCTGCTGTCTCTGGCTTCTCACTTGAGGAGCCCCAGGCCCACTCCACCACACCTACCCCAGGACCAAGCTGGGCCTGGGCATTGATGAAGATGAAGCAGCGTGTGTTTTCGTAAATGTGCCTCTTTGCTGCTGAGCTTTTGAACCGTAAGCCTGATTCTGTTGCTCTTCGGGTAAACGCTAGCAACCAACACAGCCTTTTGAGGCCCCTGAGCCTCTCGGGCTCCATTTGGCTCCTACTTCCTCTCACTCCCAGTGGTTCAGCCGTAACAGCGCCTCCTGTGTGACAGTCACGCCTCTCCCTTTCAGGCCTCTGTATAAGCCATCCGCCCTGCCTTGATGCCTCCTAGGAGCATGTGTGCCACTGTTTTCTCATCGGTCCGGTCTTTCGGAGCTGTTCTGGGCAGCTTTCTCTTACTCCTGCCTAGTCTGGACTAGGGAGCCTACCTGCGCGGTGACTGTCCCTGTAGGTTTCCTCTTTACTGGCCCGCGTCTCACTGCATGTGACTGAGTGCCCGTGGGTCAGCTCCCTGAGGGCCATCCTGGGCATGTCCTGCTCACTGAACATCTCCAGAACTCAGAACGGTGGCTGACTCGCAGTGAAGACGTGCTGGATGGAAGGGGAGGCTGGGAGAGACGAGGGGTTAATGTTTTGTTCAGAGTCACACAGCGAGTAGATGAAGAAGCCGGTGTTTGAACCTGGGTCCTTCCGATACCAGAAAATGTCCTATGAACCACACTGTGATAGTGCAGTGTTGGGGTTTGGTTGTTCACATTTTACCTTTGGATCCCTGGGTCTCTTCGAGTTGTGTTAACTCTGTGGGAAGGCTGGCCTTGCGGAGGTCCTCTGTACTCACTGTCTTCGATGCAGTTCTTAGCCATGTTTCCAGGTGCTTTCTGCATGAATACTTGTGCTTTTAGACTCTTTGTCAGGAGCCAGGAATCTCCATCCGAACCAAGAGCTTGGCTCATTGTGTTTTGAAGGAATAGCCCCCTTCCCTAATGCATATTTTATAGAGCCCTGGAATCGTCTTTGGAATTATCATCCCTGGAGGGGTGGTGCTTGCCTCTGTTCATGGGAACAGTCAGTGCTATTATGTTACACCAGTTTCCTCCTCTCCTGGAAGGTAAAGCTTTCCTGTGAAACCTTCCCTAAGTGGAGAAACAATTTTACCCTACCTTAGGGGATGCACCTTGCTAAGGGATGCACAGTAAATCCGGATAAAGCAGAGATGGTTCCACGCTGCGGCGGCTTGGTGCTGAGATGCTGAGCGTGGTTCCTGGGGAGGGAGTGTGGCGGGGCCCCTGTCTGCCTGGGGTGCTCGCTGCAAAACAAATGCTGAATGCTCCTTTTGCTTTTTGCCTCTTTTTTTTCCTGTAAGCATGAAAATCCTCTTTGGATTTCTTTAGGTTAGCGAAAATAGGTGCTCATGTCGGCCTTTTGGGAAAAAGCAAGTGGTGTAAACTGAACTGTAGAAAAACGGGGGATACCGTAACACAAGGAGGAATGGGTGCAGAGCGGGGGTATTTTATCCAGTCGTGATTCAAAATTTGTGTCTAACATTGGAATCTATTTGTGACAGTTCCTTCTTTGCTCTATCCGTGTGTGTTAGTCGCTTCAGTCATGTCTGACTCTCTGCAACCCCGTGGACTGTAGCCCACCAGCTCCTCTGTCCATGGGATTTCTCAGACGAGAACACAGGAGTGGGTTGCTATTTGCTTCTGCAGGGGATCTTCCCCACCCAGGGATCAAACCCAGGTCTCCTGCATTGGAGGCAGATTCGTTACTCTCTGAGCCACCAGGGAAGCCTCTTCTATCTATAGTGGAATTGAATCAAAGCATTATCCCTAGTGATGGAGAAATAAAATTATATAAGAAACTTACATAATCACAAAAAGATTTGCACTTGAAGTATTCATGATGATTCGTATTATTTTGTGCAAAGTCACAGATAATGTGGTTCTTACAGTTCCTGCCTGGTTTTGTTAGGTAGTGGGTCTAAAGTTGTTCTTCTGCCTGGTACTTTCCCCCTTCTTCCTTTCTTAGACATGTGTATGCGTATAGCAGGGTGCTAATTTCCAGGTAAATTTCAACCTGTGATTTACTTACCTGCAGGGACAAAAGGTTTAGGTTTATCAGCCAGTCAGCTTTCCTGTCTTAAACCCTAGGCATGTGGTATCCTGCCAGTCCTCTGAAACATGTTACATCCTGCTTGGTATTAGCACATTATGTAAATACATAATCGGCATTTGTAAATTATTTGAGGATGTAAGTAAATATAGAAAAGGACTTTGAAATCTGATTTGTAATTATCTTTTGATCTCAGCTTTCCAGGATTCTGTGTAATTAAAATTTAACAATGCAAATGTATCATGTGCAGTGTTACGATTAAACATAAGTCCCAGGTGAACAGGGACTTGTTCACCACTGTGTCTCCAAAGCCTGGAACTGTGCCTGTACACTCAGTTGATATTCCATTCTTTAATGATTAAATCTGCATTTACAGTGAAGACCAGAAGAATTATAAAGTTGAGCTTTATACCTAGATAATGGCATCCTTTTGACAATCTCAAATTCTTTTAGTTCTGTAAATCAGGTGCTGCAGTACAAGGGTGCAAAGATATGATTCAGATCCTCATTCATTTTATTTATTCAACAAATACTTATTGACTCCAGCTACTTTGCACCAAGGCGCTGCGCTAGGAGCAGAGAATGCAGGAGTGAACAGTCGTGGCTCCTGCCCTCCTGTCCTCTTGGGTTGGGAAGCAGGAAGTGGGAGGAGTGGAGGCAAGCTGGAACCTTGGATGCGAGAGTTGTAAAGCAGTCGGTGTAGTTGTTTGGCTGGCGGAGTGTTTTCATCTGTCGCTTTCTTTTTTTTCTGTTGCCATTCTCCATAGTGTCACAGGAATCTCTACTCATCTGGTCCCTGTCAAGATCTGAGTTGTTGACCTTTGGCTTAGAATGTGATGGGAAGACTTGACATGCAGATAATGAGATCACAATAGGAAAATTGCCGTAATAGTCCCCTGTGCCACCTGCAAGGAGACTTAGGACAAACAGTGCCTTGTTGAGGAGGTGAAGAGTTGGCGCCGGGGCGTGGTGAGAAGGGGCTGGATGCAGGGTTGAGAGCCAGGGTCGGTGTGTGTGTGACCTCCCTTCCTGGGCCTCCGACTGCTGATGGGTAGAAGAGGGAGGGGTGTCAAGGCTCTGCTCCCTGTGAGCTCTCAGCATCAGCATCCTGCCTTTTCTCTTCTGCATCTTGGACTTCTTTGAAAGACTGTGTTTCAACAGTGAGTTCCTTGGTAAAAAATTTGAAAATTTCTGGACTAGGTGATCGCCCCAATTTTTCTAGGCCTGACATCCAGTGAATATTAAATATTCCACATGTGTTCACTGCTAATATGCTAGCTGCCCTGCCCCTCCACCCCAGAAAAGCTGCAGTGACTTCTTACCACGTCAAAATACCTTTTTTTTTCCTACAAAAGGTCATTTGATTGAGGTGAAGGTCACTCAGCGGGTCAACGATGATTTGAGTTCAAAACCCAGGAGTTTTAGTTCTTTATAATCTACTTTTTTCCCCTCCACGGTGGCTCCATATGGCAAACCTTAAATGCATCTTTGTGCTTGTTGCTCAGTCGTGTCCAGCTCTTTGTGACCCCACGGACTGTGGGAGCCCAGACTCCAGGAGCCTGCCAGGCTCCTCCGTCCACGGGATTCTCCAGGCAAGAGTACTGGAGTGGGTGCCATTTCCTCCTAAAAAGCTTTTTTTAAATGCCTCCTGAAGGCCTCTGGAGAGCCACAGCTTTGCTGTTTTAACGTGCGTGTTTACTTTTCCTCCAGGCTGTTCTCACTATCTGAATATTTATGTAAGAATCTGACAGACTCCTTTGAGAGTATCTCTCCTTGCATATTGTTTGTTCCATCTTTCTCTGCGTTTCCTTTGTTCGTGATTGTTGTTTTTGCTCAGTCGCCTCCATCCCTTTGCGACTCCACGGCTGCAGCGTGCCAGGCGCCCCTGTCCTTCCCTGTGGTAGGATCCAATTATTGTGAAAATAAGTGGATCTCAGTGAGCAGCAGGAACTGTTTTCACAAACCTCTTGCCAGAAAGCAGGCCCAAGGGCAGGGAACCGCCCCGGGAGGAGAAAGACGACAGAAGAAAGCCTGGGTGAGCGCCGTGTCAGCGCTCCCTCACTCAGACTCTCCGGGTTACTCCAGCCCTGGAGTCTCCTCTTCTGTACAGTGAAGCTTGTGGTTCCCCCTGCAGAGGGCAGTTGTGAGGATTAAAATATGTAAATGGCTTAATCTGTTGCTTGGCCTGCAGTCAGGCCCTCCATAGCTAGATTCCCTCTCTTCTTTCCCTTTTTTCCTGTGCCTTTTCTCTTCTCTTCAGGGATCATCCTTCCTTCCTCCACCCCCTCTTTCGCACAAATGTTTATTAAACGCCTACTGATGTGTGCCAGGCATTGGTCTTAGTGCTGGGGACACAGCAGTGAGTGAAACATCGGAACGTGCGTTCCAATATCCCCTCCTCACTGCAATGCACTTAGCATCAGGGACTAGAATACAGAATATATAAAGAAGTCTTACAACTCAATCGTAAAAACGCAACCCAACTGAAAAATGGGCCAAAGATTTGAATAACTATTTCTCCTGAAATACGGAGGGCCAACAAACACATGAAAAGATCCTCAACATTCTGAGTCACCAGGGAACTGGAATCAAAACCACAGTGAGAAAACCCAGCACACCCAGCAGGATGCCTGGAATCTGGAAGAGAGAGGAATGGTTGGCAGCGATGTGGAGAAATGGGAGCCCTCATACATGCCTTGTTCATGGGGTTATAAATGGTGCGGCCCATTTGGAAAGCAATCTGGCAGTTCCTCAGAGTGCTGGACATGGGTTCCATAGGACCCAGCAGTTCTGCTTCTAGATGGCTGCCCAAGATGACTGAAAACGTGTGTCCACGTAGCAATCGGTACCTGAACGCTCATAGCAGGGTTTGTTACGGCAGCCAAAAGGTGGGAGCAACCCAAGTGTCCCCCAACTGACAGTGGATAAGATGTCCCTCAACTGAAAATGGATATCCGTCAACTAAAATGATTGTTGTTGTTCAGGCCCTAAGTCGTGTCCACCTCTGCAACCCCATGGACTGCAGCACGCCAGGCCTCCCTGTCCTTCACCGTCTTCCAGAGTTTGCTCCAACTCATGTCCACTGAACTGGTGATGCCCTCCAGCCATCTCATCCTCTGCTGCCCCCTTCTCCTCCTGCCTTCAATCTTTCTAAGCCTCAAGGTCCTTTCCAATGAGATTATTGTGCAATAAAAAGGAGTGAAGTACTGATACATGCTACAGCATAGATGAACCTTGAAAACATTATGTCAAGTGAAAGAAGCCAGTTACAGAAGAACATATATTGAATGATCTTGTTTATATTAAAATGTTCAAAAGAGGCAAATCTATAGGCAGTAGACCAGTGCTTGCCTAGGGCTTGTGGGGGGGTGGTGGGCGGGCAGGAGGCGGGTGCTGGAGAGTGACAGCAGACAGTGTGGGTTTCTTTGGGGAGGGTGGAGACATTCTAGAATTGCGGTGATGGTGGCGGAATTCTAGAGACACTGGAGACCATTGACTGGTGCTCTTTGAGCGGGTGCGCCTTGTACATTGTGTCCCAGTACAGCTGTTACACAGTGTCATTCACCCCGCTCTCTCCTGACTCCCACCGCTCTGCGCGTTCTTCCTCCTGAGCCTGGGATTATGCCCTGGCTCCCAGACAGAGCAGGACGAGGCACCTCCCTCCGTGGGCCGCCTCGCTGCCACCCCACATTTCTCCTTCCTTCCCCGCCAAGACTGCCGAAAGTTAGAAGATAGGTAATTTAGAAATTGTAAATCGTAGAAGAGTCAGAAATGAACGGATAAGTAGGAAGAAGAAATATTTTGGACATTTAACCTCACCGCCCAGAGATAATCATTATTCACATCTTGTATAATTTTAGCATTCATTTAAAAAGTTGATACCTTCTGTTTTTATTTTCACAGAGTGCTGTTATAAGGAAAAGCTTATGTTAAGTTACTCTACTAAAACTGTTGTTGTTTAGTTGCTGAGTTGTGTCCAACTCTTTTGTGACCCCATGGACTGCAGCCTGCAAGGCTCCTCTGTCCAAGGGATATCGCAGGCAGGAATACTGGAGTGGGCTGCCATTTCCTGCTCCAGGGAATATTCCCAACCCAGAGATTGAACCCACGTCTCCTGCCTTGGCAGGCAGATTCTTTACCACTGAGCCACCTGGGAAGTCCAAAGTTAGCGTATAACAGATCAAAGTTACCTATACTAAGAACATTGTAATTTTTAAAAAAATAAAAATACCTGAATCTTCTGTAATAGTTAAGTATGGTAGGTTTTTATGCATGGCTTTTTTTTTTAACTTTTCAGAATTGTCTAAATCAAATTTGGGGTCAGGAAAACCTAATGCTTCGGGAGGTTTATTAGCGTGTGGATGGAACACATAGTCTCGTTGCGTTTTAGGCCACTCTTGTTATGTGGCTTTTGCTTAAGCCGCAGCCTGATAATCACAAGAGGATTTCAGTCTTAAATATTTTAGAGTGCGTTAAAGCCCCATGCCTTGTGAAATAAGAATTTCGTGGATTCCCTTCAGCCTCTGTGGACTGTTCAGAATGTTTGGCTGACGCTGGTTATGAATTAGGGTGTCTGCTGGTAAGGTAGATTCCCAGCGTGAGAAAGCCCATTGAGCTAATTTCACTCATCTTTTCTCCCTTTTGCCCGTGTGCAGAATTAGACTGGCTCAGCAACCCAAGCTTCTGTGTTGGAACCATAACATCTCTGAGCCAACAAGCTGAAGAGGCCACCACCGCCGCTCTTTCTGAAGGGTCACCAGTGACAAGGTGGGTTCTGCTTGTTTAATGATTGTGCTTGTCCCTGTGTTACTTGTGGCCGAGCTGGGTCCTCTTCACTGCGCAGGTTTCTCCAGTTGCGGAGGGCGGGAGCCCCTCTTGTTGACGGTGCCGGCTGCTCGCGGCAGCAGCTTCGAGGGCTGTGGGGCAGCGGCTGCGGGCCCGTGGGCTCGGGGCTTGTGGCGCGCAGGCTTAGCTGCTCCTTGGCAGTGGGATCTTCGCTGACGGACCAGCGATCGAACCCATGTCTCCTGCATTGGCGGGCAGACTCTTCACCGTTGAGCCTCCAGGGAAGCCCCGGTCGTTTTTTGACGGGCAGATTTTTAGTCTTTGTCAGCGTACCGTCCGTAGCTTAGCTTCAGTAGTGACCCTTAGAAAACCTTGTTATGAAAGAGTTAAGGGAAAGTTCTTTCTTTTACCAAATGTAATGAGGTGATCTGTGACTGGTTTCCCTAACCTCACTCTTTACGGATCACCCTTTTTTCCCCCCTTTGCATTGCAGTGGCAAGTACATGACACAGTTACTGCCAATAATTAGGCCACGAGGGAAATGGCATCATTGTGATTCTTAAGTGACTTTATCGACCTCATTAGTAACCTTTAGAATATTGTAATTCAGATATTTGTTTAGTTGCATAAAGGTAGAAGTTGCGTGCAAAAATAGGAGGTTTTGTAACAACATAGGATAAAAATCTCATGAAAACTTAAGGGAAAGCAAAGTGGCACACATTCCTACCCAGCTTTGAAAGAATTTTGTTATAGATCACTGGATTGAGAAATGAGCTCTCTCACAAATAGAGGCCCAATGGTCTCATTAATACGATGCACCCTAACAGGGCGGGAAGCCGTTAGAAACGGAGACTCGTTCATGCTGGGAGGGAGTAATGAGAAAGAGCTCGTTCTGACTTTCAGAAACAAGGACCAGCATTACACCCCTTTTTTTTTTCTTTTTTCTTTTCGGCATTAAAGACATCCTGGCATAATATATAGGACTGAAAATAAACCTTTTATAGATTTTTAAAATACTGTATTTGATAACTGGTAGATTAATTTAAAGAATATATAGCTGTGAAAATATAGGTTTAGAAGCTGTAAAGATTAGAATCTCTTCAGCCAATGTTATTTTTAGGTCCAACTCTTAAATCTTGAAGGTAAATTTATAAGCCAACTTTTAAATCTCCAAGGTAAGTATAAGCCAGGAAGGTACTGTATAATGTATGAGCAAATAGTAAGCCTGTGTGGATGTTTATAGAGAATTGCCTTTTGCATGTTTGTTTACTTGCATACCTATTTGCATATTATTTGCCTAATTCTGTTTTGAAAATAATTCTAATGCTGACCTTCCCAAACAGGAGTCCTCTGAAATCAGAGCCTTCAGATGAGAGTGACGCTAACAGAAAGCCCAGAGAAACAAGCAGAAAAAAGAAGAGAGAGAAAAAGAAGAAAAGGAAGCGTCAGCACCACGAGAGAACCAAGAGGACGCGCACACGGTCAGGTCGTGGGGCGTCCGAGTCAGACACTGATTCTGAAGAGGACGAACCTTCCAGAAGCATCAGGCACAGTAAAAAGGAACCAGAGAAGCCGAAGTAGGTTTTCTGCTCTCAAATGTCGGTGGGTTTCAGCTCGTGAATTTTTTTCCCTTCACTGTTGCCGCAAGTGAGACATTTGAACAGTGCGTCAGCCGCTCAAAATGGAGGGAATGCATATCTCAGTAAAGCTGGGGAAAAACCAGAAAGAGCTGCTTCACTAGGTCAGCGAAAGAAAAGAAAAGAAAGAAAAAAGAAAAGTTTCATTAAAAAATAGGGCCGTGATTTTATTTGAGAAATGTTATCTGGGCTAAGCAATGATTGTGTCAAAATCTGATTCAGACAAAAAGCCTGCAGGATTTTTAAAAGATGACAAACAGGCCTCACAGTGGGCATATGGGCCAGTTGACGGCTTCGTTTTACACTTTTATAAAGAGTAAGAAACCTATCTTAGCTTTCTCTTTCTTGACACATCTTTCTTTCAGTCACTCGCATCAAAACTTGCGTCTGTGGGCACAGAGAACAGACTTGTGGGTGCGAAGCGGGCGGTGAGGGCAGGGATGGGTGAGCAGGGAGGGTCAGCAGATGGAAGCTGCCGTGTGTGGGGTGGACGGGCAGTGAGGCCCTCCGGCACCGCACAGGGAACTGTTCAATATCCTGAGACAGACCGTCATGGAAAGGAGTGCAAAAAACGAAAACCCTGGGTGTGTGCCAGACACCGTCTCTGTCTGCCCGGTTAAGGCTGGTAGAGCCCTGAAAAGAATCATGGCTTTTGTCCTCCTCTCACCTTTGTCTAGACCGCTGTGCTGAAGGTGTGAGTGGCCCCTGACCGCAGCACTCCCTCCCCTCGGGGCCGTTCTCTTCCCTGCCCTCCTCCCTGCCGTCTCCCCTGAGCACGGTGTGCGGGGCTCGCTGCAGGTCGGCCCGTGACAGCGTTTCCTCTCTGCTTAGTCTGACGTCCCCCCGCGTGAGGGGCACTGTCTCCACACAAGAGGCAGGCGGTTTGTGGTGAAACAACTTGAATTATTCCTCATCTGCCTTGTTTTATCTTGTCTTTGTTCGTGTGTCCAGATGAGAGAATTTTAAGTCCTCCCCATGGCACACTTAACACATTTGGTGCTGGTAAGGTTTTCGCAGCTCTCCAGGGATTATCTGTCCTTGCTGTGCGCTTAAAGCCCCCACGATGTCAGTGAGAGCTCTGGTTGGAGCGAGTCCGGAATCTGGCCTGTGGTTTCCGTCAGGGACGCAAACAGCGTGCCTCCCAGGGTCCTCTGTCGTCAGACCCACGTGGAAGAAGGCTGCAGGCCTCTGGGGCTCAGAGGGTCCGCATTTATTGTAGCCCACTTTGTGTCCCACGTGCTGCACCTGTAGCCCTAGAGGAGGAAGAAATAAAGGAGTCCAGCCACAAGGTTCCAAATTGGGCTGGATTTCTGGGGGCAGGAGGGCTTCCCTGGGGGCTCAGTGGTCAAGAATCTGCCTGCAATGCAGGAGGAGCAGGTTTGGTCCCTGGTTGGGAAGATCCCTTGGAGGAAGGAACGGCAACCCACTCCAGGATTCTTGCCTGGAGAATCCCATGGACAGAGGAGCCTGGAGGGCTGTAGTCCATGGGGTCGCAGAGAGTCGGACATGACTGAGTGACTAAACAACCACAGCAGCACGTGGGCAGAAACCACTCCCGCCTGGCTTGCCGTCGGGTCCCCCGGCAGCTGGCGCAGGGTCTGATGCGCAGGAAAGACTCCAGTACGTTTCTGTTAGTGTGAGTGATGAGTGAATGCATCACTGATGTTCTTGCTTTTTAGTACGTCTTCAAAGCAAAATACTTTAGTTGCTGTGTGTTCCAAACACTCATCTTTACTGCCTTTTTTTTCTTTATATGACCGAGGAAAATGAGTTTTAAAGGATTTCCTGAAACGGTACGGAAGCAACCATAAGAAATTTGAAAGATATTTATTTTCAGTCTGTGCTTAACCACATCAGAAGTGATCTTTACAGCCTCTTGGCAGCTATATGATCCAGACAGCGATTTTAAGCCTTGGTATTTTGTAGAGCGTCCCCGTGAAGGTCAGAGTGGGCTGCTCTTGTCTCTTCCTTCCTTACTCGCTGGTGCAGCCTCTTCCTGGGAAGGCGACCAGGAAGCGGTGCTTGTTTCCATGTAGACAAGGGGCTAAGATGTTAGTGAGTCATGAGTGTCTTCCCGTGATGTCAGGAAAGTGGCTTGGGGTGGTTGGGGGGCCTGTGTCCTGTGTGGGACTCTGATTTCAGGGTGATCAGGGACAGCCTCCCCACAGCTTCTGATGACCTCTGTTTCCTAGGCTGAGCTCTTCTTCACCTCCAGGTGGTGGCACTTCCTTCCGGGTACACAGCCCAGACCGCATCCTGCTTCCTGACTGTGGGACCCAGTAGGGGAGGCGTGAAGGGCTCGCTGCTCGCTGAGTGTGGTCTGCAGCCGCCCTTCCCACCCCCAGCTGGCTTTCCATCTCTTTCCGGAATGCATCGATCTCTTTCTATCCCTTTTGCTGCTGCTTTCAGTTTTTGTCATCAGAAAACCCTCCACAGTTGTTCTGGAGGGGTGTGAGTTAAGACTCACCATGTATTTTAACACGAGATGCATCATCCTGCAAATATTTATTGAGTAGCTACTTTGCATCCCTGGAATACCATGCCCTTGCATTCCCAGCCAGGAATGGTTTAGAAGCCTGGAGAATCTTGATTTCTATCTGGGCAGAGCCAACAAGCAAAGAGGGAGCAACACTTAATGGCTGTCGTGACTCCTGTGGCAGCCTCTTGTGTCAGCAGCATTATGAATGATTTTCTTTGATGTTAGATGCCAGAAAAACCTTTCCCCTCCTCTTATTTGACTCCTAGGGAACTAGTTCTTTGTGTCTGGGCTGAAAGTCTGCCACATCACAAATTGGTTCAAAGTGATAAATAAGGGTCTTGTCTTACAGTGGACCCTCTGCCCTTTAGGTCAGGGTCCGTGCGTATGGGCAGAACACCCTGCACAGAGCCCAGACTGTAAAAAGGAGACTGAGACCACGTCTAAGCGGCACCAGAGACTGAAGCATTCAGAACTGTGGCTTTGTTTTGTTGTTAAGTTTTGAGTTGAAATAAATTATCTGAGCACTTTCAGATAAATTAGGCAAAGTAAGGGCAGCCTTATTTTCCCTCCTTCATGTCTGTCTTTCTTTCTTTTTCTTTCTTCCTTCCTTTCAAGAAAAAACCTTGTGTGTAAATACGTTTGAAAGTCAAGTTATAATCATTTAAATGAATTATTATTGTTATTTTTTAAAGACACCTATATCTCTCACATTTGTTTTTGGGATAAGTTGACTTCTCTTCTTGGTAAAGTGGCACTGAAGACAGCCTTCGCTTTATGCTTTAGCCCATTGTCCAGAGCAGGAGCCCTGGCGCCGTCTTTATGGCGTGTGCACGTTGTGTGGAGGTGCACGAGGCCGTATGGGCTCTGACGCGTTTCACTTTCATGTTTCTGAGACGTGAGCTGTGTAACTGGGGGTTTCTAAGCGCCTCTCCCTTTTTCTTCACACCCCTCTGTCCCACAGGCAAGGAAATGATGGCGCCGCTGATGCCGGACGTCGCTGTGTCTGGCTTGAGGACATCCAGGCTCTGACGGGAGAAACCTTCCGGACGGATAAGAAACCGGACCCTGCCAACTGGGAGTATAAGTCTCTTTACCGAGGAGACATTGCGAGGTGTGTGTCACGAGGTGTTTCTCTGGTCGCTGCTGGGGGGAGGGGACTGCTCTCTCCTCCAAGCTCTCGGCACCGTCTCTGTCTCTGTGTCCCCCCGGCCGCCCCATTGACTCTGTTGAGCTTTATCCATCGCTCAGTTGTTCAGGCATACACAGTAGAAGGTGAGTAATCTCACACTGTAAAATAAAAGTTTAAACCTGGAGATCAAGATCCAGGTTGGGTTAATCTTACTCAGCCATGGCGCTTGGCATAGTGTGTGGCACGGTAGGTGTTCAATGAATATTTGTAGATTGAATGAGTCTAAAAATACTTGAACTGATTGTGACTATCCATAAACCATTTGGTTTAATCTATATGCGTATCTTAAAAGTTACAAAAGCCTTTTATTTATCCAAACCCCACCCCACGCATGCCATTTTAAAAAAATGACATTAAATGATAATAACTTTTTCAAAATGTTTCCAGCATATGTCACTGGATAATCATAAAAACAGGTGATGGTATTTGCTTCAGTAATGAGTTTAAGTGTTTTTCTCTATCGTATATTAATGCATATATGTGGAATCAAGAAAAAATAGTATAGATGATCTTATTTGCAAAGCAGAAACAGAGAGACAGACTTAGAGACACCACAGGGACGGGGTGCGTGGGGAGGGACCGGGAGGCTGGACTGACGCTAAACACTGGTGGTACGGAGTCTAAAGCAGACAGCTGCTGAGAGCCTGTGTCAAGGGCAGAGAACCCTCCGCAGCGCGCTCTGGCAACCTGAAGGGGGGAGGAGATCAGACAAGGACGAGGCGTCTGTACAGGGATGGCTGGTTCACTCTGTGCACAGAAACCAACACAGCGTGGTAAAGCAACTACACTCCGGTAAAAAGGAGCTCTTTTAAAAAAGAGACGCTTCTCTCCCCTAATCTGTCAATCAAAAATAGTTGAATCCTCAATAAACTCTTCAGACGCTTAGTACTTTGTAGGACATAGTGAACAATAATACACAGTCTCTTGCTCCGAAACAGCTAGTAGGTAATGAACACTGAAGGTAGAGAATCATGGAATATACGGCCAAGAGGGGGCCTTGGAGTTGCTGATCATTCTTCAGGGGCTGATTACCTTTTAAAGTAAATTTTCGCTCCCATCCCTTCGGCTCCCCTCCACCTTTTAATTAGGGTGTCACTCAGCGTGACGTTGTAGCTCACCACATAAGCAACTCCAGTTATAATTCCCTTCATGATGAGCTAAATCAATTATTTTTTTGTGCATGTTTGTCTATGCATACTGTCTGCTGAAACCTCATGGCAGGGGGTTAATGACGCTCATATTGACTGTGTATCTGTGTATTTTGGAGTGATATTAATGCTCCCTGAAGTGCTCTGTGGTCTCTGATGCCGCAGATGTGGGGCAGACCCTGCACACGCCGGCAGGCATGGAGCGGGCAGACCCCGCACACGCCGGCAGGCATGGGGCGGGCAGACCCTGCACACGCCGGCAGGCATGGGGCGGGCAGACCCTGCACACGCCGGCAGGCATGGAGCGGGCAGCGCCTGCTTGTGCTTTTCTCCTGCTGGAGTCAGCCTGCTGACTCACAGCTGCTCCTGAGGAGGGTGCTCTGGGCTTAACCAGCCAGGGAGAGGAATCTCAGGGATGAAGTACCGTCGGAAGGTCACCCAGCCAGGAAGTTAGAGAGTTGGGGTTTACACCCACACTTCTCTGATGCTCTTCTACCATCCCCAAAGAAGAGACAGGTTCAGTGGTAGGACATTTTCTAGGTTGGAAAACAGAAGATGCTGGTTCTCCTTCTGACTTTGCCATTGACTGGTACCATAATCGCAGGAAAGTCACTTAACCCAGGGTCCCCAGCCCCCGGGTCGATGACTGGTACCCTGTTGGGAACCCCACCACACAGCCGGAGGTGGGGGGCGAGTGAGCACAGCTTCATCTGTTGCTCCTCAGTGCTGAGCCATCCCTCCCATCGATGGAAAAAAAGTCTTTCTGGAGACTGGTCCCTGGTGCCAAAAAGGGGACCACTGACTTAACCTTTCTGAGCCCCTGTGTCTTCATTTGTAAACTGGAAATTGTAATTCCTACTGTGCCTCACACTCAGATAGCAGAAATGTTTGATATGGAATTAGAAATTGGTGTGCAAAGATGAAGGCTTACTATCTAGTACTAGATTTAAAAAAAGGAGCAATATTAACAGAGAGTGGCTCTTGAACCTCTGCTGGTGAATGGCCCAGAGCTGAGGAAGAAGTGATTAGAGACACTTTATTCATCTAAACTACAAAGAGACTACTCCAAAGGGTGTAGGGCATTGGTGAGATTTCCTAGTAATTTGCTAAAGCTCAAGTCAGGTAAGTCTTGCCCAGATTAATGGCTATACAACTGTTAGTATCCCGATCTGGGAAGGTGGTGGTCCCGTGGCATGCTGAGCTGGTCAGGACGGTAGGAGTATGGTGTCAGGTCCTGAATTTTCACACTTGTTAAGAGAGATACTGACAAACCATGAGCATTGACAAGACAGTGAGCAGACACTTGACTAACACCATCACGTGAGGACCAGGTGAGGGCTGGTGGGTCCAGCCTGTGTCAGGGGCACGGTCATCGTCTTGTAGGCTTCGCTGCACTTGGGAGGGTGGGCTGGCAGTGTCCTGTGTAGCTTGGCAAGCGGCACCAGGACTGGTGAGTGGAAGTTTGGTGCAGCATAAAAGCAGATCTAAGAGTGTGAGCATCCCAGCAATGGCGTGCAGAGTGTGGGAGCGCTGTGGTAAACGGGTCAGGTTACCTTCGGAAAGTTCCCTAGGACTGATACACTTTCAGTGAAGTTCAGCTATTTTTTTTTTTTGCCATTTGTGGAAGAGTCTATTGTTTCTTTGGCTATCCACCAGCTGAAATAGTTGGCTCTTGTTTAGGGGCCAAGTTGTATGAAATAATAATAATTTAAACTCATCTAGTCCTTACTGTACGGGTTAGCCCTTTACATAGATAAACTTTTTTGATCACCCTAGCAATTCTGCAACATAAGTTACTGTTACAGTCCCTGTTTGCAGATGAGGAAACTGAGGCACAGTTTGTTTGCTTTTTAAAACTTGATTATGGTCACCCAGCTTAGTGAACGAAGGAGCTGGAATTTGGACCAAGGCAGTCAAGACTCTGAGAAGGCCTGTGTGATTTGAATTTGCCAAAGGAAAGGCAGGTTTATGTTGCCCAGCCCAGCTCCCTCTGGGACCCAGACCCGCTGAGTGGACTCAGGGCAGAGTTGGGCACTTGGTTTAAACATGTTCTCTTCCCCAGCCCTTGCCCTCTTTCAGTTTTCTCTTTTCATCTCTCTCTCTTTTTTCTTCTGGTGATTAAATGCCTAACACGTGTGCTCAGTTGCTAGTCATGTCCGACTCGTGTGCAACCCCATGGACTGTAACTTACCAGGCTCCTCTGTCCATGGAATTTTCCAGGCAAGAGTACTGGAGTGGGCTGCCATGCCCTCCTCCAGGGAACCTTCCCGACCTAGGGATCGCACCCACATCTCTTGCCTCTCCGCATTGGCAGGTGGATTCTTTACCACTAGCGCCATCTGGGAAGCCCCTAAGTGCCTATATCTGATTTTATAATAGATACATTTGATATCACTCACTGAACCTCCAAACAAAATGGGTGTCCCTACCTCTGGAATTATTCAAGTGAAGACTAGCTGATTATTTGATAAGGATTTTATAGGAAAAGTGCCTTTATTTGGGGGAACCATTGCATTAAATTACATCCTAGGTCCGGTCCAGTAATTAAGAGTTTGTGATAAGTGATAAACTGGGTAGAACCTAAATGTCCAACAATAGGAAAATGGTTAAATAATTTATGGGACACTTCCAGTGAGCCAGTTGGAAGTCAATAAAAATGGTTGTTTTCTAAAACTAATGGTATGAAGAAATGCTTAAAAGTAGGGAGAAAAACCTGAAGCTATGTATCAGCTATTTAAAAACCGGGCATGTAAATGAATGCCCATGCTACATGTGCACATTTTACGAGTGTTGATACTTAGTAGTTGCATTCTCTTCTCTCCTGTATCATCTTCATCTAGTTTGCTACAAAAGGAAGCTGTTAAAATCACCTTTACAAAATACAGTTTTAAAGTCAGAAAACTCAGAAAACTCAGCAGACATTTTGTAAGAGATTAGTTGAATATCTAAAACATTGTTGACTTTTAGTGAAAATAGTAATTGAGGAGAACAAAGCTCGTTTTTAAGTTAACACTTGTTTCTTAGGGCAGCGGTCCCCAATCTTTCCGGCACCAGAGACCAGTTTCCGCGGACAGAGGTGTGGCGAGGGGAGTGGCTTCGGGCTGACGCAGAGCGGCTCCCGCGGAGTTCCCTCAGGCCCCGTCCCGCTCTGTCCACCCCCCCCAGAAGGTCACTGTCCTGAGTTGGTTCCGTCGGCGATCCTTCTTGTCTGGTTTAGAGTTTCGTGTGAATGGAATCATGTCGTCTGTGTTCCTGAGTGACTCCGTTCACTCGCTGCCACGTTTTCGAGTGTCATCCCGGCTGTGGCATCAGTGGTTGGTTCCTTCTTCCTGGCGGGCGTGCCCCGTCCGTGGCCACGCCACCGTCTGGTCACCCGCTCTTCTGTAGATGGGCCCCTGGACCTTCTCCAGGGTTTGGCTGTTACGAAGAAAGGTGCCGAGAACATTTGTGTACAGCTCTCTGTGTAGGACTGTGCTTTCCTTTTCTTGCGTAAATACCTAGGAGGAGAATTGCTAGGTCCTGGGGTAAGGTCTATGTTTAGGATTTTTTTAACCGCCAGGCCTTTTCCCAGACTGACTGTTGCCGGTTTACGTTCCCGCCAGCAGCGCCTGCGTCCCGGTCGCCCCACACGTCACTCGCCGGCCTTGGCGGTGTCAGGCCTTTTCGTTTCGGCTGTTCTGGGGTCTGCTCTGCCGCACCGTGGTTTTCATCGGCCTTTCCTTGGTGACTCACGACGCTGACCGCTTGTTTATGTGCTTATCGGCCAGTCGTGTCCTTTGTGACGTTTCTGCTCAGAGCTTTTGCTGATGTTTTAATTGAGTTGTTTGTGTAGCACACACGGGAAAGGGCACAGTTTTCCTTTGCTTCTGTGCAGATACTCAGTAGTCATCTGTTTGTAGCTCCGGGGACGCCTACACGATCCACAAAAGCATTTTAGAACCCAGCCTCTTTTCCTGTAGAGCAGAAAATAGCCACATGTAATTTTATTTGACACACTTTGTCTCAGGATTAAAAAAGAACCTTAGGCCTCTCTGTTATCTTCTGAAGTAGATGGCACGGAGGAAAAGGGACTGGTCCAGGTGACGGATGACCTGGGCTCACCTGAGGCCTCTGCGTCCTTATTTAAGAAGGACGTCAAGGAGGAGACGATGGTTCCCCCTTGCCTGTCGCACGTGGCTGTGCGGCCTAAGGGGACGCGATGACAGCGCTGTGCAGAGCTTAGGGGGGTGTGAGGTACTAAGATCTGGGAGACAGGCATGATCTGAAACTCGTGAGACGTGAATGAAATGTCGCAGTAGAGGGAAAGTCCTCGCGCTTCTCTGGATAGAAACAATTTGAAGGGAAGATGGGTTTGAACACGTGAACTTAACTGGCCGAGTGAGAGTGTCTGCTGGGCCTTCGGTCCTTGGGAGCCAGTGTGTGCGTTCTCCCGGTAACCCGGTTTCTTTTTCAAACGTAAGATACAAGAGGAAAGGAGACTCCTGCCTCGGCCTCAACCCTAAGAAGCAGTGTGTGTCTTGGGAGGGGACTTCCACAGAAAAGCAGCGCTCACACAAGCACGTCGAGCGCTATTTTACGAAGAAGAGCGTGGGATTAATGAGCGAGGAAGGAGTCGCCGTCAGCAGGCAGCCTGCGCCTCCATCGTCGGAGCCGCTCTCTTTTATCCCGGTGAAGGGCGTGGACGATGCAATTCCCCCTGCTACCAGCTGGCTGAACCCTCTGGGGATCTACGATCGGGCCACTACGCAGTGGTTACATGGACAGGGTCCTTCGGAGCAGGAGTCCAGGCCACCAGACTCACAGCGCGACAGGGAGAGCGTGCTCCTCAAGGCCAGGGTGGAGGAGTTTAACAGGAAGGTTCGGGAGAACCCTCGGGACACGGAGCTGTGGATGGCCTTTGTCGCCTTTCAGGTAAGCGTCGCTGCCCCAGTTCTTGTCCCTGGGAGTGACGGCCCGAATGTTGGGCGCTGATTTCTTCTGCAGTGAATTTTGAGCTCCTGCGAGGAACCTGGTGCCGGGCCTGTAAAGATTAGGTTACAGCCCTTGCCCTGGGTTTGCTCAAAGCCCAGCAAAGAAGACTGATGTGTGAGGGGTAACTGCAGTCTGGGGCAGCACATGCTGGGACGTAGAGGCTGGGGATGAAATCAGGGGCTGACTCGCCACTCAGGAGTGAGAAACGGCCTCCAAGAGACGGTGAGCCGTGAGCAGAGTGGGGGTAGGCGCGCGCCACGCAGCAGGGAGGCGTTCCCGAAGCACCGCGAGAACGTGCGGAGCGCGCAGGGTGGTCTGTGGAGTGATGTGGTCAGAGCTCCCAGCTCCCTCTCTGAAATACGTGCATCTGTCTTTGTCCCACTTATTTTTGGAACCACTTATGTAATTATCACACTTGTCCCACATTCGGCTGTGTTATTGGTAAAATCGGCTATTCAGAAAAGGTTTTCAAGACACTGCATGCTAGCTATTGATACAGAAATCTAAGTTTAAAATGACAGGGACTCTCCAGGTGGTCCAGTGGCTAAGTCTCCTGCTCCACATGCAGGGGGCTCGGGTTCAATCCCTGGCCAGGGAACTAGATCCCGCAAGCTGCATCTGAGACCTGGCACAGCCAGGTAAATAAATAAATAAGTAAATCAGTTCAGGTCAGTTCAGTCGCTCAGTCGTGTCCGACTCTTTGCGACCCCATGGACTGCAGCACGCCAGGCCTCCCTGTCCATCACCAGCTCCTGGAGTCCACCCAAACCTATGTCCATTGAGTCGGTGATGCCATCCATCTCATCCTCTGTCGTCCCCTTCTCCTTCTGCCCTCAATCTTTCCCAGCATCAGGGTCTTTTCCAATGAGTCAGTTCTTCACATCAAGTGGCCAAGGTATTGGAGTTTCAGCTTCAACATCAGTCCTTCCAATGAATATTCAGGAGTGGTTTCCTTTAGGATGGACTGGTTGGATCTCCTTGCAGTCCAAGGGACTCTCAAGAGATAAGAGAGTGGATAGGGCTTCCCAGGTGGCACCAGTGGTAAAGAACTCGCCTGCCAGTGCAGGAGACGTAAGAGATGGGGATTCGATCCCTGGGTCGGGAAGATCCCCTGGAGGAGGAAATGGCAACCCACTTCAGTACTCTTGCCTAGAGAATCCCATGGACAGGGGCACCTGATGGGCTACAGTCCATGGGGTCTCAGGGAGTTGGACATGGCTTACCGACTAAACTCCCAACCCCAAACACAAGACCAGAGCTACCAACCCGAAGAGCAGTTCATTGTGTGGCGTGAGACGCCCTGTGGGCCTTGCAAGTCACTCCACAAGCAGGGGTCACCCCAAGGGTCCCTGGTTCCACCTGCCCGTGTGAGTTGGTGCTTTTGTTGTCAAGGATGAGGTTATGAGAAGTCCGGGCCTCTACGCCGTGGAGGAAGGAGAGCCGGAGATGCGGAAGCGGTCCCTGCGGCTGGTCCTGGAGAAGAAGCTGGCCATCCTGGAGCGGGCCATCGAGAGCAACCCCAGCAGCGTGGACCTGAAGCTCGCCAAGCTGAGGCTCTGTGCCGAGTTCTGGGAGCCCGCCGCTCTGGTCAAGGAGTGGCAGAAGCTGATCTTCCTGCATCCCAACAACACAGCCCTCTGGCAGAAATACCTGCTATTTTGCCAGAGCCAGTTCAGCACCTTCTCCGTATCAAAAATTCAGAGTCTTTATGGGAAGTGCTTGAGCACCCTGTCCGCCGTGAGGGACGGCAGCATCGTCTCCCACCCCGAGCTGCCGGGCACTGAGGAGGCCATGTTTGGTAAGGAGATAACGACCCAGTCCCGTTACACGAGAGGGGCGGTTCTTTCTTTTGGCTTCATTGAAAATAGTTTATCTTTGATTTATTTTAGGAAAGTCTAAGTCGATAAACTGATGCTTAAAAAAGGGTATTATGACATTATGACTCCTTTTGATGATGGGTCCCCCCCTCCCCCCACCTTCTGGGTAGCGGGAGGCATTAAGCCAGTACAGTCCGGAAAATATCGCCAGACTGGAAGTTCCAACTTTTCCACTTGTTATTCAGGTAAACACAGTCTCTTAACTGCGTTGGCTGTTGGGGGCCTTATCTGTTGAGATGCCCACATCTCACCCCGTTGTGGGGGTTAGGCGGTCACGCTTGCAGGGTGCCCTGGCTGGCTGGAAATCACTAATAGATAAAGGTTATTGGCATCATTATACTGTCAACATTTTCAGTAGGTCCCGAAGGAGACTAGACTATGTTACACATTTTGTCCAGTAATGAGATCCAGAGATGGCATGTTATACTGGAGTGTATCACTCCTGACCTGAATGCCGGGTTTGCTCTTCACAGCTTCTGGTGTGACCTTGGGTAGGTTCCTTAAGTTGCTGGGTTTGCCCTTCACAGGCTCCTGTGTGACCTTGGGTAGGTTCCTTAACCTGTCTGGACTGTAGTTTCTCCCCCAGCAACAGCAGTCCAGTGCCTGCTTCACAGGAGGGCTCTGCCTGTCAGCTGAGATGGTATATGGTGAGCCTAGCTCAGGGTCTGGCTCAGTAGCAGGCGTTTCTTTGATCAAATCCCCGCTATTGAATATTGCTACTAATTTCTAAAGACAGAAGAAATACATTGCTGTAGAAATAATAAGCATTTACATCACTGCCTTAAAGGGGCTCATGTTTGATATTATGTGTTGATATGCTCACACAGCTTAATGGTATCTTGTAAAGAGAACTGTACCACAGTTTAAATGAACTGAAAGTTTCAAACATGGAACCCAGATTTGTTTACAGCAGGACTGAGTCTATGATGAAAATTGCTGGTGAATAATGCCATCTAGTGATCAACTGAGTACAGAGCTTGGCTTCCTGATTAAAAAAAAAAAAATCTACTGCGCCATCCTTTTCCAAGAATTTTTCACATAATGGTGAGCTCTGAAGGAGAAGGCAATGGCACCCTACTCCAGTGCTCTTGCTTGGAGAATCCCAGGGAAGGGGGAGCCTGGTGGGCTGCCGTCTATGGGGTCGCACAGAGCCAGACACGACTGACGCGACTTAGCAGCAGCAGCAGCAGTGAGCTCTGAGTACTTGGTAACCAGTACTCAGACCATCCTCTGGTGCTGTTTCATTGTTGCTGTTTGTGGCCGTTTCCTTTAGAAACGAGAATAAATGCACTACGATGGCAGTTCTTTGGGTCCTTTAAAATCCGGACCTGTGTGTCTCGCCAGTTTGAAGCTGTGGCAATAGGAGTTGGTGGTAGTATTTTTCGCGTGACAGTGGCCCCCCGGGCTCTGGGGCTCAGACTCGGGAGGCGTGACCCCCCGGGCTCTGGGGCGCAGACTCGGGACTCATGACCCCCCCGGGCTCTGGGGCGCAGACTCGGGAGTCATGATCTCCCAGGCTCTGGGGCGTGACCCCCTGGGCTCTGGGGCGCAGACTTGGGAGTCATGACCCCCAGGCTCTGGGGCGCAGACTCGGGAGTCGTGACCCCCTGGGCTCTGGGGTGTGACCCCCCGGGCTCTGGGGCGCAGACTCAGTAGCTGTTGTGCAGGGGCTTAGTTGTCCCTCCGAGTCATGTGGGATCTTCTTGGAGCGGGGATCGAACCGTGTCCCCTGCGTTGGCAGGCAGATTCTTACCAGTGAGCCACCAGGGAAGTCCATACAGCAGCTTTTAAACCGCGGGTCCTCTCCTGCCTCTGATTCCAACCTGGGTCTCATGAGTTTCCCCTCGTTAACCTTTCCTCCACCTAAAACCTTGGCTGAAGTTGCAGTGAAATGACATGTTGGTGCTTTGTCAACACTGATCCTAATTTGAGGTGGGGAGGAGAGGGATATAAGAAAACCTTCTTTTCCCTTTTTCCACTTAAGAAAACTCAGTTTTTTGCTTGACAAAGAGGGTCTGGTAGGAGATGGACAGGGTACCTCAATTTGTGGTGGACTTTCCAAGGTCTTTCGTGACAGGCTATGGTCTCCATCTTGTGGAGCTTTCATGAACTGCCTGCGAAAACTATTTTTATCATCATTATTTTTAGTCTTTGTTTTCTGGACAAAATTGGGTTCAGGAATACTGGTTAGTATTGACATAACTGATTGTTAGTATAGCAAGCCAGGTAACAGTTATTTGAAGACATGTTTTGCTGTTTGGAGAACATGCTGTACCGCAGAAGTGACTCAGTCTCTCTGCAGAGCCTGGGGCGTGGGTCGGGGGTCAGGGTCAGAGCTGCCCTCATCCCCACCCCTTGACTGACAGTCTCTGTGATGGGAGGCATTGCTGACGAGGGTCGGGGCACCGCCCTGGGCTAAAGCCTGGCCCAGGACCAGTCCACGCGCTGGAGGCTTCGAATACTCTGGAGCGCATGACCAAACCTCAGTACATCTTCCCAACACACGGTAGGGACCCGGGGCTTGTTGGCACAGAGCTGAACGTGGCGGGCTCACCTCCGTGTTTTACACCTCGACAGGTGGAGTTCTTTGAGCCCTTCTGGGACAGCGGCGAGCCCCGGGCCGGGGAGAAGGGCGCCCGAGGCTGGAGAGCCTGGATGCACCAGCAGGAGTGGGGCGGCTGGGTGGCCGTCAGCCCAGGTGAGGCGCCTCTCAGGAGCAGCCACTGCCTCTTCCTCGCGGTCTTTTCATGTCTTCCTGGCCTGTTTATGTGTGTAAGCTATTCATGAGTAACTCAAGAGCGTTACACAGACACCAACGTGTCAGAAATGCACGAAGTGCATGACCTGGGAGTGGAGGCCGTCCTTCCCCTTAGACACCTTAAAGCAGCCCCCTCCCCCTGCCAAGAAGTTGGGGAAGAGGGTACCGGGTACCCAGGGAGGTTCTGTGCACCCTTCAGCCCGCTGCCCCCGGGGGGGAGTCTCTGCTGGTACAGTCGGCAGAGCCCGCTCAGATTTCGCCGGTTTTGCAGGCGCCCGTTTCTGCCTATGTCTGCTCCACACTCGGCGGTTTATCCCGTGTGCGGCCTCACGCAGCCCCCGCCCGTCTCGCTGCAGGGCCCTGCCTCCCTCGAGGCCCCCTCCCGGTCTGCCCCCACCCCACCTCGAGGCCCCTCTGCATTTCCGTTGCGCCGCCGTGTTCTCTCGTGTTTATATAAGTGGAATCCTGTGTAGCTCTTTTCAACATTTCTAGTTGTAAAACACACACACAATTTTTAAGTGTGCAGTTTGGCGACATTAGTTAAATTCAGACACTTGTCACCCATCATCACCTCCATCCATCTCAGCTCTTCCGTCTCCCCCAAGGGCCCCGACACCCATTCAACTCACTCCCCACTTCCTCCTCTTGGCCCCCCTGCACTGACCGCCACCGCCTGGCTTTCTGTCTCCATGGATCCGACTGCCTGAAGAGCACCACACGCACACAGTCAGCCAGCGTTTGTGTTTTGTGACTGCCTGTCTCACTTAGTGTGGTGCCCTCAAGGTGTGTACAGCGTGGGGCTTGTGCCAGTATTTCTCCCCTTTTTAAGGCTGAATGACTGTCCACTGTATGCGTGTATCACGTATACACGATGCATCGCTTCACCTTTTGGCAGTTGTGAATACACTGCTAGGACCGTGGATGTGCAAATACCTGTTTGAGCCTTGAGTCCCAGCTTTCAGTCCTTTGGGAAATACACCCAGAAGTGGAGCTGCCAGCTCGTGTGGCGGTTCTGTGCCTGAGTCTTTGAGGAACCTCACACTGTTTCCTCACAGCAGCTGCACCATTCGCCCTCACCACCAGCGCACCAGGGCTCCGATTTCTCACACCCTCTCCAACGGGTTTTCTGTATAACTTTTGAAGATGGGCTTTTTCTCATTTGGCAGAATCCCCATGAGATCCGTCCACATTGTTGCATACATCAGCAGTTTTGTTCGTATTTATTGCTTAGTGGTGCCTGTGGCATAGCTGTACCGTAGTTTCTCTAGTCACCTACTGTGGGACACTTGGGTCATTGCCAGTTTTGGGCTTTTATGAATAAAACTGCTGTGGGCATTAGTGTAAAGGTTTTTGTGTGAATGTAGGTTTTCATTTTTCTGGGATCAGCACCCAAGAATACAATTTCTAGGTCTTATGATAAGTGCATTTTAGTTTCATAAACTGCCAGACTGTTTTCTGGGTGGCCGTACCATTTTACATACTCTGTTTATTTTTAAATATTGAACTTTAATAGAAGACTCAGACTTTTTTCCTTTTTTCTTCTGCATGTTCAGGGTTAGGAAACAAAGTAAAATAAAATATAGAATATCTTGAATTGCCTCTTTCTTTAAAAATAAAAGTGAACATGCATGATAATCATAGGGCCACTGGCTAAAAATTCTGATGGCTTAAGAAAATCTAAAGCAGTGGCATCATTAAATGTTCTTTAGCATTCTGGAATGCTGTTGTGCAGTACAGTAGCTGCTAGCAACACATGGCTGTTTTAATTTAAATTAGTTGAAATAAAATTTGAAATTCAGTTTTTCTACCAGCTACGATTCAAGTGCCCAGCACGTCACATGTGGCTACCATATCACACAGGATTAGAACATTCTCATCATCACAGAAAGTTCTCCTGGACAGTTCTCTTCTTAAATATCTCATTCCCATTTTTAATTGCTGTGATAGCATAAAAAATTATCTGATTTCATTGGCTCACCTTCCTTTTCTGGGAACCTGACTGATTACGGGAGAGTCCGTAAATGCCACTGAGCGTCCCAGAAGGCCGGGCCAGGGTCACGTTCATCTCAGCCCCCCAGGTGTCCACCCCGTCCCTGGCCGGAGCAGGTGGATTAAGGGTTGAGGGCGGTGCTGTCTGCTGGTTCGGTTGCTGGAAGTTTTATTCTCGCCTAGATGATGATGATGAGGAGCCGGAGGACGACGAGCAGGAGATTGGAGACAAGACTCTGCCGCGGTGGCAGATCTGGCTGGCTGCCGAGCGGTCCCGAGCCCACAGGCAGTGGCGGCCGTGGCGCCCAGATAAGGCCAGGAAGCAGACGGAGGAGGACTGCGAGGACCCGGAGAGACAGGTGAGCGCCCGCCCGTGCAGCCCATTGCGCTTTCCCGGTCCCGCTGGGCTGTCTGAGCCCCTGCCTGGCTCGGGAGAGGCCGCCCCACTCCCACTCCTGTCTTCAGAAACGTCCTCTCCCGGGAAAACGGGCAGGGCTGCGCTGGCTGCTGGTGATAGAGGAGCCTCGAGGCACTCGCCCTGCTGGTCTGGTCCCTGTGCCTGAGGAGGCAGTTGGGTCTGGTGGTCAGCCCTCCGGAGACTGTCTCCCTGGTTATTCAGTTAGTTTTTCCACATGAAGCCTCGAGGGCTCAAGGTTGGAAACCACGGGGTCACTGTCCTAGATTCTTCCTCTGTGTCCACTTTCCCCCATCGTGACCCTTGAAGATGCGTGTGTGCATGTGACTCGGGAGACAGGGGCAGGAGGTGCAGGCCGTGGGGACAGTGGGTGTGCAGGCCCGTCCTCCTGGCGAGGACGCAGCATTTATTGAGCCGCTTGCGCTTGCCCGGCGCTCAGGCTGCCTCCCTCACGGCCTGGTGCCCTGCTGGACGGCTGGCAGCTCTGCACGATTCCGTGGTTGTTGTTCGGTCGCTCAGTCGTGTCCGACTCTTTGCGACCCCACGGACTGCAGCACGCCAGGCTCCTCTGTCCTCCACTATCTCCCGAGCTTGTGCAAGCTCACGTCCATTGAGTTGGTGGTGCCATCCAACCGTCTCTTCCTCTGTCGTCCCCTTCTCCTCCTGCCTTTAGTCTTTCCCACATCAGGGTCTTTTCCAGTGAGTTGGCTCTTCACATCAGGTGGCCAAAGTATTGGAGCTTCAACATCAGTCCATCCAGTGAATACTCAGGGTTGATTACTTTTAGGACTGACTGGTTTGATTTCCATGCAGTCCAAGGGATTCTCAAGAGTCTTCTCCAACACCACAGTTCAAAAGCATCAATTCTTTGGGGCTCAGTCTTCTTTATGGTCCAACTCTCACATCCATACATGACCAATGGAAAAACCATAGCTTTGATTATATGGACCTTTGTCAGGAAGGTGAAGTCTCTGCTTTTTAATACACTGTCTAGGTTTGTCATAGCTTTTCTTCCAAGAAGCAAGCGTCTTTTAATTTCATGGCTGCAGTCACCATCTGCAGTGATTTTGGAACCCAAGAAGTTTTACATTAAAATAAAGGAAGAAATTCTATTTCAATACCTGGAATTGAGCCACTTTGACAAAATACCAACTACAGTCGACCCTAAACTATGAGGGGGTTAGGGTCATCAGCCCCCAGCAGTTGAAAATCTGGGTATAACTTTGTAGTCAGCCCTTTGCATCCCAGGTTCCATAGCCTCAGATTCAACCAGCCATGGGTCATGTGGTCCTGGGGCACATGTTTAGTGAAAAACCCATGTGCAAGTTAGGGTCTGGGTCCACGGTGTGCCCGGCCAGTGGCAGTCACAGGTACAGACCTAGAGGTTTTACAGCAGCGAGGCTCCCGGGCTCTGACAAAGCGCGGGCCTCGGGGGCGGGGACTTCTCCTGTTTCCATCTGCGTCCCCAGCGTTTGGACAGAGGTTGCCCTGTGACGAGGCCTCTCTAGATAGTCCTGGATGTTGAGTGAGCATCTGTTTGATCCGGGAGCTTGCACTCTAGCAGAGGGATCGGCATGACTGAAGGCCCTGGAGAACCTGGGGTGTCCCAGGAGAGCTAATGGGGTGTCCAGACTGCAGTTAAGAAACCAGGATCGGGGAGAAGGAGACAGGTGCTCTCTGGGCAGGAGGGAGGTTCCCGGGGAGCCGAGTCTGCACGCGAGGTCCCCGCCCTGGTGGAGCTGAAGTTTTCAGAAGGGCAGGTGGGGTTTGTCTTTGGCGTTGGTGGGTTTTACAGAGTTCCTGGCTGACCTCCAGAAGTTAGTTCTCGAGGCTCAGCAATTTGACGGTTTCCCGGAAGTTCATTCCTGGAGCCACTGCTGTGAGCAATTTCTCAGATTTTTTGGCTTTAGTGAAAACCTGGAAGAGAAAAGCTTTCTGACTGATTGGTGGTTCTGATGGGTCGAGTCCCAGGTAGTCCCGTTTTGTTGTGCTCGTGTTTTGATTTCCTCTTTGCTGAGGGCCAGAGACCAGGCAGGCAGGCAGGGCGGGAGACAGAGCGTAGTCCCCGGGGCCTCACGGTTTAAAGCTGTTGTGTGAAGTCAGCGGTGAACACGGTTAGTATGAGGCCCTTATAATTGCTCTCAGCATGGCCCGTTGCTCCCGCAGTGTCCTTTTTGCTTTGCTGCTGTTTATATGTTTTGGAGCATATTTTTCGTTTCCTGAAGCAATTTGGCACAAAGAAACCACAAAACAGTAATGTTCTTCTGTCTTGAAATAAAAATTTTTCCCAACCGTGACTTATGCAACTAACTACAAAAGCAACGTGTGTTCTCAGAAGCGAATGCAATTCTGGATTTCCTGTGAGTCCATTGGGCGACTTTGAAAGTCCCCTGCCCACCCCAGGAGGGGGCCCAAGCGTTCTGTGAGACGCTGCCCCCGGCACCGCCTGCTCGCCCTCAGCTTGCCTCATCTTACAGAAAACCTAGCTCCTGTGTGTTTAAACTTGAGTAATGTTGGCGCATATCCATATAAAAAGAATTGCTGGGGGTGGTGAGGGGCTACCCGCGGCCCGGGATGAGCCCAGACGCCCTGGGGCGCGGGCTCTGCAGCAAGAGAAGCCTCCGCAGTGAGAAGCCTGGCACCGCAGCTCGAGAGGAGCCCCCGCAGCAGCAAGGACCCTGCACAGCCATAAATAAACACAGTTCAGAACGAACTGTGGGAAACTCGTGAAGGCTTGTTTGTTTGTTCGCTGCATTCGGTCACTCGGTCTTTGCCTTCCTGGCAGGTGCTGTTCGACGATCTCGGGCAGTCCCTGGTCCGACTTTGCAGCCCGGGTCTCCAGTTTCAGCTGATTGCGGCCTTCCTGCAGTTCCTGGGGGTGCCTTCCGGCTTCAGCCCTCCCGCCTCCTGCCTCTATCTGGCCATGGACGAGAACAGCATCTTCAACAATGAACTTTATGATGAAAAGCCCTTGACTTTTCTGGACCTTTCCTGTTCCGGCGTCGGCTGTGTGGGCCGCATGGAGCCTCTGGGTGGCCGCCGCTGGCCCCAGGGTCCCACTCGAGAGGGCGAGGAGTTTATCCGCAACGTCTTCCACCTGGCGATGCCTCTGTTTGCAGGCAGGGAGAGGTCTCAGCTCTGCGTCTCCTGGCTACGGTATGAGATCACCAAGGTAACGCTGGGCCCCCGCCCCTGGGTGGGGACCTCGGCTCCTAATGTATTGGTGGGGTGGCTGGGCTCTCAGCGTTCTGCAGGGCGCCAGGCCACAGCAGCTCCTCCTCCAGGGACCCGAGGGCACCCCGTGTGTGGCTGCCCCTTCTGAGGGGCTGCAGGGAAGTGGGGGGCGGGAGACTGAGTCCAGCTCGTCAGTGACCGGACCTGTCGATTGTGTTGACTCTTTATTACCAGATGTCTGTGATTGTGTGAGCAGTTAGTGTTAAGGACCACGTTTGAGCTTAAGCTGGGCTAGAGGATTTAAGGACTTATTAAAATAGATAAAATAAGCTACGTACCTGCTTTTTAGTCTCTATTGTCTGCTAGAAATTTGTCTAGGATTGACTCTTCTGCCGGAGAGGGCAATGGCACCCCACTCCAGTACTCTTGCCTGGAAAATCCCATGGATGGAGGAGCCTGGTAGGCTACAGTCCATGGGGTCACTAAGAGTCAGACGACTGAGCGACTTCACTTTCACTTTTCCCTTTCATGCCCTGGAGAAGGAAACGGCAACCCACTCCAGTATTCTTGCCTGGAGAATCCCAGGGACGGCGGAGCCTGGTGGGCTGCCGTCTATAGGGTTGCACAGAGTCGGACACGACTGAAGCGACTTAGCAGCAGTAGCAGACTCTTCTGCCCTCTGCTGGCCACCAGCTAGAATTAAATTTTAACATCCAAAGTTCTGCTCCTTTAATTGCAAATGGCACACACCAGGCTGTGTTATTAAAATAGTGTCTGGTAAAATCTGATGGGGCTTCCCTGGTGGCTCAGCAGTAGAGAATCTACCTGCCAATGCAGGAGACGCGGGTTTGATCCTTGGGTCAGGAAGAGTCCCCTGGAGGAGGAAATGGCAACCCACTCCAGTATTCTCGCCTGGGGAAATCCTATGGACAGAGGAGCCTGGTGGGCTACAGTCCATGGGGTCCCAAAAGAGTTGGACACGACTTAGCAACTAAACAACAACATTTGTTGATCACTTATCTTTGAAGAAGAACGTTTGGAGTGTCTAAGCCTTGTTTACAGGAGTGTCAGATGGAAACCTGGACTTGTTCGGTTCAGGGCTCCCATGGCCTTGGTAGAACCCTGATCTGTTTCTCAGGGAGCCTCCGTGTTTACCAGATATGTGACGGAGGCAGGCAGTGTAGACGCCTCGTGTGGCTTCATGCAGCTGACAGTACAAAGAAAGAAAGTGAAGTCGCTTAGCCGTGTCCAATTCTCTGTGACCCCATCGACTGTAGCCCCCAGGCTCCTCCATCCATGGGATGCTCCAGGCAAGAACACTGGAGTGAGTTGCCATTCCCTTCTCCAGGGGATCTTCCTGACCCAGGGGTGGAACCCAGGCCTCCCACATTGCAGGCAGATTCTTGACCCACCGGGGGACTCAGCAGTACAAAGGGATGTCTGCAACCTCCGGGAGCGTTTGACGGCATTCTTTCCCTTTTTACCTTTAGGTCATCTGGTGTCTGCACACTAAAAACAAGAAGAGATTAAGGTCACAGGGAAAGAACTGCAAAAAGCTAGCCAAGAATCTCCTCAAGGAGCCGGACAACCGCAACAGCTTTTGCCTCTGGCAGCAGTATGCCCACCTGGAGTGGTTGCTCGGCAACACAGAGGAGGCCCGGAAGGTCTTGGACGCGGCCCTGGGCGCCGCGGGGAGCCGGGGCCTGGAGGACGGGGAGCTCTGTGAGCTCGGCCTGCTCTACGCCGCGCTGGAGACGGAGCTGTCGCCGCCCGCCCCGGCCCGTGCCGTGCACGTGCTGACCGGGCTGACCCAACGCGGCCCCTGCGGGCCCTACGCGGGACCCGTCTCGGCCGTGCACGTTTTGAAGGCGCGGAAGGCCTACGAACACGCGCTGCAGGACTGTCTGGGGGAGCGCCGCGGCCCCGACCCGGGCCCCCCCGACCGCTTCAGCCGCCTGGTCAGCCTGGCCAAGTGCTTCATGCTCTTCCAGTACCTGACCGTGGGAGTCGACGCCGCTGCGTGCATCTACGAGCAGGTGTTTGCGGGGCTCAGGGGCTCGGTCTCCGCGGAGGGTGCCGGCCTGGAGGGCGCCCTGGAGGCCGTCACCCTGATGCACACCAGCCTGCTCAGGTTCCACGGCAGGGTTGCTGTCCACCCGCTGGCTCCCCTGCGAGAGGCGCTCTCAGAGGCTTTACGGTTGTACCCGGGCAACCAGCTTCTCTGGAGGTCGTACGTGCAGGTTCAGAGCAAGTCCCACAGCGCCAGCAGGACCAGACGATTCTTCCACGCGGTCACCAGGTCCGCCAAACCCCTGGAGCCGTGGCTGTTTGCGATTGAAGCGGAGAGAATGAGGAAGAGGCTGGTGGACACCGTGCAGAGGTAACTACAGAGCGCTGGTCGGGGGCCCGCAGCCTCTACACGTGGTCCTGCCTTGTTCCCACGGCCCGCGAGCCTCTGGAGGACAGAAATGCTCGTGGCCGGCCTGGACCGCCTGCCGTGGTGGGCGGGGCGCGGTGCCTGCTCTGGGTTACAGGGAAACGTCTTGAAAAAGGAAAAAGATCTCCAAGGAGCGGCAGGAAAGTGTGTTGAAAAAGGAGTGAGCGCAGAGCAGCCCCTTCGTCAGGGCTGCCGGGGTGTCTCCCCAGGCCTGGCTCCCCGGCGTCCTGGGCTTTGCTGAGGGCGCCTGAGACCTCCTAGAGCAAGTGGGGCGGGCACTCGGGCCTGGAGTCCAAGCCCCACGCTTCCACTCAGCAGCTGTGTGGTCTTGGGCAGGGCAGTGCATGGTTCTGGTCGTTCCCTTTCTGTAAAATGGGAATAATTAAAGAGCCTACCTCAGAGGGTGGGAAGAGAGAGTGCTGAGCACAAAGCGAGTCCAGAATAACTACTAGGCTGTTATTTCCAGTGGTGGTAACAGGGCCATGCTTTAAGTGTCTCTGTGTAGATAACAGTATTTCATGTCTGAAGGTTAAGCAGTAGGCTTGGGCACGTGTTAGCTGAGGCATCATTGTTCCTTCTAGAACCTTCTTTGTTGTTTTACTCTGACCTGAGAAAGGTGGTGTTCAAGATTGCCTCTGAATCGTACTTCAGTTTCCTTGTTTTTCACTCCTTCCATTAGAATTTTATTCACTCTCCTTTCAACTGAAAGGTCTCACGGTAAATGTGCACTCTGCTGATGAAGGGGCAGGTTCTCCTGAGAGAAGGAGTCTGTGTGCCCTCAGGGTGGACTCCGCTGGCCCTGGAGGGGCCCCATCCTATGTGCACCCCGCACCCTGCGCCCCCAGACCCGGGGGCAGCACTGCCTGCAACGCGCTCCGACCCCCCGTCACTGACCCTGCTGTGGCGTCAGCACGAGCGGTTGTCCCGGAGTCACCTGAGCCTCTGTCTTGCAGGGTAGACGGTAGAGAGGTCCACGCCACCCTTCCCGAGACCGGCCTGACGCACCGGATCAGAGCCCTGTTTGAGAACGCCATGCGGAGCGACCACGGCAGCCAGTGCCCCTTACTGTGGAGGATGTACCTGAACTTCCTGGTAAGAAAAGACGCCAGGCGTTTGTTCCTGCTTCCTCTTCATAAGAGCAGGGCAGGGGCGCTGGGACCCGGTAGGGGCCCTGGTAGAGTGAGGGGGTGCTCGGGACCCAGGATGGGCCCTGGTAGACTGACCAGAGAGGGCCGCCTGGGCCGTTGGCAGCCCCAGGATGTCACGTGAGTTTCTGTGAGTTGATTTTGTCCAGGCAACAACTTGGAAATTGGTCTGAGAGCTTTTCATTCAAAAGAGACCTAAATTTGTTGCTATTCTGCTTCTTAAGAATTTCCAGGTCCTCATTCTGTTTGTTACTAAAAGGTAAGATTCAGTCTGGACTGTGGTTTTTAAAATGGGCATTTCCAAAGCAGCTTTGTTTTTACTTAGAAGCACCACAGCCATTTCATTTTGTCAGTGTGTTCTGCAGGCTGAAAGGTGGTTCCTGGGCTTCACGGGGTCTGAGTTGGCTTTGCCTTTGGTTAAAGGCCTGACATTGGGCTGGATTTCCTATGTTATAATACGTCTACTGCCAAGTTTCATGGTTTTTTAGAAACACAGTCTTCCAGGCCACTTGAGTGTCTAGACAATGCTCAAGGCTGTTAAGTCACATCAGAGTGACCTCCACTGACTACTGTACCTTTCAGAACCCCTGAGTGATCCTCTTTATAATAAATAGGTATATTTCTGGTTATTTCTATAGCATAATTTCTCAGAAGTAGATAAAAGTATTTGAACATTTCCCAGTGACATCTGACAGAGTGGGGTGTAAAGAGACACAGAGAGAGGAAGGCAGGGGCTAGGAGCAGCTCGGGGTTAGAGGTCTGGGCCTCCCCCAGCCTCTTAGGGTCTGGAACTTATCGGGGAGCGCCTCCCCCGGGCTCTGAACGGCCTGGGTAGCATGTCTCAAGACAGCAGCTCATACGGTGTCAAGATACCCAGCACAAACGGGCACCAGGCGGCACTAAGATGAGTCAGCACCAAAGCTTCTGTGGCTTTACCATTTATTCTTCACGCTCAAAAGCATAGATTTCATGTCCTGCCTCCCTTGTGTGGGATGGGAGCCCCCAGAAGTCCAGACGCCCGTGTGGTGTCCCTGCCCCCGTGCGGCCAGGACGTGGCCCACCTGTTCACCAGGGGACACGGGAGGGCTGGGCGGCCGTCGGGGTCCGCTCTCGTCGCCAGGCCCCTCGGCTGAAGGAGCGTGTCGGACGCTCCCCCGGTTCCAGCGCTGACGCCCTGTGAGCCTGAGCCCCTGAAAGACCTTTCCACTTATGGAGAGGGAGAGCTTGCAGATTCGCCAGTTTAACTTCTTCCAGTCTTTTCCAGGTAGAGACAGACAGGGTGACGTGCAGGCTTACAGTATCTTTACTGAGGATCTGCCATGATCTGGTTGGACTGTAGACAGAAAAATGCTTGTTGACTTGGAAAAAAAGATTGAGGCTGTTAGGGATGTCTTCTTTTTGGAAAGATTAGCATCAGACCAAGAGTTAACTGAGCAGTGATTTCCCTACCAGTTCCTGAGGCGTCTGGGTGGGCTCCTAACACTTTGACAAAAACGGTGAAAGAAATCAAATCAGAGCCAACACGTGAGGTGTCAGCTGGGAGGGCCTGGCTGGCAGGAGCCTGGGGCCCTGGGGAAGAACAGTCACCATCTCGGTTTCACCTGGCGTCCACCCTGTGACGCCTGATTCGGCAAAGGCCTGTTCCAGGGGCCGGCAGGTGAAGAAGCCAGCAGAGGGCAGTTCTTGTGTGAGGCTTGGCCAGCTTCTGCCTGGGTTTGCTGGATTCCAGGGTTACCTGAGCGTCTCACAAATGCAGTGGTGGACGAAGCCCACTAGTAAGAGGATTTCTCTCAAGAACCGAGCCTTCAGTGTGGTTCCTGTCCCAGCAGAGGACGCCGCAGGCCCTGGCATGTGCGGGCGGGCAGCTCACACCCGCCTCTCGGGCGTGCCTTCTGAGTCCAGCGTCGGAACAGCCCGGGCTCCCACCAGGAGTCCCGGGGTTAGGGGTGAGCCCTGCCTGGAGCTGACCAGGGATGCTGGTACAGCCCAAGGGGACGGGCTCCCCGCCGGGGCGTCCACCTGGAGGATGTCTGTGGGAGGCGAGGCCACCCTTGCTGCAGAGGCCCTGAGCTGTGGAGGGGGGCTCCCAAAGCCGTCAGCTGCGCTTCCGGGGGTTTACAGCCCTGCCTGCTCCCTGCCCGGTGGGCGGCTGCTGGCACATGCTGCAGTGGGAACGGGACGTCTGGGGAGGCCGGTGGGCAGGCGGCCTCGGAGCAGACTTTAGTTCTGTGAGCTCAGCCCTCTCACAGCTGTGGGCGCCTGCCCGCGGAGCTGCCGGGGTAGGGGGGTGGCTGTGACTCCTGGGGGAGGGGGTGGAGGGGAGACTGGCTGCCGCTCTGGCTTCCTTCATACTTTAGTGTTTTATCAACGCTTCCCAGGGGGCCCCAGTGGTGAGCCCGCCTGCCAGTGCAGGAGACATGAGACACGGGTTCGATCCCTGGGTCGGGAAGATGCCCTGGAGGAGAGCATGGAAGCCCACTCCAGTGTTCTTGCCTGGAGAATCCCACGGACAGCGGAGCCTGGTGGGCTGCAGTCCATGGGGTCACAGACTCAGACATGACTGAAGCAACTTAGCACACACACCTGGTATAAAAATGTGCTTCGAGTAGAAATGTGCTGAATGTTTGCGCACTCTCAGACTGAAATTCCTCATCAGAAGTTTGCTCTTGATAAGGTTGTTGAGTCAGTTAATCCTGGCCACCTCATTTCTGTACGAGTTTTCAGGAAACGGCTAGTGTTAGAGCAAGCCTTTTCTGTCATCACCCTCATTCTCGGCACGCTTAGTAAGTAAGACCGGGTGTGATGGCCCGCGGGACAGGCCATGAAGACACGTCAGAAGTGTTCCCGGCCGCGAGGCGGCCCACGGCACGTGGCCCCGCACCCGCGCAGCCCCCGTGTGGGTCCGTAGCCGATGGCCTTAGATTCTTCCAGCTTCTCAGTTTTGTGTCTTTTCTCCCCTTGCTTCAGGTTTCCTTAGGAAATAAAGAAAGAAGCAAGGGTGTGTTCTACAAAGCACTGCAGAACTGTCCTTGGGCAAAGGTAAGCTCTACAGGCCGTGGTCTCTGGGTTCTCAGGGACCTTTCTGCCAGGCCTCATCCCGTCCGTGCCATGGGCACCGGCCCCCCGGGGCTGCCTACGGCCCGCATACCCCTGCAGCCTGAGGGGCCTGTTTCCTGCCCTGGGGGCACGGCTGGGGGCGGCTGGTTCCCAGCAGTTGCCAAATCCCAGCACAGACCCCGAGTGCGTCGGGACCCGTGTTCCACTCTGCCCTGAAGCGCCCGGGTCAGGGGACGCTGAGAGCAGACAGGTGGGGACCACCGCATCACCAGCTTCTGGCCCACCTTGGAGAGAGGCCGCGCTCCCCTCTGCCCCCTGGAGCTCGCTAGGGGGCCCCGAGTTAGGGCAGGAAGGGCGGGGGGCCGCCCGCTGACCGGTGTCGCCCCCACCCAGGTGCTGTACATGGACGCCGTGGAGTACTTCCCCGACGAGATGCAGGAGGTCGTGGACCTGATGACGGAGAAGGAGCTGCGGGTGCGGCTGCCGCTGGAGGAGCTGGAGCTGCTGCTGGAGGACTAGAGGCCGCGAGCGGGCCTGCCCGGGACGCCCGCGGCGCGCTGGAGGCCAGGACCAGCCCCGAGACGCCTCTGAAGGGCTTCCCTGACAGGGCGTGTCTGGGCCATCAGTCTCACCTCTTGTACAGTTTTTGCATGTGCAGACCACACAAAGCTATTGTTTTGCACGTGATACATGTGAATACGTGTATACACATGCAGACAAGAATCACACCAAAGCTGTCAGGGCTCGTGTGGATCCTTTTGGTCCACTCTCCTCGGCCCAGCCCGGGTGAAGGTTCTCCTCTGTGGGCATCCTTGGGGATCCTGCTGAGTCTCCTGGGTCTTGCAGTCAGAAGAAAGGTCTGGTTACTCACCAGGCCCTCCTCCCTGCGGCTGGTGAGCCCGTTCTGCCCGTTTCTTGGGAGCAGAGCCGCAGGGTGTCGTGTCCTTCCTGTTCCCTGAGCTCCACTCACAGACGCCTCACCTACGGACCAGCAGCCAGCGTCGCCTGGAGCTCATGCCCAGGGGAGACCCTGGGCCCGCCCGGCCCTGCCGAGTCACATGGGGCTCTAGGACCCCGTTAGGGGACTGCGGCGGAGAGGACCGCGAGCAAACAAGGACCCCGCTGCAGGGGAGTGGGCCCGGGGCCACAGAGGCCAAGCACGTGGCCTGCGCCGCCCCGTCTCTGAGCCACGCGCTCATGCCGGTCTCCAAGAGCCGTGATCAGCAGCTGACGGAGTGGGAAGGCTTTGTCTTCTCCAAGGTCCTGCTGTTTAAAAAACTGGACTTCTGCGTTGTGTTCCTAATTAAATCATGCTCTCTAGAACTGCTGAAAGCGAATTTCCTTGGCCCCTCGTCCAGAAAAGCAGGTGGTGTGGAACCTGGGCCAGAATCGGCCGGACGCGGGCTGGGGGAAGGGGCGCGGCACGGCGGGGGCAGGTCTCGGGGCCTCTGCTGGGTCTGCCCTGCTCTGGGGCTCAGAGCACGGAGCAGAGGGAGACAGGCGAGGGGCGGTGCTGGCGCTTCGGCGCTCTCAAGAGAGGGACGCGGTGCTGACCTCCTCAGGGCTGCCCCTGTGAGATTCCGCGGGGAACCCCTCCTTCCTGGCCCAGACCCTCCAACGCAACCCCGGCCGGGGGGTCGCAGCCTTCGTTGCCTCCACAGCAAAGGTGGCCGGCCGTGTGCTCATGAGCCAGCGGCTGCTGGTAAGAGCTGCCGCCGGCTCCGGGACTGTGCCATGGGGGCGGCAGGGACTCCGTCCGCAGTGCCCCTGGTCACCCAGGAGCTTCCCCACACCGCGGTCGACCCACTCCTGCCGCCGAGCACGCAGCGTGTGGACAGGACTCCGTTAGAGAGCACGCTTTATTGGGACGCGGGCAGCCCGCCGGGGCCCTACACGCCGCGCTCGGGAAGGACACGGGACGCTCTGCCAACCGCAGCCGGCGGGCACACGGGCGCCCAGGCGGCCCCCCAACCTCACCCCTCCAGGGCCGGGACCCTCCCCACCTTTCCTGGAAGGCAGCTGTGGTCCACTAAAGATAGAGCCCCTCCGGGGTGCCTTCCTGTTTTTTATAAAGAACGTTTTCTTTCGACTTTTTGAAGTCTTCGTTTGTCACTTTCATTCTGCGCTCCCTCAAGGCCATGAGACCAGCTTCTGTACAGATGGCCTGTGTGAAAGGACAGGGCATGAACAGTGTATTCAGACTGAGACACTTTTTATCCTAACAATTCAGAGAGCACTATTTTGGAATCTGGTGCTGGCATCCAGGCCAAACACAAATTTTTTCAAACCATTTGGGAAAGATTAGATTTTTAATGTTTCCAGCATTCTAAGTTATTTTCTCTAAGGACCTGAGGTGGCTTGACCTGGGCGTATTTCATTAAGGAAGAAGCCTGTCTTGGGTTCTAACTAGCTGTGTAGCCTGGCAGGTCAGTAAATCCTCAAAGCTCTGCTTTCGTTAAAGGGAATAATCCTCCTAAGAAATACATAAAATGATATCCAGAAACTTAGAGGCCACGTACAGTGACATCCGTTTCATTTACCTACAGTCTTAACATGTATTCTGGTTAAATGCAAGTTTCAGACAGTATGTACTCAACTATATTCACTTTCTCAATAATTACTTGCCAAAAGCGAAACAAGAACCCAAGCAATAGGACGTGATAAACACAATCCTGGCGTTGAAGCTTCTTATCGGATGATGGCGTTTAGGACATTTACTTAGAGTGATTTGGAAACTGTTTCTGCACACAAAAGACAAGCAGAAGGGTAACATTTGGTAAGTAGAGGTGATGAGTGTATGGGTGTTGACCATTGTTGCAACTTTTCTGAAGGCTTGAAAATTTTTTCTAAATAAAAAGATTTTAAAATAATTTCACCTTACCCTCTCCCCTCCCCCCCCGAGACCAGCCTAGTTCCATAGATGCCAATGAGACGCAGTTCAGTGCAGGCAGCGGGACCAGGCCGTGTGCGCCCCCGCCTAGCCGGAGCGTCCAGCCAGAAGCCCTGCAGGGAGCAGGCCGTGCCCAGCACCCTCGGCGTCTGGGAACACGTGACAGAACAGGCACCGTCCAGCCCCGCTCCTCACCTTGATGTCGGCTCCAGAGAGGTCGTCTTTAGCCATGATCAGGTCATCCAGGGTGACGTCATCGGCCAGCGTCATCCTGCTCGTGTGGATCTGGAAGATGCGCTTCTTGGTCTTTTCGTCGGGCAGGGGGAACTCGATCTTCCTGTCGATGCGGCCTGTGGGCACACGAGGTGTTCAGTCCCGGCCCCGGCACCCCGGTGCCTCACGCCTCATCCCAGTCACACCGTGTCCTGTGCCAAACCTTAAAAACGCATCTCGAGGCTAAAAAGGTCAGGCTACCCGGAGTACATCACAATCCCACTTCATATTATCTCAGGGGAACATAGTTTTGGTAAGTTCTTAGTTTCAAGGCAGTGTTTGCCTTTGTAGCTATAACCTATCCTCCCCAAAGCGCCCTTTAGAAATACAAATCCAGCCCAGTGCGTTCGCCCTCTGTGATGCAGCCGGCGCAAGCATGACCTGGTCTGATGAGGGCCGGGTCCAGAGTCTCTATCCGGTTTGTGGCCATGATGACTTTCACGTCTCCCCTCGAGTCAAACCCGTCCAGCTGGTTCAGCAGCTCCAACATGGTTCGCTGAATCTCTCTCTCCCCACCCGAGTTGGAGTCGTACCTGGGAACAGCAGCAAGGGAGACACGCAGCCCCCGCGGCCCGGCTGGTGAGGGCACTTGAGACACTGCTGTCCCCGTTTGTCACACCCGCCCGAGCCCAGGCCGAACACCACAGTATCTCCTGTGTGGCCATTTTCATGCCTGAAATTGTATCATTTTTATTCAGTCTCCACGTGTGAGCTCCTCAAGGGCAGAGACTCATCTTCATTGCTGTCTCCAGAGTCCAGAAGGTGCTGGGCTCCGAGCCGGCGCTCACGGCATGGCTGCGGATGGACTGAACCCACTGACGGGTAGTTGCTGCCTGGTACACGGGATGGGGGAGCCCACAGCATCCATGGGGTGCACAATGGGGGCCGCAGGAAACCAACGCACAGCCTCGGGGCCTGCCTGTGGTCCTCACTCTCAGAGCAGGGCTGCGCCGTGTTTACCCCTTAGTGACACAAGAGAGGGAAGAGAAAGTCTACCTTTTCGTCCCAATAGCATCGATTTCATCAATAAAGACGATGGATGGTGCGTGTTCTTCAGCAACTCGGAACAGTTCCCGAACGAGTTTGGGGCCGTCGCCCAGGTACTTCTGAATAAGTTCAGAGCCAACCACTCGCAGGAAAGTGGCCGAGGTTTGGTTTGCTACTGCTTTGGCTAATAAGGTTTTACCTATTTTAGATTGGAAAAGAAAAAGGGAAAAAACCTTAAGTGCTGTTTTAACTTTAGAACTCTCATTACCACCTTAAAAGACACCAAGAATTGGTGGATCCCTCTGTGAAAAGCATGTGCTCAAAGCAGACAAGGAAATTACAAAAAGACCTAAAATACATATTTTGATTATTTTTAACTGTCTTCCTAAATTCATCATGATAATATCAGAAAATATTTTTATTGCAAGTTACTCAAAGTTGCATATAATATTCACCTGACCCCATTCAACCAGGGTTAGAGAACCAAACTCAACTCCTACAAAACTATGAGCGATGATAAAAGCCCCAGGGGCACTAGGTTTGACTGAAGGACAGAGAGTGTCCTTGAGCAGGCCTGCAGCGCCCCGCAGTGACCTGAGGGCATCCCAGGGCTCCGTGCGCTGAGCCAGGACCAGCCCCTGACGAAGCCCACGGCTGAGCGCCGCTGGAAGCTCAGGAGACTTCCCTGTTTGTGCTGTGCCCTCGTGGGATGTTCCTCAGTGATCTCAGGGCAGCCCTGACAACTTCCAACCCTGCTCTGTTGCTGACACTTCCCTTTCAAGTAGAGAATGCGAGTCAGTAAGAGTACCCACCCTGAGAACTTTAGAGCTGGAGACCATGGCCCTGGGATGGTGAGAGCTGGGAGAGGACCACCCTCAGGCCTGTAGTGGGAGGGAGGAGGCTGGCAGGTGAGAAAGTGACACACAGGATTCCGTGCGAGTGGGAAGGAGGACAGAGATCTCAGCTCCGCCACAAGGTGAGGCAGTGAGCTCCTCAGTGCGGCAGCCAGCAGCAGGCTCAGATGCTTATGAAAGGGCTGGACTACTCGCTGAAGGCATCAGCTAAGGGCCGCAGACAGAAGACAAAAAGGACCTCCTAAGCGGAGGAGATCTTCCAGTCCAGAAGCAGCCAAGCGCCGCTGCCGGGATGTCCAGGGAGCAGGGGGACCCCTACGTGTCGCTGGCCTCTCTCGAAACTTCCCTTCCTGGGCTATGAAACGACTGGCTGCCGCGGCTCCCCGCCTCAGCGCAGCGCCTCCCTGCCCCTCCAGCGTGGGCCGTCTCGATACAGAGCCCTCTGGTAACACGGCTCAGTTCACTCCGTCAAATGCCCTCCCTTCCTCTGGAACTTACAGAGCAGTGAGTTTACTAAGCCTGGACTACACAACTTACCGAGGTCAACCTACTGCCTAACGAACCAAGTATGTGTATGCGTTTTTATCTTGATCTGTTTACTCATCCGACGTTATACTCCTTCAGTCGCCAGTGGCCCAGGAGAAGGCACTGGTCTGAGCGGCACAGGACAGCCCTCACGGCGGTGGTCCCGCACCTCGGTGCTGAGGCCTGGCCACGCTCCGGATGCACCCGAGTCTCCGGGGAAGGGGGCAGGCATCGGCGTCTTCTAAAGCTCCCACAGGGATTCCAATATACAGACAAAGCTGAGCGCCCTGTTCCTACTTTTTCTTACAAACTATTTTCAACAGACTTACGTTACTCTTAATACTGAAAAGTACTGTTTCAGGACACACACATCTAGCGCACTTGAGTGTGACAGGAGTGCTGGGGAGGCAGACGAGCCCCCACACCGAGCCGGCGTTTCTGGGGGGTGTTTCCTGCTGTGCCCTTTCTATTGATTCCTCTGATTAGTAGCAGATTAACTCTGTGAGGTCTACAGTTACAGCCTGAGACGGCTCAGTCTCCTAGCACGCCTCCGAGACGGCTTGATGCGCCTTCCTGTGACAAGCGTGTGTCCAGAGGGCTGCCTGTTCACCACGCCCCACGTGTCACTGAGCACACACTTATAAACTAAGGAATGGAGGCCTCCTCACTCAACGGCCAAGTGATTATACCCCGCCAATGCTGCAGGTCAAGAAAGGAGCTCAGTGCCTGGAAAGCGACCAACGCGAACACACACACCTGTGCCGGGCGGACCGTAGAGAATGACCCCCTTGGGGGGCTTGATCCCCATCTCTTCATAATATTCAGGATGAGTGAGAGGAAGCTCCACAGATTCCTAAACAAAACAAACACTTGGTAAAAATGAAAGGCTTTCCTACTGAAATGTATCCTATTAACTGGCATCGTGAGTGTGTCTCACTTGCAACAAAAACAAGCTAAAATTTCCATCACTCTTGTTAGAGACGATGTTTGACTTCCCCTGGCAGCAAGGACATGCTGCAGAGTACCTCGGTCCTACGGGGGCTCCCAGCACCCTCCTGTCTTCCTAACAGCACCCAATTTCCCAAAAAAGTCAGCCTTGAGTAACATTTAACAGTAACATTTGCCGTTCCTGAGCAGAAGGAACTTAAAGCTTAAATTCACCTGTTTCAGTGAAACTGCAGGCAGAAGCCAGCAAGGTTCTCTGCTGCTGTCCCACCTCAAGCCATGACGGCCACCTCCCAGCTGTCTGAGAGTCCCCATGGGGCTCTGTGATGGCCCTGAATGACCTTCCTACAGACGAGAAGCCCGCAGAGGGCTGCCTCCATAGGGCGGCCCCCATGTGCCCCCACCCCAGGACTGGGGCAGGAGCTGCACTATGTTCCAGAGCCAGCACTGTGTGAATGCCACCACCCTACCCCAGACGTCACTTGGTTTCTGTGTAGCCACAGCTGAAATCAACAAATTGGAAACATATTCACACAGGTAATTATTAAATGTTACATATAATACGTGTTAAGCTGCAGCTGCTATAAGAACTATCATACAATTTATTCTTACTTCTGTTACCTAACTCAGTATTAGCAACACAAAATACTGCCACTGGCCAGCTCTGAGTCAGTTACAGGTCTGATCAATAAAAAAAAAACAGGACTTCCCTGGTGGCCCAGTGGTTAAGAATCTGCCTGCCAAGGCAGGGGGCAGAAGTTCGATCCCTGCTCCAGTAAGATTCCACAGGCTAAGAGGCGACCAAGCCCATGAGTCACAGCTGCTGAAGCCCACCTGCTCCGGGGCCCTCACCGAGAGAAGCCACACTTCGAGAGGCCCACGCACCACCACGGAGTATCCCTGTCGGCCACAACTCAAGACAAGGTCCTGGCACAGCAGCAAAGACCCAACGCAGCCCAAGACAAAGTTACAAGAGAAAACATACAGAACAACTCCAAGCACCCTGAACGAGGCAGCAGTAAGAAAGCACAGGGCTGGCTCCTAGACGTACCTTAATTTCCTGGATTTGGTTGTCTAGCCCCCCAATATCAGCATAGGTCTCCTGGGGTGCCTTTTCCACCTTCATCACTGTGACCAAGGGGTCCGTGTCGTCCATCAGCACCCCAATCACCGCATGCACCTAAAAGGAAACAGGGAGTTTTAACACTGGAACCTGAGGTTCACCCTTCTGCTGACAATGAGGTGACAATCACAGAATCCTCTCTGCCCTCAAGAGTGCTCCGGTGGTCGGCTTCCACGGGACAGGTGGACAGACGAAGAGGCAGGAGACAGCGCTCCGAGGGGCTTTCCGAGACTATCAATTTACCTTGTGGTTGAGCAGGACTGAGCAGCCGGGTTCCAGCAGATCCTTGTCTACAAATGAAAGAATGCTGACGTAGTGTTCTGAGCCCACAGACGTAGACACGATGGCATGATTGTCATCAATGATCTCTTCCAAAGTTCCTACCGACATTGGGGTCCCCCTCAGATCATCCACCTTTGATCTTTCCTCCTATGTAAGAGCAGGGCAAGAAGAAAAAGCAGCTTAGACCTTAAAAGTAGATGATGCTGATAGTTCACTTGATTTAAAAGCAGTTGGTGCTTTTACAAGGCAACTAAATAATAATTCATTAAAGCCTGAAAGGTTCAACTGTTTTGTTCTAAGTTCTAAACAGAATTCAATTTGTAAAAGAAAAGTTTTAATTTCTCAATTTACCTCTTGCTTTTCTTCTAAAGGCTTCATTTGCTCCTGATTTCTAATGAATTCTTCCTCCATGAGAAGATAGTCTTTAATCCTCTCTAGCTTCAGTAATTTTAACCGGCACTGAGTGTGAGGTGTCACTGTAATTAAAAAAATAGTCTTCTTATACTTGGAGCCTGAAGTTTGCAAGTAATTCAGTTCACCCTTGGAGGAGGGATGTTAACACTTAAAATAAGCTTATTTTATTTTAGTTGGATCGACTCTGAGAAACACAGTTTAGTGACCCTAAGTGAGCAGGTGCCTGAAGGCAGGGGGAGAGGGATGGACAGACAGAAACGCCACCTTCACCGCATACTGATTACCCGTAGCCTGACTGTGGTTTGCACTCGGTATGCTCCTCTGCTGGTCTGATGACCTTCTCTTTATCAACATCATATTGATTCACTACAGCAGGTTAATGGCGCATTTTTAACTGTCTGACTCAACTATTAACTGAGCAATATTTTAAAAATTACTTTACTGCACCTAAGCTGGAAGAGACTCATCTAGGTGGCAGATGAGGGTGGGGGAGGTATCTGAGCTGAAGCCTGCAGGGGCGAGACCAGGCAGCCATGGAAGGACTGGAGAAGGACATGTTTAAGCAGAGGGAAGTCGAGGCCCTGACGCGCGAGCGGGGCGTGTGAACAACACACAAGGGAGCGAGAGAGACGGAAGGCAGAGAGGCGGGCTGGATCTGCCACCTGGTTTGAGTTTTACTCCTTATTTAGCAGGAAGACATGAAAAATTTTATGTTTGGGCATCAACTCACGCTGTGAGCTCCAACACAGTGGCATTCCATTTTTTTCATGCGTTAAGTGCATCTCTAAGGTGATCAAGCTCCACCTGAGTTTTTCACCCTAAGCTTACACTCTAATACCCCAGAGAAACTGGTTATTTAAAGGAAATTAATGGACTTTCTTGAAGTGAGGCACAGCTGTATCCTCTGTATACTGTTAAAACTAAAATATAGCTTTTATTCCAACCTAGAGGATGCCACACACAGTCACAGGCCTGGAGCTTTAACCGCGCACTACTCCCTGTCTGTCCACACTCAGCCCTGAGCTGCACGCACAGGGATGGCTCTCCCGGGAACCAGGACCGTGTCTCACCCAGGGGCACCGTGTCTCACCCAGGGGCACCGTGTCTCACCCAGGGGCACCATGTCTCACCCAGGGGCAGTTTGCTGGCAGCGTCTGGTCCCTTTGTCTTCTTCTTCTTTTTCCCAACTCGAGTCGGTACAGGAGGTTCATATTTCTTTTTCTTGTCCTTGGGTTTTCAGAACAGCATAGGAAAAAAAAATCAGAGAGATCATATTAAAACACAAACGTACTTCTGCAGGACCATCATCTATTTCCAGGTGATATAGTTTTTCCTATCTTTTAGAATGTTATTAAAAACTGTCCTTAAAAAATAAACAAGATCTGTTTTTCATTCTTTCAATTTTTATGTGTGAACATAATTATCTTTTTTTTTTTTAAATATATAATACACACTGATAGGTCATTCAGTAGAGACATTACTCTGCTGACAAAGGTCTGCCTAGTCAAGGCTATGGTTTTTCCAGTGGTCATGTATGGATGTGAGAGTTGGACTGTGGAGAAAGCTGAGCACCGAAGAATTGATGCCTTTGAACTGTGGTGTTGGAGAAGACTCTTGAGAGTCCCTTGGACTGCAAGGAGATCCAACTAGTCCATCCTAAAGGAAATCAGTCCTGGATGTTCACTGGAAGGACTGATGCTGAAGCTGAAACTCCAATACTTTGGCCACCCGATGCGAAGAACTGACTCATCTGAAAAGACCCTGATGCTGGGAAAGATTGAGGGCAGGAGGAGAAGGGGACGACAGAGGATGAGACGGTTGGATGGAATCACTGACTCAATGGACATGGGTTTGGGTGGACTCCGGGACTTGGTGATGGACAGGGAGGCCTGGGGTGCTGCGGTTCATGGGGTTGCAAAGAGCCAGACATGACTGAGCAACTGAACTTAACTGAACTGAACAGACCATTCAATAAGGAACAGAGCTCAGAATTCAGGGTTACATGCCAGAAGTTGGAGTTAAGTAATTTGATAAAACTCTTCACACCTAAGGACATTAAACACTAAAATCACAGACTACTTAACACTTCTGTAATATTATTACTTTTACACCTCTAAAAATTATTAATTCATTAGTACCTACTTGATGGTCAATGATCTTTTGTAAAACATGAAAAGGGTATTTGATTTCCCAAAGAACTTCTCAGCTGAGATCTGACATTTTCCACAATTTACTCACATCACAGACATCTGGTTTCATATTTATTTACCTTGTCATCCTTCTTGCCACCTCCAGGACCGTGACCACCACTCTGACTTTGACCCTGAAAATAAAAAATTTAAGCAGAGGTATAAATTCAGGGAGGTTTCCCTGGTGGCTCAGTGGTAAAGAATCCACCTGTAGTGTAAGAGATGCATGTTTGATTCCTCGGTTGGGAAGATCCCCTGGAGAAGGAAATAACAAACCCACTCTAGTATTCGTGCCTGGGAAATCCCACGCACAGACAATCCTGGAGGGCTGCAGTCCACAGGGCCTCAAAGAGTCAGACACGACTTAGTGACTAAGCAGCAACAAGATAAATTTAGAATACCATCACTGCACCCCTCTCCTCCTGTGACCCCAGACACCAGCACTCCCCTCACTGCAACATCTCTGAACTCAACATACACCTTGCCGCCAATGTGTAAATTTCACGCGGCACAATTTCTTTCTCCCAAAAAGCTGCTGGTAGATCAGTGCTGCATCTAGCCACAGCCTGCATCTTAAATCAAAGACAACGCTATTAAGAAAAAGATGTAATGTTATAAGGGCTTCCCAGATGGAGCTAGTGGTAAAGATCCTGCCTGCCAATGCAGGAGACGGGTTTGATCCCTGGGTTGGGTGGAGGAGGGCATGGCAACCCACTCCATGGAGAATGCCTGGAAAATCCAATGGACAGAGGAATCTGGCAGCCTACAGTCCACAGGGTCGCAAAGAGCTGGACACAAGTGAAGTGACTTAGCATGCATGCGTGTACAATGTGTCATGAGACTAAGATCCTAACCATCTCTTCTTGAGGGGAACATGTAGAGCTGGACATTTTCTAATATAAACCACCTAGCTGAGGCCACCACGAGGATGAAATTGGGCCATGATGAGAGCTAAATCATCTAACCTATCCAACAATCATCTGTCAATCACTTACTCCTTACTAAGGACACACCAAGATCCAGGAGACTTTCAATGGCAGCTTAAATATCACCCATCCCATAAGTCCGGGGCACTCAGGCAGGTCCTTCTTTCCACTTCCAAAACTTGTATCACCTTAAGCTATCAAGAACTTAGTGTATTAAGGTCAGGAGGATTTCTGATTTTAAAACAGACCCTTCAGTTACAGGACAATGTTTTACACAGAGCAAGGTCTCAGGAACAACAGCATTTTAAATAAGCAATAGTGAATTTACTTAATTAGAGGGCCCTCTCAGCCCCCTCAAATCACTTCCACATAGGAACCCGTAAGTTGAATCACCAGCTTCACTATCAAGACAAAACAACCCCCTAAAGGAATTAAGGTCAAATGTATGTCCCCACCTGCAAGATTCTCAAAACTTTTCACTTTCTTCTGAAGAAGGTAATTAAGGGCTCTGAGAAATTTGGGGAAACACAATTAGTTTTACTGCAATAAGCTGTCCAAGTTACAGGCCTTTAACAATTCCTTATACCCCTAAGGAAACGTGCTGTTGACTGGGGCAGCTATTGTCTGTGGTGTGTTTATTACGTGCCTAAGTCTGTACAAGGCATTTTCCTTCACTATCATATTTACATCAGACAATCCTTCAAGGTAAGGTTCATTATTACTACTTTCTAGATGAGGAATTGCAACGCACCTAAGAACATGGGCTATGGAAATAAATGCATCCAGGTTTGAATTCCGACTTCATCCTAACAGTCTATGTGACCTCAGGGAAGTTAAGTCGCCTCTCCAGCCTTGGGGTCCTAACTGGACAGTAGGGATGACATTAGCTCCTCTGTGTTGCTGAAAGTGAGTAACGGATGTAAAACCACTTCGAATCTGCATGACTCACGGTACCTCCTCACCAACACAACGGTATTGCCGAATAAGAAATGTTAGGGTCAGGACCTCCTCAGGCTGGTTAAGAAGTCTGGGCTCCGGATCGAAGTCCATTCTGGTCAGGCCTCCCCTTTCCTGTCCTCCTCCCATCTCTGGCTTTGTCCAGGCCGCCGTATCTTACTGGACCGCTTGTCTCCCAACTGAGGTTTCCAGGTCTAGTCTCTTCCCTCACCCATTCGGGTATTACCTTCTACAACAAAGAGCTGACCCTTTAAATCGCCTCAAAAACCTTCAACTGCTCCCTAGCATTTATGGCATAATGTCCAAACTCTCTAGCTTGGCACGCCTGGCCCTTGACAAACTGGCTTCAATTAACCTTTCCCAGGTTTGTCTACGCTTCCCATTACCCTCCAGGTCTGGCCCCATTGGAGGACATTTCCCCCAGTCAGCCCCAAACTTCTCCACGTCTGCGGCATTTACGTGATGTTTCTGTCTTAAGTAACTATATGTATTATACTAAACACTAAGCGGGGTGCTGAACAAACAGATCCTATGAAGTTGCCACTATCATTACCCCTAGTTTACAGATAAGGAAACCAAGGCTCAGAGGGTTAAGTGACTTGACAGCTATCACAAAGCTGGTCGGAGAGACAGCACACTCCCGGCCACTGGACACCAGTATCTGCGTTTCTCTACTGCGCGGGTCACTGGTACATCACAGCGCACCCGCAGGCCCTGCCTTAGGTTCCTCCTTGGTAAACTGAGGATGATAATAATCACCTCCAGGGACTGTTGAGAAGAATAACGAGCAAATGTTGGAAAAGTACTTGCCATGTGCTTGTCAGGCCTAGAATACTGCTACCCAAAAAGTCCTTCCAAGACCTGCCTGGGTCTGCAGTGGGACTTGCTGCTGCTCACCATACAGACCAAACGCATTCCCCCCTCAGGCCCTCTGCACTTGCAGTCCTCCCAGGGCCAGACTTCCTCGGATGTCTGCACGGGCCCCCCTCACTGGATTCAGGTCTCCCCTCCTCCCTGAGGCTCGCTGACACCCTGTGTAAACAGCCGCCTCTCCGTCCTTGCACAGACCAGCCATAAGCAATGGCCACTCGTCCGTCCCCATCCCGCCCCTACAGCCTATCGCATACTCCTTCCTCTCTCCCTGGTTTTTAAACCCGCCTTCTAGCGAATGCACGCTTCAAGAGGCAAAGACTGGGTCAGCCATGCCCGTCCCCTGTACGTGCAGCGCCTAGAGCAGAGCCTGGGCCCCACACAACCACGCCCGCCCACAAAGAGCGGCATCCAACCGGGAACCAAGAAACCAACGCGAGCTAAGCGAGGCCCGAGGGGCCGTCCGCTCCGAGCGCCCCGTCACAAGGGCGCCCCGAGGGGCCGGCCCACCGCCCCGCGCGGCGCGGTGTGCCCACCGCCCGCTCCCACCGCCCCCTCCCCGCGCGGCCCCGAGGCATTCGGCCCGGCGACTCGAGAAGGCTCCGGCCGAAACTCCCCGCGCCGAGACGCAGCGCCGCGGCCGGAGCGGGGCACAGCCAGCCCGCCTCAGCCGCCCCGCCGCCCAGGGGCCCGCCCGGCGCCGAGCCCGGGCCCGGGGAAGGGCCGGCCGGCCAGCCGTGCTCCTCAGCACGCTCCCCAGGCGCCTTCGTGCCGCCCCGGAGGCCGGGCCGGCGGGCGGACCCGGTGCCTCCGGCAGCGCCCGGCTTCTCTCGCCGCGGTCCGCTGCACCCATCGCCACGGCCAGCCGAAGCCCTTAGTCACTCACCATCTTGCTCCGGCCGCTCGAGCCGCCGCCGCCGCCGCCGCCGGAAGTGCACCGCCAGGGCGGTGCGTCAGGGCCGGAAGTAGCCGGGGGCGCCACGGAAGCCGAGAGGGGCCAAATCTCGCGAGGACCGGGTTGCGCCCTCTGGGCCTGTGCGAGCGGAAGGGTGTTGATGCTCTAACTCACAAGCGAGACGTGGGCCTTATTGAACTTTCACTTGAAAAAAATGTTTAAATCGCAGTTATTAGGTTATTGCCAACAAGTTAAGACAGTGACCTCGGCTGTCAAAGACAATTGTGAGGATATAAACAATTTTAAATAGGCCAAAGTCAAACTGAGACCGTGCCTTAACTTCTCCAGAAACTGGAGTAGCCTTTGGAACCGCGAGGTTGACATATACTTTTGCACCAGCATTTCACGTCTAGTTTGGTCTCTGGAATTAATCTGCTCATCTGAGAAGCTGTCTCATGAAGCATCTAAATCTGGTGGTTTGTTTTTTTTTTCCTGATGACTTATGACATCTGCTCAAAATGCCGAATGTTGTCTTAAAAGTCCTCATCTTGCACCGGGTTTGTATCTTCATTTATTACATCCATCAGGACATCAGAAAGAAACAAATCTGGGACTTCCCTGGCTGTCCAGGGGGCTAAGACTCCCTTCCAATGCTGGGGAGATAAGATCCCACATTCAGTTCAGTTCAGTCACTCAGTGGTGTCCGACTCTTTGCGACCCCATGGACTGCAGCAGGCCAGGCCTCCCTGTCCATCACCAACTCCCAGAGTTTACCCAAACTCATGCCCATTGAGTCGGTGATGCCATCCAACCATCTCATCCTCTGTCATCCCCTTCTTCTCCCGCTTTCAGTCTTTCCCAGCATCAGGGTCTTTTCCAATGAGTCAGCTCTTCACATCAGGTGGCCAAAGGACTGGAGCTTCAGCATCAGGTCCCACATGCCACCCTGCCAAAAAGATTGAAAACGTAAAACAGAAGCAATATTGTAACATTCAAAACAGCCTTCAAAAAAGAAAAGAAAGATGGCAAGCAGCCTTTTAGTCTCCAGAAACTTCCATAGCAGGTGTTCAAAACGCTGAACTGGAGAGATGGGTTTGTCTGATCTGCCCGCAACTCCCTGCCCAATTTTGAAACACTGAAAATATTTATCTAACACACAACAGGAAATTAGTCTTTCCATTTCATCACCGCTAAAACGCTGTAATGGAAAGTCATGACACTGTCAGGCTCCACCAGCAAATCTGGCATCTACTTCCTGCGTGAAATGACGCGATAGGTTAGGGACAAGACAACTCTCCCTTCGTGACTGCTGAAAGCAAATCCAGAGCTGTGCAGAATGGCCACGCAACCTGCATGTAATCTGAAGAAGTGTCGTGTTCCTGAGATGGCATCACATTTGAAGAACATGGGCTAATAGTCTCAACTTAAGTTATTCTGGAGGGTATCCACTAAGAAGTACTTCTTAACACAGAGCAAACCTGGTCCTCTCTTTTCTCCCCATCACGGACTCCTGTATTCACTCAGCTGACAGCCATCAACGTATAGGAAGAAACCAACAGTTCAGAATATCTCTCCACAATATACTAAATCTTTTATTTAAAAAAGAAGAACAATTGAATAGGCAATCAGCTCTTACCCAGTGGCCGCTGGCCACCTTCTTAGACAGGGGCTCAGATGACCCCACAGGATGCTTTGAGTTTATCCTATTACCCCCCAATTTGCAGATGAGAAGCTGGGGCTCAGAGACATTAAATGAGGTGCTTGAGCTGCTGCTGCTGCTAAGTTGCTTCAGTCGTGTCCGACTCTGTGCGACCCCATAGACGGCAGCCCACCAGGCTCCCCCGTCCCTGGGATTCTCCAGGCAAGAACACTGGAGTGGGTTGCCGTTTCCTTCTCCAATGTGTGAAAGTGAAAAGGGAAAGTGAAGTCGCTCAGTCGTGGCCAACTCTTAGCGACCCCATGGACTGCAGCCTACCAGACTCCTCCATCCATGGGATTTTCCAGGCGAGAGTACTGGAGTGGGTTGCCATTGCCGTCTCCTACCACGTCACTAATGGGCAGTCAGGTCCAACTTAGACATGCTGGCTCTCAACCTTATTTTCATCTTTTTTTTTCACAGGAAAATACAGAGGGTTTTAGAACTGGGATGCAGCGTCAAGTTCACATTTTACACTTTACAGACGGTTGCTCAGTGTCTCAGCCAGCTCCTGGGGGGCCCAGGACCTCTGCTTGGGGACATCTCTGCCCAGCTTCCTCCTACTTAACTTTCAGGTCTCAGCTTAGACGCTGCGGGGAGCTAGCCAGAACTGTAGAGCTGGTGCGAAGAATATTTAGAAGCTGAAAATGTGTGAGAGTCAGCAGAGGCAGAAAGATACCTTAGAGCTGCCTTATCTGACTGAAAGCTGCAACTTCTGGGAAATGGGCCTTCCCAGGTGAGGCTAGTGGTAAAGAACCCACCTGCCCGTGCAGGAGGCACGAGAGACGTGGGTTCGATCCCTGGGTTGCGAAGTTCCCCTGGAGAAGGAAATGGCAACCCACTCCAGTATTCTTGTCTGGAGAATTCCATGCGACTAACACTTTCTCTTTTTGGGAAGTGAGGCTGCCATGAATTTCCTCTTGGGGGAGTTACTTCCAGGAGAGAGACCAAGAGTAAACTTGCTATGAGTCTTCCCTCTGGGGGAGTTTCATGGCCCTGAAGACAGAAAGCCTACTTACACCTGCACAGACAAACATCATCCCAAACTTTCTTATCTCCCATTCGTTCTCCTAAAATATGTTTGTCTTTCCTAAAGAAACCTATTTGTTCTTCCATAGAAGCCTTTTCTGCTTCCTCCCTTTCCCTTGCTAAATTAGGCATATAAGCCTCTAACTTCAGGGCTTCCCAGGTAGCACAGTGGTAAAGGAGCCACCTGCCAATGCAGGAGACACCAGAGATGTGGGTTCAATCCCTGGGTCGGGAAGATCCCCTGGAGGAGGAAATGGCAACCCACTCCAGTATTCTTGCCTGGAAAATTCCAGGGACAGAGTACTGAGCACCACCACCACCAAGCCTCTAACTTTAATCATTTACTGAGTTACCTACTTCTTTTGTCAGCTCCCATATCAGTTCAGTTCAGTTCAGTCGCTCAGTTGTGTCCAACTCTTTGCGACCCGATGGATTGCAGCACGCCAAGCCTCCCCGTCCATCACCAACTCCTGGAGTTTACTCAAACTCATGTGCATCGAGTCAGTGATGCCATCTAACCATCTCATCCTCTGTCGTCCCCTTCTCCTCCCGCCTTCAATCTTTCCCAACATCAGGGTCTTTTCAAATGAGTCAGCTCTTTGCATCAGGTGGCCAAAATATTGGAATTTCAGCTTCAACATCAGTCCTTCCAATGAACACTCAGGACTGATTTTCTTTAGGATGGACTGGTTGGATCTCCTTGCAGTCCAAGGGACTCTCAAGAGTCTTCTCCAACACCACAGCTCAGAAGCATCAGTTCTTCTCAGCTCTCTTCACCATCCAAGCTCCCAGATGAACAAACCCTTTGCTACTGTTCATATGTCTCTTTTCAGTTTGATTCACTTGTGCCACAAACTGAACCAAAGCGGGTAGAGGAAAATCTTTTCCTCTCTTGTAACACCATCCACCCCAGGGCATCTTCTGCCTGCTTCTCAGATCTGATCTCTACCTCAGCTCTGTCTCCTTACCCTTCTTTTCTCTGAGAATCCCACCAGAGATGGGTGATTATTGCTGACGAATTGGTTGCCATTTCCTTCTCCAGGGGATCTTCCTGACCCAGCGATCGAACCCGTGTCTCCTGCGCTGGCAGGCAGATTCTTTACACTGAGTCACCGGGAAGCCCTCACTCTTCTGACCCCGCTCATACTATTTTCCCTAACTCTGAAGTGATGGATATTCATTACATGATATTAAAAAATAAAGAAGAACGTGTAACTGAGAAAATACAAGCCAGTCACACTGTTCTATCATGCATCTGTAACCCCATTAACATTTTTTTAAATTAGTTTATTTTCTATTTTTTAACTTTATAATATTGTATTTGTTTTGCCATACATTGACATGAATCCACCATGGGTGTACATGTTTTCCCCTTCCAGAACCCCCCTTCCACCTCCCTCCCCATTAACATTTTGATGTGTTTCCTTAAGCTGTTTTTTCTCTATGTATAATAAAAAATTAAGCAAAATTTGGACTGTACTATATATTTCTCCTTTTTACTTAAAAAATGTTATCACAGTCATTTATCAGAAATATTTCCCTCATGTCATTAATTACTCTTTGAAAAAATAATTTTTCATGACCTTTAATATTCCATTATTGGAGAAGGAAATGGCCACCCACTCCAGTATTCTTGCCTGGGAAATCCCATGAAAAGAGGAGCCTGGCAGACTACAGTCCATGGGGTTGGAAAGAGCTGGACGTGACTTAGCAACTAAACAACAACATATTCCATTATATAGGCTTATTCCTTCACTCATTTTATGACTGTGTCTTGTGAACAATTATGAAATAAATGCGTTTATTGAACATCTACTGGGTATCAGGCACTGTCTTGGGCTTTGAGGAACAAGTCAGATGAAGATCCCACGATCATGGAGCTGACCTTGTCAAGGGAAAGAGATTTACAATAGAGTGGTACTTTGATTGTTGGAGACACCATCATTTATGCCAAACGAGTATTTTCCAATATTTATGCTGATTTCACATTTCGGAGCAGGAGCTCTGTGTCAGAAACACCTGAGCTTTCCCACATATCATGTGCTTTTGTTAAGTTACTCAACTCCTTTATGCCTCAGTTTCCTCATCTGTAAAATGGGTGTAAGCATGGCATGTGCCTCAGTGAGGTAACACAAGCAGAGGACTCAGCACCTGGTAATCACTTAACACAAGTCAGTCATCGTTATTATTGCTATGAAGGTGCAGAGGCCTGTGTGCCACACTTAGTAATTTCTGTAGGATAAATTCCTAGAAGTAGGATGAATGAGTCAATGTTAGTATTTTTAAACGTTTGTCATTTTGCCAAATTGCCCTTGAGCAAGGCTGTGCTAGCCGGGCGTCCCGGCAGGGGGTGAGGGCGTTGGCAGAGTGCCCTGGAGGTGTGACGACCGTCCCGGGGGCTTCGGGTCCCTTGTCTTTAATCCTGCGGGCTCTGTGCAGCCGACAGCACTGCCCTCCTGAGAACAGTCTCCTCCTCACTCCCCTGTCTGGGTGGGCCTCGCACCCTCCGACCGCGCCTGCTCGAGCCCCTCTAACAGCGGCTCCAGGGAGGCCCCCTGGCCCCCCCGATGCTTTCTGCACGTCCTCCCCAAGGGGAGCCCAGGGCTCCAGCCAGCGCCTCTGTGCTGACCGCCCTGCCTCCCTCCACCTTCTCTCCTACACTGGTTATCTTTACATATAATTTTTTTTTTTGGCTGTGCTGCGTGGCATGTGGAATCCTTAGTTCCCCAACCAGGGATTGAACCAGTGCCCTCTGCCATGGAAACGTGGAGTCTTAATCGCTGGACCACCAGGAAAGTACCCTTCTGCTTTTCGTTTTACCTGGAGTTCATGAAACTTCTTGGATCTGTAAGTTGACCCTTTTCGCCAACTTTCAGGTGGTAGCAGCAATTTATTTTTCATAAAAATTTTCTGCCTCATTTTTTTCCTTTTCTTTCTGGTACTATGATTGCTTCCATGTTGTTACACTTGATATTGTCCTAAATCTCACAGGCTCCTTCTTTCCTTTCCCCCCGTCTTCTAGATGGTTAATTTCTATTTATCTTTCTCTAAACACACTGATTCTTTCTTCTGCCCGTGGAACCCACCGAGTTTTAAGGTCTAGAAGTTCCTTTTTTTTTTTTACAATTTGCATTTACCTGTCAATATTCTATATTGTTGACTCATTATTAACGCATTTTCCTGTAATTATTTGAATGTATTATCATGAATGCGCTGGAGCCGTGTTCTGCTAAGTCCCTCATCGCCACTCAGAGCTGACGACCGTTTTCCAGAGCTTAGGTCAGGCCGTCCTGTCTCTTTGAAGTCTAACAAGATTATTTGTATTGAAACTGAACATTGTGGGTAATATATGATGTCACTGTAACACTTTGGGTTCTGTTTTCTTCTTCTGAGGGTTTTGATGTTTTATTTTGTTGTTTGTTTCTAGGTAACGAACTCAAATTGCAAAATCTGTATCTCAGGATATGCACCTGCTGACGTGTCTACTCAAGATTCTGGGCTTTGGTTTTAGAACCTGGATCCCTAGGAGGTCTCCCTTGCAGCTGCATATTTTCAGTGGTCAGCAGAGGTCTTGTTCAGACACTTAAAGCCAATGAGGCTTCTACCGTCTGCAGTCCAAGCTGTGTTGGAATCGGATTGTTCATTGTTGTTGTTGTTCAGAAACTAGGTCCTGTCCGACTCTTTGTGACCCCATGGACGGCAGCACGTCAGGCCTCCCTGTCCATCACCAACTCCCAGAGCTTGCTCAAACTCATGTCCATGGAGTCGGTGATGCCATCCAACCATCTCATCCTCTGTCACCTCCTTCTCCTCCTGCCCCCAATCCTTCCTAGCATCAGGGTCTTTTCCAGTGAGTCAGCTCTTCGCATCAGGTGGCCAAAGGATTGGAGCTTCAGCTTCAGCATCAGTCCTTCCGATGAATATTCAGGGGGTCGGGAAATGCATTCAACAGTGAAATATTTGGGACTTCCTGGTGGTTCAGGGGCTAAGACTCCACGCTCCCAGTGCAGGGGGCCTGGGTTCCATCCCTGGGCGGGGAACTAGACCCCACGTGCCGCAACTAAGAGTTCACGGTGTCAACTAAAGGTCCCGCTTGCCGCAACGGAGACCCAGTGCCGCCAAAGAAAGCAACTAACTGAATATACGTGCGCTTAAGGGCAGGGCTCCACAGGCCCCCCCTCACACGTGCAGTTGGGCGGCCAGCCGGGGGCGTGGAGTCTGCGGCCTGGCCTTCCCGAGGCTCTCTCACTTCCCTCTCACTGTTAGGGTTGCAGCTGCTCTGTCACAGACCTGTTGAGATGCCACGTCTGGCAAAGAAAACTGCAGGTTTTCCACCTGAGTGGGGGTGGGGGGATGCCCACTCAAGAGCGCCCGAACACGGAGAAAAGGGGCCCTCGCCACTGCCGGGGAGAGTGTGACTTGGTGCGGTCACCACTGAAAACAGTATGGAGGTTCCTCAAAAAACCAAAAATAGAACTACCATATGACTCAACAATTCCAATTCTAAGTATATATCCGGAAAAGACAAGAACACTAATTCGAAAAGCTAAATGCTTCCCTATGTTCCTAGCAGCACTGCTTACAATAGCCAAGACACGGAAGCAACCTAAGCGTCCGTCAACAAGTGAGTGGAAAAAGAAGGCATGGTATATATATACTCAATCACAAAAAAGAATGAAATATTGCCATTTGTGGCAACATGGATGGACTTAGGCAGTATTATACTAAGCGAATAAGTCAAACAGAGAAAGACAAATAGTATATGATATTTTTCATATGTGGAATCTAAAAAAACAAACTGGTGAATATAACAAAAAAGAAGCTGAATCACAATTAGAACAAACTAGTGATCACCAGTGGTTAGAGAGACGGAAGCAATCTAGGTCCATCGAAGGGTGAATAGATAACGAAAATGTGGCATCGATATACAACGGGATATTTTTCAGCTCTGGAAAAAGAAATCCTGCCATTTGCTACAACATGAATGGGTCAACTAAGGTCACGGCATCCGGTCCCATCACTTTCTGGCAGATAGACGGGGAAACAGTGGAAACAGGGACAGGCTTTCATTTTGGGGGAGCTCCAAAATCACTGCAGCTGGTGACTTCAGCCATGAAATTAAAAGACACTTGCTCCCTGGAAGGAAAGCTATGACCAACCTAGATAGTATATTAAAAAGCGGAGACATCACTTTGCCAACAAAGATCCATCTAGTTAAGGCTATGGTTTTTCCACTGGTCATGTATGGATGTGAGAGCTGGATGGTGAAGAAAGCTGAGCACCTAAGAACTGATGCTTTTGAACTGTGGTGTTGGAGAAGACTCTTGAGAGTCCCTTGGACAGCAAGGAGATCCAACCAGTCCATCCTAAAGGAGATCAGTCCTGGGTGTTCATTGGAAGGACTGATGTTGAAGCTGAAACTCCAATACTTTGGCCACCTGATGCGAAGAGCTGACTCATTTGAAAAGACCCTGATGCTGGGAAGTATTGAGGGCAGGAGAAGGGGACGAGAGAGGATGAGATGGTTGGATGGCATCACCGACTCAATGGACATGGGTTTTGGTAAACTCCGGGAGTTGGTGATGGACAGGGAGGCCTGGTGTGCTGCAGTTCATGGAGTTGCAAAGAGTCAGACACGACTGAGCGACTGAGCTGAACTGAATGGGCCTTGAGGTTGTTACTCTGAATGAAATAAATCAGAGAGGGGAAGGCAAATACTGTACAATGTCACTTATACGTGCAGTCTTAACAGCACCTCCCATTCCGAATTCATACAGAGGACAGACTGGCTGCAAGAGGGACGGGTGAGTGTCTGTGTGAAATGGGTAAACGAGGTCAAAAGACACAAACCTCCAGTTACAGAATAAGTGAGTCCTGGGGATGTAATGTACAGCCGGATGACTATAGTTAGTACTACTGTACTGTATGCTTGAGAGCTGCTGAAAGAGATCTTAAAAGTCCTCATCATGAGAAAAAACCTGTAACTACGTGTGGTGATAGATGTTAAGTAGGCTTATTGTGGTAATCATTTTGCAGTACATACCAATACAGAATCGTGATGTTGTGTACTGTAACACATGGCAACTATTTCTCAACTTGGAACAACAAAATGAGCATGCTCCACGGAGGCACGCAGTCACAACACCAGACTTTTGCGGCGTCTCCCTCCTCCCCACGCACCCACCCTGGGAGTGTCAGCGCAGCAGAGGAAGTCGGGACGGCCTGATTGGAGAGGCTCCTGCCCTCCCCACTGCGGGTCTTGAGCTACTAACTGGGTCTGAGCTGGGGGAGGTGGAAGATGCTTCAGACTGAACTAGCCTTTTTCACGAGTGAATCTTCCTAAAATGTGACCCCTATGTCCCCAGCACCTCAATTGAAAGCATGCATTGAATTAGCCCACAAGGGCTTCCCTGGTGGCTCAGCTGGTAAAGAATCTGCCCACAATATGGGAGTCCTGGTTCGATCCCTGGGTTGGGAAGATCCCCTGGAGAAGGGAAAGGCTACCCACTTTAGTATTCGTGCCTGGAGAATTCCATGGACTAGTCCACATGGATAGTCCACAGGGTTGCAAAGAGTTGGACACGACTGAGCGACTTTCACCTTCACTACCTTCGTTGAATTATTAAAGAAAGCCTTGAAATCACTGGAAGGTAATTGGAAAAATAAAACCTGCCCCTTTAATGCACCATACTTGCAGCACTTGACACTGAGAGCCTGAGCACGTTGTTCTCCATCTGGACACTCTGGGCCTCGATTGTCCCATCTGTGAAGTGGGCTTCTGATCCCTGCATCCTCAGGATGGAAGGAGCGAGGCGGACCCCATCCTGGCACCGGGCTGGGGGCGCTCCCTCTCTGCGGGTGTCCTGGCCACGGCACTGAGGGACCATCACGGAGCAGTCGCTATGTTTCTGGATCATCCATCTCATTGCAAAATCAGGACCCTGAGGAGCTCGCAGGAGTTTCCTGCTTGTAGACTTACGGACTGACTCCTCAGAGGGGATTGTTATCGTTACTATCTTCGCCTCTCTAGTCGCTTCCCCCATCCTTGCCTGCTTTTCAGCCAAGTTCTTGTTTCTCAAACAGGCCCTGGAATTCCCACACCCCACACACTTCTGCGTCTGAGTGTGTCCTGACTCTCACTTCCACCTCTGCTGCTAGCTGTTGAACTCCTACTCAACCTTCAAAAGTCAAGTGAAAGTGTTAGTCACCCAGTCGTGTCCGACTCTCTGTGACCCCATGGACTGTAACCCGCCAGGATCCTCTGTCCATGGGATGCTCCAGGCCAGAATCCTGGAGTGGGTTTCTGTGACCTTTTCCAGGGGATCTTCCCAACCAGGGATCGAACCCCCGTTTCCTTCATTGCAGGTAGATTCTTTACTATCTAAGCCACCAGAGAAGCCCCTCACCACCTTCCAGACCCACTCAGATGCCATCTGTCAATGAAGCTTTTCCTAATCCCCTCCCCTGCCCACCCCACTCCAGAAGTTGTGCCTCTGCCCCCTTCTCAGGGCCTTTTCATTCACTGACTTCATTAAGGAGGTGATGCCTGTCTCCTCCCCTTTCTGAGCCTGGAAGCTCGCAGGGTGGCGACTATTGCTGTTTTGTTTCTGTGTCCTGGGAGCTGCACCTGACTCACAGGCTTGTCTGTGGGAGGGTAGGGGGTGGGGGAATGCAAGGGACTTCCCAGAAAACTGGGCTGAGGTCATTCAGGCAGGTCCTGAGACAGGAGCCACGCAGCCTGGCGCCTGGGCTGACCCTGCCTCCATCACAGTTGGCCGGGCTCTGCCCGCATCATGCCAATGGAGTTACCTGCCAGCATGTGCCCATTCATTCGATCGGCTGGCTTTCCAGGGGAAGGCCCCGTGGAGGTAAGATTAGCTGCAATTTGTTAACAAGCGTGTTCACCAAATGTCAAAACTCGGCATCCTCTGTCTCAGCAAAGCCTTCGTGAGAGAGCATGGTCCCGGGGGAAATGCAGCCAGCAGGTCCCCGGGGTTTGCTCAGCTGCCAGCCAGCGGCCAGCAGGATTCCAGCCAAGTGCTGCCAGCGGGGAACTGACTAATTCACCGAATCCGGTCTGCAGTACTGACGGTAAACATCATCAGCCAGGTGTGTCCGCTCACCCCGCTGGGCAGGGAGCGTGGGTGAGAGCAGGTGTTAAAGGCGGCTGATGGCACTTCCCTGCTGGCCCAGGGCTAGGACTCCATGCTTCCCTTGCAGGGGCCACAGGGCGGCCCCTGGCAGGGAACTAAGATCCTGCAAGCTGTGTGGCCAAAAGCAAACCAACAAGCACAAAGACAGCTGAGAGCTGGGAGTGAGCCTGACGGGGGGTGGCGGAGAACGCCCTGACAGAGGGCCTGGAGCCAGGCCTGCTGGGGTCCTCTCCCGTCCTCCCAGCGTGGCCCCGGGGCTCCACGAGTGTGTGTGTGCCCACGGGATTTCAGGTCGTGGGTGTGCAGCATTTACTGAGCACCTACTGTATGCACAGTGCACCGGCTCAGGAATTGGAGAACCTGGCTCTGCTAGTTATAGGACGACAGCCAATTTTGCCTCCAGACCTTGTTTCTTCAGCTGTAAAGTGGAGACACTGATGCTGACAGTGATGATGACGCTTCTGTTTCGTGAGCACTTTGCAGCGTGCCAGGCTCTGCACAGAGCTGCCCAGCTGTCTCTTATCCACTTCTCATAGCAATCCTATAACATGGAGCCTGCTAACAGCACCATTTTATGGATGGAAAAGAAAAGATAAGGCTTAGAGGGTGTACTGGGTTGGACAGTGTCCCTCCTCTCAAACTTATGTCCTTCTGGGAACCTCAGAATGTGCCCTTATTTGGTTATTTGGAGACAGGGTTATTGAAGATGTAATTAGTCAAGCTGTGTGGATTAATACTGGAATTAGCACTGGGGTAGTGTGGGTTTTTACTCCAGCATGACTGGTGTCCTTATAAAAAGAGGACATCTAGCCTTCAGAACTGTGAGAGAATATACTTCTGTTGTTTTAAGCCACCTCAGTTCAGTTCAGTTCAGTCGCTCAGTCGTGTCTGACTCTGCAACCCCATGGACTGCAGCACGCTAGGCCTCCCTGTCCATCACCAACTCCTGGAGTTTACTCAAACTCATGTCCATCGAGTTGGCGATGCCATCCAGCCATCTCATCCTCTGTAATAAGTATAACAGTAATAATAACAGTTGCTCCCTCTGTCCAGGGCCTCCTCTATGTCGGGTCTAACAACAATTTAGAAGGTAGGTCTTCTCCCCACCACTCCCAGTGAGGAGATAAAGCACTGACGGTTGTGTAACTGGCCGAAGAGACACAGCAGTAAGGGCCAGGACTTGAACTCGTGTCTCCTGATCCTTAGAAAATGGTGACCAACGGTGCTCAGAGTCTGAGCAGGTGGAGAGGCCCCACTTCCAGCCCCCCTGCCGCCCCTCCTTGGAGGCCCCGGTCATGACCCCATCAGTGCTGTCTGGGCAGGGCTCCTGGCTTCCTAGGGCCCATGCCTGGGGGCCTGCAAGGATCCCCGGGAAGGCCCAGCAGACCCTGCACTGTGTGCAGGAGCTGGGTGCACTCTGCCCACGCCACTGCTCTCACCCCCTGCAAGGTGCCCAGCTGCCTCCTTCCTGCTCCACGGCCGGAAATGTCTCTGGAGCTTTACCTGCAGGTGGAGCTGAGCCACAGTCACTGTCCTGCTCTGAGTGTAACTAAATTAATTCACTTATTAAAGCCCCGGTAGCGGGCTTTGTGGTATTCCTAAACCAACCCACCATCCACCACTCACCCACCCAACTACCTACTCATCCATTCACCCATCCATCCATCCACCCGTCCATCCATCCACCCATCCACCCATCCATTCACCCATCCATCAATCCACCCATTCATTCATTCATCCATCCATCTACCCATCCATCAATCCACCCATCCATTCATCTATCCATTCACCCATCCATCCACCCACCCATCCATTCACCACCCATCCATTCACCCATCCATCAATCCACCCATCCATTCATCTATCCATCCACCCATCCATCCACCTACCCATCCATTCACCACCCACCCACCCAACCAACTACCCACTCATCCATCCACCCATCCATTCATCTATCCATCCATTCAACCATCCACCCACCCATCCATTCACCACCCACCCACCCAACCAACTACCCACTCATCCATCCATCCATCCATCCATCCCCACCCACCATCTTACCTATGTTTATGGAGCACATGCTCTGTGCCAGGCACACTGCTGGATACTGGGCTCATGGGAGTAAACATGACCATGAGCCTACCTTTTGGATACTTTTCTGTAAATCTAAGATTATTCCAAAATATAAAATCAATTTCAAAAATATCAGAAACATTCACTAGCAGGACATTTTTTTATAATCTTAGATTCTGTCCTCTCCAAAAGGAGTGTTGTGAACCAAAAGCCTGTCTTGTAACTGAACGTGTTTCTTTGACCACCCTGGGTAACTTCCGGTGTTCGGAGGCAGAGAGCCCTGCGTCCACTTCCCCACGACGACCACCAGGTGGCGTGTGACAACGAAATCGGGTCCCATTCCAGAGTCCGCCAAACACGGGCATTTACTAGTTAACTGCCCAGATCCGACTCTCTGCGACCCCATGGACTGTAGCCCCCCAGGCTCCTCTGTCCGTGAGATTTCCCGGGCAAGAACACTGGAGTGGGTTGCCGTTTCTTCCTCCAGGGGATCTTCCCGACCCAGGGATCGAACCCAGGTCTTCTGCACTGCAGGCAGATTCTTTACCACCTGAGCCAGCAGGGAAGCCGATCACCTCCTGAGTGGTTACAGTTTGAGAAGAGGTGTCTCTGTCCATCTCAGGGACTCACATCTACCCCATGCATGAGAGCTCTGAGTGGCAACCTGGCTCACAGGAGAGCGCTGTGGTCAGCCCAGACCCCCAGGGCTTTCCGCATCAGAAGGGTCACCAGGGTTCCTGCTTAATCATGTGGTGGGTCCTAAACTGCACCTGTAATTCCACCAACCAAGGATGCTGTGTCATCCCTTCCGCGAACCAGGCAGCCCCTGGAGGTGTCCCAGGCTTGCATTATCCTGTGGGTGTAGCCCTCCCCACTACACAGCTCATACTGAAGTTTTGACACATACATCACGGAGAGAAAAGTCTGCAGAGAAAACGTCTTACACGGACTGAGACCTGCTTTGCCTTTGTCTCTGCCACCGGCAGGACAGGGCAGTGACATTAGTGGAGCGCTGAACAGTTCCTCAGGCGGGAGCGAAAGCCGCGCGGGTGGGTGAGGGCGAGCCCCGGAGAGGGTTTCCAGGACGGGGGCGCGGCAGCGGGGCCCCGGACGAGGGGTGCTCGGAGAAGCAGGGGCGGGGCTGCCGGCCAGGCCAGCGAAGGCGCGGTTTCGGGGAGGCCGTGGACCGCAGAGCCAGGTGCGCCGGGGGACCGTGCCCGGCCCGGCCGAAGCACCCGTCGGTCCTGGCAACGCGGGGGCGGGGGGCGGAGGCGCGGGGGCGTCGGGACGAACCGAACCGGCACACGCGGCATCTGAGAACGCGGTGCGGACGCGCTTCTCCGCAAAGCAGAAATAGGGACATCAGACGCGGAGAACCAACGTCTGGACCCCCGGGGGGGGTGGCTTGGGAGGTTGGGGCTGACGTGGATACACTACGTACGATGTATACAGTAGGTGACTAATGAGAACCTGCTACCCAGCACGGGGAACTCGGCCCGGTGCTCTGTGGTGACCTAAAGGGGAGGGAAGTCCAAATCAGAGGGGATGTGTGTATACGGAGAGCTGATTCACTCCGCTGTACTGCAGAGACTAACACAACCTTTGCAACACTGTAAAACAACTATGCTCCCATAAAACCTTTTAAACCCAATGGAGGTGGGCGGACAGTGGGAATAGGACATGGCAGCTTCCACTCTTGCTTGGGGAAGTGTGGCCCTGAAGCGTAGGAGAAAGACCCAGGAGCAAGTCAAAGGCTTTTTTTTTTTTTTTTTTTTGGTTTGTTTCACTTTTGCTTTGTTTCCCTGAGAGTGACTCGACCACACCGCAGTGGTTAAATGCAGCATGTGGTTAAATGGCTAAAGCCTTGGCACCAGCCAGACCTCCCTCTTTATTCTTCCAACTGTGGGTGCCATTAACTCCTGTAACCTTGGACAAGTCACTTCTCTGAGCTCCACTCTCTTAGTTGTAAAACAGGGATTCTAATTCTTCGTGGGTCATATGGTTATTACGGGGACTGCATGAAACAACACCTACAGGGTACTTGGGCCACCTGATGAGAAGAGCTGACTCACTGGAAAAGTCCCTGATGCTGGGAAAGATTGAGGGCAGGAGGAGAAGGGGACGACAGAGAATGAGATGTTTGGATGGCATCACCGACTCAATGGACATGAGTTTGAATAAACTCCAGGAGTTGGTGATGAACAGGGAGGCCTGGTGTGCTGCACTCCATGGGGTCTCAAAGAGTCGGACACGACTGAGCGACTGAACAACAACAAGATGCTCAGCCCAGCAAGAACTCAGCATGTGTACGCTGTCCTCGCAGAGGGTGTCAATAGAAGACGAATTGTGCTGAAGGGTGAGCCCAGTGCCTCGGCCACGTCTTGAAGCATCCCATGTCTAATGCAGAGCCAAGAGAGCTGGTTCTGATGCCTGCACCTGGTCTGACTGCCCTGATGGATGTTCTATGCGGAGTGTGGTCAGAGGATGTACAAAGACAGGGGCTGGGCCTCCATCAAGCTCACGGGACAGGCTGTAGGAACTGGTTTGTGGCCAGAAGCCTGACAGTCGTTTAAGACATGTCTGCAGACTTCCCTTGCCGTCTAGTGGTTGAGACTTGGGCTTTCAATGCAGGGAGTGTGGGTTCAATCCCCAGCTGGGGAGCTGAGACCCCACATGCCTCATGGTCATAAAACCTAAAGCAGAAGCAATTTTGTAACAAATTCAATAAAGACTTTAAAAAATGGTCCACGTCAAAGACCTTAAGGGGCCTCCCTGGCGGCTCAGTGAGAAAGAACACACCCGCCAATGCAGGGGACACGGGTTCCATTCCTGATCCAGAAAGGTCCCACATGCCGTGGAGCAGCCAAGCCCTGAGCCCCCTGCGTCGAGAGCTTGGCTCCACAACAAGAGAAGCCACTGCAGTGAGGGACCCGAGCACCGCAACTAGAGTGGCCCCCGCGGCAAGGAAGACACATCACATCCAAAAAGGAAATAAATAAAACTATTTTTTTAAAGTCTTTAAAAAGGAGAAAGACATGTCTATACGTAGGGTGGAATTTGGTCTGAGACTTATTTTCATCTTTTCCTGGCAGCAGAGTTTGGTGGGGATTGCAAACTCTCCTTCCTCTCAAAGTTTTTGGTGGTCTCCATCATCTACCACAAAGAAAATAAGAATTGGAAGTGAGCAGGGGCTCAGGTCGGGCTTCCCAGGTGGCACTAGTGGTAAAGAACCTCCCTGGCCCGGGGGAGGTGCTCATAGACACCGCTTTGATGCAGACACACCGCTGCCCCGCAGTCGTGACCCTCCCGCCCCTCGCCTGCCCTGCCTTCCGCACTGCGCACGCCCGATCTCCGAGTCCTTGCCCCCAGCCCACTCTCCCACGCAGCCCTCCCTGACTTTCTCAGTCCACACGGACTCTCACTTCTCTCTGATCATCCTGGAAATGTTTTGGATACTTTGTTTTAAACCCTTGGTTATATAATGTGCTTTGAGTGTGTCCCTGAAGTTAGGGGCTACCTGAGATTTACGCTGCACTTTCAAAGCAGCTCACTGGGGCAGGTCTTGAGAGGGGCTAAATATTGAGCTGACTTTCAGGAACCCGTGAGAAAGCAGCGATGAATGTTTCTAACGCACGTGGAGAGGCAGATGCGGTGGTGCCTACCTTCGCATATGGGTTAGACAAAGTCAAGAAGGTATCACGGGAATAGGTGCACCATGCAGGATTTTGATGATCTCAACGGCCATCACCCCAGCCGACCTGAACTGCTGAATTGCAAGCCTCAACGCCCTGCTGTGATTTATAATCTCAGGTGTTCATGAATCCTTCTCATCAAACGGAGACAAAAGAATGAAACTAGAACACTTTCTAACACCATACACAAAAATAAACTCAAAATGGATTAAAGATCTAAACGTAAGACCAGAAACTATAAAACTCCTAGAAGAAAACATAGGCAAAACACTCTCTGACATAAATCACAGCAGGATCCTCTATGACCCACCTCCAAGAATACTGGAATTAAAAGCAAAAATAAACAAATGGGACCTAATTAAACTTAAAAGCTTTTGCACAACAAAGGAAACTATGAGCAAGGTGAAAAGACAGCCCTTGTAATGGGAGAAAATAATAGCAAACGAAGTAATGGACAAACAATTAATCTCAAAAATACACAAGCAACTCCTGCAGCTCAATTCCAGGAAAGTAAACGACCCAATCAAAAAGTGGGCCAAAGAACCAAACAGACACTTCTCCAAAGAAGACATACAGATGGCTAACAAACACATGAAAAGATGCTCAACTTCACTCATTATCAGAGAAATGCAAATCAAAACCACAATGAGGTACCATTACACACCAGTCAGAATGGCTGCTATCCAAAAGACTACAAGCAATAAATGCTGGAGAGGGTGTGGAGAAAAGGGAACCCTCTTACACTGTTGGTGGGAATGCAAACTAGTACAGCCACTATGGAGAACAGTGTGGAGATTCCTTAAAAAACTGGAAATAGAACTGCCATATGACCCAGCAATCCCACTGCTGGGCATACACACTGAGGAAACCAGACTTGAAAGAGACACGTGTACCCCAATGTTTATCGCAGCACTGATTTACAATAGCCAGGACATGGAAGCAACCTAGATGTCCATCAACAGATGAATGGATAAGGAAGCTGTGGTACATATACACAATGGAATATTACTCAGCCATTAAAAAAATACATTCAAATCAGTTCTAATGAGGTGGATGAAACTGGAGCCTATTATACAGAGTGAAGTAAGCCAGAAAGAAAAACACCAATACAGTATACTAATGCGTATATATGGTATTTAGTCAATCGGTAAAGATGACCCTGTATGCAAGACATCAAAAGAGACACAGATAAATAGAACAGCATTATGGACTCTATGGGAGAGGGCGAGGGCGGATGATATGGGAGAATATCATTGAAGCATGTAAATTATCATATTTGTAACGAATCGCCAGTCCAGGTTCAATGCATGATACAGGGTGCTTGGGGCTGGTGCACCGGGATGACCCGGAGGGATGGGATAGGGAGGGAGGTGGGAGGGGGGTTCTGGAAGGCAAACACATGTACACCCATGGCGGATTCATGTCCATGTATGGCAAAACAAATACAATATTGTAAAGTTAAAAAATAGATAAATAAACTAATTTAAAATTAAAAAAAAATAAATAAATGCAGATTCCTTGGCTCCACCCATAGAGGTTCTAATGGAGAAGGTCTGGGCAAAGTCCTGAAAATCTGCATTAAAAACAATCTCCCTAGGGAACTACGGTGATTTTTGAGGAAGGTAGTACATACTGGGGGCTTCCCAGGTGGCGCTAGTGGTAAAGAGCTTGCCTGCCAATGCAGGGGATGTAAGAGATGGGGGTTCAATCCCTGGGTCGGAGAGATCCCCTAGAGGAGGAAATGGCAATCCACTCCAGAATTCTTGCTTGGAGAATCCCATGGACAGAGGAGCCTGGCGGGCTATGCTCCATAGCGTCACAAAGAGTTGGAACCAACTGAAGTGACTTACCATGCACGCATGCATGATATACTGGAAGCATGGCTCCTGATGGCAGGGAATTCTGCAATGACTTAAATTCCAAGGCCAGCTGCTGGGAAGAGTAAACAAAATTCAATCAGCAAATGCTTAAGAGATACACAGAAATCTTCCACCAAAGGACAACTATGAGATGATATTTTTTTAAAAAAATTCCCTTGAAAACATAAAAGCACTGCCTTCTGCCTAAATCATTACTTGCATCTAATAACTTTCAGGGAGCATAGTTCCCAGAGGAGTTATCTGGGTGCCTGGGAAATTCAAGATGATTAGAAATGGCTCTGAGATGCAGATGATACTAATTTCTGGGAGGCACTGGGATCCAGCCACAGTGGCACAGCCTGAGGGGGTTGCAGGCTGAGCCCCGAGGAGGGTCTCCTTATAGCTCCTGTTCTGTATAGCTCATGCTCAGGGAAGCATTCTTTATTGGGGCATAAAAATGACTAGAAAATTTGTTAAAGATTTCTGGGCCCTACACTCAGAGCTTCTGATTCTTTATTTTGTAATTTTTTAATTGAGGGATAATTGCTCTACAGAATTTTGCTGTTTTCTGTCAAAGCTCACATGACTCAGCCATAGGTACAGATATGTCCCCTTCCTCTCGAACCTCCCTCCCAGCTCCCTCTCCTCCCACCCCTCTAGGTTGGTGCAGAGCCCGTTTGAGTTCCCTGAGCCATACAGCACATTCCCGTTGACCATCTATTTTACTTATGGTAATGTGAGTTTCCACGTTACTCTCTCCATGCATCCCACCCTCTCCTCCCCTCTCCCTGTGAGAGCTTCTGGTTCCTTAATCAGGTGTGTGGCCTGAGAATTCTCATTTCCACCCAGCGCCCCACTTCTGTTGTTGCTGCTGATCTGGGGTGCACACTCGCAGAACTACTGCTTTATTTTTTTAATTAATTAATTTTTGGCCTGATAGCATGTGGGACCCTAGTTCCCCAACCAGAGATTGAACCCACATCTCCTGTGTTGGAAGGGCAGTGTCTTAATCAATAGATTGCCAGGGAAGTCTCACTGCTTTAGAGTGATGGCCAAGACCCGCAAGGACATGAGAACCAAACTGGAATCACAGGGGTACTGCGCTCAAGGCACAGCCCGCGCCCAGGCGTGACTCATTGTATGCAAACTCGAGAGTCTTGGGGTTTTTTCTTTTTAACTTTTTACTTGAGATAATTTTAGACTTACAGTCAAATTGTAAAAATAGTGCAGTTTCCACATACCTTTTATCCAACTTCTTATTTAACATCTTACATAACCATAGAACCATGATCTAAACTGAGACGGTAACGTAGGTGTAACACTGCTGAGTCGACTATAGAGTTTGCCGAATGTCACCTTGGTGTGTCCACTAACATTTGCTTCATAGTCCAGGATCCAATGAAGGATCCCACACGGCATGTAGGTGTCCTGCCTCCTTAGGCTTGTCTTTCATTGGCTTGAGACGTTTGAAGAATACCTGTCAGTAACCGTGGAGAACATCCCTCGATTTGAGCCTGTCTGTGAGATTAGACCGACCTCAGTGGCAAGATGCTACCCCCGTCTCAACGCGTCATTTCAGATGTCGGTATGCACAACTGGTAACATTAGCTCTGCTCACTTGATTAAAGTGGTGTCTGCCAGAATTCTCCACTGCAAAGTTGCTAAAAGTCGCCACCATCAAGTTCTTTTTGTAATGCCTGAGTATTTCGGTAGTTGGTGGAGATCCTTTGAGACTGCACATGTCCTGGCTCTGCTTAAACTTCTACATCGCTAGCTTTAGTATTCGTCCGAAGGTCTCTCCTGCAGCAATTACCACTTTGGGGTTCTAATGAGGATTTGCTGTTTCACTACTTCTTTCTACTTTCACTAATTAGAATTCTTCTATGCTCTTTCTCTCTCATTGTTTTAAAATATTAAAGAACTTTAAAAAACATTTCTTGAAGGGTAGATTTGCTGGCAATGAATTCTCTAGATTTTTGTTTGAGAAAGTATTTGCTTCTCCTCCCCGTTTGAAGGATTTTTGATGGATATAGAACTCTGGATTGACAGGGGTTCTTTTTAAAATTTCAGCATTTTAAAGATGTCATACTATTTTTTTTTTATTATATTGCATGGTTTCTGATGAGATCTGTTATAATGATTATCTTGTGCCTGTGAATGTACTTATTTCTCTAGCTGTCTTCAAGATTTTTTGTCTTGTGTTCTCTGCAATTTGAATATATGAATAGGTATATCCAGTGTGTGCTTCTGTATTACATGTGTGTTTATATATACGTATCTGAACACATATGTATGTATGCATACATACATACATTTATATAAAACTCACTAGGTGTTCTCCGAGCTTCTTGGACCTTCGTGGTTTCTGTCACTAATTTTGGAAACTGTCAGCTGTTACTTCTTCAAAAATGTCTTCTGCTCTGACCTCATTGTCTCCCGGGATTCCAGTTACTCATGACTAACCCACCTGACATCGTCCCAAAGCTCCTGGATGTGACGTTTTTCTTTTTCACTCTCATCTCTTTCCTTTTTAGTTTGAGCAGTTTCTGTCTTCAAGTCCATGGATTCTCTCCTTGGCTGCGGCCGTCGACTAGTAAGTCCGTCGGAGGCCCCAGGTATCTCTGTTGCTGTGCTTGTTATTTCTAGCATTTCTAAGCATCCAGAGATTCTTATACTTTCCATCTCCCTACTGAAATTATCTATCTGATGTTGCCTGACGTCCACTTGTCCCTCTTGAATCTTTAACTTACCAATGATGGTGATTTTAAATTCCCTGCAAGATATTTCTAACATTCATTTCAGATCTGATAGTTGCTTTGTCCTGGAGAATGTTTTCTTTTTAAACTTTTTTTTGCTTGCCTCATAATTTTTTTCTTGAAGCTGGGCATCTGGTGTATGCCAGTAGAGACTGAGGCAGAGGTTTTATGCCTAGACACGAGCATGCCTTTCCTCCTGATAAATGCTTAGTGCGAATGCTTGAATTGATCCAGTTTGGAGTTGGGCGGGTTGGAGTCAGGAGGTTGGCTGTTGCTATGGTTACGCTCAGTGCTCCTCAGGCTGGCAGTCCTGCCGCAATGCCTTGTGTTTAGGATGAAACTCGATTTGCCGGGGCGAGGTCAGTGTGATCCTGAAGCTTAGGTTTTCTCCTTGCACCCTCCTGAGAGAGGGTCTCTTTGCTCTCTTGTGCTCCTAGCAGTGTGCTGTTGATACCTGTCGCCTGAAGCTTGTGAGCGTGGAGGGGGATGTTGGGAGCGTCTCAGACTCAGCCTTAGTTTCAGAAAGCCACCACCTCCTCGGATGTCAGGGGCATGCTCACCCTGGTCCTCTGGCCTGTCCCCTGCTTGGACTTTTTGGTGCAGCACAGACTCCTACCTCTCTTCCCAAAGCAGCCTGGATGGGAGGGGAGTTTGGGGGAGAATGGATACATGTATACATATGGCTGAGTCCCTTTGCTGTCCACCTGCAACTATCACAATATTGTTAATTGGCTGTACTCCAATATAAAATAAAAAATTTAAGAATAAAAGAAATCTCCTAGAGATGGGGACCCAGCTCTACCCCTACCCCCACCTCCCCACAGTGCCTCTTGCAGGGCAAAGCCCCTGGGGAGATGGGTTTATGATCAGAGGCGCCTAACAAGGGTTTTGCAGTACTCTGGGCTGCTGCCCTTTAAGAGTATTACAAAGTAATGGTTGAAGGTCTCTGGTTTTTGGAGCCACAGGAGCCCTAAGTCCAAAGCCTAGGGCTGCTGCTTATCACACTTTGGCCCTAGGGCACTCCTGGGATCTGAAAGGAAATATTTGGGTTTGCCGGCTGGAAGAAAAGTCAGCTCAACCTGGAGAGGGAGCTGCTTCTGGGTTCTGAGGCGGGTGGGGCACGGGCCGGGAGCCCAGACCTCGCCCGAGACCAGAGCGCTCCTCCTGCTGTTCACCATCAGCCCACGCGCCCAGGCGAGGGGCAATCCCTCCGGGCCTTTGTCTCCTTCTGTCAAAAACAAGGAGGTTGGATGAGATGGTTCCTAAGGTTCCTCCCAGCCTGATGGCTTTCTGCTCAACAGTACAGTTTCACCAGGCAGGGCTTTTCTGCTTTATCCTCTTTATGGGGCCCATCTTTCCTCATTTCTGATAGTGCCACGTGGACACCATTCTTATCTTCTAAAAAACAACAGCTATCTCTTATAAACCCTGCTCTCATCCCCCGAATCTTCTGCGTTAAAGATCAACAGCCCTCGTTGGTAGCATGGACCACTTTAACAATATGCCAGGTAGTCTCACTGGGTTTGTTACAATCTCACAAGGCAGGACCCAAGAGGATTAGACAGGAAAAGCCAGGTTTCATTATCTGGTCTAGAGTGTTTCTCCAGCCAAGAATCCAAGATGATGTTTACAATCCCTAAAGGTTAATTTCTTATTTCCTTTTTCTGTGAGCACAGTAAGCACCTGTTTAATGAAGCACTCTACCCCAACATCCTTAATGAGCACTCATGTAATCTTTGTTAATAAAATGAGGCTTTATTAAATTTTCAGTTTTAATAAATAGACAGTTGTTATCTCTGCAATGGGCCCCAAGCCCTGGTAAAAATGCAGTGGTCTCTGGAGCCGCTCAAAGGAACACGTTAAGGTCCAGTCTTCAGTGACAAGAGCGGACTCTCCGCATCGCCTTGGTGCTGTTTAAAGGCCTGAAGCTGAATTTTATTTCCTTAACCACGCTGAGGTCCCACAGGCACCTCGGTCAAGCCTTGAGATCGTAAAAATAAAAGAACAGAGAAACAAACACCGAGAAGCAGGCATAAGGAGGAACGGGGGATTTCCCTGGCCGCGACCCGGCTGCTTGGAAGGCAGTTCAGCAAAAAGCCCAGTCGCCTTCTGGACCAGTTCCCACCCTCCCTTCGCTGAAGCGCCTCGGAGGGGCTGTGAGTTCAGCCGCTCGGGGGTCCCGGGGAGAACTCGCATCTTCAGGATTTGTATTTCCAGTGCAGAACAGAGCAGTAGGAAACCGAGGCTTGAGTAAGCCGTCCCTCTCTTGGGTTCAAATCCTGGAGCAAGATGAGTCAGGAGACCGCGGCCTGACTGCTTGTGTGGCTCACTTTTAAAGAGTGAATTTAGACTTAAGAGTGAAGATAAGGAGAGAGGCATCGAGGCTGCACGGCCCCGCAGCCCTGGACAGGGGCGGCCCGCTGGAGGAGTCTCTCAAGCCGCGCTGCAGGAGGAGCAGCTCCGGATGCGCCCGGCCGGCCGCGCCCTGCGCCCCTGCTCCTTACCTGTTGGCGCGGGTCTCCGCCAGCCTGCTGTTCATGATGGCGAAGGCGCCCACGCCCCCCCGAGAACTCGTCGTCCACCGACGGCGTGCTCGCCCGGCGCGCGGGCGGCCGCTGGCTGCTTCTGACAGCTGCTGCTGGAGGACGGCCAGGGAGACCTTGTTGGCCGCCAGGAAGTCCTTCATGGAGACCATCTCGCCCGAGAGGCGCCGCACGCCCGAGCCGCCGTCCGTCTCCACGGAGCCGCCGCGGCCCCCGCGGCGCACGCGGCCCGGCCCCACGGCGTTCCTGCGGGGGGCGGCCCGCCGCGCCCCCGGCCCCGCCGGCAGCCAGCCCCCGCCGGCCCACCCGGCCCAGGGCCCAGTTCACTGCCTGCCGGACGAGGATGGACACGACGTTGAACAGCGAGTAGAGGCAGCAGACCCCCGAGAGCAGGAGGACGAAGTTGGCCGCGCGGTAGAGGCCCCGGCCGTCGTAGCGCGCCTGCTGGCCGCTCACCAGGTCCCCGAAGCCGATGGTGCTGAAGGCCACGAAGCAGAAGTAGAGCGCGTCCAGGTAGCCCCAGCCCTCGGCCGCCGCGTACAGGGCGGCGGCCCCGCAGCACAGCCCCAGGGAGGCGGCGCCCAGGGCCAGCAGCACGACGCGCACCGACGGCCTCCCGTTCGCCGCCCGCCCCGGGCTCCCCGGCCGCCGGCCGCCGCAGCATCTCGCGACGTGGGCGATGACGGTGATCAGGCGCTCCAGGAAGAGGTTGAAGAACAGGATGGTGCTGGAGCACCCGAGGAGGCCGTAGACGATCAGGAAGACCTTCCCGCCCACCGTCGCTGGAGTGGCCATGCCAAACCCTGCAGGAGACAGAAACCGGAGAGTGAGGGCCGGCTTGGCCGCGGATGGGGTCAGAGTCTTGGCCTTGATGGCCGGCAGAGGGGCTTCCCCGGCGGCTCAGCTGGTAGAGAATCCACCTGCGATGCAGAAGACCCCGGTTCCATCCCTGGGTCGGGAAGATTGGCTGGAGAAGGGAAGGGCAACGCACTCCAGTATTCTTGGGCTTCCCTTGCGGCTCAGAGGGTCAAGAATCTGCCCGCAATGCGGGAGACCTGGTTCGATCCCTGGGTCAGGAAGATCCCCTGGAGAAGGGAAAGGCTACCCTCTTCAGTATTCTGGCCTGGTCAAGTCCATGGGGTTGCAAAGAGTCAGACTTTCACTTCCCTTCACTTCAGGTTTCAGAAAAAGTTAATGAGGGAACTTCCCTTGTGGCTCAGCTGGTAAAGAATCTGCCTGCAATGCGGGAGACCTGGGTTCGATCCCTGGGTTGGGAAGATCCCCTGGAGAAGGGAAGGGCTACCCACTCCAGGGTTCTGGCCTGGAGAATTCCATGGACTGTATAGTCCATGAGGTTGCAAAGAGTCGGACACGACTGAGCGACTTTCACTTCAGGGGACCTAAAGAAACAGTTCTCTTGAAAACACTCCGTCCCAGCCTTTCTAGGAATGAGAGGGGGAATTCCCACTTCCTTTTGAAGACATTAAGTGTTGTTCAGAGCTGGGCTGCTCAAAGCCCGTATGGTGCAGCAGTGCAAATCAGAAAAAGACACCTCTTCCTCCACGTGGGATCCAAGCCAGTGACAGTGGCATGGTGATGAGAACGTGGGCTGCATTCCAGCCTCCCCTCCCAATTCTGCTAGATGTTCTTGTACAGTAGACAACTTGAACAACCATACTCAACAGACATTATTCAGAGGCTCTTAGAAAGGCTCATACAAAGGCTCATAGAAGAAGTCTTACAGAGACTCATGGGAATTCACTTACTCTAATAAACACTCTTTGGCTGCCATTCCAGGAATTGGGACTAGAATGGTGGGAAAAGGCAGATCTGGTCCCTGCCCTGATGGAGCTCTCATGTAGTGAAGTATTTATTCTGTGCTAAGCGTTGTGCTGGAGAAAGGACAGGGTCCTGTGGGAAATGCTAAGAGGGAAACCACTCTCAGACTTAGGGTCTAGGAAGACTAAACAGAAGGCTAAAGATTAGGCAGGCAAGGCAAGGCAAGGCTGTGCGCATACCCGTGTGTGGTGCTAGTGATGCTTCAGACAGAAACAGCGCGTGCCAGCAGGTGTGGAAATCAACATTTTGCTCAAGATTTTCCCATCTTGTAAACAAAATTGTCATGCTTTGGGAGTGCTGAGGGATTGGTGGTTACAGTTTGATAAAATAAAGTCTGTCTTTGTCTCTTCCTGTTCACAACTGTGACCTTCTTGACCTTTCTACTCCCACGCACAGACATGTTATTAAGAATACCAATGGTAGGACAGTGGGCATCACTAAGGAAAAGGAGAAACGGAAAAGAAACACACTCAGTACTTCTCACTCAGGGCCACTAAGCTTCGGCCCACCCTGAGGGACACAGATTCCTTCCAAGCAACTGATTCAGTAAACCTGAGGAGTCTTATGTGTTTGAGGGGATAGGCATCAAAGGCCTTTTGAAAAAAAAAAACCCAAAAAACATCATTTGAAAAGCAAGTCCTCAGCATGCTGCCCCGGGTTCAGTTTTTTAACTTCAAATCAAACCTCGCTGTTTGCATAATCAAGTCCAGTCTCCGAGCTGGGGCCCCATCCTCAGGATCTCTTGGATTCACCCACAATCCTCTTTCCTGGCAACAGCGTGCGGTCGTCAAACTAACGCTTTGCTTTGTTGCCATGGCTGAGCCCATGGCGGCCCCCAGGGCATCCCAGGACAAGTCAGATCAGACCTCAGTCTGTGAGCTCCTGAGATTGTAACTGCTGCTGCCTGAGGGGGTGCCAAAGGGCTGCCTTTCCCAAACACCCGGACCCCATGGAGTGTAGCCCACCAGGCTCCTCTGTCCGTGGGATTCTCCAGGCAAGAAAACTGGAGTGGGTTGCCATGCCCTCCTCCAGGGATCTTCCTGACCCAGGGATAGAACCTGCATCTCCTGCATTGCAGGCAGATTCTTTACCACCTGAGCCACCAGGGAAGTCCTAAACTATTTTACAGTAGCACATTAATAGCATATAGCTACTCCTTAGCATATCATTAATTCCTCCAAGAGGCTGGAGGAAGACACTGAATTTTAGCTTTTGAGCTGGATGGGATGGAGTGGAATGAACAGGATGGCCTGGTAAGGAAGGAGAAAGGGACTGGGGATAATCCCGCTGGCAGGCACAATCCTGGCCCTCGGTGGTAGAACGTCAGACCGTCATCTCTTCTCTGAACACTTGTTTTGAAAATTAAAGGTCCTCAGTGGCTCTTGGCAGTGTAGCTTTCATTATTAGATAACTTCGTTATGAGGTAAGGAAGTTCTGTCTTTGTTGTCTTTTCTTTGTTAGTATCTTTAATTCTTATCCCCAAGCTTGAGGTGAATTGAGGCGGCTGAAGTAGTGGAGGATGAAGAAAAAACTGAGTTTACAGGCTGAACTGAGAGCGGTGGTTTTTCTCCCCAGTCCAAGGAACACCGCGGGGTCAGCGAGGCACTGAGTGATTAGTTCCTGACCTAGGGATGCAGGGGCACCTCCTCCGGCTCAGTAAGTTCCTGAAACCAGCAAAGCTTGTGAACGTTTCCACACTAGGAAGATAATACAAAGGAAGCCTGGAGTCCTTACCCAAGGCTGTAAAGCTGGCAGGGCACCTTGGCTCTCTCCACTGAAACAGAACTGAGGCAACAGGCAGGAAAAAGGAGCAGTGTTTATCTGGGGCCATTGATTGACCCAACAACACTCCAGAAACTGGGTACAGTCACTGAATTTGGGAAGGGCCAGAAATAGGAGCAGGTGTATATATGGAGGGGTGAGGGGATACATTTGCGAATAATCAGAGGAGAACTTCCTTGTGTAACATAAGATTCAAGAGGGCAATGTTTTCTTGTACAGAATCTTCCTTTCTGGGCTGCCCCGGTGGCTCAGACGGTAAAGAATCTGCCCACAATGTAGGAGACCTTGGTTCCATCCCTGGTCGGGAAGATCCCCTGGAGGAGGGAATGGCAACCCACTCCAGTATTGTTGCCTGGAGAGTTCCATGGACAGAGAAGCCTGATAGGCTATAGTCCACAGGGTCACAAAGAGTCAGACATGATTGAGTGGCTTCACTTCCTGATGGTCCAGTGGTTAAGAATCCATCTTGCAATGCAAAGGACACCAGTTCGATCCCTGGCCCAGGAAGATCCCACACGCCGCAGGGCGATTGAGCCTGTGTGCCCCGACGACTGGGCCCTCACAGCACAGCTACCGAAGCCCTCATGCCCTGAGCCTGTATTCCACAACCAGAGAGGCCACTGTGCTGAGAGGTCTGCACACCGCAGCGAGAGGGCAGCCCCCACTCGCCACAAGTAGGGAAAACCTTGCACGGCAGTGAAGACCCAGCACGGCCGACAATATGTAAGTGTTTAAAAAAAACTTCCTTCCTGATCCACAGAGGGCTTAATGATTTTCCTCTTGGAGAGCAGAGACAAAGGAGTGAATAGTAGCTCCCGACCTGGTGTGCTGCAGTCCATGGGGTCGCAAAGAGTCGGACACAACCGAGCAACTGAACCACCACCACCACCAAAGGCAAGAGCAGTAACTCACTGAGCATCTGTTAAGTTCGGGAACTGGCGCTAGGAGTCTGGGCCACACCAGGATTGGCTGGACAGGGTCCTTGGCCTCCGGGAGCCCGGCCTCCAGACTGGGACAGATAAACTGCTGCCCACAACACAAGGCAGGGTGAGGCCAGGGCTGTAGGAAAGCACGATGGTGCTACCCTGGCTTCAGGGTCCCGAATGCAGCCTTACTTGGGACAAATGCCTGTGATACACACAGGGACAGTGCTGAAGCCAGCTGACAAGTTTGATAAGCTGATTTTTTTCTAATGAACGAGACTTCTAGTGATTCTATGACATGTTCCAGAGAGTGACAGATTGATCGATGGATTGAAGTATAGTTGCTTTACAACACTGTGCTATTTCCTGCTGTTCAGCAAAGTGAATCAGTTATACGTATACCTACATCCCCTCCTCTTTAGATCTGCTTCCCATTTCGGTCACACAGGCCACTGGGTAGAGTTCCCTGTGCTATACGGCAGGTTCTCACTGGTTCTCTATTTTATACCTAGTATCACCTCCCTACCTTGGTAACCAGGTTTGTTCTCTACACCTGAGACTATTTCTGCTTTGGAAATAAGTTCATCTACGCTATTTTCTGGGCTTTCCAGGTGGCTCAATGATAAAGAATCCACCTGCCAATGCAAGAGACATGGGTTCGATCCCTGGGTCGGGAACAGACCCTGCAGTAGGAAATTGCAACTCAGTCCAGTATTCTTGCCTGGAAAATTCTGTGGACAGTTCATGGGGGTTGCAAAGAGGTGGACATGACTGGCATGCACGCATACCATTTTTTATAGATTCCACACGTAAGTGACAATATATTTTTCTCTTTCTGACTGACTTCAGTCTCTATGACAATCTCTAGGTCCAGCCACATCTCTGCAAATGGCATTCCTTTTTCGTTCCTTTTTATGGCTGAGTAATACATATTTATATATGTACCACATCATCTTTATCTAGTCCTCTGTTGATTGTTCCAGGGATTTAAAATCTCTAGATTCTTTCTTGTTTGGCTGCCTTTAAAACATTCAATTTTAGGAAAGGAAGGATAATCTGTGACTTTTGATTACCTACCGAATTTTCTTGATCACTGCCATCTTTTTAATCAGCAAAAATAACAGAGGATGGCACAAGTGGTGGTGTTCACAGAAGCAACCGGAGACAGCTTCCCAACGTTTGCAGTTAGAGGTGTTTCCATAGCTAAGCAACCGGAGACAGCTTCCCAGTGTTTGCAGTCAGAGGTGTTTCCATAGCTTGTACTGCTCTCAGAGCTTAAAAGTGTGTCAGCTAATAAGGCAGGCTTTTTCGTAGAAAGTCTCCACTTTTTTGAGCCCTGTGTTACTGGACATTACGAATGCTTTGCATTGGAAATAATAAGCTTCAGGGCCTCCTTGGTGGGGAAAAGGACACAGGCATTATCAAAAGTCTGCTGTCTGCCAGGTATCACTGACTCCTCATACCCATGCCCACTCCCAGGGGTGAAGCCAAGTTAGAACCTAGGTCTGTCTTGTCTCCAGGCCTGTGACCTCCCACCTGAGTGCGCTGCCAGGAAAGCCGCTGTCAGGCGCACAGGCTGTAAGTAGAACTGAGGGAGGGAAATGAGCCTAGCGTCTGGAGTCCCGTGCTTCACACAGACACCCACACGAGGGGGCCGCCGAAGCCGGCACGATCGGGGAGCGGCTGACATCAGACGCTGAAGCCCGCCGTCCTCACTGACTCAGACACACAGCTGAATGTACGTGCGCCCCTCCCCACATATGATGCCGTTAAATCGCTGTTAAAAACCTGTTGCGCCCCATGCATTTGCTCCCTTTGTGTTTCACAGACACATACATGACGTTGATTGTCAGAGGGGGTGCTTTTCAGCATACAGTTTTGTCCCTGAGCTTCAAGTCTGAGATCATGGGGCTTGTGTCCAGCCCCCGAGTCTGGGAGCAGATGGCACAGCTGATCGGGGGTCAAGGGCACAAGTGTGATCTGGAGGCCGAGGCGAGGGCTCGCCTGGCAGGCTGCTTCCATCTGGCCCCCTTGACTATTCCAGATCTGTTTCTGATGTGACTGCAACCTGCAGGGTGGCTCCTGATCCTGGGTGTGTCCTTGGGGTCAGGAAGGAAGCAGCAGGCTTGGCCAGGGGCCCAACAACCCCCACAGAGCCCTTCACCTAGACCACGAAGACAGAGCAAGACCTGCCATCTCCCGCCCTTTTGTGCACATACTAAACATTCTTTCAAAAACTTAAGGTGAAAAATCAAGAAGTTTCACATTGTACTTTTCAAATATACACAAAGGTAGAGAGAATACGACAACAAACTCTCGTTTCCCGGTTTTGGCACCTGTCAGCTTCTTGCCAATCATGTTTCTCCTATCCCACCCCACCCCTTTTATTTGCTGGAGTTTTTTAAAGTATTGATAAACCATAGACAGCATGCCATCTCATCCATTAATAATGATGCATCTGTAACTGACGGGGACTTTATTTTCCCGATGTAACCACTATGTCATTATCACACCTAACAAGATTAACACCAGTCCATATTCCAGTCTCTCGAAACTACATGTTTACAGACCATCTGTATGAATCAGGATCCTAATGAGGTCCATGCAGTATACCTTTTAAGTCTCTTTCATTCATTTCTTAACAGTCTCCCTTCCAATTTTTCTCTTCTTTATGCCACTGAGTTGTTGATCAAGTGTGTCCTGCAGACTTTCATCATAATTTTTTCTAGAAGCATTTGGGGGAAAATGTGTATTATGAGATGCAGTAGCAAATATCAAGCACTGCATGGAGACCTACAAGTTAGCATAAATTGTCTAGAAAGCAACTTGAGAATATGTATCAGACATCTTAACATATTATATCCTTTTATTTATATGTTTTTTAAGGAATATGTCTTCAAAACTATCAGAAATGTGACTAATTATGTACACTGATGTCACCCGGTCTTCACTTTTAACAATGAAAATCTTTAGGAGCCTAAATGGCAGATAACAGGGCAACCACCAAATAAAAGCAGCCATGAAGCTGAAGCCATTAAAATCACCTATACACAACAGGACTAAAACAGATAATTCAAAAATCTATATGAAACCATAAAAGAGAATTGCCAAAGCAGTCCTGAGGAAAAAGAACAAAGCAGGATGCAAAATCCTTCCAGACTTCAGACAATACTGCAAAGCTACAGTAATCAAACAGAGAGGTCCCTGCACAGAAAAAGACCCGTGGGCCAGTGGAGCAGAACAGAAAGCCGGAAATAAACCCATACACCTATGGCCAATCAATCTTTGACAAATGAGGCAAGAATACAGAGTGGGGAAAACACAGTTTCTTCAGCAAGTGGTACTAGGAAACTTGACAGCCACGCGTAAACCAATGAAGCTAGAACGCTCTCGTGGCGCCCACAAAGGTAAACTGGGACCAGTGAAGCTAGAACGCTCTCGCGGCGCCCAGGAAGGTAAACTGGGACCAGTGAAGCTAGAACGCTCTCGCGGCGCACACGAAGGTAAACTGGGACCAATGAGGCTAGAACGCTCTCACGGCGCACACAAAGGTAAACTCAGATGGCTTAAGATTAAATATGAGACATGACACCATAAAGCTCCTAAAAGAGAAAACAAGCAAAACACTCTCTGACATAAATCGTGGCAGTGTTTTCTTAGATCAGTCTCCCAAGGCAATAAAAATAAAAGCAAAAATAAACAAATGGGACCTAATCAAATTTATGAGCTTTTGCACCGCAAAGGAAACCATAAACAAAGTGAATGACCATCTACGGACTAAGAGGAAATGTCACAGATGATGTGACCAAGAAGGGCTTAGTTTCCAAAATATACAAACAGCTCATACAATTCAATAGTAAAAAAAACAACCCAGTTGAAAAATTGGCAGAAGAAATAAGTAGACATTCCTCCAAAGAAAACATGCAGGTGGCCAACAGAAGCACAAAAACAGCACGGAGGTTCCTCAGGAGACTGAAAACACAGCTGCCGTGTGGCCCAGCGATCCCGCTCCTGCGCGTGTATCTGGAGGAAACTGTGATTTGAAAAGATACCTGCATGCCTGTGTTCACAGCAGCTCTGTTCACAATTCACAACCTAAACGTCCATCAACAGATGAATGGATAAAGAAGATGTGGTCCATAGAAATAGTGGGAAACTAGTCAGCCATCAGAAAAAGTAATGTTATCTGCAGCAGCATGGGTAGACCCAGAGATGCTCATACGAGGTGAAGTAAATCAGAAAGAGAGAGAGACAAATACCACACAACATCACTTATATGTGAGACCTAAAACGTGATGCAAATGAGTTCATCCATGAAACAAGCAGACTTATAGAGAACAGACGGGTGGTTGTCAAGGGGAAGGGGGTGCGGGAGGAATGGAGTGGGGTGTGGGGTCAGCGGACGCCAAGTGGTTCATGTAGAATGGATAAACAGGAGTCCTACCATATAGCACGGGAAACTGTTAACACCCTGTAATAGACCATAATGGAAGATATGGAAAAAGAATATATACCCACATATGTGTAACTGAATCACTATGCTATACAGCAGAAATTAACACACCATAAACAACTATCCTTCAATAAAATAAAATTTAAAAAACTCCATACATATGATATACACATACATTACGTACAAAATAAGCTAGAAGGATATATACATAGGGAATATAGGCAATATTCTATAATAACTATAAATGGAGTATAACCTATAAAAATTGTGAATCACTATATTGTACACCGGTAATTTATATTGTACATCAACTATACTTCAATTAAAAAATTACATGGACACCTATGGCTGATTCATGTTGAGGTTTGACAAAAAACAACAAAATTCTGTAAAGCAATCATCCTTCAATTAAAAAATAAATTAATTAAAAATTACACGTACAAAAAATTTTTAACGACTAGAGAAAACGTTAAATGGAAAAAAGCAGAGCCAAGATGTGTCTACAGAAAGACTCTAGTCTGGATCATCTTCATTGATTATTTGTTGGATGAAAGAATAAACTTCACAAAATATATTTATACAGTTCTATATATTGTAGCAGTTAAAGTGTTTTTCGATGCCAGTAATAAAAAATCGTAAATAAGAGAGGCTTAAACATGAAGGGGATATATTATCTCATAGAACATGACATTTGGGGACAGCTCCAGGAACAGTTAATTAGGTGGCTTTGGAACATGACCTATGAGCCAAAATCATTTCACCCTTTCTGACTGGCTCCATCAACATGTCGGCTAGCCTCCTGATGCCAGCAGCTTCAGGAATTACCATCTCACACACCCGTGTACAGAGTCAGCACGTGTTTTGTTCCTACCTTGTTTACATCTTGGTCAGAGCAGAAAAGCCTTTCCAGAAACCCCTTGGCAAAATTTCCATTGTATACCATTGAGCAGCAACAAGTCACAAGCCCGCTTCTCAAACTAGTTACCTACAGAAGCAGTGGATTTCTTCTTAGACTGGCTAGGGTTTACCAGCGCCCCCAAAAAGAGATGGGCCCCGGAACCAACAATGTCTGAGAAAAAACAAACAGAAAGAGACAAAAGCCTTAATCAGGCCATTTTAGGGTGGTGATCGTATGGGTGATGTAATTGTTTCTTAATGTTTTATATCTTTCATCACTTTTCTTTAAGCCTACAGCACCCAGTGTGGTAGGCCATGGGTTTGTTTTTCTTTTTTTTAATCTTTAATTACTTTTAAACTGAGAAAAATATGTTAAAATATTTTGAAACTATTCTGGGACATTCCTTCAGATTGCATATAAACATCTGCCCAGAAGAAGCATTCCTCTTGATTTATCTCATTGCACTAAGACTTTGATTTGAATAAATGTCTTCATAATCTTTTTGATTTAGAAATGCCTCTTTGTGTGGGATGAAAGGAGTTTGTGGATTTTTTTTTTCCCCAAAAGACCCTTCGATTTCAAAAGACCCTTCAATTAAAGAGACCCATCCCTTCAACTGGGATGAGAAAAAGGCAAGAGCGGACCCCGTGGGCTCTTCTTGGGTGGCGTGGGGAGGGGGCTCCAATGGTGGAAGTCTGAAGGGTCTCACCAGGCACACGGTCTCTACCCAGACTATGGAACCACAACTGTTAGAGAGGAAAGGGACTTCACAGTTTCCACATCCAGGCGTTTGTGTTACAGGCGAGGAGACTGCGGCCACTGGGCCAGGCAGCCTTCTGAGCGGTGGCGGCTTGGCCTGAGCCAGAGTCCCATCCAGACCGCCCTTCCTTACCCCTGTTGCCTGGGTCAGCTATTCCAAAGGTGATTTTGAACAAACTGCTCCCAGGGCTGCAAGCACTCGAGGGGAGGAAGCCTCCTTCCCTTTCCCGTGAACCCTGGGTGACCGAGAGACTTGCTCTGATAACAGAACGTGGTAGAAGGGAGGCTGCAGCAGTTCCAGGCTTAAATGGAAGAAGCCCCCAAACTTTCTTTCCCTCCCAGGACCTCTGAGCCACCGTGCAGGAAGTGTGACCCCTTAGCTGCAGAAAGGGGCCCGGCCTCAGCCATCCCAGCCTTCCTAGATGCTGAGTGAAGCCTCTCAGACCTTCAGCCCCAGCCGCGCTCCCAGCTGAGTGCCGTGCATGAGTCATACCAGCCTATACCTCATGGAACCAAAGAAGGCGCAGCTGAGCCCAGCAGATCACACAATTGTGAGAAACGTCCCAAGTTGTTTAAAGTGAAAGAAAGTGAAGTCGCTCAGTCGTGCCCGACTCTTAGCGACCCCATGGACTGTAGCCTATCCGGCTTCTCCGTCCATGGGATTTTCCAGGGAAGAGTACTGGAGTGGGGTGCCATTTCCTTCTCCAGGGGATCTTCCCAACCCAGGGACCAAACCCGGGTCTCCCGCACTGCAGGCAGACGCTTTACCGTCTGAGCCACCAGGGAAGCCCCCCAAGTTGTTTAAGCTGCTGTCAATCCTTTGGGGTGGTCTGCGACACAGCCCGAGGTAAGGGAAGGTCTTCTCTCTGGGACTTGCCATTTTCCCCAGGCGTCTTCTCTCCTCTGTTTGCCCTCCAGCCCCTCCCTCCATTCCTCACTGATAATTGGCTATAAGGGACTCACAGGAACTTCAAGGGGAGGCCCGCAAGGGATTTGGAATTTAACAGAAAGTCCACCCGGTAATCAAGCAAGTTGTTGGATCTTCTTAACGTTAAGGAACAGACACGAGCTGAGGGCAATGGGGGGGTGGGCTGGGGAGGTCATTCTACGGTTGACACACACCTCGGTTGTTTCCAGTTTGGGGTTGTTACGAACAGCGTTTCTACAGACATCCTGGGACGTGTCTCCCGGTGAACAGGGGGCCCATTTCTCTCGCATGCATTTACTTAGGAGGGGAACTGATGACTCCCAGGACCTACATGTGTTCGGCAGAGTGGAGGTGCTGATCCACCCTGCCCGCACCAGTGTTTGAGTTCCGGTTCCTCATAGTCTGGCCAGTGTAACCATGCTGGCAGGTACGCAGTGGTCTAAATAGCACCTCCTTGATGTCTGCAAAGTTGAGCAGCTTTTCATACATCTTGTGGTCACTGGGACACCGTCTTGAGGCCCTACCTGTTCAATGATTTTGTCCTTTCCTTTTGGCTTTTTGACTTCCAGGTGACAGAAATAATGGCGCTGCAGCCTCCAGGGCCGCTGAAGGCCTGCCAGGCTTGCTTGGTGCACTCACTCACACGAGGGTGCTGGGTTCCACGCAGTCTGTTTGGCCACCCTTGGATCTTGCCCAGCACCCACTTCTGCAATGGCGAATTACTTCTAACATTCCCCATGCTACCCAGTGTTCCCTCTGGCGTAGAAGTTCATAACAATATTCATAGTGCTAAACAGTCACCTCCCGAGAACAGAGACACTGCTATTTGATGACTAACTGCCTCCAGGGTGTAAACCGAGGCTAACTTACACAACCCACTCTTGCCGGTCTGTACTGAAGTGTTTAATGATAAACGGCCACTCAAACCATATAATAATACCAGAAACGGCTACTGTTAACACCCTGGTCAGGATTTTTATTTGACAAGCCAGTCTGAACCCTCTAACAGGAAGCTGTGGTTGTGTACCAAATGCTGATACACCACGTAGGAAAGAAATAACGTCTATTCACCTCCCACTGAGTCACCCCTGTACTCAGGCAAAGGGGCAAGAGGATAACGCAAAGTCCTCGTTGAAGACTTTCTAAAACGTTTGAAAGTCACTCCTTTCCTGTGCTAAACGCTGTTCGTTGAGTTCTGCAAGATGAATTCTTCTGCCAAACAAGTCTCTTTGCCTCCATGAGGTTTCACATGTCACCATGTTGCGGTCACCCTAGCCTTCCTTATACAAACTGAAAAGGCAGCCCCTGTTAACTACTGAAGTCTAGCTAAGACTGTCTCTCCTTTGGCTTGGTTCTTGCTTTACAACTGGCCCCTGGAAAATGACCAAGAAGGGATGATGGGACACAGAACTGGCTTTCTCTGGCTTCTGTGAGGTTTCCTTCCTGGTCTGGCATTGTCCCCTGTGGCTCCTGTGTGTGAAATACATCATGGCTGCTCTGCACAGCCTCAGCTGAAGCTCCAATACTTTGGCCACCTGATGTGAAGAGCTGACTCATTGGAAAAGACCCAGATGCTGGGAAAGATTGGGGGCAGGAGGAGAAGGGGACGACAGAGGATGAGATGGCTGGATGGCATCACCGACTCAATGGACATGGGTTTGAGTAAACTCCAGGAGATAGTGAAGGACAGGGAGGCCTGGCGTGCTGCAGTCCATGGTGTTGCAAAAAGTGGGATACAACTTAGCGATCAAACAACGCCAAAATGCTGTGCTAAGAGCCTTTAGGGAGTTGGGAACTGCCTCACTCACAGTGATGTCGTGGACATCTAGTGGTGAGAAGAACAACGGAAGTAGGGTGGTTTCAGGAATTCCCTCCTCCATTCTATGACCTACTGCTTTAGGAGTCCTACCCAAGGGTTACGCCTCTCTGGGTCCTTAAGCACAGGGCCGCTTGACTGTTCCCTCCAGCTCCCTGAGGCGGGCAGAACAGTGTCCGGTGAGGATGAGACGGATGCTGGCGGTTCACACTGTGGTCCAGCACGGTCTGAGCACTTTACACGGAAGTGCTTCTTCAATCCTCATCCACCCTTGCGAAGTAGGAATATCATTTCCCGCCTGAGTAAAGAATCCGCCTGCAGTGCAGGAGACCCCGGTTCGATTCCTGGGCCGGGAAGATCCCCTGGAGAAGGGATAGGCTACCCACTCCAGTATCCTTGGGCTTCCCTGGTGGCTCAGCTGGTAAAGAATCCACCCGCAATGTGGGAAACCTGGGTTTGATCCTTGGGTTGGGAAGATCCCCTGGAGAAGGGAAAGGCTACCCACTCCAGGATTCTTGGGCTTCCCTGGTGGCTCAGCTGGTAAAGAATCTGCCCGCAATGTGGGAAACCTGGGTTTGATCCTTGGATTGAGAAGATCCTCTGGAGAAGGGAAAGGCTACCCACTCCAGGATTCTGGCCTGGAGTATCCCATGGACTATATAGTTCATGGGGTCGCAAAGAGCCAGACACGACTGAGTGACTTGCACTTTCGTTTTCCCGACACGTGAGAACTCTGAAGCACCCAGAGGTTAAGAAAGTTGCTGAAAGCGACTCAGCACACCAGTTAGGGTCTGGGTCCTAGTGCTGACTATGAGCGCCCTAAGTGTGCGATGGCCACACCTTATTCTGGTTGTCCCTTTGGTAAAATGAGGGTAGGATGGCCCGGATATACTCGAAGGAACTTCAAATTCAAATATGCTGTGATTCAGGAGGGCAGGGCATGAATCTGAGCTCATTCTGCTGTGTTCGACCACCCCAGGATTCTGGGGTGAGCTCACCTTTGGCATCCACAGCTCTCCTTCTACCAGTCGCAAGGGTGAACCTATCATCTACCTGTTGGTAACATTTCTCAACCACAAAGACATCACAGCTGACTTAAAGTGTTTCATAAGCACCAAGGAGGCCAAAGGGATGCTCAGTGCCCACCTGCGATAGATGCGCTCATGGACTCCAAAGTCAGGCATCCTTCCTAAAGTTAAGGACACTTTTAGAATGTGCTATTTTTAGGATTATGACTCCTCTCTCATTTCATTAACAGTAAAGCATCCTTAACAAAAGATTATGATATTCTGTGTAGTAAAGACCAAACTACTCTCCAGGTAACTCTGAACTCTTTAGCAATAAGTAGTTCATAAGTCAAAAATAAACAACTCATGTCCTGACTATAAAAGCAGAAAACAGGGATGTGACCAAAAAAAGAGTTCTTCAAATCATTTGCATTACCTTTAAGTCACAGTGAGTTTTGTCCTCAGAAGGTAGCAAAATTGGCCTCATGGGAATCAGACTGTGTCAGCTTCCAAAGAGGGAATTTACAAATTCCATGTTCCTGAGACATCCACGGAGTCCTGGGGGCATCAGCTCTGTGTTTCCTGCTGTTCCAAGCTCCCTTCCTCCTCACAGACCTTTAGCTAGTGTGATGGCTGGAGTAAATGCCATCATTATTTCTGATTTTACCCTCATTTTCAAAGGGGAAAGTCGTTGAATTTACTTATCTCAAGTAGGTGTCCCAATTCCAGGGCTTCTTAACTTTGAAATCATGAAACTACCCCTTAAAAGCCAGCACCTATAATTATGTTCTCTCGTGAACAAAACTGCCCTCCCCCAGACTTCAAGAAATGGCGCAATTAAGTAGAATGTTAGCGCAACACAGGTGGTGACTGATGGAAGGTGTTTTTCTTCAACATGAGTGAGAGGATCTGGCTGCAAGATGTTTTGAGGCATTATGAACATGTGTGTGTGTGCACACGTGTGCATGTGTGTGCGTGTGTGTGCTCAGTTGCTCAGTTGTATCCAGCTCTTTGGGAGCCCATGGACCATAGACCACTAGGCTCTTCTGTCCTTGGGATTTTTCAAGCAAGAATACTGGAGTGGGTTGCCATTTCCTCCTCCAGGGGATCTTCCTGACCCAGGGATCTGACCTGCATCTCCTGTGTCTCTACATTGGCAGGCAGATTCTTTCCCACTGAGCCACCTGGAAAGCCCTTATTAGGTAAAGCACAAGCAAACCCACCTGCCTTTGTGAATTTCTTGCAGCTGAGGAGAGGGCCGCCAGATTCCCTGGAGTGGCGGCAGCTGCTGTACCCAACACTGGTGCCCACCTGCAATGCACAACCTGGATGGCTTCCAGCCCACCTTCTCAACATCTCCCTCTTCCCACAGCAGCAGCCTCTGAGCTCCTTTACGGGGTCCTGGTACTTCCAGAAATCTAGGGTGAAAGTCAAAGACCTGCAGAATATTGCTGTCTCTCTCACCTTTTAGGGTGTGATGTAACGAGAATGAAGGAAGCATGGCCCACACAAGCTAAACGACAGAATCATGTAAGACTGAAGAAATCTGTGTCATTTAGAACATCATATGTTCTTTCCCACTCTGTATTTCTTCCCTATAAACTTATGAAATTTCCTACATTATGGACTAAGTGTTTGAGTCCTCTACAACTTTACATGTCGAAACCAGATCCCCTCAAAGCAATGCATTAGGAGGCGGGACCTTTGGGAAGTAAACAGGCTTGGATGAGGTCATGAGGGTGGAGCCTTTGTGGTGGGATTAATGCCTTTTCAAGATTCTCCAGAGAGAGCCACTTGCTTCTCTGCTCTCCACCCTGTAAGGACACAAGAAGAGGACAGCAGTCTAAAACCCCTAAGAGGGCCGCCACCCGGAACTGAGAGGGGAAACTTCAGTGGTTTATTAGTCACCCAGCCTACGGCACTCGTTACAGCAGCCTGAGCTAAGGCAGCATGTTACTACTGTACCAGTACCTACCCATCATTACCCAGAATTTCCTAGAAACGCTTGACAGACATCCTCACCCTTTCAATGAAAAGTAGCTCTAGGAATCAAAGCTCCCTGCAGAAAAATCAAGGTTTTCTTTCCTTTTCTCCCTTCCTCTATTCTTCCCTCTTTTCCCTCCCATTTCTTTAAAACAGTCTTTAGAGACTCAAACCTCATTCTTGAGAGACGCCCCTTCCAGGCTTTATATAAATGAATCACTGCTCTGTAATAAACTGTTCGTTGAGGGATGTCTATTGGGGCCTTTTCTTAAGAATATTTAATTTTTGATATTATTAGTTTCAGAAAGCAGTATGACTTTCTTTTGCCTAAAGCCAGTAGACAACTCGTCTCAGCACAGGGACGTTTGTGCACAGATGGAGTCGGTATAAGGGCTGCCAGAGGGGCTGTTTGAAAAATGCAAATGTAGCAAAATGGCCTTTTAGCTAGTCAGGGGAAAAGAAAGGACCGATTCATTGATTTTCCCATTGTTCTTTTCCCATTGAAGGAAGAAACACTGAAGACAAACATTTCCCGTGAACTCAGGCTATGAACCCAAATGCAAGGGTCTTTGGTAAGTTACTTTCAAAAACGGAAATGTGAACTTCAAAGTCAGAGAACAAGTCTGAGGAGCCCAGTGCAAACCAGAATCCAGGTGCGCCCTGCATCTTGTCAACGCTGCTGTTTATGCTGAGCGGTGTCAGGTTTGATGGCAAAATCATGCGGCTGGAAAAAGGCAAAGCTACTGGTCACCCCCGGGGGCTGGGAAGCCGAGTGAGCGGCTGCTCCCTCGGATACAACGCCTTGAAGAGAGCCGTTCGGACCCTGCTCTGTATCTCTGGGACGCTCCTACCTGAGAGTGCTTTCACTGGAGGCCTTCAGGAGCCGACACAGAGGGGCTTTCTCCCGACGACATCACTTCTAGTTTTACTGGCAAAACAGGCTCTGCAATCACAGTTCACCTAAGTTACCCACTTCTCCCTTAAAGTTATACCATACTTCTACCTTCCTCTTCTCTTCCATGTGCATCTAAAGTACTCCTTCTCCTTGACGGGTCACCTGCGTTCTCTCCACTTACTCATTCATTTGACAAACGTCTAATGAGTGTGTACTATGTGCCAGGTGCTGAGCTAATTGTTATTAGTAAATAAGATATTGGTAGCTCAAATGGTAAAGTATCCTCCAGCAATGCGGGAGACCTGGGATCGATCCCTGGGTGGGGAAGATCCCCTGGAGGAGGGCATGGCACCCCACTCCAGTGTTCTTGCCTGGAGAATCCCGTGGACAGAGGAGCCTGGCGGGCTACAGTCCATGGGGCTGCAGAGAGTCAGACACGACTGAGCGACTAAGCACAGGACAAATAAGATATCAGCTCTCAGCTTCCTTCAGCCATATTTCTTCCAGAATTTATACTTTCTTCTCCACCGGTTTCTGCTTCGTTGCCTGCATTTCTTCACAAGTTCATTGGCTTCTTGTTTCCCTTCTTTTGTGAAGTCCTATTCACGTCCAGCCCATTTTCCAGTAAGCGTAGCTACTGTTTTTCTTATTGATTTGTGAGAGCTCTTCAGAGATTTCTAAGAAATTAACTCATCATCTTTTACATATATGGAAATAGTTTTCCTAATTTATTTCTCTTTTATTTTTACATAACTTTTTGTTGCTATGCCAAGCTTTCATTTTCCTGTAGAAAATGTAGAAAAATCCATCAATTTCCATCAATCTTTTTTTCTTTTTCCCTCAATCATCTTTTGTGGCTTTTGGCTTCAGGAGTTATGGAGAGAAAAGTCCTTCCTTACCCCGTATACTGGTAATTCACTTACAGTTTGAATTTTAAAATTTGATAATTCACTCTTCTTAACTGTAAGGATCTAATGTTCTAAAAGTACCAGTTTGTTTTTCTCAGCACTATTTTTAGTTAACATTTTTATTGAGATAATTGCAAACTGATAAGCAATCATAAGAATACAGAATGTGTTTACACTTTACCGAGGTTTTTGCTAATACTTTACAAAATGACAGTAAAATATCTGACCAGGGTATTAACATTGTTTGTGTATTTAGTTCTACACGATTTTGTCACGTGTAGGCTCCTTGGTGTCAAGAAGAGCCTATTTTTAAATAGTCCATTCTTTTTCCACTCTCTTGAAATGTCACTTTTATCAGAGGCAACGTTCTTAGATTTGTTTTTGGATTACACAGTCCGTTCCATTGATCTGTCTGTGCTGAGACTGGTGCCCCACCCAGATAACTCTCCTCTTTTTAATATCCTTGAAGACTTTTCCCTCTTCCTTCTCCCTTATTCTTTTCCTCCTTTTTCCTTTTTCTTTTCAAAAGTGCACAGCTGACTTCATGCTAAATTTCCCTGATGTGTTTTAGAATTATTTGGTTAAGCTCCAGAAAAAATACTTGGATTTTGATTAGCTTGCCTTCTGTTTAGAGATTCATTTGTAGAGAAATGACATCCTTACTAGAAGTCTTTTCCCACCAGGAACACACTGCATCTCTATTCATTTATAGAAGTCTTTAAAAAATAAGCCTTAGTAGAGTTTTGCAGTTTCCTCATAAGAATCATCACAAACCTCATGCACTGAGTTCTGACTCTTGGCTTTTGCAGAAGACGCGGCCGGGGCCTCTCCCTCCGGGACGCGGCCGGGGCCTCTCCTCTGAGACGCGGCCGGGGCCTCTCCCTCCGAGACGCGGCCGGGGCCTCTCCCTCCGGGACGGCCGGGGCCTCTCCCTCCGAGACGGCCGAGGCCTCTCCTCTGAGACGCGGCCGGGGCCTCTCCCTCTGCCACAGGTAATTTTTTGCAGTCTGTTTTATGGTTTGTATTGATGCACCGTTGATCAACAGAATTGCATTAGTCTCAGGTGTACAACATAGCGGTTCAACACCTCCATAAACTATCCTCCATTTAAAATGAAACCATTATAAGGTACTGGCCGCATTCCCTGCGGTGTACGGTATGCCCACGGAGCTGGTCGTATACGTGTTAGTTTGTGCTCTTAACCCCCTGCCCTGTCTTGTCCCCCCGCACTGGGAACCACTAGTCTGCTCCTGGTATGTGAGTCGGTTTCTTTTTGTTACGTTCATTCGTTTGCCTTACTTTTTAGATTCCACATGTATGTGGTACCATACAGTGTTTGTCTTTCTCTGACTTATTTCTGTCTGACTTATTTCACTAACCATAATACCCTTCAAGTCCATCCATGTTGCTGCATATGGCAACATTTCATTCTTTTTTAAGTACTATTCCATTGTGTATATATACCATATTTTCGGTCTCCATACATCTGTTGATAGACACTTGGGCCACTTACATACGCTGCTTTGAATGGGGGGTGGGGTGATGTGTATGTATCTTTTCGAATTAGTGTTTTCATCCTCTTTGGATATGTACCCAGGTGTGGAATTGCTGAATCATATGGTAGTTCTATTTCTAGTTTTGTTATGGGCTTCCCCCTCTGTTCTGCAAGAAAACCCCCAAACAAAACCCAAACATGCACCTTCACCCTTCAAGGCCGTTGCCACACGCCTTCCTGCTTTGCTCCTGCCCGGACCTCACTGCGTCAGCAGTTGATGAACTCTTGCCCGTTCAGAGACTGTGAGCTCAGCACATATCAGATGCTCCCAACTTTAAAGTTTAATTGTTAATTTAAAAAATCAGCTCTCTCTTTGTGCTTTCGAATTTCTGGATGAATTTCTTCGTGAAGGCAAAAGAGAGTGGTTGCCATAGGAACAACAGAGAGATTCTTTCTCCCTGGCTGAAGTGACTTGAAGTCCAAAAGGCAGGAGAATTTATCTGAAGGGGCAAGTTGTCCCATCAGTGTCCAGACATTTGTGGTTGCCTGCAAGCTCCCTTGGGATATACTTCTCTTCTGCTTTCTTCACAATTTCTCTTTCTAATCTCGGTGTTCTTACTGTGCTGTGGCCCAAAGGCCTGGACTGAGTCTCCGATCAGCATTTCTTTGTATTCCGTTAGGCTTTATGCTCCTTAAAAGCAGACTCTTGTCTTTCAGCCTCCACTGCCACCAACCACCCCACAGGGGTTAAGAACATGGAGCCTGGGACGTCCCTGGTGGCTCAGTAGTAAAGAATCCGCCTGCTGCTGCAGGAGACACAAGAGATGTGGGTTCGATGCCTGGGTTGGGAAGATCCCCTGGAGGAGGGCATGGCAACCCACTCCAGGATTCTTGCCTGGAGAATCCCACGGGCAGAGGAGCCTGGGGGGGCTACAGTCCTCGGGGTCGCAAAGTCGGACAGGACTGAAGCGAAGCACTGTTCATTCTTTCCTTCAAGCCAAACCAAAGGGAACGCGTGCTACCTAGTTACAGCCAGGCAGAGACAGGAGGAACCGTGACGGAGGCACGGCCCGGGGACAGACCCGAGCCCGCCGTCGCCTGACTACCAGGACAGAGCCGCCTGCGCAGAGATGGCGGCTTCGGGGGGCCGATGACGTCAGGTGGCGGCCCGCAGGGAACCGGGGGCGCTATGCAAACCGCAGTGTTCACGGAACGCCGTGTGCCGCGCACGGCCATCCCAGAGGAGGAAACTCAGTCCCTGCCTGCGGGCACAGCGTGAAGACAGAAGCACAGCAAGTGTGAGTGAAGAAATAATCCAGCCACAGGTGGCCTTTATCAGACACTCACTGGGTGCCAGGCTGTGTGCTCTGAGCTTTACATGGACTATTTTACTTAATACCTAGGAGCCCATGAGGTACATATTGCTGGCAATATTATTCCCATTTTGCATATGATAATTATGGAGGTAAGATAAATTGCCCAGAGTCACACAGCTGAGAAGGGGCAGAGACAGTATCAGAAATACAGTCTTTCTAACTCCAAAATCAGTGCCCTTATCACTGAGTGCTGTTGACTTTTGGGGTACTAGGGCGTACTGTGGGGAAACACCTAACTCTGGGTTTAGGGGAAGGTCAGGGGAGGAAAGTCATCAGAGAAAACTTCCCTGGGAGGTGCATGGAGAATGCCTGAGCTGAGCTATCTAGCTAGAGAGTGGTGGGAGGAATGTTCCTGGCTCCCCAAGGAATGCCTGCACTTGGCTCTTTAGTCTGTCTCTTAATCTTCCTGGATTGTGGGGCTTCCCTGGAGGCTCAGACAGGAAAGAACTCGCCTGCAGTGGAGGAGACCTGGGTTCGATCCTTGGGTCGGGGAAATCCCCTAGAGAAGGGAATGGCACCCCACTCCAGTCCTCTTGCCTGGAGAATCCCATGGACAGAGGAGCCTGGCGGGTACATACAGTCCATGGGGTTGCAGAGAGCCGGGCAGGACTGAGCCACTAACACTTTCATTTCCTGATGATTTCTCCTCTTTTTGTCAATAACTTGCCACCTCCCAGAGAAACAGAAGCCAGCAGCCCAGAACCTCCTGAGAAGCCTGCCCACGGCCTTGCCCCCACACCCTTCTAGCTTTCTCTCCCGGGTCACGGTTGAGGGGCTCCTACCCCCTAAGGTGAGTCCTGCACCTGTGCCTGTTCCCACCTGTCTCCCAGGGGTCCTGCCCCATCAGTTCCCTCCTCTCCTCCTGAATCTTTCAGTCTCCTTTGCGAGACTCTCCCTACTAGTTTCACACTTTCCGGTGCCTTCTCTTCCCTCCTGTGACCACCACGTCTCTTCCTTCTCCTCTGCTTCCCTGCCAACAGCCTTCGAAGAGCTGAGGGAACCAGCTGTCTCCATTCCGTGTCTGCAGTTCGCTCCTCCGGAAACTCTGGGATAGGGCGTAGTTTGCCCGCTCCAGAACAGCGTTCTCAAACAGGTCACGCGCCCTTCTTGTCCGGGAGCCAGTGGAGAAGTTTTAGTCCTGTTTCTGGGGTCTTGCGGCAGCGTTTGATACAATCACCCCTCTCTTGCTGAGAATCTCTGTAGCCTTAGTTTCCAAGACACCACACTCATCTGGGAGGCCCTCCTGGTTCTCCTGGGTGGTCTGTTCCTATGTTCCCATTCAGTCAGTTTTCCTCCCAACTCTCTGTCCTGTTCCCATTTGCAACACTCTGACACAGCTAACACGTCTCTGACTCTTCACTCATCCATATCCTGGGGTCGTTAAAACTGTATCTCAACCCAGACTTCTCCAGTAAGCCAGACATCTGCACTGAGATGTCTCAGGGACACCTGAAACTCAACCTGCTCCAAACTGAAGTCATTATCCTTAACCCCAAATTGGTCCCTCCCCTTTGGGTAAAGAGTGCCACCGTGAACCCAGCACAGAGCCCGTGGGGCTGACTTAACTGTTCTGTCTTTGGTCTGGTCAGACGTCATGTCCCATTGACTCCAGCACCGGAATAGCTCTCTGACCTGTCGCGGCCACGTCCCTGGTCCAGGCCACCATCTGCCTTGCCTGGGTACCACGGGTCTTGCCCCACTCCTACCCAATCTTCACTTTGCAACCAGTCTTCAGTTAAAATGCACAACCGACCGTCTCCTACTTCTGCTTCACACCCTACAGTGGTTCCCAGCGCCCTTGGAACAAAGGCCAGATTCCTCAGATAAGCTGGTCTCTCTGCCTCTCTGATCTCATCTCTTCTCATACTACAGCCCCGCCATGTTCTTCCCAGCTTCTGGGCCTGGGCCCGGAACTCTCTTTTATTATCCACCCACCTGTTTGGCTAGATAATTCCAACAGTGTATTTCAAGTTTGGGTTTAGCTATCGTGATCCCACCAGATCTTTGAGGACTGAGTTGTGTCCCTTCTGTGAGCTCCTATGCACGTGCCTGTGAGCAGGCTTACAGAGCCCCGTGAGCTCCTATGCACGTGCCTGTGAGCAGGCTTACAGAGCCCCGTGGTAGCCCCGACTCAGTAACCGCTGCTTTGCTGTCTGCTTCACTCCTAGATTCCAAGCGGTGGGAGGGCTGGGAATTACTTGATCGCTGATACACCAGGGCTTAGCACAAAGGCTCACACACAGTAGCTGCTCCGTATGCCTTTGTGAGTATAGTCAGGAACCTCTGTCATCCTCTTCATTCTCTCCCATCTCCCTGAATCCAGCGTGTACCTACGTTCTTTCTCAAAAATGCCCCTGAACCCTTCAACCCCTCCATCACCACGGCCCTAATGGTCTTAGTTTAGGTCTTCCTCCAGCCTCACCAGGCTTGCTCTGATCTCCTTGCTTTTCTCCCTGCTGAGCAATGGATAAACCCTGCAAAGCCTTTCCTGATCCTATCTGTAACATCACTGTGAGGGTTTTACTGCGTATCTGCAACTAAATGCAAAGCACGGCCTTTTCCCAGAGAGCACTGTTTGTGTGTCGTTTTCCATTCATTTCTGCATCTCCAACAGCTCATGCTGAGTGACGGCTACTAAAGCCCAATAAATAATCAAAGTAAAGTGTGATTTGTGAGTTGCTCTTTTTTGTAAAAACCTCTGTGAGCTTGCTGTTCTTCAGGAGAAAATCTGAATGCCACAGCAGATCCCCAGAAGCCGGCCGCCTCAAGCTTCCCCGCCACACCCCGCCCCTCCCTGTCACACACGGAGCCCAGGTGCTCTCCGAGGGCACACGTCACTCAGCACCTCCGGAGGGATGCCTGTACGTGCCCTTGGCCTGCGGTGCCGTCTGCTTGCCATCCAAGATCTGGTTCAGAGGCCACCTTCTCTGTGGAGGTTTGCTCAGCCTCCCTGAGAGTTTCTTCCCCTTTCCCGTCTGTGGCAGCCTCTGTTATCTCTGTGAAATGGTCTGTTTGCCGGATGTTCCTCCCCCTCCCCCGCCACCCCCCGTCCCCGGACATAATGGGTCTGAGGTGCTGGGATGAAAGGAGAGGACCTGGCCTCTGGCTTGGTAGCAACTGTGATGGGTCAGGGGCCCCAGGAGGGTGCCCTGAAATGATTTGTGTTTTATGGACTAGCAGCTCAGTGGTAAAGAATCTGCCTGCAGTGCAGGAGACATGGGTTCGATCCCTGAGTTGGGAAGATCCCCTGGGAAAGGAAATGGCAGCCCTCTCCAGTATTCTTACCTGGGAAATCCGATGGTGAGAGGAGCCTGGCGGGCTGCACTCCTTGGGGTCGCAAAGTGTTGGACACGACTGAGCGTAACAACGGCAAAGCATAATGCTAGGGCAGGAACGGGCAGACACGTTGAACAGCCAACAGGTGATGAGCTAGGAGGCAGCCAGTAATATGACGTCGGTGAAGGGTTTTTAATTAAGAAAATGTCCCTCCTCCTCTTAAAGTATAAGACTGTGCGTATGTGTGCGTGCGCTCAGTCGTGTCTGACTCTTTGTGACCACGTGGACTGTAACCTGACGGGCTCCACTGTCCATAGAACTCTCCAGGCAAGAATCCTGGAGTGGGTTGCTGTTCCTTCCTCTAGGGGATCTTCCCGACCCAGGGATTGAACCCCCATCTCTTGTGTCTACTGTCAGACATTTTCTAAAAGTTCTATAATGAACAGAGATGAAAACTTTTTATTTAAACATTAAAAAATGTGTCTAAAAGCCTCTCAGGACTTCTCTTCTGAATATGATGGGATAACAGGAGCCAAGTCTACCCTCTTGCCTGAAAGGACTGAATATATTGGACAAGATAAATGAAGTAAGTTTTCAGAGACTGAACCACAGGCAGCAAGTATGTTGGCGTAAAATGTGTGACAAGAGCAGAACAAAGCCCGGGCGGGGAGGGACGGCGACGCGTGATTGAAGGCGCTTCTACTGCATGAGAAGCGGCAGCCTAGCGCTCAAGGACAGGCGGGCTGAAGCGTGGGTGCCACAAACCTTAGCAGCCCTTAAAACAACACAGCACACAGCTTCAGCTAATAAGCCAGCCGGGGAGATAAAACGGAATAGTAAAAATTACTCAGGTCCTCCAGAAGAAGGCGGAAAATGACAAAGAGAACAAAAATAGACCGAACAGAAAGAAACAGTAAAGCGGTAGATTTACACTCTGTCAGACTAATAATCACGTCAACTGTAATATTTAAACACATAACTAGCCAGCACTGATTTTCAGATTAAGGGGAAGAAAAAGCAAGATCCAACTATATGGTCTACACGAGACCCACTTTATTTATTTATTCTTTTGAGACCCACTTTAAATATAAAGGCCCTGAGAAGTTAGAGAGTCCCTTGGACTGCAAGGAGATCCAACCAGTCCATCCTAAAGGATATCAGTCCTGAATATTTATTGGAAGGACTGATGCTGAAGCTGAAACTCCAATACTTTGTCCACCTGATGCGAAGAGCTGACTCACTGGAAAAGACCCTGGTGCTGGGAAAGATTGAAGGAGGGAGGAGAAGGGGACGACAGAGGATGAGATGGCTGGATGGCATCACCAACTCAATGGACATGAGTTCGAGTAAACTCCGGGAGTTGATGGACAGGGAGGCCTGGCGTGCTGCGGTTCATGGGATCGCAAAGAGTCGGACACGACTGAGTGACTGAACTGGAACTGGAAATGGAGAAGTTAGAAGTATAAGGGTGGGAAAGATATTCCACATTAACACTGAGCAAAAGAAAGGTGGAGAGTTTATACTCATTACAGACAAAGCATAGGTTAGAGTCACGAATACTACTAGAGGAAAGAAGAGTATTTCTAAGGGGACTTTCTACCATGAATAAAGGGACCAATTCATCAAGAGGACATTAAATCCCTAAATGCTTAAGCAACTAATAGAGCTTCAAAATACATGAAGCAAAAACTGCTACAACGGTTCAGGAGAAATGAGCGACAATAATTAACACTGAAGATTTCAACACATCTCACAGTAAAGGACAGAATGATTGGACGTAATGTCAGTAAGGGTACAGAAGACGTGAACCCCACTGTTGGTCAACTTGACCTAATTAACGCTGTAGAAGACTCCACCCACCAAGGGCAGGACACACATTCTTTTCAAGAATTGAACCTTTACCACGATTGGTAATATTCTTGGCCATAAGACAAAACTCAATAAATCTAAAAGCATTCAAATCATAAAAAGTATGCTGAGGACCACCATGGGCTTAAATGAGAAAACAACAGATTGGCACAAAATCCCCGAGCTATCTGACATAACACACTTTAAAATCACCCATGAGTACAGAAGAAATAAATAGAAATCGAAAAGCATTTTGAATAGAATGAAAATCAAGATATGAAAAATGAAAGGTTATGGATGCATTTAAAAATGTTCTCATGAGAAAAGAAAGAACTTTTCATTTACAGGAGATGTGCTTGTTTATTAAAAAAAACCTGAATCTTAAAAAAATTTAGAAACTAACATTCATTTAGCAAAATTGCAGGATACAAATAAGTTGTATTTCCAGACACTAGCAGTACATACAGTAATCAAAATTGAACTAAAATGTCATTTACAATAGCATCAAGAACATAAAATGCTTAAGGAAAGTTTGACGACAGACGTGCAAGACCTGTATACTGAAAACTATAAAGCATTGCTGAGAAAAATTAATGACCTAAAAAACATCAAGACCCTAGACAAGGCCAGGCAAGCGGGGGCCGGGGCCAGGCCCAGTCCCGCTGTCAGTGGCGGCGCCCCGAGGCCTCTCTGACGGGAAGCCCTCTGAAGATGCCCACCAAGGCCTCCGCCTCCCCGGTCATCGGCCACCAGCAGCTCCGGGGCGGCCCTGGGCCCGCCGGAGGCCGAGGCCCCTCCATCAGTGGGCTGCCAGGTGCAGGAGGCCGGACCCCCGGGCCAGGGAGCGTTCCCCGGTCTGCGGAGCGGGCAGCCCACGTGCTGTTTCGGGGCCCCGAGGGTGCAGAAGGATGGAGGGTCAGCGCTTCAGGAGAGCCGGCCACCTCATCGGCCACCACAGGGACAGCACCGGCCCGGCATCTCTTCGGGCGGCAAGCCGGGTCTCCCGCAGCCCGGGGGGGCGGAAACTGTGAGCTGCCCGGGGCTGTCCCCGGAGGATGCCCCGCTCCTGGCCCCCATCCCTGCCCTCAGGACTGACCCAGGAGGGTTCTCAGTGCCCGGCCTCGTGCAGGATTGCAGACAGTGAGGACGCGGGGTTCAGCACGCAGCCCAGGGAGAGGGCTGGAGTCAGGGGCCAGAGGTGGAGGCCTAGCAGGCTTCACCAAAAGTATCCGTGTACAGAGGGGCCCTTCCCCGGGCCTGCCCTGTGCCCATCTGATACCCTGTCCCCAAGGTGGGTGCTGGAGGCCTGGGCAATCTGCCTCCCGGGAACAGAAGATTCTCTGTGCTGAGAGGCCCAGCAGAGCGACCACCCTTCACCCTTTAGTCTCCCGGGGCTCAGGGCACCTGACTCCTCTCCACAAGCCTCCCGCCAGCGGTTAATCTGTGTGCCTTTGATCGGCTCCTAGTGCTGAAGATATTATATGCAAAGAGTTCTCGGGGCCCTGAAGTCAAGGATGCGGGTGCAGAGAGCTTCGTGGCTTCTGGGACCCCGGCCTCGCCTTGCTCAGCACCAGCTCCAGGTCAGGGTGGGCCACCTGTCCCAGGGAGAGGGACAGTCTCTAAGGACACATACCCCGGGGACAGGAGAGAGTCTCTAAGGACACACACCCTGGGAAGAAGGACTGGCCAACGGGGGCGGAGCGGCGGCTGTCCCCTCTCCTGGGGTATGTGGCCCTTAGACGCTATCCCCTCCCCAGGGTATGCGGCCCTTAGACGCTGTCCCCTCCCCGGGGTATATGACCCTTAGACACTGTCCCCTCTCCTGGGGTATGTGTCCCTTAGACACTGTCCCCTCTCCCCGGTGGGTACGCGGCCCTTAACGCTGTCCCCTCTCCCCGGGGTATGCGGCCCTTAGACGCTGTCCCCTCCCCGGGGTATATGACCCTTAGACACTGTCCCCTCTCCCCGGGGTATGCGGCCTTTAGACACTGTCCCCTCTCCCCGGAGTATGCGGCCCTTAGACGCTGTCCCCTGCCCGGGGTATGTGGCCCTTAGACACTGTCCCCTCTCCCCGGGGTATGCGGCCCTTATTCGCTGTCCCCTCTCCTGGGGTATGTGTCCCTTAGACACTGTCCCCTCTCCCCGGTGGGTACGCGGCCCTTAACGCTGTCCCCTCTCCCCGGGGTATGCGGCCCTTAGACGCTGTCCCCTGCCCGGGGTATGTGGCCCTTAGACACTGTCCCCTCTCCCCGGGGTATGCGGCCCTTATTCGCTGTCCCCTCTCCTGGGGTATGTGTCCCTTAGACACTGTCCCCTCTCCCCGGTGGGTACGCGGCCCTTAACGCTGTCCCCTCTCCCCGGGGTATGCGGCCCTTAGACGCTGTCCCCTCCTCGGGGTATGTGACCCTTAGACGCTGTCCCCTCTCCCCGGGGTATGCGGCCTTAGAGACTGCCTCACAGCCACACTCTCGGCCCGTGGGCAGACGGACCCGTCTGTTGCTCAGTGCCTCCTGGCCAGCCCGTCACCCAGAGTCTGTATATACAGTTCATAAGCCCCCCCACCCACCACGTTCCCGGTGTGTTACACTCTATAGGCAGAGTCCTGCGCCGCCTCCTGGCCCTTGCCCTGCCCCCCTGCAGGGGGAGACTGGGGGTCGGGGTGGGGGGTGACGGACCTGTCCTCCCAGCTGGATTTTGTGGAGGTGGGAACAGGGGCATTAAGACTTCAAAGCAGGGGACAGTCCGCAGGTACCATCGGCAGGCTGGGAACTGCGTCTACTTTTATTTTATGTGCACACACCTTAGGGCTGTAGATTTACTCTCCTGATTCGTTTTCCATAGCTTCTTCCCGAGCACAAAGTGATAATAATCGATGACGTTTATACATCACCTCCTTGACTTTTTCAAAGCCCTTTTACGACCGCTGGCATTTTCCCCACCCCGGCCTGCGAGGCAGTTGGAACTGGTAGCGGTACCTTTTCTCCCAGAGACGCGAGGTGGAGATACGTGGCTGGGGAGCTCGGACTGGAGGAACTTGCCTTCCCACCGCAGGGGGGCAATCCAGAAGTGGGCTCTCACTTTCCCACGGGTTGCGGTCAGCTGAGACCTGCGGTTATGGAATCCCTTCTCCGTCCTGCAGGCCGGCCCTGCGGCAGCAACAGAGGACCGGCCTGCGCCACCTCAGGCCGCGTGGACAAGGAGAGGGGGCTCTCTGAGACCCGGCCTGCGCCACCTCAGGCCGCGTGGACAAGGAGAGGGGCTCTCTGAGACCCGGCCTGCGCCACCTCAGGCCGCGTGGACAAGGAGAGGGGCTCTCTGAGACCCGGCCTGCGCCACCTCAGGCCCGTGGACAAGGAGCTGAGACCCGGCCTGCGCCACCTCAGGCCGCGTGGACAAGGGAGAGGGGCTCTCTGAGACCCGGCCTGCGCCACCTCAGGCCGCCGCGTGGACAAGGAGAGGGGCTCTCTGAGACCCGGCCTGCGCCACCTCAGGCCGCGTGGACAAGGAGAGGGGCTCTCTCTGAGACCCGGCCCTGCGCCACCTCAGGCCGCGTGGACAAGGAGAGGGGCTCTCTGAGACCCGGCCTGCGCCACCTCAGGCCGCGTGGACAAGGAGAGGGGCTCTCTGAGACCCGGCCTGCGCCACCTCAGGCCGCGTGGACAAGGAGAGGGGCTCTCTGAGACCCGGCCTGCGCCACCTCAGGCCGCGTGGACAAGGAGAGGGGCTCTCTGAGACCCGGCCTGCGCCACCTCAGGCCGCGTGGACAAGGAGAGGGGCTCTCTGAGACCCGGCCTGCGCCACCTCAGGCCGCGTGGACAAGGAGAGGGGCTCTCTGAGACCCGGCCTGCGCCACCTCAGGCCGCGTGGACAAGGAGAGGGGCTCTCTGAGACCTCGCCTCCCTTTTTTCTGTTCTTTTTGTTTGGATGTTTTCGCGGGCCTCACTCATATCAAAGAGAAAGAATCTTTATTAAAGTCCATGTTTCTTCTACCTCGGCCAAAAAAAAAAGGCCTAAATACATGGAGAGAGATGCCATGTTCACGAGCTCCTTAGATGGCGCTGGTGGTAGAGAATCCCTGTCAGGGCAGGAGACAATCCCCGGGCCGGGAAGACCCCCTGGAGGAGGGCATGGCGGCCCCCTCCGGTGTCCTTGCCTGGAGAATCCCATGGACAGAGGAGCCTGGCGGCTACAGTCCACGGGGTCGCACAGAGTCGGACACGACTGAGGGACTGAGAATGAGCACGCCGTGTTTATGGATCAGAAACCTCTTATTAAAAAAAAGAAGGCGGCTCTTATTGTTAAGATGTCAATCCTCCCCAAATTGAACTATAGATTCAAGGCAATCCTAGTTAAAATCCCAGCAGGATTTTTTTGGTAGCAACTGACGAGTTAATTTTAAATTTTATGTAGAAGTGCAAAAGACCTGAAGTAGTCGGACACGACCGAGCGACTGAAACAGCCAAAGCGACTTAAGAAAGAACACCGCTAGAGACGAACACTGTCCGATTTGAAGACGTCTCACATGGTCACAATAATCTAGACAGTGAAGTATCAGTGTAAAGATAGACATACAGACCAGTGAGACTCAACAGTCTAGAAATAGACCCACATCACACGGCCAGTTGATTTTTTTACAAGGGTGCCTAGGAAATTCAACCAAGAAATGAAAATCTTTTTTAACATCAGAACAAATGATGTTGGAAATATTGGACAGCCAATAACAAGGAACAAATTACTGACACGTGCGACAACAGAGATAAACCTCGAAATGATTATGCTAAGTGAAAGAAGCCAGTTGGAAAAAGAGCATGTACTATATAATCTCAGTTATATAGAGAGTCTAGAAAATGCAAACTAATTCACAGTGACAGAGTAAAGTGGCTACCAGGGGATGGGGAAGGGAGGGATAGATTACAAAGAAGCACAAGGAAGTTTTTGGAAATGATGGGTATGTTCATTATCTTCATTGTTTAGCTAGTTTCCTGGATGCATACATGTGTCAAAACTCCTCAAATTGTCCACCTTAAATATGTGCATATTCCTGTATGTCAGTTATATCTCAGTAAGGTTGTAAAAGACAGAATCTATGGTTTAAAGCAAATAGCTCTCTGGTCACGCTATTAAGCCCTGAAGTGATGCCACATCTTTGTTTGAGTTTGCACTGGGGTAAATGCTCCTGGGAAGGTGCATTTTAGAGTCTCTTCCTGGAGGGAGGGTCCTGGGTGGGCTTCTAGCAGGGCCAGCACTCTTAGTTCACCGGGGGAAGCTAAGATGTGCAGAGGACCTGCGTCTCTGGAGAAGGGGGTGCTCGGTGGCCAAGAGAAGTCCCTCCTCTCATTCGCACTTGGTCGGAGCATAAGTTGGTCTGATGAGAAAACTGTCTTCACCTAAGGGAAGAGGTAGGTGGCTGACGGCAGCGGGAGCCTCAAGCTCCCTTCCCGACAGGCTGCTTTTATGTTGCCGTTATCTCCTCACCTACTCCCCAGGATGTGTCAGAGCTCTGCCAGAAGTGGCCAGAGGAATGATCTCAATAAATTCACCGCCCTGGGGAGAGAATGAACTTTCGCTGATTTATTTCTCACCAAGGAGCCTAAAGCCTACAAAAGTCACTGGCACATTTATCTTTGGCTCCTTTCCAATATCCTTAACCCTCAAACTTGACTGGACATAATTCACCTTCCTCCGATAATTCAGAGGCTACTTCGGGATCCTACTGGCGATGCGGTGGGATTGTCAAAGTAGCAACATGAACACGAAATGGGTTTCAGTTTATTTCTGTGCTAGTCCAGTTTTAGTACCAGATTTATCTCATTGGAGAGAAGGGACTGGGAAGGGATGACAACTCGTGATTGCAGCCCTCCATCGAAGTCAAACAATGAACAGCACCATTCCTTGACTCCGTTCCCCCCAGATGTGAATGGCTGCTTCGTTGTATGGTATGTTTACAGCGTCTAAACTCACTGCTTCTTAACGGGCCTTTAAGAGCCAGAATGCTCTTCATGGGGGTAACGCTTCAAGAACCAGAAGGAATGAACATGTTTCTTGTCTTTTCCTCTGTAAGGTGAGATCAGGCGCCGGGAGACTCTAACGCTTCTTTAAGAGCCTGCACGATGATGCAGGGCTCAGGGTGTGGGTTCCTCCTGGTTATCGCTATTGTTCAGTTGCTAAGTCATGTCCGATTCGGTGTGATGCCACGGACTGCGGCGTGCCAGGCTCCTCTGTCCTCCACTGTCTCCTAGAGTTTGCTCAGATTCATGTCCATTGAGTCAGTGATGCTTCTACCATCTCATCCTCTGTCGCACCCTTTTCCTCCTGCCCTTAATCTTTTCCACCATCGGGGTCTTTTCCAATGAGTCAGCTCTTCGCATCAGGTGGCCAAACTATTGGAGCTTCAGCTTCAGCATCAGTCCTTCCTTCCAATGAATACTCAGGGTTGATTTCCTTTAGGATTGACTGGTTTTATCTCCTTGTTGCCTAAAGGACTCTCAAGAGTCTTTTCCAGCACCATAATTTGAAAGCATCAACTCTTTGATGCTCAGCCTTCTCTATGGTCCAGCTCTCACATCCATACATGACTGGTTATCATAACCACCCTCTAACCTCACACACCAAAGTCAGGGGGCCTACCTCAACATTTACTGCCCAGTGGCTCTCATGACAGCCTCCCTAGCTCCCTGGAGACAGTGGGTCCTGAATCCCTGACATCACAAATCTGATTGCTCCCCGTCTACATGGTCACCCACAGTCGAAGGCCTCACTGCTGGCCTGGCCCACTGCAGAGGCTGTTTCTTCTTCTGCTCACCTACAATATCAGTTCCTCCCAGGACCCAGAAATAATCATTACATTGATTTTTTTATTCTAAGAGTGACTGTTTGAAAACATAACTGATCTTGTCCATACCTTGCGTAGAATCCCTCAGTGGCCTCCCACTGCAGGAAAGAACACAGTGCCAGCTCCTTACCAGGGTCCTGCATGCCCTAAATCTCACCTTGACTCCAAGCTCACATTTTAAATTGGAGTGCAGTTGATTTACAATGTTGTATTGCTGTTGTTGTTTAGTTGCTAAGTCATGTCTGACACTTTGCAATCCTGTGGACTGCAGCACGCCAGGCTTCCCTGTCCTTCACTACCTCTTGGAGTTCATTCAAACTCATGTCCATTGAGTCGGTGATGCCATCCAGCCATCTCATCCTCTGTCGTCCCCTTCTCCTCCTGCCCTCAATCTTTCCCAACATCAAGGTCTTTTCCAAGGAGTCGGCTTTTCGCATCAGGTGGCCAAAGTATTGGAGTTTCAGCTTCAGCATCAGTCCTTCCAATGAATATTCAGAAGTAATTTCCTTTAGGATGGACTGGTTGGATCTCCTTGCAGTCCAAGGGACTCTCAAGAGTCTTTTCCAACACCACAGTTCGAAAGCATAAATTCTTCAGTCCTCAGCCTTCTTTATGGTCCAACTCTCACATCTGTACATGACCAATGGAAAAACCATAGCTTTGACTATACAGGCCTTTGTCACAAAGTGACGTCTCTGCTTCCAATTTCCTTGTGTTATTCTGTCCCCTAGCTCACCATTTCTTGGCCATGCTGGCCTGCCATGGGGCCTTGGTGCCTGCGATGCTCTCCATCTGGAGTGTTCTTCATCACACAGCTGACTTCAGACCTCAGCTTCAGGACTGAGTCCCCCAGCCCTCGGCCTCCTAAAGAACAGCCTGGCGCCCTGCCCAGCGGCACGCAGTCATCTCATCTGCTTTATTTTTGTTAGAGCACTTGCCCCTATCTCAAATCACCTCCTTGTGCACTTGTTGTCACAGAACGAAAGCTCCCTGAGACAATGGACCTCACTGTTCTCCCCTGCTGGCTCTCCAGGGCCAAGAAGATTCCTGGACCACGCTGGCTCCCACGTGGTTTTATCCTAGAGTCCTCCGAGTCATACTCCATGTGACCGTTGGAAACAGCCCCTCTATGCCTTGCTGGACTTTTGTCTCCAGCCCCATTACTGCCTTCTGAACACCGTCTGCCTGGACGTGTTTCTTTCTGGCCTCCAAATCCCCCTTCCCTGCTTCGCGGGTTCGTTGGGAATCCCCGGGGCCCTGGTCCCCAAGCGTAACGCCAGCTGCCTGTGCGGTCCATCTTGCAGACACTGCTCAGGGCGCCCTGGGAGGACCGCTGGGGTTAGCAGCATCCATTTGGGGGCACTCAATGCTCTGAACCAGCTTCTTCAGGGTGATGATGCCCTGCTGTGTCTTACGATCTAACAGAAAATCAGCCCCTAAGAAGCAATCTCTTACTAGCAGCCAAAGGGGTGGCACTTGGCTGGTGTGTGACTTTGTGTGAAAATCAGGAAGAGGCTCCCCTCTGGGCAGACATGACCCTGGGACGCGGGGCGCGAGATGCACGTAGGGCTGAGCTCCCCACTCGAGTCCTTTGGCGCAGTGCACACGCCAACCAGCCGTACACGGCATCTCAGAGAAACCAGGTCAAACCCCACAGGCTCGATTTTTATCTCCCTCCCTATACGCCTGTTTTCTGGTATTTTATATGAACTCCCAGTTATCCACGGTATAGAGAATGGAGACCTGAAATTCAAAGATAACCCTTGAATCTCCCTTTCGTAAATCTCAGCTTACCAGACCCTCACTCTGTGCCAGGTGCTGGGCTAGACACTAAAGCACATTGTCACATTTTATCAAGCATATGACATTAACAGTTTGTAAAAAGAGAAAATGAGTTACAGAATTCAATAGATACATGATCCCATTATAAAATTAAAATGAATTATATATGTATGCCTAGACAGGACAGTAGATGGTAGCCATATGGGGGAGTAGGATTTACAATGGGACTTTACAGTTGATATATTTCTGAATTGTCTAATATTTAAATTAGATAAAAAATAATGAGCTTACTACCTTTATAAACAGAAAACAACAATGCTATTTTGGAAAAACTAGCATGGACTAAAATCTGTAAGTAAAAAGTCGAATTAATGGCTTTAAATTTCAGGTTCTTTTATCAGTGAGAAAATGTAAATTAGGGGGACTGCCCTGGTGGTCCAGTGGCTAAGAGACTGTGCTCCCGATGCAGGGGGCCCAGGTTTGATCCCTGGTTAGGGCACTGGATCCTGCACGCCACAACTAAGACCTGGAACAACTGAATAAGGAAATCAGTGTTTTAAAAAGTAAATATAAATCAAATAAATTTTAAAAAAAGTTGCATGCACCCCAATGTTCATAGCAGCACTATTTACAATTTCCAAGACACAGAAACAATCCAAGTGACCATCAACAGATGACTGGCTTATGATGTGGTGTACACCCAATGAATGTTAGTCATTAAAAAGAATGAAAGATCGCCATTTGCAGCAACACAGATGGACCTAGAGACTATCACATCAGTTCAGTCAGTCAGAGAAAGACAAATGTTACACATCACTTACGTAAGTCTAAAGCATAAAAAAAATACAAATCTAAAACATAATACAAAGGAATCTACAGACAAAACAGAAACACACTCACAGACATAGAACGACTCATGGTTACCAAAGGGGAGAGGGGAGCGAGGAAGGCAAAGTCAGGAGTAGTGGGGGAACAGACACTGTTATATACGGAGAAGATGGGATGAGCAATGAGGACTCGCTGCACAGCACACGGAGCCATATTCAGCGTCTTTTAAGAACCTATAATGGAAAATCACGTGAAAAGACATGTACAACTATCACATTCCCACATACCTGAAACTAACACAATATTGTAAATCACCGACACTTCAGTTTCAAGTTTTTTCATTTTACTTCCTGTTACGGGTGCTGGAAAGCAGGCAAATGACCCCAGATGGCTTGGGTCAGAAGAGGAGATTCTGCCAAGTGTTGAATAATCTGGCCGGGAACACCACCCCACTCCACACGATGACAGCAAGTCCTCAGAGGCAGAACGATCCTGGCTTCACGCTAACAGTTAAATCGTTTGCCAGGCTAACAGTGAAATCAATCCCTAATTATACGAAACTCCAGGCTTTTTAAACACACAATCGTGTGTAAGCAGCTCATTACCGTTGTGTCAAGCCACTGGGCGGGAAATGAATTCTGGCACTCGCAGTTCTAACGCGGTAAACATGCAGCTGAGAATCAATTATATGGTTCACATTTTTACAGCTCATTTATTTCCTCCATTTTTAGGAATAACTGCACAATTAATAGTTTTATTTGTTCCCAATGTGTCATTTTAACAAGAGAATAGCATGACAGCCCACAGGGCAGCAAAGTTGGGGGAAAGTCACCCCATTGAGTGTGGACCTTGTTACCGGCAGGAAAATGCAAGTGGGATGAAGAACCAGTGAAGCAGAGAGGAAAGCAAAGGCGGAGAAGGCAGAAGAAGCTTGGCCATGTCTTTGTGTGTTTACTTCGGCTCTTTTTAAATGGGCACAAACGTAAAAAGAAGAAATATGAATCAGAAAAACTCACTCAGCTGCCCCGAGACCTGTGGCTGATTAATTGGTCCTAGAAGCTACTTCCCTGCCTGTCTGCTGCCCTGCGCCTCTGGCTTTGTTCTTCTCTTCGCTTCTTGTTCATCGTCTTAGTCTGAGAGATACACATAGAGCTACTCTCAAAAGTAACCTTGTCGTTTAAAGGTCTCCCTAGCAGGAGACTCACCCTCCCAAAGGGAAAAGTGAAAGTGTTAGTTGCTCAGTCGTGTCTGACTCTGCTCTCCCATGGACTATAGTCCATGAGTCTCCTCTGTCCATGCAATTCTCCAGGCAAGAACACTGGAAGCGGGTTGCCATTTCCTCCTCCAGGGGATCTTCCCAACCCAGCGATCGAACCCTCATCTCCTGCACTGCAGGCAGGTTCTTTACCATCTGAGCCATCAGGGAAGCCCTCATGGTCCCAAGTGGCATGTGCAAGCCCAGTGGGTCTGCAGTCACCCTCGGTTCAGCCTGGAATGGGGGGGGTGTGTGGAGGGCTTTTCCTCTCTCTCCAGTGTCTCCCCCAGTCCATCCTGGAACCTTCACTCAACACCTATTCAGACATTGTGGACCACCTGTCCTCCAATAAAAATGTTTTTAATTTAAAAAAACTCAGTATACCAAAAGTGATGAATTTTATGTATGTAACATATACTTCCATAAACCTGCTTTTAAAAAAATCAGTGTATTTCATTGTATACAAATTATAAGTCAATAAAGTTGACTTTTTTTATTAAAGAAGGGAAAACCCCCACCTATTCTGGCTAGATTATAAGGATGGAGGTGACAGAGTCCCAGCCTCAAATAGCTCAGAAAGCTTAACTGGAGAGATGCAGAGGAAGGGGCCATTTCATTACAGAATGCTACTTGCTGTTTTCATTATAATGATGACCATTAGGACCAATTATTTTATTCTCAGTAAAACCTTAAGACAATTCAGGTCTTACTAAAATTGAAAAACAAACAAACAAACCCACCTATAACCTCTTAGTAAGTTTGTGTCTCTGCACTAAGGGAGAGGCTTACATATGCTTTCTGTGTAGTCCTTGCTAGAGGATGCTCCCTCTCCTGGGTTCAGGACTGACTTGGTGAGGAGTCTCTAGATTCTGTGTCCCCAGATGCCCCCTGCCCTTCAGTCAGCAGCCTCCTCTCCCCAACTTCCTGTTCCCACTTAGAAGTGGTCCGTTGCATGGGAACCACAAGAGCAGATGCAAAGCTCTCTGATGGGCAAACGGGAGGCCTGTGAAACAGATCAGGGGCCTTCTGCTCTGTTTTGCAGGAAAGGCGAAGCCATTCAGGTCAGAGATACGGAGAGGACACACCCCGCGGACACTGACGTCCTTGACCTCCAGCCGGCTGCCTGGCCCCACCCCGGCAGCTCTCACCCACGCTCTGGTCACTGTTTGTGACCTTCACGCACCAGCCTCCCTCCTCAGTTCAGTTGTCACTCAGTCGTGTCCGACTCTTTGCGACCCCATGGATTAAAGATTTACTGAGCACGGCTCTGCCCATCAGAACAAGACCCAGTTTCCCCTCAGTCAGTCTCTCCCATCAGGAAGCTTCCATAAGTCTCTCATCCTTCTCCATCAGAGGGCAAACAGACTGAAAACCACAATCACAGAAAACTAACCGATCTGATCCCATGGACCACAGCCTTGTCTGACTCAGTGAGACGCTGAGCCACGCCGTGGAGGGCCGCCCTCCTCAGTAACATGGTTCAGTCTCCCAGCACCATCTGGCTTGTCGGCCCCTGCCACGGCTGTCCTGGCCCGGGCTCACTCAGACCAGGTGGGCATGTTCTGCAGGTGATGCTGGAGCCAGCCGCAGGGCTGCAGCAGCTTGGGTGGGAAGGGATGGTCCCCCGCAGGCCAGGGGAGTGATGATCGCTGGACGCCTGTCCTCATCTCTTCTGGGGGAAGAAAGCGGCTTATCCGCATCCCCCGCTGTCCCTTCTGAGAAGTCCTTTCAGGCACTTTGGGAAACCTGTTTAACACTCGTGAGCTACTCATGCCCCTAAATTCCATCAGAAATAAAAAACCTCAACACTTCGCTGTGCAGTGTGTGGGATCATAGTCCCCTGACCAGGGATCAACCTGTATTCCTGCAGGAAAAGCGTGGAGTCGTAACCCTGCGCCGCCAGGGAAGTCCCAAAGCCTCCTCGTTTTGAAGAGGCCGTTTGCAAGATCCAGAGCCGAAAGGCAAGCCCGGTGCCCTCTGACTGCCCCCACCCCGGCCCCCGCCACGCCACGCCACGCCAGATGCTTCTCACACCCACCTGTGACGCGTGACCACAATCTACTAAGACACTCCGGGCTGTCTTCTCCCCGGGGCCCGGCTGTGGGTCATGAAAGTCATCCCCTGGATGTTGATGAAGCCAGAAAGGTCTTCTCAGACCTGACACCGGGTAGTCATCAAACAGAACACAATGGAAACTCAACATTTTTACGTTTTGAAAATCTGAAAACTCACGTCCGTAGCAGGCTTTATCAGCCTGAAACAGGGTGAGCCGCCGGTGAACCTCAGCACCTCCCTTCCCTTGGTTCTGGGTGAGATAAACATTGACCACACACCTCAGCAGGCGAGACGGGCTCCGGGCGGCCAAGGAGATGCTGGCGGGCTGCACACTTCCCGTCTGTCTTTGCCAATAAGTTATCAAGCACATGGAGGGTTTTCTTTCATGAAACTCACTTTATCCTTATCTTTGTTTTCTTTTTGAATGAGTCCTGGTTGAAGGATCAGGCATAGATGTGTGTGTTTTTCTTAGAAGACCCAGGTCAGCGGCATGGAGGTGCAAGTCCCTCAGATGAGCCACTGGGTCCAACTGCTCTGGATTTCACAATGTGAAATGTCAGGCCTGCACACATGACCTTAAAAGTAAGCTGGAGGGACTTCTCTGGTAGTCCAGTGGTTAAGGCTCCATGATTCCAATCCAGGGGGTATGGGTTCGATCCCTGGTCGGGGAACTAGGATCCCACATACTGCATGGCCAGAACAATTTTTTTTTTAAAAAGTAAGCTGGCATGGTTACTCTTTAAAATATTTATTTATGTTTATTTGTTTGGCTGCGTTGGGTCTCAGCTGTGGTATGAGAACCCTTAGTTGCGGCATGTGGGATCTACCTCCCCGACCAGGAATTGAACCTGTGCCCCCTGCGTTGGGAGTGTGAAGTCTTAGCCACTGGACCACCAGGCTAGTCCCTGGCGTACTTCGGGAAGCCTTGCAGCCAGGGCAGGAGCTCTCAGATCAGTCTTGTGCACGATTCATCAGCCATCTTGAGCCCCACAAGCACCTTAGTGGGGCGGTCTGTCACCTGGGAGAGAGTTTTTTCCTCATAGGTTGCTGTATTCTTTGCTTTGTGTTTAATAACATTTTGTTTACAATGACGTTTCATATGTGTTATTGTATGGGGCTTCCCTTGTAGCTCAGTCGGTAAAGAATCTGCCTGCAATGCAGGAGACCCAGGTTTCGATTCCTGGTTAGGGAGGATCCCCTGGAGGAGGGAATGGCAACCCACTCCAGTGTTCTTGCCTGGAGAATCCCATGGACAGAGGAGCCTGGCGGGCTACAGTCCATGGGGTTGGAAGAGTCGGACACGACTGAGTGACCAAACCACCACCACACGTGTTGTTCCTAATGACCCATATTCATTGTAGAATATTCAGAACATGCAGAAAAGCAGAGAAGAGCAATTAAAACCCCCTCACCACCCTGCTGTCCAGAAAAAGAGGTTACTACAACTCTCCCTAGTTCAGATTCCCCACTGGCCAAACGGGGACAAACAACAGTGCAAGAGCAGGAGGACTGAATGCGTTTACAGTGTAAAGAACGCAGTGAAAGATGAGTGATCAGTAATGTAGCCCAGGTGGCTTAACGGTAAAGAATCCACCTGCCAGTGCCGGAGGTCACCGGGTTCTGTCCTTGGGTCAGGAGGATCCCCTGGAGCCGGAAATGGCAACCCACTCCAGTGTTCCTGCCTGGAAATTCCAAGGACAGAGGAGTCTGCCGGGCTACAGTCCATGGGGTCACGAAGAAGTTGGACAGGACTGAGCACTTGAGCATGTACCATGCTTTACTGATGATATCTTGATGTATTTCCTCCAGTCTTTGTGTGTGTGTCTATCTACAAACATCAACATTTCACAGTCTCTGGATCTTACGAAGGAATTTAATTTTTCTTAAAATTCCTTCCCACTTTAGCTGGGTTGTAACTAATCTGCCAAGGCTATGTTCTAAAAACTATCAGAGGAAGAAAGGTGAAGGGTCAAAAACTAAGAAGTGTCAGCTCTGTGAATGAGGAATGGTGCTCATTCCCACCACAGACAGGAACTTGCAGATATTTTTCCAGAGGCAATAATGTGCCTTCCCCTAATCATAATAGTCAAATCTAGTCTCCTATCTTATCAACTGCATAGGCTTTACAGGAAAGCTGTCTGCCAGCAACCCCACTCCTTGGCATCTATGGGAGAAAATCATAGTGATACATGCACCCCAGTGTTCACTGCTCACCGCAGCAGTGTATGCACCAGCCAGAGCTTGGAGGCAACTGAATGCCCATCAACAGAGGGACGGATAACACCCCGGTGTTGTTCACGCAGCAGTGTATGCACAGCAGCTGTGTATGAATGCCCATCAACACCAGCCCAGAGTTCACTGCTCACCGCAGCAGTGTATGCACCAGCCAGGACACGGAGGCAGCCGAATGCCCATCAACAGAGGGATGGATAAAGATGTTGTGGTACATATCTATGGGGGAATATTATTCAGCCGTTAAAAGGAATGAAACAGTGCCAACTGCAGAGACTTAGAGATTGTCATACAGAGTGAAGTAAGCCAGAAAGAGAAAAACAAGTATTGTATAATATCGCTTATGTGTGGAACCTAGAAAAATGATACAGATGGGCTAATGTGCAAAGCAGAAATAGAAACACAGACATAAAGAACAAATGTATGGACACAAAGTGGGGGGTGGAATGAATTGGGAGAGAGTGACTGACACATACACACACTACTAGGTATAAAACAGATGACTAATGGGAACCTCCTGTGTAGCACAGGGAGCTCTACTCAGAGCTCTGTGGTGACCTAAATGGGAAGGAAATCCAAAAAAGAGAAGATGCATATACACCTATAGCTGATTCATCTTGCTGTTTTTTACAGCAGAAATTAATACAACATTGTGAAGCAACTATACTCCAATAATTTTTTTTTAAAAAAATGAAGCCTCTCTGGAATGCGGCTCCATTTGCAATCACAGAAAAGGAAGCAATGCTCATCAACCTGCACGGAGATTAGACTGGCCACCTGGGCCCCATCAGTGGGAAGACGGCATCAGTCAGGCTCATCACACTCAACCGCATACACAAGCGTGTCTCAGGTGGGGTCATTTTGCTCAGGAGTCTTCTTTGATGCTGGTGCTGAAGGGTGCTTTATGCAAGGGCCTAGCCCTTGGCCCATGATTTCAGCCACAGCAGCAGAGTTGGACATACATAACTGGTGCCAGACAGGAGCGAGGCCCTGGATTTATATGGTGGAAGTACCCACTCTCTTCTTTCTAGACATAAGCGTGCTTGTGCTGAGGAGGTAAACAGACAGCTTGCCTTACAAGGCTCTGGAAAGTGCTCTAGAGGAGGTTTTCCTGGGACAGTGAGGGCCCAAGAGAGGGGGCACGGAGTCTGACTGGAGACATAGGAAACCTTTCAAAAGAGGAAGTGTTGAGCTGAGTCCTGAAGGAGCAGCCAGAGCTTTCAGGCAGACAAATGGGGAGAGAGGAACCCAGCACCCTCATGTGTGGACTAGGAACTCAGTCTGCCTGGTTTCAATTCTGCCCTGCCACTTGCTACTGCTTATAATCTTGGTCAAGTTCCTTAACTGTTCTGGGCCTGCTTTATCATTATTATTAGAGGTTTTTTTTTTTCATGTGGACCATTAAAAAAAGAAGTATTTATTGAATTTGTTACAATATTGCTCGTGGTGTATGTTTTAGTTTTTTGGCCGCGAGGCATGTGGAATCTAACTTCCCTGAACAGGAATCAAACCCTCTTACCCTGCATGATAAGGCAAAGTCTTACCCACTGGGCCACCAGGGACGTCCCTGTTTTTGTTTTCGGTAAGACTTGAAGAAATCAGTTTTACTGAGATACAACTCACGCACCATAATACGCCCCCATTTAAAGAGTACAATTCACTTACAATGCAGGATATTCACAGAGTCGTCCATTCCCTGCACACTCAATTTTGGAACACTTTCATCATTCTAGAAAGAAACCCCATACCTACTAGCAGTCATTCCTCATTTCCCTGCAATCCCCTTAGCTCCCAGCAACCACTAACCTACTTTCTGCCTCCATTTATCTGCCTTTTCTGGACATCTCAGAAGAATCACACACTATGCGGTCTTCTGTGACTGGCTTCTTTCACTTAGCATAATGTTTTATGATAAGGTCTATGACTATTTCCTTCTGCATCAAACAGGAGTAATAATCGAACCTGCCTTGAATCGAGACGTCTTAGGCGGTTTAGAAGAGAAGAAGCTGCCTAGTGTCTGGCGCACAGGAAGGCCTCGGCGCGGACGTCCCTTTGCAGAGCCGGGGGGACCAGCTTATACACCTGCCACGTCTAGAACGATCCGTCGTCCCCGGGCGCGGGAAACCACGCGGAGCCACTGCGCCTGCGCGCTGTTGGTCAACGTTCAAAATGGCGCCCCGAAGGCGCGGCTGAGCCCTGCGCGGTGATGGCTTCAGAGGCGCGGCGGCGGGGGGAGATGGGAAGAGCGTCCTCTCGGGCGCCACGAGAATTCGATTGGGAAAGGGCTTTGCAAACGGTGAACGAACATAAAAATGGCAGCCGTAACTCTTCTCGTAAAACTTGTCCCAGAGGAAAAGAGGACGCAGAGCGCTGCCTGAGTGCCCTGCCTCGTGGAGGTGCGGTGCGCGCTCTTCCTGGGACCCCCGACAGCCCCGCGAGGCGCCGGCGGCAGTTACTGAGGCTCGGGACACAGCAAGGCGTTTGGGCCCGTTCTCACAGCAGCGTGGGCTAGAGGAGCGCAAGGTCAAGCTCACGCCTGGTGGGTGGAAGCGGATCCTCCTTCTTCCACCTTAGGCCTTCCGTCTTGTGAGGGAGTTGGTGCTTGAATGTCCTGGCAGCTCCCTCTGATTTATTTCCAATGCCCTTCGCTATCTTCTTCCAGTTCTGGCAGGCGGTACATCAGTCCAAGATCATCTTCTCACAATATCACGAGGTTTCATCCCTCCTGTGTCTTCCTCTTCTCAGAAAGAGGTAGCTTGTGGTTAAACAACAACATTGTACCTTGAGGGGAGAACAAATATCAGTTTGACTGTGTTCACTTGTGTGGAGAACCATGGAGAGTCTCTGCAGGTGGCACTGCTTGGCGTGTGAGGACCCGCTCCAGGTTTTACGAAGACTTGAAAAGAACTTAAATGACTAAGCCGTCCAGCTCTCCCGACACTGGTGAATGACGTTCTTGTCAGGTTTTATGAATTGTTCGCTATTGACTTCCCTTTACCTCACTATCTCGGAGAAGGCAGTGGCCCCCCACTCCAGTACTCCTGCCTGGAAACTCCCATCGACGGAGGAGCCTGGTGGGCTGCAGTCCATGGGGTCGCTAAGGGTCGGACACGACTGAGCGGCTTCACTTTCACTTTTCCCTTTCATGCACTGGAGAAGGAAAAGGCAACCCACTCCAGTGCTGTTGCCTGGAGAGTCCCAGGGACGGCGGAGCCTGGTGGGCTGCTGTCTATGGGGTCGCACCGAGTCGGACACGACTGACGCGACTTAGCAGCAGCAGCAGCACTTCACTATCTACTTTCCCAGGAAACCCTGTTAGAGTTTATTCTCTTGCTTAAGCTTAGTGAAACACAATCAGTGAAGGTCTCTTTTTAAAATGTATAGAACACAGTAGCCAAGACACGAAAGCAACCTAAGTATCCATCAGAAGATGACTGGATAAAGAAGATGTAGTGTGTGTGCATGTGTGTCCATTTTATACGTGTGTGTGTGTGTGTGTGTGTACACTGCTGTGTGCTAAGTTACTTCAGTAGTATCCAGCTCTTTGTAACCCTATGGACCATAGCCTGCCAGGCTCCTCTGTCCATGGCATTTTCCAGGCAAGTATACCGAAGTGGTTTGCCATGCCCTCCTCTAGGGGATCTTCCTGACCCAGGGATCGAACCCGTGCCTCTCATGTCTCCTGCATTGGCAGGTGGATTTTTTAGCACTAGCACCACCTGGAAAGCCCATACTTGCCATAAAAAAAGAATGAAATAATGCCACCTACAGCAACGTGGATGGACCTAGAGAATATTAGATTTAGTGAAGTAAATCAGACAAAGACAAAAGTATTAGATGATATCCCTCACATGTGGAATCTAAAAAATAACGAAGAAGCTATATGCAAAACAGAAACAGACTCTCATACACAGAAACCAAGCTTATGGATACCAAGAAAAGAAAGGGAGGGGATAAATCACGAGTTTGGGATTAAGAGACACACACTACCATACACAGACAAGATGAGCAAGGAACAACGGTCAATACCTTCTAATAACCCATAATGGAAGGAAATCCAAAGATATATATATGTATAACTGAATCAGTTTGCTGTACGCTTGAAACTAACACAATATTGTTAATCCACTATACTTCAATTTTTGAAAAGTTTAAAACATACTAGTCTCTGTGTATGAATCCTGTCCCTTTCCTACAGGGTCAGTAACATTGAACATAGATAAAGAACATGAATAAAACGAAGGATGAGTGAAAACATGGCTCAGTGGAAATTTTCCATACTGTCAGGAGAAATAAAATGATCCAGCTGCACAGGAAAACAACTGGGCCTTACCTTAAAGCAGGTGCATCCCCAGCAACCCGGCCATCCCATCCCTAGGTGCCTCTCCCAGGACAGTGGTTCCCAAAGTACGGTCCCAGACCACCAGCAGCAGCCCCACCCGTGAACTTACGACAAATGCAAAACCTCCGGCGCCACCCGGGCCCACTGAATCAGAAACTCTGGGCATGGGGCCCCGCAGTCTGTGTTTTAACAAGTTCTCCAGAGAATTCTGATGCCCGCTCATGTCTGAGACCCACTACACTAGTGAAGGCTCATATTAAGATGCATCAGGAGACATCACCAAGAATGTTCCCTGGGCCATTGATCGTAATGGCACAAAACCTGGGAAAAACTCAAATGCCCCAAGTCAGAAGAATGGAGAAGTAAGCTGGAATATTCATATGACAGTATACTCTGAAGACACAAAAATAAATGAACTACAGTTAAAGGTTCCACGCAATATACATGAATCTTAGGAACATAATATGGCAGCTTAGGAGAAGGTTGCAGTTGACTACATTCACACGATCCATCTTTTGTCAACCTCAAAGTTGAAAATGAAACAATATATTGCTCATGGCTATATACATATGTGATGAAAGTATAACTTTTTAAAAACTGGGGGGCTCTAACCACATACTTTGGGGTAACAGTCACTTCTTAGGGAGGGGAGGTGGGGACAGAGGGAGAGATGCAACCATGTAGGTAATACTCCCAGTTCTTAGAGCAGGGGGTGGTTCATGGGTGTCCACCTTATTAGAATGATTTGTAAGTTATATTTGTGTTACACACATTCTTCTGTGTATATTAAACATTAAGTTTGAGCATGAGATCGAGCTGGGCTCCCAGAAGCCCATAGGATCCATGGGGTCACAAAGAGTTGGACACAACTGAGTATTACTACTACTCTTGCTATAACTTTTTTTTTTCTCTTACTACCAGTTGAATCTTCCCTGGGACCAGAAATACATTTTTTAAATTGAGGTATAATTGACATACATGATATTACTTTCAGGTGTATGACATAATGGCTCAGTATCTGTAATGTATTAAATATAATCTTTCTCAAGATTGCTTTGGCTCTTCGAGGTCTTATGTAGTTCCCTATAAATATTAGGATTGTTTTTTATATTTCTGTGAAAAATGCCATTGAGAAAAAAAAATCAATTTTAAATGTGGATGTTTCCTTCTGCTGGTTTTATTTTCTGTGGGTTTTTCTATTATACCTAATTTTTCCCAGTTAAATTGTTGTACGTTTCAAAATTACGAACAAACGTACATTCATAAGTTTCTCATCTGTGACGTTTTATCATGTTCAGTGTTAACTGTTGCCAGTTTCATTTTGCATTAGATATTTCTCCTAGTAACATTACTGATAACTTGGGTAAAAACAGATAATTTGTACTTTTTTGGTAAGCCACGGAAGAAAGGAGCCGTTCTCCGACATTCTCGGGAGCCCTGCTGTCCAGAAGGAAGCTACGGTATTGCCTGCCCAGTTCTTCTGGATGCTTGGGCTCCCTCCACACGCATGGCCTGGCAGAGCAGGAACAAGAGCTGGAGACTCCGTGGTGGCACAGTGGACAGGGATCTGTCTGCCAACGGAGGGGACACGGGTTCGATCCCTGGTCCGGGAAGATTGCAAAGGCCATGGAGCAACTAAGCCCACGCACCACAGCTCCTGAACCGGTGCTCTAGGGCCTGCAAGCTGCAACGCAGCCCTCGAGCTGCAACCCCTGAAGCCCGCGTGCCTGGAGTGTGTGCTCCGCAGAGAGAGAAGCCACTGCGGTGAGGAGCGCCCCCTGCCCACCGCGACTAGAGAAAGCTCAGCCAACAATATTAATTAAAAGAGAAAAAAAGAACAAGTGGTGGGTCAAATGAGTCACTTCATTAAAAAAAAGTGGGGCGGGTGGGTGCTTTGACTCTGATGTCCGCACACAGCAGCACCGTCATGCCCCTGGGGTGCAGAGTCAGTGCGACCCTGGAGATCGTAGGGGTGACAGTCTGCAGCACAGCCATGGAAGATTAGCCAAAGACCAGTCACAAGGCAAAGCAGAAAAAGCAGAACAAGCAGAACAGGATTTGGGGCAAGACATGGACACCGGACATGGGCTGAGGCAGAGGCGTGGCCAAAGGCAAGAAGTCCTAGTTTTCTTTTTTTAATTTATTTATTTCGGCTACAGTGGGTTTCAGTAGGAGCCTGCATGCGGGATCTAATTCCCTGGCCAGGGATCGAACCGCGTACCCCACACCTGGAGCACAGAGGCTAAGCCACGGGGCCAGCAGGAAAGCCCTAAACAGCCCCAGTTCTTGGAACCAGGGCACAAGGTCAGGGTGGGGCCCGCCCAGGGTGGACTCGCTGAACTTCTGGCCTCCCTTCGCTGGACGCCCACAGGGGGAGTGGCCTCTGTTTGGGTATCAGATGTGGAACGGCGAGCCCAGCTGTGAGGGCCGCAGGGCTGGGGGAGAGCCAGGAAATGGCAGGGCTGGCAGTTCATCGGAGGTCGGAGGCCTTACCTAGGTAACACACACACACACACACACCCTCCGAAGGGTTACCTGTAACGCTCTGGTGGCAACCACCTGCCAGAACAGAGGAAAGTGGCTTTACGTGGCTGAGCCACTGGTGCAGACGCCGCGTCCCTGGGGCAGGAGGGACGTGCTGGACCCAGAAACAGAGACTCAACCCCTTCTCCAGGGGCTCCCGGCGGCTTTTCCCGAAGTAGAGCAGATTGACAGTGCTCTGCCGGGTCTCAGGACAACAAAGGAGACAGTTCTCTGTGTCTTCCATGTGGCCCCTGCCACCAGCAGGTTAGAGTAAATGACACCAACAGAAAAAGTGACACGGCTGGGCGGTAAAGGCTAACGGGGGCTTGTGTGCTCAGGCGTGGCCAACTCTTCGCGGCCCCACGGACGGAGCCCGCCAGGCTCCTCTGTCCTTGGGATTTTTCCAGGCAAGAACATTGGAGCGGGTTGCCATCCCCTCCTCTAGGGGATCTTCCCAATCCAGGGACTGAACTCGTCTCCTGCATTGGCAGGCAGATTCTTTACCACTGAGCCACCTGGGAAGCCCCCAGCTGGACTTGCGTAGTAAATAACAATTCCCCTCCTGCTTTCCCTGGGCTAATTGACAATATATACTAAAGCCACCAAAGAGAGGTCTTCCCGGTATGTGAAATGTAGCATACAATCAGAAAAAAAGTGAATAAATTTGTGAAACGCTTGAACATCTATGTAAGCACCACCCAGTCACGAAATAGAACAGCCTTCCCCAGCGTTTCTGGCCCCAGGGACTGGTTTCACGGAAGACAATTTTTCCACGGACTGGAGGTGGTGGGGATGGTGTCAGGATGATTCAAGAACATTACTTTTTCACGCACTATATTTCTATTATTTTTACACCAGCTTCACCTCGGATCATAAGACATTAGACCCTGGAGGTGGGGAACCCCTGAAATAGAAGATTTCCAATACCCCAGATGAGTGGATGACTTTCCATCCTCTATCTGATGAACCAGGACAGGTTGCTTTTTTAATTTTTATTTATGTTGGAATTTAGTTGATTCACAATGTTGTGTTAGTTTTAGGTGTAGAGAGAGTGACTTAGGTATACAGATATCTATTGTTTTCCAGATTCTTTCCTCATACAGGTTATTACAGAGCACAGAGCAGAGTTCCCTGTGCTGTGCAGTAGGTCCTGGTTGATTACCTCCTCTATAGATAGTGGTCTATGGATGTTCATCCCAGACTCCTAACTAGTCCCTCCCCCATGCTTTCCCCTCTGGTAACCCTAAGGTTATTTCCTAAGTCTGAATTTATTTCTATTTTGTAAATATAAGTTCCTTTGTGTCATTTTTTAGATTCCACATATAAGCGATATCATGTGATATTTGAGGACAGTTTTTTGACCTGTGCCACATTTGAGATTTGGATGGAGAATCAGGGCTCTGTTCCACAAAGATACTCAAGATCCAGAGATGTCAAAAAATGTACTTGGAGGTTTTCAACATTACTGGTTTTAAGGCCAGACTCAGGGAATTAATTATTAAGATGCAGGGGGCTTCTGATTCAAGATGAGCAGGCGGGACTTTCCTGGTGGCCCGATGGCTAAGAGTTTGCACTCCTGATTCAGGGGTTTGATCCCTGGTCAGGGAACTAGATCCCACATGCCGCAGGTAAGAGTTTGTATGTCGCAAATGAAGACTGAAGATCCCACATGCCTCAACTCAGACCTGGCTCAGCCAAAATAATAATAATAAGGATAAAATAAGAGAAAAGAAAAGAAGACATCCAGGTGAGGCTTTGGGACCTACATTTTTGACAAGCACTCCAGGAATTTTGATAGTAGGTGGTTCTCAAAAACACCTCACTTTGGAGAGCCATGCTCTGAATTCACAGAAGCTTAGTGCAAGAAGACACCATGTGAGATTCCCTGGCAATCCAGTAGTTAGGACTCCGTGCTTCCACTGCAGGAGGCAAAGGTTTGATCCCTGGTCAAGGAACTAAGATCCACATACCATGTGGCATAACAAACAAAAAAAGAGAAGGTGCCACGTGAGTCCTATAGGTCCTTGTTACTCAGAGTGCACTCCCAGGGCAACAGCAGCCTCGGCGCCTGGAAGCCTGATGGGAATGCAGAATCCTGGGCCCAGCCCAGAGCAGCTGAGCCAGATGCATTCAATGAAATCCTCCAGGTAACGCACACACGTTCAAGTTTCAGCAGCAAATGCTGGGGTCACGAAAGATAGAGTTCTCAACGGGGCAGTGCTGCCCCCACAGGGCGTTCAGGAAATAGGTAGTTCCTGCATCTTACAGGACAGTCAACCCCTTAAAGCATCCTGAATCCTGCAGACTTGCAGACATCCTGCTGGATATTCATGGGTACAGAAAACCTATCTGGATTTATCTGAACTTAGAACCTGATTCATGTTGACCGTTTTGGGGGGCGCTATGTTTATATGGGGCTTCCCTAGTGGCTCAGATGGTAAAGAATCCGCCTGCAATGTGGGAGACCTGGGTTCAGTCCCTGGGTCGGGAAGATCCCCTGGAGGAGGAAATGGCAACCCACTCCAGTATTCTTGCCTGGAAAATTTCATGGACAGAGAAGCTTGGTGGACTACAGTCCATGGGGTTGCAAAGAGTTGAACATGGCTTAGGGACTAAACAACAGGTTTTTATATACACTGAAATTTCCAGGAATGCAACCATTGTATAAACTGAGGGAGGAGTCAACATTTATTTTTTTAAGTATTACCAGGAGTTGTTCACCATAAGTGGTGGTTTATGTGCCAGCTCACCTTGGTTAAGGCATGCCTGGACAGCTGGTAAAACATTATTTTTCAGTGTGTTTATGAACATGTGTCTGGAAGAAATTAACACTTAAATCAGCAGACTGAGTAAAGATCGCCCTCACCAAGATGGGTGGGCATCATCTAATCAGTCGAGGGCCTGAACAGACCACAAAGGCTGACAGAGGAGAATGTGTCCCCCTGCTTGAGGTGAGACGTCCGTCTTCTCCTGCCATTGGACCCAGGGCTCCTTGTTCCCAGGCTTCGGACCCAGATCAGGACTCACCCCTTCCACCCCTCAATTCTCAAGTCTTTGGACCCTGATTGAGTTACACCCCCAGCTCTTCTGGTTCTCCAGCTTGCAGACAGCAGCATGTGGAACTTCTGAGCCCATTTCTGTAATAAAACTCCTCTTCTCTCCTCCCCATGGGGTTCATTGCCCTGGAGGACTCGAACACTCCATCTCAGACAACCCCATCACAGACAACAGTGCAGCCTGTTACAGCATACCCGTCAGTGTACCTGTAGCTACAGCACCAGACCCCTTCAGGGTCAGACCCTAGAATCGAGTTATTAATATACATACAATTTTAATATGAAATATTTTCCTTTTTTGTTCATATTAAAAATAAGTCAGTATACTGTCTTTTGTGAAATTATATGTGCGTTCGGTCATGTCCAACTCTTTGGGACCATGGACTGTAGCCCCCCAGACTCCTCTGTCCATGGGATTCTCCAGGTAAGAATACTGGAGGGGGCTGCCTTTTCCTCCTGCAGGGGATGTTCCTGACCCAGAGATGGAACCCACGACTCCTGCATCTCCTGCACTGGCAGGCGGATTCTTTACCACTGTGCCACCTGGGAAGAGTGAAATTATGTGTACCGACGGCTTATTTTATTTATACAATTACATTTCAGGATAGCGAAGGAATATTTTAAGTTTCTTTTTAGTACCATAAGAAAAAAGGAAGGTGTTGGATATGACAGAGCTAAGAAGAAATGTCCTGACTGAATCGCCTCACTTTTTAGATAAAGGATTGAAACCCAGGGAGACAGAGTGGTCAAGGTCATGGGGTAACTTGGATCAGCCAACAGGATACCCAAGCCCTGCCCACCCCTTCGCAGTTCCTCCCGCCCCTCCCACCCAAGCCCCGCCCCTCCCACCCAAGCCCCGCCCACCCTTCCCAGCCCCTCCCATCCTTACCTGTCCCCTCCCTCCCACACTGCCCCTCCCATCCAAGCCTCTCCCACCCCCCAACCAAGCCCCTCCCACCCTCCCACCCTCCCAGGACCAGCCTTCAGCAAACCCCCAGCACTGCCCACTGAGTCTGCCTGGCCTTCAGCAGATGTCCTTCCGCTGGAAACCTCCATCTCTGGCTGCGCTCTTACCAAGGCCCTGGGTAATGACACGTAACATCACACAGCTTCACAAGGAAGCACGAAACCTTTGTAAGGCTCTCAATTATGATTTTTTTTTTTTTTAATGCAGGATCTTTTCCTTGGAGACAAAGAAATTACAAATTACAAAATAAATGGAGCCCCTGTTCTTGGCTCCCTCAGGACACAAACTGCCGCCTGTCCTTGTTTGTTTGAAATTAGACTCAAGGGAACTTCAAGAAAAATGACAAGAAGAAAAAAATAACTTCCTTGATTTTGGAAGGCAATGGATTTTGTATATAAAGACCCAAAGCTAAGCATCTCATTAGTATGCTGTTAATAAACTGTCACCCTCAAGGACAATCCAGGACCACAGGGTGGGTGGCATCTGGTCTGTGCCCACAGGGTGTCCCCACAAATGGATAGGGACTTGTGTTGTGTGGCTCAAACCTTGGTGGTTCTGCCACTTTCTTTATCCTGCATGTGAAAATCAAGTGACAGTTTTTGCCTCTAACATCCAGCATTTCAGGTAAGGGCTCGAGAGGAGATAAAAGAGGGCAGGGCTCCTGCCGCAGGGCAAGTATCAGAAGGGCCTGGCCTCAGATTAAGTGAGGGAGGCTGACGCAGTCTCATAGAGCTAAGAGAAGGAAAGTTAAGTGTAAAGGGACCCGAAGCAGCAAGGAGCTCGGAGGACTGGAAACACAGAAAGGAGAGCAGGGTGGGTGTGACAGGGCGGGTGTGACAGGATGGGTGTGACACAGGGCAAGTGTGACACAGTGTGGGTGTGACACAGTGGGCAGGAGTGCGGCTGGGCCCAGCCCCGTCACCTTGCTGCATGTTCACAGTCAACTGGAGTTGGAAAGCGGTCGGTCCCCAAGTTTAGGGGGACAGTGGGTCACACGGGAGGGCGTCCCCGGGCGTCTCCCACCCTCCTGGCCAAATGTGAGGAAGGCGGCGTCTCGGAACACTCCATGAAGACACTGCCCGGGAGACAAACCGAGAATGGCTATCACCCTCCCGAAACCATTCCGGCCAAATCTTTCGGACGACCACGCCAGGCCTTCAAAGAAGCAGGGCGCTCAGGGCCGGAGCGCGGGCACGACCCTGAGGGGTGGGGTGGGCAGGGAGGGGGCAGGGGCTTCAGGATGGGGACACGTGTACACCCGTGGCTGATTCACGTCAGTGTATGGCAAAAACTGCTACAATACCGTAATTAGCCTCCACTTAAATAAATAAATAAATTAAAAAAAACACAAAGACATTCTTTAAAAGATAAGATTACCAAGCACGTCCCAGAGCCCCCAAACATGGGGACGCGTGTTGTCACAAGGGCCATGTGACTTGTCGCCAGCTGCGTGCTTGCTGTGCCAAGACAGAAAACAGGCTTCTGACAACTCATGTTTTCAGAAGCTCATCAAAGAGAAGCCTGTAGGGTAATGGACTTGAAAGTCTACAGAGAATAAGGTTACTGCTTTAAGGGAGGAAAAGGTCCCAGCGAGAAAGCCCCGAAATGACTCAGTTCCCGACCCCCAAGAAGAACGCAGGGAAGGGCCAAACAGCGTGAAGGGGAGAAGCAGCGGTGAGGCTTCCGTTTGTCTGCATCCGAGAGGGGGGCAAGGTCAGAAGCCCTGCTGAGAAGAGGGATACTGAGGCTGAGGGGAAGCGGGCGGAGGAGCAGAGTGAGCTGTCAGAAGGGGGAAAGCTCCGGGAAGAGGGAAGAACTGGTTCCCGGCTGCCAGAGGCGCGCGGAGACAAAGACGGGGTGGCTCCAGAGGGAGCGGAGAGACGGTCGACCATCTGGATAAGATCCAAGCTTCCTTCTAGCTAGGGAGCTCGGCAGACGAAGACAGAACTCTTCAAAGGTAGGAGATGCCCTTCAAGGTCTCTCTGGTCCAAGAGAGGGGGAAGAAACACCTTTTTCTCCTTGGAGTGGGGGGGGGGGGGTCTAGCTTCCCATATAATTTTCCATCTCCAAAAACACCTGATTTTTCATGGGAAAAGGTCCTGGATCAAATAACCCAAGTTGCCATTAAAATTCCCAAAGTGTTAATGAACACAAAATCCCTCAAACTCATAATAATCTGAAGCTTTCCAATTCGCCTGGAAATCTGGAAAACAGAGAGATGGAAGCTGAGTGTGGCATGTGAAGAAAGCACAGCGTCCTCATTTAGAAGCTCCTAAAGGTCCCAGCGAAGACAACGTCCTGAAGGCGGCTGTGTAAGGTCAGGGTCGAGATCATGGCTGCTGGGGTCTGAACATCCAAGACTGAGCTCTGCCTTTGCCACCAGGCCCTTGGACACACGCAGGAGTTTCACTTAACCCCTCAAAGCCTCAGCTTTTTCTCCTCCGTAAGTGAAAATACTCCAGTAAGTGGAAGAGCGATGTGCTGAGTCTGGCATCGAACGAGCTTTCTCTACGATGATCGGTTACAGTCACCCTTCAACAGGTGGCACTCGTGGTAAAGAACCGTCTGCCAATGTAGGAGATGTAAGAGAGGCAGGTTCGATCCCTGGGTTCAGAAGATCCCCTGGAGGAGGAAATGGCAACCCACTCCAGTATTCTTGCCTGGAGAATCCCGTGGACAGAGGAGCCTGGTGGTCCATGGGTCAGGGAATCAGACATGACTGAGCGACTGAGCGCACCACATTACAGACAGAGAGACTCTTTGAAGGGACAGAAGAGGGAAGCACCTTGCAACGTGTAAATCCATCAATAAGTCAGCTTACTTAGTTGTAAAGGATTTGGAGGCATCTTTGTGAGTCAAACAGCTACCTTAAGATGCAAATACAATTTTTTTTTTTGAAAGGCTAGGTTACTTTATTGTTTTGAAAGGTCAGAAAATTCAGAGTTTTGGAGACGTTTTGGCTTCACATCTTATTCACACATCTGTAACTGATAATTATACTTTTTAAAAGTAGCAAAACTGACCAAACCTAGAAAAGACTTTGTTGTTGTTGTTCAGTCGCTAAGTTGTACCCGACTCTTTGTGACCCCATGGACTGCAGCGTGGCAGGCTCCTCTGTCCTCCACTACCTCCCAGAGTTTGCTCAAATTCGTGTCCATTGAGTTGCAAATACAATTTCTGAAGACTTTTTTTTTATATGGGCGTATAGCCAATTAACAATGTTTTGATAGCTTCAGGTGGATGGCAAAGGGACTCGGCCAAACTTCGGAATATGTTTCAAAATCATTCCACTATTTCATGTGAACATGTCAGAGCTACAAAAATAACCACTGCTAATTGGATAAAATTACTGTTTTTCTTTGTTCAAACCACTGCTTCACACTTAGAGGCCTGCCTAATAAATGTGGGGCTGATTAGGCCTTGTCTTCTGCAAGGGGGGCAATTTTCTCTCCAGGAAGCAGAAAGGCCTGTGTCCTGGAGGTCTCCGGGAAAGCTGCTCACCAAGCGCAGTCTCATCATGCAGAATCTACTTCCAGCTCAGACTCCATTAGGGTCAAACACCGCTGAGCTTCGAGAGAGGGCCAATGACAAAAAATTAAGCCACACTCATGACGCCTCTTCTGGGGCTCTGAGAATGGAAAGTGAACTCAGTTCCTTGCACCGGAGCTCCTACATGAAGGCCTTTCTAGTTTTCTTCTTTTTTCCTTTTTTACTGTGGCCCAGCCCTGTTTACCCAGGTGTGGATCATCCACATGATTTGTATCAAAGTGGGATGCACGCCAAAGCCGAACGCACACAGTTCGGGGATGGTTTACACCGCTCCCCTCCCCTGGAAGGAAGAATTTTGTTGGTCTGGTAGGACAGAGGGTGTGGTTCTGGGGCTTTCTCCGTGAAGCAGATGAAACCCTTTTGAATAATTCTGCAAACATCATGCCCAGCCTGATGTCCACTTTTTCTGCTGCACAGAGGCTGCTTTTCTGGACTTTACGCTATGAGAGCAGCGCCTTTCATCTGGAGCCCTCAAAACCCACCTGAACAAGCAGCACTTTCCCCCTGGTTGTTTCAGAAAGAAAACCGGACGATACATTCAAAGCCAACGATTGAGTCAGAAACGATCTTTCTAGTACCTCACACAGGTCAACCAGGGCTCGGCTTCCTGAAACCCAGCTGATGATGCTCTATTTTTCTTGGGATTTCTCACACACACAAGTTTCAGGAAGAGGGAGCCGTTAACAAGAAGCAAGGTGCATCAGAGATCTGAGGACACTTTCAAAGTCGCCAAGGGCATAAGGTGAATAAGGGTAAGAGAGCTCCGTTTCTGATACCACCTACCTTTGCAGTCCTCCAAACAGTGTTGGGAGGCCACACGGAATCCCAAACAACTCTACTTACTGAGACAGCAGAGTAGGCTAACGTATTTTAGAAATATTTCATCTCAACTATGTGAAAACCGCACACACAGTGTCTGGAAAGAAACACACAAAATAGAAGGCCTAACTCTGGCTAGCGCAATACTAAGTGATTTTTATCTGTAATTTCAAAGACGGAGACAAAATTATTTTTTTAAGATTTGAAATAAGATTCAAGTACTTCTTGACAATAAGAGAAGACAACCCATGGGACCAGTTCCATTCCCAAGGCAAGCTAGGTGAGGATTCCAGGTCTCCAGAAGGACTCTCTCCATGATGAGCCCACATCCACCTTTGGCCTGCATGCTCATGGACCTAATAATGATGTACGTAGACCGCAGCACTTTACAGCGCTAACCTTCCTCCAACACAGAGAGAGCAAGAAGCACAAAGGGGTTTTGTGTGTGAGTGTGTGTGTGTGTGTGCCATTTAAATAAAAATTGGAGTAGATGACAATTAAATGCCCATTTATAATATTGTGTTATAACACAACACTGTAAAGCAACTACACTCCAATAAAAATTTAAGATAAAAGTCACAATAAAAAATCAATAGAATTTAAGATTTTGGCCAATCTTAAAAAAATATAGAGTATCTGCTATGTGCAAACACTTTACATATATATTATCTCACTTAATTTTCTAAACAGCGCCACGAGGTCAACAATATAATCCCCAAATATTTTGTAAATGAACTTTATTCATTCACATCTACAAATATTTTTATAGCTTCATGTATGTGTGTGTATGTGCGGACTACATTCTTTAACTGATACATTAGACTATCTTTTATGACATTTCCAATGGCCTCCACTTAGTATAATATTTGTTGACTAGACTAAATAATTTCAAAAGTGGCTAAGATGCATAGTTGAAATAATCTTATAATTTGATGTACTTTGCATATTGCTTCCTGAGAAGATTAAACAAAGTTAAAAATAAATCACCCATTTAAACATAGTGTTTTCCATGTATCACCTAAAATTATAACTAGCCCCAGTGGTACGTGAAGAATCCTGCAGTAGGAATGTCTATTTCTGCTGAATCCATATTTTAGAGCCTATGAAGAATCCCCAGCAAGGGTCTTGTAATTTCATGGCTGCAGTCACCATCTGCAGTGATTCTGGAGCCCCCCCAAAAAAGTTTCTGTTTCCACTGTTTCCCCATCTGTTTGCCATGAAGTGATGGGACTGGATGCCATGATCTTAGTTTTCTGAATGTTGAGTTTTAAGCCAACTTTTTCACTCTCCTCTTTCACTTTCATCAAGAGGCTCTTTAGTCTTCTACATTCCTTAGAGGGTTGGATTGGCTGAATGTAGGGGAGCTCTTTATTACTTGTCCAATCAAATCATATCTTGGGGGGAGGGGGCCTTGGGTCAGGCAGGATGAACATGACTGCCAAGGCAAAGTCCCCAGGGTGGAAACAGGCTGACTGAAAACCAGAATCTTCTTTATCTCTTAGCATGAATTCCCCTTCCTGTACACCTTGAGACGTGGCCCACTATAAGCAGTCAGGTTATCTACAGCCGTGGTCGTGTTCCACATCCCTGGTGGGGGAACATTCAGGGTCCTGCGAGCTGCAGCAGGCAGAGGCCCTGGGTCCCAGGTATGACGCCTGTTAGCCACTGTCTGTGGGCGAGGTTATGTCACCCACAACACACCCAGCACATAATACAGAAGGAAAAAAAGACAAAATTGCAACATAAATTCCCCTTTATTAAAAAGCATGGGGGATAGGAGCCCCCGTGGCATCATGTCCAGTCTTCACACACATATCTGGTTATTCACTTCATGGCAAATAGATGGGGAAACAGTGGAAACAGTGAGAGACTTTATTTTCTTGGGCTCCAAAATCACTGCAAATGGTGACTGCAGCCATGAGATGAAAAGATGCTTGTTCCTTGGAAGAAAAGCTGACCAATCTGCTGCTGCTGCTAAGTTGCTTCAGTCGTGTCTGAGTCTGTGCGACCCCATAGACAGCGGCCCACCAGGTTCCCCTGTCCCTGGGATTCTCCAGGCAAGAACACTGGAGTGGGTTGCCATTTCCTTCTCCAATGCATGCATGCATGTTAAGTCGCTTAGACAGCATATTAAAAAGCAGAGACGTTACTTTGCCAACAAAGGTCCGTCTAGTCAAGGCTATGGTTTTTCCAGTGGTCATGTATGGATGTGAGAGTTGGACCATAAAGAAAGCTGAGTACTGAAGAATTGATGCTTTCGAACCGTGGTGTTGGAGAAGACTCTTGAGAGTCCCTTGGACTGCAAGGATATCCAACCAATCCACCCTAAAGGAAATCAGTCCTGAATATTCATTGGAAGGACTTATGTTGAAGCTGAAACTCCAATACTTTGGCCACTTCACGCGAAGAGCTGACTCATTTGAAAAGACCCTGATGCTGGGAAAGATTGAGGGCAGGAGGAGAAGGGCAGAGGATGAGATGGTTGGACGGCATCACCAGCTGAATGGACATGAGTTTGAGCAAGGTCCAGAAGTTGGTGATGGACAGGGAGGCCTGGCGTGCTGCAGTCCATGGAGTCGCAAAGAGTCGGACACGACTGAGTGACTGAACTGAACTGAAGGAATGTAGAGGCGGGCCTGTGAAACACTAGGCAGTCATTGTTGGCTGTTTCAATTCAGAAGATATAAACTCAGGCTGAGGGGTGGCCTCAGCTTTCAACAGTGAGAAGAAGCCAAAAGCAGAAGTCAAAAATAAGAGATTAAGAAAATGACTGTTTCCTTCTGGTTTTCTACCTCTTGGTTTAGGGCTCTTGTGAGGCTGAGCTGTGTTTCCTGCCCCGCAGTTCCAGAAACTTCCCCTTTGTCCTTATAACACATTCCGCATTTTTCCCTTGACCTAATCTGAGTGCTAATACTTGTATGAAAATGAAAGAGTATAGAAAACATGGTCATAGGTACCGCTAATAAAATTGCCCTGAATTTTTAGAATTAAATGTCAAGTTTTTGTAGGAGAATTGAATGTCACAGTGTTTCACTGTAGTCTGCAAGGAGGAGTAAGAATTCAGGGCAACAGAGGATGAGATGGTTGGGTGGCATCACCGACTCAGTGGACATGAGTTTGAGCAAGCTCTGGGAGATGGTAAAGACAGGGAGGCCTGGCGTGCTGCAGTCCATGGGGTCGGGAAGAGTCGGACACAACTGAGCGACTGAACAACAACATCTGAGCAAGTCTGAGGATTACTGCTCCACTGTGTGGTTGGAAGGAAGAAAGTCTTTCTTGGGTCCTCACACAAATAACCTGAGAAAAATAAGGCAGCTGATAACAGCAGCAGAAGACATGTTGACTATAACGCTGGCTCTCGAGGAAGATAAGAAGGAAGCTTTGCTTTAAATGGAGCTTCCAAGGCCCCACCTCAGACCTGTTGAATCAAAAACTCCAATCAAGTGGTCAAGCCAGTTATCCTTTTTTTTGGTTTCCTAGATTTTGATGTGCACTCCTGTTAGGAAGAGCCACTTGACCCCAGGACAAAGGGACGTCCATCGATCACAGATTCATGCAGAGACAAATAATGCTAACTGCAGTGGTTCCTTGCCGGCACTGGTAGAATTCCTTCCTAAGTCAGAAACATCGTAATTTTCTTGCCCATGATGATGAGTTTCAAACCTCCAAAATGGCTTAAATTATGTTCAGTATATACTTCTTGAAGAGGTAGGATAACATGTAATCCATTAAACAAAACAAAACAGGGATTGAGTTTGCAATTTGTATAAAATTTTCAAGTTACTTCTTCATTGTAGAAATCAGAAAATAAAGATAAACATTAAGAAAACAAACTATGTCCTAGAGTCACATGGCCCACTGTTCGGTGATTTATATCACACTGTGGGGTTCATATTTTTATCTCTTTATCTTATCAGGTTATGTATATATTTTTCCCTTATAGAAACAGGACCAGATTGTTTTATAACATATTTTCCACTTCATATATTATGAACACATTCTGTGTCAAAATATACTTTTTATAGCTTCATAGTAGTATTACAGTTATGGATGGATTTGTGAGGGTTGAATGAGACCCACATGCATGTGAGGTGCATGGTGAGTACTCAGTAAATGGTAGGCTTTACTCCTGATACTGTTGGTGCTTAATCATTTCCCTATTTATGGAATATTAGGTTGTTCCCAGAGCAGGGATGTTCATGTTTTATTTTATCATGTACGTAATAGACATTAACTCTTCATTAGCTAGAAACATTTTTTTGTAGTTTATTGTTTTAGGTGTTAAATACTCAGAAGTTTTATGTCTTCACCAGTCAGATCTCTTAGTCTTATCCTTTGTGACGTCTAGGCTTAGAAAGCTAAATTCTCACTAAGATATTATAATAAATTTTGATACATGATAAATATCAGTATACGAATATTTAATCAATTAAAATGCTTCTACCAAAATGACTAACCTCGAAACAAGTTTAGGACAAATGCATTTCTACAGAAAACTTGAATTCTAGAGAGAAATCCTTGATAATGTAGCACGTTGTCCCCTAGGTGCCAGATAAAGCCGGTGATGCTGGGGTATACATGCAGTGGGACTGAGCCCTCCTTCTCCTCCGTGACCTGGGATAGGACTCGGTCTCCGTGAGACAGACGAGGAAGCAAGTAGAGCAAGAACTCCACACTCTGCTGTTTCTTTTTGCTTTTCAGTCGTGTCTGACTCTCTGTGACCCCATGGACTGTGGCCGGCCAGGCTCCTCTGTGCACGGGATTCTCCAGGGAAGAATCCTGGAGCGGGTAGCCGTGCCCTCCTCCAGGGGATCTTCCTGACCCAGGGATGGAGCCCCCACCTCTTACGTTTCCTGCATTGGCAGGCGGTTCTTTACCACTAGTGGCACCTGGGAAGCTTTTCTCAGACTGCAAGAAATTGAGTTTTGTTTAAGCGTGTTCTGGCCTGTTTGCAGACACACAGAAGCCAAAGATACAAGGTGACAAAAATGAACAAACTAGTGATTTTCAGGAAAGAAGTAGAGATGTAAAAATAACCGAATGGAACTGATTGAAATTCAAAGGTAGCTGTCAGGTGCCTGGTGGGCGCTGAATTGGGAATAACCGCTTCATGCATGTAGCGATTATTTTTAGGATGATGGAAAAGTTTTACAACTGCACGGTAGTGATGATTTCCCAACACTGTAAATGCACCCTACACCCCTGAATTCCACATTTGAAATAAACTGCATGTCATATAGTATTTATATGTATGTTACCTAAATTATATCTAAAAAAGGTTTATAAAAGAAAGTAAAAAAGAAACCACCCTGCAAAGATCAGTAAAATAACAACAAAACAAAAACAAATTTCGATACAACCAAGCCAATCATGTGATAAGACAGCACTTCCAAACGGCAGGCACTCATTCAGCTACAGAAAAGACCATTCAAGGTACTGAGCAAGACTTAGTTCCGGAATTCCACTAACGAGGAGTTGATATAAATCTCCACCCGTGCATGGTCAAGGAGACCTCTGAGTCTTCTGGAAGCAGAGATGGGAGGGGCTCCCCTGGAGAACTGAGACAGCTCCAGGATTCTCTGCGAGAGGACGGCAGGCAGGATCCCTCGAACAGCCCCGGTCCTGGTCTCTCCGCAGGCCCCTTCAGCCCTTTGGCGATTTCCATACCACCTCTCCTTTAGGCTGGGCACACTGGCGGGATCAGGGACTCCTTGCATACAGCATCAAACGAGTCCACCATTCTCCCTGACTCACTCTGGATTTGTTGAAAATTCAGAGGTGGCGAAGAGTAACCAAGGCAATGGTAATAGGTTTTATTAAAAAAAAAACTATCAAGAAGAATAAAACCAAGTAGAAGTGGGACTGATTCCATCTTTGCTGATATTTTGAATTAATTTTCTTCATCAGGGCTGGGAACATAGGACAGCAACTCTACATCATGTTTTGGGGGAGCGTTATGCTCAACTAATTAATTAGTTCACAATGCAATCTGATGCTTATGTAGGTGACACAACAGTCCAGAAAAAGTGTGGGCTTTGAAGCCAGATGGACCTGCTCCTTCTTCTGCTGGCTGTGGGGTGAGGAGCAAGTTTCCTAAGTCTCAGTTTGCTCATCTGTGAAATGGGGATGTTATCACCAAGTGTTGTTCTGAGGATCAAACACAAACCATTGCTTATGGTTTATGTGTCTGGTGCAGTGAAGGGCTCAACAAATTTAATTATTATAATCTGGGCACCTACTGGGAGTGTCTTCCCAGTGTCTAGAGGAGACTTAGCATCTGGTGCAAAGTGGGTACCAGTGATGGCTGTTGGGTCTCCCTGCCTTTTCCGAGCATCCTGATGCTTCCTTAAAGACAAAGAAATGAAGATGCTCAAGTCTGCAAAGCTTGTTTCTGCATCCCACCCATTTTCTTCCCTCCCAGGCAGATTTTCCTGCTACTTCAAAATGCTCCTTATAACATCTGTCTTCCACATTTCCTTATCTTCTGCCTGCCAACCTCAGTATTTTAACTGTGGCTTTACCGCATCTGTTTTTAATAAACTCTGTTCACCAGTTTAAAACCCTCTCCTCTCTTCGTTTAATATCACTTGTTGGAAGAAAGAACCGGAAGGGGTGGATGTTAGTTGGAAAGGGTCTCATCTCCTGGATGTTAGTTGGGGCGCTGGGTCTCATCTCCTCCGCAGACAAACATGGGACATGAAGCACTGGGTCTCATCTCCTCCCCAGACAAACATGGGGTCATGAAGCACTGGGTCTCATCTCCTCCGCAGACAAACATGGGATCATGAAGCACTGGGTCTCATCTCCTCCCCAGACAAACATGGGATCATGAAGCACTGGGTCTCATCTCCTCCCCAGACAAACATGGGATCATGAAGCACTGGGTCTCATCTCCTCCCCAGACAAACATGGGATCGTGAAGCACTGGGTCTCATCTCCTCCCCAGACAAACATGGGATCATGAGAGTCTGGAGGGTTTTCACAGAGGAGTCATGAAAAACGTCTCACCGCGTTAATATTCACAAAAAGCATCTTTAAAAATGGAGCTCTCTTTCCCACAATGAAATTGATTTTATTCTTAAATAACACTTGCCAACGTTTAAGTAATGCAATTCTTAACATCTTACCAACTTCCGCTCGTCTCCCAGCACTGGAAACTCCAAGACTCTCCCTTAGCCCTTTCCTAAACCTCATGTTCCTAAATCATCTGCAGAAGCACCTCACCCCACCCAAGAACAGGGTATTAGAGTGCCTAATGTCCTTTATGAGTCCCTTAATACCCATAAATAATGAAGTATTTATGGGACAATCACTTTGGCGGGGTTGGCATCCCAGGTTTCAGGATGACCTTTCCCACAGACACTTGGGCGTGATCCAAAATCAACATGGCCAGTATCCAACGAGGCCTCAGAGGCGCTCTTTTCCTTTCACTGCACCATGTCAACTGCGTCCTGTACAGAGCTTGATACACTTTTAATCACTCCACTGAGTTTCCTTTGAACTTGTCACTTTTCACCATTTCCAGTTACTGGGTTGTAATTTCCCAGAGGAAAACCTTTAGCTGGTCACAAAGTTCATGCTTTTCTGGTTCAACCTCATTTATTACACAGCTTAAGAAGAGAAGCTTCTTTGCCTATTATGGGGGACGACCAGAGAGAAATCACCAAGAGCGGGATCCAGTCTCCAGGCATCCCATCGGGAGAAGCCTGACTGTCCCGTGATCGGACCAGAAGCAGTTTCTAAAAAGTAGTACCGTACAGGACACAGCTCTGCAGCTCTTTCTTGATTTTCTGATGAAGAGCCAGGTGACAAGGTCACTCGGTTCTTAGCTCTCAGAGACAGGGCGGACCTCAGCTCTTAGGTCAGTGACGAATGGCAGGTGACACTCGGCCTGGATGGGATGGGACCAGGGGGGCAGCCCCAGCTCTTGTTCAGCCAGTGGCTGGCATGTAGGAAAGCTGACCCAGCACAGCCAGATCTCTCATTTTCCAAGAGAAATCAGAAACCTACTCTTTGACTGGAAATCTCATTTTCAATGGTTGACCACTGCTTTGAGTCTTCTCAAACACCCGACAGCCCACGGTAGCTTCCTGGAGCCGGCTGCTATAGGCTCACAAGAGTATATGCTCTCTGCTCACGCTTTCAGTGGATTCACGTTCATAGCTTGACATGTTCATGGCCATTTGGGGAATAGTTACATCACAGAAATAGGCAAATGCTACAGGTCAGGCTCTTGTTTCTTTGCTCTTGAAGCTGGCTGTCAAACATTTTCCAGCACATCTCTATCTGTGGGCCAAACAAAGTATGTCACCTCTGGCCAAGTTGCAACTTCTAATTTAAATATTAAACTAGAAGTGGTGGTGTGGTGGTTTAGTCGCTAAGTTGTGTCTGACTCTTGAGACCCCATGGACTGTAGCACACAAGCCTCCTCTGTCCATGGGATTTCGCAGGCAAGAATACTGAAGTGGGTTGCCATTTCCTTCTCCAGAGGGTCTTCCCGACTCAGGGTGGGAGCCTGGATCTCTGGAACTACAGGTGGATTCTTTACTGACTGTTAAATAACAGTAAAGAAGTAGTTGTTGTTAGTCGTGTCCAAGTCTACAACCCCATGGACTGCAGCACGCCAGGCCTCCCTGTCCATCACCAACTCCCGGAGCTTACGCAACCTCATGCCCATCGAGTCGGTGATGCCGTCCAACCATCTCATCCTCATGAGAAGCCCGTGAACAGGAGTAGTTACTTGTCTCATATGAAAAGCAGCAGCATGTACTCGCGACCTAGTACTGACAAGCAGGAGTACCTGTGACGCTGTAGTCGTGGTGGAGGCGGCGGCTGAGGCTCAGGGATGTCACTGTTGGCTGAGAACAGAGAGGAAGTGCACGGGGAGCTGCTCTGCCCCGAGCCTGCAGCCCTAGCAAAGGAAGGGAAAAGGGAAGCTGCTCAGTCGTGTCCAACTCCTTGCGACCCCATGGACTGCAGCCCACGAGGCTCCTCCGTCCATAGGATTTTCCAGGCAAGAGCACTGGAGTGGGTGCCACTGCCCTCTCCAGTGGCCCTATAAAAGGCGCACTCTCCAAACATGACACTTCCCCAGTGCTCTGAGGGGCTGCGGTATTTTATGCTCCATGGTGATCCTCTGGGTACCTCAACATCCTGAGATGTCTTCTGAACCATCAGGAAAAGCTGAGATTTTGCAGTGAGGGAGTAACAAGAGTGTTTCAGGTCAGTTTTCGATCAGCTGCAAGTGGATTGAAGCGCTTTGCCGGCCACGCGAGGAGCAGGACGAAACAGCCGTTTTCCCTTTTCTCTTCATCCAAAGTCCGCCTAAGCTCGGCTTGCTTCTCAATTCCTCTTTCTGTGACATGGAGCTTTCGGCGGTCTGCGGAAGCCTGCAGGTCTCCACGGTCTCCGAATTTTTTTTTTAATGAATGAAATAAAATGTATAAGATCGCAAAAGCCATCACATTAAAGTCATGAAACTGGGAAACAAATGCATGGCACAGTGCATGTGCCATGTGTGCAGCTGCGTCTGACTCAGCGATCCCAGGGATTGCAGCCCTCCAGGCACCTCCGTCCACGGAATTTTCTAGGCAAGTGGGTCGCTGTTTCATATTCCAGGGGATCTCCCCAACCCAGGGATCTAACCCGCGTCTCCTGTGTCTCCTGCATTGTAGGCAGATTCCTTACCCGCTGAGCCATCAGGGCCGTGATACAGTATATGTGCAACTTTATTATATCATTAGGTAAGAACAGGTCTAACAACGACCGTAAGTTTGCAGTATGATGAGGGGGGTGACACGCTGGCACGTGCAAGAATCTTGAGTGAGAAGAACACATCTGTCGTTTCCGCTGGTGACAAAGCGACAGGGGCTACTCGCTCAGCCTCTGAGCACTGAAGGAAATGCTGGCGGCTGCTCAGTCGGGGGTCAGTGAACATAAGGACGGAATTCTTTTTCCATCCAAACGTATAGCCTCCTTATTATGATACTGTGAAAACAGAACATTACTGAAACAGATTAAAGGATCCAAATAAATGAAAAGACATCCCAAGGATTATAACACATAATATTTTAAAAGTCACAATATTCCCCTAGTTGATCTACAGAGCCAACACAAGCCTTCTTTGCAGAAACTGACAAGCTGATCTTAAAATTCACATGGAAGTTCAAGGGACCCGCGATGGCCAAAACAATTCTGAAGAAGAACCACACTGGAGGATTCACACGTCCTGATTTCACCATTAACTACAAAGTCACAGCAGTCCCGGCAGTGGGGTTCTGGCTAAGGGTACACATGGAGACCAGTGGAATAGAACTGAGAGTTCAGAAACCAACTCTCACATTTATGGTCAATTGCTTTTTGACCAGGGAGTCAAAACTATTCGATGAAGGGAAGTACAGCCTTTTCAACAAATGGTGCTGGGACTGGATACTGCATGGAAAAGACTAAGCTAGACCTTTGTCTCATAACAGATACAAAAATGGGTTCAAAATAGATCTACAACCTTAATGTAAGAGCAAAACTACAAAACTCTCAGAAGAAAACATAGGTACAAATCTTTGTGACACTGGATTAGGTGACGGTTTGTTACATATGACACTGAAAGCATAAGCGACAACAAGGACAAAACAGTTAAATAAGACCTCATCAAAATGTGAAGTGTTTGTGCTTCAAAGGACACCATGAAGAAAGTGAAGTGACAGCCCACAGAAGGGGAGAAAACATTTGCAAATCACATATCTGTAAGGGTCTTAAATCTGTAATATATAAAGAACACTTATAATTCAATAATAATAAAAAATCCCAAATAACCCAACTTAAAAATGGGCAAAGGATCTGAACAGACATTTCGTTCAAGAAGGCATATCAATGACTAAAAAACACAGGAAAATACGCTCAGCATCATTTGTTATTAGGGAAACGCACATCCAAGATACAATAAGACACCACTTCACATCCACAAGATGAATGTAGCCACAGAGACAGGTTACTGAGAGTCTTGGCAACGGTGTGAAGAAATAGGAACCCTCATACGCTGTTGCTGGGAATGTAAAACGATACAACTACTTGGGAAGACTCTGACAGCTCTTCCAAAGGTTGAGAAAAGAGTTTCTATATGACCCAGCAATTCCAAACCTACCCAAGATAAATAAAAACACTATGTCTGCACAAAAACTTGTACACTTATTCATATCATACAGAATTATTCACAATAGCTAAAAAATGAAAACACGCAAACATGTATCAACTGATTAAATAACAGATAAAACATGGTACATCCATGTAACATAATATTATTTGGCGATAAAAAGGAGTGAAGTGTTGATATGTATTACAACATGGATGACTTGAAAACATTACCTGGCCAAAGAAACCAGGTCCGTCTAGTCAAAGCTACAGTTTTTCCAGCAGTCATGTATGGATGTGAGAGTTGGACCATAAAGAAAGCTGAGCGCCAAAGAATTGATGCTTTTGAACTGTGGTGTTAGAGAAGACTCTTCAGAGTCCCTTGGACTGCAAGGAGATCCAACCAGTCCATCCTAAAGGAAATCAGTCCTGAATATTCATTGGTAGGACTGATGCTGAAGCTCCACTACTTTGGCCCCTGATGCAAAGAACTGACTTATTGGAAAAGACCCTGATGCTGGGAAAGATTGAGGGCAAGAGGAGAAGGGGACGGCAGGGGGTGAGATGGTTGGATGGCATCACCGACTCAATGGACATGAGTTTGAGTGGACTCCAGGAGTTGGTGATGGACAGGGAGGCCTGGTGTGCTGCAGTCCATGGGCTCACAAAGAGCTGGATATGGCTGAGCAACTAAACTGAAAGAAACCAGGCACAAAAGGCCAAGTACTGTAAAGTACTATGTGATTCCACTTATATGAAATGTCCAGCAGCAGCAAGTTTACAGAAGCAGAAAGTTGATTAGTGGTTGTCAAGGGCTGGAGGGGAGGAACGGGTGATTGATAAAGGGTGTGGGGTTTCTCTGGGGGATGATGAAATGTAAAACTGATTGTGTTGATGGTTGCAAAACTCTGTCAATACACTGAAGCCATTGAATCGTATACTTTAAATATGTGATTTTTTATGGCATAAGAATTATAGCTCAATAAACCTATTGCCAAAAAAAAAAAAAAAAAAGAACCACCAGTGAGTATAAAAAACCTATGGTTACCTTGGTGGAGTGGGATGGGGAAGTGAAGGGTGACTTTGATTTTTCACTTTAAACACTTTTCAATGATTTGAAAATCTATTCAAATGTGCATCCATTACTATAGGAATTTTTTAATGAAAAGAATATTTTTCAAAAGAAAAGAACAGGGGCTTCTCTGGTTCCCAGTGGGTAAGAGGCCACCTGCCGACGCCCAGGGGGCGAGAGCCCACCTGCCGACGCCCAGCGGGTGAGAGGCCACCTGCCGACGCAGGGGACACAAGTTCCATCCCTGGTGTGGAGAGTCCACCTGCCGACGCAGGGAACACAAGTTCCATCCCTGGTGTGGAAAGACTCCGCGTGTCAAGAAGCAACTCAGACCACACCCTGCCACTACTGAGCCGGGCCCTAGAACCCACACCTTGCGACAAGAGAAGCCGTCGCGATGAGAAGCCCTCGCCTCGACTGAGGAGCAGCCCCTGCTCACCCAGCCACCAAGACTCAGCGCGCCAAAAACAGGGAATCAGTGAAAAAATAACAGAGCCGCTTCACGGGTAATAATTCCAGCCAAAGGTGAGGTGTGAGGGTGTGGGTGAGGTGTGCAGAGGGGCAAACAAACAGGGGTTTAAAAATTCTGTTTTTGGTCCAGAGATGCTGCTCAACATCCTACAGGGCACAGAGCAGCCCCTCAACAAAAGGTTATCTCGCCCTTTCAGATGTGAGTTTTCCACATATTCAGCAAAGTGCCTGGGTCTCTTCCACTCTAGCCATGGCCAGTGGGAGACAGCTGTGGGCATCTAGCAGCTGGCTCCTGCGCTCAGGGTGAGACACAAGGCGTAACTTGTGCTCCAGACGACGGCCTCCTGCTTGGCTTCCCCCGTCCCACCCTCACATCCCCGACTCTCCTACTGGTCTCTTCTGGGGGCACTTCCTTAACAGACCGCTTCGACCCAAACCTTTAGCCCAGAGTCTGCTTCTTTAAGAAAATCACCTGAGACACCCCCCTGAAAGGGAGAGGAAACACCCTAACCTTCCCTTTTCCACTGCTGCTCTTACTTATCCCACCAGTCCATCCTACGGGAAATCAACCCTGAATACTCACTGGAAGGACTGACGCTGAAGCTGAAGCTCCAACACTTTGGCCACCTGATCCAAAGAGCTGACCCACTGCAAAGACCCTGATGCTGGGAAAGACTGAAGTCAAGAGGAGAAGGGGGCTACAGAGGATGAGATGGTTAGATAGCACCACTGACTCGATGGACATGAGTCTGAGTAAACTCCGGGAGATACTAAAGGACAGGGAAGCCTGGTGTGCTGCAGTCCATGGGGTCCCAAGGAGTTCTATACAACTGAGCGACTAAACAACAACTTATGGTGTGGATGTGATGGCCAGAGCTCCAGCAACCACACTGAGCCCCGAGGACCAGAATGACACCTTGGGAGAATAATGGAGCTGAAGAGGCTGGACTCCCTGTTGACATTATGCTGCCCCCACTCTAGCCCTGAAGTGTCCACATGCAGCACAGACCTCTTTTCCAGGATAGACTAAAACCTCGTGTGCTTTAACCACTGCTTTTGGGGTCTTGTAACCTGAAGGTGACATACTCCCTTACCAGCTGCGTGTACTTGGGAAATTTAATTTACTGTCTCTGAACTTTACTTTCCCTAACGCAAAGAACTGTTGAAAGAATAAGCAGGTCATCAACTCTTCCCAGGCAGCCCCTGGGCTCCACATCCTCCAGGAAATTTGTCCTAATTAGCTGAAGAGGGAGGGACAGTTGTTGTTTTAAGTTATCAGCTCCCAGATGGATGGTCCTCATCCATCATTCTGTGAAATAGGACACCAGTAAGTCTCTGTGTGACCAAAGCATGCCATTTCTTTTTACAGATGTTGGTATTTAGTCACATGCTGTTAAACAAAAGAAACTAAACCCAAAGGCTGAGCGCCAAAGAACTGATGCTTTTGAATCTTGGTGCTGGAGAAGACTCTTAAGAGTCCCTCAGACAGCAAGGAGATCCAACCAGTCCATCCTAAAGGAAATCAACCCTCAATATTCATTGCAAGGACTGATGTTGACAAACCCTGCACACAGCAATGAAGACCCAGGGCAGCAATCAATAATTTTTTTTAAAGTAAGGAAAATGCTAACTGTAGCATAAATTCCGTTTTCAAATTTTAAATCCCAAAGAAAGATCTCAAGACTCCGCTGGGAATGGAAGTCGCTTATAGGAAACAGCAGGAAAACCGAAGAAAGGGGGGACTCCACAAATGAGCAAGTGGAGCTTCCGAATGAAAATCTACTTTGGGACGAAAGAGATGTGAGTAGACATTATCCCAAAGAAGACATACAGACGCTCAACATTACTAGTCATCAATGAAACACAAATCAGAACTGCAATGAGATATCACCCCAACCTGTAAGGACGGCTCTTATCAAAAAGGTAAGAGATAACAAGTATTGTTAAGGATGTGGAGCAAAGGGACCCTTGGGTACTGTTAGAGCAAATGTACATTGGTGCAGCGACGATGGAAACCAGTATGAAAGTTCCTCGAAAAACTAAAAATAGAATTACCGTATGATCCAGCAGTTCCATTTCTGGATATTTATCCAGAAAATAAATGAAACATTAACTTGAAAAAGGAAATGAAAGGAAATGAAAACATTGACTTGAAAAGATGCCTGCAATCCCATGTCCTCTGTAGTGTTACTTACAGTAGCCAGGACTTGGGGACAACCTAAGGGGCCACCAGTGGGTAAATGGGTAAAGAAGTCACGGCATATATAATGGAATATTATTCACCCACTTTTTAGAAAGGAGGACTTCCTTGGCTATTCATTGGTTAAGACTTCACACTTAACTGCAAGGGTCACCGGTTTGATCCCTGGTCAAGGAACTAAGATCCCGTATGACATGTTATTGGCGAAAAAAAAAAGAAGGAAATGCTGCCATTGTGACAACATGGATGGATCGAGAGTGACAGACAAATACTGTATGATGTCATTTATATATAGAATCTCTTTAAAAAAAAAACCAACACCTGAACTCATAATACAGAGAAGCTGCCAGTGGCAGGGGGTGGGGTGCAGTGAAATGAACAAAAAGGATCACAAGGTACAAACTTCCAACTATAAAATAAATTAAGCCCTGAGGATGTTTAAAAAAAGAATTACAAATGAAGAACTATTCAGTGATAATAAAGACAGTGGAAGAATAGCAAAGAAGAACTGACAATATTTAGACCAATGCTTAACAGTGGGTCCTTAATAAACATCTGAAAACATTGTTAAAGACAGTTATCAGACAGTGGGAAAAGAATTAATGAGCCGGAAGATAAATGGAGACTCAAACCCAAACTATGAAATTAAGCAAATAGATGAAAACAAAGCCAAAGTAGCTGATAGAGTTTAAAAAAAAAAATAAGAAGGAATATCCAGCCGGAGAATAATAACCTCAGGACTGAAAAGTCAAAACAGACACCCCCCCAACCAGGACTGTCTCAAGAAACATTAAGAAAACCCTTAGTTTTGTACACAGGATTGTTGCCACACAACATTGTCCTTCTCTTCCGCCTTAATAAAGGAACCTTCATTGTGTTCATGTTAGTGATCAGCTTCCGGGCAGATGGCGCCTGGGCAATCTGACATGATTCTGGCCAAGGAGGTGTAAACAGAAGCGGAGACTTCCAGGCAAACCCTCTTCTAGGGACTGACTCACTGGCGCACGCTTTCTGCCTTTTCTCCTCTTTCCTTCTGCCTCGGGGGCAGGCCCGAGGCCCGGGACCGCAGCAACTATTTTGTGAGCACCAGTGAGTGAGCTGCCACCTAAGCTGCCCGGGCAGGACAGAAGGACGGCGTGGGACACCGGTGGCCTCGTGGACTGTTCTCCCAGGGCGAACTGGGAGACACCGAACTTCTTACCGGGCAAGAAAACGAAACCTCTGCGCGGTGAAGCCATTGTTATTGGGGTCTTCTGCTATAACTGCCCAACACAAACTGTGGCTGATACTATATTTGTCATTTTCTTTTCCGTTTTAATATCTGAGACAAAGAAACAGTCCTGCAGGCAACAGGAAGGAGCAATCCAACCTCAAGACTGAAGTGCTAATAAAAGTGGCTGCAAAATTAGACAAAAGAGAAGCACGAAGCACAAGGTGCAGAGGAAGCCGGCGATGAAAGCTACTGTCTCCTCTCTCCTCACTCTCCGCTCAGCACTAAACAAAGCATTATGTTCAGACCATGTAGGAAGGCCGTTCTCTTGAAGGTTAATTATCTGGCCTTGACTTTCTGCTTGAAAGCAGAAGCAAGGCTTGAGAAAATGCAATGGTAATAAGTAAATTACTGATCAAAGCCCTAAGGTCCAGAGGCATGAAAAGAACAACAGAACTGAAATGAAGAAGAAAGTACAAATAAATCAAAGCGCTAGAAATCACTAGAGAGACACGCGCGATGGAGCTGATGGGTGTTATCACCTATCAGATGTGATGATTCAAGGCAGGTTCGCAGGTGCAGAAATGTGATTTTAAAAAGTTTATTTTCTGTTCCAGAGAATAATATACATTAAGGAGTTGGAGAGACAAGGGGGTTAGAGAAGATGTGGCTGAAACCAAAGATGCAAAACTCTGTCGTCCAGAGAAAGAAGCCTGAGTTGTATAGAAAAACATAAAAAATGAAGGTAGAAATTGCTTTTTTATCCTCAGGTAATTTAGGTAAGATTTTATTCTGATTGCACTTAAAAACGACAAAAAGGATTCTCAGTCTACTGCAATAGAAGGTACAGAATTGACAAGTGAAAGGACAATAACAGGCAGAGAAAAAGATAATAAATGAGACCAGATTTCATGTGTGCCAACCCCCTAGAGAAATATTTTAAACTGTCAAAAATAAAAGGATAAAAATGTATTGAACAACAAGTTTCTACTGGATAGCACAGGGGCTATGTTCAATACCCTGTAATAAACCACAAAGGAAAAGATGAAAAGGAATATATATGTGCATACCTGAGTCATTCTGCTGTACCAGAAACCACAACATTGCAAATCAACCATACCTCAATTCAAAAGTGGGAAATTAAAAAATTAAGTGGTTTACTTTCAAAATTACAGCTAGAGACATGATCTAAAAGTCAGCAAGTCTCTGCTAAGATAATGATGTAGGAATTTAATCAAATGTAACCATCCTAAAGGAGATCAGTCCTGGGTGTTCATTGGAAGGACTGATGTTGAAGCTGAAACTCCAATACTTTGGCCACCTGATGCGAAGAGCTGACTCATTGGAAAAGACCCTGATGCTGGGAAAGATTGAGGGTGGGAGGAGAAGGGGACGACAGAGGATGAGATGGTTGGATGGCATCACCAACTCGATGGACATGAGTTTAAGCAAGCTCCAGGTGAAGAATAGGGAAGCCTGGTATGCTGAGGCAACAGTTTAAAAATAGATGTTAGCATATAAAGCATGAAGAGATAAAAGTATTAACAGAATTTAAAGCTACTCAAGTGATGAAATCAATAACACTGGATGTATATGTCCTCAGACACACAATGTTGTATATATTTTTTTACTATGTTTGGAGGGTGGGGATTATGTCCCCTTCTGCTCCAAAATTCTGTAACATAAAAAAACCCAGCGGGGATATATACAGATACCAGGATGTAAAGAAACACTCAAATGAAAAAGAGAACTTTGGAAAATGCACATTCTCAAATCATTACGTGATACTTTTAGAAATAAATTATAATTATGTAGCCAACTATATAAAAACATTTGAAAAAAAGTCCTTTTGAATAGCATGTGATGAATTATAACTAAACAGAGAATGGGTGAGAATATTTATCTCAACCATGGAGAGGACTCACATTTATGAAAAAATATGGAAAAAAAAATGTCAGTCAAAATGAGTGTATTTGTTGTTCAGTGACCCCATGGACCGCAGCACGCCAGGCCTCCCTGTCCATCACCAACTCCCAGAGCTTACTCAGACTCACATCCATTGAGTCAGTGATGCCATCCACCCATCTCATCCTCTGTCGTCCCCTTCTCCTCCCACCTTCAATCTTTCCCAGCATCAGGGTCTTTTCTAATGAGTCAGTTCTTCACATCAGGTGGCCAAAGTACAGAAGCTTCAGCTTCAGCATCAGTCCTTCCAATGAATATTCAGGACTGATCTCCTTTAGGATGGACTGGTTGGATCTCCTTGCAGTCCAAGGGTCTCTCAAGAGTCTTCTCCAGCACCACAGTTCAAAAGCATCAATTTTTTTGGCACTCAGCCTTCTTTATGGTCCAACTCTCACATCCATACATGACCACTGGAAAAACCATAGCCTTGACTAGACGGACCTTTGTTGGCAAAGTAGTGTCTCTACTTTTTAATACACTGTCTAGGTTTGTCGCAGCTTTTCTTCCAAGGAGCAGCGTCTTTTGATATCATAGCTGCAGTCACCATCTGCAGTGATTTTGGAACTCAAGAAAATAAAAGTCCCTCACTGTTTCCCCATCTATTTGCCATGAAGTGATGGGACCAGATGCCATGATCTTAGTTTTTTGAAAGTTGAGTTTTAAGCCAGCTTTTTCACTGTCCTCTTTCACCTTCATCAAGAGGCTCTTTAGTTCCTCTTCACTTTCTGCCTTAAGGGTGGTGTCATCTGCATTTCTGAGGTTATTGATATTTCTCCCAGCAATCTTGATTCCAGCTTGTGCTTCATCCAGCCAGGCAATTCTCATCATGAAGCATGAATGTATTTGAGTATATAAATCTTTTGTACATCCCAGACAAGAGTCATAAAAAAGGTAGCAGAATAGGATCAATATTTTGGACACATGTAAGTAAATACATACAGCAGAGGTAAGAACTTGATGTGTAGCCCTGGGCTTGCAAGACAGCCCTTAGATACCATAGAGAATCCCAGGGCTCCTTGGAACACAGTTTGAAAGCCACTTGACTGGCTGGTCTCTAAGATCAATCTGATTCATCAGATGCTTAATACTAGGGAAGACCCAAGACACAGACAGCTTTGGTGCCGATACTCTGCTCACAGGCAGAGTCAGGAAGTGGCTTATGGGATCAATATGTCCAAACTGGAGAGTAAAATTCTGGGGGCAGCCCGATTCTAGGCACATTAGTTATGTGATAGGAAGAAGGCTGCAACTTTGAGAGGATGATCAAATATTTCAATCAAATGTACAGGTTTCCTTTAAATGGACATCCTGGGAGGTAGGCAGAAAAAATAAAGGCGGGTGGGGCTTCACTGGTGGCTCAGACAGTAAAGATTCTGCCTGCGATGCAGGAGACACGAGATCCCTGGGTCAGAAAGATCCCCCCGGAGAAGGGAATGGCAACCCACTCCAGTATTCTTGCCTGGAGAATTCCACCCAAACCTTTTACCATCCTGAGATTCTGCTAAACAGACCATCTCTGTCTTCTTCTATTATCCCAGGTCGCCTAAGGACTATCACACTGAAAAAAGGGGTTGCGACCTCTTTAACTGGCAATTCTTCCCACTAGGACCCCAAAGGAAGAAAGGGCAAAGAAGTAGTGGGTCAAAGTGAAGGTTCTGAAGGGACACCCCGCAGTACTTCTCCTGGGAGCTTCAGACACTGCCTGGAAGGTCTCTGAGTCTCAGATCCTGGTCTGCAACCTGAGAATACTAACAGTACCTACCCTGATGGGGTTGTTGTAAGAATTAAGCATATGCAAAGAGGTGTACTGGGTATAACCTATGGTAAGCACTCAATAAATTTCATAATTTTTATTAAACACAAGACTGAAAAATAAAAATCGCATTTAACCCCCAAATCCAACAATTTAAGGATGGCTAAAGAAACTATTATACATTAATTAAAAACATAAAATTCTTGGAAAAGTTAATAGAAAATACTGTAAAAAGAAAGGGGAAGAAAATAATAGCAGAGGCTTATGGATGACGACACGCATGCCAGTCATTAGAATCAGCAGAGTCAGGAACTGTAACCGCCTCCAACCCGTGTCAGAGACTAGAGGGCGCGCAAGGAGGCAGCGGCCCTGTCAGAGGCACCTTCGTGGTGATCAAGAGTCCTGCACAAGCAGATACTTAAGTGAACTGCAAAACTCCAGATGCTGCTCCTGATGGGGCTCCCTGGTAGGCCAGGGCTAAGACCCCATGCTCTCAGTGCAGGGCGCCTGGGTCTGATCCCTGGTCGGGGCACTAGAGCCCACGGGCAGCAGTGGAGACCGGAGACCCTGCATGTCGCAACTGAGACCTGGGGCGGCCAAATAAATACAGATTTTAAAAAAAACTAATCAAAAAAAAAAAACTAATCAACTTTAATACAGATCAAAGAAATCTAACTATAATGCAATTACTTTTTACCTATTGGTACAACAGTCTGCTCATGTTATAATGGTTATATGGAAAATGAATGTTAGTTGCTCAGTCATATCTAACCCTTTGAGACCCCATGGACTGTAGCCCGCCAAGCTCCCCCGTCCCTGGGATTCTCCAGGCAAGAACACTGGAGTGGGTTGCCATTTCCTCCTCTAGGGAATCTTCCTGATCCAGGGATTGAACCCTCATCTCCTGCATCAGCAAGCAAATTCTTTACCACTGAACCACTTGGGAAGCCCCTCTAGGATACATTACACAGGCTCTCATCATGAACCACACCTAGGACCAACAGAGGGCACCAGTATAATTATCTCTGTTTAGTTAAAATGAGTAAAACTGTTGTTGAAAATCTGGTCATCAACCTAGGGGCTTGGGATGGGGGGTTACCGAGGGAGGCTTAAGAGGGAGGAGATATATGTATAATGATGACTGATTTGCGTTGCTGTATGGCAGAAATCAACACATCATAAAGCAATTATTCTGGTCACCTACTTTGAGTGGCCTACCACTGAGGTGGGGCGTCTCTGAGTCTGAGCATCCCAGACCCACACAAGCCACAGTCACGCTCTCAGCCCAGAGCCAGCACATCCCTGCATCCGCAGTGTTGCTCGAGATGACTGTACTCCTTGCCTCCTTAACCACCAGCTGATGCACATCTCACCTCCTCTCCATTCCAGCGCCTCTAGCAGCTGGTCTAAGTCCTGAAGCTCAGCGGGGGACTCACCTTGTCAGCAGCCTTCTAGACTCCAGAGTTCTCAAAATTTAACATGGCTATGATTCACCAACAGGAAGAACCAACCCAAGTGTCTATGAACAGAGGAATGGATACACAAAATGTTCTTGCCTAAAATGGAATACTATTCAGCCATAAAAAGGAATGAAGTTGTGATGCATGCTACACCATGGTTGACCTCTGAAAACATCATACTTAGTGAAATAGGTCAGACAGAGAAGTGTACATTTAGCCACACTTACACCAGTGACCGCCCAGCAGATTCTAATCCAGCTGATCTGGGGCCGGCCTGAGACTCTGCATCCCTAAAGGGTCCGAGGTGATGCTGATCCTGCTGATTCAAGGACCACTCTTTGAATAGCAAGAATTCTCGAAGTGGAAGTGAAGTCGCTCAGTCGTGTCCGACTCTTTGCGACCCCGTGGACTGTACCCTACCAGGCTCCTCCATCCATGGGATTTTCTAGGCAAGAGTACGGGAGTGGGTTGCCGTTTCCTTCTCCAGGGGATCTTCCCGACCCAGGGATTGAACCCGGATCTCCCGCATTGTAGGCAGACGCTTTACTGTCTGAGCCACCAGGAAAATCCCTGATTTCGAATCCTCGAGGGTGGTCTCAATTTCCAGCTCTAGCCCAACTCCTATCACACACGCCTTAAGTGCACTCCCTGTTCTGCCGACTGAGAGCCATCCAGGGAAGTTTCTCAAAAGGCACCAGGAGCTCTGACCGCAGGCCCTAAACCTGCGCTGAAACAGGCACCACAGTCCCTGCGGGGGAGTTCTTATGGACGGTGATGCTTAGGAACAGCCAGTACAGAATTCAAGACGTTCTTACTGGACCCCACCGCTGGGAACCGGGTATGGCTCTGCACCACCCTGCACCTGGGCAAGAGGGGCTTGTACTGAGCTGCACCGTGCCCTGTGGCTCACTGTACCATGCAGGCGCACAGGCTTCCCTCGTGCATTGATGGCAGAGACTGTGGAGATTACTCATTGCATTATCTCGTCCTTTTCATGACAGTCTATAGACGACATTGTTATTCACACTTCAGAAGAGGTGGGTGTTTTCTAAGCATCAGACTGAGTAAAGCAATCATTTAATGGCTGTCCTTGCCTCTTTCAACAACCGGAAAACTCACAGCCAACTCTGGGGCTCATTTTTGGCGACTGCGTAGGTCCTCCTGACACATCTCTCTGTGTATTAACAGTTTGCGGCTTAACTGTTCATTCCTACTAGTGTTTTCTCACCCTCTCCAAGTCTTAAATCCACTCGCATCCATTTCCAGCACACTGTACACACACGTGTGGTAGGCGTCCGTGTGGTCACCAAGATCAAGCTTTACCCATTCTGGACTCACGGGACAGGTGTGGTTCTCCATGTCCTTGATGTGGTCAATGAAACACGTGGAGGTGACCTGTCACCACTAGGCAGTGGCCATTTAATTGCCGGTGCCTCACTCTCCAGCCCTTCATGTCCCTTCCTGAGCAGTACTGCAGGCATCAGCTGACGAAGATCAGGCCACAAGCTAAACAAAGCCTGGAACGCTGGGCCAACCCAGGAGACAACTGTCCTGGGGAGGCCCCTCGCCCACAATGGGCTCTGGTGGCAGTGGGGGGGCTGGTAAGATTCTTATTATATTAAGCTACTGAGAGTCCCTTGGACTCAAGGAGATCCAGCCAGTCAATCCTAAAGGAGATCCAACCAGTCCATCCTAAAGGAGATCAGTCCTGGGTGTTCACTGGGAGGACTGATGCTGAAGCTGAAACTCCAGTACTTTGGCCACCTGATGCGAAGAGCTGACTCACTGGAAAAGACCCTGATGCTGAGTAGGATTGGGGTCAGGAGAAGGGGACGACAGAGGATGAGATGGCTGGATGGCATCATCGACGCAATGGACCTGAGTTTGAGTAAACTCCGGGAGTTGGTGATGGACAGGGAGGCCTGGTGTGCTGCAGTTCATGGAGTCGCAAAGAGCTGGACACGACTGAGTGACTGAACTGAACTGAACTGAGATTATGGAGTAGTCCAAGGCTTTAAGCCTACCCTGACCATATCAATTTGCAAATGATCTCATATGCTTTGTGGGCGAACGCTGAGTTATGAATACACGGGCAAACACAGAAACAAACACCTAACAAACGCCTGCTTGAGTAAAAGGGCACTTGGAGAGGATCACCGACAGGTTATACTGTCAATCTGCTTCTCCAGCCGCACTTCAAACCCATTCTTGCTGCAGGTCTGCTCACCGGCCTCTCTCAGAACCAACATCCCTGAGCTGTGTTTGAATATTCCGTCCTGACTTTCCACACTGTGGTAAAATATACAGAGTATCTGTCATTTTAACCGTTCATAAGTGCACAATTCAGTGGGATTAAACGTACTCACACTGTTACATAACTATCGCCACTATCTGCAGCCAAAACTTTATCATCCCCAACAAAAATTCCATTAAGTAAGCCTTCCTTTGCTCCCTCAGCTCCTGGTCGTCTCTATTCTACTTTCCATCCCTATGAAAAGTGCCTGTCCGAGGCACCCCATATAAGTGGAATTATACTTGTCCTTCTGTGCCTGGTGTATTTCACTCAGTATGTTTTCAAGGTCCATCCATGCTGCAGCATGCACCACAATTTCACTCCTTTTTATAGCTGAATAACACTCCATTGCAGGTGTGTACATTTTTAATCCATTTATCTGATGCTAGACACTCGGGCTGGTTCCACCTTTAGGCTCTTGTGGACAGTGCTACAGTGAGCACTGGTGTGCAAAGACAGGCAGACCTCTTTTCCCTGCACTTGGCTTTATTGTACTTGATGGCTATTGGGTTTTTCACAAATTGAAGGTTTGAGACAACCCTGTGACGAGGACTAGTCCATCAGGTATGACCTAGATCAAATCCCTTATGAGTATACAGTAGAAGTGACAAATAGATTTAAGGGACTAGATCTGATAGACAGAGTGCCTGATGAACTATGGACAGAGGTTCGTGACATTGTACAGGAGACAGGGATCAAGACCATCCCCATGGAAAAGAAATGCAAAAAAGCAAAATGGCTGTCTGAGGAGGCCTTACAGATAGCTGGGAAGAGAAGAGAAGCGAAAAGCAAAGGAGAAAAGGAAAGATATTCCCATCTGAATGCAGAGTTCCAAAGAATAGCAAGGAGAGATAAGAAAGCCTTCCTCAGCAATCAGTGCAAAGAAATAGAGGAAAACAACAGATTGGGAAAGACTAGAGATCTCTTCAAGAAAATTAGAGATGCCAAAGGAACATTTCATGCAAAGATAGGCTCGATAAAGGACAGAAATGGTAGGGACCTAACAGAAGCAGAAGATATTAAGAAGAGGTGGCGAGAATACACAGAAGAACTGTACAAAAAAGATCTTCACGACCCAGATAATCACGATGGTGTGATCACTCACCTAGAGCCAGACATGCTGGAATAGGAAGTCAAGTGGGCCTTAGAAAGCATCACTATGAACAAAGCTAGTGGAGGTGATGGAATTCCAGTTGAGCTATTTCAAATCCTCAAAGATGATGCTGTGAAAGTGCCGCACTCGATATGCCAGCAAATTTGGAAAACTCAGCAGTGGCCACAGGACTGGAAAAGGTCACTTTTCATCCCAATCCCAAAGAAAGGCAATGCCAAAGAATGCTCAAACTACCGCACAATTGCACTCATCTCACATGCTAGTAAAGTGATGCTCAAAATTCTCCAAGCCAGGCTTCAACAATATGTGAACCGTGAACTTCCAGATGTTCAAGCTCGTTTTAGAAAAGGCAGAGGAACCAGAGATCAAATTGCCAATATCCGCTGGATCATCGAAAAAGCAAGAGAGTTCCAGAAAAACATCTATTTCTGCTTTATTGACTATGCCAAAGCCTTTGACTGTGTGGATCACAATAAACTGTAAAAAATTCTAAAAGAGATGGGAATACCAGACCATCTGACCTGTCTCTTGAGAAACCTGTATGCAGGTCAGGAAGCAACAGTGAGAACTGGACATGGAACAAGACTGGTTCCAAACAGGAAAAGGAGTACGTCAAGGTTGTATATTGTCACCCTGCTTATTTAACTTATATGCAGAGGTACATCATGAGAAACTCTAGGCTGGAAGAAACACAAGCTGGAATCAAGATTGCCGGGAGAAATATCAATAACCTCAGATATGCAGATGACACCACCCTTATGGCAGAAAGTGAAGAAGAACTAAAGAGCCTCTTGATGAAAGTGAAAGAGGAGAGTGAAAAAGTTGGCTTAAAGCTCAACGTTCAGAAAACTAAGATCATGGCATCTGGTCCCTATCACTTCATGGGAAATAGATGGGGAAACAGTGGAAACAGTGTCAGAGTTTATTTTGGGGGGCTCCAAAATCACTGCAGATGGTGATTTCAGCCATGAAATTAGCATACTCCTTAAAAGCATGGACACCTAGATACATATTTGCCACACATTACTTTGCCAACAAAAGTCCATCTAGTCAAGGCTATGGTTTTTCCAGTGGTCATGTATGGATGTGAGAGTTGGACGGTGAAGAAAGCTGAGCGCCGCAGAATTGATGCTTTTGAATTGTGGTGTTGGAGAAGACTCTTGAGAGTCCCTTGGACTCCAAGCAGATCCAATCAATCCATCCTAAAGGAGATCAATCCTGGGTGTCCATTGGAAGGACTGATGTTGAAGCTGAAACTCCAATACTTTGGCCACCTCATTCGAAGAGTTGACTCATTGGAAAAGACCCTAATGCTGGGTAGGATTGGGGGCAGGAGGAGAAGGGAACGACAGAGGATGAGATGGTTGGATGGCATCACCGACTCGATGGACATGGGTTTGGGTAGACTCCGGGAGTTGGTGATGGACAGAGAGGCCTGGCGTGCTACAATTCATGGGGTCGCAAAGAGTCGGACACGACTGAGCGACTGAAGTGAACTGAACTGAACTGAACTGTGACGAGGAAGTCTACAGATGCCATTTTTCCAGCAGCATTTGCTCACCTCATGTCTCTACGCCACATTTTTGGTAATTCTTGCAATATTTCAGACTTTTTCTTTATTGTTATATTGCTGTGGTGGTCTGTAATCCATAGACCCTGATGTTACCACTGTAAAAAGACTGGCTCGCTGAAGGCTCAGGTGATGGTCAGTACTTTTTCGCTATAAGGCATTTTTAAATTAAGGCATATACAACTTCTTAGACATAATGCTATTATACACTTAATAGACTACAGTACAGTGTAATCACAAATTTCTCATGCACCAGGGAGGCAAGAGGTCGCTTTATTGCAACACTCACTTTACTGTTGTGGTCTGGAGCTGGACTCACGATGTCTCTGAGGGGTTCCTGTATCTGTTTGAGCTTCTGCTTTCAATTCTTTCAGGGGAATTTCATGTGAAGTTCTACGTTTAAACTTTTGAGAAGCTGTCAAGTTGTCTTTCACTCTGCTCTCACTGATTTTTTAATGGTTAACAACTTCATGATACGTATCTATGAATGTCTGCATAATTTCAAATAAATACTTAGCTTGTGATCAGTGTTTCCCTCTATATAACTTCCAGGAAAATTCACTGCTCTGACTTTTAAATCAAACGTCTCAATTAGCGACTTCCTTGGTGGTCCAGTGGTTGGGCCTTCGCCTTCCAACGCAGGGGGTGTGGGTTGGATCCCTCGTCAGGGAGTTAAGATCCCACATGCCTTGGGGCCAAGAAACCAAAATGTAAAACAGACGCAATATTGTAACAAATTCAGTAAAGACTTTAAAATGGTCCATATCAGAAAAAATTTTTTAAGAAGGTCTCAGACAACTGTTGCATGAAATCTTCAACTGCATTTTCCAAAAAAATACTGTTTATGAGCATCATCCATGGTCCTATGCAATGTTTCCCATATGAAATGACAAGGCGGAAATATTTTTGAGGACTGTCGCTGTTTTCCAGTCACTCAGTCGTGTCCAACTCTCTGCGACCCCATGGACTGCAGCACGCCAGGCCTCCCTGTCCATCACCAACTCCCGGAGTTTACCCAAACCCATGTCCATTGAGTTGGTGATGCCATCCAACCATCTCATCCTCTCTCGTCCCCTTCTCCTCCTGCCCTCAATCTTTCTCAGCATCAGGGTCTTTTCCAATGAGTCAGTTCTTCACATCAGGTGGCCAAAGTATTGGAGCTTCAGCTTCAGCATCATACTGGGATTGCAACCTGGGAAAAGGCTTATGCTTCCTTTTTTTCTCATTAGAATTCCAGTGTGGGTCACAGCCACATTTGAAGCTTGAATAGTCATTGGTGATCCTCAGTCCACAGCCCCTGGGATCTCCTTTAACCAGTCTGGGCACACTGGCCTGATTTCAAATGGCTGGTGCCTGTATCTTATCAGAAAGCTACTCTTGCGCTCTCCAGGAAAAATCAGGTCAGAAGTATCTGGGAATTATTGTTTTTGTGCTTCCCTGCATCCTCTAAGCAGCTTTTAACCAGTTTCTGATGGGCGTGGTGTATAAATACCCCAGCTCCCTTACCTGGGGTTAGTCGATTTCATGAGCTTTGCATCGTTCTCCACAGCTTCCAACCTGGGGTTAATCAGTTGCCCACTCTGGTTTCCGCCTAGCAGCATGCCCTGCACTGACGGGCTTCCCGCTCCTGTATCGCTTCCTCCCTCACCTCCCTGTGCCCCATGAATCTGCCAGGAAACCAGCTGCACTCAGATTCTTTGCTCAGAGTCTACAGCTGAGGGAACTGAAGCTAAGACAAAGCTCCCCTCTGGCAATTTCCTCGATCCAGTTGCTTCCCGTGTTTCTGTTATTTTTTCCTGGTTCTGAAGTTTATTCACATTTTATGATAATTCCACTCTAAGCTTTCTTGTTATCCGTTACCGCGACATCTTTGCATAGTAAAGCATAGTGGCACTAATTTTTAGAAGAAAAAACTGGCATGCAATACTACAGTTAAAATACACGATATAAATGGTTTATAGAATATGATCCAAATTTAGAAAAATATGTATGTACATGTGTGTCCATGGGGAAAAAAGAATAGAAAAGAATGTACCAACTAACAAGGCTCTATTGTACAGCACAGAAAACGATATTCAATACTTTGCAATAACCTATAAAGGGAAAGAATCTGAAAAAAAATAGGCATTATGTATGTATAAGTGAATCACTTTGCTGTACATCTAAAACTAACACAACATTGTAAATCAACTGCTGCTGCTGCTGCTAAGTCGCTTCAGTCGTGTCCGACTCTGTGCGACCCCGTAGACGGCCGCCCACCAGGCTCCCCGTCCCTGGGATTCTCCAGGCAGGAACACTGGAGTGGGGTGCCATTGCCTTCTCCTTGTAAATCAACTAGACTTCAGTTAAAAAACGTAATGTATCAAAATGTTAACAATGGTTAATTTTAGGTGCTGTCATTACAGATGTTTTTTTCTTCTTTACAAAGAACATGAAGCTTCAGTTTCCTCATCTATAAAACAGGGATAATCACACTTACCATATGAATCATGTTGATTGAAATTGTGATTAATTTATGCAACTAGCTGCATCACATCTTCACATAACAATCACAGTGCATGCCTAATGATGTACCCCAATAAAAGACAGCAAGTACCGTTATTCCATCAGCAATTAATGAAACAATTTAAGGAAACGTGAGTGATGAGAGAGTAAAAATAAACCCTTATACAGTGGTTTGTACTTTTTAAAGAACAATTAATTGTACAAGCTCATTATCCCTTACAAGAACCCTTCAAGGGGCAGGCTTTGGGGCAGGTGGTGGGAAGGAGAAGGACTAATATTTACTCAAGAGCTACAACATGCCAGGTACCAATGTGGGCACCTACAGATGATTCAGGGGAGAAGGATGGGGCTCTGGATGCTAAGAGACCGGCCCCGGTCACAGGCAGGATGGAGAGCCCCAACTCCACACTTGGTCCAGGCTTCCTTCTGTCCCGCGGGCTACAGTGTTCCATTTGCGCTCACAGGCCCACCCATCCACGACGCCCGAGGTTCCTCCGGCCTTGGGGTTCACCAGTCTACACACATATTCTGCTCCTTCCAGCCTCTGTGTCCAGGGGAAGTACAAACAGGTGGCTTGTGGAGAGGGTGGGGAGGACGTAAATCTCCCACCAGCTGGGTGTCAGTTACTCAGTAGAGTCTGACTCTGTGCGACCCTGCGGACCGTAGCCCACCAGGCTCCTCTGTGCATGGAATTCTCCAGGCAAGAATACTGGAGTGGGTTGCCATGTCCTCCTCCAGGGATCTTCCCGACCCAGGGATCGAACCTGCATGTCTTACATCTCCTGCATAAGGCACTCCAGTGTTCTGGCCTGGAGACTCCCACGGACAGAGGAGCCTGGCGGACTGCAGTCCATGGGGTCGCGCAGTTGGACTGAAGCGACTTAGCGCGCACGGACTTCTGGCGGAGTCCACGGGTCCGTAACAATGCCAGTCTTTTCCTCCTGGCCTCCTGCTCCCCGGCTGAGGCCCTGGGCTTCTAGACGAGCCCAGGCAGTCCTCCCTGACTAAGCAGCCCCGAGGCTGATCTCTGTTACACGCGGTGCTCCTTCTGGCAGAATGTCTGCCTAAGACGACCCTGAGTGGGAGTGTCAGGGAAGTTTGCTGTGTCACCCACCTCGTGGACAAGCTCTCCGGCACCCCCAGCCCCTGTCAGCCCTGCTGGTGCTCCCGGGGTTCCAGCAGCCAGCCCTGAGCCACTCCACTTCTGGGAAGCCTTTCAAAGCCCGTCCTCCACTCCAGCCCTCTGCTTTCTTCAGAATTTGTACAGCATCTTCCCCAAAACTCCTTATCACTCATTACATTCAAGGGTGAGCAACCCCCCAGAGTGCAAAGACCCCCAACCATTTTCCTTCTGCTGCTAATAAAGGCAGAACAGATGGCAGCCCTGCGACACTCTCCCTCACAAACTCTCACCGGCTCCCAACTGCCTTCAGATCAGCTCCAGCTCCGCAGTAAAGCTCCCTCCCTCACCCCATCGGCCAGAAGACCTTCCTAGCTCTCCTTCCACTACTCCATACAGATCACGGAGCTCACTGGACCCTGAGAGCAATTCTCTCCTCTTCCAGAGTCTGAAGCACGGTTCATTTCCAGACCCCAATCACGCCAGTACTAACTGGTTCAGCCTATAGGCCCCTTCTGCAGACTCCAACCAGCTTCCGCCTGGGAGACAACAATTTCCATCTGCATTAGCACTTTCGCCTCCTTACCTCCAAACTCATATTTAATCTATTTTCTCTTTGTTAAGTAGGAAGTCATGATCAGTCTTTTAAAAATGTGTCTCCCCCTCAGACCAGTGCTTTGTGCAAGGCACCAACTCATTTCATTGAGTCCTTGGACTGCATGGAGATCCAACCAGTCCATCCTAAAGGAAATCAGTCCTGAATATTCATCGGAAGGGCTGAGGCTGAAGCTAAAATTTCAATAGTTTGGCCACCTGATGCAAGGAACTGATTCATTTGAAAAGACCCTGATGCTGGGAAAGATTGAAGGCAGGAGAAGGGGCGACAGAGGATGAGATGGTTGGATGGCATCACCGACTCGATGGACATGAGTTTGAGTAAACTCCGGGAGTTGGTGATGGGCAGGGAGGCCTGGCGTGCTGCAGTCCATGGGGTTGCAAAGAGTCTGACACGACTCAGCGACTGAACTCATTTAATAAATGTAGGTTCTAATCCCGATCTGTAAGCGTTCTCCTTAATATTCCATGAACTCAAGTTCAGCCTCCTTAACTAGACTGAGCATCTCCCAGAACAGAGAGTCTCCAACCTAAGGAGCCTTCAAATCCCCTGGGGATTTTCTGAACCCGCAGATTCTGACTCCAGGGTCCGGGAGGGGCTGGGATTGCGTTTAGAACAAGCTCCAGGTGACTCTGCCGCAGCTGGTCCGCGAACCTCGCCGCAAAGAGCAAGGAGGCCCTGTCACCTGTCGGTCCCTCAGCAGGTCCCACCTGCGCCGCCCGGACGGGCGCGGGGATGGCGGGACGCGGGCCGGGAAGCGCGGGGCCCGCCCTCGGAAGCGCCCGGCCCGCCCGCCGCCCCGCGGGGCGCACTCACCGATGGTGGACACGACGGTGCCCACGAAGTAGAAGGCGCCGGGGAAGTCCCAGCGCGGGCGCGCGCCGTCCACGCGGACGCCGGCGGCCGCGGCCTCCTCGAAGTGGCGGAGGAAGCCGCGCAGCGCGTCGCGGCTCAGGTTGTGGCGGCGGCCGAAGCCGGCCAGGCGCTCCTCCCAGCGCTGCCGGGCCTGGCGCTCGTGCGGCCGCTCCAGCGCCGAGAAGACGGCGGCGCCTACCAGCAGGTAGAGCGCCAGGAGCGCGCCAAGCAGCAGGAAGCGCGCGTTGTCTTCGTTCGCGCCGCCCGGCCCGCAGCCGCCGCCGCAGCCCCGGCCGGCCATGGCCGGGCCCCGGGCCGACCGTCGCCGCGGCTCCCGGGGAGGCAGGGGCGCGGCCGCGCGCTCAGCCCGCCCCGGGCCGCGCGGCCGCCGCCTCGCCCATCGCCTGCAGCCGCGCGGCTCCGGGGGGCAGCCGCGTGGACCGCGCTAGCTGCCACGTCCGCCTTCACGCGCGGCTTCAAATCCGCTTTTTTCGCCCGCCGCCGCCCCGCCCTCCCGGGGCTGAGCCCGCTTCTGCGTGCCCCCTGGCGCCCGCCCCCGCTCAGGGTGCGCGGGAGGGCGGGGGGCGTCCGCAGGACCAGCCCCGGACCCGCCCCCAGAGACGGGGTCTGCGGGCCTCGCGGGCTGACGCGGAGCGGGGTCCCGCGGTCGACCGGGGTCCCGGCGCCTCGACCGTCGCTTCTCGGGCCGCCGACGGCTGGGACGCGGGGCCTCGGTCCGCTGGCGCTGCAAGTGCCTCCCCGCTGGGTCCACGGTGCGGCCGCGCCCCGGTCTCGGCGTCGCGCGGGGCCTCGGGCCTCTCGGGTCACCGGCCGGCGGCTCAGGGGCTGGGTGGAGCCGGTCCCGGGGGCGCACGCACAGAGCGGTCGTGCCAAGCGCGCTTCTCCGCCTGCGACCTTCGCGCGCCGCACGGCAGCCGGCGGCCCGGCTGGGGGAGACCAGAAAGGGACGCTGGGGCGAGGGGGCGAGGAGGTTGGGGGCCCTTCCCGCAGGAAGCCTCCCTCACCGTGCCCGCACCGGGCGCCCTGGGCCTCCGGACCCTGCCCGGGGGCGCCCACGTGTCGGGCCCGCCCGCTGCAAGCGAGCGCCGCGCGCCAGCAGCTCCTGGAGAAGCTGCGGAGGGCCGGGGTCTGGAGGGGCGCGCGGCCGCGAGACAATGACCCTGCAGAGTTCCAGCTCCCGGGCCCGGGCTTGGCCGCCGCGGCGGGCTCGAGAGACCCGACAGGGCTCGGCTCGGAGAGCGCCATCCCCACCCGAGGCCGACCGGCCACAGACGCGCCCGCGAACCGCCCGGGGCCCCGCCCCGAGAGCACGCCGTGCGGGGGGCGCTGGCGCCGCGCTCGCCTCCGGAGCAGTGCCCGCTCCGGCTGACCGCCCTCCGGGTCCTCGGCGCGCCCCGCCCGCCCGGCCCGCGCGCTCCGCGCTGCAACAGGTGGAGGCGCGGGGGCGACGCCCCGGCCCTCCCGCCCCCGGCCGCGCGGAGCCGCCCCAGCGCCTGAGCCCACCTGCTGAAGCCGGCCCCGAGGCGGGGCCGCCGGGGCGGCGGCGCTCCCCCTCCGGACGCGCACCGGAGAGGGGTAGCCGGAGGCGGGGGCAGCCTTTCCGGCCCGCGGGCCCTCCGGGGCCGGGAAGGGGCGCTCCGTCCCCTCCAGACGCGTCTCGCCCCCACCCGCGCTCCCGGCCCCTCTCGGCCCCTCCGGAATCACCGGCCCCTGGCCTGCGGGGGTGAAGGTGGACCCCGGAGGAAGAGATGCGTGGGCATCTTCCAATGAACGAGAATTTCCTCGCCTCCCCAGAGTGGCCCCGGGCTCAGCACCCACCCACCGATCTTGCCAGGAGCAGAGAATTAAAACACACACACTTCCAGGTGCCAGTCTCCCTGCCACCCGAAGTCCTGATGCTGCCAGTGTTCCTCTCTCATTTCTCTCCGTTATCCGCTCCAGGATGCCCTGCTTTTATCCAGCCTCTTGGGAGCAAGGGCTTTAGAGGACAACGCTTATAGCAGGACATGTGTGTCCACCCAGGGCGAGTCCTGCGATGAGTTCCCCACCGCAACGTGGAAAGAATGTTACCGTGAACTGCCTCGTACTCAACGAGTATTTTACTATACTTGCTTTCTTACCTATCTGTCCCTCCCTCTTTCCATCCATCAACTCAACTCGTTTGGATTCCTTTCAAAGGCAAGTTGCAGACATCCGTGCAGTCCTCCTCCCCACCCCTACTCTGCACCTCTCACTGCGTTTTACTTCCTCGAGTTCAAGTGTTCATGCTTAGTCACTAAGTTGTGTCTGACTTCTGTTGCGACCCCACGGACTGTAACCGGCCAGCCTCCTCTGTCCACGGGATTTTCCAGGCAAGAACACTGGAGTGAGTTGCCATTTCCTTCTCCAGAGGATCCTCCCGACCCAGGGATCGAACCCCTGAATTGTAGGCAGATTCTTTACCACTGAGCCACCTGGGAAGCCGGTAGAGATCAATACGACCCTACTTAGAGATTCTGTTCTTTGGGAATAAAATTTACATACTATGAAATGCACAAATCTTAAGTGTACCATTAAATGAGTTCTGGCAAATGCATTCACTCTCCCAAATTAAACACCCATCCAACCTATCCACCAAATATCCCAGGTCCCTTCCCAGCAAGTTCCCAACCACATTCCAGAGGAAATCCCCAGAGGAAATCATTGTTCTAAATTTTTCTGCCATCAACTTGTTTTCCCTTTGTAGAAGTTAGTTTTGCTTGTTCTAGATCTTTATATAAATGGATTCATAGTTATGTATTCTTTTGTGTAAAGCACTGTATTTCTGAGATCTAGCCATGTTATATATCTTACTAGTCTGTCCGTTTTTATTGCTTGAATATTCATTCTCTCCTTACTGATAGAAACCAGGACTATTAAAAGTGCTTGGCATCCACCAGGGTATGACTTTCCTCAGCTGAAATTTTTCTGATGTTTTCTAAGATCGTTTTAATTTACACAAATACTTAGTGACCTGACCTCAGTTTATCTACTTCACTCCCCTTCCTCTGAGCTCCTGATTTTCCTTGAACACATCACCTCAGGGTCTTTGTACATGCTTCCTCTCTATTTGCCACATTTCCCTCAAATTCCATACGGATTTGGATTTCTTCCTCATCTCCTCAGGCCTTTCTTCAGTGCCACCTTATTATTAAGTCTTCTCTGATTACACTATTCGAAAGAAATTGCATCAAGACTGAGCAGGGAATTTTATCCTCCTGCTTTGCTGTATTTTTCCCCATAATATTGCCACTGTTATCCGTTTGACTTTCCTGATAGCTCAGTTGGTAAAGGATCCACCTGCAATGCAGGAGACCCCAGTTCGATTCCTGGGTTGGGAAGATCTGCTGAAGGGATAGACTACCCACTCCAGTATTCTTGGACTTCCCTTGTTGCTCAGCTGGTAAAGAATTCGCCTGCAATTCGAGAGACCAGGGTATGATCCCTGGGTTGGGAAGATCCCCTGGGGAAGGGAAGGGCTACCCACTCCAGTATTCTTGCCTGGAGAATTCCATGGACTGTATATAGTCCATGGGGTCTCAATACTTGTTGATTTGTTGAATTATCCCTGCTGCTGCTGCTGCTAAGTTGCTTTAGTCGTGTCCGACTCTGTGCGACCCCATAGACGGCAGCCCACCAGGGTCCGCCGGTCCTTGGGATTCTCCAGGCAAGAACACAGGAGTGGATTGCCATTTCCTTCTCCAGGGCATGAAAGGGAAAAGTGAAAGTGAAGTCACTCAGTTGTGTCCGACTCTTAGTGACCCCATGGACTGTAGCCTACCCGGCTCCTCCGTCCATGTGATTTTCCAGGCAAGAGTACTGGAGTGGGGTGCCATTGCCTTCTCCGTGAATTATCCCTACGTGCAATTAAAAATCAGTGGACTACCAAAAAGAAAATAAAAAGATGTTTGTCAGCATAAATAAAACAGGCGCATTCTTGCCCAAGTGTTTGTGGATGTATGTTTTCATATCTCTTGGATAAACACCTAGGAGTGGAATTGCTGGGTCATAGTTCAGTTCAGTTGCTCAGTTGTGTCTGACTCTTTGCAACCATAGTGGTGGTGTTTAATTTTATAAGAAACTAACATTTATTCAAAGTAGCTGTACCAATTGACAAGGTACAGATTTTGGATGTCCGACATCCTTGTGAACATTTGGCACTATCAGTCATTTTAATTTTAAATATACTGGTGGATGTGTACTGGTATCTCACTGTAGTTTAATTTGCCTTTCCCTGATGACTACTGTGGCTTTCCTGATGACTGAGCAGTAAAGAATCCGCCTGCAATGCAGGAGGTGAGGGTTTGATCGGACAGGACTGAGCACCTGAGTTGACTAATGTGTGTGTTGGCCGTTTGCATTGATACCAAGCAGGACCCTGTGGGGCTCCTGGGCACAGAGCCTGTCTCTGCCCCTCCCTATTCCTTTTACAAGAAACAGCCTTCACTCAGCATCCTTGACCTTCCCTGAGCTCCACTGGGCAGATTCAAGCAGTTGTTAATTAGGGAAGGGCGTGGATGTGAGACCAGGAAGAAACAGTCAAGGGCAGCCTTGGGGCAAGGTCCGGTTTCCCCCACAATGGGTACACACACAGCAATATCTTTAACCTATTTGGAAGATATTGAAACCCTCTCCAGGTGGGAAAAGTTAATGACTGACAATGATATGCTGCCCAGAAGCATGTAGACCCCATACCAGTTGGACGTGAAAATTGCTGATCTGACTCCTACTTACTGACTCCTTCAGTTCAGTTCAGTCCAGTCACTCAGTCATATCCGACTCTTTGCGACCACATAGAATGCAGCACACCAGGCTTCCCTGTCCATCACCAACTCCTAGAGCTTGCTCAAACTCATGTCCATCAAGTCGGTGATGCCATCCAACCATCTCATCCTCTGTCGTCCCCTTCTCCTCCCGTCTCCAATCTTTCCCAGCATCAAGGTGTTTTCAAATGAGTCAGTTCTTTGCATCAGGGGCCAAAGTAGTAGAGCTTCAACATCAGTCCTTCCAATGAATATTCAGAACTGATCTCCTTTAGGATGGACTGGCTGGATCTTCTTGCAGTCCAGGGAACTCTCAAGAGTCTTCTCCAACACCACAGTTCAAAAGCATCAGTTCTTCAGCGCTCAGCTTTCTTTATAGTCCAACTCTCACATCCATACATGACCACTGGAAAAACCATCGCTTTGACTAGATGGACCTTTGTTGGCAAAGTACTCTCTCTTGTTTTTAATATGCTGTCTAGGTTGGTCATAACTTTTTTTCCAAGGAGTAAGTGTCTTTTAATTTCATGGCTGCAGTCACCATCTGGAGTGATTTTGGAGCCCAAAAAAATAAAGTCTGACACTGCTTCCATTGTTTCCCCATCTATTTGCCATGAAGTGATGGGACCGGATGACATGATCTTAGTTTTCAGAATGTTGAGCTTTAAGCCAACTTTTTCACTCTCCTCTCTCATTTTCATCAAGAGGCTCTTTAGTTCTTCTTCACTTTCTGCCATAAGGGTGGTGTCATCTGCATATCTGAGGTTATTGATATTTCTCCTGGCAATCTTGATTTCCAGCTTGTGTTTCTTCCAGCCCAGCGTTTCTCATGATGTACTCTGCATATAAGTTAAATAAGCAGGGTGACAATATACAGCCTTGATGTACTCCTTTCCCAATTTGGAACCAGTCTGTTGTTCCATGTCCGGTTCTAACTGTTGTTTCCTGACCTGCATACAGATTTCTCAGGAGGCAGGTCAGGTGGTCTGGTATTCCCATCTCTTTCAGAATTTTCCACAGTTTATTGTGATCCACACAGTCAAAGGCTTTGGCATAGTCAATAAAGCAGAAATAGATGTTTTTCTGGAACTCTCTTGCTTTTTCAATGATCCAACGGACGTTGGCAATTTGATCTCTGGTTCCTCTGCCTTTTCTAAAACCAGCTTGAACATCTGGAAGTTCACAGTTCACATACTGTTGAAGCCTAGCTTGGAGAATTTTGAGCATTACTTTGCTAGTGTGTGAGATGAGTGCCATCGTGCGGTAGTTTGAACATTCTTTGGCATTGCCTTTCTTTGGGATTGGGATGAAAACTGACCTTTTCCAGTCCCGTGGCCACTGCTGAGTTTTCCAAACTTGCTGGCATATCGAGTGCAGCACTTTCACAGCATCATCTTTGAGGATTTGAAATAGCTCAACTGGAATTCCATCACCTCCACTAGCTTTGTTCGTAGTGATTCTTTCTAAGGCCCACTTGACTTCCTATTCCAGGATGTCTGGCTCTAGGTGAGTGATCACACCATCGTGATTACCTGGGTCATGGAGATCCTTTTTGTATAGTTCTTCTGTGTATTCTTGCCACCTTGTCTTAATATCTTCTGCTTCTGTTAGGTCCATACCATTTCTGTCCTTTATTGAGCGCATCTTTGCATGAAAATTTCCCTTCAGTTCAGTTCAGTCGCTCAGTCGTGTCCGACTCTTTGCGACCCCATGAATTGCAGCACGCCAGGCCTCTCTGTCCATCGCCAACTCCCGGAGTTTACCCAAACCCATGTCCATCGAGTCAGTGATGCCATCCAACCATCTCATCCTCTGTCGTCCCCTTCTCCTCCTGTCCCCAATCCTACCCAGCATTAGGGTCTTTTCCAATGAGTCAACTCTTCGCATATGGTGGCCAAAGTATTGGAGTTTCAGCTTCAACATCAGTCCTTCCAATGAACACCCAGGATTGATCTCCTTTAGGATGGACTGATTGGATCTCCTTGCAGTCCAAGGGACTCTCAAGAGTCTTCTCCAACACCACAGTTCAAAAGCATCAATTCTTCTGCTCTCAGCTTTCTTCACCGTCCAATTCTCACATCCGTACACGACCACTGGAAAAACCATAGCCTTGACTAGACGGACGTTTGTTGGCAAAGTAATGTCTCAGCTTTCAAATATGCTGTCTAGGTTGGTCATAACCTTCCTTCCAAGGAGTAAGCGTCTTTTAATTTCATGGCTGCAATCACCATCTGCAGTGATTTTGGAGCCCAGAAAAATAAAGTCTGACACTGTTTCCACTGTTTCCCCATCTACTTCCCATGAAGTGATGGGACCTGATGCCATGATCTTAGATTTTTGAACATTGAGCTTTAAGCCAACTTTTTCACTCTCCTCTTTCACTTCCATCAAGAGGCTCTTTAGTTCTTCACTTTCTGCCATAAGGGTGGTGTCATCTGCATATCTGAGGTTATTGATATTTCTCCCGGCAATCTTGATTCCAGCTTGTGTTTCTTCCAGCCCAGTGTTTCTCATGATGTACTCTGCATATAAGTTAAATAAGCAGGATGACAATATACAGCCTTGACTTACTTCCCTTGGTATCTCTGAGATCTCGTCTTTCCCATTCTATTGTTTTCCTCTACTTCTTTGCATTGATCACTGAGGAAGGCTTTCTTATCTCTCCTTGCTTACTCAACCTTATCACCAACTCATCAGAAGAATGTCTGTGAGCTGATCATGCCCTCTTTGAACAATTACTATGAAAGGTCTCTCTTCTCCAAGTTGAGGACACACGATTTTGCAATCATTAGCACACAGTAGCCCCCTTTGCCTGGCAAAGTAACAGAGCTTTTCTTTTCTATTTCACTCAAAACTCTGTCTCCAAGACCATTGTACAGAGAAGCTGAGCTTTTGGCATCAGTATATCTGCTTTCTAAAATCTCTGTTGAATATCTGTTTCTTTTTTACTACTGAGTTGTAGGCATTCTTTATATAGATCCAGGATGCTAGTCCTTTCTCAGGTATGTATCTTAGAAACATTTCACACATTCTCTGACTTGCCTAATTATTTCCTTAAAGATGTTTTCTGATGTTTTTAATTTTAGTGAGGCTCAATTTATCAATCATTTCTTTGATATTTGGATCTCTGTGTATCAAGACACTTCACCTCTCTCAAGTCTGCGTAAGTGTTATGGGTTCTTTTCCCCCAGAAATACTGTAGTTTTAGCTTTGCATGTTGGTCTTTGACTAAGTGTTGTTTCCTCGGTGTGTCTCTGTATGGCCTGAGCTGAGAGTCGAGGTTCAGGTGTCCTTTGTCTGTGGATATTCAGTTATTTTAGTGTCATTTGCTGAAAAGACAAAAGTGGATTTATTTTAGGAATCTGAATCTTGCTCATTATTTGTCCGTCCTTATATTAATACCACGATGTTTAGATTACTTGGCTTTCCTGGTGGCTCAGACAGTAAAGAATCTGCCTATAATGCAGGAGAGCCAGGTTTGATCCCTGGGGTGGGAATACCCCCTGGAGGAGGGCATGGTAACCCACTCCAGTATTCTTGCTGGAGAATCCCATGGACGGAGGAGCCTGGCGGGCTGCAGTCCATAGGGTTACTTGCAGCTTTTGTGTGAATCCTCCAACTTTGCTCTTCTTTGTCAAGATTTTCTTTGGATATTACAGGATCTTAACATTTCCATAAAAATTGTACAATCAGCTTGTTAATTTCACCAGAAAAGAACTTGTGAGACCTTAATTAGGATTGTGTTGGATCTATTTTAGGGAGAACTGATATTTTAATTCATGAATGAGGTACAGCCCTCAATTTATGTCAGTCTTGGAAAATTTTCATGTAGAGACCTTGTACATCTTTTGTAAATTCACTCTGAAGTATTTTGGGGTTTTGATGCAGTTGCAAATGAAATATCAAGATTCTATTTTCTAGCTGTTTGCTGTAGTACATAAAAATATGAATGATTTTTACAAATTGGCTCCTGCAGCCTTGCTAAATTTATGCGTTAATTCAGGAGATGACACCACCCTTATGGCAGAAAGTGAAGAGCTGAAGGGCCTCTTCATGAAAGTGAAAGAGGAGAGTGAAAAAGCTGGCTTAAAGCTCAGCATTCAGAAGACTAAGATCATGGCATCTGGTTCCATCACCTCATGGCAAATAGATGGGGAAACAGTGGAAACAGTGTCAGACTTTATTTTTCTGGGCTCCAGAATCACTACAGATGGTGACTGCAGCCATGAAATTAAAAGACACTCCTTGGAAGGAAAGTTATGACCAACCTAGACAACATATTCAAAAGCAGAGACATTACTTTGCCAACAAAGGTCCATCTAGTCAAGGCTATGGTTTTTCCAGTGGTCATGTATGGATGTGAGAGTTGGACTATAAAGAAAGCTGAGCGCCGAAGAATTGATGCTTTTGAACTGTGGTGTTGGAGAAGACTCTTGAGAGTGCCTTGGACCGCAAGGAGATCCAAGCAGTCCATCCTAAAGGAGATCAGTCCTTGGTGTTCAGTGGAAGGACTAATGTTGAAGCTGAAACTCCAATACATTGGCCACCTCATGCGAAGAACTGACTCATCTGAAAAGACCCTGATGCTGGGAAAGATTTGAGACGGGACGAGAAGGGGACGACAGGGGATAAGATGGTTAGATGGCATTACTGACTCAATGGACATGGGTTTGGGTAGACTCTGGGAGTTGGTGATGGACAGAGAGGCCTGGCGTGCTGCGGTTCATGGGGTCGCAAAGAGTCAGACACGACTGAGCGACTGAGCTGAACTGAGTAGTTGATCCCTTTAGGATTTTCCATGTAAATTACCATGTTATCCGAAATAGAGTTTTGCTGCTTTTTTGATACTTATGTTTTTTTTCTTCTCATGGTGCAATGACCAGGACCTCAGTATAATGTTGAATAGAAGAGGTGGAAGCAAACATCTTGCCTTGTTGATGCTCTCAGGAGAAAGCCTTTAGTTTTGCTGCATTAACTACAGTGTCGGTTTTTCATAGATACCCTTTATCAGGTTGAGAAAGTATCTTTTCTTTTTGTTTCTGAGTTTTTTAAAATAATAAAACATGAATGAGTGAATTTTATCAAATGCTTACACGACTGATGCTACTTAGCAGTGACCATATAATTTTATCCTTCATTAATACCTTGGATTTCATCTATTGCTTTTCTAATGTCAAAGCAACCTTGCATTTCTGGAATAAATTTAATGTAGTATTTCCGCTCCTCTATTTTCATTCTTCTACTTCCTTTTGGGCTTACTTTTTTTTTTTTTCCCAACTTCCTATTCGTGGATTATTAGATCACAAATTTCAGATCTCAAATTCTTTTCTAATGTTAGCAGTTTCCAACTACGAGCCTCATCAGTCCTGGGCGAGCCGCCGCCTAGAAGTTTTGGTATGTTGTCTTTTTACATCATTTTATTGAAAATCTTTTCTGATTTTTTTCTCCTGTGACCTACAAATTATTTAGCCATGTATTGTTACCTGTTTTAAAAATCTTTCTTAAAACAAATTATTGCTAACATTTTCACTGTGTTCTGTTGACTGAAAAAAATGCACAACCTAAAAGTTGAGAATTACATTGTATTTGATAGACTTTCTGAGACTTCAGCCCAGGAGATAGCGTCTCGGATAGCTCTGAGGGACTGCTCTGAAGAAGGGGGGGGTGCCAGGATGTACAGGAATTTTGCAGTAAAATCCAGGCAGTGGAACACCAAGCGATTACCATTAATTGTTGCTGTTCAGTCAGTAATTAAAGGAAAGCAGACATCTCCGGTTAATGAGCGCTTTTCTTTGGGAAGATGAAAGCACTGGGGCTCCATGAAGCTGTTCCTTCGATGTGCGCCCGAGCTATGAGGGCCGGTATCCTGTTGTTTCCCACCAAGTCCCCTCAGGGTACGCCGCTGGGGTGGCTCCAGCGGCCTGATGGCTACCACATCCTTGGTTTATTGATAAGGCAGACAAAATTTTTCATTCACACGTCAGAGGGCCATATATGATATGTTTCAGTCCTCCTAAATTGACTATATTATGGTCCAGAATATAATCCTAGTGAGTGTACCATATGCACTTGAAAAGAACATGTATTCTGGGTTTCCCTGGTCGTCCAGTAGCTGAGAGTCTGCCTTGCAATGCAGGGGACACTGGTTCGGTCCCTGGTCCTGGAAGATCCCACATGCCTCAGAGCAGCTAAGCCCCTGCGCCACGACCACTGAGCCTCAAGCTACCGCGACCGAAGCCCACCCAGCTAGGGACGCTGCTCCACAACAAGAGAAGCCCCTGCAATGAGAAACCTGAGCACCGCAACGAAGAGGAGCCCCTCTGCCGCAACCAGAGAAGGCGTGTGTGCAGCAGCCAAGGCCAACCACAGCCAAAAAAAAGAGAGTATGTATCCTGCAGTTGCTGGATGTAGTGTTCTATAACTGTGCCAAGGCTGCTGATAGTGTTTTTCAGGCCTTCTGTCTTTACTGACATTTGTTCTAGTTATTCTAACAATTATCGAGAGCATTAAAAGCACCATGTGGAATTGTCTGTTTCTTCCTTGAAGGGTGTCAGTTTTTGTCTCACGTACTTCGAAGCTGTTATTTACCATCAGTTGCAGGTGGCCTCAGCCGCAGTGGCTTGAAGCAGGGCGTTGGTTCCTGGCCAGAGATTGAGGTTGGGAGTGGTAGGGAGAATGCTGAATCCTAACCAGTAGACAGCAGGGCCAGTGGCCAGTGACAGGGCTCTGGCCCGTCAGCTGTGTGGAAATGAATTTCCACATAGAGACGGAGAGTATTTACTTGGAGGAAGAGTTCAGTATGTGTGGACAGACACACAGGTGGGCCAGGAGAGAGTCTCGCCCTTGCGATCTGAGTCACTTTTATGGGGCATCTCTTCCAGGTTTCCTTTGACCAGTCGTCTTGCTTTGCAGGATTCTGAGTCTGTATTTGGCTTGTCTCTGGAACCTCCCGCTTGAGTGTGCATCTTTTAGCCAAGATGGGTTCTAGAGAAGAGGCTTATGGGCAGCTGCATCATTTAACTCTGAGGTGATGCTTCCTTTCTGTTGACCTCTGCGGAGCCTTTCTGAGCATGTGTAGCCTGGGAGGTCTCCTTAACTTTGAGAATGGAGTGTGTGGTCTTTTCTCCCTTATCTGGGCAAGGCCCAGCCTCCTCCATCAACCTGCTTTATGGAGTTTCTGCTGTTAAGGGAGTTTCTGTCCACAGGGGAGAAATTGTTCAGCCTGGGGCCCATCTGTCTCCTGCCTCAATATAAGCATGTATAATTATTATATCCTCCTGATGCTGCTGCTGCTAAGTCGCTTCAGTCGTGTCCGACTGTGCGACCCCATAGATGGCAGCCCTGATGCAGGGACCATTTTTTATGAGATGTCTCTGTCTCTGGTAATACCCTTTGCCTTGAAGTTTATTTTGTCTGATATTAACCTAGTTACCACAAGCTTCGTTTACTTAACATTCGTAAGGTATCTTTTCCATTTTCAATCTGTGTCTTTATATATTCAAGGTGTATTTGCTGTGGACAGCAAACAGCGATTTTTTTTTTTTCCTTTTTCTGGTCAGCTCTGACAGTCTCCATGTTTTCACTGATCAGATAAACACTGTCCATCACTTCTGTGACGGTGGGACTATCCTATACATGAGCTCTTCTGAAGTCCGCTGTGGTGCTACTAGACTTGCAAGTGGGGGTCAAAATTCCCACCCCCTCTCCCCAAATTTTTAACTTTAAAGTCAACAAATTTAAGTATCATGTGTGACTAGTGGCTGCTCTATATAATGTGGTTGCTGTTGTTCAGTCACTAAGTCACGTCTGACTCTTTGTAACCCCATGGACTGCAGCACACCAGGCTCCTCTGTCTTCCACTCTCAGAGTTTGCTCAGATTCATGTCCATTGAGCTGGTGATGCTATCTAACCATCTTCTCCTTTGCTGCCCCCCTTCTCCTCCTGCCTTCAATCTTTCCCAGCATCAGAGTCTTTTCCAGTGAGTTAGCTCTTCGTATCAGGTGGCCAAAGTATTGGAGCTTCAACTTGAGCATCAGTGAATATTCAGGGTTGATTTCCTTTAGGATTGACTGGTTTGATCTCATTGCTGTCCAAGGGACTCTCAAGAGTCTTGATGTAGAAATTCTGGATTCTGTTACCTTCCTCTAAAAATAATAATTTTTAAACAGGCAGTTAGCTGAACTCAACTGCAACATTATCTCCCCTACAGCATGAAGTAGCTCAAATTTTAGCTTAGTCCTTTTAGCCTTAGTGGTGCATGTACGGTTCAGTGGTCAGCCATAGATTTGAACAGAGTTTAAAGAGAGAAACTGGGAATCCGCACTCTGGCTCTTCTGTTATTTGGTTGCTCCAAGTCCTGTGCCCTGGATCTCCAAGCCACAAAGACTGTAGATTTTCCACTGGAGGTTTACGTGCCTTGTATGGTGCAGACTAAGACCTGACCTCAGGCCAGAAGTGGTGCAAAGAGGAAATCCACCCTGTCGAGTGCCTTTCTTGTGGTTGTTGAGTCCCTTCTTTTGCCTGCTTTTGGCCACTTTCAGTAGCGGGCTGGTATAAGCTCTACGCCACGACTTCTATCTTTATTTCTGAAAGAGTGGGTTCAGTAGCAGCTATTTCATCCTGCCAGAAACCTGAACTTATTTGGTCTCCCCTCACAACATTTGATAATGAAATGTCAAACATGTACCAAAGTTGAAAGAATCTTAGAGCAGCAATCTAGATTGTACACATTTTCCTACATTTTACCATGTATCTACTCATCCTTTAATATATCTTATTTTAAAGCATTTTAAAATAAACTGCGATCAATACACTTGCCCTCAAGTACTTTAGAGGTTATGTATAGAGTTCAACAACTGTTTTTTTTTTTTGATGTATAATTTTCACACAGGGCACATATCTGAACTTGTGTATTCTTCAAGTTTTTAAAAAGCAGCTTTACTGGGTTATAATTTACGTACAATAAAATGACCAATTTGGTGCATAATTCAAGGGGTTTCGTAAAGCGTAACCAAAGCCACAATCATGATAGAAACCCTTCCGTCACCTCCCGAGTTTCCCGCTGCTGCCAACCTCTCTCCCCACACCTGCACTTATTCGTAAGGCCACCCAGTGCGCCGTGGGCAGGAGCAGGAACTAGAGACGCGGAGGAGAGGGTGCTCAGTGCCAAGTGTGTCCTGAGATGCCAGAGAAGACCGGCACGGAAGAGTGGAGTCGGGGCTCAGGCCGGCTCCTCACAGGGCCCAGGCTGTTTCCAGAGGTGGGAGGTGGCTCATGGAATCACAGGGTTCACTCCTGCCTCTTAAGGAAGATTCTGCCAATGGAAGCACAAAGGTGCTCGAGGCACGCAGGAAGCGAGAGCTCCCTCCCTCCGTCTTCAAGGTGGCCTCAGGCAGTTCACAGATCTCTGAGCCTCAGTTTCTTCGTTCGTAAAACGGACTTCCTCCCAGGGCTCAAGTGTCAACTCACCTGTGGGGTCACTTGAACGCGGACTCCCCGACCCCAGCCTCAGTCCCAGTCTGCCTCTATGAAGACCCCCTCTTTCCGGAGGCAGCAGGCAACGTGGATCTGTGCTTTCAGGGCAGGAAGTGTGCAGTCTGCAGAGCATGCAGCACTCTGTTCAGAGTTGAGAGGCTGGGCTCTGGGACAAAGAGGTCCCAGGACACAGTCTCCTCTGTAAACAGAGCCCCCTTCGCCTGGAATCCAAAGGCCTCGTCGCCACCTGGCTGCAGCCAGGACTTTTCAATCTCCCCCATCTTTCAGAAAAACCCACCTGTGTTAGTGTGGGAAGGAGTGGTATTGGCAGGAAGTAGTTAATTTTTCAGAAGTTATGGGTTTTGACCCTCGAGTTGCCATTCTCTAAATGCCACAGGGAGAGACTGCCAGCTTGGTACTCATCAAGAATCATCCCGATTTACACTGACAGAGCTCCTGCCCGCGCTCAGGAACACCATTTCATGTGATTCTTACAGCAATCCCACGAGGCAGGAAGGTTTGCTATTAGCCTCGCTTAAGAGATGAGAAAAGGAAGACTCAGAGGGATCATGTGACTTGCCTGAGGTCTCACAGGGCGGAGGGAAGAGAGCAGGGGCTGGACAATTCTGATGAACACGTGACTCAGCCTGACCAATCAGATGCCGCAAGGGGCTTTGGCCCGCACCACTGGGAAAGAGGTTTTCTTTCCTCTGGAATGACTGGCCTGAAGCTGTGATGCTCCCTGGCTGGGTGGCTTGTCCAGTGCTGCCTGGAGCCTTGCACTGAACCCACCCCCACTCAGGGTGGACCACCGTGCTGGCGAGCATCATGGGTGGTCGACCACAGTCCTCTGGATGCCCACTCAGATGGCTGGGTTCCCATTCTGGGCTGGTCTCATCATCACATCAGCCTTTACTGCAAGCCCAGGGCTGCTGCTGGGTTCAAATCTGATACAGGGCTTCCGTGTCCTTAAGGCAGAAGGCAGGTTCCAAAAAGGCTTAAGCCATTCTTTTCTTACCAATGGAAGGAACTGGTTAAATGAATTCAGTGGCTTTTCAACTTTATGTTTTTAAGCAGAATGCAAAACAAAACACAAACACCCAGATGATATCCCAGAACCCAAAAGATGAGAGGTGAAGGAGGCCTTCTCTGCCAGGGAAGGAGGAAGCAGGAGGCCACGTCCCTGCCCGCCCAGCCGCCTCCTGCCACAGTACCTACCCCTACCCCACTTCTGATGTGAACACTGTCTGCCTTTAAGGAACAGTCTGAAAAACAAGCATCTTAAAAAAAAGAATCTTTCAGAATTAACAATCAACTGCATTCTAAGTTACAGGATGAAGAGGCTGAGGACCACTGGAAAGGAGCCCCACATAGAGGGACCCAGGAGGCTCTGGGTCGTCTGAGGAGAGCGTGGTTCCCGCCCGTGAAGGGCACTTGGACGAGAAGCGCGGAGACACCCGCGGCGCTGACCTGGCGGCTAGAGTCCCGTGGGGGCCCTGAACCTTTCTGGGCCTTGGCCCCTCCGTGGTGGGTTGAGAGCACCCTGTCAGGTCCCCTTCAGGGGCTCTTGTGAGTGAAATACTTGTATGCTTTGCTAGGCACCTGCGAGCTCTCTTTGCTGGGCGTTTGTGGGGATGGCTGAGGACAGGGCAGGCTGGAGCTGGCCTGTGAGCCGGGAGGATGAAGTGTCGTGGGAAGCTGCCGGATGACGACAGCAGTAGGCACGTGGCATCCGGGGAGCCTCGTGGGCCTCAGTGACACACACCCAGAAAGCCGAGGGGACAGGGGATGGGTCACACTCCTGCTCTGGGAAGTTTCAGCTGCATCAGGGGCACCCTCCCCAATGAAGCACAACTCATAACGTCAACCTTCCTTCATTTTGCATCTATCTCTATATATTCCTTTAATATGGAATATAATAGTTTAATAGCTTTTATTCCAAGGCATAGAAAAGGGAGTTAAGAAAATATACAACTTTTTTTCAAGTGAGAATGTTAACAATGACCACTGAAAGCATAACCAGCATTCACGTCTGAAAGACTGACTTTGCCGAGTTTGGTAGGGGGGCAGATAAAACATTGAGGGAAGTGAACACCCATTACAAGCAAGGCCATCCAGTGTTTGGGGCTCAGGCCTCACAGCTCTGTCAGCTTACCGCTTACAGCTCTGTCGGCCTCACAGAGCCTTCCTGCTCTCAGGAGGGAACCCACATGTTCCCGTGTGTATCAGGTGCTTTGACATAAGGGATGTTCCAAATCCATGGTCGATCTGGGCGAAAAAAAATTACATGAGTATAATACTTATCTGAATAGGATTACAGAAAATCCACTCACCTGATAGGATGAAGTCACTCATGGGCTGGAGTCCACGTATCACGAGAGCCCTTTCTGAACTGAGCCCTTTTGGGTAGGAGCTTGCAGTAAAGGTTCGCGTTAAGACACGGGAGCATGGACCCCGGGGCAAATGCTGGCTTGCCACTAAGGCTAACAAGTCCCTTCACCTCTGCACCTCAGTTTCCTTATCTGCACCTAAGACGTGGAGCTGCCAGTAGGATTAAATGAGATACTGTTGTGTTTAGTTGCTAAGTTGTGTCCTACTCTTTGGCAACCCCGTGGACTGCAGCCCACCAGGCTCCTCTGTCCGTGGGATTTCCCAGGCAAGAGCACTGGAGCGGGCTGCCATTTTCTTCTCCGGGGATCTTCCCGACCAAGGAAATCAACCCACATTCCTTCATCGGCAGGCAGATTCTTTACCACTGAGCCACCGGGGAAGCCCATTAAATGAGATAAACGTATGAACTGTGCAAGATGCCGTGTCCCATCCACGCAGAGAGAACCTAACAAAGGAGGGCGGCTCTTATTGTCCTCGAGAAGCTGGAGAAACCAAGTGACCATGGGGACAGTCAAGGGCCACTTTTCTGCTCTCAGCTGGGCATGGTCACATAGAACCAAGCGGCCCAGAGTCATATCCCCGAAATGGTTTTGTTCTGTAACTTAAGGCTAGTGACCGATGGGCCACGAAGATCTCTGTATAATGACTGTAGACCCACGTCGAGGAAAGCAACAGGCCTTGGAACGGTGCTGATAGGACGGAAAGAAGACCCGGGTTCAAACCCTGCCTTCGCCTTCGTCTGCGGCCTGGGGAGGCTTGTGGACCTTGGTCTCCGGTTCCCTGTCTGTGAAGTGGAAGCTGATTACACTCGCAGCCCCCCAGGATTACTGTGAAGTACGAATGCGAGAATGACTGGGAAGCTCGTTCCCAGCATATTGTAGACGTTCAATAAATGTGAAGCTTTTATCCCAAAAGAACCAAAATAATATGGCGTGTGAGTCGCTCCGTCGTGTCCGACTCTCTGTGACCCCACGGACTGTAGCCCGTCAGGCGCCTCTGTCCACCCCCGTGGACTGTAGCCCGTCAGGCGCCTCCGTCCACCCCCACGGACTGCAGCCCGTCAGGCGCCTCTGTCCACCCCCGTGGACTGTAGCCCGTCAGGCGCCTCTGTCCACCCCTGTGGACTGCAGCCCGTCAGGCGCCTCCGTCCACCCCCACGGACTGTAGCCCGTCAGGCGCCTCCGTCCACCCCCATGGACTGTAGCCCGTCAGGCGCCTCTGTCCACCCCCGTGGACTGCAGCCCGTCAGGCGCCTCCGTCCACCCCCATGGACTGCAGCCCGTCAGGCGCCTCCGTTCACCCCCACGGACTGTAGCCCGTCAGGTGCCTCCGTCCACCCCCACGGACTGTAGCCCGTCAGGCGCCTCTGTCCACCCCCATGGACTGTAGCCCGTCAGGCGCCTCTGTCCACCCCTGTGGACTGTAGCCCGTCAGGCGCCTCTGTCCACCCCCGTGGACTGTAGCCCGTCAGGCGCCTCTGTCCACCCCCGTGGACTGTAGCCCGTCAGGCGCCTCTGTCCACCCCCGTGGACTGTAGCCCGTCAGGCGCCTCTGTCCACCCCCGTGGACTGTAGCCCGTCAGACGCCTCTGTCCACCCCCGTGGACTGTAGCCCGTCAGGCGCCTCCGTCCACCCCCGTGGACTGTAGCCCGTCAGGTGCCTCTGTCCACCCCCATGGACTGTAGCCCGTCAGGCGCCTCTGTCCACGGAATCTCCAGGCAAGAATACTGGAGTGAGCTGCCTTGGGTGGGGTGCAAATACACTGCAAGGACTAAATATAACAACCCCCCCCCACTAGAGTTCTGAGAAACACGAGTGACGGAACAAGCCTCAAGGGCGGAGCGCTCCCTCGGCAGGTCAGCTGAGACGGACCAGCCAGCCGCCCCTGGGGGAGGCGCTGGCTCTTCCTGAGCAGAGGCAGATGGCAGCTGGGAGGCTGGCCCGGCTAACAATGGCATCTGCCGCTCACACCGCCCAGCCTTGCTGTTTGTGTTGAATAATCACAGAGGGAACTTGCAAACAGTGGCTCCCAGCAGCAGGAGCAGGAAAGAACGCCCAGGGTGGCAGCACGTGAACAGAACCCTGTTCTCTAGCCTTTGGCCTCCAGACGGTTTGAAAGCAGGAAACCACACTCTTAATTTCCTTAAGAGGCAGGGGGCTAGCAGGGCTGGAGGCCTGACTCTCGGCTGCTCTCTGGCCGCACTCCTGCCCTAGAGACACCATCTTCTGTGTCTGCACGTCCCTGTACTTTCTCCTCTTTCCCTGCAAACTGCTCTGTGGGGTGACAGCAGCTGTGCTTCAGCCCCCAGGCAGGAGACACTCTGACCCTTGCTGTATGAATAGCTATTCAAGAGATTCTCACCAGTGCAGGATCTGTGATACACAGACATTTCCTAGTAACTTAAAAGACCACCACTGCATTTACAGCGCACCCTCGAACAACCTGGGTCTGAAATGTGCGGGTCCACTTATGTGCTGATTTTTTTTTCAATACATACTACACGATCAGGGGTTGGTTGAATCTGGGGATGTGGAGTCGGGGACAGAGGGCTTGTCATGGGACTGGAGCATCTGAGGATTTTGTATCCGGGGGGACCTGGAGCCACCCCTTGTGTACACCAACGGTGACTGTATCCCTTTCCTTCAAGATAAACCAGTAATGTCCAAGTGAGGGCCTGGAAACCACTGCCTGGCAAACCCCATGCTCTGTTTCATAAATAAACAAATGTCTATATTTCTTGGGCGGATCCTTTCCCATGCCAGCTCGAAGGCCCTCCACAACCTTGGGGGAAGGCCACATACACAAAAATGCCGACAGGGAGGTGGTGGGGGGTTGTGATTCTGCTGGGTTTTTACCCATCACTACTAGAAGTCTGCATTACCACTCACTGGCTTAGATGAAGGCCTGTTTTAGGCAAACCTCCTCACCTGTCCCATGAGAGAACATACCTCATGATACAGTCATGTGTGTATATAAAATACTTGTTAGTGCTGGTTAGGTGCCTGTACTCTGCTAGATAGGCTTCCCAGTTGGCTGAGTGGTAAACAATCTGCCTACAAATAAAGGAGATGTGGGTTCAATCCCTGGGTCAGGAAGATCCCCTTGGAGAAGGGAACGGCAACCCACTCCAGGATTGTTGCCTGGGAAATCCCCTGGACAGAGGAGCCTGGTGGGCTACAGTCCATGGGGTCGCAAGAGAGTCTGACACGACTGAGTGATTAAACACCATGACCCTGCTAGACAAAGCCGAGGGCCTCTCCAGGTTACAGTCCAGAGGGAAGGCAGACCCGGGCGCGCCCTGCCACTGGGATGCTGACCCTCACTGTGTCTGCACCGCGGTTCCCTGTCTGGGCTGACTGGGAACTGCTGGCATGTTTTTCTGGGACCCACCGCTGGAGAGCTTGTTTCAGAAGGTCTGGGCCGGGCCTAGCAACGTGCCCCTTTGTCAAGACAGTGCCCAAGGCCCAAAGCTAAGCACACGCTTAGTCCAGGAGGCTAAGCCTAAGACCATCATCACACTGGGTCTTCCCCCCCACCAATATGTTTATTCAGAACTGGGAGGTTGGGGGGCAGGAAGGAGGGAACGGAACGGAAAAACAAGAGAAAGGAGAAACGACGAAAGCGCAGCCTGAAGCCAGCCGGGGAAGGAGGGCATCAGGTCACGTCCTGGGTCAGGCTCTGTCAGCTCATCGGGGAGGGGGAGAGAGCGACCTTCCGCTCCCTGTTATAACTGCACCAGACATTTTAAGTACCCGAAACAGGGGCTAACGGTAACTGGGTGCTAATTCTGAGCTGGACACTGGCTAGATGCTTTCCAGACCCTCTCTCGGTCACTCTTCAGCAGTGAGCTGCATGCCCTTGTTTTCTCATTTTGCAAATGGAGACACTGAGGCCTAGAGAAGGCAAACCACCACCCAAGGTCACGTGATAAGCTGTCAGGCTGGCGCATAAACACCCAGATCTAAAGCGGTGTTTTCCCTCTGAGCTGGAGGTGGGGAGGAGTCGTCACAGATTCCTTGAAATTTTGTTAGAACCTCTTGCTAGTGAAAAACAAATACGGTGAATTTACAACACACTTAAAGGGCTCAGAAAAATACACACGGCTCGGAAGGAAGGGGACAGGAATGGCTTTGGAAGCTGTCCCTGTGATCAGAGGGAGGTGAAGCCAGCTGTGTGAGGCAGGAGGGGCTTTGTCAGACGGGCCCAGATAACCTCAGAAGGAGCCATCAGAAGGGCAGGCTGGGCTCCCCACGAAAGCCAAAAGAGTGAGTGAGGGTGGGAGGCGGCTAGACCCCAACCAGTCTCTATCAGGGAAGGAAGGGACCCACCAGGCAAGGCGGACCCCATTAGGGAACCAGAGGTTTTGCAGTATTAATGGGTTGACGTCATTAACACTTTCCAATCAAAACTCAAACTTGCCCTGTTCACATTTAGCATTTGCTTAAAACCATGGACTATAATTTGGCTACCCCAGTAGATGTCTACCCTCCAGGGGAAAATACAATAGCCGTGGCGACATAGGATCTTACCCATCCTGACTGTACATTCTCCCCTGCGTGAGCCTGGTGACACATGAACTCGCCTCAAAGCCAGACTTTCCGGGGCTGAGAGAAGCGGCTCTGGGGCTGGAGGGGCCGCGTCAGAGCAGGTGCAGAGGTGGGGCCGCCCACCCCGGGCAACCTCCAGAACACTAGGAACCCGCACCAAAATGCCACTGACTTCCTCTTGCAAAGTCCTCGCCCAGCGCAGCAGTTTTCAGAGGGTGACTTGGGGACCTACCTTTCAAGGGGGTGGGGGCACACCTGCGAAGTCAAAATGATGGTCACCCTACATTAAATCATCACTGGCCGCTGCTGCCTGGGTGTAGAGGCTGCCTGACATGGGTAACAGTGCACGGAGCAGCGGTGAGAACCCAGCCATTAACGCAGACGGGAAAGGAGTCTGCAAAACGGGAAACAAGGCCATCTTCCAAACTAACCTGAACTGGCGAACAGTCATGTTACATATTTTTAAATATAACAACGGGCTTATTATCATTTTAAAATAAGTCAATAAGTACTTTAAAATTTATTGGCTTTAATTTCTGATATGACAAATATCAACAGCCACAGAAACCCGTGTGAAGGAGAGCTGTCTGTGGTCCTTGAGTAGCCAGGGCACAGGGGCTCTGAGACCCAGTGGCTTGAGAGCCGCGTCTCTGGGGCCGCGGACGGGGCAGCGAACCTGTGCTCCCAGAGCAGCCCACCAGCCAGGCTCCCACCGAGAGCCCACCCACGGCTCTCCCTGAGCGCTGTCGTCTCTGCGCTGACACTAACACCTGAGCTTCTCTGCCCCCTGGGTCTCACCTCTGTCTCCGTACAGCTCTGGAGGCAGGTCATACGGCACAGGGAAGGAGGCGGTGGGCTCCTGGCTGCTCCCGGAGAAGAATTTCTGTTTCACTTTGAAATTGTCCAGGCCCTGCAGACACACAGAATCTATAATTGCATCTCATTTTCTGGAAGAAGGTCCCAAGATGCAATTATATTTTTATGATGCTCACAACAAAATTCAGAGCTATTTTTTGACTGTTTCAGAGCCTTCTCTGATATTGGTTAGGTCAAATATATTTATGACACTCCGCAAATTACTCTTTCCTAAAAATGAGATGTCCAAGTTTCAGAAAATAAATTATAGCAAAGCTTGCAAAAGTTTAATAAAGTATATAAAGATACATGAGAGAAAAAAATTTTGGCTGTTAGAGCCCATTTCTACCAATCTCTGTCTACAGCAACAGGGAGTATGTAGACGATACTATAAAATATTTCTTTATATAAAATACTTCAATATTGCTGTAGTAATGGGCTGCTCACTCTGGTGAGGTATAAAAGTTGCTTTCACATATAATGAAAGTGTTCAAAATAATGGGATAGGAATGCAACAGTGAGAACTCAACAGAACCCACCCAAATGAAGGTTGACTCTAAGAACTCCAGAAGAGGCTAGTATTAACTTCGGATTCTGATTGGGATGCAAGGCCAGGGGCCACACCCGGGCTGGTGTTCACACTGCTCCTGCCTCCTCACACGGGGCCTGCCCGCCATATGGGGGCCTCGGAGGTCAGCTGGGCTCTCCCCACCCCCCGACCATCTCCGGGCCCCTCCCAGATGACCCCAGCACACTGTTTCTGCCTCATTCCTCTGGCCACCCGTTCACACTTATAGTGCTCCTTGTCATCCTAGACGCCCACAGACCAAATGGGGCGCTGTCTCCGGAACCCATACAGAGTGGTGCTAGGCCTGCAGTTGCTATCCTGGTGGGCACACAGCTTAGACCTGGGTAGAAGAGGCTGCTCCTCCCTGGGCACAGGGGAGGGCATGGTAGGCAGCAGTGCTGTGTGGACCCGGCCTTCGGGCCACCCGAGCTGAGTCTGTGCGGTGTTAAAGGCGGCGTGAGTGGCCCAGGCTGCATGTGTTCGCCCCACTCACGGCTCCTTGAGCGTCTCTTCTGGGTCAGCCTGTTCTCAGTGTACAGCAGTCCCCATCACTGTCACAACCCCCGTTCTCACGGGATGTACAGTCTAGTGGGGAGACATTACACAAACACATTTATAGAAGTAAATAATTACAGTTTGTGATAGGTGCTATGAATAACCACTGAGGAGTCCTAGGAAATAGCAGGCCTGCTTTAGATTTGTCGGGGAGGCGTGCTCAGCAGAAGCCTCTCTAGGAAGGCGACATTTTTAAACTTTGAAAGGGGAACTCTGTTTGGTCAGGTGAGACTGGGTCCAGGAGGAGGGCACAGAATCCCCAATGGTCCAGAGGCGGCAAAGAACTTGTGTGTGAGAGGAACTAAAAAATACGGTCACAGTGGGGTACTGGGCCACTTATTCACTAGGCCTCAGTTTCCTCATTTGTAAAATGGGAACAATACCCTTCCAGATGTGTGCTCAGTCATGTCTGACTCTGCCACATTCCTCGGTTCATGGGATTTTCCAGGCAAGACTACTGGAGTGTGTTTCCATGCCCTCCTGCAGGGGATCTTCCCCACCCAGGGACTGAAACTGCATTTCCTGCATTGGCAGGCAGATTCTTTACCACTTGCAACTCCTGGGACGCCCCAATCTTCTGGATGTTATTGCATTAATGCATCTTACTTCAACACCCAGCGCAAGCCTTGATGCATAGTTGATGGTCAAGAACTGCTGAGCTGCAAAAATGGGGTTAAAGGACCTTCCCCGCTTACTTTATAGGCACAGGGAAGCGCTGCGGGCAGGAGGGGACGTGCAGGGAGGGAGGGGTGACGGCCTGCCCCAGACGCTGGTGAGGAAAGCTGAGAGGCAACACGTGAGGCACAGGCAGGCTCCGCGCAGGAAAGGAAGAAACGACTCGTAATGGTGGTCGGTTAAGAAAATGTTTTTGCTGGACCTTGAAAAGTTGATATAATTAAGATAAACGGAGAGCTGGCAGGGAACCACACCGGGGAGGCCAGCCTGACTGAAGGCCCTGCAAGGGGATGGTGAGGGAGGCGAGGTGAGGCAGGCTGGAGAAGGCTTTGAATGGGGAGCAGTGTGGACACCTGCGGCTTCTCCCTGTTGAATCTGCCTGTCTCCTCGCCAGAGTGATGGGCACGTGGCCTGAGTCAGGGATGCGGGGAAGAGACCACCTTTCTCTGGGGAGCTCATCTCGCTACAGGAACCACTGACCGAAACTGCCCACCCTGGTTGGGCACGAGAGTCAGCCCTTGCATAAGTTATCTTATTACAAGGGGTCTGGGCAGGGAATGCGGAACTAACAAGCTACCCGGACTGGAAGAATTTGGGAAAGGTCAAAAGGAGCGAGGAGATTTCAGTCCAAATGTCTACCAACCTCCCAGAATCCTCTGCGCTGGAATCCATCTTGGCTGAGTAACGATTGTGCCGCCAGGAAGGACCCTGAGTCAGAGTGACTGGCCAGAGACAACCTGGAAACTAACGCAGTCACCATAAAGGCCAAGACGGTGAGCCAGGTGGCAGAGCGGTCCTTGTAGGGTCCCTCACCCTCCTGCTCTGCACCCGGGCACCCCTTCCCAATAAGGTCTCTTGCTTGGTCAGCACAGGTGTCTCCTCGGACAATTCATTTCTGAGTGTTAGACAAGAGCCCACCCTCGGGGCTATGGAAGCCAACAACTTGCAACAGTCTGGCAAGGGATGAGTCCTGAGCTGCCGGGGGTGGGGACCGGGCTTCCTGTCTGTCCTTCAAACAGAACATTAGAACCAGCCTTAGGAGAAACGAACCCCAATGACACCGCCCAGACCTCTGGATTCAGCCCCGCCTGAAGCAAGTTTCAGCTGGTTATCCTTCACTTACAACACGGGGTGTCGCAGGACCGTGGTGAGAGAGTGGCCTTTACTGTGATGTACAGTGAGGAGTTGCAGAAGGTTTTCTGAGCAAGTGAGTTCCACTGTAAAGGCGGACACGGCAGCCCACTCTAGTATCTCTGCCTGGGAAATCCCACAGAGAAGCCTGGCAGGCTATAGTCCATGGGGTCGCAAAGAGTTGTGCACCACTTAGTGACTAACCCACCACCAAAGGCAGAGTGCCACAGGCTGGAGAATGGATGGTACTGGGCGTTGCCAGAACCAGAAAACCTCGAGCTGTTGCAACAGGAACGTGAGGTGGATTAGAGCCGGTAACGGTGATGCAGGCGCGATTATCATCACAACAAAAGATGACATACAGTGAGATGAATTTGGATGAGAAACAGAAATAAACAGATCTGAAATAGGCTGAAGGACACAGAGCAAGAACCAGGCCACGTGGGGGCGGGGCAGAGGAGGAAGGGGGCAGGGAGGCCGAGGACTCGGGACGAGGCCCATGAAACTCCAATACTTTGGCCACCTGATGCGAAGAGCTGACTCATTGGAGAAGACCCTGGTGCTGGGAAAGATTGAAGGCAGGAGGAGAAGGGGATGACAGAGGATGAGATGGTTGGATGGCATCACCGACTCAATGGACATGGGTTTGAGTAAACTCCGGGAGTTGGTGGTGGACAGGGAGGCCTGGTATGCTGCAGTCCATGGGGTTGCAAAGAGTCAGACATGACTGAGCAACTGAACTGAACTGATGGTGAGGTTATTTAGAACCATGACTGGCAAGTGGATGTAAATTCATATAAGCATACCAGGATGTTCTCTGTGATACAATCACTCCTATTGCACAGAGGAGGAAACAGATTTGGAGGTTAGGTACCCACGGCCACAGAGCTGTGATAAGAAGAAGGCCAGTCACTGAACACGGCCCTTCTGACTCCTGGTCCTATGCTCCTTTCACAAAGCGAACAAACTGTCTCACGTTTACCCAGTGGGAGCCAAGACAAAGGAAGAACTTCTTGAAAATTTAAGAGGCAATATGAAGGCAGGCCAAGACAGGATGGAACTTCCCTGGTGGTTCCAGGGTAAAAAATCTGTCTGCCAATGCAGGAGACGTGGGTTCGATTCCTGGTCCGGGAAGATCCCCTGGGGAAGGAAATGGCAATGCACTCCAGTATTCTCGCCTGGGAAATCTCATGGACAGAGGACCCTGGAGGGGCTACAGTCTATGGGGTCACAAAGAGTCAGATACAACTTAGCAGTTGAATAACAAGACAGGATGAGCCAAGTTCTGGAAACCCTGGCCCTTGACATCTTAAAAAAAAAAAAAAAAGAGGCCCGAGGTTGTGAAGTGATGCCAGTTTAATGATTATCAAAAACTTTATGGAGTTTGAGGCAAAAAATGACTTCCCTCTTCTTTAGCTCCTGGCTTACTTGCGTTCCTTCTCAGATGCGCATGGTGAGGGATGGAGTCTGTCTGGCTTGGACCGAGGTCTCAAGCCCCTGGTGCCATTCTGTGGTGGCTGATTCACACACCAGAAGCTTTGAGCCGCCCTTGTCTGACAGGAAGCAATGTGCTTTTTTCCTAGACTGCCATCTCTGATCCAAATTCTAGGGTATCATACATGTATATTTTAAAAAGTACCACTTTCCCCTTCAATCTGGATGTCAAATAATTCGAGGCTGTCTTCTAATCATCATCATTTATATATCACAGTGGTACCACTTGGCGTTTTACAGAACAGAGGAAGGTACCCTCCCAGGCACGGGTCACTCTGAAGACAGCTATGACAATATAGCAATGGCACCCCACTCCAGTACTCTTGCCTGCAGAATCCCATGGACGGAGGAGCCTGGTGGGCTGCAGTCCATGGGGTCGCTAAGAGTGGGACGCGACTAAGCGACTTCACTTTCACTTTTCACTTTCATGCATTGGAGAAGGAAATGGCAACCCATTCCAGTGTTCTTGCCTGGAGAATCCCAGGGGCGGGGAAGCCTGGTGGGCTGCCGTCTATGGGGTCGCACAGAGTCGGACACGACTGAAGCGACTTAGCAGCAGCAGCAGCAGCATGACAATATAGTGATCAAACACCAGGTGAGAGGGTGGACATGAACCATGCTGAGAAATTACTGGCTTTTCCCTCCATCAGTTCTGGGAGGGAAAGAGCTGGTTCTCACTGTGACAGATTAGGCTTAGCAGCTTAGCTCAATCACAGAGAACAAGAAGCAGGCTCACATTTCAGTTTGAGACGTAACGTATGTTTTTAGCTGCATCTAACCGAGTGGCATCCTCAAGCAGGAAAACCTTAGGCAATGTATCCAATTCTCCTGCGTGAGCACTAGTGGCAGATGAATCTCCTAGGAGTGAGCACCTTTCATCAAAGAGGCACTGACCGACAAGGAGGTGAGTTACAGGAAGGTGGCTCTCTTGCTTTTCCTGAAGTATGTGACCTTCCGTGCCTCCAGCTGGGGGCTTTGGAAAAGCTTTGTGGAGGAGTGTACTCCTCGCAGGGCCGAGAGGGACGGGCTCTTGAGAAGCGAGGGGCGGACTATGCGAGTGTGGAGGACGTTCTGGAAGAAAGTTAACACTGTGCCGTCATGGGTGTGACATCAAGATTTCGGTTCACCTGAAGCTCAGCCTCTGCCTTCGCCTTCTGCTGAATGGCTTGGGCTAACGTGCTACTTTACGTTAACTGTGACCTGGGCCCAGCACTTGCTCAGTACCTGGCGCTGCTGTAGACACTTTACACATAACCACTCCTCATTCTCAAATGATCATTCAATGCTGGCCTCCTGACTCATGGAGAAGAAGGAAGCCCAGAGGAGTAACAAGGAACAGGCCAAGTCTCACGGCCCATAAGTGCGGCTGCAACCACCTCCCTCCTGTCATTCTGGTTCCTACAGATCTGAAGTCCCTAAACCTTCAGACTCTGTGCTCTGCGAGAGTTCCCTTTCTTCGTCCTTGGAATTTCTCCAATTCTACGTTCTGCCTCTTTTTGAGTTACTTCTAACTGAGCAAAAAGCAGGCTCGGAGGGTCACACAGCTAGGAAACGGCCATCGCTGCCACAGCCCACCTCCCTGGATGCAAACAAGCACTTGTGTGTGGTGGGGCCTGGGGGTGGGTGCAGAAAGCAGGGGAGAGGCGGCAGGAGCACGCTGTTCCCACACTGTGTGCTGTCACTAAGGGCACTGGACGCCATCTTCTGGACCACGGAAGGCTTCAAGGCAGAGAACACAGACCCTGACGGGGGGGCAGAAACCACTTCAGGAGGCAGCAGGAGCCGAGGAGGGGTGGATGGCATGAGTCCCGGGCAGCAGAGACCAGGACCAGCAGGGGCAGCGGAGGCTGTGCCCGGCAGACGGGACAGGACGTGGTGACTGGACGTGGACTGGTGAGCGGCGGGGTGTGGGGTGGGGCAGGGCGAGGCGAGGCCAGGACATGGTCCTGTCAGTTGAGCAGAACACGAGAGGTTACAAAGAAACATCACCTGAAACCGTGGTGCTCAGCCGTGGCCTCCTGGGGAACTCTGAGAGCCCCTGAGCCATGCTCTGGGCCCAGGGCAGGTTGGCAGAGGTGGTGTAGGGAGAGTGAGGGGAGGGTTAAGGGTGCTTGGAAATTTCATTAGTTCTTCCGGCCAGAGCCATGTTTGGCAACAGAAATAAAAAATGTTTAACCAGAACGGAGAAAAGAGAAAGTAAAGAGGAGAAGACTGAGCGTTGGTGGGCATCTGTTTGCAGCACTTTTGCTTCTGATCACAGGAAAGAGAACCTGCCGGCTCAGGAGCAAGTCAGCCTGGGGCTGGGCCGACTCTCAGCCCTGGGACAAGGGCAGGGATGCTCAGGACATTGGGCCGCGGTTCTGAGACGGTTTGTGCGTTATTCCCAGAGGTGGGAGGGATTCTAGACAAAGCGGTGGGCAGCCTAGTCAGTGCCTATGTTGCTGCTCAGTAAACACCAAAATGCACCAGGTTCACAGAGGGAAAACTTGTATCTCCCTGAAATACTCGCAGACGCCTGAGGGCCTAGAACACAGCTGCTGGTCTCTGAAATCACGAGGTGATCTTTCCTATATTGAGATTTTTCTGAACCTAGATAAATCAGTCTAACCTAAAAGTTAAATATGCCTCAATTAAAGGTGTGGAGTCCTGCCTCAAGGCCACGGAGGCAAGGCCTTACACCACGGCCACAAAAGCAGAGACCAGGATCAAGGTCGCCCCTGAAGCCAACTGGGCTCCTTTGTAACCATGGCCAAAACCTCCTCTGATTATCACCAGCAGGTCTCCTGACCCTACATTAGGTGGAAATGCTCACCCCGGTAGTCACTGTATAAGGCCCCAACCAATCACCTAATGACGATCTGCCAGCAGGAATTTTCTTTGTCTTAAGGCATAAGAGTTGGCTACTAACCCACAAAAATGCCAACTCTCCCTGGCCTGTCAGGAGGTGGTAGCCCCCTGCACTTGCAGTGCCTGCTTTATCTCTGCTCTTCGTTCTTAATAAACTCGTCCCTTCTAAAATGACCTGTATCTGGAAATCCTCTCCCAGCCTGCATTCAGACTGCCATGACAAAAAGGGACACCTCAAAAAACATGATAAAAGTGGAAGGCTGAAGTCAGACCGTAAAGGAATAAAGTCCTCACTGAACAAACATTTGTTAAGCACCTCCTGTGAGCAACAACAGCCAAGGGAAGCACGGTCAAATGTATCTTGACATTAATCCCCAAAGGTCCTGAAAGTGTTCCCGATCAAAGAGAAAGCTGCTGACTCCACGCTCTATGGCAAGTTAGGTTAACCTCAAAATGATGTGTTTACTGATTCACGCATTTAAAAGCAGCAGAAGGGACTTCCCTGTGATCCAGCTGTTAAAGACTCCGCACTCCCAGTACAGGGAGCCCTGGTTTGATCCCTGGTCAGGGAACGAAATCCCACATGCCGCAGCTAAAGATCCTGCATACTGCAGCTAAGGCCTGGTGCAGCCAGAAAAAAAAAAAAAAGAAGAAAAAAATGGGAACCAATCGGTATTTGGTTACTGGGAACTTATCGGCTTTCAGATCCATCCCAGAACTTTCCAATGGCATCATTACTATGAATGGGAAGCGCTGGCTCTCCACCCACTGTGGTCTGCAGGCCTCACAGTGTCCACTCACACAGCTCCGGAGTGACCGGCCCCTGAGACGGCCACGGGGAAGGAGAGCCGCTGGCTTCCTGAGGGTGACACCTCTGCTGCACTTGAGGCTGTGCCAGTGCTGAGCACAAATCCTGACCATGTGCAATGCTGGCCTCAAGTCCACGTTCAGGAACGCAGACATCGGGATGGCCCACCGGCGAAGGACAGAAGTGGCAATTCTGGCTGCTGCTAACTCAGAAAAGTGGGTGTTTCGCACATGGAATTCTGCCCGAGGGCCACAAAGGAGGGCTGATGTCCAGAAACCGGGTCTGGATGGTGTCCAGTCAGAAGATCGACTAGAGAACTGGGTGTTAAATAAGTCTTTGGCAAACGTGTAGGTAAACATGTTAAAAGGCTTATCTTGACAGCACTGAAGGGAGAAACCCGAAGACAGACATCACACGGGGCCTCAGGCTGTACCGCTAGCAGCAGCCGTTCAAGACAACGGGCAGCACAGAAAGCTTAAGCCTCTGAATGAATATACAGGGACTGTTGTTTGTAAGTAACGCAAGAGACCCCACGACAGTGAGCAAGCGTCTGTGTGCACACGTGTCAGTGTCAACAGACAGCTACAGGTGAGATATCCCACGCTGCAAACCGTTCCTGACAAGGTCCATGAGCATCTACTGTGACCAACCTCGACAGCCTATTAAAAAGCAGAGACATCACTTTGCTGACAAAGGTCCATCTAATCGAAGCTTTGTTTATCCAGTGGTCATGTATGGATTTGAGAGCTGGACCATAAGGAAGGCTGAGCGCCGAAAAACTAATGTTTTTGAACTGTGGTGCTGGAGAAGACTCTTGGGAGTCCCTTGGACTGCAAGGAGATCCAACCAGTCCATCCTAAAGGAAATTAACCCTGAATATTCACTGTAAGGACTGATGCTGAAGCTGAAGCTCCAATACTTTGGCCACCTGGTGAGAAGAGCCGACTTATTGGAAAAGACCCTGATGCTGGGAAAGACTGAAGGTAGGAGGAGAAGGAGACGACAGAGGATGAGATGGTTGGATGGCATCACTTACGTGAAGGATATGAATTTGAGCAAGCTCCGGGAGATAGTGAAGGATGGGGAAGCCTGGTGTGCTGCAGTCCAAGGGGTCGCAAAGAGTCGAACACGACTGAGCAACTGAACACCACCACCACCACCCAATACCCCTTTGATTAAAGCCCTATCACCCATATAGTCACTGCTCTGCATATCTGTCCTCCTCACACAAAGGGGCGAGGGTGCTCCAGGAACCTCAAGGGAGCACCACCGATGAACAGACTTCAGTGAGAGTCTCCCGTGTGCCAGGCCCTCCCCTGAGAGCAGCTCCCAGCCCAGCTGAGGAGACGCCTGAGTCAACAGTGGCAATACAGGGCACAGGACAAGCCCCCGTCTTCGAAGGCTGTGGGGCGCAGAGGAGCAGCACCTGGAGTGGAGACGAGAGAGATGGGGGTGCAGGGTGGCGGGAGGCGGGGAGCCTCAGGGGTCGTCTGTAATATGGATTAAGGCTCCCGAGAAGGGTGGTGTGGGATACTGGGGAACTGGTAAACATCGCCCCAGGCGTCTCTGGGGTGTCTCCACGAGACTCCTGTTTGAATCAGTGGACTAAGTGAAGATGACCCCCACAGTGTGTGTGGCCACCACCCTGTCAGTGGGGAGCCCGGGGTGTTGAGAAAGAGGCCAAGGAAGGGCTGCCTGGCTGGGACAGCGGCACAGGCTTCCCGAGAATGAAGACCCCACTGCGTCTGCCTCCTTGTGCTCCCCGGGGGGACCAAGGAGGCGGCGGGAGGTGCTAGCGGAGCTGACCGTGCGAGAGGTCACCCCAGGCACCAAGTCCAGGAACGAGCCGGGCACACTCTGAGTGGGGAGGGCCTCTCCTTCACAAGCTACGTCTCGCTCTGGGCTCCTGCAGCCTCCGCAAGATGACTAATGACCTGGCGCAGATCCCCGGGTGGCCCTCAGGGTCAAATCCACGCATGCTGACTCTGTGAGGGCCACACCGAGGCCTGCCCCTTTCTTGGAAGCTCCGCAGAATAGTACGTGACGCAGAGGAGACAGAGCAGCTGAAGGACAACGTCTCCTGTGTTGCAAAAACCCTTTATCTGCTTCTTGCAGATAAAACACATCAACTCGCTCATGGGTGAAACTGGCAGTCAGCTCCTACCTCTTGGGTGGCTTCCTAGCTCACACCAAACCCCCTTCTCTGCAGGCAGGCCCCTCTTGGGGGCCGGGGCTGGGAAGGAGAGAGGCGTGGAGGGCAGACCCAAGCCTGCGCAGTGACTAGAAATGCAGAATGGCCTGCGGCGGGGCTGAGAAGCTCCACGACGGGGCTGCAGCTAGGGCGGCAGCCCAGAGCCCGCCGCCTGCCGCCAGCCCCAGGATGGCCGGCCCGGCCCCCCATAGCTCCACTGTGCTCCCGCCCTGAGTTCCCACCCCACTCCCCCTCGGTGAGCCTAAGGCAGCTCAAGTCAGGTTCTATAAAACGCACCTAAAGACCCTGGATACCACGAGACCTCTGGGCTCTGCTCACTCGGGCCCAGCGCCCTCCTCACGTGTCTCACGGCCGGCTCGCACCGGGGCATCTCTCAAGCCTCCTCACGCGTCTCACGGGGCGTCTCTCAAGCCTCCTCACGCGTCTCACGGCCGGCTCGCACCCGGGGCGTCTCTCAGCCCTCCTCATGCGTCTCACAGCCGGCTGAAACCTGGGGCGTCTCTCACACAAGGCGTCTGCTTCACTTCTATGACCTCCTTGCTCAACTCGACAGTCAGGAGCTTGGGGGGCATGGTCAGATACCCGTGTGCTGTCCACATGCCTCATCTTAGCACTCTGCCCAGTCACTGGGGATTCGCTGAAGGACATGGCGATCTGCCCAGATGGGAAGAAGCCTGACGACGAGATGGAGGCGGTGTGTGGGTTCCTGAGTGTGTGCAGGAGGCCTGCCGTGAAGCGTGGGATCTGCACGTTGAAACATGACAAGGAACTGCTCACTCGAGAACCCGCCACCTCAGTGAGTCCATCCTACGGTCCCCCTGCTGGAGGCCTCGATCTTGACCCTGCTGGCACAGCATAGCATGGGGGGAGTCCATTTGATCATCTTCTTGCCTGATGGTCTTTATAAATAACCGACCGTCTATTTCACCTAGAATGCTCTACAGGGGTGTGTTAGTTGCTCAGTCACGTCTGACTCTTTGCAACCCCATGGACTGTAGCCCACCAGGCTCCTCTGTCCATGGGATTCTCCAGGCAACAAGACTGGAGTGGGTAGCCATGCCCTTCTCCAGGGCACCTTCCTGACCCAGGGTTCAAGCCCAGGTCTCCCACATTGCAGGCGGATTCCTTACCATCTGAGCGAAGAGTCTAGTCTAGCGTCATTCTGGGGATTCTAAACGATTATAGCCGTTCTTTCTCCAATGTACACACAGAAGCAACATTGGAGGTAAAATCAGTCACTTAGAGGGGATGAGAGCTCCTGTAAGTGCAGCATACCTCTTTCCTGTTTTCATTTTCGTGGTGAGGGATCATGTCGGAACACTTAGAAAGGACTGGAAGTTTGCAGATGCTGGCAACAAAAGCCAATGAGTGACACAGAATTCATTCCACGACTTAAGCTATTACTGGAAGATAATTCTAGCCTGAGTTCAAAGCTATAGCCACTGTGATCACAGCACATGACTATTAGTTCCCTGGTGCTGAGGACTTACTACCTCCCGGTGACACAGCTGAGCGATCACAGGAGGGTCGGGGGACGGAGCACTGGGGGCTGCTGGATCCACTAAGTGGGGGGAGCCTGGGGAAGGCACCTCCTGGTCTGCAGACCCATCTGTGATGGGGCTGCCCCAGGACAGTCTGTGAGAAACCCCCGAGACCAAGAAAAGGCACTCTCAGCCCGCCTCGAGACGACGCCCTCACATCGCGGGGCCTGGAGGGGAGGCTCAGGACCAGCTCACAGCACTCCCCTGGCTGAGTCTCCTGGTCCAGGCCGAGTGCTGAGGGCCAGCATCACGGGTGCGCTTAGCACCAACTCAACCACAGCGAGTGGCAGTAAAAGACAAAGGACACTGGGAGAGACACGGCTTCCCCCTGTGGGGCCCTCTTGGGGGCTTCCCCGTGAGTGTGACAGCAGGTCCTTGGGGACCCCTGGACCCTGTCTCCAGCAGATGCTGTGAGCCCCCCTGTCTGCAGGCTTGTGCTCAGGCCAGTTCCTTCACAGCCTGCCTTTCCCGTTCCTCTCCGCTGACTGAGAAGCCTCAGGATCCTTCGTTGCCCCCTCCTCCTGAAGGGAGTCTCCAGTCACCCCACCCCAGAACAAGTCTCACACTTGGCTGACTCCTCCCTTTGGTGACGCGTCACTTACTACCATGTAGTAACTTTCATGTTCTGGTTCACAATCTTTATTTAAAGACTGTTATTAACTTTACCCAAAGCAGGATCTTCCATCACTAACTGGATATACTCCTTGAGAGCAGTGATCACATGGCACCCAGAAGAGTGATCGGGGAAATAAATTCACAGCTGTTTGACCTCCTGACCTTGGGCAGGTCATGGAGACTAAAGAAGAGAACCTGCGTGCGTGCATGCTAAGTTGCTTCAGTCATGTCCCACTGTTTGTGACCCATGGACTGTGGCCCACCAGGCTCCTCTGTCCATAGGATTCTCCAGGCAAGAATACTGGAGTGGGTTGCCATGCCCTCCTCCAGGGATCTTCCCGACCCAGGCATCGAACCGGCATCTCTCATGTCTCCTGCGTTGGCAGGCGGGTTCTTCACCACTAGCGCCACCTGGGAAGCCCAAAGAAGGGAGCACACCACGCCCCCCCTTGCTCACGGCCGGTCAGGCAGCCGCGTGGACTTACAAACGCTGACGGCAGGAAGAGGACGCCGAGCTCGTAGGAGCGGATCATCAGCTGGGCGCCGTTCTTCTCCAGCGCGCCCCAGGCGGCCTTGGACAGGTTGGCGCTGCAGGGACAGGAACAGAGGGGGACTCGGTGAGGCGTCTCAGCGTGGGTCAAACCCCCCCAGCGGCGAGAGCAACGGTCAGCGCCCAGAGCCGCAATCACATCCATTCAGCTTCCGGCAGAGCCCTGCGTTTGGGGAAAAGTGAAAATGAAGTGAAAGGGAAGTCACTCAGTCGTCTCCAACTCTTTGTGACCCCGTGGACTGTAGCCTACCAAGCTCCTCCGTCCATGGGATTTTCCAGGAATGTAAATCCTGCTGTGTTATAATCTTCACGGTTTGTCCAACTTCTGGAGACAGTTTCACCCTCATCTGCGTTTTCCCTTGAGGGAAGGCTATTAAAATGATTATCCTTCCTTAGAAAGATTCCCCCCTCTTCCTATGAAAAACTCTTCCTATTCACGACCTTGCTGTAGCCCTAGCCAGGAGGTCTGATGTTGTTGTACATAAAAGCTGCACTTAAGAAAAAACTAAGCCAAGGATATGGAAATCAAAACCACAGTGAGCAACCCATACCTGGCAACGCGTGGGTGCTAAGGCACTTCAGCCGTGTCCGACTCAGTGTGACCCCGTGGACTGTAGCCGCCAGGCTCCTCTGTCCATGGGATTCTCCAGGCAAGGATACTGGAGTGGGTGGCCACTTCCTCCTCCAGGGGATCTTCCAGACCCAGGGACTGAACCCATGTTTCTTACGTTTCCTGCATTGGCAGAGGGTTCTTTACCACTAGCACCACCCGGGAAGCCCCCACACCACCTGGGAAGCTCTGTCAATGGCTACTGTTAAAAAGGCTACAAACAACAAGTTAATGTCGGTGAGGATGTGAGGGAAAGAGAGCCCTGGTGCAGTGTTGGGGGGAATGTAAACTGATGTAGTCACTATGGACACAGTATGGAGGTTCCTCAAAAAACTAGAAACAGAACTGCCATAAGACCCAACAAACCCACTCCTGGGTATATATTCTAAGGGAAAACAACAACAACAGTTTGAAAGGATACATGAATTCTCATGTTCATAGTAGCGTTATTTATAATAGTCAAGATATGGAAGCAACCCAAGCGCCCAATGCAGATGAACAGATAAAGATGTGGTGTGTTACGTAAATACACAATGAACATTACTCAGTCGTGAAAAAGTGGAAAAGTTGTTGCCATTTGCACCAACATGGATGGACACAGAGAGTATTATGCTTACGAAGTCAGACACAGAAAACACTGTATGTTATGACTTATGTATGGAATCTAAAAATAAGAAACAACTAACTATACCAAAACAGAAGCAGACTCACAGATACAGAGAACAAACTGGTGGGCACAGTGGGGAGAGAGGAGCGCAGGGGCGAGACTGGAGAAGGGGATTAAGAGGTACCAACTGCTACGTACAAAATAAACAGACCACAAGGATACACGGTATGGCCTTCGTAAAGAATCCATCTGCCAATGCAGGAGACTCCAGTTTGATCCTTTGTCTGGGACGACCCCCTGGAGGAGGAAATGGCAACCCGCTCCAGTATTCTTGCCTGGAGAATCCCATGGACAGGGGAGCCTGGTGGAAATTTTCCCAGACCTGGGGATGAACTCATGTCTCCTGCACTGGAAGGCAGATTCTTAACCATTGGACTACCAAGGAGGTCCTAGAGACATTATCTTATAAAAAACTATAGACCGAGTATAATCTATAAAAATACTGAATCCCTATATTATACCTGAAATTAATATGATGACTCAACTATAGTAAAAAAAAAAATGATGTCAGTATCATTTTACCGAGTTAGTAAGATGATATTGATAAACATATTCCCTTTTATGCTCATTTTTACTTTCAGTCAAAAGAAAACAGCATCATGTTTTATGCAGATTAAGAGCTGTGGATATGGCTGGAATGGTGATGGAAGGAAGGAGGCTGGGACCTGACCAGAGGGGAGGTGTCAGGAGGCAAGCAAGACGTCAGGAGCCGAGATGAAAAGGCTTATCTGGCAGCAAATCGGGCCAGAACCTCTCATCCAAAAATTGATGACTCGCTGGAAACATTTTTTCAATTAGGTTCACCTAAATCCTATTTCATTTTTAGATTGGAGAGAAGACCTCAGCTATTCAGACCCTTAAAGCCTGACCTCACTGGGTAACAGAATATTTAAGAATTCAATCGCTGGGGCATCAGCTATTCTCCTGAGCCGCGGGCCGGAACTGCTGCTGTGGGAATCCGAGTCAAGGAGAAACAGGCACCAGCGAGGTGAAAAGAACTGTTTCTGGTCAGGGTTCTACGGGAACAGACAGGAGAAGCACAGAGATCAGAGCTGAGGGAGCTCTTATGCAATCAAGCCACAACAATACAATGCAGGAGTGTATTCACAGACCCCCCGCCCTCCTAAACGGACCAGGGGACACACAGAAGTGTATTCCCAGACCTTCTGCCCTCCTGAACGGACCAGGGGACTTGCTTTGATGCGCAGGAGCCACAGTCATGAACATCACCATCTGTGATGTGTCATGAAAACGTAAAAAGGAGAGGAAGCGGGAAGCTGACAACACAGAGATATTGTGACGCTAGGAAAAAATATGGCTTCTTAGAAGTCCAAGATGACGGCTTGCTTTTGTTTGTTTCGCTTGTCAGTGATGGGAACTAGTAATGTCTCCCGGCAGAGACACAGGTTTTAATGGCAAAACTCACCAGTGTGAGGTGGAAGCTGTCTTCCTGTGAATTTTTTCCCAGCTTTCTAGATTATCACCGCCTAGTAACTCTCTCCACGTGTCAGCATAGCACTGCAGGCTAAAGGCACTTTCTGGAAGGCTAATTTCCACTGTTCCCTCACTAGTCTCATTTTCCTCGACATCCCGAGATCTGAGGGCTTATTCCAAGGTAACCATCAGTGGAGACCATGAGGATACCTCTTCAGATAGTCTCTTTCAGCCCTCCTTTGTCTTTGGATCCTAACAGAATTCTAAGCACCTGGAGCCTTAAAGTCTACCCTGAATAATGAGACTAAAAAGTCTCTTCCAGGCTGTCTAGGGGATAAACTTTTATTCCATGAAATAGCATCCTTAATAATTCTTTACACTCCGAGTACACTTTGGATCACTGGTACGCAGGGCAGCCAGGACATGGGGTGTACACGTGCAGACTCTGACCTGCCTGCTGCGTGTGTGGACGGTGAGCGGTGAGGGTGGGCGCCTGCCAGCGTCTGGCAGAGGCAGAGTGGCACCACAAGGCTCCTGACGACAAGCTCTTTTGTTCCTGAAATGCCAAAGCAGCTTTAGCTTCCAGTCTTCTCCAGCCAGGACTCACATCCACTGCCTGTCCTGGCTTGCCGCTGTGGCCACTGATGCTCAGACTCGGCCAGCTTGGACGGCTCACCAAATTTCCAAATGGGCATCACCAATCACAAGCTGGATTTCTCCGTGGGGACACCGCATGGTCATCCCAAACCCAACTTTCTAAAAATCGAAAATTCATCAGCATGCCTTCCCTCTTGAAAACCAGCTTCCTTTTGAATTTGCTTCTGTCCACAGTCTCAGGCAGGCTCAGACGTTGCAGTCTTTTGGACTTGTTGGCTCCCATGGCAACTATACAGAGGCAGGTATCAAGTTTTTTCTTCTTTTTCTGCCCCTTATAACATCTTTTTTCTTGGCTGCGTTGGGTTTTTGTTGCTGCATGCAGGCTTTCTGCAGGTGTGGTGCACAGGCTTCTCACTGGGGGGTTTCCCTTGGGGAGCACGGGCTCTAGAGTGTGCGGGCTTAGCCGCCCCAAGGCATGTGGGATCTCCTCGGACCAGGACTTGGACTCACGTCCCCCACATTGGCAGGCGGATTCCCAACCATTGGACCACCAGGGAAGTCCGTAACATCCTCTTTCTATTTCTAAGACGATCTCCCCAGTTCAGTCCTTCCCACTCCAGACCTCAGAGCCAAATGGACTGCCCTGTCTCAGACTGCGTCTTCCTCCTGGGGCTCTCTCAGCACCAATGCATCCTTTCTCCTTAAGCATTTATTAAAGCACTTAGGAACCTCCACAGTGTGACCAAATCTATGCCCTTCAGTATTATCTTGCATCATGCCCTTTCATGATTCCTCTACCCGTAACTTAACTGATATACTGACTGCCTCCACATCTTTGCAAACATCATTTCCTCCACCATGACATCTCCCACCCTGTGATGCCCACTACTGTGATGACGGCCCTTTCTTCCTCCACAGACTCCAGCTCTTTGAAGATTCCGTTGATGTCTACTCTAGCCCATAGATGTCTGCTGGCCCGGAATCCTGCAGATGTTAGGCAGGTGAGAAACGTGTAATTAATTCAAGAAAAGAGCCTGACACACAAAGGCTTAGAAGATACAATGTATCAAGATTTGCTCACTGCAGTTAGAGAATTAACCACAAAAATGTAGAGGAAAGGTCTAACTGTTGACAATTAAGCAGGAGAGGAACAGTGGAGCAATGGCTAAGAGCAGAACCCGAGTTCACACACACTTCAATCACAATGAGGGCCAACCCTGCTCATCTTCAAGTTCTGCTCCTACAGAGTAGGGTAACACACCTGCCTCATAAAAGTGATATGCAGGTACCTCCCTGCTGGTCCAATGGCTAAGGCTCCAGGGATCTCCCTCTCACAGGGATCAAACTAGATCCCACAAACTGCAACTAAAGACCCTGCATGCTACAACTAGGACCCTGCACAGCCAAATAAATATTAGAAAAAACCAAACACGGTGTGTAGATATCAGATAAGGTGTGTAGAATCCCAGGCACATACACGATGCTTAACAGATCTACCTATTACCCTCAGGATACTTGGCTAAATTTATGGGAGGGCGACTCTGGCTCTTTTTCTCTGGTGGAACTCACCAAGCAATGGCATTCTCCAGAAGGCAGGTCCATTCAGGTCTCCTAATCCCAGAAGGTCATAGTGGAAGATGGGTTCAAAAATTACTCATCAGATTGCTTCACTGATTTAGCAATCCCACCACAAGTGTCCGAGGCAAAGATAGAGTGACCTTCTATTTTATTTTGTTAAGAATGATTTGGGTCTCCTGGATACAGATGTATGTCCCCCAGATTTCACTACAGATATGAGAGATACAGTGCCAGGAATTTAAAATCATGGTTTAAAACTAAAGCGGATGTCCAGTAGTCTTGTGAGGTTAATTACCACAAAGGACACATCACATCAGCTGTGTTTTGGGGGCTGATATCTGACTTACAATATATTAGCAAAGAAACATCAGCAGGAAAAGAAAAAGGAAAACAATTGTGGCCCATACGCTTTTTCACTAATAAGCAAAGTGAAGCATTACAAGAGATCCTTGGGTGTGGGTTTTTGCAAGTAATGATCCTGACTGATTCTGATCACCAAAGAGACTGAGAAATCCAGTTTCTATTGCAACCTCACTCTGTTTCTCAGTCACAGTCACGACCCCCTTTCTAATCTGGATTTGGAAGCCGAGCTTTCATTCCACGGCACAGTCCAACCTAAAGGTCAATCTGCACTGTAAAAGGATCCCTCTCTCTTTGATCCCACAAATCAAATTTACAAGGGCTTTAGAAGCTATCAGGTTAGCATCCAGAATCCAAAATGGCAAAAAATACTGTGGTGGGGGATCAAAAGTTGCTTTTCAAATCTCAAGTCAAAATTGGTACTTAGAATATCATGTCAAAGAATTTCAGTGTGTACTAATAGTGACCAATGAGCCAGAATTGCTGGCTATTTCATTTTTGACGGAAACGTTCCATTATTTTGGTCCGTCTCCTGTGGTGGACAGGCAAAACAAGGACTTGAAAAGAGCAACAGATTCATAAGATTTTTTAAAAATTAATTAATTAATTTTAATTGGAGGATAATTTCTTTACAATATTGTGGTGGTTTTTGCCATAGGACTTCTTTCCATTAAGATTGTCCAAGACATGTGGGCAGCCTCCCTGGGGTGAGTGACTGGCTCTGCAAACCCTGCCATGCCGGCAATTCTCCTGGACGGTTCTGTTCACAGCCCTGCAGGAGACCTGGTTCCTCCAGCTGCCCCCAGCCTGCTCTCGCCAGCCTGCTCCTGCATCCTGCAGATCTTTCTGTAAGAAGGCCTCTATGTGAACGCCCCTCTGATTTGCCCTTCTGCGGCCACCTTTGTGTGGAACTTTGCACCAGCTTCTTGGTAGTTTTTTCTACCCTCATGCTTTATTTCCTCTTTTTTATCCCATAAACCAATTCCAGAAAGAGTACATGACTTGGAAGAAGGAGCTGTTCAAGCTCTGGTTCAACCACGTCCTTGAGGAGCAGCCTCAGCTCTGCGCTGTTTCTACGTTCATGAAATACCTGCTTTCCTTGGATCCAGAGAGCACAGGATGGCATTACCGTGAAAACAGCACATCAAAGCCTTGAACAATGACAGACACTGTCAGCAACATTAGCAAAACGCTGTGCGTCACCCCACTCCCATGCCCACAGGCACTGAGCGCCCGCACCTGAGAAGCCTCGAGTCCGCCGACGTCACTCCAGGGCCATGAGTCCCACCCCGCCCGCCGGCTGGCCGCCCCCTGCAGCATGGTCGGCCTCAGGATTTCAAGTACATGGTTTCTTCTACCTGGTGTGTCCTCTTGGTCTAGCACACACAAGACCGACCACATCCCAAAGCGTGCTTATTTTACACAGAAGTGGTCTCTCTCTTCTCTGAGTCATCCCTTTCCCGGCTTTTGCCACCCTGGACGCCCTTAACCACCACAGGGTGAATTGTGAATTCCTCTGAACACACACACACACACACGAATGTGTGCCCACATCTAACTCTAAACGGATCAAGCTCTTGGCAGACTGGCAGACCGAGCGATCACTAACCAAGCTCGGGACGTCGGTAGGCCCACAGGCCCGGCCTGGTATTAAGAACAGGGGCTGAATGTGTATCTACAAAGGCAGAGCAGATGAAAGACTGGAGGAGAAGGGACTTCAAAGTGAGATGACAGAAACATCCAGAAGACCCAGGCTCTAGGAGGCATGAACCTCTATGCCACGTGGTTAGGTTTGGTGTGAACAGAGTAGCTGGGCAGAAGCCGGAGGAGTCAGGCCCTCGCTCAGGTCCTGGATGTTGACTAGTAAGTGGGAACTGATGACCAGGATGAAGAAGCGTTTCAAGAAAGCCCTGAAGGGATGCTCCGGTGGGTATGACTCCAACCTTCCACTGTAGGGGGCATGGGTTTGATCCCCAGTCAGGGAACTATTTAAGATTCCGAATGTTGTCTCTGGTGTAGCCCAAAAAAGAAGAGCCCGGAAGATTTAAGCACTGGACCGTATCAAATCCTGGCACAGAAGGGATGGTCGGTGGATGGACTAGCAGAGGCAGGATGCACAAAGGCTAGGGAAGAGCAGCCTCAGTCAAGTCACAGCAGCCACGCTGTCATCTGAGCACGAAGCAGGGACCACAGTGGACAGAAATCAAAACCTCACTGAGGGAGGAGGGAGGCAAGGCTCTGGCAAAGCAACAGGCAGGAAGTCAGAGCATTCTGGGATAAATGCTGGGAGAGAAGAGCTGGGGGGAGATGGCTGGCTTAGCAGAGTGGGAGGCTGCTAACCAGGAGGAGGCAAGGTCTAGCACGGCGGTCTTCAGGGAATGAGGCTGCCATGAGCTTTTGAGCTGTGTGTTCCCCCAAGCCTCAGCCAACAGGGCTGATCCCAAAGCAGAAGGCACCAGGGCCTCAACAGCTAGAATACAAGCTCCTTGAGGGCAGGGACCACGCCCTGTTCATCATCTAGCAGCAAAGCCTAGAGCAGCGTCCAGCACATAGGCACGCAACAGTCATGCCGGACTCTCAGGGTGTGAATCCTACCTCTATCACCCTGCCAGCTGGGCCTCCTGGGGAATGTCATTTAAGGCCTTTCTGCTTTAGCTTTCCTAGCTCTAAAATGAGGATTAGAGTACCTCACTACTAACTGGAGGATTCAGTGAATGAGCATGTAATAAGTGGGAGGAGAAAGGGACGACAGAGGATGAGATGGTAGGATGGCATCACCGACTCAATGGACATGAGCTTGAGTAAACTCCAGGAGTTGGTGATGGACATGGAGGCCTGATGTGCTGAAGTCTATGGGGTCGCAAAGAGTTGGGACACGACTGAGCGACTGAACTGAACTGAACACAAGCACTTGCCATCATCTGTGAGGCATGTTCTTTGGAGGCCGGTTCCTGCTGCAGGCCTCCCAGACAGCGCCTCGCCTGCAGCCACAGGTACAGCTTGTCACTAGCAATGCCGAAGTACAAAGGTTCTAGGGACCTGAAGTTGGGGGTCGCAAGCTTTCTCCCATCAGGGATAATGCTTCGAGACTCGCTCCCATGAGCATGAAAAGGGGCACGCGCTGACCTTGGTCTACTTGTAGCAGAGCACAAGAAAGCAGGGACCTGCGATCACCTCTAATGTATAAAGAAGGTTGTCTGCAGGCTTTTGTACTGATAACAGTCATCTGTAACCAAGCACACGAGGCATACCAGCCAATACCAGTGCCTTGGGGCCGCAGTGCCAGGGAGCCGAGTCCACTCCAATGACCTCCAGGAGTAATTTTTCTGTGAAGTCCAATGTGATTTTTTTTTTTAAAGCTCAAAGGAGGAAAAAGACTATTTGTTTCAGAATCAAAGGAACAGACATTAAAGAAGCACCGCACTACCGTGTGGAAAAGCAGAGGCGGCGAGAGCGCCCTCAATGTTTCCTCAAAAAGCTGAGGTGGTTTTGTAGTCAAGCACTTGTCTTGTTTTCCCCTAAAGTGGCGGCACCAACATTTCTACTCATCCCGACCATCCTGCGATGCCTGTCGGTTGCTAGGCAACTGTGACAGGATCCCTGTCTGCCCCCCCAAAATGCACAGCTTTCATAATCGTTCTCACTGGGGTTTGCAAATTCGTCTAGGCACCATCTTCTCAGCCAAGGCTGCTGCTTCAAACTCATCTTCCTGCCTGCTTGGTCCTGTGGTAAAATTTAAACAGTCTTTGTCATTACGTTCCGGTAATTTCCACAATAGGCTGCCCATCAAACATGGGATGATTTCACAGTAGCATCAAGAACTATAAATAGCTTTCCATAAAAGCAACCAGACAAAAAGCCTGCCGATATAACATGCTAGTAAGTTCAATCCAAAGTGCTAATTTTAAGTTTCTTTGAACATATTCTTCTGGCTGAATATACTTGTGTTGATTTTATAGAATAATTATGACTAGTCTTAAACTTAACCACACTGAGTTGAGAAAAGGCTTTATCTATCAAGTCTTCAGGTCACATGTTACACATCCATATGTCATATAAACAAAACAGATAAAGTCTCGATAAGCTTTCTTGACTCCCTAGAGGTCTAATGAATATGAGCTTAATAATAACACGTGGTTGTCAAAAGCCAGTAAAAATTAAGTGGTTAACTAACACTTAACACCTCATATACTTTAATGGGTAACGTCCACATTTACTTCTTATCATTGTCCTCTGATCATTCCCTAAGTTAGATAAAAGCCCAGATAAGAAAGGATTTTTCCAAGATTTGAGTAGCAAGGCTAGGCAATCCCAACTTAGGACATGGATCTTTGGACACTATCTCAGGGATATTTCCTCCATAGTATGATGGCTGATTGGATAATGTTATCATCTGAGGTACCTGAGGTTGAAAGGGTTGACGGGGTTAAAGCTAAGAAGCCAGCAGTGGCGGTTTGAGGATGAGCAGGATGGCTGGGGAACAAGAAGGAGAAGACAAACTCACTCTGTACACCCCTGGTCTGTGATATGTACGTATGATCTATTTGAGCAGAAGAATTTTGTAAAGGGCTCTGATTCAAATATGCACTGGTCCCTAAACATATCTGGGCACAGTGTTAGATGCATTAGATGCTGAGGATAAAGAAGAGTAAGCCCCTGGCACGGGCTCCCAAGCAGCTCATAGTAAACGGAGGCCAACAAATGCCCCCAAAACGCACAAGGAAGATGTAAAAGGACCGGGCAAGAAGCGCTGTCTGTGTGCGCTCAGTTGTGTCTGACTCTTTGTGACCCCGCGGACTGTAGCCCACCAGGTGCCTGAATCCATGGGATTTCCCAGGCAAGGACACTGGAGTAGGCTGCCATTTCCTCCTCCAGGGCATCTTCCAGACCCAGGGATGGAACCTGAGTCTCCTGCACTGGCAGGTGGATTCTTTACCACTGGCACCACCTGGGAAGCCTCACAAAAACACAAAAGGAACAATGAAGACTCATGTCTGCTGAGCTGGAAGAAGCCTCAAAGGGGAAGATTTGAGAAAGTCCTTGAAAATAAGAAAGAGTTCTGGACAGTACAGAAAGGAAAACACACTTAAAACTTGAGAAGCATTCAGAAAATCAATGGTAGTTAGTTGAAAAAAAGAAAACCCCATGTCCCATCGGTCAGTGATGCCATCCAGCCATCTCTTCCCTCTGTCTTCTCCTTCTCTCCTGCTCCCAATCCTTCCCACATTAGGGTCTTTTCCAATTCACTCTTCACATGAGGTGGCCAAAGTATTGGAGTTTCAGCTTCAACATCAGTCTTCCAATCCCAGGACTGATCTCCTTTAGGATGGACTTTGGACCTTTTCAGTCCAAGGGACTCTCAAGACTTCTCCAACACCACATGAGCATCACTTCGGCGGGCTCAGCTTTCTTCAAGTCCAACTCTCACATCCATACATGACCACTGGAAAAACCATAGCCTTGACTAGACGGACTTTTGTTGGCAGAGTAATGTCTCTGGCTTTTCAATATGCTATCTAGGTTGGTCATAACCTTCCTTCCAAGGAGTAAGCGTCTTTTAATTTCATGGCTGCAGTCAGCATCTGCAGTGATTTTGGAGCCCAGAAAAATAAAGTCAGCCACTGTTTCCACTGTTTCCCCATCTATCTGCCATGAAGTGATGGGACCAGCTGCCATGATCTTACTTTTCTGAACGTTGAGCTTTAAGCCAACTTTTTCACTCTCCTCTTTCACTTTCATCAAGAGGCTCTTTAGTTCTTCTTCACTTTCTGCCTTAAGGGTGGTGTCATCTGCATATCTGAGGTTATTGATATTTCTCCCAGCAATCTTGATTCCAGCTTGTGCTTCCTCCAACCCAGCGTTTCTCATGATGTACTCTGCATATAAGTTAAATAAGCAGGGTGACAATATACAGCCTTGACGTACTCCTTTTCCTATTTGGAACCAGTCTGTTGTTCCATGTCCAGTTCTAACTGTTGCTTCCTGACCTGCATACGGGTTTCTCAAGAGGCAGGTCAGGTGGTCTGGTATTCCCATCTCTTTCAGAATTTTCCACAGTTTATTGTGATCCACACAGTCAAAGGCTTTGGCATAGTCCATAAAGCAGAAATAGATGTTTTTCTGGAACTCTCTTGCTTTTTTGATGATCCAGCAGATGTTGGCAATTTGATCTCTGGTTCCTCTGCCTTTTCTAAAACGAGCTTAAACATCTGGAAGTTCACGGTTCACATATTGCTGAAGCCTGGCTTGGAGAATTTTGAGCATTACTTTTCTAGCGTGTGAGATGAGTGCAATTGTGAGGTAGTTTGAGCATTCTTTGGCATTTCCTTTCTTTGGGATTGGGATGAAAAGTGACCTTTCCCAGTCCTGTGGCCACTGCTGAGTTTTCCAAATTTGCTGGCATATCGAGTGCAGCACTTTCACAGGATCATCTTTTAGGATTTGAAATAGACTCAACTGGAATTCCATCACCTCCACTAGCTTTGTTCGTAGTGATGCTTCCTAAGGCCCACTTGACTTCACATTCCAGGATGTCTGGCTCTAGGTGAGTGATCACACCATCATGACTGTCTGAGTCATGAAGAACTTTTTTGTACAATTTTTCTGTGTATTCTTGCCACCTCTGCATGAAATATTCCCTTGGTATCTCTAATTTTCTTGAAAGGATCTCTAGTCTTTCCCATTCTATTGTTTTCCTCTATTTCTTCGCATTGATCGCTGTTTCTTATCTCTCCTTGCTATTCTTTGGAACTCTGCATTCAAGGATAAAAACTAACAGAGACAGGTCTATTCACAAAGAAACTTCATTAAAAATGGTTTTAGGGCAGATGTTAGTGATGTGGCAACTATATAATACTAAAACACAACCTAGGCTCTATAAAAAATGCTTTCAGTCAGAACCCCAATCATAACACATCATGAAAGAGAGGGAACGAAAAATCTGATATCTGCGTATATAAAAGGATAAAGTAGTAGATGAAAACTATATGAAAGCTAGTGTCTTCTATAAGATTTCAGTCCTGATTTCAAGCCAGTTTCCGCATTTGTGAAATGTCAGTTGGGTAAAACCAAGTCTCTGAGACCAGGAAGCCAACAGCCTCTACCTATGCTGGACTGAGAAACGACAGTGATCACTATGCACACTCCATGGAAGTATATGAAGTATGCTGCTAAAGGGATGAGGGTTGGGTATTTTTTTTGGTGGGGGGGGGGAGTTGTATCTTGTAGGATTCTAGTTATCTCTTATAAGACTTATAACTATTATTTTTAGCAACTCTACACATCCAAGTGAGTGTGGGTCTCCAAAGCCATCGCGGTGCAGGGTTAGAACCTCCCTCCAATCAAGTTGCCTCCTTTGGCTCCAAATAATGCTAGGGCTGCACTTCTCAAACAGCCTCTGGCCGAGCCTGAGGGTCAGTCTTGTGAGTATGCGCAAGGAGACTTTCCCTTGACTATGGGAAACAAACCTCAATTTTCAAAACAGGAAGAAATTATTTCAAGTCAAGGCTGGAGAAGCAGGCGGATGAACCCAGCTGAGCAATGAATACCAACGAGGACGGTGAGGGGCAGAATTGGCAGATGGCCTCCAAGATTCCGCCTCGCCCCTGGTGTACATTTCCAGTTTATCCCCTCCCCTGGAGTGTGACTTCATTCCCGTGATCAGGTCACTAATCCCTGGACCTCTGAGTTAATCAGAAGGTTTGGGATGATCCTGGGCCTGAACTAATCAAGTGAAGCCTCAAAGGATGGACAGGGCCCTTCCTGGGGACTGAGATTCTCCTGCTGATTTTGTTTTTTTTTCCCTCCTGTTGATTCTGAAGAAGCCATGAGCTACGCTGTGAACTATTCACGGAGAAGACCATGTGGAGGGCGCCAGAAGCAGCACTGCAGAGCTGAGAATGGCCAACAGCTCACAGTCACCAAGAAAGCAGAAACCTCAGTCCTACAGCTACAAGCAACGGAATTCTGCCAACAACCAGTGAGTTTAGAAGACCCTGAGCCTTAGAGGAGCTCGTAGCCTTGATCAACACTGTGATTCTGTACAGAGGACCAGCCAACCCATGGCCAGACTCCTGACCCACAGGAACTGCCAAATAATAAGTCTGCAATTGCCTTCAGCCACTTAGTCACAAGGCCCAGAACAGAAGCATGTCTACCAAGAAATAATACTTATTAATGTGCCATAGAAACTCATTTTGAAGGAAATTCTGAAGAGTGGCAAAAGGATGTGAGCGGTGGCAGTATTTTTATAAAATATCTACTTTTTAAAAGTGACCATTTTAAAGGGCAACACTTCTTTGGATGTGCAAATCTGGCTTATTAAAAGTCATATTATTACAGTCAAAATTCACATGGCTTATCATCCATCTTGCTTATTACTATTGTAATTTTTTTGAGGATATTGTTTTAATAAAAAGCACTTATTCATCCCAAGCATCAACATTAACATGCAGTTTTAACAACAGATCAAACTAGTAAAGTGTCAAGAAAAAACAGTGGGGGGAGTCAAAGAGACGCAGCTTTTGGTGGATTTCTCTTTTGCTGCAACCCAAGCCTTAAAGCACAGCACATCTGCCCTGTGGGTGGACGGCTGGATCTGCTGGCATTACCCCTCCATTGGGCCTGGAGCCCGTGGTTCTCTGAGCAACCCTGCCTCACCCTCTCAAACAGGAGAATGCAGTGAAGGGAAGGACAGCCGCACTCATAAACCAGTTGTTCACAGAGTTCTGAGTATAAGAAAGTGATACAATGGGCAGAGTCCCAAACTGGCAGAGAATCTGTCAGATCTGACTGAAGGAAATGTCACATCATATTAGGGCCTCAACGAGCAAAAGAACGAACTCTGTAATAAAGTGGCCCTTGGGGTGTGCGATGGCCTGGCTCTCAGCAACGCTTCCAATGGTGGGGTTTTAGAATCGGAAGCAGACAGATTATCTCACCCAGCCCTACTGACTGATCATCAGAGTATACAGGAAGCGAGGGACACACAGCATCAGGATGTGACAGAACCAGAATCAACAGCCAGGTCTTTCTCCCTCAACTCAGTAACTTGGTCTACCATTTAGCATCAGACAGTTACGGAGCACGCAGGTGACTGACACGGAAACGTGGTCTCTGAATATCCAGGCCCCTTTGGAGAATGTTCAAGGAGCCACAGATGCCCGAATTCATGTTCTTGTTAGTTAACTTTGTAGAAGACCAGGTAGCACTGTAACTGGATTTCTCATCACTTTAATTCTAGGAATACTGGAAGTAACCTAGCTTTTGCAAGGGTGTTTTATTTACAGTGAAATCAGGGGAGTAACGAACAATCGCGCACTCACCAAAGCAGCTCGGGTTTGAGCTCCACACCCACAGCGGGGCCACAAGCCCCCTATACCTCTGCTGTCCCTGGCACTTCCTGCCCCAGACGATGACTTCTCCACCCAGGGCATCTACAGGGCAAGCCTCATACCCAGGCACCCTCCTCGTCAGAGGCAGAAGTTTCTCTTTTTAAAGGCACACAGCAAGGAGAAGGGCACCAGTCCCCCTGGCCATCCTCCATGGCCTCAAGGGCGGAGCTTGAACAGGTGTGACCACGGCCTCGCGTGTCCTGGGTCCTTCTGTCCCCAGCACTGGGCTCTATCGTTTAACTCTCACAAGGACCCCCAAAAGCAGCCACCACTTTCCCAAAAGAGTTGGACACAACTTAGCGACTAAACAACAAATAACAAAGACACAAACACACATACGTACTTAAGAGAAAACAAAGGATGATTCACAAAACCACTTTTTGGAAGTGCATTCAGTACTCTTAACAGGAGCTGCAAATATATTTTAACAATTTCTCCCATCAAGAATATAAGAACTCATACCTTGTGACAAGGAACCAAGCAACCTGACTGAAGTCTGGAGAAGGTCTCATGTACGTCTTAATATGTGGCATGGCGTTGCTGCGGCCTGAGGTGTCAGCTGACCACTTGCTAGTGATGGAAAAGGCACAAATCACTAGTCAGAAAATACAAATGGGTCACAGTCCTAATATGAGGAAACTGTATGAAAAGCAAAATACTATCATGCAAAAAAAGTGAGTACATTGTTCTCTGTGATATGACCTGTGATGACTTCCTATATTCTGTTGGGCTAACAGAATAACACATGCTCATTTTAGAATGTAGGTACGTAGAAAATACAACATACAAAAATCACCGTACCCTGTAGACACATGGTCCTCGCGTCTTGTTGGGAATACACATCTACATATGCACATGTACTATTTCTATCGTGCTTTTAACTGCATGTAAGCACACTTTGTCTCTTTAAAAGTAGGAACTGTGTTCCCAGAGCACATTACTGAGTAGGAAAGGCTCACCAAATGCCTCCTGAATGAATAAAATACAAATGGAAAAAATAAAAACAGTATGACTGTCAAAATGGAATGCCGAAAAGCAGGGGGTAATTCAGAAATACCCCGGTCAAGTGCAGATAGTCACATGTCTAAGTTTGGTCTCTAAGTTTCCAACATTTTTGGGACTAAGGTTTCATGGGAAAAAAAGACCTATATCATGAGGTAACAATCCTCACTTATGAATGTAAGAGGACAGTCCCTCACGAGAACAGACTGTCTGGAAGAGTAAAACTGGGATTCGGCAGAGTCATTATTAGATTATTAAATTCATTTGTGGGGCTTCCCTGGTGGTCCAGTGGTTAGCAATCCACCTGCCAATGCAGGGGACGCAGGTTCGATCCCTGCTGTGGGAAGAGCCCGTGCCACGAGGCAACAGTGCCCGTGTGCCAAACCATCAAGCCTGGAGCCCCAACCCCTGAGCCCTCAAGCTCCATTACTGACGCTGATGTGCCCCAGAGCCTGTGTTTTGCACTGAGAGGAGCCACCACAATGAGAAGCCCACGCACTGCGATTAGAGGGTAGCCTCCCTCTCTGCAACCAGAGAGAGAAAGCCTGCTTGTGGTAACAAAGACCCAGGGTGGCTGATCAATAAATGAATAAAAGTTAAAAACAAAAAACCAAAATTCGCTTGTAAGAACACAATACGCAAAGGGCTCAATTTGAAGAAACGTCCTCTACAAAATAAAATCAAACACCTCCAAAGAAAGCATCAAAGAAAGGCTTCGGGATGACATTCTGAATTGGACTGAAAGCTCTTTCTGCCTTTTGGCCATGCCGTCGGCGGCTTGCAGGATCTTAGTTCTCTGACCAGGGACTGGGCCCAGGCCCTTGGCAGTGAAAGCAAGGAGTTCTAACCACTGGAGTGGCAGGGAATTCCCAGACTAAAGCAACTGAAAGGTAATCTGTCTTCATTTCTGGTTCCAGCTTAAGTAAGTGCCTGGTGAAGCCAGTGTGAGGCTGCAGCTGGCTGAGGACATGCAGGGTGGGAGGCCGGAGAGGATAGAGGGCATCCTTTCAGCCTGAGCGTTGGCTGTGCTGCGAGCCAAGGGCCGCTGTGTGCCCCGGAGGAGGCGCGTGGATTTTTCCCCCAGAAAGCCTGCAGCTTCCCAGCGCATGAATGTGTACACAGAGGATGGCATATTTTGGAAATATGAACCAAAAGGCTGCTTATGTAAATTCTAAATTTCCCAACATGCTCTTTCACTTCTCTTTTTTCTTTGGATGCCAATATTTAAACAGGAACCTCACAGAGATAAATTAGACTCTGGTATTAAAAACCAATTCCAAGAAATGTTTAGAACTTTTGAGGGATTTCTATCACTAACATATACAGATTAAAAATACAGACATATTATGTAAAGCTCTTTCTTTTTAAAAGAAAATCAGACAGACAACATTCTTATTTTACTTGAAAGAAGCAACAGCAGCATTCTAACCGGATTACTTACTGAAAATAGGAATGAAGCCAGTTCTGTTTCTCTGCCGTCTGGATGCTATAGGGGAGAGAGCCCCCAGCTTTAAAGTAAGAGAAATAGAGTAAACAAATAAATGAGGACCCTCATCAAGAAAATCTACATATAGTGGTTAAAGAAGCCACTACTTATTTCATCTTACGGAATAGCTCTTTGAAAGGAAACATCTATACCTGCGTTAGGTTTGTTCTCTCAATGGGGTTTCCTTTGTTAGAAGTGCATAAAGTGTTAGTCGCTTAGTCGTGTCCAGCTCTTTGCAACCCCATGGACTGGGGCCCCACCCGGCTCCTCTGTCCATGGGATTCTTCAGGCAAGAATACTGGACGGGGTTGCCATTTCCATCTTAGGGTGCATATCAAATAGTAAATGTTTACTATCTCAATAGAAAAAGATATTAATCATTGGAGGGGGTGGTGGTGGTGGTACTTTAACATCTATAACAGCACAGGTTTGAAATGTTAGGAGAGACCAGAGAATGAGTCCCAGCCCACCCTGCTGTCCTCGAGCAGGTGGGACACCTTTAGCCACATTTTGCAAGACAAGGTCTCGTGCGTCTTTTTTTGGGCCCAAGACCAGGACACTCGGGAGAGGGGAGACTAGGATGAAAGCCTGGTTCTCCTGCCTCCTTCACCTTTTATATTGATATTTCCAAAGAGACTGTCCTAGCTACACGGATTCTCACAAATGCAATAACCAAGGGTCACTAAAATAAAATGTTCAGTAAACCATTACGTTTTTAAAAATGAATCCTAAAAGCCACAGTCCTACAGAGAGAATACAGTTCCAAGTAGAAACACAATTAGAAGCCAGTATTCTTGCCTGGAGAATCCCATGGACAGAGGAGCCTGGTGGGCTATAGTCCATGGGGTCGCAAAGAGTCGGACACGACTGACTTTCACATTGTTATGGTCTTCCCTGGTGGCTCAGCAGTAAAGAATCTGCCTGCAATTTAGGAGCCGCAAGAAGACTCGGGTTCGATCCCTGGGTTGGGAAGATCCCCTGGAGAAGGGAATGGCAACCCACTCTAGTATTCTTGCCTATAGAATCCCATGGACAGAGGAGCCTGGTGGGCTACCGTCCATGGGGTTGCAGAAGAGTCGGGACATGACTGAAGCGACTGAGCACACACGTGTACCCTGTTTGGGATTTGGTTAATACCTCTGGAATACACTGCCTGGGGGTTGTTGAATTCCAAACAAGTTAACTGCCCAGCACTGACCTAAGTGAGCTAGAGGACAAGACTGAAAGATGTCTACAAAATAGTCCTGGGGTTTACAGATGAAGCCCTTGAGAGACCAGCTATATCAATTGAATTATATCATATCAAAGATTTCATCTCAGTATTAAGCCTCAGTTCCGGACCCTCAATATGATCTGTATCTGGGATTCAAATCTGGAAGAACCACCTAGTACTTTAAGCTGGGCGGGGACGTGGCGGGTGAAGGACAGGGGTGAGAAAAAAGCATAGCATGGAGTTGTGGCGGAAGCTGGTTTTATCTGGATGTCTTACCCAGACAACCACTGGTGGCAGAGGGGAGAACAATCTTTCTGATAAAAGTATCAAACACTCAGGGCTACTGTGAGGATTAAATAGCACTCAAATCGCTCAACTGTGTGGCATCACCTTTGGAACCCAGCACCACTCAATATTACCTACTTTAAAGATTCTCATCCAGTTAAGAGAGAATAATCTCCAAATTTCTCATCAATACCTTTCTGCCCCAAGGAGGAAGGCATTCTCATTACTTGTTTTAAAAAGTTTACCAGGGTATTTATGAAATGTACACACAAAAACACAATTGGGACAGTCTTCCCAACAATTACCTGGATATCCTTCTAAGCTGGTCCGCACATTTTCCACTGAAGGATAGATCTAAAAATAAAAACACTTGGAATGCACCATGTTGAAGAAACTATCCATGCGTGTTAAAAGGAAAGAAGTTCAGTTTTTACGAAGATGAAACTCTCAATTAGAAATAATACTTCACGACTTAGAAAATGTGCTTTACATGTTAAAAAGTTCCCATCTTATTGAAAACTACTGAACTTCTAGTAGTTAAACTATAGAAAGCATTTATAATCAATGAAAGAAAAATACATTGCAATAAGTATTTTTTTTCTCTGAAACACCAAAAGAAAACTGAACTGAATGTAAAATTAATTCTCACTTCAAATGTCTCTGAATAATTAATAATGCCTGTAATTCTGTTGGCAATGCTTTATCAAGATTTTTTCCTTGGCTTGACCACCTAAAGGAAGGAATGGAGAATCTGTAGGCTAGTCTGTGGCTGAGACGGAGCTTGGAAGAAAGCAGCAAGCTCCCAGCACCAGACGCTATTAGGGAGGCTTGATTCCAAACGGCAGTGCTGCTGTACTGCATTCAACGTCTTCCATCCCCGAAGCCCGGAATGAAGCCCCTTTCTGTGGCAAGGAGGACAGATCTGACTCTTCTCCTGGACCAGAGGGTGAGAACAGTGACCTCGGGGAAGAGGGGCACTCACCAGTTGGAGAGGAACAGCACTTCCCAGGGTCCTGCTCTCCTTGCCCAGGGTCACCAGACTCTCTTTAAACTCAGAACACAACCATTTTGATTCGTCTGCCCCCATGGAGCCAATGCTGGAGAACTGACCTACAACCGGCCAGGACTCTGCTTTAGGGATGGGTGAGGCGTGCTCTTTCAGAAGCTGTGGGAGAACAAAGACGAACGCTCGAGTCAGTCCGATCCTGTGGACGGAAAAGCCGCGACGGCGCCAAGCATGGTTCTCTGTCCTTGGACTGCCTACTTCACAAGGGAATGTTGAAAACGCTTAATGCTCAGTTTTCACACCCACGGACAGCTTTTCTTCTTTGGGAAAAATTTTACTTTGCTTTTTAAATTTTTATTGGTGTATAGTTGATATACAATGTTGTGTTAGTTTCAGGTGTACAGCAAAGTGAATCAGTTATACATACATCCACTCTTTTTACATTTTTTTCCCCCAGAGGTCATTACAGAGTACTGAGTAGAGTCCCCTGTGCTTTACAGTAGGGCCCTTATTAGTTATCTATCTCATATATAGTAGTGTATATATGTTAATCCTTTGGGAAATATTTTTAAATACTGAAAACATTTCATTTTAATGAAGTGGACAAAAGTATTTCTCTTCCAAAATTCTTTGATTTGTACTTAAACAGATTGAAAAAAAATGACCCATTTTAGTAGCAATGTCAGACTAGTGCGATCTGCCATGAGATTAGCCTTCCGCCTTGACATCCCAAAGGTTTAATGCGCTGAAAAAACCCAGAAGGTCAAACTATTATATGTTTTGACTCCTATCGTTTGAAAAAGGCTTGGGTCTGGGCAGCTGTGATGCTCTATAAATGAGAGAATATATTTACATATGGATGCACACCATCTTAAGCCCTGGGGAACACTGACCTGCATTTCCTGCTTTGTTTGATATTTATGCAAAGCTGCAGAGATAAGTCAGAAAACACTTGAGAATTTTTTCTCTTTAAACCTGTACCGAGTGCCTTCCTAGAGGCAGGAGACAGCAGTAAAAATAAGCCTCGGTTCCTGTTCCAGTGGAGCTCATAATCTGATGGATGTTTTGTTCAGGGTATATGTGTTATTCCCCTTACCACTGAGTAGGCATTAATACTTATAAACACACTTCCCCAAAGGGCCCCAAACAGTTCTCAACTTCCACCCTGGGTGCAGCATGGGGAGGGAAGCAGGAGTGAGCCAACAATCACAAGACTTGGCTTCTATTCCGGGCTCAGTCCTTGATCAGCTACCAGACCATGGCCCAAGTCTCTGGGCTTCTCTTCCCCAGCAGTGGAGCAGACTTCTGATCACACCCCATCTTTACTGGAAGGCAGCTGTGATGCAACACAAGCTCCTGACTGTGCAAAGGGGTCGCAAACTCGGATAAGAGGCTACTCAGCTTTCAGCGAGACAGGGATCTTGCACAAATGTGTGTGATTACCTGGCCTTTCTGAACAACCAGTCCACAAGCTAAACCCCGCAAGTGCTTACTGAACAGTCAACATGCGCCTTGCCTTCCTTTCCTCATTCAATCTCTACACGATTCTGTGAGGGAAGTACTGCCACTGTGCCCATTTTACAGATGTCAAGAGGTGGGAGCAAGTCGAAGTCACACGGCTTGTAACCGGGTCAGGATTTGGCCCTTGTGGGTATCAACCACAGAGCTGGGCACTTTTCCAGCATGTGGGCTTCCCTGGTGGCTCACTTGGTGAAGAATCCACCAGCAATGCGGGAGACCCAGGTTCGATTCCTGGGTCAGGAAGATCTGCTGGAGAAGGGATAGTCTACCCACTGCAGTATTCTTGGGCTTCCCTTGTGGCTCAGCTGGTCAAGAACCTGCCTGCAATGTGGCAGACCTGGGTTGGATCCCCGGGTTGGGAAGACCCCCTGGAGAAGGGAAAGGCTACCCACTCCAGCGTTCCGGCCTGGAGAATTTCACGGACTGTACGGTCCATGGGGTCATAGAGTCGGACACGGCTGAGCGACTTTCATTTTCAGTATCCAGCCTGTGGGACTCCCCTGCCCCCAAGTGCAAGACAGAAAGATGGTGGCGTTGAGACCCTGCCTGCTTTCAGCTGTGGTCTCACTTAGGAAATTAAAAATTGTCATCGGCCAAGGGGAATTCTCACACAGCATCAATAATCTATGGAAAAAGAGGGGCTTTTAAGAAATCGTGTTGGGAATTTACTAAGGTAAACTGACTCCTAGAGAGAGGTAGAGGAAATTTGAAGCTTTAACCTGCTGCTTGTTTTATTTTGTTAAAGATCTTTCTTGGCTTATTTTCATACCAGCAGCAAATGTCATTCTCATAATTACAATTCCTAGGGCATTGGTTTAGCAAACAAAACACATCATAGCTCAGTTGTGGTCTTTGCTCAACAGTATTTTCTGTTCTTTGTTGAATCTGTGTGAAACATCCTTGACATAAAAAAAAAATCCTTCACATGCTGAGCAAAAACTACTTGTATAAATACAAAGTCTCTAATTATCTTTATTACAAGAAATAAAAAAACTAAAAATCGTCCATATGCTTTTGCCATTTAGATCTGTTCACTCTGCACCTGTAAAAAAGGCAAAATGTTAAAATGCAAGTAATCAATGGAAACTATAATTGATAACCAATTTCAAGTGCCTAATGCTTGCCCAGAGTTGTGCTAGAGATACCATAAAGCTGCTTTCAAAATAGACCAATTATAAACGAAACAGGAGTGAGCATACAATAAAGTTTTTTTAAATAGTAAAAATTTTATTACCTTCCTAAGCCTGAAATGTCCCCAGTTATCCTTCTGATTTCCTTGAAAGCGTCCCGGGGTTGAGGCAATAAGGTAAACACTAAAACGATACAAAATACAAGTTAGAGAACATAGTGATGTGTGGACCTCGAACTACACACAAACACTAACAATAAGCATGAAATATTCCAAGAGCCACCCGCTTTCTTGAGATGCCTCCTCTGAGGAATTAACTGACACTTAAAATCATCTTCAAGTGCCCCGTGGGACCCCCTGGGGTGAAAGTCCAAGAACTCAGTGACTTTCAGAGCAGGCACTCTGGTGGGGACCCAGGTGAGCGGGGAGAGCCCCGAGCCTCCACGCCAGCACCTGAGGCCCAGAAGGTGCCGACAGGGATGGGCCCGCTCTACCACTGCCTGAAGGACAGCCCAGTTTCCCCCACCACCTGCCAGCCCTGCACTCCAGACCTCACGTGGTTCTCAAAGTGAGCCCCCTGAGTTGCTGACAGGCCATATTTGTCCTACTTTGTTTCTGAGAGGTCATGCTCCTGGATGGTGTCTATCCACTCCTTGAGATGGGGGGCGTTATAAGCTTCCAGGTAGCTGATGAGGTCAGCTTTGAAGTGTGTGGGCGATTCTCCAGATCTGTGGGTCTCATGGACGATTCGGGGGTACAAGGGGCTCAACCATATTCTGGAATGGAAAAAGAAAATCACCTTGAAAAGTCAGGAGCAGAGCTGATCACAGTGCTATCTCTGTAATCAGGAACTCACCTTAAGGAGGTGAATTCTCACTACCTCTCTCCAATAGCTAGTGAGGCCATCCTTGTGTGCGTGAGCTCTAAGTTGCTTTAGTCATTTCCGACTCTGTGACCCTATGGATTGTAGTCCACCAGACTCCTCTGTCCATGGGGTTCTCCAGGCAAGAATGCTGCAGTGGGTTTGCATTCCCTTCTCCAGGGGATTTTCTCAACCCAGGGATTGAACCCACATTTCTTAGGTGTCCTACATCTTTACCACTAGCACCACGTGGGATGCCCAAGGTCATCCTTAATAAACAAATTCAACTGTACCACTCCAGTGGTTCTCATCATACCCAGAATTACTTTTGAAAAGCTGTGAATTTTAGACCCAGGAGGGCCTGGCCTCTGCCTGCCTCTCCCAACTCGACCCCTCCACGTTCCTCCACTCACTCACCCACCCTCCTTATTCCTCCGCTTACCTTCTCAGCTCTACGCTGCTTTATTTTTTTAAATATTTATTTGGCTGGGCTGGGCCTTAGTTGCAACGTGTGGGATTTTTAGTTGTGGCATGCAAACTCCCAGTTGTAGCATGTGGGACCCAGTTCCCTAACTAGGAATCGGACCCGGGCCCCCTGCACTGGGAGTGCGGAGACATAGCCCTTGGACCACCAGGTAAGTCCCTGCATTGCCTTCAAAGCCTTGATGGCAACAGCTCTACTCCTAATTGCTATAGCAACTCCACAGTGGCAGCCCCAGCACATTTCTGCCCAAACGTATGTCAGTGCAGCCCTTTAGCCAGTGGAAAATAAAAGTTATCTACAGTAAGAAAAGAATGTATGCGCAAATATGTTTTGAATAAACAAACTCATTTGCATATCTACACCCAATATCTGGTGTCTGAAATGAGGTATAGTCTACATTTGGTCATATTACATTAACACTAACCTCAGGCTTTCAAATAAATCAGTAAAAAACCTTTAATGACATCTCTAACTTCATCGATTTTTGTCAGTGTACTTTGCCAAAACCTCTATGTCATACCCACGACTGGCAAACGACCACATCTAAACCCAGTCCTTCTGTGAACTGGTCCCTCGTAGATTACAGAGAAATATGGCTTCCAAGCTCTCGTGCAGCTCCTTCAGCTGCAAAACCAGGTTAGTTAGCAGTCCTGTCTCACAAAGATGGCCACGAGGTACTGAACAGGGCCCAACAGAAAGCAGCCTCGGCAGGCAGGAGCTGGGTCCGCCGTGTCCCCTCCGGCGGCTCCTCCCGCCACAGTCCTGCCCGGGAAGTGCAACAGAAACTGCCGGTTCCTCTCTCGCTAGCAGCCCTCAAAGGGGACTGAGAGGCAGGCGGTCCTGGGCGTCTCCTGAGCACTGAGCGTGTTCCCAGCAGGGTGGCCTGTCACACCTTCCTTCCCCACCTCAAGGAGACCCCTCTGTCAACCACAGACTGGCACGTGCCCTCTACATCTACAAGCATCAAATTGTGTGCGGCTGCAGTGGCTGCCTTTCAACACCCCCTGAAAGGTCAGGGTGGAGAGCAGAAATGAGGCACTCTGTGCTTGGGGGGAAAAATGGCAGAACAGGTCTTCAGAGAGTTAGATATTTTCAGGAGCCGATTTTAAGAGCCTAATTCTTGTATCTCCTTAAACCTAGAAAAGCACTAAAATCCTTCACAGTGACACCTGCTTCTCATGGGTAGCAGTAACCTTCATGAAACTAGCGTAAACCTTCTGTTAAACATGTGCTTGATGGCATGCACATATTCACCAAAATCACACATACACTGACTTTTCCCCCTGCCTCTCTGGAGCAGCTTCTCAGAGTGATCTGAAATGCCGTCTCCTGGACTATAGTCCTCATTTTGTCCCAAATAAAACTTGACTCACAGCTCTCACGGTGTGCTTTTTTTTTTTTTTAAAGTCAACACCTTGCACAATGGGTAACACGTGAGACCAGGAGAGGAGTCCAGGTTCTGTACCGGGATCTGCTGCTACCTGGCTGTGTCACTCTGGGCAAGCTCGGTGACCCCTCTGGGCCTCCCTCGGCTCCTGTGTGTACCGTGACCGTGTTGGGCAGGATGGAAGGGGGCAGTCTCTCCTCCCCACAGCAACTCGGAGCTGCAGGATGAGGGGAGCTCCTCCTGGATCAGAGGGTCACTCACAAGAACAGTTCTGGAGGAGGAACACGACAGACGATGACTTTCCAAACCAGGACATCGAGATGTGAGATGTCTTTACCATTTGACAATAAGAACAGAAACCGTCACGGGCCAGACAGTTTAAAACTGAGACATGAGCAGGTGGACCAAGAAGCGGGTGAAAAGGATGGATGGAATACCTTTAGGAGAAGAAAGAATCCACAGGGCCATGACAGGCAGGAAGATTACACACAAAAAAATTTTTTTAATGTTTTTTAAAAAAATTACAACTCACGACATGAAACTGTAAAGTATCAGATAGAGTAGAATCTAGACTAACAGTACCCCCTTTCCTGGAGGGGCCAGCAGAGGGAAGTTGGAGATTTTATACCACTTGTACTTTGAGTTTTCAACCATGTGAAGCTACATCTAGTCAATACATTTTTAAAAAATTAAGTTTTTTTTAAATAAAGGAAAAAAATGAACACCTAAACCCTTTACCTTCAATCCCTTCCCCGTAGCAGCCAAGTCAAAGACACCTAAGGAAGCAGGGCTGCCTCTGCACTCAGCTCCAGAGGTGCTGGGGAGCCAGGGGAGGGATTCTTTGAGCCACAGGAGACTTAGAGGTGACCTGACAAATCCTTTTAGTTACTGTTCCTCTAAGAACAAGCTACGTCAATTTCATTTCCTTTTCAGATGGGGCTACAGGTGAGTCACGGGTTCCAAAACTCAACTGGCAGCTTAGAAGCTTGAGGGGCAGCAAAAGACCTTGTCAACTAGAAACTCAGTGGATCAAGAGCCCAGCAGCCAAGGCTCTTAGAGACTGTCCATCCCCGTGACCCTGGACCCGGCCCCGTCAGAACAACAGGGTGGTCTGGAAGTGTATCTTAAATGGGACACGAGAATGTGTTTGTAGGAAAACTACCAGGCAGAGGGCTCAGGGGCTCAAACAAACACCCGCTCTGGTGGGGAAGGAGAGTAAAGAGGGACAAGAGACCCCTGGCTTGGGGAAAAGACTGCCTTTCACGTTCAGAAGGGCAGTGCGACAGAAGAGGCGACTCTGGGGCTGGGCAGCCCACCCAGGCTCATCAGGTCTGGAGGATGGGGGCTGGGAGGCTCCCTGTCTCAGCCCAACTCAGGGTCCAATGCAGGCTGAGTGAGAGCTCTCCCCAGGCTGGGTGATGATATGGGGAAGGGAACAGAGTAGAATACAGGGGAAAATGCGTGAACCCTGAACGGGTGCTTCTTCTAACACAGGCAGGCAGAGACATGCAGAATGGCTTCAACGAGGGAAAGGAAAACCAAGGCTGGCTGTAATGAGGGCTTCCTGGGAGGAGAATGAAGGGTGAAATGTGATTTGAACAAGTCCCTAAAATGCCTAAGGATAAACCCTAACTTCCCCAAGAGACTGAAAACTAGATCTAGTAAACACGCACCAAGGACAAAGGGTTAGTAATTAAAAAAAAGCATGAAAACCCTTTGCGTTCAATTCTTTCGGAGATTTACGACCATATTACAGGCTCTGAAAAGACAGCAGTTTAGAATGCTTTATGGGAAACTAAACTGATTGGAGGTAAAGGGATATGTATTTTTTTAAGTTCTACCAGTTTATTGCTACCAACCCACCTCCCTCTACCCTCATGCACGTGTGCTCAGTCATGTGACCCCATGGACTGCAGCCTGCCAGGCTCCTCTGTCCATGGACTTTTCCAGGCAAGAATACTGGAGCAGGCTGCCATTTCCTTCTCCATAAAGGGATATTTTTAGCATAAAATCAACCCCCGAGTTTTCCTTTGATGTCTGTTGGGAGGTGGTAGGTGCAGGTGGGTGTAGGGGTAAGTGAGGGCCAAGAAAGTTATCAGAAGGGTCTTATTGGAAAAATAGCATGTTTGGCCCTTCCATTTTTTATTCTCTTTCCTGCCTCAGATCCTTAGACCTACTTGGCTGGAGACTATATGTATGACCCCATTTTTGTAAAAAATAGGAAAAAAGACTACAGCATATCAATTTTACGTACGGGTGTGCTTACAGGAAAACAATGGAAGCACTGACAGACTTTATTTTCTTGGGCTCCAAAACCACTGTGAACAGTGACTGCAGCCATGAAATTAAAAGATACTCTTTGGAGAAAAGCTATGACAATGCTTTTGACAGCAGATTGAAAAGCAGGGACAGCACTCTGCCAACAAAGGTCCATACAATCGAAGCTGTGGTTGTTCCAGCAGGCAAGTACAGATGTAAGAGTTCGACCATAAAGAAGGATGAGCACTGCTCATCCTACAAAAGAACTGATGATTTTGAACTGTGGTGCTGGAGAAGACTCTTGAGAGTTCCTTGGACAGCAACAAGATCCAACCAGTCCATCCTAAAGGAGATCAACCCTGCATGTTAGTGGAAGGACTTATGCTGCAGCTGAAGTTCCAATACTTTGGCCACCTGATGCAAAGAGCCAACTCACTGTAAAAGACCCTGATGCTGGGAAAGATTGAAGGCAGGAGGAGAAGGGGCAACAGAGGCTGAGATCATTGGACGGCATCATCAACTCAAGAGACATGAGTTTAAGCAAACTCAGGAAGACAGTAAAGGACAGGGGGGCCTGGTGTGCTGCAGTCCGTGGAGTTACAAAGAGTCGGACATTACTTAGCAACTGAACAACAACATTTACAGGTATAAATAGACAGGTGTGGATGATCATGGGCTACATGGTTGACATCAGTTACCACGAGGGAGGCAGTATCACTTTTTTGCATGCAGCTCTTTTCTATGCCATAATTCTGGCTTTTTCTTCCCACAATTAAAAAACTGGAGAAAAAGAATACAGTGAACGATCTTATTTTGGATGTTTCTTAGCATGAAATGGACAGAGCCCCACAAACCCCTGTGTCTTCTGGTGCCAGTCCTCACGGATGAGGTTGGAGGTGTGTATGACAACCCGGAGGCCCTCCTCGTACAGCAGTAGCATCATTTTCCTTTAAAAACAGAAAAAGGAATGAGCAGCGTTAACAGTACTCTCAAAACACCTTTCTAGTGCAAATGCAATAGGTGAAAGAACTCTTATATCACCCAAACTTCAAAATTTATAGTCTCTGTTTCTTCTATACATTATCCAAGTCTGCCCAAGTGACAGGCGGAAAACCACCTTCCAAAATGCTCAGAGTGTTGGATGACTGAAATGAACTTTTGCTCCATCCCGCCCACGTGGCCAGTCCTGGCACTGTAAACCCCTCCTACTCCAGTCTGGCTCCTTACCATCTCCTCTGCATCCCCGTCACTGTGAGGGGCGAGAGGAACCTTCTTGTCCAGTGTTTTCAGGGTCTGCTCACACCCTTGTGCTACGCCGTGGCTACCTAGCATTAAACCAAAATCAAACAACTGCAACAGAATAAATCAGACACTGAGGAGGATATTGCGTAGAGCCAAGCGCGGGCTCATGAAGCTCTGGTTTCAGCGCTTATCGCTGTGGGTGTGTGCAGCAGACTGAGATGACAAATGCATTTCCTACTGTGGGCTGCAGTTTAAGTTTGAAAGATGCTTCATTTTCAAGAGACTGATCTTTTTTTTTTCTTCAGGCAAGGCTTTACTGGGGCCCCTGCTACAGTAGAGGGGAGTGAGAACAAGCAACCACTGGTCTTTCTTCATACTCCATAGACACCAGACTTGTCACGAGCCTGCACCCGGGCTTGAGGTGAGTCTTGCCTTTTATCCTTTATCCTCCCTTGACTCAAATCGGCTCTTGAGATGCCTTTCTTTCCGATGGGGCTTCCCCAGTTATCAGACTGTTTCTCTTAGTTGAATTCCAGTGAGGGGAGGGGGAATACCACACAGATAAGAGGTTCCCATCTGAGGCTGGAAGACCTAAGCACCTCTGTTCATCACTTAGAAGCCATCTGACCCCCCACGGAAGTCACTGAAGACCCCGAATCATTCTGTGTCCCTCAGCCTCAGTTTCTCATTTGTAACATGAAGGATGAATCCTCTGTTCACTTTACAGGGCTGTTGTGATAATGAAACGCGATATGCATTTTGCTTAAGCGTTCCATGTGTGCGCTCCCTCTGTGCTTCAATGCCCTGCTTTACTCGTCATCAGCTACGAGATGATTCTTAGCCTCTCGATAGTTCTCTAATTATTTCAGGAACCTAAATTCTCTCCCCCACACCCAGCTAGAGATTTACTCAAGGCAGTAACTCTGCTTTATTTCCACTGAGGCCAAAACGCTACTTAATGTTTACTGATGGAAGTCAGTTTACACCTGGGGGAAAAAAATGACCCACTCCAAAAACAACAACCTGAATACTATTTAGATAGAATGGAGTTAGCATTAAAAAACATAGAAAAGCATATAAAAACAGATAATAAGATTTAGCTCTTGCCAAAAAAAAAAAAAAGAATTTAATCTAAGCTGGCAAACAGTAAATTAATGCAAAGCTGAAGAAAGACAGCTGTCGAGCCAATCTTCCCACTTATGAGATGTGCTCCCTGAGACCTCGACAAATTCACATACACAGTTGCCAAATTAGTAGCTAGTTGTAATTAACAATAAGCCAGTTATGAATTCATGATGTGAGTTTTACAAATATTTCCATTAGTCAAGGCATCATTTACAGGGAAAATCACACACTAATGTCAGTGAATCCTATGAAACAGCACCAAGAACTGCTCTAAGGAGAGCCATGTTAATCTTTTCATAGACCAAGTGGCGTGTCCCAAGAAGGTCAGAGTTAAAAATGGATAAAAACACACAAAATGAGGTCTCCTTGGAGGAATGCTGACCTGAATATTATCTAGTAAGCTGTGTAGGGAGCAAAAGTGACATTTGTCACATTTGAAGCTGTTCCCTCAAAGGGGAACGCCAAGCTAATACCTGTGGAGCATTTATTAAAAGATGCTTGCTCCTTGGAAGGAAAACTATGACCAACCTAGACAGCGTATTAAAAAACAGAGACATCACTTTGCCAACAAAGGTCCGTCTAGTCAAGGCTATGGATTTTTCCAGTGGTCATGTATGGATGTGAGAGTTGGACTATAAAGAAAGCTGAGCGCCAAAGAATTGACGCTTTTGAACTGTGGTGCTGGAGAAGACTCTTGAGAGTCCCTTGGACTGCAAGGAGATGGAACCAGTCCATCCTAAAGGAGATCAGTCCTGGGTGTTCATTGGAAGGACTGATGTTGAAGCTGAAGCTCCAATACTTTGGTTACCTGGTGCGAAGAACTGACTCATTGGAAAAGACCCTAATGCTGGGAAAGATTGAAGGCGGGAGGAGAAGGGGACGACAGAGGATGAGATGGTTGGATGGCATCACTGACTCAACGGACATGAGTTTGAGTAAACTCCAGGAGATAGTGGAGGACAGAGGAGCCTGGCGTGCTGCAGTCCATGGAGTCACAGAGTCGGACACGACTCAGTGACTGAACAACAGCAATTTATGTGCCAGGCACCTAACGTGAGCATGCTAAACCCCACCTAATCCAGAGGAGGCACTATCATTCCCATTTGATAATGCCACTGCAGACTCCATGGCTGGGAGAGGTCACGAGCACCATCTAGGGCCCCATGTGAACCGGAAGTAGCGCTTGCTGGGGTCACACGTCTTGCACGCAGCGCTCCTTGGGCACGGCTTCCCCAGTGGGGGGTGGGCTGCAGCTACTTCACGTTTCTGGGGCAGGTGCGGGCGAGGATGGGTCGGGGCAGCCCAGGTGAGAGAGGAGACTGCATCCTGAGGGGAAGGACGAGGGCTTGCTACAGCCCGAAGGGGTGGGAGGCCCACCCTGGGCTCTGTGCATGGCTAGCTGGTTGTATCTGATGCTTCTCCCCCTCTGTGGATTCTTGGGGCCTGGGAGGGGCCTTCGTTCCCAGCTCCGGGGGCCAGCAGAAAGCCTCGGCATTCTAAAGCACCAGGAGATACGTCTAAGGACGGCAGGTCATCTGGGAAGCACGGATGGAGCGCATTCACTGTCGCCAAGAAGACTGTGAGCTCCTAGAGGACGCGGCTGCATCTGGTCACTTCCAGATCCTCCGCAACACAGGTGCGGGTAAGACCGTGTGACCCCAGAGACCCCGCGGAGTCACCGCAGCAGCCCCACTCTGTTGGGCGGTGCCCCACACATTACCAGGAGCTGGAAGGCCTTCCTCCATTGCTAGTTCCTGTTTGTCTGCCTCTCTCACCCAAAGACTGGAAGCCGCAAGGACAAAAGTCAGCCCGTCTCAAAACGCTTTATATCCCCTGGAGCTGGGCTTCAGGAACATAATTGATATTTAATGAATAATTTTTAACACATTTTAAAATGAGCAACTGGAAGTAATTTCAAGACATGAGCTCAAGCTCCTCCAAGATACTGGTGTTTTAACAAAATGTAGCACTACACACAGTACGGGGTGAGGGATGTTCTTCCACCATTACTCCCCCAGGCACCTGCCACCCTGAATGAGGAACCCTCCTGGGTTTAACCCGCAAAATGCCTGGGGTGGCAGGGAAAGGAGGCATGGACTTTCAAAGTGTGTGTCTCTGGGATGGGGGGGGTGGTGGGGTGGAACTTGCAAAGTGTGTGTGTGGGGCTGGGGGGACGGGCCAAAGGAAGCAGACAGTTTCACCAATGAGGAAGCGACAGGAGTGAGTTATGGGAATTCCCTGGTGGCCCAGTGGTGAAGACCGCATTTCCACTACAGGGGACACGGGTCCTACATGCCACGTGGCCAAAAATAAAAAAAATTTTTAACTAAAACAAGATAAAATAAAAAACTTTAAAAAACAAAGTAAACTAAGAAACTAAGTAAAAATAAACAGTTCCACTCCTGTCTCCAACACTAACTGGAGGAAAACGGCCTATTGACTTGGGGGCTCTAATCCATAAAATGAAAACAAAGGACCAAGCAATTTTTTGGAGAAAAAGAAAAGGGTGCCCCACTGCCTCACGTGTTACCGCGTCAGACCCAGGCTCTCTGAGACTACCTGCCAACACAGTTAAGCGTGCAGTGTGAACGCGCCTGAGAAAAGCTGGCTGCCAGCTTGGACCGTGCGTCCCGCACAGGAACCCAGCAATGCGGGCCTCGCGAACCAGGGTCCACACAGCTGACAGGGCTTGCTGAATGTGTTTCCAAATCGGGAAGGTACTTAGGCTGAATTCCAGCTAAGGGTGGGGGACAAGGGTCCATCCAGTGGGACCCTTTCCGGGCAGGATGTCGACCCAGGACAGCTGACTGCTGCCGCCCACCAGCGGCTCCTGTGGACGCCTGTCCAGTCCATTTAGCGCTGTTTGTATCCTGGGCTGAAATTAGCCTTCTGTGAGCTCTACGCCCGGAGAAGGCAATGGCACCCCACTCCAGTACTCTTGCCTGGAAAATCCCATGGACAGAGGAGCCTGGTAGGCTACAGTCTATGGGGTCGCTAAGAGTTGGACACGACTGAACAACTTCACTTTCACTTTTCCCTTTCATGCACTGGAGAAGGAAATGGCAACCCACTCCAGTGTTCTTGCCTGGAGAATCCCAGGGAAGGGGGAGCCAGGTGGGCTGCTGTCTATGGGATCACACAGAGTCGGACACGACTGAAGCGACTTAGCAGCAGCAGCAGAGCTCTAAGCCATTTAAAGAACAACTGAGTCCCCAGTGACACAGGTGCTTGAGATCAGTCTCAACAGCCCTCAACCCCTCCATCTCAGTAAGGCTACCAATTAGGTGTGGTCAGTAAATGTGGCAACGTTTACAGAAGAGCATCTAAAACCAGAAGAGGTGGGGTGGGCAGGCGTCCTTTCACAAAGTGGCTCACGGCTTTCTGCTCGGGCTCCTTTCTGAAGACAGACTGGCGAAATATAGCTTTAAGCTTACAAAGCAAATGACGAACGCATGCCCTCATTCTGGCATAATATCAGGAAAACAGTGGTCACTGCAAGACTCAGGCAAACACTTCCACCTACGAGCTTCCTTGTTGCCTTAGGAACGGGAGGAACAGGTGCCCAAAGGGACAAGCCGGAAGCACCAGGAGACCTGTCCACTGCTGGCCCAGAAGCAAGACGAGGCTGTCACACTCAGAAGAGTGTGACGTGTTTCTAGATAAATTTGATTTACAGAGACACTGAAATGAAGGCAACCATGTCTTATTCTTTTCTCAGCTAGAGAACCAATTATGTAAAAGAGCGCCATAAAAGTTTTAAGACGCAACTAAAACAGGAGTCAAGCTGGTATGTGTCACGCAGGAAGAGAAAAGTTTCTCCCGCCTATGGCTTGCAACATCGCAGACACCACCCTAAGAGAATTTTCTGAGATGTCTTAAAGCAGGGACAGGTACCAGTCTCTTAGGCTGACAACTTCTTGCAAAACAGTTTTTCTTTTATCCACAGCACAGAGCTGACCTAACAATATTCTATTTGCCGCAACTTAGAATCTTACAAAAATCACAAGGCTTTCTTTAAAGCAGTGGAATCTTCGGGCATGTGATGGCCACGTCTAGTCACTCATGACCATGGACCACAACCTACCCCCACTTCCACCCCCCCGGGGGGCTGTAAAGAAAGTCCTGAGCAAAAAGCGGAAAACCACATCACAGATTCAGACTTCCAGGCCCAGAGCCACCCTCCTGGCATCTGGTCTTAAGACTGTTAGGAAAAACTCCATTTCCTCTACTTCCTAACTGATTGCTTTCCCTCAACAAAATCATCACGTGTGAGTCCCTTTTAAAGACTGATTTCTGAAGAGCATCATTCAAACTTTTAAACTCATATCCTCCCCATTTCATAAAAATTGCTTACGTGTGGTGTGTTCCAAATGCAATATCCAACTTTGCCTAGGATAAAAAAGAAGTCAAGTCACTAAAAACAAATAACCAAACAAAAAAACCTCAACAATACCCATATCTATTGAAAATAAAATTATAGAAGAGTCAGGTCAATTTTTTTTTTAAGTTTTTACTGCCCTCTAGTGGGCAAGACTTTCACCACCAAGACAGCCTTTACAATAACAGCATCTAGTGAGGCTTATTTAAAAACAGCTTTTTTTTTTTAAGTTACCCAGAATGATTCAATACATACTGCATTTTTAATTACAGTAATTAGAAGCAAGAAGCAAAATTTCTTTAGTTGTCAGAAAACTAGTAAAAACAAATGAAATTCTATGCAAAGTTTTAAAATTAGACATTTGGCTCATACAAGTACACCCAGTAAGTTTTCCAAGCATATTTTAAAGAAACATTGAAAGTGGTGGTGATATGGACACATTATGATGCTAAAACAGAAGTTTTCTTGTATTTTTAACATAGAAAGTATTGAAAGTAAAGATAATACATTATATCCATTTTCATGTTACAAAATGATACTTTTACAAACTGGGGTGTAGGTGAGGAGTAAAACATTTTATCCAACATTTGGTATAGCAAGACCATAATTAAGTAGAATAAGCCTCAAGATGAAAAAGTTAAATAGAGATGTCAAAAATAGCTTAGTAGCTAGGAATTCAGTGTATAGACAGACCCAAGTCCTTTCTTCACAGCTTTGTATAACTTTGGAAAAATACTTGACTCTCTAAACCTTGTCTTTCTCCTGTTTGAAATGAGAGTGTTGCTAAGAGATTCCGGGAGCTGTTAGGAATGAATCGGAAATGCACCTTAGCGCGGTCCGGAAGAGGAGCGGTATGGAGTGAGCGCCCCACACATGGAGGCAAGCGCTGTTCAAGTCGGAGGGGCCCCGCCCGCTCTCCCCAGATGGCCCTGTCTGCTGAGGGCGGCGGTGGCAGCTGGAATACACAGGTGAGAGCCACACGGCCCGCCTTGGCGATGCTCTCGGACGGGTGGCCGCGCTCACTATCCTCACAAACTCAGGGTTTGGGGGGTTCACAGACCAGCACGCGGATCTGCCACAGAAGAGTGGGCAGGAAGGCGTGACTCACGCCTTTGCTGCTGCTGTTAATCGAAGAAGAGATGACTCACAATCTTGTGTTAGTTTCAGGAGTACAGCCAAGTGATCGATCCAGTTCTATACATATACATACATGTGTGTATATATGTTCTTTTGTGTATATATATATGTGCATAGTATATATGTGTGCGTATAGGTATATATTCCTTTTCAGATTTTTTTCCCCTCATAGGTTATTACCATAAAATACTGAGTATAGTTCCCTGTGCTATACAGTAGGTCCTTGTTGGTCATCTATTTTGTACACAGTAGTTCCAGTGGTCATGTATGGATGTGAGAGTTGGACCGTAAAGAAAGCTGAGCGCCAAAGAATTGATGCTTTTGAACTGTGGTGTTGGAGAAGACTCTTGAGAGTCCCTTGGACCGCAAGGAGATCCAACCAGTCCATCCTAAAGGAGATCAGTCCTGAATATTCATTGGAAGGACTGATGCTGAAGCTGAAGCTCCAACACTTTGGCCACCTGATGTGAAGATCTGACTCACTGGGAAAGACCCTGATGCTGTGAACGACAAAAGTGGGAGAAGGGGATGACAGTGGATGAGATGGTTGGATGGCATCACTGACTGGATGGACATGAGCCTGAGTAAGCTCCAGGAGTTTGTGATGGACAGGGACGCCTGGTGTGCTGTAGTCCATGAGGTCACCAAGAGTTGGACACAACTGAGCCACTGAACTGAACTGAACACAGGTCTGGAAGACGGCTTGTTACGCCCTCTAGTGGCTTCCTTGAGGCAAGCTACCGCCGCTCCTGAACTTTTCAGTGCGTGGGAAAAACACTTCGCATTCCTGTCGATTTTATTGCCGGTTGTCAGCATTCCTGTGTCTTTATTTTCTGCCCATTGTAAATGCTATCCTACTTCACTTTAACCTCTGTTGTCTTTGGAAACAAATGGAAAACAGTTGGATTTTAGGCAACTGGTAATCAAAGGAGGATCCTGTGCAGCAGGTGAGCCAGACAGGACGGTTCAAGAGATGGAGTGATTTAAAACTCCAACTACATACAGTACAGTGAGTGAAATCACAGGAAAAATGTTGTGAGATGGGTTTAAAATTGATCAGATTGAGATTTCTCACTGTTTTTATCTTTAAAAAAATACACATATACACAGTTAATATTCTACAGCTGAAGAATGATAAAACACTTGGGAGCTGGAATTCTTTAATCTTGTATGAATGGAGGAAAAAAGGACATTAGAAAGCAGATGGAAAATAAAAGTAATCAAGTTCTATGTAATTTACCCTTGTCTCTGTACTCCAAGAGCAGAAACCCTGAGTCAACTGCACTAAGCTATTGGCCAGGAGAGCAAAGGGCCAAGAAAGATTCATTCATCCAGCTGCTCAGGAATGCACTGACCCCCCTGCTCAAACAGGAAAAGGTGCACATTCACCAGCCACTTCAGAATCACCACAGGAAGGAAATCATGGGCGTAAACACCTCTTAATTCCTTGCTACCCCTGCTTCTTACACCAAATGCACACGCTTTCAGACATGGAGTCTAAAACAATGAGTCTGAAGGGAACTCCAAGACTCACTGGTCACGCTGTATTTCCATGCACTGACTGGAAAGTATCAGGGCAAAATTACAGGGATATAGAAAGAAACAGAAAAATTGAGGTCAGGAGGAGAAGAGAGGGACAGAGGACGAGACGGTTGGATGGCATCAGGTCTGAGCAAACTTGGGGAGATAGTGAAGGACAGGGAAGCCTGGCAGGCTGTAGTCCACGGGGTGGCAAAGAGCTGGACATGACTGAGCGATTGAACAACACCAACAACTACAGGAAAGAAGCTGGGCAACAGCCCTCTCTCCACCTCCTCTCTGCTCCGGTCCCAGTGAAACAAGCCTGTTATGAGACCAGTGACTGCCCCTCATGGGGCTTCAATCGCATGCATGTGCAACTCGTAAGGTAGCTTTCTAACAGGCTGGGTTTCAATCTGAGTCTCTCCAGTATCAAGTGATTCTTGTGAAAAAGAACTCAGGGCAGGACATCCCGGATGGTCTAGTGCTTAAGACTTTGTTCCAATGCAGGGGGTGTGGGTTTGATCCCTGTTTGGAGAGCTAAGATCTCACAAGCTTTGGTGCCTAAAAAAATAGAGCATAAACAACAGAAGCAATATTGTAACAAATTCAATAAAGACTTCAGAAATGATCCACATTAAAAAAAAAAAGTCTTAAAAAGGGTCTAAGGGCTATGGGTAAAATGTCAATGGCAGCTAATATAAATTAGGTAGGTGGTCACAATAAAAGCTACCAGTTTGAAGCTGCCCTCACAGAAACTGCCACTGAATTGACTCCAGAGAACGTGCTCCATGTTGAAACCTCCGTTTCCAGAGGGCCATGGACAAAAAAGATGTCAACCAGCGGACTGGCAGCTTGGGGAAAGATAGGGAACCCTTGACACACCAGATGCAGCTGAAGAATGCAAACGCTGGAGCCTGAATGAGAAAACTAGGAAGACGAGATAGAGGACTTCAAACACGAGAACCACCAACACCAGCAGGAGGCTGTGCAACCCCAGGGGGGACGGGGGCCCGGGCGGGAGGCAGGCCGCGTCCCCGCGGCTAGGCTGGTGCCGATACCTGGTGACATGCTGTGTGAAGGTTTTTTTTGGAGGAGATTAACATGTAAATCAATGAATTGGAGCAAACTCCAGGACACAGTGGAAGACAGAGGAGGCTGGCTTGCTACAGTCCATAGGTTACGAAAAGTCAGACACAACTTCGTGACTGAACAGCAACATTTAAATCAGTGGACTGTAAGGACAGGAGATTACCCTCCAGAATGTCTGTGAGCCTTAGTCAGTCAGCTGAAGTTGTTAGGAGGAAAAAAAAATTAAAAGACCGGTTCCCACAAGGAAGAGGGAATCAGTTTCTAGTCGGTCTTTGGACCCAAAATGTTAACATCAACGCTTCTCAAGGTGTCCAGCCTACCCTGCCGATGGTGGACTTGCCAGCCCACACAATCATGTGAGCCAGCTCTTCTACAGTAAGTGTCTCTACAAATTCAAACACTCACGTACAACCTTACTGGTTCTGTTTCTCTGGAGACCCTGACTAATTACAGAGAAATTGGGTCAACATAGAGAAAAAGCTTTCAACTATGAGGGCTATCCACAAATAGGACAGGTGACCTCAGGAAGTTGCCTGGCTGGACAGACGTCTGCTGGTGATGCTGGAGAGGACTCCTGCATTGGAAGGGTAGACACGCTGAAGGTCTCCATTTCCTCCCTGCTCTCAGCCTAAGCGTGATCTCGAAGGGCAATACGCAGCTTACCTGGCAGAGGGTGATGTTCCCGTAAGGCTTCGCCTCGGCAAGGAGGTGAGCTTTTGCTTCCCGTTTGTCGCCATGCACAAGCAGGACTGGTTTCTTCCTGAAAGGAGATCACAGGTATTTGAAATCCCCCATTTATGAAGCTGGTCTGGTACCCAGTGAAGGAACACTGACCACCGACATGTGTGTCTGGCCTGTGTGGTGACTGAGTGCAGGGCCAGCACAGGGCAAGTGATCAGTTAACCTTTGCTAAGTGGTTACCTTTATAAGGGGACCCCGTGGCCTGATCCTGAATCTGCAGTGACCCAGAGGGGCTAGGACTCAAGATCTTAAGTCCTTGAGTAACTATCTTCTCTGCTCCAGAAGGACGCATCATTAGCTCTGTGTTATTAGATTAAGAGATACACACTTAGTGCTGTTGAGTGTGATGCTCTTTTCTCTCCCTTGTTTTGGACCAAACAACAGGTCACACTTCCTCACTAGCCATCCTTTCATAAAACACCTACTGTGAGTGAGGCCTGCGCCACATCCCCAGGATACAAGAGTGAAAGGGCCCAGGTCCACACATGCAGATTCACTAGGAGGTGAAACAGAGCCCAATGCACATTAAAAATGCCCTATTTTTGAATTCAAAAGGACAATATAAAAATATTCTGCAGGAGCACTGTTTACAGTAGATGAGACATAGAAGCAACCTGAATGTCCATTGATAGAGGAATAGATAAAGAAGATGTGGTACGTATATACAATGGAATATTACTCAGCCATGAAAAAGAATGAAATAATGTCATTGGCAGCAACATGGATGGACCTAGAGAGATTCATACTGAGTGAAGAAAGTCAGAGAAGGAGAAATACCGTATGACATCCCTTATATGTGGAATCTAAAAAGAAATGATACAAATGAACTTACTTACAAAACAGAAAGAGACTCACAGACTTAGAAAAGGAACTTATGCTGGCCAGAGGCGGGGAAGGGATAGTTAGGGAGTTTGGCAAGGTCATGTACACACTGCTATATTCAACATGGATAACAAGGGCCAACTGTATAGCACATGAAACTCTACTCAATGTTATGTGTCAGCCTGGATGGGAGGCTGGTTTGGGGGAGAATGGATACATGCATATGTCTGGCTGAGTCCCTTCACTGTTCACCTGAAACTACCACAGCATTACTAACTGGCTATACCCCAACACAAAATATACAAAATAAGAAGTTTAAAGTTTGAGAAAGAATATTCTGCAGTAAGAGATTAAAAAGGCTTTTAAGAGAACCATGATCTACTCTGGTTAATTCGAATTGAGATAATCCTTAGAAGTCAATATATTTTTACAAGCTCACCCAACAAAACAAAAATTGGATTTTTCTCCAACAAGCAATCAAGTAAGATGAACAACTTCCACGGTCATCACTCACATGCAGAATGATTCTCTGTCATACATGAAGGGACAGCTAAAAAGAAACATGACAGAAAACACCTGTCTGGGACCAATGCCTAACCCCTAACAGCTTTATGCTAATGTGTTTGGGAAAATAAAACAAAGAAACACATCTTCTCAGTTGCTTTCTATCTGGAACAAATTTTCTGTTTTGCAACCAGAAAAACAGGACAGAGAATAATGTAACAGATAATCATGCCTCTACCGCCCAGAAACTGTTTGTGTTATCAGATCATCAGGTTGTTTTTTTTAAAAAAGATTAAACATTACTGACAGAAGTGGTAGTCTTCATTAGTTACTTCAAATTGGCATGTGCATGCTCAGCTGAGTCTGACTCTCTGCGACCCCATGGACTGTAGCCTGCCAGGAACCTCTGTCCATGGGATTCTCCAGGCAAGAATACTGGAGTGGGCTGCCATTTCCTCCTCCAGGGCACCTTCCCGACCCAGGGATTGAACTGGCCTCCCCTGCACTGGCAGGCGGGTTCTTTCACTGAACCACCAGGGAAGCCTCACTTCAAGTTTGTTAGTGTTCTAGAAACTGTCACAAAAGGCTTCAGGATGGTTCATTTTTTGTGTCAACTGCACGGGGCCAAGAGTGCCCAGATAAAACATTATTTCTGGGTGTGTCTGCGAGGGCATTTCTGGATATGATGCACATTTGAACTGGTGGCTCAGTAAAGCAGACCGCCCTCCCTAATGTGAACAGGCATCATCCAGTCGTTCGAACAGGCTGGAGAAATTTTCTCTCAGATTTGTGTGCATGCATGCTCAGTTGTGTCCAACTCTTTGCAGCCCCATGGACTGTAGCCTGCCAGGCTCCTCTGTCCATGGTATTTTCCAGGCAAGACTACTGGAGTAGGTAGCCATTTCCTTCTCCAGGGCATCTTCCTGACCAAGGATTGAACCCTCGTCTCCTGCACTGCAGGTGGATCCTTCCAGGTGACTGAGCCACCTGGGAAGCCCTGGTTTAAGTCACTGTTGTTTTTGCTTTTCTGTTACGTGCAGCTACAACTAATCTTACATGTTACAGGTTTGAGTGTCAAAGTAGCTTGGGAAATTTCAACAGCATTCTGTCTATCAGGTCTTCCCTGGTGGCCCAGATGGTAAAGATCTGTCTGCAGTGCAGGAGACCAGGGTTCAATTCCTGGGTAGGGATACCCTGGAGAAGGGCATGATAACCCACTCCACTGTTCTTGCCTAGAGAATTCCACAGACAGAGGAGCCTGGTGGGCTACAGCCCATGGGGTCACACAGAGTCGGACACGACTGAGTGACTAACACACACACACACACACACACACACACACACACACACACACACACACACACACACACACACACACACACACACTCTATTATTAACAATGAAAGTTCGCACAGTCTGATGTGCTCAATGCAACATGGATTTTGAGGATCCTGACAACCATTTTCCTGCAAGTGTATCCCTCCACTTTACTTGCTGCTACGGGATTCTGCCAAGTGGATGTACTGGAAATGGGACAGGTGGCATGTCACCATGCAATGGGATCTTTATTTGGTCTGCACTGCCTAACATCACCTCCATATCTGCGTCATGGAAGGCCCTATGACTCCTGCATTAACTTCTGAGCTACAGAAGAATCACTTGTGAAACAAGAGAGACTCAAAAAAAAAAAAAAAAAAAAAAAAAACCAACCAACAAAACAAAACAACAAGCCAGCATCAAAGTGCTAAGTGAAGTGTAGGCTTACTGGTCAAGAACGCAGGTGGCAATGACCTTTTCCTTCCTATGAACACTGGACCTAAAATTCTTTTATTCAGGTTGAAATTTGTCCTACCCTACTTCTGGACAGAACAGAGGGACATGCTAAAATCTGTATTAAGAAGGCTAGTGATAAGTTTAGATTAAAAAAAAAGCCTGTTTTCCCATTATAATAATGTTATAAAGATTTCAATAGTTTCAAAAGAAATATTCAAAGAAAGATGGACAGCAGGTGCTTAAGAATCACATATCTTGTGTTTTCAAGCTCCATTAATTAGAGTTTTGATGTCATCCATCATTCTGCAGAACTCACCTGAACTCTGGTGGATACTGTCTTATGAGCCAGTTCACGTCAAAGCAGTAGTTAAACTAGACGGGAGGAAAGAAAAGACGTCATGGGCTATTCAGAAAAGCAGTTCATAAGGACTGTCTCGTTACTGAACTGAAAGAGACTCTAAACTAATCATGAACTACACACATTGTTATTCATAAACCTAGACTGTTATGCTGCAATACTCACAAACCTAAAATACATGCTGAGGGGAATACACGGCTTAAAGGTTCTGAGTCAGTGGGGGAGTGCCTGAGAAAACAGAAGATTATCTCTGAACACTTTGGCAGCATTTGTATTTGGTTGGTCCAAAAGCTACTTTGGGTTTTCCATGACGTAATGAAGGGGCTTTCCTGGTGGCTCAGATGGTAAAGAACCTGCCTGCAATGCTGGAGACCCTAGGTTGGAAGATCCCCTGGAGAAGGGGGACTCTCAGCTGCAATGTGTGCAATCTATTGAGTTAGATTTGTAAACAGGCATCTGGAATTGGACATTCACTATGGGCTTACAACAGTTACATCAGACTACAAGTTCTGGACCTGGCTTACCTACGGGTGTCCTCCCCGTGCCCGGGTAATCCCTGGCCCCTCTCCTGAACATAATGACTCATCCTAGCTGGGAGGACACACACAAATTCACCCCATGTTCCATCTGGAGACCAGGATTTCTGCCTCCAAGCACAAGGTGAAGCACACAGGAAGCTTTGCCTTCTTTAGGGACAAGACCTTGTTCTATCTGCTGGAGAGCCTGGCACCTTAAGGTGATTTATCAACACAAAGGGACCAGGCCTGTCAGGCAGGAGCAATCAAACATGCAGTCACACCCTCATCCATAACTTCTCATTTCTCTTTGGAGGGTGTGGGAAATTTTTCATTTATTTCTCTAAATCAAATCAAACCTGATGTGGCCCTCACCCCTCTACCCACACCTCCCAAGGAGCTGCACCAGAGTCCTGTGAGATTATTAGTGTGCCAGAGAGAAGTTCCCCGGGGTGGAACTTCCAGGATGATTTTCTGGCCATTCAGAAGCCCCAGTGAGCGTGCATCCGCATTCCGGGCTGATGGAGCCCACACCCATGGTGCTGGGTGCCGGGCTCCAGGCAGCTGCCATCTTGGGGACCCTGCACGGGACTGACCCCCAGGTGCCCCTGCTCAGTCTCCTACAGAGAGGTTTATGTGTCCCCCTCCCGTCCAAAGACCAAGCTGGACACTCACCTGAGCTGAAGAAACAAGTGTCCCAAAGAGAGGAGATAAAATATCTGAGGAGACAAAACAGCAAACCCATAGTTTGATAAAAGTTACCTAACAATGATCACACCTGACTTACTAAGCAGAATTGGCTTAGAAAACGGTGCACTGAAGAGTTACTATGAGGCTAGACTTGAACGTTCCGGAAAATTGAAGAGAAGGTTTCCCTGGGCTGATAGTATTTATTACGTATCACTATTATTTAACCGAACATAATGGGGAAAAAATCAAGATCTACAACTTCAGTTCTGGACGACTAGACAATTTTAGAAACTGCCAATGAGAACCATAATGATACACATCCTTCCTTTTTCCAAATCTCTTAAATTTAAAAAAATTTTTTCTTCTTCTATTTTTGGGCTGCATGTGACTTGTGTAGTCTTAGTTCCCTGACCAGGGACTGAGCCCATGCCCCCTGCAGTGGAAGCAGAGTGTCTTAACCACTGGACCACCAGGGAAGGGAAGTTCTGGAAGCTCCTGTCTTAAAGGGAGAGTTGAACAATCAAAGAGAAATCATGATATGATGTTTCCCATTGCCTCCCACTGCAGCTCCTCTTTCTACCTTTTTAGATTATCTGAAGTTCCTCTTCCTCTGTGAGATCTTCTAAATAACCTACAATTATGGCATTTGCTGGTGTGGGATACCAACCTTAGGAGCATGCATTCTGATTCCAGAATGAAAGTGAAAGTCGCTCAGTTGTGTCCGACTCTTTGCAACCCTATGGACTATACAGTCCATGGAATTCTCCAGGCCAGAAGACTGGAGTGGGTAGCCTTTCTTTCCCTTCTCCAGGGGATCTTCCCAATCCAGGGATAGAACCCTGGTCTCCCGCATTACAGGCAGATTCTTTACCAGCTGAGCCACAAGGGAAGCCCTGATGCCAGAATGCCTGCATTCAAATACCCAGTTCAACCATATCCCTGTGACTTTGGGCAGGTTTATTGAACTCTGCAGATTGGTCATGGATCCAAAGAGGACAACAGTTAACATCTACTCACAAGGCCGCTATGAGAATTAAAGGAGATCACCTATATAACCCACATAAAAGCTCCTATCGTAATATTACCTCCCCTTCCTTTGTATCTTGGTGCTAACAGCCAGTGTTATCAGCTTATTATATATAGCAAAACCCTGCATAGCCCTCTATTTCCTGTTTCAATCTCTCTCAACATGACACTGAAATCTATCTTACATTTCCTCAGAGCAGGTAGATATTTGGAGAAAGGAAAAATAAACAACTTGTAGAATCAAACTCTTTATAGTATGGAATTAAATACACCAATCGAAGTATCACTACAAAGCTAGTGGAGGTGATGGAATTCCAGTTGAGCTATTTCAAATCCTAAAAGATGATGCTGTGAAAATGCTGTACTCAATATGCCAGCAAATTTGGAAAACTCAGCAGTGGCCACAGGACTGGAAAAGGTCAGTTTTCATTCCAATCCCAAAGAAAGGCAATGCCAAAGAATGCTCAAACTACCACACAATTGCAGTCATCTCACACGCTAGTGAAGTAATGCTCAAAATTCTCCAAGCCAGGCTTCAGCAATACACGAACCATGAACTTCCACATGTTCAAGCTGGATTTAGAAAAGGCAGAGGAACAAGAGATCAAATTGGCATCATCTGCTGGATCATCGAAAAAGCAAGCGAGTTCCAGAAAAACATCTATTTCTGCTTTATGGACTATGCCAAAGCCTTTGACTGTGTGGATCACAATAAACTGTGGAAAATTCTGAAAGAGATGGGAATACCAGACGACCCGACCTGCCTCTTGAGAAATCTGTATGCAGGTCAGGAAGCAACAGTTAGTACTGGACATGAAACAACAGACTGGTTCCAAATAGGAAAAGGAGTACGTCAAGGCTGTATATTGTCACTCTACTTATTTAACTTATATGCAGAGTACATCATGAGAAACGCTGGGTTGGGTGAAGCACAAACTGGAATTAAGATTGCCAGGAGAAATATCAATAACCTCAGATATGCAGATGACACCACCCTTAAGGCAGAAAGTATAGAAGAACTAAAGATGAAAGTGGAGAGTGAAAAAGTTGGCTTAAACTCAACGTTTAGAAAACTAAGATCATGGCATCCGGTCCCATCACTTCATGGCAGATAGATGGGGAAACAGTGAAAACAGTGGCTGACTTTATTTTTCTGGGCTCCAAAATCACTGCAGATGGTGACTGCAGCCATGAAATTAAAAAGACGCTTACTCCTTGGGAGAAGAGTTATGACCAACCTAGACAGCATATTAAGAAGCAGAGATGTTACTTTGCCAACAAAGATCCATCTAGTCAAGGCTATGGTTTTTCCAGTGGTCATGTATGGATGTGCGAGTTGGACTATAAAGAAAGCTGAGCGCTAAAGAATTGATGATTTTGAACTGTGGTGTTGGAGAAGACTCTTGAGAGTCCCTTGGACTGCAAGGAGATGCAACCAGTCCATCCTAAAGGAAATCAGTCTGGAATACTCATTGGAAGGACTGATGTTTAAGCTGAAACTCCAATACTTTGGCCCCCTAATGGGAAGAACTGACTCATTTGAAAAGACCCTAAGCGGGCAAAAGACTGAAGATGGGAGGAGAAGGGGACGACAGAGGATGAGATGGTTGGATGGCATCACTGACTCGATGGACATGAGTTTGAGTAAACTCTGGGAGTTGGTGATGGACAGGGAGGCCTGGTGTGCTGCAGTCCATGGGGTCTCAAAAGAGTTGGACACGACTGAGAGACTAAACTGAACTGAAATACACCAACATTTATACAATCACACACGAGATGTATTGGTTTGGCCAAGAAGTTTGTCAGGGATTCCACAAGCTGTTACAGAAAACCCTGAAGGAAATTTTTGGTCAATTACATGTTTGATATATGATTAAAATACTATTCACAGTGAACACAATCTGTTCTTCAATGTGGGCAGAAAGGTACTGTGAAATAAGGGAGACAATGTTTGTTTTGTGCGCCTGCTATGTAACTGTGTGAGCATGCTGTGCTGGGCACTTTATGTGTTTTCTCCCCTGACCCCGTTTTTTTTTTTCTGAACCCCCAGTTTAAAGGTGAGTAAACAGAAATTTTGAAGAATGTTAGGTCCCTTGTTTGCTGAAGCTCCAATACTTTGGCCACCTGACTTGAAGAGCTGACCCACTGGAAAAGACCCTGATGCTGGGCAAGACTGAAAACCGGAGAAGGGGACAACAGAGGATGAGATGGCTGGATGGCATCACTGACTCCTTGGACATGAGTTTGAGCAAGCTCCTGGAGTTGGTGATGGACAGGGAGGCCTGGCGTGCTGTAGTCCATGGGGTCGCAGAGAGTGAGAACAACAACAAAGGTCTTTTGTCAATTACCAACACAGCAGGCAAATGCTGAGGCCGGGATTCAAGTCTTGTGTCCAGGATTCTAGGGCTCCTGCTGGCCTCTCACAGCCTTGTTTCCTGTCTGCACCCAATACTTCTGACCCCAAGCGCAGTGGGGAGCGTGGGGAGCTCCCTCACAGACCCATCCTCCAGACACCAGCTGCCTGTCCTATAACTGAACTCAGTTCTGACACCATCCACCTGGAGCTGGCATTGGACCCCACAGGTGAAGGGCTGCCCCCATCTCAGACTCAGAGGCCAGTCACAAGACCAGACCCCCTGCACTTCTAACCTATACCCACCACCCCTCTTCTTGGGTTTGATAATTTGCAGCAGTGCCTCACAGAACTCAAGAAGGCCCGTTAATCACCAGATCACCAGTTTTTTATAAAAGGATACAACCTGGGAACAGCCAGAGGAAGACATGCACAGGGCCAGGTATGGGGGAGGGGCTTGCCACCCCCTTCCAGGTGCACCCAGGCCCAGCACCTCCTGTACACACCAGCCTGGAAGCTCTGCGAACCTCTAAAGGGAGGGTTTTGGTTTGTTTTCTGTTTTGTCTTTTTTTTTATAGAGGCCTCATTACACGGGCAAGACTAATTAAATCATTGGCCACTAGGGATTGACTGGACCCCTCCCCAGAGGTGGGAGTTGGAGCTGCAAATTCCAACTTTAACCACAAGGTTGGTTTCCCAGGCATGAGCCCCTTCCCCCCACTCCCTGGGGCATTCCAAAAGTCTCTGCATTAAAATAAACAGGTGTGGTTGAAAGGGGCTTGTTATGAATAACAATATACTCCTTTCACCTTTAATTACTTTGGATCTATTTCAGGAACCTGGGACAAAAGAAAAAAACCCCCAAAACCCAACTGTAACCAGAGGGAAGACCAAATATCTATGCACACCACAATATCACACAGGTGTTCCCTGGAGACCAACCACAGACACCAAAGACCAGGGCACTCCTGTTTTCACCCAGGACCCAAGCCAGGCTTTCACACAGTGGTCCTCAAATCTGCTCAGGCAACAGGATCCCCTGAAAGGCTGGTGAAAACAGACTGCAGGCCCAGGCTCCCCGAGTCTGATGCGAGGAGTCTGGAGGGCAGGCTGAGAACTGGCACTTTTAACAAGCTTCAGGGGACACTGGTGCTCTGGCCCAGGGACTAAAGGGAACTACTGCTGTCAGTTACTGGCTACTTTGTTGATAAAGTGCTACCGGATCAAGTTTAACCTTTAGTTACAAGTGAAGCAACCCTAAGCACTGTCTCAAGGCTCCCACCAGGGTGGTGTACAGCTGTGGTCCTCAACCCTTCTGGCATCAGGGACTGATTCTGTGGAAGACAATTTTTCCATGGACTGGGGTGGGGGAGTGTTTCCAGATGATTCAAGCGCATGACATTTACTGTGCACTTTATTTCTATTGCTAGACATTAGCTTCACCTCAAATCATCAGCCATTAGATCCTGGAGGTTGGGGACCCCTGATCTACAGGGCTGTGGGAAGCAGTCCCTGGTTTCCTGACCTAAGTAAACAATTTGCTGTCAAACAAATCCATCTGCCTGTTAAAGTGGTTATTTTCCACTAAGAGTGGTTCAGAAGTGTTCTTGGAGGTCCTTCCTAGGCTGCCCTCCTGTTTGAATGGGGGGACCCCTCAACGCAGTGAGAGCGCTACGGTTCCCCAGCTTCACTCACCCCTGATGTGGAGGGCTCCTGTGTTATACTTGGGCTTAATCCCGGAGACTCTCGTGAGGTAGAAATGGAAGGGGTTCCCTTTATCCAGCAAGTCCCAGACGTCCTGGCCTTCCCCTGACGTTTCCCACTCATCTTCCTCCTCCGGGAGCCCACGGCTGGTGGGGGCGCCGTGAGGCCCAGCTCCCCGAGCCGCGCAGTCCCTGGGAGAAGGGGGGCCTTTCTCCTCTTTGACCCTCAAGTCCTTCGCCTGCTCCTGCTGCAGCTCTCGAGGCAGTTCATCCTCACTGCTGGATAGACACCAGCCCAGGTCCTCCTGGGAACCGCACTTCTGTCTTTTGGAAGGTGAAGCTTCTGAAACTGAGTCTGTGCTGCTGAATTTCATGGGCGCCAGCTTCCTCTTGTGGGCGGCTTTCCGAGCCTCGGAGCAGGTGTACTTCAGCTGCCCGGCGGCCCCCTGCCCGGTGTGGGGAAGGAGAGAAGCAGATGGCTTGTCCGGCTGTGGCTTCTCCTCTTCACTTTCATCACTACTGGATATTGTCCACTTCCCATAATTACCTTCCTGGGACATCATGCTTCTGGAAAAGAAAGGCAAAAATCTTGTTAATTCCCATTCACTGGTTCCCAGGTGGCGCTAACGGTAAAGAACACGCCTGCCAATGCAGGAGATGTAAGAGACAAAAAAGGTGGGATTCGACCCCTGGGTTAGGAAGATCCCCTGGAGGAGGGCAGGGCAACGCACTGCAGTATTCTCCCCTGGAGAATTCCACGGACAGAGGAGACTGGCGGGCTACAGCCCACAGGGTCGCACAGACACTGGCAAACGCATTCTCTTGCTCTCAAATTCCGTGTCCTGAGCTTTTAGGACACACGTATAGCACAGCTGACCCTTACCAGATGCTGAGCTGTTTTCACTAATATCAGCTGCTCTGTGGGTGTTCAGGGCACATGAGCAGAATCTGCCACGAGAACCCGGCAAATAAAGTGACAACAGAAACCCCGCTCACCTTCTCCTCTCCTTTCGTTTTTCCACCTGGATCTTGTTCTTAAATGCCTGGGTGGTGTCTGGCACAGCACAGGTCTAATATCACTCTCTGGGTAAGTGATGGCACTAGAATCAGAATTACAACCCACATGCGCTGACTCTCAGATCTGACATTTATCATTTGGGTCATCAAAGTGCAGTGTTTCCCAAAGTGGAGATAACTGGGACCTGATATTAACATCTCCTTATGAAACTACCTCTCTTTTCCATTTCAATCCAATCCCTCAGCTTAATCAAGGAGGAGGCTGTTTGCAGAAATGCCTTTAATCCTGCTTTTGAACAGACAACGGGCTTTGGGTTCTTCTGCAGGCACCAGTAACACGTTGGTTTAACATGAGCAGGAGGTATCTAACGGCTCCATGCCATTTACAGTAACTAAAGTTTACTTCTTAAAGACAGTGTTTATGTAAAAGTGGGTTCAAATAAAAATATTAAGCCAATAGTAGTACAGCTGTTGAGAGTAAGACAAAACTGGGGAAGTAAGCAACCACATTAATGAAATCCAGCAAACACTGCATTAAGCTACTATGCCAAGGAGGGTAGAAATCTAAAGAAACTCTACCACCAAATGCCAACTCATAACATCAGTGTCTATTAGATACTAAACAAATTTGTGAATGCAAATGTATACTCCTCTTAAAGCTGCTAGCTCCTCCTCTCTCCCTACCATTCCAGTCCCAGCTGGGCTATTTGTTTTACACTTCCAGCTGCTTCTCATAGAGCTTGCAGACCATCTCTGGCCTGCAGACCAGGAGGGCACAGGAATCAATCTCAACTGAGGCCAGGTGTGGCCAATAGTGGGCAAATATGGACTCCAATATCAAATCTGGTCATTACTACGTGGTAAATATGCACTTGGGCAGGTTACGTAACTGCTCAGCCTCAATTTTCTCCTCTGAAAATGGGTATCAGATCTACTTCCCAGAGTTTGTTTGTCCAGAAAATATTTATTGAGCAGTTACTATGTCCAAGCTCTCAGAATAAGAAATTAATAGCATAGAAACAGCTTCCGCCTTAGGAAAGTTTATACTTCAGGGAGTATAACAGACCGACACGAACAAAAATAGCCAAGAAGGCCAAGATATCTTTACAAATATTCATTATATTTTATAGGTATGAAAAAGTAACACCGTTACCTTACAATATCCTGAATTTAACATTTAACTGAGCGCTGAAAGAAAAGGAAACAGCCAAATAAAGTGGAGGTGGGAAAGAAGAGTATTCCAAGTGAAAGAACCCAACCTGCAAAGGCCAGGCCAGAAGAAGGCTGCAGTAACTCCAGAAAACAGACCTGGACCTGGGTAAGGAAGACAGGGAGATGGTCCAAGATGAAGGGGGATGGCAGGAATAAGGAGTTAAGTTACAGATCCTGGATTTTACTCTAAGAACGGTAGGGTTAGGGAGTACCTTGTCCGATTTACTTTTAAAATATTCGGCTCCCTACAACTCTGTAGCCCAACATCCTCTGATAGGAGAAGGGGACGACAGAGGATGAGACGGTTGGATGGTATCACCGACTCAGTGGACCTGATCTGGGCAAACTCTGGGAGATGGTCAAGGACAGGGACGCCTGGCTGCTGCTGTCCACGGGGTCTCAAAGAGATGGTCACGGCCGAGAGACTGAACAGCAGCCCTGTCCGGAGAACGGTCTGGCGGGAGACATAAGTGGGAGGAGGCGGCTCCCGCGGGGACCCCGGGGGCTGGAGGAGGCGGAGGGGCACGGAAGAAGGCACGGCCGCTAACTTCCCTCCGCGTTTGCCCGGGCCGGGCAGAGCCCTGCCGCGCGGCCCTCACCGCACGCTCGCAAGCCTCACCTCGGAAGCGGCCCGACGGCTCCCTCTGGGCGGGAACGGCACAGCGCGGCGCCCGGCCGCCCGCCGAGAGGCCAGGTAAGACCCGCGGCGGCGGGCGCCCGGCGGACGCCGGTCCGCTCAGGGCAGGCCGCCGGGGCCCAGCAGGGCCCGACCCGGGCGCTCCGCTGCCCTGCGGGCCCGCCCCGGAGCCCGCCGGCCCGTGACGACGCGCCGGACCGCGGCTCCCCGCGCACCGGGCCGGGATGAGACGGGCGGCGCGCTCGCCGCGGCCCTCCACACGCGCAGCGCCAGAAGCCCTCGAGCGCGCGGCCGCCCGGGACCCTCCCCGCTCCCGCGCTCGCGCATGCGCGCGATTCAAACCCGCCAGCCCGCGCGCGCCGCGTGGCCCCGCCCCTGCCCCTTCCGGGACGCGCGCCGCTGGGTCCTAAAGGCCGCCGGGTCACCGGGGGCCGCCGCGGACCCCTCGAGAAAGGGGCGGTGAGGAGTCCCGGCCATCTTTACCTGTCCTCTCGCCGCCTGGCCACGGCTGCCAAAAGCAGGGGAGAGGAAGAGAAGTCTCCCTCTTTCCTCGTAGCTGATCAGCAAAACGCATCCTCTTTGTAGGGGATCTCCTAATTTCAGGCTCCCGGAGCTCGAGGCAGGGCGAGTTCTTTTCAAAGGGAGAGAGGATCAGCTGAGGGGTTAGAGGAAGCTGAAGTCTTAGACCAGTGTTCCGGGAGCGGGTTCTCCTGGGGCCCAGACTGTAAACCCTGTTGTAAGACCAAAGGTTAAATGAGCTCCCTTAGACGCAGCCTCGAATATTGGTTTCTTTGTTAAAGCAGGTGTGTGTGTGTGCCTCTGTGTGTGTGTGTTGCCTTTTTAATCTTACTGATTTGCCAGGAGAGGGGTCTGAGATAAACTCTTGCAAAATGGAACCCTCGCCCTATTCCTTGCATTTCGTAAGGATGTTTGCCATGGAGTTTGGACTCAGTGCTCTTGATACTGTTCTTGGAATTTCCACCCCTTCCAGAAAACTGGATGAAATAACTTGATGGAAACGTTCTAAGGGCTTACTTGGTTTGTTTATTGAACGTCTGATTTGTACCAGGCACCGGGCTCAGTGCTAGGCTTATCGGGAGGATGGAACAGACACAGTAATGACCCGGGAGGTCTCGACACCAAAGACTTGCTGATCCGGACGTGAGTCCTGGGCTTGATTGGTTCCTTTTAGGCTTTGTTCACACTCTTTTTGTGTCTCTTATGATGCCTAGCATAGTGTCATTGATCGAAATTATCAAAAGTAAATATTGCAAGGTGTGGGAACAGAAAATGAGAAGAACCACACAGGACACAGTGAAACTGCGCCTGGGCGAGCACGTGTCCCAGCCGCGCTGGGAGAAACTAGGGCTGAGCCAGGGCTTGGGGCCGGGCTGAGGGCCTCTCTGCCATTGGCTGTTCCAAGGGGCGGAGCCAGGGCTGGGGGAGGGCCTGAGGGCCTCTCTGCCATAGGCTGTTCCAAGAGTCAATAAAGCTAGGGGCGGAGCCAAGATTGGGGGCGGGCCTGAGGGCCCCTCTGCCATAGGCTGTTCCAAGGAAACGTTGCTAAACAAAGTCTCTGGCCAATAGAGCTGCGGAATCAACGCCAGTGGCTCGCAGGTCGTCCAATGAGAGCAGACATTGGAGGTGCCCGGCGAAGCTCAGCTTCCGGGACTGCGCCGAGCGGGGCTGGCGGTCCCGGCCCGGGGGTTTGGCAGCAGAGCTCGCGGGTGCTGCCGTCTGGACTCGCTTGGGGAGGTCGCGATGCTCTCCTCCCAGGCCGGCGCCCGGCCGCGGACGTGGGAAGCCAGTCCCCCAGAGCACAAGAAGTGGGTGGAAGTAGGTGTCCGGGGGGCTGGGTCTCGGACTTCGGCTTGACCCGGGGCGCTCACGCCATCCCCTCGCCCGGGCCTCGTTCAGCCCCGAGGTGTGATGGCTAGTGACTCAGCCTGGGGCTTCCAAGCTTCTGCATCCCCGTCTAGTGTTCTGCCTGCTTCCAACCTCCTTTTGCTCTCTGCGACAGCGTCTCTTTGTAATCTGTAGCCTGCACCTCTCCTCCCGCCTTTCAAAGCCGTCCCCGTTGCCTCACCTTCCTCATTCTAGCATTGAATTTTGGGTAGAATTTATCCCGATAGTTTAAAAGAATTAACCTACCGATTAAGTCATTTGCACTTTTTGGGGGGTGGGAGGAGTAAATTTTAGCACATCATTAAGGTGTTTTGAGAATTAAAATTAGGATAATGAAACTCACTTCTCAGCCCAATTTTTCAGCTAAGTTTTAGATTTGAGAGGTCTAAACTTAATATATGTTAGTAATAAAAATATTAGAGCAAATGGTTTCTGTTCTATTAACTGAAGATACTTAATGTTCTTTAGGTATTTAAAGCATGCGACGAAGATAACAAAGGCTATCTAACCAGAGAGGACTTTAAAGTTGCTGTTGTAATGCTGTTTGGTTACAAGCCATCCAAGGTAGAACTTTCTTTTGTATTTGGGGACAGGGCAGAGAATACAGTAGTGGTGGTGGTTTAGTCACTAAGTCGTGTCCGACTTTTGCAACCCCGTGGACTGTAGCCTGCCAGGCTCCTCTGTCCATGGGATTCTCCAGGCAAGAATACTGGAGTGGGTTGCCATTCCCTTCTCCAGGGGATCTTCCCAACCCAGGGATTGAACCAGGGTCTCCTGCATTGCAGGCAGATTCTTTGCCAACTGATCTATGAGGGAAGCCCAATACAGTACTGGATGGATTGTAAGTAAAGTGCAGAGGGCTAGCTTAAGATGTTTATAAAACAAACCGTTGCCTTTTGAGCAATTTTAGAGATGTGTCCAGTGCTGAATTTTACTTTCTTCTTAAGAACCCAAATAAAGGATGAATTAGAATCTATCAAGACTAAGTTACCACAAGGCTGCTAATAATTATGTTAAATGTGAGATGCTAGCATGGTTTCCAAAGAAGGCAATGGCACCCCATTCCAGCATTCTTGCCCGGAAAATCCCATGGATGGAGAAACCTGGTAGGCTGCAGACAATGGGGTCGCTAAGAGTTGGAAACCACTGAGCGACTTGACTTTAACTTTTCACTTTCATGCATTGGAGAAGGAAATGGCAACCCACTCCAGTGTTCTTGCCTGGAGAATCCCAGGGACGGGGGAGCCTGGTGGGCTGCCGTCTGTGGGGTCGCACAGAGTCGGACATGACTGAAGCGATTTAGCAGCAGCAGCAGCAGCAGCATGGTTTCAAGACAGAAGCCTGGGAGGGGGATGTTGGTAACAGGAGGAATTCACAGAGGAAGGGACGTGCAGGATTTTTTTTTCCCTTAAACAAACAAACAAAAAATTGCCCCATTTAAATTATGAAAATAATGCATTTATATAGTCAAAAATTTAAAACGGTCCAGAAAAATATGAAGTTGGATGTAAATCTCTTCCCTCCCTATTCCTCAGGAGTTACCATTATTAACCATTTCTTGTGTATCATCCCAAATTTCCTATGCATGACAAACACACCTGGCATAGGAAGGTGCATCGTATGCCTATTTTATTTTAACTTGCTTTTTTCACTTGACAGTAGAAGAACATAAAAGCACACACACTACATTTTTTACAAAAAGTAGTTGCCTAGTAGTCTCTTTAGCTAGTTTCCTTGTTTTGGTCATCAGTTGTTTCCATTATTTTTCATTCCTGCTAATATTGCTACAATGAGCGTTCTTCTATAACTATATCTCTGTTTGTGAATGCATCTCTGTGGAATTAATTCCTAGAAGTACAAGTGCTAGGTACACTTGGAATTTTACTGGGCATTGCTTCTCCGGAAAAGGCTGCACTAGTTAAAGAGAGCTGAGCTGAACTCCAGTGAGCCTCCTGCTTCAGCAGGACAGGTTTCCTGGGGCTCCCCATTCTTGCGTGCTCCCCGGGTCTGTTACATCCATTCTGGTCCCAGGTCCCTCTTGTTAAGCTGCTGAACTGGAATAAATCAGAGGCGAGATCTTGGCCAGGTGTAAGAAATTCAGTGACAGACCTGAACCCGAGGGAGCACTCGGGGCTGTCCCTGGAATGTCCTCCCTCCTGGCCTCGTTGGACCAAGGGACTCGACGGCCACTTGGGCTCAGCTCTGCCTTGTGATGGAGCTCTGCTTGTCTCAGATTACAAACCTCGAGAAGCCAGGGACCACACAGCATCTACTTCTCCATCATGCTTAAGTGTATCACAACTTCTCTGTTAGCGTGTTCTGTTGATATAACTGTGTCCCGTGAACAGCTCAGGTAGGTTCCGAGTGGTTCAACTGCCAGGGGGCTGCTTCGTTACTGAGAAGTTGATTCTGGAGCTCAGAGAAGTCATCGGGGCTGGTCGGGGCTGCCTCCCAGAAGCTGCAGCTCTCCTGTTAACCTGCAGTCATTTTAGTTGGAATTCCAGAGCAGGTCAGCTACATGGACCCAGCCTGTGAAGCATTGCGTTTAACCCAGGTTCAGCTAGAAAGATACCTGGTCTCATTCTGCCTTTATTACTTTTGGATCTGTTTTTTTGGTTTTAATTTTAGGACATAAGTGAAGAATTTCATAACATGTACAGTGATAGGGTAGCATACATATGTACACATCATCAAATCTAACAGGTTTTTACTTTCGGTTGAGGTTTTGGAGTTTACTTTTTAATCAAAGGAAACACTTGTTGACTACATACTGCTAAACAGTAAAATACTGATATAACAAATCACCTATACACTGCCTCTTGAGAAACCTGTATGCAGGTCAGGAAGCAACAGTTAGAACTGGACATGGAACAACAGACTGGTTCCAAATAGGAAAAGGAGTACGTCAAGGCTGTATATTGTCACCCAGCTTATTTAACTTATATGCAGAGTACATCATGAGAAACGCTGGGCTGGAAGAAGCACAAGCTGGAATCAAGATTGCTGGGAGAAATATCAATAACCTCAGATATGCAGATGACACCACCCTTATGGCAGAAAGTGAAGAAGAACTAAAGAGCCTCTTGATGAAAGTGAAAGAGGAGAGTCAAAAAGTTGGCTTAAAGCTCAACATTCACAAAACTAAGATCATGGCATCTGGTCCCATCACTTCATGGCAGATAGATGGGGAAACAGTGGCTGACTTTATTTTTTTGGGCTCCAGAATCAGTGCAGATGGTGATTGCAGCCATGAAATTAAAAGACGCTTACTCCTTGGAAAGAAAGTTATGACCAACCTAGACAACATATTCAAAAGCAGAGACATTACTTTGCCAACAAAGGTCCATCTAGTCAAGGCTATGGTTTTTCCAGTGGTCATGTATGGATGTGAGAGTTGGACTATAAAGAAAGCTGAGCGCCGAAGAATTGATGCTTTTGAACTGTGGTGTTGGAGAAGACTCTTGAGAGTCCCTTGGACTGCAAGGAGATCCAACCAGTCCATCCTAAAGGAAATCAATCCTGGGTGTTCATTGGAAGGACTGATGTTGAAGCTGAAACTCCAATACTTTGGCCACCTGATGCGAAGAGCTGACTCATTGGAAAAGACCCTGATGCTGGGAAAGATTGAGGGCGGGAGGAGAAGGGGACGACAGAGGATGAGATGGCAGGATGGCATCACTGACTCGATGGACATGGGTTTGGGAGGACTCAGGACGTTGGTGATGGATAGGGAGGCCTGGCATGCTGCGATTCTTGGGGTCGCAAAGAGTCAGACACGACTGAGCGACTGAACTGATACATTTAAGAATCATTTGTAACCGTCATGAATGTTTATTAAGTGACAATGTATTCCCTCTGTGAAATCTAACAGGTTTTTACTCTTAGGTTAGGTTAAGGTTTGGGATTTTGTTTTTGAATATTGCTTTTGAACAAATGAAATAAGTACTGAATGCAGGTCTTGAAGCAGTGAGTCACTTATATATAATGAATCACTGTGCATTCATGAAAATGTTTACAGGATGAAATTTGTTATATTCTCATGTAGTAAAAGGAGCACTTCCAAGTTGCTAGAAATATAAAGATGACTAGAACACAGACGCTACTTTGAAGCAGGGCTTCCCAGTGGGCGTCAGTGGTAAAGAATCCACCTGCCAATCCTGCAGATGCATGAGACGTGGGTTCGATCCCTGGGTCAGGAAAATCCCCTGTAATAGTAAATGGCAACCCACTCCAGCATTCTTGCCTGGAAAATTTCACAGACAGAGGAGCCTGCCGGGCTACCGCCCACGGGGCTGCAAAGGGACAGATACAACTGAGCGGCCGAGAGCACACACACTTTGAAGCAGTTCACAGTTTAGATAGACTTAAACTTGGACAAATACTAAGACAAAGAGGTTAAGAACAGAGAAGGCAAGGAATTCTACTGGTAACTGTTATGGGAGGTTGGACCTCGTTTAGACCAGCGGAGATGGACTCCGCTGATATGAAGTGTCCGGGAGTGCCCCGTGGTGGTGGGGGAAGCTATGCCTCGGTGATTGGACCTGGTGACTGTATCCGAGCGCTGCGGCCACATGACTGAAGGGATGAGAAGAGAGGGAAGTTCGGAAGGAGGGGACTGGGGGAAGGGCAGGGAGTTCAGATTGTGGTGCGTTCCTTCTGGGGAGATGCAAGCACCCTACGTGCACCCTCTGTTTTGTTTTTTTACACTTTTTGTTTTGTGTTGGGATACAGCTCATCAGTGATGTTGAGACAGCTTCAGATGAGTAGCGAAAGGACTCAGCCATACAGAGACGTGTATCCACTCTCCTCCAGTGCGCTCTCCCATCCAGGCTGCCCCCTGACATCGAGCAGAGTCCCCTGTGCTCCAGAGCCGGTCCTTTTTGGTGATCCACATTAATACAGCCATGTGCTGGATGATGAGGGGACGATGGTGCTAAAGATCCACTTTAGGTTGTGCTTCCCCCTCCGCTGTAGGAGTCTGAAATCGGGTGGAGAGGGGAGGGTGGAGACAGGTTGGGGTTCCTCACACGTGTGCGAGTGGGTGGCACTGACCAGGAAGGGGGTGCAGCGTGTGAAGAGCGGCCTCCCGAGGGGAGAGCCTCGGGGCGTCTGCATATTTAAAGGTCGGCAGGGACCCCAAGAGGCAGACGCGCTGGGAGCTAGTTGTCTGGGAGAGTCAGGAAGAACCAGGAAAGTGCAGGGCATGGAATCCAAGGTGGAGAAGCTATGTCACATGTTGGCAAGATCCTAATTCCATGATGTTTATAAAGCTCACGTAACCATGTGGGAAAATGCCGGTGTTTTCATACTTAGTGAAGGCAGGTCCACAAACAATATACAGTGTGTTCTCGAATATGTTTAAAGATGCATGGGTAGGAAAGGAGGAGGTCAGATGGACTGAGGGATTGGGACTGATGCACACACACTACGCTGTGTAAAGCAGACAGCTAGTGAGAACTGAGTGTGCAGCAATGGGGACTCGGCTTGGTGCTCTGCAGTGACCTAAATGGGAAGGAAACCCAAACAAGAAGGGCTGTATGGGAATGTGTGACCGATTCAGTTTGCTGTACAGCAGAAACTAACACAACGTTGTGAAACAGCTGTGCTGCAATTAAAAGAAAATGCATGGGCAAAAGAAAGGTACGCTAGGCAGAAATGTTGACAGTGGTTTTCACTGGATGGCTGTTTTTAATTGTTTCTCTTCATAATGTGAAAATATTTTTCATGTTCTCTACTTTGTTACTATTACCGTCAGGAAGAAAGTATTTTAAATAAAGCCGAAGAGCTCATTGTAACCATTGCTTGTATTTGTGTGAGACAGAAAGGTTACCTTACAGCTTATGCTGTATATATGACAGCCAAGTTGAATTTATATGATTTAACTGTTTTGATCAATGGATTGAAGCTTCGGGGGCCATTAGGGTCTGCAGCAGATTAGCTTCTGGTGTCTCGCTGACAGAGCTGAAATGACTGAGAGCTGTCCTGTGACAGCACTTGTCTGCTGGATTCAACAAAAGTTGGTTTCTTATAATATATCTTCCTTTCCTGCATCCCAGGAATTAGGAACTTATACTATGAAAACATTTGATGAAATTGTATATTCTATTACTATTATTTTTTTCTTTTCTAGATAGAAGCTGATTCCGTGATGTCTTCAGTAGATCCAAACACTTCTGGTAATGTGAAAGTTCATTTTTACTACATACCTTATTTAGACACTCATGAACCTAAAACGAAGAACCAATATAGAGACTCTAAAGCATTATGTCAAAGCAGACCTTTGCTTTGTTCCCATTACCCCCTAAACAAGCGGTTTGGTTCTTTTAGTTTTGATGAATCAATATATTCATAAGTATGTTTATTATCGGAGAATTTTCAACCATTGAAAAGCCTCAAGACAAAGTGTTGCTTCTAATTTCAACATCCCACGGATGATCTGGGTTTTCTGAGCAGCTGAGTGAACAGAAGTGGCACTTACTGAAATGGAAAGACTCGGGGAGAAGATTTAAGGCTTGGAGACAGCAAGAGTTCAATTTTGAGTTTGTTGAGTTTCGAAGGTTTTGCTCAAGAACATCAAGGCAGCTGGGCTGTATGAGTTTAGGATTCAGAGCAGAGCTCTCGGCTGCAGAGTCGTCAGCGTGTGGGTGGGAATGGATGAGACCCCCTGAGGGAGAGTGTGGACTTCTCAGCCGTAAGAATGATAACCATTGTAAGTCAGGTAGGGGATGAAGAGATGGCAAAGGAGACTTAGAGTAGAGGGCCCAGAGGAAGTCAAGAGTGTTTGATCAAAAACCAACAGAAGTGGCTGTTTCCAGGAGGAGGTGTGGCCAGCAGTCTTCGTGCTGGTGAAAGGTCAAGTAGCACAAAGACTGAAGAGGAGCCGTGGAGCTGGCCCCCAGGGGCTCTGGGTGATTTCAGCAAGAGCAGTGTCAGGCATGGTGGGGACGGAGGCCAGGCTGCAGTGGTTGAAGAAAAACAGAAAGTGAGAAAGGGACAGTGTGCGTAGGTCAGTCTTTCACTAGGTCCAGCGGATGAGCATCAAGAGCCCTTTGCTTTGCGTTGTTTGCCTTTGTTTGGAACATGAAGCTGTTTCTCAGCTCAGCTGAGTGACTGAGTGAAGAGGGAAAAGGCAGAGGAGAAAGAGAGATGACGCTGTCGTTTGAGGAGGTAGGTCCACAGCCCGCAGAATCGGCTTTTCAAAAATTACTTTTTGGGGGCAAATAATTTAAGGCTTACGAAAAGTTGCAAAATAAAAACAGTGCAGAGAATAGCCGTGTCCCTTTAGCCACAGTCACTGACCGTTCGTGCTTTACCCCATCTCCCCTCTCGTCAACACTTTCTGTCTCTTCACTGAGCTTCCATAACCTCGGCACACTTACCGGGAGTTCGTATTGACGCCTGTCTGTACCGTCTCTGTAACAGGGTCAGACGTGACTTGGAGTCTGAACAACAGCCATCTACATTCCAGCGCCGTCACTTGATCTAATTATGTCCTTCGGGGCATCTTCCCTCATTTCAGACAGGAGTTAGTTCTTGGTATCATGTCTCTTCAGCGTCTTTTAAGCCAGGACATTTCTGTAGACTCTTTTTTTTGTTTGCCTTTTTACAACATTGATTTTTTGAGGCAAGAGCCCACTCTTCATTGTTTGTTTTTTTAAGGAATAGCCCTCCTCTTGTGTCTGCTTGACATTCCTCTGTCATTCGGTTGAGCTGTCGCATCCTCAGACAGAATCCTGTCCGGGTGATATGTGCTTCTCAGGGCACCATGTCTTGAGACACCAGATGTCTGTCTGTCTGTCTCTCGTAGCTGATATTAATTTTATCAGCAGTCAAGATGTTGTCCAGTGTCTCCATTGTATTATTCCTCTTTATATTTTCTTCCCTTGCCACTCATCAGCAGCCTGTGGAGAGACGTGTTTGATGTTGCAAATATTGAGCTTCTCATCAACATCTCCCCCTGGATCTGGTATCCATTTATGATTCTTGTCTGATCCAGTTTTTGCCATATGGTTGCAAAGTAATGATTTTCTCATCCCAGGACTTCTTTCGGTTAGTCCTTGGCATTTTGACTATAAGCAAGAGACTTCCCGTCTTCTTGATTGATCAGTCTAGCTCTTTTATCACTATGGACTCGTGAATTTGTATGCTTTCAATGATTTATAATTCATCCCTATACTTAATTGGGCTTCCCAGGTGGTGCTAGTGGTAAAGAATCTGCCTGCCAAGGCAGGGGACGCAAGAGACGTGGATTTGACCCCTGGGTCGGGAAGATCCACTGGAGGGGGAGATGGCAACCCGCTCCAGGGTTCTTGCCTGGAGACTCCCATGGACAGAGGAGCCTGGTGGGCCACAGTCTGTGGGGTCGCAGAGAGGGAGACACGACTGAGCGACTACGCTCGATTATTTCAGCGCTCAGCTCATCGGACATTGGCCCTTGAGTGCCTCCTTGAGTTGGCTCCTGTGTCCTTTTGACTATATCTTTCTTTCTTTTTAAAAATCTTTTTATTTATAAATTTTGGATATACAGAAGAGTTTAGTAGATTATTTTTTGGATACAAGTTTGTTATCCCATGGGCTTCCCTGATGACTCAGACCATAAAGAATCTGCTTGTAAATGCGGGAGACTTGGGTTTGATCCCTGGGTCGGGAAGATCCCCTGGAGGAGGAAATGGCAATCCGCTCCAGGATTCTTGCCTGGAGACTCCCATGGACAGAGGAGCCTGGCGGGCTACAGTCCTTGGCGTCGCAGAGGGTCAGACATGGCTGAGCAGCTGACACTTCCACTTCTCACTTTGCTATCACATATTGAACATGACTTTGTGAATAACATTGCCTCTAGAAGAAGGTGTTTCTGCCTTGTTTGTTTGTTTGCCTTTTTGCAACATTAACAGTTTTGAGGAGATAGCCCGCTCTTCACTGTTCCGTTGGTTTTTTTTACTCCCTAACCTGATGGCATTTTCCCAGGCTTTAAATTCCTTATTGAAATTTTTCCCACCGTCAGAACATTCAAACACTCTTTCTTTGCTGTTGAATTTAGATGTGAGTTCTTGGTGAGACCTTCCCTACCGTATTTTTTTCTGGGTTTCTAACTGTCCGGTCTAGAAGGAGCCCTGTCCTCTGGCGGAAGGCTGTTCCGCATTTCTCCCGTTGTTGGCTCTCCCTCCTTGAGGAGTCCTCTGGGAGCTCGGGAGCGGTGCTGGGTGCCGGCGTCCTCTGCTCCCGTTTATGTGGCGTTCCTGTGTCAACACGTGTGGCTTGCCAGAGGCACTCTCACAGTCATCGTTCCCAGAGATTTTCTCCCTCGAGTGGGTTCTTTGATTCTGAATTAGAGATTTGACTTCACAAGGGAGGTTTTCTTTCCCTAACCAGTTAGCTGATGTACAAACAGGTCTTATTCTGGAGGAAAGGTGGCCCGTGTTCTTTACAGGTGCGGCGAGCTCTCTGACATAAAGGCTGACGCCGACAAAACCTCCCGCATTCCGCATCCTAAGGTTTCCCCCGGTGCGTATTAGCTCACGTTTAGTAAGATGTGCCTCATACACGTGTGTCACGTTCGTATGGTTTCTCTGTGGTAATTTGCTGTACACTGAAGTGTAAATTCTGGCAGAAGGTTTTTCCACCTTTACTGCATTCTAAAGGTTTCTCTCTTTTTAAAAAGTATCTTTATTTGGCTGCCCCAGGTTTTAGCTGCAGCAAGGGAGGATCTTCAGTCTTTAGCTGCGGCATGTGGAATCTTGAGTTGCAACCTGCGGGATCTGGTTCCCTCAGCAGGGATGGAACCCTGGCCTCCCCCATTGCGACCATGGAGTCTGAGTCCCTGGACCACCGGGGAGGCCCCTGAAGGATTCTCCTGAGTGTGAGCACTCCGATATGATGTAGGATTGGTCTGTGGCAGAAAGATCTTCCAGACATGCGGTTAGCAGTCTCCTCCGCTGTCCTCTCTTTCTGATGTTTGAGAGAGCACTGACCTGCGGCTGGAGGCTGTAAATTTCACCAACATTTTCTCTCCTCCCCAGGTTCCCTGTGTTTAGCTATTCGGTCCTGTCCGACTCTTTGCGACCCCATGGACTGCAGCCCGCCAGGTTCCTCTGTCCATGGGGAGTCTCCAGGCAAGAACACTGGACTGTGTTGCCATGCCCTCCTCCAGGGGATCTTTCCCCGCCCAGGGATTGAACCCGGGTCTCCCGCATTGCAGGAAGACTTTACCATTTGAGCCACCAGAGAAGCTGCCCCCCACCAACCCAAGTTCTCTAATGCTTGGCTTTGCACCTCCTGCAGAGACAGTTCTCACATGTTCACAGTCATGGAGCTTCCTTTTGATATTAGGTCTGATGTACATTAAAGCTTTAAGGCTTGGACAGGAGATCCTCTGCATGTGCTACCTTCACGTGGTCTCTCCTGAACCCTAGTTCTCTTAAGTATAATGAAGAGCACCTTACTTTGGGACATTTTCTCAAATTCGTAGTGGCCTGACGGTTGCTTCAGAACTGGAGGCTTTCATCCTGAGAGTAGGCTGCCCTGTGAGGGCTTCCAACTTTGCTGATGTGCCCCCAGACCTGCTCTCATAGGCATGTCCCTCGCATTTATTATCAGGGATGTTACAGCTGTTCTCACATCCACTTCTCCATCAGATCGTTAGGATGTTTCCTGTCACAGCATCTTTTCTGAAGAATCAATTTTTAAATATATGGTTTTTCCAGTAGTCAGGTATGGATGTGAGAGTTGGACTATAAAGAAACCTGAGTGCCGCAGAATTGATGCTTTTGAACTGTGGGGTTGCAGAAGACTCTTGCGAGTCCTTGGACTGCAAGGAGATCCAACCAGTCCATCCTAAAGGAGATCAGTCCTGGGTGTTCATTGGAAGGACTGATGTTAAAGCTGAAACTCCGATACTTTGGCCACCTGATGCGAAGAGCTGACTCATTGGAAAAGACCCTGATGCTGGGAAAGATTGAGGGCAGGAGGAGAAGGGGACGACAGAGGATGAGATGGCTGAATGGCATCACCGACTTAATGGACGTGAATTTGAGTAAACTCTGGGAGTTGGTGATGGACAGGGAGGCCTGGCGTGCTGCAGTCCATGGGGTCGCAAAGAGTTGGACAGGACTGAGCGATTGAACTGAACTGAACTGAAGGTTGCAAACTAAATTAGCCATCGGAGAAATTCAGGGGAAGACAGGTTGGAGGAGTGGGATCCGAGTGTAGGTTCTCAGCTCCTTGCTCCAGAATCACTGTGGAAGGCTCTCCCTCGTCTGCTGCCTTCCTGGCTTCCCCTTCCTCTCTGTCCTGATGTCAACGGCAAATTAACCTTCTCAAAGCACCATTTTCTTCTTGATTAGAGGGGTAGACTTACAGCCAGGATACTAACTTTCCAACCAGCTTCAATTCATGTCGCCTTGAAGGGGGAGACTCCAGAGCACAGACGTCCTTGGGAAAGTAAGATAGCCAGCTTCGCAAGAAGTCACTGCTGCACTCTGAGTGCTGCTGACAGAACAGTTTTTCATTAGAACTGTTCAGTCCTGAAGCAACTCCAGACCATCAACCCCTTCTTTTCTCCCTTTCAGTGACTTGAGTCACATTTAATGTTATTTATTTTTTTAAAATATTTATTTGGCTGTGTTGGATCTTAGTCTCGGCATGCGGGATCTTCGATCTTTGTTGTGACACGCAGGCTATGTTTCAGTTGCGTCTTTGGTTGTGGCAGTTGGGATCTAGTTCCCTGACAAGGGATTGAACGCAGGCACCTACGTCGGGAGTATGGAGCCGTACCCACTGGACCACCAAGGAAGTCCCGAATTTTATTTTTCTTACAGGAAGAGTTTATACACAGATTCTTTTACCAAATATATTATCTCTCTCCTTAATGTTTTGATCCTAAAGAACTGAAATGTTGACCTTGGTCTTCTGGGAGCTATTTATTCATATAATCACTTTTCCAAAGTTCTTCTCTGCTGCTGCTGTTTAGTCAGAAAGTTGTGCACAACTCTTTGCAACCCCGTGGAGTATAGCCCACCTGGCTCTTCTGTCTGTGGGATTTCCCCAGGCAAGAATATCAGAGTGGGTTGCCATTTCCTGCTCCAGGGGATCTTCCTGACCCAGGGTTGAACCCACGTCTCCTGCATTGCAGGTGGATTCTCTACCTGCTGAGCCATCAGGAAGTCCTTCTGGGTAGCTGTGACTTGGAAACTCTCCCACTAGGTGTAGCTCTTCTTACATCTAGAAAAGGCCATGCCAGGTCTCCAACATGCCAGCCCACACAAGGGCCTATTGCTGCCCAGCTTCCCGGGGGAGGTCCAGGGTCACATCCCGGATTGAACCTTACTGGGCAGAGCCCTGACGATGTACACGCTGCCAACAGTACTAAACCTTCACGCCCAAACTCTGCGTCCCTAGGTCTCTGTTTTATAAAAGGTGGGTCATCTCTATAGAGGCTCCTTGTGAAAATTAAGATGAGTGAAAAGTTAAGTCAAAGCGATTAGAAGAATAGGCTCTCTCAAGGAAAGTCACACTGGGAGAATTTGAGGGCAGCCGGAATGCATAGCAAAAAGGCACTAATGACATTTTTAATGCTTATAATCTAGCAAAGCAAGTGAGTATCAGCAAAAACTATTTAGGCACCAGGAACAAGGAGTTATATGATACTAACAGGAGAGAGAAATCAAGCCCCTTGTTTAAGGGAGCAACAGATCAGTGTTGGGGTTGGTTCGCGCTCACACCACGTGTGTGTGAGCTCAGTCACTCAATCGTGTCCGACTCTTTGCGACCCCATGGACTGTGGCCTGCCAGGCTTCTTTGTCCGTGGGATTCTCCAGGCAAGAATGCTGGAGTGGGTTGCCATTTCCTTCTCCAGGGGATCTTCCTGACCCAGGGATCAAACGCACAACTCTGGTTTTTCCTGCATTGGCAGGCGGCTTCTTTTACCACTGAGCCACCTGGTATTGCTGCCTCATTTTAGAGGGTTTTATTTCTGTTCTCTAAAAGTATAGAACATTTCATATCTTCTCTAACTATAGAAAATGAAAGAGGTTTGTATCTAGAAGAGCCTAGAAAATGGTCATATGTTCCCTTTTATCAAATGAGTAAACTGAACTCCAGGGAGTAATAAAAAATCTTAATCCTGGCATTTGGTGGTTCTTTATTGGTTTAAAATACTTTTACATGTGTTACAGTATTTATTGTTATTACAGATAATAATTATAGCTTTGATTCCTGGAACACTTACCATGTGCAGATGCTATGATGAATATTATGCAGGGATTGATTGTTAAAGTTAACACAGCTCTGTGTTAGCATTCCCTTGTGGCTCAGCTGGTAAAGAATCTGCCTGCAGTGCTGGAGCCCTGGGTTTGATCCCTGGGTTGGAAAGATCCCCTGGAGAAGGGAAAGGCTACCCACTCCAGTATTCTGGCCTGGAGAATTCCATAGGCTACAGACCATGGGGTCACAAAGAGTCAGACATGACTGAGCACTTTCGCTTTCATGTCAGGATTATCTCCTTTTATAAGTTAAAACGATCCTGAAGCTTACAGAGGTTAAGTAATCTGCACAGGTGGTACAGCTAGCTAGCATGTAGCATACCACAGTAGTGTGATCTGTAAGCTTATCCTCACAGCCATGTGATAATGGGTGATGTTAATAGTGCCATGGGTCATATTAGTCATTGTGATGAAGCTGAGGCCAGCCTTCACTGTCCTAGGAACTCAATGAATGAATGAGTCGAAATCAGGAGTGGGTTGGTACACAAAAGACAAGCCACAAGGCTCTGTGCCGTCGCTAGAGGTTGATGTCAGATTTGCTTCTGAGGGTCCAGAGCAAAAAGAGAGTCACAGCCAAGTACAGCGATCAGCATCCACACCATGGAAACTCCTTTTCCAGAGAGACGTAGTCTTCCCTGATGTAGGGTGTTTCCCCCACAATGTCTCATAGAGAAGACTGATGAGTGGATGTTGATGTCTGCAAACAGTTCAAGAAATACAGTCGTAAACTGTAAAGTTTCCTGAACTTTCTTCACTGTATGTGTGCTCAGTCGCTTCAGGTGGGTCTGACTGTTTGTGATCCATGGACTATAAGCCCGCCAGGCTCCTCTGTTCAAGGGGTTCTCCAGGCAAGACTACTGGAGTGGGTTTCCATGCCCTCCCCGCAGGGGACCTCTCTGACCCAGGGGTCTGTCCCATGTGCCTTGTGTCTCCTGCAATGGCAGGCAGGTTCTTTACCATGAGCGCCCTCTGGGAAGCCCTTCTTCAGTGTGGGCCAGTGGTTTAATGCCACATGTGTCTGGGCAGTTCTGTGAAGGGCAAGGCCACGGGTGATCTCAGGTGGTTTGACTTAATTGTGGGATGATAGTAGATCATCTTATATGAATAACAACAGCTAAGATTATGAGACTTTGGCTTAATCTGCCCAGTGTACGTTGCCCCCACTGAATCCACAAACAGCTGTCTGTGCGTTTTTAATCCCAGGTCCGTATAACATATGCTTGGGGAGGAAAATCAAAACAAAGAACATCAGAATTTTATTTCCGCTGGGTGATTAGATCATGCTTTATTCCCCCCGCCCCCTTTCTTTCTGTTTTCTTGTATGGTTTCCCTTTCAAAACAAGGAACACACTTTACTTTCATACCTAACAGGAAAAAAAGCTTTCTAGGAGCTTACTTTTAATCTTCAACTTTAAACGATGGAAAAATCGAAGAAATTGATTCATCACGATGGTGATTATGGACTGTTTGGCTCAGTCATGCTATCCAGGATCGGTTTAATTGAAAAATAATCTGTGTATGGTGAGGTTAATGCCTTTTGTTTGTTGCTATCTCATCTGAGTTGTTTTGAGCAAGATCATTGACTATTAAAAGTATTCTTTTCCTAAATTTGAACGTCCACGTTCTAGCCTTTTATGCCATGTTGTAAGCACTTGTGTGTGTGTGTTTCGTGTCTATTTTGTGGTCTTGGGCTTCCCCTGAGGACCTAAGTCCACAGCACAGCAGATGTAGCTGGTGCTTGACTTCAGCTTTCGACTCGCTTTGTTCTTCTCTGTTGTTGGGAAGCGCGTGCGTGTTATGGGGTTGGTTTCGCTGCTCCGTTGTGTTCAGTCCTTCGCGACCCCAACAGGCTCCTCCGTCCCTAGAGTCTCCAGGCCAGGCACTGGGGTGGGTGCCATTTCCTTCGCCAGGGATCTTCCTGACCCAGGAATCAAACCTGGGTCTCCCGCATTGCAGAAGGTTCCTTCCTGACTGAGCCATGCACGTTACACTGACCTTGAAATCCTAGGACCATTTTGTTGTTGTTTGGTTGTTTGGTTTTTGGCTGCCCCCAAGGCCTGTGGGATCTTACTTTCCCAATCAGGGGTCGAACCCACACGCCCTGCATTGGAAGTGTGGAGTCTTAACCACTGGTTGTGGCTGTTCAGTCGCTCAGTCGTGTCTGACTCTTTGTGACCCCATGGACTGCAGCACTTCAGCTTCCCTGTCCATCACCATCTCCCAGAATTTGCCCAAGTTCATGTCCATCGAGTCGGCGATGCCATCCAACCCTCTCATCCTCTGTCACCCCCTTCTCCTTCCACCTTCAATCTTTCCCAGCATCAGGGTCTTTTCCAATGAGTCAGCTCTTCACATCAGGTGGCCAAAATATTGGAGCTTCACCTTCAGCATCAGTCCTTCCAAAGAGTATTCAGGATTGATTTCCTTTAGGATGGACTGGTTGGATCTCCTTGCAGTCCAAGGGACTCTCAAGAGTCTTCTCCAACACCACAGTTCAAAAGCATCACTTCTCCAGTGCTCTACCTTCTTCATTGTCCAGCTCTTAACTGCTGGACTGCCAGGGAAATCCCCTCTAGGACCGTTCGTTTTATGGTATCATCCACAGATATGCACCCCTAACTAATGTATCTAATTCCCCGTTTAAAGAGGCTAAGTTTCTTTGTAGGGGTAGAAAAGAATTAACAGTCACAGACACTGACCTAAAGACATGTTTTAAAAATGTAATATGATCAGTTCAGTTGCTCAGTCATTTCTGACTCTTTGCGACCCCATGGACTGCAGCACACCAGGCTTCCCTGTCCATCACCAACTCCTGGAGCTTGCTTAAACTCACGTCCATCGCGTCAGTGATGCCATCTAACTGTCTCATCCTTTGTCGTCCTCTTCTCCTTATAAGCCTTCAATGTTTCTCAGCATCAGGGTCTTTTTCAGTGAGTGAGTTCTTCACATCAGGTGGCCAAAGTATTAGAGTTTCAGCTTTAGCATCAGTCCTTCCAATGAACACCCAGGACTGATGTCTTTTAGAATGGACTGGTTGGATCTCCTTACTGTCCAAGGGACTCTCAAGAGTCTTCTCCAACACCGCAGCTCAAAAGCATCAATTCTTCAACACTCAGCTTTCTTTATAGTCCAACTCTCACATCCATACATGACTACTGGAAAATCCATAGCCTTGACTAGACGGACCTTTGTCAGCAAAGTAATGTCTCTGCTTTTTAATATGCTGTCTATGATGGTCATAGCTTTTCTTCCAAGTAATATGTCATAGGGAAGATGAAAGAAGTATTGTCACTTTCGTGATGGCCAGATGTCATATGAACACCGCAGACAAGAAGGCCTCTAAGAATTTCGAGAGAGCGGCCCTCGCTTGCTGCCCGGGGTGTGGGCCTGAGCCGGCTGTGGAGGGCTGGGTGGAGTCTGGGAAGGTGGAGAAGCACAGAGAATGGGTGACAGTGTCCAGCTCGTCCTCCGGCTCCTGGTGGCCCTGTGCCCTGCTGGTGCCGGCGCACGTGCAGACTGAGGCTGCACAGCCCGTTCCCGCACAGACGTTGCTGTCTTGTCTCTAGACTGTGCCCAGGTGTTCGTTGATGGTGGAGAGGACGGGCTGTGTCACTCACTCTCTGTTGCTGGCAGTGCAAAGCCCAGGTCACACTTTCTCCTCTGCAGGGCTCTTTCCGCGTGCCAGTCCGTGGAGTTCCTCCCACAGACCCCCCTGCCCCCACGTGTCCCTCTTCTTTCAGACCCCCGCCCCTCATTTTACAGCACCCCTCTTCCCGGCACCCCTTTCCAGTTTCATACCCAAGGTCTGTAGAGTCAAAGCTGTGGTTTTTCTAGTAGTCGTGTGGATGTGAGAGTTCGGCCATAAAGAAGGCTGAACGCTGAAGAATTGATGCTTTTGAACTGTGGTGTTGGAGAAGACTCTTGAGAGTCCCTTGGACTGCAAGGAGATCCAACCAGTCCTTCCTAAAGGAGATCAGTCCTGAGTATTCATTGGAAGGACTGATGCTAAAGCTGAAACTCCAATACTTTGGCCACCTGATGCGAAGAGCTGACTCATTGGAAAAGACCCTGATGCTGGGAAAGATTGAGGGCAGGAGGAGAAGGGGACGACAGAGGATGAGAGGGTTGGATGGCATCACCGACTCAGTGGACATGAGTTTCAGTAAACTCTGGGAGTTGGTGATGGACAGGGAGGCCTGGCGTGCTGCAGTCCATGGGGTCACAGAGTTGGAAAGGACTTGGCAACTGAACAAGAACAACAGCAGAGCGCCCTCAGCTGTCAGCCTGTTGATACGAAGTCCTGCTGGAAACAGAATCCACCCTCCTTGGAACCTTTTTACATGCCACACCAGCATGGAGTACGGTGCGTACGTATGAATGAATGGTGTTCAGAGTGAGTGACCCTGGTGGAAGCTGGGAGCTGCGAAGGGGGAGATTTAAGGACCAGTTTGTGTGGAAAGAATAATGAAGCTTTAAATTCCAGGATAAGGTATCAGGACTTGGCACTATTAATGCTGAGGAACCTTTGAAGGTTTACGAGCAGGAGATGTACTTAATAAAACAGGTAGTGATTGCTGTCCACGTTTGATAGAAATAAGGTCTTATTTGTTCAGATTTCCCTCTTCTGCTGTAACCTGTTTTTACTCTTCCTCTTCGTTTTCCTCCCAATGATATAGTAAAACTTGATTTCTTCCATTAAGACAAATTCTTTTGTCTTCATTCCCCTACTCTTAAGCGTGTGGATGAAAGAAAATATTAGTCCTCTGAATTTCCTTTCCCATCTTACTGTGACAGCTCGCCACTGTTGATGCCGTGAAAGTCCTTCTGTCCTTACAGTGTTTGTATGAGCACACATTTTATCCTTTTTGTTCCCCCTCTGCATGGCCGCCAAAGGTCATAATCTGAATTTTATTTCTCAAACTAGAAAAAGCTTGCATTATAGCTTTTAAAAGCCCACTTAATCCTTTTAAGCCCTCATTTTTAGGCATTTTCAGTCCCTAGAAAAAATTAATATATGGCCCAGTGAATGGGAGCCCTACCTTTTCTACTAAATCTCAGACCAGATCTCCAGTCTAACTAACTTGGCATTTCTGTCATTCTTTCCTTCCTCTCCTGGGTTTAAGCTCGCTGTGATAGCCAAAAACGAGATGACTGCATTTTCAGGAGGGTTTCTCTCTGCACGGTGACCCTGAAGCTTAGAACTGTGAGCCACAAAAAAAGAAGAAAAAAAAACTTTCAAGGAAAAATGTGTATGGATTTATTGTACTTTTTGAATATATCTACCCCTGTGGTGAAAGATGATTACCATCCTAGGAAATTGCTTAAAAACAAAAAAGGAGAAAAGATAGCATTTCTCTATAAGATATATCTCTATGACATGTATTAAGTAGCTTGGAAAGGAATGTATACATTCATTATAGAACATGAAGAGTCCTTTTGCCAAGAGTTGTTTATTAGATGGAACGCAATGCTCTCCGTGGAGTGGGAAATGCACAGAGCTGCAGCGTCTGGAAGGATTCATGAAGATCATTGGCCCCAGTGGTCTTTAAGGCAGGATCCTCAATGCTGCATCCTCCCTGTTGGGGCACTTCCAGGGGCTGCTGGAGAGGGAAGCCTGGGGAGCCCACCTCCTTGCACACTGAATGCCTTGCCTTCATCTTTACGCAGTGGGATTTCCTGTTTTTATAAAGAACCTTTCCTACAGCTAAAAAAAAAAAAAAGTCTGAGAACCACTGATAGAGTCCATTTACCCAGACAGTTTTTTAAAATTCATTTTTAATTGGAGGATAATTGCTTCAGAGTGTTGTGTGGGTTTCCCCTGGACATTTACATAATCAGCCGTAGGTATACACAGGGCCCTCCCTCCTGAGCCGCCCCGCCCCGCCCCTCTGGGTGGCCGGGGCACCAGGCTGAGCTCCCTGTGTGACACGGGGGTTCCCCTTTGCTCTCTGTTCTGCTCACCATCGTGTGTATATTTCAGTGTGACTCGAGACTCGTCTCACCCTCTCCTGCTCCCGCTGTGTCCATAAGTCTGTTCTCCGAGTCTCTATTACCTGCCCTAGGCAATTTTTGAACACCTTCTGGAGATTAATAAGAAACAGAAACACATAGGTCCACGTGATTCCTATTGTTATGGCCTTAACATGTAACTACAGCAAAGTGTATTTATGTAACTTTTATCATTAGAAAAGTCTACACAGAAGACTCAACCTTGTGTTTGAAATTAGAAGGTTCTGAACATTCTGTTTCACTCCAGGGGTGGACACAGGTAATGCATTTAGAGTTATGGCCAGTCTTTGTGAAGTGGTAATTTTAGGTTCAAATACCATGACAGCAGGTGGAGCTGGTAGTAGGAACTGTATTTCTGGGCCATTTAAAGAGCAGTAAGACATTTAGAACTTTCATTAAGGTGCTTGCATCAGAGCTGTAGGAATAACCAGCCTTTATACATTGGCCTTGGAAAGTGGTCATGCTCCTGCAGCATGAGTGCTCCGCTGAATGGAAACTGCCCTATCCTTTCTGGAAAAGAAACTTGCATTGGCATTGAATGCATTTGCATGTGTTGTCATTGAAGATGAAGACAAGTTAAAGGTGGGGGTGGGGAATGAGGCTCTAGGGTTTGTTCATGTGGCTTGATGTTGACTTACAGACACACGGTATATGATCCTGTGGGGAAGTAGCGTGAATGAACGTGATTACATGTATGGGGTTACTGGGATCGTTAGCTTCTTTCTTCTTCTTTTTTTGGCCATGCCATGAGGCTTGTGGCATCTTAGTTCCCCGATCAGGGATCTAACCCAGGCCCCCTGCATTAGAAGCTCAGAGTCTTAACTACGGAACTGTCAGAGAAGTCCCTCTTTGTTCTTTTTAAGTGGTAATAAGCATTGCAGTTGAAACCCACATATACTTTCTCCTAGGAAATAGTAAAGAACATTTGCTTTTTATCCCAAGATTATGAAATAAAGACCTGACTATACAGCTCCAAATAGTGGTCAGTCTTCTGAAGAAAGAATTTCAAAGATATTCCCGCTCATGTACCCTTTTTCCCTTGTGAATCTGCCTCATATATTGAACAATGCAGTTGGGCTTTTTTTCCTTATCATTTCCCAAAATGAGATGCAATAAGTGAAGAGCAAATATTATGCATGTATTTCCTTTCCCTCTGAATTTTGTTTTTTACTGTATCATAGGTATTGAGAAATTGGGGTTTCTAAAATGATGATTTTGCTGGCCATGTGATTAAATAGTGACCTACTTTTTGGGATTAGTGTCCAGAGTTATAAGAGCATTTAAAACACACATTTTAATGCTTTTTGCTGAAAACTATAATAGAAAAAATGTCTTCTGGTGGCGCTATTGATAAAAATCCCACCTGCCAATGCGGTAGACGAAAGAGATGCAGGTTCAATCCCTCGGTCGGGGAGATCCTGTGGAGGAGGGCATGGCAACCCACTCCAGTCTTCTTGCCTGGAGAATCCCATGGACAGAGGAGCCTGGCAGACTATATATAGTCCATGGGGTCACAAAGAGTTGGTCATGACAGAAGTGACTTAGCATGCACGCATGATTTTGTTCACTTATTCAGCATGGGAGGACGGCTCCTACAAGCAAAATACCTCCCTAAACACTGGGGATAAATTTGACAACAGTGCTTCTCTCAGTGGGTCTCAGGTAAACGCGCAGCAGATAATTACCAGGGGACCCATGAGAGTGGAGCGGTATCATTGCACGTCTGACTGCCACGGAGTAACACGGTCCAGACGCTCATTCCCCGCAGTGCATATTTACTGAGCACAGGCCAAGCACTCTGGTAGTTGCGAGGAGACACGCCTGTTGCCCAAAGCGTCTGCTGCTACTTGTTCTTGCCTTTCACTCTTGCTTGTCCCCAAAGCATCAAACCGCTAGCATCTCCAGATCGCCACTGCATCTCTCTGCCACCCCCACTTGCTGCCCCTCGTCTCTTTAAATGACTCCTCAGATCTCCACTCGAGCCGGAACCTAGGGCTCGTCCTTGGCGTCTTCTTTCTCACGCTGTGTCTAGCCCTTCATCGTCTCTGCGGTCTGTCTGGAACCTTCCATTGCTCTCAGGTCCCGCTGCTGGCGCCCTCCTGACCACCTGCCTGGCCGGTGGGAGCCTAACGAGTCTCCTTTTCTCTATTTCGCTTTCTCCCTAGTCGTTTTTCAAAACAATAGCCAGAGAAATCTTTCCAGGATCTTTCTAAATCAGATCTTGTCATGTGTCAATTCGGACTTCTTACTTGACTTCCTGTTGCAACCGAAATAAAAACCACGTTATTTCCTGTTCCAGCCCCTCCCTCCTTTCCCAGCCCTGTCTTCCCCACTGCCAAGCCACAGGGGCCTTGTTTCCTTTCCCGCGCTGCCCGCCCTGTGGCGGGCACATGCTCGTTCCACCGCATGGAGTGCTCTTCTGACCCTTTAGCCAGTTGGTACATTCTTATCATTTAGATCTTAGTGAGAGGTTGTTGCTGAACCACGAAACACGCCGGGATTCTTGGCCTCCGGAGGAGAAGAATTCAATCCGGGGCCAGAGACAAGGCTTGATTCCTCAGAGCTTTTGTGTAAGAAAGTTTTATTAAAGTATAAAAGAGATAGAGAAAGCTTCTGACATAGACAACAGAAGGGGGCAGAAAGAATACTCCCTGCTAGTCTTTAGCTGTATGTTACATAGCTACTAGCAGTCTGTTAATTAAGGAAAGGAAATGTCTCAAATCTCAGAGAAGGGCACTAGGCCCCTCACCCACAAGATGCATTTTGAGATAACACTGGCGCCAGTTGAGTCATCCCGAGCCAGGCAGGTTTCCATACAGATGTATAGTTCCATTAACATAGATTAGGAGAACAATGTATGAGTATAACATAGTGGTTTGGGGAACCACTTGAAGGCGCAGTCTGGGGTAAATGCATAGCATATTAACACGCTTAAGACAAACATTTCCATGAGAAAAATGCATTGGTGAGCTCAAGGTTTGTAACACTGGTTTGTTTCTTCCTGCTGCTTAAGAGAGAGAGAAAAAGCGTCTGACGCTTGCAGCCCATTCCCTCCATTTGGAGACGCCTGGCCTTCCTGCTTGCCCTCTTACTAGCCTAGGTGTTACCTCCTCTGAGAGATCTCTGCTTCACCAGAATCCACTCTACAGGAGGATTTCTTTCTGTTTGTTTGTTTTCATGGTAATTGTAATTCATTGATATTAATTATTCAGTTCCTGTTTTATCATTTGGTATACAGTGTAAGGGCTTTTACTTAAGTAAGGGAGGAAATTGCTCTTCTTATATTTATTTACTTACGTTTTACTGGAGTGTAATCGCTTTGGCTTCTGCTGCACAAGTGAATCAGCTCTAAGTGTACATCCAGCCCCTCCCCCTGGAGCCTCCCTCGCCCACCCTTGATCCTGCCCTCCTGTGGTCCCCCTCTTTGCTCAAGTCATGGTTTGCCATTATTTGTACGTTTGTAATTGAACCTGCATAGTCTCTATCTCCCCCAATAGACCAGTGACTCCCTTGGCACTGGAGTTCTGTATTTTCTCTTTTCCCTTCTATTTCCAGAGCTTAACACAGTGCCTGGCTCACAGTCGGTGCTAGAGTTATAAAAGGATCATTTAAACACGTAAAGATAGATTGGCTTTTTTTTTTTCTGATGTGGACCATTTTTAAAGTCTTTATTGAATTTGTTACAGTTTTGCTTCTGTTTTATGTTTTGGTTTTTTGGCCTCGAGGAATGTGGGATCTTGGTTCCTGACCAGGGGTTGAAACTGCACCCCTTACATTGGAAGGTGAAGTCTTAACCATTGGACCACCAGGGAAGTCCCCAAGAGAGACTTTTTAAAATTCCTAAATCTTTAACTACAAATAAAAAAACTGGAAAATTTAGAAAACTATTTTGTACTTAAAAAAAAAAATTGAAACTATTTTGGGAACTGTATGTAGCTCAGTATACCTCACCAAAAGGAAAAGGGTGCAAGTCCTTAAAAATTAGCACATGGTTACTGTGTGATTTGGGGCTATTTTTAAAAGAGTGATAAATTTTAAAATGGAAATCCTGACTTATAAAAACGAACTGCTCTTTTTATATATTTAGGGCTCAGTTCACTAAAACGTTTAAATTCTTGGCTTCACTCTTAGATCACATTAGCATTCATTTTAATAGACATCATGAGCGCAGTATCCAATCTCCTATGATCACGCTGGGCTCTTTTATTATGAGAATCGCAGGAAGCAGAGCCTGAGGCTGCAGAACAGTCATGGGCTGTCCCTAAGGCTGGGCACACTGCCAGCTCTATTGTTTATGGGGTGTTCGCTCCACCTCTATCTGTGCTGTGCGGTTGGTATTGACTTTTGAGAAACTACTTCTTCGCCCCACTCTCCCAGCTGGAAAAAAACCTGTTGTAATGACATCTGGCTAGGAAAAAAGGGATCAAAGACACCCGAGGAAAGAAGAATGAGGAGACTTTGTTTCATGAGTAGTTTTAGCCCTGTCCATCAGATCTGTTGGAGGGAAGACCGTCCACCTTTTTCACGGTCATCTCTGCTCCCAGAAGCAGCTCAGGGAGCTCCTGAAGCATCTACCACGTTTGTTGTCAGTTGCTAATGTGGAGCTGACTTGGCTTTTAACAACGTGCCTCTTCAGCTTCAGAGATGTGTATGAATGAATACTGCTTACCAAAATCAAGGTAACATTTGTGGGCGGTAGTATCACTTTCCATTTATGTCGACAGCTCAGCTGGTAAAGAATCCGCCTGCAGTGCAGGAGACCTGGGTTTGATTCCTGCGTTGGGAAGATCCCCTGGAGAAGGGATAGGCTACCCACTCCAGTATTCTTGGCCTTCCCTTGTGGCTCAATTGGTAAAGAATCTGCCTGCAATGTGGGAGACCTGGGTTTGATCCCTGGGTTGGGAAGATCCCCTGGAGAAGGGAAAGGCTACCCACTCCAGTGTTCTGGCCTGGAGAATCCCACGGACTATACAGTCTGTGGGGTCACAATGAATCGGACGTGACTGAGCAGCTTTCACTTTCACTTTTTTCTTAAAGAGAAAGACAATCATTTTTGGTAAACTCGTTTTTTTTTCCAATTTTTAGGGATACGACTTAAGGAGTTTTTAGACATCATAAGGAAAAAGAAGGAAGCTCAACTCTATCGCAATGAAGTAAGACACATCTTTACGGCTTTTGACAGGCACTGTAAGTATCTTTAAAGTGTTTGGATATAAAAAAATCGCTATTAAGGAACTGTGGATGGGAACATATACTCAGTAAATATGGGGCTGGACAAGAAGTTCATTCAAGTTTTTCCATAACATCTTATAGAACCCAAACTAACTTTTTGGCCAACCCAATAAAATAATATACTTCGAAGATTATTTTACTGTATTCATTAGCTATTACGGTAGATTTTGGTGTACATTTTTCCTCCATCACAACCTTAACTCTTGACCTTGAACAATGAATGAAATAGCATCAGCAGTAATCTGATTGTACTTACGATTTGCTTACATTTTAATGGGGACATCAGAAGGGCTGGCCACATGGGAATATAGGTGAAGTGCGACTTATGGAAGTTTGGGCGACCACGGGGCCTTTTTCTCTGACTCCTCCTTTGACCCACACGTGATTGGAGGTACTGTTTTCCCACGCTGGGGTGGCCGAGAAGAGTGGCTTTGGACCCACTCCTCACAGAACGCAGGCTTGAAAGACTCGTGGAGTCCAGGTTCGGTATTTTGGCTTCTGTAATGGTGTTCCTCTAAATAATAATACAGTTCTAACACCAAGCAAGAAAACACATGTGCGTTTTGAAGAATGAATTGTTTCGGCAGTTCCCAAGGACCGGAAGCTGCTGCCATTACTGCAGCGTCGCCTCCTGGCGCTCTCCCTGGGGCTCAGGGAGTCGGCAAGTGACGGGGCTGGGAGAAAGCTTTGGGGGCGTCTGGGACTGCACGGTGTCACCAGAGTAATCCAGTGATCCAGGGAGACAGTCTCAGAGTACATGACCTGTGAAATCAGCTGCAGATGACTGCTTTTCTCCTAGTCATATGTTCAAGTCTCATGCAAATATTATGGCTGAAATAGCAGTTCACAGGACTTTTAGTAGTACATGAATGTTATGTATTCTGCTTTCAAATAGATCGTGGATATTTAACTCTGGAAGATTTCAAAAAGGCATTTAAGCAGGTGGCTCCCAAGTTATCAGAAAGGATTATTCTCGAGGTATTCAGGTAAGGCATCAGCGTCTTGATGCATACACGCCCTTGTTTTACCGTTTGCTTGTATAAGTTTTTGGTTTTACGGAGAACACTCATTTATGCTTGTTTTTCACTAGTGGATGTTTTCATCTCACAGGATGTTGTCATGGTCCAGGAGAGAATTTTATAGTTAGCTGTTAGTCCATCACAGCCTTGACAGTGGGCCCTAAAGTGGGTGGAGTGCTTACATACCAGGAAGGTGCAAAAATCATTTGTTCATAGGGGTGGAGTAGGAACTATGTATAGAAACTATACACTTCTTTGTATAGTGATGTTTTGGCCGAACCTGCCCCCTCAAAGCTTTATTGATATTAACATGGATGCCGGTGTTCTCCCGTGGTCACATGGATGCGGTGTTCTCCCGTGGTCACATGGATGCAGTGTTCTCCCATGGTCACGTGGATGCCGGTGCTCTCCCGTGGTCACATGGATGCGGTGTTCTCCCGTGGTCACATGGATGCAGTGTTCTCCCATGGTCACGTGGATGCCGGTGCTCTCCCGTGGTCACATGGATGCGGTGTTCTCCCGTGGTCACATGGATGTGGTGCTCTCCCATGGTCACGTGGATGCTGGTGCTCTCCCGTGGTCACATGGATGCGGTGTTCTCCCGTGGTCACATGGATGTGGTGCTCTCCCGTGGTCACATGGATGCTGGTGCTCTCCCGTGGTCACGTGGATGCCGGTGCTCTCCCGTGGTCACGTGGATGCAGTGCTCTCCCATGGTCTGCATCCCATCAGACTCAGGTCACAGACAGTCTTGGAGGGGCATGGAGAGCGGCGTTGGGTTAGTCGGTGGTGGCCCCTCCTTGGTGGCCCCTCTGCTGGTTTTCACAGTGGCAGTTCCCGCACACCTGAGAAAGTGGACTTAAAGATTATATTTACATTGTCTTTGTAAACTAATCCTGACAAAATGGGCACGTGGTTTAAAAGCAGTTTCTGTGAGGAAACTGCAGATTGAAAGTAGTGTAAGGAGTGTCAGCACATGCTGCCGTGAGAGAACGACAGAGCCGCCTCTACTCTGACTGCTAACACGAGCTCCTCCTCAACCCTGCTACCAAGTGTGTTAATTAGGGTTCAGTCCAGAATTAAACACCAGAAAACCCAAAATAACAAAGCTCAAAAAAGAGAGCCATGAACACAGGGCAGTCCAGGGCGGTCTGAGGGCAGCACAGTTGTGAAGGACCCAGATTCTTGCCTTTTTATTCTGGCTGCCTCAGCACCTGGCTTCTCCTTCTTGCTTCCAGATGGCTGCCGAAGTTCCAGCCATCACACCTGAATTCCCGGTAGGTAGGCAGAAAGGGAGCAGAAGATAGGCCCCTCTTTTTAAGGCTATCCATTGCTTCTTCATACATCCCCGTGACCGAAGCTTAGTTCCAAGGCTGTGAGTAGCTATAAGGCAGAGGTGGGTCTGGAAAATGTAGTCTCTGCTGTAGGCAGTCATGTGTGCTCGAATGAAATTTTTGCTATGAAGAAGAAGGAGACAAGAGATATTGGTGGACACCTGGCAGGTGTTCCCATTTGGATTAAAGTAATTTCATGAAATCTGACCAGAAGCCAGTCCTCAGTAGAAATTATCAAGCAGGTTATTTGAAATAAAAATCTACACTCACTGTCATCAGTAGTGACATATTGGAAATTCTTTTGCTGTGTCATTTGCAAGCAGATTATTGAGCAAGCTATTGAAGAGCAAAGGAGTTCAAGCCAGGTGCAGATGAGGTGCCCCAAGACAGTATTGCTCAGTTTATTCCAGAAAATCACTGCCTTTAAGATACCGTGGTATCTTTGCGTACATTCGGGGATGAGTAATGAGCGTCGATGTGTCTCTGTCACGTGGTGGTGGCTTTTCACAAAAAGAATGAAGAGTCGCTTCATTTTACTGTTACAAAAAGACAGGCGTCCAGGTTTGCTGACCTTTGTTTGTGAAGCGGTTTTAGGAGATGCCCCCTCATGCCACAAATGTAATTTTGAAAAATCCACTTAAGTACAGCCTTGCAAGGTAGAAGCGTGTTTTAACAATGAGTGGTCAAGTAACTGCTTCTCCAAAGAAACATACGCTATAGGGAGAACATTTTTGAGAATGAGTGTTTGGAAATGTGATTCTGTTTTTAAAAGTATGTGTCACCCACTAAAACCTTTATATTTGCATGCTCAATAAGTTGGAAACAGAGTGTTCTAATCTGCTGAAAAAAGAAAGCATTGTGATTCGACAGCACAATTTTTTAAAAGTATCTATGTAAAAATTTAATAGCTTTGATAAGCTAAGAGCAACTAACTAATTGATATCAGGAGAGATGAATATTTATTAGCTGAATCTCAATTAGCAATACCAACAAAATGGTTAAGAAAACAAACCACTTAAGCTTTTTTATAATCGAAGGATAGAATTAAAAACTGAGAGATTCAGTGTCATGATGCCCATTTCCTGTTTAGATCTGTCTATGTAAGACCTCGTATTGAAACAAATTGAACTTGGGATTTCCCTGGTGGTTCCATGGTTAAGAATCCACCTTGCGGTGCAGGGGCCACAGGTTGGATGTCCCATATCCTGGGAGCAACTAAGCGTGTGCTCCTCAGCCACTGAGCCTCTGAGCCACAGCTAGAGACAGTGTGTGTGCCTCAAAAGCCCTGCGCGATGCAGTGAAGACCCAACACAGCCAAATAAATGATAAATAAAGTATTAAAAAAAAGTGAAATAGCTCAGTCACAAAAAATTCAACCGAGATGTTCAGAAATCATAAAGTATGTGAAAATCACATTGTTCTTGTTAAATGTTCTTAATAATTTCGAGTGATGGCAAAAACTCATTTGCCATGAATAAATGAAATATTTTTATCTTTGATTTTTTTTACAAATTTCTGTATTTTATAATGAACATAACTTATGAATATTGTAGCACATGTCCACATCATCTACACATAAATATATTTGCATGCCCACAAATCCTGTTCTTCCTAGGATGATGGTCAGAGTTTAGAGACTGCTGGCAGTCAACAGCTGAGCAAGGTCTTGAAGTTAACTGAGCCTGCCCTGCTTAAAGTCACATTTATAATATTATTTATAGCATCACATCCCCTGAAGCAGGATAATTGATGCACGATAAGAATTAAGTGAAATCGTGACACCAAAAGAGAGAAAAACGTTTCCTCGGTGTGTAAGCTGAAGGTGGCCGGAGAAACAGAGTTGTCCGACTTCCATACGTCCCTATGTCAGGGGTGCAAATAGTTTCAAGAGAAAGGAAAAGAAAAGCAGCTGCCGGGGCTGTCCCTGATGCGGATGACGTCACGTGTCTGGCTGGACGCTGCGAGCAGGCTGGCCGGCTTTGACTTCGGTGCCCCGCGTGAGTGCAGGTCCGTCCCCAGTGAGGCGGGGGGAGCGGGTGTCTGAAGACCGCCGTAGCGAGGCAGCCTGAGAGGGGGCTTCCCGTTAGGCCAGCCGCCTGTGGTTTGAAGGATGCGAGAAGATCGCTGAAGGCCCGGAGGAGCCCTTTCAGACGTGCCTGCCCCCGCGACACCCTCACTCCCCGAGAGAGCCCGCCCTGTTTGCTCTGGCTCGCGTGCTGACCCCGTCTCGCAGTGCAGTTTCAGCAGCGTCTGTTCTCCTCTGTACGGGGTCCACTGTGGCCTTTTTTTTCCTGTTAGGGTTTTATTTTCCCCTTACGCTTCTTTCCTGGGCTATATGCCTGCCGACATCCCGTCTCACTGTGTTTTCTCGCTATATTTGTTGTTTTACAGTGTCTCCCCGAAGCTTTTCTGTATCTGCTCTCATCTGTTGTTTTATGGAACTGTTGGCTTTTATTGAGGGAAGCAGTTTTGAGGTTTTACTTTTAATGATTGATTGCTTGGGGGCTGCTAATTATAGCTTTTTTCTTATAAATTAAGAAGGGAAGTTTTCTACCGAGAGAAAGATTTTGAGTTGTAGTTCTGTCTTAAACCAAGAGGTGATATCTTGTGTAAACACACACACGCGCGCACACAAAAGGTGCTTCTTTATATTACCTCTAAAGATATCATAAAATGCTTACTATTTGGATTTCAGATTTTCAGGGGACTCCCCTGGTGGTCCGGTGTCTACGACTCCATGCTCCCAGTGCAGGGGGCCTGGGTTCGATCCCTGGTCAGGGAACGAGATCCCTCATGCTGCAACTAAGAGTTGGCATGCTTTAGCTGAAGATCCCACCTGCCACAGCTGAGACCTGGTGCAGCAAAAAAAAAAAAGCTTGAGGTTCCTTTTAGTGTTTTAATCTTACAACTTTGCTTTTCATTTCGAGCCGATAGTCATGACTTGTACACCTGTGTACTAAAGTACTACAGCTGTATCATAGATGATGTTTCATTATTAAGAAATTCTTAGGACATTCTATCCTTGAAGAACTCTTTTTTCCCTACCCACTACAAATGGCAGAAGTTTAAGAGGTATGAGAACTGTTGCTGTTCACTCAGTAAGTTGTGTCCAACTCTTGGCAGCCTATGGACTGCAGCGTGCCAGGCCTCCTTGTCCTTCACTGTCTCCTGGAGTTTGCTCAGACTCAGCCGTTGAATTGGTGATGCCATCCAACCATCTCATCCTCTGTTGTCCCCTTCTCCCGCCTTCAATCTTTCCCAGCATCAGTCTTTTCCAATGAGTCGACTCTTCTCATCAGGTGGTCAAAGTATTGGAGCTCCAGTTTCAGCATCAGTCCTTTCAGTGAATATTCAGGCTTGATTGCCTTAGATTGACTGGTTGGATCTCCTTGCTGTCCGAGGGACTCTCGAGTCTTTTCCAGCACCACGGTTCGAAAGTGTCCATTCTTCAGCACTCGGCCTTTACGGTCCAGCTCTCACATTCGTATGTGACTACTGAAAAAAACCATAGCTTTGACTAGACAGACCTTTGTTGGAAAAATGATGTCTTTACTTTTTAATATGTTGTTTAGGTTTGTCATAGCTTTTCTTCCAAGGAGCAAGTGTCTTTTAATTGCGTGGCTGCAGTCACCGTTCACAGCCCCTAAAATAAAATCTGCCATTCTTTCTACTTTTCCCCATCTATTTGCCATGAACTGAGTAGTACTGTTTGTCCAATGAAATAAATCTGAAATAATAGGCTGTTTCTAGCACCACAAAAAAATCGTTCTTCCTTAATACTAATAGACCTTAATGAAAACTTTGTAGTGCTTTTTTTAAGAAACAAAAACAAAAAAGCATTCAAAGCCCTTTTGTGACTCTAAGTTAAAACTGTTTAACCTGGCTCTCCAACATCTGGTTCCCTTTCCAAACTCATCTTTCATTCATCACCCTAAATTCCTCTGTTTCTTCTGGCATAACACTTGTTCCTTTCAATGTGTGATGTGTATTTATACTTCATTCTGTTGCCCTTGCTGGCAATATCTTTCTCTACTTCTCACCTGTCCAAATTAGACCCATCTTTCAAGGTCCTGTGCAGCAAATACACACACAGAGAAAAAGCCTTTTTTTGTTTACATTGAACAGTCTTCTCTCCTTTCTTGAATTTTGATAGATGGTTGTGCAATTTTTTTAATCACTTGATAAGCAGAAATACAGTGTTTACAATTATCTCCGTAAAGCTCTTTGAGTTTGCAAATTTATCTGTAACTTCCACTGTTCTCAGTACGTTGCCTGCCTTATGAGTTCTAGTTACTTAATAATTGTTGGTCTGTTGTCACTTACTCCAAATATTCACTAACAGAAAAGTCCTCACTTGCTGTTTTCTTTATGGTTTAATTTATTTCTTATAATCTAGCAAAGAGTCCTTTCTAGTGCAGTCAGGAGCGTTATAACCACGTTTGGCTTTGCCTTGCATTTTTCTCATTCTACGTGTGACTTTTATGAATTAACCTCGGATGGCCTCTCTCTGCTGTTTTTTGAGAGGCATTTTCAGTTCCTGATTTAGCCCCAGCTGTTAACAGGGAGCTGGCTTAATGTCCTTTCTAGACTTTACCCACCACTGATACCCATGGTATTTCCGGCTGGTGTGTTTCTCTGAGTGGGTGTCTCTGCCTCTCCATGCCTAGGAGCCTTCTCCATCTCATTGTTAAGCATCCAGATTTGCACTTCCCACCACCTGTCATTTGGCAAGAAGCTCTGGGAAGCTTCTTCTGTTTTCCAGCCATGAAATGAAGCCTGGTTGGTCAGAAGGCCCACTGGTGTCCAAGATTGTGAGTGCAGGTGGAGTGCCAGGTAGTAATGTCAGGCAGAAATACTGAGGCACCAAAATGCTCTTCAGTCACAGCTGGAGTCACTTAAAGTGGTATCTGGTAGGTTGGGTCTAAGATTCACTCTTCATACTATGTGGGGAAGGTCAAAACACGTAGAATATCCAACTCTCCTTTTGGGAGAATTAAAACTTAGTTGAATAATAAGAGCATCATAACTTCTTGGATAATATATTTTAAGCGTCAGTGTGTCACTGGGGTATGGGCTTAAGAATGCCATTTTATTTTTATTTACTTTTTAAAGATTTTTTTTTTAATGTGGACCATTTTTAAAGTGTTTATTGACTGTGTTACAATGATGCCTCTCTTTTATATTTTAGTTTATTGGCCACAAGGTATGTGGGGTCTTAACTCCCCGACCAGGGATCAAACCCACACCCCCTGCCCTGGGAGGTGAAGTCTTCGCCACTGGATGCCAGGGAAGTCCCGGGAACGCAGTTTTCAAAGGGAGTGAGGTGAACCCTCTCATGTGTGCCTTAGGGCACAGCCATGGGAAGAGAGAGGGGCCTCCTGAGCCGGGGTGAAGGGAGCTAGGGGGCTGAATGGGAGAGTCCTAGAGAGCCAAGGAGCTCAGAGGGGAGTGACGTAGGATGGTGTGTATTTAAGGACAAAAAGATAGCATGTGTTGTTTCAAATCATCTGCACCTTTTCTAAAGTGTTATTCCCCACCGTGATCTTTAGTTTACACCTCCTTTCTGTTGGCAGCGGACTCGGTGGCATCGTTCTCTTGGACAGCTCTCTCTCTAACGTTTCCCTGGCATTATTCCTTGCATCAGACTGACTCACAAATGTGGTCGGGTGGCTTCCCCAAGCTCATAGGGATTGGTAGTTATCCCCCGCTTTGATGAATGTGATTGTCGATCTGAAGTATCCACATACTTTTGTATATAGAAAAGTTAAAAAACGCTAGAAATCATATCTCATTCTTGGTTAACTATACATAGGAAGCTGTTACCAGCTATCCCTGGGGTGTGAGTGTAATGACCAAATAACTAGACTTCTTGAGTTTCACACTTTTATTTCATGAGTTTTTGCATCTTCTCTGCAATGATAATGCCTTGGGTTTTCTTTCAGGTTTTTTGGTTTCAAAATTTTACTGTCAGAGATTCCATTTTCTGATGATTTTCTTGCACATGATCACTGAACGGGGAGTATGAATACATATAATTTTTTCAAACTGACCTGAGTTTCTTCTCCCTGGGGACTTTCACATGTAATACGGTAAATACAACTGCACTTTAAAAATCCTGGGGGCTTTCCTGGTGGGGAAGAATCCACCTTCTAATGCTGGCGCTGTGGGTTCCATCCGTGGTCAGGGAGTAAGATCCCACACACCTTAGGGGCGGCTCAGTCGGCAAACGGCAAGCTACGCAGCCTGTGCAGTTGGGAGCTGGTGCGTGGCAGCGAAGAGCCTGTGTGCTGCAACTAAGACTAAGTGCAACCAAAAATAAATAAGTAAATAAAATTTGAAGTAAACGCAAAATCCAGCAGAGAAATACTGATATCTAATTGTTTTAAGAAAATGTCAGTTTTCCCCAGGGGTTCTTTTGCTTCGTGAACAAAAATTACATCCTGGCATTTGAAGGTGCTCTTTTTTTATCAGTAAATTTGAGAGTTGGTGCTGCAGGAATTGATTCTCAGAAACTGAACCAGGAAACCGGTAGAGAAGAGTGATGACTTCATTACATAGATTTTCAAGTAGAAGGTGTTATTTCGGTTTTTTTCAGTTAAGCTAATTAGCTCATGTTACAAGGAGGTACTATTTGATTGGAGAAACATTTAATCTCCTTCCCATTTTGGATGTCCAGATTTTGTAGCCTTCTCTCATATTAAACCCATCCAGATGCAAATTTTGTTCTTCAAGGCCCAGATGTTAAGGTATCTTAACTTGAAATCTGACCCCACCGGCAGCCTACCCACCAGTTCTTAACCCAGGAAACAAATTGTCTCCTTTTTTCCATTGGAGTATAATTGCTTTATAATGTTGGGTTACTTTCTGCTGTGCAGTGAAGTAGCTCAGTTATATGTGTACATGTATCCCTTCCCTCTTGGACCTGCCCCCCATCACCGCACCTCCCACCCCACCAGTACCTCTGGGTCATCACAGAGCACCGAGCTGAGCTCCCTGTGCTAAACTGCAGGTTCTCGCTGGCTCTCTGATTTACACGTGGTCATGCATTTGCTTCCCTGGTGTCTCAGATGGTGAAGCATCTGCCTGCAACACAGGAAACCTGGATTCGATCCCTGGGTCAGGAAGATCCCCTGGAGAAGAAACGGGTGACGCGCTCCAGTATTGCTGCCTGGAGAGTCCCATGGACAGAGGGGCCTGGCAGGCTGCAGTCCATGGGGTCACAGAGAGTCGGACACAACTGAGCAGCTAACACACACACAGTGTATTTATGTCAAACCTGACCTCCCAGTTCATCCCGCCCTCCTCTTACCCCTGGGTCTCTACGTCTGCATCTCTGTTCCTTCCCAGGAACTAGCTTCAGCTGTACCATTTTTCTAGATTCCGCATGCATGCGTTAATATACATAAACAACCTAAATGTCCATCGGCAGATGAATTGGTGAAGATGTGGTACATATATACAATGGAATATTACTTAGCCACGAAAAGGAATGAAACTGAGTCATTTGTAGAGATGTGGGTGGACCTAGAGCCTGTCACACAGAGTGAAGTAGATCAGAAGAACAAATATATATTAACGTGTATGTCGCCTTCTTGAAACTCCTGATCTGTCATAAATGTCTTCTTTGGGCTTACACATAGGTATTTATATGCATCAATTATATCCAGTTTTAGAAAATGAGCTTGATACGCACAGGCACAAGTGGGGTACACGGCCTCACACTCGCGGAGTACGTTCCGTGCATGTCAAGCACGTGACTAGACTGATGTGAATGAGTGGCTTGTGTAGCGAACACACTTTTTATTCTGCCTTTTTTGTTTAACGCACTGAGTGCCTCCCCAGTGCTGTATCAAGCCCGCGTGTTGTGGAAAGCACCCGTGCTGGGGTCAGGACCCTGCACGGATCGCATAGTGCGGTCAGCGCCAGGCCCGGGGAGCAGAAGACCCGAGTCTCGGCCGCTCCGCCTCTTGCCCATCCTTCCACGAGTAGCCAAAGCTCTCTCGCCCGTACCCTCTGCGTCTCCGCCCGGAGGGGCTGTGCTAAACATCCTGGCAGCTCTTTCCCTTCCAGAACCCGCTGGCAGGGTTATCCATCACAGAGGGTGGCATGCCATCTCCATGATTTTCTCTGCATATCCCAGACAGCATTCACAGTCCACCACTGCGTGAATACAGATGTGGTCTGTCAGTGTGACAAAGACTGCTCTCGAGAGAGAATTACTGGGCTTGACAGCTCTCCAAGCCTGGGTTTAGTTTTTGAGATGTCACTGTAATGAGTGTTACGGTCAGCGTTTGCAATTGCTCATGTGCATATATGGTTGAATACCCTGTTCTTGCTGTAATGGCATGAGGGCGATTTTTCTTTTAATCCAACTGTCACACGCAAAACTGTTGCCTTGGTTTCTTTCTTACGACCGAGTGTTGCTAACCCTCTCGGTCATCCTTGAAGTTAGTGATCGGCGCACTCATTAATGCAGTCATGCTATTTTCCTTCATGGAAAGAAGATTCCCTTTCTTACATTTTTCTGTTGTAATAGACAGCTAACTTCTGGGTGAGAATTTTGATAATTCTCTGTGTTGCATTTATAAAATAAGAAAAACTTGTATTTAATAAATTTACATTTTACAGGAAATATTTAAATTAACATTGTTTAGTTCAGTTCAGTTCAGTCGCTCACTCGTGTCCGACTCTTTGTGACCCCATGAATCGCAGCACGCCAGGCCTCCCTGTCCATCACCAACTCCCGGAGTCCACCCAAACCCATGTCCATTGAGTCGGTGATGCCATCCAGCCATCTCATCCTCTGTCGTCCCCTTCTCCTCCCGCCCCCAATCTTTCCCAGCATCAGGGTCTTTTCACGTGAGTCAGCTCTTCACATCAGGTGGCCAAAGGATTGGAGTTTCAGCTTCAACATCAGTCCATCCAATGAACACCCAGGACTGATCTCCTTTAGGATGGACTGGTTGGATCTCCTTGCAGTCCAAGGGACTCTCAAGAGTCTTCTCCAACCCCACAGTTCAAAAGCATCAATTCTTCAGCACTCAGCCTTCTTTATAGTCCAACTCTTACATCCATACATGACTACTGGAAAAACCGTAGCCTTGACTAGACGGGCCTTTGTTGGCAAAGTAATGTCTCTGATTTTTAATATGCTGTCTCGGTTGGTCATAACTTTCCTTCCAAGGAGTAAGCGTCTTTTAATTTCATGGCTGCAGTCACCATCTACAGTGATTTTGGAGCCCAGAAAAATAAAGTCTGACACTGTTTCCACTGTTTCCCCATCTATTTGCCATGAGGTGATGGGACCGGATGCCATGATCTTAGTTTTCTGAATGTTGAGCTTTAAGCCAACTTCTTCACTCTCCTCTCTCACTTTCATCAAGAGGCTCTTTAGTTCTTCTTCACTTTCTGCCAAAAGGGTGGTGTTATCTGCATATCTGAGGTTATTGATATTTCTCTCATCAGCCTTGATTCCAGCTTGTGCTTCTTCCAGCCCAGCATTTCTCATGATGTACACTGCATGTAAGTTAAATAAGCAGGGTGACAATATACAGCCTTGACGTACTCCTTTTCCTATTTGGAACCAGTCTTGTTCCATGTCCAGTTCTCACTGTTGCTTCCTGACCTGCATACAGGTTTCTCAAGAGGCAGGTCAGGTGGTCTGGTATGCCCATCTCTTTCAGAATTTTCCACAGTTTATTGTGATCCCACAGTCAAAGGCTTTGGCATAGTCAATAAAGCAGAAATAGATGTTTTTCTGGAACTCTGTTGCTTTTTGATGATCCAGTGGATATTGGCAATTTGATCTCTGGTTCCTCTGCCTTTTCTAAAACCAGCTTGAACATCTGGAAGTTCACGGTTCAAGTATTGCTGAAGCCTGGCTTGGAGAATTTTGAGCATTACTTTACTATGTGAGATGAGTGCAATTGTGCGATAGTTTGAGCATTCTTTGGCATTTCCTTTCTTTGGCATTGGGATGAAAACTGACCTTTTCCAGTCCTGTGGCCACTGCTGAGTGTACCAAATTTGCTGGCATATTGAGTGCGGCACTTTCACAGCATCATCTTTGAGGATTTGAAATAGCTCAACTGGAATTCCATCACCTCCACTAGCTTTGTTTGTAGTGACGTTTCCTAAGGCCCACTTGACTTCACATTCCAGGATGTCTGGCTCTAGGTGAGTGATCACACCATCGTGATTATCTGGGTCGTGAAGATCTTCTTTGTACAGTTCTTCTGTGTATTCTTGCCACCTCTTCTTAATATCTTCTGCTTCTGTTAGGTCCATACCATTTCTGTCCTTTATCGAGCCTATCTTTGCATGAAATGTTCCCTTGGTATCTAATTATCTTGAAAAGATCTCTAGTCTTTTCCAATCTGTTGTTTTCCTCTATTTCTTTGCACTGATCACTGAGGAAGGCTTTCTTATCTCTCCTTGCTATTCTTTGGAACTCTGCATTCAGATGGGAATATCTTTCCTTTTCTCCTTTGCTTTTCGCTTCTCTTCTTTTCCCAGCATTTGTAAGGCCTCCTCAGAGAGCCATTTTGCTGTTTTGCATTTCTTTTTCTTGGGGATGGTCTTGATCCCTTTCTCCTGTACAATGTCACGAACCTCTGTCCATAGTTCTTCAGGCACTCTTGTCTATCAGATCTAGTCCCTTAAATCTATTTCTCACTTCCACTGTATAATCATAAGGGATTTGATTTAGGTCATACCTGAATGGTCTAGGGTTTTTCCCTACTTTCTTCAATTTAAGCCTGAATTTGGCAATAAGGAGTTCATGATCTGAGCCACAGTCAGCTCCCGATCTTGTTTTTGCTGACTGTATAGAGCTTCTCCATCTTTGGCTGCAAAGTATATAATCAGTCTGATTTCGGTGCTTACCCTCTGGTGATGTCCATGTGTAGAGTCTTCTCTTGTGTTGTTGGAAGAGGGTGTTTGCTATGACCAGTGCGTTCTCTTGGCAGAACTCTGTTAGCCTTTGCCCTGCTTCATTCTGTACTCCAAGGCCAAATTTGCCTGTTATTCCAGGTGTTTCTTGACTTCCTACTTTTGCATTCCAGTCCCCTGTGATGAAAAGGACATCTTTTTTGGGTGTTAGTTCTAGAAGGTCTTGTAGGTCTTCATAGAACTGTTCAGCTTCATTGTTGAAGATGTCCTCAAAAGGGACTTCCCTGGTGGTCCAGTGACTAAGACTCCATGCTCCCAGTGCAAGGGGGCGGGTTCAACCCCTGGTTGGGGAACTTGATCCCACATGCCGCCCCTAAAAAAAAAGTAATAATACAAATGTGCCACAGTGAAGATCAAAGATCCTGTGTGCTGCAGCTGAGACCCCGGCATAGCCAAGTAAATAAGTAAAAAAAAGATGGCACCAGTTAAAAAGACTCAGAATTAAGAGTTTCACTTCAGAGTTTCAGTTGTCCCCCTTAGATACAGCCTTAAAAATCAAGACCAGAAGTTTCTAATACTATGTTTTCAACAACAAGCATGACCTATGCATTTGTGACCTCACAGATGACGTCTAGCCATCTTAACTACCTGCATCCTACCCATCCCTTCTCTCCCATCAGGCTACCCTGAGGAGATACATCCTTGTCACCCAGAACCCCAGAGACCAGCAGCATCAGGACTAGGCAGCTTGTTAGCAAGGCCCCATCTCAGGTCTTACTCCAAACTTACCGAGTCAAATGTGTTTTCATTACTATGATCTCTCGGGGATCCATATGCACGTTAACGTTGGAAAATCCCTGGTCCACCCTCCTCATTCAACTTTGGAATGAGAGTAACTTAGCATTACTGTTGAATGTTACCTCTTGACTTCAGTAACTTTTCACCCCCTGCCAGGTAACACCCTGACTTCTCCGCTTGTAGGTCCTCCCCCTCCCCAACTCCCAGACCCAGTGTGACCAAATCAAAGACTCCGCCCCATGCTTCTGCTTTGCTGGCGGTACCCCGATCCAGGCTCATCTTGTCCGCTGCCCTCTCCTCTCCTCCTCCGGCCTCTCCATCTTTCCCTCCCCTCCCCGTGTCTGAACAGCATCCATTCCTGAAGACTTAGCTGAGCTCTCTCTTCTGTGGAGCCTGCCCTGATCACTCCAGCCCGAAGCATTTCTTTTTTTTCCTTAGAGCTCTTGTCACACTTGCCACATTAGTGCATCTAGTAATAGTAACCATAGTCACACTGGCAGCTACCGTTTGTTGAGTATTTCCTATGTACCAGCCCCTGCACTGAGGGACTCCTCTGAGGCACCTCCTGGGTTACGCTCTATCCATCCACATTTGAAAGCTTGGAGATGGGACTTCTCTGGTGGTCCAGAGGCTAAGACTCTGCCCTCACAGTGCTGGGAGCCCCGGTTCAATCCCTGGTCAGGGCGCTGGATCCCACGTGCCACAACTGAGAGTTCCCATGCTACACCCAAGACCCAGCGGAGCCAAATAAGTAAAAATATATTAGGAAAATAAAGCTTAGAGAGCTCAATGCTGCTGGCTGGTGAGTACTGGAACCAAGATTTGCTTGTACTCTTAATCACTGTTATATTCCCTTCTCAGTTCTAACAGCGTAAACCTCCTGAGCGCAGGAACCAGGCCTGCCTTTGCATCCCCATGATGCCTGCCCAGAACTAGAGAAAGCGAGGCATGTTCGCTCTGCCCGTAAGTGTTCTTTATAAACCAGTTGTGCAATTTTATAGCTTTTCCCCTGTGCACATGAATTGGTTTGGTTGGGATTGCAACGTTTGAGATTTTCTTTGATTGGTGGTGGTGGTTTAGTCGCCAAGTCATGTCTGACTCTTTTGCAACCACATGGACTGTAGCCCGCCAGGCTCCTCTGTCCACGGGATTTCCCAGGCAAGAATACTGGAGGGGGTTGCCATTTCCTTCTCCAGGGCATCTTTCCTGACCCAGGGATCGAACCCAGGTCTCCTGCATTGAAGGCAGTCTCTTGAATTGCAGGCAGATTCTTTACCAACTGAGCCACCAGAGAAGCCCATCTGCATGTAAACGAAAACAGCTGTTTACTAAAATGTAGAAAAGGAAGCGGATGCAGCGTTTTATCCCGCCAAGTGAGAGCCGGCGTTCCAGATCAGCTTGCTTTGATGGAAACCCGTGTGTTTTGCATGCTGCCTTTGGAATTACACCACAATAGCAAAGAGAGTTTGCCAAATCAAGTGGAGAAGCTAAAAATATTTAAAACTGACGACAGAATTTTTCTCATCTTAGCTGGGGTGGGCGTGCTAAACTGCATTCCTGATTGTCTCTTTATAAGGCAGGATTACACTTTGATTCACTTGCAAGACACTTTTGAGCAATTGCTGTGCGTTTAGCGTCATCTTTTACTGTTTCCAGTTTGTCCATATTGTCTGTTCGTCTTCCCTGCTTGGTGGCAAACTGCTGCTGGAGAAGATCTGGGTAAAGTAGGAATTCAAGGCACTACAGGCTTCCCAGGGTACCTCTTAGTTCAGACGCTTTTCCTCACCCTGTGTGTTCCTGAGCTGACGCCAGGAGAGGCAGGAAAGATGCTAATAACATTAGCCATTACTGGCCGCTCCTTCCTGCCTATCACTCCCCTTCCCCTCCTCCCCACTGGACAAAGAACGGCACAGTCCCAAGACCAGCTTTGTTGTTCAGTCGCTCATTCGTGTCCGACTCTCTGTGACCCCATGGACTGCAGCACGCCAGGCCTCCCTGTCCATCACTAACTCTCGGAGTTTACTCAAACTCATGTCCATTGAGTTGGTGATGCCATCCAACCATCTCATCCTCTGTCGTCCCCTTCTCCTCCTGCCTTCAATCTTTCCCCGCATCAGGGTCTTTTCAAATGAGTCAGCTCTTCACATCAGGTGGCCAGAGTATTGGAGCTTCAGCATCAGTCCTTCCAATGAATATTCAGGACTGATTTCCTTTAGGATGGACTGGTTGGATCTCCTTGCAGTCCAGGGGACTCTCAGAGTCTCCTCCAACACCATAGTTGGAGAAGCATCAATTCTTTGGCACTCAGTCGTCTTTATGGTCCAGCTCTCACATCCATACAAGATAGCTGGAGAAGCCATAGCTTTGACTATGTGACTTCAGCAAAGTGATGTCTCTGCTTTTTATTATGCTGTCTAGGTTTGTCATAGCTTTTCATCCAAGGAGCAAATGTCTTTTAATGTCTTTCATGGCTGTGGTCACTGTCTGCAGTGATTTTGGAGCCCAAGAAATTAAAGCCTGTCACTGCTTCCATTGTTTCCCCATCTATTTGCCATGAAGTGATGGGACCGGATGGATCTTCGGGTTTTGAATGTTGAGTTCTAAGCCGGTGTTTTCGCTCTCCTATCTGGCCTTCGTCAGGAGGCTCTTTAGGTCCTCTCTGGCTGGCTCCTGGTGGTGAACGTGGCTGCTGACCCCCATCTTCCTTCTTCCACCTCCGCTGTATCCTCCACGCCCCCACCTCTGTTCGCTTTAGCTGCAGCTAAGCCCCAAGGGTGCTGGCACCACTTCCCCTCCTTGTGTTCACTTAGGACCCAGGCGCTGGGCTGAGCTCCCCCGCCCCCCTGGTTCTGACCCGGCCTCGTCCTGTCCCGCAAGCTCTTGAGTGCACGCTGGTCACTGGAGTTGCTCCTCGCCTGTCTGAGACCTGGAGCGAGCTCACCCTCTGTCCTCTCTGTGATGCACTGACCTCCTCTGCCAGACACGCACGCCACACTCAGTACCCTCCTTCCCCTTCTCCCAGCAAGCGTCATGTCCGAGTGACCTCAGAACCTTGTGTCCAGCTCCCTGAAGCCTTTCACTTTGACCTCAGCTGTTTGCTGTGGTCCCTCCGATGGCCTGCCCAGCATGGAGCAGTGCTCCCTGGCCGGGCAGAGGCTGCTGTGCCTGCTTGACCATCCAGACCCATCGTCTGTGCCCAGCTCTCCTGCCCCGCTCCTGCGTGAGTTCAGGATGCTTTTCCTTTTTGTGCTGGAATCGGGGGTGCCTGTCACTCAAGCCCCATCGTGCCCTGGTTGCTGCCCGGGAGAACTCGAGCTCGTCTGCCTTCAGCTCACTGTTTAGGGATGTCAGAGAGCTGGCACGTGTGCCCCCACCGCCCCCTCTGCCCATTGTCACTCTTCGGATGAGACTCAGAGTCCTTCTTGGTGCGACACCGCGAGCCCGGTCGTTAGCACATCACATGCCCCGAGAGCGACCTGCTCTCTGCCAAGTCTGTACCAAGCCTGTCCCGGCCTCCTGCGTCATGGACGGGGTCGCGACCTCAGCCTGGTTTCCTTTTTGGCTCCCTGTTCACCTCCACAGTTTTCTATTTTCCTTCAACTCTATTTCTAGTTTTTTTTTCTTTTTTCTAGAACTCTTTCTAGCCTCTGCTTTGTTCCCGTATCATCCTCTCCCCTCCTTCTAAGACCTTTCTCCATCAGTCACCCCCTCTCCTGTTTATAACGTCCATCCCTGACTGCAGATACATTCAGTCTCTCTGAATCTACTAGATTAGAATCTCCAAGAATTCTACTCCCCCAGCCAAAGTCGCTCCAGGTCGCCCTTCTGCCCTATTTCTGGGTTTTGGTTCTTGTCAGCTTCCCAGGGCGTCCATTGCTCCTCCCGGGGACTCTTCCCTCGATGCCCGCTCCACCCACCCCCATCGTTTGTGCCCGTGACAGTGATTCCCGTTCATTAAACACCTGCCAGTGTTGCCTTACTGAATTGGTGCAGTGATGCCTTGCACCAGCTTTATGCCTATCCATTCTACAGATAAAGCTGAGCTCCTTTATTGCTAATCTCAAGCCAAACTGGACTGACTTCTCAATTATTTTGTCTTTTGCTTAAAAAAGAAAAGTGATAGTAAATTGACATGTAATCAATTTTTTTTTAATTTGAGGGCAGTCATGTTGCTGGTACTTGTTAATGCTTTTGTTACAGCTCAAAATTGTGTGTTGTTTTTTTTTCTTTTTTCAGAATACTGCTATCTAATAATAGTAGAAAGAATTTACAGTTAGAATGTCTAAATATACTTGCATTTATCATTTAAGGATCATGTTAAAGAACGTGTTTATTTTTTATACCTGTGAGTGATTTTTATACCTATGAGTGATTATTATAATTTATTCAATGATGTTTTACTCTTCGTTCCTTATCCCTTTTTAAAAAATTTGATGTCGGAGTGTAACTGCCTTACAATGCTGTGTTAGTGTCTGCAGTACCACAAGGGGTAGAAGCTGCAGGCGCACATATGTCCCCCCCGGAGCCTCCCTTCCACCCCCACCCCACCCGTCTCGATCACCACAGGGCGCTGAGTTGCGCTCCCTACACTCTGCACACCTGTTTTACACATGGTGCTGTGCACACATCAATCCTAACCTCCCTGTTCGTCCCACCGTCCTCTCACCCCATTGCGTCCACGTGTCCGTTCTCTGCATCTGCCAAAGAACGTATTTAGAAGCAACAATAAAAAGTTTCAAAATGCTTTTCTTAAGCTACGTCATCTTCTTGTTAAGATTCCTGGCACCCCATTCATGGTCTCAGATGGGGGTCTTCTCTGCCCCGGGGACAGCGCATCAAGGCTCTCATCCAGGGAGGAGAGGGGACGAAGGAAGGGTGCTGTTCCTGTTGTCCTTTTCACAGAAATTTCACTGTGTTTGCTCGAGAGAGAATTTCAATAGATACATGAGTGAGTGAATGAGTAAATAAATGAGCAAAGGAGTAGAATGAAGATCAAAGTTTGCATGTTGAAAGTATGTGTTGAGTCGGGTAGGGCAGCTGCTGGTCCTTAGTTTTATGTGAGTCTGTTGCAAATTAGCTTCTTTACTGGGCTTTCCGCTGCAGACTTAGAGTCGGAGGCTTTAAAAAGTACAAACCCAACGACATGTTTGCTCAGAGGTTTAAACTGCTGTCATCATAAAATTATTCCACTAGTTTTAAACTCTCTCAGAAGGTGTTTGATAAGTTGGATGGAACTTTCCTTCTCTCTCATACATTGTCTAGTAGAAAAGTTACTTTTAGCGACCAGATTTGTTCCAGTGTGGTGCCATTCATTCTGCTGGTTACAGATCTGTCATGGCAACAAGTGGCTGCATGTACTTTTCATAGACAACTTGTATCCACAAATTGGTGTTCTGGGGTAAAACAATAACTGGACTTGGCTCCTCAGTAATGCTTACTTTCACAAACTGACGCACCGCACAGCGGTCAGATTGGAAGCCCGAGGTCTCAGTGGTGCTCTCTGTGCACCGTCTGTTGCTCGATGTGGTTCATTCAGCAGGAGGAAAAGGTAAATCACAGTGGATGCCCACACGTCACCCGGCAGCGTTCATCTCGGAGTCAGGAATCTTGGTAGACAAAGCCCAAATGTTATAAAATGTGCAACTACCTATGTTACCTCCTCAGTTGTTTTTATTTCCAGTTAAATTGATGTCCTGTGCAGACACTGTGGGCTCACATACTATTTAGTACCATTTAGTTTGCTGTCTTGGTTCCTAATTTTCATTGTAGTGTTAGTCATTGCTTTTCGAGTGTGAGCTTATGGTAGAATAAATCAAATCAGCTTTCGTGGGTGGATTTAGTTTTGTCTAATGACTTACTAAGTAAGATATACCTTCTTCTTAAGTGACAAAGCCAAAGTGGATTATTTTTTATTTGACTGACAAGGAAAGGCATTTTTCTTAATAAATGTCATTGTTAGTTTTTGAATAATTCGTGCCAAAAATGTGTGCCCAAATTACTGGATCTTCTAAGCTTACACACCAAACTAAATATCTTCAATGGGCAGCAGAATAGATTTGTAGCGAACTTACGTAAAGATGTCATTGGCTCCCATAGGGTTCGCCTGCTGGAAACGGCGTGGCTGCGTGACACCTGACTGCATCCCGGGAGTGACCCTTAGCCTGCTGGCTGTGGGCTGGAAGGGGGGATGATAACATGTGCTCGCCCAGGAGATTTAAGAAACGTTGTTTTGTATTATTACGACTTAACAAAAAAATGCTCTTAACGTGTTTTTAGGGTCTGTGTTTGTTTTTGACTCTGTTTTTTTAGCACCCGAGAATTCAGTAGAAGGACAGTCTGCTGCCAGAGTGTGTCCTGAGGGGCCCTCAGTGGAGCTCGGAGGCCTTGGAGTCGGGAGCTCAGGGCGTGGCTCTGTCAGTCGGGTCTAAGCAGAGGCGTTCGTGTGCTGTTCGTGCTTTGGGACCTTAGTTCCCGACCAGGGGTTGAACCTGGGTCCCAGCAGAGAAAGCGCCGCGTCCTGACCCCTGGAGCCCCTGGGATTCTCCCCACCCGTGCTCTTCTTAAAATATATGCACCTCACCCGGCCACACTGTGTGCACCTCACGCGGCCACACTGTGTGCGCCTCACGCGGTCACACTGTGAGCCTCACCCGGCCACACTCTGTGCGCCTCACCCGGCCACACTGTGTGCGCCTCGCGCGGCCACACTGTATGCGCCTCGCGCGGCCACACTGTGCACCTCACACGGCCACACTGTGTGCTCCTCGCGTGGCCACGCTGTGTGCGCCTCACACGGCCACGCTCGGTAGCCTCACACGGTCATGCTCTGTGCGCCTCACACAGTCACGCTCTGTGCGCCTCACACGGTCACACTCTATGCCTCACACGGTCACACTCTGTGCGCCTCACACGGTCACACTCTATGCCTCACACGGTCACACTCGGTACGCCTCACACAGTCACACTGTATGCACCTCACACAGTCACACTCGGTGGCCTCACACGGCCACACTTTAACTTCTGCCCCGGCTCAGTGTTAGTCGCTCAGTTGTGTCTGACTCTGCGACCCGATAGACTGTAGCCCACCAGGCTCCTCTGTCCATGGGATTCTCCAGGCAAGAATACTGGAGGTGGGTGCCATTTCCTCCTCCAGGGGATTCCTCCTCCAAGGGGTCTTCCTGACCCAGGGATTGAACCTCGGTCTCCTGCTTTGCAGGCAAATTCTGTACTGTCCTGGCTGAAGTACCTAATGAATGGCATTTTAGGATCTTATCAGCACATTGAAGCTTTCTTCTGACCTGTTTCAATCTTCCAAACATTGAATACGTGATTGAAAACTTAATGAAACCGTCAGAGTTTTAAAAAGTAAAAAAAGAAACAAAAGCAAACAAGCAAACCCCCATTTTAAACAGATAATCCTAGAACTCATTTTTTTTTGGATACTAAAAGAGTAAAGATTTTTATTAAGCATTATAAGTTGCCTTCAATAGCCTTCAGATATGCCACAACACAACCCATCTGTAGTCAGTCAAACCCCACAGCAGTTCATCTTGCACAATCCATGAGTTAGGCCAAAACTCCCTTCCACTCACCGTAAGATCCTACTCAGGTCTTGCAGGCAGGGGTTGGGGGGTTATATCTCATATCTGATCACTAATGTGTGCTGAAGAGTGGCAGGAGAATTCTATGAAAACGGATGAGAAGCGATTCTGATTTCAGAGTACATTGTTTGGAAACGTTAATGAAAACATCGAAATCATATACCTGCTAGAACTCATTTTTATAACATAAAGAATATTAAAAGTTAAATTCATTTTCCTGTTACCTCGATGAGGGCTGCCTATCAGTTCATGAAATCAGGAAATTCAGAACCCTCCAGCAGGTTTTTTGAAAACGAAGGCCCTACTTTTTTCACAGTATCAATTCTTTGTTTTCACGTGAGCTTGTTCACTGTGGCTGTGCTGCATCCTAGTTGCTGTGCAGGCTTTTCCTCTAGTCGTCGCGAGCGGGAGCCACTCTCTGGTCTCGAGGCTCAGGCTTCTCCCTGCGAGGCCTTCTCGTTTCAGAGCGTGGGCTCCAGGGCCGCGGGCTCCAGAGGCGCCTGTCCCGACATCCGGGCACAGGCTCAGAGGCGCCTGTCCCGACACCCGGGCGCAGGCTCAGGAGCTGTGGCACGTGGGCTTCGTTGTTCTAGGGCATGTGGGATCTTCCTGGACCAGGGATTGAACCTGGTCTCCTGCATTGGCAGGTGAATTCTTTACCACTGAACCCACCATGGAAGCCCTATATCAATCCTTAATAGCTCAGTTTTCTCAACTTGTAAAATGGGGTAATCAAGTCTTTTCCTCAGAGCTGGTGTAAGCGCTAGAGGAGGGAGCAAGTGCTTGTTGGGTGTTGTTTTCCCTACACTTTCCTCCCTTGAGGCAGAGACTGTGACTCGGTTATTTCTGAGCCCCCATGATACCCCTGAACTTTAACCAGAGCCTCAGGTCACGAGGTCTTCTCTGTGTCTGATACTGCCTCGTGCTCCACTAAAGCAAAGCTATTTGCCAGTTATAGAGTGTCACAAGGATTTTATAGGCTCACAGACCCACAAAAGAGAGACTTGTATAGTTATATCTGGTTTTTAGATATGTGCCTGTCTATCTATGTGTTGGTCTGAATCTGCCTAAACATGTAAGACTGGAGAAAGATTTCTGAAGGGTGCAGCAAAGGAGTTACTAAGAGTCTGCTCATCCATCCATTTATTTGTTCCACAAATTGTACTGCGCATGACTCTTCAGAGATGAAGTCCAGGAAAGCCTCACCCTGTCTCTGAGAGCTGCAGACTTCAAGGGGCAGGACACTTCCTGTTTGGCAGGTATTGATAGGCAGCCCTTATCTAGGTGACAGGAAGATTATTAAAATTTCAGTGTTGTTTATAATATTAAGAAAATCAGTCCTAGGATCATCTGTAACAATTTTCTTATGCATTTAAAACTCTGATAATACCATTAAGTTTTCTAGGGCATGTTCTGTGTTTGAAAGATTGACGGAAGTCAGAAGGAAGCTTCAATGCGGCGGTAATCATGAGACAATATTGCTTAGGTGTTTTAGCCAGTATGGAATTTAAAAGTGAAACTGTGTAAAGCAGGGGTCTCCAGTCCCCAGGATCTAATACCTGATAATCTGAGGTGGAGCTGGTGTGTTAATAATGGAAACAAAAGCGCACAGTAAATGCAGTATGCTTGACTCATCCTAAGAGCATCCCTCCACCTTGCCTGGTCCATGGAAAAGGAACTGTCTTCCGTGAAGCCGGCCCCTGGTGCCGGAAAGGTTGGGGACTGCTCTTGTAAGGTGTGTGTGTGTATATATATATATATATTTTAGGAATAGCACAACTAATATCTCTGGTTAGATCTGATTGAGTCAGATCTCTAAGTTTTTCAGCTACAGAATCATGGAAGCAGATGTTGGCAGAGACTGTAAAAATCATTTACCCCATTGCTAAGAAAATGGAGGCTGCACAAACTTCGTGGCTTACCCAAAGTTACATGGACCTGGGTCAAGACTCAGGTCTCCTGGCTCCCAATTCAATGCCAAAGCATTATTTTTCTATCCCTACGTCTGCAGGACGAGCCATTTGGGTTTAAATAAAAGCAAGTGTGTGCTTGTTCAGCCTCAGTAAACTTTCATACTAAACACAGAGTGCCGTTTCTGCCCAGTCTATCCGAATGAAAGCTTGTAGGGCATGGCGGGCAGTCAATGAAGTTGCCCCCGTGTCTGTCTTTGAACAGAGCAGGGGCTGGGAGCCCAGGCCAGGCACGTCGCTTGCAGCCCCCAGCCGCAGCAGGCCGGTGCCTGGAAGCCTGCGGCCAAGACAGGCAGGGTTTCCGTCCACCGACCGCCTTGCCTGCCTCTTGTTTCCTGCAAGATGAATGGCATTCTGCAGGTGTATTAGTAATTTCTGAGTTTGTTCTCCACTCAGAATGACCTCATTGTTTTGTGCTTCTTTTCCATAATTATACATTAACAGGAAAATAAACCGGCTCTGTGTTCAGCCCACAGCAGAAATCTTGTGCTCTTTATGTAAGTTTGATTTATAGACATGTACCGCGGAGCGGAGTGACTATGAAACATTCCTCTTCCCATCGCTGGTTGCCATGGAAATCGAGTACACAGCGCGGTGTCATTCCAGCCCTGGTGATGCCTGCAGTAGTTTATTCCTTTGTTGTTCTCGTCTCTTAAGCAACTGCCTAGTATTCTTTCATCATGACAATTAATCATGCACACAGGTGTTTTATCTTTCATCTTAAATAGAAAGCACAAAAAGTGTATGACAAAATTTGGGAGAATTTAAATATTCTTGCTTCCTTAAATATGCATTTGTGATTTTTTTCCCCCGTCAGTCCCATTGGAAAAATAGGTCATACTGGAAAAAAAAGCACATATTAATGTACAGAAATCTCAATAAAGACAGCAATACAGAAATTTAAGGAGAAGGCATTGCCATGCTAAGGAAATCTTAAGGAACTTCAGATTCCCAGGTCTCCCGGTGTTTGGAGCTAAGTCTGCATTTGGGTAATGCCAACCCCCCCAAACCACTGAGCTACACATTATCAACTCTCCTCTTGGTTTGTTTTGTTAGTTTCCTTAGGGGTTTGAACAGCCTGCATGTTTGCTGGAGAGATGCAGTGGACATTAAAGAGTGCATGCGTGCTCAGTCACTACGTCGTGGCCAGCTCTCTGCGACCCCATAGACTGCAGCACACTAGATTCCTCTCGCTTCCACTCTCTCCCTAAGTTTGCTCAAATTCATGTCCATCCAGTCGGTGATGCCATGTAACCATCTCGTCCTCTGTCGTCCCCTTCTCCTCCTGCCTTCTGTCTTTCCAGGGATCAGTGTCTTTTCCAGTGAGTCTGCTCTTTGCATCAGGTGGCCAAAGTATTGGAGCTTCAGCTTCAGCCTTACTCCTCCTCATTTTAAAAAATTATTTATTGATTATTTATTTTTGGTTGCGCTGGGTCTTTGTTGCTGCGTGCAGGCTTTCTCTGTCCGCGGTGAGCAGGGGGCTGCTCTCTAGCTGTGGTCGAGGACTCCTTACTGTGGTGGCTTCTCTTGTGGAATGCAGACTCGAGAGGCTGCCGACTGCAGTAGTTGTGGTACATGGGCTTCATTGCTCCGTGGCACGTGGAAGCCTCCTGGACCAGGGATCGAACCTGTATCCCTGCACTGGCAGGGGAATTCTTAGCTACCGGACCACCAGCAATGCCCCCTCACTTTGCTGTGGTTGTTCTTGTTGTTGTTTTTAACTATTTTACCCCAGCTTAACCTAGCAGAGTTCATAGTACACATCTCCCCACTGTTAATAGGTGTTTGCTGAGTATCCACCTCCTTTCACTGGGCTTCTGGCAAGTCAGTTGGTTAAAAGAGCTTGTCCTGGAATAACTGGCTGGATCTAAATCTCTGCTTCATTCCTGGTTGGCTGTGAGGTCTCTGAAAAGTATCTTAACTTGCCTTGGCTCTCTTATCTGTAGAGTGAGCAGCTACAAAATTAAGATAATAACGACTTGTTGGGGATGATTCATACAAAGGACCTAGTTCTGTGCCTGCCAGGGGATACACTCAGGCCGGGTGACTGCAGTGGTGGCGATGGTTGTCACTGAGAGGATTACCATACCGCTGTCAGGACTGTGACTTTTGCAGGAGCGATCCGGCACCAAGCCTAGGGCTCTGTCCCCAGCATCCACGTTCACAAATAATTGCCAGCGCTTTGTTTGACTTGGGCTCCAGGGACTGGTTTTCTCGTCACACTTTGGATCCTAGCGCGGTGGCCTAGAGGTGTTTACGATGGCCCTTTTATCTGCAAGTGGAGAAGAGAAGGCTGCCGTAGGTGTTTCCAATTTCTCGTCTGTGACGTGGGCTTGTTTCTCATACCTGGCTGTATGTAGGGTACATGGGAGGCATGGGGACAGAGTGGGCTGCCTTTTTGCATCTTTCTAAGGGAGGGTTCTGCAAGGAGATCAAACGAGTCAATCCTCATGGAAATCAACCCTGAATATCCCTTGGAAGAACTGATGCTGAAGCTGAAGCTCCAATACTTTGGCCACCTGATGTGAAGAGCTGACTCATTGGAAAAGACCCTGATGCTGGGAAAGTTTGAGGGCAGGAGGAGAAGGGGACGACAGAGGATGAGATGGTTGGATGGCATCACCGACTCGAAGGACATGAATTTGAGCAAGCTCCGGGAGAGAGTGGAGGACAGGGCAGCCTGGCATGCTGCAGGCCACAGAGTCACAAAGAGTTGGACATGACTGAGCGGTGGAACGAACAAGGGGGAGCGTCTAGCGTTCGTCCGCAGAGCCCAGAATAATGACTGACCTGCTGCCTCTCCACCCCACGCTCCCGGTGTCACTCAGATGTGGCTCCGCCTTTTCCCGTCTTTCTGGAATTGAAGTTTTCCAAACTGGTAGCAGAAGCATTCTTTGTTGAAATTCACTCCCCTTGGCAGTCCTCCAGGGCACACGGCAATGCCTATTTATTTGATTTAGCTTTTGTTTGGTTTGCCTTGTATTTCGTCTGCTTTGCTTTGTGCCGTTCTTTTTCCCCTCCCCGAATTTTCATGTTTAAATTCCTTGGACTTCATTTCTATTTATTTTACTAGCTGGCTTCGTAGTATTGCTCCCCGTTGTTTGCTTTAAGCTATCACAAAATGAACAGCCTTAGATTAATTTGTCTTTTTTCCCCCGCCGAGCCTGATCATAGCATGTGAACTGGGTGCACTTTTGTTAATGATTTAAACACAATGGCCTTTGTGGTTTCCCCTTTGTCACAGGCAAATATTACAGCACAGAGTCCCCAGTTCTCTCTATTTACCGCTCTGTTTTTCTCAGCCGGCAGTTTGGCTTTTCGGAATCCTGTGTCTTTCTCCCCTCACGGTCCTTCCTTCTTTTCCTCCTGTGATAAAAACTCCAGAGGCGGGCTCTCACGTCTTCCACGAGAAGCTCTCTAAACCCGAAGTGACGAGGGCACTCAGGAGACCCCTGTGCTCTGTGACTGCATTGGGCACGCTGAGTATAGCTTTCAAGTCAGCGACTGAGACGGAGACCCTCTCTAGACGTTCGGTAGCGTTTCCAAATCCTCCTGAGGCCCCCGTTGACCGCGCGGTCCTCGCCCCCCGCTTCCTGAGCACTGTGCCCCCTCGTCCTCTCTCCGCGCCTTGATCACTAGAGGAGGTGGCTCTGCCAGGCCGTCTTCCATCCTCAGCTTTCTATCCCTCCTTGACTTGGAAACAAATGTTCGTCTGCCTTGCAGACGCTGGGGCCGTATAAAAGCAGGGAAGACTGACACCACCCTGCCTTCTAGGACCTTAGCGTCTAGTTGGGGAGGTGGGTGGTTAGAATCCAAGATGGTTAATCCCGAAGGATGACTGCAGAGCACTGAGGGAGTATCCAGGAAGGCTGCTGGATGCAGGCCGGGGAAGGGAAAGCAGGGCTGGCTTCAGAGGAAGTGATGGCCGATGGGAGACCTGAAAGATGGAAATATAGCCAGGCAGGGATGGAGTGTGTTCTGAGCTGAGCGTTATCCACTGAGCTGAGCAGGAGAGGTTGGTCCTCTGAATAACCGGAATTGTCAGCTGTCCTTGTTTGCCTGGCTGGGTGGGGCCGGAAGGATAAATGGAGAGTGATGAGGCCAGAGACACAACCAGGACCAGGGCGTGAAGGGCCATGTGAGGTGCTGAGGAGTTCGAAGTTAACGCTGAGGATAATGGGAAGGCATTGAAATGTTTTAAGTAGAGAAGCAACAGAATCGGGTGTGTGGTTTGCCGCTGTCTCCATTGCATGAAGAAGGCACTACGATGCGGCAACAGTAACCTCTGTTGAGATTGGTCCTGGCGACCCCCATCCACATGCGCCTCCTGAAGCCCATAGTGTGCGTCCAGCACCGCACACCCAGCTTCTCATATTTTCCTGATTAGCACCGAGGCTTGTCCCGAACTCCAGCTTCCCTTTTCTAGCTTCCTGTCTTGACAGCCAGGACTGCAGCTCCTGGCCAATTCTTGCTCTAAGGTAACCGTGTCACGCTGGGCGCCTCCATACCACCATTGCTCAGAGAGTCCACTGTTTTGCCTACCAACTTGGATTTCCTGGAGTTTGGGGCTCTAGCCTGAGTTCACGGGGTTCCTTTGACCCCTTAAATTCATCGCAGTTTGCATTATTGCACCTTCCTGCCCACCCCAACCAGACCAGATTGGATGTGCCCCCGAAGAATCCTCCTAGCCCTTTGTCCCACAAGTAGCTGAGTAATCCACATACTCCACCCCGATCCCCTTCCGCTCCCGTGTAGGACAATAGATGTGGGGAAATGGACTGAAGTCAGGTGAGTTGAACTAGACAGGAAGCTTTGGGTAAGTTGTCTAGTGTCTCTGTGCCTGTTCCTTACAGTTGTTAGGAGCACCGACATCGCAGAGTTGTTTGAAGGATGGAATGAGCAGCTGCATGTACAACAGGCTTCTTGTCCCGTCATAGGTGCTCACTGTCGATTAATTCTAGACTGTCTGAGAGAAAGAAGCAGAAGAACATAAAGGAACTTTGACTTAGAGGTAATATGCCACAGACAAATAGGCATTCATCTTCGAAGGGCTGCGCCTCTGCACAGCAGGTAATCAAGAGATGACAGTAATAACGCTAGGCCCTGCCCAGTCCGGGTAGTGACCATCCTGGCTACTTTCCAAACCTGAGGTTTTACTCTGCGTTGATTTTGTTCCAGAAATTCTCTGAGTTTTCATGAAATTAAATTAGCTTTGCATCTCATAAATTATGCTTTATTCCAAAAGACAGTTACGATGTTGGCCTCGCCTTAATAGTTTGGGCCTCTTGGGACCCGCCTTTCCGTTTTAATAGAGGAGATAATAACAGGTATCACTTGATAAGACAGGAGAAGACAGCTCTGCCAGTATATTAGTTCACTCCACAAATGTCAATACTTGCTGGGTGCCACGTGCGAGGCACTGAGGAGGGTCCCTTCCGGGCTACAGGAGCAAATCAGACGGGAACCATCTTTAGAGAGTGAGCGTAAGATGAAGTAGAAAACGATGCCTGCTGTAGAAGAACAGAGAGATGAGAGGCTTTAATTCCAGCCAGGGTCATCCAGGCATTTAGCAGCTGAGTTGGGGTTTGAAGACTTCCCAGAAGGAAGGGCACCCCAGAGAGAAGAGTGAGGGCAGAGGTGGGTGGCAGGGCTAGTGCGGACGCTGCACAGACCTGGGTGTGACCCTAGAGCCAGCACATGGTGCTCGCTGCCCTCAGTGCTGTGCCTGCGTCAGCTGTGATCCTCCCCAGTCTGTGACACGGCTACTGTTATCACCCCCATTTTACAGATGAGGAGACCGAGGCACAGCGTGGCCAAGTCACTTGGGTCAGATCATAATAGCTGATAGAATGTGGCCTTGACCCGGACAGTCTGGCTTCAGCCTGGAAACACTGGGAAGTGTGCTCATCGTGCAGGAGAGACTCTCCCCCCGTCCCTTCCAGACCTCTCCCCAGGTGCACCCTTGAAAGGGCTTGTGAACCTCTTCATCAGTCAGATCTACTACAATTTATGGATTTTGAAGGAATCATTTTATTTAAGGGCCTTTTGCGGTTCAATTTCAATAGAATAAAAATCTAGGCAGCACATAAATTTTTGCAGTCAAAAACAGAGCTCTATAATCTATGGCTGTAACTCTTTTCATGAACCTAAACAAGCTAAGTGGTACACTCTTTTTATGAAATTCCCTGATTTCTGACAATTTAGTCAAAATCTTTTGATAAAAAATATAAAAACCTCATACTGCAATACTATAAAATGTGGCTGCATTAATAGCAAAAAAAAAAAATTCTGTATTTTAGACTGTCATGAATTGTTTAAGCATCATAATGAGAAACATTTATGGCTTAAATAATTGAAGGGCGCGTTTCTCAGAATCCATCTACTCATCTCAACCTTTCGTTAGACCTTCAAACAAATCACGAAGCTGACTGGCTTGAGCTTCTCCGTAACTCTTTCTCCTCCATCACTGGGTGACGGATGCACACGGTGCTGTTGGTTCACTGTTGAGGCTCAGGTCTCACATTGCGGGGAATTGACTTAGGCAAGTCTGTTAACCTCCCGGGACCTCGGATTCTTTCCTAGCCTTAAATACCTCGGTTCTCTGTTTCCATACCTTTTGCTTCATTACTCTTTAAAGACAGTGACGATGAATAGCGCAGTGAGGTCATCGCCACAGTGAACAAAAGGACAAACAGATAATCTGGTCATCAGTTTCATCAGTCGTCCTCAATTTCATCATCAGTTTCTTCAGGCACCGGCATCAGTTTCATCCAACAATATTTAACAAATGTTTATTAAGCTCTTACTGTGTACAGGATAAATGTTTGTGTTTCACTCTCCAGCATGACTAATAACTACAATGTTAAATTCTCAGATTTACTTGGAATTTACCTTCTCTGTTTCCCTGCTGCTAATGTATCCTTCATGGCTGCATTATTAGTACAGAATCTTACTCGCTTCAATCTTATTTTCTTACACCCCAAACAAAGAAAGCAAAGACAAAAACTTTCATCTCAACAGGATCTTTAGTTGCAAGTTATTATTAGACCGTGTACAATACTTTTCTTTCAATTTTTTGAGTATAAAGAAGCCCCTTGTCAACCCACTGCTTCTTAGGGAAAACCCAGAGCCATCAAAATGTTCACATCTAATCCAGATGGATCAGCTGACATACTAGGTTTAATGGTTTGTAGTGATGAATTTGTCATAGATTTGAAGACCTCTCCAGGTTGTAAACTGCCCAGACTCAAATGCTCTGAAAATTTACAAGGACTGTGATTAGAAGCGTTTTGGCTTATCTCAGTTGTATTGGAAAATACAAAAAAACAAATGCGAGGTGTATTGGATAGTCATGAGTTCAGGTAACAAAAAAGATTTATTGGGAAGTTTGTCAGATATAAGATGAATAGTAACAATGGCCAAAATATGTTACTTTCCAGCGCTCTAGTGAGGGCTGGCGATGCCGCTATTTCACTCGATCCTCACGATAACTTGGTGAGTCACGCAGTATTACTACTCCTGGTTTACACATGAGGAAACTAAGCTTAGCGAGTTCTCAGTCACACAGGTAACACGTAGTTGAAAATGTTTCAGGTTGTCCATTGTCACCTTCAGTTCATCATGTTTAAATCGAAAGTCTTTATCCTTGTCCCCAAGTCAGCTCTTTCTCACTGTTTCCGTCAGTGACACCACAGTTTCTTCAGATTCATTCTCGCAGCATTGATTTTCCCTTCTCTGTCCTTGTTCTGAATCCGGTCGGTCACCAAGCCCCTTTGCTTGTTGAGTGTCTGCCTGCTGTCAGCCGTCTTCCCATCACCCCACCCAGGCCTACCCAGGGGTCTAGGACTCACATCTAAAGTGGAGAGGCTGAAGGCCTATTTTTTCTTTTTTTATTGAAGTGCAGTTGATTTGCAATATTATATAAGTTTCAGGTATACAGCATAGTGATTCTGTATTTCTGCAGAGTATACTCCATTATAAGTTACTGCGAGATAATTTCTCGATTCCCTGTGCTATGCAGTGTCTCCTTGTTGCCTACCTGTTTTGTACACAGCAGTTTATACCTCTTACCCCCGTACCTCTAACACAGCGCTCTCCTTGCCCGCCTTCCCTCTGGTGACCGTGCGTTCTCTGTGTCTGTGAGTGCGCCTGTGTCTGAGTGCGCCTGTGTCTGTGAGTGCGCCTGTGTCTGAGTGCGCCTGTGTCTGAGTGCGCCTGTGTCTGTGAGTGCGCCTGTGTCTGAGTGCGCCTGTGTCTGTGAGTGCGCCTGTGTCTGAGTGCGCCTGTGTCTGTGAGTGCGCCTGCGTCTGAGTGCGCCTGTGTCTGTGAGTGCGCCTGTGTCTGAGTGCGCCTGTGTCTGAGTGCGCCTGTGTCTGTGAGTGCGCCTGTGTCTGTGAGTGCGCCTGTGTCTGAGTGCGCCTGTGTCTGAGAGTGCGCCTGTGTCTGAGTGCGCCTGTGTCTGTGAGTGCGCCTGTGTCTGAGTGCGCCTGTGTCTGTGAGTGCGCCTGTGTCTGAGTGCGCCTGTGTCTGTGAGTGCGCCTGCGTCTGAGTGCGCCTGTGTCTGTGAGTGCGCCTGTGTCTGTGAGTGCGCCTGTGTCTGAGTGCGCCTGTGTCTGTGAGTGCGCCTGTGTCTGAGTGCGCCTGTGTCTGTGAGTGCGCCTGCGTCTGAGTGCGCCTGTGTCTGTGAGTGCGCCTGTGTCTGTGAGTGCGCCTGTGTCTGAGTGCGCCTGTGTCTGTGAGTGCGCCTGTGTCTGTGAGTGCGCCTGTGTCTGAGTGCGCCTGTGTCTGAGTGCGCCTGTGTCTGTGTGCGCCTGTGTCTGTGAGTGCGCCTGTGTCTGCGCCTGTCTGTGAGTGCGCCTGTGTCTGAGTGCGCCTGTGTCTGAGTGCGCCTGTGTCTGAGTGCGCCTGTGTCTGTGCCTGTGTGAGTGTGCCTGTGTGTGAGTGCGCCTGTGTCTGAGTGCGCCTGTGTCTGTGAGTGCGCCTGTGTCTGAGTGCGCCTGTGTCTGAGTGTGCCTGTGTCTGCGCCTGTGTCTGAGTGCGCCTGTGTCTGAGTGCGCCTGTGTCTGTGAGTGCGCCTGTGTCTGAGTGCGCCTGTGTCTGTGAGTGCGCCTGTGTCTGTGAGTGCGCCTGTGTCTGAGTGCGCCTGTGTCTGAGTGCGCCTGTGTCTGAGAGTGCGCCTGTGTCTGAGTGCGCCTGTGTCTGAGAGTGCGCCTGTGTCTGAGTGCGCCTGTGTCTGAGAGTGCGCTTGTGTCTGTGAGTGCGCCTGTGTCTGTGAGTGCGCCTGTGTCTGAGAGTGCGCCTGTGTCTGTGAGTGCGCCTGTGTCTGAGTGAGCCTGTGTCTGAGTGAGCCTGTGTCTGAGTGCGCCTGTGTCTGAGAGTGCGCCTGTGTCTGAGTGCGCCTGTGTCTGAGTGCACCTGTGTCTGTGAGTGCGCCTGTGTCTGAGTGCGCCTGTGTCTGAGTGCGCCTGTGTCTGTGAGTGCGCCTGTGTCTGAGTGCGCCTGTGTCTGTGAGTGCGCCTGTGTCTGAGTGCGCCTGTGTCTGAGAGTGCGCCTGTGTCTGAGTGCGCCTGTGTCTGTGAGTGCGCCTGTGTCTGAGTGCGCCTGTGTCTGTGAGTGCGCCTGTGTCTGAGTGCGCCTGTGTCTGAGTGCGCCTGTGTCTGTGAGTGTGCCTGTGTCTGAGTGTGCCTGTGTCTGAGTGCGCCTGTGTCTGAGTGCGCCTGTGTCTGTGAGTGTGCCTGTGTCTGAGTGCGCCTGTATCTGAGTGCGCCTGTGTCTGAGTGCGCCTGTGTCTGTGAGTTTGCCTGTGTCTGAGTGCGCCTGTGTCTGAGTGCGCCTGTGTCTGAGTGCGCCTGTGTCGCATGCGCGACATTTGTGTTCTTTTCAGACCCCGCGTATAGGTGACATCCTGCCGTGTGTGCTTGTCTCTCTGACTGTTTCGCTCAGCGTAACGTTCTCTAGGTCCACTTGCGTTTCATTCTTTGTGTGTGTGACTGAGCGACATTCCATTGTGTGTGTGTGTGTGTACACACCACATCTTCTTTGTCCATTCGTGTGCTGACAGGCAGTTTGCTTCCATGTCTTGGCTATTATAAATAGTGCTGCTGTGAACATCAGGGTGTGTGAGCTTTTCAGATTGTTGTCTTCATTTTCTCTAGATGTGCACCCGTGAGTGGTGGTTTTAGCTCTGTGAGGACCCTCCACGCGTTCTCCGTGGGGCTGCCCAGTTTGCCTTCCTGTGAGCAGTGCGCAGGCTCCCTTTGCTCTCCCCTCCAGCACTGGGAGGCCAGGCGCAGACTCCGTCCTCAGGTTGGCGGGCTGCCCTCTGCCCCTGCTCTCCTGCTCCCACCTCCTTTACGATGAACTCGTTGCCTGCGCCCCTCATGCTCTTCTCTCCCGGGGGTGCGGGGCCGCTCCTTTCTGGGTGTCCCCTCCGTGCTCTGCGAGCCTGGCTCCTCCCTGGGGGGAGATCAGGCCCCCTCCTCTGTCGCGTGTCCTGGTCCGTGCACTCCTCAGTGACTGGGTCCTCTTCCCCCCGCTTGCAGACCCCTCAGCTGCCTGCCGCTCATGCTGTCTGCCTTGTGTTGCTCTCCCTGCGTGTGATCTGTCTCTCACTGGTGCTTCAGGGTAGAGGCCAGAACCCCCACCCCACCCCGCACAGCCGTCTGTGTGCCGTGCAAGTCTCCATGTCCTGTGTGCACGCGTGAGGATGGTAATTTCTGTAGTCATGATAGCCAGTCTCCCACATCAAACTCAGGGAGTCAGCAGATCGCTCACAGATCCAGCGAAACCCCATTACTCAGAAACCCACCTCCCTGGAGACTGACCACGTGCATTGACAGATCACAGTGGTCAGCAGTTTGCATAGGTGGCCACAGCCACTCCTCTCTCCCTCCACTGTTGGCCCTGGCCTTTGCAAAGCACCTTGGCTCTGTGGCCATCGAGAACTTTATTTCTGTCTCTTTGAATTTGAGCTGACCTTCTGACTTTGACCAAAGAACAAAGCAAAAAGTAGCAAATCATCAAACTTGCATGTGACCTTGAAAACTCTCCCACCCCACAAAGGGTTCCATTGGGAACCATACCTTTTGCCCCATTAGCCCCTGAGTTTTCGTCCTGTTGCTGTTCAGTCGCTAGATTGTGTCCGACTCTTTGCAACTCCATGGACTGCAGCACGCCAGGCTTCCCTGTCCTTCACTATCTCCCGGAGCTTACTCAAACTTGTGTCCATTGAGTCAGTAGTGCCATCCAACCATCAGCTCTGAGTTTTTGTCCTACTGTGTACAAATAGTAGATGTGGTTTGAGATGCTTCTTTTTAACATATTTTATTATTTGTTTTCTCATTTGGGTGTAGTTGCTCTGTAATGCTGTGTTGGTCTCTGCTCTACAGTGAAGCGACTCAGGCCTGCGTGTACACAGAGCCCTCTTCTCTGGATTCCCTTCCGTGTAGGTCACCGCGGAGCCCTGAGTACAGTTCCCTGTGCTGCACAGCAGGTTCTCATCAGTCATGTGCTTTACATGTCAGATGCTTCTCTAACCGCCGTCTTGCTGCATCTTAAAGTTCTGCACATCAATAGAAAGGGTCTTAAAAGCAGATGGTAACTTGTGATGCTCGGCCTGCCTCTGATACCATGGTTCTGCCTCGTCTCTCCTAATTTCCTGAACGTAATCCTGGAGTCTCCTCTTGCCTTCTCTCCTACCCACTGTATGGAAACAAGCCCTGTATTTGCCAAATAGCAAATCAGCTTCTCCCTCACAGTATATATTTCACTTCTGTGCTACTGCTGTATCCCAATAACATTTTCTTTCATGGAAAATGACTATTGCTTCCAGGAGTATATGACTTTTTTTTTTTTTTTCAAATGCATGATGTTTTTAAAAAATGAGACTTCATTTCAGATAAAATGATCTTCAGTTTTATAAAACGGAATTTATTTTTATGGTTCTGTGGCTGTTCATCATTTTAAAACCTATTAGTGGTAACAGGTCAGCTTGAAAAATGAGGAGTTTTAAATTCAGCTTGGAATACCTTGTGATAGATTCCAAAACTGTGCCAGTAAAACTGTGTTTGAATGATTCTTGAATTTATTTTTTAGGGGATAGCTTTTTCCTTTAAGTGTGTATTCAGTCAAACACAGTTACTCAGATTCTAGTTGACACATAAGACGGCCGCATTCACTTGTAACACAGATGTATTGTTCTTGGGGCTTTTACTCCGAATGACCACCTAAAGTGTTGTGTTTCCTTTTCCTGGCTGAGAGAAGGAATCACATCTTATAAGCATTTTATTCCATACTATGTTCATATTACCTTTCACCTCTTACTGATCCTCAGACTCCAAGAATGCCTGCAGCGTACTGAGATGGTTCATATCACTGCTGGAAAAGCACAAGGCAGTATGGATAGAACTAGTGTTGATAGCTGAGTAACAGAATACAACCGAATCAGTGCCGACTGTAAAAACAGTCGAAGGACTTGCTTTCAGTTTTTGATGGACCGGATCAGTGTGATTAAAAATACGTGAAATGGCAGCCTTCACGGTGCAGCGGGATCCTCCCCCTTTCTGATCTTCATCCCCAATCCTCCTTTGTTTGCTACCCTCCCCCACTTTTAAGTAAACTCAATAGTCAAGACTTTGAATTTGGTAAACTAGGGAATACGGTTGCTACATTCTTTGAAAAACCCTTGACATTGAGGGGCTTTATGTTGAGCAGGCATATTTTCATTAACTCAGTCATTAAAGGGTTACTGAGCTCCTACTGTGTGCCTGATACCTTCCTGGCTCCCAGGGCCAGAGCTGTGAACAGAGCAGAAAAGTCCCTGCTCTCCAGGAGTTCATGGGCTTGTTGTAAGCAGGCAGACTAACTGCGGGAACAAGCCAGTTCTCTTCAGGTGCCATGGGGAAAGCAAAACCAAATAAAGGAGAGAAGGACTCACTGACAGGGAGGTAAGGGAGGCCCTTGGGGGGCTCACACCGGAATAAGACCTAAAGGACGAGAAGCTGACTGCCATCTGGGGCAGAGCCACCCTGCAAGAGGAAAGCAGTTACAAAGGCCCTGCGGTGGGGATCAGCTTGGCAGGTTGAGAAATTACAAGGAGATCAGAGTGGCAGGGCTGCAGTGAGCAAGAGGCAAGATCCGCAGTGAAATTTGGAAGGTATTTTTGTTTAATTTTTAGCTGGAGGATAGTTGCATTGCAGTGTCATGTTAGTTTCTACAGCAAAGGGAACCAGCTGTACGTATACATGTGTCCCCTCTGCTTTGGACTTCCTGCCCTGTAGGTCACTACAGAGCCTTGGGCAGAGCTCCCTGAGCTGGGCAGCAGGTTCTCGTTAGCTATATATCGTATGTTCAGTGCATACAGAGTGTGTACATCTATCCCAGCCTCCCAGTTCATTCCCCCAGTCCTTTCCCCTCGGTGTCCGCACACTGGCTCTCTCCACCTCCGCATGCCGTCTGTCTGTGTTTCTGTGTGTTGTGAACAGGGAGATGATGTGTTAAAGACAGACGTTGGAATCCTCAGATGCTTCGGTTCCTGAGCATTCCCGGGATGTGCAGTCGTGCTTGTGTGGTGTAGGATCCATTCCTGGATCCTCACTGTCCTCCCATAGTCCTTTTAATTGTCAAGTAAATACAGTTCAGCAGATACTTTCTGAATCCATGCTGGGCACGAGAACCTGATGAGTCTACTGGGCAGTTTTAGACGGGTGCAGCAGAAAGTGTGGCCGACTTTCACTGGAAAGCAGCTTCCTGCATTGTATCTGTTATTTCAATCGGTGATCACCTACCTCTTATTTACTTTCCAACATCTTATTTATCCCTAGGTTACAAGTGGTAGCATGCAGTACGGACTGAATATCTTGTCTAAATGTCAGTGATTTGTAATGTTAGCATACTCTTCATTAGTTCCTCTTCATCGGAGACACCAGACAAGAAAAAATGATTTTGAGGCTGGCTTGTGCATCAGGCCAAAAAGAGTTTATCATCTGAATACCTCTTTTCTGGAGGAAGAAGTTTTTAATAATTAACAACTTAATAAATATATGAAACTTTCATAAATATATGAAAGTTTTTTTAAAAAAATACGCATTCTCTTCAATGAAGTGGCACAGATTTGCAGACTCTGTTCTATTATTATGGTGGTGATTCAGAGTGTCCCGTTTAGCCAAGGGAATCAGGAAATAATACAGATTATCTCCTTTCTGTGCATCTTCAGACCATATGCAGTCATAATATACTGACTGAAAATTTCCGCTGAAGTTAACATTCTAGTGATTTATCAGACACTGAAATGCATTGCTTAGAGTACTTATTGACTCTTCCTTCATAGATAATTAATAAAAAGTTTTTTTTTTTTTTTAAGATGATAGTTTAGGTTTCATTCTGGCAAAAGTAAGTTCTAGAGAGCAGAGCTTTCCATGGTTTGCTGCTAGTAATTCCACTCCTTGGATCCTTTTCTTGCTTTATCCTTTCTGACTCGCACTGATTCTGTGGTTTAATAGGTTTTCCTCCTGTTCAGAGTAACGCTTTAGCAGCCAGCACTCCGTTCAGTGTCCGTCTCCAGAAGGGCAATCCTTCTTCCCACTGGTTTGGCTCCAGGGGGTCTGGAGAAGAGCTGGCTAGGCCTGACGGACAGGGCAGGCGCCTGCAGGCAGTTCTCGTAGCTTCTCCAACTCTGCTGCTGGTTCTCCTGTAAAAGTATCTGTGGTATGTAAGTGTGCACACGATATATTTTCCTCCCAAATTGAGAAACGAACCATTCCATTCCAAACATGGTCGAGAAGCCCCTTGGTTAACCCTACCTGGTTGCATTTCCCTTCCTCTGCCCCAGTGACAATCACTATTCCTGAATTTTTAAAATCATTTATGTGTGTCTTTGTATTTTATGATACAGATCTATGTATTTTAAATAATACATAGCATTATTTTTTTTATCTCTTGGGCTGACATAAATGCAAATTGCCTTTTCTCTTACTATATTTTAAAGACTCAGCCCCCTTGATAGCTTTCACGTATTTTTCCTCACTGTAAAGTATTCTGTTGAAGCCTAAGAGGGCAGAATAACCGGAACTCTTTTGCCATCTAGAAGAAGTTGAGAAATAGATGCAAGTGATGGAGAGCAGATATCAGCTCTGCGTTTGTGAGACAGCTCTGTACAAGGGATTGGCTTGCTAGAACGCAGCCAGAATTAAATACGTTCACCCTTCTAATCACAGGGCTTCCCTGATAGCTCAGTTTGTAAAGAATCCGCCTGCAATGCAGGAGACCTGGGTTCGATCCCTGGGTTGGGAAGATCCCCTGGAGAAGGGAACAGCTCCCCACTCCAGTATTCTGGCCTGGAGAATTCCATGGACTGTTCATGGGGCCGCAAAGAGTCGGACACGACTGAGCGCCTTGCCCTTTCCCTTCTCTAATCACAGGCTGTGCAGTGAGCCTGGGGCTCCCCTGGCGCTGAGGAGCAGAGTACTGTGTGCGCCCCGCCCTGCAGTCAGGAGGCTCTTACAGAGAAAAGGAGAGCCCCAATTAGATGAGCCGTCTCTCCAGGGGGATGAGTGAGGAGGTGGAGAGAACCTGGGGGCGTTGCTCCAGAAGAGGCCCCTCAGCGTGGAAATAGACGGGGAAAAGAAACTTTTCCCCCAGAGAGGTTTTTTTCTGTTATATAAGTGTCCCGTAATTTGTGGATCCATTCTCCTGTTGACAGACTCATCTGTCGTTATCACAGATGTGCTGCAGTGGGTGTTCCTGCAGGCGTCTTCCTGTCCACACGTGGGAGCGATCCTTAGAGCACCCGTACATAGCAACAGAATGGTCGGGCCATAGACTGCAGATCTGCAGCCTGACTGCTTCCTGAGCGGCCTCTCACATTCCCTCTTACTGCTGCTGCTGCTGCTGCTGCTAAGTCGCTTCAGTCGTGTCCGACTCTGTGCGACCCCATAGATGGCAGCCCACCAGGCTCCCCGTCCCTGGGATACTCCAGGCAAGAATACTGGAGTGGGTTGCCATTTCCTTCTCCAGTGCATGAAAGGGAAAAGTGAAAGTGAAGTCGCTCAGTCGTGTCTGACTCTTAGCGACCCCATGGACTGCAGCCCACCAGGCTCCTCCGTCCATGGGATTGTCCAGGCAAGAGTACTGGAGTGGGGTGCCATTGCCTTCTCCATTCCCTCTTACTAGCGTGTCAGAATTCCTTTCTATCCACAGCCTCATCAACGCTTGTCACCCAACTCTTTAGTTTTGGCCAAGCTGATGAGTATGAAATGGCATTTTATTACCATTTTGATTTCCCTGATTGCTAGTCAAGTTTAGCATCATGTCTGCCGGCCTGTTCTGTCGATTGCCTGTTTATATTGTTGGCCCATGTATAAATATTGAGTTGTCTCTTTTAATCTGTAGGGATTCTTTATATATTCTTAGTACTAATCCTTTCTCATTTATGAGTTATAAAAAATCTTTACCTATTTGTGGCTTGACTTTGCACTTTTTTAAATAGGATATCTTTTGATGTCTATCTGGAATATCAAAGGGCTTTCTCTCTTAGAGACTTTGACATGTCCAAAATTTAAATTTATGTAGAAAATGTGGGTAGTGTTACTTAAGCATACTAATAGGGTCTTGTGATTTTTTGCCTATTATTTTTGAACAACTGTTAATCTTTCTTCCCTATTTTAGGCAATTTGAACACTTTCTGCAGGATTTATGTTACTTTTCAAATTCTTTTACACTATAGAATTTAGTGTTTAATGTTTAAATCTTAAATTATAATTGTTTCCCTCAATATAGTTAATATGCTATACTGCAAGATACCTCTGATCTACCAAAAAGCAAATTTATCTACTATTTGGAAACTCTGTGTGTGGAATTCTAGTTTTTCATTTTAACTAATCCTATGGTAATGGTATATGAATGCTTCGTTCTCTCCTCAGAGCTTGTGAACCTTGGTATTATCCAAAGGCAGTTGAATCTGGATTAAATACCATGCCACTTATATAAGGAAATCACGTCACAATTTTGTTAATTCTTGGTAAGAATAGTCCCTTACAGGGTTATAGATTTTTAACAGTATAAAGGTTCTTTAAGAACGTGCAGTGCCGTCTCTATTTCACGCGTGGGTTTAAACACCCCCCGGCCCCGAGGCTGCGCCCTCGGACAGGCGTGAACTGCGGCCACGCCCGCAGGGACGGCTCAGTCCTCCCGGGCTGCTGGGGCGGAAGACTGCGGGGCCTCCCGGGCGGCCCAGGAGGCTCCAGAGACCCGGGTTCAAGCCCTGGGCCGGGAAGATCCCCTGACGGAGGCAGTGGCCTTCGGGCCTGGACAATCCCGTGGGCAGAGGAGCCTGGCGGGCCGCGGGCCACGGGGCGTCGAAGCATCAGACACGATGGAGTGACTGAGCACACACGCAGAACAGAAGATGCGGTGGCTTCAGGAACGGACATTTATGTCTCATACTCCAGGAGACGGGGAACCCGGGGTCCTGGTGCTGGCGGGCTCGTGTCCGGCGAGGGCCTGCTTCGTGCTCCGCAGACAGATGCCTTCCCAGTGCGTCCTGACGGGGTGGAAGAGGCGGGGGGCTCTCTGGGCTCCCATTTATGGGGCACTAGGCCCAGTTGTGAGGCTCCACCCTCATGACCTAGTCACCTCCCACAGCGCCCACCTGCTAGAACCACCGCACTGCACGTGAGGTTTGAGCATAGGCATTTTGGAAGAGTGCACACGTTCAGTCTGTGCATATGTGTTATAGAATCATGACTTTACTGTCTATTTGTGTATAAAGTTGTTGTGTATTTTTACAGCTAGATTTCCTTGACTAATAGCTTCAGAGTAGTTGGTTTTTTGTTTTTTTTCAGTTACTTAGTACCAGAAGAACAGTTTGTCAGTAAATTAGCTTCCGTAAACTGGCTTTATGGAAGTAATATATACTGTTTTCCTTCCTTGTTTAACTAGTGTTTACATGCTAGTCTTTCCAACAGGTTGTGTAAATAAGTTAAGTGTTACAGCAGATTATTCCAAAGTGGCATAGTAACAGTTTTCATAAACTAAAACTATGGGGCAATAGTTTAAATATGTAAAGATGTAAGTTTGCTCACACTCGTGTCCATTGAGTCAGTGATGCCATCCAGCCATCTCATCCTCTGCTGCCCTCTTCTCCCTTTGGCCTTCAATCTTTCCCTGCATCAGACACTTTTCCAATGAATTGACTCTTTGCGTCAGGCAGCCAGAGTATTGGAGTTTCAGTGTCAGTCCTTCCAATGAATATTCAGGGTTGATTTCCTCTAGGATGGACTGGTTGGATCTCCTTGCAGTCCAAGGGATTCTCAGGAGTCTTCTGTGGAAGACTTCTTCTCTAGAAGAACCACAATTCAAAAGCATCAGTTCTTCAGTGCTCAGCCTTCTTTATGGTCCAGCTCTTCCATACATGTCTACTGGAAAAACCAAAGCTTTGATTAGACAGAACTTTGTTGGCAAAGTTATGTCTGTGCTTTTTAATAAATACACTGTCTAGGTTTGTCATAGCTTTTCTTCCAAGGAGCAAAATGTCTTTTAATTTCGTGGCTGCAGTCACCATCCACAGTGATTTTGGAGCCCAAGAAAATAAAATCTTTATCTTAAAACTATCTAAAAACAGAGTGTCAAATTTAGGTCTTTTGTGCCTTGTTTTTTTCACTCATAATATATTTCTGATATTTATTCCTGTTTTGTATATATTTATACTCATCAGGAGTTGGTGATGGACAGGGAGGCCTGGTGTGCTGCGCTTCATGGGGTCGCAAAGAGTCGGACACGATTGAGTGACTGAACTGAACTGAACTGAATTGCATGAATTTACCATAATTTATCTATTTTCCTGTCGATGGGCATTTAGTAATCGCCACAAAAAATAATTGTCTATTTTTGCTATTACTGTTGATGCCGTACGAACAGTCTTATCTTATCGCTCTTGGTAGCTGTGTCCAGGTGTTTCTGTGTGGTATGTACTGAGGTTATAAGGTCTACAAATGTTTACTTAGTGCCGTAATATTATGAGACCAAATGATGCTCCCAAGTCATCTGTGTTAATTTACACTACGGTCATTAGTGTGCAGGAGAGTCTGTTGACCTGCATCTTCTCCAGCACTTGGTATTGTCAGACTTCTTAACCTTTTCCAGGGGAGTAGATATGATAACTCATTGCGGGCTTGATTTAATAATGATTGATCTATCAGATTGCTTCATGTTGGTTACATATCTGTATATTGTCTATCTGTGTATGGTAGATATGTCCATGGTTTTCACCCACGTTTTTTTCTGCTGCATTTTCTATTGATTTGAACATGTTTTTTTATATATGTTCTTGGTACATATATGTTGTTAGTTCACAAATATTTTCTCCCAATTTGTGGCTTATCTTTTCACTTTCTTCAGGTATGCCTTTTGAAATATAAATCAAATTTAATACGGCTAAATTTGTGAATTGTTTTGGCTGTAGAGTGATAGTGTCTTATTTAAGAAGCCCCTCCTTATCTCAGGTTCAGAGAAATACTCCTGTTTTCTTCACAATTTTTAAAGTTTTGCCCTTGAAAATTAAGCCCTTAATTCTTTTGGGTTGATTTTTTAAATGTCGATTTATTTGGCTGCGTTGGGTCTTAGCTGTGGTGCTGGGCGTCTTCATTGCCACATGTGGGATCTTTCACTGCAGCACGTGGACTCTCTAGTTGTGGCCTGCAGGCTTTTTTAGTTGCCCACGGCAGGTGGGATTTTAGTTCCCCAGCTGAGGATTGGCACCCATATTGCCTGCGTTGCAAGGCAGATTCTTACACTGGATCACCAGGGAAGTTTCTAAAGTTGGTTTTTGCGTATGGCATAAGTGTGTGAGAACCTAATTTCACTTTTTTCCTTATGGATAACCAGTATTTTTAGCTCTTTATTGACTGTGCCTCCTTTTCTCTACAGCTCTGCCACACTGCCTTTGCTTGTGAATTTTCTATGATGTTTCTTTGGTCACTTAACCTATCCCAACACCAACACCACACTGTCCTCATAAAGTCCTAAAGTCTGTGGTGTGAGTCTCCGTCTTTACTTCTCTTCTTCAGTGGAGTATTGGTTATGAGCTCTTTGCTTTAAATTCCAGAACCGGCTTATTGAGCATCAAAAACCCTGTTCACATTTTAATTAGCATTGCATTGAGTCTAGAGATTTTCTGGAGAATTGATGTCTTAACAATATTGTCTTCCTACCCATGAATATGGTATATTTTCCATTCAATTAAGTATTCTTAAAAGCCTTTCAGAAGGCGTGTACAGTTTTCTACGTTATCCTGCTGCCAGAATCATCATCATAATCTAATGGTTCTCACTTTATGGAGCACTCTAGGGGTTCCCTGTGTGCCAAGCCTCATTCTCTTACTTTCTGTTCGGTCTTCCCACCAACCTCATGAGGTAGTCCTAGTAATATATGACATTTTACATAGGAAACTGAAACACATAGAGGTTAATTGACTTGCCCATGAGCCTACAGCTAGTAAATGGCAGAGGAGGAGATTTAGTTGCTCAGTCGTATCTGACTCTTGTGACCCCATGGACTGTAGCTCGCCAGGCTCCTCTGTCCATGGGGTTCTCCAGGCGAGAATACTGGAGTGGGTTGCCATTTCCTTCTCCAGGGGATCTTCCCGACCCAGGGATTGAACCCAGGTCTCCTGCGTTGCAGGCAGATTTTTTTTACCAACGGAGCTACAAGGGAAGCCCCAAGAATAATCCTGGAATGGATTGCCATGCTCTCCTCCAGGGGATCTTCCCAACCCAGGGACTGAACCCAGGTCTTCCACATTAAAGGCGGATTCTTTAGCAGCTGAGCCAAGGATGCCTAGATGTAGAGTTTGTGCTTTTAATCACTACTCTATATTGCAAATAGGTTTTTCTGTTCTTGTGTTGGATTTATTCCTACATACTTGTAGGTTTTTTTAAATTAAGATATCATTGACATGATGTTACGTCCATTTGAGGTGTACACGTGTTGATTTGACACATTCACGTCTTGTGCTGTGATTGCCTCTGTAGCACACGTGTTGATTTGACACATTCACGTCTTGTGCTGTGATTGCCTCTGTAGCATTAGTTAGTCCCTCTATCAGGTCACTTAAGGATCATTTCTTTTTTGTGGTGAGGACAATTTAAAATTTAGTCTTAGCAAATTTGGAGTTTATAATATGGTATTTTATAGTTGTTGTTTCTATTAAAATGGTAGCTTTTGAAAATTATTTTTTAAACTGCTTATAGAAACAATTAAATAGAAATTAATTGATTTTTGTGTGTGGATCTTATAACCAGCAACCTTGGTAAGTTTATCTGTAGACTTTTGAAGGTATTTCTGAGAAGATTCTGATACCAGTGGAAAACAGCACGCTTTTCGTCCTTTCCAATCTCACGTCTTTGGTTTCCTTTTCTGGACTTGCCCAGCCAGCTAGTGCTTCCAGTCGAGATAGTGTCTTGTTCCCAAACTCGGGGAGAGAGACTGCACCTTTTTATCGTTCATTTGGATCATAGCTAGCTGCGGATGTTTTATAATTATATCCTGTGTCAGATTAAAGAAGTTTCTCCCTAGTTTAGTACAAGAGTTTCTGTCAAGAATGGGCATTGAATTTTATTACATGCTTTTCCCTTATCGAGATTTTTTCACTTTAATCTGTTAATGTGCTGAATGGCTCATGTGTGTGTGTGTGTGTTAATGTAAACACAATTTGGTCACGATGCTATTCTTTAATACACTATTATATTCAGTTTGCTAATATTTTACCCAAGACATTTGTGTGTGTGTGTGTGTGTGTGTACTATCCGTATAGGACCACATTAAAATAAATCCATAGACTGACATTTTTGCTCCTCCTCCAGGTTTGCTTAGATTCAGGCTACCAGTCTATATGAGGGCAATCAGTAGCCATAACTTTTAAGAGATAGCTTATCATTTTCAAAAAACTTTTTCTTTTACTTCTTTGCTTAAGGTAACTTTCACGTCACTGTTTGGAGATAAACTTCACATGGGAAAGTTATCCCGTGAGATGATCCGTGCTGTGCAAGCCCCAAATCCTGTCTCCTGGCCTCTTCTCCAGAGAAGCCGCCAAACCAGAGCTCAGGTGCAGATAGGGACCAACACCCTCACGGCAGAAGTGGCAGTGGGATGCTGCAGCCTCTTTGAATTTGAGCTGCCTTAAGAGTGTGGCCTGTCCCCACTATCTTTTTGACTCAGTGCCTTTAAGGTAGTTTTGTTTTAGTGTCTTACTTACCGTTTTTTCCACTGGGGGATTGATCTGGCTATCCAAAAACAGAAAGTCTTCATGAATTATTAAGTACTTTTCCTCTCGAGCTTTTCTTTCCAAATTCTCTTTTGCAGATACTGATTTTTTTAGACAGAACATTAGATATATTGGGCAGAACATTGGATTTATTAAGTTTTGGGAAAGCCTAACCACTTATTTGTAAGAGATGATGAACATATATAAAACTAGTGATCCATCGCTACAGTTTAGTGATTCTGGCCTTTCAGTTGTGCTGTATCTTCTATTGCTATTTGAAGGATATGTCTGAGTATTTCTGAGCTCTTAATGTTCTTATCTTGAATATCATTTAGAAAGATGTAATAGCTAAATATTTATTTTCGTGGAACATAAAAGCATGTTATCAAGGAATATTGGTATAATTTAATGAACATGCTATTGAATTTCAACTTTCTTATCTATTATTTATGAAAAGAAGCAATGCAGTGTTTATTTTCATCAAGGTGTTATCTCTAAAAGTCACTTTTCGTGAAAGTGACTTCCAGATTTATTAAAATACATGTCTTAACTATACTTAGATCTAATGTAAGATAATTGCTTATAATAATCTATTTCTGAATATGTTCATGGGTCCCTAAGACCACCACCAGATTTGTGACTCACTAGAAGAATTCAACATATGACTGTACTTTCAGCTGAATCTGTTGCAGTGAAAGAATATGAAGCAGAATCAGTAAAGGGAAAGGCGGGCGGGGCTCGGTCCAGGGGACCCCAGGGGCAAGCTTCCGAGGGTCCACTCTCACTGAAGTCACACGGGATGTGTTTAATTCCTCCAACAAGTTGTGACATCATGTGTGAGGTGTAGCCAACCAAGGAAGCTCATCAGAGACTCAGCACCTAGGGTTTTTATTGTGGGATGGTTACCTAGGCATTCTACACAGGGCATGTTCCAGAATTGCAGACTCACAGAAGGAGAGCAAGGGTTCAACATAACTCAGACTCCTGCACAACTGTTTCCGGCACAGTGATCCACTCTTATGACTTAGTGTTGGGGGGCGGGGACAGCCAGGAGCCGTCCTTGGAAGCAGGATGACCAAGCAGGGCTGCTGTGTTAACTCCTGTCTGCACATGGAGTTATGGCTAAATTTACTCCACGGCAAAAATAAGTAAATGTTATGTTCTTTATTCATTTCATCCTCACAACAACCATTTCATGGATGAAACTCAGAGAGGTTAAGAAACTTGTCCAAGGTTGCACAGCTAATAAGTGGAAAGTCAGGATTCAAACTCAAGCTTCAGAATCCATGATTTATCACTTTCGTACTGTTTTGAAATTGTTTTCATTTTGTCCAACCTCATGGATAGGATGTTTTATACATTTTCACACAGCCATGATTCAAAGAAATTGTCTTCATATAACATCTTTTAACCCACAGTGTTTTTTCATGGCTTTTAATTTTCAGATTTGGAGAATCATTCTAATTATCACAGGCAAGCCTTTCCTGATCTCATAGGCTTTCCTAAGCCTTTGTGTTTCTGAATTAGAGGATCTGAATGGTTTTTGTTTCTCCATTTTCCTACAGGAGGCCTGTCTGGTCTCTGACCACTCATTTTAGTCCCACTGTTCTCTCTGCGTTCTCCCCGGTGGCTCAGTGGTAGAGAATCCGCCTGTGAATGCAGGTTCGATCCCTGGGCAGGGAAGATCCCCTGGAGAAGGAAGTGGCCACCCACTCCAGTACTCTTGCCTGGGAAATCCTGTGGACAGAGGAGCCTGGCGGGCTACGGTCCATGGGATCACGAAGAGTCAGATATGACTGAGTGACTAAAGAGCATTCATTCTATGCCTCCCTCAGTAGAACTGCATACAGGGAAGATTTCACTGTACCATGGCTGTTGAACAAGAACAGGACAGCGTTTTCTGTTTTATTTCCTTCCTTGTCATTCTCATGGTGTTAACCATGTCGTCTACCTCAGTATATTAGACAGTGATGTAGATAATAGTCTTTAAATGCCCCTAAGATGGCCGTCTGGGGTACAGCTATTAACTAACAGAGTTTGCCTCTCTGTCGGTCAACTTTAGACTGTGGTTTTTTCTGGTTGAAATGAAGAGATCCCCTGTTCACTATATGCATTCCCAGGAGAATACATTATCGCTTCAAGAAAGGTTCGAGTGCTAACACATGTGCTGAAACATGATACAGATGTCTGATGTCTCACTGTATATTATTGGACTGCTCATAGTCACCTGCTTTCTTGGTCCCTGCGTAAGTTTCTTGCTTTATTCCATAGCACCTGTTCCCAAGACTATATTTACAGTCTGTTGTCTTTTCTAAATGGTTGGTACGTATGTTAGGAAAAGGTTGATTTTTACTGGTGTTGTTCAGTAAATACCTTGAGGATTCCTTGTTATTTTATTTTCAGTGTTCCTTTATCTCAGGGTAATACCGAAGTACTACTGTTGGTGAAACATCAGGTAAGAAGTCAAGCTGGAGGGCTGAGGTGTGACACTTTCAGTAGCTCCTGGATAGGAAGCAGCGTATTGTTAGTTGTATTAATAACTGTTTAAAAAGAATTGTAGAACTTTTAAATCAGTACCTGATGATGTGTCCTTTATTTCCTTAGGCTTGTAAACCTCATGTCTCTTTCCTTAATGCTTCCTCAGTCCCACTCATCTTGTTGGTCAAGACATTTGCTAGCTTCTATTCCGAGTCTTTGCACTGAGGTTCCGTATTTAAACATTGCACCCTCAGAGAGGCTTATTGTATCCAAAGTGGCTTCAGCTTACCCCTCGTTCCCCCAACAGTAAATCTCTCCTCCCCAGTTTCGTATCACTCATGATACTTACTGATCTCGGAGACCGTCGTTTTTCCTCGTATGCTCACTATCTCTTTCCCACACTTGACTGTAAAGCTCCATGAGGGCAGCATCGTCTCTCGTCTGTCTTGATTACCCCTGGATGTTCAAGTTAGCGCGGAGCACACGGTCGTTTAGTTCTTGTCTGATGAACCAAAGAATTAATTTATTAAAGATGGGCTTTCCAGGTGGTGCTAGTGGTAAAGAACCCAACTGCCAATGCAGGAGACACAAGAGATGTGAGTTCAGTCCCTGCGTTGGGAAGACCCCTTGGAGGAGGGCATGGCAACCCACTCCAGTATTCTTGCCTGGAGAATCCCAAGGATGGGGGAGCCTGGTGGGCTACAGTCCACAGGGTCACAAAGAGTAGGACACGACTGAAGCGACTTAGCACACACCCACGCACAGAAAAGTAACTTATTGGTGTTAGATGTGATATTCAATCGTTACCTATTCATGTGCGTCAGATTTTCTTCGGGTTTCTTGGAACTTGAGGAGGATATCCAGGCTGACCTTGGATTTAGGCTCCAGTGATTAACTAACTAAAGAGTTAATAATGTGTATATTTAATCTCTAAGCTTAGTCATCCTTTCCAATTCTTCGGACCTGAAGATTCTGTATCTGGTATAAATCATGACAAAGAACTCCTGCCAAATTTCAGGACACCAAATACAGACTTTATTTTTGTGTGTCTATTGGAAGCACGTTAAACACAGAGCAGCATAGACGGTGATATAATGTGACAGTTGTAATCCAGCTACTTAGCTTCCTTCAGTCTCCTTTTGCCATATTTGTTTCATATTTTTTAAAGAAATATATTACACAAAGAGTTGAAAACCCTTATGCATCCTTCCCTGATTCTGTAACCTTTCTTTCTAGAGAGAACCATGCGATCTATATTTGGTTACTTGTCAGTCTTGTGCGTGTTTTAATACAATTGCATAGATATTTATTCCTAAACAATCCATTATCTTGTTTTGCATGTTTTCAAATGTTTAATACATAACATCATACCATGTGTAATCATGACCTTGATTTTTTTCACTCAACATCAAGTTTTGAAGATTCGTCCATAATGATGCATATTATCGATGAGCTCTCATAGCTCATTATTGTCACTGCTACATGTAATCCCACTGAAAGGTGATTCTGCATTTTATTTATCTGTTTGCTAGTGGATGGGCATTGAATTTGTTCTCAGTGACTCGTTATTTCAGTTAATTATGCAATAAGTTTTCTTGTATCTTTCCACCTATACTAATGTGCAAGAATCTCTCTAGGGCAGTGTCTTACAATCTCTTTTACCTTATTGCATTCAGAGACAATGAGAGTCTTTGCAGAAGCACATTTCATTGAACAGGCAAGTTGCTTTTGGTTGAAGGCCAACAGCCTGCCTGCCCAGGGGACTTTGGGGCTCAATCCTGCCACACCTGCTGACCATCTGTGGCAGAGTTTGGGGAGTCTGCCGTCTGGAGCAGGGGTCTTTGTAGTTCTCTAAAAGTATTCTTTGAGACTGTGTATTTCCTTGTGCATTTTTAGATTGATGCTAAAACTTGTCAAAGTAAGTTTAATGGTTGCAAAGCGTATACTTTCCAGTGTATTGCAAACACTGACATTTAAAAATAGAGCTGTCGCGTCGCTCTTAAATGTGTTGCACTGAGCACACACCCCAGTGATTGACAGCCATCATTTTTCTTTCAAAAACGTGTGAACAGACGTTTAAAATCATGTGAAAGTGTTCTTGACCAGTTTGAAATTTTACATCCTTCCTTTTTGAACTCATATTTCAAGTCTTCTTCCCCCGCTGCGTTTCTGCCTTCGGTTCAGTTCAGTCACTCAGTCGTGTCCGGCTCTGTGCGACCCCATGGACGGCAGCACGCCAGGCCTCCCTGTCCATCACCAACTGCCAGAGTTCACCCAAACCCATGTCCATCGAGTCGGTGATGCCATCCAACCATCTCATTAGGAAGTTTCTTCCTAATGTAATATTATTTTCATCTTTTTGGTTTTCACTGCTAGTACTGTAAAGTCAGGTTTATTAAGATACAGTTTATAGATCCTAGACTTGTCCATTAATAAATGTATTATGGTCTTATGGGTTTTGATAAATGTATGCAGTTGTGTAACCAGCACCATAATCGACACATAAAATATTTCTCTTCAGTTCCCTCCCTATACTCAGTCTCTGGTACCACTGATTATTATTATTATTGCCCTTTTGTTAGTGCCTTTTCCTGAATGCCATGTAAATGAAATCATACAATTTGTAATCTCTGTATTGGGCTTCTTTCCCTTAATATAATGCATGTGAAATTCATCCATGTCATTGCACAGATCAGATTAAATCATTAGTCACATTCTGTTGTACGGATGTACCAGTTTATCTGTTCATGGACATTGGGTTGTTTCCAGTAGGAGTGATTATGAATGTTGCTGCTGTATAGACATTTGTGTTCAGGTTTTTATTTGGATATTTACCCCCATTTCTTTTGAGTTAATAAGTGTGATTTCTGAGCCACATGGTAGGTGCATATTTGATTTTATAAAGAAACTGGGAAACTTTTTCTGAGTTGACTTTACCGTTTTCCATTCCCACAAGCAGAATGTGAGACTGTCAGCTGCTGTCCACTGTTACTAGTGCTCGGTATTAATTTTTTGTTTGTTTTTATTTTTGGCCGTTTGTAATAGGCGTATAGTGGTATCTCACTGTGCTTCTAATGCGTGCTTCCCTAATGACTGATGACTCAAACAATGGCTTCTTGCTCCGCTTCCCACCCACACCTTTGTGATGCAGGATTTGTTCGAATCTTTGCTTGTATTTCAATGGTTTTTTAAACTACTAAGTTGTAAGAGATTTCTACACACTCCAGATGCAAGTCCCGGCCTGTGACTTTCACTTTCATTTTCTTTTAAAGACAGAAGTTCTTTATTTTGATGAGACCCAATTTGTCATTTTTTTAGGATTCATGCTTTTTTTGGTCTTATTCTTTGCCTAATGCAAGTGTGATGGTTAGTTTTAGGTGTGACCCTGGCTAGACTGTGGTATCCAGTTTTTCATCAGACACTAGTCTAGATGTTGCTGTGAAGATATTTTTAAGATGTGATTAATGTTTAATTAATTTAATTGGGGCTTCCCTGGTGGCTCAGCAGTAAAGAATCCACCTGCAATACAGGAGAGGTATTTGATCCCTGGGTCGGCAAGATCCCCTGGAGAAGGAATGGCAACCCACTCCAGTATTCTTGCCTGGAAAATCCCATGGACAGAGGAGCCTGGTGGGCTACAGACTATGGGGTTGCAAAAGGGCTGGACATGACCTAGCAACTAAACAAAGTAGTTAAATGGTAGATCTTGAGTAAAGTAAATTACCATTCCTAATGTGGGTGGGCCTCATCTAACCGGTTAGTGTCTATAAGAAAAAGACTGAGATTCCTTGAGTAAGAAGGAATTCTGCCTCTAGACTGAATTCAGACTTGAGAGACTGTAATTTCAACTCTTCACTGACTCTGTTATTTTTCCTTGATCTTTATATTTGTCTATCCTTGTGCCAATACCACACTCTCTTACTTATATGATTTTATAAGTCCTGGTATCTAGTATTATAAGCCCTAGAGCCTTATAATTTCTTCAAAATTGTCTTGACTGTCCTAAACTCAGTGCATTGCCTTATAAAATTTCAAGCTCACATGCTTAACAACTATTTTACTGCTCCATAAGTTTTATTAGGTGTCATTTTAATGAAATAGTTAAGAGAACCAAGCCAACTGACCCCAAAGCCGGTATTCTTAATAACTGCAGTTATTGCCTCTCAACAAGCCGGAGCTTACAGACGGCGTAACTGGTGCGCTCTTGTCATTTGTTTTCCTTTCATGTTTCTGTCATTTTTTTAAACATTTTCTAGTTTATTATTTAGTTTCCACTGTTAATTTTCAACTTATTACAAACCACCTTCAGTAGAAAAAATGGAAGTGAATTCTCAATTTAGGATCAGTTTGAAATATGGAAGGACTTTTCGTCTGTGATGTCAACTAATTTGCGCCCTTTCATCTGACTGTGCAGTCTGTTATTCTAGAGAAAGGAGTCATACAAGTAAATATTAAGAAGGGTATACTTGCAAAGCTTAGATTAAATAGAACTAGAAAAGTGTTAATAGGCCAGATGTGGAAGAGGATATACTATTAACTTGTACACCCAAACGTATCTCTGAGGTATCTGACAGAGCAGATAAACCGTCTGTTCTGGAGGGTTTATCCATAGTGACTCTTGCTTAAACTCGCTCTGTAACTCGGGAACATCCCTGTATTAGAACGGGAGACTCCTCGCTTCTTTCTTTTTATAATTAGAAAAAGCAAGACCTTATAAGGTTATGTTCAGAGTCGGTCAAGCTGAATATCAGTTAATCCTATGTCATAAACCCATTCACGCCATACTTAGAAATCATTGTCTCCAAGAACAACAGGAACAAGCATCTATGTGAGCTCGGCGGTACAAGTTGGCCTACAGGTGAGCCTGGTTTGGTAAAGGCCAAGGGTGCACTTGCTGTTCTCCGGATGCAGTTATTCAGGCAGGTGTGTAAGAGAAAACCATGGATACATGTAAGTAATTGATGTGTGTTTGAGTCTTTGTTTTGTTTCTTGGTTTTGGGGGGAACTTTTTGTTTTGGGCAGCTTACCATAGCTAAATAAATTAAACGCAGTGTAGCTCATTGAAAAATAGAACAGATATAAGTTGGGTACGTGGAGTGGTTTCATAGAATGATACCGTAATCAGCATTATAGTTGCTAAAGTGTCTGTAAGAAGAGGAAGAAGGCAGAACAGGTGCTGCGTTCCTGAAAGAAACAATGCCAGCATCTAGAAGAGAAAAAGTGACTGAAGGAAAAAAGCAGGAAATGACCTGACTTTCATAAAGAAGCGGGGTCTTCCTAACGTCTGTAAATACAGAAGAAAGAAGCAAGACAGAGTAGACTAAAGAGGAGCATAGTCACATAATGTGAGCCTGCCCACCAGAGCTCGACAGAAGCATCGGAAAATGGAAGAACGTGGGGCTAAATACGACAACAGTGGCGACTGAGTGCTGATCAAAGGACGGGAGGACGGGGGACGCATTTTGGCAAAAAGAAAGCGAAGGACAGTTTAGGTCAATTCAAATGAGGCGAAGGGAGAGGGAAGTAATGCCACGTAGACCATGTTCTCAGATAATGAACGTTCACCCTAACGTTACGCACATTGCTTAGCAACAAGCAACTTAAAAAAAATGAAAAAGGAAGTACAAAAAGCAATTACAGAGACATACGCCTTGTAAAGTAATCAGGCGCAAGGTGGAAGTGAGACAAGCCAAGATGAAAACTGAATTTAGACCTTAAAGAAGGTCCAAATAAATAATATTCACGTTTGTTAACTGTCTTTTAGGCCAGTTTTAAAAAACAGACACCGGATTGTAGTAACCATTAAGTAAACAATTGTCCAAAGTAGACCTATTGATTGCTGTCAAAAATGTTCTCCATACTCTGTGTAAAACATTGAGAATAGATTTATATATTCATACGGTTTAATATTTTAAGAAAGTATATTTTAATTCAGTATGATACGAGCAAATCTGTGAAAATGGTTACTTAAAAATATGATTTAGGAAGGCATTTGGCAGTGATTTCCATCTTTCATTTTCTTATTTTGGATATAAATTGTTGCTTTGTACATATTTAATATTTTATTTAAAATATTTAGAATAGCAGGTAGCATCCAACATGTTTGTAAAGTTCAAAAGCACCTTTATGTAAATAATAGCTTCTAAAGGCCAGTAGACGCATTTCAAAATAAGCAAATAAATCGATTCCACCCATACTCAGCAGTGAAAATAGAACGCATTTCAATATATAAATTTAGATTTGACCTTGTAAACACTGAAAGCATTACAAACCCCAAATACCACAGTTACCACAGAATTCATCTGGTGAAAGACTGCTGTTTCAAAATATTCTTCAGAGTCTGTCTGAACTGCAAACTAGAATTTTCCTTCTTTCTTTTGAGAGTCTCAAGTTGTTTTCCTCCGACCCATGTAGGCTGAGTGCCGAAGAATTGATGCTTTCGAACTGTGGTGTTGGAGAAGACTCCTGAGAGTCCCTTGGACTGCAAGGAGATCCAACCAGTCCATCCTGAAGGAAATCAGTCCTGAATATTCATCGGAAGGACTGATGCTGAAGCTGAAACTCCAATACTTTGACCACCTGATGGGAAGAACTGACTCATTGGAAAAGACCCTGACGCTGGGAAAGATTGAGGGCAAAAGGGGAAGGGGACGACAGAGGATGAGACGGCTGGCTGGCCTCACCGACTCAGTGGGTGTGAGTCTGAGCAAGCTCCGGGAGACAGTGCAGGACGGGAGCCCGACTTGCTCAGTCCATGCGGTTGCAAAGAGTAGGAACAGCTTAGCGACTGAGCAACAACAATGTAGTAAGTGATCAGCATCGCAGCAGTGGGGCCAACATCTCCCAACAGTCTAGGAGAGAAAGCTGGGACTTCATCACAAATGTAGAAACAGTTGAACAAAAAATGGTAACAGTGAGTCTTTTCATTACGTTCTGATCTCAAATACAAGCACATTACTCTCCTGCATAAAACTCTTCAAAACTCGGCAATGGGTGCCGACTTTATATATATATTTGTTGCTGTTTGTCTGCTGTGCTTTTCGTTCGTTTTCAGCCATGTGGCCCAGCATGTGGGATCTTAATTCACTGACAAGGGATCAAACCCGTGCCCCATGCAGGGGAAGCATGGAGCCCTAACCCCTGGACCTCCAGGGGATTCCTCTGATTATACAGTTAGATTGCCTAGATTCCTTCAAATGGTGCTTTTTCATTATCTGCTTCAGGCACCTTCCTACTTCATCTGTGCTCCAGCCACTGTGAAATAGCTGACATTCCCTAAAGGTTTTGTGACCTGCGTGGCTGTGGCTTTGCACACACAGCATCCTGTATCTGGAATTTTCCTTTTCTTAACCTTTGTTGTTGTTCAGTCACTAAGACATATTCAGCTCTTTGTGACCCCACGGGCTGCCACATGCCAGGCTTCCCTGTCCTTCACTGTCTCCCAGAGTTTGCTCAAACTCATGTCCATTGAGTCAGTGATGCCATCCAGCCATCTCATCCTCTGTCGTCCCCTTCTCTTCCCACCTTCAGTCTTTCGCAGCATCAGGGTCTTTCCCAGTGAATCGGCTCTTCACATCAAGTGGCCAAGGTATTGGAGCTTCAGCTTCAGCATCAGTCCTTCAAATGAATATTCAGGACTGATTTCCTTTAGGATGGACTGGTTGGATCTCCTTGCAGTCCAAGGGACTCTCAGGAGTCTTCTCCAACACCACAGTTCAAAAGCATCAATTCTTCGGCACTCAGCTTTCTTTATAGTCCAACTCTCACATCCATACACAACTACTGGAAAAGCCATAACTTTGACTAGACAGACCTTTGTCAGCAAAAGGATGTCTCTACTTTTTAATACACTGACTAGGTTTGTCATAACTTTTCTTCCAAGGAGCAAGCAGTCTTTGAATTTCATGAGTGCAGTGACATTTGCAGTGATTTTGGAGCCAAGGAAAGAAAGTCTGTCACTGCCTCCACTTTTTCCCCTTCTATTTGCCGTGAAGTGATGGGACCAGATGCCATGATCTTCATTTTTTGAATTTTGAGTTTTAAGCCAGCTTTTTCACTCTATTGTTTCACTCTCATCAAGAGGCTCTTTAGTTCCTCTTCACTTTCTGCCATAAGGGTGGTGTCCTCTGCATGTCTGAGGTTGATACTTCCCCTGGCACTCTTGATTCCAGCTTGTGCTTCATTCAGCCTGGCATGCAGCATGATGTACTCTGCATATAAGTTAAAGAAGCCTGCCTGCATGCTAAGTCGCTTCAGTCGTGTCTGACTCTTTGTGAGCCCATGGATTATAGCCCGCCAGGCATTCTCCAGGCAAGAACACCAGAATGGGTTGCCATCTCCTTCTCCAAGTTGAATAAGCAGGGTGACAATATACAGCCTGGCGGACTCCTTTCCCAAGTTTGTACCAGTCAGTTGTTCCCTCTGAATGTGTGAACCTGTAGAGCACATACTTGTCAGCTCTGATAAATGGGTGTCTTCAGGGGGACACGTTTCTGCGCATCGTCACACATTCTTCCACAAGGCTCTGTCACTTCTGGGTTCAAGATGGAATTTAAAACAATCATACCGTTTAAAACATGGTAAATAAAATTTTTGATTGGCGTTTGACAGATGACGATAGGGCTCGGGGACTCCTGGGCCTCTTGTTTCTGCAGAGCTTATGAGTGAGGCACTGACTGCCTTTTGTTCCACAGTGTCTTTTCAAGAATGTTTGTATAGCGAGCATCCTTGGAAGATGCAGCTAGTGTTTCTTCCCAGAACAAAAGGCAGGCATGCTTACCAGCCATCCTGAAAGGCCTGGGCTCTGGGATGCGGCTTTTTGTTTGCATAGGCACCTCTCCAAGCCCATCCGCATCACATCCCCACTAGAATCCGGAGGTTCGGAAGCCAACACAAATGCACGGTGCTCGCGTGGCTTGCTGGGCTGTAAGTTATGACATCCTTTGTCTCTGAGCCGGGAGACCTGGGTCTCCTGCCAGCATCCGTGAAACCGATGGTCTGCTTTGGTAGCTTGCAGTGCAACTGAACTCTCAGATCCTTCACAGTTCTTAAGGGTTTCGTCAACGAGGTTGTGATGCTCACAATGACATGGCTTTATGGAAAAATGATGAGGAAATCATGGTTCTTAACAAGTTGAAGAAAGTCCAGGGGACTTTGTAGCGGATATGCTGACCAAATTATACAGTCACCCAGGCAGTTGACCCGTCTCTGCTTTGATCCTTGTTGATGAAGAGCTGTTAGGGAAGTAGTCGCAGTGGATTCACAGACAGCTGTCCAGAGACAGCTGGGTTGTGCTTCCTCTTCTTCAGGCAAAGGGCTCCCCCACCAATACGGCAGGCAGCCTCAAATCCCCATCATACAAGCTAGAAATGAGGAGTTCGCCGGCTCCTATTGAGTGGGCAGAAAGTTCTACCCCATTTCAGATACCAGCTGTGTAGACAGAAGCCTGTTCTGAGAATGAAGGAAATTTTGTGACTGCTGTGGGCAGGTACCAGGAGAATCCCCAGGACTTTGGCCAAGTCTCTGGGGAAATGAAGGCACACGATGCCTGCCAAGGAAGAAAGACAAGAGCTGAGCCATCCTAGGCTCTAATGCACCCACTTTAGATCCGTTTGGAGGGAGAGGTCTCCAGGCTTTTGCAGTGTTTATCCAAACTAAATAATATTCTCTTGAAGGTCCATCTTGGCAAAAGAAAAAGTTGAAAAGCAAGGGAATGATACATTCAAAGTTTAAGAGAGCAGTTACTTCTGAAGGCAAGCACCGGGCTGAGCACAGGCTGAGATCAGGAAGGGACATGCAGGCAGCTGCAGTAACACTGGCAGTTTTCTAGTTCTCGGATGGAAATGGGCACGTAGGTTTTGGTTTCATTATCAAGTTTCATGATGTAGCTGTTTGTTAACATATATTCATTCTTTGTGTGTGTCAACTATTACATAATAAATTTTTTTGACCAGGTTAGGGAATTTTAGTTTATAATTAATACTGTTGGATTGCTGTGAATGACACAGCATCTGTTAGATTCCTGTATGGATTTCAGTAGAGTAGAGGATAATGTCTTTCCTTGAGAGTGCTACCACATCCAACAGGAAAATGGGACATCTATACAACTTTGTACAGGAAATACTAGAGAGGTTCAGAGTTTGATCTTTCTTAGATAGTGGGTTTATCATGAAATTTTTGCAAATGAAGTACTCTCATATTTGCCTAAGCTAAGATCAATTAAAAGTTATTCCTAGATTCTGTTCTTTTTCATTGCTCCTAAAAGCAGACTGTAAACATTTTGTATATTTATGGTGCTAAGGGGATGCCTGGAGGGAGACATGGCAGCCCCCTCCAGTACTCTTGCCTGGAGAGTCCCGTGGGCAGAGGAACCTGGGGTCTGCAGTCCATGGGGTCACAAAGAGTCAGACACGACTGAAGTGACTTAGCATGCAAGGGGGCATTATCCAGGCATTTGGGAAATTTGGGAAAATATTCTGGGTACTCTACCCACTTCTCTGCCCCAGGGGAATGGAGAAGTCTTATTTCCCTTCCTAACTCTGTCTTCTATCTAGGAGAGAGAGAGAGAGTGTGTGTGTGCAGGCGCCCTCGAAGTCTTTCTCAGGTGCTGAAACTCTAAGGAGAATTCTGACCTTCTTTTTTATCCCCCAGGAATGACTGCTGCTCCTTGCTGACAGCCGAGCCCCCCAGGAGGCCTCTGGGAGCTCTCCAGCCCCTCCTGGTGTGGGAGGACAGTGGCTCCTCGGTCTAGCTGACTCTCAAGGTCACCCCTAGGGTGCGGTCATCATACGACTGCTGAATATTTTCATCACCCGCTGGAGACTAAACGCTGTCCATGCCGTGTTTCATTACTCTTTCCAGCACACCCAGGGTGGCTGTTATCATCACCTTTTAATTTTTGTTTGTTTGTTTGGCTGCACTGGGTCTTGAGAGTCCCCTGGACTGCAAGGACATCAAGCCAGTCAATCCTAAAGGAAATCAACCCTAAATATTCATTGGAAGGACTGATGCTGGAGCTGAAGCTCCATTACTTTGGCCACCTGATGCGAAGAACTGACTCATTGGAAAAGACCCCAACTCTGATGCTTGAAAAGACTGAGGGCAGGAGGAGAAGGGGCTGACAGAGGGTGAGATGGTTGGATGGCATCACTGACTCAATGGACTTGAATTTGAGCAAACTCGGGTAGACAGTGAAGGACAGGGAAGCCTGGCGTGCTGCAGTCCATGGGCTAGTTCTGGCCAGAAGGCAAAGTCTGTTCTGCAGATTCTACAGCTCGTGCTTTTAGCAACGCAACAGCCTTGTCATCTCATCCCTTAATCCTAACAGTAACATGGGAGCGTATGGAACTTTTTTCCGTCATGGACATAGGAAGTCATGTAGTGGGGACCAGAGGGCAAGCTCTGTGACCTCCGGGCAGGATGGGCACTCCCTGGCTGAGATCCCGTTATTCCTCTTCCTAGAGAATTTTATACTTTTCCTTCTTATCAAAACCTCGTTGTCCTCGGTATCTGGGTGGTTAATATTTTTGGATAAGTTGGAGTTAACTTTTCCAAAGTATGAGGAGGAGGGACAAGCACCTTGGAGATGTTTTTATTTTGCTAAACATGGTGACATTTCTTTCCCGTGCGGGAAGGAGACGGACGTGCGTGCTTTTGTTTCTGTGAGAAAGCAAGCAGGGTTCGAATTGTGCTTCTGTCTCTGGTTTTCTCGGGAAAGCTGCGCATGCCATTTTCCTCCTGATCTATAATTGGTCCCTAGGAGGGAAGTAAATTACTTGACTTGAAACCAGGCTTCAAAGGCAGAGTTTGAAGTGTCTTTCTTTATCCTTAGCTTGCAGATTTGGCTACTGAAAAAAATAAACAAATACTTTAATCTGACTTACAGAGCACTTAAAACAAGGAAGGCAGCAGAAGAGAAGGAGGAGGAGCCTCCCCGGGGGACGCCTCAGGCCGGCAGCGTCTGGGAGGCGAGTGCTGGTGCTTGAGACTGGGAAGAGAGCCTCCAGGGGTGGTGTTTTCAGGAGAGCCTTTGGCAGGAGGTGGTTCACTGCTTGGCCCTGTGGGGGACCTGTTCTTGTTGCTGTTTAGTCGCTAAGTCATGTCCAGCTCTTTGCGACCTCATGGACTGTAGCCCGCTGGGCTCCGCTGCTGATGTGTCCTTATCTGTACCTTATTTTGTTGGGAAAGACAATGAGTGTTAGTCGCTCAGTCGTGTCTGACTCTTTGCGACCCCATGGACTGTAGCCCGCCGGGCTCCTCTGTCCATGGGATTCTCCAGGCCAGAATACTGGAGTGGGTTGCCATTCCTTCTCCAGGGGATCTTCCTGACCCAGGGATCAATGCTGCATCTCTGGCGTCTCCTGCATTGGCAGGTGGGTTCTTTAGCACCACTTCCCTGGTGGCTCAGATGGTAAAGCATCTGCCTACAATTTCGGAGACCCGGGTTTGATCCCTGGGTCGGGAAGATCCTTTGGAGAAGGGAATGGTGACCCACTCCAGTACTCTTGCCTGGAGAATCCCATGGACGGAGGAGCCTGGCAGGGTACAGTCCATGGGGTTGGACACAACTGAGCAACTTCACTTTCTTTTCTTGAGCAGTAGCACCACCCGTGAAGAGAGTTGGACCCAGACGTGGCCTTGAACCGGGGTCTCTCAGCGTCTCCTGCGCTGGTAGTGGGTGAATTCTTTATCACTTATCGCCACCTGGGAAGCAGAAACCAAGAAACCATTCAGCACATTCAGGCCCTATAAGCTGGTGATGAGCCAGTAGCCCTGTTCCTGACTCATACTTAGGTACCGTCTCATTAGGAAAGTAGGCCTTTGGTAAATAATTACGCTGAAACGAGATCATAGATCTCTCTGCTACTTCAGAAAAGGGAAGGATATCGTGACTGATGATAACTGGACCTAATGAGTGATGAGGGGTTAGGTGGCTTCTCTGAGGGGGTACATTACAGCAGCACCCTGGGGATCTAGTCAGTTCAGCCAGGTGAGGGGTAGGGGGGCAGGCCAGCCTTGGGGGAGCATCTCAGGCAAAACGCCCAGGGCGTGTGAAACCCGGGGAGGAGTGGTTCTCGGTACTTCTGAGGAATTGCCAGTGAGACTTGAAGGGGCAGGGCCTGTGGGCGCAGGGGCCCTGAGAGAGGCCAGCCCTATCCCAGGCGTTGTCGGACACATCCGCGCTTGGCACCACAAAGATCTGGGTTCTGACTTCAAGAATTTTCAAGTAAAGGAGCTTCCCAGGTGGCACAGTGGTAAAGAATCTGCCTGTTGATGCAGGAGACTCTAGAGATGTGGGTCCAATCCCTGGGTCGGGAAGATCCCCTGGAGGAGGGCATGACAACCCACTCCAGGGTTCTTGCCTGGAGAATCCCGGACAGAGGAGCCTGGTGGGCCGCAGTCCCTGAGGTCGCCAAGCGTCGGACGCGACTGAGCGCCCACACACGCAGTGACAGGTTGTACCGTGTGGCCCCGACTGTAAGTATAGGTTTGAGGAAGGGAAGCAGCCTCAGCCAGGCCGTTCAGGTCTAAAGGCAAGCGTGCTGTTGCCTCGTCTGTGAAAGTCGTAACCAGGGGCTGCCCAGCAAGGCCCCCGTTCCAGAATATCTTCCTACTCACCCCGGCACAAAGTCTAAAGTCCTGTAACTGAAGAACTCATCTCTGTTAAAACTCAGGCTCCCTAACAACCGAGGTGTAGTCAAAATTAGAGCGTAAATCAACATTTCATGATTGTGCAGACCCCCAGGCATCCTTTTCCCTTCCCTCTGTGACATCTCTTCCTCCTGTAGATGTCCAGGGCTCAGATGTCAATCATTAAATCAACACTTGACTTCAAGACAGGATCCGTCTGATGTGACTTAAATGGATTTTATGATGCAGTTTTGTGGCTTCTCCTAGGACATGAATGTGTGGCTGGTTGTGACTCTGATTGCCCTCCTGATAAAGGAAATGTGTTGGCTCTTCCAGCTGAACCCTGGAGAGGTGACAGTGGCTCGGGGCTCACTTGATCAGAGCTGGGGCTCAGGCTCTACCTCTCTGATATTCTTTCGGCCTTGCCCTCTCCCTGTTGCCCTGAGATCTCACCCTGATGCTCCTCATGGTTGTAACACTGACTGCAGCAGCTCCAGCCCTCACGCCCACCACCCCCTATCCCCAGCTGAAAGAGCCACTCTACTTAGACAAGAGGGTGAGAGGTTCTAGGCTTCCCTCTTCGGTCCTGGGACACTCCTCAATCAGTTATGAGGGCCAGGAATATCTGCTCATCCAAGAACCAGTCAGTGCAGGCGAGGTGCTGGCACCCTGCTGGTTGGCTGAGCTCACCCTGGAGCCATGGGGACGGGTGGGGTCTTTTCCTCCCAAGTCACTGGGAGCCTTGATAACGGCCATGGGGGCAGGTCTGGGGTTTCTAGGGAAACTCAACAATGCAGCAGCATAGGGGTATTTATGTTTCAAACCTTACATCTACTTACAGAATGTTCCAGAGATGTGGGCATCAGTAAGAGAGTGGGAGTGACTTATTTTCAGAGTAGATGGTGAGGACACAAGTTCAGAGCCCCTGAAACTTGTGTTCCCCGCACCAGCCTCCCTGACACACTCAGGCAGCCACTGATCTGCTCATGGATCTCAGGTCACCCGGTGGTTTTGGTCTCTGACACTCCTGTGCCGTTGGAGAGTCTGATTTGTTTTTAATATTTATTATTTATTTGGCTGGACCAGGTCTTCACTGGGACACGTGGGATCTTCGATCTTCATTGTGGCCCTCACGGTCTTTAGCTTAGGCAGGCAGACTCTTAGTAGCAGCGTGTGGGATCTAGTTAGTTCCATGATTAGGGGTTGAACTGTGGCCCCCTGCATTGGGAGCACAGAGCCTCAGCCACTGGACCAGCAGGAAAGTCCCTAGATGTGAGGTTTAAATAGGCTAAGTGTGGGGGTGTGGTAGGTGGAATTCAAAAAACGTGTAGATCCTATTTGTTTAGGACAGTTATGCAATATTTAAAACGTATTTAAAACATTTTGAACAGTGTTCCTCATCGATGTATTAGAATGACTGTGTCAATGGGAGTTTGGTGGAGGGGAATGGCAAACAAGGGTTATTGGTCAGTGGAAAGTTTCGTAATCTTTTGTTCTCTGTATATTTTATCTAAGTTTAAAGAGATTTTATTTTCGCTACTATTTATTTATCTACTCTCTGGTTGCGGTGCCTGGGCCTCTCACGAGTGGCTTCTAGATTCTTAACTCTAGACCACCAGGGAAGGCCTCAGTTCAGTTCAGTTCAGTCACTCAGTTGTGTCCGACTCTTTCCAACCCCATGGGCTGCAGCACACCAGGCTTCCCTGTCCATCACCAACTCCCATAACTTACTCAAACTCATGTCCATCGAGTCGGTGATGCCATCCAACGGTCTCATCCTCTGTTGTCCCCTTCTCCTCCCACCTTCAATCTTGCCCAGCATCAGGATCTTTTCAAATGAGTCAGTTCTTCGCATCAGGTGGCCAAAGTATTGGTTTCAGCTTCAGCATCAGTCCTTCCAGTGAATATTCAGGACTGATTTCCTTTAGGATGGACTGGTTGGATCTCCTTGCAGTCCAAGGGATTAGGGAAGTCCTAAAGAGATTTTAAAATTCAGAATAAATGAATGTGCATTTTTTTAAAACAGGAATGGTTTTATTTCTTACAATTTTTACTTGTCTAAATCATACAAAGCTATATTGAATTCTTCAGAAATCTTGGCAAATAAGGCAAAGTGTATAACATTAGAAAATTTCAACCCCAGGTTCTTTCTTTCTTTCTTTCTTAACCAACTGCATTCTGTTGATATTCATGTAAGTATTAAAATAAACATGAGCATTTGTGGGCACATCAACAAACACGCATCCTGTGCAGGGTGCTTCCTAGTTGCTGGGGATACAGAGGAATAGAAGGCAACCTTCCTGTCCCCAGGAACCAGCGTATGATCTATTTGGAGAAAAAGAGAAAAACATGGAAAATAAATAGTAGCAGATTATTCACTGCCTGTTTCCACTAAGTCTAAGTCTAAGTGTTAGTCACTCAGTCATGTCTTAACTCTTTGTGACCGCATGGGCTAGGGCCCACCAGGCTCGTCTGTCCATGGGATTCTCCAGGCAAGAATACTGGAGGGGGTTGCCATTTCCTTCTCCAGGGGATTTTCCCAACCCAGGAATTGAACCCGGGTCTCCTGCATTGTAGGCAGATTCTTTACCGTCTGAGCCACCAGGGAAGCCCCCTAGTTCTACTAGGTGAGATGAAATAAGCAGTTCAGAAAAGGGAGCAATTCTCTGGGGAGGGGTGGTCCTGCAGAGGATGAGAGAGGCTCTGATACTGTAAGGAAGGGGAGGACCTCACAGGTTGCCAAGTAAGTTTGCTTTTGCAGTTGCAGTTTCTTCCATTTCCCCTAAAATTATTATTAGAGCATACTGTTTGATTGCAAGATTTGCTTTGGTATATTCCAGCGTCCTGTGGAACTGGGATGCTGGGAAAGATTGAAGGCAAAAGGAAGAGGATGGCAGAAGATGAGAGGGTCAGATAGCATCACCGACGCAGCAGACACGAATCTGAGCAAACCCTGGGAGGCAGTGAAGGCAGGGGAGGAAGGACACAACTTAGTGACTGAACAACAGCAGCAGAATTGTTAGGATCCGGTCTTATGGATCGCTTCTGACTGTGTATTTTCCAAAACTTCTGTAATGGTTCCCTATTGTTCCTTTAGAATTATTTTACAATATATAATTCTAAATTTCTTTTACAGTGAGACCAAAACTATTGCCAAAAGCAAACTAGAAGATAAAAGTATCAACAGGTGTATTTCTTGTGAAATAAATGTAGGGACCATTTCTTATCTATAAGAAGTAAAGACTGTTCTACCTACACAGTCACTATTTTTCAGCATCTGTTCCCCACTGCAGCCTTGACACATTCGCTCGTGAGAATTTCAGAAAACTGAATCTGACTGCAATCAAGCTGGCAGAGTTCTTCCCTGGATTTATTTGACGTTAATTTGTTGGATTAGTCTTCAGTCAATAAATTAGGAGTAAACACAAAATTTCCATTTAGTGTTATTTCTTCCCATTAATCATTTCCTGTCCTTGACTCTCCATCTCTTTCCAGCAAGTCTGTGAGCGCCCGTCTTTGGCCTGTGAGTTCCTTTTGGGTAGGACTCTGACTCCCTGGAGCTTTGAGTAGTACTCAGTGAAAGCTTAGTGAATGAGTAAAAACAACACTCCACATATGATTAGAAAGAAGAAATACAGAGGAGATTAGGTATAAATACATGTGTATGATTTTAATTTTCACATGTATTTTTTTTCAAACAATCTTAAAAAAGAATATTTATTTATTTGGCAGCCTCCAGTCCTCGCTGCAGCAAGCGGGATCTCTGGTGCAGTTCGTTGGCTCTTATGCTGCGGCGTCAGACTCTCAAGTTGCGGTTCTCAGGCTCCAGGGCGCAGACTCAGCAGCTGCAGCACTTGGGTTTAGTTGCTCCTCGTCATGTGAGATCTTAGTTCCTTGACCAGGGATCGAACCCTTGCATTGCAAGGCGGATTCTTAACCGCTGGACCACAGGGGAAGTCCCCTGAACAATCCATCTTATGAAAGTAACTTCCTGCTGGTTTTACCTGGTCAGAAACTAACCTTGATTTGAAGGGGGCAAGATTTATGAGCCTCTCAAGGAGGCTCATATTTTTGAACATCAGTTATTTTGTAAGAAGGACCTGCTCTCTGTGACATATTAACACGTCTGACAAAGTGGATGTTCACATTTTAAAAGGTCTTCGGCTGCCTCTTCTGCATAATTAAGTTCTTTTCAGAGCAGCTTCTACACTGTAGACTCCACATGTGTATCTCAGACTAGTCAACACAACTCGAATCTGATCACCAGCTTCTCAAAGCCGTCCTTCACTGCGCAGCAGGCGGCTTCCTGTCAGAATTCATTTCCCATTTGGAAAATCTCTCTCTGGCCTGCAGGCTTTTGGACACAATTCATCCTTCATGTGTTTGAGTCTGCCACTTGTCGTCCATCCTTAGGGCCTCAGATGCCAAAAGACCCTCTTGTAATCAGAGTGATAAAATGGCCGTTAACATCAGGAGAGAGAAAAGGAAGGAGAAGGTATGAAGATTTTTGTTCCCTTGATCTTTCTAATTTAAAAAATGCTTTTATCGTGCGTCTATTTCTATTACTACAGTTTAAGAAATTGAAGTGATAACTGTTGTGGTTGAAGCCAGACGTTCTCTCAGTTCCTTCAGGCTTTGTATAATTAGCTTAAGCTTCGGCAGAGTTGCGGTCAGTTCAATTCAGTTTAGCAAACACGGCGCCCCTTGGCAGGCCCTGTTCCTGTGGTCTCTACACAAGCTGCCCTTGAGTTGGACAGAGTGAGTGTGACTGATCCACATATGACTGCTGAGGAAATTAAAATCCACCGCGGAAGAGGAGTAGGTTGGGCAGGTATCGTCCAAGAAGGAATTTCGTGCTGGAGAAAGTAGAAGGTCTGGCTTACAGGGAGGGGAGTCGTGCCAGGTCAGGGGCACTGAGCTGGGATCCAGCAGGGCAGGTGCTGATTCTTGGACAGGGGTGGGACGCGATGGGAACGGTCTTCACCCGGCTTCAGGCTGCAGGATGGACCAGAGCTGGTCCCGGGAATCCACAGTGACTGTCCAGGGCTTCATCAATGAGGTCGTGTTTCCAGAGTAAAGGAGACGGACGGGTGAAGAGGAAGTCAGATCTTAGGAACGTTACACAGAAAGAATCTGATAGCCTCCAGGGCTGATTGGATCCTGGGAAGCAATGCCAAGAGAACTGTCAGCGCCCAGGGCTGGGAAGCCTGGGTGGGTGGGAGAGCTGTCCGTTAGCGCCCAGCACCTGGGTGCAGATGAGGTGCTCGGTAAGTGTTTGACGACTGAGTAAATGGCCTGTCTTGTATTCTGTCCACTCTGGTGGTGGAGAACCGTCAGACTAAGCATCAGAAGCGATTATGAGCTTAAAACCGTGGAGATCTCCACATCCCACTCCCCCACCTGTTAATGTAGACGGAGGACTAGACCGCGAAGCGGGCCAGGCGGAGACTTGAGAGGATGCAGGTGACGGAGCGGGGGGGGGGAGCAGGCAAGGAGAGGGCAGGAGAGGGCCTGCGACTGCAGCTCCCTGCGAACAAGCGGAAGACGCGGTTTCAGGAAGACAGGGTGAACGGAGGTGTCAAACAATAGGAGGCCTAAGTTTGGTTTTGTACCGGAGAAGGGCAAAATGCTGACCCTTGAGGAGCCTCAGGAGAGTGGCAGGAGTGGATGCCAGCTGGCAAAGGCCCTGAGTAGGGAGGCGATGTTTGCGTTATTGGTGAGACGGTGGACAAGAGCCTTCCTTCGGTTACTTCCAGTGATAAACCCCTTTGAAGGAAACCTGCTCCTCAGCTGACTCGCGTGATGTCTCAAAATGCCAGTATGCCATTAATACCTGTAGCTCGAAAATGCACCTATTTCCACACTGTAACCCCACAACGTTATTTTTACAAACCATTTGAAGATAACATTTTTATTTTCTTCGATTCTACTCTTTCAAAATTTCGTTTATCCCTCTCGGAGGTTTATTTCTAGGTCACTGATTGAGATTTCAAACCCAGCGTTTTCTATGAGCTCATTTTATGCCGACTAGAGTTGAAATTCAAACATTTTCTGAGAGTAGCAACTGAAATAGCTTCAAAGACATTTTTCACATCCACCTTGTTTTTTTCCTTTGCTGATTGTATCTTTTCAAAAACGCCCCAGATTGATAGCTCCTGAGATGTAGTATGCCTGTAGTAACAACACAGGCTTTTGAGAATTGAGAAATATACTCTCTTTTTGTCCTGGTTCTTGAAGAAGTCCTTTACTCCTAAACGGAAGCTTCCAGTCAAGAAAAAAAGTGCGTAAGAACAGAAGTCACCGGACCTGGATTCAGTTCCCTTCTTTGTTGTGCGATCTTGGAGATTGAAGTAGAGGGTCAGTTAGGTCTCCTTCAAAAAAAAAACCTCAGAAGGTCCTTGTTGGTTATCCATTTTAAATGCAGCAGTGTGTATGCACCACCGACTCGGTGGACATGAGTTTGAGTCAGCTCCGGGAGTTGGTGATGGACAGGGAAGCCTGGTGTGCTGCAGTCTGTGGGGTCGCAAAGAGTCGGACACAACTGAGCAACTGAACTGAACTGTGTGTACATGTCACTCTCAAACTCCCCAAATATCCCTTCCTCCTGTCCTGTCCCCCTTCCGGCAACCATGGACCTACTGTAGAGCCCAGGAAACTCTGCTGCATATTGTGTGGCGGCCTGGATGGGAGGGAAGTGTGGGGGAGAAAGGATACATGTGATGGATGGCTGAGTCCCTCTGCTCTCCACCCGAAACTTACAACATTGTTAATCAGTTATACTCTAATATAAAAAAAAAGTTTGTTTGTTTTTTTAAAATTGCCATGGAATTTGCTACCAAAAGAAAATAATAATTAAATCTCAGAATCTGTGAATATACTTTATCATTTAACTTAGTCATCAAGCCTACCATATGGTGTGATTCCACATTTGGAGATGTTCTGTTGACGGTGGGGCATCATCTGCCCCTTTGTTTGGCTGACTCTCCTGTCCTTCTAACTGCATGGCGTGTATTTTCTGGTCTCCAGTGGCCCCCAGCCTCCCCACCCCAGCGCCCGGCACCTGTGGTGCAGATCAGGTGCCCGGTAAGTATTTGACGATTGAGTAAATGGCCTGTGTTATATTATGCTCCACCCTGGTGATGCAGAACCATCAGACTAAGCATCAGAAGCGATTATGAATTTAAAACCATGGAGATCTCCATGTCCCACCCCGCCACCTTCGGTATTTGAGTTTCTATAAATCAGCCTTTCACATCCATACTTAAAAATATCCCCATCGGTCATGCTCATGTGAGAAGCGCTGATCTACCATCTGTGAGTTCCTGGAGGTGACAGATTATAGTTGCTATCGGTTCATCCCCAAGCCCTAGGGTCATCTCTGGCAGAAAGTAGGTATAGTGTTTGTGAGCAAATGAATCTAAATTTTGCGATTACTGGTAAATGAGAACAAAGTGCTCCTTCTTTTGGTTGCAGACATGACACCTCGAAACTTTAAACACTAATCTATACTACTCATCATAAATTCTATTTTTAAAGACATGGAATGAATTGAATGCCTAAATTACCAGTTCTGATAAATTTAAAAATTGATGGTTTGTCACCTGATAATTGTGTCTAGAACTCCTTCGCTTTATTTGCTTCATTCTTACGGTTTAGTGATGAGTCATTTCCTTTCATTGTTGCTTGCCTTCCCATCTTGTTGTCCAGTGGCTGAGTCGCGTCTGGCTCTCTGCGACCCCGTGGGCTGTAGCACACCAGACTCCCCTGTCCTTCACTGTCTCCCAGAGTTTGCTCAGATCATGTCCACTGAGGCAGTGGTGTTACCTAATCACCTCATCCTCGGCTGCCCGCTTCTCCTTTCACCTTCTCTTTCCCAGCATCAGGTCTCTTCCAAGTATTTGCATCAGGTGGCCAAAGTATTGGAGCTTCAGCTTCAGCATCGGTCCTTCCAATGAATATTCAAGGTTAACTTCCGTTAGGATGGACTGGTTTGATCTTGCCTTGCCATACACCTTGTTTTAAATTGTCTTTAAGAAGTCACAACCTATCACTCTCTTTCAGTGACATAATTCTGGTATTTTAAGCTATAGTTTCTTGATAGGTCGTGATGTGAAGCTGGGAAAGACATAGAACCAGCATTAACTCCATGTCATCTCACAGCTCGTGATCATGTGTATCATATTTCTGTGCTCCAGAGAAGAGAAATGGCCTTGGTTTTTAACTAAGAATATCATGCTCTCCTGAATACAAAACCCTTGTCACTAATACCCTACTGACCTGTGTCTTATCTATTTCTGAGTAACAAGTTACCATGACACTTAGCAGATTAGAGTGATAAACATTTAGTATCTCACATAATACCTGTGGGTCAGGAACCTGGGAATGACTGAGCTGCTGGTCCTGGCTTCTCTTGCCCCCCATAAAGTTACACTCAGGATGTCAGCCAGGACTGCGGTCATCTGAAGGCCTGGCTGGGCCGGAGGACTCACCTCCCAGGCGGCCCCAGAGACGCCGGGCAGCCTGGTGCCTCTCATTCACGGGGCCCCTCGTCAGGACTGTGTGAGTGTCTTCACGGCAGAGTGACCGTCAGGTGTTTGGTTGGTGATTTCATATATGAACTCTCAGGAAGACAGGAGGGAGGTTAGGTCAGTAGCAGTGGTAAGCCTAAATGTGGGTTAAAAAAAAACACACCCAGCTTAACGACAGTGGTAAGTAAGCCAGGTATCAGATGTTTACACAATTAACCCATTTCAAAGGAGTTCTCTTTCAGTTCTTCTGCATCATCTCAGTCTTCCGTCTTCATGAAACTTGCTCGCGTCCTGATCTGGCATTCATATGTCACCACACTTCTTGGTCCATATCTGTCTGCCCCACTAGACTGGAAGTGCAAGGTGCAGAGCTGTGACTTTCATCCTTGAATCTAACATGCTGAAGGCAGTACCTGGCCCTTAACTGATCTTTACTGTCTGTTGTTGAACTTCACAAGCCTTCTACAACTAAATACCATTGTCTTCTTTTTCTCTGTAAGACTGTGTAACTTGATTGAAGGTCTGCAGTTAGTAAGTGGCAGAGTTTGGGGTTCAAAGTCAGGTCTGGATTTTGTTCACCAGCTAAGATGGTGTTGTGAAGACCCTCAGAGTCACCTGTGTATCAGGAGGCCTCAAATGTCATCCTTGGGAGAAATCCCTTAGAAGATATCTCTGTATTGACCCAGAATGAATCACTGTGGTTTGCTTTCATCTCTAAGTGGTATGCAAAAACTTTCTCACACCTAAGTGCTGAGAGAAAGTCCCTTTATCTTTTCCCACTTTTTCCAGGGATTCTACTCAGGTTGATTTGAAAGTATCAAACATGGTGTTTAGATATAAGTTGTTATTCAGTCGTTCAGTTACGTCTGACTCTTTGCGACCCCGTGGACCACAGCATGCCAGGCTTCCCTGTCCCTCACCATCTCCCAGAACTTGCTCAAACCCATGTCCACTGAGTTGGTGATACCCTCCAACCATCTCATCCTTTGTTGTCCGCTTCTCCTCCTGCCTCAATCTTTCCCAAAGGCAAAAAGATATGACACTGAAAGATGAACACCCCAGGTCTGTGGGTGCCTGATATACTACTGGAGAAGAGCAGAGAAATAGCTCCAGAAGGAAAGAAGAGGTGGAGCCAAAGCAGAAACAACACCCAGTTGTGGACGGGACTGGTGCTGAAAGTTAAGTGCAACGCTGTAAAGACCAATATTGCATAGGAACCTGGAATGTTAGGTCCATGAATCAAGGCAAATTGGAACTGGTCAAACAGGAGATGGCAAGAGTGAGTGTTGACATTTTAGGAATCAGCAAACTAAAATGGACTGGAATGGGTGACTTTAACTCAGATGACCATTATATCTACTACTGTGGGCAAGAATCCCTTAGAAGAAATGGAGTAGACCTCATCATCAACAAAAAGAGTCTGAAATTCAGTACCTGAATGCAGTCTCAAAAACAACAGAATGATCTCTGTTCGTTTCCAAGGCAAACCATTCAATATCACAGTAATCCAAGTCTATGCCCCGAGCAGTAACGCTGAAGAAGCTGAAGTTGAATGGTTCTATGAAGACCTACAAGACCTTCCAGAACTAACACCAGAAAAAGATGTCCTTTTCATCACAGGGGACTGGAATGCAAAAGTAGGAAGTCAAGAGATACTTGGACTAACAGGCAAGTTTGGCCTTGGAGTACAGAAAGAAGCAGGGCAGAGGCTAATAGAGTTTTGCCAAGAGAACGCACTGGTCATAGCAAACTTCCAACAACACAAGAGATGACTCTACACGTGGACATCACCAGATGGTCAACACTGAAATCACATTGATTATATTCTTTGCAGCCAAAGACGGAGAAGCTCTATACCGTCAGCAAAAACAAGACCGGGAGCAGACTGTGGCTCAGATCATGAACTCCTTGTTGCAAAGTTCAGCTATGAAGTTGGAGATCAGTAAATGAGAAGGTTGTTATCAGACCCCCTGACTAAACTGATCACTATGGAAGCCTTCCTGCAAGGGTCTAAGTCCTAAACTAAGGGCTCAGTGGACGAACAAATGCATTCAAGTGGTGTCTAATGTGTGAATCACCATGGGGACGGGATGTACGGTGGAGGGGGTGGAGAAGTTGATCTTGGCCCCCAGGTCCCTGGACCAGGAATCTGAGTGGTGGCCCTGCTCAGTGTGACGGGGACACAGGAAGGGGGGAGGAGAGGGTGGATGATGCTGTCAGCCTGGGACGTGTCCGTGGGACAACCAGGGCAAGTGTTCTGTCTAGACGTGGACCTCTAAGTCGGATGGCTCCAGGAAAGAGGAGTTGCCAGGCTCTCTGGGAGATGGCCTGGGGCTTAGCCTGAGGTTCATGGATTGTTGGTGCAGAAAGAGCTTCGGGGCACAGGCAGCCTTTCTTGGCTGTGCTGACCTTTTGGGAATCTCGGCGTGTATCGTTACAGCTGAGTGTCCCAGACGGACTGGGGGGAGTGGGTGCGCTCTTGCTTGTGGGTATAGAGGGGGGCTGCCGCGCTGTCCTGGCCGATGAGGGCCCAGCACTCTGCCAGGTCTTGCAGAGGCTGCTAAACGATGCTTGCTTCTACTCATGGTTTGGCAGTCTTAAATACCTCCTCTTTTTTTTTTAATTTGCTATTAGCTTTCATTGTTGTTGGTATCTGTTCTGAAATGTCATTCATTTTCCTGTTTAAAAGAAAGCACAAATTCTTTTATTTTCTTGGGAATATGCTTGTTAATAAAACTTGGTGTTTCCGTGTGGCTGTTGATACAGATGGTTGTAGTGAGACCTCTTTGATTAGTCACTTACTATCTGAGTCTATGAATTATTGTAGCTGTTTTCTCTCTCTCTTTCTTGATCCAAAGAGTTATCTTGAGATGTAACATACTTCGCTTTTATTATGTTCGATAAAACTTTACAGCTTATTCTCTTTTTTTGTGCTAATCTGATAGCATAATTAAAATGTCTGACTTCAATTCTTTCCTTACAAATACTGCCTAGCTCTTCTGCCTTTAATTAACTGAAATCATTCTTATGTAAACAAATAACAATTGCAGATTGTATTACCTACACTCCTTTCTTATGAGAAGTTAAGTGCACCCCTTGTTTGTTAAATTATAGTCTTAAAATACAAGTGACATATTTTGTCATTTTGTAAGATGCCAACAGCAAACAAAGGCTCAGTTCTGTGTTTTGAGGCTTGTTACACCTTTTATGTCATACTCATTTGCAGAGCCAGTGTGGGCAGGAAGAGGGGAGACAGGCTTTGGATTCACACCAACTTGAAAATGTCAGCTCCGCCACTCCTCAGTGGCGCCGCTGTGGATAAATTGCTTGATTACTTCTCTGGGCCTTGGTTTCCTTTTAGGGAAAATGAAGGTTATAATATTTGTCTCGCGGATTATGGGCATTCAGTGACACGATGCAAGCTACACGCTTAACACAGTGCCTGACACATAATAGCTGCTCAATAAATGCCGTCAATCTCTATATTGACACAGTAGAAGACGTTCTCTAGCCAGTTCAGCAGCTTAAAGGCAGCTTCCCGTCCTTACACAGAGCCGTCCGGTGGGTGCCCGCAGCACGCTGAATATTTGTAACCAGAAGCTTCTCTGTAGCACCTTCACGTTCTTCTGCTCCAACTACCTGAGTGGTTTTCGTCCCCAAACCTGTTCTATGTTGTTTGCTCTCAAACCTCCTTATGCCACCTGAACTTGTCCTTGTAGTTAGGTGATTTAATCAAATATTAAGCAAACAGAATGTCAGTACAGAAAGACAACTGCTTTTTCTATAAAAAAGTTAACTTTTGGAAAGACTGAATAAAAGCAAGTCAATAAATTGGAGAAAACCATCTGAGGACCCCGAGCGGCTATTCTCACAGAGACAGAAAGTACGATAGTGGTTGCCAGGGTCTGCGGGGGAGGGGAGCGGAGCGTTCTTCTTTCATGGGGACCCAGGTTCAGTCGCAGCGTTTCTGGAGATGGATGGCGGTGATGACTGCGAAATGAGTGTGCCACTTAATATGACTGAGCTGAGATGGTAAATTTTATGTTATGTGTATTTTATTACAGTTTAAAAAATTGTTTTAACCTGTCACATTAGCTGTGGGCAAGAGAACTGTTAAAGGCTGGCGAGCAGGGAATCTAAAAAGCTAGAGGAATTCCACATCTAGGTTGTTTTCTAGTGGTCTTTTAAGCTTTCTTATTTTCAGGAAACCGAAATTGAAAATCGCAGGTAATTCGTTTTAGGTGTAGTTCATTCAAGAAAGAGAACAAATCGTGCTGATCCGTGTACCAATTCTCAAAGATGAGGGCTTTGGCATAGATCAGAATATAAGGAAATGAACTCATGTTTATATTTAAAATATTAAGTCACACATTTAAGTTACGTGTGTGTCAGGTTGGGCTCCTGGGGAATAGACTGAGATGGAGACGTGCAGGAAGCTCGTTGGGGAGTGAGCGCTCTCGGCACCAGGCCTGGATGGGAGTCAGGGAGGCAGGACCACGGGAAGGAGAATGGACGCCCAGGTGGAGACGGGTGCCAGCCACCCTCCAGAGATGTGGCAGAGGGGTTTGCACTTGTCCTCAGGACTGATCAGGCATCGGGCGTGGCCTGCCCACGGGGCAGGGGACACCACCTGGAGCAAAGTGACAGCCTCCGGCTGCAGGTGGAGCCCAGGAGAACCTTACTAGTCTACTCTCAGCAGATGACGCTTCCAGGTGGCGGATCCGATGGGCCACAGCATCTACAACTGGCTGTGTGTGTTTTTTGCGTGTTTCCCCTTTCCAACGATTTTTTAGAAATTGGCTGACTTCTTGTAGCAACTTCCTGATGGGAGGGACTGGCTGTGGGGGAATCTGGGTCTTGCTCTGATTGAGCGGGGCCATGTTTCGTAAAGCATCTTCTCTGTAGCTCAGACAGTAAAGAATCTGCCTGCAGTAAAGAATCCCTGGGTCAGGAAGATCCTCTGGAGAAGGGAATGGCAATACACTCCAGTATTCTTGCCTGGAGAATCCCATGGACACAGGAGACTGGCAGGCCACAGTCCATGGGATTGCAAATGTTCAGTTCATTTCAGTTCAGTCGCTCAGTCGTGTCCGACTCTTTGCGACCCCATGAATTGCAGCACGTGAGGCCCCCCTGTCCATTACCAACTCCCAGAGTTTACCCAAACCCATGTCCATCGAGTCGGTGATGCCATCCAGCCATCTCATCCTCTGTCGTCCCCTTCTCCTCCTGCCTCCAATCCTTCCCAGCATTAGGGTCTTTTCCAATGAGTCAACTCTTCGCATGAGGTGGCCAAAGTATTGGAGTTTCAGCTTCAACATCAGTCCTTCCAATGAACACCCAGGAATGATCTCCTTTAGGATGGACTGGTTGGATCTCCTTGCAGTCCAAGGGACTCTCAAGAGTCTTCTCCAAAACCACAATTCAAAAGCATCAATTCTTCGGCGCTCAGCTTTCTTCACCGTCCAACTCTCACATCCATACATGAACACTGGAAAAACCATAGCCTTGACTAGATGGACTTTTGTTGGCAAAGTAATGTCTCTGCTTTTAAATATGCTGTCTAGGTTGGTCATAACCTTCCTTGCAAGGAGTAAGCGTCTTTTAATTTCATGGCTGCAATCACCATCTACAGTGATTTTGGAGCCCAAAAAAATAAAGTCTGACACTGTTTCCACTGTTTCCCCATCTATTTCCCATGAAGTGATGGGACCAGATGCCATGATCTTTGTTTTCTGAACGTTGAGCTTTAAGCCAACTTTTTCACTCTCCTCTTTCACTTTCATCAAGAGGCTCTTTAGTTCTTCTTCACTTTCTGCCATAAGGGTGGTGTCATCTGCATATCTGAGGTTATTGATGTTTCTCCCAGCAATCTTGATTCCAGCTTGTGTTTCTTTCAGCCCAGCGTTTCTCATGATGTACTCTGCATATAAGTTAAATAAGCAGGATGACAATATACAACCTTGACGGAGAAATGTTCAGTAACTCTTTAATCCAATTTTCTGTTGATGGGTGGAGCTGTGTTCCCTCCCTGTACTTTGGCTGGAGGCCACTCTACGGTAGGGTTAATGGAGACCTCCTTCAAAAGGGCTTATGCCATGGAGTCCTGTGGCTCCCAGGACTGTTGTATTCAGTGCCCCTGACCCCACAGCAGGCCACCGCTCACCCATGCCTCCCCCAGAGACTCCCAGGCACTCACAGACAAATCTGGCTCAGTCTCTTGTGGGGCCACTGCTCCTTTCTCCTGGGACCTGGTGTGCACAAGATTTTGTTTGTGCCCTCTGAAGGTCTGTTTCCCAGTCCTGTGGAAGTTCTGTAATCAGATCCCACTGGACTTCAAAGTCAGATTCCCTGGGGGTTCTCAATCCCTTTGCTGGATCCCCAGATAACCAGGATGGTGTGATCTCTCACCTAGAGCCAGACATCCTGGAATGCAAAGTCAAGTGGGCCTTAGGAAGCATCAGTATGAACAAAGCTAGTGGAGGAGATGGAATTCCAGGTAGACTATTTCAAATCCTAAAAGATGATGCACTTAATATGCCAGCAAATTTGAAAAACTCAGCAGTGGCCACAGGACTGGAAAAGGTCAGTTTTCATTCCAATCCCAAAGAAAGGCAATGCCAAAGAATGCTCAAACTACCACACAATTGCACTCATCTGACACGCTAGTAAAGTAATGCTCAAACTTCTCCAAGCAAGGCTTCAACAGTACATGAACCGTGAACTTCCAGATGTTCAAGCTGGATTTAGAAAAGGCAGAGGAACTAGAGATCAAATTGCCACCATCCATTGGATCAAAAAGCAAGAAAATTCTAGAAAAACATCTAGTTCTGCTTCATTGACTATGCTAAAGCCTTTGACTGTGTGGATCACAAGCTGTAGAAAATTCTGAAAGAGATGGAAATACCAGACCACCTTACCTGCCTCCTGAGAAACCTGTATGCAGGTCAGGAAGCAACAGTTAGAAGTGGACATGGAACAACAGACTGGTTCCAAATAGGAAAAGGAGTACGTCAAGGTTGTATATTGTCACCCTGCTTATTTAACTTATATGCAGAGTACATCATGAGAAATGCTGGGCTGGAGGAAGCACAAGCTGGAATCAAGATTGCCGGGAGAAACATCAATAACCTCAGATATGCAGATGACACCACCTTTATGGCAGAAAGTGAAGAAGAACTAAAGAGCCTCTTGATGAAAGTGAAAGAGGAGAGTGAAAAAGTTGGCTTAAAGCTCAATGTTCAGAAAACAAAGATCATGGCATCTGGTCCCATCACTTCATGGCAGATAGATGGGGAAACAATGGAAACAGTGACAGACTTAATTTTCTTGCACTCCAAAATCACTGTAGATGGTGATTGCAGCCATGAAATTAAAAGATGCTTGCTCCTTGTAAGAAAAGCTATGACAAACCTATACAGCATATTAAAAAGCAGAGACATTACTTTGCCAACAAAGGTCTGTCTAGTCAAAGCTATGGTTTTTCCAGTGGTCATATATGGATCTGAGAGTTGGACTGTGAAGAAAGCTGAGTGCCGAAGAATTCATGCTTTTGAACTGTGGTGTTGGAGAAGACTCTTGAGAGTCCGTTGGATTGCAAGGAGATCCAACCAGTCCATCCTAAAGGAGATCAGTCCTGAATATTCATTGGAAGGACTGATGTTGAAGCTGACACTCCAATACTTTGGCCACCTGATGCGAAGAACTGACTCATTGGAAAAGACCCTGATGCTGGGAAAGATTGAAGGCAGGAGGAGAAGGGGATGAGAGAGGATGAGGGTTGAATGGCATCATCGACTCGGTGGACATGAGTTTGAGCAGGCTCCAGGAGTTGGTGATGGACAGGGAAGCCTGGCGTGCTGCAGTCCATGGGGTCTCAGAGCCGGATGACTGAGCAGCTGAACAGAACTGAATTGACTTTTAGTCCAGATGGCTTCAGACAAGAGTGTCTTCACTGTTTATGCATGCTTTTCTGAAGGTCTCACTGCTTTTAATCATTGCATACACCACTTGTCCCATTTGTGATATCGTAAGACTTTGAGGCTTAATCACAGTAGACAAATGTGTGTGATGTGTTTAATGCTCAAATGATGTTTGGGACTCCAACTTTTAAATACTTTCCAGAATATATTTCAAGATTCATGAAACTTCAGAATTTTGCTTCTTAAGTTTCCAGAATTTTTTTTTTTTGACATTTGATTACTTTGCAAGGGAGGTCACTCAAACTCTCCATGTTTGTGCCAAAGGTCACTGTCCTCTCATACCTGTGACTGAGTTTTCTGTTTCCAGATTCTTCCATTTCTGTCCCATCTGCCACAAATAACCAACCATGCCTCCCCCTTACTTTACATCTTCCATTTAGGCCCGCATCTTAGTAGTCACCCCCAGGCTCTTGACACTAATGATGGCCAGTCTCCAGGATGCCCCAGTTCCGTTCTTAGATATGGGCTTGCAGTCCTTAAAAGAGAACTCCTGCGTGTCGTTGTTCGTGGGGGGTTTTTGCTTGTTTTGTTTGCGTTGTTTGTATTTAACCGCGTGTTAGCGTGCAGTGCCATCGCGGTAACTGTATTCACGTTGTTGTGCAACCAACCCCTAGAACTCTTTCATTTTGCACGTGGAAACTCCCATTTGCCCTCCCCCCAGCCGTGGGCAGCCACCGTTCGCCTTTGTGTTTCTGTGAGTTAGACTACACAAGATACTTGCATCATAATACGTTACAGTATTTCTCGTTTTGAACCGGCTTATTTCTCTCAGTAGCATGTCCTCAAGGGCCATCTGCATTTAAAAGGAATTCCCTTTCTTTAAAAGGCTGAGTAGTATTCCATCGCGTGTATATACCACATTTTGTTTATCCAGTCGTCCGTCAATGGACATCTGGGTTGTGTCCGTCTTTTGGTTATTGTGAATAAGACTCATGAATGTGAGTGTGCACATTTTATTTTTAAGTGCAGACGTATATTTTTGTTTCTAGCAGCTTGCCATGCCCCAAATTGTGAATGCTAAAGAGGGTGTCTGACTTCCTTTGCAAGCGCAGCCATAAATATAGCACAAGGACACCATGATTACCCTGCGATGCCTCGTTTTCCTTCCGCGCGTTGGCGCGTGCTGCCCTTTGGTGAGAATGCTCTTCAGTCTCATTTCTATGGTCCTTAGCCCTTCATTTAGCCATGTTTTGTTGTTTCCCTTGGTTTCAAATTTTATCTCTTTATGCGAACTGGGAACTGAAGCCTTTCATTTGACTTGTGATCTTGTGCATTCTGGAAGCTCATACATGTAATCGTGGAACAAATAAAGCAGCTGGAAGAAATCTTTCCTGAACAAAACCCAAGTGGGGCATTTGGGTGTGAGCCAGGATTTCCGCAGCTACCGAGGGAGATGTGAAAAGGCTGCCTTTATTACAACACCGACAAATCACTTCTGGCCCCAGAGGAAAGTCCTTTAGGTAATGATCAGATAGAGGGTAGGGACCTTTACACATTTCATTGCCTGACCACAAAAGAAAGTATTTACTGTAACCTTCCATGGTCTCTGTATGTGCTAGTCCCTTAGTCGTGTCCGACTCTTTGCGACCCCAGGGACTGTAGTCCGCCAGGTTCCTCTGTCTGTGGGACCCTCCAGGCAAGAATACCGGAGTGGGTTGCCATGCCCTCCTCCGGGGGATCTTCCCAACCCAGGGATTGAACACATGTCTCTTATGCCTCCTGCATTGGTAGGCAGGTTCGTTACCACTAGCGCCTCTGTGGCTTCGTATGCTCAGCCGTAGTGGGAAATTCCGGGGCTGGTGGGTCTGATCCTAGCCTCCCGCTGAATTGCTCTGTGGCCCCAGGAAGACACTGAGAGTGTAACTTCCTGAGGTTCTGTTCTTCCAACCAAAGTTCAGAACTGTAATGTATGTGTCCGTGTAGCTGCTGAACAGCTAACTAACAATAACCAAAGTCCTCTGTTAACTGCTTCTTCATAGAGGACAAAGTTTAACGTCCTGCAGTGGACAAATCAGAATTTCACTGGACATCTTAAAAAGGTGAGTTATTTATTATATTTATGTATGTACCCTGACGCTGCGAAAGATGAAGGCGGAAGGAGAAGGGGACAGCGGAGAAGGAGATGTTTGCATGGCATCACCGACTGAATGGACACGGGTTTGGGTGGACTCCGGGAGCTGGTGATGGACAGGGAGGCCTGGCGTGCTGCAGTCCATGGGGTCGCAAAGAGTCAGACACGACTGAGCGACTGAACAGCAACAATAGCTCAGACATTTTAGCTTGCTGAGCCAATGGTTTTGTGTAGTCCAGCTTAGTCCTGGGAGGTGTGACTTGTCCAAGGCCACGTAGCTAGGTGGTGACACGTCTAGGAAGAAGGCAGGCGCTTTACTGGAGGGAGCCTCTCCCCTCCCCCCCACCGTGTCAGCCCTTGACCATTCGCTGTTGTTCTTTTGTTCGCTGTCGGGCTCCCCTCGTGTCAGAGTTCTGAGGGGAGGGACCCCTGTCTGCCTTGCCCACACGCGTCTCCCCAGCTCCCGGAACAGGACTGGGCACATAGTAGGTGCTTCTGCTTGTAGAACAGACAACAGCGAGAAGATTAAGGGGCTCGAGGCCTAGAACTGTGGTTGAGGCCTCACCCTGGGGCCCTTTCTGAGTCTTCATCTGATGAGACTGCATCTTTTTGTCATGCTTTGTGATTGTCCAGATGTTTGTACCTAAAGAGGTCCCTCCCTGTTAGGGTCTAAACACCCCTGTCGGGGAGGATACTGACACTGGTGTTCTTGGCCTTCTCCAAGCAATAGGAATTGACTAGGGGCCAGATTGGCAATTCAGGCAAGGCTTTATTGGTGCTCCTGCGCGGGCTGCAGGAGAGAGTGCCAGCAAGTATCAGGTTCCCCTGCTCACTCGGCGAGGTGAGGCGAGGGCTGTGTCAGGGGTCGGGCTGGAGGGTGACGGAGGTGATCTGCCCACCCCTTGTTGCAGTTGCGTGCAGAGGGCGGGGGCAGCACCCTGCTTCTGCTCCCGATACCAGCTTTGTGCTCCCAGCTCTTCAGAAACAGCAGTTGGGTTTTTTGGTCCTTTTTTGTATCTTTTGGCCAGAATTTGCCCCGGCTGTGCATGCACACAATTATTGTCAATTGTCAATTATTTTTAGTCCCATATAGTTTCTTTGCATGTTGTAGCTCCAGGAGAGGTGTGTCCTGGTGTAAGCTCTGTAAGGGTCCCAGGTCCCAGGACTGCCTCAGGGGGTGACATATTCTTTAACTGATGCCTGAGAAATGAGATAGGCTCTTCCAGCGTCTCCTCAGGAGCCTCCTCCTGGCTTTGGTAGAGGAGGATTACGTGAAAGTCCCAGATGCATCTCTTCTCCTTCTAGTTGCTTGTGGTAATATGGAAACTAATATGGAAAAAACCAGGGGATGTAGAGCTCCTGCTTGTAAAGGAAGAGGGTGAATACTATTAGCAGCTGACATTTGCTGCCTGCCAGCTACTGTGAAAAGTCAAAGTGTGTGTCGCTCAGTCGTGTCTGACTCTTTGTGACCCCATGGACTGCAGCCTGCCAGGCTCCTCTGTCCACGGGATTCTCCAGGCAGGAATGCTGGAGTGGCCATCCCCTCTCCAGGGGATCTTCCTGACCCAGGGATCGAACCCACATCTCTTACATCTCCTGCGTTGGCAGGCGGCTTCTTTACCGCTAGCGCCACCTGCCAGCTAAGTCCTCAGTATAGGTGATTTCCTAGAGAACATTTATGTGTTTATCATTCTGTGGCCGCACTGGGTCTACGTCACAGCGTGGGCTGTCTTGGTTGTGGCGAGCGGGCTCCTCTCTGGTCTCGGCGCGTGGCCCTCTCCGTGCAGCGGCTCCTCCTGTGGCCCTGGGCCCTACAGCTCAGTAGTTAGGGCCCAGCCTGGGCTTGGTTGCTCTGTGGCATGTGGAATCTTCCTGAACCAGGGACTGAACCCGTGTCCCTTGGATTGGCAGGCACGTTCCGAACCCCTGCACCACCAGGGAAGTCCTGTGTTGATGATTCTTTACCATCTCATAACATAACATCTCATAACAATTCCAGGAGCTGGGCGCATTTTCTCCATTTTGTAGATGACAGCTCTGACGATTAGAGAAGACCCTTGCTCACGGTCAGTCGGCTTGTGAGTGACGGAGCCCGCGTTCAGACCCAGGCCTCGTGCCTCCAGAACTTGGATCCTCGCCCCGCCGTGGATGGGGACGCCGAGGCCAGCCTGTGCTGCACTCCAGCGGGTTCCTGTTGGTGGAGGGGGAGGGGGTGGCCTCCTCACCATCCCAGAAGTGCACTCTTGGGCTGGGGTCTGGACGGTGCCCACCGCCTGCAGCCTGCCTCTCCCCGGAGCACAGACTCTGTGCCCTTGGGCACCCACACAGCGCTGCTTTCTCACCAAGTGCCCTCCCTGCCAGAGAAGCACTGAAGTCTTCCCCAAGTCCCCCTGGAGGTTAAACCTCTGGGCTCTACTTGCAAGAATGCTGCAGAATGGCAGGAAAGGCATTTCATTCTCTCAGTGACTCTTGGAAATAGTAAAGGTTCGTTTCATACTGACGCGGGAGTATGGTGGAGCTTGGCTGTTCAGAGTGCAAGGAGGTGGTTGTGCCGATATGAAACTTCAGTTCAAGGATTTCTCAGTAAAGTGATACAAGAGGTATGCAAGGAGGGGCTTCCCTGGTGGGCTAGTGGTTAAGACTCCGCCCGCCAGCGCAGGGGACACGGGTTCCATCTCTAGTCGAGGAAGATCCCACAGGCCACGGGGCAGCTAAACCCGTGCGCCCCAACTACCAAGCCCATGCACCCCAGGACCCAGGCTCCACGGCAAGAGAAGACAGCGCAGGGAGAAGCCTGGACGCCACAACTAGGGAGCAGCCCCTGCTCCCTGCAACTAGAGAAAGCCCCTCACACAGCAGCGAAGACCCAGTGTAACCAAAAATAAATAAATCTTTAAACACTCAGTCATCAAGATGCATAATATTTTTTTAAAAAAAAGAGGCATGCAAGGAAAAGAGAGCCTTTCTGGTGTGATGATGAGACCGAGTTACTCGCTAGGAGGACTGCCTTGAAAATCATCCTCATTTGCTTCTAAATTAATTTGCTATTTGCTAAAAGCTATTTTCAGGCAATGATACCTTGTCCTGTGCAGGCCTAACTTCAACTTTCGTATGTAAAAGATGCATTCACCAAGGTCTCGTACTTGGATGAACTCCTGATGCATATTCAGAAGGTACTGATGGGAGAGAAATGGATGAGCACACGTCTTTAAAACCACAATATGCTGGTCCTTTCTTTCTCTTGGCTTGAAATCACTGACCGGACAAAGGTTTTTATTTGACCCCTATCTTCAAGAGCACAGAAACAGTTCACCTTACCTTGCAAGAAGTGAAAGAATGGAACAGTTTTTGTTTTACTTTCAAAGTTAGGTGCATTCCTAAATACCAGTGTGTATTCAGTTCTTCCCCCTCCCCCACTGCCTCCTTCAACACACACATAATGTAAAACACATAGCTAGTCAGTCCACCCTAGAATGGTCCAGAAAAAAAATACCAAGGAGGATTTCCTTTACTCTTCATCATGGGGCCTGAGGCCAGAGGGCTGATGCCCAAGCCTGGGTCTCAGTTGTCGTTCAGTCGCTCAGTCATGTCTGACTCTGTGACCCCATGAATCGCAGGACGCCAGGCCTCCCTGTCCATCACCAACTACTGAAGTTTACTCAAACTCATGTCCATTGAGTCGGTGATGCCATCCAGCCATCTCATCCTCTGTCGTCCCCTTCTCCTCCTGCCTTCAATCTTTCCCAGCATCAGTCTTTTCCAATGAGTCAGTTCTTCACATCAGGTGGCCAAAGTATTGGAGATTCAGCTTCAGCATCAGTCCTTCCAATGAACACCCAGGACTGACCTCCTTTAGGATGGACTGGTTGGATCTCCTTGCAGTCCAAGGGACTCTCAAGAGTCTTCTCCAACAGCATAGTTCAAAAGCATCAGTTCTTCAGTGCTCAGCCTTCTCTATGGGTCTCAGAAATTATATAAAAAATGAAACCAGGAAATCGAGATCCAACTAAGACTTTATTAAGATCCAGGTGTCAACGCCCAGTAGTTAGAAGCGAGGAAGCCAGTAGCAGCCCAAGAGTGAAGAGCAGAGAAGCCAGCCGTGCAGGAGGCGCTCAGGGTGGACATCTGATGGGGAACACCAGTGCTTGGCAGCATGTCACCAGCACTGAAGCTGGCCTGTGGTCTCTTTCCTTGTATTCATTCGTCTGACTCAGAGATTCTGTCCATGTGATCCTAGCCCGAAGGGATCTGTGAGGTCAGAACTATTTTCATAACACTAAGGCACTGTTTACCTCATCTCACTCTGTTGACATTTGCATTGATGATGCAAAATCTGTGATAGGTAACACTGCTGAATTGTTTCATCTGTGCTTAGCATAAATCAAGGCAGTAGCACCAAACTGTACTGGTAATCATTGTGTTCTTCATCACTTTGCCCTCACAGTTAAAAAAATAATAATAAAGTCAGTTTCACTTAAGAGTATCCTTGATGAAGCAATAAAAAATTGCATTATTAAACCTTAACCCTCAAGTGCACATCTTTCTTTTTTAGCATTCTGATATGTATCCATATAGCATTTCCATCACACACCAAAGCACAGTGGTCACCTCCAGGAAAAGCGCCTGCACAATTGGTTTTTAAGTCGAGATCGTGACCGGCCACTGTTTTAATGGAACAGCATTTTTATTTGAAAGAATGACTGACAGAAAACTACAGTTACTGAGACTTGAGTATTTGGTCGGAATTTCCTTGAAAATGAGTGAAGGGAGCCTGTCCTCTCGGGGAGAACGACTGGGATGGCGTTTGCTGCCGAAGTGAAAGTTCAGGCTTCCATGTGAAAACTAGGGTTTGGGAAACTTGTATCCGCCACTGTGAACTTGGCAGTTTCCCAATATTAAAAGACTTTATTGACGCATTCAGTAGTGATATTCACAAATGTAGTTCTAAAAATATTCTATAATGAAATGTTTTAGAAGATCTGTGTAACTCAGTCAATTAATATTTTTCAGATAACCAATGTATGATGTTACAAAATCATGGATGGGCAGAAGTTCCATTGAAAGAACAAAATACAGCAAAAGATTTTAATGTAGCGAAGTATGAAAAGTTAATTGATATGGTCTCAAATTATACATTGTAGCTAGCCTTTAAGAAATTACTACTTATTGAGTTATAGTGTGATATAAAAATAAGTATCTACAGTTATAGAAAAAGCCTATTAAAATACTCCTCCCTTTTCAACTATGTGTCTGTGTGAGGCTCTATGTTTCTTTATAAATTACAATCATAATGCCACAAAGAATTTAGAAGCAGAAATAAGAATCCAGCTATACTATAGTAAGCATTCCTAAGACCCATAAAAATGTAAAATAATTCCTTATCACTGCTTGTTTTGGAAAATTTTCTTAGTTTTCAGGAAAAATATTTATGTTAAAAGGTCATGAACTTATTATTTTAAAAAGTTAATTAATGTTTTAAATGTTCCCAGTTTTAATTTCTAGTGTAACTGTTAATAGATACAATGCATGTAAACAGAAGCCTTTGGAATTCTCAATTTTTAAGAGTTTGAAGGAATCCTGAAGTCAGAAAGTTTGAGAACAAGTGATTCAATGTGTACAGAATACATACCATGTACTGGGCTGAGGTGGTACAGGGAAAGTATGGTTACTGGACAGACGTGGGTCCTGCCCACAGAACTGACAGTCACCTACAATTAAACAGATGATTCCAACAGAGCGTGGTAAGTGCCATGGTAGGAAAAGCTCAAGGTGATGTTTTGTGGGCACCTGACCCTATTTAGGGAAGACTTCCAGGAGGAATGAATGTCTCTGGTGACGCTTGAAGGACGAGTCAGAGTTAGCCAGACAGAGAGCTTGATTGCTTTGGGTGTACGGAGAAGCATGTGTTTAAACAAAGGTCCCCGTGCAAGCGGTCATGACTTCACTGCAGAGTGAAAGGAGTGGTGTGTAACAGGGGCACAGGGAGGGGTGGTGAGACGCGGACCCGGACTGGACGATGGTAGCCCCCTGGTAAAGGGCTTTGGGGGTCCAGCGGTGAGGTGTGAGGACCTCCCCCAAGGGGGGAGGGGGCATCCTGGGGTTGGGGTCGGTTCAGTCAGAAGAGGGACGCAGACTGCATTTTAGACAGATCTCTCTGCCGAGAATGGAGGTCTTGCCCCCACAGCAGCCAAATCAAGAGATCATGGAACCTGGGCTAGGGCGTAGCGGGGTATTGGAGAGAGGTTGACAGATTTAAGGGACGTTTGTGTGGAGATGTTTACAGATCTAGGTAAACAGGTTCAGTTTCAGTTCAATTCAGTCACTCAGTCGTGTCCGACTCTTTGCAACCCCATGGACTGCAGCACGCCAGGCCTCCCTGTCCATCATCAACTCCCGGAGTTTAGTCAAACTCACGTCCATCGAGTCGGTGATGCCATCCAACCATCTCATCCTCTGTCGTCGAAGTTAGGATATAGGATGGTTAAGTAGAAACAGAAGTTCCATGGCTCCCACTAGAAAGGTTTAGGAGGAGGCAAGTAGTGGAGTTTGGATCAAAGGAGGAAAAATGCCCAGAGCAGCGTGAGGAAGGAGAGGGGGGTCTGAAAGGTTCGGGGGTTCCCCAGAGTGGCCAGGCGGAGCCGTCGCTGGGGAGCTGGGCAGGGTACGCAGAGAACTAGATCTTATTTTAGGTATTGGTAATTTAATCACAGCCATCTTTTCTTTTTACACAATGATGCATTTATATCAACCTAAAAATTACCCTTAACAATAGTGATTCTTTTTAGAAAAAACAAAACAAAACATCATTTTCTGGCTAATTCAAATTATTCCTGTGTTTTGTTGTTTACTTTTATGTTCACCAGGTTAAACCTTCAGCTATGTTCCTGCCATTAAGAGTCCCCTATGTAGAAAAATCTATTCATTATGAACACATTTATTGCTTCATTGAGTTGCCTGTTTAAAATGCAGAGAACCACAAATTAAATGTAGTGCTTTTCCATTTTGAAAAAAAGTGGATGAATGAATACCGTTTTCGTGAATGCATGGTGTTTGTCTTATATAATTAACAGTCCAGATTCATAGGTGAGCAGATGCCAGTCCTTGCTTGTTTTGATACTTGTTCCTTATTCAAAGGGATGCTCTCTAAGGCTTGTGCGCGCCAGGTTCTGCATCAGGGGAAATGATAAGACAGATGTAATGGAGAGAGTTGATTTGGGAGGACAGCTAAGCTAAGTGATCAGCAGACATTGGTCTCCAAAACCTCTTTCTCTGAAGTTAATTATGCAAAGTATGAGACAGTTTCTGTGTTGAAATTGTAAAATAAAATATTTAAAGTAGCTTCAACATAATATTAAGCCACTAAATACTTATATTAATATATTCCAAGTCTACAGTTCAGTTCAATACTGCAGCACGCCAGGCCTCCCTGTCCATCACCAACTCCCAGAGTTCACGCAAACTCACGTCCATTGAGTCAGTGATGCCATCCAACCATCTCATCCTCTGTTGTCCCCTTCTCCTCCTGCCTTCAATCTTTCCCAGCATCAGGGTCTTTTCCAATGAGTCAGTTCTTTGCATCAGATGGCCAAAGTATTGGAGTTTCAGCTTCAGCATCAGTCCAAGTCTACAGCCCTGTACTAAATATTTATTATATTTAAGACTTTGGTGTTTGTTCCTGATACTTTCTTTAATGTTGTTGTTGTTCAGTCGGTAAGTCATGTCTGACTCTTTGCGACCCCATGGACTGCAGCACGCCAGCCTTCCTGTCCTTAACCATCTCCCAGAGCTTGCTCAAACGCATGTCCATTGACTTTGTGATGCCATCCAATCATCTCTCCCTCTGTCGTCTCCTTCTCCTGCCTTCAATCTTTCCCAGCGTCAGGGTCTTTTCTAATGAGTCGACTCTTCGCATCAGGTGGCCAATGTATTCGTCATTAGTCAGGGTTGATTTCCTGTGTGGAGAGGGCTCTTGAGAGTCCCTTGGACTGCAAGGAGATCGAATCAGTCAATCCCAAAGGAAAGCAATCCTGAGTATTCCTTAAGGACATATCCTAATTTCTCTAGATTTCCAGTATTGGTAAATGAGACTACCCTGTGTTGAGTTTGTAAAAGTGAGGACTACATTTCAGGACAAGGGCACTGGCAGATGAGAAGTCTACAGTTAATACTTAGTGAGTCTGATCTGGAGGTCAGAGTTTTTGTTTTTGAGCGTTCATTGCTTTTAAAACAAAAGATCATTCATTACTCTTTAAAAATATTTATTTACTCATTTACTCTGCGCCGGTCTTAGTTCTGGCACTCAGGGTCTTCGACCTTTGCTGCAGCACGTGGGGGTCTAGTTCCCTGACCAGGGGTGGAACCCAGGCCGCCTGCATTGGGAGCTCGGAGTCTTAGCCACTGGACTATCAGGGACGTCCTCAAGAGTTGTTTTTGTTTTGTTTTGTTTTAATTTCTTCCCATTGTAATTCCAAGAGGCCATCCGAACCATTTCTTAAGACGTAGACATGGGTTCTCCTGTCAGTATCCAGGCTCGGGCAGACTGACAGAGAGCTTAGCCTTCCGTGTCTTTCTCCAGCCGCACCGTCTCTGTTACAGACGGAAGCCCTTCTGCTCTCTCTGCTTGTCTCAAGCTGATTCTACTGATACTTGGATCTCCCAGCGACTCTCTGTGATGGACACTGCGGTCTTTCTGCCTGCAATGCGGGAAACCTGGGTTCAATCTCTGGGTTGGGAAGATTCCTCTGGAGAAGGGAAGGTTTCCCACCCCAGTATTCTGGCCTGGAGAATTCCATGGACTGACTAGACAGTCCATGGGGTTGAAAGAGTCGGACCCGACTGAGCGACTTCACTTTCACTTTCTTTGGTGGAAAATCCTTTGTGTTCCACATGTGCTCAGTTTTTCATTTGTGAATAGGTGTCCGCCTTCTTTGAACGTTTTTCCCTGTCGTGTAAATTGCTCCCACTGTTTTGCTCCCTTAGTTGGGTATTTTCAGCATTGCATTTTTTCTCCTCCATTTCTCCCCTCCTTTTGAAACTTCTTTTAATGTCAGTGCTTTCCCTTACATCTTTTCCTTAACTTTTTCTCCCTTCGTCTGTCTCCTTAATTGTTTTGTTTGTTTGTTTTTCCCCCTCCCTTTTGTTTTTTAATCTCTCTCTACTGCATACTGGAAGGTTTTCTTAGTTTTGTCTTCCAGTTTATGTAATTTCTCTTAAGCTGCATTGAACTTGCTACTCGTATTTTTTCACTCCAAGATTTTCAGTTGGTTTCTTTTCATTTCTACCTCTCCTTTTCATAACCTTCTGATTTCACAGCCTTGTTTGACAGCTACTAATCTGGTAGCTCAGATGGTAAAGAATCCGCCTGCAATGCAGGAGACCCAGAATAGATCCCTGGGTCAGGAAGATCCCCTGGAGGAGGGCATGGCAACCCACCCCAGTATTCTTGCCTGGGAAAACCCATGGATAGAGGAGCCTGGTGGGCTATAGTCCATGAGGTCACAGAAGAGTCGGATACAACTGAACGACTAACACTTTCACTGTACTTTTCAATCCCTCTATTATGATGACTTTGAGGATTTTTAGGGCCGTTTTCAGAATGTAATTGTACCTGTTGCCTCAGATGTGAATTGTCTCAATTGTTAGACTGCATTTCATCATGCTGCACATCCTTACATATTTTGTGATTTTTCTTTTCTTGAGAGCTTACGTGTCCCCTTCGGATCTGTGCTACAAGGGTTTTCTCTGAAGAATGGTTTTGAGATTTCCTCAGTCCCAGCCCCGTGAGTTCCTTAGCTCTGAAATGTCATAAATTAAGCATGGTTTGGGAGTCCTACTGCAGGGAAGTAAACATGTGCCCACGGGTAATGCAGACTCAGGTGCTAGTCATGTGGACGTGTCTTATCTTCATTCCTGGTCTCGAGTGATTTGGGGTCTTGACCCTAACTGCAAAAATGGAACTGCGCTCCCCCCGCCCCGATATCTGTGGGGCGCCTTCCGTCCCTTGCAGACACAGAAACCGCAGACCCCTCCAGTCTTGCTGGCACCTGCCTCCAGCGCATCCTGACGAGGGCCACAGTCTTCGTCATCACTGAGCACAGTGGGTGATGACACTTTTCTGTTCAGAGACTTTCTCGTCTTATTTTTGAAAATGGTTTCAATCTTTGAAGGCTCCAGCAAAAAAATAGTATCAGTCAGATACTGAAACTCAAGAGATTTTAATGAAGTAACTATTTACAGAAGTATAGGCAGGAATAAGGACTCTGCTGACAAAGGGCCACATAGTCAAGGCTATGGTCTTCCCAGTAGTCACATATGATTGTGAGACCTGGACCATAAAGAAGGCAGAGCACCAAAGAATTGATGCCTTCGAACTGTGGTGCTGGAGAAGACTCCTGAAAGCCCCTGGGACAGCAAGGAGATCAAACCAGTCAGTCTTAAGGGAGATCAACCCTGAATATTCACTGGCAGGACTGATGCTGAAGCTGAAGCTCCAGTATTTTGGTCATCTGACGTGAACAGATGACTCACTGGAAAAGTCCCTGATGCTGGGAAAGATGGAGGGCAGAAGGAGAAGAGGGCATCAGAGGATGAGATGGCTGGACGGCATCACTGATGCAGTGAACGTGAACTTGGGCAAACTCTGGGAGATGGTGAAGGACAGGGAGGTCTGGTGTGCTGCAGTCCATGGGGTCGCAAAGAGTCGGACACGACTGGGTGACTGAACAACAGCTAAAAGGAGTCCATCAAGGTCATTTGAGGTGTCAGCGACCAGGAAGCTGTCACCGCTCCCAGTGTGAAAGGACAAAGGCAGGAATGGTATTATTGGAGGGCAGAGTCCCCTGGAGCTGTGGAAGGTGCGGAGTGTGGCCGGAAGTAGCCGATACCGGGGAAGACCTGGGGCGGGGGGAGCAGGAAAGACATGCCCCACCCTCTGCCCTCCTCCTGCCTCTTGTTGGTAGCTGCTGTTGGCCAGGCCGCGCTGGGAGGCACCCGCTGGGGGTTCAGGTAGTGTGGTCCCCAGGGGCACGGAGCAAGGGAGGGCATGGCCTGGGGGGATGTGCGGGAGAGAATAAATAGTGCAGACCTGTGTGATTTTTAAACGTGTTTTCTCCATTATTTCTCTACGTGGCCGAAGACGGACCTTCCGGCAGTGTTGCCGTGTGGACCCAGGACCCCGCAGCCCCTTCTCCAGCGCGTTCCCCGCTGGCCCTCTTCCTCAGGTGCGGCCCTTCGGGCCGGGGCGGGTGCAGACAGCAGCCCACGTGCCGTCTGTCTGTAGACACGGAAGTTCTGACCACGGTAGACTGTTCCATCAGGGATGCTTTATCCTCCCGCCTTGACAAGCACGCTTTACGTTGTGAAGGTTTCGTCTTCCTTGGTCTTGTTTCCGGGTGTGCTGGGTCCTCGCTCTGCAGTGAGTGGCGGCGCGGGGTGCACGGCCTCCGGTAGCGCTGCCGCACAGCTTGGAGGCTGGCACATGCGGAAGCTTCTCGGGCTAGAGATCAAGTCCGGGTCCCCTGCGTCGGCAGGTGGTCCTGGGCCACCAGAGAAGGCCGGACCGGTGAGCTTTAAGAGGGGCCCAGAGAGGCAGGGGGACGCGTGCGCCCCGGGGGCCGTGGCGGGACGGGAACCCGCACGGCCCCCCTCTAGGGGGCTCAGGAGGAGGGCGGCCCAGGCAGAGAGTGTGCTTCGCTGGGGAGCCTCGGCCCGGGCCCCGGCAAGGTGCTCTGCGAGGCGGACGGCGGGGGATGGAGGCCTGGCCCCACCGTGCTGGCCCCGCCCGCTCCTTTCAGGGACGCGGGTCAGAGCCCTGGCGCGAGAGTTCAGCGCCCAGGGCGGGCGCCCTCCGGCCGGGCTGCAGTGCTCGTCCGGTCGCCCCCGACGTCTTCTCCCCCGAGGCCTCCGGGCCTTGCCCTGGGTCCTTCCCGGAGTGCCCGGCTCCCCGCCCCAGTCTGCTCTGGAGCCTGCGGTCCAGGGCTCCCTCTTCCTGCCTCGTGCCCAGCTTGGTGACGGCCTGCCCGGTGAGCCGGGCGAGCAGTAGAGCATCCCCGCCTGACCTCGGGACCACCGGCTTCTCCCTGTTCCCCTGGAAACATTTTCAGACCTCCACCACTCCTCACGGTCACTCTCAGCGAACAGCCTTGCTTCCCGTTTCTCTAAGAGAAGAGAAATCACCCAAGCAGCATCTTACTGCCCGTCTCCGTCTGCAGCGAATGGGTACCTCTCGTAGGAGACGTGAGTTCAATCCCTGGGTTGGGAACATCCGCTGGAGGAGGGCATGGCAACCCACTCCAGGATTCTTGCCTGGAGAATCCCATGGATAGAGGAGCCTGGCGGGCTACAGTCCATAATGTTGCAGAGTCAGACACATCGGAAGCGAGTGAGCACACAATCATGCATGCAAATCAAGCAGTGGCTTCAAATTCAAGCAAGGTGCTCAAGGGTATAAGCAAGAAGGAGCAAATTTTGGGGGGAGGGATACACATGTCCAATTATAAATGATGTATTACTTACTGCAACTGGAGTCCACCGAGGGGAAAAAGCCATAATAGCTTATTTCAGACCTAATACAGCTATATGTTAGCAACAGAAGTGATGTCGCTATCTTATTAGAAATACAACAAAGAGATTACTTAGCAGCTGTCTCCTGTACTGTCTTTTCATTTTGCTCTGTAGTCTTGGCAGAGAATCTAGAAAAGAAAAAAAATAATAATAGTTAAGCCACACTGTTTTCCTAGACTAAATGATTTCTGCTCTTCTGAGAAACAGATCTTAAAAGGTGATGTATGTTCCATGATTATTAGAAATAGAACATTTTCAAAATTGTTCTTTTTCCCCCTAGAGACATGTGATTAAACTGTATGTTCTTTTCTCTTCCATGACTCATTGTAGAGTTTCTCTTAGCTCCATGTTCCAAACTCAAGGGCCAGACATCAGCCTCAGGGTCATAATTAGATCTTGAAACCACCCACTTTGAAAAAAAGAATTCCATGTAGAACTATTTAGGGCTCTCTTTTCGTTGAGATAAAGAGCTGCCACATGTTGAGCATTTATTTATTCATTCATCATTCATCCCCAAATAATTATGTTAACAGCCTCTTAAAGTCATCTTAGAATGGAAATTATTTAATGTATGGCCAGATGCTTGGTGAAAGAGATGCTGAGTTTCCTTGTTACTTTACCTGGCCTTTACCTGCCAAGGTTTCTTTTCCCCACCTTCAGCATGTGCTTGCTAGCAGGCCCTCCTGGGCGTAGGCTGGTGTGTTATGATTCCCTCTGTCCTTGGCGCAGTCATTTTAGGGGTGATTTGGGTTCTATTGTCTTTGTGCTATTTTCATTTTCACGTCTTTGTGCCCCTCTCTACTTGAGCAGAGGGAAACCCTGACCAGTCCAGGAAAAGAAGGACTGGTCAAAATTAAATCAGAAGTCAAGGTTCATTGCCTGCTGATTTGTACAGTTCATGTTTTTACAACACAAGTATGAACTGAAACAGTGATCTTATGGCCACTTTAATTTTTATTGACACGTCCAAAAATGAATATGGCTAAAAGAGAGACAGATGAGACAGGTGCAGATTTTGTAGAAAACATTGTTAACGCGTTCAGTCTTTTGACGTTAACCTGTGTGCCCAGTAGAGCAGAAGGCAGAATCGAAGGCAGTGCCGAGCCCAGAGTGAGAGCCCAAGGCATGTCAGCACAGGGCTGGGAAGGTCATTGCCTGCAGTAACGGAAATGTATGGCTCACGCTGGCTGGGGGGTCATAGGGGGTGGCGGGGCTGGTGGCAAACTGGAGAGCTCCCAAGTTGCCTAAAGGCATCCGTGTTTAAAAAACTGAAAAACACGTGCTCACCAAATGTGAACAGGTCCAGAGACTGAGTGGTGTCCCAGCTTGAGGGTCAGACGTCTGAATGTGCTGCTCATGTCTTATTTCCTCTCCTTCCCATTCCACATGCTTTGCCTCCCACCTCCATACACCCCGTGTTGCAGACTGCTGCTGCTTCAGCCAAGAGCTGCAGTCGCAAAGTTTCTACCTCATTTCAAGGAATAACGAATGTCCATCAACAGATGAATGCATAAAGAAGAAGTGGTGTATATATACTGTGTGTGGGTGTGTGGGTGTGTGTGTGTGTGTGTTTACACAATGGGATATTATCAGCCATCAAAGAGAATGAAGTAATGCCATTTCAGCAACAGGGATAGACCTAGAGATGATCATGTTAAGCAAAGTAAGTGAGAAAGAGAAAGACAAATACCATATGATATCATGTATGTGTGGAATCTAAAATTTGATACCAATCAGCATATCTATGAAACAAAAACAGACTAACAGATACAGAGAACAGACTTGTGGTCGCAAAGGGTGGAGGGTGGGGTGTCAGGAAACAAGGGTTGGGAGTTTGGAATTAGCAGAATTCCACAATTAGCAGAGGCAAACTGTTATATATAGGATGGATAAGCAACAAAGGGAACTGTTTTCGGTATCCTGTGACAAACCATAATAGAAAAGAATATGAAATAGATTCTACATGTATATCTGAGTCACTTGGCTATACAGAAGAAATTCACACAATATTATCAATCATACTTCAATAAAATTGACAAACAAACAAAAAACAATCAGGAAATGTGCCTGGAGTTAAGAGTGTTTGCTTCCATGTTTGCTTACCAAGCATCATTTAAAACATTTTTTTAAAGTTTTCAATGTTTTTTAGTTTTTATATTAAGTGTATAATACATGTTCTTCATTTGAAATTTCCAACAATATAGGAATAAATAAAGTAAAATGTTTCTTTCATCCTCTCCTCTGCCAATCTCATTCCCCAGATAAATATTATTAGCTGTTTGCTGTGTATTCATCCAGATGTTTTTCTCAGCATATAAAGGAACATGTACATGCATAGACTGACAGACATAGATTATGTGTCTGTACAATATTATTAAAATGCTGCATACCATTCTGCATATGGTACAGTATGATTAGACCTCATTCTTTATAACTGCTGTTCGTTCAACAGTCTATCAATATATAATAGTTAAAATGCTGCATCAATATATATATTATATATAATTTATTACATATATATTATATATTATAAAATATTATATAATATTATATATTATATATGCAGATGGTGATTGCAGCCATGAAATTAAAAGACGCTTACTCCTTGGAAGGAAAGTTATGACCAACCTAGACAGCATATTAAAAAGCAGAGACATTACTTTGTCACCAAAGGTCTGTCTAGTCAAGGCTATGGTTTTTCCAGTGGTCATGTATGGATGTGAGAGTTGGACAGTGAAGAAAGGTGAGCGCTGAAGAATTGATGCTTTTGAGTGAGAGTCCCTTGGACTGCAAGGAGATCCAACCAGTCCATCCTAAAGGAGATCAGTCCTGCGTGTTCATTGGAAGGACTGATGTTGAAGCTGAAACTCCAATACTTTGGCCACCTGATGCAAAGAGCTGACTCATTGGAAAAGACCCTAATGCTGGGAAGGACTGGGGGCAGGAGGAGAAGGGGACGACAGAGGATGAGATGGTTGGATGGCATCACTGACTCGATGGACATGCGTTTAGGTAAACTCCGGGACTTGGTGATGGACAGGGAGGCCTGGTCGTGCTGCGATTCATGGGGTCGCAAAGAGTCGGACATGACTGAGTGACTGAACTGAACTGAATATTATATATAATATATATCCAAATTATATATCTGAATTATAATCCAAATTATATATATCCAAATATATATCCAATTTTATGTATCCAATTATATATATATAACCAATTATATATATACAATTCAATATATATCCAATCCAAATTATATATATCCAATTCAATATATATGCAACTTATATCCAAATATATATATTATATATATATATTTATATAATATATACTGTATATATAGAATATAGTATATATTGCATATATATTATATAATATATATGCAATATATACTATATACACAATATATAATATATATTAAGTATAATATATATAATATATATAATAAATTATATAATATATTATATTACCTATTATATATTTTAATATTATATTAATATATTCTGTGCAGAGAAATTTCTCTGCATAAAATATATTAATATATTAAATATATAATATATGTATAATATATTTTTATATATTATATATATGATATATAATAACATATATAATACATAGTTATATAATATATATTATAGTTTATGTATGTTATATATTATCTATTTAATTGTAGATATATTATAATATAATATAAAATACAAATATACATAATATATAACATTTATATATTTATATTGATATTAATATTTGTATTATATGTCATATATCTCATATATATTATGTAATATAATTATATATTTAATATAATATTAAGTATTATTTATTATTAAATGTTCATATAAATTATTGTAAATAATATTAATAAATATAGATTTTAGTTTTAAAAAATTTTATAAAATTTGATAATTTTTTATAGTTTTATAATGTTTTATTTATAAAATATAAATAAAGTAATACATATTAATTATTAAACACTAAATATTAACTATTATATAAATTTAATACAAATAAATCTTATATAAATTATATAATTAAATAAAATATATTAAAATTTTATATTTATATAGTATGTATTTATATAATTTTATATAATTATAATAATTGTATAATATATATTATATATAATTATATATTATATGATTAAATATATTTTATACTTTTTATATAATATTATAATATAATATTATATATATAATTGTATTGAATCTATTGAATCTAATTATATATATATATATATATATATAAATTTCTTCTTAAGATTCACCTTCTCCTAAGATTTTCCATCTTCACTCCCTGAACTCCGCCCTCACGGAGCTCCCTCCTTCCTGTCGCTCATGCCCAAAGCCTTGGGGGCACCCGGGTGCCTTTCTGTTTCTTGCGTCCACTGTGTCCGCGCCAGCTCGGCCCCACGCTTCTGCTCTCAAGTCTCTTCTCGACCTGTGTGTGTGTCAAAGGCGCTCAGTCGTGTCCGTCTCTATGTGACCCCATGGACTGTAGCCCACAAGTCTCCTCTGCCCATGGATTTCCCAGGCAAGAACACTGGAGCAGGTTGCCATTTCCTCCTCCAGGGGATCTTCCCGACCCAGGGATTGAATCCCCGTCTCCTGAGTCTCTGAAATGGCAGGCAGATTCTTAACCACTGAGCCACTTGGGAAGCCCATTGTTTGGTATACTATATGATTTTTATTATTTAAAAAATAGAACTTAACCTGAATGTGGTGGTGAGGGTACAAGTGAACGAAATCTTTCAAGGATTTTTCCTCTGGGATCCGTGTAGATCTCTGACGGATATTTAGCATCTTTTTTCGCTGCTTTGGAATCACAGTGACTCCTCCTCCTTGGATCCTCCCTTCCCTCTTCCCACCACTGGGTCTTTGTCTTCCCACTAGATCTTGTTATTTAATGTGTTAATAAAGAAGCACCTACAGCACCTTCTTGCTAATTTGTTTTTTTAATACTCATATCTATTTCATTATAATTGGCTTCATTTTATGCATTTAAAATTAGAGTCTTTATCAAACTGCCACAAGGGTTCACGGTGCACAAACATTTAAGAGCTCTGTTCATCCAGGGAACTGTTATTTGTTTGACGGAGTAAGCCACTCATAAGATCATCACTGGGAAGTTTATAAAACTAATGTGGTCCCAGATTTCAGTACTAGGATAATAGATACACAAATATTCAGAGCTATCATGTCTTTCATTCATTCATCCCATGCTTATCTATTTATTTATTTAAATGATTCACCATAATCTTTTTATTCATTAATTTCTTATTACGACAGCACTGGCCCTTGTTCTGGGTCGGGCTGAGTTGCCCTGTGGCAGTGTGGGATCTCAGTTTCCTGACCAGGGATTGAAGCTGTGTCCTCTGCATTGGAGGGCAGGCTGGACCACCAGGGAAGTCCCCCAGAGCTTGTCTCTTAAGTGCTTCCATAGGCAGTGCTCTGTGCCGGAGCTTGTGAATCGGGGGTGCAGCTCTCTCCTCCCCCGTGCTCCCTGTGGATCCCTGAACGCACGTCAGAGACGCTACCGGAGCCTGTCCTGCCTGACTCCCTCCCCTCCCCTGCCCTCCTCTGCACGTTGGAGAGCTCAGGCCTCGCTCCCGACCTGCTTCTCTGGCCACGTGTTCTCCTTAGGTGATCTTATGCCGAGATGCAACATCCAGAAGCCGGTTATTTCCAGCAGACCAGATCTCGCCCTAAGGCCCTGACTCATCCACACTTAGCGTCTCTGCTTGGGTAACTGCTGGCCTCCCGAACTTCACATAGTCAAACAGATTTCTGCCTCCTGTTTCAGTAAGTGGCATCACTCTCCACCCTTTGACCCCAGCTAAAAATTGCCCAAGGGTCTTCCTTGAAGCCTGCCTTCCTTTTACTCGCTTTCCTTTCCCTTATCCCAAATCAGCGAAGACTATTGGTTCCGTATTCATAGTGCCTTATGGCCGTGCCATTCTAAGTGTGGTCTGGTCCATGCTGAGTTAGGTGTGCACACTAGAGGAGGTGCCAGAAGCATCTGTGCTGCTGTGCCTTGTGTGTGCAGGCTCAGGAGTATCCAACTCTTTGCGTCCCCACAGACCGCAGCCCTCCGGGCTCCCCTGTCCATGGCATTCATTCTCCAGGCAAGAATCCCGGAGCGGGTTGCCATTTCCTCCTCCAGGGGATCTTCCCGACCCAGGGACTGAACCCGTGTCTCTGGCATCTCCTGCACTGGCAGGCAGATTCTTGACCACTAGCGCCACCTGGGAAGTCAGAAGCTTTTAGAGCGGGTTGAAATTGTCATGATGCCATGTTCACAGTGGCAGATTCGTCTCACTGAACAGGGTGTGCTGCTGCTGCTGCTGCTAAGTCGCTTCAGTCGTGTCCGACTCTGTGTGACCTCCCCCGTCCCTGGGATTCTCCAGGCAAGAACACTGGAGTGTGTAGACCACCTCAGTTCCGGCAGGCTCAAATAGTGAGTCACACATGGTGCAAGCTATGTAGTAAATAACCCTGTGCGGTAGGACCGTGGTACCGTGTGTGACTGTTTCTGATTTATCAGCTGTACTGTCAGAGTATCTAAAAATCTGTGGAAGTGTAAGCCTTTCTTTTTATGCCTTACAAGTTTTCATATTTAATCAAAATTTTCATTTTTATTATTTCACATCATTAGTTAATTAAGGAAATAAGATGTCTGTTGGTCATTTTCACCCTCGGTTTACAGAAGGGAAAACAAGCCTCCCCGGAGTTTCTTTTGTTCGGCTGGTTTCTGGTGAGAAAATCCTTGCTGTTCCCGAATGTGGCAAGAGTAACCCAAAAGGTGCAGGTGGAAGTGATCTTGGAGAAACAGAGACAAGAGTACATGTTTGGTCTCTTCGGAACTGCGATCCCTCACACATCGAGTTCAGTTTATAGCTGTCACCGATGTTGACATCCTGAAAGCATAATGCTTAGTGATTTGTAGAGACATACTGGCTATGAAGCCGTGGAACCATCAAAAGGTATAGCGTGGTAGAATCCACAATGACACAAAAATATTTCTTTAATGGCATCCAAAAAAATTCAGTTCTAAACCATGAGAATTTTTTGAACAAAAGGATATTGGATTAGAAAGCTGATTGAAACAGATGTTCAGTGTTTCACATGTAAACATGAGGGCTTTACAGGCTTAATAAGTAGCGTTTCAGCTCGACGCAACTAAAATCCATATACAGTTGGTGAGACATTGGTGAAAGATGGTTTCAAAGGTATCTGCTAGGAATGTTGGGCAAATCCCTAACACAGAGGGTAGCTCAAGTACTGCTTCCAGGACCCCCGCAGCTCAGCCTATTCTGGAACCAGCTAATGGTGCAGAGGACTAACTCATGGAGCAGTTAAAGTCAGCAATGTGTTTTTTCATGGTAGCACGATCATGTCACTCATTCCTGTTTACGTGCAGTTTGAACATGATGCTGATATGAAGGACGAATTTCTTTTTTCAGCTTTGTCGCTGACAAACAATGCAGTGTGAACTGTATAGATGAGGGATTACATTGTCAACAAATGTTGACTGGAGTTTACATTTTGTGTAGGAGCAGGTTCCAGTGGTGCAGAAAGCATCCTGAAGACGTCACTCTGATTTAGAGGCTGCACCAGAATGTAAATCGATAGATCATCTCTCTCATGAGAAAGTCTTGCTATGAAAAGAAATGTTGGTGGAACTAAACCGTGGGCTTAGTGCGGTCCTAAAGATCACGATTAGGTAAAGGCTGCTGTGTTAAATTCTGAATTATTCTATGTTACTTGATACTGTGGAAGCAGACCATGAACAGCTGTTGCTACATGCTGAGGTATCAGGATGATCAAGAGGACAATTGTTTGAGAATGTTCGATTTACAGAAGAACTCTATACATTTCTGTAAAATCAGAAGACAGTTTGGTCCTAGCTTGTTGAAGATATGAAATGGACAAGCAGGATTACTTATGTGTCTAATACCTTCAGTGTTTTTAACGATCTTAGTACTTCCATGCAAAGAAGAAACATGTTTATCAGTGGCTGATAAGATCAAAGGGCAAAAAACGAAAGCTAGGAGCTTGGAAGAACAGAGTTTCTACAGATCGTGATGACACATGTTCCATAATTTAACAATGATCAATGATGCAGGTGACGATCTCAGTACTGCACATCTGTGAAAAGCTATCACAGAAAACCTTAAAGTTTGATAAGGCATTTTGAATTTTATTTTCCATCAAAAGAAGATCTATGCCTTAAAAATTCATGGATCCAGAATCCATTTCTTTCATCAAAAGATAACTTAAATTTAATCATAACTAGCAAGATACACTGCTAGAACTGGCTTCTGTTGAAGGATTTAAAGAACTCTGAAAATGTAGTAGCACTTTCTCCATTTTAGATAAAACTTTGAACAAACTGAGCTGGCTGAAATTGCTCTAAAACCTCTTCTGTTTCATTCTGTGAGACTAGTTTCTTTCCTATTCTTATTATCACTATCATACTATTATTATGAAAATAAAACTTAGAAATAGTTTAGATGTACTTTATCCCCTACAAGTAGCCTTGCTGACAAACCCACTCAGGTTAGAAAAATTATCAAGCAAGAAGCAAGTCAATTTGCCATATTAAAATTTTTATTGTGTGTGCGCTCAGTTCAGTTCAGTTCAGTTCAGTTCATTCGCTCAGTCGTGTCCGACTCTTTGTGACCCCATGAACCACAGCACGCCAGGCCTCCCTGTCCATCACCAGCTTCCTGAGTCCACCCAAACCCATGTCCATCGAGTCGGTGATGCCATCCAGCCATCTCATCCTCTGTCGTCCCCTTCTCCTCCTACCCTCAATCTTTCCCAGCATCAGGGTCTTTTCCAGTGAGTCAGCTCTTCGTATCAGATGGCCAAAGTACTGGAGTTTGAGCTTCAACATCAGTCCTTCCAATGAACACCCAGGACTGATCTCCTTTAGGATGGACTGGTTGGATCTCCTTGCAGTCCAAGGGACTCTCAAGAGTCTTCTCCAACACCACAGTTCAAAAGCATCAGTTCTTCTGCACTCAGCTTGCTTTATAGTCCAACTCTCACATCCATACATGACCACTGGTAAAACCATAGCCTTGACTAGACAGACCTTTGGTGACAAAGTAATGTCTCTGCTTTTTAATATGCTGTCTAGGTTGGTAATAACTTTCCTTCCAAGGAGTAAGCATCTTTTAATTTCATGGCTACAATCACCATCTGCAGTGATTTCAGAGCCCAGAAAAATAAAGTCAGCTACTGTTTCCACTGTTTGCCCATCTATCTGCCATGAAGTGATGGGACCGGATGCCATGATCTTAGTTTTCTGAACGTTGAGCTTTAAGCCAACTTTTTCACTCTCCTCTTTCACTTTCATCAAGAGGCTCTTTAGTTCTTCACTTTCTGCCATAAGGGTGGTGTCATCTGCATATCTGAGGTTATTGATATTTCTCCCGGCAATCTTGATTCCAGCTTGTGTTTCTTCCAGCCCAGTGTTTCTCATGATGTACTCTGCATATAAGTTAAATAAGCAGGGTGACAATATACAGCCTTGATGTACTCCTTTTCCTATTTGGAACCAGTCTGTTGTTCCATGTCCAGTTCTAACTGTTGCTTCCTGACCTGCATACAGGTTTCTCAAGAGGCAGGTCAGGTGGTCTGGTATGCCCATCTCGTCCCCAACTCTTTGCGACCCCGTGGACTGTAACCCGCCAGGTTCCTCTGTCCATGGAATTTTCCAGGCAAGAATACTGGAGTAGGTTGCCATTTCCTACTCCAGGGGATCTTCCCGACCCAGAGATCGGGCCTCTCTAGCGTCTCCTGCATTGGCAGGATTCTTCACCAGCTCTGCCACAGTATTTCTGTACTCTTTGTTCATTGACAGTGTCCCTAAAGACATTTAACATGGGAATTCATTTTTCTCCTCAAAATGAAAAGAGTTACAAGCGTAATAGTGATCCTAGGTATTAGTTGCCTACATGCATACTTTCAATGAACAAACAGCAAACAATTTTCATAGTCCTTTTTCCTTTTGTTTACTTTGGTACTATTTATTGCAATATAATTTCCTGTTGGTTGAACTAGGAATACAAAATTGCGGTTTTTATCTTGCATGACTTTTTATTTCACTTTTCCAGTGATTCATTTTTATTAAGTTTTACGAAGTATCTGTTTGCAACACACTGGAAAATTTTTTGAAAGTGGTCTTTTACCAAAGAGAATTTAAGCAGTACTGCCTTAGGGGACTTAATAGAAAAATGAGACTTTTCATGAAAACATACCCTCTGAAAAGAATTAGTTCTCTTACAAAGTCTCTCAAACTATCAGACATGTTCTCACTTACTTTACCTTAAACCAGAAAAGAGTGTTGGGCCCGAAGTAGCCTCAGTCAGTGGGAGATTTTGTTGCTTACAGAAGTCACCTAAAGAAATTGGTGAATAAAGGAGAAAGGAAATTTCACACAGATCCAGCCTCCTGCCTGGTATTATTCACTCATAATTGCAAATATTGGCTATCATTGCAAACAAGCCTTTAAAGATCATTTTAAAAGCAATCTAGTGGGTAGTTACACATTGTTGTTGGTAGTGGTCAGTCACAGTCATGTCCAACTCTTTGCAACCTCATGGACTACAGCACACCAGTCTCCTCTGTCCTCCACAGAGTCAGTGATGCCATCCAACTGTCTCATCCTTTGTCATCCCCTTCTCCTCCTGCCCTCAATCTTTCCCAGCATCAGGGTCTTTTCCAGTGAGTCAGCTCTTCGCATCAGGTGGCCAAAGTATTGGAGCTTCAGCTTCAGCATCAGTCCTTCCAATGAATATTCAGGATTGATTTCCTTTAGGATTGACTGGTTGGATCTCCTTGCTGTCCAAGGGTCTCTCAAGAGTCTTCTCCAGCACCACAGTTCAAAAGCATCAATTCTTTGGCGCTCTGCCTTCTTTATGGTCCAACTCTCATATCCATACATGAGTACTGGAAAAATCATAGCTTTGACTACATGGACCTTTGTCAGCAAAGTGATGTCTCTGTTTTTTAATATGCTGTCTAGGTTTGTCATAGCTTTCTTTCCAAGGAGTGAGCATCTTTTAAAACAGTCACTATCTGCTGTGACTTTGGAGCCCAAGAAAAGAAAATCTTTCACTGCTTCCACTGTTTTCCCTCTGTCATGAAGCCATGCCATGTCTTCGGCTCCCCTGATAGTTCAGTTGGTAAAGAATCTGCCTGAAATGCAGGAGACTACGGTTCAATTCCTGGGTCAGAAAGATCTGCTGGAGAAAGGACTGGGTACCCACTTCAGTATTCTTGAGCTTCCCTGGTGGCTCAGCTGGTAAAAAATCTGCCTGCAATGCGGGAGACCTGGGTTCAGTCCCTGGGTTGGGAAAATCCCCTGGAGAAGGAAAAGGCTACCCACTCCAGTATTCTGGCCTGGAGAATTCCATGGACTGTATAGTCCATGGGGTCTCAAAGAGTCGGTCATGACTGAGTGACTTCACTCACTTGTCATGAAGTAATGGGGCCAGATACCATGATACTAGTTTTTTGAGTGTTGAGTTTCAAGACAGCTTTTTCACTCTCCTCTTTCACCCTCATCAAGAGGCTCTTTATTTCCTTATTAGTGATCATAAATATACATCTCATTTATTAGTGGTCATAAATATATATATATATATATATCTTAGAGTGAATGAAAAAGAAACCCAAAACATACATTTTATAATGTTATGCAAATAGATATGATAGCTTATGGTGAATGATACTGGATTCGTGACCTTCAAAGATTTAGCTTCAGGACCAGGGACCAGGCTTTTGTGTAGCAAAGTTTTATTAAAGTGTAAAAGGGACAGAGAAACTTCTGACATAGACATCAGAAGGGGGAAGGAGAGTGCCCCCCTCGCTAGCCTAAGCAAGGGAGTTATATACTTTTTAAATTGTTTATTACAGTAAATCAAAAGAATGTCTCAAGGTTGTAAAGTGAAAGTGAAGTCACACAGTCGTGTCCGACTCTTTGCAACCCCATGGACTGTAGCCTACCAGGCTCCTCTGTCCACAGGATTTTCCAGGCAAGAGTACTGGAATGGGTTGCCATTTCCTTTTCCAGGAGTTTGTCCCCACCCAGAGATCAAACCCAGGTCTCCCGCACTGTAGACAGATGCTTTACCATCTGAGCCACCAGGGAAGTCATACAAGGTTGTAAAGATCTTACTAGACCCACTCTCACAATTTACACTTTAAGATGACAGGATTAGAACTAACAATAGAAAGATCTTACCAGACCCACATTCTAAGATAGCAGGATTCAGTTCAATTCAGTTACTCAGTCGTGTCTGACTCTTTGCAACCCCATGAACCACAGCACGCCAGGCCTCCCTGTCCATCACCAACTCCTGGAGTTTACCCAAACTCATGTCCATCGAGTCAGTGATGCCATCCAAGCATCTCATCCCCTGTCATCCCTGTCTCCTGCCCTCAATCTTTCCCAGCATTGGGTCTTTTCCAATGAGTCAGCTCTTCACATCAGGTGGCCAAAGTATTGGAGTTTCAGCTTCAACATCAGTCCTTCCAATCAACACCCAGGACTGATCTCCTTTAGGATGGACTGGTTGGATCTCCTTGCAGTCCAAGGAACCCTCAAGAGTCTTCTCCAACACCACAGTTCAAAAGCATCAATTCTTCGGCGCTCAGCTTTCTTCATCGTCCAACTCTCACATCCATACATGACCACTGGAAAAACCGTAGCCTTGACTAGATGGACCTTTGTTGACAAAGTAATGTCACTGCTTTTTAATATGCTGTCTAGGTTGGCCATAACTTTCCTTCCAAGGAGTAAGTGTCTTTTAATTTCATGGCTGCAATCACCATCAGCAGTGATTTAGGAGCCCAAAAAAATAAAGTCTGACACTGTTTCCACTGTTTCCCCATCTATTTCCCATGAAGTGATGGGACCAGATGCCATGATCTTAGTTTTCTGAACGTTGAGCTTTAAGCCAACTTTTTCACTCTCCTCTTTCACTTTCATCAAGAGGCTCTTTAGTTCTTCTTCACTTTCTGCCATAAGGGTGGTGTCATCTGCATATCTGAGGTTATTGATATTTCTCCCAGCAATCTTGATTCCAGCTTGTGTTTCTTCCAGCCCAGCGTTTCTCATGATGTATTCTGCATATAAGTTAAATAAGCAGGGTGACAATATACAGCCTTGACGTACTCCTTTTCCTATTTGGAACCAGTCTGTTGTTCCATGTCCAGTTCTCACTGTTGCTTCCTGACCTGTATACAGGTTTCTCAAGAGGCAGGTCACATGGTCTGGTATTCCCATCCCTTTCAGAATTTTCCACAGTTTATTGTGATCCACACAGTCAAAGGCTTTGGCATAGTCCATAAAGCAGAAATAGATGTTTTTCTGGAACTCTCTTGCTTTTTTGATGATCCAGCGGATGTTGGCAATTTGATCTCTAGTTCCTCTGCCTTTTCTAAAACCAGCTTGAACATCTGGAAGTTCACAGTGCACATATTGCTGAAGCCTGGCTTGGAGAATGTTGAGCACTACTTTACTAGCATGTGAGATGAATACAATTGTGTGGTAGTTCGAGCATTCTTTGGCATTGCCTTTCTTTGGGATTGGAATGAAAACTGACCTTTTCCAGTCCTATGGCCACAGCTGAGTTTTCCAGATTTCCTGGCATATTGAGTGCAGCACTTTCACAGCATCATCTTTGAGGATTTGAAATAGCTCAACTGGAATTCCATCACCTCCACTAGCTTTGTTCATAGTGATGCTTTCTAAGGCCCACTTGACTTCACATTCCAGGATGCCTGGCTCTAGGTGAGTGATCATACCTTTGTGATTATCTGGGTCGTGAAGATCTTTTTTGTACAGTTCTTCTGTGTATTCTTGCCACCTCTTCTTAATATCTTCTGCTTCTGTTAGGTCCCTACCATTTCTGTCCTTTATTGAGCCCATCTTTGCATGAAATATTCCCTTGCTATCTCTGATTTTCTTGAAGAGATCACTAGTCTTTCCCATTCTGTTGTTTTCCTCTATTTCTTTGCACTGATCACTGAGGAAGGCTTTCTTATCTCTCCTTGCTATTCTTTGGAACTCTGCATTCAAATGGGAAATATCTTTCCTTTTCTCCTTTGCTTTTTGCTTCTCTTCTCTTCACAGCTATTTGTAAGGCCTCCTCAGACAGCCATTTGGCTTTTTTGCATTTCTTTTCCATGGGGATGGTCTTGATCCCTGTCTCCTATACAATGTCATGAACCTCTGTCCATAGTTCTTCAGGCACTCTATCAGATCTAGTCCCTTCAATCTATTTCTCACTTCCACTGTATAATCGTAAGGGATTTGACTTAGGTCGTACCTGAATGGTCTAGGGGTTTTCCCTACTTTCTTCAATTTAAGTCTGAATTTGGCAATAAGGAGTTCATGATCTGATCCACAGTCTGCTCCCAGTCTTGTTTTTGCTGACTGTATAGAGCTTCTCCATCTTTGGCTGCAAAGAATCTAATCAATCTGATTTTGGTGTTGACCATGTGGTGATGTCCATGTGTAGAGTCATCTCTTGTGTTGTTGGAAAAGGGTGTTTGCTATGACCAGCGCGTCCTCTTGGCATAACTCTGTTAGCCTTTGACCTGCTTCATTCTGTACTCCAAGGGCAAATTTACCTGTTACTCCAGGTGTTTCTTGACTTCCTACTTTTGCATTCCAGTCCCATTTGATGAAAAGGACATCTTTTTTGGGTGTTAGTTCTAAAAGGTCTTGTAGGTCTTCATAGAACCGTTCAAGTTCAGCTTCTTCAGTGTTACTGGTCGGGGCATAGACTTGGATTACCTTGATATTGAATGGTTTACCTTGCAAACGAACAGGGATCATTCTGTCATTTTTGAGATTGCATCCAAGTACTGCATTTCAGACTCTTTTGTTGACCATGATGGCTACTCCATTTCTTCTAAGGGATTCCTGCCCAGAGTAGTAGATATATTGGTAATCTCAGTTAAATTCACCAATTCCAGTCCATTCTATTTCTCTGATTCCTAGTATGTCGACGTTCACTCTTGCCATCTCCTGTTTGACCACTTCCAATTTGCCTTGATTCATGGACCTAACATTCCAGGTTCCTATGCAATATTGCTCTTTATAGCGTCGAATCTTGCTTCTATCACCAGTCACATCCACAACTGGGTATTGTTTTTGCTTTGGCTCCATCCCTTCATTCTTTCTGGAGTTATTTTCTACTGATCTCCAGTAGCATATTGGGCACTTACTGACCTGGGGAGTTCATCTTTCAGTGTCCTATCTTTTCGCCTTTTCATACTGTTTATGGGGTTCTCAAGGCAAGAATACTGAAGCGGTTTGCCATTCCCTTCTCCAGTGGACCACATTCTGTCAGACCTCTCCACCATGACCCATCCGTCTTGGGTGGCCCCACACGGCATGGCTTAGTTTCATTGAGTTAGACAAGGCTGTGGTCCGTTTGATCAGATTGGCTAGTTTTCTGTGATTATGGTTTCAGTGTGTCTGCCCTCTGATGCCCTCTCGCAACACCTACCATCTTACTTGGGTTTCTCTTACCTTGGACGTGGGGTATCTCTTCATGGCTGCTCCATCAAAGCACAGCCCCTGCTCCTTATCTTGGACGAGGGGTGTCTCCTCACAGCCTCCCCTCCTGACCTTGAACATGGAATGGCTCCTCTCGGCCCTCCTGTGCCCATGCAGCCGCCGCTCCTTGGACGTGGGGTAGCTCCTCTCGGCCGCCGCCCCTGACCTCAGACTCGGGGTAGCTCCTCTCAGCCACTGCCCCCGACCTCGGACGTGGGGTAGCTCCTCTCGGCCGTGCTTCTGCACCGTCCGTTGCAGCCGCCGTGCTTCTTGGAACAGTTTCATGGAACGGTTTTATTCATTCTTGACGTGTGCCTTCATGTAAATGTTTTCATTATCACCAGAGTCATTTTTAGAGACATTAACTCTGTTTTCCAGGGCATCGCAGGATTTCCATACAAGATTAGTCAGAAGGTTTTCAAGAAGGAGAAACTGTCCTCCAGCAGGATACATTGTTGTCATATAATCATTAGTACAGAGTTTAAACTGAGTTGTTTGTTGTGTAATTATCAGTCCTGGGCTTAAAGAAAAAAATGTTTTCTGTGACTAAGACTAAAACATAGAGGGAAAAAAACAAAAAAAGATGTTTGTTCTTTCCTCCTCCTTGCGAATTCCAGACCCCTCTCTCCTCCTTGGGGACCCTGGACTTCTTATCAACCTGCCTAGGAATTGACACAGATCCTAAGTGGCTTCAGGTTAAAATGTCTGGTGTCAGTACGAAGCATGGAACTTACCAAGTCCTGTATTCCAGACAACTCGCACAGGTATGAAAATGACGTGCCCTGGAAAACAGAGTTAATGTCTCTGAAAGTGACTCTGGTGATAATGAAAACATCTACATGAAGGCACACGTCAAGAATGAAGAAAACTGTTCCATGAAACAGCACCGTGGGCAATAGCAACATGTGTCGGCTGTGAAGCTCCTGTCTTTCAGCCTGAAACCCACCCTTCTCTACCCCTGCGGCGAGTCCGGCCCGAGAACCCGAAAGCCCCATTTCTGCTTTAGCAGCTCCGCTGGGCCACCCTCCTGGTGCGTGCAGGGCGCCTGGCTCTCCCGCAGGCGCTGGGGAAGGGTGAATCCATGGCTTCCCCCGCCTGCCTCCTCCCAGGTCCTGGGGTTCCCGGAGGATCGCCTGGCACTGGTTCTCCTTTCCCGCTGTTTCTCGCCCCGGACCCCTCAGGGGCCCAGCTGCAGCCTCCTGGAGGCTGGGCTCCAGGCTTCCAGGCCCCGCCACCGGCCTTTCGGTCCTCATAACCCCAGGCCCTCCCCTCTGCTTCCCCAGCCCAGACGATGGTCGAGGCTTCATGAGGTGATGGTTCCGACCCTCTTCTTTTTTAGAAAATAACTGCCGTGCCGCAGCCACCGAGCGGGGGAGTGGGGTGGCCGTTTCTACATGGATGCCTGTTTGTAGGGAAACAAGACAGGCTCGAGCCTCTGAGCGCTCAGCTCACGTCACAGCGGGCAAGTCTCAGATGCGGCCAGCCCCTCCGTCGGCGCTGCCCCAGCCTGCCGCCTCCCGCCCTCCTCGCTCCCCCAAGTCTGCAGGGGCCTCCAGCTTCCGCCTCCCCTTCCGGTGGTCCCTTCTCCATTTGCTGGCCCCCGTGCCTCAAAACCAGCGCTTCGGTGACATCCTGTTGCACTGAAACGTCTAGCCGCTTCGGCCTCCTCTCATCTCTCTGGCTCGTCCTGGCTGTGGGCTCCCACGTTCACAGTGCCCTCTTGCTGGAGTTCACGTCCCCTGGCCCTCCCGTGGGACTGCTTCCCTCAGCCCTTCCCTCAGCGGGCGCGCCGTCTCCACACGCCTCCTGTGTGTTTCCTCGAGCGTCGCCGCCCCGGCGGCGCTGGGCGGAGCCCCGTCTCTCTGGCCGCGTAGTCCCAGGACCCGCGGCCGGGTACCACGCAGTAGACGATCAACGCGCGTTTGCTGATTGAATGATCCCGGGAAATAACTTTTCCTCAGTTAATTTATGATTTCAGTTATCAGCCATGAAGAAAACGTGACAAACGCCCACGCACCTATCACCCAAATTGAACAGATTTGGACATTTTGCTGCATTCGCTTCTGATTGTGCTTTCCGCTCTCTTGTTCTCTTTTTTAGAAGAAATGTTAAATGTAAAGCAAATGTGTCCATTTTATCTAAGTTCAAAATTGTTAGCACAAATTATTCATGATATTCTCTTAACAGTATTTCTAATAACTAAGATCCGTATCACTTTCAACCCAAACATAGGTGATTTGTGGGGTTTTTCCTCTCATCAGTCTAGCTAGAGGTTCATTAATTTTGTTGATCTTAAAGAACCATCTTCGGTGTCGTTTGTTTTCTGTATTATTCTTCATTTGCTAGTTGATTGATTTTTGCTGTTATATGTATTATTTCCTTCTACTTATTTTGGTTTACCTGATCTTTTTCTGACTTCTTCAGGTAAATGTTTCCATCATTGATTCTAGTCTTTTTTTTTTCATCTTCAATGTCAGCATTTAAAATTTTGTATTTCCGTAGAAGCACTGCTTTAACTGCATTCCAGAGATTTTGTGTTTTCATGATCATCAAGTTCAAAATAGTTTCCAATTCTCCTTGTATTTTATCCTGTGGACCATGGGCTATTAACTAATACGTTGCTTAATTTCCAAATAATTGGATATTTTCCAGATTTTTGGTTACAGATTTTTAATTTAATTCTATTCATTTCAATTCCTTTAAATTTATTGTAACTTTTTTTGTGTCTCATCATCTGTCTTGGTGAGTGTTCCATGAGAAATGGAGTGAATGAACATCTTGTAGATGTGAGAGTGGGGCTCGATAAATGTCAGTTGGGTCAAGTTGGTTGATGGTGTTACTTAGTCACATTATTCTTACTGCTAGTCTCTTTTGTGTTCCATCATTTACTGCCAGGGGAGTATTAAACAGTCAGCTATGATGATAGATTTGTGTCTTTCTTCTTTGAGTTCTCTCAGATTTTTGCTTAATGTGTTTTTAAGCTCTGTTATTAGATATATATACATTTAGGATTATGTCTTCCTGATTAATTGATTAACTCTGTTATTATTATACAATATCTCTTTATCCCTGATAATATTGTTTGTTCTGAAGTGATATTGATATAGCCATTCCTCTTCTGTTATCTTTTAAAATTCTTTTACTATTAATTTATCTATGTCTTTATGATTAAAGTGGATTTCCTATGGATGGCGTATAGTTGAGTCACTTTTTTATTCATTCTGACAATCTCTGCTTTTTAATCAGTGTTTATCATATTTACATTTAAAGTAATTATCAATATGGTGGGGTGTAAGCCTGTCATGTGTATATTCCCGTTTCTCCTTTTTTTCCTCTCTCTCCCTTTCTTACCTTTATTCCCAGGACTCTTCTTTGCTTTGTGTACATCTAGTTTCCATGCTGTATATTTTTTTTTTTTATAAGCCTAAAGAACCTCCTTAACATTTCTAGTCTAGCTGGAAATTTTCTCAGCTTGTTTGTCTGAGAATGTTTTTATTCTTTCATTTTTGAAGGATATTTCAGCACTTTAAAGTTGTCATTCTCACTGGTTTCCACTATTTCTGATGACAAGTCATTGGTAATTTTTATATATTTTTTTCTCCAGATTTGTCTTTTTCACTAGCTGCTTTTAGATTTGGTTTTTGTTTGTCTCCAGCAATTTGATTACGATGTTCCTTCTAACAGTGTTCTTTATTTATCCTGCTTCGAGTGTGTTGAGTTTGATCAGGAGCGTTCCGGTGTTCACCAAGTGTGGACAGTGTTTGACCGTCCTGCCTTCACCTGTGTCTCCTCTTCCCTGATGTCCTGGTGCTACGGTCACATGTGAGTTAGGCCGCTGTGTGCCGCTCCACAAGTCACTGATGTTCTTTCCATTTCACTGTCAACCTTTTTTCCTCAGATTCAATTTGGAAAGTTTCTGTTTCCATTTCTTTAGCTTTACAAAGAATTTCTTCTGTAATGTCCAATATGCCGTTGATCTCATCCCATGAACTGTTTGCTTCAGAGCTCACACGTTCAGTCTCTAGGGATTCCGTTCGGTTCTCTTTCATGTGTTCCATCCCCTCAGTGTGCTTATTTCTTCTCTCCTAAACCCTGGGGCTCACTGAGAATTAAAAGTCCTTACCTGCCAACTCGGTCATCTCTGCTGTTTCTGGTTGTGTTTCTTTTGACTGAGTTTTCTCCTGTTTATGGGTCATATTTTGTTTTCAGCATGTACAATATGTTTTATTGTATTCTATATAGACTTTATGAGCCTTCTATTGCTGTGTGACAAATTGTCAGAAACCTCACAGCTCAGAGCAGTGTGTTTTTATCTCACAGTTCTGCAGGTTGTCAGTGTGATGTGTTCTGCTGAGTTCTCTGCCTAGAGTCAAGGTGTTGGTTGTGCTGAGCTCTTATGTAGAAATTCATGGGAAGGATCTGCTTTCAGGCCCATGTGGGTTGTTGGTAGAACCCAATTCCTTGTGGCTGTGGGTCAGAGGCCCTTGTTTTCTGTCTGGCTGTCAGCCAGTCTACTCTTTGCTCTTGAAGATGCCTGCATTCCTTCTCACGTGGTCCTGTCTTCAAAGCAGCAATGGTGTGTCACATGCTTCTTAACTCTTTGAGCCTCTCTGATCTCCTCTTTTGCTTCCAGCTGGAGAAAGCTTTCTGCTTTTACCGGCTTTTGTGATTAGATTAGGGCCACCTGGATTATATAACAATCATGGGAATGATCTCTCATAACATTTACAGAGGGTATGGAATATTGAAGGCCATTCCTTGAAATTCTGCCTACCACAGTTACAAGTGTTATGATGTCGAGAGTCAAGGTTTTCATGCCTTCTTTTGAGTATTGAGATTTATTTCTGGCAGGTGTTAAATTTACTTGCAAATTGGCTTGATTTTTCAAGGCATATTTATAAGCTTTGTACAGTGGACTCTTGAACAATGTGAAGATCGGAGCACTGACCCTCTTGTAGTCAAAACCCCCCCACTGCTGTCTGCGTGAGAAACAGAAACCGAAAGAGGACCCACCCAAGGTCAGGATCAAAACCCCCCACTGCTGTCTGCGTGAGAAACAGAAACCGAAAGAGGACCCACCCAAGGTCCGGATCAAAACCCCCCACTGCTGTCTGCGTGAGAAACAGAAACCGAAAGAGGACCCACCCAAGGTCAGGAAGCTGAAACAGTCTGGACAGAATCAGGACTCAGACCCTAGTTCTTTTGAATCCATGTACTGTGATCTCACGGAGAAGGCAATGGCACCCCACTCCAGTACTCTTGCCTGGAAAATCCCATGGACGGAGGAGCCTGGTGGGCTCCAGTCCATGGGGTCACTGAGAGTCAGACACGACTGAGCAACTCCACTCACTGTGATCTCTAATCAGACCCAAACATTTCCCCACACCTAGTTAAAGATCTGTAAAATGAAAATACAGGTACTATATTTATTGGGAAAAAAATCCATGTATAAGCAGACCCTCGCAGTTCAATCCTGTGTTGTTCAAGGGTGAACTGTATACTTTAACAGTTCCCTTTACTCTACAACTAATTTAGCCCTGCTCCTGAAGTGTGACTTTCCTTGAGTCTACTGAACAGCCGAAGTGTTCAATGCAGTCTCTCCAGTCTTAACAGGAAGAGCCCTGCCTGAGATCGAGTTGTTCAGCTGGCTCTTCCCTGGCACTTCCTTCCCCAGGTTTTTGCATTCTCATCCCTGCATAACTCAGGGTATCCCAAGCAGATCTCTGGAGCTCTTTCTCTGCACAGCTCCTTCCCTGAGGGACGACTCCACCCCACAAATTCCAGACTTTCAGCCACTCCCAACCCAGGTGCACCAAAGGTCAGGGTTAGGGAGCAGACCAACCCAGGGGCTGGGAATTTGGAGATACGCCCTTGGAAGAAAAGTTATGACAAACCTAGACAGTGCATTAAAAAGCAGAGATGTTGCTTTGCTGACAAAGATCCGTGTAGTCAAAGCTATGGTTTTTCCAGTGGTCAGGTACAGATCTGAGAGTTGGACCATAAAGAAGGCTGAGCACCCAAGAATTGATGCTTTCGAATTATGGTGCTGGAGAAGACTCTTGCGAGTCCCTTGGACTGCAAGGAGATCCAACCAGTCCATCCTAAAGGAAATCAGTCCTGAATAGTCATTGGAAGGACTGATTGTGAAGCTGAAACTCTTATACTTTGGCCACCTGATGCAAAGAACTGACTCCTTGGGAAAGTCCCTGGTGCTGGGAAAGATTGAAGACAGGAGGAGAAGGGGACGACAGAGGATGAGATGGTTGGATGGCATCACCGACTCAATGGACGTGGGTTTGAGGAAGCTCCAGGAGACAGTGAAGGACAAGGAAGCCAGGGGTGCTGCAGTCCATGGGGTGAGAGTCCGACGTGACCTAGAGACTGACTGAACAACAACAAAGTCCGAAGAGAATTTTAAATAATTATTGAAATGATTAAAAGCCTATCTTTTATCTGTCCTCATGTCCCTACATGGAGAAGGAAATGGCAACCGGCTCCAGTGTTCTTGCCTGGAGAATCTCAGGGACGGGGAGCCTGGTGGGCTGCCGTCTATGGGGTCACACAGAGCCGGGCACGACTGAAGTGACTTAGCAGCAGCAGCAGGTCCCTACAACTCTGACTAATAAGATGATAAAATACAGGTGGGATGGGGAATGGGACTTGTGTCAGCTACATTCTAAACAATCGCTGAGGTTACTTTCGAGTTTTAATATTAGGTATGTAAACTTTAAATTGCACATTATTGTTGCTTCCTTTTATTAAACAGCTACATGTGCTTATTTTGAAAGCACATAGCAGTACTTTCTAGCCGCTGTTGTTGTTCAGTCGCTCAGTCGTGTCCGACTCTTTGCAGCCCCATGGACTGCAGCACACCAGGCTTCCCTGTCCTTCACCATCTGCCAGTGCTTGCTCAAACTCACGTCCATCGCGTTGGTGATGCCATCCAGCCATCTCATCCTCTCTCATCCCCTTCTCCTCCTGCCTTCAGTCTTTCCCAGCATCAGGGTCTTTTCCAATGGGTCGGCTCTTTGCATCAGGTGGCCAAAGTATTGAAGCCTCAGCTTCAGCTTCTGTCCTTCCAATGAATATTCAGTATTGATTTCCTTTAGGGTTGGCTAGTTTGATCTCCTTGCAGTCCAAGAGACCCGAAACAGTTGAGTTTCTAGCAGTAGCAGCTCAGAATCATTTGAACTGGCTTCAAATATGTAGAGTTGGCCAAAAAGTCCTTTTGGGTTTTTCCATAAACATCTTATGAAAAACCCAAATGAATTTTTTGGCCAACCCAATAGTTTTTGTTTCCATCTCCTATAGTATAAGAAGCTCCCATGTTTAAATGGTAGATTTGTATATGTGCAATCTAGAAAATGGTATAGGTGATCTTATTTGCAAAGCAGAAGTGGAGACACAGCTATAGAGAACAAGTGTACGGATGCCAAGGAGGAAAAGGGGGACGAGGGATTGGAGTTGACGTATAGACCCTACTGATGCTGTGTATAAACCAGGTGACTAACAAGAACATCCTGTACAGCGGAAGGACTCTACCTGATGCCCTGTAGTGACCTAAACGGGCAGGAAACCCGAGAGAGAGGATATGTGTGTGCATAGAGCTGATTCACTCTGCTGGGCAGCAGAAACTGACACAGCATTGTAAAGCGACTACTCTTCAACAGAAATTAATTATAAAAAGTGACTAGGGATGGTATAAACAATGATAGCACCGTGGCTGTGAGAATAAACAAATAATGTGAGTTAAGTCTTTCCTTGTATGTGACCACTTAAGAGTTTTGATTTGTGTTTAAAATGTAAAATAGTGAAACCAAGTAGACAGCGTGAGGCATCCTATTTATGTTTGTTAAGTAGGAATTTTAGTTTACACCTGAACTATTTTACCAAAATTTGATAAAATGATGTTTATTCTCCTCTTTGCATTATTAATGGTTTGTTTTAAAACCAGAGACTAAATCAAGAACATGATGGTTATTGCTGATTATTACATGATCATTACTGAAAGTAATTCTGTCATGCAGAGGAGAGAGGTGTTTAAGAAGGGACCGGCCCCTGGTGCTGAACACGTTCGGTGCTCTGTGGGAAGCCCATGGACAGAGGGGCCTGGCGGGCTCCACTCCACGGGGTTGCAAAGCATCAGACACGACCGAGCGACTTCGCTTTCGTGCCCTGAACTCTGATCTCTGTCTCCTCAGCTCAGGGCGACCTCTTTCCCCTGCTTGCGTTTCCTTCCCCTGCATCTCGGTTTGGAGGGCACCTCTAGGCAGAGAGTCAGGAAAGTCATCGCGCTGTCTTCTTTTGCTTTTCCTCTCCAGAATCATAGGCCCTGCGCTTCGCCGTCCAATCTCTGAAAACCATTTTTAAAAATGTTTCTTTCGCTGTTTATGACAGAAGGGCTACTCTGGTGCCCTCTAGGTTAGACTTAATTATTTGTGTGTATTTCTGTTTCCTGGGTTGACCTGTGAGTTCCATCCATGCAGGAGCCATTATGGCATTGGAGTGCTCCAGAGACATAGAAACAATAGGACACATGAATACACGGAGGGAGATTTGTTTTAAGGAATTGGCTCACATGCGTGTGAGCTGGCAGGTCTGCAGTCCACAGGGAAGGCTGCAGGCTCAGCCGAGATTTCTTTTCTTTCTCTAATTTATGTTTGTCTCTTTCTTGGCCATCCCATAGGGCATGTGGGATCTTAGTTCCCTGACCGGGTATAGAACTGGCCTGTGCCCCCTGCCCCTGCAGTGGGATGTGGAGTCTTAACCACTGGACTCCCAGGAAGTGCCTGAGACAAGGGTACTGTACTGCATTCTGGAGGCAGAATCACTGCTTCTTTGGGAAACTTCACTCTTCTCATAAGACCTTCAAAGGGTTGGAGGAGTCCCACCCACCTGGAGTGTAACCTGCCAACTCAAAGTCTCCTGACTTAGAGGCTAATCATACCTAAAAATTAACTTTCCAAGCAACACCTAGACTGGCATCCGACCAAACAGATAGGCATCATAGTCTAGCGCAGGTGGTACAAAAAATTAGCCATCACACAAATAATATTCTTCATTTTTATACTCCCAGAACCTTGGGTGGGGCCTAGGAATTAAGGATTAAGAAATAAGAGTCTGGGAATAAGGAAATAATGTGAGAAATAAGGCTAGAAGTAGAGGTTGCAGTAGCTCATGAGAGAGTGATATTAAGTAGCCACCCATATTATGTGGGCAGCATGGGAGTCTTCTATTAGTTTCAGTGAGGGAAATGGGTGCTGTAGTCTGTCTCGAAGGCAGCAAGGAGACTGAGGTTTAGTGTGCAGAATAGTGATGGAGCGGGGGCAAGAATGGCAAGGCCTTGAAGAAAGCAGTGTCCTGGGGATGGAAGATCACAGCGGGAGGGGGGCGAGTAGAAACGGAGCAGAGTGCCTGGGAAGAGAAAGGAGGCAAACAGCAACTACCCTGTTGGAGAGTCAGCACTGAAATCTCACTGGGCTTCTTTGTCTCCTTACTGCTGAACTTCCTGAAAACTTTATTTATTTTTTTTTATTTTTTAGAAAAAAAAATTAAGACCTTTTATTTATTTATTTTGGCTGTACAGGGTCTTCATTGCCGTGTGCAGGCCTTCTCAGCTGTCGCCGGGGAGGAGGGGGTTCTCTCTGGCCGTGGAGCGTGGCCTCTAGGGCATGTGGACTTCAGTAGTGGCTGTGCCCAGTGGTGTGTGGGATCTTACTTCCTGGACCAGGGATTGAGCCCATGTTCCTTGCATTGCAAGGCAGGTTCTTAACTACCAGAGCACCAGACAAGTCCCTGAACTCACTGACTACTTTGGAGAGTGCTTTAGAAAGATGTTAACAAAACTCTGGAAACCAAACATGCTATTCTTTTTTTAAAAAGAAAAATTTATTTCAACAACTCTACATCTATACATATAATTTCTTACTCTACAATGACAACTGTTAGCTTTCTTTGCGGCCTCTTTCGGTCTTCAGCCATACGTGATCACAGGGTTTTGTATAGTTGTAGTAATGTTGTATATATCATTTCATATTCTACTATGAGAGAATACTAATTTGTATCTACATGGCATCACATACATTATATAACAACAGAAAGGCTTTATGGTAAATTGATGAACTGTAGTTTACTGAACTGTTTTCTTTTCATGGGACACTTGGATTTCCTACTGGGTTTTTGCCATATTATAAAAGATGACGGTATAAGTGATTTTCTACCTAAAGCGTTTTTCAACATCTGTATTGCAATATAATTGACATGTAATAAACTGCACATAAAGTATACAGTTTAGTAGTTTTTGAGATGTGTATCAAATGAAATATCACTACAGCGAAGATAATTATGACAGTCATCACCATCAGATGTTTCCTGGTATGCCTTGGCAATCCCAGCCTCCTACCCCTTCTCACCTTCCTGCTTCTTCTTTATAGGAAACCACTGAAGTATTCTCTGACACTGCAGATTCGTTCCCATTGTTAGAATATTATATAAATGGAATCATTCAAAATGTACTTTTTTTGATCTGGCTTCTTTGACTCAGCCTAATTACTTTGAGATTTATCCATATTATCAGCAGTTCATCCCCTTTTAATCCTGAGTAGCATTTCATTTTATTGATGTGCAAGAGTTGGCTTATCCGTTCACATGTTGACGGCCAGTTGGGTTTGGGGTTTGGAGGTTGCAAACAAAGCTGCTGTGCCATTCAGGTACAAGTCTTTGCATATGTGCTTCTTCCCTTGGGTAAACACCTAGGAGTAGAATGGCTCGATTATATGGTAGGTGTGTGTTTAATGTTTTAAGAAACTGCCAAACTTTGCAAAGAGTTTTCATTCCCGCCAGCGGTGAATGAGAATTCCAGTTGCTCTGTGTCTTCATCCATATGTGGTCTTTGTAAACTGAGCCATTCTTTAAAGCATGCGGTCGTTATCTCATTGTGGTTTCCAGTCATACTTTCCTAGTGACCACTGACATTGAAAATCTTTTCATGAGTTTATGTTACATCTGTGTATCTTCTTTTCTTATATTTATTTACGTGGCTACACCACGTTGCAGCAGGAGGGATCTTTAGATGCGGTGTGTGTGTTCTAGTTCCCTGACCAGGGGTCCAGTGGGGCCCCCTGAATTGGGAGCGCGGAGTCTTAGCCACTGGACCACCAGGGAAGTCCTTGTATGTCTTCTTTAGTTCAAGTCTTTTCCCATCTTTTATTATATTTACTTTCTTATTACCGAGTTTTGAGAACTCTTTATGTATTGCTTTATCAGGTTAGTTACCAAGTAGGTACTCAATCAAAGTATATTAAGAGAAGATATATTGTGCCCTTGTTATAAGGGAAATCTGTTTTCAAAACAAAAAATATTAATCACTGTCATGAAAAAGGAATGCTCTCGTTATCCTGTAATACGTCTCACGTGGTGAATATTCTTGAATTATTTTATTTCAGCACTTTTTAGTAGCTTCCTGTGAGTTTGTTGGGTTATATAAGCCTGACTTCCGTAATTAGTGATGCTCCTTTCCTGGTAATTTCTCTTACCTGTCTTTCCTGCCTTTTCACTATGGCAAGACCCTCAAATAGTTTATTAAATAGCATGTGTGCTGAAGACTACCTTTGTTTTGATTGCTTTTAGGAAACATCCACTAATATCTATATATCCACGAAGAACAATATTATTAAGGCTTTTGTTTACTTTTCACGAATTCAAAGTCAAGCATGTACGTTAAACTTTATAAGATTCTTCTTGAAGTCTTCTAACATCCTGAATATACTGAGTGTCAGCAAAGTATATGGGGGTGAGTTACTCTTATAAGAAGAACGTGTTTCGGGTCTGGTCACTTTCCATTTCGCTTCAGCAGTTTTTGGTCCTCGGCTCTGAGCTGGGAGGAGGCTTCTGCGCTCACTCGTCTCGTTGCTCAGGCTCCCGTCACGCTCACGCCCTCCGCCGGCCTCAACGCTGTCTCTGGGCTGCGCATTCGGCTTTCCCCTTGGTCCTCACCACTGTTTATTCTTCCAGTTAGATGCTCTGTCAAATCGTTCAAAACTCTAATCTCCAGGAGCACTCACTCGCCTCTGATGGTCCACTTCCTCACCAGTGCTCAAAACTCAAGTTTATACCTATCTATGTAGCATTAATTAAAACACATTTTATGATGGAATTCCTCTAATTTCGATGCCAGTGCTTCTCTTAAACTCAAATGTTGCGAAGGGCTGTTTTCTTAAGTACAACCTGGCATCTGTGAGAGAAAAACATAATTAAGGACATCAATGGAAAATTTTCAACTGTGCACTGACTACGTAATTTTGAAGCACTAATATTTTGAAATGTTTTTGTGCTTTCTTTTCCCAGCCCCTAATTACTGGAACGTTCTCTGGAGCTCTGGGGAGGACACTCAGGGTGATGTCATGGACCAGGGCATTCCAGGTCCAGGCCTTCCTCAGCCAGTAACTCTGTGCGGCTGTGAACGGCTTGGCTGATTGCACAGTAGAGGGATCCTCACCCCAGAGTTTATCCCATATCCACACCTAAAGTGAGAATCATCAAGGAGCTGGTAACAGGACTCCCAGTCTGGTTCCTGGCACTACATGCGGGGCACAGGTAGCTTTCAGCTGCTGGTGTTCTTTCCATGTAAAATACAACCTCTCTTCCATGGTAGCTCAGCAGTAAAGAAACCGCCTGCCAACGCAGGAGACATGGACTCTATCCCTGGGTCAGGAAGATCCCCTGGGGAAGGAAATGGCAACCTGCTCCAGTATTCTTGCTGGGAAATCCCATGGACAGAGGAGCCCGGTGGGCTCCAGGGCACAGGGTCACAAAAGAGTCCTACAGGACTTAGCCACCAAACAGCAAAAATAGGAGCCATGTGATTTCTGACAAAGGTGGTCCTGGTCGCAGAAAGCCCAGAGTTATCATTAGCTGTGCACAGGACAGCTCTGTATCAAGGGACTCGGGTTTCTGATCTGCTTTTGTTGCCAGCTGGAGGTGTGAGTTTAGGAAAGCTGACTGGCTCTTCTGAGCCTCCATTTCCTCCTCCATAAAATGCGAAGAGTGATTTCTACAGTCTCTAAAAGGAAAAGCATGCCTACGTGCTCTTCTTCTGGGCAGAGCGTGGAACTGGGATGCATCCTGCCCAGGGTAGGCCTGGTCTCCCCCGGGGCCCCGGAGCACGTGGCGTGGACAGGTGGCAGGTCTGAGTCCTCACCGCAGCCCACCTCGCGGGGCGAGGAGGAGCGGGAAAGCACGGAGACACACGCTCCCATCTCAGGGTGCCTCTTTTGTGCCTTGCCCCAGAGGTGAGAACGCCAAGCGCAGTTCAGGCTCGCTTCCTCCCTGTGCCTGCGGTTTGATTCAAACTAAGAAAAGGTTCTATCTTGTTTTCCTTCCCCGCTGGGAGCTGTTTTCAGGAAGACTTCCGTCCGGGGATGTATTTATTGCTAAAGAGTGTCAAGTGCACTGCATAGTCAGCCCAAGCAGTCACAGAAGGAAAACTCGAAGGGATGTGTGCCCACCGCAGACTGCGGGCCTCGGGCGAGCACCGCCGCCCCTTCCCCAGTTCTGGCCCTAGCATCGCTGCTTCCCTTCCTTTCCTGTACACTCATATTCCATGAGCCTCCAAGTGCTCAGTGTTCTTCCTTTGTTGGCCTTCACTCACAGGATGATTTTATCAACCATGAATTTTCCCTTAGTTAGGGATTGCATGCAGTGGGAAGCTGGTGTGTGTGTGCACTGAGGGCTCGGGCGTGTGTGTGTGTGTGTGTGTGTGTGTGTGTGTGGTTGTGGGGAGCAGTTCTTGTGCATGTGTATGGTGGGGGAAGAGATCTGATTACAAAAGTAACAAATACTCCTTGTACAGTTATATCTGAAATGGAAAAAGGTAAGAAAAAGAGAATAAAAACCAACCACATTCCTAGCAAATGAGGAACAACCATTGCTAATATTGTAGTATGTAGTCTTTTTTGTTGCTCTCCACATTTTTGTTAAAATAAATGAATTTTAGACCCCACGCTTTTCAACCATTTTGCCATTTTCAGTTTATAAACAGCCCTGCCTGCCTGGGAAGTTGCTTCAGTCCTGTCCGACTCTTTGTGAGCCTGTGGACTGTAGCCCGACAGGCTCGCCTGTCCATGGGGTTTTCCAGGCAAGAATACTGGAGTGGGTTGTCATGCCCATCTTCCTGACCCAGGGAGCAAACCCACATCTCTTTGTCTCCTGCATTGGCAGGCGGGTTCTTCACCACTAGTGCACCTGGAAAGCCCCATAAATAGCCCTACAATCAACATATTTGTTCACACTGTTATTTCCTTCAGAGAGGTTGCTAGTTTTGAGAAGACCATACTGGAGAGTATGAACTTGATTTTTTTCACTTTTAGGACTCCTGGTTCTTCTTACTAAATTGCCTCATTGAAAACAGCACTGCCTCTTTCAGCATCCGCCCCTCTGTGCTCTCACCGATGACTGAATGTTATTTATTTTTCAAATCTTTGATAAGCTAATAGGTGAAAACAGTATCTCATTTTTGTATTTCCCTGATTGCTGGTAATATTGAACATGTTGATTAGCTCTTTCTATTCCCCCTTCTGTGAATTATCTATCCATGTTATTTGCCTATTTTCTCTTCTTTATGAGAATATTTACCCATTTCCATTTTTATCACAGCTATTTTTCCAGTGTGCTATTTTCCTTTAATTTCTATAATGATTTTTTTGATCCATAAAATTTTAAGTTTTCATGTATTCAAACCCGTGATCTTTTTCTTCACAATTTTTTCCCAGTGTTTTTATACTGAGAAAGTTTTTTGCATCTAGAGACCAAGTTAATATCCACTTCCATTTTCTTGGTTGGTTTGAATTTTCAGATTGTTTAGTGCTTTGGGATTTAGTTGTGTATTTAGCATGGCGTCATGATCTAAACATTTGTGCTTCCAAATTGCTTGCCAGTTTCCCCTTTATCATTTGTTATAAGAGATAATCTCTGTTCATATAAAATGCCTCTGTTATCATATTCTGTACTGAGTTCTTTTATGTACTAGGGGATCTTTCCAGGCTGTGATCCTCTCTCTTCCCACTTCTTACACCAGGAACACACTCTCCCAACCTCAGTTCTTCTGATATGTTCTGAAACCTGGTATTTCTTGTTTTCACATTGTTCTCAGCTCTTCCTGCCTATTTATGTTCCAGATGAATGGTAGAATCATTTTTGTGGAGTTCCAAAAACCTCCCTTTGGGGTTTTGATAAAAATTGCATTCAATCTATAAATTAATTGGGAAGAATTTGGCATCTTTACGGTGTTCAGTCTTCCCATCCAGAAATACACATATGGACATTTAAAAATATCCTTTTGTATGTCTCCATGGAATTTTGTAGTTTTCTTTATATAAATTCAACACATTTTTTATTAAAGCATTTTAAGATAATTTTATATATGAGCTACCTTTTTAATGGAATCTTTTTCCCCTTTAGTTTAGATCCAGTGTTTTTAATATCACTTTTCCCCCCAGTGATTGCCAAGTACTGACAAGAATCTAAGAGGAAAATATATTTGTTTCTTTTCAAGCTTATACACTCAGAGATTTAGAAGTAGAACTGACTTTAAATGTAACATAAACTGGAGTCCTGAAAAGTCAGATTTTTTTAAAAATCATGTAACTGATGGGACTTCTCTGGCAGTCCCGTGATTAAGACTCCATGCTCCCAATGCAGAGGTCATAGGCTCTATCCCTGGTTGAGGAACTAAGATCCCATATTCTGTGGGTGTGGCCAAAAAAATACCATGTAACTTATTAGAGAAGCGCTTCCCTGGTGGCTCAGTGGTAAAGAATCTGCCTGCCAAGGCAGGAGACGCAGTTTTGATCCCTGGATCAGGACTCTCCCCCGGAGAAGGAAACAGCAACCCACTCCAGTATTGTTGCCTGGGACATCCCGTGGACAGAGAAGACTAGCAGGCTACAGTCCATGGGGTCACAAAAGAGTCAGACAGGACTTAGAAACTAAACAACAACAACTTATTAGAAAAGTAGCTAACAGATGAATACTTGCAAATGTCCACACTCTTTTTGTGAAGGACATACAGAACTTAACCATCCAAAGCCAAATTCATGATCTCCTCCCTCGTATTAATCTCCTACGACTGCCGTATCCAATACGACTGCCGCATCCAATTACCCCCGCCTTAGTGACTTAACACATATTTGTTAGCTTTCTGTTCTGGAGGCCAGAAATCCAAAATGGGCCTTGCTGGGCCAAAATCAAGCTGTCAGCAGGACTGCATTACACCCAGAGGCTCTAGCTGCTGCTGCTGCTGCTAAGTCATTTCAGTCGTGTCCGACTCTGTGCGACCCCATAGACGGCAGCCCACTAGGCTCCGCCGTCCCTGGGATTCTCCAGGCAAGAACACTGGAGTGGGTTGCCATTTCCTTCTGCAATGCATGAAAGTGAAAAGTGAAGTCGCTAAGCCATGTCCGACTCTTCGCGACCCCACGGACTGCAGCCTACCAGGCTCCTCCATCCATGGGATTTTCCAGGCAAGAGTACTGGAGTGGGGTAGGGGAAGAGTCATTTCCAGCTTCTGGAGGCCACTTGCATTCCTTGGCTAATGGCACCTTCCTCCATGTTCAAGCCAACAGCTTACCATCTTTCAGTCTCTCTCTGACTCATTACTGAGCCTTATCCTTCCCTCTTCTACCTTTAAGGACCCTTGAGATTACATGGGGCCCACCTGGATGATCTAGGAATAACCTCCCATTGTAAGGTCAGTGACCTCAATTCTATCTCTTAATACAACCCTCTCCCCGCTTTCCCATGGAACATAACTATACATTTCAGGGATTCAGACACGGACGTCTTTGGAGGGCCATTATTCTGCCTACGTCAGCAAGGATAAACTTTCAAAATGTTGACTTAAGCACATTGGCCTTCTCCCGAAGCACTTCAGCAACTTCCTATAGCCCTTTGGATTATAACCGGAGTCCTTAAGTGGCCCACCAGGCCCTGAGCAATCTCAGTTGCCCTGCAGCGTCACCGGACTCCATGCTCATCATGTGGACTCTGGACGCGCGGCTCCTCCCAGTTCCTTGAATGTACTTGCAGTCTCTTGCTTGAGGCCCTTGCACATGCTGTCCCCTCTGCTGGACAGCTCTTCCCTGCCCTGCACCTCCCTGTTAACTCAACTCCGATCTCAACCCCATCCTACTTCCTCGGGGACCGCTTCCCTGACCTCCGCGTCCGGTTCCTTTATCCTGCCCTCTCGTGGCGCATTCTATCTCTCTCCCAAGGTGCTCAGCTTCCCTGGTGGCCCAGATGGTATGGAATCCGCCTGCAATGCGGGAGACCCGGGTTTGATCCCTGGGTCGGGAAGATCCCCTGGAGGAGGACATGGCAACCCACTCCAGCATTCTTGCCTGGACAATCCCCATGCAGCCTGGTGGGCCACAGTCCATGGGGTCACAAAGTGTCGGACACGACTGAGCGACTAAGCACACACACAGAGCACAAGGCACTCAGCACACTGGCGGCTCTGCTTCCTGTTTAATCATTTCATGCTCTCCCTGGCTGGACGAAAAGCTGCAAGGGACTCTGTGTCTTTTCTGGCTCACCCCTACATCTTCAGCACTTACTGCTCCTGGTTCATAGTAGCTTTTAGGGTATATCTTATGAATAAATAAATGAACTCAAGGATCTGTTTTTTAATATAATTTTAAAATTTTATCTTATTATGTATCTATTTTTGGCTGTGCTGAGTCTTGCTTGCTTTATGTGAGCTTTGTCTAGGTGCGGCAAGCAGAGGCTACTCTCTAGTTGTGGAGCACAGGCTCCAGGGCATGCCGGCTTCCAGAGTTGTATGACATGGGCTTGGTTGCTCCGTGGCATGTGGAATCTTCCCAAACCAGGGACTGAACCCATGTCCCCTTCACAGGCAGGCAGATTCTTATCCACTGCACCACCAGGGACATCCTCAAGAATCTATTTCTAGAGAAAGGATTTTTAATGGATGTGTTCATTGACACAGATACAAAAGCAGAAAGACTGGGGCATTTCCAAAGCCCAACAGACATGTAAGTTATTACAGATCCATTTGGTAATATCACCTGTGCTCAGCTGCTCAGTGGTGTCCGACTTTTTGCGACTCCATGGACCATAGCCCGCCAGACCCCTCTGTCCACAGAGTGTCCAGGCAAGAATACTGGAGTGGGTTGCTGTTTCCTACTCCAGAGGATAAAATCATATACAGCCATTAAAGTGGAAATAATCAAGACTATAGTGATGGGGGGTAAATGTTTCTAGTACATTTAAATTAGCAGGATACAGAATTTCTTACCCTAATCAGAAAGCAAAGTGCCACAGTGATCACAGTAATTGGTTTAAGATTTTTAGAGAATAAGTGATATTGCTTTTCTCCCATTTCCAAACTTTCCTATTCACATGTTCAATACAGCACCTGTTCCTTGAATACCAGTGTGTGCCAGGCACTGTGTCAACTCTAAGAACCACACAGTGAATCAAATGTAATAAAAATGTAATAAAATGGAAAAACTGCAAGTTTACAGTCAAGTGAGGAGGAAAACTAATAATAAGATAATGCAGATAGTCTAACATTCATGGATTGTCACTGTATTTGAAAAACATGGATTCCTTTACCACAGGAAACCATAGCACCACAGGCTAAGAAAATACTTTTAGATTAGGTTCATCATCATTATGGCATTAAAATTTTAATTTTGGGGAGGAAATTATAGGAGTAGACCCATTTCGTTTAGGCTTTGAAGGAGATTTCCTTAATTGTCTTTCTAGTCTTTGAAAGTGGAAGTTGCTCAGTCGTGTCCAACTCTTTGCGACCCCATGGACTATGGGGTGAAGTCCATGGAATTCTCCAGGCCAGAATACTGGAGTGGGTAGCCTTTCCCTTCTCCAGGGGATCTTCCCAACCCAGGGATTGAACCCAGATCTGCTTCATTGCAGGTGGATTCTTTACTGAGGTATTAGGGAAGCCCCTTTTTCTAGTCCTTAATCACCACCTTCTAAGACAGCCTGTATACCCTGCAAGGAAAAAACCTGGGATCGTGATGAACTTTTCCTGGTCCCCTGGTTCAGCTACATGAAAAAGTTGTGTGCAGGTGGTCACGAGGACACCACTGACACCTGCCTAATGCAGACTTGTGCCCAAACAGTCAGTGTGTCCTCAGCCCCCAATTCTAGGAAACTGGAAAAACAGTTTCCCCAACATAAATTCTCTTGGTTTCATCTTCTGTTACTCAGGCACTCAGTGGATCTGCCTCTGTGCTGGAGCATAATGTAAATACTTAATTTGTTTAATAAATATCCTGAAATAGCCCCGTGGAGTTGTTACTAGAAGGGCACGAACCTTTTAACTCACTCCGCCAGCACCGATCAGCACTTAATGTCTTTAATGATTGTCGGGATCTTTTTTAGTGGCTGGAATACTCCATAATCAATGATGTGGCCCTGCCTGGAGGCAGGAGAGACTGGATAATGGGTGAAAAATGTCACACTGGATGGGGCCAGTAATTTGAATCCCTGAAATCTGTATTGCTGTGGCCGTTTATGGGCGAGTCCAGTTTCTTCCCAAGGCTAGGAAGAGCCCCACCCCAACCACGACACACACACACACACCCTCACACTCCTAATGTGATTTACACATTACTGAAACCGCGCCATGAGCCAGCTTTTGTTCTCAGCCTAAAACCTTTGAAGACTCCCTAGTCCCGCCACCCACTCTGGAAGGCAAGTGTCATGCCAGCTTCCAGCACTGTGGTCACCCCCTGGAGAATGGATTGTCAGTACTGGGCAGGTGGGGAGAGGTCTATCAGGTCTATCAGGACAAGAGGGTCATGCACTTTGTGGGACCTCATTAAGGTGGGGGGAGGAGGTGCATCTTCCCCCATCCTCATACTGACCTTGGGAGTCACTCTTTCAGGGATAGAAAGGAAGTGCTGTCTCCCAGCTGGTGTATGAAGAAGACCTTCCAGGTTTCCGTGCTGAAGTATTCTCTCTGCGCTTGGACTTGGGGTCCCTCGATCTTAGCCTAGGATTTGATTGATTTGGCCAAGTTCATTCTCTTTGCATTTCATAATTTTCTAAACATTTGCCATATGCCCTCTGAACCTTCATCTCTTTCGGCTGAAATTCTCATAGGAAACGCCCTTGTGTTCATTCCATTTGGTTTGCCTTTGTCATTATAGGTGGCCTTTGTGAACAGGGTACTTCTGATAATCTGAGGGAATTGTTTCATTATGAAATGTTTCATTATTTTTATGTTGCTTATTATTGTCCACAGACCCAGAGGTTTTAAATGCTGAGAGAATGTTGTAAACAAAGCCATCAGTAATTTATTATAATTATGCAGAAGTAAGGCCAGATTTTCTACTGGCTCAGTGATGCACATCATTGATAAGTGGCCTGAGAGGTGAAATCTTATTTTTCCCAAATGGATTATTTAAAACTGTAGTGTGAACAGTTAAAAATCTTAATTTTTATAAATTCCTGTACTCTCATTTAGTGAGAAAAATAACACTACGTCCTGACTTGATAGAATTTTCAAACAATGTTCCTATAACCAAGTTGTTAATATACTGAGTTAATCCCTTGGATTACTGGTGAGTCTCTGCTAACACAGGATGAGAGTCTCTTTCAGGAGTTGGCCATGCCACAGTCCCTGGGGTGACTGTCAGGTCCTGTACACTCCTTTGAAATGTGAGGGCTTTTAATTAGAAGGAACAATGGATATTCTTTCTTTCTATATTATTATATTATTATCATTCTGCTGCCAGAACTCCCAGTGGCATCTAATTGCAAGGGAGGCTGGAAAATGTGGCTTAGCTATGTTCTCAGGAAGAAAAGGAAAGAAGTTTTGTTGAACACATAGCAGACTCTGCCATGGAAACAGACTCCAGCCATCCCGAAATGGATCAACAGAGGGGCAATGATCCCAGCTCCTTTTCCTACCAACCTGTTTTATCCCCACCAACTTGAAATGCCTCTTTTGGCCACAGCTGAATTCCCGTGTGCGTGCGTGCGTGTGTGTGTGTGTGTGTGTGTGTGTGTGTGTGTGTGTGTGTGTGCGTGTGTGTGCGTGTGTGTGCGTGTGTGTGTGTGTGTGTGTGTGTGTGTGTGTGTGTGTGTGTGTGTGTGTGTGTGTCTGATGCCACTCTCATTCATTGATTCCTGGGCCATAAGCACCCTGAGCCTTTCTATTTTGTTTGGATATCATTATTCTTTTTGGAAAAAATATTCTCCTGGCATATTTCTTTATCCAGATAAACTTTAGATTCAATTTATCTGCCTTCCTTAAAAAAGGAAAGCACAAATAAGTAAACAAAAAAATTCCACAGCCCCCCATCATGTATTATTAAAATATATTCTACTCGAAAACATCCTGCTACTAGGGAAAATGAGCATCACCCGACAATTGGTGTTTTCTGACTCCGAAGAAGTATGCTGTTGAAAAAGCAAGCTTCCCTATCCAACAGGGGCTAACAGCATTATCAGCAGGGCATTTATAAATGGCTCAACGTTTAGAGTTCATATTTCATCTTCAGCTCTATTTGTTGCATTAGCAAAATGAAGCTCATTAAGCTTTATTCTTTTAGCCTGTCTCTCCAAGCATCTGAACCCACTAATACTCAGCTTTCTTGTCTGGAAGTATGTAATCTTTCCTACATCACACTTGAAAGTTCAGCTCATTCCTAAACCTCCAATCAAGGCTATGAACTTGTTGTTTTCAGAGAGGCCACATCTGTGCACGGAGCCATTACGCCATCTGTTAAAGTGGTCAGAGTTCATTTTATTGCCTCCTTTGTGGAAGGACTTGTACTGTAAAAGCATGTGTTATTGAAAACATAATTTTCCTCATCATTATACTTTCTTTCTAGCCGGATCATAACCTGCTAGAAGTCTATTGAGCATAGTGTGAAAGCTCTTCAGCAGAGCTGTTCTTAGGAGATTAAATGATTGTCATCTCTGTCCCACTTCTTTTATCTCATAATCAAGTTCAAGATGATACTAGATATCTCAGCTGAAGTGATTATGTATTTGAAGTAGAAATGGCTTTCTCTCCATTCATATTTCACACTGTTGAAGGCAGGATCATTTTTTTTCCTACTTATGTTTATATATGTTTATGGATCTTTACACCTGTCTGCAGGGTTGAAGACTCAAAACTACTTTTTAAAAGCTAAAAATGGCTGATTAGGGGTTGGCTTGCCATTTTAGACTTTTGGTACAAATACACTAGTAATAGATTGAGATTCAGCAGAGATCTATCAAAATGTAGAGCTGTATCAGCTTAGCAATCAGAGCCAAGCCATTCGGCTTGCCCAGCGAGAAGCTTGCAATCCACAGCAGCTGAGACACTTGCCCAGGGTCACCCAGCCTCGCTGAGATGAAAGCTCACTCCTGGGCCTTTCCTGGTGGACCACACTGCTCCCTGCTGTACTGAGAGCAGGCCTCTTACACAGATATGGCATGCGGAGGGAACGGAGAACCTGGTGACCCAAAAGTATAGGAACCCTATTTTTTTATTGTTAGTTCAGAGACTCACTTTGGTTTTTGTTCTTTATCCCTAAAGCTCTCTGATATAAGCTATTTTCTGCCATCACAATTTCTCTTCCAGAGACTCAAACTGAGTAAAAAGATCATGTCACTATGTATTAGTGGTTCTGCTAAAACACTTTATAGAGAAGGAATATGAAACTCTTTGCCAGAAATGAGACTTTGGGCTATATGTTGATTGCATTTATCCACATGTGCACAAGCAGTCAGTAATCAGACATTCTGAAAGTACATTCTTTCCTCCTTTTAAAATACCTCTAGCTTTAAATAAGACTCCTTGTTTTAAAAACCTAGTAAATAGGAAAAAGTGAGTCATTATTTATGGTTAATCATTTTTGCCAGCTGTGACTGCTTTTCACATCCATTTTTCTTTTCTTTTCTTTTTTTCTTGGACTGGAGAATCTATTCTGTCACTGTTGAGGGAAAAAACCATATTGGTCCCATTGACAGCTTCCTTCAGCACATGATCTCAGTTAAGGCAGTGTAAACAAAGAGTTTTGCTGGATCGCAGTGAGAGAGGAACTTCTTTAGAAGGCAGAGTTATGGAGACTAATCCAGCATCTTCAGATAGCACCCAAAGGGAAAATCTCCGTTACTTCAGGGTTTCTTTCAAAATGGAATAATTATTTCAAAAATATTGAATTTATGAGTGTCTACTCTAGAGCTACCAAGTTCCAGATATTGCAAAGTTTAGAAAAGATTTCAGGGGGGATGCCTGACACGTCAGGATGCTTTTATTTGACGTACCAGGAAATCCTTTTCAGACTGCCTTTAACAACCCAGGGAATTTACTGGATCAGGTAACTAAGAGTTTTGAAACTGGGCATGCTTCAGGCCTGGTTGATTAGGCTCCAACTCACTCTGTAATTCTTCTGACTCTTCCCTTCACTGTACGGAGCACCATTTTCAGGCTGATAATTGACCATGAAAAGCAGATGCATAAATTTTTAGATCAGTGACTCAGAGAACTGTTACGGAAGTTGTACTCCTGTGTCAGGAAAATGACTACTGTAAGGTCATGTCATCTCTGCATCCCAGCTTTCCAGTGAGAGAGCTTCTTCTTTCTTAGCTGACAAACAAAATGCCCAGGCTTCATTATGACTGACCCAACTCTTTACCCAGAATCCACCTGCCAATGTAGGAGACACAGGAGATGTTCAATCCCTGGGTCAGGAAGATCCCCTGGAGTAAGAAATGGCAACCCACTCCAGTATTCTTGCCTGGAGAATCCCCAGGAACAGAGAGGAGCCCGGCGGGCTACAGTCTGTGGGGTCGCAAAGAGTCAGACACAACTGAGCAGCTGAGCACATGCGCACACAATTCTTTGCCCGTCAGCAGTGGCCAGAGGAATGTCATGTACTAGTTAGCCAGTGATCCCTCAAAGCAGTCACTATAGTAAAGAGAGCGGGATTAAACTGGTTGGCTTAAACCAGTGGGATCCCACTTCCGGAACTTGGGGTGGGGATCCATTCACCCAAACCGCACAGCTGAGTAGCACAGGTGACGGGGAAGTAACCAACAGCATGCACTGTGTCTTGCATCTAGTAGGCAGAACCTGGTCCTAAGGAGGCTGGAGTTTTGCCTGGCTTGTGTGATCCTTTCTTCCTGGCCAGCCTTTTATCCTCCATAGTTCATCCTAAGTGGCCAATTCCACCACCTGCCCATGACCAGTCCATAGCTATACCTCTGTGTTCAGAAGGCAGAAGAACACTCTTATATTGAGGAATACACGATTCTCACCTAAAGTCTAAATACCATGTATTGTTGGCAGACTGCTGCTGCTGCTGCTAAGTCACCTCAGTCGTGTCCGACTCTGTGCGACCCCATAGACGGCAGCCCACCAGGCTCTCCCGTCCCTGGGATTCTCCAGGCAAGAACACTGGAGTGGGTTTCCATTTCCTTCTCCAATGCATGAAAGTGAAAAGTGAAAGTGAAGTTGCTCAGTCGTGTCCGACTCTTCGCGACCCCACGGACTGCAGCCTGCCAGGCTCCTCCGTCCATGGGGTTTCCCAGGCAAGAGTACTGGAGTGGGGTGCCATTGCCTTCTCCGTGTTGGCAGACTAAATAGTATTAAATAAGACGTGCATATGAGACAATGAAGAGAAGATTCTCTTTTTCTGGCTGTCCTTGGTGTTTCAATTGCCTGAAACGTCAAACTTAAGAGCTCTTCTGAAAGGCAATATTTAATTTGCTCTAAAAGTCAGTTCCCATAGTGAGTTCCCCGTTTCCTGAACAAGACTCTGCTGTGACATGCTACTGCTGATGGCAATTCAAATGCCCCGTGAGAACTTCATCTCTCAAACTTCCCTCTATGTCAGCCTGAGATCTTCCTGTAAGCAGAGCTTTAGATGAGGGCTTCGCACAGGTTGCTTGTTTGAGGTACAACCTCGGTGAGCAAGGGTGGAACGGCGAGTGAGGGCAAGCCTGAGGTGAATGAGGGCTTCCCTGAGTCCAGAGAGCCACCTCAGAAGGACCAAAGGAAAGGGATTATCCACTGACACGTGGCCCCTCCTGGGTCAAGAATTCAGTTCAGTCGCTCAGTCGTGTCCGACGCTTTGCGACCCCATGAATTGCAGCACACCAAGCCTCTCTGTCCATCACCAACTCCCGGAGTCTACCCAAACCCATGTCCATCAAGTCAGTGATGCCATCCAAACATCTCATCCTCTGTCGTCCCCTTCTCCTCCCGCCCCCAATCCTACCCAGCATTAGGGTCTTTTCCAATGAGTCAACCCTTTGCATGAGGTGGCCCAAGTGTTGGAGTTTCAGCTTCAACATCAGTCCTTCCAATGAACACCCAGGACTGATCTCCTTTAGGATGGACTGGTTGGATATCCTTGCAGTCCAAGGGACTCTCAAGAGTCTTCTCCAACACCACAGTTCAAAAGCATCAATTCTTTGGCGCTCAGCCTTCTTCACCGTCCAACTCTCACATCCATACGTGACCACTGGAAAAACCATAGCCTTGACTAGACGGACCTTTGTTGGCAAAGTAATGTCTCTGCTTTTCAATATGCTATCTAGGTTGGCCATAACCTTCCTTCCAAGGAGTAAGCGTCTTTTAATTTCATGGCCGCAGTCACCATCAGCAGTGATTTTGGAGCCCAAAAAAATAAAGTCTGACACTGTTTCCACTGTTTCCCCATCTATTTCCCATGAAGTGATGGGACCAGATGCCATGATCTTAGTTTTCTGAACGTTGAGCTTTAAGCCAACTTTTTCACTCTCCTTTCACCTTCATCAAGAATTACCGGGGGCGTAAACGCCTGTTTTTATACTTTCGACTGTGCGGCCGAGGGCGCGCCGCGGGGTTAGAACCACGGTGGGCGGTTGGAAGCCCTTGGGGGCCGGAGGCACTGCAGCAAAAGATGGGCGGCGAGAGTGAGGCGCGGCGGGAAGGGGATGCGGCCCCGCTGAGGTGAAGGCGCCAGACAGAGCCGTGGAGGGAGCCGCATCAGACCGGAAACTGCTAAACGTTCTTCCGTCTTTCCTGCGCGTCTGCGTGGCTGTCCTTAACACACGTCTTCAAAAAGGCAGGATTAATGACCTCATCGCCGACCGAACGCCGTCGAGCCCCACGGGCCTCTCGTCAACAAGGAGGCAAGCGCGCCGGCGGGGCGGACCCGCGGGCCCCCGGAAGGGCAGGCGCTCGGCGCCGTCTGCCACGGCCGCCCCGCTCGCGCCCAGCAGGGGCTCCTCGCTCGGAGGGCCATTTTAGCTCTCACCGTTCAGTGTGACAGCTTTGACCCTAACACAAGGGCAGTTTTGACTTCTTCCTTTAAATTACTCCGCGAAGAATCAGAGAGAGAAGGGGCCTCTCTCCCTTCCCCTGCGCCCCTCAAGTTCCGCTCAGAAAACTCTCGTCTCAGTCTCTGCCTCCACGTTCAATTTCTCATCCGTGTCTCAGGTGAGTGAAGTGTGGCGTCAGCGTCTAACACCCGCGTGACTATCCCCGTGACGCAGTAACTGCCGGCTGCCCGCCTGCGTGCGGCGCGAGCACAGACGTGCCCGCCGCGGGCTCGGGTACCCCCGCCGAGGGCTCGCCGCCCCAGTGGTCTTCTCTGGCTCCACTCAAACCTTGGGGCCCGCGAGGCAGAGCACTGAGGCAGCTGTCTGCTTAATGCCTCCCCTGCCCCGAAATCGCTTGTTTCGGGCCGGGGGATGTCTCTAAAGCAATTTTCTAGTAAGGGTAGATTTAGCCGGAATGTTCCAGAGACCTCTACCTCTGGCTCCTCTAGCTCCGTGGTTTTCAACCAGGGGTGGTTTTGTCCCGCGACCTTCCCAGCAGACACCTCGCAATATCTGGAGACAGTTCTGACTGTCCCAGTGGGGAAGGGTCCTCCTGGCATCAGATGGATAGACACCAGGGATGCTGCTGAACATCCTCCAGTGTGCAGGCCCGACAGCCCTCACGGCAGAGAGTGATCCGGCCCCAAACGTCAACAGCACCGAGATGGAGAAATCCTGCTCTATCGAAGATTTAGACATGGTGAAATAAGGTCACTTGTTTAGAAAATTCAGAACAAAAAGAAAGGGAATACTCCTTCAGTTGAAAAAGGTATCAATAGTAAAGAATATTTTAATCCGAAACAGCCCATAAAATAAATTTGTGTTCAGTTTATAATCTTCCACTCCTGCCCAAATGAATATAGACGTTTATGAGATCACAGTTATAATATGTATAGTTTGTATTCTTGTTTCCACATAAAAACATCACTTTTATAGTCTTTACAGCATTTCAATAGAGAATGTTCCATTGTTTCAATTCCTTCACTGTTTGTTTCTCTCCTTCCTTTTCTTTTTTAAAGTAACTTTAGCAAAAGCACGTACTCTGATTTGAAATCTGACTTTGGAGACCTGGCCATGGGGCACTCTTGAATTATTTTACAACAAAAATTATTTTCAAAGCACTACAAGAAATTAAGTGTTAAAACTGTTAGCCTCTCAGTTGTGTCCAACTCTTTGTGACCCCACAGACTGTAGCCCGCCAGGCTCCTCTGTCCATGAAATTCTCCAGGCAAGAATACTGGCGTGGGTTGCCATTCCCTTCTCCAGGGGATCTTCCTGACCCAGGGATTGAACCCAGGTCTCCTGCATTACAGGAAGATTCTTTACCTTCTGAGCCACCAGGGAAGCCCCTTATAAGAAATTGGTATGATGTAAATATTGTTGCATACGGAGCATGTACTACTTGTGAGAGACATTTGCTGTTTATGTCTTTTTTAAATTTAAAAACAGCCTGTGTTTCTCTCAAATACAATGTTAGAGCAGCAGTACAGCTGAGCTTTATAAAAATTTCCCAGTGTGAAACCCTGGCTCCTTCAAGGTGAGGACCACTTAGCCTCTAGATCACAGGGAAACATCTTGTCTGGGCTAAGTCCACACCACATCCCAAAAAGGAGAGAGAATCTTGCTTAACAAATCAGGATGTACGAAGACAAATGCTAAAGCTTATGGTGATAGAAGTAATTATAATCACTTATCTGATAAGTCCAAAAAATGTTGGAATTTTAAAAGATAAGAAAACTGTTTGGATTCAGCTGAATGGATAGAGTGTAGACCTGCCTGAAATTCTCAGTGTATTGCATTGTCACCCTGGGTCCTCTGCCCTTCAAAGTCCAGAGAGGATTGCCTGGAACTTCCATTCCATTCCCTGTGGAATTTTACAGCACTTTATAAGGTTTTGCAGATTTCTGGGAGGCCTGTGGCTCTGAGTTCTCATTTCTCTCTGAGCTCGTTCAGTTGATGGGTCATCTTCCCACCCCCCACTGACATTTCCTGCCCTGTACTGCGCCCACTCAGACTGAACTCATCGCCAAGCTCCATCCTCAGTGCCAGATTCGGTGCACACACCCCAGCCACACCATCCTCTCTCAGACTGTGTGGCTGTCACAGTCCTTGGTGAAGATAAAAGAGACGTTATAACACACAACACGAACAACCTCGGAGTACACATAAATGTAGCAGTTAATTAAGGGACTTTTGAGCACTGGGGCCTTGCTTGGGCCAGTTCCCCTCTCATCACATCCCACCCTCCTCCCCACCCGTCAGTAGGCCCTTCTTCTTGCATCTTCTCTCTCTCTTTTTTTCTCCTCACCACGTGGCATTGGGGATCTTACTTCCCTGACCAGGGATCAAACCTGTGCCCCCTGAAGTGGAAGGTTGATGTCTTAACCACTGGACCACCTGGGAATTCCCTTTCATATCTTTCTTGCCATATCCTCCACCCAGATGGTCCTAAAACGTTCATACTGAGTTACACAGAGCAGTTCAACTCTCTGGAGTTCCTACTCCTCAGATCAATTCCAGCTCTCCCTTTGCATCTCAAAAACAAGCAAATCAAAAAGTCTTTAACTGGCTTTACATGTCTAGAAAGCAGTTACTGTTGTTCATGGCAATTTATTTTCCTTCCATCTATCTTTATAAATTGTTCATTCCTTTAAAAAGCCAGCTGTGAAATATAAGCCTGTGTGTGTGTGTATCAAAGTGAAAATCACTCAGTCGTGTCCAACTCTCTGTGACCCCATGGACTATACAGGCCATGGAATTCTCCAGACCAGAATACTGGAGTAGGTAGTCTTTCCCTTCTCCAGGGGATCTTCCCAACCCAGGGATTGAACCCAGGTGTCCTGCACTACAGGCAGATACTTTACCAGTTGACCCACAAGGGAAGCCCAAGAATACTGGAGTGGGTAGCATATCCCTTCTCCAGCAGAAGAATGGGGGTCTCCTGCATTGCAGGCGGATTCTTTACCAACTGAGCTACCAGGGAAGTGTGTGTGTGTATTCAGGCTTATATTTCATATGTGTGTGTGTGTGTATATATATATACACACACACACACATATTCCTATGTCCACTGAAAGAGCAGTTACTTAAGTGGCTTCAAGTGCTTGGGCTTCAGCTATAGGGCAGGTTAGATGCAGATGTGTCCAATGTTTGGCTATAGTTTCCAGCTTCTTGCTCTTTGTCTCTTGATTATTCAGCCTGACACTCAAGGGGTTCCTTCCATTCATTGCTTTTCTAGGCAACCTCAGCTTTTGGAGTCCATTTCTCACTTGGACTCTCTTGCATCTGGTCTGTGTTTACAAAATGCAATTGGGCATGGAGACCACAACTGACCATTCCTTATGGGTCCCTGAGCGATGGCTCCTAGGTGCCACCTTCAGTCTGTTAGTTCTCTGCCTAGGATTTCAACTCTGTAAAAACAGTGATGATATACTTTCTTTAATCCCCCCAAACCTCCTGGGAGGCAGTAGATATTCCACAATGTTGTCTACTGTTTCCCCAGATTCATTTATTCCACAAATTCACTCACTCTATAAACAGTCATTGCCGACTGTGGGCCAAGAGATGAGGACATTGCAGCGAACAAGAGAAAGTTCTTGCCTTCCCAGAGTTTATTTCTAGTTGGAGCGATGGTGGTGGAATGTTTCAGTGCTGAATGTATGTCAGTGACACCAAGACAGCACACTCTTGTTTCATAAGGAGAGTGTACTCCTTTTAGGGTTAGACAGTGTAAACAGAAACAATGAAGCTTTTTCCATAACGACGTCGCCTCCATCTCCTCAGCACTACCGATTCTACCCACCAGCACATCTGCTCTTCTATCACACAGCGATCTGAGTGTGGGTGCTGTGAAGGCTTCTTTCTTTGGAATAATTCTGTCTGCAATGAAAAACAGTATTTTAGCTTTTAAAATTATAGCTCTGAAATGTGCGTTTCCTCTTCATTCTCCTTGAGACGACCATTGTATGTATGTGATGAGGAGGGGAGGTCGGAAGACGGTATTTTACCGTGCCTCATTCTAAATATAAACATGACGCTCCTCCAGTCATTGTAAAAATGCCACTCCAAGGTTCATGAATCAACTTTCCCATTTTAATACCACTTGATTATACCATAACCATTTTATGATGGGAAGCTTTGGCAGAGATAGCAAGAAAAATAAGAAGTTAATGCAATTACCAAAAGGTTATTTACTGAGAGAATCAAGCAAAGGGCTTTTCTTTTCTACAAGTATTTAGCATCTCAATAAGTGAATAAACACACACACACACATATATATAGAAACAGTTTGTCCTAAATATTACTTTTCTAAGTTATCCACTTAAGTCACCCTATGAGATTTATAGTTCAGTCATGCCAGTTCAGAGTGGAAAGAAAAAAGGCCATTTATCTAATCCAGTTCCTTTGGGAAAAAAATACTTAGGCAATATTAAGAATCTTCAATTATCTAATTTAATAAAGGGGACGATGTATACTCTGTAGTCAGTAACATGTGATACTGATTATTTCTAATCCCTTAGAAGAGGTCTGACATTCTGCTTTTGGTCCTGTACAGCATGAAGTTGTCATGTATATATCACCAAAAGAAGTAGCAAGAATAATGGGCCCTACAGTCTGCAGTCATTTTAAACTAACATACTGCAACATGGTTTTGCCCTGGGGCAGAGAAGTAGGGATTTTTCTTTACTTCAAAAGAATGAAACATTATTATCACTCTATCCCGTACCGTTATAGACTTCAGAGACTTTGGCATGAAATATTCAGAAAGTTTATTTTAGAATTCAATATTTTAAAAGCCTGCCTTAAAACTATTACAGTGATTAGTGGCTCTGTTACTTGGACTAGTCCTTGCTTTAAAAAGCCTTTTGTCCTGGTTGATACCATTTGCTGTCTCAACAAAATATAATTTGCACCAACCCAGGAGCTCCACATAAGGTATGTAATGCATTGTTTTAGAATGCCCCCCAAAGAAGAATTGTGACCACAACTCAACAGTTATCTTTCAAACACACTCTTAATCACTGCTTTCACTGGTAGCAGCTGAATGTATTGCTTACGTCATGATTTTGTCCCTCTGCCATGTGTTATGTTAACTAGGGGAACTGAGCACCGTTTCTCTGCTCCCTGTTCAAAGGAGCAATGCCCCTGTCTCTGGCCGTAGGGACACTTAGGCACAACCCAGTTGAGGCCACCCACACCCTCAGCCAACCAGTCAGAGGCTCATGCCTTCACCTCTCTTCCTAGGATTCAGAAAAGCTTATCGGGTGTTTGTGAGGAATTAGCCGAGCTTCCAAAGCCACGAATGAAGTCCATGAAAACTTCCGGAGCTTGAGTTAGCTGTGTGGTAATTGCAACACAACCACTTCTGTCTGGAACATCCTATTTACATAGGGAGACGTGTGGAATACAGTGTAAAGCACACGTTTGGGAATTTAACCATCCTGACTTGAGTTTCATGTCTGTTACCAACACAGTGATCCTACCAGCACATTGAACATCAGTGTCTGTAGAATGGGCCCCTCCTGGCGTCTGTGCGCAGATTTAGTGAGACGGGCAATAGAAAGACAGTGGGACGCAAGATGTCAGTCACTATAGTTATTTACTCCCAAAATGCTTTTCTTTTTTAAAATATTTATTCATTTGGCCACTTCAGGTCTTGGTTATGGCCTGCGGAATCTTCCTTGCTGAGCACGGGGTCTCTTTTTGTAACTGTGGCCTGCATGATCTCTCTCAGCAGCAGCAGGTGGGGTCTTTTCGTGTGGCATTTGGGGTCTAACTGGGCCCCTGCATTGGGAGCAGGGAGGCAGCCACTGGGCCACCAGCTAGGTCCCCCGAAAGGTGTTTCACCAGCTAGGTCCTCCGAAAGGTGTTCACCAGCTAGGTCCCCCGAAAGGTGTTTCACCAGCTAGGTCCCCCGAAAGGTGTTTCACCAGCTAGGTCCCCCGAAAGGTGTTTCACCAGCTAGGTCCCCCGAAAGGTATTTCTTCCTCTGAAGTCTTTGCTCCGCACTTCTGTTGTGCAGTGCATGATGGGAAAATCAAAATGGTGTTGGTATTGCTAAGAGCTCTGCCATGGGGCCAGGAGACCAGTAAGGAAGCGTGACTTAGGGACATCAGGGTCCTTTGTCATCCAAAACACCTTCCAGAAACGCAAGCTACTTACTGGACTCTTACCCTGAAACAACTTGTGAGTCCTCAAGGACAAATATTCTCCGACTTGAGTCAGAATCAATCACAGTTGTCACCGGGCAACTTTTAACAACCCTGTGGCTTTTCATCTCTTCTTCAGGACACCCTTTCAGGGTTACCCAAGTTTGCACTTGCTGAATTGCAGTTCTTCCAGAATCCAAATAAACTATCTTCTTCTTTGCAGCCTCCTGACTTGCTTTTTTGGTTGACAGATGCATGTGTATTTATTGACATATCATAGAAAGAATTTGCAGGATGGCTAGAAAAACCATCACTCCTGCCTTTTTTAATATAAAAAAAATAACCTGTGCATTTGGTGACGTTCCTTTAAATGTATCGAATATATCATTTCTGTGGGTTTTAATAAATACTTTTTCCTTTCCTTCTCTTCTTAGATATTATCAATGCAGAAAAAAACAAGGATAGCCATTGACCTCAGCCTTCCAGCAGATAAGATAGGTGCCTCTCACATAGAGAAATGAAGTGCAGAAGTAGGATGAAACTCACTGTAAATCACTTTCTGTTTCATTTTCCAGGGAAGTAGATCAAGACTCAGATGGTCATGTCAGCTTTAAAGACTTCGAATATGCCATGAACTCTGGACAAAAGTAAGCCTAACTATGGTGTACTGCTTGTATGCAACTTCTGGGGAGACCAGAATAGATGGTGATGTAATGAGATACCAGATTCCACCCTAGCGATGGTGTCATACTGCATACCTTCCATTAAACTCTTGATCATGGTCTTCAGATGCTCACGACTGCTTGCATCTCAGAATCCTAGAGGGGGTTGTTATGAGGATAAGCCATCTCCTTCCATGTGGCCCCAGCCCTAAGTCCGGTCGCTGCCGGCACTGCTGCTGGGGTCGTCCCCCACCCTTCCTCTTCACTCGCAGCCCCCGACTCCCACCCACATCGCAGGCAGGGAGGTTCCAGTCATTTCCTGGTCCTCGACAGGTCCTGACACCTACGGGGAGGGTGTTTATTTCATGCCAACAGTGCTGATTCCCTTGGTGCACTCAGCATTGGTTGATCAGATAATAGCACCTACGTGTACTGAGTGTTGACTGTGTTCCAAGCAGTGAGCCAGGCTTTGGGCTCTTTCTCCAAGAAAAAGTACCCTTGTTGTCGTTTGGTTGATAAATCGTATCTGACTCTTTGCGACCCCAGGGCCTGCAGCCCGCCAGGCTCCTCTGTCCGTGGGATTTCCCAGGCAAGGATGCTGGAGCGGGTTGCCATTTCCTTCTCCAGGGGATCTTCCCAACTCAGGGATTGAACCCGTCTCCTGCTTGGCAGGCAGATTCTTCACCAACGAGCCACCTGGGAAGCCTACAGTGTATCATTAGTAGTCGTCAAAATCATCGTCAAAAGTGGCCCGAGGGCACTGGCTGTGTGAGACTGAGACAGATTAGGCAGTAATTAGTGCGTCTTTTCCAGCTTACACAGAGGAAGAACAGGGTGCAGCAAGGATGGTGGGAGCAAAAAACTTCTCTGCAGAATCATTAGAATAGCCTGGGCCTGGGGTTCTGCAGCAGAACAGCAAGCCCTGGGCTGCCCTCTCCTGGACTCTGACTGGTTCTGGAAGGTTCTTTCCTGCACCAAGGGTCTTAGCCATCTGTGTGCCTGTTCTCCATGCTCTGCCCATCCACACCTGGGATCTAGGGACTGTGACCCTGGACATTCAGCACTTATTTTAAATAAATACTCATATCAATACTAATGTTTTATCTGTAAGTGTTCAGAATTCCAAACATTAACAACACTGTGAAAACATCTAGTTTAAGTCAAATTTTAAAAGGATTAAAGGTCAAAGAAAAATGTGAATTTGTCAAATAGAAGCATTAAGCAAGCATCCTTCTAACAGATTAGTAGCAGATAAACTTAATAAACTGTCATAAATCAGAGGAACCTAGAGGGACTTCACAACTAAATGTAATTTGGTATTCTGGATGGGATCATGGAATAGAAGAAAGGACATTAGGTAAACACTAGTGAGGTGTGGAATTTAGCTCATAATACTGTATCAATATTGGTTCATTGATTATGACACATGTACCAAGGACACACTCAGAAAATATTCATCACAGAGGAGACTGTGTAAGTATGTGGAAACTCCCTCTCCTAGCTTCACAATATTTCTATAAACCTAAAACTATTCCAAAATAAAAAGGTGGTTAAAAAATAAAGTCTTATCCCAAAGTTAGCATATGCTAAGCATCCAAAATGAAGAAAACTTTGAAAATCATTAAGAAGTACAAATGAAGTATCATTCAAGAAAAAAGTAGATCAGCAGTATTGTTCAGCATCATGTGTGTTTTTGGACAAATTGTTCTGACTGATGAAAAGCCCCTGGACAGAGTTTTCTTCAGCAAGCATTTTTATTGTAATTTGAATAGTTGAGTCATTGGTCTTCATCTCAGTACATAAGTGATCCTGCTTTTAAAATTTTTAATATAAAAATTAGAGTAGTTCACCAACGAAATGCCAGCATTCAGTAATTGCCAGGATACCACAACCTTGTATTGAAGTGACTCTTTGGACCTTATTTCTCCCTGGAAACACGACAAGAGAGGGAGAAGGCACGTCCTCCCGTTGAGTGGCAGGCAGGAGGCCAGGGTGGGAACAGCTATTGGGCACTCCTCCGACCCGGGATTAGTCCAGGCTCTCCTCGGTCTCAGTAACAGAAACCCTGCCCCAAACCAGCTTAGACGGAAGAGGAATTTACTAGGAAACGCTGGGCTAGCCTCTGGAGTCTAACACTGGAAGGGCAGTTGTGCAGCTGGGTTTCCAGGCAAACACGAATCGACAGCACGAGCACCTCTGGACTATGCCCTCTCCCATAGTCCCCATCAGCCTCACAGCATTCTCAGTAGGAACTGGCCCGTGATCTGTCCCGTTCCAAATGCAGACAGCCTAGATAAAGAGGCTTCAGTTGGCTCGGGATCAGTCAACTCTGATTCATCTTGAGAATGTAGGCTTGATCCTTGGACACTCACCCAGGTCTGCTGAGGGCTGGTCACAGGGAAGGGAAGTCAAATATAATGTGCGTGTGTGTTAGTCGCTCAGTCATGTCCAACTCTCTGTGACCCCATGGACTGTAGCCCGCCAGACTCCTCTATCCATGGGATTCTCCAGGGAAGAATACTGGAGTGGGTTGCCATTCCCTTCTCCATGGGATCTTCCTGACCCAGAGATTGAACCTAGATTTCCTGCACTGCAGGCAGATTCTTACTGTCTGAGCTACCCATGGGAAAGTCATTATATTTCCTTTTCTAGAAGAAAGCCACGTGACCTGGACCTTCTCTAGGAGGGAGCACACCTCCAGGATTTGGTACCTAGGAGGGCCGGCTCTCCGGGCAGAGCACAGACCAAAGGAGGGAGGGGAGTGAGAAGCCGTTCATGTCACTGTCCCTCCTATCGCCCCCCAGAACCCAGTCCCCGTCCTCCTCCTGTAAGCTGCCCCAGTTTTTCATGTCCAGGCCCCTGCGCCCAGCCTTGTCCCCCAGCCACGTGGCTTTGTCGGCAGTGATCACTTGTTGGTGTGGCTGCAATTGAACGGTCCACAGATGGGAACCTCTACAAGTTGATCAGCTCAGCCTCTCGCCCTGGAAGATCCCGGAGCGAGTGAGGGAGGCCGAGCGAGTGGGTGTGACCCCGGGCGAGGGGCAGGCGTGTTTGCCACCACGTGGCATGAAAACCTAGGCAGCTGGTTTGCAGTGAGAGCAGAAAGTGAAATAGACACCATGAGGGGAACAAGAAAGGAGCTAGCGAAACCCCATGGTGCTGGATTTCTGGTGAAAGCTTGCACACAAGGTCTGGTCATAACCCTTTGGGTCCTATGAGGTAACCCTCTTTCCTTCCAATAAATCTTTCTGCTCAAGCCAGCTGGAGTTGCTCTCTGTTATCTGAAACCAAGAGAACCCTAACTGTTACGAGCTTTGAGCCAAGGACAGAGTCCTAGGTAACATCAACATTTACTAGGGCAACAGAGAAAAAGAGTCTAATAAACAGACTACGGAGAAGTGAAGTGAGAGGGAAGGGGGCAGAGCACAACCTCTAAAAGAAGGACATAGCCGGACACAGCAAACTGATTAGAACCAAGCAGGTCCAAGATGGCGGACAGGCCGGCTGCCTCTAGACCCTGAGCCTCAGTACCCGCTCATCGTAATACAGCAACAGGCACCATGGCAGGTCCAAGGTCAACCATCAAGGTCCAAAAGTAGGAGGTGGCCCAATTCCTGGAAATCCCCACCCCTTCCCCAAAATAGCTAGAATACTCCTCCCACTCACTAGGCGATGAAATTACCCAGCCCTATGAAAACTGACAACATACCCTGGTCTGCTCTGGCCTTCTGAGATGGCTCACACTCTGTGGAATTGTTTCTCTCTAGATAAATCTACTTCTTACCTATCACTTATCTCTCACTTAATTCTTTCTGCAATGAGACATCAAGAACCTGGATTTCATATAGTCCTGACACCAGGTGTATGCTCTCAGTTAAAAGACCGTGGGTTCAAGTCCCATTCTGAGTTGATGGTTTCAGTTCAGTTCAGTCGCTCAGTTGTGTCCGACTCTGCAACCCCCATGAACCACAGCATGCCAGACCTCCCTGTCCATCACCAACACCTGGAATTTACCCAAACTCATGTGCATTGAGTCGGTGATGCCATCCAGCCATCTCATCCTCTGTCGTCCCCTTCTCCTCCTACCCTCAATCTTTCCCAGCATCAGGGTCTTTTCCAATGAGTCAGCTCTTCGCATCAGGTGGCCAAAGTATTGGAGTTTTAGCTTCAACATCAGTCCTTCCAATGAACACCCAGGACTGATCTCCTTTAGGATGGACTGGTTGGATCGCCTTGCAGTCCAAGGGATTTCATGTAGTCCTGACACCAGATGTGTGATCTCAGTTAAAAGACCGTGGGTTCAAGTCCCATTCTGAGTTGATGGTTTCAGAAGTAGCCAAAGATGGTAAAGGAAGCTGTTGCGAATTCTCTCTCCCTGATACTCAGGGAGAGGTGATGTTTCACTACCCTGAGCCCTAGTCTCCCCTTGCGGCAACTCTGGAGGTGATCTCTCAGAGGTCACCAGTGATCCACCAGGGCCCAAACCCACCAGCCCCTCGAGGACCTTGTCACACTTGTCCTTTCTTTTGGGTCCTTCTCTCTTTGGGTTCTATAGCGCTGTTCTCTTGTGACATTTCTGTGCCTGTTTTTCCCTACTCTCTTTTCCTGTTTCTTCAACTATCTCATAAGCATTAGTATTCTCCAGGGTCCTCTAACTGGCCAGTCTTCTAGATCAACACCCTCTCCAAGGATGAGTTCATTCTCTGCCACCTTTCTCAGTGTGATTCCACCAACACATCTTTATCTTCAGTCTTGGTCTCTGCTCCACCCAGACCTGTGTTCTCATTTGCCTCTTGGACACTTCCACCTCCCTATAAGCTCATTGAACTAAAATTAGACTCGTTTTCCCTGATTTCCAAAATTGGCTTCTCATTCTGCGTCTTCTATTCCTGTTAATGGCGCCGACCCCATTCCCCCACACAAGCCGTCATCCAAACCAGCTGCCTCAGCGTTGCTTCCAGATCTCCCATCTCCCCATCCTCCTTCACTGTGGCATCCAGCCAGTCATGGCATCCTGAGTCTGCGTCTGCAGAAGCTTCCATGACACTGCCTTCCATCCCACCATGGTCTTCTGTTCCCATCAGTCCATCTCTGTGGTCCTCTGTTCACTGGTATAAAGATGAGTGGAGGATGTGCTGATAAGTAAGAAACGGGCCCAGCTCATGAAACTTCGTCCAGCATGTCCGTTATCTTCTCAGAGCATAGATAGAATTGATTTTCTCTCTTCTCAAAAGCCTTATAGTGACCCTTTCTATTGGGTCATATCTAACTCTTAACACACCATTCAAAGCCTTCTGTAATCTGGTCTCTACTTGTGTGTTCAGCTTTGTCTTCACAACTACCTCCACCATCCCAGCCCACAGCCACTAACTCGGTACACACAGACCCTTAGCCTAAAAGCACCAAGATAACAACTAGACCTTTGCCCCAAATTGGAGGCTAACAAATAACCTTGGAATTCACATCTGATGCGATAATAGAGAGATACAGCCAAAGCTAAAATTCTGTTACAAAAATTGGACCACCTTCAGCCTAATGAATATTTTTCCATTCATAGTTGTCACCTTCAAAGGGAAAAAGGGGGGCTGATTGTGCTAGATGTTCTGTATTATTTTATTTTATTCTTGAAAATTGATGAGATAGACATTTGCATCCTCTTTTAAGAGGAAACCACCTCAGACAGTCTAAGCCACTTGGCACAGGCCAAGTGGGTGGAGTGTCAGGGTGATCAGCAAAACCTGTCAGCCTGACTAGACACAAACAACTTCCATTTCACGACATCACTTCCAGTGGGAAAACTATCTATGACTCTAGTCCATGGTCTTTGGTCACGCTTTGTTTTTGATCCAAAATGAGTTCATCCAGATTCATTGGCCATCCCAGGTCAAGCTTCTATCACATGATTGGTATGAAATATTAATTCCCATCTTGCACATCACCAAGCTTATCCCAAATTACCTTGGGTTATGAATCAAACCCACTTTAAAACGACAAAGATTTGCCACCAGAGACAATATCTTTTAAAAGGTGCTGCCAGCTGGAAAGGCGATTTCCAATGATGAAATGCTCTGAATAGTGGAGAGAGAGAGAGAGAGAGAGAAGTCACTCAGTCGTGTCCAACTCTGCGACCCCATGGACTGTAGCCTACCAGGCTCCTCTGTCCATGGGATTTTCCAGGCAAGAGTACTGGAGTGGGTTGCCATTTCCTTCTTCAGCGGATCTTCCTGACCCAGGGATTGAACCCAGGTCTCCCTCATTGCAGGCAGACACTTTACCGTCTGAGCCACCAGGGAAGCAGCCTTGAACAGTGGAAGTATCTTTTAAATAAATGTGCATGCTCATTGGACAACACTCACTTATGTGTGTTAATTTTTAACAGCATTTTCAACCATCAGCAGTACTAAGGGTTCATGCATCACTTACAGAATTGTAATTTAGGGTTAATAAAAACAGTTGGTTACTTCCCTTTTTCTTAGTTTGTAATTTTTGAGAAATCTGTTTAGAGCTGCAGAATTAGACAGTTAAAATACATACAAATGGAAATTTAATGACATGAGGAACAGCAGCTCATGAAGTGACCTTTCTTACAAAACACATTTAAATTGGCTTGGCCACATGGATTCAAAACTGGCTGAAAACAATTTAACATAATAAAATATGGAGTGTTCAATCTAAATTTCTCTTGGGTTGCTAAACTGGTAAAATGCTCAGAAGTGTGAATCAAAAAGAACATTAACTTCACAGAGAATGCAGATTAATTTATATGAAAACATAAACCAAATATACTCCTTATTTTATGATTTACTGATGCTTGGTGGGAGAAAAAGACTTCAAAGGAGAACAAAACAGTTAGGTTTGCTGTAGTATATTCGTTAGGCAGAACAATTTCGATAATATTAAACTTATAGAAAAAAATTGATCAAAGGTCTAGAAATACACTGCAAGTGTTATCATAATAGCAGTTATTGTTTGTTTTAAAGAAGGAAGCCAACCTTGAATTTAAATGATGTTTCTGAGGTTAATCGTGGCAGAAATAGTGCTTGAGTCAGTTTCTTTACCAAGGTCTCGCCACTGCTGCTGCTGCTAAGTCGCTTCAGTCGTGTCCGACTCTGTGCGACCCCATAGACGGCAGCCCACCAGGCTCCGCCGTCCCTGGGATTTTCCAGGCAAGAACACTGGAGTGGGTGCCATTGCCTTCTCCGAAGGTCTCGCTGCTGCTACCTATACTGCTTGTGGGTTGAGGTTTATTCTTTTGTCTTTCTTTTTCCTCCCTTTGCCCCTTCCTTCCCTCCCTCTCTCCTTCCCTCCTTTCCTTCTTTCTCCCTTACTTCCCTCTCTCCCCTCATTTCCTTTTTGCCTTTGTTTCTATTCTCCCCACCACATCCATAAATAGAATTACACACCCATCCAGGGTTCTGTCTGACTGCTTTTTGAATGATGTCCAAACTTGTATCAACATATTCCAACGCCTCCCACTGCAAATAGAAACTAAAGTTCTAGTATATTTTATGTATTTTATCAAATATGAAAACTTTCTGACAATTATCTCTTCAAACATTTCTTTCATGACATTCTGGAAGAAAATGCACTCTCAGAATCCAGTTATACATGTGTTACGCTGATGATATTATCTGACATGTCTTTCATTCTTTCTCCTCCTCCTCTTTCTTGCTGAGTTTAACTTTCAGTTCAGTAATTTCTATTCATTCATTGCTAGTGGGAATGCAAAATGGCACAGCCACTTCAGAAGACAGTTTGACAGTTTCTTACAAAGCTAAACATAGTCTTACCAAATGATGCAGCAGTCATTGTTGTTCATTGTTTTTCTACTCAAATTGTTTTATTCACTCAACTGATTTCAAAACTTCTCTCCACAAGAAAAGTTGCACAAGAATGTTATTGCAGCTTTATTCATCATCACCCAAAACTGGAAGCAGCCAAGATGTTCTTCGGGAGACAAGTGTGTAAACAAAATGTGGCACAACCATGCAGTGGGATTATTATCCAGTGATTAAAAGAAATGAGCTTTTACCAGTCCACAAAATCACACGAGTGAATCTTAATTGCATATTGCTAAGTGAAAGAAGTCAAAGTGAAAGGGCTACATTCGCTATGCACCAATATGACATCCTGGAAAAGGGAAAAATATAGCGATGACTAAAAGACCAGTAATTATCAGTGTGTGTGTGTGTGTGTGTGTGTGTGTGTGTGTGTGGCAGGGGGTGTTGAATAGGTAAGGCACAAGGATTTTTGTGTGTGTGTGGCAAAATATATAAAATGAACCTAGGTCATCCTGTAGTGCTAGAAAGTGAGAATGTATTCAGAAAACAAATTAAAAAACAAGCAAACAAAAACAACCACACATTGGTAGGCGGGTACGTCACGGGGACACAAGAACCAATCTTAGAAGAGTCCCAAGCGGTCAAAGCTGGAACAGTTTGAGTGACAGAATAAAGGAGTATTGGATTGTAACCCAAAGTATAAAATCAATATCTGTGAGTCCATACTGATTCAAGTAAATGGTGGAATAAATAAATAAAAGGAAGAATTGAGACAAATCTCATTTGCAGAGGAATTCCAAATACTTTATGTAGGTGCTCTGCCCTCAAAGAGAGGGCGTGACTCTGCGCCCCTGCAGTATGGACCGCGCGTGGGGACTCTCCCAGGGAGCGCTGAGTGGGAGCGGCAGAGGGGGCAGTGCTGAGCCTGACAGTGACCACCCGAGCCAGGTGATCAAGGTCAGTGTTAAAAGTGATGAATCTTGTTGATACTGTGTACTTTATGTATGTGATGAAAATGACACTTAACCTCTCGGACTTTCCTCCTCAAGCCCCACAACCTCAATGCAATCATGAGAAAAACAGCAGACAAATCCCAATTCAGAGACATTCTGAAAAATACCTAACCAGCACTTCTCAAAACCGTCAAGGTCAAAAAAAAAGGAATCCTTGAGAAATGTCACAGCCAAGAGGAGCCTAAGGAGACATGACAACTCATTGTAATGTGAGAGCTGAGATGGGATCCTGGAAACAGGAAAGAGACATTGGATAAAAGCCATAGAAAACTGAATGAAACGTGGGTTTTGGTTAATAATGGTATATCAATATTATTTTGTTAATTATAACAAATGTATAATACTAACGTAAGATGTTAATAATAGGGGAAACTGGGTATGAGGTATGTGAGAAATCTACACTATCTTCACAATTGTTTTTTTGTAAATCTAAAACTTGTAAAATAAAAGTTTATTTAAAAATTTTCAGATGTCACTGTATGGTGGAAATTGTATCCCTTGCCACTGTTTAATTTATAATAAAAGCCTCAGTTCAGTTCAGTTGCTCAGTCGTGTCCGACTCTGTGACTCCATGAACTGCAGCACACGAGGCCTCCCTGTCCATCACCAACTCCCAGATTCCACCCAAACCCATATCCATTGAGTCAGTGATGCCATCCAACTATCTCATCCTCTGTCGTCCCCTTCTCCTGCCCTCAATCTTTCCCAGCATCAGGGTCTTTTCCAGCTCTTCACATCAGGTGGCCAAAGTACTGGAGTTTCAGCTTCAACATCAGTCCTACCAGTGAACACTCAGGACTGATCTCCTTTAGGATGGACTGGTTGGATCTTCTTGCAGTCCAAGGGACTCTCAAGAGTCTTCTCCAACACCACGGTTCAAAAGCATCGATTCTTCTGTGCTCAGCTTTCTTTACAGTCCAACTCTCACATCCATACATGACTACTGGAAAAACTATAGCCTTGACTAGATGGACCTTTGTTGACAAAGTAATGTCTCTGCTTTTTAATATGCTGTCTAGGTTGGTCATAACTTCTCTTCCAAGGAGCAAGCGTCTTTTAATTTCATGGCTGCAATCACCATCTGCAGTGGTTTTGGAGCCCAGAAAAATAAAGTCAGGCATTGTTTCCACTGTTTCCCCATCTATTTGCCATGAAGTTAGTTTTCTGAATGTTAAACTTTAAGCCAACTTTTTCATTCTCCTCTTTCATTTTCATTAAGAGGCTCTTTAGTTCCTGTTCACTTTCTGCCATAAGGGTGGTGTCATCTGCATATCTGAGGTTATTGATATTTCTCCTGGCAATCTTGATTCCAGCTTGTGTTTCTTCCAGCCCAGCGTTTCTCATGATGTACTCTGCATATAAGTTAAATAAGCAGGGTGACAATATACAGCCTTGACGTACTCCTTTTCCTATTTGAAACCAGTCCATTGTTCCATGTCCAGTTCTAACTGTTGCTTCCTGACCTGCATACAGGTTTTTCAAGAGACAGGTCAGATGGTCTGGTATTTTATCTCTTTCAGAATTTTCCACAGTTTATTGTGATCCACATAGTCAAAGGCTTTGACATAGTCCATAAAGCAGAAATAGATGTTTTTCTGGAACTCTCTTGCTTTTTTGATGATCCAGCGGATGTTGGCAATTTGATCTCTGGTTCCTCTGCCTTTTCTAAAACCAGCTTGAACATCTGGAAGTTCACAGTTCACGTATTGCTGAAGTCTGGCTTGGAGAATTTTGAGCATTACTTTACTAGCGTGTGAGATGACTGCAATTGTGCGGTAGTTTGCGCATTCTTTGGCTTTGCCTTTCTTTGGGACTGAGGTGAAAGCTGACCTTTCCCATCCTGTGGCTTGGATGTCAGTTAAAAATATGTAGGGACTGATCAGGTGGTCCAGTGGTTAAGATTCCGAGCTTCTGATGCAGGGGCGCAGGTTTGATTCCTGGCGGGTGAACTAAGATCCCACATGCTATGAAGTGCAGCCAAAAAGTAAATAAAGGAATTTTTAAGATACGTAAAGGGGGTAGGTTTCTTTTCAAAGTAACGTAGAATATATCGGCAAACCCAGAAGATCACCACCTAATAGCGCCTGTGTAAGACTCTGAATTCTCAGCAGTGTCCACTGGACTCAGGCTTTTGCCATACACAAGTATATTCACATCCTGTTATACGGGTTGGTTTCTGACAAAGAAGAAACCTCAGAGGTCTGCCCTTGAATTGTATTTGGAGAACCTCAGAAAAACAACACACGAAAAAGTACTGATCTTTCCTATTAAACTGCTGGTGATACACCTTTCAAAGAACAAAATCCCTTAGCTTTGGACCTATTGAAATGAAAGCCCTTTATACTTCTTCTGAACTTCATAATTCCTACAGCACTGAGAAAATCCACAGGTGTGACTCCTAGATTCTCCCTGTGGCCAGTCTCAAAAAGCCAGTTAATACATTAATACAGCCAAGATGTGGAAACGACCTAAGTGTCCATTGATGGATGAATGGAGAAAGAAAATATTAGATATATCTGTATCTAATACCTATACAATAGAATATTATTCAGCCGTGAAAAGAAGAAAATCTGCCATTTGTGACGACATAGATCTCGAGGGCATTATGCTAAGTGAAATAAATCATACCGAGAAAGATGAACATAATGCTGATTTTCAGTCTTTTTTCCTGTCTAAGGCTTACATTTAAGACTATAAGTGTCCTCTAAGCCCTGCTTTAGCTGCATCTCACAAGTTTTGATATGCCTTGTCTTCATTAATATTTTCTTAAAAATATTTTCTAATTTGTTTTTATTTCTTCTTTGACACATGGGCTATTCAGAAATGATTTGTTACATTTTCAAAAGCTGTGGGCTTTCTAGTTTTTGTTATTGATTTCCAGCTAATTCCATGGTCAGAGGACTTATTTTGAATGTTTTAAAATCCTTGAATCAATTCTCTTTTAAGCTCTTCAGTTCTCCAGTGAACAAATATGTCCTTCCATGTATTTAACTAAATTTTAAGTATCATTAAGAAAACTCTGTAATCTGAGGTCTTAATCCTCTTGAATGTTTCAATAGTATTTATAAATGTGAATTTCAACTTAAAATCATAAGTCTAAGCCAACTTGTATTTTAAATTGGAATCACAAAGTGAATCTGTCAATCAGTCTAAAACCGCGCTATCTAAAGCTACCAACACGTGCGGCTATTTAAATTTAATTTTAACTAATCAAAATGTTATAAAATAAAAGATTCATCTTCTCCCTGAACAGCCATATCCGGTAGCTGTATTTCAGTTGTTCAGCAGCTGCATGTGATCCCACACTAACAGCACCATCATGGCGCCATTGCACACAGTTGTGTTGGTCTGCCCTGCCCCTCCTGTAGATGCCCTCCAGCCTCTGGACTGGCTGCTCTGGGGCCCTGATTCTGGTCAGATCAGGTGACAGTCTTGTGGTGACTCAGGCAAACATCACCCCACACAAGGGAGGTACAGTGCGGACTCCTTAGAAAGGGGTTGAGGGAGAGAAAAACATTCGGAGGCAAACTCTTGCCCACCCCTCAAGGCCCCATGCCAACCTCACCTGTGTGACGGCGAACTCCTAGCTGCTTTAGGAGGTGAGTCCTCCTTTCTTCCGGACTCACTTCTGCAGCGGTCCCTTCAGAGCCCTTCCCACGTCATGGTATGATCGGTGCGTTTCCAGCTCTGCCTCCCACTTTGGACCACCAGTTCCCCGAAGCCAGCACTGTTTTTTATTGTCGCGTCCTTAGTGGCTGGCACCGGGCCTGGTGCGTGACAGGTCTGTGCACGTTGGCGAATGAGAGGGAAATTTCTCCGAGAGGCAGAGCTCTGAAGTCCCCTCTCCACTCAGTCACTACCTCTTATGCTCCTTGGCAAGTCAAACACTCTTCTGGGGCCTCAGTTTCCTCTTCCTCGTCAATTTCAAGGAGAAAGTTGACTTAGGTAAGACTGCGCATTGCTGGTTAGACGTAAGTAAGTGTTATAGGAACAGAGGGTGCCGTGGCCGAGAAAGCTCAGGAAATATTTGGTCAAAGATGACGAACGGGGGCTTCCTTGGTTTCTCAGTGGTAAAGAATCTGCCCGGCAATGCAGGAGACACGGGTTTGATCCCTGGTCCGGGGAGATCGCACGTGCGCTGCACCCACTGAGCCCGCGAGCTGTGATTACTGAGCCCTCTCACCCTGCAGCCGGGACTCTGCAACAGGAGCAGCCAGCGCAGCGAAGCCCGCGTGTCACAGCTACAGACCAGCCCGAGCCTGCCGAAACTGGAGACAAGCCCACGCGGCATCAAAGACCCAGCACAACCAAAAGGAAGTAAATAAATAGAACTATGGACATATAAACATGACAAATGGGTGTTTTCTTACTGTAGAAATTCACGGAAATTTTAAAATGCCGAAGTCCATTGTGGAACTCCAAGGAGAGAGTAGAATGCAGTGTCTCAAACTTCTTTGATGGACCATGTAACTCTGTGTGTGTGTGTGTGTGTGTGTGTGTGTGTGTGTGTGTGTGTGTGTACACACGTGTGGATACACAGACAGAGCCATCTTAAAGAACTAATGTTCCATGGATTATACCTTGGGAAATGATTGATTAGCTGTCTCTAAGGGATCTTTCAGTTCGGTGTTTTTATGTCTTATGAACGTGTATCCTACCCTCGCTGGTACCTAACTTGACTAGTGGTGTGGCTGTAAACTCATCAGTCACACACTTAACCTTCCACTCCCTCCGCCCCTGCTTCCTCATCTCCCCCTGTACCCCCCGCCCCACCCAAGAGAAGCCGCTGAGCAACTCAGGTTGAGATGCCCATCCGGAGGGAAGGGTCTGGACTGCAAGCACTCAACTTCAGACCTCAGAGAGTGAAGGCACGTCAACGCTGATCGAAAGGAGCAGCGGCTTTGAGAATTGAAGCATAAGACAGAATGATTTTATTTTCATTTAAATTGATTTTCTCAGTTCTATCATGTTTCTTGATACCATGGATGTAACTGTTTAATATATCTAATCCGAGCCATAACTTAATATACCAGGCTTTCATGCCTAGGAATTCTTACAGCAGCAACAGGTTTTTAATGTTATATTAGTAAGAAAGCAATAATGAAATATGATACAGAGCTCCTATTCCATATATTATTGATGAAGACCTTTTGTGCTTTCATGGACCTGATCCCTTTACACTATGGTTGCCCAATAAATTAGAAAATGTTTTTGCCTTCTCAGCAAAAGCCCCCAAATTAGGCTACGTGACTGGAAATTATTTGCAGCAGGTAACAAAAATGGCCACGAGGCATTGGGAGACAGAAAGCAATGAGTTTATTCTAATCTGAGGTGCCAGGAATAGCAACAATGTTGTTGCTCAGGAGTGAAACAATTTATCAGCTGCCTTGGAAAGACAAAGCAGGAGAACAACAGCATTCCAGCGCAGCTCAGTCCTGCAATAAACTGCGCAGACACGGAAACTTATGCCCCTGATGGTGAAACCAGCGGTTGGTGTATGCCCGCCACTGGCTGACGCGGCCATCAGCGCGCCGCCTGCACCGTCTCGGTTAATTATCACGGCAACTTGAAGACCCAGGCGTTATCCTCATTGTCGGGACAGAAACAGGCACAGAGAAGTGAAGACCCGTGGCAGAGCTGGGGCTTGACCCTGCACAGGCCGACTCCTCAGTCCATCCTTGTAACCGCAGCACTGAGAGTGGGGACCCCTGGCCCTTCAGCTCTGAGCTCAGGGCCAGGCCTCTGGCCTGCCCGGAAGAGCCTCGTGTTTCCAGGGACGGACTCCTTTGCCTGCTTCTCTGAGGTCACTTCAGGCCTCACAGTGACCCTCCAGGCAGACTGTGATGTGGGTATGGGTGTAGCCAGCCAGGTGGATCTCCCCAGCACACCGAGACTTTCTACTGTAGGGGACCGCGACTCACTCATTGAAGATCCACTTGGTTCTTTGTGGAGCCAGTACCACCAGAAGATTGGTGACTTGTAAGCATTTACATCTATGGTTTCCCAGTGGTCATGTGTGGATGTGAGAGCTGGACCATAAAGAAAGCTGAGCGCCAAAGAATTGATGCTTTTGAACTGTGGTGTTGGAGAAGACTCTTGAGAGTCCCTTGGACTGCAAGGAGAGCCAACCAGTCCATCCTAAAGGAGATCAGGCCTGAATATTCATTGGAAGGACTGAGGCTAAAGCTCCAATCCTTTGGCCCCTGATGCAAAGAACCGACTCATTGGAAAAGACCCTGATGCTGGGAAGGATTGAAGGCAGGAGGAGAAGGGGACAACAGAGGATGAGATGGCTGGATGGCATCACCGACTGGATGGACATGAGTTTGAGCAGGCTCCGGGAGTTGGTGATGGCCAGGGAGGCCTGGCGTGCTGCGGTCCACGGGGTCGCAGAGTGTCGGGCACGACCGAGCACTCACACACACGTGCACGCCTCCTCCCCACACCCGGCGGCAGCCCTGCACTCCTAGCAAAGGCAGACATGCCTCTTTGGTGCTCTGTGGGCCCTTGTTCAAAGAGTGTGAGCTGCACACTCGCCCCTCACACGCCCAGGTGTGGATTCAGGCGGGCGAGATGCTGCTGGCTGTGAGCTCCGCTCACGTTGTAGGTCTGTAGCCTGCGGATCCAAGACCCCACCTTCATGCTGCCATCTTGGCTTCTGCCTCCAGCATCACTGGGCTTTGGCCAGACACATCGGAATTCTGAAAAGCAAAATGCCATTTTCTTCAATCATTTCATTTTGAAAATGGGAGAGGTAATACGAAGTTGACTCAGCCAATGCCCTTTCTGTGCAGATACGAGGTACAGTGTAGCTGCGGTTTAAATACTAATTATATGCCAGTTTTAGTTTAAAGTTTTTTTGTGTTTGTTCTTTTGCAGGAGCAGTCATGGGAGTGACTAAGAGCTTATTCATTTGCAGGGTTTTTATTTTGGAAATGAACATGCTGGCACAATTTTAATTGGGTTTTAGTTGTTGTTTTAATTCTCACAGTGATGGCTTGGCTATGTCTTTTGGGACCGCAGAGGGAAACTGGCATCTGTTGTTTGAGGATTCTGGGGATTTGCACCATATTTATGTGTAATAACTATACAGTAAATAAACAGAATGAATAATTAAGTGAATAATGAGTTTCTCAGAAAAGAAGGCTCCTCTTCAGGCTGCGACAGACGTTCTCACGTGTCATCCACCCTCCCTTCTGCGTGGCAATTCCACACCACTCTCACTGTGATGGCCCCAGGTGGAAACCAGCAAGGACATTTTTCCAAGTGGAAATCAAGCTTGCCGTTAATCAACGTGGACTGATACAAAGAAGATATTTTCTTCCAATTGTAAGGATGCTGGATTTATGTCTCTTAAAATTATCTTTTTTTTTTCTTTACCCTAGAGAGAGATATTCACCTCTTTAAATATAAAATCCATGAGATTAAATTTCACCGAACAGTGTTTCTCGGGGGAACTAAAAACTTGAAATTCTGGGAATTCACTGTGTCTAGTGAAATTACATAAGTGCCTGTTAATACTCAGATTAGCCGGTACAAGGTGCCCTTGCTTCTAGATGCAACCCAGGCCCGAAGTGCATCTTCCCAAAGATAAAACCACTGTGTAATTACTGTTCCTTCTCTGGGTGACTTCATCCACTCACTCAGACGTTTTTTAAACTGTTTATTTCTTTGGCTGCATGGAGCCCCCGTTGTGGTGCAGGGCCTTTCTTGCACGGACACTCTAGTTGCGGTGCGTGGTCTCCAGAGCACGTGAGCTCAGTAGTTGTGACACACGGGCTTGTTCCTCTGCGGCTTGTTGGATCTTAGTTCCCCGACCAGGGATCAAACCCACGTCCCTGGCACTGCAAGGCAGATTTGAACCCCTGGATCACCACGGAAGTCCCCCCACTCAGATGTTTTTACTTGTCCCTTCATTCATTCATGCACCAAGTATTTACTGAGCACCTACCACATGCCAGACACCGTGCCAGGCTCTGGCAATACCAGACCCAGTTCTGTCCTTCCAGAGCTTGCATTCTTATTAGGGAGACAGCAATCAAATAATGAAATGGAAGTTAATTTGCAGCTAATTTTGACAACTAACCTTAGCTATGACAGTTCCTATGAAAGAGAGTGTGTTAGTATGCTCAGGCTGCCATAACAAATGGCTGCAAAGTGGGTGACTTAAACAACAGGAATGAATGTATTGCCTCACAGTTCTGGATGCTGCAAGTTCAAGCCCAGGGTTTCAGCAGATCTGGTTCCATCTGAGGCCTCTCTCCGTGGCATGCTGACGGTGGCCTTCTTAGCGAGCCCTCACAGGGCTTCTGTGTGTGCGTGTCCAGATTTCCTCCTCTGACAAGGGCACCAGTCACATTGCATCAGGCCCACCTAACAACCTCACTGGAACTTAACTGGGTCTTTAAAGGCCCTGTCTCCAAACACAGTCACATTCCGAGTACCAGGAGTTAGAGCTTCTGTGTGTGAATCTGGGGGACACAGTTCAGTCATTACAGAGAGGTATCTTGTTCAGACAGAGATGTTAATGAGGATGGGTCAGATACCCAAGCTGGGTCACAGGATGGGCTTGCTGAGGGTTAAATGGAAACCTAAAGAATGACTGTGAAAGTGAAAGTTGCTCAGTCGTGTCCGACTCTTTGCGACCCCATGGACTATAGAGTCCGTGGAATTCTCCAGGCTAGAATACTGGAGTGGGTAGCCTAAGCCTTCTCCAGGGGATCTTCCCAACCCAGGAATCGAACTGGGGTCTCCTGCATTGCAGGCTGATTCTTTACCAACCGAGCCAGCAGACTAAGAGCGAACTAAGCGAGCAGAGGGGAAGGGAGCTCCAGGAAGAGGGAGAGGCATGGCAGGGAGAGGAGACCGAGCGAGGGTGCGTGGGGGCTGAGGGGCCATGAGGCACAGCGTGCAGCCAGCAGGGCGCTGACGTCACAAAGGGCGGCCAGGCCACACGGGGCCCCCTCAGCCAGGGCAGGGAGTTCTGTCTTTTTCCTGAGGGCGGTGGGAGGCCGTCGGAGGTTTTTTGGTGAGGACCCCAGCTGTCGTGTGGAGGACGGACGGGAGGGGTTCTGGAGTGCAGCCTGGAAGAGAGCTGGATAGAAGGGAACCCTCCAGACATCCAAGCAAGAAGTGAAAGTGGTTTGGATTCAGGAGGCCGGCTGGGATCAGAAAGAAACCAGTGGATTTGATAGATCGGTGGGGACAATGAGTTAAATTTGGTGGCGCGGGATGGCAGGAGTGGACATGCTGGGCGCTGGGTGAGGGAGAAGATGATAAGGCCATCTCCTGGACCCCTGACTTCTGTGACTGGGTGACCAAGGGGCGAGTCAGCGGGATGGAGGACAGTGGAGGAGGCTCGTGCTAGAGCTGACTTTGGATCGTACTGACAGAGGGTGAGATGGCTGGCTGGCATCACCAATGCAATGGACATGAGCTTGAGCAACCTCTGGGAGTTGGTGATGGACAGGGAGGCCTGGCGTGCTGCAGTCCATGGGTCACAAAGAGTCAGACACGACTGAGCGACTGAACTGAACTGACGTCAGTAGATACCAAAGGCCCCTCGGGCAGATTTTCTTCCTCAACACAGATGCCTTTCCCCTGCACGTGCTACTCTGCCTAGAAGATCTTTCCTGTTTAAGTTCACCGCCACCCACCCTTCATGGTTCAACCCAGGGGTCCACCTCCTCAGCAGCGAGGCCTTCCTGAATTCCTCGCTGTAGGCTCCATATCCCTGTTACATACTCTTGCAGCACCTGTAGTTTTTCTCCAAAGAAGTTGTTACAGTTAAAATCCCATGATTATGTGTTTAAATTCGGTTTCTGCCCCTGGAATGTAAAGCTTGTTAAGGACCAAGACCACGTGCAGGCTGGTGGTTCTAGAGCCAGACCCTCTGGGTTCCACCCCTAAGGCCCCCACTTCCTTGTGGTGTGGTCTTGGACGCGGTGTTGCATCTCGCCGTGCCTCAGTTGATTTGAATGCTAAGTGTGGATTACAATGGTACACTTCAGAGATACGTTGGATGATTAAATGAGTTAATTAGCAGAAAGTATTAGTAACAATGCTTGACATAGATTAAGCACTCAATAAATGTTGGCTCTTGTTACTGTTCATACCTGTATCCCTAAGTGTTTGATGGACAGATGATCAGATAGATGGACAGACTAATGTGTGGGTGTACTGAAGAATGGGAGGATAGGTGAGGTGACAGGAAATCAAGCTAAACTGAGTGAGCCCAGTGGAAAGGCAAGGAAGCCCAAATGGGCATTGTGGAAAGAGGGCCCAGCCCATACTTAAAGACATAGCTAAATTCCAAGATATTGGGTTCTACTAAGATAAACTTCTCCTGTATGGTTATTTCCAGGCAGGGCCTTAAAGAATCCCCATCAAGACCTAAATGGACATTTCTCCAAAGACATATAGATGGTACATAGGAACAAGAAAAGATGCTCAGCACTGCTAGTTATTGGAAAAATGTAAATCAAATCTACAATGAGATACCACCTCACACCAATGAGCCAACTCCTTGTAAAAGACCCTGACGCTGGGAAAGACTGAAGGCAGGAGGAGAAGGGGGTGACAGAGGATGAGATGGTTGGCTGGCATCACCGACTCAATGGACATGAGTTTGAGCAAACCCCGAGAGACAGTGAAGGACAGGGAAGATGGGCATGCCACAGTCCATGGCAGTCTCAAAGAGTCGGACACAACTGAACAACAACAGCCACCACCTCACACCGGTCAGAATGGTCATCATTTAAAAACCTACAGCTAACAAATGCTGGAGAGGATATGGAGAAGAGAGAGCCCTCCTTCACTGTTGGTGGGAATGTGCGTTGATGCAGCCATTATGGAGAACAGCGTGGTGGTTCCTCAAACAGCTGAAAATAAAGCTGCCAGATGACCCAGCCACCCCATTCCTGGGGATATATCCAGACAAAATTGTAATTTGGAAGTATCCGTGCACCCCAATGTACACAGCACTGTTCTCAAGCCAAGACATGGAAAAACCCGGAGGTCCATCGATGACTGGGTAAAGAGGAGGTTGCGCGCATTCACAGCGGCCATAAAAAGAACGAAATAATGCCATTTGCAGCGACCTGGTGGGCCTAGAGATGATCCTACCAAGCGAAGAAAGTCAGGAAGAGAGAGACGGACACCATATGCTCTCTCATATGTGGAGTCTAACATGTGACACAAGTGAACTTATCTTGGAAACAGAAACAGACTCGCAGGCATAGAGGAGACCTGTGGTTGCCAAGGAGGGACACGGAGGGGTGGGCTGGGAGTCTGGGGTGAGCAGACGCAAACTGTCACGTGTCACCGATTCACTTCTCTGAACACCGGAAACTAACCCAACACTCAAAATTAACTATAACATAAATGAAAAATAAAGCTTAAGACAAGAATCTCCATCCAGCCTTCTTCAGTGATAAACCTAAGGATTTGTTTCTTAATTTCAATGGAAAAAAAAAATCAATACAACCCGACTATCCTCTCCTTAATTAAACTGACGGCACATTTTCCAACGTAACTGTGAAAATTCTTTAAAAAGGTATAATTAAAAAAATAAATTTAATCTGCTTTAAACAATAGATTGATTCATTGATGTATTTATTCTTATGTCCCTCAGACACGTAAGGGATTCCTGCCATGGGTCAGATGCTGTGACAGGCACAGGTGGTTACCAAGCCACCTAAGCTATTGTCCCTGTCCTCAGAGGGCATAAGAGTCCTGCTAAGGCACTCCAGTCGTGTCTGACTCTGTGCGACCCCACGGTCTGTAGCCCGCCAGGCTCCTCTGTCCATGGGATTCTCCAGGCAAGAAGACTGGAGTGGGCTGCCACGCCCATCTCCAGGGTGTCTTCCCCACCCAGGGATCAAACACGTGTCTCTTACATTTCTTTACCACTAGTGCCACCTGGGAAGCCTGAGAGTCCTAATAAACTTTATTAAAAAATTTCAAACATATTTATACCCCCTACACCTGGTCAGAACAAAGCGACTACAGTAGCAAAGCGGTTTTCTAAACTGGGCAGTAGACCGGGAAGGACCATCCTCACTCTAACTATTGTCCACCCTAGTTCGGCCCGTCTCCAGTAATGAAGCCCCCAGCCGAGACTGCTCCGGCCCATATGGAAGGTATTTATATCGCTGTCACTCTATTTATGAAAGCAACTCATGTCTAGTATTTTCTTTTTGCCCAGAGGATTCTCTTATTCTCTTTATGTAATTTATTACAAAATTCAAGGGCATTTCATTAGGAGGAAATGTGCCATATCATTATTATAACAACTCTCTCTATTTTTGTTCAATTCTGAAACTGACAATCTAAAGACTATTTTTAGCTCAGTCATGTGAGATTATTTGTTTCCTTATTGTGAGAAGTTTTTCCATCGGACTAGTGAGCATGAATTTTATGCTCATTTATTATGTCACATGCTCCAATTCAATTTTAAAGCAGATTCTTTGAGGGAAAACTGTACAGCTAATTTGAATCGATTCTTTAGAGGTTCTGTTTTAAATGAAGTGCTATACAATTTGCAAAGTGAAAAAAATGGAATTGAATTTTCTTCTTCAGCTACTCACTAGATTCAGAAATCTTGCTTTTCGACAGTGCTAAGGGCTTTGATGTAATGTTTTACACAGTTTTCCTAACATTTATTTCAAACTCTGCTACCTTTATTTTGGTTGTTTGACTCAAAATGATTTCCTGATATTTTCATAGATAAAAGGAGAGTTGTTGCTAAAGGAAATAGTTGGTGCTTTGATACAAACTTCTTACCACCCAGAGTAGTGCTAATCTATAAAATATCTGCTGTAAAGCAGGGATTTTAATTCCAAAGTAAATGCTGAACATTTGTGGACAAACTGTCTGAGAGACATGTGCAATAAAATTGCATCTCCGACTTCCTATTTGGCCCCAATTTTTATTTCTGCCTTTCATATTTGATGGATTTCCAGCTTGAGGATAGCATGAGGAAAGTAGGCAAGAGGCCTGATGGCTTCATTTCCTGTCCTCGGCGGGCCAGAGAGGAGCTGGTGTTCAGCGGGGCTGTGGGCTTCCTGCTAATCAGAAACAGCCGTCTCTGGGCGGGGAAGGGGACCTGGGATTGGTCCACCTGATTGCACCCGATGATTTATATCCTATTATTCACCGTCTAATGGAAAATACATAGAAAACACAAGTCTACAATTTCACCTTGAGACATACTTGTTTTCTTTGATGTGTTTTTAAAAGGGAGTTCTATTTCACACTCATCTTTTGCCCAGAAAATTCCCTCCATCGCGACCCGCATTTCTGTTGGTCCAGCTCATGGACTAAGCAGCAGACACCACCCCCTCCGCCGGCCCCGTCCCCCCAGTCTTACTCTGCTCCCGCCCACGGCAGCCTCAAGTGCTTGGGGCTCCTCCCCTAAACTCAGGTGGGTCTTGAAAGAAACGAGTCTCTGCTTCCAGTGTGTTTGTTCTGCTTACAAAGAAGGCGACTGTGGGAGGCGGGTGCACCTGTTAGTCCCAGGGGGAGAAGCAGGCCCAGGCCGACTCCACCAAACACAGCGCTGCTCAGGAGCCCACAAAAGCTCTGATTTCAGCCAAAGGAAGTATAATAATGAGTAACAATAAATCCAACCTGACCAAGGATCGAACTTGTGTCCCCTGTGTTGGCAGGTGGGTTCTTAACCGCTGGACCACCAGGCAAGTCCCTAAGCATCCTTTTCCTTCAGGAGGTCTGAGTGACCATGTTAGTCCCTTAGGTTGTAGATGATAAAAGCCAACTCAAACTCAGTGACGCAGAAAAAGGAATCTATTTGCTCACATGATTGGGAAATCTGGGGGAAGAATTTCAGGCCTAGCTGCATCTGCATGTGGTTCAAACCATGTCCTTGGAGCTCTGCATCTCTCAGTCTGGGCGTTCTGTGGAAATCTGGAGGAGAAAGGACTCAAAAATTGAAGATTTAAGATCTCCTTATAGCTGCTGACCCAGGGGAAGACAGGAGCTCCTCCCTTCCAAGATGCATTTTTAATTATGCAGAGCAATGCTGAGTGGGCCTCCTGGGGTCACAGGCTCACCCAGAGCTCATTGCTTTGAACCCCAGAAGGAGACTGGAGTGAATCTGTAGAGTCACTACCTGCTCCAGGCTACTCGGGAAGTTAACCAACATGACCAGGAGTGGAGACAGCGCCGGAGAGGCGGGTAAAGTCAGGAAACAGCAGCTGGGGCTCAGAGGAAGGAAAATGATGCTCACCTGGGGTCGTTCAGAAACGCTTCACAGCAGAGGCGGGGTTTGAACTGGGCCTTGAGAGATTGAGAGCTTAAAATGGATGAAGGAGAAAATACTGTACTTGCATTCCTGACCATTTTTAAAGGCTCAGGCAGGCCCAGTGGCCCCGTGGGATGGAAAGGATCCCGTTGCTTTTCTTCCCTCTGCTGTTGGTTTGGGATGAGAGCGTTCCCCTTTGCTTGGATCCTTCCAGAGGCTGACGGCGAGGGGGAGAGTCTGGCGGTCAGGATGCGAGTCTGCAGCCAGGCACTCCCAGGTACAACGAGAGGGAACGTGCCTCTCTGTAAGCTGAAGAAAGGCTGGTGAGTGTAATTGGCAATTCCCTTAATCAGTCCAGAAAGGCTTGTTATATAAATAAGTGATTCAAACCGGAAGTGACTTACTGTAGGAAACAGGCATTTCTCCTTTTTGATTTTCGTGTTCCTAGAATGCTTTCTGTTACATTTGGAGTGGGATAGGCTTATAATTTACTACATGTTTATTAATTCCAAAACTCGTGTTGGATTTTACAGATACACTTTTGTGCAGTTGCAAGTAGCTTAGTGGTTTTCCAGTTGATCAGGCAGGCAGAGCCCATGGCTCATTTCTTCCAGTCAGAGGTCCGTTCTCTGGGATGGAGACAGCCCTTTGAGCAACCAGGGTGCCATTGGCTGGTTCCGAAGCATGGCAGCTGGCCGGGCATTAAAAGGGGGTGGTGGTGGCGGTGATGATGGTGATAGTGGTGATGATGATAGCAACTATCGATTACACAGAAGAAGGGGACAGCAGAGGATGAGATGGTCGGATGGCATCACTAATTCATCAATGAACATGAATTTGAGCAAACTGCAGGAGATAGTGAAGGACGAGGAGCCTGGTGTGCTGTGTCCAACTCTTTGCAACACCATGATCTGTAGCCTGCCAGGCTCCTTTGTCTATGGAATTCTCCAGGCAAGAAAACTGGAGTGGGTTGCCATTCCCTTCTCCGTTTTCCATAGTGGCTGCACCAATTTCATGCCCATCACCAGGGCAGGGGGCTTCCTTTTCTCCACATCGTCAGCAACACTTACCTCTTCTCTTTTTCATTTTAGCTCTCCTATAACAGGTGTGCGGAGAAGGCAATGGCACCCCACTCCAGCACTCTTGCCTGGAAAATCCCATGGATGGAGGAGCCTGGTAGGCTACAGTCCGTGGGGTCGCTAAGAGTCGGACACGACTGAGCGACTTCACTTTCACTTTTCCCTTTCATGCACTGGAGAAGGAAATGGCAACCCACTCCAGTATTCTTGCCTGGAGAATCCCAGGGACGGCGGAGCCTGGTGGGCTGCCGTCTATGGGGTCGCACAGAGTCGGACACGACTGAAGCGACTTAGCAGCAGCAGCAGCAGCATAACAGGTGTGAGATGATATCTCATTGTGGTTTTGGTTTACATTTCCCTGGTGATTAGGGTGGAGAATATTTTCACAAACCCATTGGCCATTTTCATGTCTTCTTTAGAAAAATGTCAGTTCCTGTCCTCAGCCCATTTCTTTTAGATGGGTTCCTTCTTTTGCTATTGAGTAGTCTTGGTAGTTTAAAAAACTGTGGATACTAGAAAAACTTAAAATTTCATGTGTGGTTCATATCTGTTTTAGGCTTTGCGGGCCACACAGTCCCTGTGACAACTACTCAGCTGCCCTTGTAAGGCAAAAGCAGACCAAGACAACATGTAAATAATAGACATCACTGTGTTCCAATAAAAATTTACTCATAAAAACAGGCAGATACCCAGCAGGGGCTATGATCTGCTAAAGCCTGGTCTGGACCAGAGTTTCTTAGCTCGGCCCTCTTGATTGCTGAGGCGAGACGGTTCGTTGTTGTGCGGCGCCGGCTGTGGGAGGTCCAGCAGCGCCCCTGGCCTCTGTCTCTAGATGCCAGTAGCACCACCTGCTCCGGTTTTGACAACTAAAATATCTCTGTTATTGTTTAGTCACTAAATCGTGTCCAGTTCTTTTGAGACCCCGTGGGCTGTGGCCCGCCAGTCTCCTCTGTCCATGTATGCTGGAATGGGTTGTCATCTCCTTCTCCAGGGGATCTTCCTGATCCAGAGATTGAACCTGCATCTCCTGCATTGGCAGGCAGATTCTTTACCACAGAGCCACCAAGGAAACCCAAAATATCTCCAGAGGGTGCCAAATGTCCCCTGAGAGAGGGACAAAAATCACCCCGATGGAGAACCATCAGTCTCACCTGTATAACTTTATTTTCACAGGGATAGAAACTGTGTGCATGTCTAGGTGCTTTAGAAGAAGACACACCTAAGGTTGCGGGATTACATTTTCCCCCACTTCTTTGCTTTTCTGTGTTTTCTAGATCAATCATATGTTATTTATTTCTTATGTAAAAAGAGCCCACAATCGTGTAGAAGAAAAAAGCAAAAATGACAAAGAGAAAATAAGATGACAGAAAGAAATCCACGGGCAGGAAAAGAGGAGCAGAGTGCAGCCTCGTCCTCAGAGGACAGGTTCTCCCCGGTCAGGCCTTCGCGTTCCACCCGAGACGGGACATCACGCCGGGCACGTGAGGTGGGCTGATGGGTCAGTCTCTGCGTTGACGATTCGGAAAGACGAATCTGTCACGTGGAGCAGGCAGGCATCTTCATGGGGCGACGTAAGTGTTCACCAAAGAAAAACAGACTTGATTTTGATTCACACATGACACCTCCTCGGATTTAACGCTAATGGGGACCTCCAGAGCTGGGAACTTTAAGGGGAAGTAGAACATCGCTTGAAAATAAAACAGAAAGCTGACTCCGTACAGCTGCTGCTCACAAAGGCCCAAGCAGTAGCATTTTAGCAACTGAAACAGCGCTAGTTCACTGATAGCGGGGAGCCTAGCGCGGTGCGCTGTGATGACCCCGGGGTTGTGGGGGAAGGAGAGGAAGGCTCAAGAGGGAAGTGATTTATGTATAATTATGACTGATTTCTGTTGTTACGTGGCAGAAACCAACACAACATTGTAAAGGGATTTTCCTCCAATTAAAAAATAAATTAAAAAAAGAAAATATTAGGGAAAAATAAATAAAATTCAATAATCGCAGGTAACATTCGCTTTGTGCTCACCACAAGCTGGGCAGGGTGCCAGCGGGTCTTCATGGTTGTCTCCCTTAATTTTTCATAAAAATTTTCCAAGCTCTGCTTGGTAGCTTCTGTTCTTACGACAATTTTACAGATGTGGAGACTGAGGGTTAGAGTTAGTAAGTCACTAGTCCAAGTCGCCCAGCTGGCAAAAGAGGGGGACAGAGACGGTGGTGTGTAGTCTCTGAGCTAAGAGCTCCCGCCCCTTCTCAAAGCTGGTTATCTAAGCTGCAAGGCTGCACATTTTCCCTTGAGATTCAAGTTCTCATTCTGAATGAAAAAAATATATATCTATGTATATATTCCCTGAGAATTTCGTTTTTAGCAAATCTGTTTTTATGAGGAGGAAAAGGTTTTGCGCGCCCTCATCATTGGCGGGAAGCTGATAAGCGTGTCAAGTTCAAGTACACGTTGCGCGTGTCATGGGAGGCGGGGCGGTGAGGCGCGGGGTGCAGGCGGGAAGCGATACTGCGCCGGAAGTCGGTCACCCCAGCGTGTGCGCGCCTCTTCCGTCAGGAGAGGAGGGCCTGGCCTGGGTCTGGGGAGGTGGCGGGCATGGCAGACGGAGAGACCGCGTTCTCCGGAGGGCGTTGGCAGCATGGAGACAGGCGTCCTCGCGGGCGAGGAGGTCAGGACCACACCCGTCCGCGTCTCCCGCCCCACCCCCTCTCCTGTCACGGCCTCTGGGGCAGACATCATGGGAAACACTGAGGCTGGAAACAGGGCGTTCTCCTCGGCCACCAGACCCTCGGCCGTCACCCCGCGTGCTCAGCCCCGCCGCGTCCAGCCCTGCAGTCGTCTCCTGCGCCTCGCCGCCCCGCTTCCTGTCTCTGACAGGGACGACGCTTAGTTCTGGGTTATTATGCGCTTACACGGTCTTGTTTACTTATGTATGAGAGGAAAGTAGGATTGTAGGTGCAGTTCCTCAGAAAACAGGCTCCGGGACAGAATATTTCTTGGGAAATACTCGTGGGAACAGCACCCAAAGAAAGATAGGGCGGAAAAAGGAGCTGAAGCTCAAGGCGGCTGCAGGTGAGGCCTCCGCCCGTCCTGGGTGAGCTCTGAAGGCGATGGCTGCTCAGAGACGGCTGCAGTGAGGCGAGAGGCTGAATGCCTTCGTCCTTTTGGGGGTCTGGGCCACACCGCAGTAGCCACTGCAAGTGCACTGGAGGGTTTTGGCTGATTGTGGTGAGACTCTTGGGGTGCCTGAGTGACTGCCTGCAGGATCTGATACTTAATCTCTGAGGCTCAGAACCTGAATTTTTTTTATGCGTCCATAGATAATTAGCATCTCTGTGACAAGGTCATGCTAACTAAATTCAGACAATACTAATGAACACACAGCAAACTGGTTTCGTTAACAATGAGACTGGCCTTTTGCAGTGATCAGAATGTTTGTATTCTGTATCTCTAACATCCCTTTTCCCAGGTTTAAATTGAAGCAGGAAGTAACTGGACTCCAAGAAATCTCTGTAAAGAGATTTCTCTGTAAAGAGATTTCTCTTCTTACAGAGAGGGGGATGAGTAGGACGCAGAAATGTTTGTGACATGGTGAGACAGAATATGTTTCTTCTTTCAGAAAGAAAAAGGAGAAGTCTAGGGCTTCCCTGATAGCTCAACTGTAAAGAATCCACCTGCGATGCAGGAGTCCCCAGTTCAATTCCTGGATTGAGAAGATCCCCTGGAGAAGGGAAAGACTCCCCACTCCAGTATTCTGGCCTGGAGAATTCCATGGATGGTATGGTCCATGGGTTCACAGAGTTGGACATGACTGAGCGACTTTTTCACTTTCAGGAGGACCTCCAAAAGGTACAAGAGAATCGTGGTCCCAAAGGAGGCAAACTAAAGTGAACCATGATTTGGAGTCATGGGTGGAATGTAATAAAAGAGCATCGGATCATGCTACTGGGAACACTCCCCCTGAGGCACCCAAGCGCTGTGACGCTGGACCCAAGAGAAACGCGGGGCTGTCACCGTCCTCGGCTCTCCAGGGAATGACATCTACCTGCTTGAAATAATGTAAGTGCAGTTTTTTGGTTTTCAATTCAGAATTAACCTGCAGACCAAGAAGAGAGGACTTATGGTTACAGAACAGAGTGTAATGCTGTCAGTCAGAACAATGGAAATGCACAGATCAAACTGACAGAAGGTGAAAGAGGAAAGCAGGGAGCTGATATCTTCATCTCACACTGTGTCGAGGTAAGAAATGTTGTGTCAAGTCCGTGGAACGAGGAATAGAATTTAAAGTATACTCTTACAAAAGAAACCCAAAGAAGAATTAAAAATAATACCGAGAGCACCAAACTTTGGCAAGGAAAAAAAGTAAAGGCAGACTAAGCAAATGTTCCTCTTCTGTTATTGGTAAGTCATGTACAGTGTGGATAAGTTATGAAGAACAGATGTAAGCACATTATTCACAGTTACGGGGTAACCACCAAAAGACACACAAATGGGAATGACCCAGTGGTTGGCTTTGGGATGTGGTTGTGGGTGGAGATGATTTGAGGAGGAAGAATGTGCCTTCTGTAGAATTTTTTTATCATGTATATATTCCTTTCAAATTTTGAAAACTATGTGAAACTTTTAAATTACTAAGTAAAGCTTAATTATTCACCAGAAAGACATTTGGTGGGTATAAATTTGGCCTGATTTGGGGGACAGATCTCTTACATTCTGGGAAAGCCCGGTGAAATTCCCTTCACCGGCAGTGGAGGACCCATCTTTGGTATTCCCCCAATTTCAGGACTTGTCTCTACCAAAAAGACACGTAGATGCATTTTAATGGGCTGGACTCCGGTTCCTCCACTCACCGCTCCAGGGTGACCCGGCAGTGTGGGTCCAGTGAGTTGTCTGACTCTCCCAGGGGAGCCTGCTTCAATCCCCTGTGGCTCAAACAGCGCATAACTGGAATAGTGGTCCCCAGCTGTGGCCACATGCTAGGCTCTCTTGGGGAGATTTAAAAATACATTCTGGCCCAGGCTCCACATTAAACCAATGAAGGCTATAGCCCAGGATTTATTATTTTAGAAAGATTCCCCAGGTGTTTCTGTCATGCAGTTAGATAACCCCTGACCCGGGCTAGCTTGTTCTTCCTTCATCGTCACAGCCCTTCTCTTTCTTCTTCCCAGCCCAGCATCTGAACCTCCCAACGACCCCCTTCCCTTCAGGACTCCCCCCCTTGTTCCTTTGATCCCCACGCTCCCTGACTCTCTCCCTCTCTGCTAAGCCGGCTTAATCTACTCCCTGGGGTCCCCTTGCCCTGCCTTCTTGGGACTCTTCTCTCTGCATTGTTTCCAGTCTGTCAAGAACGTTAGCCACCTGTTTGACCCACCATTATCATCACACTGAGGCTGGCTCCCAAATCGTCCCCTTCATCCAAGACCTCTCCCCGGAGATCTGGAACTGGATCCGACTGCCTCTGGGGCCTCTCCAGTTTGACACCTCCCAGGTACTTCCAACAAAAACCTGCCCCCTTTGAAACTCATCACCTCTTACCTCCAGCCTTTTCTCTCATCTTTCTTGCCATGTTAAACGGCACTGATTACCCAAACCCACTTGGTTATACAAACCCAGACTCCCAGGGTCCTCCAGACACATTTGTCTTCCTTCTCTGAACACCATCCGCGCGTTCTTAGTCAGCCCTCTTCAGCTTCATCTCTGTGGCTTGGTTTTGGGTCAGCCCATCATTCCCTGGATATCTGTGACGATCTCCTAGCCAGCCTCCCTGCCCTAATCACATCCTCTTTCAATGCTCACTTGGGCCAGAGGGATCCTTCCAAAGCACAAACATGACTGTGTCAATCTCCTGCTTAAGACCCTTCAGTCTCTTCCTCGTGGCTTTCCAGGTCCAAACTTAGAAAGGTCCCCCAGGCACGCAGAAACTCACTCCTCCCTTCCTCTCCGGTTTCAGCACCTGCTGCCGCCAACAGATGCCGTGTGCGTCTCCCCAGGCCGCCCCCCACTGCCGCTCCCATCCCTCTGATCCCCCAGTCCGCTTCCCCCCAGCTCTCCCCTGCGGTCTCCGGAGGCTGGGACGCCCTCCCCGACCTTCAGCGGTCTCCTCCTCAGGCTCAGACCTCACCACCTCCACGTCACCTCTTGCTCTTGGGTGCCTATCCAAGGGCCTGGAAAACAGAGGGCTGCTCAAGAGGTGTTTACAGAATGAACAGATGCGCTGTGCATCTCAGAGAGGAAGTAGAATTACTACGTGATGAAAGTGAAAGAGAGAATTATAACTGATCTCTAATTCTCAAATACCGTGACTTTAAAGGAGGATATTCAGTGTACTCTGAAGAGCCCTGAGGGTCCCACCAAGCCCCCCCTCAAAGACCCTCAGTGGGGAATTCCCATTTTGAACAAGCTTGCTTTATTTTCATCAATCCTACATGTTGGTCTTCTGAGAAAGGTCTAGTTTGAACAAAATTTTTTGTAGCTAAGAAATATCTGAAAACCACTGGTGTAAATTATTCAGATAATTAAGGTAAATATAAATTTCTATTCAAATTACTCCCAGCAAAAGTTCTCATCAATCTATGTTTCTTAAGCAGAATAGCACAGGCATGTTTTCTCCTGGTTTTTCTTAGTGTCTTATTGACATAGTGTCTTTTTTTCTTTGGAGGCTTTAAAAAGAAATTATTATCTTGAGTGGGTACTATATGCAGCTAGTGAAAATAGGGGGAATTCAGTCAAAAAATCAGCCTCTGCACAAGCACACATTCTCCCATCTCCAAAGACGATTCTGTAGCTGGCTTCAGCGTGTCCTTCCAGAGGAAGGGGTCACTGCTCTGGGGAGCAGGAGACACATCCACTGGCCAGGGACAGTGGAAAGACAAGCCTTCTAAACGCCACTGACGGTTGAATCATCACACACTCAGAATGGTCCTGGAGAGACACCTGGCCCCGCTATCCCGTGACCTCAGGAAGAAGGGCTTGACACCACCTCTTCCAACATCAAAACCCTTTTTTTTGGCAGACAACGTCTAGCATTTGCTTGGCTTGTATCCAAATACCCATTTAGGTCAGCTTATTTACTTACCTCAGGGCACATTGTCCTCCTAATACATTTTGGAGGAGTTAGCAGGAAATCACAGTACTTAAAATGAGACAGTCTGCGAGTGCTTTACTGAGGCTTTTTTTTAGAGTAAGTATTTGCTATTTCAGTAGATGGTGTTGAGACAGTTGACTCTCACAGAGGAAATAATTAGAAAGTCCTACCTATCCCCATCACAGAAATAAATTAAAGATGTACTGAAGATCTAAACATGGCAAAAATGTTCTAGAACTATTAGAAAAAAAATGTAAGAAAATGCCAGAACTGTCAGAAAATAAATTATGAATTGGGGAGAAGAAAGGTTTTTTTTTTTTTTTTTTAAGGTGACACCAAAAAAGACATAAATAGAGATACATCTGATTACACCTAATTAGAAAACTTTTGTCAAAATAACACCATGAGCAAGATTAAAAGACAAATGGTAACCTGGGAGAAGGATTTACAAAAGAGCTAGCAGACAGAGGATTGTTATCTAAGATGTGGATAATTCCCACAAGTCAGGTAGAAAAAGACATACAACGTAAAGTGAAAACAGACAAAGGATATGCACTGAGAATTTATAGAAGAAATGAGAATGGGCAATGTATGAAAAGACAGTCAATTTCATATATAACGGTTCTTGTGGTTTAGTTGCTCAGTTGTGTCCAACTCCTTTGTGACCCCTGGACTGTAGCCCACCAGGCTCCTCTGTCCATGCAATTTCCCAGGCAAGAATCCTGGAGTGAGTTGCCCTTTTCTTCTCCAGGGTGTATATAATTAGGGAAGGTAATTAAGGCAATACATTTTTTTTTTTGGTGAATTATTTGGCACAAAATTTTAAGTCTGAGGATATTAAATGTTGGCTAGGATGTGGGGGAACTAGCTGTTGCTGAGAGTGTGAACTGATACAGATGCTTTAGAGAACAATCTGGCAGCATCTTGCAAGTTTGAAAATGTGCCTCTGGTTTAACCCAGCGATTTCGTTTCTAGGCATCACCCTAGAGCTACTCCTACATGTGTGCACAAGAAGCCATGGTCGAGGATATGCATCTAAATGTCCACCACTAGGGGAGTGGCTAAAAACATTGTGAAAGTGGAAGTCGCTCAGTCGTGTCCAACTCTTTGCGATCCCATGGACTATAACTCGCCAGGCTCCTCTGTCCATGGGATTCTCCAGGCCAGAATACTGGAGTGGGTAGCCTTTCCCTCCTCCAGGGGATCTTCCCAACCCAGGGATTGAACCCAGGTCTCCTGCACTGCAGGTGGATTCTTCACCAGCTGAGCCATGAGGGAAGCACGTTGCAGCCTGTACATTCTGTGGAATAGTTTGCTGCCATATGGGTCTACTTGGGCTGCCATGAAAAAGTACCACACATCAGGTGGCTTAGACAACAGAAATCTACTCTCCACAGTTCTGGAGCCTAGGTGTCAGCAGGGTTGGTTTCCCCTGAGGCCTCTCTCCTTGGCTCATAGATGGCTGTGTTCACTCTGTTTTCAAGTGTTCTTTCTGTGTGTCTCTGTCCTAAGGATGCCAATCCTATTGGATCAGGGCTTACCCTAATGGCCCCACTTTAACCTAATTATCTCTCTAAAGATCCTTCATCCAAATAGTCACATTCTGAGGCACTGAGGATTAGGACTTGAACACAGGAATTTTGGGGCCCACAATCCATCCCATAAAATGGCCTCCACAAGGAATGGGTCAGATATACATCTAACAATGCAGCTTCAACTCAGGAAACGAGTTGAAAGGGCCCAACGCAAAGGGGGAGCGCACACACAATGCAAAGCGTACACATGACATGTGCTGCCACTTGCCATCATGGGCACGAGACACACACACATTCACCTGCACAAGAACCTTTTGTATATGTATAAGCAGGTCCGTGTTCTGGAAGGATCGATGCAAATGCACTGGAGGTTGCCTCTGTGTCAGTTGGTTAAATGTGACCTTAGCTGCAGTGCTTTATTTCTGTAAAAACACTGGAAGCAAATATGGTGAGATGTGAGTGTTTTTTAATTCTAAGTAGTATAGTATGGGAGTTTGGTTCTTACAGTCTTCCTAGTGTTTACGTATTTCAGTTATGCCAGAAGTTAAAAAGGCAAAAAGGAAGACCAACTCATCCGTTCCTAAAGGTCCTTTACGTTTATTTTGAGGTGAAGTCCAACCATAAGGGCTTCCCTGGTAGCACAGTGGTAAAGAATCCACCTGCAGTGCAGGAGAATTGCGGGAGATGAGGGTTCGATCCCTGGGTCAGGAAGATCCCCTGGAGGAGGGAATGGCAACCCACTCCAGTATTCTTGCTTGGGAAATCCCATGGACAGAGGAGCCTGGTGGGCTACAGTCCACGGGGTCACAAACAGTCAGACACAACTGAGCAACAACAGCAAAATAAAGGAGCTGCAAAATAGGACTGCATCTCACCTCTGCCTCCCTCAAAGAGCATTGCTCCTCCCACTGCATTTTGACATCATGAAACTACAGGATGCTTTAGGGATCAGCCCTCTGAACTTCCTTTCGAGTTCTTTCTTAAAAGGTGGTCCATGACCTTGTCTACCACCTCATGCTATTTTTCCATTATGAAGACTAATTCATTTTGGAGATATTTTCCTGAAGTGATAAATTCCTTTTAGAATGAAGAGGGGCATAAATAAGTAAGATGAGTATAATATCAAATGCACTAAACTTTTCTCCACTGGGGGATAACAGACTCATGCCTTTAGAAGGATGAAAACAACCTACACAGAACTCCTACCCTGTCCCAGGCACTCCGCTAGAAGCCTTAAATGATTGTCACTTGAATTTTGATTTTCATAACCTCCTGGAGCAGGTTATGAGGAATAGTAAGTTTGAACTGTGGTGTTGGAGAAGACTCTTGAGAGTCCCTTGGACTGCAAGGAGACCCAACCAGTCCATCCTAAAGGGAATCAGTCCTGAATATTCATTGGAAGGACTGGATGCTGAAGCTGAAACTTCAATAGTTTGGCCACCTGATGGGAAGAGCTGACTCACTCGAAAAGACCCTGATGCTGGGAAAGATTGAAGGTGGGAGGAGAAGGGGATGACAGAGGATGAGATGGTAGGAGGGCATCACCGACTCAATGGGCATGAGTTTGAGCAAACTCCAGGAGAGAGTGAAGGACAGGGAGGCCTGGTGAACTACAGTCGATGGGTTGCAAAGAGTCGGACGCAAGTTAACGACTGGACAACAACAACTAGTTTCAGTAACTTGTCCAAGGTCGCAGAGTGAATGACTGAACCAGACTAACTTCAAACCGTAACAAGATATTTTGATGAAAATATTCGGGAAACCATAGTATTTGATGGCTGTGCAGGGAATGGAAGAGGGAAAAGACACCCGTTTGTGTGAATTTGTTGAAAATCTACTTCCAGAGCAACAGTTTTAGATTTTTCATTCCAGTTTTGAAATGAGGAGACTAAAACTCAGAGAAATAAAATAACTTTGCTGTTGTTGTTCAAGATGACAGAAAAAAATGCCCTATGTGGTAGGTCTATTATTAGAATGAGAGAAAAGCTCCAAGGTAAGGACCCTCCATGGTAAATACGTTGAGTGCTTGGCTCTACTTCTTCTGACCCACTGTATTTTTTTAAATGTTTATCTGGCCGTGTTGGGTCTCGCTTGCCGCCTGCAGGACCTTTAGCTGCAGCATGGGTACACTTAGTTGAGGCATATGGGATCTACTTCCCTGACCAGGGGTTGAACCTAGACCCCCTGCATTGGGAGTACGGGGTCTTAGCACTGGACCACCAGGCAAGTCCTCATTGTACTAGTCAGGTGAGACCGCCTTAACAAAGCACCAGGGTCTGCAGGGACGTAGACGTCAGAAATGCTGTGGAGACTAGAGGTCTGAAGCCAAGGTGTTGGCAGGGCTGGTTTCCGCTGAGGCCTCTCTTCTCGGCTTGTAGATGGCTCCCTTCTCCCCGAGTCTTCAGTCCCCCCCGGTCATGTGTATTTTCTCTTATAAGGTCAGTCGGTGGAGCCCACCCTAGTGCCCTCCTCCTTAACAAAGACCCTGTCTTCCAGAGGGTCTTCCGCATATGAAAGAACCTGCCTGCGGTGCAGGAGAGGGACGTAGCAGAAGGAATGGCTGCCCACGTCAGTATTCTTTCCTGGAAATGCTGTGGAGACTAGAGGTCTGAAGCCAAGGTGTTGGCAGTAAAGCAACGCGTTTCCAGCCCAAATTGAACACTAAACTTGAAAAGGACAAGCATATATCAGCTCGAATGTGTCATTCTCTTTGTTATTCCTTACCAAAATGATCTCTCTGGGGAGAAATAATGGTTCACCTTATACTGAATGAAGTAACAGGTCCTTGCAATGTCGAGTCTCACAAGAAAGCGCCTCTGCTTTAACAGTCGTGACTCAGTGACTCTGCAAGAAAAGGCGTCTCCTCACAAGTGCCCTGTATTTGTCTTGAGATCATTCAAGAGGAAAAAGTATCTTGCCCCCACCACCATATTTTTTAAAACCTCCATTTCAGAAGCACCACGTAGCTTGGGACACTGTTTTCCTCGTTTTTATTGACTTTCTCTCTTGGCGCACAGTGAGTCTCGCAGCTTTAATTATCACTTATATACGGATGATATTCAAATTTGCACTTCATTTCCAGCCCTTTCAGATGATGTCACCCTTCGCCTCGCCCCAAATTTGGCTCATGTGTTGTCTTGGATGAGCCACAATTTTGTCTGATTGAATATGGATGAGATGGAGGCTTTGCAGTGTAGTTGTAAATAAACTCTAAATGCACTGGAGTTAATTTACCTCATCGCTATCCTGCCCCTCCAGTTAAGAGCAAGAGTATTCTGTGACTGCCTCTGAATTATCTTCCTTCATTCATCAGAGAAGACGCAGCCGAGGGGTTAATCTCCACAAAATACCCAAAGATAGGAGACAGTCTCCATCACTCCTCATTTTGGCCAGAATTCGGTGATCACGCAGTTGAAATTCTGCCACGATCTTTGGAAAGGCTTCCAGTCACGCCCCTGTTTGCGGTCTGCTTGGAACATGGCTGCCCTTCGGCCTTGGTCGGGGTACACAATCCCGGGGCAAATTTTCCCTTCAGGCAGCTGTGCTCGTTTTTTTGTGCACTGAATAAAACATAATTTGTCGAGATCCTGGCCAGAGTCTCTGCCTTCACATACACTGGCTTTTGAAATTATTTAAAATTACAATCTCCCCTTTTCAAAAGTTGCTTGCTGTTTGTTTTCATCAGGTGGTTGGAGAGATAACCTGCAGAGCACCTTGATTCTCGCAGAGCGCGCTGTCTTAAACAAAAATGTCTGCTCGAGAACACTAGGAACATTTCGTCATAAGTATTAGCCTGTGAGAGCCTGACACATAATGAGCAATCCTCACTCAGTATGTACTTGTTGGAATAAAGACTGAGTGCATGAATTTGTAACCCTTTGACCCATTTGTGAGTCTTGCTGTGGTAGTTATTTGTACCATTTTTATCTGCCTCTTAGGTTATTATGTAACTGCACTGTGTAATTGTTATTTCAATTCAAACATACTGGAACTCTCCATTAACATGACTGAAGGGTATAACATGGAATGTTTGGAGTTGTCAGTTAGCCCATGTGTCTTTGTTGCTTTTCTTCATTATTTCAGTGTAGCGAACAGTTCAGTCAGCACATTTTAATTAAAAACAAGCATATGTGGGTCCGCTAAGAACTCGAGTGTCTGGTAGTGCAGTTAGACAAAGATGGCAAATATTTCTAGCAGTGACCATATGATATCTTCCATTCATCTCAGCAATAATCCTCCAAATCTAATTATTGGGAGGCTGGCAGCTGCACTCGGGCAGGCTTTTCTTTCTCTTCCTGGAGATGTGTTTTTCTCAGCCTGGTGTACGGTAGAGGATCAGCTGCTGCTGGAGTTCTTCCCAAGGCTGAGGTCCCAGCACCTCTAGGACCTCCCCCCAGTTGCTTCCATCACAACATGACCCATTTGTTCCTGTCCATGTGCCATCTGGCCTGAAGATGTTCCAAGGAAATGTACAATCTTCTGACAAGCTCTTTTTCTCTCCTTATACATATACGTTAGGTATTTTATTTTGCAACCTGAAGGTATCAGCATGGAGCAGGTGCCACCAAAGAAGCCTTCTCAATGGGGTGGCATTATCTGCCTGAAGTCAGCACGTCCTGGGGGCTGATCTTCAGCTTTGCAGACTCAGAAGCATGATTCCGTCAGCTTGGTTTCTTACTAACTGAGGATGCACAGGAGGGTGTATTCATTTTAAAAGAGGATTTTAACAATTAAAACTATTCTCTCTTGGAACTTCCCTGGTGGTAAAGACGCTGAGCTTCCAATGTAGGAAGTGCAGGTTCCATCCCTGGTCGGGAACTAAGACACTGCATCCTACATGCTGCAGCCCCCCCAAAAATTTAAAGTTCACTCATGCCAAGTGTCCCTCTAGTATGATAATTGAGAATGGGGACTGTGGAGTTAGGCCACTTGGGGTTGAATCCCTGACCTAGGGATTGAACGCAGGTCTCCTGCACTGCAGGCAGATTCCTCAACGTCTGAGCCACCAGGGAAGCCCTTGGAGTGCTGAGCTCCTGTGTGAAGGTGCAGCTGCTCCGAAGCCCCCACACTAGAACAACTACATAGAGGAATCAGACAGGGATGGAAATGCTCAAGGGGCTGCTGTCTTCCAGCCCTAGCTCCCAGCTCCTGTGGGTCTTCCCAGTCCAAGCCTGGGACATGTGTGTGAACAGGTCTGTGAGATGATTCCGGCCCCACTCACAAGATGACTGCAGCCAGGAGTGGATTCCAAGTGAGAACCACCCAGTTGAGTTCAGTCAGTCCCAGAACTGAGTGAGAGAAGAAATGATGGTGATTGTTTTAACCCATTGTTTGAGGTAGCTTGTCATGTAACCATGAAAAACTTGAAAATGCACACGTGCCCACATCATATTTGTGTGCAAATCCACTCATACAGACATATCCCATCTGACACACCCAAAGCCACACAGCTTAGTAACTTGGTAGCAGCGCTACAGTCACGTTTCTGCTGAATCCTAGACGCTCATCGCCTCTAGAGTCAGCGTGCATCGGTTTGATTATTTGCAAACCCCAGATCCATGGTACATGGTCCTTTGTAATTTTGCTGAGTCATGAATTTGAGTCTCAGGCTCATGGATGAGAGCCCGTTTCTCAACTAGTGAGTAAGGGATCCTAACTGATCACCAGCACAAACAGGATTCTGTTCTCTACTAGTCATTCCTTAGACTTCCTCTTGTGGCTCAGCTGGTAAAGAATCTGCCTGCAGTGCAGGAGACCTGGGTTCGATCCCTGGGTTGGGAAGATCCCCTGGGGAAGGGAAAGGCTACCCACACCAGTATTCTGGCCTGGAGAATTCCATGGACTGTGTAGTCCATGGGGTCGCAAACAGTCAGACACGACTGAGTGACTTTCACAGTCATTCCTTATGCATTAAATTTTTTATGCATTTTTTAAAAATGCTTTGCTTCACCCCTCCAAAAGTGCTAAAAAGTATCAGCTGACTGCTAATCTTAGTGATGGAAGTGAAGGGAAAAGAAAGAGGCTGATACAAAGAGATTCCCCATCTAATAACAGACGTTTCAAAGAATGGGATGTCAAATGTAATGACAGCTTGGTTTCATGATGTGAAAAGAGTTAAAGGATGCAATCCCCAAACCAGAAGGCATAATTGGGTAGGTCATTTTGGTGAGAATGCCAGAACATGGTAGTTTACAAAGTCATTAGAAGCCTTAAGACATCATTCATATTTTTAACTTTTATTGCATTTTAGGAGGAAATTATATCCATAGTTATATTCGCCAGTTTGTGCTATATCTGAAGATGTAGGGACATCTCTTGAATTTAAAAAGGATGTAGTCCTTAACGTCACCTATGAAATGTTCTGCTAGGCCTGTGCAGTGTTAAGAGACAGTGTTAGTCATGGTCCTGCCCTTGAGATGCATACAGTTTATCCAGGTGATGGGTTCGGAGGGAGGAGAGGAAATGAAAAACAAATATGATTTAATATAAATATTTAATACTTATATTAAATATTTAATAATATTTAATACATACGGTGGTGAACATCACCTGTGATTAGTTGGTATACAGAATAAGGACCATCAGTTCAGAGGAGAAAGAGTAAGAGTTTGAGATCTCACAAAGGAAAAAAGACACTGCTCCTTGGAAGGAAAGCAATGGCAAACCTAGACAGTGTATTGAAAAGCAGAGACATCACTTTGCTGACAAAGATCTGTCTAGTCAAAGATATGTTTTTTCCAGTAGTCATGTACAGATGTGAGAGTTGGACCTTAAAGAAGGCTGAGTGCTGCAGAACTGATGCTTTTGAACTGTGGTGTTGGAGAAGACTCTTGAGAGTCCCTTGGACTGCAAGGAGATCCAACCAGTCCATCCTAAAGGCAATCAGTCCTGAATATTCATTAGAAGGACTGATGCTGAAGCTCCAACACTTTGGCCACCTGATGTGAAGAGCCAACTCATTGGAAAAGACCCTGATGCTGGTAAAGATTGAGGGCGGGAGGAGAAGGGGACAAAGGATAGGATGGTTAGCGTCACCGACTCAGTGGGCTCAATGAACATGAATTTCAGCAAACTCCAGGAGATGCTGGAGGACAGAGGAGCCTGGCATGCTGCGGTCCATGGAGTTGCAAACAGTTGGACACGATTTAGCAACTGAACAACAACCACAACAAAGGAAAAAGTCCAAGCCCCTTGGCCTGGCATTTAACGCCCTCCACAGTCTTGTCCCAACTTCACCTCCAATCTTCTTTGTATCCTGTATAAAAAGCAGCCCTTCTATTCAATTTGCTTGATTCATTAAGAAATACACCTGCCCCTCAATTTACAGCCTGTTAATTTGAGTGTGAAATACAATGAAATAAACAAGTGACTTTAAAATGTGCTTTTAAATGCTACTCTAAAAGAATTACATTCTTTAAAATGAACAGTAAATGAGCAACGCATGCGCATAAAATAATTTTGGAATAACAGAATTTAAACTGCTTGCCTAATTATTTTAACAAAAAATTCCTTAGCAGCAGTGATTATAAAAATTCTCATGCATGATCTACCATGCTCCTTTCCCTTTCTGGCTAGCTGGAATGGAGTCAAGCCCCAGGGTGACCTTGGAAGCTACAGTGTTGAAGATGACAGAGCCTCTAGCAGCTGGGGCCCTGAATGAGTGTGTGAAGGAAGGTCACCTAGCAACCAGGATGACTCCTGTCAAGCTGCTGCAGATGTAAGAAATAAGTGTCTATTGTGGTTGGCCTCTGAAATGTGGGGTTTGTTTATTATGGCAGCTAGCTTCTTAGGCAGTCTGCATTATCCTAACCAATATGATCAGTTAATAGGAAGCAGTGGAGGAAGCTGTCACCCTCAGCATAAAAAGAGGAGGCTCCCACGTGCACTGGTGTGGGCTGACCGGACAGCTCCCATCGAGAGCGTGGACTCCAGGCGACTGCCCAGGTGGCCCAGTGGTTAGGAATCTGCCTTCCAATGCGGGGGACATTGGTGTGACCCCTGATCAGGGAACTCAGGCTCGCCATGCTGTGGGACAACTGAGCCCACATACTCTAGAGCCCGCAGGCCACGACTAGAGAGAAGCTCAGGAGCTGCAGCGAAGATCTCGTGTGCTGCAATTAAGACCTGATGTAGCCAAAAATAAAAAGAGTATGGACCCCAGTTCCAGACTGTAGGACTGAAAGCCAGGTCTACCGTTTACTGGGAATATAACTTGAGGCAACTGTATCAGCTGGGGTTCTCTAGAGAGACAGAACAGGCAGGATGTGAGCCCACAGGAAGAGATGTATTCTAAGCAACTGACTTGTGTGATTGTGGAGGGCTGGCAAGTCCTAAATCTGCTGGGGAAGGCCAACGGGCTGGAGACAAAGGGAGGAGTGGCGCGTCAAGTCCAGCAGCCTATTAGTGAACCGGGAAGAGCCGGTGCCGCAGATGGAGGCCACAGGCAGTCTGCTGGCAGCATTTCTTCTTGCTCAGAGCGAGGTCAGCTTTCTGGTCTTTTCAGGCCTTCAACTTATTGGGTGAGGATCACCCAGCATTATGGAGGGCAATCTGCTTTGCTCAAAGTCCACTGATCTAAATGTCAATCTCCCATGGCTGATTCATGTCAATGTATGGCAAAAACTACTACAATATTGTAAAGTAATTAGCCCCCAACTAAAATAAATAAATTTAAAAAAAAAGGGGGGAGGGAAATAAATAAATGTCAATCTCATCCAAAAACACCCTCATAGAAACATCCAGAATAATGTTTGACCAAATATCTAGGCACTGTGGCCCAGCCAAATTGACACATAAAAGCAACCATCAATAGGAAGCTAATCTCCCAGGGCCTCGGTGCTCTCATCTATAAAATGGAGATAACGAAGAGCCTGTCCTATTGGGTGAACATAAAGGATAAATGAATCAGTGCATGCGTTTAGAACAGTGTCTGCACAGTGCTCAGTGAGAGTTTGCTCTTGACTATTATTATTATTAACTACTATTGTCAGAGGCTTTAGTTGTATGCTGCTGCTCTCTGATGAAAGTGCTAAGAAAAATTATAAGCAGAACCACCAAGAGTACAGGAGCGTTTGGTTGGGAACACCACTAATGTGATGGGAGACGTCACACATTAGAATTCTCATGATGTAGAAAATGGAGCCTTGCAGACTCGCAATTTACAGGCTATATTGGCCAGTGCTCCATTAATCAGTGGCTATTTTTTTCTTGTTATTCCATGAGTAAATTTTAATATATTCAATTTTCCCCATAAAATGCTTATTTACTGTTCATATTAATGCAATATAGCAAAAAAAAAAAAAAAACATTTATATGACCAGAGCCTTTTGCAATCTACCAGAGCACTTCTCTTGCATTTCTTTCCCTTCATTCCTGGTGAGAAAATTCAGTTTTGCTCTACATGTTTCTGAATTAACTGTCACCTCTCAGGAGTACAATATCAGCATAAATCAAGAGCCTGGTGGCGAGTAGAATGATGTAGAGTCTGGTTGGCTAGGCATGAACCTTTCCAGCTGTCAGCTTCTTCACACAGTGTTGTCCTGATGATGGACTAGTGAGTCTCAGCACAGTGCCTGGCACTCAGGAAACACGTTCTGGGTTGTGGGGATGGGCATCTGGTCTTCTGCATCATCCTTGGATGTAGGCAGTCTCATTTCTGTTTGGGATTTAATTGTCAGCTAACTGGGGAGTTACACGCTAGCAAAGTAATGCTCAAAATTTTCCAAGCCAGGCTATGTGAACCATGAACCTCCAGATGTTCAAGCTGGATTTAGAAAAGACAGAGGAACCAGCGATCAAATTGCCAACATCCACTGGATCATATAAAAAGCAAGAGAGTTCCAGAAAAACACCTACTTCTGCTTTATTGACTACACCAAAGCTTTTGACTGTGTGGATCACAATAAACTGTGGAAAATTCTGAAAGAGATGGGAATACCAGACCACCTGACCTGCCTCTTGAGAAATCTGTATGCATATCAGGAAGCAACAGTTAGAACTGGACATGGAACAACAGACTGGCTCCAAATAGGAAAAGGAGTACGTCAAGGCTGTATATTGTGACCCTGCTTATTTAACTTATATGCAGAGTACATCATGCGAAATGCTGGGACATATTGACATAATGACAGCATATTAAAAAGCAGAGACATTACTTTGCCAACAAAGGTCCGTCTAGTCAAAGCTATGACTTTTCCAGTAGTCATGTATGGACGTGAGAATTGGACTATAATGAAAGCTGAGCACCAAAGAATTGATGCTTTTGAACTGTGGTGTTGGAGAAGACTCTTGAGAGTCCCTGGACAGCAAGGAGATCCAACCAGTCTATCCTAAAGGAAATCACTCTTAAATATTCACTGGAAGCATTGACGCTGAAGCTGAAACTCCAATACTTTGGCCACCTGATGGGAAGAGCTGACTCATATGAAAAGACCCTGATGCTGGGAAAGATTGAAGGCAGGAGGAGAAGGGGATGACAGAGGATGAGATGGTTGGATGGCATCACCGACTCGATGGACATGAGTTTGAGCAAACTCTGGGAGTTGGTGATGGACAGGGAGGGCTGGCGTGCTGCAGTCCATGGAGTCGCAAAGAGTTGGACATGACTGAGCCACTGAACTGAAATGGGGAGTGTTCACCCATTCTAGACTGGAGGGCTTCCTTCCATTAGTACAAGTCTCAGCATTTCCATGCTGCTTGTAGGTATGTGAGGATAAAGAGGCTTCTGTGAGAGTCCAGGGTATATAGAAATTTGTTTGTGGGTCAATCAGAAGAAGGTACTAAGGACAAAAAAATCAGCTAATATTTTAACATGTCAAACATATAATTTCACCACAGGAAGAAAGCCCGTTGAGGGCAGGAACTCTATCTTGAACATAGTCTGTTACACTGTCCAGCGAATCAAATTCACCTCATTAAATATTTCCTGCTGCCATTAACAGATAAGGAACAGTCAATGGGCCATAGAAACAGAGAAAGAAAAGTTCCACAGTCTTTTCTGAAACAGCAACTTCATATGGAAAATCATTGTTGTGGGTTGAACTGAGGTCACCGCCTCCCAAATTCATACCTGGAAGCCCTAACCCCCACCGTCTCAAAATGTGACTGTACTTGGAGATGGGGTCTTAAAAAGGTGACTAGACGTTAGAATGAGGTTAATAAGGTGGGCCCCAATCCAATGTAACTTGTGTTCTTAAAAGAACAGATTAGATTGCAGACCCACACAAAGGGAAGGCCTTGGGAAGACACAGAGAATCCGTTCGTCCTCCGCAGTGGCTGCCAAGACCGGGAGGACGCAGCGCTCCAGTCTGGCCGCGCGAGACGGCGCTGGTCCTCAGTGCTCTACTTAAAGAAGCCTTTTCTGGGTTAGGCTTTGTGAGCTTGTTCCTCGACATGCAGTGTTGGACACATTATTTCTGCCTCTAGTCGTGTTGGAATAACCAGTACTATTTGTTTTCTTCCTGCCGTAAACAACTAGACAACTGGCAAAATATATGATACAATTATTTTCAGACATTGGACAGCAGGACTGTAATCCCCGAGGAAAGGGAAACAACAAGGTGAAAGAAGCACAAGGGAGCCTTAAACAGAAAGCCTGTCGGCCCTCACGGTCATCTGGGGATGGATCAGCCCCACCCGGTCGGTGTGCAGAAACCTCGCTGACCACTTCCTTGGTTTTCTAGAGACTGCTGTAACCAAGTACTCTAAACGCAGTGGTTTAAAGCAACACAGATTAGTTCTGTGGATCAGAAGTCCGGCGCAGATCTCACCGGGATAAGGTCCAGATGTTTTCTGGAGGGTCCAGGGAAGAATCCGTATCTGCCTCTTTGGCCTCCTAGACACCCCCACTTCCCTTGGCCCCTTTCTTCCCTCTTCAAAGCCAGCGACACTGAGCTGAGTTTTTCTCACTCTCCGTCTCTCTGGTTCTCCCTTCTGCCTCCCTCTTCCGCTTTTAAAGACCCTTGAGCCCACTTGGATATTCCAGGATAATCTTCCTATTTTTAAAGTCAGCTAATTGTTGTTGTTCAGTTGCTAAGTAATGTCTAACTCTCTGTGACCGCCACGGGCAGTACTCCAGGCTCAGCTCTTCAATCAGGTGGCCAAAGTATTGGAATTTCAGCTTCAGCATCAGTCCTGCCAATCTTGTTGATTTCCTTTAGGATGGATGGTTTCATACGAAATCAAAGCACCACAGTTCCAAAGTTAAAAGATGATCCTACTGAGATAGGAAATGCAAACTATAAAAAAGAACTGAATGGAATTTCTATAGAACCAAGAGAAGTTAAAAATTCACAGAATAAGGTTAACAGGAGATTGGACACTACAGAAAAAAAGATCAATAATTTGAAGAAATCACAAAAGAAACTACCTAGGCTGAACCACACAGAGGGAGAAGAGTCTAAAAAAAAAAAAAATGAAAAGCAGACTTCCCTGGTGGTCCAGTGGTTACGAATCCACCTGCCAATGCAGGGGACACAGGTTCAATTCCTGGTCTGGGAAGATTCCACATCCCGCAGGGCAACTAAGCCCGGGCGCCACAGTTATTGAGGCCAAGCCCGATAGCCTGCGCTCCACAGCAAGAGAAGCCGTCACAACAAGAATCCCAGCACTGCACTAGAGGAAGCCCACGCACAGCAGCCAAGACCCAGCACAGCCAAAAATAAATAGGTACATCGAATTTTTAAAAATCCTTCTAAAAAAAAAGGGGGGGGGGAATGGGAATCTCAGAAAAGGGAGGACAGAAACGCTATTTGAAGAAATAATGGTCAATATTTTCCCAAACTTGATGAAAATTATAAATGCATGCACTCAAAAAGCTCAGTGAATCCCGAACAGAAAAAAAATACACGTAAAAACAGGCAGAGAAAGTTTAGAGAATAAATAAACAATAGAAAAGTAGCCAGAGAAAGAAAGACATATTACATACACAGGACAAAGTTGAGAATGCACAGATACTTCTTGTCAGGAGCAACACAAGGCAGAAGATAAGGAAGATGCATTCTAATAATGCTGGAAGGAAAAAATACTGGTGGAAGTAGAATTCCGTATGCAGAAAAAATAGCATGGAAACATATACATTACTATAGGTAAAACAGAGAGCGAGTGGGGATTTGCTGTGAGACAGAGCTCAGCCCCCAGCTCTGTGAGCACCCAGAGGGCGGGGTGGGCGGGAGGCTCAGAGGGAGGGGTCCTCTGTGTCCTTGTGGCTGAAGCCAACACAATACTGTAAAGCAATTATCCACCAATAAAAGCAGAATACACAGAAAAGTTTAAAAAAAAAAGGAAGCCAAATCAGCCTTTTCATCCAGGAGACCCACACTAAAAGGAATGTTAAAGGAAGCTGTTCAGGCTGAAGGAAAGTGATAGCACTTGGAAGCTTGAATCTACACAAAGGGAAGAGCACTGAAGTGAATGCGAGTGTAAATAAAAAATAAATGTCTCCCTGATTTAAAGTTTTCTTTAAAAACAATTGAACGTTTAAGGGAAAAAAAGCAAATACAGTGGTCCCCCATAGGAACTCTCAAGGCGAGAACTTGCAAAGATGGGGACGTGCGTTGGCACGTCCAGTCATGTGACACTCAGGGAGTGAGTCCGTGCGTCTGGGGACACTCGCACTCGCCCCGCCCCCCGTCTGCCGTCGCGGACCACCCTCAGCTCCGCCGTCCCCTCCCCAGTCAGCGCTCTTCCTGCCTGCTCACCCGATGCCATGCGGCCCCCGTGTGCCAGCTGCTGTACTTGCTACTGCACTTTTACAGGGCTCTACCATAAGGTTTAAAATGGTTTCTATTTCTTGTGTTTGCTTTTATAGCATTTGTGTGAAAAGTACTCTCAATCTATTGCAGCACAGTACTGTATGGCCAATTGTGTTAGTCGGGGACTTAGGCTAACTCTGTTGGACCTACAGATTGGACTTAGGAACGCACCCTCGGAATGGAACTCGTTCATATGTAGGGGACTTAATGTAATAACAATGCACTGTGGGGTGTATTGAAGTGAAGTGAATAGCAACAATTACTGAACGGACCTTGGCTATTGTGTGGTCTGTAGGGTCCATATTACGCGGTATGTTACGATTTGAGAGTAAACTGTGATGTTAAAGGTGCGTATTGTGAACTCTATACACCATCAAAAAAAAGAAAGAAAGAAGGCAGATATTGATAATAAGCCAGTAGAGAGAAAACAGAATCTAGAAATAGAAAGCATGAAAAGAGGGGGAAAAAAGTACAACCAACCAAATGGAACACAAAATAGTGAGATGTTAGACTTAAATCCAACCATATCAGTAACCGCATTAAATACAAACACTTTAAAAGTCCAGCTGGGGGATTTCCTGGTGGGCCAGCGCTTAGGACGCACTGCTCTCAGGCTGAGGGCTGCGTTCAATCCCTGGTCAGGGAGCCAAGGTTCCATAAGTCACACGGCCTGGCCAAAGGAGGGCAAAAGAAAGAAAACGTGGCAATGTCAGTGGAATGAAAAGGCAGCCCATGAAACAGGAGAAACATTCTTCAATCATATTTCTGACACAGCATTAATATGGAAAATATAAAAAGAAGTTTTACAACTCAACAATAAAATACCGAACACTTCAATTTAAAAGTGAGTGAAGGACTTAAATATATGGATGTTCCTTCAAAGAAGATATACTGAAGGTCAATAAACATATGAAAAGAAGCTCAACCTCACTAAGGAAATGCAAATCAAAGCCACAAGGAGATGCCCCCTTACACTCATTAATATGGCCATTATTTAAAAATAGAAAAACAGAAAATAAACACCGGTGAAGGTGTGGGGGAACTGAACCATTGTGCATAGTTAGCGGGAATACGAAACAGTATAACTGCTAAGGAACACAGTGTGGTACTCCTCAAACAATCTGGGTATCTACCCAGATGAATCGAAATCAGGGATTCAAACAGGCATTTGTACACCCGTGTTCACAGGAATATTTGCTCCCAATAGCCAAAAGGTGGACGCAACTTAAGTGTCCATCAACAGATAAGTGGATAACAAAATATGGTCCATACAATGAAACAGTACCAGTCTTTAAAAAGGAGGACATTCGGACACAGGCTGCAACATAAACATTGAAACATTGTGCTAAGTGAAAATAATCCAATCACAACTGGAGATACCGTGTGACTCCATTCCTGCCAGCGACCTGGAGCAGCCAGACTCAGCGAGACAGAAAGCAGGGCAGCGGAGGGCAGGGGGAGGGGAGGGGATGGCGGTGCTGGGCCGGGGACAGCTGCAGAAACGGGCGAAGCTTCTGGAGACGGGTGGTGCCAATGGTTGCACAATGTGAATATGCTCGATGCCGCTGAACTCCACTTTAGAACTGTCAGTATGGTACAATTTGTATGTATGTGTTACCACAATATTTTTTTTAAAAGATGAGAAGAAGGAGGAAGAAGAGACTGAGGAGAAAGATACAGGATTGGGGAAGAAAATCTCAAAACATTTTTGACTGAGATGACTGGAGATCTTTTTGGTTTTTTCCACAGCAGAGGGAAGGTCTGATGTCGCAGTCTGGCCCGCTTCCCCAGTTCTCCTCTCAGAGAACCCCTGTGTGCTAGAAGTCTGCAGCCAAGCGGGCCTGTGGGTCTGCATGCTGGCATGGGGACTCGTTTTTTCTTACTTCCCAGTTTAATTTAGGGGAAGGCACTTCACCAAAGTGCTCAGACAGGAAGGAGAAATTACCAACACTGTTATTTTCTCTTACAACAGCCTCAGATTCAAGCTAAAGCTACCATTATCCTTTTCCCTCAGTTCCCTTAAAAAACTTGCTTCCCTGGATTCCACAGAGAAGGAAAACTGGGCTGATTCCACAGGTGCAGACGGAGCCGCCTGCCCGGCCCTCACAGGCTCCTGTGAGGATAAGGACCCTTCCTCCGGGGGTCTCCTGCTTGTTCTCGCATGCCACCTATGGATTCAGGAGTCAGGCCAGATCGCAGACTTGGTCATGGGTTTCCTTTCTGAATGATTGAATAAATGACCTATTCATCCAATAACAGATGCTGTGGAGGACTTTCCTGGGGGTCCAGTGGTTAAGAATCTTCCTGTCAATGCAGGGGACACAGATTGACCCCTGGTCAGGGAAGATAAAGCCTCGGGCACTGCAGCTAGAGAAAGCCTGCAGGCAGCAGTGAAGACCCAGGAGACCAAAATAAAAAACTTCAAACTTACAGATATTCAACTTGGTAACAATTCAAATCTGATGCTAAAGTGGTTCCTTCACACAGAGCAACGGAGCTCTGGCATTGATGCAATCATTGTTAGGATGAGAATAACAATAATAATACCAACATTGGCTAACATTTGAGATACTTTCATGTAACAGTTTTCTTATTGACTTATTGAATCACAGTAACACCACAAGGGAGGTTTTATTGTCATCCCCGTTTCACAGATGCCGAAACTCAGGCACAGAGAGGGGAGATAGCTTTCCAATTGCATTTTGTTGTTGTAAAGAATCGCCTGCAATGCCGGAGACCTGGGTTCGATCCCTGGATTGGGAAGATCCCGTGGAGAAGGGCTAAGGCTACCCCCTGCAGTATTCTGGCCTGGAGAATTCCATGGACTATATAGTCCGTGGGGTCACAAACAGTCGGACATGACTGAGCGACTTTCACTTTCACTTCACTTTAGTCATTCAGTCATGCCCAACTCTGCGACCCTTGGACTGTAGCCCGCCAGGCTCCTCTGTCCATGGGATTTCCCAGGCAAGAACACTGGAGTGGTTGCCATTTCCTCCTTCAGAGGTTCTTCCCAAGCCAGGGATTGAACCCGCATCTCCCGCTTGACAGGCAGACTCTTTACGGCTGAGCCACCATGGAAGCCCTCTCAGTTCCATGCGAAAGGGTGAGTTACTCAGTCGTGTTGGACTCTTTGCAGCCCCAGGGACTGTAGCCCGCCAGGCTGCTCTGTCCTGGGATTCTCCAGGCAAGAAGACTGAGAAGCATGCCAGTTTGAGGCTCTGTGTTGCTGTACATCCAGGTTATTTTTCTAGAAAGCTCAGGTTGCTGTTTTTCAGTCGCTTAGTCATGTCCGACTCTTAACTGCAGCGTGCCAGGCTTCCCTGTCCTTCAGCATCTCCTGGAGCTTGCTCAAACTCATGTCCTTTGAGTCGGTGATGCCATCCAATCACCTCATCCTCTGTCGCCTGCTTCTCCTCTTGCCTTCAATCCTACCCAGCATCAGGGTCTTTTCCAGTGGGTCAGCTTTTTGCATCCGGTGGCCAGAGTAACCTTGAGAAAGCCCAGGAAGCCAATGCAAATTCGCTGATGTGCCCCAGGAATCTACCAGCGGTGTGTGCCCAGTTCCAGGCACGGCTGGATCAGGTAACCCACGGTAGCCCTGTCTCGGGTGCCTTCCTGCTCCCCTCCCCTCACTGTGCTCACACATGCGCTCACCCGGATGTGCACACCTACACATACACACTGTCTCCACCTCTGGAGTTGCTTACCTCTGTGCCGACATGGTTAAACCAGCTAGCGTCAGACCTACATCTGAAAGTCTAGAGTGTGGTAGAAAGACAGCTTTTGTTCCTCCTCTAGAGTCCCAGCCTGAACCTGGTCTTGAGCCTTGTGGGCCTAATATCCCGAAACCCATCCCTGTGGTCAAGTGGAAAGAAACCTCAGATTGGCCTGACCTGAGCCAGTTGTCCATTTTTTTTTTTCTTTTTTGGTGGCTCCATCTAAACTGTATGAACCAAGAATGAGAAAGGCAAACTGAGATGTCAATATTCAAAGAAGGAAGCAGAACATGCAGGACAGACAAAAACAATAGACATTCTGGCCAGTAAAGCAGCCAGCGGTATTCACTGGGAGTTATCTGACCACACGGTGGAGTTTAGGGAAGCTCTGTCACTGGGTTGGATGTCCAGTAGCCTGATTTTTCCCTACAAAGCTTGCTGACCAAAGTTCTTGTAAAGATTCTGACAGTTTTGAATTCACGACTCTTGGATCACCTAAGAAACTGAGCCACCGTCGTATTTTTTACTTCTATTTTGATATTCATTTATTCATTCAACAGATATTAATGCAGCCCTAGCTAGGTGTGAGGATCTTGAAATGCAGAGGTGAGTCAGCACCACGGGCCTGGTTTATATCCCCGGATGGGGCTTACTGCTTATTGCCATTTAATATAGGTTTGCTTGACTACATAAATCACATGAAGCTTTGGCATATGATGTTGGATTTTCTCATGACACCATGTACAGAATTTCAAATAGTACTAGCTAGTCAATACCTGTTTGCTGACTGATTATATGATGATAAAGATTCACCCTTCTGCATCATTATTATTTTTTCTCTATTGTTTATCTGTTCCTAGACCAATCAGATCATGAGTGGTAAAAATTACCAGCTATGTTTCTGAGAACATCAATGTAATGCTATTCCTTATACGTGGGGGAAATGGAAATTATTTGCCATGGGAACCCCACGTCTACTAATCACTGGTGTGGTGGTAAACGTGTGTGGGAATGAGGGATCTCACAACTGTCTTTCTTCCCTTTCTGTATTTTTGCTACCTTTGATCTGGAATTTTAATCTCATTGGGTTAAGTAATTTCAGTGAGATGTTCAAAGACTTTCAAGTGTCTCTGCCTTTGTGAACATTAGCTTCTTTGTGGTGTGTTTTTTCCTAATTATTCCAAATATAGTATAATGACTATGAAAGCAGAAAGGAAAACCATTTTATGTTCTTGAATTTGATTTCATACAGCTTCCACTTAGCACCTCTCTAGTTATTAGGTTCATTTCAATGTCATTTCCAAGGTGGCTGCCAGAATTATAATCATTTCAATCCAAGTTTCTATACATTTAGGGAACAAGTTAGTTCATTTGATTTAAATGCAGGACCTCAACATCTGTATTTATACATGGCTTAAATCTCCTAGTAGAGTTATTATAGAACTGGACTAGTGTGCATTATTTGATGTATTTATTAATTCATTAAATTAATATTTGCTGAACACCTGCCATGCATGAAGGTGGTCAAAAGGTACAAGCTTCCAGTGATAAGTCAGTCCTGAGGATGTAATGTTCAGTATGGTGACTATGGATAATGAAAGTGTACTGTGTATTTGAAAGTTGCTAAGAGAGCAGATCTTAAAAGTTTTCATCACAAGAAAAAAAATTTTAACTAGGTGCAGTGATGAATATTAACTAGACCATATATATATGATGTGTATATATAATCATTGACGTGATGGTAAATGTGTGTGGGAACAGAAGAAGAAAGAAAACTATCTTCCGCCCCTTTCTGTACTTTTGCTACCTTTGATCTGAAATTTTAATCTTATTGGTCACATGCCTCACGGCCAAAAGGCCAAAACATAAAGTGGAGGCAACATTGTAACAAATTCCATAAAGTCCTAAGAAATGGTTCACATTAAAAAAAAACTCTTAAAGAGAGAGATTAGCACAGACAAAGATACAGAGAGACAATCAAGCGAACACACGGTGAGGAGATGGCCGCCAGTGAGCCGAGGAGAGGGGCTGCAGAGGAAATCCCTGTGCATATAGGACAGACAGAAACAACAGCCGTTCTGGCCACTAAAGCGACCAGCGGTGCTCATTGGGCATCATCTGGGAGTCGCTCAGTCGTGTCTGACTCTCTGCGACCCCACGGACTGCAGCCTGCCAGGCTCCTCTGTCCATGGGATCCTCCAGGCAAGAATCCTGGAGCGGGTTGCCATTCCCTTCTCCAGGGGATCTTCCCGACCCAGGGATGGAGCCCGCATCTCCTGCAGCGCCTGCATCTCAGGCAGATTCTTTACCCACTGAGCCACCAGGGAAGCCCATACATATATATATATATAGTACATATATATTGTATATGTATATAAACATATAGTTTCAGGCGTACAGATCACTACATTGCATGCCTGAAACTAATACAATGTTATATGTCCATTGTCAATTGAACTTCAATTTAAAAATATAAATAAATGGATTCCTACCCTCAACGGCTGGGAAGAGATGCAAGTCACAGGGCAGGGACAAGCAGTGAGGGAAGGGCCCTGAGGTGGGGGGACCCAGGCAGCTCGGCTACCGTGGCAAGGTAGCACAGATCGAGCGGCCTAAACAGCAGGAATATATGGGTCACAATTCTAGAGGCTAGAAGCCCGAGATCAAGGTGCTGGCAGCTGTGGTTTCTTCCGCAGCCCCTCTCCTCGGCTCACTGGCGGCCGTCTCCTCACCGTGTGTTCGCTTGATTGTCTCTCTGTATCTCTGTGTGCTAATCTCTTTTTTTAAGATTTTTTTTTTAATATGAACCATTTCTTAGAGACTGTACATAATTTGTTACAATATTGCGTCCTCTTTATGTTTCGGTCTTTTGGCCACGAAGCATGTGGCATCCCAGTTCCCCGACCAGGGATCGAACCCTCACCCCCTGCGCTGGAAGGGAAGGTCTCAGCCACTGGACCACCAAGGAAGCCCCTCTGTGCTAATGTGTTATTCTTATAAGGACACCAGTCATACGGAATTAAGGTCACCCTTACAATCCCTTTTTAACTTAATTACGTCTTTAAAGGCCTTATTGATGAACATAGTCACATTCTGACATGCTGAGGGCTACAGCTTCCCAGGAGACACTAGTAGGTCAAGAGCCGCCTGCCAATGCAGGAGACACCAGAGATGCGCGTTGGATCCCTGACTTGGGAAGATCCCCTGGAGGAGGAAACGGCAACCCAGTGCAGTAGTCATGCCTGGAAAATTCCATGGGCAGAGTAGTCTTGTGGGCTACAGTCCATGGGATCGCAAAGAGTTGGACACGTCTGAGGACACACACACAGCTTCAGTGTGAATTCTGGGAGGACACAATTCAGCCTATAATGGAGGTTCAGGGCAGTCCTGAGGAAGGGAGATATCTGAGCAGAAGCCAAATAAGGGAACAAGTCACAGGTACAGGGCAAGTCATCCGGGGAAGAGCGCTTCCGGCAGGGGAACAGCGAGTGCGCAGATCGGAGGCTGGTGTCAGGGAGGCCGTGGTGACCTGGAGCCCGTGAGGGAGGCAAGGAGGCCACAGGCTGAGGCAGAGGCCAGGGGCAAGGAAGCCTGGAGGCAAGGACTGACTTTGCTCCTGAATGTCGTGGGAAGTCAGGGGACTGTTTTGAGCGAGGCAGGGATATAATCTCACATATGTTTTTAAAGGATTATTTTTACATTGACAACAGATTTTTCTGTAGACTCTCAAGAATTCACTTGGAAAGATCACACTGATCTTGAAACCCAGAAACATTTCGTAGAATAGTTGAGATGCAGACCTCAGTGGTTACTCTCCAGTGATTTTCTAGGAATTCTTTCCTTTGAAGGTTAAAGTATCAGCTAAGAATTCTTGGGATTACTGGATTACTGCTGAGGTCTCTCCTGCCACAGCCAATGATGCTGAATTTTTGACAAGAGAAATATCTGGCTCAATTTGCATATATGGAAAAGCCCTTCTCTTGAGAAAAAGCTTTGGTTCTGGTGAGTGGGTCTGTAGTAACTGATTTATGAGGAGTGACGTTCAATTGACCTCACTTGGGACAGTTTGAATCAGGGCAAACTCTGCGGTGCCTTTTCTATCTTTGACAAATGTCATCTCTAGAACAGAGGAAGTAACAGGAGTGAGTAACAATTTCTTTGAAAGTCTAAAGCAAGTTGTTGCCCCCCAGATAAGGAATCCGCACAAAGCAAGTCTTGTCTCTAGACCCCAGCGAAGAACGAGCGTTCTGAGTGCGGAGTACAGGGGGGCTTCACGGCACTGGACGACGCCCCAAACCATCAAACTGCTGTCACCTCCAGTGGCCACAGCCATCTTTACAGGGCGTTTATGCTGCACTGAGTCAAGCTGTATGCTCAGTAGAAAACACAAATTCATTGAATAGACTGGTAGTCGTTTGCAGGGGAACTTGTAAACATAAGCCGTCAATTTTCCCTCCTGCATCTCCATTAAAGCTTTTACTGAGGGCTGCCTTCTAGGATCTGTAAAAACCTTCCTCATATAGAAGAGTATGATGATTTTAGACACACACACACACACACACACACACACACACACTCTCACAGAAAAACTTTTAACTGTAATGTCCTGATTAAAGATAGTACAGTTTTCGGTGAGATCAGTTAGATTTCGAAAACAACAATATAGGTCACTTTTTCAGTCTCTCTCCTTTTGGAAACCCACTCTTCTGTTTTATAAATGGGGAGCTGGTAGTGAAAGTGAAAGCCACTCAGTCGTGTCTGACCCTTTGCCACCCCATGGACTGTAGCCCGCCAGGCTCCTCTGTCCGTGGGATTCTCCAGGCAAGAAGACTGGAGTGGGTAGCTGTTACCTTCTCCAAGGGATCTTCCCAACCCAGGGATCTAACCCAGGTCTCCTGCATTGCAGGTGGATTCTTTACTATCTGAACCAACCAGGGAGTCTAAGAATACTGGAGTGGGTACCCTATCCCTTCTCCAGGGGATCTTCCCCACCCAGGAGTTGAACCGGGGTCTCCTGCTTTGCAGGTAGATTCTTTACCAGCTGAGCTACCAGGGCAGCCCAGGAGAGATGGCAAATAGAAAGCAGATGTATCTAGTAGATTGCATGGAAATCATTTAGAAATAACAGGAAACAACTTTAAAATGACTTTGAAAGTGTCCCTCACCCCCACAAGGAGAGAGAATGAACAAACCTACTCTGGCCAAATAATTACAATGATATATGTGTGAATTTCCATATTTAAATCCGAACAGTCTGTGTTTAGCAACATTCCTCTAAAGATTGTCTTCAGGTACCTTGAAGATACCAAATGGCCCAGGACTACATCTTCTCATAGTCTTGGTACTGAAGGACAGAATACAAAGCATTAGCCGAACATCTCAGTCCAGTTCTCCAGCGTTTTGAAGCTACCCTTGAAGGCTGAACTAAAAGGATAGTGCAGCGGTTAAGTAATGTCTCATTTGCTTCAATAAGCAAAGCTGGAGATTATTTACGATAACACAGTCATCAGAAGAATGCGTTCCTGGGCATTCTGAAGACACGAAGCCTCACTTCGAGCCTGACTATTAAGTCCTTGCTGTTAAGGGGTGGCAAATGTGATTAAGTTGTTAGATTAGCCAAGTTCTACGGCATTTTCTCTTTAAGCCAGAGTGCTTTCACAGCTGAGCTGTAATGCTCTGAAAATGCCTGCATAACAAGATCCAGGCGTGGAGTTGAATCCCAAATGGTAAATGGCCAACAGCATTTATCCACTGTTACGTTGCTGAAGCCATCAAGAGTCAGCACGTCTGAAGAGACACTGTGCCTAAGCCGAGAAGCATAGAGGAAGGCAGTGCTGGAAACAGGCAGTTCTTTCAAAGATCACATCCCTCGACAGGGCTTCCCTGGTGGCTCAGACGGTAAAGAATCCCCCTGCAATGCAGGAGACCCGGGTTTGATCACTGGGTTGGGAAGATCTCCTGAAGAAGGGCATGACAACTCACTCCAGTATTCTTGCCTGGAGAATCCCATGGACAGTGGAGCTTGGCGGGCTACAGTCCTTGGGGTCGCAAAGGGTCAGACACGACTGAGTGACCAACGTGGGGTGGGGAGGTAGCTCCATGTTCCAGAGAAAACCAGCATGAACTCCAGTCCCTTCTTAGAGAGCGAGGAGAAAGAGTGAAGCTAAATTATCCTATTGATGACTAAATGTTACATTTAGCTCCCCGGAGTCCCTGCTTGGAAGAGAATTTCAAGGAATCACATTTAGCTTGTTGGCCAAGTGGGACTCGCCGCATACTTGAGTAAACACAGGTTTCCTAATAGTCTCTTTCTCAGGGCTTCTCTGGTGGCTCAGCTGGTAAAGAACCCGCTGGCAATGTGGGAGACCTGGGTTCGATCTCTGGCTTGGGAAGATCCCCTGGAGAAGGGAAAGGCTACCGACTCCAGTATTCTGGCCTGGAGAATATAGTCCATGGGGTTGCAAAGAGTCAGACATGACTGAACGCCTTTCACTTTCACTTAGAGTAGCAAAATCCTTGAGTTCAAAATTTAAATACCTTAGGGAGGCAGGAAAAGGGATCAAGCTGTATAAAGATAGAGCAAGGAGAAACCTACATGCCCCTTATTGCAGATAGCTAGAGGAGTGTGAGAAGTTATTAGGTTGGCCGAAAAGTTTGTTTGGGTCCCCCCCCCCGCCATCTTCTGGAAAAACTTAAATGAATTTTTTTGGCCAAACTAATACACTGCAGAAAATTACCTTTCAGCTGCCAATTGAAGCTCTATCTTGCAAAGTTGCTTGGACCCATGAATAGGTTGAATCGTGTACAAACTCTATTTGCTTGACTTGAAGTAGTCTGTGACCTTCATTTCTCATGTGATTGATGTGTTTGGCAGGTGTGACCCTGGACCCATGCTGAGCACGATAGGTGAGCTGTGAGACTTGGCCTTGGGCTTGGAAAGGTAAGAAGTGGATGGGCTCACCTGCAGCAAAGGTGACAATGTGGTGGTGGGGCTTTAGGTATAGGTTTTGACAGAGTTAGGAAGAGCTTGGTGATTGCAACCAAGGACGGAAAGGTAGCTTTTTCCTTTGCTTTGTTGGTAGCTTATCAGAAGAGTTTAGGGTAGGGCCAGGGATGCAGAAGCATCCTGGAGTTGCAATATCAAGAGTGTTGGGTCTAGAAAGATGAATGAAATCTATCCCTGACTCCCTTGGCAGCATCCAAAGTCATAGAGAGGGAAGGTATTACTGTTTTCTAGGAGGATGAACAATGACATTTAATTGATTATCTTTGCAAACTTTGGGATATAAGAATGAAGCGAAACCTTTACCCAGGATCCAAAGCAACCATCATTGTTTTAAAATAATACATACAAGCTCCATGGGGCCTTTTAGTCTTAATGAAGGAAAGTGAAAGTGTTAGTCACTCAGTCGTGTCCAACTCTTTGGACTCTTTGCCACCCCATGGGCTGTAGCCCACCAGGCTCCTCTGTCCATGGGATTCTCCAGGCAAGAATACTGGAGTGGGTTGCTATTTCTTTCTCCAGGGGATCTTCCTGACACAAAGATCAAAGCCGGGTCTCCTGCACTGCAGGCAGATTCTTTACTGTCTGAGCCACCAGGGACAGAACATTTTAGTACACTGATGTTCTTAACTGTATTGCATAGAAATTTTTTTTAAATTGAGAAAATCCAAGATGAAAAAGTAAGATACGTTTTATTTTATAAATGGAATCAGTAAAAATAAGTTTCTGTAAGTTTCTGACTGCATATCTGCTATCACATCATCTAAGAGTGACTGGGTGGATTTTCACTGGGTTGGAGGGCACATTTGCAGTGATGTGACGTGAAATATGGGCTCCGTGGCAAAACTTACTTGGAGTTGGTCCTGGAGGGCTACTTCAAAGAGAATGACAATCATCACTCAGAGACGTGGGAACTGGCAAGGTGGGGTCAGGTGGGGTGTGTGACTGCTAATGACCAGTGAAGAGACACGCCGTGTGTATTATCTTCAGTCAGATTCTCCCAACAACAGACTTGGAAATGAAGATTCATGTGTAAGGAATTTTTTAAGGAGCTGCTCCCTGGGGAAAATCAGAGAGAGGGTGGGGTGGGGGTGGGGGGGACGGGCAGGACGGAGAACACAAAGAAGCCAGGCCAGAGCTGTTTCAGGCAAGTCTGAGCCCCGGCCGACCCCGGGGGAGCGGGGGTGTAAATTACACTTGACCCCAACTCTGGGATCATAGTGGGTACTGGCCAGTCACTGACCAAAGGACCCCCAGGTGAAGCGAATCTAAATTCCAGTCTTCCGAAGAGGGTCACAGTGCTGGCTGCTGGATGCAGACATAGAAGCCAGGGGTAGAGCATCCAGAAATGGAAAAAGAACTTTGAGGGCATCAGAGAGAGCCCCTCCAACTGTGTTCTTCACATGTATTGAAACCCACGTACAGGACAAGAAATAGGAATTTCAGATGAGTCCACAATTCCAAAGGCAGACACTTCTAAATGCAGACGCTGGTTTTCAATTGAGCCGCCTCTCAGATGGGCGGGCAAGTCTTTGCAGCTGGCAGCAGCGGAGATGTGTGTATACTTGGTCATGTTTTTACACAATGGCTGGTGATTCCCCTTCGCAGCTGCTGTATAATCTCATGTGCCTGCCAAGCTCCCCTCCGGCTGCCCTTGTGAGGCTGGGTGCAGGGCTGCTCTGGGGGCACCTCTGACCCCAGGCACCTAACAAGTCTCTCTCTTATTCAACCTGTGTCAAAAGGAACCCTTTTTTTTTTCTTTCTCTCCAGACTGAGGGCTGGAGAGTCTGAGACAGTTCCCTTCCAGAAAACATCATCAAGGACTAGATTCTGTGATACAAGTACTGTAAGAGTATCACGAAAATGGAGCTTAACTGGGACTGGAGGAATCATGGAAGGCTTCTTGGAGGAGATGGGGCTTCATCCTGGCCCTGAAAAATCAGTGGAATTCAGAGAGATGGATGGGCGTCCAGACAGAGGAAAACAGATTGGGCAGAGGCACAGAAGCAAGACCTGATATGAGCTTTTATGGCTCCAGCTGAAGACCAGCTTAGCTCAAATGAAAGGTCACGGCACAGGAGGCGGACTGTTGGCCGCCCTGGGCCTGGAAATTGGGTCATGGTCTTAAGCTGGCTCCCACTCCTGCGTGCTTCCGCCTCTTTCTGATTCTCTGCCCAATTCCCCACTCAGGCTTGCTTTCCATCAAGCTGTGATGTGTGCTGGGCCGTCCTCCTGATGAATACATGCCAGGTTCCGTGAGTTGACAAGCTTTCAATACAAAGAAACAAATGATACAAGCCAGGACGAGAAGCAGAACAAAATAAAGGCGGCGGGGGGCTCGAGCGAGCAGCATCACAGAACAGGCACGCTTCCGAGACTTTTTGGAAAAGGGGAAACCTGACGTGTTAATTAGGAGTCTGTGTCAGTAGTGAGACGGCTCAGAGGAAGGTAATGAACTGAACAAAGGGGCCGCGGAGGGGGCCGTTCAGGCCGGATGGGGCTAGGGTGTAGGAGAGGGGAGACGATGTGTTCTTCCCTGTTATTTTAAGTGTGTCTGTGGTCTGTTGGCTCCATGGGACAGGACTCAGCCTTTTGTGTGTTGTAAAGCCCCACGAATAAGGAGCTTTGGGTGTAAGTAACAGTGAGGTTTCTGCCCGCAGGACCCAATTCGGCAGGAAGCACTGCAGCTTTACCAGCTCCAGCTGGTGGCGGATTTGGGCTTTTCTGAGCGTATTTGGCTCAGAGAGACTGTGCCAAAATGGGCCACCAGGAGGCTTAGGGACCGCAGGGCAGCGAGGCCCCGGAGCACCCGCGATGAGGGAAGTGCCCGCGGAGCCTAACCTGCCTCTGGCTCCAGTCCACCCGTTGGAGGGGGTCTGAGCTCGGGCCCTGGACTCAGACGAGTTTCTAACCCCGGCTCTGTAGTTGCTTGTGCTGTGGCCAGATCTTCCAGCTGCTGAGCCTAGAAAAGAGTCTCTCTTTCACGCTGCTGCCAGATCCGTTTTCCCAAAGCGGATCAGACTTATCTTTCTGCTTTCAGAACGGGCTCCTGACTGCTTAGCCAGGGGTCCGTTGCAGGCTTTGGGGACTTAGTGAGTTAGTTACCCCTCCAATACCTCATTCTCTTCCATGAAGTAAGGGTGATGACAGTCACTGCATTGTTGAACTGCTGTGAGAATTCAAGAGAATCCTTATAAAGCACTTGGGACATAGTAAGTGCTCAGTTAACGTCCACTTTTCATGATTGGCTAAGGGACTGCTTGGGTACAAAACTACTAAACAGCTCTGTGATCCTGGGTAAATCTCTTGATTTCCCGGTGCCTCCGTCTCTTACCTACAAAACAGATTGGTGGAGGGGATTAGATGAGTTCGTGCCTCTCAGGCATCTTGAGCAGCGCTTGGCGTTCCGTGAGGCTTCGTTTTAGACTGTTGTGCTGTTACGGTCAGCAGCAAGGCCAGCATCGTTGAGATCTGGGAGGAAAAAGAAGGACGTTGTGAACATGCATCCCCGAGGTGGCCCTGAGGTGGGGGTGACGGAGTCCCTGGAGGGACTGGACACGCCCCACCCTTCTCTGCGGAGATTCGGGCCAGCCCTGCCAGCACTGGGGTGTTTGTAACGAGAGAGGAGCTTCTGGACACCAGGGTGCCTTCCCCTCCTGGCCTGTCTGGTTCTAATGCTGGGCTCCCTCCCACCCCAAGACAACTGGAAATGGGGCACATCTTCCCTCGTCAGCCTGCGATGAGCATGGGATTAGGTGGGGAGCGTGTGCTCTCTGCTGTCGTGAGGGTCCCTCAAGGAAGTTCATTATGAGGGGCTGGGATCGGTCCTCACCGCTTTCCTTGCTAAGGTCAGGGGTCACGTGCACCCACTGTGCGTCACACCCCTGAGGCTGTCAAACACCTCCCCACCCCTTTGCCACAGGGATGGGTATGCAACCCAAACGGGCTGGGTCAACATTGTTAAGGGGTTTGTATGAGCGCTGGGGGGGGCGGGGGGGGGTAGGAGTGAGCCTCCCTCTCCTGCCCCAGGATCAAGAGAGCGGACTCCAGCTGGGCCGGGGCGTCCTTGCTGCCACGCCGAGGAGATTCTATCTGGGAGAAGTCACACCGAGTCAAAAGATGAACCAGCTCTTCATGTCCTTGCTTGCGCCACCTGATACAGCCATACCTGAAGGCAGACACCCCAGACTTTCCAGCTACCTGAGCCAACTGACTCCCTACAGCTGCGTTTGAGTCACTTGTGCTGCCTAATACAGTGCCTCTATTTGCAACCATGAAAATTTTGCTTCACATACATGAAACTCATTTCTGTTAGGAATAATCAGATGAAAAAAAATAAGTTGTCAGGAGTTACCTAGGAGTGGGGAATAGAAAACTGAGATACGACAGCAGGCAGAAAAGCACCGAAGCCTCGGGAAAGATCAAGGAAGCCAAGGAGAAGTAAACAGAGGCTGGAGAGCAACCGGCCGGCTGAGGGTGAGCGGAGGCAGAGAACAGGGTCGCATCTGAGAGGAACAGAGAGCCGGGCCAGGCAGTGAAGCTGTCACGGACACAGACCAAGTCCCAAACGGTCCTCCATGGGCTGGCACAGACCTGGCAAGTCACTGTTCAGCTGTCTTGAGCTAATTAAAAATTACCTGAACCATTCTAAATCATAGAAGTCAGTGTGGGCTTAGATCCACACAGCCCTGGGTTCAGGGCCAGCTTTGGGACATTCTAGTTGAAGGATATTAGGGAAGTTATTGGACATCTGTGAACCTCAGTTTCCATTTCTGTACCACAGGGATAATAACACCTTTCTCACATAACACGCAATGAGGCTACTATTTTATTCAAATTATTCTATACCCCCAGGACCACAATAGGACATGATAGAGAGAGCCCACAAGTCCATGCCAAAAAGCACAAAACACACTGAATATGTGGATGAGGAATACAACTTCGAAGAAAAAACTTTTCAGCATGCCTGCTGCTACTGCTGCTAAGTCACTTCAGTCGTGTCCGACTCTGTGTGACCCCATAGACGGCAGCCCACCAGGCTCCTCCGTCCCCGGGATTCTCCAGGCAAGAACACTGGAGTGGGTTGCCGTTTCCTTCTCCAATGCATGAAAGTGAAAGTGAAAGTGAAGTCGCTCAGTCGTGTCAGACTCTTCGTGACCCCATGGACTATAGCCCACCAGGCTCCTCCGTCCATGGGGTTTCCCAAGCAAGAGTACTGGAGTGGGGTGCCATTGCCTTCTCCATTTCAGCATGCCTATTATCTGTAAAAAAAAAAAATGTTGCTTTACAAACACACCATTGTGAAGCCATAGGGGGAGCAAATGTGAGAAATGTCCACACAGTAAAATATGAAAAATGGAAGAGTATGCAACCCTCTTTATGGGTGAGTTTAAATCGATTCATCATTATTCACACTATCTTTATTTGTTTTGCCATTTTCATAGTTCCATTTTAGTTACAAAATGTTTGAAGGCGTTTGAGAAGTCCTTCTTGTCATTAGGTGTGACACCCTTTCATCACATCCGCTGCTTCGGGGCTCCAGCTCGCAGGCTCAGCACGGAGTCGGGGCGGGTGGCCTCCGTTCTCCCGTTTCTGTCCCAGCGCAGAGCAGCGGGGTCTGAGGGCGACTGGGAAGTGGCCGAGTCAGTCACCAGAGCAGTGAGCAGACAGGGCTCTCCGGGCTGACACTCGTGATGGTTACGTCTCCGGGCTGAGTCAGGCTGGCCACAGAAACAGAACAAGTAGGAGGGACGGGTAGATATTACAGACAGAGAGAGATCAATCTAGATCAGGCTACAAGGACATTATCAGTCTGTCTGTCTGTCTGTCATCTGTCTATGTACTGTCACCGATCTAGCTAGCCACGGAGTAGGGGAAAGAGAGAGGTTGAGAAAGAGAAACAGAGGCAGCGATAGATGACTTTTTACATTTTTATGTATTTTCGGCCACGTGGCACATGGGATCTTGGTTCTCTGACCAGAGCTGGAACCGCACCCCCTGCACTGGGGACTCTCAACCACTGGACCGCCCGGGAGGTCCTGAGACAGAGAATTCTAAGAAATCGGTTTATACGATTACAAAGACTGGCGAGGCCAAGATCCAGAGGGTAGGCCAAGAGGCTGGAGACCCGGGAAGAGTTGCAGTGTGAGTCCAGAGACCAAATCTGCCCGCAGAATCCCTCTTCTTCCAGGGACGGCGGTCTTTTTTTTTTTTTTCTATTAAAGCCTGCAACTGAGTAGATAGGGAGGTAATCTGCTTTATTCAAAAATGTACTGATTTAAATGTTAATCCTACATAAAAATATCTTCACAGAAACATCTAGAATAGCATTTGGCCAAATACCTGGGTGCCATGACTTACCCATATTGACACATGAAATTAACTGTCATACCCCCACAGATGGTTTTTGGAACACTTCCCAGCTTGAGGCCCTGGGTGTGTGTGTTTGGGGCGTGGAGGGGACATGAGCAGAGGTGCTACTGAGACAGCAAAACCCAATCCCTCACGTCCCTGTGTCTTGAGACTCCCTAAAGTAATCAGAGTGAGGGAGTTGGGAGGCCCAGAATGGCAACTGGGACTCCAGAGATGGAGAGTTGGGTCTTTCTCTGAAAATGCTCATAGCCGCATCCACAGCCTAGGGAGGCCTGGGGACACTCGGGGTATGGTGTCTTCTTGCCTAGGTAGGTCCTGAAGCCTCGCCTACCCATCTTAATACCCGGTGAGCAGCATACGCTGGGAGGGGTACAGGTATTCAATGAGTTTTTCAATGAATGTCTTCATAAATTCTGTATACCTGGTAGTGGCATAGACAAGTGGCTTATTCATTAGAGGGTGAGCTGAAAGTAGACACCGTGACCCATGGTGGCCCAGTGGTCCATTTATGAGACATTGATGGCAGCCACCTGCAGTAATAGGAGACCCATCTGGGGGTCTCCACTCCCCCTCTGTCCACGGGCCTTCGGAGAGCGTGCCATCCTCTCTCATGGTGTGTAAAACTAGAGGCTTAGGCCAGATGATCTGGATGATTGCTTCCAGTTCCCACACCTACAATTCAGTAAAAGTATCCAGATAGTGAACAAACAGCGGGATGTGGTGTGGCATTCACAGCCATGAAGGAGACTCGGGAAGATGACAGCTGACCCCATCCCACCTTCTCTACTTGATTTCAGGGCAGTTGCCTCTCTGGACAACCAGGCCAAGTGAATTGACTCTTTACCATCTGGGAATTTCATTATCATTTAAGAAACTGTTAGTTCTAATGTTTACAGAGATGTTAGCCTGGATGGGAGGGGAGTTCAGGAGAGAATGCAGGCATGTATACATGTGGCTGAGTCCCTCTGCCCTGCACCAGACACTAGACAAGAGTGGTAACTGGCCATACTACAACATGAAATAAAAGTTCAGACGCAGTGGTCACCCGCTCCCTCCTCGGCCCCTGCGCCTGGTGGCCCTGAGGGGGTGCAGGCTGGGCTCAGCCCCCAGGACGAGGAGGACCTGAGAAGCGGGCCTGCAAGTCGCAGGGCGGTGGGCACAGGCATGAGAACCAGGAGGGGCAGGAGACAGCAGGGACAGTCCAGGAGTGACGGAGTCCAGAGACGAACAAGCACGGAAAAATCTCGGCTTGGAGAAGGCCAACCGGGAGAATGGAAAGGGTGAAAGGGCCAAGATGTTAGTCAAGGAGAGTCTCTGGCTCTCCCTTCGGAAGCTGGTGAATATTGTGTACCCGGAGGAAATCGTAGGTGGCTCCACGTTAGGCAACGCACCCTGCAGTGCGGCTGGGACATGACGGGGAGGTCTGGGGAGCCGCGGGCAAGGGTGAGAGAAGAGAATATGGAAAGGGCTGGGGAGGGGGTGCGGCAGCTGAGGGAGGAGCAGTTGAGCCACAGTCTGGGAGCGGTGATCTGACCCCACCGTGACCATGACCACGGCTTCAGCTCTGTGCCTTGAACCTTCACCGTGACCGTGACCTTGGCTTCTGCCCTGTGCCTTGAATCTTCACCGTGACCTTGGCTTCTGCCCTGTGCCTTGAATCTTCACCGTGACCGTGACCACGGCTTCTGCCCTGTGCCTTGACTCTTCGCCGTGACCTTGGCTTCTGCCCTGTGCCTTGAATCTTCGCCGTGACCTTGGCTTCTGCCCTGTACCTTGAATCTTCACCATGACCTTGGCTTCTGCCCTGTGCCTTGAATCTTCGCCGTGACCTTGGCTTCTGCCCTGTGCCTTGAATCTTGATGCTTTTCTCTGAGGCTGACAGGGAGACACCTGCTTCCTAAACTTACATGTTCGTGAGGTACCTTTGTTGTAAACCTTTTGGTGTGACTTGTTTCGTGTGGGTTTTTCTATTCCAAGCTTCTAACTGAACGTTGCGTTTTGGACCCAATCTGTAAACTTCCATCCGTGGGAGAGTTTACCTATTGCATGGAGAGATGTCCAGTGTATATTGGGAAGTTAACAAAGCAGTTTTAAAAAACAGAACTACTACTACTAATAATAAAGAGTTTAAATTTGGGGACTTCCCTGGTGGTCCAGTGGTTAAGAATCTGCCGTACAATGCAGAGGAGGAGGGTTCAATCCCTGGCCCGGGAACTAAGCTTCCACTTGCCACAGAGCAGCTAAGCCCAAGCACCACAACTAAGCCCAAGCACCACAACTAAGCCCAAGCACCACAACTAAGCCCAAGCACCACAACTAGAGAGCTCACGCATCACAGAGAGATTCCATGTGACGCAGTGAAAACCCTGCATGCCACAACCAAGACTGGAGGCAACCAAATAAATTAAAAAAAGATACATTTTAAAAGTTCACATTTAAATACATAAAATTACCTAAAATTATAAAATATAATAAATACACATAAAGAAGAAATTTAAGATATCGCAAACCCAGAACCCAGTGATTGCCTCTGTTAACTTTTTTGGTAGAAACCCTTCCAGGCACTTTCTAAGAACACGTATGCAATTTTTACGTGTCAAAAAATGGGGCCATGTCACACATTGCTAGTCCTAAAGTTCAAACTTTTAGGATCCTAGGACCCATCTTCCTTCTTTGCTTGTTTCTTGGTTACATTTCTCTTTTTCTCTCTTCACAATCTCCTCACAATGGTACTGAAGTTTCTGGTTTTATTATAAACACTATAGGCGAGAGGCAGGATTTGGTTTCAGCAGCCAGAGAAGAAAGTTGAGGAGGTCAAAATACAGCGAGCTCTTGGGAGCGTCCGAGAAGGAAGAGTTTCTGCCCAGGTGAACTCTCCCTTGGTGGTGGGTTGAATTCTCTTCCCCCAAAAGGTATGTCCAGATATGTACAGATGTGAGAGTTGGACCATAAGGAAGGCTGAGTGCCGAAGAATTGATGCTTTTGAACTGTGGTGCTGGAGAAGACTCTTGAGTGTCGCTTGGACTGCAAGGAGATCAAACCAGTCAATCTGAAAGGAAATCAACCCTGAATATTCACTGGAAGGACTGATGCTGAAGCTGAAACTCCAATACTTTGGCCACCTGATGAGAAGCGCTGATTCATTGGAAAAGACCCTGATGCTGGGAAAGAGTGAAGGTGGGGGGAGAAGGGGGAGGACAAGGAGGTTGGATGGCATCACCAACTCAGTGGACATGAGTTTGAGTAAACTCCAGGAGATAGTGAAGGGAAGCCTGGCATGCTGCAGTCCAGGGGTTGCAAAGAGTTGGACATGACTGAGCAACTGAACAAAAAGGTATGTCCAAGTTCTAGCTCCTGGTAGCTGTGAATGTGACCTTCCTGGGAAATAGGGTCATCGCAGAGGCAATCAGTTAAGGATGTTAAGGTATCCTGGATCAGATACTTGCAGAAGTGTGGACCCTAAATCCAGCAACTGGCGTCTTTATGAGAGAAAGGAGATTTGAGACACAGACACGGGGACACCCGGAGGAGAAGGTAAAGATGGAGCAGGGATCAGAGGGAAGCGTCCACAAATCAAAGAGCGTCCAGGACTGCTCACAACCGCCAGAAGCTCAGAAAGAGGTGTGGGATACATTCTCCCTTGGAGCCTCTAGAGTGAACCAGCTCTGCCAACACCTCCGTGTTGGACACCTGGCCTCCAGCACCGGGAGAGAACACGTCTGGGCTGTTGTGAGCTGCCGAGCGTGTGGCTGTTTCTGAGGGCAGCCCCAGGGAGCTAGTCCACCGGGTCTATCCTAATTCTCGCTTCTTCCATTCTGCGCTGGTTGCCCGACTCCCCCCGTGAGCCGCTGAATACCTTCTCAGCAGACCTGGGAAGTCATTCTGGGTAAGTGGGGTCAGGCCTGAACAAAATGTTCAGAAAACACTGGAGTTTTTCCCAGAATAAGAACCACATAATGTACAAATTGGGCCCCCTGGCTCTAAACATTCAAACTGATAAAGACTGTTGAAGACTCTGAGTAAAACTACTCAGATAGTGATTTATAGTTTACAAAGTACTTAGACCAAACCCCACCTGAGCCTTCCAAATAAAAGCAAAGCCCCAACTCTCAGCACTCGTTTGAAAGTTGCCTCCATCCTAGAGAGCGCTCTGATTAGGAACCCGCCCAAATTATCAAGTCTCATCTTTTCTCTTTGACCAAACTGTTACCTCTGCTGATAACAGCTGAGGAGATACCAAAGAGTGTTCCCTGCACAGAGAGAATTCCCTTCTAAGTAAAAATCGGTTTTGCCCCTTGGTACCCATACATTGGGCTTCCCTGGTAGCTCAGATGGTAAAGAATCTGCCTGCAATGCTGCAGACCCAGGTTCGATTCTTGGGTCAGGAAGATCCCCTGGAGAAAAAAATGGCAACCCACGCCAGTATTCCGGCCTGGAGAATCCCATGGACTGAGAGCCTGGCTGGCTACAGTCCATAGGATCGCAAAGAGTCGGACACGACTGAGCGACTCACACGTTCACATACACACATCCGCACGTGTGTTCCCTACATCTGTGTTTTACTTCTGCTTCGCAAATAAGATCATTTATACCATTTTTCTAGATCCCACATATCTGCCTTTAATACACAATATTCGGTTTTCTCTTTCTGACTTACTTTATTCTGTAGGACAGTTTCTAGGTCCATCCACGTGTCAGCAGATGGACATGGTGATGGCAGGAGTTTGAGTTGGGAGACTGGGACTGACATAGAATCCACTGCTGATACTGTGCATAAAGCAGGTGACTAACAAGAAGCTACTGTATATCACGGGAACTCGACTCAGTGTGGGAACCTAAATGGGAAAGAAAGCCAGAAAAGGGATATGTGTAGACATATAGCTGATTCACCTTGCTGTACAGCAGATGCTAACACAACATGGTAAATCAACTATACTCAGAAGAAAATGATACTAAAAAATCAATTTTGCTAATAAACATATTTTAGAAGAATTTTTTAGATCTTTTTCTGTTCTGTACTAGTACTATACGAAGCACCCCTTACTGTATTTACTCCTCCTTCCATTATGCCAGCAGAAAACAAATGCACATCACACTTTCTAAGAAAAGTTCTGAGGGAGGGTTGGAGGCAGCATCGCCTGTGGGGGCTTATTTCCCATATAGTGACGGGTCTGTAAGAGCTGAAACGAGACTGGGGTCTAACATTTGAGGAACAGGTTCCCAGTTTTGCGTTTTCAATGACAGCACTGAATTCCATGTGGTTGAAATTTCAAAAGTTAATTTTGTTTTCAGGAAAATGGTCTATTGTGCTAACAGCTTTTATTTTACCTAAACTGTCATTCATTTGGATTGAAATATATAAACTGTACTCATTACAGTTTAGATCCACCCAAAGCAGAGAAGCAAAGGTTACAGGAGAGTAATGAGAACGTGCGCTCAGCAGTGTGAACCGGGCCCCATGCTGGGTGCTGAGAGACCCCATCCAGGAGCTGAATCCAGCAGGGGAGGCAGATGGGGCTCACACTGCGGGGCTGTGTGGGTGTGGGCAGCCCGGGGGAAGCACCCCGCCTCTGGGGAAGGACCGCCCCCCAGGCTGCGGCCGTCGGGGCTGGGGCGGGGGCGGGGGCGGAATGTGAACAAGATGAAGGGAACCATCGCAGGTGCAAAGGCCCGGGGCTCTGGAGATCACACAAACCCCGAGAAAGCAAAACCAGAGCAGAGTGGGGGAGGATGGAGGCTGGGGAGTGGGGGAGACCTGAGAGATGAAGTCAGTCCGAAGACGGGGCCTGGATGACAAAGGCCTTGGGGATCAGGCCAAGAAGCCTGTGTGCCCTGTGTCAGAGGGGACTGGGGAGTCAGAGCAGAGTTTTAAGCAAGGTGTGATGTGACCAGATCCTCGTGGCTCAGTCAGGATGGCACTAAAAAGAGGAGAAAGGCCAGGGAAGGCCAAGGAAATTAAGCTCAGTCATACACCTCTTATTAGGGAGCAAATCCCACTGCCTTAAATTGCAGAGTCCACTTTGATTAAGCAAAGGATATCCACATAGTCAAACTCTTCCACACGTTTTTATCAGTATCCAGAAATGAAAGCAGCTTAAGCATAAAAACTGTTAATAAAATAAACTATTATTCTGACTCTAGTACCTGAAAACAATGAAATATGAGACAAGACATGAGCTTTTTTCCTTCTTCAGACAAATTGTGTGGCTAAGGGACTTGGCGTTAAAAGGCACCATGTCTCATTTCACGTGCCTGTAGTAGGCAGGCCTGATAAAGGGGGATGCTTGGACATTGCCAACCAAATGCCCTCAGTGGAGGGTGTTAGAACAACTTGTTATTTTAAGCGATGTTGATAGATATTTGCATATACAAGCAGGCCCCGTCTTTGAACCGGCCCATTACATAACCTCACTTATCCCCGCAGGTCACAGGCCGCTATAAATGCAGAATCAGATATAATCCCGGGTTGTCTGTGTACACGTGCAGTCAGACCCATAAGAAATGAACACACTTGTTAGGGACAACAGCCGCCTTCCACTTCACTTACCTCTTATGAATTAGTCTCTGCTCTCAATTCCAAATCAAGCAAAACACACTCCATTTCACAAGCCATGCTATCAGATAAGCACCAGAAGAGGTAATATTGGTAGCAACTGCCAAGAAACGTGTTGGAGTGAGACGTGAGTCTGCTGGTGTAACATCGAGAAACAGAGCCTTCTATGCGTTCCCTTTTCTTTTCTCCCCACCTGCTATTTAAGGCATCTCATTCATTCATTCATCCACTCACTCATTCAGGCAACTTTTAAGGCTCCTACTATAGCCCTGTTTTGAATACTAACGTGAGATTTCATGTCAAACAAGGTACATTCCTGCCCTCCCATGGTTGACGAGCAGCGGCCAAGAAGCTGGAGTTCTTTCTGATGTTTCAGAAAAGGACAGTGTTGGGTGGCACTGAGCCCCACCTCCTCCCAGTTCTGCGAGCAGCCCAGGTCTGGAGCAGGCTCCCCAGGCTGGACTGTCAGCTTGTCACTCACAAGTGTCAGACCTGGGCATGTTATTTGTCCTCTGCAAGCCTCCTTTTTCCTACCTAATATGACTGTCACAAGGATTAAAAAAAGATATGATTTGTAAAATGTCTACATCAAGGCCTGGCACATAGTAAGGACTCAATTCATTTCTGTTATTATCATAAATGCCTCTGCTTCCTGCCAAGAATCATTTTCTACGTGATGCCATGTGTGGGGCAATACCTTGGCTGCTGCAGGGAGACCCACAGGTGGGCACTGCCTTCTAGCAGGTAATCTGTACACAGATAACCACCTGTAAGGAGGATGTGCTCAAGCCCGCCAGCTAACAGAATGTTAGAATTTGTACTAGTTGCAGCCCACGGGCTCTAGCTGTGGCACATGGGCTTAGTGGGATCTTAGTTCCCTGACCAAGGTTGAACCCATGTCCCCTGCGTGGGTGGGAGGATTCTTAACCACGGGGACACTAGGGAAGGCCCAGGACCTGAGATCTTTGCTGGCTGTCATTGGCTGGAGGCGTCCATCATGTCCTTGCCACGTGGACCTCTCCAACATGGCAGCTGGCCGTATCAAGGCACACAAGCCACGTGTGCAATAGAGGGAGTGTACCAGCAAGATGAAAGCCATAATCTTATGTAGCCTAATCACAAAGTGTAACAGTCTGCTCAGTGCAGTGAGGGAAGGAAACGTCTCCATAGCAACCATCTCTCTGAAGCTCTGAACATCCACGCATTGCCCCTCATCAACATACATGGGGTCCCAGCTCCTCTATGCCTCCCTAGCAGTTTCTTCCGAGTTAGATTCTGGGAGAAGACAGAAGCACAACTTATTTTACCATCTTGTCAGCAACCAGAAGCTCCATGTCATTTTTCCATGGATGAATCTTAGCTCCTTGGGCAGTTGTGGTGCTGGGTCTAAACCCTGTTAAGGCCCCCTTACTGGTTCAGTGCGCCCATTCCCCAGTTGCTCCAGACTTTGCTCTATAATTTTCTTCAGGGCACTACCCTGGGTCCCCTGAAGCCACTTCACTCAGAAGCTTCCAGAATCAAAACAGCCAAGAAAATTACAAATCCACATGGTTGGAGAAGGAAGTGGCAACCCACTCCAGTAAGGCTATGGTCCACAGGGTCGCAAAGAGTTGACACGACTGAGCACACACAGAACGCTACTTAGTGGCCTGTAGCTAATGACTGGCGGGTGGGGAAGTGTGAAAACCTAGCCCCCTTATGTTCAGGCAGGATAAACTGCTGAGCAATTTATTCTCAAAAGCTCCTCAGGCATTCAAGTTGAGTCTGGAACTTTCCATGAAATCACAACCTTCCCTGGTTAATTTTTGCTGTCTCTTCTGCTTTTCCTACTCCCTGTCTAATTTCTCTGGGGAAACTTGCTTAATAAATTATTTACACACAAACCATCTCTGCAGGGTCTGCATCTGGGGAACCTGCCTAAGACAGAAGGTGCCATAAGTAGTCCCAGGAAGCTGGCTAAGAAAGGATTCTGGGTGCAGCTCATTTACCAGCAAGATGAAAATGGGGAACCCATCTTTGGTGGTAGGGGGCCTTCTGTATCTTTTTTCTGTGTTTGTTGGAAAATCAGCATACCTTTATTTTATACAAAAGAAAATTGCATATAATAATTTATCTCATCTTACTTACATTAAAGGACATTTATTGGCTTCCCAGGTGGTACCAGTGGTAAAGAACCGGCCTGCCAATGCAGGAGACCTAAGAAACAAGGGTTCGATCCCCGGAGCCAGACTACTACAGTAGTCTCTGACTCTTTGTACCCCATGGACTGTAGCCCGCCAGGCTCCTCTGTTCATGGGATTCTCCAGGCAAGAATACGGGAGTGGGCTGCCGTGCCAGGAAGATCCCCTGGAGGACTGCACGTGCATGTGCCTGAAACCAAGAGCCTTTCTAGTTTGCTGTGTCTCCAGGGAGTTGAATACACGGGTCTGGGAACCAAGGAATGGAAAGAGGAGCAGCCGGGCTGCTGCCGCTCTTGGTGACCCGCTTGGGGATGCAGCCTTCCTGTCTTCACAACTCTAAGCCAGTGGGTCTAGAGGTTCTAGCTCCTAGAGGGAGAGAACTTCACATTAAGCTTAAAGCCACCACTGCAGTCCCACCATTTTGGATTCAGCGTGGGCGAAGAAAGCTATGATCACGCCGGCCAAGGTAACTGACCCTGATCATCACAAGAAGATAGGGCTGCCTGCTACATAACTGGGGACAAATACGTTTGACACTCAGCTGATTCACTGGACTCTCTCTCTTTCCCAGTTTTATTTGCAAACAGGCAACTGTGCCAACCACTGCCTGATAAAGACCTGGTAGCAAGGAGCTCAGACCATTCAAGGATAAAGATTTGGGTCATTCCACCAAGTAATCCCTAGACCGGCAGAAGGGCTAGTTGAAGATTGAAAGGAACCTAGAATGGGTGTAGAGACGAGAGGTGATGGATATTAGTTTCAATCTTGGGGCCAGGGGTAGCAGCAAGGGCTGTAGTTTGTCCCACTAGATTTGTGACCAATTAGAATCCTGAAAAGACTGTGACAAGATGGAGACTTAATGTGAGAACATAAGAACCCGAGTGTTTACAAGGGGGGACTATAGCGGACTCTTCTGGTGCTCTACCCAGATGGGTTCAGAGCCTCTTGACTGGTCCACTGCACCCTTCCCCCAGCTTCTGGGTGCTTCTCTCCTAATGGCTCACACCTCCAACCTTAATCTACCATGGCCACTGCACCCCGGCTCACTCTAGAACCAAAAGTGCTCCTCAGACCAAGGAATTCTCCAGGCAAGAACACTGGAGTGGGTAGCCTTTCCCTTCTCCAGGGGATCTTCCCAACCCAGTGATCAAACCCGTCTCCTGCATTGCAGGCAGATTCTTTACTGTCTGAGCCACAAAATCCCAGCTCCCTTCCTTCAAAATGGGATCAGTCACCGTGTAATTTGTACTCCAGAGCTGCCTTCGGATCCAGCTGAGGCTGGAACTTGACCTTAAATTGCCGCCTTGCTTGCCTTAGTCTCCTGCCCTATTTCGCTTCCCTTCCTAGTTTCTCCTGGAAGCATATCCTTAATAAACTACTTACACAGAAATCCTTGACAAAACAAGACAGTTCCCTAGTAGCACATAAACTCTATGTGAACAGACACTGTTTAGGAAAAAAAAAAAGTTTTTTAATCTCCTACCGTATGTAGCCCAGCATGGGATATCTTCCAGAAGTCCATCTGGGGTTTGGCAAATTCTTTAACATTTTCTTTCTCTAGTAAGAATCTTGAGGATCCTAAGTGGCGATTGCATTAGTATAGTACAAACAGGGACATCTGTAAATTATCAGTGATACATCAGGGTAAAACACATGTCCCAGGTTTTTTGGACAATCCTGATTTCGGTTTTCCAATCTCCCTGTCAGACCATTTCCAGACAGCGTGTCCCAGTTGGTGTGGTGTTTGGACAGCAAAGGATAACGTGCTAGCCAAGAGGCAGCTGTGGGAGGACACTTAAGCATTATAAAAAAGCAGGGACCCTGAAGTCAAGCAAGCCTGGACCTCAAATCCTGGCTCCACCCCACCCAGCTCTTTGACCTTGGCCACGTCTTATCCCTGTTCGGACCAAGTTACTAGCTCCTACTTCACAAGACTGAAAATGAGTCGATCTAGGCAGAGTGCTTAGCACTGCTCCTTGACCTAATAAAGCTCAAAACGTGGTTCCTTCTGGAAGGGCAAGAAGGGCGGATGAAGTGGGCCTCGGGGATGTCACAGCTGTTACGGAGCCAGGCGGGGGAGAGGCCGAAGCGTCTGCGTTCCCTTTCCCGGAAGGGCCGGCAGCCTCAGAGGAGACAGGCTCCGAGACCCCGGATCGCCACGCGGCTCCCCCGACCCCCGCCCACCCCCTAGTCTGGGCTGAAGCCGGCGAGGAGCGGCCGCCGGACCCGCACCACGGAGGCGGACGCCCCCGCCGCCGGTTTCCTAGCAACGCCCGCCCCGCCCCCCGCCTGGCGTGGCAGGGGCGGGGCCAGGAGGCGCGGGGCGGGGCCAGGCGCCGCCGTTGCCATGGTAGCGTCCGCCGCGCGCGACGCCGGCGGCGCCTACGGGAGGCCGGCAGTCCCGGCCGCGCGTGGGCATCCGGGCGGCGTCCCTTCCGCCCCGCGGCTCTGGCTCCGGCCCGGGGGAGCCGCGCTGTCGGCCACCGTGGCCGGCCCCCGCGAGGCCGGCCTCTGTCCCGACCTGCTCCCCCGCCGCCGGGGCCCGCTGAAGGCCTGGCGACTTTCCAGCCCGTCTCGTGGGCTTGGGGTCGGTCCTCCGGGCCCGGTCTAGGCAGGAGGAGCCGGTTTGGTTCTGGAGTCTCGCAGGACCTTTTCCCCCAACCTGCCCAAGAGGCGCACCCACACGGCCCAGGGTCCCGGCCTTGCCCTCGAGTGTTGCACCTGAAGGGTCTTTCATCTTGTAAAGAGAACATGCGGGAAACAGGACGGCTTCCAAAACCAGCCTTTTAAAACCGCTCTGCCAATAAAGATCGTGTTTCACGAAGGCCGTCTGAAGCTGAAAATGCCCACGCCTGAAAGGAGAGTCCGGCCTCCGGACTTGACTTTGCGTTCTTCTCAGTCCCACCCTGCCTTGAGCTGCGTTTGGAGAATTCACTTGGGTATTAAATTTAAACGTATACGCCTCTAGCTAGTATTCTGTATTATGACCGCTCTGGTAAAGGCACAGAGACAAAGCCCCACGACTTTCAGTCATCCTCCGGCTTGAGTATTTTTAACAGAGGCGGAGGCAGTCACGTGTTTGTGAGTTTACTCAAATTGACAAGGGCTGTGAGCGAGAAAGACTTGCTATGTAATGCGAAGACTGCATTAGGTACAGAAAGATGCGTTCTCTTTGGACTTCACTTGAATCAGAGCTTTTCAAATGGAATCTTCTCTTGCATGTATTTTTCTCGATCTCCTGCCAGCGGAAAATTTAAATCAAAATTCCGTTTCTTATATTCGTTTCTATGGTAAATGTGTCTAGGCTGAGATGATGCATTGTCTTGATCAACAAGGAAGACGCGCAGCGATCACTGTGAATCGAACACCTTGCTGATGAGCAACACTTGAGCCTGGAGGCGAGAACGGCCGTGATCACAGGAGGATCCTCCGCGGTGCGTTTCACGAGCACGTTCACAGCTGACGTTTTTCCACTCTCATGGGTCTTCACTGGGAACGTTTTATCCTTCATTTAGCCAGACTATTTAGTCTCTTAGAAAGCCACTTTTACCTACTCTGTAGTTTGAAAATGTCACTGTGGTTGGGCAAATGATCATATACATGAATGTGTGTGCTTGTGTATTTCTCCCCAGTATCAAAACAGAGCCTTTATTTTGCATTCAGAAAGCTACATCAAGCACCTGAAAATAATAGTTTTATGTTTGGCACTAATTGGAGGGAAAAGGGGGTGTATGAAAAACGGGGGGTATAAAATTGGAGAAAAAAACGGGATGTTTTTTCCTAATGACTTTTTTGGTGCGTAAGGTGAATTGCCAAATCGGCTTCAGATTTGGTAGTTTAAATGTTAGAATAGTAGAAAGAATAACAGTATATTTTATAGTAAAATATTAGCACTTGCAAACATTAATTTTTCTTTGGTAATTTTCATAATGTCTGATTATGTGCATTCATTACCCAGACGTTCTTTTCACAGAAGTTATCCTTCATTATGAGCTTAGACCGACATGACTGCAGCACATGTGCCTGGCATGGCCGATAGGACTGATCGGCTGAACCATTTAACTGGACGGCTATGCTCTGAGGCAAGTGGAGGTTTGGTCATGCCCATGAGGTAGCCCAACCTTCATTCAGAATTCGCTGACCATTTTGGAGAGTTACTGCATTTTATTAAGAATATGTGAGTGTTGAGAACCTCACTGGATTTCCTGCAGCGTTTCCTAATGTGAACATGATCTTCGTGTAGGCGTTCCAGTTAGTTTCCAGTATTACAAGGTTTCTACCTTTTTATTTATGGTTATTGTTTCCTTAGGAACCTAATATTTATCAAACACAGAATCCATTTTGCATGCTCACCTTTTGTCTTTTTCAAATAATCAATGACCTTAAGCTTTGAGCGTCTTATGCTTACTACTGGCTACCAGCCTCTTATCTAATGCTGTATTATACTTGATTTACTCCTTTATCTATACTACTTTAATCTTTTAGAGGCTTAAATATGGGCTCTTTAATAAAATGTTTTATCATATGAATAAACGAACCTTTCTCTCCGGTAGTCATGTATGGATGTGAGAGTTGGACTATAAAGAAAGCTGAGCACCAAAGAATTGATGCTTTTGAACTGTGGTGTTGGATAAGACTCTTGAGAGTCCCTTGGACTGCAAGGAGATCCAACCAGTCCATCCTAAAGGATATCAGTCCTGGGTGTTCATTGGAGGGACTGATGTTGAAGCTGAAACTCCAATACTATGGCCACCTGATTCGAAGAGTTGACTCATTGGAAAAGACCCTGATGCTGGGAAGGATTGGAGGCAGGAGGAGAAGGGGACGACAGAGGATGAGATGGTTGGATGGCATCACCGACTCGATGGACGTGAGTTTGGGTAAGCTCCGGGAGTTGGTGATAGACAGGGAAGCCTGGTGGGCTGTGATTCATGGGGTCGCAAAGAGTCAGACACGACTGAGCGACTGAACTAAACTGAACTGAACCTTTCTCTACTTTTCCAGATTTCTCTACTTTTGCTCACCTACCTCTGTACCTTTTTCCTTCTTTAAATATTCATGTTTCCTATACAGTCCAAAATACTTGTTTCTATAGAAATGATTGTGTTACCACAAAGTGTTCTGGTTTAGTTCTTAATGTTTTATGTTTAGATCTCCCAATCTTGGGAAAATATAAATGCATCTGTTGGCACTGGTGGTAAAGAACATGCCTGCCAATGCAGGAGATGTAAGAGATGTGGGTTCAATCCCTGGGTCAGGAAGACCCCCTGGAGAAGGAAATGGCGACCCACTCCAGTATTCTTGCCTGGAGAATTCCATGGACAGAAACCTGGTGGACTACAGTCCATGGGGTCACAAAGAGTCGGACATGACTGAAGTGACTTAGCACACAGCATGTTGCTAGAAGAGTCCCTCATCTTGAAATCTTAAAATATTTTTTCCCATCCAGCTTCAAGTTCACCTAATATTCTCTCATCACTCCATAGGATTTGAATAGGCAATGTAGTGTAGTAGTTAGGAGACAAGACTCTGAACTCAGGCTAAGAATCAAGTCCTGGTTCTAATGCTTACTAGCTATGTGACTTTAATCAAGTTTTTTTAAAAAAAAAAAAACTTCTCAAGGCCTCAGTTTTCTCATCTGTAAAATTGAGATAATAGCACTTGGTTAATTAAATTTCACTTTTTAAGAATTAAATAATACAATTCTTGTAAAGCTCTTGGCATGCAATCAACAGTGAATGGTGTTAGTCAGCAGTGGCTGTCCTCATCAGAGTTATTATCAATATTAAAACATTGTTTCCATGGTCACCAGTTTACTTAGCCTGAATTAATTTATTAGACTATCCGCAGATACCCAGACTTCTGACAGGACGTAAAGCAGACGTTTTGAGTAAGGAGGGCAGAGAGTGGGAGTAGAGGGGAAAAGTCCAGACACCGGCCCGGCGAGTCCCATCACCTGCGTGAACTGTCGGCCTCGGTGGCTCCTGGATCTTGCTGAGCAGCAGAAACGGCCCAGCCTAGACCTGGGTGCATCTAGGTTTGTGCTGCTACCTTGTGAGAACCTACATTATCCCCAGAACTCTGCTTCAGGGAAGCTTGAAAACTGAGTCTGCGGTGTTCCCACCTCTGCAGCCAAGGAAAGCATGTGAAAATAAGGTTGGAAAGGCTAGTCCACCTGTGCGCTACCCTTCTTCCCAAATGTAAGCCTCCACATTGTAGCAATAATGGAGAATTTCCTGGTGGTCCAGAGGCTAGGACTCTGTGATCTCACTGCTGGAGGCCTGGGTCCAGTCCCTGGTTGCGGAGTTAAGATCCTGCGAGCCACACGATGCAGTCAGAAAGGAAGGCGAAACAGGAACAACAAAAACCAAACTATAGCAGCGGGAACAGATGCTCCCTGACAAGAATGCTGCCTCCCCGAAGGAAGACCAAACTTCCTGCATCTGTGGGGAACGTTTCCTTTTCCCTGTAGCCCAGTCACAATCCACGCTTTTTACTTCTTTTTAATATTTCTTTCTTTCTTTGGCTGTGTTGGGTCTTAGTTGCGGCACGCGGGATCTTCGGTTGCAGCATGTGGGATCTTGTTCCCTGAGCAGGGATGCAGCCCCGGCCCCTGCGCTAGGAGCTCGGAGTGTTAGCCACTGGACCACCAGGGACATGCCCACGGTCCAGTCTTGATGTTTCACAACCTAAGAGCTGAACTGTCGAGTTAATCATGCCCCAGAAATGCTTTATAAAACAGTGCGGACAAAGGGAAGGGGAAAAGGCAAGTGCTTAACGTATGTAAATGACCCGAGCAAGAAGGGAATGTGATGGCCGTGAGGACCCTCAGTTTCCCCGCGGGTCACCGTCCAGAGTCAGGGCCCACAGTCTCCTTCCTCCTGGCAGGCTCCGCTTCCTGCGGGTCTGCTCAGTGGTCCAGACCTCCTCGCCCAGTGGCCTGATCTAAGCCTTTATTTCCCAGGTGTCTGAGTTCTAGTCTGACTGAAAGAAAGCGAAAGTGTTAGTTGCTCAGTCGTGTCCGACTCTTTGCAACCCCATGGCCTGCAGCCTGCCAGGCTCCTCTGTCCATGGGATTTCCTAGGCAAGAATGCTGCAGTGGGTTGCCATTCCGGGGTGGCTGAAATCTTCTCTAACGTTTGCCCCTGGGTGTGGCGGTCCTTGGAGGCGCTCCAGAGAACCTAGTGGTCCTCACTGTGTAGCAGTGACCTTAATTTTCTTAAAGTAAAGAACTCAGTGATGACTAGGTGGGAGTCTGAACTTCTGGTCCAGTGAAACCATGTGTTCCCTGCTGGAAGAGTTCACAAACCTCCAAATCCACGATGACTCCAAGTCACAGTGGGGCAAATAAAAGCTTTTATAGGGACTTCCCTCATGGTTCAGTGGTTAAGACTCCTTGCTCCCAATGCAGGGGGCCCGGGTTCGATCCCTGCTCAGGGAACTAGATCCCACATGTCACAGCTAAGACCCAGCACAAATTAGTAAATTAACAAAGTTTTTATGTAGCGTTGGGTGTGATTTTTGCTTTTGTTTTTGACACGATTGTTTTTACATTTGTGTTTACTTCTCTGGCTGCGCTGGGTCCTAGTGATCTTCATTTGTGGCACGTGGGGCCTGGGTCTCTGACCTGGGATCAAACCTGGGCCCCCTGAGTCTGGGACATGGACTCTTAGCCACTGGACCACCAGCGAGGTCCCTGTGTAGCATCAGGTTTCATAATGAGAGGTACTGTCTTCACTTCCAGCCCTTGGTTTCCAGATCTGTGAGATTTAGGCTGTAGGAGAATCCCCACTACCAAGGAGCGCTCCTGCACGGAGGAGGAAAGCATCCTGCGAGGGGTGGCTCCAGCTGTCTCCCTGGCCTTCCCGTCTCTGCCTGGCAGCCTTCGGAGGGACGGCCACACAGGTAGGTCAGGGAGTCCCGTGGAGGTCAGCCACCTGCTTTTTTCTAGCAGTAACATTCTTTTCTTGGTCAGAAATCGTGTTGTATGGAATATCATGAGAACAAGTAATGCATTTGATGTGTCCATAAATGGCATTGCTAGCAGAATAGAGTCCAACCTTTCATATATTTACTTTATTTCAAGAAGGAATCTGTTCATATCGGTTCATTTTTGCTTAAGAGACTCTAACCTCTTGGTTAGATAGGTCAGTCTTGTTCTCTTAAAAATTATAAATGATTTAGGCTTCTGATTTCTCGACTGAAACCTTTCCACATTTATATAAAGTATTGAAACATTTAAGGGAACATAATGGTTACAGGATTATAGCGATAGTTGTAAGTTCAGTTGCAGTCATCATCAGTTCAGTCGCTCCGACTGAACTGTGTCTGACTCTTTGCGACCCCATGGACTGCAGCACGCCAGGCTTCCCTGTCCATTACCAACTCCTGGAGTTTACTCAAACTCATGTCCGTCGAGTCGGTGATGCCATCCAACCATCTCATCCTCTGTCGCCCCTTCTCCTCCTGCCTTCAATCTTTCCCAGCATCAGGGGCTTTTCCAATGAGTCGGTTCTTCGCATCAGATGGCCAAAGTATTGGAGTTTCAGCTTCAACAACAGTCCTTCTATGAATAGTCAGGACTGATCTCCTTTAGGATGACTGATTGTAAGTTACATAAAAATAATACTAATCTATGGTTATATTTGGGCTTCCCTGGTGGCTCAGATGGTAAAGAATCTGCAGGGTTGATCCCTGGATTGGGAAGATCCCCTGGAGAAGGAAATGGCAACCCAGTCCAATATTCTTGCCTGGAGAACTCCATGGACAGAGAGCCCTGGCAAGGTACAGTCCATAGGGTTGCAAAGAGTCCGACATGACTGAGTGACTAAAGCTTTTTGTTTCCACTTTCATGGTTATGTTTATAAGATTCAGCATGGTTTATGAGATCTGCAAGAGTAATACAAACGCTTGGAAAGTTGTTTGTTAAGATAGACACCTGAATTACATTGAAAGGAAATCTAATACAGAGGCATATACGTGTTGTTGAAAAGTTTGATGGCATTTTATCTGAATCTATAAAATCTTCCTTAAAAGTGATTGTCAAGATTTGCTCTATATAAAGAATAAGAATAACTTTATATAATGAATAATGAATAAAAAGATCTGTAAATCGAACCCAAGAGAGAGACTGGCGATCTTCTGTAAAGGGCCCATGGGAAGTACCTGAGGCTTTGTGAGGCTTAGGTGCTCCCACCTCTGCCATTGTAGTGCAAAAGCAACCACAGACTTTTGTAAAGGAACAGATGTGGCTGTGTTCCAATAAAACTTTATTAAAAAAAAAATAAGCAGCCTTCCAGAGTGGCCCATGGGCTATAGTTTGTCAACCTCCGATTTAAAAGATTGAAGTTATTTTAATTTGTAAGTTAATAGCTTGCTGTATAATTTCAGAGCTAGAAGGAATCTCAGAAATCATTCCCTTCAATCCTGTGACTATTTGCCAGTGAGGTTAAGGAGGATTTGATGGGCCAAGTGACTTGTTCAAGAGCACGTTTCTAACTTAGTTCCATTATAAACCAAAGCACAAAACCAGTAATGATGGAGTCTCTGTATTTGTAGAATCTGTTTGGTGTGTGTGTGCACTCCAAACCTGCCACAATAACGTGTAACTTGAAGGAGCAGATAAGTGTTTTACAGCTAAGAATGCATACTGTAGTCTTTTCAAAGTTTATTACACTGAACCACGTGGAGTTATATGTGCAGGAAAAATGATGACTCCTTCCCTTGGGTTCCTTATTTTTCTCATTGGTGCCATAATTCCTCTGTCAGTATCCTAGGATTTATCGATAGAAGAAAGTAGTAAACAAATCAACTCTAACATCCTTTTTCAGTGTTTGTCCAGAGAGGCTTTGCCTATTTCGTTTATGACTTTATTTCTTCTAATCAGCTCCCTGTTAGAAATACCACTGAGGAAGATTGTCTAAGGTATATGTTTTCATGCTGGCATTGAAAAGCATTAATAGAAGTTAAATGTGGAAATCTCAGCATGCTGAGATCAGTTTACAACTGTAAAGTAGAATTTCCTTCCAAGCCTTTTCAGATCTGGAACATTGAGAATGGCTCGTTAAACTCAAATATTTGTGTCATTTTGATGGTATCAAAAAAAGGAACTTATTTTCATGCTTTATCTCAGTCTTGTTACAGAGTTGACAACACAATCCACTAAAACTAGATTTTCCTCAGTGTGGGGGGTGGGGGTCTCACACAGACGTGTGGGGGTCTCACACTTGTATGACGATCATGGATTTATTGGGCAGATCCTCTGTTTCTCACCAAGTCACCATCTAGCACTCTCTCTGTGTGGGCTTCCCCAGTAGCTCGGTGGTAAAGAATCTGCCTGTAATGCAGAAGACACGTGCGGGAAACGCGGTTTGGATCCCTGGGGCTGGAAGATCCCCTGGAGGAGGGCATGGCAACTCGCTCCAGTATTCTTGCCTGGGAAATGCCATACACAGGGGAGCCTGGTGGGCTACAGTCCACGGGCCCACAAGAGAGTCAGACCTGACTCAGTGACGAAACAACATCTATGGTCTGTTATAAAACTTGGCATTATACTCATATATTTTGTGCAAGCTGCTTTTGTCACTTCCTTAGGATGTTTTCTCTGATGATGAAATGTTCTTTTCAGCCTGATATTTAATGGCCACATGGTGACCATCATTGTACCACTATTGTTGGACATTTGTGTTTCCAATCCTCACTATTAAAACATTCGATGAATATCCAGACATAAATCTTTGTAACTGTCTGATCATTGGTATAAAATAAACCTAGATGTGAAATTGCTGTCCACGGAATGTATTTATAGAACTCAGTTCAGTTACATTTTCAGTCCGCTGGAGACTGTCATGCTTTCCAGGTGGCACTCGTGGTAAAGAACCTGCCTGTCAATGCAGGAGACATAAGAGACGTGGCTTTGATCCCTGGGTTGGGAAGATCCCCTGGAGGAGGGCATGGCAACCCGCTCCAGTATTCAACTCCCGGAGAATACCCAACGGACATCACCATGTCCCATCCAAACCCAGTCCATCGAGTGATGCCATCCAGCCATCTCATCCTCTGTCGTCCCCTTCTCCTCCTGCCCCCAATCCTACCCAGCATTAGGGTCTTTTCCAATGAGTCACCTCTTCGCATGAGGTGGCCAAAGTATTGGAAGTTTCAGCTTCAACATCAGTCCTTCCAATGAACACCCAGGATTGATCTCCTTTAGGATGGATTGATTGGATCTCCTTGCAGTCCAAGGGACTCTCAAGAGTCTTCTCCAACACCACAGTTCAATAGCATCAATTCTGCGGCGCTCAGCTTTCTTCACCGTCCAACTCTCACATCCATACATAACCACTGGAAAAACCATAGCCTTGACTAGATGGACTTTTGTTGGCAAAGTTATGTCTCTGCTTGTTAATATGCTATCTAGGTTGGCCATAACCTTCCTTCCAAGGAGTAAGCGTCTTTTAATTTCATGGCTGCAATCACCATCAGCAGTGATTTTGGAGCCCAAAAAAATAAAGTCAGCCACTGTTTCCACTGTTTCCCCATCTATTTCCCATGAAGTGATGGGACCAGATGCCATGATCTTAGTTTTCTGAACATTGAGCTTTAAGCCAACTTTTTCACTCTCCTCTTTCACTTTCATCAAGAAGCTCTTTAGTGTGTCTTACTTACGCACTGACTTTATTTTGACAGTGTTGGGTCTTCATCACGGCTCACGGGCTCTCTAGTTGTGATGCGTGGGCTTAGTTGTCCTGCAGCCTGTGGGATCATAGTTCCCTGGCCAGGGCTTGAACCCACATCCCCTGTCCTGGAAGGCAGATTCTTAACCAGTGGACCACCAGGGAAGACCCATAAGTACTATGAATACTCACATTTTTTTCCAGAGCAAACTGAGGCTTGTGCCCAGGAAATGGTTAAATTCACCATGATGGTTGGTAGACCAAGTGTTTGGGTCCAAGCCTGTCTGATTTCGAGACCAGTATTCTTAATCACTACGCTATATAGCCCTTTTCATATTGCCAAACTATCTTCCAGAAAAGTTTATTACAATGTGGATTTCTACTGGCAGCGTGTGAGTGTGCCTGCTTCCCTGGACTGTTGAGGATTCTTTGATTACAAGGGAAACGGAGCAAATGTCATGCTCGCTGGTCGTCTGTGGATTGTCTGTTCATGTCCTTTGCATAGAATATATGTCTGAAGACCTCCTTTTGAGATCGGGAGTCAGATGATCTTAATTCTAATCACAGCTCTGTCCCTGGTTGGCTTCCCAGGTGGCACTAGTGGTGAAGAACCCACCTGCCAATGCCGGAGACATAAGGGATATGGGTTCGATCCCTGGGTCAGGAAAATCCCCTGGAGGAGGGCATGGCAACCCACTCCAGTATTTGTACCTGAAAATCCCATGAACCGAGGAGCCTGGCGGGCTACAGTCCATATGGTGGGCTATGGCCTACAAGCCCACCTTTGCACTACAGTCCAGAGTTGGACAGGACTGAATTGACTTAGTGCGCGCACACACATACATCCCTAATTAGCTATGCAATGTCAGGGGGAAAAAATCACTGCAGAGTTCTGAGTCTCCATTTTCTCTTGTGGAAAACTGGGTGGTAAAATTAAATAATCTCACTGCCCATCTCTAAAATTTTGTGGCTCCGTCCATGAGTCCACCCATCAGCAATCCTTGTCAGTGGGCAACATGGAAGGAGACTAATGGCCACCGATGCAGTATTTTTTTATTTACGTATTTAAGGAAGGGCCTTGAAATCATCTCTCCCAGCCTCTGGCATTCAGGTACCTGAAATCACACCCTTAACTCCTTGGGGTTTTCAGTCTTCATTCTGCGGGAGCTGTCCCTCCTGCCTGAAGGGTTCTGTTCTTCGGCTTCAGTGACATTTGCTCCTGAGCCCCTGGCCGTGTTCCCTCTGCCCGGGGCGCTCTTACTCCCTTTCTTCACTAAACCGAGTCTGAGCGTAGCTTCTGGAAGGAGCCTGAATAAAGCGTGATGCGTGGGTTTGGAGTCAGTCAAGGCCAGGGTCTCCCACATACTTACTGTGTGACCTTGGATAAATTATGTATTCTTCCTAACCTCCACTTCCTCATCTGCATAATGGGATAACGAGAGTATCTACCTCTTGAGAGCATAGTGAGAAGGCAGTGAGATCGTGCATGCAGAACTTGGCCCACAATGCTTGATTTCTTTTTGAGCTTTCAAGCACCTCGCACGTACATCTATCTTAGCGTTTAACATACTGCATTCTGAATATTCATCATTTCATCTCCATTCATTAGCACTGTGTCTGGCACACATAGGCACCCAGCCACCATTTGTTGAGGGGATAAATGGATCGTGTTGTAAACATCTTGAGAAGACCCTTTTTTTTGGTAGTGATTGTTCTGGTTTTTTATTGTTACGGTTTCTTTCTTTGTTCTTTGTTTTACTACAGCAATGCTTTCCAACCTGGCATGTCAGGAAACAGAATTAACTCCCTATAATAGATGTTTAGGGTTGGGGAGTAAAAATGGTCAACCCAGAGAGGCAGAGCGGCGCCAGACAGGGAAGTGAGACTGTGCAGAAGATGACTTGGTACCTTGGTGCTTCCGCTGGGCATTCTCTAAGAAGATGCCCCAAAGCTTCCTGCTGTTCTCCCTAATTCTAGCAGAACCTTTGGCCCTGTGAGTTCATCACTGTGGACAGGCTCAAGTCCGTCTATATACAGATATCTAATGTTGCTTGTTTCTCCCTGAATATCTCAATACACCCTCAAAGAACAAATGAGCAATAAAATATCTCAAATCAGACACCGTCACTAAAATTCCTTTACAAGCATATACATGTTTACAAAACACACTGCCTTGGAAGGTAGCCAGAGGCTGGAGACAGAAAGAAAAAAGCAGAGTGTATGGGGAAAGGGAGGTCGAAAGGCTGAAAATTGACACATCTTCGGGGGAGAAAAATCAATATGGGCTATGAATCTTTTAGTATTAGACTGATGCTGAAAAACATCACAACATTTTTTTAAGTATTTAAAAATAATTATCCATGCACATTAGCTAGTGTTTCTTTGGAGGGGGAAAAAAAAAAACCTTACAAGGACCATATTTCAAAAATATTTTAAAATAGCAAAGTTGCCTCCTATGTGCACATGGATGTCTGGTCCTTCCCTAAAGTGCTACACAGGTTTATTGTTAGTTCTAAGAGCCTCAGACACAGGATTCTCATTAAGATTAATTCTGGGGCTCACTACCAGTGAATGCCTCATTACTTTAAAAAAAAAAATCTGTCTTCCCTCTACACCCCTCCATGTTCCCGGCCCAAACCCAGCCATTCTTTCTTGTGGCGTCAGAGACTGTTTCATGGAGTTGTGTCCTGCACACGTAACGCCCTGACTTACACGTTGCCTGCCCACCTCCCTCGTTGCTGTTCAGTCACTAAGTCGTGTTTGACTCTTTGCAACCCCATGTCTGCAGCACACTAGGCTTCCCTGTCCTTCTTTATCTCCTCAGGCTTGCCCAAACTCAAGCCCATTGAGTCGGTGATGCCATCCAACCATCTCATCCTCTGTCGTCCCCTTCTCCTCCCGCCTTCAATCTTTGCCAGCATCAGGGTCCTTTCCAAGGAATCGGCCCTTTCCATCAGGTGGCCAAAGTATTGGAGCTTCAGTTTCAGCATCAGTCCTTCCAATGAATATTCAGGGATATTTTCCTTTAGGATTGACTGGTTTAATCTCCTTGCAGTCCACGGGACCCTCAAGAGACTTCTCCAGCACTACAATCCAAAAACATCAGTTCTCTGGTGCTCACTCTTCTTTATGGTCCAACCCTCACATCCATTCAACACATCTAATTCAAGAAAATTACAGATACCGAGGGAATATTTCATGCAAAGATGGGCTCAATAAAGGACAGAAATGGTATGGACCTAACAGAAACTGAAGATATTAAGAAGAGGTGGCAAGAATACACAGAAGAACTGTACAAAAAAGATCTTCACAATCCAGATAATCATGGTGTGATCACTCACCTAGAGCCAGACATCCTGAAATGTGAAGTCAAGTGGGCCTCAGGAAGCATCACTACGAACAAAACTAGTGGAGGTGATGGAATTCCAGTTGAGCTGTTTCAAATCCTAAAAGATGATGCTGTGAAAGTGCTGCACTCAATATGCCAGCAAATCTGGAAAACTCGGCAGTGGCCACAGGACTGGAAAAAGTTTTCATTCCAATCCCAAAGAAAGGCAATGCCAAAGAATACTCAAGCTATGGCACAATTGCACTCATCTCATCTCACACACGAGCAAAGTATTGACTATGCCAAAGCCTTTGACTGTGTGGATCACAAAAAACTGTGGAAAATTCTTCAAGAGATGGGAATACCAGACCACCTGAGCTGCCTCTTGAGAAACCTGTATGCAGGTCAGGAAGCAACAGTTAGAACTGGACATGGAAAACAAACTGGTTCCGAATAGGAAAAGGAGTACATCAAGGCTGTATATTGTCACCCTGCTTATTTAACTTATATGCAGAGTACATCATGAGAAACGCTGGGCTGGAAGAAGCACAAGCTGGAATCAAGATTGCCGGGAGAAATATCAATAGCCTCAGATATGCAGATGACACCACCCTTATGGCAGAAAGTGAAGAAGAACTAAAGAGCCTCTTGATGAAAATGAAAGAGGAGAGTGAAAAAGTTGGCTTAAAGCTCAACATTTAGAAAACTAAGATCATGGCATCCGGTCCCATCATTCATGACAAATAGATGGGGAAACAGTGGAAACAGTGTCAGAGTTTATTTTTTTGGGCTCCAAAATCACTGCTGATGGTGATTGCAGCCATGAAATTAAAAAGACACTTACTCCTTGGAAGGAAAGTTATGACCAACCTAGACAGCATATTAAAAAGCAGACATTACTTTGCCAACAAAGGTCCATCTAGTCAAGGCTATGGTTTTTCCAGTGGTCATGTATGGATGTGAGAGTTGGACCATAAAGAAAGCTGAGCGCAGAAGAATTGATGCTTCTGAACTGTGGTGTTGGAGAAGACTCTTGAGAGTCCCTTGGACTGCAAGGAGATCCAACCAGTCCATCCTAAAGGAGATCAGTCCTGAATATTCATTGGAAGGACTGATGTTGAGACTGAAACTCCAATACTTTGGCCACCTGATGCGAAGAACTGACTCTGGCTTAAGAAATGGAAACTCATGGTGAGTCTAGGAATCACCCAGGTTTTAGAGAAAGATAATACAACCCAGGTCCCCTGAGAACAGCTCCTCTACTCTGCAATCGCTGTTAGACATGATTGCTCTGAGCTTCTGGAGCCCCTCCAGCCTCCATCAGGTCGTCTCCCTGGTAGATCACACAGTTCTCAGTGAGCGTCCTCCCTGACCCTGACCCCTTCTACCTCTATCCCCAGACCAGTACCCACACATGAGTGTGCTAAGTTGCTTCCTTCATGTCCGACTCTTTGCGACCCCATGGACTGTAGCCCGCCAGGCTCCTCTGTCCATGGGATTCTCCAGGCAAGAATACTGGAGTGGGTTGCCATGCCCTCCTGGAGGGGAACTTCCCGACCCAGGGATTAAACCCGCGTCTCTTATGTCTTCTGCATTGGCAGGCGGGTTCTTTACCACTAGCACCACCTGGGAAGCCCACCCACATGTGGTACGCCTCAACCAGTATTTGTTAAAGGAACAACTGAATGCATGAATGAATGAATAAATGAATATCCAAAGAAGGAAAGGAAAAAGGTGGCAGATAGTATGTAGGTTTCAGAAAGTAAGAAATAAGAGAGCCAATACCCAGTCAAACAATTAAAACACAGAGAAGTCCTCAAATGATATCTATTTTTTCAGCCTCAGCTGACAGACCTGTTGTACAGATTCTTGCTCAGAGTACATGTCAGTTCTCAGTAAATCAGAGTCCCAGGGAAATGCCCCAAATTGCAGTGTGGTAGAGCTGAGAGCCACGTGCAAGCACGTAGTCTTAACACTTTGATTCAAATACAGCAAAAGCTCTGTTTTCCATAAATTTACTGAAGAAAGAACAGTTCTAAAAAAAAAATCTATTTTTGTTATTTTTAAATGTAAACCTTCAGATGAATACATTATCCCTCACTGAAGCAAATATTGCGTTGGCCAAAAAGTTCGTTCCGGTTTCCGGTAGGTTGTGCCAGAAGAACCTGATTGGTTTCTGGCCAGCCCAGTAGTCCCAGATGACCCGTAGCAGTGGAAGCGGTTTGAATGGCGAGGGCGAAGGCTGCGGTGCTTGGTGGCAGTTTTATTATCAAATGTCTTCCTTCTCCAAGGTGTTTTCTGTATTGTCCCTTCTCCTAGAACTTAAAATTCCCTTCATAAGAAAGCCAGTTTTTAGAAGGGTTGTCATTACATTTCTAGGAACTATTCAATTCAACCAAAGTTAAATTACTTTAACTTTTATTGGCTAATAGGAATAAGGCACTAAGATACTCATTGTAATACATGTCACCCTTGTACTGAGTAAAGGAGAACAATTAATTTTTGATAAAATAAGGTATATGAAAAAAAAAAAGTACATGAAAAGCCCAGTCTATCCTTCACACCACTACTGAAATTCTCCTAGAATACAAAGCTGATCATGTGACAGCCCCAACTCAGATGCTCTGGATGACTCTATCTGCTGCAGAATAAATATCAGTCCCTTAATGTGAAAGATGTTTATCTGCCTTATTCAAGCAAGAATGTCCCCTGCCCTGTTCTCACTTTACTCCAACTCTCCCATTTAAGGAAGCAAATTCTCTAAAACATTTTAACCACCACAAGAGCCTTGAGACCATACCAGTTGATTGGATATCCCTTCTTTTAAAATCTGAAAGCGTTCATAAAATCAAAGGACGATCCAAAGGGATATCCTGTGGAATTTCTAAGCAAATACTATGGCTGATCTCTAAAGGAAGTTCCTCGGACGCCCCTGGGGGTCCAGTCGTTAAGACTTTGCCTTCCAGTGCAAGGGGGGTTTGTGTTCAGTCCCTGGTCAGGGAGCTAAGATTCTTCATGCCTTGTGACCAAAAAATCCAAAACAGAAAACAGAAGCAATTTGTGACACATTCAATAAAGACTTTAAAATAGTCCGCATCGAAAGCAATTTTTAATAAATGAATAAATTGCTGAACAGCGTAGTGACAAGCGTCTGCTGAAACAGTGCCTGTCCGTTACTAAGGTGGCCCACGGGGTTCTCAGGCGCAGCAGCGGTGCTAACTGCCGCTCTCCCCAGCCAGCGTCTGGTCTGTGTACGTGGCCGTTGCTCTTTGCATCTCGTTCTTGTCTGCTGTTCACTTCTTGAAACTCAGCTATGTCCCTATGAGGTTTGCCAACCCCTTGCTGAAATGTGCCAGTCCAGTGACTGTGTTCAGACTGTTTCATCTGCAGTTTCTCAGACCTCTGTTCCCAAAATTCAGGCTTTCTGCCTCAACTACAGAGGATTAACCAACTACCATGACATGTCGCTATAATCTGCCCCTATTTTTTTTAATTGTTCTTGACTCTAGACAGACCCCAGGAGGCACTGACCCAGCAGGTTCTACCTTACAGGATCCTGGACTGATGGATTTGACGGAGACTTTGCTGTTTGATCATTTTATAACCACTGCACATGGGCTACATGAACAGACCTTCAAAGCCCTGCAGTACTTGACTCCTCCTGCTTTTCCGTCTGAATCCGTTACCTCCCTCTTCATCCACCTGCCCTTGGGCATATCACGTGGTCATTTTGCTGTCACATTTATATCTATAATGATTGCCACTTACTGAGGGCTTATAAAGGCGACATGGGTAGATTTAGACTGTGGTTTAAGGGTTGGCTCTATCACCTAAGAGATGGTGATGGGCAGGGAAGCCTGGCGTGCTATAGTCTGTGGGGTCACAAAGAGTCGGACACAACTGAGGGACTAAACAACAACAAATCTAAGACCCTGGAGACTTTGGGCAAGTCTTTCTAAGCTTCTAGTTTCAGCTTTTAGACATTGCATTTCCTCGCTGTGAAAAGAAATAACTACCACCTCATGGTATTGGGGAAGAAGGCAATGGCCCCCCACTCCAGTACTCTTGCCTGGAAAATCCCACGGACGGATGAGCCTGGTAGGCTGCAGTCTGTGGGGTCACTGGGAGTTGGACATGACTGAGTGACTTCACTTTCACTTTTCACTTTCATGCATTGGAGAAGGAAATGGCAACCCGCTCCAGTGTTCTTGCCTGGAGAATCCCAGGGATGGCGGAGCCTGGTGGACTGCCATCTCTGGGGTCGCACAGAGTCGGATACAACTGACGTGACTTAGAAGCAGCAGCAGCAGCATGATTTGGGATACATATACAGGTACGGGACTGAGAGTGTTGGTCCCTCGGTTGTGTCTGACTCTCTGTGACCCCATGGACTGTAGCCCACCAGGCTCCTCTGTCCCTGGGATTCTCCAGGCAAGAAGACTGGAGTGGGTAGCCATTCCCTTCTTCAGGGGGTCTTCCCGACTCAGGGATTGAACTGGGTCTCTCGTGTTGCAGGCAGATTCTTTACCATCTGAGCCACCAGGGAAGCCCCTGTTGATACAGCTGTGGTATAGGTATTGATATATAATTGCTCATCACTTCCCTTCATATTTAGGGTCTGCTTTTCCTGTTTCTTCCTTTTTCTGGAATGCTATTTGCCTCCATCCTCCACCTGTCAAAATCCTACTCATATTTCAAAGTTCAGCTAAAAGGCCACCTTTTCTAAGAAGCCTTCTCAAATCTTGCAAGTCAATTTCCCATGGGTTTCCACAGTTCCTTATTATAGGCTTTGTAACCAGTAGTCATGTATGGATGTGAGAGCTGGACTACAAAGAAAGCTGAGCACTGAAGAATTGATGCTTTTAAACTGTGGTGCTGGAGAAGACTCTGGAGAGTCCCTTGAACTGCAAGGAGATCCAACCAGTCCATCCTAAAGGAAATCAGTCCTGAATATTCATTGGAAGGACTGATGCTGCAGCTGAAACTGCAATATTTTGGCCATCTGATGTGAAGAACTGACTCATTTGAAAAGACCCTGATGCTGGGAAAGATTGAAGGTGGGAGGAGAAGGGGACGACAGAAGATGAGATGGTTGGATGGCATCACCGACGCAATGGACATGAGTTTGAATATGCTCTGGGAGTTGGTGATGGACAGAGAGGCCTGGTGTGCTGCAGTCCATGGGCTCACAAAGAGTCAGACACAACTTAGTGACTGAAGTGAACTGAACCCCTTTTTCCAGGGTATAATGACGGAGCCACAACAGTCACAGCCAGCTGTTTTCCCATCCTGTCCCTCCCTGAAATTTTAGGAACTTCTCCATCCAGCTTCCTTTGCCCAGCTCTTTCTTGCCTCAGGGAAGTGTTTTGTAACCCCTCTGATGACCTTGACCCTAACTTCTATGTACTTTCCCAATCCAATGCTTTTCCTTCAGAGCACTTACTCAGTGAAGCAGTCATTATGCAAGTATGAGTTAATATTTGTTTGCCCCCAAGTAGACCGTCAGCCCTCTGGGGCAGGGGCCAGAGTCTGACTGGCCGGTCCTTGTGTCCCGAGGTCTGGTCCAATGCTCAGCACATGGGTGATGCCCACTAAACACTCAGGTTGTAGAGGAGCAAAGAGCCTGTGGGTTGTCTGGGTTTTGTTCATCTGCAGTTAGCCTTGCCCTCTAGGCTCTCATTTTCCCTCTTCCTGTTCTGCTGCCTGTGATGGTATGAGAGCAAAGTTGTTGATGCCTGCCAAAGCGAAGCCTTTCAAGGAGCTGTCTTCCGAGGCCAGCAGGTTGCCACTGACAATCACAATGGCAGATGCACACTGTCCACTCACAGATCTTCTTTGGTCCAACTTCTGGCTGGACTGTCCAGCTGCTTAGAACAGTGGGTCAGTGCCATGTCCATATGGGCTCCAACAATAACTCCAGAGGGAGATGAAGTTGTTCCATGAGCAAGGACACAGTGTAACCTTGGGCTGTAGATACCCCCCTGGGCATGGATGGTTATTGATGGAAGGATTCTGTCCACTCAGGCCTCACCCTGAAAGACTCAGGAATGTAACTGATGGCCCTGTTGCACTCAGCGTGTCTCATTAATCTGACCTGGTAGCACTGAAGTTGCAGCCTTCTTGTGCATCTCTTACTCCCTCCTTGTTCAGTTGCCCAGCCGTGTCTGACTCTGACCCCATGGACTGCAGCACGCCAGGGCTCCCTGTCCCTCACTCTCCCCCCTTTGCGCAAACTCATGTCTATTGAGTGGCTGAGGCCATCTGACCATCTGATCCTCTGCCACACTCATCTCCTTTTGCCTTCAGTCTTTCCCAGCATCAGGGTCTTTTCCAGTGAGTCATCTCTTTGCATCAGGTGGCCAAAGTATTGGAGCTTCAGCTTCAGCATCAGTCCTTCCAATGAATATTTTGTTGTTGTTCAGTCGCTCAGTCATGTCCAACTCTTTGCGACCCCATGGACTGCAGCACGCCAGGCTTCCATGTCCTTCACCATCTCCCAGAGCTTGCTCAAACTCATGTCCATCGAGTCGGTGATGCCATCCAGCCATCTTGTCCTCTGTCGTCCCCTTCTCCTGCCTTCAATCTTTCCCAGCATCGGGGTCTTTTCCAATGAGTCAGCTCTTCTCGTCAGGTGGCCAAAGCATTGAAGCTTCAGTTTCAGCATCAGTCCTTCCAACGAATATATTTGTTGCTTAATAAGTATTTGTTGTAAGAGTCCCTGTATCAGTAGATGAGTACTCATCAAGGGAGAAGGGAGTTGGGCAGAGACACCCCGCCCTCCTGCAGTTGGCGTGAAACCTACAAAGGGGACACGGGGAGGGCAGAGAGCAGCGGCACGGCTAGAGGAGACGCCTGTTCGGCCTGACAGCTGTGATTTGTCTGGATGTTTCTCTCATTCCCCTTGTGCCCCGATGGAGGTGAAGGAAGCAGTAGGTCTCTGCCTTACGGGGCTTCCACCAAAATCGATACTTACTGTTCGCAAATTATTTCCTTTCTACTTAGGTACCAATCTTACAGAGAAAAGAAAGAAAGGGGAGAGAAATGGTCTCAGACGTGTGTGGGTGGGTGGAGAGATTACCACGAAGAAGCCAGGTTTGTGGACCTGGCAAAGGTCACTCCATTTTCCCAGTATCAGGAAAAGGAGGCTTTTAGTCTGCTAATGGAGCCATGCATTTTTTTTATGGAGGCTGAATATTTCAAAAATGCATTTGTCTAGAGTGGTAGCTATTTTTTTAGTTTTCTGTTTGCATACGGAGTCGTTCTATTCTAGCAGACAGAGTTTGCCACCATTATGCAATAAGTCTTTCACTTCTGCAGAAACATAGCATCTATTTTTACAGCTCCCACTCTCTGGGTGGATGTTAAAAGTCCCAGAAGGCATGTGCAGACAGTCAGGATTTGTGTGTCCGCCTCGCTGCCTCTCAGGGCCTCCTATGGTGCTTCCTTCTTCCTGGTTCTGCAGGTAGGTTATTTAGCTTCTGCTTGACCAGAGTTTCCCCACTAGAGCATGACTTTTGTCTCGTTAAGGTGGGCATTCTTTAGAGCTGAAGGCGTGACAGTTTGGATTTCTATATAGTAGGAGAAAAAAAAAACAAAAAACCCTTTCCCATCCTTTCTTTTCTGTACATGTTGAAATGAAGCTTTTTTCCTACTGGCTGCAGCCTTTGCCCTCCATGAGATGCTGTCAGTGACAGATTCAGAAGCCAAGCCTATCTCTGGAAAACATACCATAAAATATGTCTTTGACATCAAGTGTATTGGATTGACCATGTTGTGTTTCTTAAACCATCTTGAGAAAGGCGAAGAATGGAGACTCACATGATGAAATCGGAGTCCTGCGTGGCCCCGGCCATCCTTCGGGTTTACTGAGGGTGCGCACGCCTTCATCTGAGCCTTAGGGTTTCAAATCTGGAAGAGAGGGGCTGAATTTCAGGGTAGGTGATGATCTGACATAAACTCTCAAGCTCAGGAGCATTCTGTCTCATGTTGGGGCTGGAAGTAGGACACATTATTGGAAGCAGGACTGAAAATTTGAACCTGGCTTCTCACAAAATTCTGGAGAACCTTCTCAAACAGTGTCCTAATCTCATCCACCAGAGGAAGGTGGTTTAAGGGCATAGAGATTACGCTTCACACTCAGGTGTACCACTCGGTTTTAAATGTTTGGGTATGCCACCCTCTCCTCCTAGGCCCCATGCTGGCAACTCATGATGCATCTTAGCACCGTTCCAATACTCCATGTGGAAGCTGCGTTACAAACTCCATCTCCTGAGGTGTGTACAACTAAGCACTGTTTGCTCTTGCGTCTCTTTTTTGATTCTCCTGCTTCTGCAGTACCTGACTCTGAACTTCATGATCAAGCTCAGTGATGTCCAGTCAAAACATAAGGTGTACCATTAACTTAAAATTAAATGTAAATTTAAATTGAAAATGTTTCTGGTAGCCATGTTAAAACAGTAAAAAGAGACAGGTGAAATTTTAATAATATGGATAATATTTAATAGTCTATCCAAATGGGCTTCCCAGGTAGCCCAGTGGTTAAGAATCCACCCACCAATGCAGAAGACAAAAGAGACTCGACCTTGATCCCTGGGTTGGGAAGATCCCCTGAGGAAGGAAATGGCAGCCCACTCCAGTATTCTTGCCTGGGAGATCCCATGGACAGAGGACCCTCGCGGGCTACAGTCCATGGGGGTCTCGAAGAGTCAGACATGACTGAGCACGCGTGTGCAATCTACCCAAAAGGTCATTTCAACATGTGATCAGTGTAAACATTGTAACGTGGTATTTTGCATTCTTTTTTCTTTTCATTCTAAGTCCTGGAAAACCAGTGTGTATTTTACCCTTCCGGCATGTCTCAATTCAGACTAGCCATGTGTCAAGGGTTAAATAAGCTGAGCGTAATAGCTACCTTGCTGGACAGCAGGGAGAGAGAACGTTTCCATCAGTGCAGAAAGTTCTCTGGGATGGCACACATCTCGCCCATTCATGAGGACTTTATGTAGAAATTTGTCTCTCTAAAGAAGGCATTACCAGTCATCTCTCCTTTCGAAAGACCCTTAGGCAGGGTGTCTAGTCAGCAGAATAACAAGCAAGGCCGTTTCTGATTATTTGGCCCTGTGTCTCCTGCCCCAGGGCTCCCATTATACTGTGGCCCTGAAAGCAGAGAGAACAGTCTCGGACCTTCATTCATCTGCTCCCTAGTGCACTGCTGCCCCTGTTACTCCCTGAAAGGGAAACAGGAAAGTCTTAGTGGCTTGGTTGTGTCCAAGTCTTTGTGACCCCACGGACTGTCCATGGGATTCTCCAGGCCAGAATACTGGAGTGGGTAGCCTTTCCCTTCTCCAGGAGATCTTCCCGATCCAGGGATCAAACCCAGGTCTCCTGCACTGCGGGCAGATTCTTTACCAGCTGAGCCACCGGGGAAGCCCAAGAATACTGGAGTGGGTAGCCTAAACCTTCTCCAGCGGATCTTCCTGACCCAGAAATTGAACCCAGGTCTCCCACACTGCAGGCGGATTCTTTACCAGCTGAGCCACCGGGGAAGCATGCCCTGTTACTCTCTAGTGGGTGGGAATGTTGATTTATGTATCATTCTTTAAAGCACCCAAGTCTCATTTTAAAAGGGCCTGGCTTCCTGCCACTCACCCTCAAAACAGTGGTTTGCTTGTGAATGTCTGACAGTCAACTCTCTCAAGGCAGAAACCCTAATTTGTAACATTTGCCAAGACTGGAGCACAGCGGGAAAGGATCCACCTGCCAACGCAGGAGACACGGGTGTGATGCCTGGGTGGGGAAGATGCCCTGGAGGAGCGCATGGCAAGCCACTCCAGTGTTCTTGCCTGGAGAATCCCATGGACAGAGGAGCCTGGCGGGCTACGGTCCACGGGGTCGCAAAGAGTCGGACACGACTGAGCACACGAGTATAAATACTTCCACAGTGAGCACTGATTTCAGGCTACCCGTGTGACATCTCCAAACGCTGGAGCTGGGGCGGGGCTTGAGGAGGAGAAAGGGGAAGTGACGCCTGTGGTCTGACAGAAGGTGCCTTCGGCTCTTCCCTGGAGCACAGTGGCATTTCTGTAGACTTCTTCCCCTCCCATTTTCAGGAACCTGGAGCATCTACATCTTAGAATATCCTTCGTGTGCACGGCAAAAATATCCAAAGGCCTCAGTGTGTTGGATCAAAATGAGATTTTTTTTTTGGCTGCACTAGGTCTCTTTTGCTGCCCATGGGCTTTTCCTAGTTGAAGTAAGCGGGGCCTGCTCTTCCCTGTGATGCTGGGGCGTCTCGGGGAGGACCCACCCCCACTGCGATGCTGGGGGTCTTATTGGGGAGGACCCACCCCCACTGCGATGCTGGGGGTCTTATTGGGGAGGACCCACCCCCACTGCGATGCTGGGGGTCTCGTGGCTTCTCTGGCTGTGGATCCCGGGCTCTAGGCGCGCGGGCCTCGGTAGTTGTTGCGCGTGGGCTTGGTTGCTCTGCAGCATGTGGATTCTTCTTGGAGGAGGGATTGAGCCTGTGTCCCCTGCATTGGTAGGCGGATTCTTACCCACTGTACCGCCAGGGAGGCAGGGATAAGAACGACAATAAGCATACAAACTTGAAAGGAGTAGTAAATAAACCCTAGAGAACTAATGCATGTGTGATGAATATAGACAATAATATTGTCCTCTGATTACGTAATGTGGTAAATATGCATTGTCATATTTCATAATGAATAATCATTGAATCCTGAATATTCATCGGAATGACTGAGGCTGAAGCTAAAACTCCAATACTTTGGCCACCTGATGCGAAGAACTGACTCATTGGAAAAGACCCTAATGCTGGGAAAGATGGAAGGCGGGAGGAGAAGGGGACAACAGAGGATGAGATGGTTGGATGGCATCACCGACTCAATGGACATGAGTTTGAGCAAGCTCTGGGCGTTGGTGATGGACAAGGAGGCCTGGCGTGCTGCAGTCCATGGGGTCGCAAAGAGTCAGACACAACTGAGCTACTGAACAACTACAACAATATTTGTCAAAAATAATAGTTGCCACACTACAATGGCGATTATTAATATATTGCAATATATAAATATATCAAAGTAACAAGCTGGACACCTTGAACGGACACAATGTTACCTGTCAAATGTATTCAGTTTAAAAAAATGTAGCTGAAAGTGAGCTCAGCTCTCATTAGCACCTTTTAATTCTGGTCCAATGACAACAGTAGTACCCAAGGTTCCATAAAAAAACAACACCAAATACATAAGTAGTTTGAGAATTTATCTGAATTTCTCAATGACCCATTCTTTCAGGAAAAAAAAGTATGTGTGGTTCATGAGGCTGAAATAAACATTGTAAAGGCAAGACAGTCAATCTTCTATGTAACACACAGGATGTGGGGCTGTAAATCATAGAATCCAGCCTCCGACGAGCCATAGGGTCTTGGAGAAACCTTTAAAACTACTCAAGGCCTCGTGTTTCCCACCTATAAAATTAGGGGTTGGAGTAGATCAGTGATTTGTAAATTTTAGTCATGACCATCACTATTCTTGTCATCTCCTTATGCCATCTGCACTGCTACTTTCATCAGCTCACTTTCTGCTTAACTACTGAGCACTTTCTTAAGTGATAATGTCTGTGAAATCATAGCTTCAACATTCTAGTATGCTTTTCCTAATACACACTGATATACAAACATAACTATATCCAATGTGTGTGTACTTCCTAAATTTGTCTTGTATACAACATGTGGCTAGTATATTATGGATGAGGTGGTCTCTGTGGGTCCCACAGCATTGCTGTTTTGAGAGCTGTCATAATCTCAGCCACTTCAGTGCTTACTATGAAAATCTCAGGATTGATTCACATTGCGGGAACACTTGTCAATCAAGAACATGAGTGAAACTGACGGATCATCTAGCCATATTGTTGTCCAAGTCCTTCATTACAGACGAATGTGGTTTGAGACTTCTATTCTGAAATGCATTTGCTCCTATACCAATATAACTTTCTCATTCCATCAAGCAGCAGAAAGATCTGATCAAAAATTTAAATGAGTGCATTTTGCATATAATATTTTGTCTCTCACTATTAAGCTCGGTAAATAGGTTGAAATCTGCATATAAATCACTTATATTTGCCTACATGTCTCTATGGGGGTTGCAGCGATGGTGCTTTAAATATCATGTGAAATTTTTAAGAGGTTGCTGGGTATGGAAAAGACTATGGAATTATTTTTATAAAAAATTAGAAAGCAGGACTTTCTTTAGAGTTGATGTGGCTTAAATAATTTCAACCAGATGAACAGTTGTCAACAATTTGCATTTAAAATATAATTAATTATGTTCATCTCTCTGCTATTATACTAGGAAATTAAGATACCGTACATGTTTATGATAGGAAATTTCTCAATTGTCTTTTTTAATCTACTATGAAGCTGCACATTTATTTCCACAGGAGGAAAGAAAAACATATTATGCCACTAAGTAATACCAGTCTTTCTCGGATTAGAAATCAGTGAATAGTTTGTGGGATTAGTGATTTCTATTCTCAGATGAAAACCAGATGGGCAAAACTGACAGCTTACATAGCTAAGGGAAAAAACTGGCAGAAAAAGTCACATTTGATAATTATATTTGTTGTTACACCTTCTCTTATTTGTTGAGATAGTCAGAAACTGGGTTTGAAAGATAATATAACTCCTGAGTTGTTTTTTCACCAAATAAAAGTTCAGACTACTTTGGGAACAATTACGTAACAATATGATAATCAAGCAGTTCTTTTTATTAGAAACAGAGAATTCTCGTCCACAAAAACCTTTAGCCCTTTGTTATTTAAATGTATAATATTTTATGTATTTATTTATACACAAAAAAATAAGATAGATTTAGTGTATGCCCTCTATTGTAAATGTATTAGCAACGTCTGTATGATTACTCACCATGCATTTCAGTAATGTTCGGGGTTTTGGCACAAATGCTAGGAACTAATTTATATCTGCTTACAAACTAGGGAGTAGGAAGAGCTATGTTACTCATTCAGTGTTTTAGAGAGCATGATACTGAAGAAATAGCACACAGTTTGCTATTTAATCCGGGCAGTGTGTCTAGAGCCCCAGGTTCACCAGCTCATGCGGTCACCCACAGTCCATGATGGTTTACCATAAGCTGGCTTCTGAACTCAGCTCTTTGCCAGCACGGTCCCATTTCTTAGGAGGCCACTGGGGTTCTGAGGGGCTGAGTTAGGAGCCTGGGTTACCAGCCAGCGTGTGGCAGAGCCAGCTTTGAACAGACCCCCCACAGCTGGGCTGTGCTCTCAAGTCCATGCTGGGGGCCAGGCCCTCAGCCGAGGCCAGAAACACAGTCACAGGATATGGGTGCTGAGCGTAAGGAGATCACACAGCCCTTCCCCTAACACGCCTGAAACTAAAGCTGGAGGACATGGAGCTCATGTGGCCACACTCCCTCTTATCACAGATTAAAACCCCAGTGATCTAAAGGGGCAAGTGTCGTACCCACGGTGTATATGGTGGAGAAGAGTATAGATAAACATAATGAATCGGTTGCTTAAAATGCTGACGATACTGTTGCTGTATCTTTGTGGCTTGAATATGAATAAATTAGTACTTTGGCCTTTTCTTTGCTCAAACTTGTGAGAAGAATATGGATGTCAGTGACTGTTGTATATGTCAGCAAAAAATTAATCTAAGAAAGAAATGGAAACTTTTATTTGAGCTGCATTGGAAGGTTAAAACCCAGGAAGAACATCTCAGAAATCTCTAAGGACTGTTCCACCCCTTAGAAATCAGGACGCGTCATGTAAGTTATTTGAGACAGAGGACTGTACATAATGTATTATTGACATAATCCAGATCTAATCCTGGTGGGTCATGTGACCACTTACAAGATTAAGAGGGAATGTTATCTCTCAAGGAGTTATCTTGGTGGGGCTAGGAGAATGTTGCTGTTTATGGTTGAGCAGGTTCCCTTCTCTATGGTTGGGGAGGTCTGGAGCAGACGTAATGCAGATACGCAAGGCAGCAGGGGAGAGGGGAGGTCAAAGGGCAGGGAAGAATTTGTGTTTTAATTGTTCTTGTCTTGCAAGAACATGAATTTTATTTCATGTAACTATGCCTAAAACAGACATCACGAACATATAAGGGGACTGTTTTTGTTGTTCAGTCACTGAGTTGTGTCCAACTCTTTTGAGCCCATGGGCTGCAGCACGCTAGGCTTCCCTGTCCTCCGCTTTCTCCTGGAGTCCACCCAAGCTCATGTCCGTCGAGTAGGTGATGCCATCCAACCATCTCACCCTCTGTCGTCCCCTTCTCCTCCCGCCTTCAATCCTTCCCAGCATCAGGGTCTTTTCCGGTGAGTCGGCTCTTGGTATCAGGTGGCCTGAGTGTTGGAGCCTCAGCATCAGCTGCCTTGGCACAGCTGCTTCATTCTTCCTGGAGCTGTTAGTTATTGTCCTCCACTTTCCCAGGAGCAGGTTGGACACCTTCCAGCCTGGGGGACTCATCTTTCGACGTCGTATCTTCTGCCTTTTTGTCCTGTTCATGGGGTTCTCGTGGCAAGCATACCAGAGTGGTTTGCTCTTCCCCCTCCAGTGGACCACGTTTTGTCTGAACTCGCCACCGTGACCCGTCCGTCTTGGGTGGCCCCACACGGCATGGCTCACAGCTTCACTGCGTTACACAAGCCCCTTCGCCACAACAAGACTGTGATCTGTGAAGGGGATATAATGGGGTGGGGAAGGAATAAATTAGGAGTTTGGGATGAAAAGATAGACATTACTGTATATAAAATAGACAAACAACGAGGACCTACTGTATAACACAGGGAACTGTATTCAATGTCTTGTAATAACCTATAATGGAAAAAATGTGACGAAAATATGTAATATATATGTTCTATATGGATTGACGATGTTGTATTAGCTTCAGGTGTACAGCCAAGTGATTCAGTCACAACACTGTAAATCAACTGTACTTCAATTTAAAAAATTTTTAAAAAGAACATGAACTAATTGTAGTTGATTCAACAGTAGAAATTGAGTGCTTATGTGCTGCACATAGAGATAACTTGCTGGTTCGTTCAGTCATGTCTGACTCTTTGTGACCCCATGGACTGTAGCCCACCAGGCCCCTCTTTGTTCATGGGGTTCTCCAGGCAAGAATACCTGGGTTGCTGTTTCCTTCTCCAGGGGATCTTCCCTACCCAGGGATTGAACCCAGGTCTCCTGCATTGCAGGCAGATTCCTTACGTCTGAGCCACCATGGAAGCCCATCACGTGCTGGATAAACAATGATAAACAAGCTGTGCAGGGTGGGAGAGAGAGATAATTAATGTAATTACCGAACAGAGTGATAAGGGGAGGTTCAGGGTGATATTGGCGCGTGGCAGAGACACATAGCCCAGCGAAGGGACAGCAGAGTCGGGGGGAGTGTCGGGAGAGGGCGGGAAGTAGGCAGGCGATCCAGAGAGGGTCCTTCATCGGCCGTGTCCCCTCGGGAGGTGGCTGGGCCTGTTTAAAGGACCTTGTGCCAGATTCCTTCCGTTTGCTCCTCAAGGTCTGCTTCCCACACACAGCCCACTTCTCCCTGCTGAGACTGGCTCTCAGGGCCTATGTGGGTGGCACCAGGGTGCCCTATGGCTGCCAGTTGGGTTGAGCCAGTGGGGAGCCCCAGGAGATTTGGATGGAGAACAGTGATTGAGTTCAGGTCCTTGTTGGGGGGCATCTAGCTGGTGGGTGGTGGTGGGTGTGCTGGAACTCCTCTCCACTCTCTTCCAGGGTCCTGTAGTTTCGCTCCTTCAGGTGAAAACAGCCTTCAGGCACTGCTCCACACTCCACCCAGCCCTTTGGACACAGTCCCTTTGTTAAGCCTTCCTGTATAATCTCAATTTCACCTTCAGGGATTCCTGAGAGAGAAGAAACAAGAATGGGAGTGGTGTTAGTGGGATTAGCCAGGTGGGTGGGGATGGACTCATTGTCCTTGTTACTCAGTCACTCAGGCGTATCTGACTCTTTGTGACCCCATGGACTGCAGCATGCCAGGCTTCCCTGTCCTGCGTTATCTCCTGGAGCTTGCTCAAATTCAGGTCCATCGAGTCAGTGATGCCATCCAACCATCTCATCCTCTATCATCCCCTTCTCCTCCTGCCCTCAATGTTTCCCAGCATCAGGGTCTTTTCCAGTGAGTCAGTTCTTTGCACCAGGTGGCCAAAGTATTGGAGCTTCAGCTTCAGCAACTGTCCTTCCAATGAAGACTCAGCACTGATTTCCTTTAGAATGGACTGGTGGACTCAGGAGGTTTGTAATCTAGGTTAACAGACTTTGGAAGGTAGCCCAAGAGCTGACATCAAGGAGAATCTTGCAGGCACAGTAGGAGTTTGGATTGTATTCTTTAAGGGTTGGAAGAGCTTTGAAGGATCTTTAGCAGGGAAGTAACAAGATGTGATTGATGCTTTTCAAAGATGGTGGACTTTGAGTAAAGCAAATTACCCTCCGTAATGAGGCGAGGGTGGGAGTTGGGGAGGTGCAGAGGGGGCTGGCTCATCCAATTAGGTGAAATTTCCTAATCTCTCCTGAGGAAGAAGGAATTCTGCCAGCAGACTTCAGCTGCAGTATCAGCGCTTCTCTGGGTCTCCAGCCTGCTGGTTTACCCTGCAGATTTTGGACTCACCAAACATGTAGGATCATATGAACCTGTTTCTTAAAATCAATTTGTCTCTCTCTCTCTCTCTCTCTCTCTCTCTATATATATATATATATATATATATATATATGTATGTATGTATGTATGTATAGATAGATATGTATATATATGCATGGAAAGAAAGAGAGACTGGGTACACTGTATGATCTGGGCTTTTATTATACCCCTTTCCAAGACTGTGTGTGTGTGTGTGTGTGTGTGTGTGTGTGTGTCTGCTCTCCCTTATGCAGGGCCACTGACGTGACACATGCCCGTTGATTTCTCTGATAAAGGAGTGTTGCCACCCACTCGTGCTTTTTCTTTCTTTTCCTCAGCAATTTGTCATTTGCTCTATTTGGTTTTTACCACATTCCCGGCTTTGCAATAAGGAGACCATCTTTGCTACGAGTTCCAACTTTGAATGACGCATCTGTTCTTTTTCCTACCTTCAGTACGATCAGTCTGAGCCTGTAGGGAATATGTGATAAAGATAAGTTTAAGAGTGGAATTGGGAAGTTAGGGCAGCTCTCAACCTGTTTATCTCTGGAAACCATTATACAGAGGAAAAGCTTTTCTTTTAGCTCATGGTTGCTGCCTGCACACAAATATAATGCAAGGTTTTTTTTCACCACAACATAGTAGTTTCAGAAGAGAAGCTGTTGCCTTAAGTTAGAATCTTTAGAAAGTCACTCATAATGAAGAGTGCCCTGTGTGCAGCTTTATTATCAACAATGACACTATTGGGAGAAGACGTTGTTTTTCTATTCTTATCAGTTCAGTTCAGTCGCTCAGTCATGTCCGACTCTTTGTGACCCCATGGACTGCAGCACGCCAGGCCTCCCTGTCCATCACCCACTCCCTGAGTCCACCCAAACTCATGTCCATCACGTCGGTGATGCCATCCAGCCATCTCATCCTCTGTCGCCCCCTCTCCTCCTGCCCCCAATCCTTCCCAGCATCAGGGTCTTTTCCAATGAGTCAACTCTTTGCATCAGGTGGCCAAAGTATTGGAGTTTCAGCTTCAACATCAGTCCTTCCAATGAACACCCAGGACTGATCTCCTTTAGGATGGACTGGTTGGCTCTCCTTGCAGTCCAAGGGACTCTCAAGAGTCTTCTCCAACACCAGAGTTCAAAAGCATCAATTCTTCCACAGAGTCAGACACAACTGAGAGACTAACACACACACACACACACACACACACACTCAGCTTTCTTTATGGTCCAGCCCTCACATTCCTGGGTTGGGAAGGTCTCCTGGAGAAGGAAATGGCAACCTACTCCAGTATTTTTGCCTGGAGAATCCCACGGACAGAGTGGTCCATGGGGTTGCAAGAGTCAGACACAACTTAGCAGCGAAACCTCACATCCATACATGACCACTGGAAAAACCATTGCTTAGACTAAACGGACCTTTCTCAGCAAAGTAATGTCTCTGCTTTTTAACATGCTGTCTAGGTTGGTCATAGCTTTTCTTCCAAGGAGCAACCGTCTTTTGATTTCATGGCTGCAGTCACCATCTGCAGTGATTTTGGAGCCCAAAAAAGTAAAGTCTCTCACTGGTTCCATTGTTTCCCCATCTATTTGCCATGAGGTGATGGGACCAGAGGCCATGATCTTCATTTTTTGAATGCTGAGTTTTAAGCCAACTTCTTCACTCCCCTCTTTCACTTTCATCAAGAGGCTCTTTAGTTCCTCTTCACTTTCTGCCATAAGGGTGGTGTCATCTGCATATCTGAGGTTATTGATATTTCTCCTGGCAATCTTGATTCCAGCTTGTGTTTCTTCTAGCCCAGCGTTTCTCATGATGTACTCTGCATATAGCTTAAATAAGCTGGGTGACAATATACAGCCTTGACATACTCCTTTCCTGATTTGGAACCAATTTGTTCCATGTCCAATTCTAAATGTTGCTCTTTGACCTGCATGCAGATTTCTCAGGAGGCAGGTCAGGTGGTCTGGTATTCCCATCTCTTTCAAATTTTCCACAGTTTGTTCTGATCCACAAAGTCAAGGCTTTGGCATAGTCAATGAAGCAGAAGTGGATTTTTTCTGGAACTCTCTTGCTTTTTTGATGATCCAGCGGATGTTGGCTAGTTGATCTCTGGTTCCTCTGCCTTTTCTAAAACCAGCTTGAACATCTGAAAGTTCTAAGTTCATATGCTGTTGAAGCCTGGCTTGGAGAATTTTGAGCATTACTTTTCTAGCGTGTGAGATGAGTGCAATTGTGCGGTAGTTTGAGCATTCTTTGGCATCGCCTTTCTTTGGGGTTGGAATGAAAACTGACCTTTGGCCACTGCTGAGTTTTCCAAATTTGCTGGCATATTGAGTGCAGCACTTTCATAGCATCATCTTTTAGGATTTGAAATAGCTCAACTGGAATTCCATCACCTCCTCTAGCTTTGTTCGTAGGGATGCTTCCTAAGGCCCACTTGACTTCACACTCCAGGATGTCTGGCTCTAGGTGAGGGATCACATTACTGTGGTTATCTAGGACATTAATATCTTTTTTGTATAGTTCTTCTGACTACTCTTGTAGTGGTAAGTTATTGGAGCTTCCCAGGTGGCTCAATGATAAGGAATCCACTTGCCAAGTAAGAGATGTGGGTTCGATCCCTGGGTCAGAAGATCCCCTGAGGAAGGAAATGGCAACCCACTCCAATATTCTTGCCTGGGAAATCCCAGGGACAGAGGAGCCCGGCAGGCTGCAGTCCAGGGGGTCAAAAAGAGTTGGACATGACTTAGCGACTAAACAGCAGTAGTAAAATGGTCTGTCAGTTACATGTGGTGGACATTGTTGAGAATAAACCTTTTAGAAATACTTTAATAAGTGAGATAAGTCAGACAGAGGAAGGTAAATACTGTATGGTATCAATTATATGTGGAATCTGAAAAACCCAAACTCATTAAAACAGAGATTTGTAGTGGTGGTTACCAGGTACTGGGGCTGGGAGATGAGAGGGATGTGATTTAAGGAGACAGACTTTCAACTGGTGAATAAGTCCCGGCGGTCTAGGCTCAGCGTGATCCTTATAGTTAGCAGGACCACGTTATAAACTTCAGAGTTGCTAAGAGACTAGATTAACTTTCTCACCATAATAAATAAATGGTAATTATGTGACATGATGCAAGTGTTAGCTAACACTGCCATTGTGACAATATTGCAATATATAAATGTACCAAATCAACCTATTGTGCACCTTAAACTTGTACAGTTTTATAAGTCAGTTGTCTCAAGAAAAAAAGAAAGACAATTTAAGAAGAAATAAAGTAAGTGATTGTGGAATTCATATATGAACTCCATATGAATGGTATTTTTAGGTTAGGGTACAATTTCCAAGGTCATTCTTTATTACATAGAAACTCCGAAACTACAGTTTCTTAAACAATTTAGAAGGAAACAAAGGTGATATGTTGTGAAAAACTCTAGAAAACTCAAAAAGTGACTCCAGTGGTGGCAGATATGGTAAAGCATATGAAGACTTTGAATAAATTTGTCGTGTGAGAGTTTAAAACATGAGATTTAAAATATACATAATTAAATATTATGAGTTGACATGTGGCTATTTCATCTGCATTCCTGAAAGTTTATATTATATTCACGTTGCCAAAAGACTTCTGTGCACTATTTTCCTCATAGAGTATTGTCTGCAAACACAAATGCCTTATATTAAGGATGTGCTGTGTGCTCAGTCATGTCTGACTCTTTGCGACCCCATGGACTGCAGCCAGCCATGGGGATTCTCCAGGCAAGAATACTGGAGTGGGTTGCCGTGCCTTCCTCCAAGGATTCTTCCCATCCCAGGTCTCCCGCATTGTGGGCAGACTCTTTACTGTCTGAGCCACCAGGGAAACCCAAGAATCCTCGAGTGGATAGCCTATCCCTTCTCCAGGGTATCTTCCCGACCCAGGAATCGAACCAGGGTCTCCTACATTGCAGGCGGATTCTTTACCAGCTGAGCTACCAGGGAAGTCCATATTCAGGCATAAGAGACACTCTATAAGCCTGTGCTCTGAGAAAATTCTGGGGGGAGTTTGGAAATTGGTAGAACTACTTCTGTCATTATCTTGATCCAGTATTTCTATGGCGTTATCAAAATTTTTGGAGTTTTCAAGGAACCAACTCTTTAAACTCTGTTGATTCTGTTGTACGTTTGTTTTCTGTTTTATTAATTTACCCTCTTATTATGTTATTCCTTTCCTTCTCTCTTCTTTGGGTCTGTTATGCTGTATCCTTCTAACTTCTTGAGAAGGCTGCTTACCCAGCTGATTTTTAGCCTTTTTATTTTTTAAACCTATGCATTTAATGATAAAAATCTTCTCTAAATAATTCTTATAAGTTTTGATATGTTGTATTTTCATTACTACTCATTTCAAAATATTTTCTTTTGTATTACGCTTCATTTTTAACTTGTGCTAATTGAGAACTATGGTCTTTAATTTCCAAATCAGATTTCTCGTTCTTCTATTATTATTAACTTCTATTAAATTCAGTTGCAGCTGAGCTGCTGTGTGTGGTTTCTATTGTTTTAGGGTTACGGTACAATATGTGGGCAGTTTTAGTAAATTCCCCGTGTATGTTTGATAAGAATTTCTGTTCTACGATCGGTGGGTTAAGTTTTCTATGCGTGTTAATTTTCTTAAGTCATGCTATTCAGTTAACTTATAATCTCACAGATTTATTTTGTCTGTTACCCTATCAGTTTGCTGAATGGATGATATTAAAATTTTTCATTATGTTTATGGGTTTATCTATTTCTCCTTTTAACTTTGCCCTGTAGAGATATGTAACTTAACATCCCTCATTATCTCCAGCAGTACTTCTTGCTTTTGACTGATACTTTGGCCACGTTAACTTTCTTCTTACAGCTCACATAGTGTATATTTTCCTGTCTTTCTACTTTCAGCTTCTCCGCTGGTGTTGCTTAGTCGCTCAGTCATATCTGACTCTTTGCGACCCCGTGGACTGCAGCCCACCAGGCTCCGCTGTCCGTGGGATTCTCCAGGCAAGAACACAGGAGCGGGTTGCCATTTCCTTCTCCAGGGGATCTTCCCACCCCAGGGACTGAACCCAAATCTGCATTGCAGGCGGCTTCTTTACCTCTGAGTCAGATGGGAAGCCCCCCGTCTCTCTGTATCCTCACACTTGAGACCGGGTGAACAGTCTGCTTGTTTCAGTCTAGTCTCAAAGTTTTTTGTCTCAACTAGAAAATACACTCCATTTGCATTTAATGTAATTGCTAATGTGGGTGGATTTAAACTTGGCATCTTATCATGTGTTTTCTGTTTGTTTTACATTTTCTATGTCCCCTTTTGTCTCTTCCTGTCTTATTATTCATTAATGCCATTTTTAGTATTATATTTTTCAGCTCTCGTCACTTATCTATATAGTTTAAATGATTCTTTTTAGTAGTTGCTCAATAGATCACAACATGCACTCTTGATTTATCTAAAGTATGATATAAATTGTTATTTTATTTTTTCTTTGATAATATCTGAAACTAAAAATACATTTTCTGTTTACTCCTCGTATTTTGGGCTGTTGTTATAATGAATCTTGATTGTATCTATATATCTCAAGCCCCACAAGACATTGTATTATTGCTTCAAAGAGTAAATATTTAAATTTATGTATATATTTATCACTCATTCTTTTTTTGCAAATACCATCTAGGATCATAGTTCTTCTTCCTAAAATTTTGTCATATTTGCATTAAGGTTTGCTGCTGAAAAAAAAAATTCTCAGTTTTCATTTACCTGCAAATGTTCTTATTGATCCTCATTTTTGAGGATATCTTTGCTGGGCATAGAATTATTGGCTGGCACCTCTCTTTCAGTGCTTTGATGACATAACTCCATCATCTTCTGGATTCTTTGCTTTTGTTGAGAAGTCAGTGGTAAGTCCTTTAGTGTTGCTTCTTTGAAGTTAATATATCATTGTTCTTCTGGAGGCATCTTCGAGCATCTCTTTGTCTTTTATTTTAGCACCTTTACTATCCAGTGTGTGTATTATATATATATATGTAGTACTTGTGTATTCATAGCAGTTCTTATATCTAGCAGACCACTATCATAGCTGCTTACTTTCCCATTTTCTCAGCCGCACTCCACTCCAAATTCCAGGCGTACCTCTCTTGGACTTCCTCTTATTCAGATCTTGATTCTATAAATGATCTCTGGTTTGATATTTCTATGGTATCTTTAGAGTTTTTGGCGTGTGTGTTTTAATTTCTTCAGCTTTTCTAAATTTTTTCAGAAGGAACATTGGTATAAAACACCTTTTTATCCTCTCTACAAGTTTTTTTTTAAAGCTTTTTTTTTGTACTGGAGTATAGCCAATGAACAATGTCGTGATAGTTTCAGGTGAACAGAGAAGGGACTCAGCCATACATACAAATGTATCCATTGTCCCCCGAATTTCCCTCCCATCCAGGCTGCCACATTAGTCACTCTAAAAGTTTTGATCAATCTTTTAAAAAACAATTTACCTGCAATTGAATATCTACATGTAGCCATAAAACTGTACGTATCAAAATTCAGAGAAATGCTTAGGTAGGTGATTTGATAGGGAGGAAAGTAAGGACAGTCAGGGGTTGATTTGGAACACACTTAAAGAATTTTAAACTGAGTTCTTAAAGTACTCTAGATGATGGTAAAGTATAGTGCAATTGTGAGTGTGGAGGTATGTTTGGAGCTAAGCTATGAAGAAAGAGTGAGGTAAGGGTTTTAGACAGGTTACCCACTTGAAAGTCAGGACCCCCTAAAATAACTGTGGTACTTTGGCCACCTGATACAAAGAGCCAACTCATTAGAAAAGACCCTGATGCTGGAAAAGACTGAAGGCAGGAGGGGAAGGGGACGACAGAGGATGAGATGGTTGGATGGCATCACCGACTCAATGGACATGAGTTTGAGTAAACTCCAGGAGTTGGTGATGGACAGGGAGGCCTGGTGTGCTGCGGTTCATGGGGTTGCAAAGAGTTGGACACGACTGAGTGACTGAACAACAGCAACCTGTGATAGAGAGACTGAATTATCTTTGATGAATCTGAGGAATGTAGAGGAATTACATTATTTCATGAACTCCTTCCCTGTTTGTGCAGTGACCCTACTCAGTGGGTAAAGAATCCACCTGCAGTGCAGGAGACACAGGAGACTTGGGTTGGATCCCTGGGTTGGGAAGATCCCCTGGAGAAGGAAATGGAAACCCACTCCAGTAGTCTTGCCTGGGAAATCCCACGGACAGCGGAGCCTGGCGGCTACAGTCTGTCGGTTCCTAAGAGTCAGACAAGACTGAGCACCTAAGCATTCCTAGCTTGCTAGCCTGGGTTCCCCTAGATGACAGCCAAGAAGAGAGGTAAAATGCTGCATAATTGGATGGCGTGAGGTTCACAGAGGAAGCCAAGGCCCCGTGAAGGCAGAGAGGTGACGATGTGGCCGCTCCAGTGGGAAGCGAAGGGAACATGAAGGCTTCGGGTCCTCACCCCGCCTCCAGTGCCCAGCCCGGTCCCCTGTCAATCCCATGAGAAGCAGCAAGTGCCTAAGAGTCCTCTGAAGAACACCATGTCCTTCAGGGAGAGCAGGGTCCAGTCATAGTTAGGAAGCGCAGGGAATAGTTTGTAAATGATGGAATATGTTGGAGAAGGCAACGGCAAGCTGCTCCAGTACTCTTGCCCGGAAAATCCTATGGACAGAGGAGCTCAGTGGGCTGCAGTCCATGGGGTTGCAGAGTCAGACACGACTGAGCGACTTCACTTAGCCTTTCATAGGGATTCCCGGGGATAAAATGGGGAGTTTGGGAGAGAGGAGAGCACCCATAAGAGACACTCCCATGCCATTTGAAGAGCACGGTGATGAAGTCAGGGCTGAGATAGTCTAGCGATCGGTACTGGGACCAGTGATGTTTATTCACGACTGTGGGAGAGTAAATTGAAAAATGGTTGCTGACAACACAGCATCCTTCAGACAGCTTAGAGCCAAAGAGCTCTGCAGATGGCCCTAACTCAGTTAGGGAATGAGTAACACAATAAGAGGCATAGTTTTTATAAATTATGTACATAGATAGGAATAACTTAGAGTGTAATGATTTACTTATTCAAGTTAAATTGCTATACGAATAACCCCTTAAAGAAAAAGCGTCATAATTTTTGGCATGGTGAAGCATTATCGTGTTATATGGCATATATATTGAAGGCAAGCAACAGACTGAGCTAAAAAGAAGAGCAACAGTTTTAAAATCATTCTGAATCCCATTAGACAAATAGATGACATTTGCATCTCTCAAAAGTAACAAATAGGAAAGACAAGAAAGAACAAGACAACAAAGAGACAGTGGTGACATTAAGAGAGAGGAAAAGTTTTCCAAAAACTATTGTTGAAAGAAAATGAAGCCTAGAGCAAGAAGCATGTTTGGAAAAAGTGATCACATCTCAAGTCGCTGGTGCATGGAGTCCTTTCAAGTAGACAGTCTCAGGCTTGACACCATCAGTTTGCCTTTGAGATGCCCAAGGCTAAAGTGGCATGTCTAGAACAAATGTGATACATGAATACAGAAAAAGTATAAGGCATTGATTGCCACATCTCCCCCCCATCTTTGCACATGGTCAGATTGATCATTTTCATGGTGGTCTGTTTGTGGTTGAAAGTGGTCACAGGGAAGGTACATAAGCCTTTTGAGATAATATTTTGCAAACAGTATGTTCTTTGACTTTCTTTTTATAGACCGTGGGCTTTAATTTTTCTTCCTTGGATTTTTTTTTTTCTGTGTAAGTTATTTTTAAGTAATAGCATCCTTTTTCTTACTAGTGTGCACCGCTTATAATGACTTCAGTGAAACATGCGGGTCATTTGGAGCACAGAACGGGTTTGTGAGTCACATCATTACAAGATATGTCCCATTAAGATGATGCACAAGCTGAACTGGAGTTAATGAACCTGCATTCTTGCAGGATAATTCAAACTTTAAGGGTGATATTAACTTAAATAAAATCAGAAAGGGAGGAAAAATCAAGTTCATTGTGCACCAGAGATCATGATCTTTATCCTCTCAGTTCATAAAAGCATATCTATTGCTCATGTTCCGCTCAGACCATTATTAGAATGGTTGTACAGCACACACACGTCTGTAATTAAGTGCCCCTCTGCGGCCGTAAAAGAACTGCACGTGTTTCCACCGGGAGTGCATGCGGAACTTGATTCAGGAGCCTGGAAGAGAAGGTGGGTACCTTTAACCTTTACTGAATGTAAATGGAATTGTGCTACATGGAACTGTGCTACATGGAATTGTGTGGAATATTCCCACTTACCATTCAAAGCAAGGGTGGAAACACTATAGCCCATGGCCCAGTCTGGCCCACTGCTTGCTTTATAAATAAAGTTTTACTGGAACACTCTGTGCTGTGCTCCTTTCATACTGTTCATGGGTTTCTCAAGGCAGGAATACTGAAGTGGTTTGCCCTTCCCTTCTCCAGTGGGCCAGGTTTTGTCAGAACTCTCCACCATGACGCGTCCATCTTGGGTGGCCCCACATGGCATGGGTCATAGTTTCATTGTGTTAGTCAAAGCTGTGGTCCATGTGATCAGATTGGCTAGTTTCCTGTGACTGTGGTTGTCAGTCTGTCTGCCCTCTGATGGAGAAGGATAAGAGGCTTATGGAAGCTTCCTGATGGGAGAGACTGACTGAGGGGAAACTAGGTCTGGTTCTGATGGGCGGGGCCATGCTCAGTAAATCTTTAATTCAATTTTCGGTTGATGGGCGAGGCTATGTTCCCTCCCTGTTGTTTGACCTGAGACCAAACTATGGTGGAGGTGATGAAGATAATGGCGACTTCCTTCAAAATGTCCCGTGCAGGCACTGCTACACTCAGTGCCCCCAGCCCTGCAGCAGGCCACCGCCTCACCCCTCTGCCGGAGACTCCTGGACACTCCCGGGCAAGTCTGGGTCAGTCTCCTGTGGGGTCACTGCTCCTTTCTCCTGGGTCCTGGTGCACAAGGTTTTGTTTGTTTTGATGTGAGAGTTGGACCTTAAAGAAAGCCGAGCACTGAAGAATTGATGCTTTTGAACTGTGGTGCTGGAGAAGACTCTTGAGAGTCCCTTGGACTGCAAGAAGATCCAACCAGTCCATCCTAAAGGAGATGAGTCCTGGCTGTTCATTGGAAGGACTGATGCTGAAGCTGAAACTCTGATACTTTGGCCACCTGATGCGAAGAGCTTACTCATTGGAAAAGACCCTGATGCTGGGAAAGATTGAGGGTAGGAGGAGAAGGGGACGACAGAGGATGAGATGGTTGGATGGCATCACCGACTCGATGGACATGAGTTTGAGCAAGCTCCGGGAGTTGGTGATGGACAGGGAGGCCTGGTGTGCTGCGGTCCATGGGGTCACAGAGAGTTGGACACGACTGAGCAACTGAGCTGAACTGAGCTTGTGCTGCGCTCAGTCGTGTCAGACTCTCTTCGACTTTGTACTGTAGCCACCAGGCTCCTCTGTCCATGGGGCTTTTCAGGCAAGAATACTGGAGTGGGCTGCCGTTTCCTCCTTCAGGGGGTCTTCCCCACCCAGGGATCAATCTGCATCTCCTGTGTCTCCTGCACTGCAGGCAGACTCTTTATGTGCTGAGCGTTGGGGAAGCCCCTGTTGGAGCTCAGCCATTCCTGTTTGTTATCGTGTCTGTGACGGCTTCAGCCCTGTAACAGCAGAGCTGGGTAGGTGCCACAGAGACTGCATGGCCCAGGAAGTCTGGAATATTTATTACCTGACTCTTTAAAGAAAAGGTTTGCCAAGTCTTGACCTAAAAAAAAGATTTTGTTTCCTACCTGTTGACCATATACATCATCGCAAAATGAGTAAAACTATTAATCAAATAGTATTTCAGAGCAGAACATTTACATGGTATATAGAGTCAAGGTTCGAGGATCCACCTGATCTACTTAGGACTGTTTGTCTTTTTTGAAAACCTATGCTTGGTATCTTAAAGTCTCCCGTTGTCAAGAAGTCAAATAAATAAATAAAAACCGTAGCCACTGGTTTCATAAACCTTCTGAAACGCAGTGTCTCTGTTCCCCTTCTGGCTCTGCGGCAGCTGTTAACCATCAAACGCTATTTCTAGAACTGTGCTGACATCAGTTGACGATCATACACAAAGCTGTTTGGCAGGACATACACTGAGCAAGTTGAGGTTCCTAAAATGAAACAGCTCTGTTCAAATTAACTCTATTCACATCTTTTGGAAAATATCGAACTTTGCCAAATCACACCCTTCCTATATCAGTGGGGAAGAACCATTTGCCAACCTCTGAAAAGGTAATTTAGACGCAGGAGAGCAAAAAAAATGGAAAAGGAAAAAACCCTCCAAAATTACAATGATAAAGATTTGCTTGACAGCAAAAGTACTTCCAGATGCACGATACTGAACCCGAAACCGAGCCTGCAGCAGGTTGAACTGATGAGAAAGTCTGCATAATGCACTTGGTCTTGTTATTAATGCTAATATAGGTATATTTCTGTTCTGTTGTGCTCATGGCAAGAAGATAAATGCCCACCGAAGGCACTAAAATATCTCCACTCCATTGAAACACTGATGGTAGTCAGGATGCAAACACTTACTCTTCACTTGTAACAAAAAAAGTTTTTTTTTTTCCCTAAAGAAAGTGCTACCATAGAGGCCATTTCATAATCAAGTACAGCTTTGAAATAGAATTTCTTAAAATAACTAAATGCAACATTTTTTAAAAAAAAGGTTTCTTTGTAAAATTTAAAACTATGTAGATATGTTATCAAAATGATAAACACATTCCTTACATGATTCTTAATTAGTACCTCTTTAAAATGAATAATTAGCCTTACATAGTCCTTATAATTCGTGACTGATGTTTTCATTCAGAGCAACCCATCAAATCTGTATGATATCACTGACCTGTGAAAACTAAGAAGAGAATACAAAGAAATGTGTATGCAAAACAGAAACAGCTTCATAAATGTAGAAAACAAAGGAGTGATTACCTGAGGGAAGGGGGCGGGGGAGGACATGTGAGGGGTATAGGATTAAGAGATACAACTACTATGTATGGAACAGATAAGTGGCAAAGGTGTATTGTATGGCACAGGGAATTATAGCCATTATCCAGTAATAACTTTCAATGGAGTAAAATCTATAAAAATACTAAATCAGTATGGCATACACCTGAAACTAATATAATGCAGTAAATCAAATATATTTCAATTTAAAAACAGAAACCAAATGGTGTAAATCCTTTTTTCTGCCAGCTCATCTCTCCCTGAAAATCAATATTTAAAGTTCTCTCCTCCTCCAAAACCCAAGTCTCCTGGGGGATGGGCAGCAGCCAGACAGGGATTGCAAGAGGTAGGAACCGTGCCCAAGAATGCTTGCAGCGGGAAGGGCCAAGGGTCTGGAAGCCAAGGGGTTCAGGCCAAGCCTGGAGTTTGTCAAGCCAATAAACCAGTAAATCTGAGAAGGAGCAATTGGGTTTGAGAGATCAAGACTAGCAGAAGGTCAGAAACTCTTGGATGTTAGTAACAGTAAGGAAATAGGCGCTTAAGGGAATATCTATTTGTGATTGTTTTTATGAGCCTTGTTTATACTTCTCCCCAGTTGCATGCAGAGTAATAGTTACAGCTACTTTGAGAGTGAAATGACTGTGGATAAACCTTGATCCTGGCTGCAACCAGTCCCTAATTATAAGGAAGCCGTTGCAGACCTTAGTAATGTCGAGATTATTTCAACAGCATTTACACCCGTGGTACAAGCCTCTGCTAATGATTCTAAATTCTGCCACCACTTGCCTTCTCTATTAATTTATTTACCTTTTCCCACTTTCTAGATGTGTCTGATCTGTGGGAGACAGAATTTTAAGAAGGTCTCCAGGGTTCCCCAGAGCCGTGGTGTACACACCCTATACAATCCCTTCCACTTGAATGTGGGAAGGCAAGTGAATATGATAGGACATCCCTCTGAGACAGGAGGTGGCAGGGCACAACCTTTGAAGGAACGACAGAGCCCGAAGACATGGCAGAGACGGATGAGAACCACATGGGTGCAGATGGCAGAGTGACTTCCATTGTAGAAAGAGTGAAAGTGAAGTCGCTCAGTCGTCCAACTCTTTGCGACCCCATGAACTGTAGCCTACCAGGCTCCTCCATCCATGGGATTTTCCAGGCAAGGGTACTGGAGTAGGTTGCCATTTCCTTCTCCAGGGGATCTTTCGACCCCAGAGATTGAACCCAGGTCTCCCACATTGCAGGCAGACACTTTACTGTCTGAGCCACCAGGGCAGCTTCCACTGTAACACATCAGTAAATTAGATAACGCCCGCAGAGGCCATGATAGTTCCAAGTTCAATTCAGTTCAGTCGCTCAGTTGTGTCTGACTCTTTGCGACTCCATGAACCGCAGCACGCCAGGCCTCCCTGTCCATCACTAACTCCCTAAGTCCACCCAAACCCATGTACATCAAGTCAGCGATGCCATCCAGCCATCTCATCCTCTGTCGTCCCCTTCTCCTCCCTCCCTCAATCTTTCCCAGCACCAGAGTCTTTTCCAATGAGTCAGCTCTTCGCATCAGGTGGCCAAAGTATTGGAGTTTTTTTAGCTTCAACATCAGTCCTTCCAATGAACACCCAGGACTGATCTCCTTTAGGATGGACTGGTTGGATCTTCTTGCAGTCCAAGGGACTCTCAAGAGTCTTCTCCAACACCACAGTTCAAAAGCATCAATTCTTTGGCGCTCAACGTTCTTTATAGTCCAACTCTCACATCCACACATGACCACTGGAAAAACCATAGCCTTGACTAGATGGACCTTTGTTGGTAAAGTAATGTCTCTGCTTTTTAATATGCTATCTAGGTTGGTTATAACTTTCTTTCTAAGGAGTAAGCGTCTTTTAATTTCATGGCTGCACTCACAATCTGCAGTGATTTTGGAGCCCAGAAAAATAAAGTCAGCCACTGTTTTCACTGTTTCCCCATCTATCTGCCATGAAGTGATGGGACCAGATGCCATGATCTTAGTTTTCTGAATGTTGAGCTTTAAGCCAACTTTTTCATTCTCCTCTTTCACTTTCATCAAGAGGCTCTTTAGTTCTTCACTTTCTGCCATAAAGGTGGTGTCATCTGCATATCTGAGATTATTGATATTTCTCCCGGCAATCTTGATTCCAGCTTGTGCTTCTTCCAGCTCAGCATTTCTCATGATGTACTCTGCATATAAGTTAAATAAGCTGGGTGACAATATACAGCCTTGATGTACTCCTTTTCCTATTTGGAACCAGTCTGTTGTTCCATGTCCAATTCTAACTGTTGCTTCCTGATCTGCATACAGGTTTCTCAAGAGGCAGGTCAGGTGGTCTGGTATTCCCATCTCTTTCAGAATTTTCCACAGTTAATTGTGATCCACACAGTCAAAGGCTTTGGCATAGTTAATGAAGCAGAAATAGATATTTTTCTAGTACTCTCTTGCTTTTTTGATGATCCAGAGGATGTTGGCAATTTGATCTCTGGTTCGTCTGCCTTTTCTAAAACCAGCTTGAACATCTGGAAGTTCACAATTCACGTATTTTTGAAGCCTGGCTAGGAGAATTTTAAACATTACTTTGCTAGTGTGTGAGATGAGTACAATTGTGCGGTAGTTTAAGCATTCTTTGGCATTTCCTTCCTTTGGGATTGGGATGAAAACTGACCTTTTCCAGTCCTGTGGCCACTGCTGAGTTTTCCAAATTTGCTGGCATATTGAGTGCAGCACTTTCACAGAGTCATCTTTCAGGATTTGAAATAGCTCAACTGGAATTCCATCACCTCCACTAGCTTTGTTCATAGTTATGCTTCCTAAGGCCCACTTGACTTCACATTCCAGGATGTCTGGCTCTAGGTGAGTGATCACACCGTCGTGATTGTCTGGGTCATGAAGAACTTTTTTGTACAGTTCTTCTGTGTATTCTCGCCACCTCTTCTTAATATCTTCTGCTTCTGTTAGGTCCCTACCATTTCTGTCCTTTATTGAGGCCATCTTTGCACGAAATGTTCCCTTGGTGTCTCTAATTTTCTTGAAAAGATCTCTAGTCTTTCCCATTCTCTTGTTTTCCTCTATTTCTTTGCACTGATCACTGAGGAAGGCTTTCTTATCTCTCCTTGCTATTCTTTGGAACTCTGCACTCAGATGGGAGTATCTTTCCTTTTCTCCTTTGATTTTCACTTCCCTGTCTTTTCACAGCTATTTGTATGGCCTCCTCAGACAGCCATTTTGCTTTTTGCATTTCTTTTTATTGGGGATGGTCTTGATTTCTGTCTCCTGTACAATGTCACGAACCTCTGTCCATAGTTCATCAGGCACTCTGTCTATCAGATCTAGTCCCTTAAATCTATTTGTCACTTCTACTGTATAGTCATAAGGGATTTGATCTAGGTCATACCTGAATGGCCTAGTGGTTTTCCCTACTTTCTTCAATTTAAGTCTGAATATGGCAATAAGCAGTTTATGATCTGAGCCACAGTCAGCTCCCGGTCTTGTTTTTGCTGACTGTATATAGCTTCTCCTTCTTCGGCTGCAAAGAATATAATCAATCTGATTTTGGTGTTGACCATCTGGTGATGTCCATGTGTAGAGTCTTCTCTTGTGTTGTTGGAAGAGGGTGTTTGCTATGACCAGTGCGTTCTCTTGGCAAAACTCTATTAGCCTTTGCCCTGCTTCATTCTGTACTCCAAGGCCAAATTTGCCTGTTATTCCAGGAGTTTCTTGACTTCCTACTTTTGCATTCTAGTCCCCTTTGATGAAAAGGACATCTTTTTTGGGTGTTAGTTCTAGAAGGTCTTGTAGGTCTTCATAGAACTGTTCAACTTCAGCTTCTTAGGCATTACTGGTCAGGGCATAGACTTGAATTACCGTGATATTGAATGGTTTGCCTTGAAAATGAACAGTGATCATTCTGTCGTTTTTGAGATTGCATCCAAGTACCGCATTTCAGACTCTTTTGTTGACTATGATGGCTACTCCATTTCTTCTAAGGGATTCCTGCCCACGGTAGTAGATATAATGGTCATCTGAGTTAAATTCACCTATTCCCGTCCATCTTAATTCGCTGATTCCTAGTATGTCGACGTTCACTCTTGCCATCTCCTGTTTGATCACTTCCAATTTGCCTTGATTCATGGACCTAACATTCCAGGTTCCTGTGCAATATTGCTCTTTACAGCATCGAATCTTGCTTCTGTCACCAGTCCCATTCACAACTGGATGTTGTTTTTGCTTTGGCTCTGTCCCTTCATTCTTTCTGGAGTTATTTTTCCACTGATCTCCAGTAGCATATTGGTCACCTACCGACCTGGGGAGTTCATCTTTCAGTGTCCTATCTTTTCGTCTTTTCATACTGTTCATGGGATTCTCAAGGCAAGAATACTGAAGTGGTTTGCCATGCCCTTCTCCAGTGGACCACATTCTGTCAGACCTCTCCACCATGACCCGTCTATCTTGGGTGGCCCCACACGGCATGGCTTAGTTTCATTGAGTTAGACAGGGCTGTGGTCCGTGTGATCAGATTAGCTAGTTGTCCGTGACTGTAGTTTCAGCCTGTCTGCCTCCTGATCCCCTCTCTCAATGCCCACCATCGTACCTGGGTTTCTTTTACCTTGGACGTGGGATCTCTCTTCACGGCTGCTCCAACAAAGCGCAGCCGCCGCCCCTGACCTTGGGTGCAGGGTAGCTCCTCTCAGCTGCTGCCCCTGGCTGACCATAAAAGTCAAAGAGTAGGCCATGACCCAATTCCTGGAAATCCCCACCTCTTCCCCAAAGTAGCTGGAATACCCTTGCACTCAGCCTATGAAATTACCCAGCCCTACCAACACTCCTAACCCCACACCTTGGTGACTCTCTTGCCTTCCGAGATGGCAACATTGCATCTATGAAGTGTGTTTCCTCCTGGAACCTTCTTTCACTTTACCATGGTTAGCTGTTGAGTTCCTTCCTGCGCAAAACCAAGAACCCACGCTTGGCGGCCGTCCCAGGGATTCAGACGTGACCTGGGACGTGACCATCCTCTCTCGCCCCACTCTCTCTCCTGTAACACCTGCTTGCATCAGGTTACTCCTCAGCTGACTGAGTTAGTCAAAAGGGAAATTACCCTGGATGGGCATCATCAGGCAATGCTTCAAAAGAAGGCAGAACATCAGAGGAGGGATAATATCCTGCTGGCCTCAAGTTGAAAAACAGACTGCTATGTCATGAGAGGGGGAACACCTGGCAGGGACTTCAAGGTGGCCGCTAGGAGCTGCAAGCCATTCCTTGACTATACAGATACGATGAAATGGATTCTGCCAACAACCAGGGAGCTCGGTAAAAGATCCAGAGCTTCAGAGGAGACCTCAGCCAATAGGCAGTTTGCAGACTGGTGAGACCCTACAGAGAGAACTCAGCTAAGATGTTCCTGGATTCCTGGCCTATGGAAACTGAAATAATACATTGATGCTGTTTGAAGTCACTAAGTTTATGGTAATTTGTTACACGGTGATAAACTAAGACACCGTCCAACAAAACTTAACCATCATGATGGAAATGTTGTATATTTGTGTAGCTGATATGGTAGCCACTAGCTACATAGACTACTGGGCATTTGAAATGAGGCCAGTGCAACTGAGGACGTGAATTTTCACTGATTTACACTTGAGTTGCCCTATGTGGCTGGTGGCTATCCTCATGGATGGTACAGTTCTAGATTAGTAATCATGAAGACAACAGCCTTTGCTTTTGATGTTCTTAATTACCAACAGCTCTCCTTCGAGTTAGACTTTTAAAAAAATTTAATTAAAGTAGAGTTGGTTTACAATGTTGTGTTCGTTTCTGCTGTACAGCAAAGTGAATTAGCTAAATGTAAACATGTATCCCCCCTTTTTTTAATTTCCTTCCCATTTAGGTCACCATAGAGCACTGAGTAGAATTCCCTGTGCTAGAGGTAGATTCTCATTGGTTATTCCTTTTATACATAGTAGTGTATGTATGTCCATCCCAGTCTCCCAGTTCATCCTACGTATGTTTGTTCTTTACGTCTGTGTCTCTATTTCTGCTGTGCAAATAGGTTCATCTGTATCATTTTTCTAGATTCCACATATATGCATTAATATATGATATTTGTTTTTCTCTGACTTCACTCTGTACAACAGTCTCTAGGTCCATCCATGTCTCTGCAAATGGCACAGTATTGCTCCTTTTCATCTGAGTAATGTGTTCAATTTTTGAAACTTGGCCTGAAATTCTCTGAAAAGACTATATGAGGATTTGTGCATGATCTAACCCCTGCTGTCTGTCTTCAGCCCAGTCTTTTCTCTAAACCTTCTTCCAGTCATTTGAATGATCAAGTTCTTTCTCACCTGGAGTCTCCCCTCCATAAAGAGACTCTTCCTTCTATGCTTTATCTGTCTAATACCTACTTAATATTTAGGTCTCAGTCCAAATGTCACTTTCCAGGAGAAGAATTCTCTGACACCCTGCATCAGTTAGCTATTGCTCACAATAGCTGTGTAACAAAAGAAGCCAAAACTCTGTGGCTCAAAAAATAATTATTTATTATTGCAGCTCATGTACCTTTGGGTCGGTTGGGTCAGCCCAGATCTGACATAAGCTGGGCTCACACATGTGCTTGTGGGATGGCTGGAGGCTTTGCCTTCAGCCAGGACTGACTGGAACACATCTGGAAGGTTGGGTTGCTTGGGTGTCTCTCCTCCTCCTGGCACCAGCGAGCTAATCTGGGGATGTTCTTCTCACAGCAACGGCAGAAGTGAAGTGTGCTTAGCCACTCAGTTGTGTTCGACTCTCTGTGACCCCAAGGACTGTAGCCCGCCAGGCTCCTCTGTCCATGGGATTCTCCAGGCAAGAATGCTGGAGTGGGTAGCCATTCCCTTCTCCAGGGGATCTTCAAGGCAAATATAAATACATGCCTTGAGACTCTTGACTCTTGAGACTTAGACTCGAGACTGGCACAACATCATGTTTGCCTTCTTCTCTTGGTCAAATCAAATTCCAAGGCCAAAGCCAAAGTTTAAGGTGGGAAGTACACTCCACCCCTCTTACGGGAGGGGTTAAAACAATCATGACAAAGGGCTTGGATATAAAAAAGGGAGGAGAATTGGGGCTGATGATAAAGTATTCCATATTTGCTTCCTTTGAGTTAGAGTCATCATTCTTTTTCTTTTGTGGCTGTCAAATAACCCTTAATTAAATTATTTTTCTTTTTAGTTCTTAACTAGCTGGGCCAGTCTGTAGGCTGTAGTGTTGATGGTTGCCACCCTCACGGTATCAAAGATGAGACCCTTCATTCTTAATGTTTCATAAGAAAGACTTTTCTTTCAAGGCTCGTGTACTGGCTCGTGTACTTGGTAATTGTTTACTTATTTGGGAGATTATTTATTTACCGACAGTGTCCCTAATCATGTTGGGAGCCCAGTGAGGTCAGGAATCATACTTATTTTATTCACTGTGGTATCACCAGAACCTGCCACACTCAATTATTTATTGAATAAAAATGAACAAAATTTCTGGAGAACATTATAAACGCTGAATATGTTCTGATGAGCAGGATCTGATAACAGATAGTTAAAGGCTGAGCAAAATTTAGTAGCTTTTGTCAGAGCATGAGGAGGATCATCTGATGACTGAATTGATGAAACTCAAGAGAAGTCATTGAATAACAGGAGACTGTGTGTGTGTGTGTGTGTGTGTGTGTGTGTGTGTGTGTGTGTGTGTGTGAACATATAAGGGCAAGAGAATCAGAAGGAAAAAGGGAAGGAGGGGAGGGGAGAAGCGAGAAGGAAGGAAGAGGTCATTGATAGGTTGCAGCAGTTAGAGACCAGATATACCTACCCTTGGAGCCATCATCCTGTAATCGTCAATGAGTAATCCACCAGAACACACATCCCGTCAGAGCCAGGAGTACAACGATAGGCCCTGTGTATATAATATTATTTACGTTTGATGACGCTGATGTTCAGTTGTACAGGGGTTTCTCCAGAGGCGACTTACGCCACAAACAGTCTGAGACGCAGAACACAGGACGTTCACTGTTTATAAACAGCCAGAGCGGTTGTTCTTATAGACTCTGTTTCTCTCTTAATCCCGTGGACCATAGAGAGTCTCCACAGTTTAAAAGTTGCGCCATCTCTAGTTGCCGTACTCCAGTTATTCTGTTATCTGGGAATCCTCAGCTCTGTCTGTAAGAGATGCATGGCCATCTTTGATGCTCACAGAACCGTGCGGAGTTTCAGAGACAAACACAAGCTTTTGGCTTGGTGTCAGTCTAGTTCGTCCTAGATTCCAATCAAGATTCCAGATGGTTCTTCACTCTATTTGTACACACGGTGTATACGTGTCCTTTTAAATCAGGATCACAAATAGCTACAGGATGTTAACGACATCATACTTTCTTTGCTGCAAGCAGCATCTTGAACTCCAAGTCACTGACAACAGTCTAATCCTACTGACGAGATGCAGCAGGGTGCGGGGCTTCTAAATGTCTTAGAGAAACATGGTATTTGAAAAGTTGTGCGTTTGCTATTTACACTGATTTAAAAGCCCACACAAATACTTACTGAGCACCTACTATCTTCTGATGCTGGAAGCACGAAGCTGTATGACCACATCCTATCTTCGTGGGGTTCCAATCTACGGGGTGAAGCTGATGTGTGTACACTAATGGTTGCAAAGAGATGCGATGCTCGTTGTAAGAGAGCGATGCAACAAAGTCAGTGGGCACTTGGAAGAGGAACTGATTGATTTTGCTTGAAGGGCACTCTGAGAGGGAGGTGAGGCTTAAGCTCAGGGTGAGTTGGAATTTGGTAAGTGTGTGATGGGTGAGGGGCACAGCAGGCAGGAGACGAAATTTGAGAGATGTCAGGGTCCAGACAGTGGAGGACCTCCTTTGATTATATTAAGAAGTCTGGGCTTTACACTCTAGGGCTGTAGGTTTTGAAATGTGGTCTCGGACCACCACCATCACCTGGAAATGTCTTTGAAAGGCAAACCGTTGGTCCTGGCCTTAGACTTACTGCATCAGAAACTCTGGAAATGGAGCCCCATGAGGATCTTTGTTTTAAGGAATTCTCCAAATGCGTCTCCGGTGTGCTCCAGACTGAGCCCCCTGCTCTGTCAGTGATGAGGGGCCAGGAATGCACCTGAGCGGGGAAGTGACTGGATCAGATCTAGGATTTTCGAAAGGTACCTCTGGCCGCGACATGAAGGAGGGGTTTGAATTGGGAGAGGGTCTGGAGGTGAGTGGAGGCAGTGAGACCAGTTAGGAGGCTATTAAGAACATCAGTGGGAGCCGTGATAAGGAATCCAGAAGGAGGACCTTGCTTTTACTCTCAGTAAGATGCAGAGATTTTAAAAGTGTGTAGGTTATTGAGACGCTTCGCATCTCGTTAAATAAATCCATGGCAGATGAGCCCTGAAGCTACTGAAGAATTACTGTGCTGTGCTTACCAAGTCCCTTGAGTCGTGTCTGATTCTTTGCAACCCCATGGACTGCAGCCCGCCAGGCTCCTCTGTCCCCGGGATTCTCCAGGCAAGAATACTGCAGTGGGCTGCCATTCCCTTCTCCAGGGGATCTTCCGCATCCAGGGGTTGAACCTGGGTCTCTAAAGTCTCCTGCATTGGCAGGCATGCTCTTTACCACTAGCACAGCCTGGGCCAGGGGCTCAAAACTTGCCTCAACTAAGTAATCAGGGAGCTCGTGCATATGAATGAATATGCACATTCATTTAAAGTAACTTCCAAATTCCTAGGAATTTTTTTGTCATCTCATATGTTTGCATCAGATACCAAGATATGGCTAGCATTCCAGAGGTGGCTGTTGTACAGTAGCTAAGTCGTGTCTGATTCTTTGCAACCCCACGGACTGCAGCACGCCAGGCTCCTCAGTTCGCCACTATCTTTCAGAGTTTGCTTAAGTTCATGTCCATTGAGTGCATGATGTTGTCTAATCATGTCATCCTCTGCCGCCCCATCTCCTTTTGCCTTCAGTCTTTCCCAGCATCAGGGTCTTTTCTAATCAGTTGGCCCTTTGCATCAGGCGGTCAAAGTTTTGGAGCTTCAGCTTTAGCAACAGTCCTTCAAATGAATATTCAAGGTTGATTTCCTTTAGGATTGACTGGTTTGCTCTCTTTTCTGTCCAGAGGACTCGCAGGAGTCTTCTCCACCATCACAATGTGAAAACATCAATTCTTTGGTGCTCAGCCTTCTTTATGATCCAACCATAGCTTTGACTTTTGAGATCTTTGTCATCAAATGATGTCTCTGCTTTTTAATACACTGTCTAGGTGTGTCATAGCTTTCCTTCCAAGGAACAAGTGTCCTTTAATTTCAAGGCTGCAGTCACTGTCTGCAGTGATTTTGGAGCCCAAGAAAATAAAGTCTGTCACTGCTTTCACTTTTCCCCCCTTTATTTGTCATGAAGTGATGGGACCAGATGCCATGATCTTAGTTTTTTGAATGTTGAGTTTCAAGCCAGCTTTTTCACTCTCCTCTTTCAACCTCATCAAGAGGTTTTTAGTTTCTCTTCACTTTCTGTCATTAGAATGGTATCATCTGCATATCTGAGGTTATTGATATTTCTCCCGACAATCTTGATTCCAGCTTGTGCTTCATCCAGCCCAGCATTTAGCATGATGTACTCCGCTTGTGAGTATGCACACTAAGTTGCTTCAGTCATGTCTGAGTCTTTGTGACCCTTTGGACTGTAGCCCCCCAGGCTCCTCTGTCCATGGGATTCTCCAGGCAAGAATCCTGGAGTAGGTTGCCATGCCCTCCTCCAGGGGATCTTTCCAACCCAGGGATCAAATCTGTGTCTCTTATATCTCATACACTGGCAGGTGGGTTCTTTACCACTAATGCCACCTGAGAAGCCCTGGACTCTGCGTATAGGTTAAATAAACAGGGTAACAATATACAGTATTGTCATACTCCTTTCCCAGTTTTGAACCAGTCAGTTGTTCCATGTTTGGTTCTAACTGTTGCTTCTTGAAGAATTAGGATGCAAGTTCCTAACATTCATTGTTCAGGAGACAGTGACTAAAAACATCCCAAAGAAAAAAGAAATGCAGGAAGGCAAAGTGGTTGCCTTAGGAGGCTTTACCAATAGCTAAGGAAAGAAGGGAAGGGAAAGGCAAGGGAGAAAGGGAAAGATATACTCAACTGAATGCAGAGTTCCAGAGAAAAGCAAGAAGAGATAGGAAGGCCTTCTTAAATGAACAATGCAAAGAAATAGAGGAAAATAATAGAATGGGAAAGACTAGAGATCTCTTCAAGAAAGTTGGAGATATCAAGGAAATATTTCATGCAAGGATGGGCACGATAAAGGACAGAAACCATAAGGAGTTAACAGAAGCAGAAGAGATTAAGAAGAGGCGGCAAGAATACACAGAAGAACTATCCAAAACGATCTTAATCACCTGGAAAACCATGATGGTGTGGTCACTCATCTGAAGTCAGACATTCTGGACTGTGAAGTCAAGTGGACCTTAGGAAGCATTACCATTGATATGAACAAAGCTAGTGGAGGTGATGGAATTCCAGCTGAGCTATTTAAAATCCTAAAAGATGATGCTGTTAAAGTGTTGCACTCAACATGTCAGAAAATTTGGAAAACTCAGTGGTGGCCTCAGGACTGGAAAAGGTCAGTTTTCATTCCAATCCCAAAGAAGGGCAATGCCAAAGAACTACCATGCAACTGAGCTCCTTTCACAAGCTAGCAAGGTAGTGCTCAAAATCCTGCAAGTTGGACTTCAGTAGTACGTGAACCAAGAACTTCCAGATGTACAAGTTGCGTTTAGAAAAGCAGAGGAACCAGAAATCAAATTGCCAACATTCGTTGGATCATGAAGAAACCAAGGGAATTCCAAAAAAATGTGAGTTCTGCTTAATTGATTACACTAAAGCCTCATGACTGTGTGGATGACAGCAAACTGTGGAAACTTCTTAAAGAGATGGGAGCGTTCTGTAGAAATTCCCAGTAATTTTGAAAATAATATAGTCCTTATAACTTGAAAGAGTTCACAACCCTAGATTTAGATAGGGTGTCTTGAGCGCTATTCTGCTATAATTATCGGTCATGAGGTTTGGCACAGCATTTGAAGTTCACCCAGACATGCAAGTTTTAATATTGTTTTTCTTCTCCAGTGTGTTTTTTTCTTCTCGTGGGGTTGAGCTTGTCGGCATGGCACTCAAAAGACTGTTTAGTTCCTCTTAGTGCTTTGCATATGATTAGGATACTGGCCACCAAGTAAGTGATGATTCTTACGTTAGAGCTTTGCAGTCTAAAACACCCAAATCTCCCAAAGGTGTCATTAGTCAAAAGATTATTTTATAACCTGATTATAATTTCTTTTTACAAAGACGATATCTCTTTATTAAAACAGATAACAAACTTTAAAAAGCAAAGAAGATAGCCCCATAGAGCAAACGGCTGTAAGAAAAATGCATACCTAAATGCGTTTGCTACATTTCTCATCCATCCTTGAATCTGATCGGTCACTGTTAACCTTTGTTGCATTCTCTTTTTTAAAATAAATTATTTACTGGTTTATTTTTTGCAGTGCTGGGTCTTGTTGCTGCACGGGCTTTTCTCCAGTTGCGGCGAGCAGGGGTCGTCTGGCGCTGTAGTGCGCGGCTTCTCACTGCCATGGCCTCTGTTGCCGTGGAGCATGCACTCTAGGGAGTGCGGGCTTTGCAGCTGCAGCATGTGGTCTCGGGACTTGCGTCTCTGGGCTCCAGAGCACAGGCTCAGGAGTTGTGGCCACGGGTTTACGTGCTCCGTGGCCTGTGGGATCTTCCTGGACCAGGGGTGGAACCGATGTCCCCAACAATGGGAGGCGGGTTCTTTACCACTGAGCCACCGAGAGAGACCAGTCTTGGTTGTATTCTTAAAGCTCCATAGCATCTTTCTTTGTCCAGTTATTGGAATCTTTATACTTCCAATCAAAGCTTCTGCTGTTCTGACTAGCACCGCAGCTGTCATCAAAGGTCCTGGCTTTCAGGATCACTAGGAGGGGGTCTGCTCGTGTGTCTGGTAGGAGTCATTAAAGAAAGGGACTTTTCAGTGCATATGGTGCCTCTGCTCTCCACTACCTACCCCAACTTTGAGACCGTCAGGTCCTTCTCACATTTTATTAAAAATCTGAGACTCATCCTGAACTTCCTTCAGTGGGGCTGGATGCCTCTGATCAGGAGAGCCTTACCTCTGACTGCGTCCATCTCCTCAAGCTTTGAGTTACATCATCTTTCTCTCCATGTAACAACCGCCATTAAAAAAAAACAAAACACTTAAAGACATGCAGAACATGTTTATATCATCAAAATATAGTGTTTATCTTCAGATTCTCCAGAAGCAGAGAGATACAACCAACAGGATGTATTACACCACACACACACATACACACATACACATGTAGATTTTTAAGGATTGACTCATGGGATTTAGGGCTTGAATGCAGAGTTCCAAAGAATAGCAAGGAGAGATAAGAAAGCCTTCCTCAGTGATCAATGCAAAGACATAGAGGAAAACAATAGAATGGGAAAGACCAGAGATCTCTTCAAGAAAATTAGAGATACCAAGGGAACATTTCATGCAAAGATGGGCACAATTAAGGACAGAAACGGTATGGACCTAACAGAAGCAGAAGATATTAAGAAGAGGTGGCAAGAATACACAGAAGAACTGTACAAAAAAGATCTTCATGACCCAGATAATCATGATGGTATGATCACTCACCTAGAGCCAGACATCCTGGAATGTGAAGTCAAGTGGGCCTTAGGAAGCATCACTATGAACAAAGCTAGTGGAGGTGATGGAATTCCAGTTGAGCTATTTCAAATCCTCAAAGATGATGTGAAAATGCTGCACTCAATATGCCAGCAAATTTGGAAAACTCAGCAGTGGCCACAGGACTGGAAAAGGTCAGTTTTCATTCCAATCCCAAAGAAAGGCAATGCCAAAGACTGTTCAAACTACCGCCCTATTGCACTCATCTCACACACGCTAGTAAAGTAAGGCTCAAAATTCTCCAAGCCAGGCTTCAACAGTATGTGAACCGTGAACTTCCAGATGTTCAAGTTGGATGTAGAAAAGTCAGAGGAACCAGAGATCAAATTGCCAACATTTATTGGATCATCGAAAAAGCAAGAGAGTTCCAGAAAAACATCTATTTCTTCTTTATGGACTATGCCAAAGCCTTTGACTGTGTGGATCACAACAAACTGTGGAAAATTCTGAAAGAGATGGGAATACCAGACCACCTGACCTGCCTCCTGAGAAATCTGTATGCAGGTCAAGAAGCAACAGTTAGAACTGGACGTGGAATAACAGACTGGATCCAAATTGGGAAAGGAGTATGTCAAGGCTATATATTGTGACCCTGCTTATTTAACTTATACGCAGAGTACATCATGAGAAATGCTGGGCTGAAAGAAGCACAAGCTGGAATCAAGATTGTGGGGAGAAATATTAATAACCTCAGATATGCAGATGACACCACCCTTATGGCAGAAAGTGAAGAAGAACCAAAGAGCCTCTTGATGAAAGTGAAAGAGGAGAGTGAAAAAGTTGGCTTAAAGCTCAACATTCAGAGAACTGAGATCATGGCATCTGGTCCCATCACATCATGGCAAATAGATGGGGAAGCAATGGAAACAGTGACAGACTTTATTTTCTTGGGCTCCAAAATCACTGCAGACGGTGACTTCAGCCATGAAATTAAAAGACACTTGTTCCTTGGAAGAAAAGCTGTGACCAACCTAGATAGGATATTAAAAAGCAGAGACATTACTTTGCCAACAAAGGTCCGTCTAGTCAAGGCTGTGGTTTTTCCGTAGTCATGTACGGATGTGAGAATTGGACTATAAAGAAAGCTGAGTGCCAAAGAATTGATGCTTTTGAACTGTGGTGTTGGAGAAGACTGTTGAGAGTCCCTTGGACTGCAAGAAGATCCAGCCAGTCCATTCTAAAGGAGATCAGTCCTGAACATTCGTTGGAAGCACTGATGCTGAAGCTGAAACTCTAATACTTTGGCCATCTGATGTGAAGAACTGACTCATTTGAAAAGACCCTGATGCTGGGAAAGATTGAAAGTGGGAGGAGAAGGGGACGACAGAGGATGAGATGGTTGGATGGCATCACCAACTCGCTGGACATGAGTTTGAGTAAACTCCAGGAGTTGGTGATGGACAGGGAGGTCTTGAGTGCCACAATCCATGGGGTCGCAAAGCATTGGTAACAACTGAGCGACTGAACTGAACTGAGTGGCTGAGTGGTTAAAAAATCTGCCTGCCAATGCAGGGGACATAGGTTTGATTCCTGGGTTGGGAAGATCCCCTGGAGAAGGAAGTGGCAACCTACTCCTGTATTCTTGCCTGGGAAATCCCTTGGACAGAGGAGCCTGGTGGAATACAGTCTACATGCTTGCAAAAGGGTCGGACTCAACTTAGTGACTAAACCACAACAACTATTTAATACACGTAATTTTGGAGGCTGTGCAGGGCAGGCTAACAGACTAGAGCCTCATGGAATAGCTGACTTTGTAGCTTGAGTTGAAAAGCTGTCTGGAGGCAGAATTACCTCTTACTTGGAGTACCTCAGTCATTTTGTGTGTGTGTGAATAGACTTTTAGAGCAGCTTGAGGCTCACAGCAAAATTTAGAGAAAGGTAGAGATTTCCCACAAACCCCCTTCCCCCGCACATGGATATCTTCCCTGTGATCAACATCCCCAACCGGAGGGGCACATTTGTTGCTGTTGATGAAGTTGCATTAACACATCATCGTCGCTCAGAAGTCCGTATTTTACATGAAGGTTCACTCCCGGGGCCTCCCCTGGTTGTCCCGTGGTTAGAACTCCGCACTCCCAATGCAGGGAACTAGGTCCCACATGCTGCAACTGAGCAACAAAATATCCCGCACGCCCACAAGGAAGGTCAGAGCTCCTGCCTGCCATAGCCAAGACCTGGTGCCACCAAATGAAGAACAGATCCACTCTTGGTGCCGTATCCCACATGACTCGGGGCAACTGTGTTTTAGAGCCCCGGGTTCAACCACAAAGAGCGCCAGCGCCACAGCCAAGACCCAGCACGGCCAGAAAGAGTCACTCTTGCTGTTGTATACTTTATTGGAGAAAAGTATAAAGACTTATGTCCATCATCATAGCATCATACAGAGTAGTTTCACTGCCCTGAAAATCCTCTGTGAACCAGCTTTTTATCGCTTATTCAACGAATAATCTTTGGAAACTGTCCGCAGGTTTGCCTTTCCCAGAGTGTCATGCAGTTCGTGTTATATAGTTCGCGGACTTTTCAGACTGGCTTCTTTCATTTAGCATGTGCATTTGAGCTTGCTGTTTCATGGCTTGGTAGCACACTTCTCTAGCACTGAGTAATACTTGGTTGCTGGATATATCAGGATCTCAGTCTTTTTTCCTTTGAGATGTTCAGTTGATGGGTGAGACCCACCCACATCTGCTGTACTCAAAGTTGATGGATTTAAATGTTAATCTCACCTAAAAAAATATCTTCATAGCAACATCTAAACTGGGGTTTGACCAAATAGCTGGATTCTGTGGCCTGACCTAGTTGACACATTAAACTAACTTCACAAGCCAATGCCTTGATAACTTGGCACCCATATACAGCTCCTTAAACCATACTTAGTCTCCAAGTAAATACAGTAACAAGGTCATACTTTCACCTAACATGATACGACTATCCTGCACAAAACCAAAAACACTGTTTCCCCAGAAGAAAATGCAGTCCTTAGATGATCTTTACTCTTCTCCTTGATATTTTGTAACCTAAATACAATGACATAAAGTTAACAATACTTGAATATTATGATATAAAGTCAATACATTTTACATTACATGATAGAGAAGAAAAGAGATATATGATATCTATATAGCTTTATAAATATATAATATGCACATACAAACACATTCATAACAAAATAAGGAAGAAGTACTCATGACAGTTATAGTCCTTGCTCCTGAAAACAGGTCATGTGGTCATAGCTGGTATTTATAAACATCTTGTTTCACTACCCATTCTGTATTTCCTTTGCTATCAGGAAGCACTTCAGCTGGTCAGGGTTCTTTAACTGGTGGGTGACCTAAAACTTCTTTCCTGAAGGGTCTGGGCCATTAGCAGTCCTGCCAGGGTTGGGTGGTTGTAGTTTTCCGTTGCAGACCTGGCAATACCAAGATAAAGTCCATGGAGTCTCCTGTCTCGCACACACACTCTTCCTTGGCTGCGTTGTGAGCCAGCGTCCAGTCTCCCTTGATGACCAGAATCAGTCACTGCAGTCAGCACAGTAACGCCCTCTTTGCTGTTGATTCAGAGGCGTGAGGACCCCAAAGTATCAATACCTGGGAGGCGGTCCTAACCTTCTGTTTACTGGAATCATGGTTGTATCTCTCAGTAAAAGAATCTCTCCCTGGAACTAAGACCCCCAGGCCAGCAGAGCATGAGATCTTGGGAAAAGAAGCAGAGATTTTGCTAGGGGGTCAGTAAGAGTAATAGTGACAGGTGCCTTTCTCATTTCCATCCCTCGATTCCCAGAGCATGAATCCTGGTATGGGAGAAATGGCACCATATATGGGACCCTGATTCAGAGCATATAAGCTTCAGAAGCAGTGCTGTGTGGGGTTCCATGACAGAGGAGAGGACATTCTGCTAAATCCACAGATGGTAATTTTGGCAGCAGTATGTATAGGAAAGACAACACTATATCCAGAGTGTCTATTTTAGTAAGAACGAAACATTGCCCCTTTCATGATGGAAGGGATCCAATGTAATTATCCAACTAGCTGGTTGATCACCCCAGGCAACGATGCCATATCAGGGACTCACTGTCATTCTCTGCTGCTGGCAGATTGGACTCTCAGCAGTGGCTGTAACCAAGTTGACCTTGGTGAGTGGAAGTCCATGTCGCTGAGCCTGTGCACAACCTCTATCCCAGCTACCATGGTCATTTGCTCACGAGCCCACTGGGCACCAACAGGGCTGGCAGGGAGAGAGAGGCTGACTGATGTCCGCACAGTGGGTCATCCTATGCACTTGACTATTAAAGTCCTCTTCTGCTGGGGTCCCCATTTGGTGAGCATTCGCGTGGAACACAGATATCTTCCAATCTTTTGCTCATTCAGATAGCTCTGTCCACATACCTCTTCTCCAGACCTTCTTGCCACCGATTTTCTGGTCATATTCCTTCCAAGTCAAACCACAGACCTCGCATGGCCACAGACTGTGAGTTGTTCTCTAACTGTACATCTGGCCATTTCTCCTAACAAGCAAAGTGAACAACCGGGCGCACCGTTCAAAGTTCTACCAACCAGAAGGATTGCACTTCACCACTGTCCTTCAGGGGTGTCCCAGAGAAGACGCTGTAACTGTGCACTTTGGGGTGGTGCCCACATATCACACAGGACTGTTGTATATAAGACCCAGTCCATCCTAAAGAAAATCAACCCTAAATATTCATTGGAAGGACTGATGCTGAGGCTGAAGCTCCAATACTTGGGCCACCTGATGCGAAGAGCTGACTCATTGGAAAAGACCTTGATGCTGGGAAAGATTGAAGGCAGGAGGAGAACGGGACGACAGAGGACGAGATGGTTGGATGGCATTGCCGACTCAATGGACATGAGTTTGAGGAAACTCCAGGAGATGGTGAAGGACAGGGAAGCCTGGTGTGCTGTAGTCCATGGGGTCAAAAAGAGTTGGACACGACTGAGTGACTGAAAAGCAACAACAATATGAGGTCATAAGCGTAGCCTGGAAGGGGAAGGTGCTATAGCAGGAGTGGGAACCCAGGAAAGAGCTGGTGCTGCAGTTTGACTCAAAAAGCAGTCTTCTGGCAGAAGTCTCTGTTCTAAGTGGGTAGTCAGTGTTTTTCAATTAAGGCCTTCAACTGATTTGATGAGGCTCACCCACATTAAGGTGGTCTGCTTTACTCAACCTCTACTGATTTAAGTGTTAATCTGGTCTAAAAAATACCTTCACAGAAATAGTTACAATAGTATTTGCCCAAACACTTGGGTTCTATGGCCTAGCGAAGTTAACACATGAAATTAACCATCATGATGGTCTTTCCTAAGAGGAAAGAGCCTGTCTTCCCTTCCTTCCCCCTCCCTCTTTTCTTTCCTTCTTTCTCTCTCTGCTGTTTCTTTCTACAAACACTTCCCAAGAACCCACTAGATTCCTGATTCTAGAAGCCTACTGATGAAGTTGAGCTGTCTCCTTGGTAACCGTCTCTAACCCAGAATGGAATACTAACTGCTTTCTGAAGCAGACTATCTTCTTTAGAGGGATCACATATCCCTTTCCAATTTTAAACTATAACTTACAAGAACATGATTTTACTATCTCTTTTAAACAGAAAAATAACAGTTTTACAAAGAAATTAATGACTGATGCTGCTGTTTAGCTGATGGATGCACTAATTTGAATGCTGCTGCTTTAGAAATTGTCATGATTGGGTTAGAGATCAGCTCAGAGATTACTTTTGTATTACATAGCTTGTCATGGAAATGAATGGTTTAAAAATATTTCAGAGGAAAATACTGAACCCACTTAACAAAATAAACTGTTTTCAAGCCATTTAGGTGGTTGAACATATAAGTAATAAAACATGTAAGTTACACTACATTTTAAAATAGATTTCTTAAAGCAGGTCCAAAGGAGTCTTATTTATTTGTCAAAACAAACTGGGGAAGACCTTGTTAGGTTTACTTTGAATTATAAACTCATAATACTCATAACTGTGTGGATCACAACAAACTGGAAATTCTCATGGAAAAGAGCCTGATGCTGGGAAAGACGAAAAGCAGAATGGTGAAGCGGGCAGCAAGGGTGAGGTGGTCAGATCGCAGCACCGATTCAGTGAAGATGACTTTGAGCAAACGCTGGGAGATAGTAGCGGACAGAGGAGCCTGGCGTGCAGCAGTCCATGAGGTTGCAAAGAGTCAGACATGACTTAGCAACTGAGCAACAACGGGAATACTCATAGGCTTCTTTATTAAGAGGGTTTCTTTTCCAGGAATAGGACTGCCTTCCAAACGGGTAGCTGGAATAGACTGGGGAAGCCCCGTCCTTGTGGAGTTATGTGCTCAGCATCTTACATTGCTGTGCTGCCAACTCATGTCTCCTCTCTGCGAATCCCACCAGGGCACAGGAGGTGCGGGGATGTTCACAGTGCTCTTCACAGGTTCACAGGTTCCCACCAATCCCAGCCGTCTGCTGATCTTCACTCTTCTTTCCTCAACTGTTCCCAGGAAGGTGCCTCAAGCTATTAAAACAATCGATATTTAAAATCCCTTGAAATCAGGTCCAGCCTTATCACATGGACATATTGCCAATCATTTAATGGGTTCAACGCTATTAACCAGAACAGAAAATGTGTCAAAAAGAGACACCATCGGCAACTAGACGGCAACTACAAAACCCACTTAAGCGGTACAGCAGATGGATTGAGAGCACGTGGTTCATAGAACAGTAACGCTTATTGGACGGGAGCCTATCGCAGTCTGTCACATCCTCTCTCATTGGCTGAGCGCACAGGTCTCCCCGGCCCTCGAGGAAGACAGTCCAGTAGACGATAGTGAAAGGTACGTGGAGACGTATTTCCTTTCTTTAAATCATGAATGTGAAAAAAACTGTGACTATGGAATCGGTTCAGAAATAAGTAGTTTTATAACAAATGATTGCTGCACAGGGTGATACCAAACGTAGTGTACGTGTAATTGAAAAATTATTTTGTCTTGAAATATATTCTTTAATGCAGACTTTTCATGATTTCAGACCGAGTGTCTCCCCGTGCCAAATTAGTCCCGTAATTACTAAGAAGACAATACTCATTTTTTTCATTAAAAATGTGCTTGTTTGTCTGTGGCTGGGGCTTTGTGCTTCACACAGGCCCTCCTGGTTGCAGCGAGCAGAAGCTCCTCTTCCCGGCGGAGCCCGGCTCTGGGGCGCAGGCCCGGGAGTGTGGTTCCCGGCTCTGGGGCACACGTTCTGCAGCCATGGCACGCGGGCTCGGTTGCTCCATGGCACACGGGGTCTTCCTGGACCAGGGGGTCGAACCCGTGTCCCCTGCGTCGGCAGGCAGAAATCCTTAACCACTGCGCCTCTGGGGAAGTCCCAATACTTATTCTTTAATAAGAGCAAGTTGACTACTTGTATCAAATTTTCTCATCTTCCACGGTATTTTTGTCATGCCCACTAGTTCATACTTAAAAATTCCTAGTGCCTTATGACATGGCCACTGCTTTTGTAAATAAAGTTTTATTAAAAACAGCCACACTCACTGTTGACATCTTGCTTGTGGTGGCCTTCACACTCTTTTAAGAATACAGTTGAACAGGGGACTCCCCTGTAGGCGTGGTCAGGACTGCGGTGGCCTGGGTTCAATCCCTGGTCCAGGAACTAAAATCCCACAAGCCACGATGTGAAGTCAAAAATCAGAACAAAACCAAACGAAACCAGAACATGGTTGGACAGCTGTGATGGAGACCCTTTAGTCGTCACCGCCTGAAATACAGACTGTCTGAGCCTGGACTGTGACCCTCTGCTGTGCGTTCCTGTGTCACTCAGTTAAGCCCAGCTCTTTGCAACCCCTTGGATGGTAGCCCCCCAGGCTCTGTCCATGGAGTTTTCCAGGCAAGAATACTGGAGCTGGTTGCCATTTCCTCCTCCAGAGGCTCTTCCTGACCCAGGGCTCAAACCTGAGTCTTGTGCATCTCCTGCATTGGCAGGCAGATTCTTTACCACTGGGCACCCGGGGGCCCGCCGACCCTCTGCTGCAGACACTCATAATGATTTTGTTCTTTTAGGCAGATAGAAAGGACTTTCTGGACCTAAAAGATGAATTAGCATAGACCGTTTACCTCTATTTGTATAAATCTTCAAAAAATAAGCTACAACACCATCCATCTTAAAATCCTTAAGGAAAGAATTCCCTAGGGAAATTCTGCCCTATATCAATATAGTGTGAGCCACTTCGGTAATTTGAAATTTTCTGGACCAGGGGAAATTTTTAATTCACACGAAAAAGGTAAAAGGAAATACGTGAAATTAGTTTTAGGAATAGATCTTATTTAACCCAATATATCTGATAATAATATTATCATTTCTATCTGTAATCAATACACAAAATTAGTAACGGTATAGTTCCCTTTCTCTTTTGTTCTAAATCTTCGTACTTCGGTACATATTTTACACTTACAGCTCACCTAGGTTCAGATTAGCCACATTTCAGGTGCTTGATGGCCACGTGGAGCTGCTGGCTACTGTCTCTCGTCGCTGTGAGCCTCGGAGCGAGGGTGAGCGCACGCCTTTTACACTTTACATTTGTTCGTTCAACTTTCACTCAAGTTTTAAAATTACTTACGTCTTACAAAGGTGAGAAAGACTTCTGAAAGATTTGAATTCTTGCTGAAATACTTACAGATTGATGTTATCTTTCCCTTTTCTGAGCATGAAGAGGTGCAGTGATGGAAAGCCTGGTGGACATCTGAAGGGAGTCCACTTAGCAGACCATACGAAAGGCATGAACAGGGCCACTAAAAAGCAAGACAGGAGGCAATTTCAGTCTCGAGATGCCTTGTATATTTGCTTTTTTTTTAAATCAGAAAAATTCAGCAGCCACTAGCAGGAATCCCATCCGCAGCCCAGGAATGCTATGGCCAAGCTAAAGTAGCCCTGAAGCTCCCTGAGGGCAGGGGCCCAACATCCTGTAGATGAATTGAATTCCTTCTCTCTCTCTTTTTTTTTCCTCTTTTGATTTCTTCTCAAGAGTTGTCTCCCTCCCATTTTTCCATCACATGTGCTTTCAAGTATATGGAATTACACGGATAATTTGTTGCTATGCCTTGAACTGTCATTTAATCAATATTGTCAGTCTTTCCTGTTTTTAATGATCTGGTTGAAACCTTGCTCTCTTTGATTTAATGTTTTTAAAAATTCAGAAGAGAGAGACTCAGAAATCATCCTCGGTTAAGAAATGGAAAAAACCTTCATTGTGACGTAGAAGTTATTCTTTCTCTCTTTCTCTCTGTTGGCCATATTTAAAGTATATTTGTGTTAAGTACTCTTCAATCATCTTAAAATATGTCCCTAATTTATATAATCCACTTACCAAGTGGCCAAGGAACCAATGCGCATACACTTCATGGTCTTCAGCTGCAGAAGCAACACCCTTGCATATTCCGCAAGCAGGTGCTGGGTATAAGTAGCTGATCTGTCTAATTAGCAGACAGTCCAGTGCTAGAGAGAGAAGCCGATCATGAACCAGGCCTCTCCTGGTTCACTGTCAGCAGGATATAGGAGTGGGATGGTGATTTTAAGACACGCATATTTCCACCACCTTTGTCTTGCCCATAGTAGACATCGCTAGTCAGCCACTACGTTCCTTCCTGCTGAGCATAAATGTAAGCTCAGACACTTTCTAACTGTAACCTCTAGGAAGGCACTATCAAATGAGTGAGGTTTGCTTCAAGATAAGACCTATATAAACGTCTCTGGTATACAAAGTAGAGTTTAGAGTCCACGACAGTGCTTAAAAGATAAGAAGATGCTTATAGTCTACAATAAAATATCCTTTATTGCCACCTGAGGGGCTTCCCAGGTGGCACTAGTGGCGAAGAACCCGCCTGTCGATGCAAGAGACATAGAGATGTGGGCTCGATCCCTGGGTCAGGACGATCCCCTGGAGGAGGGCGTGGCAACACTCCAGAACTCTTGCCTGGAGAATCCCATGGACAGGGGAGCCTGGAGGGCTGCAGTCCATGGGGTCGCACAGAGTCAGACGTGACTGAAGTGACTTAGAACACACGTGGCCGCCTGAGACAGTCTTAAGGGGAGGGCGGGGGGAGGGCGGGGGAAAGGGGACGGCTGCAGTGGTCACGAGGCGGGTGAAGCATGAACAGCATTAAAACCAGATAAAGGCCATTACGTCTTTATTGAACAATTACCAAAGGTATAAATACCTGAGCTTTTAGGAATCTCCTTCCCATTTTGGGGTCCTAAACATTTTTACTGAGGTTTGCCGTTTTGAACTCCCTGACTATATTTTGAACTACAGGATTTAAAAATAATGGAATCTACTCTGAATAAAGGAATCGGCCTCTCCATTAATGGCTGTGGACGTCTCATGAATAAGTTTTACAGATCCATTTATACACCAGCTTGCTGCCCTGGTGTGTAACCCTTCTGGGCACTGTGCCTACCTATGGCTTTGCTTTCTTTGGGTGTCGTTTTGTTAATGACAAAGGGCATCTAACTGAACACTGGCCCTGCTACTCTGAAGTTCATTTGCTGCTTATTGACTTTTCAGTGTTATGAGCAAAACAACATTTATTTTCCTATCAACTTAGCTATTCATACAATGTGACTCCCTTTAGGTCTTCTTTCCCAGAGTGCGTCACTCCACCTTTTTTTGTTGTAGTTGTTGTGGGTTTTTTTGGTTGCTTTTTTTAAAAGACAGAGAATCCATTCAACAAAGAAAATGCAATATAGTATTAGCTGCCATTCTTATTCATTTTAAAGGAAACAATGCCTTTTTGTAGCAATAACTCACCTACCCAGAGGTCATTTTTCCAATAATGTCAGTCACTGAGAACACAACTCAAAGAAAAAGGCCTCTGAGAAGTTAAAATAAACACCATAGATCTCATTCACTCAGCTCATGCATTTTATTTCCATCTTTTTACTCTGCCATTCGGCCACTGTCTTTTCTTATTTCAGAAATGATCCTAATAAACCTGGTTACCTGGTTTCTTAGACCATAAAAAATTAGGAACAAATAATCTGAAAAAGATGGAGGCTTCTAAAAGGCCACATGATGGCTGGTGACAAGAAGATAGAAAAAGAACCAGATTCAGTGATTCAAAAATCCCGGCAATGAGGAGCCCGTTTGTGTCTGGCCAAGTAGCTCCACATCCTTCAATTATCTCCATTATCCTGGAAATTATGTTCCTCACTGCATCTGTAAGTCATCAAGCTCATTTTCAGTATTTTCCATTTAAGAGGCGGTAGGTAAACAAAGGGCTTCCCTGGTGGCTCAGTGGTAAAGAATCCCCTGTCAATATTGGAGATGTAGTTTTGATCCTTGGGTTGGGAAGATCCCCTGGAGAAGGAAATGGCAACCCACTCCAGTGTTCTTGCCTGGAAGTCCTACGAACAGAGGAATCTGGAGGGCTGTGGTCTACAGGGTCGCAAAAAATATTGGACATGACTAAGCAGAGACATTACTTTGCCAACAAAGGTCTGTATAGTCAAAGCTATGGTTTTCGCAGTAGTCATGTGTGGATGTGAGAGTTGGACTATAAAGAAAGCTGAGCGCTGAAGAATTGATGGTTTTGAACTGTGGTGTTGGAGAAGACTCTTGAGAGTCCCTTGGACTGCAAGAAGATCCAACCAGTCCATCCTAAAGGACATCAGCCCTGAATATTCACTGGAAGGACTGATGCTGAAGCTGAAACTCCAATACTTTGGCCACCTGATGCAAAAAACTGACTCACTGGAAAAGACCCTGATCTGGGAAAGATTGGAGGCAGGAGGAGAAGGGGACGACAGAGGATGAGATGGTTGGATGGCATCACTGACTCCATGGACATGAGTTTGAGCAAGCTCTGGGAGTCGGTGAGGACAGGGAAGCCTGGCGTGCTGCTGTCCCTGGGGTCGCAGAGTCGGACATGACTGACAACAGAGACTTGGTGAGTACACGACAGCGAGGCATGCAGCGCACTTTAGGGGTCTTCCGGATGATGAGATGATATGGTGAAAAGGTAGACTGGAAAGAGGACAGGCTTTGGAGTGAAGCGGATCTTTTTGCTCCCTACAGTTTAATTGAAGTCTACACCTGGAGTGGGGAAACTGGGCGCTTGCTTGGGGCTTGGAGTTTTCGTAGGAAGGAGGGAGTGTAGGAAGCATTTCACCTCATTCCCCTTTTCTGAAGATTATTAGAATTTTTTTTCAAAATAGGTTTTTTAAAGAGCAGGTTAAGATTCGCGGCAAAATTGAGGGGAAGGAACAGAGATTTGCCATGTGCCCCTGCCCCCACACAGGTATAGCCTCTCCCTCACCAGAATAGTGCATTTGCTACAACTGATGAATCTGCATTGACACACTGTTACCATCCAAAGTCCACCCTTTACCTTAGGACTCACGCTGTGGGTTTGGGCAAACGTGCAGGACGCCTGTCCCTCATTACGGTGTGTACAGAGGAGTCTCCCGGCCCTAAAAGCCCTGTGTGCGCTCTGCCCATCCACCCCGCCCGGGGGCACTAGTGGTCAAGAACCCATCTGCCAGGGCAGAAGGTAAGAGATGCGGGCCGACCCCTGGGTCAGCAGGATCCCCGTGGGTAGGAAATGGCAACCTGCTCCAGTATTCTTGCCTGGGAAGTTCCACGGACAGAGGAGCCTGGTGGGCTACAATCTAAGGGGCCACAGAGACTTGGACAGGACTGAGCACGCGCGCACACCCCCCAACCCCTGGCAGCATTTTGACTGTCTCCATAGGTTTTTGCCTTTTCCAGAATGTCACATGGCGTGCAGCCTTTTCAGACTAGGTTCTTCATTTAGTCACGTGCATTTAAGTTTCCGCCATGTCTTCATGGCTCAATAGCTCACTTCTCCTTAGAGCTGAACATCACCCCGTTGTCCGAATGCACCAGTGTCTGCATCCACTCACTCACTGAAGGCTGTCTTAGGCACTTCTAAATGTGGGTAATCATGAACACAGCTGGTACAAACATTTGTGCACAGGTTTTCTGTATGGATGTAGGTTTTCGATTCCTTTGGATAAATACCAAGGAGCACAATTGTTGGATCATGTAAGAGCCAAATTGTCTTACGAAGCAGTCGCACCCGTTTGCATTCCCACCAGCAACGAATGAGAATTCCTTCTGTTCCACTTCCTCACCCACATTTGGTGTTGTCAATGTTGCAGATTTTTGCCGTTTTGCTAGATGTCCAGTGGTCCCTCACTGTTGTCACTTGCATATCCTAAGCCTATGATGCAGAGCCAGTTTGGGAAATGTTTGAGTGAACTGTCAGTGAGGTCCTGCCCTCCACCTTCACATCACGTAAAGTTCTGCCCCAGCTATAAGGGTGTTTATTCGCTCACGCATTCACCCAGCTTTCAGCAAATACATTGTGCCTAATATATGCCAGGCACTGCACTAATTGCTGGAAATACAGCAGTAAAAGTAACTTGCTGTTAAAAAAGAAGAACAACATTAGGAGTGTTTCCTGCTCTACCATCACCAAATCCTGGAGTTCACGGACCCTCGCCGCTATGAAATTTGGCACAGATCAAATCTGGGTTGACAGTGAACTGGGCCAGCATTTAATGATAACAGAGGGAATCAGGGTTATTGTTGAGTTTAATTTCTCCCAAATATAGAGAATTAGTGGAACTAAGATACGAGAAGAGAGGCCTTGATCTAGAGTGGACAGTCAATAAGCAGAAAACGCCTCTTGCCCTCTGCTGTTGGTCACTGGTGTGGCATCAGCCCCTGCAAAGACTTCACAGATGGGGTCAACGAGAGAGAAAGTCCTCCTCACTCAAAGGGGGCACCCCTAGTTTTGACAAGTGATATCTTGTTTACTGACCTAACGTTACAGCGTATCTTCACATTAGGCTAGTCTCCTGCCATATCTTCACGCATTGAAAATAATCCATAGTTTAAATAATCCATCATGATCTCATCTGAAATCATGTTTGAAAGTTGGATTTATATGTTGTAGTTACTAGAGGACTTACTATGACTTTATTTATAAAATGGTGTTTCCTACTTTAAAAGATTCAGTAAAATACCAAAGTAAAGGTATTTCAGTTGGGAGGCAAAAAAAGGAGGTCAAAGTTAGGTGCCTTTCCAAGTAGCCAATCACAGCTGTGCTTGAATATAGAAAAAAAGTTAGTCTTACATGAACTTAGAATTTATTATTTTTTCTTTTTTATTGGTTTTGGCCTTGGCGAGTATTGGAAATATGATTTCAAAGCCCCTGGGTGTTCCCAAGCAATCACCTGCTTCATTTTACTGACCAGGAAATTGAAGCTCAAAGAGGTGAGTGATGCTATGGCTGTCTCTTGTCCTGGCAGGAAGTTCGTCGGATGTGGACGCAGGGGAAAGGCACAGCTGTTGCTTTCTTCTCAGAAAAGTCTCAGGCAGACCGACATCTGGAACATTCTGTCTGGAATGTCTTCTATAGTTATCGAGAATTTCGTAAATGAGTCAGAGTTACCTGCATACAAAGAATTATTGATCATTTATTGCCGTGTTGTCTTATCGGCTGTGCCTAGATTAGCTTTTTGCTGCTAAATGGGAAAGCTGCTCACGTCAGGTTCAGCTTCGTGCCTCTTTCACTTGATTCTCGGTGAGCCAACACAGAATGTCCACGGTTGTTCTTTTGAATCTCACGGCTTCCTTCTGTACCCCTTTGCTGTAGCAGTGGAACACACACTTGCTGTTTATCTAATGAAGCTGTGACTGTGTATTTGTGTGTGTGAATATGTGTCAAATTCAGTGGTCTAAGGAATTTTACTACCCAGTTTAACAACTCAGGTAATGGGATTTTACTGGCAAGTTTTTTTCCTTCTATATCAAGAAACGATTGGCCTTTTAATTTAAAGTCTTCTCTTAAAAAGGTTGCACCAGCTACAATCAATTCTGGATAAAAATGTTCCTGCTAATTCATTTTTCACTGAGCCAACCAGTCTGCCAACCAAGCTGCTGCTTTATTTGAATTCAGATTGATAGTGAAATATTTTAAAGCAAACTATTTGTGGTTTCTTTTCTTTTTAAACTTTTTTTATCATTTAAAATCCAATATTGCACAGAGTGTAATTATCTCTTTCCACAAATATTTGCCATAACTTTGGAGTTAAGTTGCACTATTTTAGAAGCAGAAGGTAAATGAAAATGCACTGAACCAAGGAAGGAGATCCTAGATTCTGATGGGCCGTATAGCTATGAAAACAAGCACTTACCCTCACAGGGCCTCACTTTTCCTGTTTATAAAAGAAAAGAATTGGACTGCTGTTTTGTTGCTTAGTCGCCCAGTCGGGTCTGACTCTTTGCGACCCCGTGGACTGTAGCCCTCCGGGCCCCCCTGTCCATGGGATTTCCCAGGCAAGAATACTGGAGTGGGTTGTCACTTCCTTCTCCAGGGGATCTTCCCAGGTCAGGGATTGAACCCGGGTCTCCTGCATTGGCAGGCTGCTTCTTTACCACTGAGCCACCGGGTTTTTAATGTCTCTTCCAGTCCAAGCTATCATGTTTCTATATACTTGACTAAGATGTACAGGACTCTTATCTAGACCCAAGGCCAATTCAAATGGCATTTACATGTGAGTGATTTCCCACTCTTTATTTCTAGCCGAACCTCTCTCTGGAAAGCATGTACTAAAGTATTAATTTGCTGTGTCCATTTGGATGGTGAGTGAGCATCTCTGATTTAATGAGGCCAAAGCAGAATTCCCAGTCCACCCCACTGACCTCCAGAAGAGCTTTCCCAAATCATTGAGATGACTTTATTGCCCACCGAGTTGCTTATGCCAGAAATCTGGGATTTATCTCTAGTTAGCTCTCCTTCCCCACTCACACCCAGCTGTTGGCAAGTTCTGTTGACTCTACCTTCTAAAGCAGTCCTGGGTCTTTCCATTTTTGCCCATCTCCTCACCTCACTCCCATCCAAGCCCTCACCATGCTCTCCTGGACCACAGCAATCACAGCCCAACTTGTTTCTCCACTTTCAATCTTGCCTCTCTGCAAATTGCTTCTTTCCACACAAAAGCTAAAGTGAGCTTTTAAAAATATAAATCAGACCCTGTTCCTCTCCTCCTGAAAGGTTTTCAGTAGCTTCTTATCAAGCTTAAGATAAATCTGAACTCCTTACTCTGACTTATAAAACTCTCAGGGATCTGGTGAGTCTCTGTCCACTATCTCAACTTCTCCCATTCCACTCGGGTCACGCTGACCTTCTTTCTTTTTCTTGAACCATTAGTCAGGGTTCTCCAGAAAGAATCAATAGCTTCTTTATATTTATATACATGAAGAGATTTATTGTAAGGAATTGGCTCACATAGTTATAGAGACTGAGAAGTCCCATGATCTATCATCTGCCACTGGAAACCCAGGAGACCCTCTGGTATGGACTGTGGACTGAATCTGAACACCTGAGCACCAAGAAAGCTGATAATATGAGTTTGGGGGCTTCCCTCAAGTTTGAAGGCCTAAGAGCCAGGAACGATGATGATAAATCCCAGTCCTAGGAAAAGAGCCAGCTCACTGGAAAAGACCGTGATGCTGGGAAAGATGGAAGGCAAAAGGAGAAGGGGGCAGCAGAGGATGAGATGATTAGATAGCATCACTGAGTCAATAGACATGAATCTGAGCAAACTCCAGGAGATCCCGGAGGACAGAGGCGCCTGGCGTGCTGCGGTCCATGGGGTCGCAAAGAGTTGGGCTGGACTTAGCGAATGAACAACAGCAAAGGACAAGAGAAGCCCACTGGCCCAGATCAGGCGGCCAAGCAGGGAGAGTCATTCTCCCCTTGTCCACCGTTTCGTTCTAGCCAGGCCCTCAGTGGACGGAGTGGTGCCCACTCACACCGGCAGGACAGTCTTGTTTACTCAGTCTACAGGTCCAGATGCTAACCTCACCTGGAAACACCTTCTCAGACACGCGCAGAAATCAGGCTGCAACAAACATCTGAGCAGCCACCTATACCCTGACCCCACTGAGCCGACACACAGCATTGCCCGTCACGCGTGTCAGCCTCATTCCTCTCTCACGGCTCTTCTGCTAGTTCTCCCTTGTGCCTCAAACGCGTTTTCATGATCGCACAGCTGATTCCCCGTCATTCAGTCACCTGGAGAGTCACCTGCTCCCAGAAAACATCCTTCCCTGACCATTCGGTGTGAAGTACCCCCCTAATTACTGTTTATCATCGATTTTAATAATCATTGGACACTCATGAATATCTGATGCTTTCCCTGCTATTTAGTAGTTTATTTTTTGCTGTCTTTCCCCCATAAACATGCAGGTTCTGTAAGGACAGTAATCTGGTCCTGATCACCAAAACAGCCTCAGCACCAGAACCGCACTGACAAGGTCTCAAACACTCTTGGGTGAATGGTGAAGGGAGGAGATCCTTCAGACCCTTTGGAACGCTGGAGGGTGTTACCCAGATGGGGATGCTTTCCCCCTTAGATATTCTCTCACAGTAGCTCTCTCTGTGATTTTGGAAAGAAGATTCTGCCTTACACACCCATTATAAATACCTGGATATCTCTTAAGGATTTACCTAACAGAAGCGGTCACAAAAGGTGATACAGCTGTTACAAGCTCCATATGACGGACCATATGATCAAAAACCAAGAGAAAAAATAAACAGTAAAAATAGGCCTATAGATAACCTAGACAATGGAATAGCAGATAAAAGCTTTAAAATAACTATGATTACTACCTTCAAGAAAATAGAAGAAAAGATAGATAATTTTATTAGAGACTTGGGATCTATTTTAAAAGAATAAAATAGAAATTTTGAATTGAAAAGCATGCTATCTGATATTAAGAGTCCCTCAAATGGGTTTAATAGTGGATTGGATAAAAAAGTTAGTGACTGAAAAACAAGATAATAGAAAACAGACAAAAGAATGAAAAAAAACAGGAAAGAGGGTAAGAGATACATGAGATTGAGTGAACAGCTCTGACATGTAGGTGCTCAGAGACTTGGAGAGCAAGGGAACAGAGCAGGAGCAGTGTTTGAGGAGTGTCGGCCGAACATTCACCAAAACCGATGTGGACCATCAACCTACAGATTCCAGAAGACCACGGAACCCCAAGTAAGACAGATACAAAGAAATCACACTTAGGACATCATGGTAAACTGCTGAGAACCAAATACAAGGAAAAAAGACACTAAAATCGGGCAGAATTGTGAAACTGGTGATGAGGCTGTAAAAGGCCTAAATAATGCAGACACTGAGAAGTTTGTCTTTGAATAATGTAGAACACAGTGTGAATCCATTCTAGTTACAGCTATCCTATAATTTTATTTATTAGAATATGTTTGAGAAGCACACTTTTATGCTGCCACGCGTTGGACCCACTGTTATTGCCAGCTATGCAATGTAGTTTTTTCATTCACTCATTCGTTCACTTACTCATCCACTTAACGTTCTTGCAGATACTTATTTGAGCACCTTCTGTGTGCCAGCCCCTGGGTGATGCTCTTGAGATACAGTAGCAAACAAGAGGAACACAGTTGTTACCTTCTTGGCACTGCTCCAGATGCTTTTAAAAAATTATCTTATTTACTCTTCCCATCCATTCTACAAAAATGCCCGTTTTACACATGTAGAAATGCAAATGCAGAGATATTAAGTAAATTTTGCATGGTTACAGAGCCTGTAATCAATAGAGTGGTGATTCAGACCCAAATGTATCAGATGTCAAAGCTCACGTTCTCTCTCTTGAACCATGTTGTCTCCATGCAAGACATTCACATTTCCCTTCTGTCTATCTAAGCCCTACAGATCCTGTCAAGTACAACGGGAATCCTTCTTTCTCTACAAAATCGCGTTTGATTAAGCCACTGACTCTCTTTATCCGTACCACACAAACTAGCACCAAACTCTACGCTGTCTTGCTGAAAGGTACAACATGTAAGTGTGGGGGCAGGGATGAGGTCTTACATTTTTCTGGTTTCCTTTGTACCTAGCCAATGCTGAGAGCATCATGGTATATTTGTGACTTAATTGGACTCCAAATTTCATCCATTTATTCTAACTTCTGGATTAAGAGTGAACCAAAAGAAGAGGGAAAATATTTTGGTGACAAGGATCTTTTTGACCCTATGAGGCCCATAACTCCCTTTCAATAGTGCCCGTATTTTATATGCCCCGTTTATGTGTGTTATTGCCTCTTAGTCTGAAAGGGGTGTGAGAGCCACAAAAGGTCAAGAACCATTCAAAACAGTCCTAGTGGTCCACACCTGAATGTCCCATCTCAAGTTGCTGCCCGTCTTCCTTTTTATCTAGAAAATCAGAATTTACATTTTACAAGGCATCACAGGCCATTTCCCCCTTGACACCCATCCTTGAGGCCTGGCAGAGAAAAAGTGCCTGTTTTCACTTTGCAACAACAGCATCGAAGTTCAGTCCTAATCATCCAAGGCAATTATGAGAAGTAAGATGTGCACCACTGCATTTCTGACAGGCTTCTACAGTCCACTTTTATTATTCAGCTCTTACTAAAATGCTAATCCCCTGGGAGGGAAAAAAACCCAAAAACTCTATATGCGTGCTTTAGCACAAACAAACATCTTAAAGGAAATGTGAAATTAAACCACATTGACGTAATTTCAGAGATAACGGTAGCAGGGATGACCAGAGCCCCGGCCTGCCTCTGAGAAGCGGGGAGGGAGAACAGGAGCCTGTGTAAAGCAGGGTCAGCTGATCTGGGGAGGGGCAAGGCCAAGGGGTGCGCCTTCCTGAACCCACGAGCCCTGTGGTGGGAGTAAGGGTGAGCCCAGCAGAGGCGAGACCCAGATTCCCTGATGATGTGCCTCTTGGTCTGATGCCCCGGCAGCGATCTTTAGAGCAATGTTAGAACATTTCCGTCCAAATAAATGAATGGACCTTTTTTGACGTTAGCAAAAACAAATCCGTATGATGTAGCCTATGTAACCATCAGCCAATGAAAAAACAGAAAGCACATCACGAGGCAGTTCCCTGGTGGTCCAGGGGCTAAGGCTCCACACTCCCAATTCAGGGGCCCGGGTGTGACCCCAGTCAGGGGACCGGATCCCGCATGCTGCAACTAGGGAGCCTGCTGCTGCTGCTACTGCTGCTAAATCGCTTCAGTTGTATAACTACCAAGAAGTGATAAACCTTCTTCTTCTTAATCTTCTGTGGCAACACCAGTAGAACTGCCCTTGGAGTTTTGTTCTAGAAGTTAAAATTATAGATTATATAGTGCCCTAGATTACATCAGTGGGATGGACTAAATCAGTGCTTCGGTTCTGACTTCCACTAAGTTCTTATGAAAATGGAACACTGCCCAAGGGAATAAATTTGGGGCTGTTTGTATTACTAACTTTGTTTGTAATCCCATCTCCCCATTTTGTTTAGCAGCTATTCTGAAGAGGCAAGCTAACGCACTTCAGTCATGTCCAACTCTTTTCAACCCCATGGACTGTAGCCCGCCAGGCTCCTCTGTCCATGGGATTCTCCAGGCAAGAGTACTAGAGTGGGATGCCATTTATTCCTCCAGGGGATCTTCCTGACCCAGGGATCAAACCCACATCTCTTACATCTCCTGCATTGGCAGGCAGGTTCTTTACCACTAGCACCACCTGGGAAGGCCCAAATAATTCTGGTAACTCAACAGTAGACCTTGAGTGCCTATGTGCTGGACGCAGAGATAGCTCGCTGGGTCTCTCAGTCGTGTCTGACTCTTTGTGACCCCATGGACTGTAGCCAACCAGGCTCCTCTGTCCATGGGATTCTCCAGGCAAGAATACTGGAGTGGGTTGTATTCCCTTCTCCAGGGATCTTCCTGACCCGGGGATCGAAATTGAGTCCCCTGCATTGCAGACAGATTCAATACTATCTGAGCCACCAGGGAAGCCCCTGCAGAGGCACACATGGTGAACAATTCCAACTTTCAGAGGGCATGAAGCAGGGCATGTGAGGACAAGGAAGGGTGCTGGGGCTACAGTAAAGAAATGTTAAGGATTTGAAGCAGTGGTTGGCTCTTGGACCCAGGAGAGTATCCAGGGCTGCCTGGTCTACCCTCTCTGCCTTCTACTGCAGCCCTGTGATGGTGGGTTGCACGCCCCTCTGAATCCGGCAAAGGGGAATGTGGGGATGCTTTCCACAACCCATCTCTAGACCTCAGCCCTACGCACATGTCCCTCTTCCCTCTAGATCTGTTCAAATGCCAAAGCTAGCTTTTCTCCAAAGCTGTGATACAGTCCTTGCCCTCCCCACACCCCGGAATTGATGATTCAATTCTTGTGTTGTCTGCCTGTCCTACTAAATTACCCGGTAGCATGGGTCCTCTAAGAGAAGCTGCTCGACCTCCGCCTAAAAGCTAGGGACCTCTTGTTTACCAACGCGCTCTCTTAATTCTGACCATTGACCACACCTCTGGGCCCCTGTTGCTTTGCTGGGTCATGCCAGCACATGTGAGTCCGGCCTGCGATGGTGCCCACTGCAGACTAGGGCGCCTGCTGCGGTGGGGGCCCCCGCCAGCACCTGTGACTGGGGCAGCTCCGTTGGCCCAGTTCTGGGTCTGGTGTTAAGTTCTCCTCTGGGTCTTGAGGCCTCCCAGCGTTCCCTGTTAGAGCCCAAGATGTGTCTCGCTGGGTTCTGAGGTATAATGTGAAAAGTGCAGGTGTTAGTCCTCACTCGTGTCTGACTCTCTGCAACCCCAGGGACTGCAGCCCACCAGGCTCCTCTGTCCCTGGGCTTTCCCAGGCACAACACTGGAGCGGGTTGCCAGCCCTCCTCCAGCCTTGTTAAAGACAAGATTCTTAAAACACCCCTGCCCGAGATCTGGACTTGTTCTAGGCTCTTGAACCTTCTAGAATCTGAAGATTGGCGTGGGGCTCACATCACACAGGTGGGTCAGTGGTTTCCGCCGTGGGGAGAGCTGGGGAAGGGAGAGTCCTCAGGGAAGCGTGAAGCCGTCCCTCCTGAGAACAGGAGGGGAACAGAGAAAGCAACTGAGAGAGCGGTAATCCCAGTGTCAGCCTCCTCTTTTATTTCCCTTCGAGGATGCCCAGCTCGGCCTGGGGTTACGGCCTCGGGGTTACGGCTCAGGATGACTGACGTGGGTGGTGCAGGGGCGGCTCCGAAAGACCTGACAGTGGAGGCCACCGCGTTAGGGGCCCGAGCAGCTACCCTCATGTACTGAAAGGGGCCCAGTGGGAGCCGCAGAGGGCAGAGTCCGACCCACGGGGCAAGACCCGAATCTCAGCCACCCGCCCCAGGGGGCCCTCGGGGGCAGCGAGGCACTGGGCCTGGGGGGCTGCCCCCTCTGCGCCCAGGGATCCTGGGCTTCTTGGCCTTCCATCCACACTCACGACAGGCCACTGGGAAGCCGGTTTGAAAGAATGGTTGGTCACAACTGTGTCGCAGGCGCTCGGATTCAGCTTTGAAGAACACCCTCCTCCAGGGCCCAGTGGCATCTTTCTGAAACGTGGCCGGAGCCTCGTGTGAGGGCAGCACTAGCCGAGGGAGGTGGGCGGCAGTGCCCTGTCTTTTTGGCTCCCATGGAAGGGGCTTGGGCCCCGGGATGTGGTAGAAACCCCCTGCCCACCCCGCCTGGTTCACTAATAACTCAGCCTTGGCACAGCAGTTTGTTCTTAGGTCAATATTTTTCTTTTTTAATTCTAACTTCTAAAATTTGCTCTGTGTTTCTCTGGCCGTGTCGGGTCTTAGCTGCGATACAGGGCATCCTTCCCTGTGGGGCGTGGGCTCTCCCTTGCAGCTTGGGATCTTCTCTCTAGCGGTGGCGTGCAGCCTCAGGAGCTGCTGCTCTCAGATCAGTTGCTCCGTGGCAAGCCGCCAGCCAGGGATCAAATCCGTGTCCTCTATATCAGAAGGTGGATTCTTAGCCACTGGACCACCCGGGAAGTCCCTAATTCTAATTTTTTAAAACAATATGCTGTTCTTATAAAAATTCAGGCACAAAAAGGAACTTTACTAAAATTATTAAGGACTTAAGACATGCAATTTCTTATGCCCTTTTCTTGTGCTGTGGAGGAATATAAAGAAGTTAAAGAGCAATTATTCAGCAAACTATCTAAGCCATACATGTAAGCACGGAGAGTACAAGGCTGTCTCTGGCATGTTTTGTGAGCTGCAAAAACAATAAAAAATTCCTTAGGAATGTTTTTCCAAGTGTGGCCTGTGGCCTCATCTGTGTTAGATTCACTGAGGGGTTTACTTAAAAATGCTTATTTCTAGTCCCAATCCCAGACCTCCTGAAACAGAACCTCTGGAAATGGGACCCTGGAAACAGCGTGATTAAAAAGCACTCCAGATGAATCTTTGTGCCACAGAATTGAGAATCAACACCCTTGGAGTTTAAAAGAGAGAAAATACTTTCCTCCGTAAGGTGACGCGACCATCTCTATGATGGTGAGATCTGGGAGATTCCCAGAAGGACGCTCCCAGGTCATCGTCTAGCAGCCCCACTGCAGAGCCCATCACGCTGGAAAGTAACTTCCTTTTCCTTGCCTGCCTGTCTTTCCAGGGGATAAAGAACTCTTCAAGGAGAGACCTTTGTCTTCTTCGCCGGAATCCAGTTGGCCCACGGGTGGCTCTCAGTAAATATTTCTTGAGCAAATGAGTAACCACGTGTGATCTAAACAACGAGTTTGAAGAGTTAAAGGACGGGTTCTAGGAGGAGTAGAGGCGTGAGCGAGGTCACTGGGGGCCTGGCGTGTTCAGGGGGGATGTGAACTGTACGCTGTATATTCTGTGAATGATGGAGGGTCGTCAAAGATCAGGGGCCAGAAGGTGACGGAACCAAAGTGGTATTTCAGCGTAAGTAATTATACGGCTCTGGGGGTTGGACTGGTCTCTGGCACAGGCAGGACTTGCTGAGATCTCACAGCTGTCTCTTCCATTCAAGCCTCAGACTCATCCAGGGTCCCGACTCTCTGAGAAATCTTTGTTTTTCTTGAGCTCCCAGCTGCTTAGATCCCCAGGTCTGGTGGGCTTCTGCCATCTCCTCATCTGTGTGAGCATGACTGGCAAGCAGGGCAGGATGCTGGGTCAGGGTCAGGAGGTGGGGGGCTGACTGGAGGCAGAGGCCATGGAGACCAGGAGCCAAGCTGAGGAGCTGTTCCTGAGGCAGAATCTGTGGGATTCAGAGTCTGAATGTCGGGCAGGAAGGAAGAGCATGGTCAGGATCACGTTGAGGTCTTTGGATGCTGAACATGGGGATATAGAAGGAAGAGGCTTGGAGGGGGAGGGTAAATCGTTCAGAATGGGAACACAGATATTGAGTTTGAGGTGACAGCAAAGTATCCAGCATCGAGTAGATGATGAGCCTACAGGAGACAGAGGTGTGGAATTCAGGAGGGAGCTGGGTGCTGGTTATGGGGTATTGGTGATCATTCTAAGGCACAGAAATGGATGTGATCACCCAGAGAGAGAGCAAGTAGAGAGAAAAGAGGAAGAAAAGCCCACGATAGCACAGCAGCATCAGGAAGCAGGCAGAAGAGGGAAGACTAGGAGGGACTGGCCGGAAGGTGGGAGGAAAACCAGCAGAACGTAGAGCCTCAGGAGAGCAGGGGTCCCAGGGAGTCAAGCAGCAGTGTCCTCAGCGCAGGTGGGGGGGCGGGCCGTGGGGGGAGCTCTAGAGCATTAGTGAGGGGCACCCATGGGAGCCAGGGTGAGGGAAGCAAGGGCCACCCATGGAGGCAAGGGTGGACGGCGGTGGACAGTGGCCCCCACGCTTTGCAGCCCTGTGATGGGATGACCAGCTTTCTTCCTAAGTAACAGGGACTATTACTCCAGATGACTGAATGTGAAGGGGTTCAACAGGAAAGGTGGGGTGCCTTCCACTGAGACCTCCACCACCCCCGCCCCCCCCCAGGCCCTTCAACCCACCCTGCTCTCGTCTGAGACCGAAGCATCTGTTCCTTGGCTTATTTTCGTGGCTGCTCAAAGTGAGCGCGAGTGAAAGGCTTAATGATCTCTTTGCCTACTCGTTTTATAAGAAATGACTCCACTTCCACATTTAACTCGCTGGGAGAATAATAGGAAAGACTTGCATTCCTGGTTTGCATCAGCAGAAATTCATATTTTCTCAATCTTTTAAGGAATCAGTTCTTTGCTCTTTGAGACAAAATGATCCAATCTCACACTGAAAGTTCCTTATTGCCAAGTTCAATGTCATCAAGAAGAGTCAGTGGATGAATTACAAGTATGCTGCACAATGCGATTTCTGCAAGACAAAGGGAAAGGCTGAGTAAGGAAGATGAACGGAATATGAAAACTGTTTCTTCTCTATTTAAAACAGCAACGGCAAAAATGATGTTTTCTCTGTCCCTTTGAAGGTTTTTGTTTTTTTTTTTTTTGTTTGGGGCTAAAACTCTAATGTATTACATTCTTAAATGTCGTAAAAGAAAAAATTAACTACCCTGCCTACAGTACCAGAAACATGTATACAATACATGCTTCATTTTATCCACACGGAGATGTATCTGAGATTAAATTTGCTTGCATTTCTGGTTGATTCACTTAGCAGCAGCAGCCAAGGTAACTAGTTAAATCCCCCATGGGAGCAACTGGCTTATTCCGTGACCACAGACGGCCTGGTACCTAAGTGTGGTTATTATAAGGAGTCTGATGACGGAGGGAGGGAGCGTGCAAACCAGCACTGCGGTTCAGCACACAATGGCTGGTTGGCTCAACCGGTATCCACCAGGGAGACCGTAAGGCAGGGCCCTTGTGTCAGTCAACACAGGCCAAGTCTAGCTGGTCTAAGCAGACAGGGCATTTACACCCAGCTTGGCAGGTGGCCCACAGAACTCCCCGGGTGGGCTGGAGGCGGGACCAGCAACGTGGTGATGCAGCGTGGCTCGAAGCCTGCAGTCTCGCTGCAGAGCGGTCTGTGATGAACCTGCCATGGGCCCCAAAGACGCTGCATGGTGCCCTGTGGCTGCCATTGCTCCTGTGGCTGCGGCATTCTGCAGTAGCCTAGCATCCAGGTGCCAATGCAGGAGACACAGGAGTTGTGGGTTCAATCCCTGGGTTGGGAAGATCCCCTGGAGGAGGAAATGGCAACCCGCTCCAGTATTTTTGCCTGGAGAATCCCATGGACAGAGGAGTCTGGCGGGCTACAGTCCATGGGGTGGCAAAGAGTCGGACATGACTGAGCGCACATGCTGTGCTTTTTCTCAGTAACCCAGAGAGCGGAGCGGCCTGAGGACACGTATATCTTCACTTCTTCAAGCAGCGGCTCTTTCTCGGAACCTGTGGTTATGTAGCTACAGGGTATTCACGGTCTCTGATGGGATCCACGTCAGCACCATTAGCAAAACTCACCATCTGCCCTTTGGAAATCTCCTTCCAACCCCCACGAATACATCACAATTTGCATGGTACAAGAAACAAGGAAAGAAAAGTAAGGAATAACAGTAAAGAAAGAAAAGCCTCGGGTCCCCTTCAGGTGAGAGAGAGAAAAGATCTCCTCGGCATTTTAAGATGAACGTCTCAAAAACTGGACTCTGGGTGGCCAGCGGTATAATCTGCAGTGTTATTGGGCAAGATTGTTCTTTGTCATCACTGCCCACCAGCAGTCGGCGTGGAGCTGACGGCCTGAAGAGTCATCCGTTCCCCCTGAAAGGGGAAGGGACGCCCTGGGGGCTTACATGGCAAAGTTATCAAACATCTCACACCCGAACAGCTACCATAAAATGACTTCCATGCAGGCAGTTTTTTGTTTTTGTTTTTCCTGATGGTAATGTTTGCTATTTTAACGTTCAACATGGTGCCTTGCCATCACTGGAAACTCAAGGAATTTTTCTTGGTGGTGATAACAGCTAGAGAGAACATTCAATTGCCTCTTATTTTGGTAACAAAAAAATTTGGCAATTTTGAACCCTAAGGAGGTATTTTTACTATTGTATACTAAAAGCACGGATGATGTACTATACCTACGGTGTGAGCAATGCTGATTTTGGCTCATTTTAATAGGATTATTGCTGCTGTCAGGTGAGCATTTGTTCCAAAGAAAGAAGGGCTCCAGTGTACCACCCACCCAAGTTCCTGTAATGTCAGCATTGTAAATGTCCGTGATACATTTATTAAAACTAAGACACGGACATGGTATAAGCTGTCAACTAAACTACAGACTTCATCGGGATTCCCCAACCATTTCTTGTCAGTGAGAGACTTCAGTGCTAATTTGAGATAAAGCTTCCAACGCAGCGAGAGAACTACGTTAATTCAAATGGACTGGGGTTAGCTAGGGAGATGGTTCAGAAAACTGTAAAATATACCATTTTATGTGCCAAACATAAATATGTTTTACATTTTGGTTCTCAATATTTTGCACGCCTGATCTAATTTCATCCTCCGCAGACACCATGTTGGCAGGGTGCGGGGTGGGGGTGGTGGAGGTGGCAGGGGTGGATGCTCTCATATCCCCTTAACAGCGAAAACAGCGGGATCCAGGATTCCAAGCTAAGTGCGCAAGAGGGCTCAGCTGGAAGTGGCAGGGCCGGGGTGGGGCTGAGGCCTCTCTGATTCCAAAGCCCATGACCATGACCATCACCACTACGGTACAGACCGAAGGGCTCCTAACAGGCACGATACAGATGGTGGTTGTTGCTCAGTCGCGTCTGACTCTCTGCGGCCCCGTGGACTGCAGCATGCCAGGCCTCCCTGTCCATCACTGTCTCCCGGGGCTTGCTCAAACTCATGTCCACTGAGTAAATGATGCCATCCAACCATTTCATTGTCTGTCACCCCTTCTCCTACCCTTGATCTTTTGAGGGTAGCATCAGGGACTTTTCCAATGAGTCAGTTCTTCGCATCAGGTGGCCAAAGGATTGGAGCTCCAGCTTCAGCATCAGTCCTTCCAGTGAATATTCAGGGTTGATTTCCTTTAGGATTGATGCTGCCTTTCAGTCAGCAGTCTTGCCCAGGGGGACCCACCTTCCAGTAGTCATGTGGATCGACCGTGACGGGTGACCCCGAGGTGGGAGGTTGTTCTGTGATGCTGACTGGTGACTTTGAAGGGAATGGGGCTTCCTGAGACGTGTGAAATCGGTTCAGCCCGCTTCATCCCAGCCTGCGCTTTACCGGCTCCTTCCTCCTGCTGACCAGGGAGGGGCTCGGCGCTGCATCCCAGTGAGCTATTCGCTGTTCTTTCCCAAGTGTTTCAAGGCTTAATTAACGTGTGCAAAGTGATCTGAAATGAGGGGCTAGGAAGAGCCAGGGAGCTGCAGCGTGGATGATCACCTGAGCGAGACCGCTGCAAGGGGGGCCGGGGGGACAAAGCGGGGCCGGGGGGACCCAGAGCCCGCAGCCCCGCTGCCAGCTGGCTGGCCCAGAGCCAGGCCAGGCTGCATCTGGCTTTCCTTCAAGGCCGACGCTGCAGCTCTGCTCCGGAGTCAGACCCCGGGATAAATCACTCCTAAAGGCCGGAGCCAGAGCCGAGGAAGATGGGTCTGAGGACACAGGTTGCAGCCAGTTCTGTAACTGGCCCTAGAGAGAAGGGGATACCAGCCGTCTTCCACTACTGGAGGATCGTCTGCAAGTGACCTGATTTGGTCAATTAAGGAGTAAGTGTGATCAGTATCAAAGAGATGAATGCAGCAAAGCAAGGGTTCTTCATGCCTTCGGATGAGCATGGATTCACAGTAGTGATTTAGTGCTGTCACCTGTGGGAGGCATTCAGTCTCTTAGAAAGTGGGTGAAGGTGAAGTCTGAGTCACACGCAGGGGTACCTTCTCTTAAGTGCAGGTTCGCAGAAGGGCAAGGCTATCGGTTTCAGGGAGGATGTGAAGGCTCCTGACCTCATAAGGGCAAAGGCCAGTGGCGTTTTATTGCAATTGAAAGCATCCAAAGAAGCGAGTGGAAAAATCTTTCAACATCACCAGATGCCATCTGTATCTCGAAAGTTGGTATTATGATGTCATTTCCAACTGAGTGAGGATGTCTGTATCTCTCCGTGAGTATCTAAGTGGTGGCTAGATAGACAAGCTATTCTAAACTGTTTCCGATGGTGGAGCAATAGAAGGAGTGTTTGGATAATCCAGAGTTTATCTTGCACTTTTATCATGTTTTTGTGTCCTGCTTGGGCTAGTAGTTGGGCCGTGACCCATCTCCTGAGGCCACAAACTGCGGGTGTGGCTGTGGGCAGCACCCCGTAGCTTGGAAATCAGAGCAGAAGGAGACCTGCTTCCCCTGGCTCCCGTTAGAGAATTCTACAAGACTCTGATCGGCCTGGTGCAGGGTCAAGGGCCCAGCCTGGGGCCAATCGTACAGGCAGAGAGTGAGGGTCACACTATCAGCTGCCTGGTCCATTCAACACCAGGGCCATCAGGTGAAATGGAAAATCCCCAAAAGTAGAGCCAGGGAGCCACCCCGACTTGTGTCTGCTCCAACTGAGCGTTAGGCTGGAAGATGCTCTGGTCCCCAGCAGGGGACTGTCAATGGCCAGGACCCACCAGAGTCTTCCAGTTTGTTCTTTACTGGATATCGTAGTCCGATTCATCCTGGAGCTGTGTCTCTGTGATGCCATCACGTCGCCCATGGGCCACAGAGGGGTCATCTGGAGCTACCAACAGTGGGTCCCTGCAGGTCCGCGTCCGTCCTTGCCCGAGCTGGTGTAACAGTGACCTCCTCATGAATCTCCCTGCCTTTGTCTTGCTCCCTTCTGAATCATTCTCCTTACAGTCCAGAATGACCCTTGTAAGACACACGCATGCCTGTGTGCTCAGTCGTGTCTGGCTCTTTATGACCCCATGGACGGTAGCCCGCCAGGCTCCTCTGTCCATGGGGTTTTTCAGACAAGAATACTGGAGTGGGTGGCCATTTCCTCCTCCAGTGTAAAACACAGAGTCCCTTTTAATATTACGAGGGTGAGCTTTACGTATCAACTTGACTGGACCATGGGATACCTAGATGTGTGCTCACACATCTGGTTACATCAGCAATGGTGTTTTGGATGAGACTAATACTTGACTCACTAGACTAGATAAAGCAGATTGCCCTCCCTAATGTGGGTGGGCCTCATATCATCAGCTGAAGGCCTGACTAGGACAAAAGGGTCAAGGAAGGAGGAATTGCTCCTGCCTGATTGCCTTGAACTGGGACATCAGTTCCTTCCTGCCTTCAGACCCCAGCTGAAACATCTCTACTTCCTGGGCCTTGAGCCTGCCATTGTTCAGACCAAGACTGCACCATTGCTTTTCCTGGGTCTCCAGCTTGCTGACTGCAGATCTTGAGACTTCGCCTCTATCATCATGTTAGCCAATGCCTTACAATAAATTGCTTTCTATATATCTTTACATCCTATTGGTTCTGTTTCTGTGGAGTATCCTGGCTGAGAGAAATGCCTTTTTGTTTAACTAAATTCATTCTTTTAAAAAATTATTGAGCACCTCCTGTAGGCTGAATGCTGTTTTGCATTCCTAGAAATGATCCCTGAACAAAACAGATTTCTGGCCTTGTGAAAATTTTACTTGCGTGGGGGCTGGTGGTGAAGGGAGAGAGACAGTGAACAATTAGTAAATGAGTAAAGGGTGAGTACAAGGGGGAAAAGGATACAAATTACAGCAGAATGGGGAGGCTCAAGAGACGTTGAGGACGGGGACCCTGGAGCAAAGGTTTAAGGGAGACAGAGGAGTCCGCTACGTGCAGGTCAAGATCAAGTGTAAACCCGGTGGACACCGGCCCTGCCTGCATCTCCCGTGGGGCCTGCAGGCACGTCCTCCCTTGAGACCCTCGTTATAGCCTCCCTGCCCTCCACGCAGCTCTCTGACCACCCTGCTTTTCATCCCTCCACGCCTTTGCCCACACCTAAGATGTCCCTGCCATGAAGTCCTTCTGCCCACATTTGCTCACATCTTAACCTCTATCTGTCCTTGAAGACTCACTCTCATGGTTTCTACCGAGTCTGCCCACTATGGGGACTTGTTGACCGTCTTTTTGTGCCCTGCAGACTTGTATTTGGGCTGTTATTCTGCTCATAAATAATCTGTGCCATTTGGGGCAAGTCTGTTCATCTGTAAAATGGAAATAAAAATAGTACCCTACTTATAAAGGGCTAGAAACGAGAAGATGCAGGTACAATGACTCAGCGCCTCTGAGCTGCTGTTATTACTGTTCTTCCTTCCCCCCTTCCTCCTGACGCCCCCCTCCCCTCTTCCTGTTCTCTCGGTTTACCCCCAAAGGTGGTGCCAGCTCCCCCCACCCCAGTCTTTCAAGCAGCCTCTCTGCGCACCCCGGACCTGGCTCCACGAGGAGCCGGCCCTCTCCGCTTTCTCGCTCACAGCCGTCTCCTGCCTCTCATCAGCCTTGCCCAGACCACATTCTGGCTTCAGATCCAGGTTTTCTCCTGGCTTCCTAGAGCTGCTTGATCCCTTGCTGGGCGGTTTCTTGATGTCTTGACCATGAAACCTTCTGTGCTAGTTCCCAATAAAAAAGCCCCCAGATCTGCTGAGTCGGACGTAGCCCCTGCTTAGGAAGGGAGGCAGTGGGGTTTCTGAGGTAGGGAAATAAAACCATTTCAAATGTTTACCATGGAAGGATTTTTTTTTTAATAGACCTTTAAAAAAAAATCACAGGTTGAAATTGACAGAAAAATTGAGAAAACAGCAGAGTCCCCAGCCATCTCACACTCACTTTCCCTTATCACGAACATCCTACACGTCAGTGATCGGTACTATTATAATCAATGAGCCAATATTGACACGGTATTACCAGCTAAAATCCACACTGCATTTACGTTTTCTTGGTATTTGCCTGATGTCCTTTTTCTGTCCCTGACCCCAGCCAGTATACCACCGTACGTGAATTGTCAAGTCTCCTTAAAGCTCCTCTTTGCTGTAACAGTTTCTCAGCGTTTCCTGGTTTTTAATGACTCTACTCGGAGAAGGCAATGGCACCCCACTCCAGAGGAGCCTACTCTTGCCGGGGTCACAAAGAGTCCCATGGATCCGGAGGAGTCCTGGTAGGCTACTTTGTGAATTATGCTGGGGTCGCTAAGAGTTGCAGGGACACGATCTGAAGTGACTTGGCAACAGCAGCAGTAATGAAACTCTAACATCATTCAGCTGGAGAGTTAACTCCTCCTAGCAAAACAGAGCAGAGGGCGAGGCTGAGATGGGCTCTCAAGTTGAGCTGGTCTAAGATTGGGACCACGGACATTCGATCACCCAGGGCCTGTGAGGCAGGAGATAGATGAGCCCACCCCAGAGGGTAAAGCAGTTGGAGATTCATCCCCTGTGGACCGAAACTCAGACAAGAAAAGCAGGACGGTTAACGGAGGAGGCTAGGCCCTGCCTAGACCACATGTTTCTCGTTCTCGAAGTCAGCAGATCGCCCTGACCACACATGCGCAGAAAGGCTCTTTGGAGGCTAAAGGAGACTTATGTCAAGGGATGTTCTACCCAGATGCCTTTTTGGTAAAATCCATCTTGGCTAAGGGCTGTGTGTGCACACATGGGAGAATCCTATGCGTGCGGACTAAGTCATTTCAGTCGAGCCGCTTTGACTCTTTGTGACCCCATGGACTGTAGCGCTCCAGGCTCCTCTGTCCATGGGACTCTTTAGGCGAGAATACTGGAGTGGGTTGCCATTCCCTTCTCTGGGGTATCTTCCCGACACAGGGACTGAACCCAGGCCTCCTGCATTGAAGGTGGATTCTTTACCATCTGAGCTACCAGGGAAGCCCCGGGGGGATTCTGAGCTATACCAGATACAGACTGTGAACCGGGCAAATCAAAAAGATTGGCCAAAGGAAACTCAGAAGAAATACCCCATGAAAGTAACTCAAACTTGCGTGAGGGCACGACGCAGGAGCTCTGAGTTTGCCCATGCGCCTATCCACACACGCTGAGCTCTTTTCTTCTTAATAAATACTTTACTTGTTTCACCACTTCCTGTCTTTGTGGGAATTCTTTTCTGCAAAGCCAAAGGCCCAGGGCTCTTGTCACTGATCACACATCTAGTGGCTAGGATCTGGTGCTTCCACCACCACTGGGAACCGAGCCCTGCTCCACGCTGCTGCAGTCCCAGGCCATCCGAGATGACCTGGAACACGGTTTCCCCGCAGCACTTACTGCACCACCCTGCGGCTGTTTGCCTGGCTGAGGGCTCTGTATGATGCATTCTTGAATACCCAGAGCCTAGAACAGGACCTGGCTTACATTAGGTTTTCAGCGTGTGAGGTTTACAGAATAAACGACTAATGGTGGTCTCTTCTGACCAGTCCATCTTCCGCTGTGCTCTAGCTTTGAGGCACTGCTCACCGCTAGCTTTTCTTTTTCAGTTTCTGATCACCTCCTACTGGTGCTAAGATGACTTTAGGCCTAGCATTTGTAATGTTTGAAGGCCACAGTGGATGGTGTGACTAGAAGGAGATCATTTTTTTTTTAATTAAAAAAATTTGTTTAAGTCTTTATTGAATTTGTAACAGTACTGCTTATGTTGTTTATACTCTGGATTTTTGGCTGCGAGGTATATGGGATCTTAGTTCCCCAACCAGGGATTGAACCCACACCCCATGCACTGGAAGGCAAAATCTTAACCACTTAACTGCTGGGAAAGTCCCTAGACCAGCTGTCAACAAAGGAATCAAATGAATTCACCGAGTAAGTTTTGCATTAATCCTTCCAAGTCCATGTCTTCCAAGGACTCGGCCATTTCTAGCCCCTTCTTTATGAGCTGCGTAAGAAAAGGAAAGAATCGTTTTTTAAGAATCAGGTATTTCTGTCTTTTCCGTTAAGTGTCACCCAGCCCTCACCTGGCTGGTATTTAGGTGGTTTGGGACCCATCATCAGAGAAGTTACATTTCCTTTCGGCGGAGGGGAGGAGGAAGTGGAGTGCCACAAACAGAACTGACTGGTGACTTTCCCAGGGGTGCGGGAGGGCTGAGAAGTCACGCCCCGCTTGTCACCGGGTCTGGACAGGATGGCCAGACTCTCTCCAACAGGCCACCTGGACTCGGAAACTTCTGAGGTTCCAACGTTCTGTGGACTTTCCAGGCTGACCGAGGAAACCTCACCTTCCTCCACGAAGCACACCATATGCCACCATTAATCCTTGCTCGTTGATTTCTTAGGAGATACATGAGTGCATATTCTGATGCAATTTTTGAGGTCTTTTGAAAATCAAATGACTACGTGTTTAGCCATATGGGCCTTTGTTATTTAAAACAGCACATGGTAAAGTAAGAGCAAAATGCAGAAGGACGTGTTGGGGGGAAAAATCACTGGAAAACTGTTTAAAACTTAAACACACCATTTTCGATCTTTAAAGAAAAATGTTTGGGGGGCGTGATATTTTTGAAGCCTGTCACTCCTGATCCCGCAGGGGCTGTGAATGTAGACTATCTCAAGTGCAGCAGGAGAAACTGCGGGAACCGAGGACCGCCCGGTGCCTGACGCGGGGGCTGCAGACACGAACGCCCGCCTGCCGCGCGCTCCGCGGGCGCCCCTGTTGTCCTCCCGGCGCCCCGGGCGGGGATCCCACACGCCGCCCGGCTCGCCCGCACCTGCCGCGGCCGCGGCTCGGCCTGCGCGGGGCCGGACGTGCGGCTGCGGGCGGGCGGCGCGCGCTAGGACCCGGCGGGCCCGCGCCCGCGGAGCGGCCGACCCGGGCGGGCGCCGGGCTGGAGCCGGGTTCCGGCCGCGATCGGCGGCTGCTCGGCCCGGAGACGGCGCGGCCCGGCGGCGGGGCCCCCGCGAGTGCAGCGCCGCCGCGGCCCCCAATGCGGCCGCGAGGAGCCCGCGGCGGGCGGCCGATCGCAGGTAACGACGGGGGGCCCCTCTCGCGCCCCCGCAGCCTCTGCCCTGCTCTGGCATTGTCGCGGGGCGCCCTCGCCATTCGGGCTCAGCTGCATTTTGGGGGCACCCTGGGCTCTTTCTAAGGTGTCCGTCCCGGTATCCCCACCTGGCTTCGCATGGATTTATAGCCTGCACCTCACATGGGAGAGATCCGGGGGACGGCGAGTTGCATATTTTTCATTAGCTCTGTCTCAAAAGTAAGTTCATTAAAAAAAAAAAAAGTTTCTCAGGAATGTGTGGATAGTCACTTAAAAAAAAAAACCCAGCAGACAAATGGATAATTTATTAAAATGATCAAATAATTGCAGTAATTCTGTTAATTACTTTTTGGGTCTTTACTTTGGTGGGCTCCCCAAGCCATTACTTTTATTTTCAAGGAACTAACGTGTTAAATGTGGACTTGGGCTGGCAGAGTTTACAGCATTGCTGTCGCAACTGTTTTGCTATCAATTATAAACACAGTGTCAAATCTGGGGGCAGTTTAAACCTCTTTTGAAATACTGTAACTGGTTATCCTGATATGACATCTACAGACGAGGGTTTCCTTTGAAGGCAGTAAGAATATTTCTCTTTTTGGAGGAGCCTTGTTTGGCGGAGAAAAACCATGATTCCTGGTGGGGAGGCTGGAGAGACTATTTTTCATGCTTTGTTTATACTGCTCGATTGACATTTGGGGAAGGGAAACGCGGTCTTTCTCGGCAGCTTTGCGTGGTGGGATTATTAATTTATTTAATTTATTAGTTTCAACTGGTTGGGCTCGGGGAGCCCTCTGTCACAGGATGTGCTTAAAGGTGACACATTTGCCAGCAGCTGGGACACAGGATTGCAAATGTAAAATGTGCTTCAGCCCCAAGGTCTGGTCTGCTGGGAGCTCCCATGTGGAGCTGTCGTGGGCTGGGTGGGACTGGCTCATTGAGGAAAAAGGGGATCCTTCTCCTTCGCTGAGGAAGACATCCTCTTATGTCCCTTTTGTTCCCTGTTTTTCATTGATCGCCTGCTCTGCCTTAGAGAGGGGAGAGCGAAGAGCTCGGAAGACTGCACAGATGACTCCAGCCCGCTCTGCTCTCACACCGATTGGTCAGTTAGATGGAGACTTAGGGAAACAGTCACCCAAAACCGTCTTTGAAGATCCTGCTGGAATTTCAGAGTAGCCTTCTCGGGCCCAGAGTTGTGCGAGGTTGATTTTTAACTCGGGTGCACTCGGCTTGAGGCACCTTGGTATTTGGTTTTTTGTTGTAGCTTCTATTCAGATAAAGTAGGCCATTTTGGTGACAAATTTCTTTGCAGACGTCAGCTACTAGCTTGCGTTTGTAGACGTATCACTTGACAATACGATCTCGGTGATGTCTGCTTGGGAGTTGTAGAATGCAAAGTTGTTCAACTCAGAATAATTTTCCCTACCCGTTTTTTGGATCCACCATCAGCGGAGGGTGCTTAGCTGTATCTTTGCTTTGATAACGTAAGTGCCTCGTGCCTGTATCATGCACTCCATTTCTAAATTTCAGTCTGTAACAGTGAAAGAAAAAGGCCGTGAAGAGCCAACAATCAACACCATTGTGCACTCATAAGAAATTGTGACATCTGGTTTGAGGAGAATGCTTTTCAGATTCAAGGAAAAGGGCATCTCTCACCTTAAAAGAATGTGAATTGATAAATGTGAAATGTTCTATATAGGAGGAGAAACGTAAGGCCGGTGGACAACTCCATTTGAGGCTTGAAACACCCCAATTAAAGAAAGACCGTCCCAGAAGTTGTTAAATGTATAAACACTTTTCTGATTGGCTTAAAAATTTAGACACAGGAAGTGGATGGTATCTAATAACCATGAGTAGAGACATGGTTGTCATGGAAACTGAGAGGAGTAACCTCCCCCCCACCCCCCAACACACATACACTACCATAACCACCACTTAAAAAAAAAAAGCCTGCATGTCATCACAGATGCCTGGAGAACATGCTGGCTTCTGTAAGCTTTCCCACAGCATCTGTTGAAACCTGAGACCATGCCTATCAAATCAAGGTCATTTTACAACAACAACCAAAAATGCAGTCTCCTGGATTTCATAACTGTATTTTTATCGAAAAGATGTGAGGAAAAGGGCTGAAAGCAAGGATGAGCACACATGCTTAGTACTTTGCGTTTTGTTATGTCGGAGTTGGGCCAGGGAAGGCCGAGAAGCATGTATTTGATCACTTAATTGTGGGAGCAAACGGATTCGCGTGTCTGCTTTTTGTGGAGCTGCAAAGACTAGGCTGTAACCCGGGGCGGAAGAGTCACGTGGGGACAGTATAGTGAAGAGTTTCTGTTTGCAAGAGACTTCACACCTGAACAGCAGCAATGGAATGTAGAGCGCTGTGGCATTTTGGAGCTTTGCTCTGAGGCTCCCTGTGCAGGATGCTGACGAGTCTGGCGCTTCGGGAAGGATGCGGAAGGGTGCGGAAGGGTGCGGAAGGGTGTTCTCAGTCACTGAGCAGGGGCAGGACACTCCTACACAGAATTAGGAGCTCTTTCAAAACTGCAATTATTATTATTCAGTTAACTTAGAAAAAGTTTCCTTTTCTGTGGTTGGAGAAGAGTGCTTTAATTTTTAGGATAATGGAGAGGCTCCCCAATGGGGCTGTGAGTGTGTTCAGTATCTTGGTAGTGGTTTTAGTGAGGAGAGGGAACAAAGGGGATGCTTTTGGGGGTCTCCCCCTTTCACTTTGCTCAACAAGACATTAGCCAAGGAGGCGAATTGTGACTTTGGAGGTCAACATGGAAGCTTGTAAATATAAAGCCAGTGCATTTCTTATATTTTCTCTAATCTTGTCCATGGTGGTCTTTAAATTTCGAAGTGCTTGATATTCATCTAGAAATATCCTTCTTACAGTCATGATTTATAGCTTTGTATTGCTTAATCTTAATTGAAAATGGTCAATTTTAATCTCAATTAACTAACACTTTGATCTTTTTAAAAAAACGAGCAGAAAATTCCCCTTGTTTTCATCAACTAATTGCATAGAGGGGAGCAGGGAGAGGAGGTGGAAAGAACCCTAAATGTGCCGTGATAGCCACTCACGGCCCTGCACCTGTGTCACAGGACATATAGACACTAGACCAATACAGCATCACTGGGGTGATTTAGCATGTATTTCACGATCCCATGTGGTCATATGTTTAACTGATTGAGATTTGGTGAAAAAGGTTAACCTTAATGGCATAACTGTTCTCTTTAGCAAAGGATTTCCTGTAAGGAGCTTTCTTATCTTCAGCTATGTTCATTGGCAGGAAACTTGTCAGTTGCTTGTTTTTACAAACTGAGGGAAATGAATGGGGTTTGTTAGTTTCAAGACTCTGCCTTCATGCTCCATTGTCTGTCAAGTAGTTTGCTCAGAACAGCTCATTTTTAAATGGACTGTGGAGGAGTACACTTAAATTACTTCAAATCTTTGGCATTTCTGTTCATTTATTTTTGGCTTTGAGATTAGAAAAATTGATCACTATACCGCTATGTACAACTTATTTGACCAACACACGTTAACAAGATGTTCAATAAAATTCTGGCTCATTTTCAGTTGTCAGATATATAGACACTGACTGAAGTTGGCGTTTTTTGATGACTATGCCAAATTGCTAATAATTAGCCCAGAATACCAATCAAATGCCAGTTTCGTGGAGAGGTAAAGGGAAAGAGGCAGCTTCATTCGTCTCGTGGCTTGTAACGGTAAAATCCATAGATTAAATGTCAGGTATATGTCTCCATTGCTGACGGTCTACGGGGAGAGTTAGAATTTGAGGAGGGGGTGTAGTCAAAGCCAGGCTCGAGTCTATATGAGAAAAACAAATCTTCACCTTGAAAAGCTTTATTGTGCAAACTTCTGGATTATTTTGAATATTATAAATAAATATATTTAGTAGTTTCAGTTCATGTTTTGAAGTTTGGGGGAGAAAACAGGGCGAGGTTCTTTAGAGGAAAAGAAGTGCGTAAACCTCCATCCAAAGGGGACGGCTGGGGAGGGGTTACGAGAGCCCCAGGGAGGGGACCGTTCCTTGCAAGGGTTTTCACACATTTTTGAAGACACCACTTTAGTTTTATGTTTAGCACCAAATGGAATCTTATGCAAGACCCTAACATGTGAGTGGGATAAAAAGAGAAATGCTTTGGCGGGAACGCAGCGCCAGGAGCCCCGAGTCCACTGTCTTCTCCTGGGCTGTGCCTGGGGCGCGCCCTAGGAGCCTAGGACCCCTGTGAGCTGTTGGGAAACCACTGCTTTTAAAGTGTCCCAAATCTTCTCTAAGGAAGGCCCTGGGGAATTGCTTGCAGAGTCCTGGAACTTCTGAACTGAAGAGAGAACTCACTTCTGCCTTGACAGTTGCAGAAGGCGCCTGTGCTCAGGGGAGCAAACAGCAGTGCAGACAGAGCTCTGATAAGCCATTCTGTGTGTGCGCCAGGCTGGACCGGGCTACGAAAGAGCCCTGCTTGTGTCTGTGATGAGGGGAGGGCAGAGGAGGTTTGTGAAGGGCCTCCTTTCCTAGAAGTTACAGGAACAGCGTGGAGGTGTTTGAGCCGAGCGGATTCTCATCGTCCTGGACGGTGGATTTATTCTAGTGCCACCTCAGGATCTGTTATATCACCGTTCCTCTATTTGTCAGTGAAAATGATTTCATATTAAGTGTCATTCATAAAATGAAGGTTTGCCAAGCTATGTAATCTGCTTGGCAGTCACAGCCGTGTTTTCAGTGTTGAGGAAAATGATAACACACGGGTGATATTTGAACATCATCAAATATTCTCGGGTTATCTCTTCTGTTATGAGATTTACTGAAGTGGCAGTGTTGGGTCCCCCTTTTTACATCTCAGAGGCCACCAATACTAAGGTTTCTAGGGGTGGTGGATAGAGGGATCCCCTTCCCTTCCACTAATTTTGACAACTTCATGATTCACATGTGCTTGGTGACAGAAGCAAAGAGCAGAGACTGCAGGCTGACTGTAGGAGCACTGTGCTTCTTAGGGTCATAGCAGACCCTTCACTGTCTCCTGGAGGCTGCACAGCTGGGGAGTTTACCGAAGCAGGAAGGATAGCCTCCTGTTCGACTCTTTGTGACCCCATGGCCCGCAGCCTGCCAGGCTCCTCCTCTGTCTATGAGATTCTTCAGGCAAGAATACTGGTGTGGGTAGCCCTGCCATTCTCCAGGGGATCTTCCCGACCCAGGGATCAAACCTGGGTCCTCTGCGTTGCAGGCGGACTCTTGGCTGAGCCACGAGGGAGGCCCCTCCCATCTGCAGGCTCCTGTTACTTCCACTGTGCTTCTGTTACCTGCGTGGGGTCGGAGGTGGCGACCAAAGTCATCGATATTCTGGGAAGCCACAGATCTTCCAACAATTTGTGCTGAAGCTTTTTCTTTTTTTAAAGAAGATATTTCCTCTAGAAAGATGAAACTGATACAGGCAGAAAATAGTTGGCTGCGGTAGCGGATGAAAATGATTGTGTTTAACGTTTGTTTGCTGAGCTGAGTTGAATAAAGGTTTTCCAGTTTGGACTGTGGAAAGCTACCTTATTGCTCCTCCCGCCTGCATTGCAAGGAAGGAGTGTGTCCCGTCACGGAACACCGACGGCGCCGTCCCGGGCGTTCGCAGCAGCAGGCCAGTGACTCGCCCCCAGGGAGCGTGTCCTCTCCAGTGTTCTGGGGGCTTCGTTTTGGAACTCAAGGCTGTTGTCCAGTTGCCGCGACCTTGCTGAAGTTGTTAATGGAGGACTCCAGGTATTAGTGTGTGTTCGTTACCTTTGCAGATGGCACTTTATCTTAAAATTCAGTTCAGTCGCTCAGTTGTGTCCGACTCTTTGCGACCTCATGGAGTGCAGCACTCCGGGCCTCTCTGTCCATCACCAACTCCCAGAGTTTCCTCAAATCCATGTCCATTGAGTCGGTGATGCCATCCAACCATCTCATCCTCTGTCGTCCCCTTCTCCTTCTGCCTTCAGTCTTTCCCAAGCATTTTAATATTCAGACAGTAGCAAATCCTACTTGAAGAGGAAATTTTTAGTATATTATACAGGGTTACATTTTAGGTAACCTCAGATATCTCTTTAAATTCTGAAATGTTCTGACTTGGCAAACTTAACATTTTTGCAGCCTTTAAAATGAAAACAGTTACCATTTACGATAACCCTACATGCGAGACAGAATAAGAGACACAGATGCATAGAACGGTCTTACGGACTCTGAGGGAGAAGGTGAGGGTGGGACGTTCTGGGAGAATAGCATTGAAACATGTTCATTATCATGTGTGAAACAGAACACCATTCCATGTTCTATGCGTGAGACAAGTGCTCAGGGCTGGGGCAATGGGATGACCCAGAGGGATGGGATGGGGAGGGAGGTGGGAGGGGGGTTCAGGATGGGGAACACATGTAAACCCATGGCTGATTCATGTCAATGTATGGCAAAAACCACTACAATATTGTAAAGTAATTAGCCCCCAACTAAAATAAATAAACTTATTAAAAAAAAAAAAGAAAAAGAAAGAAAAAAAAAGAAAACAGTTACCATTTAATGACTAGTTAACACTTTCACTTTTAAAATAATGGCTGTAAATTAAGACTGTCATATTGTTTCATGGGACTGGATTTAACATTTAGAATGGTCTCGGAAAAGAAGTAAGTTCCTCATGGTAAGTTTGGCAGTATTGGATAATACAGAAAAATCACCTCCAATTGATAAGGGCTTTTCATTTATCAGGTGCTGGCCCAATTGATTCTTATGATAATCTAGTATTAATATAATGTTATGCTACTAAGAAGTCATGAAAATGTGCATTCATGTGCCGTTTTACAGATGAAGAAACCGAGGTCACTACGCTCCCAGGGCCGGCTCCCTCTCACCCTCAGGCCCCCGACCCCACGTGGCGGCCTTCCCACCCTCCGGCTTCCTCGGCACTGCTCCTCTCTGCCTCTCCAGGGCTGATGCTTGAAAGCTCCGTCCACACCTGGGACGGAGTTTCCTCCTGGGAAAAAATGGCAGGGGTGGCAGTGGGGTAATATTTGTTGTGAGTTTGGCAAGAAGTAGGGTTTTGCTTCTTGATGTTCTGTATCCCCGCACCTTCTGACCGTTAGTGACGGGAGGGACGTTTCAGCTCCCTTGTCAGAGGTTAGCTTCCTTAACCCGTCTTCACCTTGTGAATTTCCCTTCATGCATCCCTGAGCACATCCACCTAGTTGGTAAACAAAAGGCTCTCACTGCAGGGATATGATTTTCTTGCATTACCCAAATATCCCATTTAGAATGTCTCTTGGTGGCACCCGTAAAGACAGAGTTCCGAGACGACGTTCTCCTTCATTACTGCTGTTGAGCCACTCAGTCATGTCTGACTCTTTGCGACCCCGTGGACTGCAGCACGCCAGGTTCCCCTGTCCTTCACTATCTTTTATAATTCACACGAACTGCTTAACACACTCAGACATGGGAATATGGGGATATCTCCTTTATTTCTTTCAGAATGAAAAAAAAGAAAACTGGCTTAAACTGTCCGATTAAGAGAGTGTTGACTCTCTCCTTCTTGGGACACCCTTACCCATAAATTGTACAAACTCCACATGTGTTTATGGAGACCAAGCAAAGCTGGGTTAGTCTGATTTCCTCATCTAAGCAAGGAGCTCTGCTCTGCTGCTAGCAAAGGGGAAACACAGCAAGTTAAGTCTTCACCAGGCGTCCCACTCGGCCTGGTATGTATGTGACCGGTCAGAACTAAAAACGGAACCATGTGGACATTTTCAATAATGATGCAGGTGCCTGGCGATTTCTCATTCTCTTGAAGATTTCAGGTGAATGATCTGAAACTAATTCATATTTCACATGCAGGCTTTCACAGATTTCACATGTGAAATCATTTTAAAGAATTGATCTAGGGACATCCTCAAGATACATATGCGCCAGTCTGGGGAAACGAATTGTACACCCATTCATTCAATGAACAGTTATTGAGTGACCTCCGTGCACAGAGGACTGTGCTCTGCGGTAGGGATGTTAAGGGGGTGTGGTTGCTGGAGAGTCTGCCATCCGTTGCCTAACTGATCGGCTTCTTAAACTGGAAGTATCCCCCAGTGTGGCCCTTGTGAAGCTTGTGTTCTAAACTGATCTTGACAGACGGAAGTGACACCCTCCCTGAGTTCCTCTCTCCGGGTGTAAATGCCTTTTGTTTTAGTTTTGAAGTTGTCCCTGCCAGGAGGATTCCAGGGTGGGTTGTTTATCTGGGAGATGACCCCAGGAAGCGGGGGAGGTGGGCCACCGGTGGGGAGTGGTCCGTTCTTCCCACCCTGAACCCTGCCCCCATCCCTGGCTACCCTGCTCAGGGGAGCCCAGGACAGCCGCTCGGTTCGTGGGCCATGTATCTCACTTGTCGCCAGGGTTCCTGGCCGCTGTCTTTGAAATCCAGCTTGTGGTCACCTCCTCATCTTAAGTTTTGGTGCCTCACTCTGAGAATGCGGCCGGGAGCCTCCTGGGGGTTCTGTGCCTCCTGACTCCTTCCCGTCTTCCATCCTGCTGAAGACGTCTGTCCCTAAACTGCTCGCCAGAGGGGAGGTAGACTTCTTCTTCCTCCTCTTTCCAAGGCTTCGGATGCTGGAGGGCTGTGGGCACAAGGACAGCCCCCTGTCCTCGGAAGCACCTCCTCTACCAAGAGGCAGAATCCCCCAGGGAGAAGTCAGGGCAAGCAGCAAACCACACACTGTCTTCTTATCTCTTTTCTCTTTGCCATCATTAACTGGACCCAGGAAGGGGTGGGCTCTTCATTCGCTTCCCCTCCACCATCCCATCCTTCCACCATCCAGGCAGAAGGATGAGGGACGTCATGGTCCCTCATGGGTGAAGGCAGCATCTCCTACTGCCTGCAGGTCAGCTCTCTGAGATGGGTCCTCCAGACTCCTGTCAAGGGTGAAAATCCCGTCCCTGACTTTCAAGGCTGTGGAATTTCTGCTTGTGGCAGAGTCTAAACTAGCTTCCTGCATATGTCCGTTAACTCGGACGTTTCTAAGACTCCCTTGCAGCTAAGAATGGCAAAATTCTAGCTGCTTGGATGTCAGTAGATGTGAAGTGTTTGTTTCTGGTTTGTATCCTTGCTTTTCTTTATAATGTTGCCACATACTTTTTTATTGTAAAACTGCATATAGTTTAGTTGTGCAGGCTTTCATATAAATGGAAGCATTATACACATACACATTCAAATGCACACCATGCGTAATATATATGGATATATGTATAGATGGGAGAAGGCAATGGCAGCCCACTCCAGTACTCTTGCCTGGAAAATCCTATGGACGGAGGAGCCTGGTGGGCTGCAGTCCATGGGGTCACTGAGTCAGACACGACTGAGTGACTTCACTTTCACTTTTCACTTTCATGCACTGGAGAAGGAAATGGCAACCCACTCCAGTGTTCTTGCCTGGAGAATCCCAGGGACGGCGGGGCCTGGTGGGCTGCCGTCTATGGGGTCGCACAGAGTCGGACACGACTGAAGTGACTTAGCAGCAGCAGCAGCATAGTATAGATGTGTATATTTATACATATATGTAAACATATGTTGTGTGTGTATTTGTCTGTGGTTACATTTGTAGACAGATGGTTTTTTAAGTGAGAACACCTATGTAACCAGCACCTACATTAAAAAATAGAATGTTAGCTTCACCCAAGAAGTCCCCTCGTGGCCCTGAGCCACCATCTTTTGCAAGATGACGACTATCCTAATTTGATCTACTTTTTTTTTTTTAACTGAGAGAAGTGTGTTGAAAATCTCTTACTGAGATGATAGATTATGATTTTTTTCTTGATTGATTTTGAAGTTACACTATTTGGTATATACACATTTAGAATTCTTGCACCTTCTTGGAGATTTGAATTTTTTTATTATTATGAAATAGTACACTAATTCTCACAGCACTTTTTATCTTAAAGTGTGTTTTGTCTGTCATCTGTGCGACAATTCTAGACAACAGTGGGATACAATCAGCTTCTTCACTGTTAGTTTTTCCTATTAGGTTTCCGATCTTTGTTTTCTCAGATTCTCTACATCCTACATTCTGTTTTTAAATACTTTTCTTTATTTATTTTTGGCTGTGCTGGCCCTTGGTCGCGGTGCGGGCTTTTCTCTAGTTGTGCGGGCTTTTCTCCAGTTGTGGGGGCTTTTCTCCAGTTGTGCGGGCTTTTCTCCAGTTGTGGGGGCTTTTCTCCAGTTGTGGGGGCTTTTCTCCAGTTGTGCGGGCTTTTCTCCAGTTGTGGGGGCTTTTCTCCAGTTGGGGCGGGCGGGGTCTGGTCCCTAGTTGCCATGCGTAGGCTTCTCATTGCGGTGGCCTCTCTTGTTGTGGAGTGCTGGCTCTAGGGCTCTTGGGCGTCAGTAGCTGCGTTGCCTGCTCCAGTAGCTGTGGTTCCCAGACTCTGGAGCACAGGCTCAGGAGCTGCGGTGCAAGGGCTTCGTTGCCCTGCGGCCTGTGGGATCTTCCTGGACCAGGGATCAAACCCATGTCTCCTGCACTGGCAGGCAGATTCCTTACCTCTGAGCCACCCGGGAAGCCCTATATCCTGCATTTTAGATGCATCTTTTATAAATGACATCATGCAGTCTGTAGTATCTTTTAAATGAAATATGCAATCCATTTATATTTATTGCAGTTTCGGATTTATTTCAATGTTTGCCTTCATGTTTTTTCATTCTTTCAATTTGTCCCAACTCTTCGTGTTTCTTTTTCTTTCATTTTTTATCTTCCGTTGAGTTGACTTTTCCCCTATTTCATGTATTATTACGCTATAGTGGTCTGGAAGTTTTACACTCTATTATTATTCTTTTAGTGGTTCTCTAGAAATCTTAGCGTGCATGCTTAACAGTTTGAAGGGAATCAGTATCTTTCTTCTCTTCCTGAACAATTCAAGGACTTTAGATCATTTAATTCCAGTCATTACCACCTCTCACCACCCCCGCCCCGCCCCCCGCCCCCGCCCCCGCCCCCGCCCCTGCCCCGCTAGCTTGGGCCCTATTTATTGCCCAGTGTTTTACTTCTGAGTTTTTATTTGAGCCTTGTAGGTTAGAGGTTATCATTTTAAAATATAAATGTTTGTTCAGATTTACCTACATACTTACTACTTCCTGTGCTTGTAACTCCTTCCCAGCTTGCGTCCTTCCTTCCTGCCATCACCTCTCTTCATAGATTTCATTAAGTGAGAATCTGTTGAAGGAGACCTGTTTTGCATATTGTTTGTTGCAAAATTCTAATTCTCTCCCCCCCGCCCGCCTTTTTTCCCCCTTAAAGTATAGTTTTGCTAAGTGTAAAATATATTTCTGTTAGGTATAAAATTCTGCCTAGGGCTTCCCTGGTGGCTCAGTGGTACAGAATCCACCTGCTGATGCAAGAGACACAGGTTCGATCCCTGAGTCAGGAAGACCCCACATACCGGGGAGTAACTGAGTTTGTGCCTCTGTTGAGCCTGTGCTCTCGGGCCCCAGATACTGAAACCTGTAATCCCTGAGCCTGTGCTCAGCGACGAAAAGAAGCCTGGGCTCCACGACTAGCGAAAGGCCTGCACGGCAGGAGGACAGCGTGGCCAAAAAGAAATAAATAAGATAAAATTATTTTTACAAATTCTGGTTATTTTCTCTCAACATATTAAAGATGTCCCATTATTTTCTGTCTTCTGCTGCGAAGAAATCAGTACTAAATCTAATTCCCACTTGTCTTCAAAGGTATTCTGTTTCCAAAAGTACAGTTTGGCTGCTTTGAAGATGTTCTTTTTGTCTTTGTCATTCTTCGGTTTTATTATCAAGTGTACATAGATGTGAATTTCTTTTTTTATACGTTTATTTTGCTTAGGATTTTTTGTTTGTTTTGTGAATTTGTGGATTGATTTCTTTCATCGGAGAATCTAGAAGATTCTCAGAGTACTGTCCGTGTTGTGCCGGTTTTCCCCTATTTTTGAATTTCAGGTTAGGTTTATGTTAGACTTCTGTTGTCGTCTCTGTGTCTTAACCCCTTTTTTTCACATTTTCTGTCTCTATATTTTTATGTGCTGCAGTTGACAATTGTCTCAGTCTTTTCCATGTTCTGTATCTGATCTGGCTAATCTTGCGCACAGTTTATATACTTGTTTCCTTCTATTACAGGTTTCATTTTCTATGGTGTGTCTGATAATTTTTCGACTTTTGAAAAACTGAGATAGAGTTGATGTACATACTATCAGTTGGTCATGTTAAAATTTGAAGTCTGTAGGTTCCATTCTACTATGTCTTACTTCTGTTAGTTGTTCATGATGCTTTTTTCTTACGCATTGTGTCTATCTGTGACTTTTGTTTTTAACTTGATTTTTCATTTGAAGCGGATTTGATTTGCAATGCTGTCAATTACTACCGCACAGCAGGCTGGTCCAGTTACACACACACAATCTTTTATGTTCTTTCCATTATGGTTAATTATAGAATATCGGATATGGCTCTGCTTCTGTTTTGTAGGTAGGTTCATTTGTGTGTGTGTAACCTTACTATTATTATTTTTTGAGACTTTACTAGTGAGAATTATTTGAGGTGTGAACTGAAGGTGAGTTTCGCTAGATTTTGCATTTGTTTCTCCTGAGTGCCTGGGATTATCACCGATTTGTAAAGCAAGGACTTAAAAATTCTCAGCTGGAAGTTTGGGGACCAGCCACACAATCAATTCATACTCAAAGGCTACGTGAGGATTGTCTTGTGGTTACAAATTTTTAGTAAGACTTTCTCCCTCTGCTCGGCACTAATTTTTGAGACAGGCAGTTCTGGCGGCCTTTGGGAGCCCTGTCGTTGGTGGGCTCTGACAAAGGCAGAGCCCGCAGGTTTGTGTGCTGTCCCCTGTGCCTTGCTGGCTTATGAAATAGAAGCTCAAGTTCTCCCAGTTTGTTAAGGCCTCTAATGGGAAAGTTGATAAAAGTGTTATGCTGTGAGTGTGCCTCATTTTCCTGTCACATTATAAATACATTTCAAAGTATTTTTCAAGAAATATTTTGTCCAGCGTTTTTGGTTGTTTTCATAGGATTTGAGAGCTATCTGTTCTGCCAGAAAAGGAGCTTCCATCCTTTCTCTTTGTATTCCTTATTTAATAATCCAAATAGTCCCTGAAACTTAGGAATGCATCTGGGCTACCAGGGTGAAAATAATGTGTGCAAAAAACTGTGGAGGAAAAGCACAGCAATTGTTTTTAAAACATTACCTCCCAACCCATGTTCTGCGGTAATGAGGCCATAACTTGCATTAGTTGGGGTAACACTTGAGTGTGTGCTCGGACACTCGGTGGTGTCCGACCCTCTGTGACCCCGTGGACTGCAGCCCCCGCAGCCTCCTCTGTCCACGGGATTCTCCTCGCAAGGAGACTGCAGTGGATTGCCAGGTCCTCCTCCAGGGGATCTTCCCCACGCAGGGTTCAAGCTTGCATCTCCTGCATTGCAGGCAGATTCTTTCCCACTGAGCCACCTGGGAAGCCTGAGGTAACACGAGTTGCTTCAATAAATCCAACATAGTGCAATGTATCAAAACGATGGATGTTGATTCCTTGCGTATCCAAAATGGGTGTCCCGTTAAAGGACGGTTCTCCTTCAGGTGGTGGGTCGGGAGCGAGGCACTTGCCTTCCTGTGGCTCTGCCATTATCAGTCTGCGGCTCCCAAGGTCACTGTGCTCACTGGGACCACACGGGCCAAAAAGGAAAGAATGTGAAACTCATGAGTGACGTGTTTCTACCAGCCAGTCCTAGATGTGGCACATTCCACTTCCCTTCCTATTCTGTTAGCTAACACGTGGTAAGATTGCTGCGTCTGTCTGCAAAGAGGGGTTGTTGAGAAAAGTAGTCTGGGTGTGTGTCTAGGACAGAGAAGAAACAGGTTTAATATTAATCAGTAACCACTCTGTGTCTGTTACGTAGTTTCTCTCTGAAACTTCAGCCCAACCTGATTTCTCACTGCTCCTGTTTCACTTCTAATCAGCGCCACCAAGTTTCGGCTCTAATTACCCTGAATTATATCGTGTTTGTATAGTTTGGATCCCCCACTATACAATAACTTCCTTGAAGGTGTGAACTTTGTTCACCACTTTTGAAACTGTCTCCTGCCACTGTGTTTTGAACTCCCTGTATGCTCTATAAGAAACCTTAACCCTCAGAAGAAAAGGAGAAGTTTCGTGTTTAACGTATTTGGGGCGCAGCGTCGTGGTCGGCAGTTTATTCATTACGTGATTCCTTCACATTTCTTCTTAGATTTGAAATATGTCAAAATAAAAATTTGGAGAAAAATAAAAAGCCATGGAGTTTGGAGGGGGTGCTGCAAGCAACGTGGCGTTTCCGCGGGGGGGTCAGTTTACTCTGCCTTAGTCGTTTGTCGTGCAGGGTTGAGATCAGCCTTTCAGCTCCTTCTGGGTTGCGATGAGAATTCATTCAGTCATTCTGGAAATATTTCTTGAGGTCTAGTGAATGCTGGATATTGTGGAGAGGCAGGGCATTGGAAGATGAACAGTACAGATAAGACTGCCCTGGAAGGGGTTGCATGAGGCGGTGTGGACAGACTGCTTCGAGTGGAGAAAGACCTTTGTTGCTGACTTTGTGGTGGATACAGTGATGCTGAGGCTTTAGTTATACATCTGATGTGGGAGAGAAAAGGGCTTGGGGCTGTCTCAGCCCTTAAGTAGAGACCTTGCCCTCCTTTTTCCTTTGGTCTTGGATCTTGCTTAAGGAGGCCAACCTTTCTCCAGACTAGTATTGAATAGCGAGCAGAGGAACTCGGCGCTTGAGTATTTTTCAGAGCCACAGACCATCTCAGCTGGGTTGTTGGCCTCAGTGTTACTCTCTCCTTGAGTTTAACTCATTACTTTGTTGTTCGGCTCAATGTTTCCAGTGCTTCGCCTTTATTTTTTGTTGCTGTTGGTTTTGGTAGATGAGAATGACATATGGACCTGAGTTAAATTGTTGCAAGGATGATTTGTTTTCTTTTCATCGAGTGGTTTTCTTTCTCCACTGCAGTGTACGGTGGATGGGAAAATACACGGACATCTTAGTAACTTGAATCTATTATCCACCTGCTCGGATGCAAACACAATGCATGTGGCAAATTACTTTATATACTTGATAAAGCCTGTGTTTTGGAAAAATGCTGGGGTGTTTATATACAAAACACTGTTTTGAATCAAGCCATCTAAAATATGCAGATGAAGAAAAGGAAGTGTATTCTGAATAGCATCATCAAAATTCCAGGAAGGGTCAGGCTGCAAAATACAAGATGTGGTGCGTCTGTAATTAGGTATCGACCATGTTTATTCGGTTGAGCAGCTCCTTGGGCTTAGCTCTGGCACTGATCGGAGAGAAAGCTTTGCAGCCCAGAGGAGTTCACTTTAGGAGATGACTCGTGGATAATCTGTTGCTTTCAAAAGCCAAGGCCGGGCGAGCGCTTCACTGCTCGTGTTGTCTCCCCCATGGGATAGGGCGGGGTTCTGGCAGATGGTAGCGGAGTACGGGATTCCTGATACGAGAGATGCAGTCGGCAGGGGCAGGAGGCGCAGTCCACAGCGCTCTGTTTGGAAAGTATGTTCATTTTCTTCTCAACTCTAAGGCCCCTCTTATCTTTTCAGAAACATTTCTGCTCTTTGGAAGAGTTTCCAATACTACTTTTTTGAAGGGACCAAGTCTCAGCCAAGGACATTAATTTATAGAGCCCATGAACTAGTAGGCTGGGTGGAATAGTTAACCCCTTCCACTGATACAATGAGCTACTGAATTGTATCATCCCACATTGAGCAAGGGCTCATTTGTATCCCTAATATCAAATATTCTGTCAACACAAAGGGAAGGGACAAGACCTCCACATTCTTGATATGGCCAATGTGAATTTTAAATTGATTTATGTATTTTAAGCAAAATACTCCATGTATTATTATTGGGGTGCCCATATATCTTGATTTGTTTGTGGTGGTTTGGGTTTGTGCCTAATACCCCAGTGTGATCACTAATACTGCCTCCTTTCATTTCAAAAACATCCTGATTATTTACATGATAAATTATGATCACCTTACTTATAACAGTAGTCAATATGTCTAGCAATATTACATCAAGTTTGTTTAAACCAACTCTTCTGCTGAGAAAAGCTGCTTAAAATTTTTTTAAAAAAAATCAGTTTTAGAGGTATTGGAGAACCATCAAGGCCGTGAGAAATTGCAGAGCTAAGATTTGGGGGGAAGGAAAGTCCCCTCTAAGAGGTGAGCCCAGCTTTTGCATTTTCTTCAAGGCAATGATCAATTCCAAAAGTAGTCGTTAAGAGAATAAAAACTTCAAGCTTTCAACAAACCCGTGGGACTGGGGACATGGTTATTGTCCTCAAGTCCTGCCAAGGAGCAGAAACCCTAGTAAACAACCTCAGCTTTCATTTGGAATCCTGAATCAAGATGAACCAGAAATAGAAAAACTCTCACAGGGACTGAAGCCAAAAATAAAACATTTTCAGATTAGTGTCACTAGCTTAGAAGCCTGCCAGAAGCAAAAGCAAAAATCCTCTCTAGAGGAAGATACATCTTCCAGAGCCTCATGTTCACTAGAGTTTTTCATGTACTATATCCGTCAACCAATGAAAAATATGGGTATATGAGAAAATAAGACATAATAAAAAACCAAGAAAAAAATCTGATAAATAAGATATATCTACAAGGGATCCAGATAGTGAATTAATCAGGTATAGACTCTAAAATAACTATGATTAATGTATTCAAAGAATTAAAAGATAAGATTTAAAAATTTGCCAGAGAGCTTAAAATTATAAATAAGAGCATAGAAATGAAAAATATAGTTACTGAAGTTAAATAGATGCGCTTTGGGGGGTGACGGAAATCCTGTAAGACTGGATTATAGTGACGGCAATGGTTGCACAACTGAGCTAATGTACTAAAATCACTGCATGTGCATTTTATGGTGTGAAGATCATACTTTTAATAAAGCTGTTGAGAAATGGATGGATTCAGCAGAATAAATGTAGTTGAAGAGAGAGTTAGTGAACTAGAATATAAGGCAGAAGAAAATACTCAAATAACGCACAGAGAGGCAAAATGATGGGAAAGAATTTGAAAGACTTGTGAAATATAGTAGAAAGGCTTTATATACAAGTAATTAGAGTTTCAGTAGGTGGGGAGAGAGAAAATGGAGAAGGAGAAATAATTGGGAAAATGACTGAGAATTATCCAAAACCAATAAATGACACAGAGCTGCAGAATCAAGAAGCTCTGGGGCATCAAGCAGGCTCAGTATAAAGAAATTTCACCTGGAACAACACAGTACAGTTTCTGAAAATAAAGACAGCGAGAAAAGCTGAAAAGCAGTCAGTGTTGGAGGAGTGGGTATCTCTTGTCTTCAAAGGAGCAATGCTAAGATCAAAATAACAGAAGTCAAAAGGGAATGGATGATTGCTTCAAGTTGCTGAAAGAAAACAACCGTCAATCTTAAATTCTGTATCTACCTAAAAGATTTTTCAGAAATGAATAAAAAGCTAAAAATATTTAAGAAAATTGTTATGAGCGCATCTATCCTGAAGGAAATACTAAAAAGCATCCTTTGGACAGAAGGAAAATTATCCCAGATCAAAGCTCAGAGATGAAGGAAGGAATGAAGAATAACAGAGATAATAATTAGTTAAATATGAATAAATGCTAGCCATACATACAAAGTAACAATGATTTTGTTTTGTGGGATTTAAAGTATATAGAGAATAAATACATATGATCAAAGTAGAACTCAAGTCTGGACAAATTAATGAAATTAAATTGTTCTAAAGTCCTTATATTGTAAAGGAAGTGGTAAAAACTAATTAATATTAGCCATTAATAAAGGGTCATGTTTTTTAACTCTGGATAATCTTTAAAAGAATGACGAAGGAATATATAAATAATAAGCTAAGAAGAGGGGAAAATAGGATAATAAAAATTACTCAATTCAACAGAAGGTAGAAAATGGGGAAAAAGGATCCTAGACTAGATTAAGGCAAATAAAAACTAGTAGATTTAGCCCCAAATATATCAGCAATTTTATTTAATGTAAGCTGAGTAAATAATTAAATGTCAAAGATTATTAGATTGAATTTTTTAAAAACTATATACTGCTCTAAAGATACATTCATTATTTAAAAATATATAGAAGGGTCAAATATAAGAGGATGTAAAAGGATGTGCTATGCAAACATTAGCCAAAAGAAAGATTCTATAGCTAAATTAATATCAGAGAAAGTAGACTCTCTAACAGGTAAGAAGTGTTGTCAGAGATGAAGAAAGATATTTCATGATGGAAAAGATTCAATTTGCCAGGAAAATGAAATATTTCTAAATCTATGTGCATTTTTAAAATACACACACAGACAATCAAATACACACAGTTACACAAGGAGAAATAGATATTGATATAGTTAGAAAATTTAACATATCTCTCCTAGTAATTGCTACAATGAGCAGACAGTAAAATTCAGTTAAGATTAGAGACAGTTTGAGCAAAGTTAATTAACAGAACTGCTCTAATTATAAAACAGTGCACTTGACAAATATAAAATACTAATTTCTTTCAAGACACAGAAGATATTTGTCGCCATTGCTCATAGTCTGAGTCATTATACAACTGAGCACATTTTGAAGGATTGAAATCATACAGAGTGTCTTTTCAGATAGCAATGACATTAAACTAGAATTCAACAGTCACAAAGGTAACTGAAATATGCCTGTATGTTTATAAAGCAAGCAATCATGGGTCAAAGAAGAAATGGCAATGAAAATTAAATAGTATTTACAAATGGAAGACAGTGAAGCATGAGATACCAAACATGGAATACGGTTAGAGTCATGACGAGAGGGATATTTAAGTCTCAGATATATCCATTAGAACAAAAGAGGTTTACAAATAAATAACCTAAGCATTAATTTCAAGAAATTAGCTAAGAAAAGCAATTAAGCATTTTAAAAAGGCAGGAGGAAGGAAATAATACAAGTAAGAGAAGATAGAATGAGATAGAAAACAGACGTTCCATGCATAGTGTCAGCAGGCCGGAAGACTAGTAAAATCAAGAAATTCTGGTGAGACCAATCAAGAAAAAAAGCACAAATAGTTAATATGAAGAATGAAGCAGGGAACATCACTGCCTTTAAAAGGTAAGTTCAGAATGTGACGAATAACACCGTGGCAAACTATGAAATGGGAATTTTGGAAGAAATGGACAAGCTTTCTAAAAATAGCACTTATCAAAACTGACATAAGAAAACTAACAGTCCGAGTGGCTCTAGCTCTACTCATATGAATATGCAATTAAAAACCTTACCGCAAGGGCGACTTCAGACCTGGATGGTTTTCCTGTTAAAGTCATTAAGTTGTTAAGGAAGAAATAACGCGTATTTTCCACAAACTCTTCCAGGTAAAAGAAAAGAAGGAATCCTCCCAACTTGTTTTAAGAGGTCAGCAGAATATTGATACTAAAACTTGACATAAAGAAGAAAAATTCTGGGCCAGTTTTACTTATGAATATAGATTCAAAAATCCTAAACAAAGTACTAGAAAAGTGAATCCAGCAATAAATTACTGCACTGTGATCAAGTTGCTTATCTCCAGAATTGTAAGGTTGAGGTAATAATTTTGAAAATCAGTCAGTGTAACTCAATATATAATAGAATAAAAAATCACATGATCGTCTCAATGAATAGAGGAAATATGTGTGATGTAATCCAACATTTACTCATGATTTTTTAAAAGACTCGGCAAACTATTGAATAAACAGGAAGAAAATCTTCTTACTCTAAGAAGAATATCTACAAAAAATACTGTGTAAAATTAAAAAGTAGGAAACGTGATGCACAATGGGTGAAATTTTAAAACTTTAAGAGTAAGAGAAAAGACATATGTCAGTTTTCACTGCTTCTGTTCATCATTGCATGACAGATCCTAGCTAATACAATAAGGCACAAAAGAGAAATAACGATGTTAGGGTTGAAAGGAATAAATAAAGCTGTAATTATTGGACACTATAACTATGTATATAGAAAATTCTAAAGGAATTCCAGGTGAATTTTTGGATCTAAAAAGTGAATTTAGCAAGTTGGCGGGATGCAAGGTAAATATGAAAAAATAAATTCTATTTCTACTTATTACCAATAAAGAGATACACAGTGAATTTACATCAGAATAAAAATCATCAGATATCTAGGAATCTGACAGAAGTTACGAGGACCTATATTGAAACCGTTTGCCGTTATTGAGAGAAATTAAAGAGGAGCAAGCAAACGAAGGATATGTCATGCTTGTGAAATAGCGGGCTCTGCTTTTTTAAAAAGTTGTCAGACTGTCAGTAAAATCTCAGTCGAAATCTCAAGAGGGTTTTCATGAAAATTGATAAGCTGATCCTTAAACTTATATGGAAACACACAGGGCCAAGAATAGCCAAGATACTCTCGAAGAAGAATAAGAAAAGAGGACTTGGTCCACCAGATCCTAAGATTTGCTGTTGTTCTGCTGAAGTAACTGAGGGAGGGGGGCCTTGGCGCCGCATGGATGGAACAGACTAGTGAGAGTCCCCAGACAGAGCTGTGTTTACACAGACACTCGATCAGCGATTAAAAATCCCAGCCCCTTGTTTATTAAACAGTCCTGAAACAATTACATAGCAATATAGACCCTTGACCCTAAATTTACAACATATACCAAAATCCATTCCAAGTGAATCCAAGATCCAAGTGTGAAAGACAAAATAATAAAATATCCAGAAGATAATATAGGGTAATGTGCTCATGACTTTGGCTAGGAAAGGAATTCTAGCAGAGGATCCAAAAGAACCAATCATAGAAAAGACAATAAAATTGGACTATATTAAAATGAAGAACTTACATTCATCAAAAGACACAGTTAAGAGAGTGAGAGTCAAATTAGAGATATTTGCAGTATCTATGATTTACATAAGGCTCATGGAAAGAATATACAAAGAATTCCTCAAATCAGCAGAAGAGACAGAAAAAGGGGTAATAGGCCTGAACAGGAGCTTCACAGAAGATGATATCCATATGTCCAATAGACATGTGAAGCAAGTGCTGTGGTTCGTATGTGTCCAGGGAAATACGAATTAGAAACCACATCAGTTCTACCCACTGCCTAAAATTAAAAGTGACTTTCAGTACTAACAAGTGCTGAGGGTTTGGAGATAGCAGAATTCTTATACACTGCTGGTGAGACTATAAATTGGTACAACCATTTGGGAAGACTAATTAGTATTATCTAATAAAATTGGACAAAGGCATATTCTGTGAGTCAGCAATTCTAATCTGATGTACAGATTCAAGGGAAAAGTCAATACATATATACCAAAAATGATGGAGAGAAAAGTTCATAGCAGCAGTATTCATAATGGAAAGAAAGAAAGTGAAAGTCATTCAGTCACGCCCGACTCTTTGCGACCCCAAGGACTATTCAGTCCATGGAATTCTCCAGGCCAGAACACTGGAGTGGGTAGCCTTTCCCTTCTCCAGGGGATCTTCCCAACCCAGGGATCGAACCAGGGTCTCCTGCATTGAAGGTGGATTCTTTACCAGCTGAGCCACAGGGGAAGACCAATACCAAGTCAAAGGGTATTTAGCCCATTCATGATGGCCCTAAACTGAAAACCACCCCATATCATCGAGTACAGTATAATGTGTGCATGTGTATGCACACACACACACACACACACACACACACACACACACACACACACACACACTTTGTGGCATATTTATATATAAATTAAAAGGATACACCAATGAAAGCAAACTGTAGCAAGCGTCACAGTCTAGATGAGTCTCACTGATGTTAAGGTGTGAAAGAAGTCACACACATATACACACTCAGTCTTGATGAAACTATAGGCTTTAGGGATGCTTGGTTAGTTAGCAAAACTATCAAGTGATTTCTATCAAAGTTAACATAATAGTTGTAGGGCAGAAGGGTGCTAATTAGGAGGAGAAAGATAAGAGTTTCAGGGGTGCTCGCAAAGTTCTGTTTTTTGAGTTTGGTGATGATTAGATGGATGTCTGCTTTGAGATAAATCATTGAGCTGTACAATTTGTTTTGTGCACTTTTCTCTGTGTATTGTATGTTATAGTTCATGATGGAAATGTTTTAGAAATCAACAGTGTACCTTTGGGCTTCCCAGTGGTAAAGAACCCACTTGCCAATGGAGGAGATGCAGGAGACGGAGGTTCAATCCCTGGGTCGGGAAGATCCCCCTGGAGAAGGAGATGGCGACCCACTCCAGTGTTCTTGCCTGGGAAATCCCACGGACAGAGGAGCCTGGAGGGCTACAATTGATGGAGTCAGAGGAGCCTGGGGGGATACCGTTAATGGAGTCAGAGGAGCCTGGGGGGCTACAGTCCACAGGATCAGAGGAGCCTGGGGGCTACAGTCCACGGGGTCAGAGGAGCCTGGGGGGCTACAGTCCACGGGGTCAGAGGAGCCTGCGGGGCTACAGTCCACAGGTCGCAAAGAGTCAGACACGACTGAGCATGCACGTTCAGTGTACCCTTACCATCATCTTCTTGATTTTTAATCAATTGAAAATATTACCCTTTGACTTGGTATTGTGATAATTAAGACCTTCCCCCCTTCCCTTCTTTTGAATTCACACTGTTCGTATTATTACATAAACACTATATGCATCAGTGAGACCAATTTCTTTCTTGTGAACTTTTAATCTTTTCCCTATTAATAAACGTCGCTTCTTTCTGAGTGTGGATGTATTTGTAGATATACAAATATACACTTTCTTTCCTCCCTCCCTTCTTTTTTCCTTTGTCTCTAATTCTTCTTAAGCTTTCTAGTAGCATCTCTCAGTCCCGTTTTGCTCTTGGTCGGACGTATCAGATCATCATCCACTTTGTTTTTCCTGGTGTTACCTGCTCTGGTTACTCGAGGGCCTGCTCTGGAACAGTTTTTGTGCGGGGATTTCTTTCTCATCTGTGTTCTGTGTGGTTCCTGCTTCCTGGATCCCGTGTTTTTCTCCTTTTTGGTTTGCTGCTTTTGTTGGAGCATATCTGCTAATAGTTTACAAAAAGCAAACGTAGGAGATACATTTTCAAAGAACTTAATCTTGAGAAAGGTCTTTATCCTCTTTCTTCGTCAGTGGTTTGGGTACATACGTGATGCTACATTGAAAGTCATCTTCCCTCCATGTTATGAGGGTAACACTAGGTTGACTTCCAGCTTCTGTTGTTGAGAAAAGATTGTTGGTCTTTTCTATGTAAACACATTTTTTTCTTTCTGGAAGCTTTTAAAATTTTGTTGTGTCTTTATAAAACCTTTCAACTGAAAGACTTAGGCTCCTGTTTTAGAGAAGGTATGGATTTGTCTGTGTTTGTTTCTGTGTTGTTTTTAATCATTTTCTTCTCACCATTTTCTTTGAACACTTAGAAACTAATAGTTGAACTATGGACTGATCTTTAAATTTTCTTATTTTTTTTCCCTTTTGTCTTGATCATCTCTTTGTCTTACTGCCTTACTTTCTGGATGATTTCACCTACCTTATTTCCAAATCATCTGTTGAATTTTTAAGCTTTGTCCATCATATTTTTAATTTCCAAGAACTTTACATTTTTCCTTCCTGCTTCTTGCAACATCCTTTTCTTTTCTTTTGAAAAAAGGAAACACGCAGTGCCTTCTCTTATCTCACGTAATATATTAATTAGGGCTTTTGATATCTTCTTCTGTTTCCTGCATTATCCTTGCTTCCTTAGACTTCCTTGGTTCTGCTAGTTGCTTCAGGCTTCCCTGGTGGCTCAGATGGTGAAGAATCCGCCTGCAATGCAGGAGACCTGGGTTGGGAAGACCCCCTGGAGGAGGGCAGGACTACCCACTCCAATAGTCTTGCCTGGAGAATCCCCATGGACAGAGGAGCCTGGCGGGCTGTAGTCCATGGGGTTGCAAAGAGCTGGACACCACTGAGCAACTAAACACTAGGTGTCTTGTAGCACAGTTTTGCCTCAGATGTCCTTTCATGTTTAAATGTAAGGTTCTGAAGAGCTTATTGGAAGCTGTGTGCTTGAGGGGGCTTCCTGTGGAGGGCTGGCCTGGGACCCAGTTGTTTTTAAGTTTTAGTATCTCTCAGAGGTTTCCTTCTGGGGCCACCGCTTCTCTTCAGAGAAGAACCTGTGTGAGGGATAAGCCTGGGTGCTGGTATTCTGATAGCCAGCTGGGCAAAGGGAAGCAGCTTGATGTCCGTTTCACCTTCTGTTTTTAGTCTGGTGTCTCATCCCTGCGGTCTTCCTTTTACTTGACCCAGCTTTCATCTTGACCTGCGTGGGCGAGAGTGGGGAGGAATCGCCTGGTTATGCCCAGGGAATGCTGAGAACATGAAGATCTAATGTTTCATTGTCGAGTCTATAACTGACCTCCACACCTCACTCCCACCATCCACTGTATTTGATGCCCCCTATCCCAGAGCCTCAGAGCGATTCTGTGAGGCTAATCCTCTAGCATCTGATCAGTTTTCCCTCTGGGGGAATCTGTCTCAGCTTTCTTCATTATGCCTAAATTCAGCCATCACTCCTCTGTCTTCTAGAGGTTGCTCTCACCTCCTCTCTCATTCCTTTCGTCCTTGTGGGTTAGGTTAACTCTTTGAGGGCCGAACTCATGACTTACACATCTTTGGTTTACTTCGGACACACTGACTGATTGATGTCCCCCTCCCTAACCCCTGCAGGACTCTGCCTTCTTGCTTTCTTGACTCTTTCTCTCGTGTCCTCACTTGTTGCTCATTTGCAGGTGGGTAGATGCAAAGGCTGGAGAGGGCAATGGCACCCCACTCCAGTACTCTCGCCTGGAAAATCCCGTGGACGGAGGAGCCTGGTGGGCTGCAGTCCATGGTGTCTCTGAGTTGGACACGACTGAGCAACTTCACTTTCACTTTTCACTTTCATGCATTGGAGAAGGAAATGGCAACCCACTCCAGTGTTCTTGCCTGGAGAATCCCAGGGACGGCGGAGCCTGGTGGGCTGCCGTCTATGGGGTCGCACAGAGTCGTACACGACTGACGCGACTTAGCAGCAGCAGCAGCAGATGCAAAGGCTAACACCTACTTGGGTGCTCCATCCAACTCTTGGTAGCCTCCTCTTTCTTTCTGTCGCTTGGGTGCCCAGCAAACCTGGACCCTTCTAGGCATTAGCCCATCACAAGTGCCCGGTGCTTCTGCCTCTTTCCAAGCTGCCCTGCTTCCAGATCGTCTGGAAAGGATGAGTAGGGAAGGGAAGGAAGATAGCTCTGAGGTATCTGAAGGGGCTGAGTTTCTCTTCTCCTCCTCGGTAGAAACGGAATGCTCTTAAAATAGCTCTTGGAGCTTTTGTGATATGAATTCAGCTACACAGCCATTCTCAGGATTGGTTTATTGTTGAAAATAAAAAGTCTCTGGGAATATGCGCACCCCACTCCATTCTCATGGCAGATTTTGAGACGCTGCATCTTGACTGCTGTTGCTAGGTGATTTCAGGGTAGCTAACTCCCAGTCCTGGACTTGTGTTCACAGCATCTCTGACTGATGCTACCTGGGGCTGTGCAGCTCTTCTCCTGTAGACCTCAGCTCGGCGGGCCTTCTCTCCCTCCTCCTCCTGCCGTGTGGAGTGAATAGGCCACGTGGCCACAGGGCTCTTGAATTACAAGGAGCACTGAGGCCATGCCCACTGGTCCATAGAGCCCTTCTCCCTCTTCCTCCTTAGGAACTGGAAAATTGTTTAAGCACGGTCCGTTTCTTTGCCGTCCTTGAGATTTCTTAAATGAGACTCCTTTGACTTTCGTGAGTAATTTGATTTTATAGAAATTAATAAAGGTTCTGGCAAGAGTATTGTGCTTTGAATGGCCCGTGTCTCTAGGTAAACTTGAAATGCTTCAGTAAATCTGGTTCCGTGGTGATCTGGAGGGAAGAGGGCCTCTCTTCTGCAGGTGATAAGAACATATCATCTTGTACAAAGACAGATATGGTTTTCATCTCATGATCTGGAAGTGTCTGTCATAGGCAGTCAGCTCTGTTACTTAGTTATTGCCGGAAAAAAAGATGGTTGCAGTTCAAATATTATTTAAAAAATTTTTGTGTGTGTTTGTTTCTGGCTGTGCTGGGTCTTCATGGCTGTGAGTAGACTCGCCGTGGCTGCAGGGAGCAGGGGCTACTCGTGCTTGTCACGTGCAGGCTGCTCCTCGCGATGGCTTCTCCCATTGTGGGGCACGGGCTCTAGGGTGCTCAGGCGGCAGGATTTGTGTCTCGCAGGCTCTAGAGCGTCGGTTCAGTAACCATGGTGCTTAGCTGCCCCACGGCATCTTCCTGGACCAGGGATCGAACCTGTGTCCCCTGTATTGGCAGGTGGATTCTTAACCATTGGACCAACAGGGATGTCCCTCAAATATTCTTAAGTAATTTAATTTTTTGGTAGGCATTTCCCAAGCTTAAAGTAGTTTATGTGAAAGAAGTGAAAGTGAAGTATTAGTCACTCGGTCGTGTCCGACTCTTTGCGACCCATGGACTGTAACCCACCAGGGTCCTCAGTCCGTGGAATTCTCCAGGCAAGAATACTGGAGTGGGTTGCTATTTCCTTCTCCAGGGGATCTTCCCGACCCAGGGACTGAACCCAGATCTCCCACATTGCAGGCAGACTCTTTACCAACTGAGTCCCCCAGGAAGTCCTAAAATAGTTTATAGTTAATAGTATCTTACAACAGATGTCTTAATTTGTGACGTATGTTTTGCAGTTAGTTAATCTTGCAGTTAGTTAGTTGCCTGGTTGGAAGATAAATGTGGTATATCCTTTCAGAGATGTGTGGTTGATTATGTTTTACCAAATTCCAGGCCAAAAGTATCTCAGTCATATATACACATATACACACACACACATCCATTAGTTCTGTTTTCTGGAGATCCTTGACTAGTATACGTAATGAGCTCTTTATACACAAGCACAGGAGCAAACAGTTGCTTTGCTTGTGCCTGAGAACAGCCCAAATGTGCAACAGGTGAGTTGGAAAACAAATGATGACACATCCATTCAATGGGACACTGTTCAGTAATACAAATGAATGAAATGTTAGACATGCAACAGCGTGGGTGTGTCTCAAAATAATTTTGAGTGGAAGAAGAAGAGTATTCAGGGGAGAGCAGCATTACACAATCAAGTATTGGTGCAGAGGGTCACACAGACTGAGGCTAGCGTGGGGGCCTCTCGAGACCACTTACTCCTTGGTGCAAAGGGTCACACAGATTGAGGCTAGTGTGGGGGCCTCTCGAGACCACTTACTCCCTTCTCTTGCCTAAAGCCCTCCAATGGGATGAGACCGCCTCCCCTTTAAGGGTTTAGGGAAAGTGGTGTCCGTACTTGGCAGTATTTTGTGGTCTCTAACTCTTGCCTGTACACATATGATTGCTCAGTGTAACTGAGGGCCCTGAACAGTGGTGTCTGTTCACAGAACACATTTCAGTTAAAACTTCTCAGGATGCTAATAGCCTTAAAAAACAATCACCTGAGAATATGCAAAAAACTCTCTATAATCAGGAAGGAAACTGATTTTCCTTCATATAAACATGAAGGAAACATGTCTTCTAATACTTCATGAGAAACTCATTTTGTTCACCCAACTTTATAGATGACAAAGTTGTGGTAGAGGAGAAATTCAGAGTCTAATAGAAGTTCTTAAGAAGCTTATTTCTGGAAAATCTTGGGAACAGAGTTTCTCTTGATTGGATTTTCTAGACTCTTCTAGAAATACTAATCTGATATCTGGAAAGATGGGCATTGGTGTCCTATAGATTTAGATTCAGATTCTGACTGCCTATAATTACATGAATGACTCTGGACATATACCCCTGGAAACCTCAATTTTCTCCTTTGCAAAATAGGAATGAAAGTGAAAGTGAAATTTGCTCAGTCATGTCTGACTCTTTGCAACCTCTTGTGCTATACAGTCCATGGAATTCTCCAGGCCAGAATGCTGGAGTGGGTAGCCGTTTTCTTTTCCAGGGTCCAGGGGATCTTCCCAATCCAGGGATCAAACCCAGATCTCCCGCATTGCAAGTGGGAGATTCAAAATAGGAATAATCTTATCTCAAAAGTTAGGGGAAAATCCAGAGGAATATATTTATTCGCTTATGTGCTTATTGAGCAAATATTATTAGGTATCTACTCTGTACTCTGAGTACATGAACCGTGAACTTCCAGATGTTCAAGCTGGTTTTAGAAAAGACAGAGGAACCAGTGATCAAATTGCCAACATCCGCTGGATCATCGAAAAAGCAAGAGAGTTCCCGAAAAACATCTATTTCTGCTTTATTGACTATGCCAAAACCTTTGACTGTGTGGATCACAATAAACTGTGGAAAATTCTGAACGAGATGGGAATACCAGACCACCTGACCTGTCTCTTGAGAAACCTGTATGCAGGTCAGGAAGCAACAGTTAGAACTGGACACGGAACAACAGACTGGTTCCAAATAGGAAAAGGAGTATGTCAAGGCTGTATATTGTCACCCTGCTTATTTAACTTATATGCAGAGCACATCATGTGAAATGCTGGGCTGGATGAAACACAAGCTGGAATCAAGATTGCCAGGAGAAATATCAATACCCTCAGATATGCAGATGACACCACCCTTATGGCAGAAGGTGAAGAAGAACTAAAGAGCCTCTTGATGAAAGTGAAAGAGGAGAGTGAAAAAGTTGGCTTAAAGCTCAACATTCAGAAAACTAAGATCATGGCATCTGGTCCCATCACTTCATGGCAAATAGATGGGGAAACAGTGGAAACAGTGTAAGACTTTATTTTGGGGGGCTCCAAAATCACTGCAGATGGTGATTGCGGCCGTGAAATTAAAAGACGCTTGCTCCTTGGAAGGAAAGTTATGACCAATCTAGATAGCATATTACAAAGCAGAGACATTACTTTGCCAACAAAGGTGCGTCTAGTCAAGGCTGTGGTTTTTCCAGTGGTCATGTATGGATGTGAGAGTTGGACTATAAAGAAAGCTGAGCACAGAAGAATTGATGCTTTTGAACTGTGGTGTTGGAGAAGACTCTTGAGAGTCCCTTGGACTGCAAGAAGATCCAACCAGTCCATCCTGAAGGAAATCAGTCCTGGGTGTTCATTGGAAGGACTGATGTTGAAGCTGAAACTCCAATACTTTGGCCACCACATGCGAAGAGTTGACTCATTGGAAAAGAGTCTGTTGCTGGGAAGGATTGGGGGCAGAAGGAGAAGGGGACAAGAGAGGATGAGATGGCTGGATGGCATCACCGACTGGATGGACATGCGTTTGGGTAAACTTCGGGAATTGGTGATGGACAGGGAGGCCTGGCGTGCTGCGATTCATGGGGTCGCAAAGAGTCAGACAAAACTGAGCGACTGAACTGAACTGAACTCTGTACTCTGAGCGCCAAAGAATTGATGCTTTTGAACTGTGGTGTTGGAGAAGACTCCTGAGAGTCCCTTGGACTGCAAGGAGATCCAACCAGTCCATCCTAAAGGGAATCAGTCCTGAAGATTCACTGGGAGGACTGATGCTGAAGCTGAAACTCTAATGTTTTCACCACCTGATGCAAAGAGCTGACTCATTGGAAAGGACCCTGATGCTTCAAAGATTGAAGGCAGGAGGAGAAGGGGATGACAGAGGATGAGATGGTTGGATGGTATCACTGTCTCAATGGACATTAGTTTGAACAAACTCTGGGAGATGGTGATGGACAGGAAGTCCTGGTGTGCTGTAGTCCACGGGGTTGCAAGGACTTGGACACTTCTTTCCGACTGAACGTCAACTCTGTAGCAGTGAGGACGGTGGTCAGTGTTTCTGCTGTCATGGAGCTGACATTTGATTGAAGGGACAAGGAAGCACTCAGTAGCTAAACAAATAAATATGTAAGATACTGTCAGGTATGAAATAACCATACAGGGTAAAGAATGATAAAAAGTGATAGTGGTACCACTGTGATAAGGGTGACCAGAGAAGAATTCTTTAGTTATAAAGTGTTGGCCAAAGGGCACAGTGCGTACAAAGGTCCTGAGGTGGAAAACAGCTTGCACATTTGAGGAACAGGAAGAAGGACCAGTGTGGCGAGGGACAGGTGAGTGGTAGAGCGAGTGGGAGATGAAAGGCCGGGCCCAGCTTGCCGGGTCTCACTGGCAGGGGAAGAGGGGCGTTATCCTGGGTATACTGGGAACCAACAGGAATTTTAAACAGAGGGATTGCTGAGTATGATTTATTTAAATATTTTTTAAAATTGTTTTTATTCATTTTTTTGGCCACGCTGTGCAGCATGGATCTTAGTTTCCCCAGCAGGGATCCAACCAACGCCCCTTGCGTTGAGAACAGAGTCTTAACCACCGGACTGCCAGAGAAGTCATGCTTTCTAAGATGAACTAATTTGTGGCTGCGTGGGAGCCCCATTGCTTTGCTTGGGCTTTCTCTGGTTGCGGTGCGTAGGAGCTCCTCTTCGTTGGGTCCGTGGGCTTCTCCTTCTGGTGGCCCGTCATGGGGGGCGCAGCTCCAGGTGTGCGGGCTTCAGGAGCTGCAGCCTGTGGGCCCCCCAGCTCGGGCCCCATGGTTGTGGTGCCCTGATCCTCCACCGTGTGTGGAATCTTCCCCGACCGAGGATCGAACCCGTGTCCCGTGCATTGGCAGGTGGATTCTTATTGTGCCACCAGAGAAGTCCCTAATTTATTTTTTTAGAAGAATATTCTGCCTGCAGTGTGGAGGATGGCCTTACAGAGACACCACTTCAGAGGTATGTCCGTGTCTGGGAGAGAAGGGATTTCAATTACACTGCTAAATTGGAACAGTGCAGGTAAAGAGATTCAGGATATGTTTTGGAAGCAGAGCTCGTGGATTGGAAGCGGGGAGAGGGGAAAAGGAGCAATGGAGGATTATTTGAGGAGTTTGGGATGCAGTGTCATTTTGTGAGATTGGAAAGACCTGGGCTGGGAGTGGAGCTCTGGAATTCACAGCCTAAGTTTGAGATGTCTGCTGGGCATGTCTAGAAGGCGCTGGGCATTGATGTCTGAAACTTGGGGGGCAGGGTCCAATGCTGTGGGTGGTGTCCCCAGCTACAAGATTGGGTGAGATCGTCCACAGTCGGGGGCAGAGAAGACGGTCCAGAACAGAGGCCTGAGCACTAAAATTTAGCCATCCAGCCAAGAAAATACGAGCTTACAGAAGTAACTGAGAATGAGCTTTCATTGAAGTTGGAGAAGAATTGGGTTGTGGTGCCATAGAAACAAGAGAAGAATCGAAGTGAACAGCCAGCGCTGGACACGCTCTATGAAAGTTAAGTCTCCCCTTAATGGAAATAGTAGCGTTCATTTATTTTAGGTCTTTCAAAGGGTAGAATGTTACCTTTCATCCCAGCATAAATTCAATTTGCAGTGACATTTTTTACCTCTTTCATATGTCTTTTAAGGTTGAAATATGGAGCCCCAAAGAGCCGTGGGTTGGTTACCCTCTTCGAAAGCGTACATTTACCAGCTTGCAAATCCACCAAGCAAAGATTTCTTTTTCCGCCTTAAGTTCACATGATTTAATTTGCCTGAGTAACCTGCTGTCATAGGTTTTCATAGAGTCCTGACATCTAGCAGAGTAATTAATGCTTTAGGCTTTTAGGAACTGTTTCAGGATTTTATTAATCACCGTTGTGATTGCACATATGAATTATGAAGGAGTTATTTTGGTAGTTGGATTCCCCGTCAGAAAAATTTCCATATTTGTTCATTATGAACTGATAGCCTGGAGAAGAATAAAAATGGGGAGTATTTGCTGGGTCCTGTGCAGACTTTTCAAATTATCCAGAATCAGGATGACTTCATAGCACACCAATGGAGTGTGAGTTGTTTGAAGTTGGTAGTCAAATGCTTTCTCTTTGCCTCACCGTAAATTAATTAGAGATTCTCTGTGACTTTCCCAAATATATGGATTTCGTGAACTGTTCAAAGATGCATGAAATCAGAAGGAATTTGTGGGTTATGTTTGATTCTGCTGTGATTCCCATCACTGGAGGAATCACTCTTAGAACTATTATGACTAGTGTGTTATTCTTTGCGGGGGGGTCTTCCAGGAGAAGAAGGGTATCCAGGTAACTGGGAAGAAATAGGAACCTATCCTTCTGATTTCTTTTTCATTTTATGTATGGAAAACATTATGGAATTTCGCAATTGTGCAATGGTGTTTGAGATCAGTGTATAAAAGAGAAATGTGATGGGGATTGTTTGTCTAGTCCCGAGGATTCAATCTGAAGTGTGGAAAACAAAACACAGTAACTATTTTCTTTGAAACTCTTCCGCCTAAGGCATCTGCTCACCCCAGACACTTGCAGGTTCTCTGCATAAATGTGTGGCTGCCTTTGGGTCCCGCTGACCATTTTCCGTAGCTTGGGGGTAAATGTGGGTTTCCCTTGTGTTTAGAGGAAATTTTACTCCGTGCATTTTACTCTGACAAGAGAAGGCTTGCTGCTTTACTGGGAACGGGGCTCTTTTCAATGATTAGAGTGATTTTCTGTGATTCTGCCATACTTGAGGAAGATGGTCGAGGTGACAAATAAAAGACAAAGCAGTTATATCAGTGTAGGGATGGAGGCAGCGGCTCTCAGAATCTGGTGCCTTGACTATCGAGTGAAAATACCTGTTATTGCTCTAACTGCCATTTTTACTCTTCCTAAGTGGCCGGTGGGGATGCCAGGTGGGAGAAGGAGCTGGGTAAGTCAGGAGGAAGTCCATTTGCAAAGTTAACAGCGGAAGCATTCAGGCAGAGCAGCAGACATCTGACCTGAATTCTGTATAGATAAGGCAAGGATTCGATACGGGCAGCTGGGCCACCCTGCTCATTCTCCAGTAGCTTGCTGTGACAGACTAATCTTAGGGTATTTTCATCTTAATTTACTCGCATCCTGCTTTTTGTAGGTAACAGCATTTCTGCCAAAGGTGATAAATTTGCTAAAGCTTACCATTAAGATTCTTTCCTCATATGAGTGTTATATAATTATATATACATTCGGGCTCAAAGGTCCCCGTCTAACAGATTCCCTGCACAGAAGTACCATTTGAGGGGCCATTCTCTCATTAATTTTATTTGACATTTATGTCAACATTACATTCCTAGCCTAAAAGGAGAAATGACATGCGTATGCAGGGGTGTGTTAGAAAGTGGAGTATTTAGTTTGGCAGTGCAAAGCAGTCAGCTAAGTCTGCGAAAGCAAAATGTTCTAAATTAGTTAATACAAAGTGGTCTCAATGCACTCAATTGAAGTCATTCCACAAAGCTCCAAGTGCCCGCGCATGTGGCTGTTCTGGTATTTCTAACGTTTTCCCTCTCGGGGTTCCCAGAATTTCCTGACATGGTGTCTCTGGCAGATTACTAAGGGGTCATCAGAGGAGAAAGAAATCGGGGCTGAAGAGAAGTCGCTATGGTGTCAGGAGTGGACGTTGCAGAAATCGAAGACCTGATTCTTCTCCCACCTGCACTGACTTCAGAGCGAGGGGTTTATCGGTAGAAGACGGTGCACGGCGCCCAAGTTCTCCCGAGTGCAGAGTTTCACGGACACTGCCCTGCGGCGGGAGGGCCGTGGGGAGCCCCCTCCGGACATCGAGAGTTACGTCACTTCTCGGACCGCGTGGCTGTGGCATCGCTTAGCGCTTCCAAAAGTGGACAGGAGCGTGATCTGGGGTTGTTAACCCTAAACAAGAAAGGATTGTTGGAGAACACTGCTGTCCTCTGACTTCTGGTCCGCTGGGCTGAATTTCAAATCCCTGGATGCCTCGAGAGAGAGAGAGAAGTCAGAGAGAGGGACGGAGTCAGCCGTGAGCAACATCCAAGGGACTGAGTGTGGCGTTCCTTTCTGCTCCAGAGTGCTGACTTGGACGCACTTTGTGGTTTGTGTCTTCTCGGGCTGGGTTTGGTGCTTGCCTGCAACGATGAACTGTAGACTTGGGCTTTTGTCTTGCAGAGAACTCACCAGCAGCAGAGAGGACTGTAAGTGGAGATTGAATTAGAATCTGTAATGTAAGTGGGGAGTGGGCAGATGGTCTAACCCGCTCACTCTTTTTCATTCCAACATTCACCCCTGCCCCCCACGTTTCCCCCAGCCCTGCCAGCCTGTTTACTCACCCCAGATAAACACTGAAGCCCCCCTCCTTCTGTCTTTAGGATGAATCTGGAGGGTCACGGGGTTGATGGCCAGCAGACCTGTGAACCTGTCCAGATGATCGAGTCCCTCAAGGTCATCAACTTGAATGATCATGACCGTCTGGAGTCAGTATCTCCTGGGGTCCCCTTGGTGGTCTGGCCACTTCGTGTCTCTGAAAGGTAGGGACTTTATCAAGGACAGAGAGGAGGAGGATAGTAGCAGCTTGTGAAAGGGAAACTGAGTCTGGGTTGACTTCATCATTGTCAGTTCAGACAACAGTGTTCTCAGCACCTCCCGCTGGCTTTGAGGACTTTGTGATTTTCTCACCTGATCTTGTCTGCTTAAGCTCTGGCTTGTCTGGCTAGGTTGCTAGGGTAACAGGGCAAGTTTTTGTGGTGGTGCTTGGTGTGTGTGTGTGTGTGTGTATGTGTGTGTGTGTGTGTGTGTGTGTGTGTGTGTGTGTGTGTGTGTGTGTGTGTGTGTGTGTGTGTGTGTGTGTGTGTGTGTGTGTGTGTTTTGGAGTTCTGGTATACCCTGCTAACCCCTTTAAAGGGGCTGCGTACAGAACTAAGAACTTCATAGTTATCTGGCTTTCAAGGCAGTTCTGGATCTCATAGGGAAGAGATGTTGTGAGCTGGAAGGGCCTGGAGGTCTGGGCCACCTTTGCATGTGTGGATAAACCCAGAGAGTTAAGAGCCAGATCTGGGGATGCTTGCCCACTCTGTCCTCCTTCTTGTCTGCAGGATGATCAGAGCAACTTCCCACTGCAATGCTGATGTCGTGGGATGGGAGTTGGTGGGAAAACCGTTGCTGAGAGCGGTGACAATTATGTTCCAGCACCTTCGGACAGAGAGGCCCCTCGAGGCTGTGCCGTCAGATCCTGAGGCTGTTAGCTGGGGGCGGCGGAGCCGGGTTGGTTCAGCTGTCCCTCAGTGCTTTCTAGGGGGAGACAAGGAGAAGCTCTGTCTCTCTCTCTGCCCTCCCCCGCTGCTCTCTCCCAGGCCTTCATCAACCCCACAAAGGCCTAAAACCCTGTTAGAGAAGAGTGTTCACCGTGGAAGGACACTGTCCAGTTGAGCCCCTTCCTCTGCTCTAAACTCCGTTAATGAACTCCCATTCCCTTAGAGAACAGCCATCTCCCTGGACCTCTTGCTGCTGATGCCAGTGGCCCTTCGGTGTCTGCGTCCGTTCAGGCCGCTAGAACAAAACGCCGCAGGCTGGGTGGCTTACAAACAGCAGACATTTGTTTGTATTTCTCCCAGTCTGGAGCTGAAAGTCTGGGATCAGGGTGTCTGTGTGGTTGGGGGACAGCCCTCTTCTACGTACAGACTTCTCCTTGTAGCCTTCCACGGCGGAAGGGGCTTGGAAGCTCTCTGGGGCCTCCTTTCTAAGGGCACTAATCCCATTCACGAGGGCTCTGCCTTCGTGACCCGATCGCCTCCCCCAGGCCCCACTTCCTAACACCATGACACTGGGTGTTAGGATTCCAACCTGTGAACTTTGGGGGGACACAAACATTCCACCCATCACAAGGGGTGCCGCCTTCCAGCCAGGAAGTGGCAAGGGTCTGCCTTGGAGAGAACTGAATGATGAAGGGGGCTGCAGGAAAAGTGGCTGAGGTCAACGGTAGTTGTAGGCAGTGACTGCGGAAGTAATTCCCTTGACCTCCTATCCTCTTAAGAAATGTCCCCTCTTGGCTGAGTTATGTTGATGTTTGGCAGAAACCAACACAATTCTGTAAAGCAATTATCCTAAATTAAAAAAAAAATGTCCCCTCTGGGGACTTCCCTGGTGGTCCAGTGGTTGAGAGTCCGCCTGCCAATGCAAGGGACACAGGATCAATCCCTGGTCCGGGAAGATTCCACATGCCGCAGAGCAACTAAGCCCGGGCGCCACAGCTACTGAGCTTCGTGGCACAACTACTCAACTACTGTGAGTCTAGAGCCCCTGCTCTGCAGCAAGAGAAGCCCCTGCAATGAGAAACCCCAGCATGGCAACTAGAGAGTAGCCCCCACTCGCTGCAACCAGAGAAGGCCCCCTGCTCAGCAATGAAGAGCCACGGGTCAGTTAAATTTAAGAAGCGCCCCTTAGCCACTGAAGACCTCGCCTTGTCCAGGCCCGCCTCCTCCTGTGGTCTTCAGGCCTGGCCTGGAGAGCCGTGTCTGATGGGGCTACTGTGTCCTGTCCCCAGAGCTTGTCCACGTGGCCTGTGGCTCATTGCTTGGCTGGGAGTGGGAGCTCTGCGGATGCCTGCTGCTCGCAGCAGGCCCACAGGCAAGCTTCCTTCTCCTCACAGTTTAGAAATTGCTGGTGGGCTAACCCCGTGGATGGAGGGTCCATTCCCTTCTTTGCCAGAATATTCGCAAAAGCAAGCAGTGCCCCTGGTCTTCTCTAAACGCCGCTTTATTGGCATTTGGCTTCTTGTAATATATTTTTAATATACTATATATGCTGTATCGGAGTAAATCAGTAGGTATGTTTTGAAATTAAATATTTGCTAAGGGCTAGGTTCTCCCGATGTTAAATTATTGATAACAAACTTCACAGACGCTGTATGAGACTTGATGATATATGAGTTTTGAGTGACCTGCCATTTATTAGACTTTATCTGCCCATGAAATCCATTTCCAATTCAGACCATATCTGCTGCAGGATTGCTTGCCAGAAATCTATTCCTAGGTTTCTCCTTATTTCAGGGAAATATCTCTGGCTCAGCACCTTTCCCAAGGTGGCTGATCTAATCGGGGCCCGATCACTTCTCACTTCTCATTTCCTTCGGCAGGTCTGTCCAGCTGGGAAGTGCATCTCGGGGACACCTGGGGGCAGTAGTCGACCTCCCCCCTTTGCCCTTTTCGCCCCCGCTTAGAGGAAGGTGAGCTCCCTGAACCGCAGCCTGGGGTCCGTAAACAGAAAGAGGGCCACGTGTGTGGCCGGGAGAACGTCTTCCCTGGAGTCAGGAGCTGTCGGGGCCTCGCCGTACCCGGCAGTGTTCAGTGACCCTGAGCAATCCGAGCCCGTTTCCCTGGCACGGCCGGCCACTGGGCACCCCCCCGCCCCCCCGTCTTTCTGCTTCCCCTCCTCGCTGACTTCCGTGTAGACAGGTGTGTGCTTCCGGCTGCTGCAAGGTCCAGCTGGCAGGAGGACTCCAACTTGTCATCACAGAAATAAAATTTGTAACCTCCATGTTCCCCACCTCTGTTCTTTCATGCTTAACCAGCATTCGGAATCTTTATAAATATGTCAGGGGTTCTGTTTTTCTTTCCTAATTAATTCAGAAAAGGAGCAGAAGACATTGCTAATGACAGAAAAGAGGAAGGGACAGGGAGGGCTGAGAGTGGCTTCTTTGTTTTTCAGTTACAAAAGACAGTTGAATGAATATGGACATCTGGTAATTTGAGAAATTACTTGGGGCCTCTCAGTGCCTTGGTGATTCTTGGGCTGGTCCTGGACTGATCAGAATTTATGAACAGGTCTAAACTGACCAAATCTAATGGCAAACTTTCTTGCTCATAAACGAATGGACAGTGGCACTTCATTTTCCCATGCACAAGGGAGAATAAAAATTTCCACATATATTAACTTTTTAATTATTTGAAATGTATTCTTTTTAGCCCTATTTCTGAAATCCTTTTCCCTGAGGACATTGAACCCAATTTAACCTTTGTCTTGATTCACAGTCATCTTTCTAAACACCTAGAACTGTGTACTTTAGCAATTCCAGAGTCTTAACAACCTCACGGGTGTACTGTTTTAATTAAATGAGCATTTCCTCTGTTCATTGTTATTGAAAAGGCTAAAATAATAGACATGGAATAATGGAAAGCGTTCTAAACATAGAATCAAAACACTGGCTCTAATTTAAGTTTAATTATTAATTAGCTGTTTGACTTTTAGCAAGTCTCTCAACCTCTCTGAGAATTTACTTCTTCGTCTGTAAAAATGGGATGTTGGACCATAATATTCCCAAGGTTGTTTAGATTTCTAAGCTTCTGTAATTTTATGATGGAGGACCGTGATATTCTATAACGCCAATTGTCCTAAAGGGCTATTGAGGTTGGGATTATTTGTTTCTTTAAGATATAGTCCGAGACTGCTAACATTTTTTTAGCTATTGTGTTGGCTTTGAAACTTTCTTCTATTCCATGGTTTGCAAACTGTAGCCTCTGGGCCAGATTTGACCTGCCACCTGTTTCTGTAAATAAAATTTTATTGGCACTCAGCCATGCTCCTTCGTTTGCACACTGGCCTGTGGCTTATTTTGAGCTATACGGGTGAAGTTGAGTCGCCGTCACAACAGAGCAAGTATGATCCATGATGCCTAAAATATTTACTCTCTGATCTTTATCTTTATAGGAAAAGTTTGCCAACCTCTGCTTGGTTCTTTTTATTTCCTACTCTGTCACTTTTCATTGTAATCACTCTCTCTCCTTCCAGGAATCCGTTTTAATTTACTGTATCAACCTGGCTAGAGGCTAAGAAACCAGACAATACAACTGATTAGAATTGTGTTCAAACTAAGAGTTAATTGGTTCTGGACAAAGGTTCAAGGGGACAACACTGCCCTGAGTGTATGAGCTTTGTAGCCACTGAGGGGTCCTTCTTTCTCATGTAAATGTCTGGGTCATTGTGGAGAGCTGGCGTGCTGCAGCCCCTGGGGTCACAAAGAACTGACTCTGTGAGTTGACACGATTTAGGGATTGAACACACACCACACATTCCAGGTAGCTGAAGTCTTTCTGCAAGTTGAAATTTCTAGAAACAGTTGCTCTTAGGTTGCTGGCTGTGATAGCGGATTGGCCATAAAGTCTGCTTCCCACGAGTACACGCCGCTTCACATGTGTGACATCTGTCACGGCGAGGCCCAGTGCCAGAGTCATGAACTGAACTTGAGATCAAAAGACCTTGGTTTAGACCCTCCTCAGCCACCCCGTGACTGTCCGATCTTGGGCCGTCAGGCCCTTTGCAAGCCTGTTTCTTCGTCTGTAAAATGGGAACGGCATTCGCTGTAACACGTCGTAGGATGTGCTTCAAGGGCTCTGTGTCCCAGCTCCTCCCTCACCTGTGCTTCCCGTCACTTGGGTGGAGCAGGTGCAAAGCCTAGACCAATTATGAACGTGAAATGGGCCACAGCCATGGTGGGCAAGATCACCAGGCCTTAAAAATTACCAGGTGGCTCCACGTGTTTCCCTTCGTTCTCACGCCCAGGTGAGTAATCCTCGCCACAGTGCTGGATGGGCTGAGCTCCTGATAAAGTCGAATTTTGATTCCCTGCTAGGCCCTCGTTCCTGTGACTACTTCGATGGTTGGTAAAGTGAAGGAGTTGGGGTGAGGAGAAGAGGCAGACGTTCCTGGGTTGCTAGTTATAATAGCATCCACCCCAGTGGTGGGGCTAGTGGTAAAGAACCCGCCTGCCAATGCAGGTAGACATAAAATACACGGGTTCGATCCTTGGGTCGGGAAGATCCCCTGGATGAGGGTACGGCAACCCACTCCAGTATTCTTGCCTGGAGAATCCCACAGACAGAGGAGCCTGGCGGGCTGCAGTCCATGGGGTCACAAAGACTTGGGCACGACTGAGCGACTAACACTTACTCATTCAGGAGACAGAAGAAGGCAGGCCAGGCTACAGGTGCGGCCGAGCTGGGCCAAAGTCTTAGCCCGCTGCTCACCCAGGATGACCACGCCTTTCCATCTCCGCTGTGACTTTAAATGAGCATTTGCTCACCCAGGATGACCACACCTTTCCATCTCCGCTGTGACTTTAAATGAGCATTTGCTCACCCAGGATGACCACGCCTTTCCATCCCTGACTCTGAGGCTCCACCCACTACTCACCGCCATCTCCTTTGCCCCGCTGCTGCCCTCGGATAACCTGGATCAGGCTGCGGGCACTGAAAAGGAAGACTGATCTGCAGCTTAACTTGAAGGTTATCCTCGAAAGGGCCGAACCATCCATGATCCAAAATATGTGTAAGCTTCCTTTCCTTTGGCTTCTTGGTTCAATATCTTTTTAAAAAATTAGTTAACTTGTATTGCAGTATAGTTACTTTACAATGTTGTGTGAGCTTCGACGCGAGTAAACCCTCATGTTTATGTGTACGGTCCTGGTGGTGGTGGTTTAGTCACTAAGTTGTGTCCAACTCTTGTGACCCCGTGGACTGCAGCCCACCAGGCTCCTCTGTCCATGGAATTTTCCAGGCAAGGAGACTGGAGGGCGTTGCCGTTTCCTCCTCCAGGGGATCTTCCCGGCCCAGGGATCAAACCTGGGTCTCCTGCATTGCAGGCAGATGCTTTACCATCTGAGCTACCAGGGAAGCCATATGTTACTTATCTCTTGCTGGGAAATGAATAACAAACACTTGGTTCCTTTATTTAAACAAATGTTGAATCTCTGATGTGTGCCAGGCTCTGTGCTTCTTGTTAGGGTTGTAGCATAAAAAGGACAGAGGAGGCCTTTGCTTACAAGGAATGTGTTTGTAATTAACAAGTGAATAAACAGGTACAACAACTGCGAATTGTGGTGGGAAGCAGTGGAGGACAGGAATGTTGGGGTCAGCTCCGGGGAGGGAAGGATACTGTTATCCTTTCCTCTGTATTATTAGAACTCCTTTGTGTGTTTACTTTGGGCTGTGCTGAGTCCTCCTTGCTGTGCTCGGCTCTCTGCAGTTGTGGAGAGCGGGGGCTCCTCTCTAGTTGCGGTGTGTGGGCTGCTCACTGGAGCGCGGGCTCCAGGGTGCAGGGGCTTCAGCTGCTTCCTTTCAGCTCGTGGGCTCCAGACGGCAGACTCTGCAGTGCCCTGCACTGCCAGGCAGATTCTTGACCGCTGGACCACCGCGGGCTTCCGCCTTACAGAATCTTAAAATCCAGAAGGAGGGGCTTATTATGCCGATGGTGGAAAGAAGAGCTTCCAGGCGGAGGGCGCAGCGTGAGGCAAGACCCCAAGGCCGATGAACGGGTCCTGGCTCGTTGGTGGAATTGCGGCAGCGTGAATGGGAAGGAGAGCAGAGCCCGGTGGAGGCCCTCGAGGTGATCCACTTTTTGGGGGGCTGGATTTATTTATGGGAAACCTTGGGCCAGGGTTAGTCCTGGAGGCCGAGTGAGTGACGTCCCTGGGCTCGACGGGATCAAGCGAAGATGAAGATAACGTTCTGGTGCATTGGATGGAAGTGGGAGGGACTAGGAGGTCTTGGGGTGCTGACAGCATCTCGGAGGTGGAGATACTTGGGGGAGGAGTGGAAGCTGCTCAGAGTATGGGGGATGGCTTGTCTGCTCCGCGCATCCTCAGCGTGTTCACAGAGCTCGACTCTGAAGCAGGAACTCTGTGGGTAAAGGGGAAGAGAGGCAAATAAAGAGGGTGGGTGGGAGGGAGTCAGGGTCCCCCCGGCACACCTGTCTTTGCTTCCCTTTTCTGTCTGTCCTTCTTTTCCCTCCCTGTTCGCTTATGCCCACCTTAGAGGAGAAAAGGCAAAGTTTCCTTGAGGGAAGGGCAGGAGGCGAGTGAAGCTGAGAGCTTCACTCGGAGGTCACGGGCCCGGGGATAGTGCTGGACCATGTCGCTGCAGTCACACTCAAACCCGAATGAGTCATGAGTATTTCATGCCCTGAAAACCAGCAGGACGCCCATGATTTTCACCGCATCGTCTCGGTGTTCCGGGAGATGGAAGCTGGTGATAGCAGTGCCTCTTCTTAACCCCAGAGTGCATTTCCGTGACCTCTCCGGGCTCCCCAGCTGGTAAGTTTTGACAAAGCAAAGTAGTGGGAGCGGCGTCTTGCGATTTTAAAAGGTAAGCATTTGTTGCATTTTTAAAAATATGTAAGTTATTTCTTCCCCTTAGGAAAGTAAAGAAGTCTGTGATAAAATAATAATTAAATGCTGACAGTGCTGAATTTCTACTCAGCGGGAGCTGGCGGCAGTTTCACATCAAAACATTGGGTCATTGGAAGAAAAAAAAACCTGATTAAATACCTTTGTAGGCTTTTCTGATTAGCTGTGCTTAGAATGAGTCCATGACAGTAATGAAAGGGTGTAATTTGACAGCCGCAATTTACTCTTGGAGAAAAAGGTAAAATGGAACGGTGCGTCTGGGTCAGGGTTTTTCCGGGAATTTCTTGTTGGTCTTTAGTAGTGGGGTTTGTTTCATAACCGTTAGTTTCTTGCAGTTTCGAAGAGCCCCCAGCTGAAAAGCGGATTGTGTAACTGGGATGAGGGTTGAGGGACAGTTTCGGTGCCAGCCTTCCTTTTTCTTTTCTCTTTTTTCGTCTTCTGCAGGCAGCAGGTTTCGTATTTCTGGGGTTAAATGACCTTGACACAAGCTGGTTTGGGAAACGCAGTGTGGGTCGTGGAGACGCTCGTACCCCGTGTATTAATTTTCTGTGTCTGGCAGCCGCAGTCTCTCTTTGTATTAACTCGCCACGGCATGAGGGCTGCAAGGCCAGATTTGACGAGAAGATGCAATGATTATGTGGCATACGGTAAAGACAGGGACCACCGCTAATCACGCTTTTCCCTTTCTCCTTGACTTCTACTGGTGATGGGAGGCTTCTTGAATTTGCAAGTGTTTTCGTCTTTCAGCCCCATCACGTTCTCGCCATCAGTATATGTTCGAGCAGATGACTTTCTTGGCTGGGACGTGATGGAGCACAGAGTTTGCAGCCTGAACGAGGACGCGGTGCTCTCTTAGGGTAAAATGCTCCGTTTCAAAGACGAGGATGCGGGCTGCAGTGAGGTCCACCTGAGCGGTGGCTGCAGAGCGGAGCCTGGAACTCGGGGCTCCAGACCCCAGGGGTGCTGGCCTTTCCTTTGCTGTCCTACATCCCAGAGGCTGTAGTGAAGCCAGTGTATTAGTGCCTGAGCGCTGCTGTAACAAAATATACCACGAGTGAAAGTGAAAGTGAAAGTCGCTCAGTCGTGTCCGACTCTTTGCGACCCCATGGACTGTACAACCCATGGAATTCTCCAGGCCAGAATACTGGAGTGGGTAGCCTTTCTCTTCTCCACGCGATCTTCCCAACCCAGGGATCAAATCCAGGCCGATCTTGACCAGCTGAGCCACAAGGGAAGCCCGAGAACACTGGAGTGGGTAGCCTATCCCTTCTCCAGGGAATCTTCCCGACTCAGGGATTGAACCGGGGTCTCCTGCATTGAAAACTGAGTGGCTTTTATAAAATTCTTTTTATTTAAAAAAAATTTATTTATTTGGCTGTGCCAGGTCTTAGTCCTGGCTTGCGGGATCTTCAGTCTTTGTTGCAGCACGTGGGATCTTTAGTTGTGGCAAACTCCCAATTTGCGGCATGTGGGATCTAGTTCCCTGATGAGGGATCACACCTGGGCTGCCTGCATTCGGAGTGTGGAGCCTTAGCCACTGGACCACCAGGGAAGTGACTTTAATTAAGGCAACGGAAACTTTTTCTCTCGTATATTTTGGAGGGTGGAATCCGAGATCGAGGTCCTGGCCACGCTCCGCAGACTGAAGGCTCTCTGGGGACCCTCCGGGCCTCTCTCTAGCTTCTGGTAGCACGGCCAGTCCTCGGTGTTCCCTGGCCGTGGCAGCAGAGCTCCTGTCTCTGCCCCCAGCATCGCCTGCCTTTTGCCTTGTGTGCGTCTCTGAGTCTTTTCTCTCCTCGTAAGGGCACCTGTTGTACTGGGTTTAGGTCCTACCTTACTCCAGCAAAACATCACCTTAACTAATTGCATCTACAAGATCCCAAATAAGGTCACGTTCTGAGGTCCCAGGAGTTCGGGCCTCTGCGTGGTTTTGGAGGGACACAGTTCGACACAGAACAGGTGGGCTTGGGTGAGGCTGTCCACGGGAGGGTTTCTGGAGACATTCGAAGGGCGATGAATCACGATCACCTTCAGCTGTACTCGGAGAGTCGTTCTGTCTTGACGCTTTTCCTGTCAAGTGCAGGAACCTGAGTCCTCTCCATTTATTATTAACGAGGAGGATATGTAGTTTCACTTTTTAGCAGGGAGTGAGAGCGTGTGAGTCAACCCGAGGATTAGCCACAGAAAAAGGATAAAGTTAGAAACAATTCAAAGACAAGATTTGAGCTGCAGACGTTATTATGGAGATGCTGTGGGTTCTTTTTCCGTCTCATTAAAGTCCTTCAGTTTGGAGAGTTGGTTCTATTTATTCTTATGCATGCACGCGTGCTCAGTCGCTCAGTCCTATACTAGTTCTATATTTATTTATAATTTAGAATAATTATAATTTAGAATATACAGTAATTTATTCTATATTACTTATTCTGTAATTTATTCAGCAGTCACAATTATCCTACTTGTCTCCTTAAATATTATTTTTTTCACTCTCCCCTCGCTCTAAATTTAGGCTCCCCTCATAGCTCAGCTGGTAAAGAGTCCACCTGCAATGCCCAGAGACCCTGGTTTGATTCCTGGGTTGGGAAGATCCGCTGGAGAAGGGATGGGCTACTCACTCCAGTATTCTTGGGCTTCCCTTGTGGCTCAGCTGGTAAAGAATCCGCCTGCAGTGCGGGTAGACCTGGGTTCGATCCCTGGGTTGGGAAGATTCCCCTGGAGAAGGGAGAATTCCATGGACTGTATAGTCCATGGGGTCCCAAAGACTTGGACACAACTGAGCAACTTTTACTTTCACTTTTTCACTCTAAATTCGCCTTCTGGAAAGCGTGGAATTCGATTTTATTATCTATTCGTTTATTTGGCTGCATCGGGTCTTAGTCGCCGCATGTGGCGTCTTCCATTATAGCAAGCGGGCTTACATGTCCCGTGGCATGTGGGGTCTTGTTAATAATCCCCCCCCACCAGGGACTGAACCCGCGTCCCCTGCGATGGAAGATGGGTGCCTAACCATTGGACCACCAGGGAGCGCTTAACATTTTCCTTCCTTCTGTCCTGTCGTGCTCTGGGCAGAATTCATCACGGTGCCCATTTCCTGCCAGGGCTGTCTCCCTGAGCTTGCCCCGCTGAGCCTCTTTCAGACCACGCCGACCCACTGGCTGACCCGCAAACAGCCGTCGGACCGTCCGCCCTCAGGCTCCGCTGTGGCTCCTCTGGCCGTGTTCAGCGTCCCCTCTCCTCTCCGCCCTTCCGAACACCAGCCGCCCTCAAAGCCCCCATCACCCCTCGTCCGTGGATACTGCCCGAACAGGAGGTGATCTCCTCCTGAGCGAACGCCTGTAGGACTCCTTGTCAGGAGCGCACAGATTGGCCTTTCCTGCTCTCTCGTTAGAGGAATCGTGAGTTAGCAGCCACGGGCCCTGCCTCCTAGCATGGTTCTGCCATTACGACTTTGTGTGGCTGTGGGGCATGTCCAGGGCTGCCTGCCTCGTCATGGTTCTGTGAGGATCAGGTGAGACAGAATGTTAAAGTTATCTGAGACCCGTCTGTGAGAAGTACTGTCTAAACATCTCTTCCTTTCTCTCTGGCTGACTGGGCCCTCACTGCGGCATGCGGGCACCTCTCCAGTGGCGGCGCCCTGGCCTTTCATGACGGGAGCTTCGTTCGTCATGGAACACGGATTCCAGAGCATGTGGGTTCAGTCGTTGGGGTGTGCGAGCCTAGCTGTCCCTTGGCATGTCACATCTCCTGAGACCAGAGATTGGACCCGCGTGCCCTGCATTGCAAGGCGGATTCTTAATCACAGGACCACCAGGGAGCTCTCACTATTTAAATAGTAATTACTTAACACACCTCAATTTACTCATCTGTCAGTCAGTTCAGTCGCTCAGTCGTGTCCAACTCTTTGCAACCCCATGAATGGCAGCATGCCAGGCCTCCCTGTCCATCACCAACTCCCAGAGCTTACTCAAACTCGTGTCCATTGAGTCGGTGATGCCATCCAACCATCTCATCCTCTGTCGTCCCCTTCTCCTCCTGCCCTCAATCTTTCCCAGCATCAGGGTCTTTTTCAATGAGTCAGCTCTTCACATCAGGTGGCAAAAATATTGGAGTTTCAGCTTCAGCATCAGTCCTCCCAATGAATATTCAGGACTGATTCCCTTTAGGATGGACTGGTTGGATCTCCTTGCAGTCCAAGGGACTCTCGGGAGTCTTCTCCAACACCACAGTTCAAAAGCATCAATTCTTCTGTGCTCAGCTTTCTTCACCGTCCAACTCTCACATCCATACATGCCTTCGGGAAAAACCACAGCCTTGACTAGATGGACTTTTGTTGGCAAAGTAATGTCTCTGCCTTTTAATATGCTGTCTAGGTTGGTCATAACTTTTCTTCCAAGGAGTAAGCATCTTTTAATTTCATGGCTTCAATCACCATCTGCAGTGATTTTGGAGCCCCCCAAAAATAAAGTCTGACACTGTTTCCACTGTTCCCCATCTATTTCACATGAAGTGATGGGACCAGATGCCATGATCTTAGTTTTCTGAACATTGAGCTTTAAGCCAACTTTTTCTCTCTCCTCTTTCACTTTCATCAAGAGGCTCTTTAGTTCTTCTTCACTTTCTGCCATAAGGGTGGTGTCATCTGCATATCTGAGGTTATTGATATTTCTCCCGGCAGTCTTGATTCCAGCTTGTGCTTCATCCAGCCAAGCGTTTCTCATGATGTACTCTGCATATAAGTTAAATAAGCAGGGTCACAATATATAGCCTTGACATACTCCTTTCCCAATTTGGATCCAGTCTGTTATTCCACGTCCAGTTCTAACTGTTGCTTCCTGACCTGCATACAGATTTCTCAGGAGGCAGGTCAGGTGGTCTGGTATTCCCACCTCTTTCAGAATCTTCCACAGTTTATTGTGATCCACACAGTCAGAGGCTTTGGCATAGTCAATAAAGCAGAAATAGATGTTTTTCTGGAACTCTCTTGCTTTTTTGATAATCTAATGGATGTTGGCAATTTAATTTCTGGTTCCCCTGCCTTTTCTAAAACCAGCTTGAACATCTGAAGTTCACGGTTCACATACTATTGAAACCTGGCTTGGAGAATTACTCATCTGTAAAATGGAACTGTTAATCAATAGTACTATGATAAAGCCCGTGGGACAGAACCCTGGAGAAGGAGATGGCGACCCACTCCAGTCTTCTTGCCTGGAGAATCCCATGAGTGGAGGAGCCAGGTGGGCTAGTCCCTGGGGTTGCAAAGCGTCGGACACGACTGAGTGAGTGACGTACGGGACGGTACCTGACTTACGGCAGGTGGTCACCCTTAGCTCCTCATGGTCAGTGTCTTCGGATGGGACCGTGGCCCCATGCGGATGTAGGCTGAGCTCTGCCATCTCTTCCTTGCATCGGGTGGAAGCTTGTCCCAGACGCTCTGTAAACACATGCTGGCTGAATCGTGAGTTCCAGTCTTGTTCTTGTGTGCAGTACTCACATTCACTTTTTTTTCTCTCTTTTCCAAGGCATTAAAATTCCCACTGATCACTCTTGAGCCTGGAAGTTTTTAAATGAATAGGAACCAACCCGCTGACAGCAGTGTTGATTCGGGCTCTAAGCCTAAATTAGTCTGATAGGTGAATCGCTGTGGTGATGCGGATGTCATCATTCGAAAGCGGTCCAAATTCATTTTCTTTTGATACCTCCTCATCAGGATGTAACACGGGCATGTTTTGAAATGGAACATCCTCTATTAGATTAATTGAGCATAGTTTTGACAGTGTCAAGGTTTGTGTAATGTCCTTGTAGTAATAACCCTTTGAAGGCATTGTTCTACAAACTGGTGGGACAGAACATTTCTGGCATGGCTTTCGGTTCCATGTCTGGTGTAAAGTAACATTCCCCGCCATCTCAGTTGAGGCGGTACCTCCTGTATCCCTGCGCTCACACTGAGGGCTGATTTCAGCCAGAAGGCACCTGGACCCCATACCTGCCGTTTATTACCAACATCCTTTCCAGTTGGCCTAGGCATGTTGTTCAGTCGCTAAGTCATGTCCGATTCTTTGTGACCCCATGGACTGTAGCACACCAAGCTTCCCTGTCCTTCACTGTCTCCCGGAGTTTGTTCAAACTCATGTCCATTGAGTCAGTGATACCTCCAACCATCTCATCCTCTGTCACCCCCTTTTCCTTCCGCCCTCAATCTTTCCCAGCATCTGGGTCTTTTCCAATGAGTAGGCTGTTGGCATCAGGAGGCCAAAGTATTGGAGAGGATTCCAGCACCACTGTTTGAAAGCATCAGTTTTGCAGCGCTCAGCCTTCTTGATGGTCCAACTCTCACATCCATACATGACCACTGGAAAAACCATAGCCTGGACTAGACGGACCTTTGTAGGCAAGGTGATGTCTCTGCTTTTTAATATGCTGTTGAGGTTGGTCGTAGCTTTTCTTCCAAGGAGCAGGTGTCCTTTCATTTCATGGCTGCATTCTAGGCATGGTTATGGTGGTTGTTGCCTGTCTTAACTAATCTGGAGCACCTCTGTTGGAAATTTCTGAGCTGAGACTGTGTCTGGAGGCCACAGAGCAAAGTTAGGAAGAGGAGACCTGGTTTCCAGTGTCAGCTTGTCTAGTGGTCGACTGTGTGATCTTGAGAAAGTTAGTTATGGCCTCAGAGCCCTGTGTGTAAAGCACTTACCCCAGTAACTGGCACGCAGGACACATTCAGTAAGTGGTATAACTGGTTTTCTTTTTCTCTTGAATTTCCTCAGAGATAACAGAACGTAAATCACTTGCAAGCAAGTAATACTTGCTAGGAGGTGTAATTTGGGGTCCATAACCATAAGTCATTGTAAAGTAATGAGACTCAGACTTGTAAACTGGCACTCGAGTCGCTTCTAAAATCGGTGACAAGTTTACCGCTGTTCATAAAGCATAAAGCCGGGCTAGAGTTTTGGTGCCCAGAGCCTCTGTATGAGGACTGAGCTGGGTGGGTAACTGAGGGGCGGGGCACGGTTGCCCCTCTTTGCCTCCAGTCAGGACAGGCAGGGGGAGGGGTGGCCCTGTTCTTTCTCCTGTGACCCTGGGGACGCACGTGGCCACATGCTGGTCTTGCTGATGCTCGTGATGGGCTTGTGCAAGGAGGAGTCGCTGGGCGGACCCTCACTGTCTCGGAGAGACCACCTCTCCCCGCAGTGTGTATCTGAACTAGCATAGCGGCCTCTTTCTCCTCAGAGAGCATCTCTGCTCTTTCCCGACCCCCTCCATGCAGGGTTAAGGGAACTTGGCTTCCGGACCCGATTTGTACACAGGAGTTCTGTTACGTTGTGTAGACAGTGGCAGGCCTATGGCCTTGCTACTGGTTTTATTTGCTCACTCGTGGCCGCGCGGGTCTCCTCTGGCTGCAGGAGGTGGGGCGGCTCTCCGTCGCGGTGAGCGGGCCTCCCTCGCGGTGGCGTCTCGTCGTGGAGCGCGGGCTCCAGGGCCCGGACTTGAGTCGTGGTGGTGTGCAGGCTCGGGGCTTGCAGCTCGCGGGTTTAGTCGCTCTGCAGGATGTGGTGTCTCCTGGACCAGGGACTGAACCTGTGGCCTCCGCGATGGCAGGTGGACTCTCAACCCTGAACCAGAAAAGTCCATCCTGCAACCTTGTTGTTGCACTTTCTTACCTTTTGGTAGAGCTGTGCCTTCCTCTGGTGCTGAAAAGCCAAGCGGCCTTCTTAAGTGACGAATGGAGAGACATTTGAGGCCAGGCGGCCGAAGCCTGCTCTGAGGTGAATAGGTTGCAGGAACGCAGCGAGCATCTCAGACGGGCGTGAGCACTCAGTTGCACCCGCCTTGCCCTGTGGTCACCCCTGCTCTCCAGGTGGCTCCCCAGGGCCCTCTTGGGACGGTGCTGCTTTGTCCCTCGCCCCTGACGTGGCCGGGAGTGCCAGGCCCCCGGGCATTTGCCTCCCCCGAGGGGTGGGCCTGCCCCGATCCTCAGAGGAAGTGTCGCCGTGCAGAGTGTAAGGAAGCGTATGGCAGACCCCTGTCTCCGTGTCAAGCCACGGCCTGGAGTCTCAGTTCTCTTCTGTGTTGTATGCTTCTGCTGTCGCTCAGTTGTGTCCAGCTCTTCGTGACCCCACTGGCTGCAGCCCGCCAGGCTCCTCTGTCTGTGGGATTCTCCAGGCAAGAGTACTGGAGCGGGGTGCCACGCCCTCCTCCAGGAGATCTTCCCGACCCAGGGACTCTTAGGTCTCCTGCACTGACAGGAGGGTTCTTTACGAGTGCCACTTGCAAAGCCCAAGCTGGCTCTCTTTACTGGGTCCCTAAACTGGTCCCAGCCCCGTTTCTGAGCCTGAGCCTCCTGGCTTGCCCAGCCCTGTCCAGACCCAGCCTCTCAGGATCAGCCCAGCAGAGGGGCCTGCTCACCTCCACCCGCCTCTGCCCCTCAGCTTTGAGCCCCTGGTTCACTCAGCCTATTTTCTTTCTTCCCACTGCCTCTTCCCTGCACTAACTCACTTGTTCTCTGCCCACTGTGCTTCGTACTCGTGGAGATAATTCTTGCCGGTTTTAGCCGTATGTTCCAGACCAAGGTAGCTAGGTAGAGAGAGATGTCTGTGGAAGTACGAGTGAGTCCGTCTCTGTTTTCCCATCAATAATGACACGCGGTGCATTTTTACATCTGAAACTGCACAACCTGCCCAGGACCCAGACTGAGACTTGGACCCACGGTCTGTTAATTGAGGTCACACACTTGGTCTCAGGACTTAGTGAAGCTCAGGTTCTTAATGTCTCACTGCAGGAAGAATTCAGTGTGAGACAAAGTGTTCACTAAGAAGTCGATTTATTTAGAGAGGTCCACCCTCCAGAGACACACAGATACACATCTCAAAAGGCGAGAGCAGCTCTGGGAGGGACAGACTGAGGTGGACAGAGCATGGTCTGGCTCAGAAGGGGAGAGGCCTCGGGATATGCTGCGGTTAGTTTTTATGGGCTGGATACTTGCATAGGCTAGTGAGTGGGATTATTATTCCAACTTTTAGGGGGAAGGGGCAGAGGTTTCCAGGAAATTGGGCCACCACCTACATTCTGACCTTTTATGGTTGTGGCCTCAGGACTGTCCTGGTGCTCCTGGGTGTGCCATTTAGATGCTGATGGATTAAGTGAGCCTGTCCTGAGACTCAAGGTCCCCTAGAAGTCACATCCCATGCTGTCTGGGACCCGGCAGGTTCTAACCAGTTTTTGCCATGTCCTCAGGGCTGCCAAGGCTTCCCTGATGGCTCAGTTGGTACAGAATCCGCCTACAATGCAGGAGACCCCGGTTCTATCCCTGGGTCGGGAAGATCACCTGGAGGAGGGCATGGCAACCCACTCTAGTCTTCTTGCCTGGAGAATCCCATGGACAGAGGAGCCGGGCAGGGCTACAGTCCATGGGGTCGCAAAGAGCCAGACACGACTGAGGGGACTGGGCACACACGCAGGAGTATGTCATTCTTTTAAAGGTTGTGCCTTGTCCCCTTCCCTCCTGAAACTGAAAGTCACTCAGGCGTGTCTGAGTCTTTGTGACCTCATGAACTGCAGCCCACCAGGCTCCTCTGTCCATGGGATTTTCTAGGCAAGAAGGCTGGAATGGGTTGCCAATTCCCTTCTCCAGGGGATCTTCCCGACCCAGGGATTGAATCCGGTCTCCTGCTTTGCAGGCAGATTCTTTACTGTCTGAGCCACCAGGGACTCCAGTAGGAGGGAAGCCCTTCCCTCCTCTTTCACATCTGTAATGTCCCTCTATCTTAATGTTTAAATTTTAAAGTAATTTTGTCTGTTGACTGAAAGACACACACCGTGAGAGTCGCGAGTTAAGTGTTATTTGGGGCAAAACGAGGACTGCAGCCTGGGAGACGGCACCTCAGAAGCTGAGAGACGGCCCCTCAGAGGCAGTGGGGGAGGTCAGGATATCGGATGTAGGTGAAGGGGGAGTTCAGCGCAGTCGAGTACTCATTTTACAAAAGGTTTCTGCCAGTCACGAGGAGCTGATGTCACCGTGAAGGGATTTAGTGCTTCTCTAGAAATGAGGAGATGCAAGGACTGGGATCATGAAATCTATTCCTGCAAACATCCAGCTGTCTACAGACCTGCTCCACCAGATTCCCCGGGCGGAGAGCGCCTCGCTCCACCCTGAGCACCCCTCAGGGGGTGTTCAAGGTCGGCAACTGCAGCAGATCAGGGTTCAGTCTCCAGAGACGAATGAAGAAAGCCCTTGTTGTTATTCACTCGGTGGCAGATACTCTTGGCAAGTGCCAATTTGTAGTTGACATGTCTATACTTGCTGTTTTTGCCTTACGTTTTGGCTTTAGCACCTAACTTCTAACGTGAGATCACCTTGTGCATGATGTTAAGCACCTCCTTTGAGCAGTGGAATCTTTGCCTTCAGCACTGGCCCTGCCCCAGGGGGCAGATCTAATGCTGCAGACCTGGGAGGCCTGCTCTAACCGGCCAACCAGGCGGAGTCGGGCTGGAGGGCGGCCACGGGCCGGTCTCAGGTCCAGCTGGCTGAAGCCAGGGGTGGTGCCCCCCAGAGTGACTTCGCCTCTCTGAGAATGGCCCACCAGGTGTTCAGCAGAGCGCACCTCTCGGCCTCCTCCTCACGTGTGGGCCTGGGGCTCCACGCGCCAGGGCGTTTCTGCCTAATCCGGACATGCTTGGTCTCCCAGAGTTTTTCCACAGGGTGAATACTAACATTTTACCAAGAGTGGAAATTAGGGGGAGAGTTCTATGGAAAGGGCTGCCTTTGAAGGGAATAGATGAGCTGAAGAGTTAGCCGCTCCGTCGTGTCCGGCTGTCTGCGACCCCAGGGACTGTGCCCTGGCCGGGTTCCCCTGTCCCTGGGATTCTCCAGGCCGGAAGACCGGAGTGGGTCACCATGACTGAATGAGAAGGTGAAACGGACGCCTTTCGCCAAAGGCATCAGCTCAGATTTCTGAAACACCACCCGTCATATGTCCTGGCCCCTGGCCTTGAAGACAGTCGAGGCCTTGGGGGACAGTCTGGAGAGTTTCGGATGGAAGTCCTGTGTGGTGCAAGAGTACCTGGCTGCCACGCTCCCCGCCTGAACCTCCGCTGGGTCCACTGAGCCCTCTCCTGCCCCAAAGGGTCCGGTGGCAGCCAACCAGGCCCTCAGAGGCAGCTCTGATTGTATTTTTCCTCTTCCTGCCTTTGTCCCCATTGCCAACAGCTCTGGATTCCCCTGCCTGACTGCCATCCCCGCCAAGACGGGGCAGAAGAAGGTTTTCCAGCTTTTTTAGGTCCTTCCTGTCTCCTTTCCCAAGTTAGCTGGGTATCTTCTAACCAGACCATCTGACCTGTCTCTTGAGAAACCTGTATGCAGGTCAGGAAGCAACAGTTAGAACTGGCCATGGAACAACAGACTGGTTCCAAACAGGAAAAGGAGTACATCAAGGCTGTATATTGTCACCCTGCTTATTTAACTTATATGCAGAGTATATCATGAGAAACGCTGGGCTGGAAGAAGCACAAGCTGGAATCAAGATTGCTGGGAGAAATATCAATAACCTCAGATAAGCAGATGACACCACCCTTATGGCAGAAAGTGAAGAAGAACTAAAGAGCCTGTTGATGAAAGTGAAAGAGGAGAGTGAAAAAGTTGGCTTAAAGCTCAACATTCAGAAAACTAAGATCATGGCATCTGGTCTCATCACTTCATGGGAAATAGATGGGGAAACAGTGAAAACAGTGTCAGACTTTATTTTTTGGGGCTCCAAAATCACTGCAGATGGTGATTGCAGCCATGAAATTAAAAGATGCTTACTCCTTGGAAGGAAGGTTATGACCAACCTAGATAGCATATTTAAAAGCAGAGACATTACTTTGCTAACAGAGGTCTATCTAGTCAAGGCTATGGTTTTTCCAGTAGTTATGTATGGATGTGGGAATTGGATGGTGAAGAAAGCTGAGCGCCGAAGAATTGATGCTTTTGAACTGTGGTGTTGGAGAAGACTCTTGAGAGTCCCTTGGACTGCAAGGAGATCCAACCAGTCCATCCTAAAGGAGATCATTCCTGGATGTTCATCGGAAGGACTGATGTTGAAGCTGAAACTCCAATACTTTGGCCACCTCATGAGAAGAGTTGACTCATTGGAAAAGACCCTAATGCTGGGAAGGATTGGGGGCAGGAGGAGAAGGGGACGACAGAGGATGCGATGGTTGGATGGCATCACTAACTCGATGGACATGGGTTTGGGTAAACTCTGAGAGTCGGTGATGGACAGGGAGGCCTGGCGTGCTGCGATTAATGGGGTCACAAAGAGTCAGACACGACTGAGCGACTGAACTGAACTGAACTTCTAACCCAGAGCCCCTTTCTGGTAGACCAGAGAGCAGCTCCCTAGGGAGAGGCTAGATCGTATTTGGCAATCAGTATCCCGGGTTGAACCCAGAAGTGTTCCTTGTCAATAGCACCCCATTGCCAGGCTCCTGTGGCTCGTGACGTTCGCCTCCTCTGCCCTCCGAGGCCTCCTGCTTCTGCCCCCTTATAGGAGTTTGTGTCCTGATTCTCCCCCCAGAACGTTCAACATAGGAGGTCCTCTCTGGGGTCCCCCTCTTCCAGGGGAGGGTGTATCAGTCCTCGTCTGTCTCTCCTCCATCTGGTACTCAGCCCTTCCAGGTGCTGATAACAGGCTGATGTGCAAGAGAGTCAGTGCTTGTCTAGGCTTTTGCCTGAACAACAGAATGAAAACAAGTAAAATTTTAGTTTCCCTTATTGCTATACAATGAAAACTGGCCAGGTAAATAGAAAATGCAAAGTTATCATTAGAAAAAAAGAGACTTATTTTCTTTTTTCATCTTTTCTGTAATCTAAAAGGCATTTTAATGTAGTTAACACCCATATGAATGCACACACAAATCATTCGACCGAAAGGTAAGCTACACGAATTCTAGTCTTGGCTGTAAACCTCCAGTGAGCTCTTTGGTCAGACCTTCAGACAATCAAAACCTTGGCTTCCCTGCCTATAAAGTGGGAGTGATATTTCTATGCATCCTTACCAGCTTATTGCAATTATTTTTTAGTGTTTTTTTAAAAAAATGTATTGCTATATAGTTGATTTACAATGCAATGTAGTGTTATTAATAGTTTCAGGTGTATAGCAAAATGAATTAGTTGTGCGTATACATATGTCCCCTCTTTTAGATTCATTTCCCATGTAGGTCATTACAGAGTATTGAGTAGCGTTCCCTGTACTATACAGTAGATTCTATTAGTCATCTATTTTTTATGTAGAAGTATGTATATGTCAATCCCAATCTCCCAGTTAATCCCCTTCCCTTTATCCCGATAGCCATGAGTATGTAGTCTGCATATGTAATTCTCTTTCTGTTTTGTAGATAAGTTCATTTGTACCCACTTTTTTTTTTTTAGATTCCACATATAAACACTATCATATGACATTTATCTGTCTCTGTCTGTCTTCACTGAGTATGATAATCTCTGGGTCCATCCATGTTGCTGCAAATGGCATTATTTTGTTCTTTTTTATGGCTGAGTAGTATTCCATTGTATATAGGTACCACATCTTCTTTATCCATTCCTCTGTTGATGGGCAGTTATTAAATTAGATAATATATGAATGGGTTTGAAGAACTACAAAGAACTATCCAAAAGACCGGTGTGGATATTATCTGCTAGAGAGGCTGCCTTTGATGAAAAGAAAAAGCAAGGGATAGAAAGTCACTTAAGATATGAACACGCAGTTGAAGAAAATAAATGGGTCTTGAAGATATGAAAAGATCCTCACCCTCCCTGCTGATAAGAGAAGTAGAAGCGAAAACTTCAGGAGATCAATCATGTTTACTTGTCAGCTTCTCTCTCTCTTTAGTCGCTAAGTCCTGTCCGACTCTTCGACCCCATGGACTAGCCCGCCCGGCTCCTCTGTCCATGGGATTCTCCAGGCAAGGATGCTGGAGGGGGTAGCCACTTCCTTCTCCAGGGGACCTTCCTGACCCAGGAATCAAACCTGGCTCTCCTGCATTGCAGGCAGAGTCTTTACCAGCTGAGCTATGAGGGAAGCCCCACTTGTCAGGTCGGTGAAGTTCAAAACAGTTAGTAGTGCTGTGTGTTAGCCAAGGTGAGGTGGAGATTCACATTGCTGGGGGCGGGGGTGGTGTGTGAATTGATACAGTTGCTAGAAAGACACATTGGTAACCTTAACTGAAATGAAGATGCATACATTTGGGGCAAGCAGTTCCTTTTCTTGAAATTTATCTGACAAATGAGCTTGCCCTTGTGCAAAATCAGGCATCTCTATTTACTGATCAGGAATGACTTTGAAGATATTTTAAGTGAAAAATGCCAAGTACAGTTTAAAAAAAAAACAGTTTTTTTTTGTCTTTTAACAAAGGAAAGAACTGCTAATATTTACATAGACTATGTCTGAAAGGATACGCCAGATTTGGATCATTGTTTCAGGGTTTTTTTCTTTGTTTTCTTTGTACCCCCCCCCCCCCCATTCCAGCTTTGGTAGTAATTGCTACTTTTTGTTTGTTTTCTGCCCAGGAGTAGAATTGGGTGGCTGGTGACAGGGGTGATAAGATTACTTACTTTTCACTGCATATCCTTTCTAACCTTTTGAATTTTGTCCATATGCAGCCATTACCAATTTTTTTTTTAATTGAAACAAAACGGAAGTAAACAAAAAGTCAGAGTGAACAACAAAGCATTATAGATGGAGCCCCAGCTCTGTTTTCCTCTTGCTAAAATCAAGGAACAGAACGTGAAAGGAAGAAAGTCACTTAAGAGGAATTGCTCAGGTTTTTTTGTTTTGTTTTTTCCTGCCCTTTTCCATGCTTGACTTTCATACGCCCCTCTAAGAGTATTTTCCTTTCACTATTTGGGAAACTAACTTGAGCTGGCTCCTTACAACTGCAAAAAGAGATTTTATTTCATGATTCTAATGAACCAAACGGTCGTGTCTGTGCTCTCCCCTTGATCTGCCAATCTTTATTTCTAAGATCTGAGTAACCCTTGAAAAGTTGTGAGCATCAAACCCAGCCTAGATATTCATTTTCCCTGATTTCCCAATGAGCAATGGCATTGGCTGGAAAGGACCCTTGGGGCCTGCCACCCAGGATTCATCTCCAGGGTAATTAAATAGCTGTTCAGGGGCTGCGGATCCTAATTGGGTATTGAACATCTTGTTAGGAGACAAGTTCTGTTTCTGCTTTATTAGGAATTACAAGTTGTATATATGGGGATTATACCTCCTGAGTTCTGCTTTCTTTATTTTTACATATTATTTAAGCAAAGGGTCCTTAATTGGGCTTGTCTTTTAACTTGATTAACCCACAAGCACTACTTTTGCAGAGTTCTTCCTTAGCAAATTGTCCCCTTTGTGTATTTGTGGGGAACTGTGTGTGCTCATTGCTATGAGCCCTCTGGACCAGGAGGGGCCTCTTGAAGGTTTTCAAGGAAGAACCCTCCGTGAGCACATGGCAAATGGGGTGTTGACTTCATGTTGACCGACCGTTGCCTTCAATGAGGAGAAATCAACACAGCCGGCATGAAGATGCCCTTCAGGCCCCAGTAAAGAGCTTCTTTTATTGTGTATGTGGGCCATTTGGAGTTAAAGGCTATCTTCAACCAAGGGTCATGTTTACATTTCCATTGTGAACTAAAGTCACTTGCTTGTTGGAATGGGTTCAGCTTGTTTATACATTATTCATACCTGTAAGTCAGAGATGAAACTTGTGGTTGTGACACGTGTGTGAACTGCATGCCTCTGTTTGCTAGTAGGGACTTGGGTTCAGCTAATATTTTCACAGACCCTTTCCAGCAATCCTTATAGCCTCACTTAAGCAAACAAATAGTTATATCCTTTACAAAACAATGCAGCACACAATTCCGAGTGATTTTTCAGATGCTCTTTACAATGATTGGCCCAAAGCCTATCCTAACATCATGTACTATGGAAGCAACTCTGAGTTCTTTGAAGAAGAAAGATAAATCTTGAGGCAACAGATTTCCTTCTGTTTTCCTTCAAGTGGTTGGCTCCAGTTCAGTAATTAGTTTTACGTAGCTTATAAAGTCATGAAAATGATGGTGTAGACATTGTTACCTTTCTGTAGGTGACTATTACAAGGTTCCCAGTCTCTCTGGATTTCCAGCTTTTTGGAGTCTTTGCAAAAGAACTTATGCCATGGCATGAGATTAAAACAAACGTAGAGGAACCAGATAGCTTTGGCAAGAGAAGATTCTGACGTCCAAGACTGAGTCATGGGTGAGGCCCTACAGATAGTGTATCCCAAGGCGGCAGCTATCTGGCAGAAAAGGAAAGAGAGAATGTTGGAGCGGGAGTCACCCGGCCTTCCTTCTATGTGCGTGTCTTGAGTAGGGCTTCCCTGTAGCTCAGATGGCAGAGAATCCGCCTGCAGTGCAGTGGCAACCCACTGCAGTATTCTTTCCTGGAGAATTCCATGGACAGAGGAGCCTAGTGGGCTATAGTCGGTGGGGTTGCAAAGAATTAGACATGACTGAGCGACTAACACTACTACTACTGCTACTGAGCACTTACTATACACTCAGCACTGTGCCGGGTGGGCACGCACGGTGCAGAGATGGAGCAGTCGACCAGATGGAGGGGGCCCACCGTGCGTGCGTGCCGTGTGCCGGGTTGGTGCAGTCCTGTCCGACTCTGCGACCCCCTGGACTGCCACCGCCAGACTCCTCTGTCCATAGGATTCTCCAGGCAAGAATACTGGAGTGGGTTGCCATGCCCTCCTCCGGGGGATCTTCCCGACCCAGGGATCGAACCCACATCTCTTATGTCTCCTGCATTGGCAGGAGCCACCTGGGAAGCCCCTGGACCCAACGTGAGGAACGATAAATGCCCTAGAAAATTGTGTGTAGGTGGCTGTGGGCACGAGGTTCCCTTTCACCCCTTTGTGGGAGATGTTCTCACATCTTGGACTCCTAGACAAGAGGCAGCATTGGGGGGAGCTGGAGGTGCCTTTTTGTTCGAAGGTGGGTGGTGGAGATGGGTTGCAGAGATGTAGCGATGTCGGTAAGGAGGACAGGTATTGGTAGGGCAGGTTGGACCGGAAGTGGGTTACATGGAGGGTGGCAGCATCAGAACCTACTCTGCTCCTGTGACTTTGATGCGAGTTTCACAAAACTGATCTGAATGGTTCAGAAGACTAAGAACAAAGGAGATTAGCCCCAGAAAGTTAGATCTATAGCTCTTGATCCCCTGAGCACAATGAGGTGCCCCCTATAAAGGATGTTTTCCCTACCTCACCATCCCAAAAAGGCAGAAAATTGGCTCTTTCGCCTCGTGCCACAGTGAAAATATTTCTACAATTCTTGGTGAGTAAATGGAGTCTTAGAGCTTAAACCTCTGCCCCGGGCAAGGAACCAAAGGATGTCATTGTGCATAACTTCAAAGGCTGATAAGATGTTTAAGGTCGCTGCTCTCTGAAAGAGTTTCTTTCTTTTAAGGCCAGCCAGAAACATTCTTGTGCACGTCCCATTATTCCAACGAGAGCCGTTTCTTAAGTGCGCGGAGGCGCTTGTGTTTTTTCTTTTTCTTTTTGCTTGCTTCTACCCCACAGAATATACTCCCTCTCTGCCCGACAGTTGTTACATTGTGTTTGGATGATGGATGTCCAGTGAGCATGATATTAAAAGCACTACCTCTTCTGTCTGGAGGAATCAAAGACACGGTGGTTCTGCCGCCCCATTTCCATGTTGGCATGAAGCAGTCGCTCTAGGACTCGGGGCTTCTGAAATTTTGGGAATTATGACTGGTGTGGGATAGGCTGGTGAAAGATATGTGAGCTGTTTCTCACCATCTCTGATCATCCAGCATTTAAAGCCTCTCAGTGACGGGTGACACAGGTGACATTCAGAGTCTCCGTTTGTCAAGGACACTTGTCTCAGTCTTTTCAGTTTTTCCCCGAGCAGTGCAGAACGTGCTGGTTTCTCTCTGTCACCAGCAGACAGTTTGGCACCGCAGATGCCCTCGACCTGTGAACACTGGGGTGGAAGATTTTTAGTAAATTGTCCAGGAAATAGGAGAATCCTGGCTGTGCCGCTGGAGATGTTTGCTGTTGACTGCACATTCTTTCACACAGAATAGCTTCCAGTTAAAGTGACTTTTTATACATTCTGATTTTGAAAATGGAGACCTGCTCTGTCACGTCTAGGAGGAGAAGGCGCTCTTGAAATGATTCACTACCTCTGGGGTGGCTGGTGGAACATGGAGGCTTTGATGGCTGGGGATGGTGACACCTCCTTTGCGTCTTTATAGCTCAGAGAGCTCGGAGCTCCTAGGGACTCCGCAGATGCCTCGGGTGGTGAATAAAAGTATAATTCAGGGTTCTGGTGCTCGCTTGGAGTTTCCTCTTGTTCTTCCCCTGAATTCCTGGCCCAGGGGATGGAGATAGAGACAGAACTCTCTAGTCTTGCCTTCCAATGCCATTCTGCGTTATTGCACAGCAGCCTGCCAGATAAAAATGTAACCTAAATGAAGACTTGGGACCCTCACTCTTTGAAACTTCCCTTCTTACATTCCAGACCGATGCCCTCAGGCAGACTGGAGATAGCTTAATACAGTGTGTTTGTAACACTCCGGTTCCAACCAGATCAAAGGGCGGTGAGCCTGCCTGGGCCGCAGCTTCCAAGATGAAAACTGGACCCTGGAAGTGAGCCTGTGTGACTTGGCCCTGCCTTGAATCCGAGAAGAAATACCAATTCGGTTATGGCTGTTTGAGCCATGGGATGGAGACTTTGAAGTCTCTTTGCCTGTAATAAATTGGATTCAGTGTCTCCCTCAGTCTGCTCCCCCACCCCCAACCTTGGACTAGTTTAAGATTGGGCCTTTCTTCTGAAGTGGTGCTTCTTGTTGGGGCTCTTGGGGTAAATGAAGTCATCACCCAGCAGCCAAATAGGTGCTGGGATGCTGGGAGCCAGGGAGGGCTCAGTGCAGAGGCTGGGCCTTCTGGAATGTTCCAGATGTTATTGGATAAGTGAAGGCACTGGAGCTTCCCTGGTGGCTCAGACGGTAAAGAATCTGCCTGCAATGCAGGAGACCTAGGTTCGATCCCTAGGTTGGGAAGATCCCCTGGAGAAGGAAATAGCAACCCACTCCAGTATTTTTGCCTGGAGAATTCCACGGACAGAGGAGCCTGGCGGGCAGCAGTCCATGGGGTCACAGAGTTGGACCCGACAGAGTGACTAACACGTTAGCTTTTCACTTTCAGAGGCACTAAAGCTACAGGTAAAGAGGAGCCTCACTCTCTTTCCTTGAACAGACTGTGGACCTGTTGGTGTTTGTGTTGCCTGAATCAGTTTTTTTCAGACTTTTAGGTTCTGTGGATTAATACATTTCAGAAGAAATGTTTCTTTTTTTTTTTTTTTTTGCAAATAATGGCTTTAAAAATTGCCACTTGCTACCACTATCACTAACCTAGACAGTGTGCTATAAAGAAAAGATATCACTTTGCTGACAAAGGTCCATATTGTCAAGGCTGTGGTTTTTCCAGTAGTCATGTATGGATGTGAGAGTTGGACCATAAAGAAGGCTGAGCGCCGAAAAATTGATGCTTTGCAACTGTGGTGCTGGAGAAGACTCTTGAGAGTCCCTTGGACTGCAAGGAGATCAAACCCTTCAATCCTAAAGGAAATCAGTCCTGAATATTCATTGAAGGACTGTTGCTGAAGCCCCAGTACTTTGGCCACCTAATGTGAAGAGCCAACTCATTGGAAAAGACCCTGATGCTGGGAAAGGTTGAAGGCAGGAGGAGAAGGGGACGACAGAGGATGAGATGGCTGGATGGCATCACTGATTCAGTGGACATGAACTTGGCAGTGTCTGGAAGATGGTGAGGGTCAGGGAAGCGTGGCGTGCTACAGTCCATGGGGTCGAGAAGAATCAGTCACGACTTGGCGACTGAACAACAGCTGTACTATAATTCGATAAAACAGTGGACCTTTAACAAACTAGGAAAAAAAGTAAGAATTTAATTTCAGAATAAAAGCAATCTCTTAAATATAATACATTTAGCATTATATGTATTTTAAAAAATCTTAACACATTGTTATAATTTTTCTCCTTCTGCTTCTGGCCAGTGAAAACTTCTGGCCAGTCACTGATCAGGATTGGTCTGTGAACAGGTTATTAGAAAACTTGTGTTGGCTACATATATAATATATATACACACATATATACATATATACTAATGGAAAGAAAAAGCATGATTCTTATAGTAATAACACATTTGCATTATTACACAGTAATACATTTTAATTACAGAGTACTTTTACATATATTATCTCATGTGACCAGTTAGTGTATGCCTTTGAAACATAAATTAGTCTTAATAGCCTGAGCTAAATAGAATTAAGAATAGAAGGGAAGTCTGGTGTTTAAACTGTTTGTGTCCTAGAGCCTAGAGTCAAATATGAATAATTTAAAAAATTATCCACTGCTTTGATTTTTCCATGTTTCTCTGCTCTGCTTTACTGGCGAGAGTAAATTAACAGATAATACTGTGATGATATGCACATATTTTTTTTTTTCCGGCTGCCCCACCAGGCACGTGGATCTCAGTTCCCTCACCAGGGAAGAAGCCCATGTCCCCTGCAGTAGGAGTGCAGAGTCTTAGCCAGTGGCCTGTCAGGGAAGTCCCTAGTATGCACACATCTTCAGAAACCTCTGTGTAGCCCACTGGCATACAGGCATGTACTAATATTTATGAGGTTTTTTCCTGAATAAAAATATCGGAATATATATTCTAATGAACATAAACATCCATGTGGGGAAAAATAAAATCATCTGAAATACAATATGAGAAACGTCAGAGGACCGTGTGGGGCGGGGGTTCAGGGAGGCAGGCTGGGGGGCAAGGGGGAATGAGGGGGGAGCATTTCTGCTCTGAGTGAGTGGGGCTGTTGCTACTCCCAAACTTGCATTTAAACGCAAATATGTGTTTTGACTTCAGGTGTCTGTCTTGAACATCTGAATATAGGTTCTTCTATTTTCAGTGTTCTCTTCAAATAAGGTTACAGGATTTTTTCCAGCTCCTACTTATTCTTCTAGGATTTGGGGCTTCCTTTGTTGTTGTTCAGTCACTCAGTCGTGTAAGATTCTCTGCGACCCCGTGGACTGCAGCACGCCAGGCTTCCTGTCCTTCACCACTTACCAGAGCTTACTCAGACTCATGTCCATTGAGTCGGTGATGCCATCCAGCCATCTCATCCTCTGTTGTCCCCTTCTCCTCCTGCCCTCAATCTTTCCCAGCATCAGGGTCTTTTCCATTGAGTCAGCTCTTCGCATCAGGTGGCCAAAGTACTGGAGTTTCAGCTTCAGCATCACTCCTTCCAATGAATATTCAGGGTTGATTTCCTTTAGTTTTCATCTCTTTAGTTTTCCTAAAGGAGGGTGGTGACTTTTTTTATTTAGTTTGTAAGTTTCTCTGAAGCAAAAAAATCTAGTGCACGACAGTAGCCTACCTGCTCAGTTGTGGTCTTATTTCAGAGACCCTCAGCCAAGTGAGAGCTGCTGTTAGGCACGAATTTACCAGCCAGTTGATGAATTCAGGTGGTGATCATTCAGTGAGAGTACAGGTGCCTTACCCATGTCAGGCTTGGTGTTGGGCCATGGGGCTACTAACAGAACTCAAGATAAAATAGTTTCTACCCTTGGGGAGCACACAGTCTATTGGGAAGACAAACTAGGCTGCAACAAGCAATTAATGACAAACAGTAGGAAACAAACAGGGTGCTATTATCCATAAACTTGAAAGAAGCCATCTTGCAAACTCATCAGGTACAGAGAGAGTTTAACAATCAACAAAGGGCAATTGATGTTGTGTGCTGGTGTGTGTATATGAAAAAGACGGAGGCTGTGTGATGCACTTGTAAGGCTTTAATAACATAGGAAATCATTAAGAAAGGAAAACATTAGGAGCAAGATCCCCAACTCAATTTTCTCATGGCCTCTCCTTACTGAATAATTCCTCTGCAAAACTGCAATTTACCAGCTTCCTTACAGGGAATTGAAAAGGCAGAGCCGGGTTGGCCGACAACACTCAGATCACAGACTCCTCTTTCCACGACGCAGCACGAATGGTTTGACCAGATATCTCAGGTGACCTACAAACTAAAACAAAATTGTTTTTGTTCGAGGTTGTATTTACACACCATTTTGTTTTCTTCCAATGAAAAACAAAACCATCTGACATTGAGCATCTGCTCTGAGTCAGGCCCTGAGCTTGCACTTGGGGAACACACACCTGCTAGGAGACAGAATGGTCGTGTGCAGAGGGTGAATGTAAAGTAGAAAAGGTTCCGTGTAGGAGCAGGAGAGCCGAGAGGAGGGGTGGAGGGCTCCTTGAAGACTTTATGGGGTGGCGTTTGGACTTGACCTTAAAGAGGAGGCAAGCATTAGGCTTGAGGAAGGTGGCAGTGCCCTGCTCAGCCACCTGGACAAGCTGATGGGAAGACCCATCAAGCCCTTTTCATATTAAAACTAACAACTCTTTGTTTCCTGAGGGCATTTGTCTTGATAGGGAGTGGTGAGGATATATCAGTTTCCATCAAGTTGAGTTTTATCTTCGTACTGGTTGCGGAGGAGGCTGCTTTTAGCCCCTGTAGTGCATTTTAATGTGTTGCAAGAAACAGGGGAAGTTGACGGAAGGCGTAATGGATCAGTAATGGACAAGGGGCTGATGAGGCCGCAAATGGGACTTGCCGCGTCTGGAACGTGAGTGCTTCACTTGAAGTCGTGTGCGTTCTCCACATGAGAGGGAGACGGCGGGCACCAGCTGGCTTCCCTCGTGGCTCCTCGGAGGGTGTGTGCGCCACTGCGGGGCCACTTCATCTGGTTGCCTTTGCGCTCAGCATCCCTGTGCTGGGCCCATGGCTGCCGATGCCTTCAGGTTCAGGACTGCACGAGAAGTGGACCCCTCTGTGTGCGTGCAGCTTTCTGAGTGAAAGGAGTTTTTGCACCAGCTGGCTTCCCTCGTGGCTCCTCGGAGGGTGTGTGCGCCACTGCGGGGCCGCTTCATCTGGTTGCCTTTGTGCTCAGCATCCCTGTGCTGGGCCCATGGCTGCCGATGCCTTCAGGTTCAGGACTGCACGAGAAGTGGACCCCTCTGTGTGCGTGCAGCTTTCTGAGTGAAAGGAGTTTTTTTTTTGTAGGGGGGGTTTGTGCTGTGTGACACATAGGGTCTTAGTCCCCTGACCAGGGGCTAACCTGAGCCCCCTGCAGCAACAGTGTGGGGTCTTGACCACTGGACCGCCAGGGAAGTCCCACCAAGGAGTTTTTTTTACGGAAGGAGGTGAAACATTATGAACGTTGTAAAGGATGTTTCTCTAAAGGAGTAAAGTTTGGGATCAAGTGTGAGTGCATTTAATGGTACTCTGACCCCTGGCTTGTAGGCCTGGGTCACACCAGAACTCTGGGGAAGAGCAGACCGGCCTTCAGCACTCAGGCCTGATCATTTGGGAGGTCTCGGCAGCTCGGTCAGTATATCTTGGGGGAGGTTTTCATAAGACAACACACTCAATACCAAATCTAACATCCTGTGGAGGAACCTTGGTTGGTGAGAAAAACCATCTTACCTTATGTCCTAATAGTAAATTTGTTCTGAATGAGGCCTGGCCTAAAGTCTTACATTTTTCCATCATGCCCTCAGCACGGAGATGGGATCTCAGAGTTCTTAGCAAGGGCTTGCTGATTATTGACTAATGTGCTCAGATGTTTGCAAAAAAAGGTGCAAACACCTTCACCCCCAAAGATGCATTTGAATCCAGAACTCCTTGTAACACTGAGGCTCCATCTTTGTAACATTAGTATTTTTCCAAAATATATATTTTTAATTGAAGCGTAATTGACGTAGAACACTGTTTTAGTTCCAGGTATGCAACATAGTGATTCGATATTTCTGTACATCACAGAATGATCACGGTGATGTCTAGTTACCACCTGTCAGCATACGAAGGTATTACAGTATTATTCACAGTGTTCCCCACGCTGTGCATTTCATCCCTGTGACTCATTTATTTTGTAACTGGAAGTTTGTTCCTCTTAAGCACTCTCAACCTATTTCATTCATCCCCCACACCAAAAGATTCTTGGATGCTGTTTTTTTTCCCATTGCTTTTGAATATTCTCATCTTAAAACAAACTTGTGTGTATACCAGGATGTGTAAGAGATTTATCACCCGACAGAATGAACTTCAGTGGCCTTTTCTTTTCCTAATCAGTTAGTCTTATGTTTGCTGTTGGGATGTTTTCTGTCTCTCCCTGATTCCTGAATTTGGAAGCGAGTGAGTTACAGTACGTTTTGATTTGGTTTTAATCCATCAAAATCAAGTTAGTTATAAGTGATGGAAGAGCTTACTTTGTGTAGACCGGGCTGCCTGGAGACGTCAGCCACATGCCAAAAGCTTGCTCGTTGCCCAGCAACCTCGACGGAGGAATAGATTTTCTGCCACTGGCTCCCTTTTTAGTCGAGGCAGAATCTATTAACACTACTATTCTAGCCTGGAGAACCGGAGCTGGAGTTTAGCTGCAAAGAATGGTCGGAGGGTTTTGTTTTTTTTTAAAAAAATAACCCAGCACCGTGTTTCTGGATTCTAAACTGCACTGCTGATTTCATTGACTTCCAAGTAAAGATTTAGAGCTTATTAATGTTACTTAACACTGCCCAAGCTAAAGGGGTTAGTTTTGTGCCTGCTTGGCCCCTGAAGAAGCTCATTGTTTAGTTTCTGTAGAAATGATGACGCGGGGAATGGGTGGGAACCGTGATCATCCAAGTTGAAGGTGGAGCAGGTAAGAACGACCTCATTCCCTCAGACTTTTCCAAGTCCCCACTCAGCGTACTTTCTCCTACTTTCCAGTAGCAAACCTATCGTCTGACTGTCGAAGCTGTTATCTCTTCAAGTATGTGCGATCTAGCTCTGGTTGCAAAGTGGCTCTGTATTCCTCTCTTACGCTTCAAAGAAATGTCTTTTCTCCTTCTGTAGCTAAATACTTCACCAGTAGGACTGACGGTTTCTGTCCACCAGGGGAGCTTGCGTGGCTGTCAGCTCTATTGTTTTGCTTATGCTTTTAATGTAATAGCTTTGGGTTTGTAGCAAGAGAAGATGGCTAAGCCCAGCGTCGGGGGCTGGAGTTGTCTGCCTCGGCTGAAATGCAACGTTAATAATGGACTGGATCAGCACCATGTGTTTCCTTGCCCCTTTGTAAAACAAAGGAGGATCTCAGCACGTTAACTCGTTGGTGGCTGGAAAAATCAAAATCTCTAAGAACCACTTAATTAAATGCCGGTTGCTTCTCAAATTAGCAGTCTGGCATAGAGGCTGCAGCGATGACCTGAACAGGAGAGAAGTGGGTTGCTCTTATGTTAGGAAGGGTACATTAGCCTCCTCGTCCATTTTACCCTTTCTAAGGGCCAGATGCGTAAAGGTACATACAGTGTGTGACTCGGCAGAGAAATGAGCTGAGTCAAGACAGCCGTGACTAACTCAATAAAACAATCTCGAAATGCATTTGTTTATTTGTTCTGATCATTGTAAACTTTATTGATTATCATAGTTCAGGTCTTTTGGGTTATATTTTCCAAAATAATCTTAGAATGCTACTGATGTAAGGAACCTTTAAGAGAGTAGTTCAGGCACCCCCAGAAAGGAAACCGGAGAGGTGGAAAAGTTTGCTCAAGGATTCACAGCTGTGTTGAGAGGGGCAGAGCAGGCACCAAAAGCCCAGTCAGTTAGCTTTTTTTTTATATATATTAGTTACAATTCATGAGCAAAGATTATTTTAACATTTATTTGTGTTCTCTTCCATCTCTTTCCTTAATGTCTTATAGCTTTCATTACTCAGCTCTTTCACTCTCTCAGTGAAAATTTTTCTTTTCTTGGCTGCTATGCAAGTTGGAATCTCAGTTACCTGACCAGGGATGGAACCTGCAACCGCAGCTTTGGAAGTTCAGTGTCTTAACCACTAGGCCACCGGGGGAAGTCCCCCAGGCAGTTGAATTTAAGGACAGAATCTTAATGAATTTTAATGACACCCGAATGATACGTTTGAAATGAAACGAGAAGGGAAAAGCTCCTGCTTTCACAATGCCTCTGTATATCCAACGAACATTTAACACATTCCTGCTGTGTATGTGCAGGTACTGGGCTACGTGCCGGGACAAGGGGAGGTACTTTGCCTTCAGGAAATTACATTCAGAAGTGGGTGATCCCCACAGTCAGCAGTGAAAGGATAAGAAAATTACAGGTTGTGATAAGTCCTTAGCTAAGATATAAGGGGACACAGGAATGCTGGTGACAGTTAGATAACAGAAGTATTATCTGCTAAAGGGCCTCACTCTATGGGACACCTGCGTTGTCACCACTAACAGAAAATATGTTGAGTAAATGGAAGCCTTTGGAAGGGTTCATGGTCACCCATTATTTTTTTTCAGTCGGAAGATCTGCCTGGTGAGACTGTGAGCCCCCTAGGACAGTGTCCAACCCCAGACTGTATTGGTGGGGACCACAGGGCTCTGCCGACTCGCAGCGGCCAGAGTTCAGCCACTTGCTTCTTTGGTTTGTTCACCTGTTCATTCCGTCTCTTCATGTTGCATTTCCCACTTACTGTTTTTTAGTAATTATTTTTTCATTGGAGTGGGTCGACTTCCCTGGTGGCTCAGATGGTAAAGCGTCCGCCTACAATGCGGGAGACCCGGTTCGATCCCTGGGTCGGGAAGATCTCCTGGAGAAGCACATGGCACCTCAATCCAGTCTTCTTGCCTGGAGAATCCCATGGATGGAGGAGCCTGGCGGGCTGCAGTCTGTGGGGTCACAGAGAGTCAGACACGACTGAGCGACTGCGCTTTCTTCCTGTGGTTGGAGTAGAGGTGCTTTACACTATGTGCAGAGTGAGTCAGCTCTGTGTGTACACATGTCCCCTCGTTGTTTGGATTTCCTCCCTGTTTAGGTCACCGGGGAGCCCCGAGGCGAGGTCCCTCTGCTGTACCGTGGGCGCCACTGTGTGTGCGCTCGGTCGCGTCTGACTCTCGGCGGCCCCGTGGACTGTAGGCCGCCAGTCCCCTCTGTCCGTGGAATTTCCCAGGCTGGAATACTGGAGTGGGGTGCCATTTCCTGCTGCAGGAGATCTTCCCGACTCAGGGGTTGAACCCCAGCTTCTTGCCTCTCCTGCACTGGCCATCTGACTCCGTACCACCAGCACCTCCTGGGAAGCCCAGGTTCTGGTTAGTTCCCTATTTTATACACACATCAACAGTGTATGCACGTCAGTCTTCCACTTACTATTGAAAGTCTCTGTACAAAACAAATATTTTGAAGACCTAATCTGACACACTTATATCAAGGAGTATTCCATACAAGCTCCTGTTATCAGCAATCTGGGGACATTTTATTCTAGCGAATTGGATTAAGTCACAGCGCTTTCTTTTTTCTTTCTGACTAGTTGCTTTAGTGCTCCAGGCAATTTTACATGCAAGATTTTTTTTTTTAATGTGTGCTGTGAAGCCTAGTCTGAGGATTTACTTTTGTTGCAGGTCTGTATTCAGCACATCTGTTAGAGGGCAGTGGTGAAAACGAATTGACTTGGCCAAGTGAAGCATCTGTTTCAAAGTCTCCGTCTTTCCATGAATCACAGGGTCATTTGTTGCTGGCTTTGCCACTATCTCTGTATATGTCTTTGGAAGTATCCTGGGTCCTAAAAACCTGGTGTAACTTTACCACGGATGGATCTTGTGTCTCCTTCCTCTGCCATGCTGCCAACACCGATTCCAAGGCTCCACGTGAGAAAAGGACTAGAAGCGTCTATCTTGCTGTTCTGTGCATTTTCTGTGTTCTCCTGATGCTTTGTGATGTCTGCATATCAGATGTCGGAGAAAAGTAGCAGCAGCGCTGAGGGCAGTGTTATCATAATTTCACATTAACTTTGTTTCCTTGCAAATGTGGCTGGGAGAGGAGTCTCCTTCAGACTTCTCTTCCCTTTTGGTGTCTTTCTTGCTCTTTTGCCAGGCAGCTGATGTTGAGTCTCTCTCTTGCATTCAAGTTGAGAGCATCCTCGTTTTCGCCTGAGAAGACACAGCTCCAGCGGACTGACCCTGATGGGCGCCCTGTCACCCTGGAGTGTCTCACACAGTGGTTTCTGAACATTGAAAGCTTGCTCTGTGCTGAGCACTCTGCTGGATAATTTTTTTTTTTTTGTATTTCCCTTTATTTTTTATTTTTATTTTATTTTTTTAATAAACTTATTTATTTTAGTTGGGGGCTAATTACTTTACAATATTGTAGTGGTTTTTGCCATACATTGACATGAATCAGCCATGGGTTTACATGTGTTCCCCATCCTGAACCCCCCCCCCTCCCTCCCCATCCCATCCCTCTGGGTCATCCCATTGCCCCAGCCCTGAGCATTTGTCTCATTCTGCTGGATAATTTGACTCCATCAATATTCCTGTTCAGCATTAGGGGTAGGTAATGCCATTATTCCCATTTGACTCACGTAGAAACTGAGGCCAAGAAAGTGTGAGCCATTTTTAAGCCAAGGTCACCTCGTAAGTGGTGAGTTGGACCAGAAGTTGGACTTAACGTGATTTTGAAGTCCCTCTACTGCTGTAGGTGCTAGCTATGATGCCTTCTTTACTTGTCCGTCATAGCCACTCATGTTTTTCTTTTAACCTATGACAAAAGATTAGCCTGTCCATAAAATTACAAGAAAGGGAGGTGATGTATTTGTCATGGCTTTTTCCAGAACGCTAGCCGACAAGATGTTTCTAGAAAGCAAAAAGCAGCACTAAATGAATTTGGTCAGAACTGCACATTAAATCCCCTTCTAGATGATTCTGAATTCACTTTTTCATATTAAAAATGTCTGATCCATCCTTTAGCAAGAAAATATTTTTATTCTAAAATTTAAAATTTAATTTCCCCAATTTTCCATTGGACTACAAAACCCTTTTTATTTTTCCTCCTAATGCCTTTAAAAGCACAATTTAGAGAAGTCTTCAAGTAAAAGGGAAGGAAGGGACTTGGTGCTTTCCACTATAGAATTGAATTTTAAAAAAAGAAGAGGAGAAAACAGAATGTTCTCCGCCTCCCCGAAGATCATAGCCTCCTGTTTCTCCCTGTTCTACTTTAAAGCTGTTTTTATTTTTTACCCAGATACCTCCAGGGCGAGAGATACGAGTCCCCTGCTCTTTATCTCCTGCCTTGGGACTTTAATTAATCAATTAATTTAAAAAATAATAAATTTTAAAAATAAATAATTAACCCCTGACCAGTGATTGACCCTCGCCCCCTCCCCGCTGCACTGGGAGCGTGGAGTCTTAGCCAGGGACACTGGGGAAGTCCCAAGACTTATTTTTTTGCCTAAGTCTCTGCTGGGCTTTTCACATCCATGGTCTTCCCCATCCCGCGCACACGAAGCTCCTTGAGGGGAGGAACTGGGCTGGAGCGTCTTTGTGGTCTCACAGTTGCTCAGTAACCATGTGGGAAATAGAGAAATGAGCTGCATCTCCAATCCAAGAACGAATGCAGGGTAGGGTTCTAGTTTTCCGAGTTGACTCCCACCCAGGAAAGAATCCCCTCTTTGAGTGACAGTGAGACGTTGGAGTAGCTGCAGTAACTCATTTATATCACTAGGGTTCCATTTGGAAAATGATACCTCCTGTTGTCTAATTTAATTAGTAATTGTGTTTTCAGTTCCAATTGAAAGCCTCAGAACAAAGGATTGCCATAAACTGTGGTATTTGGTGTTATTATTGTTATCTAATTATATTTACTATTGTGACGGTTTCAGATGGAGGCACTTTTCAAGGAGGGATAGGTCTGTGTTATCGGGTTGACTTTTCTCTCCTTTCCCAGCTCCTGTGTACAGTCCAGTATTAAGTATGAGCCCTCTCTCACACAGGTGAAAATAGACGCAGGCAGACTTGTGCTTAGTTTTGTTTGTCTTTAAACAGATGACCTAAGGTTATATGGCAAGTCCATCCTGAATATGGAGATCGAGGCTTGGGTCTTTTCTGCAATGTTAACACTCGCTGACAAAGGCAGTGTGGCTCCAGGGGACGCTGGCCCAACGGGAGGTTGGAAGACCTGGGGTCTGCTCTGGCTCTGCCGTTTACTTGTTGGATGGCTTTGGACCATTCATTCATCCCTGCATTCATCAAGCATTTTATGGACTATCTACCAGGTGTTCTGTGCTAGGGTAGATGCTAGGGCTACAGAGATGAGTAGCATAGTGTCCTTGTTCTTAGGGAACTTCCTGTTTAGTCCATAGATTCAGATACATAAACCAACGAGCTCAGAAAAATCTGTGGGCACTTTGCTAAAAGTGTGTCCATGTAGGGTGGGAGCCCCAAAGGAGGGGCAGTGCTGTCTGTGCGGCTGCAGAAAGACTTCGTGGCAGAGGTGATTTGGGAGACTTCCCCGGCAGTCCAGTGGTTAAGACTTTGTCTTCCAATGCAGGGGGCGCAGGTTCAATCCCTGGTCAGGGAGTTAAGATTCCACATGCCTGTGGCCAAAAAACCAAAACATAAAACAGAAGCATTATTGTAACAAATTCAATAAAGACTTAAAAAAAAAAATCCATCTTAAAAAAAAAAACAAAAGCGTGATTTGGGGTTGAGTTTTTGGGGAAAAAAATCTCATCCAGGGATTATGCCAAGAGAAGGAATTGGGACTTTATGTGTCTCTCTAATTTCCTGGTCATGAGAGTCACTGAAGAGGTTCAAACAAGAGTGGCACCGTCATTGTTGTGTTTTAGAAAGATCTGCGGGGACGAGGAGTTCACGGTCTCGGGGAGCCTCCCTTTTCTCGCCTGTGAGATGCGCACAGGTAACAGCCACTTCTCTTGTCTCACGGGTGTGTTTCGGGTTGCATTTCTCTAGGATGCAGCTGGGATAGCTGGCCTGCACTCCTCACAGCAGCCCTGTGAAGGTCATCGTTGCTATTATTTGCATTATGCTTTGTTTATTTATTGTCAGAGCAATGTGGCTTGTGAAAATCTTAGTTCCCTGACCAGGGATTGAACTCACACCCTTGGCAGTGAAAGTGTGGAGCCCTAACCACTGGACCAGCAGGGAATTCCCATTATTTGCATTTTAGAGATGGGAATGGTCATAGGCTGACCGTCCGACCCAGGGAGACACAGCCAGGATTGGAACCTATGTCTGCTGGATTCTGGAGCCCCTTTGCCCTTAGCCAACCACGTGTTGCTGGCAAGTCTTTCTTGCTTTTCATTTCTCGCCTGAGACATTTTGGCTGGTGGCTGTATCTCCTCTCTAGTGACCTTTTAATGTAGAGTGTTGATGTCCTGGAAAGACTCAAAATCAGCACCAAACAAATGTGCCATTATTTGCAACTGTTTCATCTTTGTCTTTAATAAGGTAGTCTTTTATCATTAAATAGAACCAAATTTACGTGGAGTAGAATATGTGACTTTAATTCTTCTGTACTAACTGGGCGTTACCAAGGACGTGTGTTTCTATGGGTATATACATAAATCTTCCTTCCTGTGTTAACAGAAGATCGATCAGGATTCTGACTTCATCCTTCTGGGGAGCTCCTTTGAAGATCTGTATTGTGAATAGGTAACAGCAAAATGGAAGACGATGTAATGAGATGGGTTGGAGCAGAGGAAAGGCTCTGAATGGGTAGCCTGTCGGAAAGAGTTGCCAAAGGACAGAACAGACAAAGGTTAGGAAGTAGCTTTGGCAAACGCAGCAAGCTCTGCTTGTTGAAAAGACGTTTTGGAAAATATTCTAGAAGTTCACACACAAGCAGTTGTTATCCAAGGACAACTTAATGGCACCTCTTTGGTAAAGAAAAGTGTATTTACTGTATCTTCTCTGTACTTGGTCACTGCAGGGTGAAAAAAGGCTTCATTATCTGCTAACCATGAATGAGTTTCTTTAAGAATCGATGCTTGGAGATTCAGGAGGTTCAAGAAGAATAATTAAAATAAAATGCTGTCTTGTGTCTTGACCTATGTTCAGTGTGCCAAAAAAGAGCCCTGAAAAATGCCAGGTTTGCCCATTTTGTGACTTGGGAGGAACATTTTGATCAGCCTTCAGCTACTCATAAAAAATAGATACAGCCGTGTTCTTACTTGGACTGTTTCTTGAAGATCTTTTAGAGTAGATTTCCAGCTGAAATTTCACCTCCAGTTAAACAAAGAAGAAAGAAAGAAAAGCTGAGCTTCTTAAAACATTAGGCATGTCATGCAAGAGTCAAACGATGGAATCGTAAAGAGAAAACGCTCCGTTGAGATACAACAGCTGTCTTTTATACTCACTTTGTTGTTCAGCCGCTAAGTCACGTCCGACTCTTTGTGACCCCATGGGCTACCGCATGCCAGGCTTCCCTATTCTTCACTGTCTCCTGGTGTTTGCGCACGTGTAATTCATGTGTTTGTAGGTTATGCTTTAGTGGGGAGGAATATTAAGGGAATGAGAAAGAATTTATTAAATAGAAGAGCACTGCAAAGAAATATACCCCCATTGAAGCAGCTGTTTTAGAAGAGCAGGTTCTGGAATGTGAGTGGAAGTATAGATCCCGAGATTCAGCTGCACGTGGCAAGAGTTGGTGTAAATCAAGGAGGCGCGGAGCCATGGGTGGAACCGACCTCATGGCTTCTGTGTGGGAGTCAGTGTCACTGCTGGGCTCATGGGTTCTCACACTTGGACGGGCATTGGAATCACCAAGCGGGGTTGAAAAAGTTCAGTGCCAAGTGAAAGTTGCTCAGTCATGTCTGACTCTTTGTGACCCCATGGACTATACAGTACATGGAATTCTCCAGGCCAGAATACTGGAGTGGGTAGCCTTTCCCTTCTCCAGGGGATCTTCCCAACCCAGGGATTGAACCCAAGTCTCCCACATTGCAGGTGGATTCTTTACCAGCTGAGCCACCAGGGAAGCCCAACAATACTGGAGTGGGTAGCCTATCCCTTCTCCAGGGGATCTTCCTGACCCAGGAATCGAACTTGGGTCCCCCACACTGCAGGCAGATTCTTTACCAGCTGAGCCACAGGGGAAGCCTGAGAACACTCTGTGCCCAAAGGTTTGACTTACTGGTCTGGGGTGGGGGGGTGGCTTGGGCCTTGGGGTTTTTAAAACCTCACCAGAGGACTCTGACCTTCAGGAAATATTGAGAACCATGGGCCTAGAAGATGCCCAGTTTCTTTCTTTTCTGATGTTCTTTGCTGCTGGGGCAGTTTACTTGTAGAGATTTTGGTTTGGAAGCCTTCAATACTAACCCAGAGAGAGCTCAAGTCTTTGGTTTGCTAGATTCCTATCTTAGAGGGCTGAAAAGTATAATTCCAGTGTTCCTTTGAAAAATGAGTCCTGAGACTTCTTTCTGTCATACAGAAAATTTAAGTATATTCTCTCTGAACTCCAAAATAGGAAAAAGAAGAAATAAACAACAGCATCCAGATGCAGGCACACTTCCAAGTAACTGGAAAATGCTGTGAGATGATTCTGATTAGGGTGTCTTCAGGTGTTGAGACTTGACCCGAAATTACTGTTGGGAACAAAACAGGAAGGAAAGAAGAGTGCGTTCTTAATTGTAGATCCAGTGGTCAGAGCTGCGCACCACCCTGACTGAAGTGGGGCTTTTCCCTTTTGTTTTGGGGGTTTCAGGGGATACCGGACGGTACGATGCAGCATAAATAAGGGTGCACGTGGCTTTTAGTTGTGTGTGTGCTCAGTCCTGTCTGACTCTTTGCTACCCCGTGGACTGTACCCTGCCAGATCCTCGGTCTATGAATATTGCCAGGCAAGAACACTGGAGCGGGTTTCCATCTCCTTCTCCAGGGGGTCTTCCCGACCAGGGCTCGAATGCGCGGCTCCTGCACCTCCTGCATTGGCAAGTGGGTTCTTTCCCACGGCGCCACCTGGGAACTGCTAATCGGAGGCACTGACTTTAAATAATTCTCAACTATTTTTCTCAGTCTGTAAAACAGGAGTCACGCTGTGGCTTCTACTCCAAAATAAGACACAGTTGTGATAAAGGGCATTTACTTCCTTACAAGGAACTGCCTCCCACGTCGACATTCTAGTTTGGGGTGGTTGAGAAGGGGCGTCTTCACGTCAGCACCAACCAGAAAAGAGGAAGTTGCAGTGGGGATCCAGGTAGGTCCAAGAGGCCGAAAGCAGGCTTGAGCAGCGTCCCTCTAGTAGGATGGGCCCACAAATCTAGTTGTTGTTCAGTCGCTAAGTCATGACCGACTCTGCGACCCCGTGGACTGTAGCACGCCAGGCTCCATGGGGCTTTCCAGGCAAGAATACTTGGAGTGGGTCTCCGTTTCCTTCTCTAGGGGATCTTCCTGGATCAGGGATCAAACCTGCGTCTCCTGCATTGGCAGGCGGATTCTTTACCACCGAGCCACCAAGGATGCCCCCTCATATTTAGAAATGCTGTTAAAATACAGGTTCTGAATAGATCCAGGGCAGGGCTCAAGAGCATCTCTGTTTCTGGGTGATGCTGATGGCGCTGTTCCCCGGCTCACCCTTTGAGAGGTCCGTCGGTCCCGAACATCTGCCGGTGTGAATGGCTTCCTTGGGGCAGCAGGAAGAATGTAAGACATGATGGAGGAGACTGGTGTGTGGCTGCCCTCTGTGCAGGCAATGCATGGAATCATAATTTTTTGACTTTGAGTTCATGTGGCCCCAAGCAACTTGGTGTGATCAATGTCTATTTATGTTCTCGACTGCTCTTTTTATAGATACTAATTTTTATATGCTTTCCATCCTCTGCATGACCTTGAGGCAAGCCCAAGTATAAAAATGTAGTTTCTTTCTCCATTAATATTTTCCCATTTTTATTGAATTCTGGTATGTAAGCCTCCTACCTTTCTCTGTGAGTCAATCTAATTTATTGTTGGAGTCTTTCTTATCTATGTGTGCAGCTAGATCTCTTTAATCTGGTGCCTACCATGGTAATTAAAAAAAAATCTCTAGGTAAACGGTGAAATTATTCAAAATAATCATCTGGTTGACCTCATTCTTACTGGGTTATCGGTGGAAATATTGGGGTAAAATCAACCTGCGAACACAGTTATGAATAAGATCCTTTGATTATACTATTTTCCCAATGGATAGAGTTTTGTTTTGCCACTCTGAGTCGGAGGCTGTGTTGTGTTTTCCTGATCGTTTCATAATGTGCTCACAGATTATTTAAGGTTTGTAAAGTGTAAGAATAGACGTATTTTGTGTGTTCTAATTTAAATGTAGAGTTTGGAAAGGGAAGAGAGTTTTTAAAAAATATGGTTGTGACATGTTTATTACAAATATGTGAAAGTGGAACCCGTGATTATGCTGGTGTATGTATATTGTACCTTATCAACAAGAAAGCTCTTCTGTTTGTGTATTTCATATGGTATTTTCTTCCTTTAAAAAAAATTAGAGCTGATGATGTCTCTTGGAAGACTTCAACACATTCAGGTTTAAAATAGTCCTCTATAACTGGGCTTCTTCTTGAAGTTTCCATGGCTTTCTCTTAGAACTGCAGGCCTATTGAAATGGAGCTGGTTGGATTATCGGTGTGCATCAGAATCACCTGGAAGGCTTATGAACATACAGACCGCTGGTCCATCACCAGTTCCTATTTCAGGAGGTCTAGGAGGACTTGCTTTTCCTCCGTGTTGCCAGGTGTTGCTGATGCTGCTGGTCGAGGTACCACCTTTGAGAACCACTGTAGATTCAGCCCTTGCTAAGTGTTGACTAGAACCAGCAGCATATATGTTGCACCTGGCTGATGCATCACCTGGGGGCTTGTCAGAAATGCAGCCTCAAGGGAACCTCCTGCACTGTTGGTGGGAAAGTAAATTGTAGAGCCACTACGGAGGACAGTATGGGGGCTCCTTAAAAAAGTGAAAATAGAGCTACCGTATGACCCTGCAATCCCACTGCTGGGCATATATCCAGAGAAAAACAGGGCCCCAAAAATGCATGTTCCGGTACCCCAGTGTTCATTGAAGCACTGTTTATAATGGCCGAGACATGGAAACAACCTCAATGTCCATCGACAGAGGAGTGGAGAAAGAAGACGTGGCACATATATACAGTGGAATACTACTCAGCCATTAAAGGAATGATGTAAGGCCATTTGCAGCCGCATGGCTGGACCTAGAGAGCCATACTGAGAAGAAAGTCAGAGAAGGAGATATATGACATTCCTTACATGTGGAATCTGAAGAGAAATGATACAAGTGAACTTACAAAACAGAAGGAGGCCCACAGACTTAGAAAGCGAACTCATGGTTGCCAGGCAGCGGGGATAGTTAAGGACTTTGGGAAGGTCATGTACACATTCAGTTCAGTCGCTCAGTCGTGTCCGACTCTTTGCGACCCCATGAACTGCAGCACGCCAGGCCTCCCTGTCCGTCACCAACTCCCAGAGTCTACTCAAACTCATGTCCATCGAGTCGGTGATGCCGTCCAACCATCTCATCCTCTGTCGTCCCCTTCTCCTCCTGCCCTCAATCTTTCCCAGCATCGCGGTCTTTTCCAGTGAGTCAACTCTTCGAACAAGGTGGCCAAAGAATTGGAGTTTGAGCTTCAACATCAGTCCTTCCAGTGAACACCCAGAACTGATCTCCTTTAGGATGGACTGAGTGTACACACTGCTAAATTTAAAATGGTAAACCAACAAAAACCTATTGTATAGAACAAGGAACTCTGCTCACTGTTATGTGCCAGCCTGGATGGAAGAGGGTTTGAGGGAGAATAGATACATGATTATGTCTGGCTGCGTCCCTTCACTGTCCACCTGAAACTATCACAGCGGTATTAATTGGCTAAATGGAAACCCACTCCAGTCTGCTTGCCTGGAGAATCCCATGGACAGGGGAACCTGGTGGGCTACAGTCCATGGGGTCGCAAGAGTCTGACACGACTGAGCGACTAAGCACACACATATCCCAATACAAAATGCTTTAGGTATGAAAAAAAAAAAAAAAAGAAATGCAGCATCTTAGGCTGCAGCCCAGACCTACTGAATCAGAATCTGCATTTTAACAAGATCCCACGTGATTGATGGGACTTCCCAGGTGGACCAGTGGTAAATAATCTGTCTGCCAATGAAGAGGCTGCAGGAGACTTGGGTTAGATCTCTGGGTCGGGAAGATCCCCTGGAAGAGGAAATGGCAACCCACTCCAGTATCCTTGCTTGGAGAATCCCATGGACAGAGGAGCCTGGCGGGCTACAGTTCACGGGGTCACAAAGAGTCAGACACGATTCAGTGACTTAATACTTTGCAGGCAACTGCTCTGTGACAGTCACTGTGCAGATGGCCTTGGGACCAGACCTCACAGGCGGCCTCCAGGGATGGTGGAGGGCTCAGGGGGAAGAAGGCCTTGCCTGTGCTGGGTTCAGGGTTAGAGCCAGAGCCGGGCAGTGGGAACTGCACTAAGCCCCATTACTCCCGTATCTCGAGATCTTTCTCACGGCCGCAGCCATCTCGGGGTTCCGTGGCTGTGAGAGGTGGGGGTTCCTGTTGGATTAGCACTTACTGAGCCCTCCCAGAGCCTGCGGTAGTCTGACCTGGAGAATCCCATGGACAGAGGGGCCTGGTGGGCTGCAGTCCTTGGGGTCACAAAGAGTGGGACACGATTGAGCATGTATGCACGCCCTGTGGGTTATGTAGGCACCTAGGGCTTGATTCCTTTTATACTATAGAAATACACTGGTCAAAAGCATTAAGAAGCATGTCTTAACATATTAGGTAATCTTTCCAGAAATTACCTTTATTGAGGTATCACTGATGCATAGTACACTGTGCCATTTGGTAAGCTTTGACATATGTTTACACCTGTGAATCCATCTAACAGTCAAGGTAACGAGGATATTCGTCAGCTGCCAAAGCTTCTTTCCTCTTTGTAATTTCTCCTTTCATCCCTCCCCTCCAAGTAGGCAAGTGAACTTTAATCTACCTTCTCTCACTATGGATGCACTGTCTAGAATTTTATATAAATGGAGTCACACAGTGTGTAGATGTGTTTCGTGTGAGTGTGTAGTATAGTATAAGAAGGTGTGTCTAGCTTCTTTCATTCAGTATAATTATTTTAGGTTCATCCATGTCGTATGTGTGAATACTTCTGTCTCTTTACTGCTGAGTTATATTCCTTCGACATTTGAGTATTTCCAGTTTTTGGCTATCCGAAATACAGCTCCTCTGAATATTTGTGTGCAGATCTATGTATGGTCGTATGCTTTCATTTCTCTTGGGTTAAGGCCTAAGAGTGTATGCCTGGATTGTATGGTAGGTGTATGTTTAATTTTTAAGAAACTGCCGGAATGTTTCCCAAAGTATTTGTACCATTTTACATTCCCACCAACACTGTATGAGCGTTCTGGTTGCTTCACATCCTTGCCAAAATTTGGTGTGATCTTTACAAATTTTAGCCATTCTAACAGATATGTAGTGCTGGTTTCTCATTATGGATTTAATTTGCATTTCCGTGCTGACTTACGCTATTGAGCATCTTTTCATGTTCTTATTTGCCACTAATATATCTTCTTTAGTGAGAAAGAAAGAGAAAGATAGTGATAAGTCGTGTCTGACTCTTGCAAACCTATGGACTGTAGCCCCCCAGGCCCCTCTGTCCGTAGGATTCTCCAGGCAAGAATACTGGAGTGGGTTGCCATTTCCTTCTCCAGGGGAACTTCCCAACCCAGGGATCGAACCCAGGTCTCCCACATTGTGGACAGATTCTTTCCCGACTGAGCTATGCAGGAAGCTTTTTTAGTGAAGTGCCTGTTGAAGTGTTTTGCCCAGTATATTGTCAGGCTGATTATTTACTCATTATTTAGTTTAGAGAGTTTTAAAATATATTTTAGATACAAGTTTTTTTGATAAGATATGATAAAGGAAATCAGTCCTGAATCTTCATTGGAAGGACTGATGCTGAAGCTGAAGCTCCAACACTTTGACCACCTGATGCGAAGAACTGACTCCTTGGAAAAGACCCTGATGCTGGGAAAGATTGAAGGCGGGAGGAGAAGGGGACGACGGAGGATGAGAGGGTTGGATGGCATCACCGACTTGAGGGACGTGAGTCTGAGCAAACTCTGGGAGTTGGTGATGGACAGGGAGGCCTAGCGGCGTGCTGCAGTCCATGGGGTCACAGAGAGTCAGACACGACTGAACAACTGAACTGATATGCAAATATTCTATTACAATCTATGACTTATATCTTCATTCTCTTCATTGTGTCTGTCAGAGAGCAGGCATTCTTAGTTTTGAAGCCAGTTTATCAATTTTTTCTTTTATGGATGGCACTTCTAGTGTTATAACTAGGAGATATTTGCCTACCATGAGATTCACAGAGGTTTTCCCTTATGTTTTTCTCTAAAAGTTTTATAGTTTCGTATTCATTTCTGTGATCCATTTTCTATTAATTTTTGTATATGTTACAAGGTATGTACTGAAATTCATTTTTAACTATATGGATTTCAAGAACCATTTGTTGTTCCAGAACCATTTGTTGAAGAAACTTTTTTCCCCCACTGAATTACTTTTGTACCTTTGTTTAAAACCAGTTGACCAAATATGTATGACTCTGTTTCTGGACTCTGCATTTTGCTTCACTAATCTGTTTGTTTTAATGCTAATACCACACTGTCTTGATTATTGTAGCTTCATAATACATCTTAGGGTTATGCAGTGCAGTTCCTCCCTATTCATTCTTTTTGAAAGTTGTTTTAGCTGCTCTGGGTCCTTGGTACTTACACATAAATTGTTAATCATCTTGGCAGTTGTTACAAAAAAAGTGATGGGATTTTGATTGAGATTATGTTGAATCTTCAGACTAATTTGAAGAGAATTAGTATTTTAATGAATTGAGTCTTCTAATCCATGATCATGGTATATCTGGCCATTTATTTAGGCCCTTAATTTCTCTCGGTAATTTTTTGTGGTTCTTAGCATACAGGTCTTGCATATCTTTTGTCAGATTTATCCTTCAGTATTTTACTGTTTATATCTTATTGTAAGTTGTGTTTTCAATTCTGATGGTGTGCCAATATATAGAAATAGAAATATACCTGTTCTTATATACTGATGTTGTATTCTTCAACCTTGCTGAACTCACTTACTAGTTCTAGCATCTTTTTTGCAGATTGTTTGAGATTTTGTACAAAGATGATCACATCATCTCCAAATACAATTGTACTTTGTCCTTTCTCATCTGATTGCCTTTTCTTGTCGGAAAATTCTGACTAGAACCTACCATAAAATATTAAATAGAAGTTGTGAGAACGGAAAATCTTGCCTGCTCCTCATCTTAGGAGCAAAGAATTCAGTTTTTCATTTTTATGTGGGATAGTAACTTTAAGATTTTTTTTTAATTGTGCTCATAATTAAATTGATGAAGTTCCTTTCTATTCCTTGTTTGCTGATTTTACTGAGAAAAGCTATTGGATTTTCTCAGATGTCTACTGAAATGATCATGTGACTTTTTTAGTTGTTACTCTGGTGAACTAGACTTCCCTGGCGGCTAAGACGGTCAAGAGTCCTCCTACAATGTGGGAGACCTGGGTTCGATCCCTGGGTGGGAAGATCCCCTGGAGGAGGAAATGGCAACCCACTCCAGTGTTCTTGCTTGGACAGAGGAGCCTGGCGGGCTACAGTCCATGGGGTCTCACAGAGTCGGACGTAACTGAGTGACTAAGCACAGCACAGCACATGGTGAATTATGTTGATTGATTTTTCTAACGTTATTTCAACCCTGCATCCCTGGAATAAACCCCAGTTGGTTGTGTGTGTGTGTGTGTGTGTGTGTGTGTGTGTGTGTGTGAATGATACATTTTCACTGAAGTTAAATTGGTAAGCTTTAAACTCTCTTGTCAAGTTTTTATTGTTGGTTGTGCTGGGTCTTCATTGCTGTGCAGGCCTGTCTCTGGCTGTGCTGAGGGGGCCCCTCTCCAGGGCAGTGGCTTGTCCTGTGGAGCGCGGGCCCTAGGGCACTCGGGCGTCGGTCCTGGCGGCAGTGGGCTCAGCCGCTGAGGCTCCCGAGCTCTGGAGCGCAGGCTCAGGGTTTGTGGCTGCGGGCTCAGTGGCCCTGCGGCGCGGGGGATCTTCCTGGGCCAGGGGTCAAACGCTGTCTCTCGCATTCGCAGGCAGATTCTTCGCTCTGAGCCACCAGGGCAGCCTCGTGAGGCGTTTTTGTTAAGAGTTTTTGCATGTCTGCTCCTGACGGCTCTTGGTGTTTAGTTTTTTTGTTTTTTAATTGTGTTTCTTTGCCTGGTTTGGTTTTGGAGTGATCCTCATCTCATTGAATACAGTGGAAAGCATCCATCCTGTCTTCTTCAACTTCCTGGAGGTATTTGTGAGGAATTAGTATTATTTTTTCCTTAAATGTTTGGTAGAATTCATCACTGAAATCATTTGGACCTGGAGTCTTTTTCATTGGAAGATATCTTTCCCTGAAAGTTCAGTTTCTCTAATAAATGTATTCAGATTGTTTTTCTATTGATTTTTTATTAATTTGTGTATTTCATGGAACTTGTCAACTTAATTTAAATTACTGAATGTATTGACATAAAGTTGTTCATAATGCCCATTTTTAATGTGTATAAGCTGCAGTGGTATCACCATTCTCATTCCTGATTTTTGCAATGCTTTCTTTCTCGCCATTTTCCTGGCAATATTAGAGGTTTATTAGTTCTATTGGTCTCAGAGAGCTAGCTTTTAATTTTGTTGATTTATTCCCTCTATTTTTTGTTTTCTATTATTTATTTCTGAGTCTGTTATTTCCTTTCTTCTGCTTGCTTTCGGTTTCATCTACGTTTTATTTTTTTCTCCCTAGTTTCTTAAGATGGAGGATACTGAAGTTATTAATTTGTGACTTTTTTCTTTTTTAATGCAGGCACTTAGTGTTTTAAAATTCCCTCTAAGGCTGTGTTACCAGCGCCCCACAAATTGCGATATGTTTTTGCTTTTTCACTTTCATTCAGTTCAAAATACTTTCTGATTTTTCCTCTGATTTCTTCTTTGTCTTATGGGTTATTTAGAGATGTGCTATTTTTCAGTTATAATATTTAAGAATTTTCCAAATTTCACTCTGTTACTAATTTCTAATTTAATTCCGTTGTGGCTGGAGGACATATCTGTCTGGCGTTAGTCCTCCTCATATGCCGATGTGTGTCACAGCTCAGAATGTGGCCTCCCTTGGTGAGTGGTTCACGTGCGCGTGAACGTGTAGCGTTCTGCTGTCGGTGTAGCATGCTCAACACTAGATCAGTTCTGTTGATAGTGTTCAAATCTTCTTACTGATTTCCTGTTTATTTGTTCTATTAGTTTTCAGATCTTAGACTATCATTGTGGATTTACGTATTTTTCCTTGGAGTTCTATTGCTTTTTTTCATGCACTTAAAAATTCTGTAATTAGATGTCTAAACATCAAGGGTCTTTATGATCTCTTGATTAATTGGCTCCTTGATCATTATGAAATTACCCATTACTTAATTAGAAATACTTTGTCTGATAGTAATAGAGCCATTCCAACTTTATTTAGATTAATTTTAGTGTGGTATATCTCCTTTCATCCTTTCACTCTGTGACTTTATATTTTCAGGGAGTTGTATGATTGCAGTGGTTGCTTGGTTGGTGGTATATGTTTGCAGCACACATCTTAACTCGTGGCAGTCCACCTTCACGTGAGTGTGCTAGTCAGTACGTAGTATGAGAATGTTAGAGGAGTGCATCACTATTTCTTTCCTCCTGGTCTTTGTGTTACTGTTGTCATGAGTTTTATTTCTATGTTTGTCATAAACTTTATCACTCATTGTTATTATTTTTGCTTTAAATAATCAGTTGCCTTTTAAAGGGATTTAAATGATAAGGGGAACGGGTCTTTATGTAACCGACACAGTTATCATCTCTGGCGTGTTTATTGTTTGGTATATATCCACATTTTTACCTGGTGTCACTTTCCTTCCTCCTGAGTGACTTCCTTTAAAATTTCTTAAGGTGCAGATCTTCTGGTGATGAATTCTTTTAGCTCTCATATGTCTGAAAAGAGTCTTTATGTCACTTGTTTTGCAAGCTGTTTTCACTGGATATAAAATTCTAATTTGACAGTTTTTTCAGAGAGGTGGCTCCGCTGTTTGCTGACTTGCGTTGTTTCTGGTGAGCAGTCGGCTGTCCTCTCTATCTATCTCAGTCTGTTAGGCGGGTCCTCTCTACCTAAGGCGTTACATGCCCACCTGGGTGCATTCATCATGTTGTCTTTGGTTTTTATTTTATTGTTTTCCTCCAGAAGTTCAACTGTCATGTGGCTAGGTGTGGCTTGGCTTTCTATATCCTGTTTGGTTTTTACTGACCTCCTTAAATGTGAAAATTTAGGCCTTTAAACAAATTGGGAAATTGAGAATGTTTAAATATTTTGTTTCTCATTCTTTCTCTCCCATCCTTCTCTCTTCTTCTCAGACTTTAATTGCTATACATGCCATTGGTAGATAGAGAAATAGAAGGCAGTCTCATAGGTCCTCAAGACTCTAATTTTTTCCAGTCTTTACTTCTGTCTGTTTTATAGACTAAAATATATTGTCTTCAAGTTCATATATTTTCTTCTTTCCATTTTGCTCTTAAGGCTATTCAGGAGACTTTTTAATTTCAGATTTTTATTCTTCGTTTGGTTCTATTTGGTTCTTGTTCATTATGAGCATATTTTGTTTATGCTGTGAATAGAGTTTTTGTGGTAGAATATCATGTGCATAGTTTGAATAGGCTGTTAAAACCTTTGTGATTCCAAAATCTGGGTTTTACTGGGATCGCCCTTCTTGATTGCTTTTGGCGTTTCTCTCGAGCACAGGCAGTAGTCTATTGTTGTATTATATGTGTGCTCAGTTTGGATTGTAATCTAGATGTTGTGGATGATACATTTTAGATACTCTGGATTCTGTTATTCTCGAAAAATGGTGATTGTTTTGTTTTATTTCATCAGGGAGTTATCTTGCATTCAGTCTGATTCCAAGCCCCGTCTTTCTTTCGTTGGGCAGTAGCTAAATCTTTTCAGTTCTCTTAACCTTTGATTGAAGCTTGCAGTCTTCCTCACACACATATAGCCACAGATTTGGGCACAGTTTTTAACACAGAAAGTGTCACTCCTTCTCAGATTCTCCTTTTCTGGAATTTCGCCCTCACCTGATTGCTGCTGTAGATGCCTCAGGCTGCCTTCCGGTTTCTTAAGCTGGTAACACCTGGAGGGTTTTCTGTCCAAGTTTTAATTGCCTTATGCAGCACTGACTAGTGAAGTTGGTGTGTAAGTGAAAAGTGAAAGCGAAAGTCGCTCAGTTGTGTCCGACTCGTTGCGACCCCAGGGACTATACAGTCCATGGAATTCTCCAGGCCAGAATACTGGAGTGGGTAGCCTTTCCCTTTTCCAGGGGATCTTCCCAACCCAGGGATCGAACCCAGGTCTCCCGCATTGCAGGAGGCTTCTTTACCAGCTGAGCCACAAGGGAGGCCCAAGGATACTGGAGTGGGTAGCCTTTCCCTTCTCCAGGGGATCTTCCTGACCCAGGAATTGAACCGGGGTCTCCTGCACTGCAGGTGGACCCTTTACCAGCTGAGCTATCATGGAAGTTGGTGTGTACTGGTCTTAAAAAACAAAAATTCCATCTATTTCCTTTTCCTTCATTCAAGTGTAAACGATTTTTGCCACTTTCGCGACTCCTAACGCCTTCAGGTAGTATTTTCATTTGTTTCTGTTTTAAATCTGTAGTTCAATATTTGTTATTTGGAGGAGGATTATTCTATTAAATTCCCTTCTCCTATTGTTAGAAGCAAACTCTCCTCTTTCCCTAATGTTTAAAGTTTTATCTCTGGCTCTAGGTTCTTAAACCTGCCTTGGCTTCACCCCTACCAGAGGGCATGACTGCCCCGCTCTGCCCCTAGTCAGTCTGTGTTCTGCTTCTCCTTGAGGGGCTGTGGGCTGTAGTCTCTCCATTCCTATTGGCCTCATCCCAGGATGAGCTGTACCCTATCATACCTGACTTTCTGTCTCTAGGCCCTCCTTCTCCAAACCATCTTCAACATCTTGGCTCAAAACTCCCTAGGGTATCACAGTCCTAGTTTCTGCCTTGCTCAGACAGCTTCATCAGATCTTCATTGCCTATAACGGGGTCTCCTTGCTCACAGACGGTGGGATATTGGTAGTTCTGGAAGCCAGCTGCCTTTACATTCATTTTTACAATCCTTTCTCCATAGTTTATAGCTTAGGTAAAGGAGGTAGAAGGTAGAGGTGAAGGTAAAGGAGGCAGAGTGGATAGAAACATGTCACTTCAACTTCACGCCAAGACTTTACTCTCAGCCTGTAGCAGCTTCAGAATTTCAGGGAAGTGAAAAACCTGGTTTTCCTTCAGATAAATAGGCCTCCTCTGGCTTACCACCTGAGTGGCACAGGTATTGGCAGTTGGGTGCAGCCTACCTGTCTGACCTCATTCTTTTCCACCCCCTCAGCTTCACCGTTGCCTCCAACTGGTCCCCTTTCCCTTTGAGCAGGTTCTGTGCTTGTTCACATGCCTGTGGATGAACGCTTGTGAAGAACTCATTCTCTGAGGCCTAATTCCAATTCCTTTTCTTACATGCAGTCTTCCCTGATTGTCACCAGTTGAAACTCATCTTGCCCCATGCGGGGCTGTTTTGTTCCTAAGTTATTTAGCCAAGTTTCGTTACAAGTAACAGAGACCCCCTTAAACAAACTTAGTTGTTCTTGGAGTCGGGGAGAACGTATTTTAAGGAAGCTTCGGTGACTAACTTGCTGTTTCCTATTCTCTGAATCCCGATTCTATATTCCCAAGAAAGATAATCTGGCATGTGTAGCTTGGGTTAGTTACATACCTTTCCTCCAGTTGGCCCAGGCTCGGAGAGCAAGGTGACGTGTAATAAACATGGCAGCCTGGAGGAGAGTGTTCCCGTGATTGGAGGGCTGATCAAGGAGAAAAACCTGACCCTAAGGTGGCAGGGGTGCACACACGCTCTGCTGGGCAGTTCTTGGGCAGCTTTGCATGGAGGGGAGGGAAGATGGCCTCAGGGCAGCGGTCCTTCTGGGGACTCCAGCTGGAGGGTTGGGGTAGGTCCGCGGAAGAGAAGGAGGACATGGAAGTTCCAGGGGAGAGCATAATGGGAGAAGGGGTTTGCTGTGTCTAGGTGACGTCACCCAGCAGTGTGCTGGGGAGTCTCCAGGTCCATGAGCTCCAAAGGGCATCGGCGGCTTGGGGTCTCACAACCACAAGGCTCTGTCTTATTAATGGCCGGCACGGGCTGGGTGTGGTTCTGTGGGGGGTATGCAAAGCAGGTTGTTTCTAAATGACTGAAAACTTGCTTGTCTGGGCCATTTTTAAAATAATTGGATATGTACAAATTTGAGTTTGGCATCAGCAGGCTTTTGAGCTAACAGGTCTCAGAGTTCAGTGAGGAAATAAGCAACCTACGGGCCAATACACATGGGTCATCTGCAGCTCGTTTGCGTAACACCTGGAAGCATCTCTGTTATCTTAGTAGCAGCAAGGGCCGTGGAAAGGAGACGACAGTTTCCAAGGAAAGCTAGGGCTTCTGCAATCACTCCTTCAGCCCTCGTTATGACCAACTCAGCGTTATAGATGTTGGTGTACGTGCCATCTCCTGCAAGCTCCCTGGCATGTTTATCCATGTGTTAGCTAGAGTACCCTAAACCTATATACATGGAGAATATGGAGCAGGGTCTGTTGGACAAACGAATGAATGAATGAGTGAATGAATGCTTTTTTCCTCTCTGAAATGCCCTGCATCTGTCTAAAATCTGCTCATGAAGGGTCGTGTCCCTGGTGACGCTTTCCCTGATTGTCTTCACTTTGTTTTTTCTGGGCTCCTCTATTCCACTGCGTTGACGCAGTGGTTATGTTTGAGCTCCTGCTGAAATTGCAAACTTCTAGAAGGCTCGGGATATGGCATCCATCTCTTTAACCTTCTACATGGCTGGAGTCGTGCCCTGCCCAGGGAGTGTAGAATGCTCGCTGTTTGGTCGGGGCGTGTGCTAGGTGAGGCCCCCGTCCTCACGTGGGTGGGGGGAGCTCCCCTGACGGCTCACCTGGAGAATGGGGGCGGCAGCTGAGCTTCAGGAAAGCCTGGGTGGCCAAGAAGATGACCAAAGGTGACTGACCCCAGAGAAGTTGCTCAGACAGGAGGGCAACGGGTAAAATCAGTGCCGGGCAGAGTGTGGAAGAAGGCAAGTGAGGTCCGTGGACAGGTCAGCGTGAGCAGCTCAGGACTGATACTGTGAACGTGACCCTTGGCCAGAGTGTGAGCTTTGCGGAGTACACACCGGTAGCCCGACTCGGTGCCTGGCCGAGCCTGAAATGCACGGAGGGCCGTTGAAGGCTGGTGTATTTTCCTGACCCCTGTTGTTGTTGTTCAGTCGTTAAGTCGTGTCCAGCACTTTTTGACCCCCGTGGACTGTAGCCCACCAGGCTCCTCTGTCCACGGGATTTCCCAGGCAGAGTACTGGAGTAGGTTGCCATTTCCTTCTCCAGGGGTTCTTCCCGACCCAGGGATCGAACCTGCGTCTCCTTGGCAGGCGGATTCTTTACTACTGAGACACCAGATTCCTAAGTGTCATCTTAATTACAGAAGTCGGAACTTATGCGACAGCAGAAAGACAGGTTACTGCATGTAGAATACTGAGTGTGTGTTCATCCTGTAATTCCATTTGCTTTATTTACTGCTGCACCTTAGAGGAGTAGAAGCTTCCATTTCCATCCGGCCTGTGTGTGGATATAAAAGATTAAAGCAACAGAGAGAGGAGAAACTTTAGCCAGATCCCATTTTTCTAAAGCTCAAAGTCCCTGAAGTATTTATCTGCACAGATAGCCATCTCTGCACGTTCAGTATCTGCGCACAAATCAAAAGCCCTTCTGTGCAGGTGCTCCACCAGCAGTGATGCTGTCTGCTTCCCTGACACGCACAACTTGTGGGTGAAATAACCACTCTTCTGTAATAATTTGGGGGCTTAATTTGGGCAGTTTGAAAGCTGGGTGTTATTTTTTTTCTCTGCTCACACCTAATGGCATTTTGAAATCCCTGCAGCCATTTCCAGTGGTGTGGCTTTTGACCGATGCCCTGGCAGAGATAAGGGGCACGCGTGCTCCTGAATCCCAGAGGCGACCACGCTGTCAGTTATGGCTCCTTAAACAGTCCTTGGGTGCTGAGGGCCGGAGGAGTGTTTTGTGTTGCAGTCTGACAGCCTCAGCGTTCATGACTGGTCGTTCTACAAGCCAAGCCTTTAACTCTTCGTTACCTGTGTTACTGTAACAGTTAGGCATCTTTGAATACATGCTGGTTGGTGGGTTTCCACCACAATGGTCTTCCGTGTATTTGAAACACTTCTGAAAAGTAAAACTTCATATCTTCCTAAGTGACAGTGTATGCTGTGTGTCAGCAATGGTGACTGTATTCTTAGTGCCGTAAATCTTGGGAAGAAATGTTTCTCTGCCCTTGTCCAGAGCGGATTTTCCGTCTGGAACTAGCCCTTCAGAGTAACATGGCACACGCTCCCTTGTGAATGTTTTGCCATCTCTGTGCTGTTGAAATGCCAAGCAGATGAAGACCAGTTTAAACTCTTGGCCCCCCTCCTCCTTGAGGATAGTGCTACAGATACATGGATGGGAGGCGCTGGATAAAGCGGAGCCCGTAGAATGGCAGAAGGCACAGATGGAGTGGGGACGATAAAATTCCTCGAAAGCACGAGCCAAATGTGTGATGAACTAAAATTAACTGTAGTGTGCTAGGCGGCGTGGGGGTGGAAACCGGCAACAAGCTCTGCTCCCGACAACTTGCGCGACCTTGGCCGACTTCTCGGGGCCTCGGTTTCTGTAGTGGAGTCTGGTTCCCGCTGATGATGTCCTTCCTAAGGTCTAAGACGCTCGGCTCTAAGATCTTGTGATAAGGAATGTTCCTTGGCAATTTAATTGCACTTAATGGAGGTAACGTTGCTGTTGTCTTGCGTGTGATTTAGGCAGAGGTTCCCCCCAGGGAGGAGGGGAGGAGAGGCCTGAGTTTAAGACTGCAGACGCTGAGGTCTCGTGTCTGATTGATGCCGAGGGCCAAGGGCAAATGCGTCGACACTCGCCGGCTCCCTCTGGGCTGCGGCATAAAAGCCCTCCGTCGTCCCGGCCGTGCTGGTCCGAGCGCTGGAGAGGAGGCCAGCTTACCTGGCTGTGAAGACAGCTCCTCCCACCCCCGACAGCTCCTCCCACCCCCGTCCTCCCCTGCTCTCACTCACCTCCTGGCACCTTCTCCTCCCTGCTGGCTCGTCCGCTTAGCATCTTGTTTCCCATTATCAGCATCTTCACCTGGTTCTCCAGCAGCGCTTTCACACGAGCCTCTGGCATCCTGGAAGAAAACAGAGATAGAGCCGTGTCCCCTCCTCTTCTAGCTCATCTGGAAATTCAATCAACTTATCTGTTAGTGTCAGGAATGGTATCTGTATGTGTGTGTCAGAGAGAAAGAGAGAAAGAACGGGAAAGAGACTGTTAACGGTCGGTGTGACAGTACGTAACGATTTTGAGATCAGAACCAAACAAACTCAAAACTGGTAGCACTGGAGACATGGTTCAATACCGTGGAAGCTGCATGTGGGAGGTAGGGTTGGAGGAAGCTGAGGCTGCCTAGTATCTTTCTTGTATCTCATGCTTACCACTTTTGCCATGTAGAGTCAGTCCCCAAGCCACCTGGCAGCCCTTGCTACCCCATCCTGAGGGGGTCAGAACATGCCACCTCCAAACCTGCCACTGCGGCCTGTTGATCACTTGGAGCTGAAGGCGCCAGGGAAGCAGCAGCTGCAGGAAGGGTGCTGTGCCCACCCCCCTCCACTTACAAGCAGAGGCTGGGTGTCCCGTGAGAAAGGCGTCCCACTCCACCAGGAAGAGGGAAACGTTCTTGTCATCGGAGAAGGGGAGTTGAAGCCGAGATGGGTCTGCACACAGATGCCTTTTTACTAGAATAACCCTTCTCTCCCATTCATTTCCCCCATATACTTCCAGATCACTTCACCATTAACCCGTTTCTCCTTTGTTGTGTCCCGTCTCTATAGTTGTATCACTCTTTGTTAAAAGTATATAAACCCCTGGGTCTAACTGGTTCTCTGGGTGTCATTTCTTTCTGTGAAGTCACCTGTTCCATGTAAAAATATTAACACCAAGTACAATTTGTGTGTTCGTTCTTCCGTTAATCGGTCTTTTGTCAGTTTAATTCACAGGTTCCAGGTACAGAATGGAAGAGGGTAGGGGGAGAAGCCTTTCCTCCCCAGAGAGCCCAAACGGCTGCTTATGTGCCCCGTGCCCCTCCTCAGTACATATTCCTGCTCTGCTCTGGAGCGATACAGACAGAGTTGTTTGTTGTATAGACATCGTAGGCAGATGGCTGAGAACAGGGGTTTGCTATTTTGTGAAAGCAGCATGCTGCCCTTTTTTGCCTCTAGTGAATCTGCGCTGTTCATATGAGGACCACAGACCTCATTAAGCCTGGGTTAATTTAGGTCTAGGACCTTTAGGCTTCTGAACTCTTTGAGTGAATGTGATTTATAATGTGAATTATAAGCCAGGCAGGTTTTCTGAGAACCCTGACCCCAAGAATGATCTGAATGTGAGTTGAGGGACTCTCTGGACACTCAGGGATGCCTCCAGGCCCGATCTGGCCAGGTGTGCACTTTGGGGATGGTGTATATGGGGCTTCCCTGATGACTCAGTAGTAAAAACTTCGCCTGCAGTGCAGAAGACGCGGGTTCCATCCCTGGGTCGGGAAGCTCCCCTGGAGGAGGAAATGTCAACCCACTCCAGTATTCTTGCTTGGAGAGTCCCACGGACAGAGGAGCCTGGCGGACTACAGTCCATGGGGTCGCAAAGAGTCGGACATAGCTGAGCAACTGAACACACTTATATGGGAGCAGAAGTATACTTCAGGAAAAACCAAAGTAGTGGAGAACTTGGTCATTCATTTCAGTCTGTGACTTCAAAGTCACGGGATCTCCAAGCTCTGAAAATGCGCTGTATTCCTGGATGTGCCCATGACAAGTGATCACATAGCTTCTGGGAATTTAGGAGGAGCTGCTCACATCCTTGGCCTTTGTGCTTGAAGATGTGAACTGGCGAGGTGTGTGGCCGGGCCAGAGGGTAGCATGGCTCCTGGGCTTAGGCTGGACACGCAGCCCTGTCTGCTCAACTGAGGCTGTCTGCAGTGTGTGTGCAGGACTCTCTCTGGTTCCATGGATATCGTGAGATTTTTTCTGGATCCTTGTCATGGATTTTGGAGCTGAAGTCGGTTCTCAAAGCAGATCCCAGCTTTTGTTTATGAGGAGAAGCACAGGGTGAAGAGTATTGGGAGTTAGGGGGCGTGGGTTTGAGCTCCAGCCCTGCCATCACAGTGAGTGAGACCCTGCGTGAGTCACGTACCTCCCCTGATCATCACCATCTCCACCTGCACGCCGAGGAATTCCCTTCCTGCTTCCAGCTTTTCTGCACGCATCCCCATCTGCACATAGGAGTGGGAGGCCCCTCTCCTGGGGAGGTCTGCCTGCCAGTTTTGATCTGCCTCTTGTCTGTGTGGGTCCCATGAGGGGGAAGGAGGAGGAAGCCAGCCTGAATGGTGAATGAGAGCTGAGGAACACGGGGAATGCCTTTCCCGGTGAAGCCAGTGCTCGAGAGACAAGATAAAAATACCTGCTACAGTGTGTAACAACGGATCCTTTTGAAATCTCCCAAGAAGTTTCTTCAGATGGAAAAATACCATTAGAAATATGCAGGCAATCACTGAAGTTTTTGAGAATGATGGTTGGCACTTTACAATTTCCACTAAAAATTAAACTCTTTCTTCATTTCGCAAATATTTAGGAGTCACACACTGGAATAGATGCAACCATGAACAGAACGGACAAAATCCTCACCCTCTTGGGACTGACAGACTAGTGGATAGATGAACAGTGAGCAGAGTAAATAATATATGTCACTTGCAAATCGTTGGAAGTGCTGTGGAGGAGGACATATACTTTTGTTTTTTTAATTGGCTGTGCCACAGGGCTTGCAGGATCTTAGTTTCAGCGTGCAGGATATTTCGTTGTGGCTTGCAAACTCTCAGCTGTGGCACATGGAATCTTAGTTCCCTGACCAGGGATCGAACCTGTGCCCCTGCAGGAGAAGCACGGAGTCCTTACCACTAGACTGCCGGGGAATTCCCAAGAAGTACTTTTATATATATATTTTTTGGTGGTGACTATTGAGTTTTATTATATACAAATGTCAAGGGATAAAAATATTTTTAAAGAGTCAAGGATGGAGAATTTATTCTCGCAGATTTTATTAAGTAATTATCAATTCTGTGTGTTTATGAAGAATGGGTCCTTTTAAAATTTATTTAAGAACATAAAACATTTAAATTAGCTCTAGGATTTACCTTTGAAGTGACATGTTAAAGTATGTAGATGTACTAGTTTTTCCAGTCAGTTCAGTTCAGTTTAGTTGCTCAGTCGTGTCCGACTCTTTGCGACCCTATGAACCGCAGCACGCCAGGCCTCCCTGTCCACCACCAACTCCCGGAGTCCACCCAAACCCATGTCCATCGAGTCGGTGATGCCATCCAGCCATCTCATCCTCCGTCGTCCCCTTCTCCTCCCGCCCCCAATCCTACCCAGCATCAGGGTCTTTTCCAATGAGGCAGCTCTTCCCATCAGGTGGCCAAAGTATTGGAGTTTCAGCTTCAGCATCAGTCCTTCCAGTGAACACCCAGGACTGACCTCCTTCAGGATGGACTGGTTGGATCGCCTTGCAGTCCGAGGGACTCCCAGGAGTCTTCTCCGACAGCACCGGTCTCCGATGGAAGCAGGGAATATTCAAACAGAATGAAATGATCGTAAAGTAACAGCAATGTAAAGAAAGAAGAGGCGTCAAGGACACGCGCCGTTACAGGGCCGGCTGGCGGGAGTTATTTGACTCTTGCATGTGCAAAGCCCGTCGTCTGCAGAGGTGGCGTGGCGATGCCTGCTATCATAGCATCACAGGCCGGGTGGTGTTCAGGCCCTGCTGCTCAGTGTGGGCTCCAGAGGCAGCAGCCCCGGCATTCCCTGAGCTTGAATTCAGAACGCAGACCCTCAGCCCCACCCCAGACCAGCAGCGTCACAACCAGCTGCCCACGGGTGGTCCGCCGGCAGGTTCACGTCCAAGTCCGTGACTTTGGTCATCGGAGGCCCGGGAGTCCGCTTGTGATCTGGCGACCTGGGGCGGAAACTTCACTGCCCGTTGATGCCTGTTTCCTCCTGAGTGACGTGAGGAGATTAGAATGACCTTGACGTTCTCTGCTCTGGCCAAGTTCTTCTCTCTTTCCAAGTATGTACCTCTCCTGCCTTCACGTTCCGTATCCATCAGACCGAACTCTCTCTGAGATGCTAGAGGACAAGACGGTGCGCAAGGAGCTGATACTCTGGACGCCGTGGAATCTCTTGGATGTGCTCTGGCCCGTGGAATCTCTTGGATGTGCTCTGGCCTCTAAACAGAGTGTTCCAGACGCCCAAGGGGCTTCCCAGGAGGCTCAGTGGTAAAGAACCCACCTGGCAATGCAGGGGACGTGAGTTCAATCCCTGGGTCCAGGAGATCCCCTGGAGAAGGGAATGGCAACGCACTCCGGTGTTCTTGCCTGGAGAATCCCACGGACAGAGGAGTCTGGCGGCTACAGCCCGTGGGGTCGCAAGAGTCGAACACAGCTGAGCAACTGGGCAGCCGCGCACACTCTGCCCGTGACAGGGGCAGAGCTGCCTTCTCTCTGTGCATATAGCACTGCTCACCCCCCTTCAGCGGGCATGTGCTTTGAGCAGAGCCGCAGGGGCAGCTGCTCTGTAGACGGAGCTCCTCTTGTCTCTGGCCAGATCCCTCATGGGCCCAGTGGTTCCAGATGCTCGAAGGCATGTTACCTCTGAGGGTGCGTGGAGATGCCACTTCTGATGCCATACTGACTGGTCCATATTAGCATTGGGTGTCACGCACGCCGCCTCCGAGGCAGAGACACAGCTCTGTGGCCTGGGCATGGAGCCTGGAATCTCACGGTCTAATTTTGGCTCGGTTATTACGTGCATACCTCATTTTATTGCGCTTCCAAGATTTTTTCTTTTTTTAATTTTTTTAACCAATTGAAGGTTTGTAGCAACCCTGCAATGATCAAGTCTTTGGGGCCATTTTTCCAATACCATTTGCCCACTTCCTGTCTCTGTGTCACAGTTTGATAATTCTCACGGTATTTCAAACTTTTTCAGTATTATTAAATTTGTTACAATGACCAGTAATCTCTAATCTTACAATTGTGAAAGGGTTATGACTTGCTCAAGGCTCCCAGCGGTGGTTAGCATTCTTTTTAGCAATATGTAATGTGTGTATGTTTATTATATAAGACAATGGTATTGCCCACTAAGTAGGCTACTATATAGCATAAATGTAGCTCTATCAGCCCTGGGAAACCAAACCATTCCTGTGATGCGCTTTATTGTGATACTTGCTGTATGTCGGTGGTCTGGAACTAAGCCCCGAATACCTGTGAGGTGAGCCTGTGTTAACTTCTGGGGAGTTGAGGCGAGTCAGCTCAGACGCCTGGATATCAGGCTGCTTATTGACCAGGTGAAGTTATAAGAGTCATTTCTACTTCACAGGAAGGTTATTGAGACTTCATTCTATAAATGCTTTTGAGGGCTATCTTTAAATGTGTGATTTCCATGCTTAAGTCACTACATACTAGCATACTATTTTTTTTTTTTTTAATGAGTGTGAAGTCCTGTCCCTGCTCCTGTTGGTTTAATGACTGGAGTGCTGATGAACAGATTGTGGCAAACGCCTATTAATGTTACTCTCGGATTACCGTGGGTTAAGGAACAAACTAGGCATTGACCTTTCTTGGTTGTTCCTGAATGAGTCACGTACTTCCCTTTGTTTGTGTAGGTCAGCAGTGTGACCTGCATAAAGTTAGGGTTGATCTCTTTCAGAATACAACTTGGGATTTCTCCTTATGATGAAGTTAAGGCAAGCTGATGTATGCCTTGCAAGCCAGCAGGAGGACCTTTTCAGCAAAGCACTTGCTCAATTAGGGAGTTATTATTGAATGTCGGTTTGGGGATGTGGTCAAATTCGCAGCTTTCTCAAATGTTTCCTGGCCTGCTGGGGACTCTAGGAAGGCTGTCTTCATTTGTCACTGCCATGTTCCGTTGGTGGGGTCACTCGATAGCTGCATCTCACCTTACCGTCTTGGAGTTCCAGATGAGCCTGGTGCTTGCTGGGATCGGGTATTTTCAGATCTTTGCTCTTGTCCTGTGAGATGGACTTCTGGGCTCACTTGACCGACTGCTTAATCAGCTGCTGTCCACGCTTCGTAAAGCAGATGGGTTCAGGGACAGTGTTTTATTAGCTGTGTAATTTTAGGCAACTGACAGTATAGTAAGTGAGCAAACACCACGTGCTTCCCTGGTGGCTCAGACGGTAAAGAATCTGCCTGCAATGTAGGAGACCCGAGTTCCATCCCTGGGTCAGGAAGATCCCCTGGAGGAGGGAAATGTCAACCCGCTCCAGTGTTCTTACATGGAGAATTCCACGGACAAAGGAGCCTGGTGCGCTACAGTCCATGGGGTCTCAAAAAAGTTGGAAGTGACTGAGCGACTAACACACACACACGGATACCATGTTCACAACCAGCACCAAGACCCCCCTGGGCAGCCACACCTCTGACTAAGTCCAGGCTGCAGAGAGAAGATGCGACCGTCACAGCTTAACCAGGCAGCGGCCCGAGTTGTAGACCGGACGTCTCTTCCAGCCCTTGGTCGTACCCTGCCTTTATGTGGTGTCTTTGCCTGGGACGGAGATCATTCTAGACCTCTAGGATTCGTGGAGGTGCTAGATTCATGAACAGAGTGCTTCATGACAAGGTCCTGTCTGGTTCGGAAGCTGCTGGGGTGCATGTGGTTTAGTTCTCAGAGCTCTGGAAGGATTGGGGGACTGGGAAGTGGTGAGAACTTGAGCGCCATGGTCGCTGTGACAGGGAGGTTAGCCTGCGAATATCCTGCGCTGTCATCTTTCTGTTTATTGCTCTGGCCTGCTGGATCTTCTTTGCTGTGCTCAGTGGCAGCAAGCAGGGGCCACTCTCTGGTTGCGGTGTGAGGGCATCTTGCTGCGGTGGCCTCTCCTGTTGCTGAGTATGGGCTCCAGAGCTCAGCTGCCCTGCGGCATGTGGGATCATCCCGGACTAGGGATCGAACTGCTGTTCCCTGCATTGCAAGGCATGTCCTTAACCGCTGGGCCATCAGGGCATCCCAGGCGGTCATCTTAAGAGTTTATACTGAGAAGAGGGTCTTGCCAAGCAACGTGAACCACTCCTTGGAGATTTCCCCCAGACTTGGGGCTCCGATTGGGATGAAGGTGGCAGGGGAAACAAGGGAGACGCGTCGGTCGGTTGGGGACTGGCCCGGGTCGTCATGGACGCTCTGACCCTCCCTCGCACAGAGCTGTGGCCCTCTGCCCTGCTCTGGCCCTCTCTGGTGCCCTTGGGAAGAGCCCCCGTTTCTGTCCACTGGACCACATTGCAGGGCCGTCCATTGGGAATTATTGCCAGGACGGATCCAGCAGGAATGCTATCGTTTTGTTCTCCCAGCTTATCAATAGGTTGGTACAAGATTGCTCACTTCTGTCACACCCATTTCCCATTTCCAAACGTGTAGGCATCTGCACGTGCAGCGTTTGGACCACCCCATGGCGTTGTAGCCATCCTGCAAAAGTGTGAGATGGATTCTTGACTCACGGTTTTGGAAGTGGGCTAACATAACATAGCACCTTGGATTTCAGTCTTGCAGGGATTGGCATCCCCTGAATGCGTGTGAGTGGATTAGCGATCACGTGATCCTTAGCTTGTATATTCCCTGGCTGAGTGACCCAGTTAGAGGCCTGGCCCAGGGACAGAATGGGCAAGGCTTGCTGGGCATTGTCAGGAAACCCTCCCCGCTGGGGCTGGAGGCTCCTGCCATCCTGGTCATGGGCACACACGGAAAGGGAGAGAACCCCTGCTGCTGGTTTGGCCCTGGGTCATTTCCTTTCCAGCTAGGTGGATAAATAGAAAGAAGTAAAAAACCCAATGGGCTTAGTATTAGAGCTTGTTTCATGGTGTGACATATGTCTTTTGGAAGGAGCTGTTGTGCATGGTCTTCTGATTTTTTCATCCAATTGTTAACCAAACTTGAAACGTTTATGGGTTAATAGGTCCAGGGAGGAATGAATCATTATTGCATCCTCATCCGTGACCAAGCTGAGCTTCGGAGAGGCTGAGACCCAGGGAAAGTCACAGGCTCATAACTCACCAGGTTGCAGCAGACTCCAGCCCCGGACTCCGTCTGCCCTATTATCTCTCACATGGTGAAGTGGCTCGATCTATAAAATGTGTGGTTGCTATGAATTACTGTTGTTGGTAAGGAGAATTGGAAACATTCTCATTTCTAGATTACCTTTCAGATATTCAAATTCATGCACCAGTAGCATATGGCTAGGACTTTTATTTTTTCACTCAGATGTCTTCCAATGTGCTTCATTGAATTCCAAATCCACATCAGGTTTGAATTTTGAAAATGCCAACTGTATACTAACTGAATGTGAGAAATGGAGAAAACTTTCATAAATTAAAACAAAAATTGGTGATTTATTTTTCTGTGTTTAAATAAACGAGCTGTATGAATTTTTTTTTCCCCATTTTGGTTTATTTGCATCTTTAAAATTTTTTTTTAATTTTCATATTTGTATCTTGATAATATTGGAAGGAACAATGTTGCCTCTGTATCCTTTACTGATTTTATACAAGAGACTTCTACTGTAGCACATATCAAGGGAAGAGGGGCCACGGTGGTCTCTCCCATCACCTCTGTGGGTCAGGTGCGTGGACCTCACTGTGGGTGGATGGAGAAGCCCTTGCTGCCCCCCGATGGCTGTGTCCTCTCGGCCTGTTCAGCAATTACCTGATTCTGATTTCTTCCCATTTCGAAGAGTTGCAATTGTAGGTGCCATTTATACTTTTGCTGTTTACCAGGCAGGAGATTCTCAAGCACTTTAATAAGGGAGGGATTTTATTGGCCAGTTGCAGGGAGAATGAGTCCAGTGTGTGAGTTTTGCATAACTTTCATCAGCATCAGAAGCACTATCACTGGAAAGAACACTGGCTTGTAAATCAGACAACCACCTAACGCAGAGCGCTCCGGTATGGGGCCCGCCGAGATGCATAAGCTTTGCGATGTCTGCTTCTGGAAACGACCCCCACCCCCACTGACAAACCTACTAAAATGCACCGCGGTCCACATGCAGTAGAATTTATATGTTAGACATCTTCAAATCTCCGTTACTATTCGTTGTCAGGTAGGACTTTATATCCTACTGAGAGAAAATGCTGCCTATTATAGTGAGATGCAGTCACTTCAGAGTCCACGTGTAGAAAAATGTGCTTTTTTAGAACTGATGAAATATAATTCAGTTGTGAGTTTAGTTGCAGTCAGGTTGTTGAGATAATGCTAAATTTTGTAGTGGTGGTGGTTCAGTTGCTCAGTCGGGTCTGACTCTTTGTGACCCCATGAACTGTTGCCCACCAGGCTCCTCTGTCCATGGGATTCTCCAGGCAGGAAAGCTGGAGTGGGCTGCCGTTTTCTTCCTCAGGGGATCTTCCTCACCTGGCGATTGAACCTAGACCCCCTGCATTGCAGGCTGATTCTTTACCAGTTGAGCCACCAGGGAAGCTTCCTTAAATTTTGTAGATTTTACTGCAATTTATTTCTAACATAAAAAGCTAAAACATCCATGTAACTATCACCCATCTTTGGCAGGGCTCAGCATTTTGCCACTTTTGCTTCAAATGTGTAAACAATAAGACATGAAAGGTTTGATTACAGACCTCTGTGCATCCTTTCCCAGCGCCAGGACCCGGCTCTCCCTTGTGCCCTGTGTAACCGCCGTCTTGAATTTGGTGCTTATCATTCCCGTGCATGTTTGTAAACCTTTACTATATATGCTTGTATCCATACATCTGTTTAGTGTCTTTAAAACCAAAAGTACTGGTGGGTACTTGTTCACCAGTATCCATCCCCGCTCTTTTGCTTTTAACAGCAGAACCCCAGGGCGTTAGCTGAACACCATCTGCTGGGATGGCTACGTGACCAAGTTCTGGCTGATGATGAACATAGAAAGGATGAAAACATCCTCGGAACTTTACCTTTAAGATGGAGGAGCAAAGCTTTTGAGTTCTCCTTCCTCCTGGCTTCTGACTGAGGCGGGGAGAACGTGGTAGTAAGCTAATTAGCCCATGCAGATGTAGGAAACACATAACAAGGTAGAAGAGGGGTGAGACTGAGGAATTCCGGGCCGCTGCCTTCAGGGTATCAGCTGCCCAGTTACATCCCACTCACTGCCTGTCCTGCCACCAGGCTGCCCACCGTCTCAGGCTGTTTTGTGGGATTAAAAACAAAAACATGTTTTTATTTAAGTGAGTATTATTGGATCGCTATTAAAACTGACCCCAAAATGTTCCAATAGGAGTGGTTTCCATTCTGATCATGGACATTATTAGTGACTTACTGTGTTAAAGTTTTTCACTTAAGTAGGGGTGATTAAGGTAAACCACTTGGATGTGATTCATCGCATCCCAGATTGAGAAAGGAGAATAAGACATTTTACAGCTGCCCCAGTGGCCAGGCGCCAGTGTCTGACCCTGCAGTGGACCTGAGCCCGTTGAGGGCACGTGAGTTGAGCTCCTCGTCGGCCGTGGAGGAGACTCGCAGGCACCGAGGACGGCTCTGCTCACAGCTGGAGACATTGAAAGCAAACGTCCTGATGAGAGGATGAGAAGGAAGAGTTTCCATTCCCAGGAGAATGTTCTTCCCAAACCCTGTCTCAGCATCCAAGTGGACATCTGTTTTTTTTAGTTAATTCATTTATTTGTCTGCACCGGGTCTTCACTGCTGCGTGAGGGCTTTCTCTAGTTGTGGCGATCGGGGGTCACTCTCTAACTGTGCTGCGCCAGCTTCTCCCTTTGGTGGCCTCCTTGTTGCAGAGCTCGGGCTCTAGGACGCGGACTTCAGTAGTTGCTGCAGGCAGGTTTAGTTGCCTCCAGGCATGTGGGATCCTGCCAGACCCTGGTTCGAACCTGTGTCCCCTGTATTGGCAGGCAGAGTCCTAACCACTGGATCACCAGGGAAGTCCCCCGAGTGAGCATCTCAAGAGTGAGACCTCCTGGTCAATCTCTCTTCTCCAAGAGGTTGCCCCAGAACTCCCCACTTCCTGCGTGACAAACGACAGAGCAGCTGCTCAAGGGAGAAGACCCACACTAGCTGGCTGGCACTGTTGCAGCTCCAGCCAAGGTGCCAGGCTGGGTGCGATCTTGCTTTCTGCACGGTGACTCGGGCGCTCTGCCCAGAGGGGCGGTGTCTGTATCAGAACCACAGGGGGACATCGGGGGCCCCAGGGGCCGCCTCTAGTCCTCTCCTGTCCAACTTTGCAGCCCTGATGCTGTCTGACCGCTCATGAGCTTGTTGCGCCTGGTCTCCCAGGTCAGCTTGGCTTCTGGCCTGAAAGGCAGGCCTGGTCTTTGGTTTCCCTCTCCCAGGGCACTTGGAATAGACTGCAGCAAGGCACCGGGCCCCTCCTCTTGAGTGGGACTGGCACCATCACTTCCGTCATACTGGATCTCTCTCGACCTTGGACCTTCCCCTACTCCTCCTTGTGTTAAGAATTGGACTGTCACAGATGAACTTATCTGCCAGCCAGACTGGCAGACACAGACGGCAGATTTGTGGATGCTCAAGGGGAGGGAGGGTGGGCAAGGGAAGGAACGGGAGTTTGGGGTCAGCAGGTGCCAACTGTGGTATACAGAGTAGAGAAAAGCGAGGCCCTACTGTATCGGACAGGGAACTATATTCAGTCTCCTGCAATTAAATCATGGAGAAGGCAATGGTGGCCCACTCCAGTACTCTTGCCTGGAAAATCCCATGGACGGAGGAGCCTGGTGGGCTGCAGTCCATGGGGTCGTGAAAAGTTGGACAGGACTGAGCAACTTCACTTTCACTTTCATGCATTGGAGAAGGCAATGGCGGCCCACTCCAGTACTCTTGCCTGGAGAATCCCAGGGACGGCGGAGCCTGGTGGGCTGCCGTCTATGGGGTCGCACAGAGTCGGACGCGACTGAAGCGACTTAGCAGCAGCAGTGATTAAATCATAATGGAAAAGAATATGAATATGTATCAATGAATCCTCGAAAGACGATGAGATAGTTGGATGGCATCACCAACTCCATGGATGTGAGTTTGAGCAAGCTCCGGGAGTCAGTGATGGACAGGGAGGCCTGGCGTGCTGCAGTCCGTGGGGTCGCAGAGAGTTGGACGCGACTGAGCGACTGAACTGAATTGAACTGATAACTGAATCCCTTTGCTGTACAGCAGAAATTAATACAATATCAACTATACTTGAATCAAATTTTTTTTTTTTTTAAAGGCAGCATCAAAAAAAAAGAATTGGGTTGTCAGATGAGTGACTCTCAGGCTTCCGCAGTCTTTGTGTTGCTTTGATGCAGGAGGTCGTGGGTGCCTCCTGCCCTGTCTGTGGTCTGTGCTGACTGCTTTATTTTTTTTTTATTTTTATTTTTTTTATTTTATTTATTTTAGTTGGGGGCTAATTACTTTAAAATATTGTAGTAGTTTTTGCCATACATTGACATGAATCAGCCATGGGTTCACATGTGCTCCCCCTCCCGAACCCTCCTCCCACCTCCCTCCCCCTCCCATCCCTCTCTGTCATCCCAACGCTCCATCCCTGAGCATCCGTCCCATGCATAGAACATGGAATGGTGTTCTGCTTCACATATGACAATATACATGTTTCAATGTTATTGTCCCAGAACGTCCCACCCTCACCTTCTCCCTCAGAGTCCACAGGACTGTTCTATGCATCTGTGTCTCTTATTCTGTCTCACATATAGGGTTACCATTACCATCTTTCAAATTCCATATATATGCATTAGTATACTGTATTGGTGCTTTTCTTTCTGGCTCACTTCACTCTGTATAATGGGCTCCAGTTTCATCCATCTCAATAGAACCGATTCAAATGTATTCTTTTTAATGGCTGAGTAATATTCCATTGTGTATATGTACCACAGCTTCCTTATCCATTCGTCTGCCGATGGACATCTAGGTTGCTTCCATGTCCTGGCTATCGTAAACAGTGCTGCGATGAACATTGGGGTACACGCATCTCTTTCAATTCTGGTTTCCTCGGTGTGTATGCCTAGCAGTGGGATTGCTGGGTCATATGGCAGTTCTATTCCCAGTTTTTTAAGGAATCTCCACACTGTTCTCCATAGTGGCTGTACTAGTTTGCATTCCTACCAACAGTGTAAGAGGGTTCCCTTTTCTCCACACCCTCTCCAGCATTTATTGCTTGTAGACTTTTGGATAGCAGCCATTCTGACTGGTGTGTAATGGTACCTCATTGTGGTTTTGATTTGCATTTCTCTAATAATGAGTGATGTTGAGCATCTTTTCATGTGTTTGTTAGCCATCTGTATGTCTTCTTTGGAGAAATTTCTGTTTAGTTGACTGCTTTAAAATGCACAGCAGAGGCTCCTGAGTAGACGGTGAGCACTGCTCTAGCTGAGACCCACGAGCTGAGCTGAGCTCAGGAGTGCCCGTAAATTACATTCATGGTGGGCAAAAACAAAGCCAAGCAATACCAAATTTCTTCCCTCCTGTGGAGGCTGGAAACTCACTGTGCAGACAGTCCATCGCAAAAAGAAGCAGCAGAGACCCAGGTAGCAGGCCGCGTGTGCGTTCTGGTCTGGCTGAACCGCAAGTGCCCTTGGGCAGATTTTCGAATTCTAAAAAAAAAAAAATTAGAAGTGAAAATTCCCTTAAAGCACCAGTTCACCAGAAATTCAGTTCCAGGTGGATTGTTTTTTGCATTCATTGCCACTCTCTCCAAATAAGTGTTTAATTTAAAAATTAAAATGAAACATAAACTAAAATTTAAAAACTAGCTGGGTGCGCACTTGATGTTAAAAACCTTATAATACCAAAGAGATGGCAAAAAAAAAAAAAAGCAAAGGACATTGGCATGTTAAAACAGACAAAAATGTTTTAAATTGTAGGCCAATTGCTCATTAGGTGACTGGCTTTAGGCTAATTGATCTATAGTCAAGGGCATCCAAAGGTGGGCATTTTTGTGCTCGGGCCTGTTTTCATTTTATTTCAGACAAAAGTCTAATGAACTCTCTCATTTGGTTTCCCAGCTTCCTGGCATGTTAGGTGTGAATCAAAACGGAGGGGCACGGGCTGAGCCGGGCCACTGTGTGTGCTCAGAGGCCAGCTGGCACCCTGACCGTCGGGGGGTACGGGCTGAGCCGGGCCTGTGTGTGCTCAGAGGCCAGCTGGCACCCTGACCGTCAGGGGGTATGGGCTGAGCCAGGCCGCTGTGTGCGTTCAGAGGCCAGCCGGCACCCTGACCATCGAGGGGGGACAGTGGAGGCCAGAGGGAATTCACAGGCAAGTACCGGGGCTAGAACGCTGCAGTGGCGGGGCGGGGGCCTGTCCTTTCTGCTGCCCTGTCTTCCCCTCCTGCCTCGTGATTTGGTGGCTTTTGAGGGCGCCTCTGTATTACAATGTGCGTAATGCCAGCCAAGTCATGAAAACTATTTATAGCCGGCTATGCCCCATCCATTGTCCTTTCATACAGTCCACTTTAGAGAGGTTTTCATTAAAAGGGACCGAATCATTGACTCTCCAGTGGAACATCCATTGGGAGGCACCTGTTTCCCCTGCCCTCCAGGAGGTGCCTCCCCAGAAGGCTGCTTGTAAGGATGCCTTCTGCTGTTTGACAAGCTCCCCAGGCCGACTTAGAACAGATGCAGTGGCCTGGAAGAATTCACTCCCCGGAAGTGAGTTCACCTCCTTCACCAAAACATAGCCTGACCAATGCAGTTCATTCTCGATATTCAGGGTGGTGTGGGTTGGAGGTCGTGAATAGCCCAGATCACCATGAAATCAACATTTGATGATCTGGAGGCTTCTGGTCCAGAATGGCTTCCTTCTTTGAGAAAATGTATTAGGATTTTCCAGAGAAACAGAACCAACAGTATGTGTGTGTGTTATCTTTTTTTTTTGTGGACCACTTTTAAAGTCTTTACTGAATTTGTTATAATATTGCCTCTGTTTTATGTTTTGGTTTTTTTTGGCTGCCAGGCATGTGGGATCTTAGCTTCCTGATTAGGGATCAAATCCATATCCCCTGCAATGGAAGGTGAAGCCTTTTAACCACTGGCCCCCAGGGACGTCCCTATATGTATCTTTATCTTAAGGAATTAGTTCCTGCAGGAAATGGGTTCCCTGAGGACCAGGAAAGTTGGTTTAAGTTCCAGTGTAAGTGCAGGAGAGAAACACAGTCCATTCGAAAATAGGCAGAAAAAGCGGATTCTCCCTCACGTGACGTTTGTTCTTTTCTGGCCTCTGGTGCATGGCATGGGTCCCCATGGGACGGGATGGGTCCCCATGGGACGGCGTGGGTCCCCATGGGACGGGGTGGGTCCCTATGGGACGGCGTGGGTCCCCATGGGATGGGATGGGTCCCCATGGGATGGCGTGGGTCCCCATGGGACGGGATGAGTCCCCATAGGATGGGATGGGTCCCCATGGGACGGCGTGGGTCCCCATGGGACGGGGTGGGTCCCCATGGGACGGCGTGGGTTGGCGTGGGTCCCCATGGGATGGGATGGGTCCCCATGGGATGGAGTGGGTCCCCATGGGACGGGATGAGTCCCCATGGGATGGGATGGGTCCCCATGGGATGGCGTGGGTCCCCATGGGACGGGGTGAGTCCCCATGGATGGCGTGGGTCCCCATGGGATGCGGTGGGTCCCCAAGGGATGGCGCAGGTCCCCATGGGATGGGGCAGGTCCCCATGGGATGGCGTGGGTCCTCCCGCGCCAGGGAGGGCGGCCTGCTTCACTCAGTCCACTGAGGCAAGTCTCGTCCAGAAACGTCCTCAGACACACCCGGCATCATGTTTGGCCAAGTCTTGGGGTACCCTGTGGCCCAGTCGAACAGTTAACCATCATAGGCGGTTATTAAAAAAGGCTGAAAATTGAACCATCACAGAATGCTAAAAGAAGCTAAAACATCAACCATCCCAGGAGGCTAGAACCGCTCACCAGAGTATTGCTGCTTCCTGCTGCTCCCAAACCCCATCTCCTCCAAAGCCCGAGGAGCCCCTGACCATCTTTCCCCTCCAAAGCCCCCTCTGGGGAGCGGCCAGGAGTTAGGGTGGGCCGCTTGGGAAGGAAGGGGGGTCGGGTAGGGGCGGGTGGAGAGGGTGTGCTTTGGGGGCCGGTGCAGACACATCCCCTTCTACCCTGGAAACGGGCGGGTGAGGGCTGAGAGGACCATTGCCTGACTTTAAACACTGGCCACAACTGATCCTCCCAGAGGTTCCTCTGGGACTTAGCCTCTGTCCTCTGATAAGTACTGTTGCTACAGTTAAGTCTATATTGTCAAGTCTATTTGTTGCTAAGGTATTCTTACCCCTGCGTTTGTGAGCGCGCCTAGAGGCCGTGTGGCTCTTGGAAGGAGCACGTAATCAGTGAACAGAAGGCAGAGTGAGGCCTCTGAATAATGTGTGACTCCAGGCAGCCCCTGACTTGGGAGCCTCGGAACTCTCCCACAGGAGAGGAGCCTGCTGGTAATTGCCAAAGTAATTCATAGTGTAATCTTGTCATAGTCAAGAGATGACCTATATGAGAGTGCCTGATGAAGGGCTCCCCTGGTGGCTCAGACAGGAAAGAATCCATCTGCAATGCGGGAGACCTGGGGTGGATCCCCGGGTCAGGAAGATCCCCTGGAGAAAGGAATGGCTACCCACTCTAATCTTGTCAAAGTCAAATGAGATGACCTGTGTGAACGTGTTTATAATGTTCAACAAATATCGAGAAGGGTGAAGTAAACATAAGGAACAGCTGGTTTTATTGCTTTCACCCTGCTCCTTATAAGTGCTGGTCGGGCCTTTGTAGAGTCGCGAACGGACCTAGAGACTGTTACGCAGAGGGAAGTAAATCAGAAAACAAATCTTGTATATTAACGCTTTTATGTGGAATCTAGAAAAATGGTATTGATGATCTTATTTGCAAAGCAGAAATAGAGACACAGACATAGAGAACAAGCGTGTGGACCCCAAGGCGGGGGTGTGCGGGCTGAGATGAGCTGGGAGGTGGGACTGACCGCTTACACGCTGCTGACGCTGAGTGTGAGACAGATGACTGATGAGGACCTGCTATGCAGCTCTGAGCCCACCCAGCGCTCTCCGCGGGCCTAAGAGGAGGGACATCCACAAGAGAGGAGATACACGTGTCTATCTGGTTGATGCCCTTTGCTGTACAGCAGAAACTAACACAGCAGTGTAAAGCAACTATACTCCAGTAAAAATAAGAAAAAAAATAGAGTCTTCACTACCTGCCCTGCTGATACTCAAAGACTAGGCTTTATATGGGACCCTGACATCTTTTTGAGATTGCTTTAAAAAAGTGACATAGCTCTTTGACCAGTAGGCATATCTATTTTCTGTTTTGCCTTGTCTTATGGATGAGTTGATCGTTATTATTATAGCATGTAGCCAAGAATGATTCCATTTAGGAAAATAATAGTAAACTTTGCTGATCTTTTGTAGGATAATTTTGCCATAGCCTCTGCAAATAAAGTAGTGGTTTCTTTAACGCATGCCGGTTCAGAGTCACGGATCTGTACTTTCAAAGCCTGCGGTTGATGGTTTAGTGTGAAAATTGTATTCCAGTGAAGCACATAAGCATGCAGATCTAAAGTATGACCATTTTCATCTGGACTGACTGTTATTAACTAGCCCAAGGGACAGGTTGTAATGAAGGTTTCGTCACTTTTGTTGGCTGTGATGAGTAGCCCCAATATTTACAGTGGCCCACCGGTTTGAAGGATGGGAAGATGGCCCAGCAAGACAGTATCTGCACACATGGGGCTTTAGGTGTAATGAAAGAATTCAACTTTTTCTTCACCAATCCAAACAGTTGATAAGGGCAGAGATTTGAACTCAATGCAAATACAAGAATGTCCAGATTTCAGGAAAATCACATTTCTTTCTGAATGATGGCAGATTTCCATCTGGTTAGTCACTCACTCATTCTAATACCTTCTTCCATGGGTTTAGGGACAAAGAGCAGCTGGGGACAGATGAAACCCTTGTTGGGGTTTATGCTTTGCCTCATTAAAACAGTTGTATTTACAGCCTGCTAATACAGCTCTGGTTAGAGGGGAGAACAGCTCTCAGCTTGGATTCACTTTGGAAAGTTTGCAGAACCTTTTCTTGCCTTTCGTAGAATTGCTCTGGCACATTTCTGCTAGCATCTTCATCGGAGTGTGTTGGTAGCTGTTCTTAGGTGAGATGAGATGGCTCACCTTTGTTTTGTGCTGTGCCACCCCCTTTTAAAAGAAAGAAACAAAGTTCTCCGTTTCTCCCAGGAGAAGTTAGAGGAAGGATCCATGCATATTTGCACCACCTTGAACAGACTCTCAGCAGGCTAGGTTGGCACACAGCTCGCATTTCAGCCATCCGTATTTTCAGGTGTACCTTATGTATTTAGTACATCATTTGATAATGCTAAAAAAATATATATTAAAGCAGTGTGAGACTAAGGGAGAAAGAAGATGAATGTTAGCTTTCCCCTGGGGTTCATGGGTGAAGGAATTAACACAGCGTGGCACTCTACCCTAGCTGTGTTTGTTTCCATGGCAACAGCTACGTACATGTTTCAGACTATCCACAGTGACACAGTTGCAGAAATAGTAGCTTGCAGGTTTCTGATATCGCATCAGTGGACAGGCAGCACGCACTATATTAAGCAAGTGTAAAGGCATTTAAAATACAGCTGTGATTCAGATGTATATTAGCTCAGCTAAGCGATGTTTTGGGGATTTCGGTGTCCCCTTTCCTCACGACAGCAAAATCTGGGCAAAGTTGAAAGTTGCAAGATTCCAGTCAAACAATTGTCCTTGCTTGGGTGAGTGTCATCAGATGAAACCAATGTGAGTGAGTTCCAAAGGTAAGAAAATGGCCTTGGCAAATGACATATTTAAGAAGGATGTTGCCAGTGAAGCTGATTTTTTGGAGGAGGGGTAGTGATGGGTAAATAATGAAAGCTTTGGTTGAAAATAGCTCAGTCTTAAAGCAAATCAATGTGCACTGGAATCTGACTGCTGGTGAGTTTGCAGCAACTAAGGTATTTGAATGGATCATTGCAAAAATTGCTTTTTTATAAAAGTGATCAGGTGAGGAGCAGAGAGGTTGACTGGTTATGCAGTTAAAGAGAAAGTGGGGCTCCATTGTCTTTCTGAAAGCTTATGTAAATATCTCCCTTCTTGCCAGAATGACCCTGGTTTGTCTTTGACATTTGCTGCTACTTTTTGATGCCGTTTTACGGTTCTGTGTGTTTCTATTATGTTGCCACATTGTAGCCTGATAAGACTTGAGCATTGGTTAGAGAGCAACCAAGTAAAGATGATAGACTTTGTAAGTGTGTGACTTTGCAATCAAATTGTACAGTAATTTAGGAGGAGAAGTGTTCAAATGGGTATTTATTTACAGGCTAGACCTCTGCTTTTGAATAGCAGCCTAGGTATTAGGTTAATGGATTTTGATGTGCACATTATGATTGCTGGAGCTTTCAAGTACGTGGTAGTTCAATTTATACTGAGTTTTTCATGTCAAAATATTTTTATTTATGCCCATTATTCAGTGTAAGCCTGCATTTACCTTACAGTTTTATGATTCATGTATCAGGGAAGGGAATGTAAAATGGCATGGAAATTTAAGCTAATCTATTCATTGAGGAGGATTTATTTTCTGACCATAGGTGGACTTTTACAAAAAGTGGTATGAGAAACACAACTCTTGGATCTGTGGGACTGTTTTTTGTGGGCACAGGGAACTACCTCCAGCACCTGCTGCACGTTCTTCGCAGTGAATATTTGATTCCATATTAAGAGACCACCTACAGGGGTGATGGTGTTCTGGAGCTTCCTGCCCACCTGGGCACGTAGGGGGCTGGGAGAGACTGTGGACTATAAATCAGGGCTGGAGCCCTAGAGTGTTTGACATCTAGTGGGGAGATAAGACTTGCCTTTATTTGGGGCTTCCCTGGTGGCTCAGGCGGTAAAGCGTCTGCTCGCAATGTGGGAGACCCGGGTTCAATCCCTGGGTGGGGAAGATCCCCTGGAGAAGGGAAAGGCGGCCCACTCCAGTATTCTTACCTGGAAAATCCCATGGATGGTAGAGCCTGGTAGGCTACAGTCGATGTGGTTGCAAAGAGCTGGACACGGCTGAGCGACTTCACTTTTCTTCTGAATCAGTGACCCAGGGAGTTCCTTAGCAGTCTGGTGACTAAGACTGCCTTCCATCACAGGAGGTGCAGGCTTGATCCCGCTTGGGAAGCTCAGATTCAATAAGTGGAAGCGAAAGTGGCTCCGTGGTGTCCGACTCTTTGCGACCCCATGGACCATAGTCCATGGAATTCTCCAGGCCAGAATACTGGAGTGGGCCGCCTTTCCCTTCTCCAGGGGAATCTTCCCAACCTGGGGATCGAACCAAGGTCTTCCCCATTGCAGGCGGATTCTTTACTAGCTGAGTCACAAGGGAAGCCCAAGAACACTGGAGTGGGTAGCCTAGGCCTTCTCCAGGGGATCTTCCCAACCCAGGGATCGAACCAGTATCTCCGGCATTGCAGGCGGATTCTTTACCAACTGAGCTGTCAGGGAAGCCCAAGATTCAATAAAGGCTGTACAAATGGTCTACATCAAAAAAAAAAAGTTATTCCCAAATGAAACTAATGTTGAAACCTCCCTCTCTGTGATGCTCATCTGTAGTGCCAACCACCCAGAGATGCGAACTGAAGTCTGTATCTTCTAGGGGGATCTTTGTTTGATGGTGGCTCATGTTAAAGGCTTCCCTGGTGACTCAGTGGTAAAGAAACCACCTGCCAATGCAGGACAGCTGGGTTCAATCCCTGGGTTGGGAAGATCCCCTGGAGAAGGGAAAGGCTACTCACTCCAGTATACTTACTTGCCTGGAGAATTCCATGGACAGAGGAGCCTGGTGGGCTACAGTCCATGGGGTCGCAAAAAGTCGGGCACAACTGGGGAAATTGAGCACATACTAAAGGCAACTCCTTTCTCAGAGGGGCACCCCTCTGCCTATTCTCACACAGAGCCCTAGCCCATCTTTGGGGCCAGCGGGAAGGCAGGCTTGCAAGTCCCCTCCCCCAGACTCTGGGCTGCCTGGCCGGGCCCCAGGTGTCCTGGTGGGCAGCTTATCCCTGTGACAGCTGCAGGAAGCCACCTGTGCTTGGCACCTCCCGAGGCAGAGGAATCAAATGCCTTTGGTGTGAGGGTTTACCTGATGTTCTGCTATTACATCTGAGGAACCCTGGAAACCTTGGGTTCATTAACCTGAAGCTCTGAAACTAGAAATCAAAAAAGTGCCAATGAACTATGTTGTTTTAAGTTTTTTGGTTTTTTTGATGGGGATCATTTTAAGGTCTTCGTTGAATTTGTTGCACTATTACTTCTGTTGTTTATGTTCTGGTTTTTTGGCCACAAGACATGTGCGATCTTAGCTCCCCAGGCGGGAATTGAACCTGCACCCCTTCGTTTGGAAGGTGAAGTCTTAACCGGTGGACCCCAGGGAAATCCCCCAGTGCACTACTTTGGATGATAGTTCAACTTTTGTCTGTTTGAGGAGTGCAGGCCCTTCCAACAGTTGAGACATTTGTATCGTGCATTTTTTTTTCATCATCCCCAAATATTTTCCAGTGTAAAAAAAAACCAAAACTCCAAAAAACACGAGTGTGTTATGTTAACTCTTTCCTAAGAACAGAAAAACAGAGAAGCCTAAACGTAGAGCCCTAAGCTGCACTAGTCATTCAAATGTAAAATCCTGGCAGTGCTTGTAGGAAACTCAATTGCTTCCATTTGAAGGGCCAGGAAATTGATTTGGAAAAAAGTAAATTTGAGGGATTCCCAAATAGTGGCAGCATGAAATGAATAGCAGAAAAATGAAGGTACAGCCTGCTCTTAGTCTTAACGATTGTAAATGGTAATGGACTTGCCAGGGTAAACTACCTGCGGCCCCGCTTGTCGGGAGTCTCCGCTGCCTGGCCGCTGCGGAAGGCTCTCAGTGGCCGCAGGGTGAGAGCCGGTCCCCAGGCTGGTGTCCAGCCTTAGTCCCTTCCAGCCTCCCCTCTCACTCGGTCTCTCGAGCGTCCTGGGGCCTGTCCCAGGGTAATAAATACTGTATCCGAGCCCCTGGGGGATGTCCCTAGGCCTCTGGTCTTGCTGCTGCCTCTGCCCACATTCCTTTCCTCCCACCCTCCCAGCTTGAATTCCAATTCCTCCAGAAAACCGTGCGGATCCCCCCCTCAGCCTCATGGGGACGATTTTTCCATCCTTTCCATCATGTGTCCGTAACAGTTGGTCTTCAAATTGTAGCACTTACTTCACTATATTAGGATGAGTTGTATCTTTTCTTAATTGTGATGTAAATGTATCAAAGACACAGGACCTGATTTAGGCACTTCTGTAGCTTTGGCCAGACCTAGAACAGTATTTCAAACTTGTATTTCACTGAATTCTTAAACACTCACAAAGATACGCACCACTGAACAATCAAGGCTCAAAGACGTTGACCACTGTCTTCTGCTCAAAGACAGTCTGTTGGATACTGAGATTCTTAAGTCTGTGTCTGTCACAGCACCAGGCATCAGGACCAATTCAGCCACTTTCAGATGCTTCCAAACTTTTGGCTGTTTGGCATCATCCAAACACAGAAACCAGCTGGACGGTTGGTAATTTTTCCTTTTATCTTCATGGAATCAAAGATTTTAGAGCCAGAAGGAACCTCAGGGAGTTAAACTCATGTTACAGTGGAGAAAATTGTAAACGTGAACTGGTTAGTGACTTTTCCAAAGGCACGTGGTTGATTAGTGGCCCAGGTGTGGAGATCCAGCTGCTGCCTCCCGAGCGGTGGCCTTGGATCGCACTGAAGATCAAACCAGTCAGTTCCCTTCCTCCCCCAAGCTGGGATTGGCCAGCCTTCTGGCTGCAAACACCATCATCTGACAATAATCCCCTTAACTTCTCTTTGCTAAAGGCTGATATCACTGGCATAGAATTAAAAACAAAAGTAGACTTGAGAGTTGAACTCAGGGGGACAGAGAGCAATGCTAACAGTTCATTAGCCATCGCTTGCTGCAGCTACAGCAACTGCTGGATTCCGTCAAGTTCAGACCCTTAAAAAGAGTGGAAAAAAGAAAGCACATACTTTCCAGGGCCTGGGCGCTGCACAGCCGGCCAGCTGGGCGTAGCACCATGGCAAAAAGATCTCTTCAGTTTCAGAAATTCGAGACCCCGAGCTTGCATACAGGGCTGTGGCTGCAACCGGGCCTGATTTGGCATTACTTCTGCCTGCAGTTCTACCAGACTCAGCTCCTATGGGAAGCCCATTAGGATCTAAAGAAAGAACCAGCCCTCTAAGTTGACCTAAGGAACAGGCTGATGTGTGCGTGTGTGTGTGTGTGTGTGTGTTTAAAGGCCTGTGTCCGAGGTCTACAGCCTTTTTAAGAGAACTCTTGGTTTTCTATGTAAACGTGTACTTCCTCTGGCCATAGTTAGCCTGTTAAGGGAATAAAGCACAATTCAGATTTCTGAGTTGGAAGCCTGATTAATCTCTCTGCCAGTTACATATGGAAATAAATTAGTAAATGGTCCATCTGGGACTAAACTACTGCGGAGATGATAAATCATCCCCATCACACGTCTGTGTTGCTGCAGACCGAGTCGTGCTCACCAGGAGCTGCTGAAAGATATCTGGATGCTCTATTGTGGTCAGAGGAATAAAAGTTAAAAAAAAAAAAATTAGAAGTGAAAAATTTACTTTAAAAATTTAGAAGGGAAAAATTTACCTTGAAATGTCTTTGGGGAAGATGGTTTGATTGATGCCAAGTTTGTGCCTTAGAACTTTGCTCTGTCTGCAAATATTTAAAAGGAGAGTCTGAAGGGCGTAAGAAACATTTTACTTTAATATTTTCAAAGGCCAAAACAGTAACACGTATTGATTGGTACTCAAATGTCTCAGCGAGTATAATTATACGTACAATAAAAGTATACCCCTGTGTAATACTGCACTTTATAATTTTCATAGCAACTTCTTGTCTATTTTCTTATTTAAATTTCAAAGAAGGTGAGGCAAGTCAGTGTCTCTGATTCTTGATGGATGAAAAACAGATTTGTGAAGCAGCCGATTCTGATTCCAGCTTGGCTTCCATCAGAGCCTTGCATGGCATGGAAAGCATTGTCAGGACTCCGTCATTCATCCAGCAGCACCAGGAAATACAGCCTGCTATTTACGTTGGTCTTCTGGAAGCCAGAGTCATACCTTCTTGATCATAAAAAGCACTTTTCTTTTTCTCTCTAATTGGAGGTGTTGAGTATTGGTTTAACTTTTAGGGGCATGGTTTTTTTTGTTTGTTTTAACGACGATACTTGCAGCTAACATTTATTTTTATTTTTTAAAAAACATTTATTTATTGGCTGCGCCTGGTCTGTTGTGGCACGCGGGAGATTTCTGTTGTGGCGCTTGGGCTTCTCTGAGGTGGTGGCACATGGGCTCTGGACCCTGCAGTCTCAGTAGGTTCAGGACACAGACTTAGTTGCCCTATCTTAGTTCCCCGACCAGGTATTGAACTCTCATCCCCTGCATCGGAAGGTGGATTCTTAACCACTGGACCAACATGGAAGTCCCTGGACATATTTTAATTTTTTTAATTGAGGTGTGATTGACATAAAATTATAGTAGTTTCAGGTGTATGACGACTCGGCATTTGTATACATTGTGAAGTGATTGCAATAAGTTGAGTTGACATCCCCCACCTTTTACGATTTTTTTATTTCTTGTGATGAGAACTTTGAAGATCTACTCTTTTGGCAGCCTTCACATGTGCCGTGTGGGCTTCTTAACTACAGTCGCCCTGCTGTACACAGTATCTCCAAGGCTTGCTTTTAACTGTGCCTTTTGACATCCCAGCACACCTCTCCCCCAGCCCCTGGTTTATCTGTTCCTTTTGGCTAAAGCAGGTCCTTCTCCACTGGAGTTATTTTATAAACTAAAAGCATCCGTGCCCTCAGGGGCGTTTTAGGTGTGGTAACATATTGCCCCTTTGCAGAATGGCCTGAGGGGACTGTGGTATCCAGATTCTTACCCTATTTTAAAATTTTCTTTTGGGTCTTCCTCCAGGGCAGACCTACAGTAGTTCATCCTTGAAGCAGCTGAGATGCTCCCCTTTAGAAAAAGCAGTCCTAAAAGTACGGAAAAGCCAGACTGGACTCAGAACTAATTCAGTCACCCGGTTTCTCCAACATCAGCTTCTGAGCACATGCACAGGTGCCCCTGGGCGGTCTCCGTGCAGGGAGGAGACGCGGCCGGCCCGCGCGTTTACTTGTCCGTGCTTGGCAGTGACCTTGTCTCACCCAGGTCCCCTGCAAGTTGCTCACTTTTCGGTCAGACTGGCTCCTCCATGCATCTGAACGGCTCTCTTACTTTCTCACCTCTGGGCTTTTGCTTCAGCTTTGCCTGTTCCCCGCCTGTAAAAATCCAGACCCCTTATTACTGTCTTGATGCTCTTCCTTCCCTGTCTCCCATCCCAGAGGTCTCCTTTGTAGCCGTGTGATTACGAAGAGGAAATAACCCCGTTGAACTCTCTCTGAGTTGCCTGTGTGCCTGTCCTCTGCTCCAGTGTTGCTGTTGTTCAGTCACTACGCCGTGTCTGACTCTCTGACCCCGTGGACTGTAGCCCACCAGGCTCCTCCGTCCATGGGATTCCCCAGACGAGAATCCTGGAGCGGGTCGCCATTTCCTTCTCCAGGGGATTGTCCGACATGGACTGAGGAGCCTTCCAGGTCACAGTCCATGGGGTTGCAAGAGAGTTGGACACGACTTAGTGACTAAACAGCAACAAATACCTGTCTTATCTCTCGCAGAAGACAGTACATTTCTCCAAGGCAGGGATTTCATCATTGTCTCTCTGACCCCTTCTCCCTCCCTAACCCCTAGCCTCATAGTTTGTCCTTAATTGAAGCTTAAGGTGCATTAGAGCAGGGTGCTTTAAGAAAAATAAATACTCACTTAGCTGCCCCAGGTCTTCATTGTGGTCTGCGGGACCTTTAGTTACAGCAGGGGGGATCTGGCTCCCTCACCAGCAATTGCACTCTGGCGCCCAGAACTGGGAGCACCAGTCTTAGCGGCTGGACCACCAGGGAAGTCCCTCTGGGGTAAGATAATTTTCTTTTGCAACAACAGACTCAGTGTCTTTGGATGGGTAGATAAATTAATGATTTGAGATGTATCAGTATCCCCCTTGGATGGCTTGTTAACGCAGATCCCTGGGACCCACCTCCCGATATGCAGATGAAGTGCCTTGTGGGCGGGGCAAAAAATTTGCAATTCCAACAAACTGTCAGAATGATACTGATGCTGCCCTTCCAGGGACCACTGTCTGAGATCCACTGACTGAATGAATTTATTTCCTAACATTCTCACTCTAAGGCTCATAGGCTCATACCATTCTTTCTTTTTTTTTTTTTTAATTTTTTTTTTTTGGATCTTATCTTTTGGCTGCACCAGGTGGCTTGTGAGATCTTAGTTCCTTGACCAGGGATGGAACCTGTGCCCCCTGCCCTGGTGGCGTAGAGTCTTAACCACTGGACCACCAGGGAAGTGCCCTCATTCTTTTCATGAGAGAGTCATTGCTGTCTCTTCCTTGAGGCGTAGGCTAAAAAAATATCTTCCACCCGAAATTATTATGCTTCTGGACTTCCCTGATGGCTCAATGGTAAAGAATCTGCCTGCAATGCAAGAGACGCAGGAGACCCAGGTTCAGTCCCTGGGTCGGGAAGATCCCTGGAGGAGGGAGGGCATGGCAACCCACTCCAGTATTCTTGCCCGGGCAATCCCCATGGTCAGAAGAGCCTGGCAGGCTCATGGGGTCACAAGAGAGTCGGACACGACTGAAGCGACTGACCAGGCATGCATCTCATGTACCAACTTTTCTATTCTGTAAGATTATTGGTTGACTGTATCCTCCAGACTTGCAGCCCATGTGTGAGCTTTAGCTTGATGGGATCTTTTTCTCTAGAAATAGAGCCGGAGTAATTTTATTTGACAACAACAGACTAAAGAGCCATTGACTTTGCAGCCTGTCCACCTGGTCTACCCAGAGGATCAAGGTTGGGTTTGTGTGGTGGAACACTGGCCGTGAGTGCTTGCTGGCACTCTGATGTTTTTCCTTTATATGGATGAGTGTTTCCGTGGCAGCTGCAGTATAATAAAATGATCTCACGAATGTCTCAATGGCAGCTATAGTAAAATAAGATAATCTCCCAGTGTCTGTGGCATGTATTTTTAAATCTCTGGATTCTTTTATGCCCCATGAGGCAGTTTCAAGAATACTCCATCGTGAAAGACTTGATACCTCAATGACTTTCCAAGAGATAAAGAGGTACAGTTGCAATTGACTTCTTCATTGAAGTGTGTCGTGCTTTAGAGAGGTAGGCTAGAGATGACGTCCCCTGTGGTTGAGAGGGTTCTCTCTCCTCTGCTCTGATCCCATCTTCCTCTGCTCCTCTCCAGCAGCCACTAGACGCACCGTCTCCTGGAAGACCAGCGTTCTTGTGACCATGGAGGCCTCCCTGTCCTTTCTGTGACTGGAGCGATGCTGACCGTGGTTTCCTGGACCCATTCTGACTCAGGTAACCATGCCGCGCCTTCCCCAGCTGGTTTACACCTCACGGAGACTGCACTGAATAAATGAAATGCCAAAGCCACGTTTAAACGCAAATGCCAAACTGATTGCTCTTCCAGCAATTGATATTCTCTCCCTCTTCTTCCGATCTTCTTAATGATCAAATTATGCAGCTGATCAAACTGACAGTGTGGCCAATCAGTTTAGGCATTAAGAGAATGTTGAATTACGTCTCTATTTAAAACTTCGGTGTGTGTCATAGACGCACAAAGCCGTAGGAGTGTCACTGGGAATTTTCGTATGGAAACTAGCTTCTACTGTACGTGGTTTCTCTAAATCATTTTCTTTCCCATAATATTGGGTAGGCCAAAAAGTTTGTTGGAGTTTTTCCAGCAGATCTTAAGGGACGAACTTTTTGGCCAACCCAATGCTGTGTTTCACCTGAATTATAGTAATCTTCCTCACGTTGGACCTTTGAACTGATAAATTCATAAATGTTATTAAGTATCTGTTTTGTGTGTTCAGGACAGATGGGGATAAAAAACTATAAGATGTATAAAAATATAAGATATATCCTCAGGCAGCTCACACTTGAGCCAAAGAGCCAAGACTCTAAGACAACGGTGGATGGTGCTCAGCTTCTGGCTGGGGCTGTATGCCGGGGTGGTTCTCTGGTTCAGGGAATGAGAAGACTTTGGGGACTGGGACTGAGATACTTAGCGGAGAATTCACAGAGGATGGAGGGCCTCCGGTGGGCCTTGTCACTGGGTCATTCCGCCGGAGGGAAGAGGATCTGCCTGGTCTGACTAATGGCGGGAGGGAGCCCGCCTTGAGCCCAGCCAGGGACGGCCCTGGCGTCTGGACCAGCAGGTCCTGGAGGACCCTGAGCCTCTGACCCGGCCAGAGCCAGGCTTCCACGCTGGGCCTGGCCCCGTGAAGGTTCCCCTGCGGAAACCCTGCCTGCCCTGTTAGAGTTGCCTTGGCTGACAGCTGCCTCCAGGGGACCCTGCTCACTGGTGCCACAGCTCCGGTGTGGCTGCTTCCTGGCCAGCCTTCTGCCTCTTTGGCCTTGTCCATGCCTGGCCTCTGCTTGTCTATTGACTGTCTGCCCATCCACACCTGCCCCCTCCCCTCCATGCTCTGACTGGCAGGCGTGGCTTGACGGGGCCCTGGGATGAACCAAGGGCCCCGTGAGGTCAGGGCCTGGTGATTCACAAGGAGCTGATTCTGAGCTGAGAAGTGGAATGAAGGGAAGGGTGGGAAGCAGAAGCCAGGAACTTGAGTTTCTAAGATGATACCAAGAGTGTACCAAGAGTTCTGAAACCCAGAATACAGGGAGGGCCTTGGGACTGAAGCTGCAGCCGCAGTCACGGATGGGAGCCCAGCGGACTGGTTCATTTTGCCATGGCCCAGCGGACCCTGCCTGCCCTCAGCGCTTTTGGGTCCAGCAGTGGCCGCTTTCCGGGGCTTCAGGTGCTGCTGAGGCTACTGCTCGTCCCGGCAGCTCTGCCTGGCCACGCTCGCCCTGCCTCCCCGTGCCCCGTGAGACCGAGCGCCTGGCAGAGCCAGGAGCTCTGGCCGTCCTGGACTCGGAGCTCTGCGTCCCCAGCCTCCAGGAAGTGGGAGAACTGGAATAGTAGAATTTCCATTCTCCTCTTATGAAAGCAGTTGCTTAATCTGTTGTTGCCCTGCCTCTTCTAAGCCTGGGGTGGGTCAGTGATGGCCCGCCAGGCAGGTGTGGCTCACTACTTGTTGTTGGGGGTGGACAAGCCGAGATGGTTTTTACACTTTTAGATGATTGTAAGAAATTAAAAGAAGAATAGCATTTTTTTTCATCAAAGAAATGATATAGAATTCAGATTTCAATGTCCCTCAGTTAAGTTTTGGGGACTTCACATGTGGCGCTAGTGGTAAAGAGTCCACCTGCCAATGCAGAAGACGTAGGTTTAATCCCTGAGTGAGGAAGGTCCTCTGGAGAAGAGAATGGCAACCCACTCCAGGATTCTTGCCTGGAGAATCCCATGGACAGAGGAGTCTGGCGGGATACAGTCCGTGGAGTTGCAAAGAGTCACGACTGAATGATTGAGCACACATGCAAATTCAGTTTTATTGGAACAGAGTTCAGTTCAGTCGCTCAGTCGTGTCCCCATGGACTTTGTGACCCCATGGACTGCAGCACACCAGGCCTTCCTGTCCATCACCAACTCCTGGAGCTTTCTCAAACTCATGTCCATTGAGTCAGTGATGCCATCCAACCATCTCATCCTCTGTCGTCCCCTTCTCCTCCCGCCTTCAATCTTTCCCAGCATCAGGGTCTTTTCCAATGAGTCAGTTCTTCACAACAGGTGGCCAAAGTATTGGAGTTTCAGCTTCAACATCAGTCCTTCCAATGAATATTCAGGACTGATTTCCTTTAGGATGGATTGGTCGGATCTCCTTGCAATCCAAGGGACTCTCAAGAGTCTTCGCCAACACCAGGGTTCAAAAGTATCAATTCTTCAGTGCTCAGCTTTCTTTATGGTCCAACTCTCACATCGATACATGACTACTGGAAAAACCATAGTTTTGACTAGATGGACCTTTGTTGGCAAAGTAATGTCTCTGCATTTTAATATGCTGTCTAGGTTGTTTATAACTTTTCTTCCAAGGAGCAAGCGTCTTTCAATTTCATGGCTGCAGTCACCATCTGCAGTGATTTTTGAGCCCCCCAAAATTAAGTCTCTCACTGTTTCCACTGTTTCCCCATCTATTTGCCATGACGTGATGGGACCGGATGCCATGATCTTAGTTTTCTGAATGTTGAGCTTTAAGCCAACTTTTTCACTCTCCTCTTTCACTTTCATCAAGAGGCTGTTTAGTTCTTCTTCACTTTCTACCGTAAGGGTGGTGTCATCTGCATAACTGAGTTTATTGATATTTCAAAGATAAGCTTCTTCATCTTTGGCTGCAAATAATATAATAAATCTGATTTCAAAACATAGTCATGCTTATTCATTTCCAGATTATCTTTTTCATTACAAAGGCAGAATTGAGTAGGTGGGTCAGAAACCATAACGAATTTACTTTTTGACCCGTTATGGAAAAAATTTGCCATTCTCTGGCCTAGGCAGTTGCATAACACAAGTGTTTGCAAAATTTGAGGTGTAGAACTTTTTCCTTCATAAAGAAAATATGGGGGCTTCCCTGGTGGTCCAGTGGTTAAGACTTCACCCTCCAATGCAGGGGGTGTGGGTTTGATCTCTGGTCAGGAAACTAGATCCCGCATGCCTCACAGCCAAAAACCAAAACAAAATACAAGTAGTATTGTAACAGATGCAATTCAGTTCAGTTGCTCAGTTGTGTCCGACTCTTTATGACCACATGAACCGAAGCACGCCAGGCCTCCCTGTCCATTACCAACTGCTGGAGTTTACCCAAACTCATGTCCATTGAGTCGGTGATGCCATCCAACCATCTCATCCTCTGTCATCTCCCTCTCCTCCCGCCCTCAATCTTTCCCAGCATCAGGATCTTCTCAAATGAGTCAGCTCTTCGCATCAGGTGGCCAAAGTATTGGAGTTTCAGCTTCAGCATCAGTCCTTCCAATGAACACCCAGGACTGATCTCCTTTAGGATGGACTGGTTGGATCTCCTTGCAGTCCAAGGGACTCTCAAGAGTCTTCTCCAACACCAGAGATGCAATAAAGGCCTTAAAAATGGTCCTCACCAAAAGAAATCTAAAGAAAAGAAAAGAAAATAGGATGCAAGGGTGAGTAGGATTTGAAGAGGCCAGAGAGGAAGAGAGGAGTCTTCTAGACTGAGAAGAGAGCCGGTCATCCGCTGTCAGATCTTTCTGTTCATCCATTTAACTTTCAGTTAAAGCTAGATTTGACATTGAGGCTGTTTCATTTCAACAGCCTAATTATTAGGGTTATCTTTAAAATGAGGCATCCAGACTTCTTGGGTTAGTATAGATGTTGGAACAAATAAACATCAAATTAAAATATACCCTTCATTTTGGAACTTTTTTCAGTTGGCACCGGGTATGAACTATTTTATTTTAAACCAGATAAACATTTTGTTTTAAATTGAGTAAGCATTGAAGATTTGCCGTGAGTAAGCTATGGCATTTAATCTTGGCAACATTTTCCCAGTCTGGTGGGGTTTTGTGATACTGTTGAGTGAAAACTGGTGAAAGCTGGAGATGTGGGTTCTAGTGCTGTTAACTTGCTGAGCCCAGGCAGGCTATGTCATATGCTAGGGTGAAGTACACCCCCAATCTCAGGGCTTCGTGCAGTGAGAGTTTATTTCTCACTCACCCAGAGTTGGATCGTACCAATGAGGCTTTGCTGCCTCCAGCTTCTGAGGTTTCCTGTCTCCCCCATCTTGTGACACCTGTGTCTGAAAATGTTGCTTCCTGGTTGCTGCAATATTTGAAAAAAGAGTTGAGAACACACACCCATCCTTAGGTGGCTTAGACCAGGAGTGACTCAGACAAGTTCCACATTCATAGTCCATTGGCCGGAACTAGTCACATGATTCTCGTTGCTAGGAGACTGGGAAGGAGGGAGGAGCAAGAAGGATGCTCAGAGTCCTGCCCGCCCCTGCAACACTGGGTCACTGTGGCAAAGCTCAAACTTTATCTGTCTTTTGTCTGCTCTTCATTAAAGGCTAATTAACTCAGACCTATACTTTTTCACACAGTTTATGAAAAGCTCAAATAAAACAGTTTGTGAAAGAGCTGTAAAAGGTATCGTGAGCTGTAAAATATGTAGGATGTAATTGCTACCTTACTTCTTTACCGGGTTTTGAATGGTGATGGACTGGAGCTGGAATAGTCACACACGCCCCAGTATACCTGAGAGTATCATAGTGTTTGCCAGTTGACCCAACATGTTATGATACGGCCCTCCCTTTCACAGCCGGAAGTATGCTGGTATGGACCGTACATGATATGATCACCCCAGCTTGACCCCACTGGTCATCCTTGGCAGTTAATGTCAGCTACTGTTTACTGAGCCTCTTCTAAGAGTCACGCTGGTCTCCGCTTTTGCCTTCTGGTTTCATTTAATAGCCCAAACAAACGTGTGAAGTAGGTGCAAGCAACCCCGTTTTAAGAGGAGGTAACAGGCACAGGGAGGTCTCAGCTGCGCATCGTCACGGCGAGCGAGTTGCACCGCTTTGCTCCGCACCCAGGTCTGTCTTGCTGTTACGCAGGCTCCATGTGACTGCCTCTCTCGTCCTTCACGAGGGTTGTGTCCTTGACCACGGGGGCCCCACTTCCCCAATACTGGCTTCGGAGTCTGTTCCCAGACCACACTGGGAGAAGGTCACCGCCCTGAGTGGTGAGCCCAGTCCTTTAGGACCCGGATGAGAGGACGCGCCGCGAAGTCACCAGGGACGTCTCTGAACCAGCAGATAGTGGCCGGGGGCTGGCGAAGTCCGTCCCTGTCATTCGGTCCTTTTCGCTCTCCTCCCTGATGTTGACAACTGCAGCGTGTTTTCAGATCAGGCGCTGCCTTTATATAGAGGGAGAAGAGATTTTATTTTGACATCTTGGGTGGAGTAGAACTTGAGCCAGTGAAGACTTGCCATGTGTGGTGCAGTTGATCCAAACAGGCATCTTCCCAATGCAAACAGCGAGTACAAACCGAGCTCCATTTTCAGCAAGTTTATTTACAAATTTGTTTATTAGAAAAAAGAAAAAGTCAAACCACAACTGAAGACCAGTGTGCTTGCAGAATAATATCGGATAAAAATCCATCTAGTCAGGAGATGGTTTTCATTTCCTTGGCTCCTGGCTTTCCGAATCACTGTTGAAAACCGATCCCAAGGAATCAAAGGGAACAGGCTCTGAAAAGTGGTCCAGCTGTATCAGAATCATCTATTGCATTGCTGGCTTCCAGAACCACCCCTCCAGACAATTATACATGTGGTTTCTAAATGTCCAAAGAAAACTAAAGGAATTCCATTATGAAAGAGGAATTAGATGGAAATTTCTAATCCTGTCTCATAAACAGTATAGGAGTAACTTTAAAATATTCTGCTTTAAGCATGCATTTAATTTGTGCTCTGGGAACCAAATAATGTTGCTAAGATAAAACATTCTAATAATGATTTATGTAAATTTATTTGTACAAAGTAATGGTGTAGTTGCCTATAGCAAATTGCTTGGAATAGGAAATGACATTTATGAGATCTTTTTTTTTTTCTCCTCCAAGTGAATACAATGTAGAAAATAAGAGATTCCAGAAAGGAAAAAAGAAATCCCTGTTCAACATGGCGTCTGAGGCCAGAAGAGGCAGAGACAGCTGGACAGGTTAGGGGGTGTACAGACAGTCGAGAAACTCAGTTCAGTGTGTTTTCCTGTGATGGTCTCAGTATTTGAGGCATTTGTGGGCCGCACAAAGAGTGTGTTAGATTCTTAGAAGGCTGGAACCCTTTATCTTATAGTCATAAACTGCCCAGACACCAAAGCTCTTTCTGAGGAGCCAACGACAGATCGCTTGTTGTCACGGCGCCCCGAGAGACAGGGCGCTTACAACATGGGGGCCAAGAGGCCACCTGTAATTAAAAACTGGGCAATTAATCTCGGTTCCCAGTTACTTTAATGTCAGGGGAAGTATGCTTGAGTCGTAAACGGGCCCCGAGTGTTAATAAACCAAACAGAAAATTCTCCCAAGGACCGATTCATCCACCTACTGGGGAGTTTCCCTATGGCTGCCCAGTTAGCACTCTGGGTAATGGCTCTGAGGAGTTTCCTGGAAACATTTCATTAAATCCCCATATAGGTAACTGAGGGAGTTTCTGGATCTGTGCTTTGGCCTTGTAAATAAATGCCTGGTAGAATTTGCCAGAACCTTTGGAAAAGGTATAGTATTAACACCTTCATTGTGGAAGGCATTAATTGTTTTCTCAAAATATTTTTACTGTGTCACTTGGTCGTCACACTCATCTTTGTGAGGAAGGTAAGAGTTTGTGTTCTGTTTATAGAGAAACCGAGGGGCCACAGAGCCTCCCAGGAAGGCCACACAGCCGGACTTCGGTGGCAGGGTGCGACTACCGTTTGTCTTGTCATCACAAACCAAAGCTGATGAAAGAGGTTTGTGAACTTCGGAGGGCATACTTCATTTGCAGCAAGATCAGGGTTTTGGCATTGCACTGACCATCCTTAGAGAAATGGCTTGTCTGATTGGACAGAGTGAGGCCCGAGGGCTGACATTAGGACTCCCGGGAGGGCAGGCGGGAAGCCTGAGCAGGACTAGGACGCAGTGAGAACGCCGCGGGCTTCTAGGGAAGAGGGGAGGCCTGGGGCTTCCAGCAGTGCCGTGACAGTGAGTGTCCTGTGAAAGCATGGCTTCTGGTCGGGTTTTTTAGTGAAGGGACCCAAGGGTCCCAGGGGGATGTTGGGACAAGAATATCGGCCAGAGTCTCAGACTCCTGTCCTTCCTCTCTCCGGCTGAACGACTTTGGGTATAGATTTGTGAGCTGTGGATTCCTAGAAAATAATGGCAGGTATCTGAGCGTCCCTTTGCCCATCTGTAAAATGAGGATAGTGATATTCACCTTATAGAGTTGGAGTGGGAATTAAATAAAATAATTCTTATAAAATATTTGGCACAGAGGGAGGACGGTTGGGTGAAATAGGGGAAAGAATTAAGAGATGAAGACTTCTAGCTACGAGATCAGTAAGTCATGGGAATGCCATACACAGCACAAGGAATAGAGTTGTAATACTGTAGTCATTTGCGTGGTGACCAAGGGTTACAGAACTTGTCCTGGTGATCCTTTCCTAATGTATTCGATTGTTGGAATACTATGTTGTATCCCTGAAACTGACATAATGTTGTGTGTCAACTACGCTGCAATTAAAAACGAGTAAGTAAATGAGCGTTAAACATTTGGCACAGTGCTTGGCAGACAGGAAACCCGCATTTTATGATAGCTCTTAACGGATGATAATTGTTCTGACCCAAGAATTACGGTTTTGACTGATAACTGGTAATGAGATTAAAATCCATTTGTTAATGAGAATGAATCGAAAAGATTTCTAAACCATTTGTTTCTCTGTGCTGAAAGGTGACAGGGTCAGTGTGAGAACTCATTCGTTCATTCACCCAACAGTTCTGTTTTAAAAATTACTTTATCTACATAGGTTGCTCCAGTCTCTGCTGCTGTGCACGGGCCCTCACTGTGGTGGTGTCTCTTGTGGGGCACAGGCTCTAGGTGCGAAGGGCTTGGGGAGTTGTGGGGCAGGGGCTTCGTTGCTACACGGCATGTGGAATCTTCCCTGACCAGGGATTGAACCTGTGTCCCCTGCGTTGGCAGACAGATTCTTATCCCCTGTACCACCAGGGAACTCCCAACAAACAGTTCTTGAGGCTGAAGGCCCCTGGCAGGCTGTCTGCCAAGAAGGGAGAGGCCGGATACAGAGCTCTGGTCTCAAGGGATGAGCAAGATTTTTATGCAAAGGCCCTGAGCGGGTCACTTTAACATATGTGGTCCTTGTTTTGCAAGAATCCAGAGATTAAGCTGGTCTACATCTTTAGTTGTTGCAGAAAGCCCTGGTTTGGGTCCAGACTCGGTCAGTTGGTTGCCTTCAGAACCGCGATCTTGGCTGGTGGAAGAGTAGGTTTATGTCAAGAAGAATAGATGGAATCTTTGGTCCTTGCTCCTTCTGCGTCTGCCTGCGAAAGGAGGCGGTCACGGTCTTCGCACATGTGTCTTTGGCCGCCGTAGGTTGGGCCCCTAGGCTGAAAGTGTGAATGCATCCTTTTGTTAGAATTCATTTCCATTAGAAGCATACATCCCCCATTTTAATCAAGGGTTGAAAGGAATCCAATGTAAAATGTGTTGATTTTTCTGTTTTTGAGATGGCCATATAGTTATATCACCTTAGAAAAGGTGTTTCACGGAAATTCTCGGAAGGGAGATAAGGAAATGTGAATGGTTCTCAAGTGAGATGAAGTAGGTAATGATTCTCGGATTCGGAGTCCAGTCTGTCTATTTCAGTGGTCCCTGAACACCAGGCGTCCTCCAGTGCGGATTCTGAGGGGCCTGCTTGAGTTGACAGTCTGATGGGGTGGGTGGAGGGACAGACAGATGGGTACAGATAAGAGTTCAAAGAGGAGCTCTTCCCCAGTCCAGGGTGAAGAGAAAAATAAGCGCAAGATAGTGCCTTCAGTATCCTTTACTAGGAAAAATAAAAAGTTGGCAACCTACGCCTCTCCTGAAACTATTTTTGGAATCTTCTTGTCATGCAGAGTCACGATCTGGGAACCTGCTTGCCTCAGCTTCTCCCGTCCTGTCTCCCTGGTTCCCTCTTCAGCTCCTTCTCCTCCTCGCTGGCTCCTACTGCACTTTTCTGGAGGTGCGCAGCCTCTGGCTTATCCTCCTTAGTAAACAGGACATGGGCGAGAGTTAGAGATGTAGCAGCGATTAAGGCTTCTCCGTCATTCAAGGAGGAGAAAAGAGAGGCCTTGGAGCGATGATCAGGCATCTGTCGCAGCACTCTGGCTTAAGAACACACAGTCTGGGGCTTGCCTGGCAGTCCAGTGGTTGGGACTCCACACTTCCACTGCTGGGGGCGTGAGTTTGATCCCTGCTTGGGGAAACAAGATCTTGCATGCTGGGCAGTATGGCCAAAAAATGATTAAAGTTAAAAATTAAAAATAAAAGAATACACAGTCACACCTTTGTCTCCTTGTGGAAATCTGGCAGACTCCAGTCCCCCTGCGAAGGCGGAGGGTGGGCTGTTACTTCCTGGCAAAAAGTGCCGTATTGTGCTTTTTCCCTATAGTGGACATTTCTGTGTCCACATTTATTTTACTCTCACTCTGGTATATCCGTGTGAACTCCCCGAATGGATATTTGGGTGCTTACCAGGAACGGAGTTGTCTGAGCTCAAACTCAGACCTGTGCTCATCTCAAAGCTGCCTGCAATGCAGGAGACCCAGGTTCACTTCCTGGGCCAGGAACATCTCCTAGAGCAGGAAATGGCAACCCACTCCAGTCTTCTTGCCTGGAGAATCCCATGGACAGAGGAGCCTGGCGGGATACAGTCCATGGGGTCGCAAGAGGCGGACACAACTGAGCGACTAAACCCCCATATCTCCATCAGTGGTGAAAGCCACGTAACTCGGGTGAGAGGTGTTTGGTTTAATAGGAGAGAGTTAGGCTCAAAGGAATAATTGCGACCCAGAGCAGGGCTGTCTCCCAGAGTCTGAAGAGGAGATCTGTTTTGAAGCTGATACCCTTTGAAAGAGAATGGTGTCCGGGTTGACCTCGTTAATATGGCGGCTCACGGTGAAGGAAGGGAAGGCGCTCTGCAAAGGGCAGGACGCACGCCAAGCCCAGTCCATGCCTCTCAGCGCTTGGACTCTTAACCAACACTCAGGCCCTAGGAGAAGACGGGTTTGCGAAATGAACACATCTTACGGCAAGTAAGTCCAGTCCGCTTTTTCGCATGTCTTTATTCTTGCTGGGAGCTGCGGAGACCTCGCTGTCTTTGACTTTTTTCCTTGAACACCGGAGGATGTCATTACCCCAGAGAGAAAGCATGTTTCTCCAGGTGCGCAAAATGAGGCAGGGAATTGGTTACAGCAGCTGCTGGAAGGTTGGAATTACTTGCCGATTAGAATTTAATAGATTTTCTCTGTGGTTAGTTTGAGCTGTGAATGGGCAGCTTCTCTACAAATCAGTCTTGGGTGAACTGGAAGAAAATTGGGCAATGCTAAGTTCTGGGTGAGGACTGCATGGTTTATAGAGTGTTCCACTGGGTGCTTTGGTTGCCCCTCAGCCTGTGGGATCTTGGTTCCCCAGCCAGGGATCGAAACCGTGTCCCCTGCATTGGAAGGTGGATTCTTAACCCCAGGACCACCAGGGAAGTCGAGAGTGGTTCCTCCTTAGTACCATTCAGTCTCCACTTCTTTTTAAATTCTTTCACCCAGGACACCGGAAGTAACCTCTGGATGTATGTTGCTTAACTGAGCAAAAATGTCAACTACCTGCTATTTATTTTATCAAACAGCTTGAGCGGAGATGTTTGGTCTCATTGCCGGAATCGTTAGCTTCTCCCCAAACTGCCCTGATGATTCTTATTATTCAATTTGCATTGCTTACAATGATAATTCTTACTACGTAAAAGAGCATGATGCTTTATTTGGATAGTTCTTTCATTAATAATTTAACTGACTGTTACATCCGAGCGGTTCTGCAACACGCACATCCGAGTGGTTCTGCAACACGCACATCCGAGTGGTTCTGCAACACGCACGTCAAAGTTCCCAGAGATTGGCCCCTGGGCACCTTGGGAAGTCAGAATTTCGATATAAACTGTAACGCTCAAGGTGCAGATACGGGTGGCCGGCAGGCTCTTTGGCCTTGACACCCAGTGGGTTGGCTGTGCATTTCCCCTCGTGTTTATTTCCAGGCATTTTATTGACTCAACCAGCTGTGACTCTGGTCGGTCATTTTAACAACCTAAGAAATTAGATCATGGTGTGATTATCTAGGGGCTTCCCTGGTGGCTCAGCTGGTAAAGAATCTGCCTGCAATGCAGGAGACCCTGGGTTCAAGCCCTGGGTCGGGAAGATCCCCTGGAGGAGGGCATGGCACCCCGCTCCAGTGTTCTTGCCCAGAGAGTCCCATGGACAGAGGAGCCTGGCGGGCTACAGTCCATGGGGTTGCAAAGCGTCGGACACGACTGAGCAACTAAGCACACAGCACACACATAGTTATTTTCATCACTAAAATGACTATGTTGATACTGATTTGTAAGTGAAATAGCTAATTATGGCTAAAAGTAAATCTGACCCCACATGATTGAGTCATTGGCTTCATATCAGCAGAATCTGTGTCTCGGGCCTGTTCTTCAGAAATGGGAAGATTTTTTTAGTCACAGCTTAGCAAGTGTTCCAGGATGATGCTGTAATTGTGTGAGACGCATGTTTTGATCCATTTGCTGGAGAAAACCTTGTGGACTCTTCCCGTGTAGGAGAGTACTACAAGTTTTGTCTCCATTCCTGTTGTAAATAAAACGATGAATTGAAATATGACTTTGGAGTCATGAGAAATAGGGGCGAACATGACTTTGGGGGTGTCAACCCATAGTGATATTCAAGGAACTGGCTTTTAAAACTCTGGATTCAATAGAGAAAGAGATCTGACGAGGGAGTTTGCGTGTGGCCATTCCTGCCTGACATCCGCCGGGTACTCAACGTGTGTCAGTCAAGAGTGTTATGCGGGGAATCTTCCACGTCAGAAACTGGAGTTTGTTAACATCGTTGCCTTCTCCTCTACTGGTGGATGACGCATTTGGAGCGTGTTTTAATGTCTACCCTTGTACCTGGGAAGTGTTCACTGGGGTCTCAGGAGAAGAATTGGAGAGTTTAGGGGATTGTTTGAGAACTGTTTCTATTTATTTTTTGGCCCCACTGTGCAGCTTATGGGACTTTAGTTCCCAGACTAGGGATTGAACTTTTGGAAAGGACTTCGGTTTCTCATAATTAAAAATTGTGTCTCTATCTGTAATAAACAGCTGGATTCCTAGTACTGCAAACCCTCTGGAAATACAGCCAGTTACCAGTTCAGTAGAAGGTCATGATCTGGTAATAAAGCTGAAGCTGCAGTACTTGGCCACTTGATGCAAAGAGCCGACTCATTGGAAGACATCCCGATTCTGGCAAAAAGTGAAGGCAGAGGAGAAGGGGATGACAGAGGATGAGATGGCTGGATGGCATCACCGACTCAACGGACATGAACTTGGGTGAACTCTGGGAGATAGTGGAGGACAGGGAGGCCATGTGCTGCGATACATGGGATCGCAAAAAGTCGCACGTGGCTTAGTGACTGAACAACAACAGCAAAAACAACATGATCTGGTGACTAAGTGATGCGTTTGTGTCACTGAGGGTAGACTAGGTTATGGGGTAACAGATACCCCCCAAACTAAGTAACAGATACCCCCCCAAACTAAGGGGCATAAAACAATGAAGATACTATTTCTTGCTCATCCTACGTATCTACTGAGCTCGGCTGGGGGACTCTGGTCTAAGTCATCCTCATCCTCATTCCCAGATGGAGGCGAGGGAACACACCGCATCACCAAGACTGGGAAAAAGGAGAAAATAGTGAGCTGGCTCTTAAAGCTGTCCAGGAGTGACATGTGTCACATCCACTCACATTTTACTGGCCAAATCTAGCGCCCACCTAACTTCTACAGAGTGGGAGGAATGTTGTGTAATTGTGCACTTGAAGGAGAGAGAGCTGAACTGCTTACAGACAGCTTTATGATGCCCATCGTATACGACTTCAGTATTACTGATGTGTGCTTACGACTGAAGCAACTTAGCAGCAGCAGCAGCAGCAGTCGCTCAGTCATATCTGACTCTGAGACTGTACGGATTGTAGCCCACCAGGCTCCTCTGTCCATGGGATTTTCCAGGCAAGAATACCGGAGTGGGCTGCTGTTTCCTTCTCTGGTGGATCTTCCCAACCAGGCATCAAACCCACAAATTGTGCATTGGCAGGCAGATTCTTTACCACTGTGCCACCTGGGGCATCTCGGTATTATTGATAAGAACTCTGAAAACCTAGCTCAACAGAAGCAAGTATGCAGAGCTTATGAGAGACTTCTTTGCATCCTTCAGAAAAATGGACCAGTCACCTGAAAGGGAATTGCTTCATCTCTTCAGCACTGTCCTTTCCAGAAACTGGACGGGGTCGCCGGGGGCTCTAGCCTCCTAGATTCCCGTCTCACACACAATATCAGCCACTTGAGCAAGCCTTATTGTGCTCCATCTGGGAAGCACCCCCAGCGGTCCCCGTCTTGGCCAACCCTGGGCCCCCTCTCAGCTCCTCCTGCACCGACCTTCTGGACAGCCACACTGCTTGGTTTCCCCTTCTGGGTGTTCACTGTGGACTGTCTCAGTTTTGAAAGCCATCCTTCATACTTCATTTTCCTGCGTGGGCATCTGGAGATTCCTTCTTGCAGAGGCAAAGCCCCCTCGGTTGGGCTATTGCTCTGTGCGTACAGCCCGTGGTGGGGAGGTTGTCCTTGCCTCTGTCCTCTCTGCGTCTTGTCTGTCTCTACCAGGCTGCTTCCAGGGCGTTGGCTTCAAGTCTGTCTGTTGGAACTGACCACTTGGCTCTGGGCTTGGGTTGTTGGTGTGAGGATTTCCAGCAGGGCCTTAGTTATGTTCTTCAAGTCCCCGCAAGGAATCTACATCCACAGAGGAGAGCCTTGTGGAGCCAGCAAGCCCAGCTCTGGAACACAGCCAGGAGTTGTGCGGTGCTCAGTTGCTTCGGTCGTGTCTGACTCTTTGCGACCCCCTGGACGGTAGCCCACCAGGCTCCTCTGTCCATGGAATTCTCCAGGCAAGAATACTGGAGTGGGTTGCCATGCCTTCTCCAGGGGATCTTCCCTGGAGTTCGGGAGAAACAAAAAATATCTCAGAGAACAAAAGAGCTTTCCTCAAATCCCTACACTAAACTTTAAGTTGATCCTTGCTGGTTTTGTGTTATAAATGTAGCCACGCTCTTAATTAACTTGGGTATCTGAGTCCCAAGAAAACTTAGGCACAAAGAGGTTAAATAATTCGCCTAAGGTCTCAAAGCTACAAGTGGTAGAACAGGTTCTTAGGATTCTAGACTTAGAAGGATAATCAGTGTTTGTGATGGTGGCAGTGAGATAAGGAGGCAGGTTGCACTGTAGTTAACTTTTTTTTTTTTTTTAAAGAAAGTAGTAGGAAAATACATAATAATTATAGGACAATTCCCTTCAAAATCTTTCCTTTTCTCCTTTGCTTTTAGCTTCCTTTCTTTTCTCAACTATTTGTAAGACCTCCTCAGACAACCATTTTGCCTTTTTGCATTTCTTTTTCTTGGGGATGGTCTTGATCACTGCCTCCCGTACAATGTCATGAACCTAGACGGTATATTAAAAAGCGGAGACATTACTTTGCCAACAAAGATGGGTCTAGTCAAAGCTATGGTTTTTCTAGTAGTCATGTATGGATGTGAGAGTTGGACTATAAAGAAAGCTGAGTACCAAAGAATTGATGCTTTTGAACTGTGGTGTTGGAGAAGACTCTTGAGAGTCCCTTGGACTGCAAGGAGATCCAACCAGTCCATCCTAAAAGAAATCAGTCCTGAGTATTCATTGGAAGGATTGATGTTGAAGCTGAAACTCCAATACTTTGGCCACCTGATGCGAAGATCTGACTCATTTGAAAAGATCCTGATGCTGGGGAAGATTGAGGGCAGGAGGAGAAGGGGACGACAGAGGATGAGATGGCTGGGTGACATCACTGACTCGATGCACATGAGATTGAGTAAACTCCGGGAGTTGGTGATGGACGAGGAGGCCTGGCATGCTGCAGTCCATGGGGTCAGGAAGAGTCGGACACGACCGAGCGACTGAACTAAACTGAACTCCCTTCAAAATGGCCACATTTATTTTCTAATTCTAATGTCTGAAAAGTATCAGTTGGCTGAGAAATTCCAGCAAGTGGAACAGGGCTTCCTAATTTGCCAAAAGAATATGAAGTTACTGTGTGTTTTCTTTGCTGAACATCTAGTTTAGCTGGTGTATAAAAAATGCTTATGAAATGTGTGTTTTTTTGCACAACCAAGGTGAAAACTTGACTTGGTCTGTGTCATGCTGACCAGCCTGGTTCTGGTGGGCCTGGGTGTGAGCTGGAGGGCTTCAGGAATATTGGGAGCAGGGAGCAGTTCTGTTTAGTGGCTCAGTCGTGTCCGTCTCTTTGCGACCCCATGGACTGCAGCATACCAGGCCTCCCTGTCCATCACCAACTCCTGGAGTCCACCCAAACTCATGTCCACTGAGTTCGTGATGCCATCCAACCATCTCATCCTCTGTCGTCCCCTTCTCCTGCCTTCAGTCATCAGGGTCTTTTCCAGTGAGTTGTCTCTTCGCGTTGGGTGGCCAAAGCACTGGTGATAAGTAACAATAATACATGTTTTTGAGTGCTGTTTACATTCTGAGAAGTTGATGTGTACTGACTCATGTATTTCCATTTTACACATGAAAATGCTGTGGCGCAGTGAGGTGAAATAACCTGCTCGAGATCATGACATAATCAGGAAGTAGCATGGTAGAGGGAATGCAAAGCAAGTATTTTGGTTTAAGAACTTTGTTCATTGCCTTTTGTTAGCTTGTTCAAGCTGCTGTAGTAAAATACCATGGGCTAGGTGGCTTATAAGCAACACAAGTGTGTTTCTCTGGGCTCTGAGGTCAGGGTATCGGCACAGTTTAGTGAGGACCCTCTTCTGAATGCAGGTTTCTGTGTTCACCTGGTGGAAGAGGCTGGAAAGCTCTGTTGTCGTATCTGACTCTGCGATCCCGTGGACTGTAGGCCACCAGGCTCCTCCGTGCTTGGGGCTTTCCAGGCAAGAATACTGGAGTGGGTTGCCATTTCTTCCTCCAGGGGATCTTCCCGACCCAGGGAAGGAACCCGAGTCTCCTGCGTCTCCTGCACTGGCAGGCGGACTCTTTACCGCTGAGCCTCGGGGGAAGCCTGGAGTGTTCTGTAGGATGTTCGTCATCAGGGCGCTGCCCCCATTCATGAGGGATCCGTTCTCACTACCTGATCATTGTCCCAAAGGTTTCACTGCCAAATGCCATCACATTGGATGCTAGGATTTGGGAGCGAGGGGTTCACAATCATTCAGACCATAGTACCTTTTTAAGTGGGAAAAAAAAAACAAATTTCAGGAATGTGGAGTCCTATTTATGTTAAAAATTCAAGTCATCTATGTGTATGCACGTATGTATTTATATTTGTATGCTCATTCTGGGCAGGATACGTAAGATGAGGGTAGCGGGGATGGGGGGCCAAGGTGGGGGGAAGGCAACACATTCTTGTATCGTTTTGTCTTAAAAAACAGAAAACCCCAAACCAAGGGTGCATCCTACACTTTCTTTTTAAGATTCACATGGGCCTGCTTTGTTTAGGTGGTGTGGTTGGGCCCATTTACCTTTTCTTTACCTTTTTCTGCATTTAGAAATGATCTAGGAAATCATCGAGATGAAAAGGAGGACAAAGACGTGGAGGTGGTGGTCCAGAGACACTGGGAAGCCGCTAGAGTCTGGGGGCTCCTGAGTTTGGAGGCGGAGACTGGGGGAGGAAGGCCTGTTGGCTGACTTCTCCCTGCTTGGTGCTCGGTGGTCTTCACACATTGAGACACATTTCAGGGTAGTCAGTAGAGACGTGTGTGTGCGTGCCTGCACATCATTTATAAAAACGAATAAAGTGAATGAGATGAGGACCGCCCTAATGCCCTACTCAGATAATCAGCCCGTAGAAATAACTCTGCATGAACTGGAGTGTTTTCCAGAAAACACTGGAATAACTGTCTTACTAATCTGAAAACTAATCTTACCTGTGGTGATGGATGCATGTATTTGTGAATATACTATAAACCATTAAAATGTACACTTTAAATGGGGAAAAAAACAGTAAAACACATCTGTCGATCAAGGCAGAATGATACTCTATGTCTGCCACATCTCGGTAGCTCCAGAGTTGAGGTTTAAGTGGAAAATTCCAGGAATGTCCTCCGGTCTGTAGCACCAGTAGATCTTCACCTGCAGGAGTGAATGGAATGTGACCTCTCAGTCCCCTAAGTGACAAACAGCTCAGGTTGGAGGTGGTAGATCACTCTTCAAAGTCTTGGCAAGGCTTAAATCTGTTGAGTTTCAGAGAGCCCCTTTTGCATGCGGTCAGTGGTATAAAACACACCTCCTCCAGCCATCTTGCTGAACTTACTGAAGAGTAAAGTTCATAAACTGAGTGAAGGGAGGTTTCTCTGCAAAGATTTCTGGGAAGGAGCAATCACTCAGAAGTTTTCCAGGGGTTTCTGGAAGGTATCTGAACACTGTGGTCAAGTGTGTGTGATTCTGGGATTGCCTTTCAGTGGGCCAGGAGGATGAGAGGAAGTATGGGTTCGAGAAGAGTAGGCCCCTGAGCTGCCTTTAAGCTCCAGGTTAGCACAAGAGTTCTGTGGGGCCGGGCACCGGGGCAGGCCTGGAAATGGTGAGAGGAAGGCATCTGAGAGCCCCTCCTGTGGCTTCCCTGTCCGCTTCTCCCATCCATGATCCTTCCTTATCCTTTACTGCCCACTCAGATGATGGGACCTGGAGAAGTTGGATGGATTCCGTTTGCCCTGCACGCATCCGGGGGCAGTGGCTGGGGGCTCTTGCCCCTGCGTGTCTCTGATGCCCCAGGCGTTGGGCCAGAGAAAACCACCAGGGCGGCCCCAGGCTTTTATGGCCCTGGAGCAGGTGCCATGTCGCTTGGAGACCACCCAACCTGTGGCTTTCTGAAGCGAGGAGTGGGTGCAGACGTTAGTTTCAAACACGCCTTCCTAGAAGTTCCTAGCAACCTTTGCCAGGTCTCTTCTCTTCCAGCAGTACTTGCTCTCAGCTGGGTGGTGGGCATGAGAGAAAAAGCTGATTATGTAGGAACGTATCGCTCACGAGGTGACTTTTGGCAGCTTTAGCCAGATTCCTTAACATCCCAGTAGGATGCATTTGACCTTGGATGACCTTTCCGATGTCAGGGGCCCCCCTAAGGAAGAAGAGGAGGAACGTGACTTCTGTCTGCCTGGACGGGAGAGCTCACCAAAGTGTCCCCCCCCCACAATGGGAGGGTTTGCCCCCAAGGGGAAAAGACTCCTGCTTCCCTTTGATTAATTTTATTTTTTTTAAGTTTTTCTTTTTCTTTGTTTTGCTTAACATGTTTTTTTTTATCTAAATTTATTTATTTTGAATTGGGAGGTAATTGCTTTACACTATTGTGTGGGTTTCTGCCTTGTGTCACCATGAGCCAGCCCTAGGTATACATATGTCCCCTCCCTCTTGAACTTCCCTCCCATCTCCCTGATCAATTTTAAATAGCCTCCTGGCTTTGGCTACCAAGAATTCAGAACTATGGAGGCACAGACGCTAAGCTCCCCGCCGTACAATCAGGAAGCAGTCATTCATGAGAAAAGTAGACGCTTACAGATCTTATTTTCTCAGGCAGGGCCTGTCCCTGCTGCTTGTCATAACCCCAGCGCTGCTCCTGGTAGTTCACCGGCTTACTACAAGGACGGGTGGGCCCGGATGCCACTAACGTTTTCTTTCATACTAGTTCTCAATTCTGAGATGCCCGTGTTCCCCTTTCCTAGTCTGACTTCTTCTAACAACCTATCCATCTTTTCCTGTCTGTCCAGACGGTTGTCCACAGGACGTCTTTCCTGACTGCACCAGCTCTAGGGGTGTCTGCTTCCTTTGGGCTCCAGACATCACAGGCTATTTTTCAAGTCGTTTCCAACGAGTCTTAGATAAAGTGCTTTATTTTGTAAAGAATTCTCCTGTAGTGCAGGAGATCTGAGTTCCATCCCTGGGTCCGGAAGATCCCCTGGAGAAGGAAATGCCAACCCACTCCAGTATTCTTGCCCGGAGATCCCATGGACAGAGGAGCCTGGAGGGCTGCAGTCCATGGGGTCGTCAAGAGTCGGACACGACTGAGCGACTAAGCACCGCACACGGTGGGCCAGGGTGTGCCCTGCTGTTGGGGGCACGGTGGTGAACATGGAGCTGAGGTCCTTGTTCCTGTGACATCTGCATTCTGGTGGGAAAAGACAGGCGACCAAGAGATTTCTAACTATGATCCGGGCCCTGAAGGATGTAAACGCACTCGGAAGAAAGCAGCTGTGGTGCTGGTCTGGGCGCACAGTCCGTGGGGAGGACATTGCGGCTGAGACCTGAGGGGGAAGGGAGCGGGGAAGAAAGACTGTGATCGTCCCTCACCTGGAGTGTCAGGTGGGAGTCAGGTGTCAGCAAGATGGGGTCCCCGCCGCGGGGAGGCTGTGGCTCCTCACCTCAGGGGCCCATCTGGAATTTCTTGGGTACCTGGGATTTCTTGCCTTTTCTGTTTGTTTTTTTTATAAACCTTTTCATTTGGAAATAATCATATACTCGGAAGTTGCAAAAACAGCATCGAGAAGACTCTTGCATTCTTCCTGTCTCATCCTCTGTGATAATATCATAAACTTTAGTACATCATTAAAACCAGAAAATCAACATTGCTACAATGCCGTTAATTAGACAAACCTTCTTTAGAGGACTTTACTGGCTTCTAAAGGTATTCATTGCATATGAAGGACTTGCCTCTGTGTGTGTTAACATTTTTTTTCTTTAAAAAAATTTTTTTTATTGGAGTGTGGTTGCTTTACAGCGGTGTGTCAATTTCTGTATGTTACATTTTTAATGTGCACATTTCGTCATCTCTTTTAAGCTTAGTTTGCTCATGGTTCCAGGAATATCTGATTTACTTATTCGGTGAACGTTAATTGAACACCTACCACATACCGGTTCCCTGTTGCATTCTGCAGACACAGGATGGATGGTACAGAAGCAGAGGGTGTCGAGGGGACCCAGTGACTAGTCAAGGAGAGCTGCCCCAGCGCGTGTTGGGCTGAGCCGGGGAGGTCTGGGTGAGAGAAGGGATGCCCGTCCTGCGTGTGCCGGAGGCCCCGAAGCAGTGAAGCTGGCCTGGGAAGGTCAGCAGGTTTCGAGCATGAGGGGCCCTGGGGGCCTGGGGCTCCGTGCCTCTTGGCAGGTTACCTACTGCATAGCTGAGGTGGGACTCCGAGAATGACTGTGATTGACGGGTTGTTGTTGTTCTTTAGTTGCTAAGCCATATCCGGCTCTTTTGCGACCCTGTGGACTGTAGCCTGCCAGGCTCCTCTGTCCGTGGATTTCTCCAGGCGAGAACACTGGAGAGGGCTGCCATTTCCTCCTCCAGGGGATCTGCCCGACCCAGGGATTGAACCTATGTCTCTGATTGGCAGGCGGATTCTTTACCACTGAGCCACCTGGGAAACTCCGTAATTGATTGATAACTCTATTTAATTTATTTTCTGTCTGATCCATTCTTTGGGGCAACCAAGGCCCTGTCTACTGTGTGAAGGTCTGGCCCGGGAGAGGCTCCTGGGTGCCGCCCTGAGAGGCCCCCTCCCAGGCAGAGCACAGAGTAACCAGCAGCAAGAAGAGAAGCCGGCTCACCATCCACCCTGACAAACCAGTGTTCACCGCAAAGTGCCTGTGTTTGCATATCATTGGCATTTGCTGTGCATGGAGGAGCAAGGTGTTGGATGCTGTTTAGATGTTGCCTTCAGTCTGAAGCGGGAGAGAGGTGCCTGTTGATTACTGGTTCCACACAGACTAAATAGCACCGGCCCACCGGAAAAGGAATGTGCGCTTTTAATCAAAACGTCTAGTCCTTGGCTCTGACCTTTTGAGCTCGTCGTTCTAGGGCAGTGACCCTGTTAGACACAGTCTGCACTGCCCCCTGGAACGCTCCGGGAGGAAGGTCTAACTGGGACGTCCCTGTCTTTTAGAGTGAAATGCAAGGCAAGGAAGTCCCCCAGCCTGCCCCCCTCCACCCCCCATCAGGAAGTAGCGTGGCTTTCTGAAGAAGGGAAGTGGACAGTAGACCCCAGATAAGTGTGCCATGGGCTCGCAGTGGAGTTTCCGCCTGGGCTGGATTGCTGGGGTCCTCTCAGCTTCCTGTAGCCTGTGTTCTGCCGAGTTTACTGTCTTCCCCTCCACCCAGGTGGGAAAGAACCTGCCTGCCAGGGCAGGAGAAGCAAGATGCGTGGGTTCAATCCTTGGGTCAGGAAGGTCCCCTGGAGGAGGAAATGGCAGCCCACTCCAGTGTTCTTGCCTGGAGAATCCCATGGACAGAGGAGCCTGGTGGGCTACAGTCCATGGGGTCGCAAAAAGTCCGACACAACTGAGCGTGCACACACACACACACACACACACACACACTCCTGCTGCTGTGGGGCTGACAGGTCTGAGCCATATGTCATCTTACGCAGACATGTGTCCGACTTGCTCACGACACAGTCCCCACCGGGCTGTTTGTCCAGCCTTGGGCATGGGTCGCTGATGCAGGTTGAGGGAGGCAACTCTCAGGGGTGACTCTGATACCATACAGGCAGTTTCCTTACAAGCAAAGGCTTCTGGGTTTCATGATGGTTGTGATGGACCCGCCTGCCATCCAGCTGGCACTTGGGCCAGGAAAGCCGTGGCGGGTGGAGGTGAGGAGGAATGCGCTTCTGGCCGAGCGGTGTGCAGACCACGTGGGGCAGATGCTTCGGGCGGAAGGTGAGGCTGGACTGGGCGAGGGCCTCGAAAACCCCAAGGTCTCTTTCAGAACGAACACACTATTGTGCTACAGCAGAGGCCAGTGATGGGACTGCAGATTGAAATTCACTCTGATTGAGACGGTGCTTTTAATGAGCCACCTCCTCAGCGACTGTCAAGCAGTAGTTTAGGGGTTTTCTTGCTAAGGTTTCTCAAGCTTCTACTGGTTTAAAATAGCAACAGTGTCATTCTCATTTTAAGTCATCATATGCACTACGTGCTAAGTCGCTTCAGTCGTGTCCAACTCTTTGCAACCCCATGGACTGTAGCCCACCAGGCTCCTCTGTCCACGGGATTTTCCAGGCAAGAATACTGGAGTGGGTTGCCATGTCCTCCTCCAGGGAATCTTCCCAACCCAGGGATGGAACCCAGGTCTCCTGCATTGGCAGGCAGGTTCTTTACCATGAGTACCACCTGTTGCCTTTAAAAAATGGTTTTTTGGAGTACATCTTGCGGCATGCTGGTTCCCCAACTAGGGACTGAACTCCTGCCCCCTGCAGTGGAAGCACAGAGTCTTAACCACCCGGCCACCAGGGAGGTGACCCCCACTTTTTGGAGGGAGCTGTTCTTTTAAAGGATCCATCCTGCACACAGCCCTTTGCTGAACACCCTATTGGGAGAGCTGGCTGATGGTCTGTGATCCAGAGACCCAATTGTTGACAGTCCCTCAGAGCAGGCGGTATTAGCGTAGTCTTCTTATGAGATGAGGCGCACGGAGGAAGCAGCGGGGAATTACTGTTTCTGGTCTGTTTGGAGAGCTTGCAAATGAAATTTGTTTCCTTTTGTCCTTTTCCACTCAGCAAATACTGACTTTGACTCTTGGCTGTGAGTAGGGCTGGAATGAGCGTGGCTAATCTCTATTTAAGGGCTTTATCTTCTCCAGGGCCGGATCAGCCAAAACTTTCCGCTGTAATCACTGACTGGGACCTGGAGGGGGTCCTGACGGCTGAGTTCTCCGAGGCTCACACGGGGCCAGCCAAGAGGGCTCCACACCCAAGACAAAGTAGCCGGCACAGTGCGAGGGCAGCTGGATAACTTTCGGGTAATTATTTGATCTCAGGAGTGCCAAGGCTGCACTTGAAGCTGAAATTATTCACACGCATAATAGCCAAGCGCCCGGTTCACGTTGGAGGTCTCGCTGACTACAGAAGGAATGGGGTGATTTTCTGAGCCGTGCACTGTTGGGCGCTTGATGAAAGGGCACCAGGAGGCAGTTGGTGTCCACAGGTGACCCATGTGCTGCGTCTGGGGGGAGAATGATGTGCTTATACTGGGAGGAAAGGCAGTTCACCAGGGCAGAGCCCAGATCTCACAGGAGGGGCTGCCCAAGGGACTTTCTTGCAAAAGGTACCTTGTGTGTTTCTCATGGAGGAACAAGACAAGAAGACCTGAGCCTGCAAGGCCCAGGGAGTGGGCTTTGGTCTGCGCAAAGGGAAGAGACGCAGATGGCAAAATGCGCAGAAAATGATGGACGTTTCTTAGTGGGGAGAAGCTTTGGAGGGCTTGGTTCGAAGAAGCAGTCGGAGTTACAGTTGTTTCTGATCCGGTGCTTCACCACGCTGTCCCCCTTCCTTCAAATCTTCTAATCACTCTGACACCAAGAGTAATGCTTGGATTTCCCTGGTGGTCTAGTGGTTGAGAACCCGCCTGCCAGTGTGCAGGGGACATGGGCAGGTTTGATCCCTGGTTGGGGGAAAAAAAAGGGAGGCTTAAGAACAGATTGGTGTTAAAGATAGATATAGATTCCAGGTCTTGGTTTCAAAAATATCAAGATCTTTTCTCACCTTAGTTTACATCTGATTTCTTAGGCCAAACAGGTATGATGAACTGTCACACTTTTTCAACTTCTGAATCACTTCTTCAGTCATTCAACAGATATTTCTTGAAGACCTACTGTGTGTCAAGCCTTCTGCTCATGTTCCTGTAGAGACAGCCACTGTATTACCAGCAAAGCTCTTTCTTCTGCCCTTCAGAGAGGGTTCCAGATGATTGTATGATTAATAAAAATGGGAAAACATGGGAAAGATAGTCTCTGTAGTGTTTTTGCAGATGGGTTCACCGATGTCCGTGATTTCTTACAAAACCAAGAGAAATACGATCTCTGCCTTTCTTCCCCTCTTTCCCCAGGTAGGTACTGCTGTTGTTTCCCATTTTCCAGGTGAGAACACTGAGGTTTCAGGTAGTTAAGTAACTTGCCCAAGGTCACACAGTTAAGAATGGTGGTGCCAACCTTTGAACCTTGGCAGACTGGGAGGCTCCAGATTCCATGCTTGCAACCACTGTGGCCTATTGGGTCTTCCTTAGTGAACAGGCTCAGGGATCAGGAGGCCAAATCAGAGTCAGACCGCAACAGTTTGGGCCAGGGCTGAACCAGCACTGCTTGCACACTTGCTGGGTCTCCTTGACCAGTCGCCACATCCTCCTGGCTCACACACCTTCACAGAGGCTTTGTGAGAGGCTTTGGAGACAGTGACTTGATGGATCACGCTCCGCCTGCAGCTCTTTGAAGGAAACGTGCAGAAGCGTCGTGTTTCGAGAACAGGCTGTTGCTGTGCTGGTTATTAACCAGCAGCTCACAGAGGACAAACTGAACCAAACTGCATCACTTTTGTGCGAAGCTTGTGGTTGCGGGAGGCGCGTGGGCTACGGCGTGAGCTGGCGTTATTAGTAATAATGATACAGTGTCAGTTCCCATTTTCCGAGAACCTACAGAGAACTAACTGGCCCATGCTGATGTTTCCCATGTATCATTTGAGTCTCCCCTAAAGCCCTGAAAGGTGGCCATTGTTACTCTGCTTCACAGATGAAGAACCAAAGCTCAGAAGAGTTAAATGACTTACTCAGGGCTACACGGCTTATCAGTAGTTCACCCGGCTCTGCCTCCTCAGATGATGCCCTTTCCACTACCTCATTCATGTGTGAAAATATTTACTGGGCACTCACTGCATGCCAGCCATTGTTCTCTGGGCTGGGGGATGTTGGGAAGAAAACAGTGGACAGGTCTCTGTTTTCTGGAGTTTACATCAGACAACGGTGGCCGGTGGAGCCTGGGACCCCCCCACTCAAGTAAACAGGTGGGAGACCAGGGTCCCCAAGGGAACAGGAAAGCATTGAACCCACAGGGCCCAAAGCCTCTAGTGGTGAGGAGTCATTCAGGCATGTGACTCTATAGCTGTGGATCCTTCAACGAGGTTTAATCACTTATTAGCGTTTGTTAAAGGGAAAGTATTGGGCTTCCCTGGTGGCTCAGTGGTAAAAAATCCACTTGCAGTGCAGAAGACCAGTGTTCGATCCCTAAGTCGGGAAGATCCCCTGGAGAAGGGAATGGCAACCTCCTCCAGGATTCTTGCCTGGAGAATCCCATGGACAGAGGAGCCTGGTGGGCTACAGTCCATGGGGTCACAGAGAGTTGGAATGACTGAGCAACTAACATACAAAGTGAAGAGAAGTGAAAGTCGCTCAGTCGTGTCCGACTCTTTGCGACCCCATGGACGACACAGTCCACGGAATTCTCCAGGCCAGAATACTGGATGGGTAGCTGTTCCCTTCTCCAGGGGATCTTCCTGACCCAGGAATTGAACCGGGGTCTTCTGCACTGCAGGCGGATTCTTTACCAGCTGAGCTGTCTGGGAACACACAAAGGGAAAGTACAATTATCATAAACGATGCAGAATGGGCCACTTGGCAGTTAGGCAGTTTGTAGGGGTTTTTTTGTTTGTCTTTCTAAAAAATATTATGTTTATTTATTTGGCTGTGTCGAGTCTTAGCTGTGGCATGTGGGATCTAGTTCCTGGACCAGGGAGGGGACCTGGGCCCCCTGTGTTGGGAGCGTGGAGTCTTAGCCGCTGGATCGCTGGGAAGTCCCAGGCAGTTTATCGTTTTCCAACTCGGGCTGACTTGGGAACAGGCTGCAGAGGGCGGACTGTGTGGCTGATGGGCTAGTGGTCCTGCCTCCTTGCTTTCCTCCTCAACCCACCCAGCCAGCCCCTGGCCCCCACCCTGGCCCCTGGGTCAGGAAAGGAAGTGGATGCCCACCAGCCTGGCTGGCGCCCCTCACTGGTCCTCCTGGGCCGGCACTGGTGTGCAACTGTCCAGTTCCTCGTGGGGAGCTTAGCATCTCCGCCACCACTCAGGACAGGCCCTAGCATCCCCTGGCTGAGTCTACAGCAGCTCCTGACGGCGCCTTTCCCCACCCGTCCCGTCCCCATGGCTCCCTGATTTCAGGCCCTGTCTCTGTTCTCCAGTGGGTCAATGAATGCTGACTGAGCGCTTCATTCAGGGAGTCTGGTCAGGGCGCAGTCAGGGGCCCTTTAAATCCTTATCTTACAATGAAAAAGCTGGGACGCAGGAAGAAAACTGGCCCAAGGTGATATTCCCAAGTCACGGTCTTGCAGTCTGTTCATCGCAGCGGCCACTTTGCAAGCACAAAATATATCCTCAGTGTGAGGGTATTTGAAGACTTGGGATTTTGAGCCATTTATCAAATGAAATTGCTAGGATGAAATACAGAGCCCATAGCCCCTGTTCTCTAGGATGTACAAGAACCATGGTCCTCCAGGATCATTCCCACTCCAGGATAAGATAAGGGGTTGTAGATAATTAACATAAAAATGGAGGCATTCATTTTTTCCCCTTCTGATTACAAGTTATTGTTTAATGTTAAAGATAAAGAAAACATTAAAATCCTAACAGTTTATAAGTGCTTATCATGGGAAATTTAAAGTCCCTAATGATCCACCCATTGAAGACTTTTTTGTGCATGTATTAACATATCTAATCCTGTTTTACAAAAAAGCAAACTTGATACGTGGTTTGCAATGTACCTTTCTCTCTGAACACCTTTTCCCATAAGTACCGTGGTTTGCCTTTTGGTTTTTTTTTTAACAGCAGTTAGCTTTCATTATGTGAATGAACCAGGATTTAGCTAACTGATCCCTTTTTGGTGGACACGGGGTTCTTCTCCTCTAAAACAGTTTTCCTCTTTTTTTTTTTGGTAGTGCCACATGGCTTTCAGGATCTTAGTTTCCTGACCAGGGACTGAACCTGGTTCTTGGAAGTGAGAGTGTGGAGTCCTAACCACTGGGAATTCTTACAGTTTTCCTCTATTACAAATAATGCTGAAATAATTCTTGTACACGTATATCTTTGCACAGCTGTATATTTCTGGGCAACGGATGCCTACAAGGAAAATTGCTGAGTCAAAGCCTACGCACATTTTAAACTTCATGAATATTGCTAAATATCCCCCTAAAAAGACAGGACCCATTAACACTCACAACCATAGAATGAGATCGTCTATTTCTTTACATCTTCACCCACTGGGTTTTTACAGATCTTTTAAATGCTGGAGCTAGATATTTTTCGGGACATTGTCTTATTTGGTGCAGTTCGAGTTGACGGTTTTCAGTGCTCGTTGTCTCTTCTGTCCGGGGACGAATTGTTTAAAAGAAGGTGACTCCACTTTAGACAGGCGCTTCTTTTATTTGGGGTTTAAATCTTCACGCTTTTGAAAACCGGAAACCAAAGTCCAGTCCCTTCCTGATGTGTTTAGGCACAGTTTGCTGTTGGAGCTCACCCGTTTCCTGGACCCTGGCCACATGCTCTTGAATGTGGATGCGTTGGCCTGCTCAGGGCTCTGTAGGGAAAAGAACTGATTTCCGAGGCCCGACGTCTCAGCGGGCCAGGGCTGAGGAAGCTTCTTGAAGCTGGCTGATTCTTAGGCGGAAGCTTCCCATCCAAATGGGCTTCCCCCAGCGGGCTTCCGAACACACATTTCCCAACCCAGATGGCCTCGCTGGCCTGGACACCTGGCTGGGGAGAGGGGGCCGGCACCCCCTGTGTCTGCATTAGTGATGCCCCCGTGACGGCACTGGCGGTCTGCTTCCTCTCCTCCCCCCCAAGGCGAGCTGGGGAGATGGAGATGGGCTCGCCTGGGCGGCCGTCCACAGCTCTGCTCAGGCACCCGCTAAACCAGGGTGGGTAAATTAAATCACCCCTCTTTGCACAGTCCTTGCAAAGGAGAGAGAGGCCCTGTTTATCTTCGTTCTCTGACCGGGGATTGAACCCACGTGCCCTGAAGTGGAGTCTCAACCACTGGGGAACCGGATGCCCTTCTTTTAAAAGCCACATTAGGGAGAAGCAAGATCATCTCTAGAGACAGCAGTGCAGTGGCCTCCTTGTTTTGGACGCCTTCCTCTTGTTTTTCTGCTTTTCTCCCTCCCTGCCCTTTTTAGAAAAAACACACCTTTATACCTCGGCTGGAGAGCAAGCACACGGAGCCCTGCTTTCTCTCCAGCCTGTTCTAGGGGATGACCTGGTGTCAGTGATTTACACACTAGTCTGAATGTGGGGTACCGGATTTTGGACACAGCAATAGAGGGAAGAAGAGCCTCAGGTAGAGGCTTCACGGTGGGGCTGCTTCCGACCTTCTGAAATCACTCCCCGAAAATGATCCATTTTTGAGAGTCAGGTGAACTCAGAGATATTTAGATGAGGCAGGAGATGGAGTAATCCCACACTCTTAAGAAATCTGAATGATTTTGGCAACTCTGAGGCCCTCAACCACCCATGCTTGAGTGACGACTTCCAAACATACACTTTGTGTGTGTGTTTGAAAGGCTGTTTTAACTTAACCCATACAGCATACCCACATGAGCCTTCAGATCTTTTCACCTGGGGAGTGAGTGAATGCAGGCAGCAGTAGAAAAGTGAATCTGAAGTGTTACGACAGGCAGGCTGGGATGACGGAGATTTAACCTGGAGGACTGAAGCTACAGTGATTCTCCGGATAAACACGGGGACGTGCCGCACCCGAGCATCCTGGCCTGTGCTCAGGCTGACATCTGCATGGTGACACGCTACTGACAGGTAACACGATGAACGGAAAACATACCAATCCGTAGGCCAGCCCCCGGAAGGGTGTGTTCAGTCATAACACACTCCAGAAGCTCCATTTCTGGAACTCTGGGCCCAGGGGCAGTACGTGGTGGCTGGTGGTCATTCTTAGGGTTGGGGTCCCTGTTTGAGGAATTACATTTCCTGACAACCAGGCAGAATGTTTAGAGCATCGTGTTGCCAGATGGTCTTGGCCTCCCCTCCTGAGAGCAGCTGGTCACCAGGGATGCCCCCCAGGGCTGGGCCGATGGTCGAGATCTGGCTGACTGATTCTGTACCTCCCTGGTTGTCATCAGCCTCCCGGCATCGGGAGCAAAACCAGAGGCAGCTGAAGCCTGGGGCCGCTCTGTGGTCTTTAGTCAACACTGACTTTTCCCTCTTGCTGTCTTGGCCTTCACTGGTTAGCTTTAGATTTCTACTTTTGGTGTCCTGGGCCCTTTGCTCTGAAAGAGACCTTAGCATTCACCCAGTCTGCCCCACCGGTTGCAAACTGGAAAGCTGAGACATCTGTCTTTCAGCTTGTGGTAGGAGGATGTTGCCTCCTGGCCGTGTGATGTCCCACAGATGCCCAGGAAGGGAAGGCTAGCCCGGGGGGACTTCTCGGGCAGGCTCCGTGTTCCAGATGGCTTTAACAGGTGAGCCTGGAAAGTTATTTCTGTCAGTGGTACAGGGAGCAAAGTTTTAAGAAGAAAAATAGACAGTATGCATTTTCTCAGCTGGAGAGAACTTTGGAGGAGAGCTGTTCGTGCCTATTATCGTCAGAAAAAGATACTGAGGTCCAGAGTGGGTCCCAGGCTTTAAGGCCAACTTATGCCAGGTTGGGTCGGGCTCCAGGAAATTGTTGAAATTTCAGCAAAGGGTGTTAAGCAAGACATGGAGGAAGGAGGAGGAGGGAAGGGAATCCTGCCTGTAGGGACCACTGGCTCCGAGGCACCCAGGAGGAAGTGCAGGTGGCAGCTGAGGGCCACGGGGAGACCTGTGTGGCTGTGTACCTCGGTGGGCAGACACTGAAAGGGATAACTGCATAGGATGCTCTTGTCTGGCCTGACACGCCAGGAAGCAGGATATTAGGTATTGGTGAAATAATGCATCTTGCAGAACACACTTCATTAAGTCCTGTTGTAGAAACATTTCTCCGAAGGTTGGGAGAATGTGAGGACACCGTGAAATGGACTAGAGCGGGGTCCTCTGGGGGTCCCCGGAGGTGGACACAGCCACAAGCAGGTAGCTTTTCTTTCCTGCCATCCCCTGGTGGCTCCCTAATGCAAGAGTAGGGAGTGGCAGGAGCCCGTGAGTCCTCTGTCCAGTGTGGGCTCAGAGCCGTTGCTCATCCAGGGTAACAGACGGCAGGGACCAAGCAGACCCTGCTGTCAGGGTGGCACTGGCAGTGTCTCTGGAACAAGGGGACACTGCCAGAGTGCCGTCTGCGACAGGGGTGCCCTCACCTGCTCTGTCTCCCTGCTGGGCCGCCCCGCCCACCTCTGACCGCCTCGCCCCCTCTGATCGCCCCGCCCCCCTCCGACCGCCCCGCCCCTCCCCTTCTGACCACCCCGCCCACCTCTGACCGCTCCCGCCCGCCTCTGACCGCCCCGCCCATCTCTGACTGCTCCCGCCCGCCTCTGACCGCCCCGCCCATCTCTGACTGCTCCCGCCCACCTCTGACTGCTCCCGCCCATCTCTGACCGCCCCGCCCACCCCTGACCGCCCCGCCCCCCTCCCCCTGGTCTGTTCCCCTTAACTCAAGAAATAGGACTTTCACGCTAACGGGATTTCTTTCGAGCTCCAGCTTTCTGTTTCTCCCCATGAACCCACCTCCCCAAGAGGCCTCCTGACGGCACAATCCTTTTTGGATGCCGCAGGAGAAGTCCTTGGGCGGGGCTGTCGGACCCCCCCCCCCCCCCCCCCCCCGGAGCTGGCTGAAGGGCACGTACGTGGGGAGTGGGCCTGGCAACGCCATGGCGCCGGATGAGAGGGTCCACTGCCCTGGAAGCGGCCTCCTGCCCTCAAACGTGGTGATTCCAAATGTCCCCTTGGCATTTCCTTCTCAAATAGATTCTGTCTTGTTCGTATCCCAAGAAAACCGGAAACGTGGGCCGGGGGACGTCTGTGTTGATTTCTCAGTCCTCTGATGGACTTGCTGTGTTGACATGCTGAAGTCTTAAATCTCTTTCACGGATAAATGTGAACATGGACTTGGAGATTTTTATCTGCTGAGTACTGGAGGCCTGTGGTTTATTTTGAGTCAAAGAAAAGAATCTGGACTTCCATGTTGTGTGAGTGTGTGTGTTAATAGGAAAAGAATGTAAGGTAAAGAGTAGTGAATTCTTGTGAAGAGCCATACGGATTTGTAAAAAAAAAAAAAGATCACAGGTGGGTCAAAGGTTTGCAGATATCTCGATAACACTGTCATCAGGAACTAAGGGAGGGGGGTGACTTGCGTAAAAGAGCTGTGTTGGATTGTTGAGTCCAGATGTTTATACTTCAGTCCTTGGCACCGTTCTTGTGAAACACATAAGGGAGATGCAGGGGGAAAGCCCGCCCATTTGAAGAGGGGGCAATAAAGGCAGGGAAGGAAACTGACATAGTACTGGGTTGGCCAAAAGCTTTGTTGGTGTCTCTTCCCTTAACATTTTCTGGAAAAACCTGAACGACCTTTTGGCTAACCCAGTAATTCTGGAACAAAGGTAGGATTTGAATCTAGAGTTTCTTTTATTGAGAATATAAATAATTTTTCTTAATTTTGCTCTGTCTGGAAAGGTCTTGGAGAGAAAGAAGCTCGTGGTTTCCCTGTGTGGTCAGCTCTTAGCCTCATGAGGGGATGGAGGGCAGAAGACTGGGAGGGAGCGGAGGGAGCCCGCGAGTCATGCTCCCCGTCGCCTCACGTCCTGGGGGTGTCATGGGCGTCCCGGAGTCCAGCGTGATGGGGGCATCACAGGTGTCCTGGAGTCCAGCGTGGTGGGGGCCTCACGGGCATCCTGATGTCCAGGTGAGTGTCTGGTGTAGTGGGGGCGTCCCGGGCATCCAGAGTCCAGTGTGGTGGGGGTGTTCACCGGCGTCCCGAAGTCCAGCATGCTAGGGACATCCTGGTGTCCAGCGTGATGGGGGCATCCCGGAGTCCAGCGTGGTGGGGGTGTCATGGGCGTCCCGGAGTCCAGTGTGGTGGGGGCGTCCCGGAGTCCAGCGTGGTAGGGGTGTCATGGGCATCCTGGTGTCCAGCGTGGTGGGGGCATCACAGGCGTCCCAGAGTCCAGCGTGATGGGGGCCTCACGGGCACCCTGGTGTCCAGGTGAGTGTCCGGCATGGTGGGGGCATCCCAGGCATCCGGAGTCTAGTGTGGTGGGGGCGTTCACCAGCGTCCCGGAGTCCAGTGTGGTGGGGATGTCACGGGCGTCCTGGAGTCCAGTGTGGTGGGGGCGTCACGGGTGTCCTGGAGTCCAGTATGGTGGGGGCGTCACGGGTGTCCCAAAGTCCAGCATGCTAGGGGCATCCTGGTGTCCAGCATGGTGGGGGCATTCACGGGCGTCCTGGAGTCCAGCATGGTGGGGGCATCCCAGAGTCCAGCGTGGTAGGGGTGTCATGGGCATACCAGAGTCCAGTGTGGTGGGGGCGTCCCGGAGTCCAGCGTGGTAGGGGTGTCATGGGCATCCTGGTGTCCAGCATGGTGGGGGCGTCACGGGCGTCCCGGAGTCCAGCGTGGTGGGGGCGTCCTGGGCATCCTGGAGTCCTGCGTGGTGAGGGCGGGGAGAGTGTGTGTAGCCGCTGGAGCCTCTTCATTGCCAAGGAGCTCCTGGTCTCTGTGATAACTGGCCCCGTGGAGAGCGGGAGCTGGGGGCTTTCTGAATCATAAGCTACACAGCCCCATTTTCACGTCCACAAATGACCTCTTTACCTGCGGGGGGCGGGGGATCAGTTATTCATTTGGAATTTATTTGGCAGTTTTAGATTAGGAAGAATAGAACATTTTCTAAGAGGCAAGTATTACAAGTGTTTTTTTGAGGTTAGCAGTGTATTTTTAATGTATGCATGTAATCAAAAAGACATTTGAAAACAAACCACTATGGACATTTACTTTTAACTGTAGATATTTATAGACAAGCTCAAGCAAAACAGACTTGGTGCCAAAGACACAGATTGGGTGTGGGTCACTGTTTATATGGAAAGATTGGGTTTTTTTGTGCTGCGTCTGAGGAAACCTCTCGTGTTCCTGGGGGTGTGGGGAATGTTTCCTAGTAGAGTATGTTTGGACGGTTGCCTCAGTTGTGTCCGACTCTTTGTGACCCCATGGACTGCAGTCCACAAGGCTTCCCTGTCCATGGGATTCTCCAGGCAAGAATGCTAGAGTGGGTTGCCATGCCTTCCTCCAGGGATCTTTCTGACCCAGGGATTGAACCCTCATAGGGAGTTGATAATTTTCCATGTGGCAATATTAGCTGCCACACAGTTTTTTTCAACAGAGAGAATGTTGGAGGGAGGCTGGTGTTCATATTGAATGAAGTTCAAATCCAGCCCTCAGTTCCTTATTAAAATACCTATTAAGGGATTCTGTGGTTTCCCCTCAGGGCTTCTTAGGTGGCTCATCAGGAAAGAATCCATCTGCAGTGCAGGAGACTCAGGAGATACGAGTTCCATCCCTGGGTCCCTGGGTCAGGAAGATCCCCTGGAGGAAGGCATGGCCACCCACTCCAGTGTTCTTGCCTGGAGGATCCCGTGGACAGAGGTACCTGGCAGGCTGCAGTCCGTGGGGTCGCAGAGGGTCACAAAGAGTCAGACACGACTGAACACCCGTGAGACATATGAAAGCGTGGCTTGCGGAAAGAGAGAAAGTGAGCAGACCTGGGTGTGCGCCCAGCTCTTATTTATTCATTAAATCCTGGGACTTTATTTTTAATTTTTTTTATTTATTTATTTTGCGACTTGTGGGATCTTAGTTCCCCGACCAGGGATTGAAGCCCAAGCCCACGGCCGTGAAAGCACGGAGTTCTAACCCCCGGACCGCCAGGGGATTCCCCCCGCTCTGTTTAAAAACTTGTGCTGAGCCCTCGAGTGCGTCTGCACGCCCTGTGAACGGCTGGAGGAGAGGCCTCCGGGGATCTCAGACCCCGTGTCTCCAAGGACATTGGGGTCTGCGGCGGTCCGGGCCGCCGGATGGCTCCCGGGCACTCGGGCCGCAGCCAGGCCACTGTCCGTCTCCAGGACTCTGGTCCACTGGGAACCTGGTGCTGTGCAGTTTCTGTATTAGTCATATGATCATTAAATCACGGAACTGCCTCTCACCTGGTGAAAGAAAAAGCAAAACTGCAGTCAGCTTGCACTAGTTCAGCCCAGTGTTGCTGCACCCCAAGAAGACAGGGGCGCGGCTCCGTGGGCTGAGCCTCGCCTGGTGCCAGGTACAGCGTGCAAATCATTTCGCAGACATGTTCCTAGCTGAGGCTCCTGACATGTGCCCGGAAGCAGGTACTCATCACCTCCCTTTTACAGGTAGGGCCCTTAAGTTCAGAAGGCAGGTGATCAGAGCGGGTGATTCAGTAGAAGAAGCTGAGATTCCAACTTGCTCCGTAGCAGCATCTTTAACCTCTGCTCCGTACTGCCTCCCTCTCTGAGAGGCAAGCTCTACCATAACCATAAAAACAGACATCTGAGGCCAGGGGAATGGGTGAGCGGGTGAGTGACCCCCCAAGCGGCAGGACGCTGGGAAGCTGGGGATGCAGAGGCCTGAATGGACAGAAGCTTGTTTCTGATGAAGGTTTTTTTTTTTTTTTTGGCTTGTAGGATCTTAGTCCCCGACCAGGTATCGAACCCGCAACCCTGCATAGAAAGGTAGATTCTTAACCACTGGACCACCAGGGAATTCTCATTTCTGATGAAAGTTCATACAGAGAAAGCTACTCTTAGCTGCCTTTTCTGGGGGGTTGTAAATGGGGAAATTGGGGTCTGGGTGAGTTGAGTGAGAGAGAGAAATAACCACCCCTGTCTGTTCTCTATAATAACCTTTTCTCCTGCTTGTGATTTGAAATCAAAGGCCAGTGGTTACACCTTACATACCTGTACCTCCCCAGAGACTGATAACATACCAGGACCTGACCTTTGTTGTTGACTTTTTTCCTTGAAAGAATTTTCCTTGCTGGGTTCTAGGTTTGCTTATTTAGTAGGTATTAAAAGATGATAAGACAAATAGAAGATACCAGGGACACACAGATAGGAAAATTTAAGTTAAAATGAGGATAAGGAATCAATCATTCCTTTTCCACATCAAAGGAATGTTCCAATGTGATAGGTACTACTGTTGACCTTTGAACAGCATGAGTTTGAACTATGTGGATCTATTTAGATTTTTTCCAGTGGTAAATATAGTCCTACAGCCCTGCAAGATCTGTGGTTGGCCGACCCCCAGATGTGGAGGGATAGGGAGGAATTATGTACGGGGGTGAGGGGCGATGGTAAATTATACTCAGAACCAACAGTCAGTTCTTCCTGTTGTGCCTTCAGAATGCACACACTGGGGTATTAGCGAATGATTTGCTGTGCCTGTGCCCCTCAGGACTAATCCTATCTTACGAATGACATAGAAGCAGGGAGGTGAAAACATTGGCATGACCTCTCAAACCTGAGCCACTGGTAGGAACAGCACTCGAACCCAAATTCCTTCCTGCTAACTCACTGGGCCACCGTCCACTAGACCGGCCGAGGCCGAAAGGAACCGGTGTCGACGCTCCGGCGGCTCTTGCCATGCTCTCTTCTCTTCTCTCAAGGGCCAGCTAGTGAATCGTTTAGGCTTTGCAGGCTCCATGGTATCTGTTGCAGCAGCTCCTCTCTGCCTAGGTCTTGGGAAAGCAGCCCTTGATGGTACCTAAACTAACGGCGAGGGCTTTGTTCGAAGCCGTTTTATTAACAAAAGCAGGTAGTGAGTGGACTGGACTGGCTGGCAGGTTGTAGCCTGCTGTCGAAGCTGTGCTCCTCTTCGTTCCTGATGTTGGGGAGGGAGGTCAAGTGAGCTGTGATCCTCTTCATTCCTGATGTTGGGGAGGGAGGTCAAGTGAGCTGTGAGAAACGTTTGGTTTGCACACTTGAGCAGGCTCTGAAGTTGGGCCCAGGCTGATGTGTAAATGGTGCCCATGGCTGGGAAGACCGGCTGGTGAGGGTAAAATTGGGAAGTGCATGTTCAAGCAATCGGCTGTGTACCTAACAAGCAGCAGATGGCCAGTCATCCATGAACAGGGATGTGGTCTCCAGGGAGACATGTTGGGAAGACTGGAAAGTTCAGGGCATGTGAACCCCTGAATGAACCAGCCTGGGGGTGTTTTCCACCATGGAGGGGCGTAGTGACGTCATCTACCAGCCCAGCCAGAATGTTCCAGTCTGCCCGCAGCTCTGCCTGCAACCCACAGACCGTCCCGTGTCTTCCACCTGAACGTGGACCCAGGGAGGGCCCGATGCCCGCATGCGCTGCAGTGGGTGCTCACTCTGCCTTGTTCACAGCAGCGAGCCGTTTTTTCGTTGGCAGCAGAGGGCTGGGAGTGGTGCCATCCTCCTGCGTCAGGACAATGGTGCATCCTGAAACGTATCACCAGAGATGACGGATACCTGTCCCCTGAGCGAAACAGGTGCGTCTGAAAAGAAAATGGCTTAAACACTAGCTGTCGGGCTCCCCTGGTGGTCCAGGGGTGGAGAGTCCACCCTGCAATGCAGGCGACCCCCGTTCAGTTCCTGGTCCAGAAGGATCCCACGTGCCTCGGACAAACTAAGCGCGTGCACCGCAGCCAGAGAGCCCACGGGCCATAGTTGCTGCAGCCTGCGTGCCCCAGGGCCCGAGCTCCGCAGCCGGAGGAGCCTCCACGGGTGGGAGGCCCTGCACTGCAGAGCAGCCCCCACTTGTCGCAGCTTGAGAACGGCCTCATGCAGCAGTGAAGCCCCAGCACAGTCAGAAAATTAACTGACCAAATCAATAAATAAACTTTTTTAAAAAAGAAAAAAACCCCTCGCTGTCCGTGTGTTTGGCTCCCCTGCGACAGCCCCACCTAGGAACGCGCATTCTCCAGGGGCAGCCTCCTGCAAACCCTGCTGGGGTTGGCGGCTGTGGTCATTAAGGTCAGGCAAGTGTGTTCTAGGTCTGCTGTTGTGAGAGGGCGTGCTATTTTTCCTTCAGCAGAGACAGCACGGGATCTGGGACCAAGAATAGAAAAGTTTTTCAGCAGATCTTCTGGGAGTTGTAGAAATTATCGACAAATCCTAATTAATTCCAGGAAAGAATTTCAATGGTTTCTTGATAGCTTAAACTATAAAGAAAGAAAAGAAGAAAAGGTTTAATCGTTTTGCTTGGGAGAAAATGTACCAGTATTAGGCACAGTTAATGTAAATAATGAGTGGAATAATTCCTAACGTTGGCTCTTAACTCTTGCTCTATTAGGATTGTCTTTGTATTTTCCCTTAGAATGGTGAACACTTGTACAGCGTTTACCCTGTGCCACACATCCATGTCGGTGCTTTACAAACGTCCCTGTATTTGATCCTCCTGGAAGCCCCCTGAGGGAGGTAGTATTGTAACCCCCTTTTACAGGTGAGGGCAGAAAGGCCCCCAGAGGTGAAAGGACTTGGCCAGGCCCTCAGGTTTGACTGGGGCTGCAAAGCTGGCGTGCTCGCCCAGCCTGCGGTCTGTCTTTTAAGTGGACATCGTGGCAGTCAAAAAGAAGAGTGCATTCCTTCTAATGGTCCATCGATCCCTAGGACATATCCATCAATCCTCCAGCTCTTAGTCAGCAAAGGTTTCCAACGCTAACTCTACGCTGGGCAGGACTCTGTGTGAGGCCTCGCAGATGTGACACCGGCGGGTGGTGAGGGCAGAGAGCGGTGCTGGGGGAACCAGCACCCCGCTGGGTGATGCCACCTCCATGAACTGCCCTCAGCCTGAGAGGCTGACCTGTTTCCCAAAGGTGCACCTGTTCACGAAGCTCCCTGGACAGGTGTGTCAAGGCAGAATGCCTGTGCACTGATTTACAGGGAGAAGCATCACTGCCTAGAAGGGGTTTGCTGAACCTGGGAATGGGGAAGGGGGGAGCTGGAGGATTTGAATACATGCCACTGGGAAAAACAGTGGCTCACAGCCAGCCCCCCCGGGCTTCGCTGGTGGCTCAGTGGGAAAGAATCCGTCTGTGATGCAGGACACGCAGGTTCGATCCCTTGGGTCCGGAAGATCCCTTGGAGGAGGAAATGGCAACCTACTCCAGTGTTCTTGCCTGGCAAATCCCATGGAGAGAGGAGCCTGGTGGGCTACAGTCCATGGGGACGCAAAAGAGTTGGATACGACTGAGTGACTGAATGACAACAATTGTCGCTGAGGCCCCCACCTCAAGGCCAGGGGTAATGCTGCCAGCGCTCTGGGCTGGTCTCAGAGAAAGGTGTCGCCTTTGTGGAATCTGTGATGGTCTCCCGACCCTGGTCCCCCCACCCCTCCTCAGCTTTCTCTCTTTCAGGAAGACCGAAGTGAGAAATAGATTTAAAGGACTAGATCTGATAGACAGAATACCTGATGAACTATGGATGGAGGTTAGTGACATTGTACAGGAGACAGGAATCAAGACCATCCCCAAGAAAATGCAAAAAAGCAAAATGGCTGTCTGAGGAGGCCTTACAAATACCTGTGAAAAGACAGGAAGTGAAGAGCAAAGGAGAAAAGGAACGATATTCCCATCTGAATGCAGAGTTCCAAAGAATAGCAAGGAGAGATAAGAAAGCTTTCCTCAGCGATCAGTGCAAAGAAATAGAGGAAAACAATAGAATGGGAAAGACTAGAGATCTTTTCAAGCAAATTAGAGATACCAAGGGAACACTTTATGCAAAGATGGGCTCAATAAAGGACAGAAATGGTAGGGACCTAACAGAAGCAGAAGATATTAAGAAGAGGTGGCAAAATACACAGAAGAATTGTACAAAAAAGTTCCTCACAACCCAGACAATCACAATGGTGTGATCACTCACCGAGAGCCAGACATCCTGGAATGTGAAGTCAGGTGGGCCTTAGGAAGCATCCTAGGAACAAAGCTAGTGGAGGTGATGGAATTCCAGTTGAGCTATTTCAAATCCTGAAAGATGACTCTGTGAAAGTGCTGCACTCAATATGCTAGCAAATATGGAAAACTCAGCAGTGGCCACAGGACTGGAAAAGGTCAGTTTTCATTCCAATCCCAAAGAAAGACAATGCCAAAGAATGCTCAAACTACCGCACAATTGCACTCATCTCACATTCTAGTAAAGTAATACTTAAAATTCTCTAAGCCAGGCTTCAGCAATACATGAACCGTGAGCTTCCAGATGATCAAGCTGGTTTTAGAAAAGGCAGAGGAACCAGAGATCAAATTGCCAACATCTGATGGATTATCGAAAAAGCAAGAGAGTACCAGAAAAATATCTATTTCTGCTTTATTGACTATGTCAAAGCCTTTGACTGTGTGGATCACAATAAACTGTGGAAAATTCTGAAGGAGATGGGAATACCAGACCACCTGACCTGCCTCTTGAGAAACCTGTATGCAGGTCAGGAGGCAACAGTTAGAACTGGACATGGAACAACAGACTGGTTCCAAATAGGAAAAGGAGTACGTCAAGGCTGTATATTGTCACCCTGCTTATTTAACTTATATGCAGAGTACATCATGAGAAACGCTGGGCTGGAGGAAGCACAAGCTGGAATCAAGATTGCCAGGAGAAATATCAATAACCTCAGATATGCAGATGACACCACCCTTATGGCAGAAGGTGAAGAACTAAAGAGCCTCTTGATGAAAGTGAAAGAGAAGAGTGAAAAAGTTGGATTAAAGCTCAACATTCAGAAAACTAAGATCATGGCATCCGGTCCCATCACTTCATGGCAAATAGATGGGGAAACAGTGGAAACAGTGGCTGACTTTATTTTTCTGGGCTCCGAAATCACTGCAGATGGTGACTGCAGTCGTGAAATTAAAAGACGCTTACTCCTTGGAAGGAAAGTTATGACCAACCTAGATAACATATTAAAAAGCAGAGACATTACTTTGCCAACAAAGGACCGTCTGGTCAAGGCTATGGTTTTTCCAGTGGTCATGTATGGATGTGAGAGTTGGACGGTGAAGAAAGCTGAGCGCCGCAGAATTGATGCTTTTGAACTGTGGTGTTGGAGGAGACTCTTGAGAGTCCCTTGGACTGAAAGGAGGTCCAACCAGTCCATCCTAAAGGAGATCAGTCTTGGGTGTTCGTTGGAAGGACTGATATTGAAGCTGAAACTCCAATACTTTGGCCACCTGATGCGAAGAGCTGACTCACTGGAAAAGACCCTGATGCTGGGAAAGATTGAGGGCAGGAGAAGAAGGGGATGACAGAGGATGAGATGGCTGGATGGCATCATCGACTCGATGGACATGGGTTTGGGTGGACTCCGGGAGTTGGTGATGGACAGGGAGGCCTGGCATGCTGTGGTTCATGGGGTCGCAGAGAGTCGGACACAACTGAGCGACTGAACTGAACTGAACTGGACTGGGTTCTTTAGGTATGTTAGTACAGTCTACCCTGCTGGCTAGGGGCTAGGTGGTTTCTCCCTTTGAGACTAGTGCCTGTGTTAGCTGCTCAGTTCAGTTCAGTCGCTCAGTTGTGTCTGACTCTTTTTGACCCCATGGACTGCAGCACACCAGGCCTCCCTGTCCATCACCAACTCCCGGAGTTTACCCAAACTCGTGTCCATTGAGTCGGTGATGCCATCCAGTAGTCTTAATCTCTGTCGTCCCCTTCTCCTCCCACCTTCAATCTTTCCCAGCATCAGGGTCTTTTCAAATGAGTTAGTTCCTCGCATCAGGTGGCCAAAATATTGGAATTTCAGCTTCAGCATCAGTCCTTCCAATGAATATTCAGAACTGATTTCCTTTAGGAGGGACTGGTTGGATCTCCTCTCAGTCCAAGAGATTCTTGAGAGTCTTCCCCAACACTAAAGTTCAAAAGCATCAGTTCTTCGGAGCTCAGCTTTCTTAGCTGCTCAGTCGTGTCCAATTCTTTGTGACCCTTTGTGACCCCATGAACTGTAGCCCTCCAGACTCCTCTGTCCATGGGATTTTCCAGGCAAGAATACTGGAGTGGCTCGCCATTCCCTTTCCAGGGGATCTTCCTGATCCAGGGATGAAACCCAGGACTCCTGCATTGCAGGTGGAGTCTTTACCGTCTGAGCCCCCAGGGAAGCCCCCATCAGTACCAAGACAATTTTTTCTGTTCAAGGGGTGTAGGACAGAGCTGTGGCCTGGGGGTGACTCTGAGCGCCGGAGGTGAGCAGTGACACGTTATCTAGGGCGAAGTCAAAGGCCGGGCACCACAGGCTCCCTGGGCCCCTCAGGGCTCCCCTGCGGGCCCCGCAGAGCCGGCACATCACGGACGGCTTTACTGCACCATCGTTGGCATCATTGCACGGGCGGGGCTGAGAGAGAGCAGCCCGGGTCCTGTGTGCGGAGGCTGCGGGTGTTTGGCGAAGATGCCTCAGAGCGGGGCAGGCGGACACGAGTGCTGTTCTGAACTGAAGGAGGGGCCGCCCCGGCTCGCGGTGACCTGGGCGGGCCCGGCTGAGGCGGACAGAGGGCTGGAGCTTCCGCTGTGCACTCAGACTTTGCTCAGGGCTGTGTTCTCTGCTGCCGGACCATGTCCAGGCCTCTGCCTGAGTCCTCCTGAAAGCGGTCTTGGACACCGGGGCCCATTATCCTTGTATCTGTTTCTCTGCAGTTTGACCAGCACCACCTGAACCATCCGTAACATCAAAGGAAAGAGCTGGTCACCGACCTAGAAGTTGTGGCTGGAAGGTGCCCGTGAATGAGGGTTGCCCCTCAGCTCTGCAGGGAACGGAAACACGGCTCTCTGCTCCACGGGCGTGACCCGCTCACTGTCCCCCAGCCCTCCCAGGACGCTCCTGCAGCCACCCGGGGCAGGGAGGCCCGCCTGGATCGGAGAGAGGGCGGCGTGACCCGCTCACTGTCCCCCAGCCCTCCCAGGACGCTCCTGCAGCCACCCGGGGCAGGGAGGCCCGCCTGGATCGGAGAGAGGGCGGCCCTTCCCTGCCTTGCCTTGGTGGGGGCGGGCCGGCCAAGAAGCAGAACTGGGCAGGCAGGATGGCCTCCTGGTTCAGACACTGTTGGGTCAGACAGCTGGGTCCGCTCTCCGCTCTGCCGCCTCTTAGTCAAGTAACCGCTTTTCTTTTTTTCTCGTTTTTGGCTGAGCCACATGGCATGCAGGTTCTTTGTTCCCTGACCAAGAATTGAAACCGTGCCCCCTGTAGTAGCGGAAACAGAGTGTCTTAATCACTGGGCTGCCAGGGAAGGCCCATTAGCTGAGTAACCTTTGGCAGGTTATTTTAACCATCTTGGAGCCCACATCTGTCATCTGTAAAATAAGGATAATAGTACCTGCCTCCAAGAGCTGTTGGTTGTCAGAGGAGATAATCCATGAGAAGCTATGAGCCGGGCACACAGTAGGCACGCATGGAGCAGATATAGGCTGTGTGTGGGCTGAAGTCTGTTCAATCTGGGCTAGGAGGGAACTTGCAAAAGGATGTGAAATTGCAAATATGGAACCAGGTATAAGTAAGCCTTTTTTTCCAATGATACAAGAAAACACAAAAAGTGTATGATTACAAAGCTGACGTCCTAGACATCATGAAATCAAAACAAAGTACTGTCACTTTTCTTCCTGCGTTTTTTGGGCTGTGCACTCCTTGGCCATTTCTTGATGTGATCACTTCGTCAGTGAGTTTAGAATGCCACTTTCTCTCTGGAGACTGGCGAGATAGTTCATCCATTCCTCTGGCATGGTTGCCTCGACTTAAAAAAGTAGTCACAACCTAGAAGTTGAGAGTTATGTTTTATTTGGTGGGAATATTTCGGACTTCAAGCCCAGGAGACAGCATCTTAGGTGACCCCGAGAGAACTGTTCTGAGGAGACGGGCGGGGGAGTCAGGTTAGATTGAATTTTGCTGCCAGCGGCAGGCAGTCTGAACATCGTAGATTATTGTTAATTAAGGAAAACCAGATATCTCAAGTAAAGAAATTTAGTGCTTTTCTATGTATGGGAAGATGCAACGGTCTGGACTTATTGAAATCATTCCTTTCGTATGCATCTCAGCTCTCTGGGGCCAGCATCCTTTGATGTGATAGTCATATCCTTAGTTCCTTGCTCACCTTAGGCAGTGGTCACAGCTTGTGGTGGCAGCTCCATGGCTAACGGCTTCCTGATAGTAGGCATCGTTCTTCCTGGGCTCAGAATTCACATGTGAAGGGTCGGAATCCCTGATGGCTGTGACAGCCTTGTTTATTGATATAGCAGGAAATACTCCATTTTGTACTTGGTTGGAATTTGTTTTTTGTAATTAATAGTTTGGAAAAAAGTTCTTTTCGCTTCACAGCTGGTTGTTGGTAATGTCATGTAAATTTTTAGGATTATTGTCAAATTTTGGGAAAGCTCTTTCAAGTTTCTTTCAACATATGAGCTGTAAGGTTTCAGGGCATATTAAGTGTTTTTGTGCAGTGTCTCATTTAAATATGAAGGATGCCCATTCGACGCATTTTTGGGGAACGTCCTGAGCCTTGGATGGGCTTGTATGAGTGAGGGGTGCTGAGGTTTAAGTTTCGGTATTTCATGGTAAATTTTCCTGTAAGTTAACAATCAATATTAACTAGATTATGTTTTATTATGTTTATTGACGTCTTTTTGATTTTATACTTTTAGATTAACTAAAGAATGAGTTCTCATTGAGACTAAATAGAATTTTAATTAGTTAAATTTCGTGCAACAGTTATTTGTTGGCTGTCTACTTTGATCAACCTGTGTCATGCTGACCATTGGAAGCCTTCAGTGATGTGAAGCAGATAACATACAGCTCAGTGTCTTCATGTAGTAACTACACGATGAGCTGAGCCACTGTGATCATCATCACCTTACAATCAGCATTGGATCTGGAAATGGGCACTTGGGGATATAAAGTTCAGATATTGTCCCTCTGGGAGGTTGACATGGACTTGGCTTCAAGTCAAACTCTGAGACCTGAGTGGGAGTCATCAGTTCAGTTCAGTCACTCAGTCATGTCTGACTCTTTGCGACTCCATGGATTGCAGGACGCCAGGCTTCCCTGTCCATCACCAACTCCCCGAGCTTGCTCAAACTCATGTCCATTGAGTTGGTGATACCATCCAATCATCTCATCCTCTATCGTCCCCTTCTCCTCCCACTTTCAATCTTTCCCAGCATCAGAGTCTTTTCCAATGAGTCGGTTCTTTGCATCAGGTGGCCAAAGTATTGGAGCTTCAGCATCAGTCTTTCCAATGAATATTCAGGACTGGTTTCCTTTAGGATGGACTAGTTTGATCTCCTTGCAGTCCAAGGGGCTCTCAAGAGTCTTCTCCTACACCACAGTTCAAAAGCATCAATTCTTTGGCGCTCAGCTTTCTTTATAGTCCAACTCTCACATCCATACATGACTACTGGAAAACAATAGCTTTGACTAGATGGATGTTTGTTGGCAAAGTAATGTCTCTGCTTTTTAATATGCTATCTAGGTTGGTCATAAGTTTCCTTCCAAGGAGCAAGAGTCTTTTAATTTCATGGCTGCAATCACCATCTGCAGTGATTTTTGGAGACCCAAAAAATAAAGTCAGCCACTGTTTCCACTGTTTCCGCATCTATTTGCCATAAAGTGATGGGACCGGATGCCATGATCTTAGTTTTCTGAATATTGAGCTTTAAGCCAACTTTTTCACTCTCCTCTTTCACTTTCATCAAGAGGCTCTTTAGTTCTTCTTCACTTTCTGCCATAAGGGTGGTGTCATCTGTGTATCTGAGGTTATTGATATTTCTCCTGGCAATCTTGATTCCAGCTTGTGCTTCATCCAGCCCAGCATTTCACATGATGAACTCTGCATATAAGTTAAATAAGCAGGGTGACAATATACAGCCTTGACGTACTCCTTTCCCTATTTGGAACCAGTCTGTTGTTCCACGTCCGGTTCTAACTGTTGCTTTCTGACCTGCGTACAGATTTCTCAGGAGACAGGTCAGGTGGTCTGGTATTCCCATCTTTTGAAGAATTTTCCACAGTTTGTTGTGATCCACACAGTCAAAGGCTTTGGCATAGTCAGTAAAGCAGAAGTAGATGTTTTTTTGGAACTCTCTTGCTTGTTTGATGATCCAGCAGTTGGCAATTTGCTCTCTGGTTTCTCTGCCTTTTCTAAATCCAGCTTGAACATCTGGAAGTTCTTGGTTCATGTATTGTTGAAGCCTTGCTTGGAGAATTTTGAGCATTACTAGCGTGTGATATGAGTGCAGTTGTGCGGTAGTTTGAACATTCTTTGCATTGCCTTTCTTTGGGATTAAAATGAAAACTGATCTTTTCCGGTCCTGTGGCCACTGCTGAGTTTTCCAAATTTGCTGGCATAATGAGTGCAGCACTTTAACAGCATCATCTTTTAGGATTTGAAATAGCTCAGCTGGAATTCCATCACATCCACTAGCTTTGTTCATACTGATCCTTCTTAAGTCCCACTTGACTTTGGACTCCAGAATGTCTGGCTCTAGGTGAGTGATCACACCATCTTGGTTATCTGGGTCATTAAGATCTTTTTTGTGTAGTTCTTCTGTGTATTCTTGCCACCTTTTCTTAATATCTTCTGCTTCTTTTAGGTTCATCCTGTTTCTGTCATGGTTCATTTCAACTCTAGATGAAGCTTGCCTCCCCTCTAGCTATGAATTCTCTACAGTTAATCTGCCTTCATCAATACTGCTCTATTAATATGGGCAAATTTATATATTCAGGTATACTTTTCAAAAAGCATTTATTTATTTGGCTGTGTTGGGTCTTTTTGCCTTTTTGTTGTGATCATGGGGTTCTCGAGGCAAGAATACTGAAGTGGTTTGCCATTCCCTTCTCCGGTGGACCACGTTTTGTCAGTACTGACTAGCAGGGACGTGTCCTTCCGCCACCCCACATAGCTCAGTTGTGGCACAGGTGATCTTTCGTCATAGCAGATGGACTCTCTAGTTGTGACATATGGGCACGGTAGTTGCAGTCTTCGAGCTTAGTTTTTCTGTAGCACGTGAGATCTTAGTCCCCCAACCAGGAATTGAACCCACATTCCTTGCATTGCAAGGTGGTTTATTCACCACTGGGGAAATCCCCTCTCAGCCATACTTTTAAAATGCTCAATGATAATATTAACTTCATGTTTTTCTCCAAAATCTTTTTGTACCTATCAAGTCCAGCCACTGGTTGGCAAAAATACTGTTTTCTCTGTTTCTTTTTAGGGAAAGACAGCTGATTCACAATGTTGTATTAGTTTGAGGTGTACATCACAGTGATTCAGTTGTACATATATATTCATAAACGTATGTATCTATATTCTTTTTCAGATTGTTTTCCTTTATAGATTATTGTAAAATATTGAGCACAGCTCCCCGTGCTGTGTAGCGGTTTTTTGTTCGTTATCTACTTTATATATATATATACAGTATAGTCTAGTGAAAGTCGCTCAGTCGTGTCCGACTCTTTTCGACCCAATGGACGATACAGTCCATGGGGTTCTCCAGGCCAGAATACTGGAGTGAGTAGCCTTTCCCTTCTCTAGGGGATCTTCCCAACCCAGAGATCGAACCCAGGTCTCCCGTATTGCAGGCAGATTCTTTACCAGCTGAGCCACAAGGGAAGCCCAAGAATCCTGCAGTGGGTAGCCTATCCCTTCTCTAGCAGATCTTCCTGACCCAAGAATTGAACCAAAGTCTGCTGCATGCTGACTGAGCTATGAGGAAAGCCCAGACTGTGCATCTGTTAAGCCCAAACTCCTAACTTATCCGTCCCCTCCTTGCGGAATTTGGGGTGCTCTTGGGAAGGCAGAGGAGAATACACCCTGGAGAGGATATCACCTGTGTATGTTCTGACGCGTGGCCCTAAGTCACTTCCCCAGGCTTCAGTTGTCCCCTCACTTACGGGGCTTGCACATTGCCTAGACCCCTTGATACGCAGTAAGAGGGGCCACTGCAATGAGACGCCCACGACTGCACTAGAGAGCGGCCCCTGCGGGCCGCAACTCGAGCGAGCACGCGGGCGGCAGTGAAGACCCACGCAGCCATAAATAAATAACTTTTTAAAAACTAAAATAAATTAGGGGGCTTATCTGAATCCATGAGTGAAGTCCTTCTTAAGTGTCACCTTTAAGCTTTTATTTATTAATTGGTTTTCATAATGAATGACCAAACCTTTTTCAGGCCAGTACTGTAAAGTTGAGCATGTAATCAGCAAACAAATAGCTCTGTTTAGATAAGTCAGGGCAGTCAGTCTTAGTAACTTTCTTCCTACCCAGGAGTTGTAGATTTTCATCTAGAAAAATGGACAGTGGAGGATGTGAGGGGGGAGCGCCAGAAAACGATTTAGAAACCCTGCTTTTACTGAGTAAAGCATGCTTTGTTTGTGGCCAGCCTAACTTGGTTGTTGGTTCACAGCAGATCCGGGAAGGTCCGGGCATGGCTTATTTTTCCTCCCATAACCATTGGAGGCCCAGCTAGGAAGCTGGGATCACAAAGAAGCCAAGCGTTTTGATTTGGCTTCAGAGGGAGCTGGGGTTGGCAGAAGCCAGAGAGGGACTCTAAAAGGCAGTGGAAGCAGATCCCTGTGGATGTTGAGGGCTTCTCAAGACCGACCCACAGACCGCAACTTTCTACTTCACCCACTTTTTACGGAGCCTTTGGCCAGTCTGGACTGAGATTCTAGCAGTGGCAGCAGGATACTTGCAAGGAGTATCCGGGGGTGGTTCCTGAGGGAATGACCTCCTGGGCCTTGCTACCCAAAAGTTTTGGGACATGGAGGTGACGTGGTGCTGGAGATGGCCGGGGGCTATGGGAGTGTGTCTCCTTCTCCATCTCTAGTGTGCAAGGCTGGGTGCAGACTCTGAGGACCTGGGGGACCCAAGACTGCCTTAGTGGGCGAGTTCTACCCTCCTGTCCAGGATATATGGGAAAAAGTCCTACTAATCGAATGAGTAGTACAGTTGGTATATTTTTCTCGTGGCTGCCTCATTTTGGAACGTATTTATGTAGCTGGCAAAGGTTGATCTGTGCCTTGATCGAATTCCCTGGAATATAGATTTGGGAAATTAGTTCTGGTGTGGTGGTCAGTGGTGTTTCTAAACTGTGCAGACGATTACCCCCTAACTTTGTGAGCAAAGTGAAAGAGAAAAAATGGTCTCTAGTCAAACGTCTGTGCTTTGTAAGTATGAGCTTGAAGGGAAACCATCAGCTCCTTCTCCATGCAGTGGGGGTCGTCTCTCGGATTAGAGGAGGTTACGATGAAGACTGAAGACAGGGAGTAGATTGTTCCATGAGTTGCTTGTTGGACACTTTCATAACTGCTGTACTTTCTGAGGGTCCACCCAAGGAGGAGATAGGGGCAGACTTGGCCTGGCCTCTGGAGTTGTCAACTGTCATATGAGTTTTTTTCCCCCAAATCTCGTGTTTTATAATTCGGCCAGGAGCACGGTGCTGGCATGCGCCCGTTGCACTGGGACTTTTGGTATTTTGTAGATAGGTTTGTCATTCATTGAATGATGTCCATTTCTATGTCGGCATCAGGAGCAGAAAGAGTGTCTATGGTTAGTGGTCCATCTGAAAAATGCTATGCAAAAGCCAAATCAGAGAAACCCAAAACCTCTGACTAAAGAGCTCAAGAGGTAGATTGCAAGCAACAAGCTGTCTTCTGGGAGCTTGGAAATTAGATCTTGGATACCCTAAATGGGAGAGGTCAGTGCCTAAGACGATGGGCTTTGCAGGCCAGAGAGGCTTGAGGTCTTAACTCTTCATTTCAGCTCTTAGTGCCAATTGTTCACCACCAGTAAATAACTTCTTTATTTTATATTATTTTATTTATTTCATATTTTGGCTGTGCTGCACAGCTTGAGGGATCTCCGTTCCCCAACTAAAAACTGAACTCGGTCATGGCAGTGAAAGCCCCGAATCCTAACCACCAGGCCACCAGGGAACTCCCATCACTTAATTTCTTGAAGCCTCCGTGTCCTCATCTGTAAGGAGGATGACAGCCCTTCCCTGGGAAGGATCATGGAAGAACACAGTGAATAATGCCACTGAAGCTCCTGGCCTGGTGCCTGGCACGTAGGAAGCACTGCAGAGCTGGTGCTGTTCTGTATGCTGGGTAGCTCTTTGGATCAACTGGATGCTTGGTGTTCATTGTTGTGGCTTTTGTTGTTCAGGTGCCTTGAACATCCTCAGGCAAAACCGACTGTCCCTCGGGCCTCAGGACGGTGAGGAGTAGGGAGCTGTGAGGAGGGTCTCTGGACCAGTGGGTCTCCCGCCGATGACGGGAGAGGCAAGCCCTGTCTGTCAGACTCGTTACTAGGGAAGGGCCCCCTGGGGCTGGGTTTCAAAGTGGTGTATTGTCCCCGCCCTTCCACAGAGAAGTGACAGAAATCTAGTCAGTGGAGAGCTCTAGAGACACCGAGACTTCACCAGGATGCCATTTTAGACGTCCCCATTTCTTTGGATGGAATCGGGCTTTCACACGTTTGATGCAAACAACGACAACGGCGAATCTGCAAGAACTCTTGTGCACAGAGGACCAAGAGAATGGCTTCCTCCTCGATCCAGAAATGTGGATAAAATCACACAAAACACACGAAGAACCACCAGACTGCCGTCGGTAGGTGGCAAAGTACTTTGCTATCAATATGGCAGGACTCCTCTTGCTTTGAAAAGAAAAACTTGCTTTGCATTTCATACAGCGGAAACGGCCGGACCAGTCTTTAGTTCACGGGCTGAAGGTTTTCCTTAAATGGAGACGCCGCTGGGCCGGGTCTCAGGTTGAAGTTCAAGCCCAGGTCTCAGTTGGCCTGGCATGGGGTGCTTCTCATGTGTTATGCAAGCTTCCTCTGCCTAAGACCGGGGAATCATTCATTGTTTTTCCCCCTGTAATCTCGAGGTGTGCACAGGGCAGGACCGAGCCTCAGACCTTTCTGCTTTCACTTTTGGTTATTCAGAACCTCCATCTGGCGGTATTTGATTACGAGTGTTTTCTGTGGCTTTTCTGCGGCTCCTGTTCAAAGTATTCAAAGCAGTTTAAAAATACATAATGTTCAGCGATCTGACCAAGAACTAATGTAAGTACTTATTTGAGGACTATTTTTGAAAAAAAAAACAAAAAAAACAAACCTATTAGATTTGAACCTCTTTAACTCTTACTGCATCTTGGAAATAGATACTAAGATTTTAAAAAAAGGTTTGAAAAATACAGGACTACTTCTCCAGAGTCATAATGCTTGGAGTGGTGACAGTAGTTGCAGACAGCACAGTTTGTAAAAACAGAAGAGCTAAAATTCTTTATTTAATATTAAACAGGAAACCGAAAGCGGTGTGCAGCAGTGTGGTGGGTTCCCAACAAGCCTGCTGCTGGGTTTATCTTCGCTGAGCAGCCAAAACGAGACGTTTCCCCTTTTATTCTTTGAGTTTTCATGAAAATCTCAACCAAAACATGACCACCTGAAGCAGGTTCTGTCTTGTTAGATTTTAAAACAAGCAGTTTCCACTAGAACCTAGGGAAATTTGGAAGCCAGTCGCCAACCTCTCCGAGACAGTAAAATGCACTTTTGTTTTGCCTTTGTGCAGGGCTGTCACTCACCAACATGTGCATCTGAATATTCTTTCTGAAGACCTGGGCTTCATTTTAAGGTCAGCCTTCAATTTCGAGAGAATATAATTTGCTGCTATTTTTAGAGCATCATGATTGCTCGTAATAACTAATGGAAAAAACTCTACAGAGAAATAAATGTGTAACAGCTGTGTCTGCTTAAACTTGATTAAAGGCAGTAAAAAAAAAAAGTAAACAGAAGAATGAATGTGACAATGGACGGAGGGAGAGACAAGTGCCCCTCATTGTGAAAAGTTTTACAGACATAACTCGCTCTTCTGTGGAGGCCAGCGGTGCCTGTGTTTAAAGTTTACTTTACTGTTTGTCTTGAGTGGGATCAGTGTTGTAGTGAATAATTTATAGGCAGCATGAATGAGCTCATTAGTCACCTTTTCAGACTTTAAATGAGTTTTGTGGTTGTCATTACTGGAGCCTTCTGTTCAGCCGCCGAGCAAAATGACAGTTTGGCAGTTGGCTGCCTTGTTGTCGGGCAGTCTGCTCCCTGTTCAGGTCTGTGTTGCTTTTGTGTTTCTTTGAAACCTTCCCCTTCTCTCCCTGCACCGGCCCGGGGACTCTCATGTTTCAGATGCCTTTTGCACCCCCAGTTTAAATGAGTTTTTCGGGGATTAAAAAAAAAAAATCTTTCAGTTGTGTCTGCCAGAGAGAATGCAGTAGACGGAATGAGCTTTTTTCCCTCCCTAGCAACTCCTGTGTGTGATTCCCTTTGTGCTCGGTTTGATATTCAGGTTCTCCAACAGCACTGACTCTGGAGTCCTCGCTGGACAGCTGAGCTGGGCTCTAACATGGGGGCAGGCGCTGCAGGCCGGGAGATATCACTGGAGTTTGGAGGGGAGAGGGGTGTGTTGGAGTAGGTTTTCATCGTTCAAGTCCTTAACATCCATGTGCTGTGGGTGTGTGTGGTTGAAGAAACTTATTCCAGCAAATCTGCCTGGCTGGATCATCAAGGCCAAAGAGAACCATGTTTTTCCTACAAAGAGGTTGACCAGATGACCTTTCAGGAGCCCAGCCAACTGAGAGTCCACATCATTGGGAATGGCCATTACTTCTTCCCCATCTCTACATCCTCCCAGTCCTAGGTCATTAAGAGAAAGTTGAATGGTTGCAGTTGCTTCCTCACTGTGCCCTTGGAGACTTATGGTGGTGGGGGGGGAGGCTGGTACGTGGGGAGGATGAGCCTAGGCATGCCAAGAGCAGGTGGGGTTTCTTTGGACCCGATGTCATGATGTTTTATCCCTCCCTTTGACCTTGGCCAGGGGAGCCTCCGGAGAGCTCTGACGTCCACGCTCTGGGACCGGACTCCATCTGGAAGTCCAGGGCTCTGTGGCATGCCCACCTTGGCTCTTGATCACCTCTGCTGGCACTCCTGGGGCATGGATCCTTGGGTGGGGAGTCTCAGCCAACCGCCTGGGTCCCCATGATGAGGCCCCTCTGACGTTAGCTATGAGCAACGGGCACCCGTGGCTGCCGTCAGCAGTGTGGGCAGCACCCCCTTCCGGGAGCCATACTGTTAGCTAGCTGGCCTGGAGGAAGGATGCTCAGGGCTCTTGTCTGGAAGAAATGCCAACTTAGAAAGGACACCTGGTTGTCCAGGGACCAAATCTTTGGAGCCAGTCAGAGTCACATGTCTTTGAGTATAGAGAAATGAGGTGTGTGTGCACCCACAGAAACACAGCAATCCATTTGACTGCTTCCTCAGTCGCCCCCCTCCCCCCGTACGAGATGGAACGCCCACACACACTCATGCCTCACACTTTATGGGCATGTTTTGGTTGCATCTGAATCATAATATTAAAGGCAGAAGAGATGCTATTTTTGGAAGGAGGAGGGTTTTCAAAACTGAAAGTATCAGTGAACTGCGCTACCCAGTAGAGAAGAGACTTCAGGGTTGGCTGTCGTAATAAACTGAGTAAGTTGCTTCTCTTTGTCAAAGAACTTTGTCCAGCAGGGAAATATGCTGGTAATGGTTTTAATCTATGTAGTATTCCCCAGAGAGTCCAGAGAGTTCCCCAGATTTGGAGCTTCTATGGTACATTGTTTTAAAAAGACAATCTTAAGGCAGAAGAATCGATTGTTTTCTTTCGCATCCCTCTGAAAAAGTAACGTGAGAGAAGTTATTTCTTGGCATGGTTAGGACTTTGGCAGACATAGTCACCGAAAGCCATGAGACTGTGGTACTTGGTGTACTTGCGGAAGAGAGGAAAACAATAAATGCTCTTAAAAATGCTGGAGGAGAAAAGGGTCGATGATGCTACTTTTCTTTTACTAATCTGTACAGTTATTAGATGGGCTTCCCAGGTGGCTCAGTGGTAGAGAACCCACCTGCCAAAGCAGGAGATGCAGGTTCGATCCCTGGGTCAGGAAGATCCCCTGGAGAAGGAAATGGCAACCCCCTCCAGTACTCTTGCCTGGAGAATCCCATGGACAGAGGAGCCTGGTGGACTACAGTCCATGGGGCTGCAGAGTTGGTCATGACTGAGTGACTGAATGACATGGTAAATAGATACCAGTATAAGAGAGGGATTAAAAAAAGAGCACTTCTTCCCTAAGTGATTGATATTTTTGATTACCACTAATGCCACCTGCTGTGATCAGAAGAGAAGTGTAAGACAAGGTCCTTGCCTCTCAAGGCATGTGACAGTCTGACACTCAGTAGCTAGCTGATCTATTTTCTTCTGTTATAAAGGTACACTGTACCATACTGATTATGACATACACTCTGAACTTTGTCTTTTTGCAAGTGGTCCTTTTTCATTCAGTTTAAAATTTCCTTTTTCCTTCCCCCTCCAGGTCACTCTCTTGCACCCCACTGCTCCTGACCTCCACATCCTTGACCCCTAAGAGGTTCTTTAAGCACTTGCTAAAATTTATTTGTAATCACAAAATCAATACTTGTGGTGCTTTCGTGGTCTTTTGTGGACATGTGCAGAGTGGCAACGAATTTGAGTAATCCAGCACACATGTTCCCAGTTGAGACGGAACAAAGCAACTCCCCCCTCTTTTGTGTCTGCTTTCCTACTGTAGACAAGTGTCCTGTTACATGTGTCTTTAGTGTTATTTTCGTGTGTGTGCTCTTTGTTGGTGACTTTGCTGTTGGAGACGGTACCGGCTCACACTGCCGCAGTACTGGCTTGTGCTCGTAATTGCTAGGGGACCGAGTGCCATCTGGACAAAAGACGTGCTTTTCTTGGTTTGATAAGCTTTGTTTACACATGGGTTCTAGTGCTGGTGGCTGTGAGTTCAATGTTAATGAATCAGCATAGATATAAATGTGTATTTATATTACATAAGGTACCTTTAAGTGCAATCAGAGAAAATAAGATAACATACGGATCAGCTGAAGAACAGGTGGTGACCAGTGGCTCGCAGGAACCTAACCCTAGATCTCCTATAGGAGCGGTGCTTCAGTATTTGCTAGTTCAGTGTTTAACTGAATACTGAGAGTTGACTGTGGCTAAATGGAATCCAGGCGCTCAGAGGGGCCCCCTCTTTTAGGACATGCTTCTGACTGCAGGGAATATTCCGGAGAAGTAGAAGTAGTTCTGGCCACGTGGAGTGCTTCAGCGCGGCACAGATTTTTCTATCGGGTTTGAAAAAAACCTTTAAAAAAGATGTAACCACATTTGGTCTTGTAGAAGCATAAGTTGTTATAGACCATCCATCTGGAAACAGAGAAAATTCTTAATTCAAGAGTGTTTTCCCTCGTCTTTGAACCTATGTAAGAGTTTGTGGGAAATGTTTCATACCCAAAACCGATAAATTGAAAGCTTTCCCCAACCAGAAAACAGACCCATCACGCAGGGTATAATATTTGTTATACTTAGCAATTCTCTTATTTGCTGGGAGCACAAGCCTTTTCAGAAAGGGATCATTTTGTCCCTTCTGATTGAAAAGATCACAAAATGCTTCAATTTGGTGAAAAGCTTTGCCAACTTATCTATTTTCCCCCAGACTCTTACATTATGAAATGTTTGCAAATGGTTTCACACATATAGTATATAAGAATGTGAAAGTGATTCAGGAAAGGGAAAGCTTTGCTTAAAACGGCTGGAAAATGCAGAAGGAAGGGGCAAAGGGAACATGGGTGAGCGTGGCCCGTGTAATCTAATAGCATACCTCTAATACCTCCAGACTCCTTTTTGGCAGCTTCCAAGTTTCTACAACTTTAAACGATGTCCTAACAAAATTCTCCAGAAAACGCTGTTGCATATTTCAGTGCTTTCACTCAATACATATTGACTGAGTGTCTTCTGTGTGTGTCAGACACCACCGGGCTAACTGCTTGTGTACGTTGCTGAATAAAATAGGCATGAATCTGGCTTTCATGGAGCTCATTATCTCATGGGGGTAGGCAGTCTAGTGGGGAAGTTTGCTGTCTTGTTTGGGTATCTCCTTAGGATAAATTCCTAGAAGCTGGAAATTGAGTCAGTGGCCATGCTTACCTACATTTTAATTCAGTTCATCGACCGCCCTTTTAAGCAGTTATACCAAGTCATGTTCCTCTGACACCTACACTGACATTGGTGTGCTTACTCTTTCTAAGTCTGTGCCAGTCTGATAGATGAAATGAGCTCTCAAAATTGCTTGAATTGGCATTTCTGTGATTTCTTTTTTTTTAACTGAAGTTATGTATCGTTGCCTGGGTATATTTCCATTTATGTTTCTCCTCTTGTGAATTTGTCCCTTTTCTCATGATGGTGATAATTTTTTCATTGAGCTGCAAGAGTTATAGATTTAAAATATTAACTTTTTTTCATATATATGAAAAATGTTTTTTTTTTTTTTATCTTTTTGCCTTTGAACTTGATTCATGACCTCTGGTCCTACATACAAAGTTTGAATTCTTTTGGATTCAAATATGCCAATATTTTCCTTTTGATTTATTTACTTAAAACGAGCTCTAGGTGCCGGGCACTCACTGTTGTGTGTATTTTATGAACACACGTTCATTCCATCTTCGTCACAACCCTGTGAAGTGGGTCTTGAAGTATGAATATGAATAAGTATGAATATGAATCGATATGAATATGAATAAATACTTTCTGACTGAACGAGCTGACTGCATCTGGATTCTGGATCGTCAGAGCTCACTGCTGTTCGTGCTTGAGGAGGAGCCGACAGGCCCGATATTTCCCGTTGCCCCTTGCGGGCGACGAGACGCTCAGCTCTGGCGCCTGCACTAGTGAACGTCCCTCTCCGAGGTCAGCGGTACTTCCCCTTCCTCCAGTCTCCCGTCCCTCCTCAGATGAGCCTCCTGACTCTCATCCCCTCTGGAGAAAGTCTAATGAGCCTTTTTCTAGGCTCCACTCTTCAGAATCTGTCATATGAACACCAAGAACGCACGCGAGGAAGCCCCCCGAGGGGAGGCCCGGAAAGCCCCGAGAACGCTGGGCCGCGCCTGTGACCCTCACCTAGAGGGGAAGGTCTCCCGGCGGTGGTCCTAGGCGCCTCTCCCTTCTGCCCAGGAGGGAAGGAAGTGAGGAACTAGTTCACTATTGCGGGTGGCATTCTCACGTGCTAACTCAAAGAGACGTAGTCGACCCGTGATTAAGAAGCTGTCTTTGACCCCAGTCCCTCCTTCTCATCTCATACTCGGTCGTTTGATGGATTCACTTGTTCTTCCTTTGAAGCCTCTCGGGCGGTCATTTTCCCCCAGTCTCCCTGGCTGTTCTCTAGGTCAGTGTTTCCCAAAGTGTGGTCCTTGGGCAGCAGCAGCACCTGGGAGCTTGTTCACTTTAGTTCAGTTCACTTCAGCCGCTCACTCATGTCTGACTCTTTGTGACCCCGTGGGCAACCAGGCTCCTCTGTCCATGGGATTTCCCAGGCAGGAATGGGGTGGGTTGCCATTTTCTTCTCCAGGGGATCTTCCCGACCCACGGATCAAACCCAGGTCTCCCGTATTATAGGCAGACACTTTACCGTCTGAGCCACCAGGGAAATCATTATAAATGTGTTGGGTTCTTATTGTAAAAAATTTGGAAAATATAGACAAATATGAAAGAAGCAGCCCAAAACAAAAATTACCGCATAACTCTAACACTCAGAGGGAAACACTGTTTTAATATTTTAACATTTTTTTTCTTATTAAGAAACATTAAAAAAGATAATCTTTATTCCATTCTGCATGGATTGTGCTCAGTGACGTCAGTCGTGTCCAACTCTGTGTGACCCTATGGAATGCCAAACCCCTCTGACCATAGAATTCTACAGGCAAGAATATTGGAGTGGGTTTCTATGCCCTCTTCCAAGGGATCTGCCAGACTCAGGGACTGAACCTGAATCTGTTACATCTCCTGCATTGGCAGGTAGGTTCTTTACTGCTAGCACCACCTGGGAAGCCTTTTTTATGGATTATTGTGGACTTCCCTGTAACTCAGATGGTAAAGAATCTGCCTGCAGTGTGCAAGACCCGGGTGTGATCCCGGGGTCGGGAAGATCCCCTGGAGAAGGGAATGGCAACCCACTCCAGGGTTCTTGCCTGGAGAATCCCATGGACAGAGGAGCCTGGCGGGCTACAGTCCACGGGGTCACAGAGAGCCAGACATGACTGAGCCACTAACACTACTAATGTATGCTTCTGGTCTTCGGTTTCTTTCTCTCCTTTCCCCAGTCTTAGCTTGGATCCATGATCCTATCACTCTTCTCTTTTAAAATCGAAGGATATTTGACCTATAACACGTGTGCGTCTAAGGTGTGCAGCATACTGATTTGGTGCGTTTATACTGAAACATGATCACCATTATAGTGTTAGCTAATCCCTCCTTTGTGTCACATAATTATCATTTCTTCTAGTGTTGGGAATAATTACTATCTAGTCACTTAGCAGGTTTAATGCTTATAATACAGTTCTGTTGTCTGCAATCATCGTGCCCCGCATGAGGGCTCTAGGACTTATTCACCTACTGGGGGCAAACTCTTCTTCTTTTTAACGCATATTCCTGACAGAGCAACTTCTGGATTCAAACATGAGTTCTTCTTGCCCTCTGATTCCTGCACATAAATTGATCACCTTAGCATTCAAGGAGTTTTGTGATGGGATGTTTCCATGCTTATCCGCTAATATGCCTGTTCCGTGAGGAACAGAGACTTTGTATCCCTGGCTCCTAACTATGCCATGCCCTCGGTGGGCCGTCAGTGTGTTTGTCCAGGGAATGAATGCGTATCCTGAGACCATCGAGTCATCGGTGAGGAATGTGCGTGCGCCATTCATTTCTCCTGGCTTGAAAAGCAGTTTGTGCTGTGGTGCTTTCTCAAAATGCACACGGCTGGGTCCGTCCCAGGAGATTCCGACCCGCTGGGTGTGGCTCCCCAGGCATTCCTACCTGAGAGGCTCAGGTCTAGAACGCCCCTTCCCCATTTCTACACGTCACACACGGGCCTGTGTTTATTAGACAGTCTCCCTCCACAGCCGTCTCCCCTCCCTTCCCGTTGTCCCAGGTGGTTCTACCACCCCTTCTGCCTCTGCTGTTAGGAAGGGATGGGGCGAAGGGCAGAGTGACCCGAATTAGGCCAAGCCAGTCAGGTTCTTCCACTGGGAATCTGCACGGTGTGGTGGAAGGCGGACGCGGTCTGAAGGCAGTGGGTGCTGGCACTCAGAAGGTCCTTTGCCCTTGTTCCTGGCAGCCGTGTGTGGTCCTAGGTGAGCAGAGGAAGCCGGCCTTCAGGGGGAGAGGGGAACAGACATATAGAGGGAAGCAGGGAAGACAGTGAGGGCTCAGAGGGAAGGAGACGGAGGGAAACCGTCCGACGATGCTCCGATTTCACACAGCTCAGCTGTGCTGCCCGAGCTGACTCAGCCTCCCACGTGGGTATCCTTTTCCCTGGTCAGTTTGAAGGATCCTGTTGAAAAGACCCTCTTTCCAGACCTGCCTCACATTCCTCCTCATATTTGAATGTCCCTCAGGGGACATTCCCTCGGGGATTCCCAGGTGGCACTAGTGGTAAAGAGTCTACCTGCCAATGCAAGAGAGGTAGGAGACTCGGCTTTGATCCCTGGGTCGAGATGATTCCCCTGGAGGCGGACATGGCCACCCACTCCAGGGTTCCTGCCTGGAGCATCCCATGGACAGAAGGGCCTGGGGGCTGCAGTCCATGGGGTCACAAGAGTCGGACACGACTGAGTGACTCAGCTCACACGCAGGTCTTCTCACAAGCAGCCCTCTCCCACTGCATTTATTCAGTGGTTATGGCCTCAGGAGGGGTCACGGAGGTTTACATAAGTAATCAGGTTGGCTGAATCACCCGTGATGGGGGAGGGACCCACTGCTCCAGGGCAGAGAACCGTGCTAGGGAGGAAAGCGCAGAACCCCGGGGCGGGGGGCGCTCCTCTCCGCAGAAGAGGAACTTGGGGTCCCACGAAGACTGGGGGGTCCCACGAGGACTGGGGCCTGACCGGGCCGGCAGCCCGCCCTCCTGCTCCCAGATCCTAGTGCTCTCAGCCCGGGTGGGGCCGCAGGGGGGTCCCATCGTCCCGTCCTGGAGCACCTGGTGCCCAAAGTGAGTTCTAGCGCGCACCTAGGATTCTGTTTGTGAAACAGCACTTTAAACAGTTCCACCTGTCTCTCTGAGGCTTCTCAGGCTCTAAGGCTCAAGGGTGTTTCCCTAAAGTTCACGAAAGCAACGAGAATGCAGTTGTTCTAGGCGAATCTGGCTCCTGACCCCCTTCGGCCGGGAGCTGGTCCCAGAGCCAGGGGTCTCTGGAGTGAGAAGATGGGGAGACCCCTCTCCGCCTCCCGCCGGCTTTCGGCAAAGGTCTGGGTCCCCTCTTCAGGCAGACGGGCCACCTGGCGCCCCGGCCCTCCCTCTGCAGGCATCACACCTATCTCGCTGTGCTGGCAACGGGAGAGAAAGAGGAGGAAACAAGTTTGAGAATGGAAGAAACCAGAAGCTGCAAGGGGAAAGGGGCGAGCTCGGGAAAGGCAGCTTCCCTCTTGGGCTCCACCCGCCGCTCAGGGCTGCTCCTGGCCCAGAGCTTGCTGCGTCTCTAAGTTTTGGTTCACGTTGCATGGCTGGTTCAGACACGGCCCTTGTGCAATCACCATGTGCTCACGTCCCTTCCTTCTGAGCTCTGAGGAAGAAGGGAGGGCCGCGGGCTGGGAGCACCTGGCGCCCCTGCTTCCCGTGGACACGTCCAGCTCCAGTGTGAGTGCTGCTGCGACGGGGAGGGTGGGGACTGGCGGTGGAAGCGGGGGACCCAGGAGGGTTATTTCTTCCTCTCCAAGCCAGCACAGGAGTTGGTGACGGGCAGGGAGGCCTGGTGGGCTGCAGTCCATGGGGTCGCAGCACGACTGAGCGACCTGACTGAGCTGAAGCCAGCACGGGGCTGGACCAGAGGTCTCTTGGTTCCTTTGAGGAGCGACTCACCAGCCTCGACTGACAGGCTGATGGAGGTTCACGGACAAGACTGAGCTCCTGTCCTGTTTCTGTCACCACTTCTGACCTTTAAAATCTCCTGCTCACGACTTGGGATACACCTAGTTTGCCCCTCTTGCCACATGCCTTTTGCTTAGTGACTTGGGGTAGACCCAGTGCTCAGTAATTAAAGGGGTGGGGCCGGGTGACCTCCGCTGCCCCCGGGCCTTCGGGGCTGAATCACCTCCCAGGTGGGTGGGATTTACCTTCCCACACTAAGCAGTAAGGCCTGCTGGTGAGTGTCCTGCTGAAAACTTACCACCCACCATCTTGTAACTCTGAGAAGGGCAATGACTCCTCAGATGGATCGGAGTTTCCTTAGTCTTTGGAAATTAAAACGTTTCAGGAACCCCGTGGGATTTTTCTCCCCGCTTCGGCTAAGTTACAAGGTGCTGCAAGCTGGAGGGCCTGCTCACTGGTTTTCCTGCAGTTTTCCAAGCGCTCAAAATGGCCTGACCTCTGGTTCAGGTAGCGGGGGAGAGGGGGCCCGCAGTGAGTGGCGTTTCCTTCTGTAGAGGAATCTACTGATTTGGTTTCAGGGGGGTGGGAGGGGGGGCGGTGGGAGGAGGGGGGGGGGGGGGTGCAGCCCTATTTTTATTTATGTCACCACTAGGGTGACCTGTGGGACTCCCCTTTCAGTCCCTCCAAAGGCAGCTGCCTGGTGCGGCTGCAGCAGGCGGGTGGCCCACCTTCGGAGGAGCCTGAAGACTCGGAGTGGCGGCCCTGCCGGTGGTCGGTGCGGCTCTCGAGCGCTCTAAACGTGGAGGACAGGAGCCTTGTTTTCGCTGGAGGCTCAGAAGGCGGCCACGGAGTTGGGCACAGCGCGCCAGAGGCCCCAAGGTTTGGCCCTCAGGACGGGCCTCCGGCTCTGTAACCTGGAATGGCCACCCTCCCTCCCCGGGCAGCCGGGCGCTGGCGGGCAGCCCCGAGGGGCAGCCCCCTGGGCGGGAGGCGGCGGTGCTTTTGTGCCCTTCCTCCCGGGGGCATGGGGCGGCCGCTGGAGGAGGGCCGGAGCGGCCCCGGGAGTCCCGCCAGGGCGCCGGAGTTGGGGAGCAGTGGAATCTCGTCTCCCCCTCGCAAGCCTCGCCCGCATCGTAATTCTTTTTATTTTTACTTTCGAGCCATGTAAGGCGTGTGGACGGGGTAGGAGCGTTCCGGCGACACGTTGCCAGAGGCGCAGCGCCCGCCCGCGTGGCCAGAGCGCCGGGAAGGGCCAGGCCGCGCGCTCCGCCAGCCCACGCCGCCCACGGTCGCGGCTGCTCGGGGTCGCAGAGCCCGCCGCGCCGGCCGCCTCCACCCCCGCGGGCCCGCGGGCAGCCCGTGCGCGCGGCCCGGGCTCCGTGCGCGCCGGGGGCGCGGGGGCCCGGCCGGCCGTGCGCCCGGGGGCGCGGGCAGGGGCCGCCCCGGCGGGTCCGCGCCCGGCGCCTCCGGCCGCCGGCGGCCCGGCCCACGTTTTCCGTCTCTCCCGCTCCCTCCGCCCCTGCGCGCGGCCCTCCCCTCCACTCCCCCCGCCTCCCGCCTGGTCATGTGTCGCCTTTTTTTTGTTTGCAGTGGAAACAATTTCTCGCCGCGGCGGAGGCGAGCGGGAGGCGGGACGGGGGCGGGGAGAGCGGCGGGCCGGCGGGAGGACGCGCGCGGCGCGCCCGGCGGAGGCCGCAGGTCCCATGCCGCGCCGCGACCCCCCGCGCCCCTGCCGCCCGCGCCCGCGGCCGCCCCCCGCCGCCCCGCCGCCCCGCGCTCGCAGCGCCGCGCCCGCGCGCCCTCGGCCGGGCCCCCGAGCCATGCCCGCCGCGCGCCCGCCAAAGTTTGTGGGCTCCCGCTGAAGGGCCGCGGCGCCCCCGCGCCCCCGCGCCCCGCTCCGGCCAGGTGAGTCCGCGCCCGCGCGCGGTCGGGTCGCCTCGGGGCGCGCGCGCGCGCTCCGCTCGGGGAGCCGTCCCGGAGGTGGCCGAGCCGGGGGCTCCGCAGTCCCCGGGGACGAGGGCCCGGGGTTAGGGGGGGCTCGGCCCGGCGGGGGACACAGGAGCCCTGGGGAAGTTGCCCGGTGCGAAGAGTCTCCTGGCCCCGACGTGCGGGCTGTTTTCCCCGGTGCCCCGACTTCCCAAACGAAGGGACGGACTTGGGGGTGTCGGCGGGACTCCCGGCGCCCCGGCTCGGGGCTGGGGGTGCTTATCAAGGGGAGACCAGCGGTTTCCCCGTCGCCCGGCAACGCCGCTGATGGACGCGGGCCGCCGCCAATCGCCGCGCCCGCAGGTCCCCTGGAAATGTTTTTGACATGGACCGTCGGCAAGGGAGCAGAGCGCGTGTGCGCGTGCGCGGAGGGGGGGGTTTACCGCCCCCCCAACACCCCAAACTCGCCACTGCCCTGCTCCGCTTGGGGGGGCGGGGGTGATTTCTCAACTTTTTAAAGTTCGCAGCCAATAGCTGGGCCTCATGCCGTCAAAAGTGGGCAAGGAGGTCAGTGGTGAACATTTGCGGATCCGGCGAGCAGCCTTACTGGCAGCGGATGGAAAATGTTTGCTGAACTGCAGACTCATATGATCTGGATTCTCTCCGCTGCCCCCCGCCCCTTCTTAAAAATAGTAGGAAAAAATATTTGGCGAATTATGTCGTTATAGATTATAATGCAAAAGTCCTCAGTGTGGCTTCCGGAAACGGTAGCGGTCAGCAGCTCTTGATGCGGTCGCTGTAAAATGCGGATTTATGGTGGTGCACTTAACAGCTGGCCAGCATCGGGGGCACGGGAACACAAAGCCCACGAGCGATCCAGCGGTGCTGAGCCCCGGAACCCTGTCTTCTGGGCAGCGCCGCTTTCCTAAGAAAACTGTATTGCTGGCAGTGTTTGTTTAAAACAAAAGAAAGCATGGAGAAGGGCATGTTAGTTCGCTTGGGAAGCTACTGACAAGTAAGCAAATTAAAAAGAAAGAGCAGCATGTTGTCATAGCAACAGTGCAATTAAATTACTTTACTGTCAGCCATGATATAATTTTCCTGTTTGGTAGCTCAGGAGACAAAACTTTTTTCCTCTGAAGCTAAAGTTGACTTCAGCGGCTCGGTCATTTTTCTTTCTCTTTTGTGCTGGACTGTGGATATTCCTTGTTATCAGAAAATTACGTTATTTGATGAGGGGAGTCCCGTGAACACTTTGAGAGGACAAGCCTAGCCTTGATTTGTTTACAAAGAAGGTGAAAGCAGTATCAGGCTGGTCTCTGTCTTACCTACAAATTGAAGACACTAGATTATTCTTTAATAGGCATCCTGTACTACTCGGAATAGCCTCCCTATTTGATGAAAAACACGTTCCCTGTGGATGAACCCCGAGGTATCCGAACTACCTGCTTCCATGGGACTTTGGTGCCAGTGAAAATTTTTTCTCTTCTAGCAGTTGGACATTTCAGGGCAGCTCCAGAGAGCCCCCCGCCCCAGGCCTTCTGTCTGCAGGCTGTTTGCCCAGCTTTGCCTCCCCTCACCCTGCGTCCCACAGGGGTGGGGGCATGGGGGGTGTGGGGGGTGGTACTACCAGTTCTCAGGTACCTTTGGGTATGCAGTGCCCACATATGCCTACTAGAGCTTCCCCAGCTGAAGTGGCAGTTGTTTTAGGCGTGGTGTCAGGGAGCTTTGGCAGCCGTAGGATGGTCCCATCTTGGCTTTTGCTGTGTTCGTTTCCTTTTCTTTTTTTCCTAAAGAGCTGCGTGATGTTACTCAGGGGTGGCTGTGCTTAGTCTCCCAGTCGTGTCTGACTCTTGAAACCCTGTGGACCACAGCCCGCCAGGCTCCTCTGTCCATGGGGTTCTCCAGGCAGGAATCCTGGAGTGGGTGGCCATGCCCTCCTCCAGGGGATGGAACCCAGGTCTCCCACATTGCAGGTGGATTCTTTACTGTCTGAGCCACCAGGGAAGCCCAGGGCTGGGGTGGAGGATGAAACAGACACCCTTCTCACACCCAGCACATTGTGGGAGCGTGGGAGACCTCTTCCCTTATCTTCCTGTTCTTTCTGTCTCACGCTGAGTGCTCGAGGGATGAACGTGCTTTGTAGCTGTTGGGGTCGCCCTGTGTGTGGACCTGTCACCCCCATTCTTTCCTCCTCAGATATTTCACCCCCTGCTCTAGGTTGTCGATGAGAATGGGGGAGGAGCAGAGTAGGATTCCGTAGCGGTGTTTGTTGGATTTGCCTTCTTTCTTGCAGCTCCCGGCTGCTCTCCTGACTCTTTACGCTGATTTTAATTTCAGCTGATGGCTCATCTTCACATTCCTCTTTATTTGCGTGGTATCTGACAGTGCTCACTTTTTTGTTCGATGTGTAGTGTCCCAACAAAATTAACTGTGCGTCCTCCTCCACTTTGAATCCACAGAATATTTTGGCATCACTCTTTAGACCTGCCAACTGTTATTAAAGTTGCAGCTTTAGGTCATGACTTGCGGTGGAAAAAAAAAAAAGTCAAATAAAACACTAATAAAGTGTTGCTCACCATAGCCAGTTTTAATTCCCAGGCAGTTTTGATAGTCTTCGTATGGAAACAGCTGAACTTAACCTAAAACAGTGGCCGTAAGCTTTCAGGTGTGTCTGTCTTTTTTTTCCCTTGAGAAAGGTAAATAGTCAGGTCTGTCGCCCAAAGTGACCTGGGTTGTGGCTGCACTTATTTTGTGGTGTTTATTATGGGCTAGAAAGAATTTTGTACGTTTTCATGTAAAGCAGGTAAACAGAGGCAAGCAGGAAATAACTGATTTTCCTAGGCTCACAGTGAGAGTCTTCATGGATCAGGAAGAAGGCCTTGTGGAATTTGCCTTTCTGTTTTTTTTTTTTTTTTTTTTCAATTATTGCAGTATACTTGATTTACAATGTTGTGTTAGTTTCTGGTGTACAGCGAAGTGATTCTGTACGTAATATAGATTGGTTTTAACATTCCGTTGCGGCTTATCACAGGATGTGGAATACTGTTCCCCTGTGCTGCTGTACAGTCGGGCCTTGTGTATTGTTTTGGCCGTGCCGCACAGCTTGAGGGATCTTAGTTCCCCGACCAGGGATGGAACCTGTAGCTTCTGCAGTGGAGGCGTTGAACGCTACCCCCGACAGCCAGGGGTTCCCCACGACCTCGTGGTTTGTCCACGCTAGATGTGATGGACTCCCAATCCTCTCTTCCCGCCCCATCCTTCTCGCGAGGCAGGAGCACCTGAAAGGCGGTCTTGTCCTCGCGGGCTGTCAGGCCCCGTGCTGCGGGCCCGGTGGCCCGAGTCGCCCCCGTGGCTTGGGCGTCTCCGTGTGCCGGCTTCGTGCTGCTCCTGGCGGGGCCGGTGAGGGGTGTCTCTGAGGGGCAAGGAGCCCACCAGGCCGGCGGGGCGGGCCGGGGCCGTCGTCCTGCGGGAGGACGCGGCTGCCTCTCTGCCGTCGGGGTACCCCCTCATCTTCTCTGTGTCGTGTGTTTCAGGAGCCTTCACGTAAATGGGTCCAGTCATGCCTCCCAGCAAGAAGCCAGAAAGCTCAGGAATTAGCGTCTCCAGTGGGCTGAGTCAGTGTTACCGGGGCAGCGGTTTCTCCAAGGCCCTCCAGGAAGACGATGACCTCGACTTCCCCCTGCCCGACATCCGACTAGAGGAGGGGGCCATGGAAGATGAGGAGCTGACCAACCTGAACTGGCTGCACGAGAGCAAGAACCTGCTGAAGAGCTTCGGGGACTCGGTCCTGCGCAGCGTCAGCCCGGTCCAGGGCCCGGACGACGAGCCGCCGCCGTCACCCGCCCACTCCGACCTGCCCTATGACGCCAGGCAGAACCCCAACTGCAAGCCCCCCTACTCCTTCAGCTGCCTCATATTCATGGCCATCGAGGACTCGCCCACCAAGCGCCTGCCCGTCAAGGATATCTACAACTGGATCTTGGAACACTTTCCGTATTTTGCAAACGCACCTACTGGGTGGAAAAACTCAGTGAGACACAATTTGTCCTTGAATAAATGTTTTAAGAAAGTGGACAAAGAGAGGAGTCAGGTAAGCCTCGGGGCCTGGAGCTCAGGTTTTGCTTTTGGAAATGAAACGTGTCTCCATGAAGAGAAAATGTTCAGGGATGTGAATGTGCTGTATGGAAGTGGCCGTTCCGTAATCGGAGAACTGCGTCTCATTGCAAGCGTTTAGGCGGTTGTCAAGGACTTCCTTTTCCTGCGTTTGGTGTTTCCGAAGCTGGCTTGAGGGCTTCCCACTGGGGAGCGTGGTTACAAAACAGTGGTTTGCAGACCTGATGGGTTCTTAGTATGGTCATCCTTCAGCGTGGGTGGGTCCCTTTGGTTTTCAAGACCAAACAAAGGTCTGTATTCTGACAGCAGCCATGAAACCATGAGGAGTGTAAATATGTATATGTAGGAAAATTGCCACCAAGGGCTAGAGAAACGTGGCATTTATATTCTTTCTGAATGTTAACTTGGAGAAAGGCCGTTGGTCTAGGATTCTGGAATAAATAGACAGTGGTGGACGTTGTGCAGATGACTTGAACGTCTTCATATACAGCAGGAACGAAGACCCCAAGTGCCCAGGTGACTCTCTTGCAATTCTGGGCTCTGTAGAGTGTTGGGCAACTTTGAAATTCCGTCTCAGTGTGGAAAATGGGCTGAGGGTAAGGGTCTCATTCAAGACTGGCTTTTTAAAAGGTTGAATTTTTGCTTTAAAGCCTTTAAAGCTTGAGCCTTGTGGTTTGCTAAAGGAAGTTTTAATAATTTGCTTTATCTTCCTTGTATGGAATATAATAGGTAGAGTAGAAAGAAGGTGGGCTATTAGGAAAATGGTGACCTAGCTTGAAGTTCTGAAAAGTAACATGTGGGCGTGCTAAGTCGCTTCAGTCGTGTCTGACTCTTTGCGACCCTGTGAACTGGAGCCCACCAGGCTTCTCTGTCCATGGGATTCTCCAGGCAAGAATACTGGAGGGGGTTGCCATGTCCTCTTCCAGGGGATCGTCCAGACCCAGGGATCAAACCTGCATCTCTCGCATTGGCAGGCGGTTTCTTTACTGCTAGCACCACCTGGGAAACCCGAGAAGTAACGTAGCCACGGCTAAAATAACTTGGCAGGAAGCCCCTCTCCACCAAGTTTTCATGTTGCCGTGTTCTCCAGCTTTGCTTTCTACGTCAGTGGTGCTGCAGCGTGCAGTTGGCCGTCTGCTTTCCTTTCTGTTTTAATATTTGTTTATTTGGCTGCACCAGGTCTTAGTTGCAGGGATCCTGAGCAGGAATCGAACCCAGGCCCGCGCCTTGGGAGCTCAGAGTCTTGGCCACCGGACCATCGGAGAAGCCCCTGCTTTCCATTCTGTTTGAAATTCAGGTTCAGGCTCAGGACCACTCTTGTGTGGCCCAGCAGCTGCACAAGGTTGGGGCCTTTCATTTCTTCTGTCTCCGGGAACAGGTTTGTGCTTCCAGGAGGATCTTGAGCCTGAGAAGATTCTACTTGCCCACGTCTACGACTGGCAGGGCTGAAGCCCCGTTTCTCCTTGCTGCCACTGGGCGTGTTTGCTGGCAGGTGCTGTTCACCCAGAGTTTGTGCTGAAGACGGGGTGGGGCGGGGTGCAGGGCCTGAGCCAGGCGTTGCCCGGGAGGAGGAAGGGTGTGGACGCTGAGGAGCTTTGCCGCTGCTCCGGGTGCAGCTGGCACCTCGGTCCAGTGTGCAGGCGTGAACACGCCTGAGCGCTCCGGCCCTGCCTTCCCAGGTCCTCATTGTCCGCAGGAGTCCGTCACGCTCTTCTCCCGTCCTTGTCCCAGAAGGGGCATCGGGAGACTGCCCTCCGGACTCTACTCTGCTGAGTGTTTTCCGATCATTCCTTGAACTTAGAGAAAACTCGCTGTTTCCCGATAAAGAACTAAGTCCGTAACCTTAAAAGCTTCCGTACAGGTGGGTCCTCTGGAAAGGGAAGGGCTGGACGAGCAGTTCCACATCCCAGGGGGCGCTAGTGGTAAAGAACCCGCCTGCCAATGCAGGAGACACAAGGGACGCAGGTGTGATCCCTGGGTGGGGAAGACCCCCTGGAGGAGGGCAAGGCAACCCACTCCAGTGTTCTCACCAGGAGAATCCCATGGACAGAGGAGCCTGGCGGGCTACCATCCTTGGGGTTGCAAAGCGTCAGACACGACTGAAGCGACTGGGCACGCAGCACAGAGAAGCAGTTGCAGGATGAGAAGGCGGAGAAGGAGCGGTCAGGCCCGCCAGGGTCCCACGTCCCTGCTGCCACAACAACCGGGGCTTTTAGTTTGGTGTGAAACGATTCTGCGAGTTACCGCATGCCTGGGTCGTCATGTTTGCTCTCACGCTGGGGCACATGAAAGTAATTTAGCAAACGCACACTCTGAAATGTTAAACAAGACCAGCTCCACGGCGAGTGGAGACACTTGGGAGTTATTGTTCATCAGCCTGGGGCGTGACAAGTGGGTGTCCGACGGCACCCCGGCGGGAGCACCGGCTCCCCCGGCACCCCACCCGCCACCCCCACACTGCTCTGGGGGTCCGGTTTTCCCGGGGTGACGGCTGTCATTGCACACGCAGGGCCTGTTGAAAGGGACTGGTTTCGAGGGCTTGGAGGTGGTTAATCCTGTGAAACGCAGAGTTCTGGCTCCCCGGCCGTACGGACCTGTATTGACGTGCTTCTCATCAGATGCCTGGCTGTTCTGTGGCCGGGAGTTTGTTCCCAGTGTTGCTGATGCTGCGAGAACAAAGTAGGGGTGCGAGCTCCCCGCTTTCCTCCGCTTCCCTCTGGTTCCTGGGGGGCCAGCTGGAGGCTGCCTGGTGAGGGGCAGGCTCCCGGGTACCCTCAGGCACTGGTCCCAGCCCGGTCGCTTGGGGCTCTCTGCCGTGGCCAGTGAGTCAGGGAAAGGCATGTCCCCTCGCTCTGCCCGGTGAAAGCCCCTCGGGCTCGCAGGGAAGCTTGTTTTTCCCTGGGGATTTGACTCTGCTGTAGCTCCCGCGCTGAGGTTCCACTGCAGCCCAGTGCTTGTTACGCGGGTACCTGAAGGCTGGTGGGAAGGATGCCGTGGGGAGGGCAGGACGGAAGCCTTGCGTTTTGTGTGCACAGGGTTAGCCACCCACTTCTGTTTTCTTGTTAAAAGTGCAGGATCACACTTAGGCCAAGATGCAGAAGCGTGAGCGTGCAGAATCCAGTGTGATCCTTGTCTCTGGGGGCTTGGTACACGTGCCCTGCGGCTCAGCTGCTTGACTGGGGCTGGAGAGGGGACTTCCTGAACCACAGCGGAGTCACTGGTGGCTCTTACATACCCACCACTTCTCCTGATTCAGCAGAAGAGATGCTGATTCAGCAGGTTTAAGGTGGGCTGGGGAAAACTGAAATTCCAGTAAGCTTCATAGGTATTTTCTGATTTCAGCCAGATTTGGGAATCCTTGAATCGGATGCCCTTTTGGGTTCTTTCCAGTGCAGAGATTTCATCAAGAACATATTCTCATGAACGAGTAAGTTAGGTGTGAATAGTATTTTTTTTCCTGTTTTATTTCTAATAGGGCTTTGAAACAGAGGGTTTTTTTTTTCTCTCCAGTCATGGAAAATGTCCGGCACGTACAGTGCAGAGAAGAGTGTAGTGACTCGATAACCATCACCACCACTGGCCACACCAGAGTCAGTAGTTAACAGGGCTGGCCTCCCTTCATCCGTTTTTGTTTTTCTGTTCGTAAGTAGTTTGAACCAAACCCTATCCCCCGTGTCACTTTATCCCGACACATTTTAGTATGTCTAAGAGTCGTTTCCGTAACCACGATGCCAGTGGCATCTCTAACAAAACAGTTCTTGGGTGTCACCAGATGCCAGGTCTGTGTTCAGATACTCTTGATGGTTTATGTAACGTTTGTTTGAATCAGGATCCAGACACCGTTTAAGCGCTGCGTTGGGCTTTGTTTCTTCAACCTGTTTTCATCCGCGGCAGACGCCCGGCCCTTCCTTGTCAGATTGACCCCTCTGCATAACACGTCTGCTTCACTGGGGTTTCATGAAGCTTGTTCCTCTGTCCCCTTGTACGTATACCCTGTGAAATGGAAGTACGTGCTAAAAGGCTGGATCCCCTTCTGGCTTGTTTGGCCCCCGGGAGTACTTCATAGCCAGGTCTCGTGCCTCCTCACGTCAGGAAGGCTGGTTGACCCACGCCTGGGGCTGCTGAGCTTGAACCGTGGGTTCACGTGGGGTTGGCTGCTCTCTCTGCAGAGTCCCCTTCTGCCTTTCCTCTCGCGGTCTCATCTGTGGGTAACCTTTGCCCAGATCAGTCAGGATAGAGGTCCAGAGTCTGGGATTCCGTTCTGAGTTTCCTAAACACAGATCTCAGTTGGAACCATAAGATCAGTGTGTACTAACCTCTCTGAGTGTTTGTAATGAGACGTAGAGCGCAGTTTTTTATTTTTTATAAACTGGATTATAGTGGCTCAGGTGTGTGTGGCTATTTCTGTGCTTCTTCTTGACTTTCCAGTTTAACAAAACATAGAGGGTTTATAAGGGAAAGAGCGTACAGAAGTATATTTATTATATTCAGAGCCGAGTGCTTTAAGTACAGTTTTAGCTTATAAATATAAGCAGCTTGTCTTGGTCGAAAGAGGCCTGGATTGGAAGCCAAGATACCTGGCTCGAGTTTTGATGCTGGAAATACATAGCTGCTTGGGTCTTGGTTTCCTCAGCTATAGAAGCAGAACTTTATTGTTACTTGGGGCTTCTTAACTTGGGGTCTTTGAATGTCAGAGGCTTTGCAGACAACCCGAAGTTGTTGATAACATGTCATGTGACTATGCATTTTCTTAGAAGATTTCAAGATTTTGTTCGATGAGTTTTTGATTCTTAGTAGGACTCCTGACCCTGGAAAGGGGAAGAACCACGCGTGCTTTGCAATAACAGTAATGGACTTAGAGAACATTTTGTTTGTGCTTTCCCAATATCTTATTTCTTCCTCACTACAACCCTATGAGGTAGGCCCTAATTTCTCTCTTAAAATAGATGATGATGAAGCTCAGAGTGGTTAAGGGACTTGCTAGAGGTCACACAGCTAGTAAGCAGCAGAACAGGAATTCACCCTAATTCCCTCCAGCTCTGAAGGGCATGCGCTGACCTTAACCCCAGTGCATGACCACTCTTGCTCAGTATAGAGGCTGATCGTTGATCTCGGGGTGCTTCCTAAAAGTATGCTATGAACATCAGTTGTAGGGGAATTAAAACAACTCAAATAAACCCGGAATTTACTCTGGGGGTACAGGATAGAGGAAAATAAATATAGAGGATGTTTTTGTGCTTTGAAACGGCGCCAACCTTTAAGCAGCTGGAAAGGCGTCGAGTTTGCACGAAGCATATGGTGCGTGGCCCTCCCAGCTGCCCGCTTCCAGGTTCTCTCCCAGGCCCCCTGCCTCCCAGGCCCCCTCCGCAGAGGTCTGGCCCAGGTTCAGAGCCCCTTATCCCTGTGTTTATGCAAATTCTCCTCCAGTTCCCAGCCCCCTTGATGTTCGCTTTGCCATCCTGGTGGATGAAATTTCTTTTTCAGAAGTTTTGAAAATGTAGCCCCTCGTATGGCCGCACCCCTGTGTCACAGTTGCTCTTATTCCCTCCCCTTGGGGGTGCAGCCGCAGAATCGAGAGCATTTCCTTTTCCCATGGCAGGGCCACCTCACCCCTGATGGTCACTTTAGGAAGAAGAAGGGCCTTAACTACCACTGTTGTTGTTTTGTCGGCGGCAAGTTGGTGGTAAGTGATGCTTTTTGATAAACTCTGCAGTTCGGCCTTGTTGAGTAAATTACTGAAAATCGGGGTAGTGTTGCGTGGTGGGACATGCAAAAAAGAGGTGAGGCGTAAGAGATTCTTCTGCGGTCGTCAGGGCGGGTGACAGTCCTGTTTATCTCTGAGCTGGGGCTGCCCCGCGTAGAGCAGGAACACGGCCTCTTTCCCACCAGTGCCCACTGCCCGGCAGGCTGTTTTCCATGGTCCGTGCCATCGGCTGTGTTGCCTTGGAAGGTCGAGACGTTACTGGGGTCTCTGGGGGGCCTGAAATAAACATCCTCCCATGTCACAGTCCCTGGCATAGAAAGCACTTCATACCAGCATCCTCAGCGAGGTCAAGAAATCTGTGTCCTACCTTCGGCCATGCTGCGCTATCGGTCCTGCCCATCTGTTCCTCCCACGCCCTGCTTTTCCCCCCGATTCTTCCAGGTAGAGGGGCCTTGGCTGGGGGATGCTTCTGTTGTCTTCCTCTTGCCAGCTCTTCCCTCCTCATCCGTTCATTCAGCAGACTTTGTAAAGCACCTGTCGTGTTCAGAGCCAGCTGTACCTCCTGTGCCAAGTGCCAGAAGGGCACAAGGTTGAGTGTGAGTGGCCCCGGCCTGGAAAGCCTTCCCGGTCCGGCGGGCCCATCTGCACAGCTTCCTCCGCGCTCGCAGAGCTCCCCAGCAGAAGCCGTTCTCCCTGTGCGCACCCCTCTTTTCCTTGGTCTCTTCCCTGTTTCTCACATCATTGCTCTTCTGGCCCGTCCGTTTCAAGAGCACCCTGCTTCTCTTGTGCCCACAGCAGTTCCCCTGCTACGGACCTTGATGAGGGTCTGTACAGGTGTTCTGGAAAGCTTGGTGCTTCTGGATCTGAGGACCCCATTAATGTATCTGTCCAGTATTGCAATGCAGGAGACCCTGGTTCCATCCCTGGGTCGGAAAGATCTGCTGGAGTAGGGATAGACTACCCACTCCAGTATTCTTGGGCCTCCCTTGTGGCTCAGCTGGTAAAGAATCCTCCTGCAATGCAGGAGACCTGGGTTCGATCCGTGGGTTGGGAAGAGCCCCTGGAGAAGGGAAGGGCTACTCACTCCAGTATTCTGGCCTGGAGAATTCCATGGACTGTATAGTCCATGGGGTAGCAAAGAGACGGATAGGACCGAGCGACTTTCACTTTCAGTATTGTTTTGCGTTCTCTTAGGTAGGGCTTGGTGGTACCCGGGTAAGTCTGTGAGATACTTCTTCATTGATGGACTACCAGGATATGCAACCAGCAAGAGACTATTCTCAGAACCTCCCCTGTTGAGCTGAAGAGGCTCCAGGAGTTCCCTCTGAAATCACTTTAGCTGCGGGGTAATTCTCTGCACTAAACAATATAGGAATTTGGCACACCAGTCTCCTCTTTGAAAGTCGTGTGTTTTGCTTTTAGTGATGGGTTGTTGGGATTAATTCATTCCCCCTCACAGAGCCCTTGAATGTCTTACGCTCTTAAGCTTTAACAATATGGTGACAGGTTTTAGACTTTTTAGAAAATCCCCCCTTCTTCTCAATGGACATTTTTTGTGGTTGAAACAGATGATGATGAATATATATATACACACACACATATACATTTAAAGGCTGATATAATGTTCATTTTGATGACACTGTGTTTATAGCCTGATCTTTTGTTTGTGGATTTCAGATGTGTGGCCCCCCTAAAGTGTTTAATTCTTGTTCTCCACCCCTGTCGCTGGTAACTTGCTTGTTGCTCTCTCAGTGAATATGTCCAGCCACCCTGTAAGGGTTTTTCTTTCTTCCTCTTCTTCCTGCCTTCTTTCCTTTCTTCCTTCCTGCCTTCGTTTCCTTTCTTCCCTCCCTCCTTAGTTGCGGTGTGCTGGCTGGCTTATCTCCAGTTGTGATGCATGGCCTTGGGTTTCATGGCTCCACAGCGTGTGGGATCTTAGTTCCCTGGCCAGGAATCAAACCCACGTCCCCTTCTTTGGAAAGTAGATTCTTAACCACTAGGCCAGGGAGGTTCCCAGCTGAGTAAGAATTATCCCCTGGCTACATTTGCTTTAACACTGGCTTAAAAGGGGCTTCCCTAGTGGCTCAGACAGTAAAGAATCTGCTTGCAGTGCAGGAGACCGGGTTCAGTCCCTCAGCTGGGAAGATTCCCTGGAGAAGGGAATGGCAACCCACTGCAGTATTCTTGCCTGGAGAATGAGAATCCGCATGGACAGATGAGGCTCTCGGGCTGCCGCCCATGGGGTCAAAGAGAGTTAGAGACAACTGAGTGATTAATACTTTCACTTTCTGGCTTCAAAGTGTTCAGACTGTTGAAATTCACTCCTGTCACTCCTGTGGAATGCCTCTGCCTTAGTAGACCGTCAGTGTCTCATTACAGTGCCTGTAATTTCAGGGACACTGAGCACTTTTTACTTATTAATTTATTCAGTAGCATTATTTGGTAATATCAAAGGTTAAAATAAAAACTGGGATTTGGTTCTTGCCTTTTAGAAGTTTACATTCCAGTGAAATAGACATTATACAAATACAGCTTTAAAAAAGTGTAAACCACTGCAGGTATGAGAAGTGCCAGCTCTGTAAGTGAGGACAGTCGGGGAGACTTCCCTTCCCCAGAGAGGGCACTTGGAGCTGAGATAAAAAGTCGTAATGGGCAGGTTTTGAATATTCCTTCTGCGGGGCAGGACGCTTGAATAAACTGTTAACAAAGCATGAATGAACATGAGACCTCCAAGGATAGATTAGTTAGGTTGAGGTTTGACTGTTTCTACTAAAAGATGCTTGCTCCTTGGAAGAAAAGCTATGACCAACCTAGACAGCGTACTAAAAAGCAGAGACATTCCTTTGCCGACAAAGGTCCATATAGTCAAAGGTATGGTTTTTCCAGTAGTCATGTATGGATGTGAGAGTTGGACCATAAAGAAAGCTGAGCGCCGAAGAATTGATGCTTTTGAACTGTGGTGTTGGAGAAGACTCTTGAGAGTCCCTTGGACTGCAAGGAAATCCAACCAGCCTGTCCTAAAAGAAATCAGTCCTGAGTGTTCATTGGAAGGATGGACGCTGAAGCTGAAGCTCCGTTACTTTGGCCACATGATGCGAAGAGCTGACTCATTTGAAAAGATCCTGATGCTGGGAAACATTGACGGCAGGAGGAGAAGGGGACGACAGAGGATGAGATGGTTGAATGACATCACCGACTCGATGGACATGAGTTTGAGCAAGCTCCGGGAGTTGGTGACAGGCAGGGAAGCCTGGTGTGCTGCAGTCCATGGGGTTGCAAAGAGTCGGACATGACTGAGCGACTGAACTGAACTAATTATAAACAGGAACTCCGAAAACTGGTGAATTAAACAAGCTAGAAGTGCATTGCTTTGCCACATAAAGTAGGTCTTGAGGAATTGGACAGAAATCCACCTTCCATCTCTCTCTCTACTCTGCTGTTCTTAGTACAGTGCTTGTTTCTGTTCTCACCGTCTTCTCGTGGTCTAAATGGCATCTGCTAGCTTGTTCTCATTTCAGGAAGCAGGAAAGGGTATGCAGGGAAAGACAAAAGGGAGTCCCATTGAGTTACCAATTTTAAGGAGCTTTTTCAGAAACAATCTTTTCCCCCCACTCTGCTTTCATCTTGTTGGCTAGCTCCTGGCCACGTGACCCCTCTTGGCCGCAAAGACGGCTGGGAAATGTAGTCTTTTAGCCGAGGCCGTTGATACCACAAGGAAAATGCTGATTCTGTTACTAAGGAAGCATGAGATTTTCTGCCACAGAGGTCCGGACAGTCTCAGAGATGAATGTTGCTGGGCCTAAGGGATGTGTTGGAACAGTGTCCGAGAAGAGGAATGAAATGGGCGATGAGAAAGGTTATGTAAATAAGTAGGGAGGATTGAAGGAGGAGGTGGTGTGCTGAAGGGAAAACTGAATTGTTCTTGTAACTTAAGTAGAGCGGAGATGATGACCCATTTTTCAGACATTCCGTTTGTCAGGGATTTGCTCCCAGATATTCTAGTTAAATTGCATTCAATATCTTCAGAAGCAACAACCTGATAGAGGTGAAGATGTAGTCATGTGCCGGGTGTGACAAGAAGAAAAGCAGGGAAATACATGGTTGAAGACAGGCAGGGGGTAAAGCAGTTCTTTTGATAAAAGCTCGACGGTTTGCAATGCAAGGTTACCGACAGTTTCAAAAAGAGAATGGAGTCTTTGATGTGTGTGTGTGTGTGTGTGTATGCACGCGTGCGTGTGTTGTGGCGCTGTTTGAGTACTTTTGCTTGTGAACTTAGCAGGAGACCAGTAAACACGGGCAGAGTGGCTGCGCTGCTTCTCGGGGGAGGGTCTCCAATTCCCCTTCCTTCTTTTCCTTGCGTCCCCATGGGGTGCGTTGGGGTCCCCTCCAGGGCCAGTGAGTTAGAGGTGAGTGTTGCCTTCACGGGCGCTCTGTGCAGGGTCTCATGGAAAGTGGTGACTGTCATCCTCAGGGGACGGGCCCATCAGTGACTTCACCGATGTCAGGAAGCAGCTAGCGGGGCGCTCAGACACGTGCTTCGTGTTTAGAAGAAACGTGAGCACCGACTCCAGTCGTGGTGGTTGTGGGAGGAGAAGAGAGACACATCCAGTCGCCTGGCATTCGAGGGCAGGCCGTGTGGCTCAGAGCTGGGGTGCACAGTCTTGCTCAGGATGCCCGGAGTGTTCCATAGAAGGTTGTATTCCTTCTAGAATCTTCCCCAGGTGCAGTCATGTAAAGTGGGAAACTGCATTCACAGCCACAATTCTGAGACGCTACAGAAGCCTTACTCTGCAAAGTGAAAATTAGACTCTGCACTTACAAACAGGGCTTCCCTGGTAGCTCAGTGGTAAAGAATCCACCTGCCAATGTAGGAGATGCAGATTCGATCCTTGGGTCAGGAAGATCCCCCTGGAGAAGGAAATGCCAACCCACTCCCGTATTCTTGCTGGGGAAATTCCTTGGACAGAGGAGCCTAGTGGGCTGCGAACTCCTGTGTCCACGGGGTCGCAGAAGAGTCGAACACGGCTTAGTGACTAAACAACAACTCAGAAAGAGAAGTAGCGTCAGTGATCTCAGAAGAATTTTCAGCAGCAGCTCAGTCATGCCGTACATGTTTGTGACGTGCCAGGCACCGTTCTGGGTACTGGGGATACGGTGATGACCTGTGATGCTCGTCCCTCATATTTCTCCTGGGTCATCCACGTGGTGGGGGCAGAGGGGGTGACAGGGAGGGACATGTTTAACGGTAGATCCATACGTGGACACACATAGGTAGTGATGATGCCTGCAGCGTAGCCAAAACAGGAGAATGACCTAGAGGGCATGGGGAGGAGAGCGGGAGGCTTCCCGAGGGAGCTGACTGGGCCAGCAAGGTAGCAGGAGGCATGCACGCAACAGAGCCTTAGAGAGAGAGCAGCGCGAGCAAAGGCCCTGGCAGTGGCTTGAAATGTACACGCCTGTAGGAAGCATGTCAGGGAGGGGGGTAAAGCGTTTAAAGGGACAGGGCAGGGAACATCTGTCTGGGGCTTGTTCTCTGGTGCAGGTTAGAGGTGATGGAAATGATGCTGACTTGGACCAGCAGTGGGGTGTGCCGATGAAGGCCTGTGTGCCAACGTGGCTTGGGAAGTGGGCGGCATGGCTAGAGCCAAAAATACTGTTTTGTCCATGATGAATTTGAGATGGCTTTTGAACATCTAGGTGGAGCTCTCAAGTCAGAAGTTTGATAACGTGAGTTTCAAGCTCGCTGGAGAAGTCCGAGTCGAGGTATAAATCTGGGACGCATTAGCGCTTATTTGGTGAAAACTAAAGAGGATTTCTGGATTACCTCTCCTTTAGAGAGGAGCTGAAATCAAGCCTCTATTTAGTTCTGTTGGAGATTTTATTTCCATTAGTGTTTGACTAGAGAATTCATTTGGGGGTGTAGTCAGCCTGGTGAATAAAAACCAAAGAGGTTTATATTTAGAGGGAGAGGTTCAGAATTATTTAAAAAATAACTTACCTGTCGTTATGGTAGTTACTGCCTGCAGTTTTACAGGCAGAAGAGAATATAGCTTCCAAAGGCACCTGGGGCCAGGGGCATCTCTGATCTGATGAGGGAAATGCACTCCAGTGAACAGTCCTTTTAGTAGAGCCCCCTAACCAGGGGGCTCAGTGGTAAAGAATCTGCCTACCAATCTGCAGGAGATAAGGAGACTTGGGTTCCATCCCTGGGTCGGGATCCCCTGCAGGAGGAAATGGCAACCCACAACCAGTATTCTTGCCTGGAGAATCCCATGGACAGAGGAGCCTGTTGTGGACAGAGGGGCTGGGCTACCGCCAGGCTCCTCTGTCCATGGGGTCGCAAGAGTCAGACACATCTTAGCCACTAACCCACCACCCCTACACCTATCCCGTGACTTCTGCGAGTTCCCTGCCATCTGGTCCCAGGCTCGAGAGAGGGATTTTTCTTGTATACGTGTCTCCAAGCAACGAGATTTGCAGTGGATCTGGAAAGTAAGCAGTTGCTTCAGTGACAGAGTTGCTGGTGTGGAGCCTCCGCTGCTTTCAGGGGATGGACAGGCCGACCAGACTGGTCTCGATGCGTTGCGCGGAGCACTGTAATGTCGGGCCGCCCATGCCGGCCCCGCCAGTGTAAAATCAGCCTTGCTTTAAAAGAGATCACTGCCCTTCCGGCTTGCAGAAGGAAGGGCTTACCAAAGTAATAAATCAAACAGAAGTAGCTGCTGTCAGTCGAAATAGATTCTAAGAGAGATCTCCTGGTGGAATTTATTTAGCTTCACTTAAAGGAGAATGTGCTCATCAGGGTACATTTGGTTGCAAGGAAAAGAATCTCACCCAAGCTGCCTTAAGAAAAGGATGCTCGGCCCAAGGCCTTAGCAGCGGTTCCCTGGACCAGTGTGACGGGCGCTAAAGCACGTCTGGGGTCCACGGCGATCCAAACTGCTCCCTTTGTCCGTCCGTGGCCACGGGGCTGCTCATCTGTGCTGTTCCAGTCTCCTCATCAGCCTGGCCTCCTCCGTGTGGCCCTTGACTCCGCGTCTTCGCACCACCAGCTCGCCGAGGCGGTGCTGGCGTGGTTGGCGCTAGCCCTTGTGATGTGATGGCCCCAGTGCCCTGCAGAGTCGGCTCCATCACCCCTGCGCCATGTCTGTCATCATTTCAGACACAGACCTGTCCTCCTTGCATCAGATGTTTGGCCCTGGTCCCAGCAGGCGCAGTGTCCCTCAGGGTGAAGACAGCAGTTGGGGCCATCTATTAATCTGGAATGAGGAGTGGGCTTGGACTGGGGCTTGAAACGTGCCTGCAACAAAAAAGTTTTTTGGAAAGACTTTGGTCTTTGGAAACAATTTTTTTTTTTTAAAGATTTTTTTAAAAAAAATATGAACCATTTTCAAAGTCTTCATTGAATTTGTTACAATATCACTTCTGTTTTTTTAAGTTTTGGTTTTTTTGGCTGCAAGGTGTGTGGGATCTTACCTCCCCAACCTGGGGTCAAACACCAACTCCCTGCGTTGGAAGGCGAAGTCTGAACCACAGGACCACCAGGAGAGTCCCAGAAGCATTTTACTAATACGAAGGAAAAGAATGAGTAACTTGGGAATATTCTGTGTTTCTGCTTTCCTGTGTGTCCTCTCCACATCTCTTTCGCAAATAACAGATTTTCATACCAAAGAACTTGGGGACTATCTCGAGCCTCCTTTCATTATGGTGTCTGGTGATGAGTTCATCTTTCTCGCATTTTGTTTGCATAGATTTGGGGCTGGTGATTCTCAAACTAACAGTTTTCTTTGGTGGCTACTTCTTCCTGCCAGCTGCCCTCAAATTGCCTGTAATCGCAGGGTTGAGTGGTTACCAAAAATGATGAACTCTAGCCTCCAGGTCCGGACAGGAGTAAATGTCAGGCATCCAACACAGGTTGTCTTGATTTTCAAGAACAAGAGATGGGGTGATGGTTCTTGCTAATAACCATTGTGTACTGACCCCTGTCATCACGTTGAGATGTTCAAAATAGGGAAAAAATGTAATTACTTCCTGCCAGGGACTGGAGATGATGAAACTCTGGTGGAATAGACTGGGCAGAGGTAAAAAGAGACCAAGGAATTATCATTTGCTGGTTGCCAAGGGACTGATTGTCCAACGGCCAGAATGGCATGCTTTGGGAATCCAAAGGAGAAAAGGATCCCTGGGGGTTAGCAGAGCCATGGGAGAAATCCTGGAGAGGAGATGGGCTTTCATTAGCTGGGTGGCCAGGGCGTTGGCAGGTGACAGGGAGAGAGGAGGTCACTGGAGTCCTTAGAGTCAACTTGGACATGGGGGTGGGAATGCATATGGCGGAAGACTGGGTTTGAAAATGGGAACTGACATGTTCCCCTGTCTTGTTGGGAGTTGTTTGTAATTGTATGAGGGATTTGTATCCGTGATCGTGCAGTTGTACAGTAGATACTGTGTTTGGTTTACAAGTGGGGAGACTGAGGCTCAAAGAAATTCATCGGCTTGCTCAGTGACCCAGCCAGGTGTTTGACCAAGATCTGGGATTTCTGCTTTCCTTTACCCCCATTGGCTGAAACAGAGGGCTCCTGTAAGATAGAGAAAGATAGAGGTTTGCAAGGTTTTAGTTGAGTTGGACTTTGAGGGTTGAGTGCCATGCTGAGAAATCTAGACTTTTCTTACAAGGCAGGGGGCAGCCCTTAGACATCTGTTTCTGAGAAAACGCATGGCATTTACGAAAATACAAAGTAGAAGGCAAGTCATTCTTGTCTTCAAGGTTTTTGCGGCAGCCCTGTCCTCCATAGCAGAACTTTCTGCTGCCTGGAAATTTATGGAGAAAGAGACCATGGCCAGCACTGATCAATTTTCCATATATTTAACTAGCTTGGACCAGGTTTGTGAACAAATCAAACAGTCTGCGGCTTATTTTTCATTAAAAGTGTCTTGCTCTTATTTTTATTTCATGATTCTGTTTTCACTGATCATTGCTCTTGCTTGTTGGTGCCTTCACTTCCTACGAATGACCTGTTCTGTTTTCACTGATCATTGCTCTTGCTTGTTGGTGCCTTCACTTCCTACGAATGACCTGACCGTGATGGAATCCGTAGAGTTTATAGAGGAATGGAATGGGTGACCCACACCCTGGTGCCGCTCTGAGGATTTGATCATCTTTTGGTGTCTAGATGAATTTTTCCCTCTTTGGATTTGAAGTGATAACATCTTTTCCCCTTGGGCGTTGTCTGTTAACACGGTAATATTAACCCTTTAGGACTACCTTCTTGGCACTAGGGACCGGTTTCCTGGAAGACAGTTTTTCCACAGATTGGAGTGAGGGGATGGTTTCGGGATGATTCCAGCAGGTTACATTTATGGTGCATTTTATTTCGATTCTGACTGCATCAGCTCCACCTCAGATCATCAGGCATTAAATCCCAGAGACTGGGGACCCCTGACATAGGTGATTTATTTTATCCCTTTGTTTGTTTAGCCACCGTGAGTTCTTGGAATGTGGAGAGAATTGTGCTTTCACCCAAGTGAGTCTTGAAATTTTGAGAAACAGCATTTAGAGGAACAGGATCAAACTCTTCAGGTGAGCTTATAAAGTCTGCCTTCCTTATACTTTATATTCTGGAAGGCGTTAGTACTGTAGTATAATGGACTTGAGTGCACAGTGTAACCATCGTGGGAGCCAACACACCATACATGTCATTAACATGCAGCCTGTCTTGTTTCCTCCAAACTCCGTCTGCCCCTTCTCACCCCCTCTGCCTCAGTATTTTAAAGCAAATCTCAGGCAGCAAATCATTATCGCTACAGATATTTCAGAATATTTCTCTAAAAGAACTCTCAAACTCACAGAAACACTCTCCTCTCCCCAAGACCATTATCATTCCTAAAACCAAATTAACCAAGATTCTTTACTGTATGTAAGAAAGTGAAAGGCGCTCAGTCGTGTCCCACTCTTTGTGAGCCCAGGGACCATACAGTCCGTGGGATTCTCCAGGCCAGAATACTGGAGTGGGGAGCCTTCCCTTCCGGATTCTTTACCAGCTGAGCCACCAGGGAAGGCCAAGAATACTGGGGTGGGTGGCCTATCCCTTCTTCAGCGGATCTTCCCGACCCAGGAACCCAGGAGTTGAACTGGGGTTTCCTTAACCCTTCTTCAGCAGATCTTCCCGACCCAGGAACCCAGGAATTGAACTGGGGTTTCCTGCATTCCAGGAATTCTTTACCAGCTGAGCTGCTAGGGAAGCCCGTGTGTGTGTGTGTGTGTGTGTGTGTGTGTGTGTGTGTGTGTGTGTGTGTGTGTGTGTGTGTGTGTGTGTGTGTGTGTGTGTGTTGATATAGGGAAGCCCGTGTGTGTGTGTGTATTGATATAGGGAAGCCCGTGTGTGTGTGTGTATTGATATAGGGAAGCCCGTGTGTGTGTGTGTGTGTGTGTGTATTGATATAGGGAAGCCCGTGTGTGTGTGTGTGTGTATTGATATAGGGAAGCCCATGTGTGTGTGTGTGTGTGTGTGTGTGTGTGTGTGTGTGTGTGTGTGTGTGTATTGATATAGGGAAGCCCGTGTGTGTGTGTGTGTATTGATATAGGGAAGCCCGTGTGTGTGTGTGTGTGTGTATTGATATATAGCACATCTTCTTAGGGAAGCCCGTGTGTGTGTGTGTGTGTGTGTGTGTGTGTGTGTGTGTGTATTGATATAGGGAAGCCCGTGTGTGTGTGTGTGTGTATTGATATAGGGAAGCCCATGTGTGTGTGTGTGTGTGTATGTGTGTGTGTGTGTGTATTGATATAGGGAAGCCCGTGTGTGTGTGTGTGTGTGCGCGCGCGTGCGCATATTGATATATAGCACATCTTCTTACCCATTCATCTGTTAATGGACACAGGTTCCTTCTGTGTCTTGGCTGCTGTGAACGCTGGGGTACGTGTACCTTTTCAGATCAGAGTTTTGTCTTTTCTGGACACTTGCCCAGGAGTGGAGTTGCTGGTATCTCTAGTTTTCGTTTTCATTAAGGAGCCTCTGTGCAGTTTTCCCCATAGTTCGTGGTGGTTTTGTTGAAATACCTTACAAGAGAATGGACAAGGTGTAAGCCACAAATTCAAATATTTTAAAAATAAATTTAGCTTTATGTTTTTTAAAGTTTTGAACATTTACTGCTAAGAAGGTTTGTGTACCCCGTGTGAGTAGCTTTCTCTAGGTAGGAAGAACACTGCTTTCAGGGTGTTTTTTCAGTCCTTTGTACGACAGTGACCTTGTCCAGACAACTCTTCTGTCCTTCAGTGGCCAAGAGTTGCCACCCTCTCGTCTAGAATCATCGAAAGGGAGCCAGTCTTCGTACTGAATGTGCTGACCAAGGAGTGTTTTCCAGTTGGTAGAGACAGAGATGGTTCACGCGGTGTGGGAGAGTTGACCCCTGCCCTGTGAGATTTGCTGAATTGTGGATGACACCCCACAGCCTGTGGCACTTTTGTTAAAGCCCAGGTTTTCTTTGCTGTTGCTGTTCCGTAAATTCTTTGATAGAGATCTCTTCACGGGGATCCTGGAAGATGACAGTGATTTTGTGGAAAAGTCTCAGGTCCCAACAGTGCAAGCGACTTTCTGGGAGCTCAGTCTGGTCCCAGAGTCCAGACCTGCAGCTCTTGACTCTGTACCATCTCTTCGCTTCACTCTTTCCTCAAGACTCTGATTAACTGGAAATGGGCGGAGCTTGAGCTATTACTACATGGGACGTATTTTCCTTTGCATGTCTTATTCTGAGTCACTGAACGTGCTGAAATCTTTTGTAAGTAATTTGCCATTTGTGTTTGTGACCTTTGAAAATGCGCTCAAGCCTATCACACTTTTGTTTCATCAGTTACTCAGAGTGTCCTTGAATTTTACTCTTTGATAAAGTCTGCGGACCCTGTTTTGAGTTACTTGCGCATTAGTATTGTAGCCATCAGTGAAATCCACCCAGATCTTTCCTGGGGAACTGGGACCTGTTTGCTGATACATACATTACGCGTTGAGAATGCAGAATGCCCCGGAGCAGTGAGAGGTGGAATCAGAGGATTGTGGGAAGATTTTTTTTACTTATCCGTCTTAACTCTGCCGTCATTATCTCTGGTTCTTTAACTTATTTTACAAGTTTTTCCTTCCTCCTTAGAGACTAGTTTATACTGAGAGGAGTTGTTCCTCTGAAATAATGCGAATAAGTTACAATGTAATGGGACCACTCCTGAATGCCTGAAGCTTTCTCATAACTCATTCATTCGTTCAGCAACTGTCGATGTCGTGCTTATAACCCGGCTGTGTGCCGGGCACCAGGAAAACAGGGATGACTCCAGTCTTGTGGGAAAGATGACCGTATGTGACATCCACACAGGGCAGAGAGCGGGGAGCGGGGTCGCAGCTTGGCTTTTATGTGTGTCAGTGCGTAGAGGATCTGCTGCACGGAGAGGGTTCATAGAAAGCTTGGCTGGTGCGCAGAGCACGGAGGTAGATATCGAAGAGGTGACCGGGTCACTCGCCAGCCCTGTGACCTGACTGCCTGCACACTCTGGCCCTGAGGTTTCCCCATTCAGTAGGGGTCCTTCCCCTGCGGTCTCCCTGTGTTTGCTCCGTGTGTTGCCACTCATCTGTCAGTTGAGTTGGCCTGGATCCGTGGTTCCCAAACCACTTGCCCCAGAGGACTCTTTTTTGTGTTGTTTGTTGGTTTGTTTGTTTAGCCACCCTGCTCCGCATGTGGGGTCTTAGTTCCCTGACAAGGAATCGAACCCGTGCCCCCGGCATTGAAAACACTGAGTCTCAACTACTGAACCGTCAGAGAAGCCCTGCTCTTTTGTGTTTTGTCTGTGTGTGTCTTTTTTATTTTCCTGGAAGACTCTTTCATCCTCCCCGTCCCGTGCTCTTGTCAGACACGCAGGTTGACGGCCGGTCCCGGGTGCCGCCCTGGTTGAGGATGAACACTTGTACCCACAGCGCAGGAGCGTGCACGGCCCCGTGGTGCTTAAACGTGTGTCTCCGGGAGGCTTGAGGAGGTGCTGGGAGGCAGCCCTGCCCTCACGGGACTCATTCTGCAGAAGACGCTTCCCGCAAGGGAGCCGCGGGACCGGGATGCGTGTAACCCGCCAGCCCTCGCTCCCCGCCAGATCAGAGCTGGGCCAAGTCTCCTAGACCGAGACCCCCAGCTGTGCTGAGCTGCCCCCCGGGGCTCTCATTCCCGCCAGCATCTCGGAGTCAGCCCTGAGGACGAGGATCTTCTGAACTCTCCCCCAGGGCTCTAGAAGCCCAGGATAGAGAACGGCAGCTCCCAGTTTTCCTGTGGAAGCGGGTTCTCCATGTGTGCAGGCCTTCACACCCCTGTGTACCTGGCCAGGTCGCTTAGGCCAGGGTGTCCACGTGGGGCTGACAACTTCCTTCTCTCTGCACGTTTCTCTTGACGATCGATTTGGTCTCCTTTATCAGAGAGCATCTCATGAACTCCCGCGATGTCGGGGTGTGACAGCCACGTGTCAGCTCCTTCATCTTTACTCCCCAGCTTCCTGCTCTGGACCAGTCGTCCCTCTTCTGCTGCCTTGTCTCTCCTTTGCATCCAGGAGTCCAGAGAGAGGCATGGACCACATTTTCTTCTCAGAACTTGCAGAAAGAGCCACCCGTGCTGATCCCTGGATTTTGTCACCATCAGCGAGTGTCCTCTCCCTCCCTCTGGACAGGCCTGGTGTCTGTGCAGGCATAATTGATTGCCACATGGTTATTTTCTTAGCGGTGGTTGAGCTTCATGAAATATAATCCCAGTTGGTCTCTTTTTTGGCCGTGTGTGTGTGGTGTACACAGTCAAGGCCGTGTGTTTGCTGAGGTGTGTGGGTTTGCTGGCGGGCCCTGTTCGTGGCCGTCACCTGGCTGTGACTGATGCAGGCTCATTTGGAGATGGCCGTGAGGCTTTATAGATAACCTGTCCAGAAATGGCAGCTTATTCCCGTGGTGCCATTGTTGGATTTCTCGTGGTGCCTGCTGTTTGCCTGTCCAGGCGAGCATTGTGGGTTGAATTGTGCGCCCTCAAAAGAGAGGTGGAAGCCCTAACCTTCAGTACCTGTGATGTCATTTGGAAATAGAATATTTGCAGGTAGAATCAAGGTAAGACAAGGACATACAGGATTAGTGTGGGCTTTAATCCCATGTAACTGGTGTCATATAAGAAGAGGAGACCCCTGGGAAGAGTGCTGTGTGGAGATGGAGACAGACGGTGCACGGATGCATCTACCTGTCAGGAAACGCCAGGACTGCCAGCAACGCTGGTGTTTAGGAGAGAGATATGGATCACAGCTTCTTTCAGAATGTCCGGAAAGAACCAGCCCTGCTGATACCTGGATTTTGGACTTCAAGCCAGAACTATGAGAGAATAAATTTCTGTTGTTTCAAGGCACCCAGTTTGTGGCACCTTTTTATAGCAGCCCTCAGAAACCAATACAACAGCAAAAAAAAGGAGCAATGATTTCTGCTTGTACTAATGGTGTGAAAAGCTATGACCAACCTAGGCAGCGTATTAAAAAGCAGAGACATCACTTTACCGACAAAGGTCCATCTAGTCAAAGCTATAGTTTTTCCAGTAGTCATGTATGGATGTGAGAGTTGGACTATAAAGAAAGCTGAGCACTGAAGAATTGATGCTTTTGAACTGTGGTGTTGGAGAAGACTCTTGAGAGTCCCTTGGACTGCAAGGAGATCCAGCCAGTCCATCCTAAAGGAAATCAGTCCTGAATGTTCATTGGCAGGGCTGATGCTGAAGCTGAAACTCCAATGCTTTGGCCACCCTGGTGCAAACAACTGACTCATTTGAAAAGACCCTAATCTGGGGAAGATTGAAGGTGGGAGGAGAAGGTGGCGACATAGGATGAGATGGTTGGATGGCATCACCAATTCAATGGACGTGAGTTTGAGAAAACTCAGGGAGATAGTGACGGGCAGGGAAGCCTGGCGTGCTGTAGTCCATGGGGTCACAAAGAGTCGGACACTACTTAACAGCTCAACAACAATGAAGGGAAGAGTTAAAGCTGATCAGAGGAACCATGCAGCGGGACTGTGTCCATAGGTACTTAGGAACCGTGCAGCGGGACTGTGTCCATTTACAGAGCGGGGGATCTGAGGCTGGAAGGGTGCTTGGAGCCCCCCCAGTGGGGGCTGGTGATAGATTTGGATCCAGAACCCACACCTCCAGAGCTCAGAGCTTTTTTCACTCTTAACACCGCCTATTCGAGGACATTCAAAACCTGACTTCGTTCACATTAAAGAAAAAGAAGCCAGATTAGGAGGCAGATGGTTTGTTTGCCTCTTCAGTTTTTGATGATGAATGAGGAGACTGTGGGTCTCGATGACCAAGTGGGGAGAATGTACAGAGTTCTGGGCATATTTGCTTCACAGATTGCAGGCAGACAGCTTGGACACAAACTGATGGGATTGGTTCTTCTGGGACCATTGCTTGTTTGTCGTGTACTTGAACTTCCTCTCCTCTGTCAGTAATGAATTGTAACGAGCGTCCACTTTTTCTCCCCTCCTTTCTCTCACCTCCCCTCTTTTCTCTAGACGGCATCTGAAAGGCTTTTCTCAGGACTTCTTGATGGTCCAGTAGTTGGGAATGTGCCTTCCAATGCAGGGGACGTGGGTTTGATTCCTGGTCAGGGACCTAAGATCCCACTCGCCCCAAACCTGTGTTCCATAGCTAGAGGGCCTGAGTGCTGCAATGATTACCCCAGTCAAAAAAAAAAAAAAAAATACAGTAAACTGATTAATATGGTTGTGTTTGTTTGTTTTTATCTTAAAAGGCTTTTCTCGGTGTTTCTGTTAGGGGAAGGTGGTGTAAGGTGGTGGAGCAGAAGGCTCAGCTTTTTAGCTTTATAAACGGAAACCCTACAAGGCGTCACCCTGGTTTAAACTCATGCCTCTCATCTCACCCTCTTCAGACCCCACTTAGAGTTCAGAAGGCGGCTCCTTGGAGGAGTGAAGACTTTCCTGGGTTGCCTCTGCCTACTTGGAGGTGTTTGTGGACCTGTCTCAGTCTTCCCCAAGCTCTCCAGAGCTGCGCCCCCCGTCCTGGGCTGTCTCTATACCAGGCATCTGCCTCCAGGGTCCACCCGCACAGCCCTGTGCCCACGGCAGGGTCTTGGACGCCCTGAACCTGTAGGATGGCCCTTCCTGCCTGCTGATTGTCTTGAATTGGTCCCACCAGGTGCCACAGCTGCCTAACGTTTCTTACTTAGATCTGTCTAAATCTTGAACTTGGAAGGAGCGGCTCTTGTTTGGAGGAATGTGTTCTTCAGCAGAAAAGTACTTGCGACTGAAACATGGGATCACCAGACTCGATTTGCACAACCCGGAATGGTTGTGTCGGATGGGCTCTCCATATGGGCGCGGAGGGCCGGGCTGCATCCCTGTAGAATTATTAATGCATGGGCTGCTTTGTTCCGCATGACTCAGTGTTCTCATGACCTCAGTCTTACTAAGCATCTGAAGGCACTTTTGTCGCATGTCTTCAGTTGGCCCAGTGTGACAGCATTTTACTTCTGAGCAACAGTTGTCCCCTTGAGCCTGGGCTGCTTTGGGAGGAGGAGGACTCGCTGACGGCCCTGGAGTGTCAGGGTCCACGTGGGGCTGGCAATGGGCGGTCAGGCTGCTCCCTGGATTCGAGGTGATTCTCCTGAAGTTTGCCTGTGTGTGCACTGAGTCACTTTGCTTGTGTCCGACTCTTTGTGACCCCATGGACTGTAGCCTGCCAGGCTTCGCTGTCTGTGGGATTCTCCAGACGAGAATCCCAGTGGGTTGCCATGCTCTCCTCCAGACAAGCTTCCTGACCCAGGGATCGAACCTGCGTCTCTCATGTTTCCAGAATTGGCAGGCGAGTTCTTTACCATTGGCACCACCTGGGAAGCCCTAAAGTTTACGCCCTCCTTAACTGGCCCCACAAGAGCAGACCTAAGTCCATAAACAGAGTTTCCTGTTAGTCCTCTTCACCTCTGGCTTGTGGTGGGCTGGACCCAGTGTTAAGCTTAGCATCCGGAAAGGAGAACTTTCTGGAATACTACCTCCTAAGTGATGAGGGCAGGACCTCCTGAGAGGGTCTCCCCTCCCTTGTGTGTGGACGGGACCCCTCTCACAGTATCGCCAGGGAATCAGCAAGGACTTGAGAAGGGTTGCTGGAGATTTGGGGCATACGAGTCGATTCAATTACTTTGGTGCTTCCTTGTGCCATGGTTATTTCCTTTAATACTGTGTATTTTGTTTTGCTAGTCTTCCCCCCCTTAGAATTAAAGCATGCGCGATGATACGAATTCTCTAGTATCTAACACAGAATGATACTGCTTGTCAGTTTGAAGAAAAAGCAAATTGTCTGCTCTGTGGGTTGGGATTTCCTCTTTAAAAAAAGAAAAAGCAGCTTAGAGAAAATCCCCAAACAGTCTCCTGATTGAAAAATATATTAATGGATTTCACAGCTTTATCATTTTCTTAAAGTAACAGTTTTCCTTACTTTTAAAACATATACTATATATATGTAGATATGCTATTGAAACATATGACTGCAAACATTCCACGTGCAGAATTTTTTATGGCTTACAAAAGAGGGAGGGGGAAGCCATAATTTTATAGAATTGGGTGGTCGGAAAGAGCCTCCTTATTCCTCCTGCCTCCCTTTTTGGCGGTGGGCCAAAGGGCAGGCGTCCCGTCTGTGGTCGTGACTGGCTGGACCAGTTTTGTGCTGTCTCCACGGCAGGCTTGTCAATATCGTGCATTGATGCCTTCAGACTGCCCTTTGTGTGTTGAATCTGGCTCCCTACACGTCATCCACAAGTGAGTGCTCCTTGCCTGCCAGCCTCGGTTTCGACAGCTCTCCATCCTTGTGTCCGTAACACATTTCCAGTGCCTTCACTTGGATTGCTTGTGTTCTTTGCCCTTGTTGTATAAAAATGAAAATTAAAAATTAAAGTGGTTAATAATAAGAGTTATGAAGAGCTTAATTCTCCTGAACACATCCATTGAGAAAGAGCTGGAAATCACTGGGTGTGAATCTCAGGTCTTGATTGGGGAACCACGGGAACCCTCGTCTGGGAAGGGAAAGGAGACCATTAAGGAGCCTGTGTGAGATGCCGCAAGTCCGAAAGGTTGGGTGTACTTGTGCTGGGCTGTGCTTAGTTGCTTAGTTGTGTCCGACTCTGTGACCCTATGGACGGTAGCCCACCAGGCTCCTCTGTCTGTGGGATTCTCCAGGCAAGAATACTGGAGTGGGTCGCCATGCCCTCCTCCAGGGGGTCTTCCCGACCCAGCGATCGAACCCACGTCTCCCACATTGCAGGCGGATTCTTTACCGTCTGAGCCAGCAGGGAAGTGTAGGGATTTCACAGTCGTTCCTTTCTTGTTTTGCTGTCTTAGGCGTTCTGAGAAGGAACACACCTCTATGCTGGTAAGGTGGAGGTGGCGACAGAGAAGTTTGTGACTTATTTGCGTGTCACTTTCAAACCTGTTTCAGGTAGGCGTCACAGATGGGACAACAAGGATTGCCCTGAACCCCCAAACAGAGCTCCTGTAAATTGCCCGCTGGGCTGCAGCGCTGCCCACAGGAGCCTTCCCAATGACTGCTCCCTCTCATCATGGCAGGACATTCCTCCTGATTTCCCTCCCAAGGCTTCAGGCGTGCAGTTTCCTGGGACTTTCTCTTTCTGGATCACCTGACTTTGGATCCTCTGATTTTTCTGGGTTCTTTCTGTGAGTGCCCGGCATTACAGAGCAGTCTGGGGCCGGGGCTCTGCCGGCCCTGGTGAGCCAGCTGCCCTCAGAGCTGTGTTCCCCAGTGTCTGGAATCCATCCCTGTTTCACTCGTCTTCACCCTCAAAGATTCTGCCGTCGGCCCCTGGGGCATCTCATTTTTTATTTTTCTGCTTCTCCCCCAAACCGACACCTTCTTAACTGTCAGGTTCCAGCTCTCACGACACCTCTTCCTAGAGGTCTTGCTAAAGCCTGCCCCCTGGGCTCCATCAGGACTGTCCTCCAGGGAGCGCTTTGCTGCAGGTGCATTTATACACTTCTTTGTTACTTGTTCACCATCTGTCTCCTGCAAGTGGAGGACAGCACCTTACATAAGGGGCTCTGGAAGTTCTGCTGAATGAGTCATTGGTGCCCCCGTTCTCCTGGTCCTCTCTGATTCCTCCTCTCCTTGGGCCTCTGGACCACCCCTTGCTTGTGGTCCCATCCTCTTTATCCCTGAGTGGCAGGTACGGCCTCTCCCGTCTCCTGGCTCCATCCCCTGCAGTCTGAATACTGTCACCACTGTGTTGTCTGCTCAGGTGTCTTAAGTTCCCAGATCGAAGTAAGTTTTCGCTGACTTTCTAGACCCTTTGGAGTCTTCACCCATTTCTGTGTCTTCATGTGGTGTTGCTTCTCTGCAGTTACACACCACTGGATACAGCTGGTTACTACCTGCTCTTGGAGTCCATGAGGACTGGTCCACTGCTTACGCTGTGTTTACCTGGACTTCTTTTTTTTTTTTTTTTTAATTTTTTCTTCCTTCTGTACAACTCAACCAAGCTCTCTCTTAAGAGCTCTGTTTAAAGCCCGTCTCCTTAATGGAATCTACTCCTGATCTTATTACACACACACACAGTCTCCTCTCTCTGGCCCTTGGCACTTATAGTCTCTGTACGCATCTTATAATAAACTCTGTAACAGAGTCTGGTCATCTAATGAAATAAGGAGTAGTGCAGATAATTTCAGGAGCTTGGAGGTTGGAATCAGAGAGACCTAGGTATGTATTTTTGTTTTGCCATCTGCCAGATGTGGGTCCTCCAGCAAGCTGATTACTGTTAACGAGTGTCCTGTCCTCATCTGTGATGCGAGAAGAAGAATGCCTTCCTTCACGTGGCCGTGTAAAGATTAAATGACATAATGATGGTACAACTGCAGGGATATACTGGGTGCTCCGTCGAGTATACCGACGGTCGTTTCTCCTGTGCTGGCGCTGGGACCTGAACCGTAGCCTCCGTGAGTTCATATCCCCAGTGCGACTGCGTTTGGATGCAGAGCTTTTAGGAGGTTAGTAAGGTTACACGATGTTATCCGGCTGCGGTCCTCAAGTGACGGGATCCGGGCTCTAGGAGAAGAGGAAGCGGGAGGGCGCTCTCTGTCCGCCCGCGCGCACCAGGGAAGGCCGTGTGAGGGGCAGGACACGGAGGTGGCCGTCTGTCAGCCAGGACGAGCGTCCTTACAGAAGCTGAGTCAGCCAGCACCCTGGTCTTGGGCTCGGAGCCTCCAGAACCGTGAGAAGTCAATTCCTGTTGTGTAAGCCTTCCGGTCAGCGGTATTTTGTGAAAGCCACCCTAGCCGGCTAATAGAGTTGACTTTCTCTCTAATTAGATAACGGTTTGTCGAGCTGATGTTGATTGAGCACTTGTTATGTGTCAGGCACTTTCTCATTTAACCTTGCCGCGTCCAGTCTCTCAGCTCTCACAGTCCCCTCAGGAGACCGGTTGCGTACGGTGCTGCGGTCCCCAGCGCGTCCAGCGGCCACTTCCGGTTGCCGCCTCCAGCCACTTCCGGTTGCCGCCTTCTTGTCGTGGCGCCTCCTGGTGGTGTGCGGTGTGCACCACTGATCCTGGGCGACTCTGAACGGAGGCCGTGGGTTCCCGAGGCCAGATGGACAGTTCTGCTGAGTGCCAGGGGCCATGCCTTGTGTTTTTCTCTCAGGTGGCACTTAGCAAGTGCTACGTGCGCAGGAAGCCATTAAAAAATAATTTTTGGTCGGCTCATTTCCCCCAGAGAGTTAGATGGCCTACACCCGGGCGGGAAGTGGAGTTCTCCACCTGCCCGCAGTCCGCAGTGTGCATCTCCTGGGCTGTCTGCGATCAGGAAGGACGATTGGTGTTGAGGGGCGGAGCCGCAGAAAGTAAAGGAGGGTCAGGTCTTCAGTGGGTGGAGGATATCAAACCTTGGTAAGTCCCCACCTTCCGTTCTCTCACTCTCTTAGTGAGCGGAAGTGAGTCTTTGTGAGACTGGCCCTTCTGGAAGTGACGTTACGTGTTGGTGATGTAAGTAGTTCCTGTCTTCTTCTCCTTCGCTTTCTTCTGCTTCTCTGTGAGAGCTCAGTGTAAGAGAGACAGTGTTAACTTTTTTTCCTGCCTCAGCCTCTGCAGTTCAGATAGAAATTTGATTCACTTTCCTCAGGATCCAGATGGCTTTGTTAGTAATTAATTAACCCCTTTTTTCTCAGAAGTTGATATGTTTGGACTTTTGGAAAAAAAAAAATATTAGCCGTGTGGAATCTGACTTAATTCAAGGTGATGGGGTTTGAGCTTTTAGATTTCCAGGGCCATGTGCATAGACAATGGCATATGTACCTCATCAGCATGATTATAATTTATGTTCCTCTTCCTTGTAATAAGGATTACTATAATACAAGGTGGTGGTTTAGTCACTAAGTCGTGTCCAACTCTTGTGACCCCATGGACTGTCACCTACCAGGCTCTACTGTCCATGGAATTCTCAGGCAAGAATACTGGAGTGTGTTGACATTCCCTTCTTCAGGGTATCTTCCTGATCCAGGGATCGAACATGTGTGTCCTGCATTGCAGGCAGGTTCTTTACTGCTGAGCCACCAGGGAAGCCTGTAATGTGTAGAAAACATCTAATAATAAGGCTGTGGAAATGAAAGTCAAAAACAGGCAAACCCTGTAGCGAGAGGGAAACAGCTCCCAATCCTTAAGCTGATATATTTGTTTTGATTGAGTGTCCTGACAGCCAAGGCAAAAATGGGAACTCGGCAGGTTACATAATTCTGCTTCTCTGGTCAAATGCCAGTTCAGGAGAGAGTCATAATCCTTAGGTGCCAGTTTTTAGAAAGAATATACTGGGGCCTCTTTCTCGGAGGAATGTAAAACCACGCAGCTGACAACACATTTACTGCCCTAGCTATATTTAAAGAAATGATCAAGATTTTTGCTCATGCTGTTATGGCTTTATCCTTATCTATCTCTGGATAACTCCTGTTCATCCTTTAGACCTTGATAAGGGTCACCTCCTCCAAGAAGTCTCCCACGATGCTTTCTGCCCAGGCCAAGCTGATTTCCTCTCCTCAGTGGAACCATAATACTGTGGGCATATCTTGATCTCTGTCCCTCCATGTTACTTTGTGTTGTCTCATGACTAGGTGTTCCTAGGACTTGTTCCTAAAATTGTAGGTATGTGGCCAGTGCTCCTGAAGGAAAGTGTATAGATCTAGATTAGAAACACTTTTCTAAGTGGAAGAAACCAATTTCTGGCAGTGAAGGCATTTGGCTGATTTTTAGTGTCTACCTGTAGTAGATAGTAATTGTTTGTGATACAGGAAGTTGTCTGTCTCACTGTAGCTGTTGGAAGTGCTGGTTGTCAGGTGTAGGCTTAGGAGACCTGGGTTCTCGTCCTGATGCTTCTGCCAGGTAGAGTTGCAGCTTGTACATTTCATAGACTTGGCTTCTGCGTCTGCAGAGTGAGCCTGTTGCATCAGGCCAGGGAGCCCAGCGATGCAGAGTCCATCTCCAGCCCCTCATTCCACCGCCAGGGTGGGCAGCCCTCATTGGCCACAGTTCTTAACCTGCTGAAAAATGCAGATGTGAGCCCAGATTCCATCTCTGAGAGCTACTCCTGGAAGCCACCACCAATCCATTGGGGTTGGAATCAAAGAAGAAACCTATGTAACATCTATAGTTTTATATAGATAGATAGATATATCAGAGAAGAAACCTGTGTAACATCTATAGTTTTATATAGATAGATAGATAGATCAGAGAAGAAACCTATGTAACATCTATAGTTTTAGATAGATAGATAGATACATCTATAGTTTTAGATAGATAGATAGATAGGTAGGTAGATAGGTAGGTAGATATAGATATAGACACACACCCATACATTTGTGTTAGTTGCTAAGTCCTGTCTCACTCTTTGTGACCCTATGGATTGTAGCCTACCAGGCTCCTCTGTCCATGGAATTCTCCAGGCAAAATACTGGAGTGGATAGCCATTCCCTTCTCCAGGGGAGTCTTCCTGACCCAGGGATTGAACCCAGGTCTCCTATATTGCAGGCAGATTCTTTGTTATCTGAGCCACCAGAGAAGCCTGTATATAATAATTTAATGTGTTTATGTATTTGGCTGCACTGGTTCTTAATTGTGGCATATGAGATCTAGTTCTCTGACCAAGGATTGAACCCAGACTCCCTGTGTTAGGAGTGCGAGTCTTAGCCACTGGACCACCAGAAAGTCCCCATCCATGGTTATATTTGAAGTTCTTTTTTGCCCTAATGATTCTAAAAAATTCCTTGATTATCCTCAGTCATCACTGTCACAGGCTGGAGTATGTCCCCAAGATTTGTGTTCACCTGCAACCTCAGAATGCAGTCTTATTTGGAAATAAGTCTTTTGCAGCTGTCAGTAGTTAAGATGCCATCCTGGGTTTGAGTGAGCCCCAAATCCAATGACTCCTGTCCCTGTAAAGACAGAGGACGCAGACACATGGGGAAGAGAGCTGTGTGATGTTGGAGGCAGAATGGGAGTGATGCGGCCACAAGCCAAGGACACCAAGGATTGCTGGGAGCCCCCAGGCCTGGGAGGAACAAGGAAGGATGTTATTCCCTGGAGCCTTGTGGGGGCATGGTTCTGCCAGATCCTTGATTTCAGACTTCTGGCCTGTGACGTAACATTTCTTCTGTTTTACTTCACGGAGTTTGTGGTCACGACAGATCTCAGAAACTAGCACACTCATCTCGTCCTTTTATTTTAAAACCGTCCATCGTCTTTGCTCTCTCTGATGCTGGTGTGTTTGCTGTGTTCATCCGTCTAGAGAAGTCTGACCTGTTGGAAGATGCCGTCTGGCCAGGTGGTGTATGGTGGAAAGATCCAGACATTTCTCTGACTCTGCATGGAAATTTAGACATTGATAAAAATCCCCCTTTCTGAATCCAAATTGGAAAAGAAGAAGTAAAACTCTCACTGTTTGCAGATGACATGATCCTCTACATAGAAAACCCTAAAGACTCCACCAGAAAATTACTAGAGCTAATCAATGTATCTGGTAAAGTTGCAGGATATAAAATTAACACACAGAAATCCCTTGCATTTCTATACACTAACAATGAGAAAACAGAAATTAAGGAAACAATTCCATTCACCATTGCAACGAAAAGAATAAAATGCTTAGGAATAAATCTACCTAAAGAAACAAAAGGCCTATATATAGAAAACTATAAAACACTGATGAAAGAAATCAAAGATGACACAAATAGATGGAGAAATATACCATGTTCATGGATTGAAAGAATCAATATAGTGAAAATGGGTATACTACCCAAAGCAATCTATAGATTCAATGCAATCCCTATCAAGCTACCAATGGTATTTTTCACAGAACTAGAACAAATAATTTCACAATTTGTATGGAAATACAAAAAACCTCCAATAGCCAAAGCAATCTTGAGAAAGAAGAATGAAACTGGAGGAATCAACCTGCCTGACCTCAGGCTCTACTACAAAGCTACAGTCATCAAGACAATATGGTACTGGCACAAACACAGAAATATAGATCAGTGGAACAAAATAGAAAGCCCAGAGATAAATCCATGCACCTATGGACACCTTATCTTTGACAAAGGAGGCAAGAATATACAATGGAGAAAAGACAATCTCTTTAACAAGTGGTGCTTGGAAAACTGGTCAACCACTTGTAAAAGAACGAAACTAGAACACTTTCTAACACCATACACAAAAATAAACTCAAAATGGATTAAAGATCTAAACGTAAGACCAGAAACTATAAAACTCCTAGAGGAAAACATAGGCAAAACACTCTCCGACATAAATCACAGCAGAATCCTCTATGACCCACCTCCCAGAGTAGTGGAAATAAAAGCAAAAATAAACAAATGGGACCTAATTAAACTTAAAAGCTTTTGTACAACGAAGGAAACTATAAGCAAGGTGAAAAGACAGCCTTCAGAATGGGAGAAAATAATAGCAAACAAAGCAACTGACAAAGAATTAATCTCAAAAATATACAAGCAACTCCTGCAGTTCAATTCCAGAAAAATAAACGACCCAATCAAAAAATGCGTCAAAGAACTAAACAGACATTTCTCCAAAGAAGACATACAGATGGCTAACAAACACATTAAAAGATGCTAAACATCATTCATTATCAGAGAAACGCAAATCAAAACCACAATGAGGTACCATCTCACGCCAGTCAGAATGGCTGCTATCAAAAAGTGTGCAAACGATGAATCCTGGAGAGGGTGTGAAGAAAAGGGAACCCCCTTACACTGTTGGTGGGAATGCAAACTAGTACAGCCACTGTGGAGAACAGTGTGGAGATTCCTTAAAAAACTGGAAATAGAACTACCATATGGCCCAGCAATTCCACTGCTGGGCATACACACTGAGGAAACCAGAATTGAAAGTGACACGTGTACCCCAATGTTCATTGAAACACTGTTTACAATAGCCAGGACATGGAAGCAACCTAGATGTCTATCTGCAGATGAATGGATGAGAAAGCTGTGGTACATATACACAATGGAATATTATTCAGCCTTTAAAAAGAATGCATTTGAATTAGTTCTAATGAGGTAGATGAAACTGGAGCCTATTATACAGAGTGAAGTAAGTCAGAAAGAAAAACACCAATATAGTATACTAATGCATATATATGGAATTTAGAAAGATGGTAACGATGACCCTATTTCAGTTCAGTCACTTAGTCGTGTCCTACTCTTTGCGATCCCATGAACCACGGCACTCCAGGCCTCCCTGTCCATCACCAACTCCTGGAGTTTACCCAAACTCATGTCCATTGAGTTGGTGAGGCCATCTGACCATCTCATCCTCTGTCATCCCCTTTTCCTCCTGCCTTCAATCTTTCCCAACATCAGGGTCTTTTCAAATGAGTAAGCTCTTCGCATCAGGTGGCCAAAATATTGGAGCTTCAGCTTCAACATCAGTCCTTCCAGAGAACATCGAGGACTGATTTCCTTTAGGATGGACTGATTGGATCTCCTTGCAGTCCAAGGGACTCTCAAGAGTCTTCTCTAACAGCACAGTTCAAAAGCATCAGTTCTTCTGTGCTCAGCTTTCTTTATAGTCCAACTCTCACATCCATACATGACCACTGGAGAAACCATAGCCTTGACTAGATGGACCTTTGTTGACAAAGTAATGTCTCTGCTTTTTAATATGCTGTCTAGGTTGGTCATAACTTTCCTTCCAAGGAGTAAGTGTCTTTTAATTTCATGGCTGCAATCACCATCTGCAGTGATTTTGGAGCCCAAAAATATAAAGTCAGCCACTGTTTCCACTGTTTCCCCATCTATTTGCCATGAAGTGATGGGACTGGATGCCATGATCTTAAGAGACAGCAAAAGAGACACAGATGTATAGAAGTCTTTTGGAATCTGTGGGAGAAGGCAAGGATGGGATGATTTGAGAGAACAGCATTGAAACATGTATATTATCATATGTGAAGCAGATTGCCAGTCCAGGTTCAATGCATGAGACAGGGTGCTCAGGGCTGGTGCACTGGGATGACCCTGAGGGGTGGGATGGGGAGGGAGGTGGGTGGGAGGTTCAGGGTGGGGAACACATGTACACCTATGGCTGATTCACGTCAATGTATGGCAGAAGCTGCCATAATATTGTAATTAGCCTCAATTAAAATAATTAATTAAATTTTAAAAAAAGCCCGCTTTCCCCATTAGTAGGTGGAAGCCTGTGAATCACGTTATATTTTGGGGACATATGTTTAGTTCAGGCTCCCTGAGGTCTTCTGCAAATTATCAAAAGCCTGGCCTGCGCAGCGTGATTCACAGATGGTGCAGGCTCCAGCCAGAAAAGAAAGAGATGGGGAGGAAAGCAACCCTGTGCCAAAGAGAGAACAGCTCGGGTGTTCTGTGCACCTGGGTGCTAAGGGAGCCGTGTGGGACTGCCACCCTCCTGGCTTTTCCCCTTGGGATCCGGGAGGACTCCACCCTCCCACTTGGCAGGAGTGCCTTTCACTGTCCTTTTGCCTGTCTTATGCATTGTGACCTGCAGGCTCTTGTCCACGTTTACCTTGCCTCAAACACTCCCCTTTCTTTGTTGATTGTTTTCCCATCATTTAATTATCTCAGCACCCAACCAAGTAATTGTTGGGTGATTGTAATTGTTGTCCCATTTTACAGAGGAGGGAACTGAGGCTCCAAAGGACAGTGAGGTTCCCTGTCCCGGGGCACACAGCTGGTGCGCAGCAGAATCTGAGGGAGGAGGGAGGATGTGTCTGACTCTGACACCCATGTCCGCCCAGCCCATCTCACAGGGCATCTGTGGGTTGGGGGGGTAGGCTTGTAGCTTGAGCAAACTAAAGCTTCATATGCTTTCATCTGCTGATTGGGAGAGGGAGCTGGTGGAGCAGGGGAGAGCGTGAGGGTGCAGGGAAGGCTGTGGTGCCGAGGACGTCCAGGGAGCCCGATGCGAGCAGACTGCGAGGCTGGGCTGGGGGGATGTCTCCGTCCATGCTGGGAGGACAGAAAATACAGGCAGACACAGCAGCATCAGAGCGAGGCTTGGCTTGGGGGGGACTGGCGATGGGGGTGGTTACCGAGGCAGGAGGAAACAGAGTGCTAGGTTAGGGGCCAGGGAGCGGCTGGACCAGGTCGGCAGCTGTAGGAAAGGGATCGGTGATGCCTGAGCGCTTTTCCCGGAGATGGAGGCCAAGGCTGTGATGACAACTGGGAACCGAGGGGCTGGCAGACCAGGAAGAGCGGGACGAAGAGTCAGGCCTTAGAGGAGAGCGTGGTGACGTCATGCACTTTGATAGGCATCTAGGAGGAGATGGTGGGTTCCAGGGTTCGGGAAGGTGATGGGTCCTGGGCCAGCCATGTCAGACTCCAGGCACCATAGGGTCACCTGGAGAGGACGGCCACAGTGGTCAGCCCATGTGTGGGCAGTGGCGGGCCACGTGGAGCTTTGGAGACAGTGAGAGGGTTAATCAAGGGTCCAGGGGCCAGCTTGACCCTCATCGAAGCACTTGTGGCGAAGCCCTCCGGGACGGCGTGTGCCAGGGCTGCTTACACTGGGTAGTGCCCGCTCTGGGGCGGGGGTGCCGGGACTTGTAGGATGCGCTGGGCTGTTTCCGTCATGCCAGCAGATGTTGTGGGGAGGCTTTAAAGCATTAAGAGCAGACCTGCAATCCGTGTGGTTTTGTAGGTGTTGGCCTTGGTCTGAGGTGTAATCCTCTGAGTCACTTCAGGAGCGCTGGGAGTAAGTCGTCTACAGTGGAGGATTGTTACTGTTACTGATGACTCGTATTTGCAGATGACAGTTCAGTTACCTTGCTGGTGTCTTCCTGATGATTCTCTGGGAATAAGTCTTTTCTCCTGCAGTTTTCTGAACTTGATCTCTGAGTTCCATACAGAGCTTTAGGCATCGGGAGCTGGTTTTGCCTCTGGTTCCCCATGGCTGAGCATCTTCACAAGTGACTCTGGAAGGTGTTCCCGGGGCAGCTCCTGGTTCGTGGAGCCCGGGAGGTCGTGACTGACCATGGCTTTGGAAAGGGGGCTGGGACGTCGGGTGCGGTGTGAGAAGCAGGCGATGCCCGGCTCACGGGTGAGGTGGGGGCTGGAGGCGGGGGCGGGGCTGCTGTCTGCGTGGAGTTCTTCCTGAGGTGTTCTCAGGATGGCTGGCTGCGCTTTTATGAGGAGATGAGGCTTGACTGAAGTCGTCCGGTGTCCCTGGCAGATGAGGACCCTCAGGGGGATGAGAAGGGGGTGGTCAGTGCTGTGGGAAAGTGCATTGTTATCTTAGCTGGAGAGGGCAGATCAGTCACGTGGGAAAGGCGCTCTCCAGCCATCTGGGTTGGGGAGACCTCTTTCTGCCTGAGATCAGTCGTTTGTTACGCTCTGGAGCTATAGTTCTTAATGGAGGTGGCATTGTCGCCTTGGCGATGTCTGGAGTCTGGGTGTCCCAGCTCGGGGGAGGGGTCCTGCTGGACCTAGTGCGTGGAGACCAGGGATGTTGCAGAGCTTTGTGTAACACACAGAAAGTGAAAAGTCAAAGTGAAAGGCGCTAAGGCCTGTCCGACTCTTTGCGACCCCACAGACTAGTCCATGGAATTCTCCAGGCCAGAATACTGGAGTGGGGAGCCGTTCCCTTCCCCAGGGGCTCTTCCCGACCCAGGGATGGAACCCAGGTCTCCTGCATCACAGCTGGATTCTTTACCAGCTGAACCACCAGGGAAGCCCGTAACACAAAGAATAGCCCCGCAACTCAGAATCGCCCGCCCCCAATGCCCAGAGGGCTGAGGTTGAGGAGCCATGGGCAAGGGCTCCAGGGCAGTCTTCCCGTCCTCACCGCTGCCTGCTGTGGACGACTCAGGGCTCCCCCCACATCCAGGGGGGTCCCAGAGTAGAGGACGGGTTGCGAGAGGCCTTTGTGGCTGCGGGCCAGAGATGGAGGCCCGCCGCGTGCTCTGCCCACCTGAGTTTGGGTCCCTGAAATGTCAAGTGAAGAGTGCCACCTGGGAGATCTCTAAGACCTTATCCAGCACTTGTGTCCTAAGACTCTAGAACTGAGTCTGTAGCCTTATAATCTGGCGCGATTCAAATAACATGGTCACAGAAATGTGATGTTGTTGTTCATGTATTTATCCGTGTCCCAACTCTTTGCGACCCCGTGGACTGCAGCACGCCAGGCCTCCCTGCCCATCACCATCTCCCGGAGTTTGCTCAAACTCACGTCCATTGATTTGATGATGCCATCCAACCATCTCATCCTCTGTCCCCCTTTGACACCATTTTCTTAGCCTTTCTTACCAGCTTTTGCTTGCTTTTTTTGTTTCTGAAAAGGTAAAAATTGTGTAATATGAAGTACCTATTTTAAATGTCTCCCCTTTTAAGTAAAGAAGAACTGCGCTGATAAAGAGGAGAATGTTTCTTCTATGCCAAGGAGAAGTGCGTTTAATATCTTTGAAGCATTTGTGCTCGGTGATGAAAATTCCGTGTCTGATGACTTAGGGCAGACAGTCGTGTGCATTTGACGTGTCTCTCCCGGGGTTCACTCTGGCTGCGGGGCCCTCCCCACACATGTCTGGCTCTGCGAGGAGCCCTGTGAGTGTACAAGTGATGTGAGTGTGAGTGTGCAAGTGATGTCTGGGTGCTCCCCAGCAGACGCAGCAGGCATGAAGTCATCCTGAAGAGCCATCTTCACACCCCTGTCCCGCGCCCACCCTGCAGTATCTCGGGAGCTCTTGGTTTTCTGTATCAGCCAGCGGATGATGTCCATGAGGCAGTGAAAGCTGTTCCTCCATTTGAATTAGAGGAATGGTCTTCCTCCTCCTCCTGGGAGTCTTCCCTGTGGAATTAGAGTTGCCATTGCGAGTACCACAGCCCGGGTGGCTTGAACAGCAGAAAGCTATCTCCTTGCAGTTCTGGAGGCTGGACGTCTGAGATGAAGGTGTTGGCCGAGCTGCTTCCTACGGACACCTCTCTCCTCAGCTCATAGCTGGCTGTCTTCTCCCTGCGTTGTCACGCGGCCGTCCCTCTGGGCGGGTCTGTGTCCAGATTCCTCCTCTCATAAGGACACCAGTCATATATTGGATCAAGGCCCACCTTCGTTATCTCATTTCAGCATTGGCACCGCCTCAAACACCCGCTGTCCAAGTGCTCTCGAGTTCTGAGATACTGTGGGTTTGGGCATCAGCTTGTGAATTTGTGGGGCTGGAGGCATAATTCAGTTGCATCCGCTCATGGAGATGTATGGTGTCCTGTTCTGTCTAGGATCAGACTTCCCAGACTACGATGCTGTCTCCTCTGTTGCTTCTCGCCCCCTTCTCTTATGATTGTTATGGAAAATTTCAGGCACAGAGAAAAGTTGCAAAAATACTACAGTGCTTTCCTATTACCCTACCTCTTAGAATCAATCACTGTTAACCTGTTATATTTGCTTCATCATTCAGTATAGGTTATATGAACCATTTAGAAGAAAGTTGTAGGTTTCAAAACATTAGTGTGAATCTGTTAGAAATAAAGAGGCATAAAGATTTTTTTCTGGGTGAGCACCACACTATTATCACACCTAAGAAAACTTGAAGTAATTCCTACAGCTTCTAATATGTCATTCAGATTCAGATTTTTCTAATTCCCCCCCCAGATCTCTTATCACTTGTGTGTGTATGTGTGTGTTTAAACCCTAGGGAAGGTGTAGACATTGCAGCTGGATTTTTTTATCTCTTTAGTCTTTTCCATGCAGAATGATTCTACTTTCTCCATGCCCTCCCCCCTCGTTTACGATTTATTTATTAAAAAAATTTTTAGAAGACCAAGACCAGTTGTCTTAGAATGTGTGAGAATGTCTCACACTCTTAATTTGGCTGGTCATTTCCTCGTGATTTTGTTCCTTGTGTCCCTGTGTCCCCTGGAAGTCGGGTGCAAGCGCTTGTTCAAACGGTTGCCAGGCGGTGCCGCTTCCTTCTTGAACCATCGCATCCCCGCAGGCTGTCCCGCTCTTGATGATGCTGAGTTTGAACACTGACCTCAGGTGGTGATGCCGGGTCTCTCCACTGGACGCTGTGTTTTTCGCTTTGCAATTCACCTGTATCTATAGGGAGGTAATTTGGCACTGGGTGTATATCCATTGATGATTCTTGCCTGAATTATGTCACTGGGGAGTTGCAAAATGGTGATTTTTCTAATTCTATCATTAGTTGGCATTATAGTTCCTAAAATGGAAACCGTAATGACCAAGGTGTAGGGAAAAGGATTGGTGGAATAATCACTGCTAATGCTAGCAAATAAATTTCTGTGTGAATATTGCTATGGATTCATAGGTTTCTGTTGAGTCAGTTATAATCAATTACAGACGTGCTTTATAATCGGTTACGAATGTTGTTTTAATGCTCAAATTATCCCAGACTTGGCCAGCAGGACCTTTCAACTGGCTTGAACAAGCCTCGTTTAGCGTCTGAGCCTTTAGCCTTTGTCTTGCACAGAAGTGCCTTAGGCTCATGGTATCCTTTCCATTTCCAGACATGGAATCATCCATTTCTCCAACAAAGCTCTGATTCCATTTAGTGGAGAATAGTATTCAGAAGCCAAATCTGAATGCCAGCACTGTGGCTAGGCTGTTGTTTTCAGTGGACAGAGCTAAGGATAAATGGAATCATGAGTTTATGGATATTTGCAAATCGCTTTTGACTTCAACGGGTTTCAGTCTTTGATTTTGTATTTATAACTCTTTCAGTTCAGTTCAGTTCAGTTGCTCAGTCATATCCGACTCTTTGCAACCGCATGGACTGCAGCATTCCAGGCCTCCCTGTCCATCACCAGCTCCGGAGTTTATTCAAACTCATGTCCATCGAGTCGGTGATGCCATCCAACCATCTCATCCTCTGTCATCCCCTTCTCCTCCCGCCTTCAATCTTTCCCAGCATCAGGGTCTTTTCCAATGAGTCAGTTCTTCGCGTCAGGTGGCCAGAGTATTGGAGTTTTGGCTTCAGCATAACCCGTTGCTTGGCTTCTAATAACTGTTAATGCTGTTGACATGTGTCCTTTTTGCTGAACTCTGTGAGACATATAGTTTCAAAATTATATTGCCTGTTACTATTAGTAATGTAATTCTGATGAAAACACAGTATTTCTTTGAAGTTCATTTTGTCCTTTGTATATACTCCACTGGGAAGCACAGCCAGTATTGAATTCAAAAGCCATGTGAACGAACTCCTTTCCTTGTCAGATTACACTGCCAAGTTGATCCTCTAGTTAGGTTATTTTGTTAGCGTTTATATTTTGTTTTAAAGTTATGGTTTGTTCTTTTTTGAATCAACTTTACTGAGGCAAAATTTGATAAACTTGTACAAAAACGCACCCACTGAAAGTATTTTGACTAATATATATACACTTGTGTGACCACCAACTACGGTGGAGATCAGGATATTCTCACGGCCGCGAAATAGTCGACCCCCTTTGAAGCAGTCTCCTCTCCCTCCATGCAGACCCTGGGGCAACCACTCTTGTCTTTTTTCCCGCAGTAGATTAGTTTTACTTTTTCTAGATTTTCATATGAGTGAAATCATAGAATTGTATACTTTTATTTCCAGCTTCTCTTATCAGCAAAATGTTTTTGAGAATCCCAGGTGTTGTGTGTATCAATAACACATTCCTTTTTCTTGCTGAGTAATATTCCATTTTATGGAGATACATAATTTGTTTATCCATTCACTAGCAGATGGATTCTGAGTTGATTGCACGTTTTTAGGGATCACGAGTAAAGCTGCTCTGAACATTCTTGTTCAAGTCTGTGTGGATAGATGCATTCATTTCAGTTGGGTAAACATCTAGGAGTGGGTTCACTGGGTCCCATGGAAATGTATGTTTGATTTTATGAGAAAATGCTAAACTGTTTTACAAAGTAATTGTGCTGGTTTACATGCCTCCCAACAGTTTGTATTTCAATCCTTCACATCCTGACTGCATTTAGCATTGTCAGTGTTCTTTTTTTTTTTATTGATAAATTTATTTATTTGGCTGTGCGCAATCTTAGTTGTGGCACACAGGGTCTTTGATCTTTTATGAAGCATGCAAGATCTAGTTCCCTGAGCAGGGATCGAACCCTGGCCTTCTGCATTGGGAGCGCTAAGTCTTATCCCCTGGACCACCAGGAACGTCCTGAATGTTCTTAATTTTAGCAATTCCCATGGGCTTGTTGTCATATCGTGCGATTTTAACTTGCATTGTTCTCCTTTCCATTGAATTTTTATTTTGAATGGCAAAATATTTCGTAGTTCCAAAGTTAGAATCCTGTGAAAAAGTATATTTAGTGAAGGCTCAAACTTATTTTTCTCAGTCCTGCTATGGAAGGTGTGGTTTCAACACTTGGAGAATCTGTTGAGCACGTTTGTCTGAGTTGGCACCGAGTCATGCATGGACACGGAAGTGAACCCCACCTTCAGAGAGTGTACGTGTTAGCTGGGGGAGATAGACAGTGATCACATAGCCTCACAAATAGATGTTAAACTGTGACTTTACTGTATGCTGTGTAGGACTGATACAAGGAGAGGGCTAAGGCTGTGCTGTCTGGATTTTATCACGGTTTCCCAAGAAGAGAGGCTTTGTTTACGAGTTCCCTCCCTTAATAGTTGTTGCAAAATTTCTCACCTGCTGTAACTGTGGGACCTGTCACAACAGGCTCAACCCTGGGAAAGTAACCAACGCCCGACTATTGGAACCCAGGTCTGCGGAAAAGACATGATAAGCCTTTGTTTGATTATTTGGTTTTAGATGAAGTTGTTCAGGCTTGTTCCTTACAGAGAGCCCTGGTTGAGACGGACCTTCAGTGTTTTTAAAAAACACATTGCTAACATCTGCTTTACATGTGATTTGTTAAAAGCCTTTTTTTAAAATTTTGTTTTGGACATTGTGGACATTATGGGCTTCCCTGATAGCTCACTTGATAAAGAACCTGCCTGCAATGCGGGAGACCCCGGTTTGATTCCTGGGTTGGGAAGATCCCCTGGAGAAGGGATAAGGCTACCCACTCCAGCATTCTTGGGCTTCCCTGGGGCTCAGCTGGTGAAGAATCCACCTGTGATGTGGGAGACCTGGGTTCGATCCCTGGGTTGGGAAGGTCCCCTGGAGAAGGGAAAGGCCACCACTCCAGTGTTCTGGCCTGGAGAACCCATGGACTGTGTACTCCATGGGGTCGCAGAGACGGGCACAGCTGAGCAGCTTTCACTTGAATATTGTCGATTCTGACACTGGATTTGAATCATTTCAAGTTCAAATTTGAAATTTGAATTCTCAGTGGTTAAAGAACGTCACTGTTATCAGTGGCTGGTTTTTTCCCCTATTGTATCTTGCTGGCTTGTTGGAGAGCCCCACCCCTTGCCCCAAGACAGCTCATGGATTTTCAGCTTGAAACTGGTTTGTATTTTATTTCCTGTAGGTCACCCTGACCTAGTCCAGAACACCAGTGGTCTTCAGGGCGAGGTTGCCTTTTAGGACTTAAATTCTTAGAAATCTTGATTTTATATTCTTGTTGTTAGAATTGAATTCATAGCACAGAACTGTTATCTACTGTATAAAATGTTTTAGCTTAGATGCAGGTTTAATTTGCTGTTCTAAAACTGGGAAGTTCCCAGGAAACGCTGTTGTCCTGCTTGCAGGTTTTACGCACAGTTAAAGTGACTCTGAAACATAGTAGAAATCATTGATGAGGCACTTATAAAGGAATTCTGCAGAGAATATTTTTAGCAACAACATACTTTTCTAATCCTGTAATCGAGTTTTCATGTTGGAAAGCTTGCTTCACTTTTAAAAAGATGAATTCTGCACTTTCAAGGTACACAGTAGAGTAAATTAGGATGGAAGTCTGGTGGCATTTTCCCCTCTGCCGGACACGATCCTCTATGACTTGCAGAAATTGCAAGGGAATCAACATGCGCATATTGTGGCGTGTAGATTCCAAGAGTGAAATTCTAGAGTGATTGGTTTGGTTTTTATGTTTGCCAGTCACTGTCCTAGCAGGAGACAGATGGCACAGTCAAGCTGAAGGAACCAAGGGGTATTTAATAAAAGGCTAGTTGGCAGCAGCGGGCAGGGATACAGGAACAAGGATGGTGTCCTACCCCCGGGGGAGTTGGGGGTGGCTGGCTACGCTGGGGAACTTTCCTCACTCTCAGGTTGAAGGGTGAAGGTGGGGAGAAAGTAGCTGAGGTCGTGGGCCCTCAGTGAGGGTGTGACATTTGGTAGAGGGATGCAGCTGACTTCTTGGAGAGAGCCGGGGTGGGAAGAGGGGGTAAATACCCTGCCCTCAGTCTCCTCCCCCACCTAGCTTCTCTCACAGGGGGCTCCCTGGAGGTCCGCGGGCCCCGGGAGACTGACCACACATCTACGGATGTCAGCCCGACGGGGCTGTGAGTCGGAGTGCGGGAGGGCGGATGGAGTCTGTCCAGCGCTTTTGTGTGATACAGAGTAAGGGGACCAGGAAATACGCACTGGTCCCCACAGGCCCTGAGTGCGTAGTGTGTGTGTGCGATTAGCCCTGGCAAAGGCCAGTGAGGGATGAGGCTCCAGGTGAGTCGGTGGATCACAGTGGAGATTCTGAAACATATCTAAGCGTCTGTCCTGGATTTAAAATGCCTCAACAGGGCTCCACGCTTCCTCTGCAGGGGCATGTAGGTTCCATCCCTGGTTGGGGAACTAACCGACCCGTCAGACTGCGCTGCACCGCAGGCAGTGCGGTATAGCCAGAAGCCAACAGGAAAGACACCACCTCTGCACAGAGCCCCTAACTCTTCCCGCTGGGTTTTATAGTCTTTGTTTTCCAGCGTTTGATAATTACTTTCCCGTCACTGGAGGATGGTACGAAACCCGGAGAGATCCCTGCCATAGGGGAGCTTTCCTGCTTCCAGGGCTCCCTTTGGGAAAGCAGAAGGCAGAGCTGGGCTTTTGAACAGGATGCACCCCACGAGCTCTCCTGGGTGCGGAGAGCCTCTCTGACCCAGGCTCCTGGAGCCCCTCACACAGGTTGGCCACAACGTAGACGTTCGGAGTACGCTTCCCATCCGAGAGCTCCTGCCAGCTCTGAGTGGTCCTCAGGGTTGCCACGTTGTGGGAGGAGGTGCTCCTGACATGGGCAGTCTTTTTTGTTGTGTGTTTCAGGGAACAGCTAGACGGTTGAAACACCCAAAGTACAACATTTCCTTCTGTTGTCTTAAAAGATGGATAACAGCGCCTTAGAGATGCACTAAGTGCTTCTTCTGTACTTACAAGGACAGTGTTTTTGTTCCATCACCAAGTCGTGTCTGACTCTGTGACCCCATGGACTGCAGCACTCCAGGCCTCTCTCTCCCTCACCATCTCCCAGAATTTCTGCAAGTTCATGTCCATTGCATCAGTGATGCCATCCAACCATCTCATCTTCTGTTGCCTTCTTCTGCTTTCAGTCTTTCCCAGCTTCAGGGTCTTTTCCAATAAATTGGCTCTTCGCATCAGGTGGCCAAAGGACTTGACTTGTCAGAAATGTAAATCACATCCTCCCTGTGCTGTGTGGGCCCCACAGGCCATGTAGACCTTAACCGTGTAGACCTTACCTGTGTAGACCTTACCCCAGAGGTTGAGTGTAATTTGGGGCTGTGGTGATGCTGCCAAATAAATCCAGTGTCCATGATTTCCAGCTGAAGGATGTTGGAGTTTAGCTTTTTCTCACCCGCTTTAGAGCATGCCCATCTAATCAAAGCCCTTTCTCCTAGTTCCCTTTGAGAATTTCTCTAAAGTAGCACACAATTTTAAGAATCTCCTTCCTGCCAGGTGAGTTCAGAGAGCTGGGATCCCACCTGGAGGGGAGGGGATATAAATACCGACACACCCGTACGCAAGGCGCCTTACTTTGTGGGATGCTGTTCATCTTGGTACAGCCCATCCTGCAGATTGTTGACCGCTCTGATGCTCCAGATTTGCAGGCATTTCCAGGAGGCTGGATTTTCTCCTGGAAGCAATATGATTTGGTGGAAAGATGGAGGCAACTGAGAAGATTGAGGCTGATTCTGCTTCTCACTGATCAGGATCTAGGGAAGCCTCTAGGTTTTCGGAGCCCTTTTTTTCTTGGCCATAAACAGACCTGCTGTTCTCACATTGCAGCCTTGGGTTGTTTCAGGACACCTGAGATGCTTGATCGCCCTTTGAAATTTGCTCTGCAATTGGAACGGTCACGTGCCAGCAACGCAAATATAAAATCATGATAATAACAATGGTAACTTTGGACTGTTTTTCATCAGACATGAACAATTAAAGAACATGAGTGTGTGTATCAGAAAGCATTTGTAGACACACTCCCATTTAAGGATGTACGTCACTTCATACGGTTGATGTTCCACCCAGTTTTTTGTGATTTGGCTCAGAAATGTGTGATCAGGGTTTTATGGAAGCTGGCTGCCTACCTACTGGTGTTGCTTCATAGACTGTGATTTTGGTAGTGACGTGCACAGTTCCCGAGTCAGACTTAGGCAGGTTAGTTAACTTGCCTGGACGTTCACTTCCTCATCTGTAGGGCCATGCTACCAGCCACCTCCGGGGTTTGTTGGGAGAATTAGATGAAGATGGGTGCTAGGCGCCTGGTCGGTCCCTGGTCAGTGCCCACGGTCACGGCCATCACTGTTACCCTGCAGTAGCTCGAGAGGGGGGGGCTGGAGTCGCGTGCGTAGCTTGAGTTCCACGTTGGACTGACATTTAGGCCAGGGGACTCAGCAAGATCCTGAGTGTGTTAAAATTTCCTGGGTATAAACTTTCCCCGAGGAATCAAGGGTGGCTGTTTCTCCAAACCTTAATTAATCATGTGGCCTGGTCCAAGCGCCATTGGTAGGGACCCCGGGGCGTCCCTGGGCAGCGCACCTCGCTTCCCCGTGTCTCCCCTCCCACGCGGGGAGATGGGATGCCGGCCGCAGGGGTCCTGCCTGAGCCCAGCTCAGGACCAAGGAAGCAGCGGTCAGAGAGGCCTCCTGCACCGTGAGGTGAGATGGGCTGTCCCCCCGCTTCTCTGTCCGGTGCGTCGTAGTCAGGTGGCACAGAACTCGTGGCAGGCTCCCTCCCGCCATGTCTGTTGGCTCTCCGGTCGCCTGGCATGGCCGTCAGTCACCCGTTAGCCTCCTGAGCTGCTGGCTGACTGTAGACGACTGCACTCTGTGCCCTGCTCCTCCGGCCGCAGGGAGCTCGTGGGTGAGCTCAGAAGCATCCAGAAGCAGGTGCACTGTCCCAGGTCGCCTCCGTGGGCCCCGGACGAATCTTCCAGGTCACTGTGCTTGTGGCCCAGGTGGATCCCCATGGTGACCAGTGCTCCGTGTTGACACTGGCCTCTCCAGGTGACACATACACGCTATCAGCAGAATGTGCGGTTTGCAGGAGGGATGTGCGGGCATGGAGGTTGGCAGCCCCACCCTTGTGTAGGACCTCCCAGGAACACAGCTTGTGAGACTGATAGGATGATGAGAATGAGACAAGGATGAGGTTAAGGCTGGCACTTGCCTTTTAAATGCTGCTGATCCTTGGCCAACAGGGGTGTGAACTGCAAGGGTCTACTTAAATGCAGGTTTTTTCCCAGTAAATATGTTGGAAAAAATTTTAGAGATCTGTGACCATTTGAAAAAACTCTCAGGTGAACTGTGTAGCCTAGGAATATCGGGAAAATTAAGAAACATACAAAATATGTGCTAATTGTATACGTGATTGGTAATTCCGGTCAACAGTAGACTATTGTGGTTGAGTTGGGGGGCAACAAGACTTACATAAGGAGTTTTGACTGTGTGCAGGGATCAGTGCTCCCTGCATTGTCCACGTGCTTTGTTCGGTTGTATTCGGAAATGGGCCTCAGAGAGACTGTGAGGCCAAGAGGGGACATGTAGACACCAGGTAGCCATGTGATTTCGTGTGGTTCCTAGGGTCCAGGTCAGTGATTCTTTTGGGGAACTCTGTTCACTTATGTTCTTCTTCAGTGTTAATCCCAAGACCAGGTCCTTGTCTGACTCCGTCTCTCCTCCCCCTCTGCCTCGTGCTTGATCAAAGCTGTGTTCCTGTGGACTTCTGGAAGAGCCACCTCTTACCTGTACTTGTCCTGGACGCCCTCTTCTCCCGGGACCCCATGCGTTCTGTCTGTGTCTTGACGACGCCTACAGTAATATCAGAGGAATCTTGAAGGGTCATGTGGTCATTGTTGCCCTGACCCTCTTGGGTCAGGGATGGTTTCTGATTTTATGTTCATAACTGATGCCCCCGCACTAAGGGCCTTTGCAGTTGGGAGGCGTGTGTTAGATTTTAGAGGCACTGTAAAGGCAATTTCTCCTTCAAAGTGGGCCGAGTTGCGTATAGCAACTCACTGTGGTGAAAACCCGGACTCCCAGCTTAGGAACTCCCCCCCCAGGCCCCTTCAGGACCACCAGGGAGAGAAGAGGGCTCAGAGGATGAGACGTTAGATAGCATCACTGACTCTGGACATGAATCTGAGCAAACTCCAGGAGACAGTGAAGGACAGGGAAGCCTGGCGTGCTGCAGCCCATGGGGTCGCAAAGAGCCACGGTTCAGTGACTGAACAACAAGGGAGAGTGGGTGTCTCATTGGTCCCAAGGCCAGTGGTCACTCTGCACAAAGCCAGCCAACCAACGACCAGCCCAGCATGCATGTTCTACTGAGCGGGTCTTTATGATTGTTTTTTAAAAATAGAAGACCGCAACCATTAAGCTCCAGCTAGTCCACAGACACCCTGTAACCGTAGCTCTTACCTGGCTGGGCGCATTCAACAACTTTCAGTTATGGAAATAAGGTGATCAGATTATACGTGCCTCCTAGATAAGATCATATTGGAACGTTTAAAAATAGATGAGTAACTGTGGGCAACCAGAAGATAAAGCAGCACTTGTGGGCCAGTTGAAATGCAACCAAGGGTGTCTCTGTCAGAGCCACGTGGGCCCTTGTTACCTTGCATAAAACGTTACTGCGTTAATTGTCATTTGCAGAGTTTGAATCCCTTTTTAAAAAGCGGAAGTACCAGGAAGAGTGCAGCTTCAGTCCAGAGTGGGAGCTGGCTCTCATCTCCTCCCCTCTTCATAGCCTGTTTGTGAGAATTCTTTCCTGGGTCGTGAAGTTTTAAAAAAACCGAATTTTTGTTTCTGTCAAATGTATTGAATGGTGCATTTTATCTCCCCTCCTACCAACTTTAAGTCAGTTTGCTTTTTAAATTAGAAAAAAAAGGCACGAAAAAGGCAACTTAATGTGTGTTCTCCCTTGTAGCCTTTTTGCAATTTGCTTATGCAGTTTTAACTTTAAGGTGGTAGGTACGATGCAAACAGTTGTTATTTTAAAAAAGGAATATCTCCACATTCCCAACAACTTTATCACATATCGTCCTTCCCTATTGTATTAATATGTCAGGTGACAAATATAACGTTGTAAATTTGTGTATCATTGTTTCTGTAATAAAGTTATTAGCAATTAAACAGTCATGGAGAATTTGTTTATCCATAAATCCTCTCTGCGTGTGTATGGGGTGGGAAGATAGGATGGTTTGATGCTACAACATCTCTTGATTTTATTTGAATAATTATTTCGTTCTTTCAAGTGTTATAGCATGGCTGGTATTACACGTATATGAAGCCATCAGCCTTTTGTATTTCCTGTGAGTTTCGGGAGTGTCTGAAGTTTTTGTAAACTTTCGCATGTCTGTGTTCCTTCTCATCCCTCCTGGGTGATACTGCGATGTTTCAGAAGTGGGAGAAGAGTTGCCCTTCACTTGCTAAAGGTCCCTGAAGGGCAGGGTGGTGAAATGAACTGGGAAAACCCCAAGATTTAGTTGGTTAAAAGCAGTGATTTTAAAGATGCCAATTCTTTTGACTTTCAGACTTGAGTATAATGGTGTGTGTGTGTGTGTGTGTGTGTGTGTGTGTGTGTGTGTGTGTGTGTGTGTGTGTGTGTTCCCTTTTCTTTATTAGAACTTCCCAGTGGTGTGTTTGACAGGATTTATAAGTAAGTGTGTTTTAGGTGTTTTGGTGAGATCTCATTATTGATTGTTGTTAGCTGACTGGATGTGGACTGCCTTTGGCAGTTGGAAAACAGTCGTTTGGAGAGCACCAAAAATAACTCATTTCAGCCCAAGCACTTTGCCAGCCTCCACGAGTTGATGTGCTTCAGAATCACCCTCCCTTTGGCCTCCCCCAGCCCCTGTGAGAATCAGTGATGGGCGTGGAGGTCGGCATCGCAGTGAGTGACGGAAGAGAGTCCTGAAGGGCAGGGGCCATTGGTCACAGACTCCAGGCAACGGGTCACCTTCTGCCATCCCTCCCCACCCAGCTCCACCGGCCAGGTTTCTCCTAGAGGTGGATTGGTTTGGGGCGAGTCTTGGGGGTGTTTTGGTTTTATTTAGGTGTTAATGCAAGGAAATGATCTATTCTTCCTGCATTGATTCAACACACACACACACGCACGCACGCACGCACGCACACACTATCTGTCCAGCTTCTCCCGGAGAGATGAAGCCTTTTCCTCGTGCCTGAGAAGTTTCTTCCCCATCTGTTCGACCTCTGTTCCCCCATCTCCATGGAAGTTTGGGGAATGGAGGGGGGTTTTCAGAGACAGCCGAGGAACGCTTGTGAAAAAGCCTCATCAGGGAACTCATGTGTCTGAATACTGTACAAGTGGTGTGTTCATCTTGAGTTCCAGCTTCCCAGCTTTTAGACTATGTCAGTAAAATAATAGCAAGGTGGTTGTGTGAGTGGAAGAGATCTGTGGATCTGATATTCAGAAGAAGCATTGTTAGCGCATTGGAAATTGTGGCTGTGAGTCAGGGGTTCTGTGTCCAGCATTCGACGCCCCCAAGCTGGGCTGGTGGTGCTGGGGCTGCCCGTCCCGCCTGCACGACCGCTCCCCAGAGTGAGGCGAGGGTGAGACCCTCCAGGCCAGGGTCTTGAGAGAGACTCCCGTGTGGCCCAGGTGTGTCATTTCTGTTTTTCATCCTTCCTCCTGCTTTTGGAAACAAAGTATTTAGAGAGCCAAGTGCGACATTTGAAACACTGCAAGTCATTTAGGAAATCCAAATGTGTGATGTGATTTCTTAAAAAAAAAAAAAAAAAAGGGCGGGTCCTCTGGAGTAATTGTGTATTTCGTTATGGGGAATGAACGATGATGTAGCTAGAAAAAAATGCCTCGTGATCAGTGTTGTCCTCTTTCTCTCCTTCCCTCTTTCAGGCACCTGGCTGGCTCTTCAGTCTTTTTCTTAATAGTTTTAAACTTTAAGCCCCGCCCCCCCCGAAGTCTCTAGATTATGAATTATAGAACTTTAGGACAGAGGGGCCTTGGAGTCACTCACTCGCTAACAAGCATCTTGCGGTGGAATGGTGTCACTCGTTAGGATCACTTTTCTCTGTTTTTTCTGGAATCTCGCAAACTCCCCTGTGATGTCCTTTGACAGGGAGGAGGACTAAACTGTTTCACTGCCTTCCTCATGCTGGGGGTGGTGGTAGGTGCATTCTGTGTGTTATCGCCTCTGAGCCCAGGGAGACTGGGAGAGGATAGTTTTACCCCTAATCTGTAGGTGAAGAAACTGCCTGTCTCAGAGGACACGTGGTTCACTCCTAGTGACACCACAGGCCGGCGGTGTAGACAGGGTCCACACAGGCAGACCCCTCTGTTGTGCAGTTGCCTTCTGGAATGCTCCTGGGAGCCCTGGTGTTGCCTCTTGCCCCCTCACTGGTCAGAGGCTGCGAGGGGTGTGTGCCTCTCACCTTCTTGACCGTCCAGGGAGCCCGGACCTCGCAAAGCCAGACCCTGTCCTGAGGCTCTACTGGGAGAGGGGCAGGAAGGCTGGGGGAGCATGGTCTCCAGGGGGCTCTGGGGGCTCCACGGGCAGCCTGGGGGGGGCGGAAGGGGGTGCTGAGCAGGGAGCCTGGCCCAGGGCGGGTCCACAGGAGGAGCTGGCCTGACAGACTGTGTGTGTGTGAGACCCGTGTGTGTACTTGATGTGTGTCCCCCGTTGGCTGGTGTGTTGTGTGTGCGTGCGTGCGTGTACCCCATCAGCTGGCTTGTGTGGTCTTTCATAATTGTGTATTCTTTTCAGAAATGTCTGTTGAGCTCCTTCTGCATGGCAGGGGTTGTCGCGGGCGCTGGAGACACAGAGTGACCGCGTTGGGCAGAGCTGGGTGCCCGTGGCCTACGGCTGTGCACTGCTGTCTCTGGAGGTTCTGCATCCTGAAAAAAAATGCACCCTTGCCTTGTATCCTGGTTACAAGGGTTCTTAAATTGCTTGTTTCAAAATGAGGCACCAGGGGCCTCCATTCCTTCGGACTTTGGATCAGGCAGGTGACCCACCAAGGTCTGGGCCCAGCCTCTGGTCTGGTGCAGAGGAGGGGTTTTGTGGGAGTGGGGGACACGGGGCTCTGAGAGCATCAGCAGCTGCCCCCTGTCTCCCCCCTTGTCTCTCCCTCCCTCCCCAGCCCCCCGGGCCCCCCCAGTCCCCAGCAGGCTCCTCCCCGTCCCTGGCCCGTGCTCCCCCTCCCTCCTTCCCTCCTCTTGGACCCAGGCCTGGAGGAGGAGCCCAGAGGCAGGACCCGTGGGGGGTGACCCGTGGGGAGCGACCCGTGGGGGGCTGCACAGGTCCCGGCGGGTGAGCTCGTCGTCCGCGGTGAGCACACCCGGGCCGTTTCCAGGGGAGGACTTGCGTTTGTCTCCTGGACCCCGGGGAACATTCAGCATGTCGGGCAGAAAGGCCAGTTGACGAGAAGGGCCAGCGTCGGGCGCCCCGCCTGTAAACCTTCAGGTGTCTTTGGGGCCAACCTTGTGGGCTTGTCAGTTTCGGTTTCCAGCCTGAGCCCCCAGACCCAGAGAACAGAGGGGCGGCTTTGGAGGCCAGCTTCTCCTGCTCATGGCAGCTCTGCGCCACCCAGCTTCATCCCTTAATCAACTCCTCCACCCCCAGGGCAGCGGCGTGCAGGGCGGGGCCTCTCCCCACAGGAGGCGGCAGGTTTAAGGTCTAAGGGGCAGGGACCTCTCCTGGGCAGCATTAGGCTGCCACACGGTCCTGGCACCCAGGGCCATCGGTGCGCAAAGAAGCAACTCGAGATCGGAAGTGCAGGCCTTCCCCAAGGTCTCCTGTCCCTCCCAGCATCACCCCAGTGCCCAGGGCTCTGCTTTGTTCTATTTTGAGCTGTTCACTTCTACCTTAATCAGACAGTGGAAAAAAATAACCATATGTGATTTTTCTCCCCCGCTTTGGATGAAATTTGCATTATTTCACAATTTGGCAAGTACTCCTCCGTCAGGGCAGGGCCTGCTTCTTTTGGAGCCTGGTGTCAAGGAACACTAGCTATTTAATTTACCATCATGGTCAAGAGAGCAGTATTGGTTGAGCTTTTATTATGTACCGCGCAGAGGATTATCTCATTTAATCCTTGCAGCAGTCCTGTGAAGCGGTGTAATTACTGCCTCTCCATTTTATAGATGAGGAAACTGAAGCTCAGAGCAGCTAAGTCACTTGCCCAAGGCCACACGGCTGGCAAACCCAGCACAGGGCTTGGTCTCAAGCCCCCCTGACTCCAGTGTCTATGCCAACGGGGCAAGGGTCACCCTTTGAGAAGTCAGTAATATGCTTCTCGCTGACTTTATGGGCGCTTGATGCGGGCCCAGAACAGAAAAACGATGTGTTGGGAAGCTAGGAAGGAGATGAGGAGAGGGGAATTGAAGGCAGAGGTGTGCTGAGTGACCTGTAGTGACACATTCTCAAAGCATGGAGTTCAGAGCCCCTGGGCTGATGTCCTCTGACCGCTTGTATTATAGATGAGAAGCTGAGACCCAGAGGGGGAAGGTGAACTGGACGTGCACAGTGATTTCAGAGAAAGCGGGGTTATGTGCAGCTCAACAAACGCGTCCTTCTCCTGAGCGGTAGGCTCACCTGCTGCAGTGAGTATGCAGACTGCCTCCTGCCCCCTCCCCTGCAGAGCTCTTGGCTTAGATCGCCGATGGCAACCCCTCCCCACCCAATCCCCCAGAACCAGGCCCAACTGTCTTAGCCTGGGAAGACCCCCCGTCCTGGTTTTAGGTTCCTAAAATTACAGGAGCTTTTGAGTCTGAACCTTGGGTTCAAGGGCAGGAGCTGCAGGGAGGGAGCAGCCACCCGTGGCCTGTGTTTCTGTAAATTAAATGTCACGGAAGCACAGCCATGCCTGTGATGGTTTTCCTTCTGCAGTGGCAGAGGTGAGTAGTTGCGACAGAGACTGTCTGCCTACGAAGACTAAAATATTTATTTTGATCCTTTAAGAAAATGTTTACCAATGCCGGCTGCAGAGGAATCCTTTGATGGAAGACCTCTAAAGCCAGACCACCTCCGGCCTGCCTTTCTGGGTCCAATCTGCCTTTGCTAAGGTCGGGGTCAGTTCAGTGACAGCAGAAGGAAGAGAGTGGCGTGTGTCCAAGGTTGTTCAGGCGCCTCAATCAGCAGCCCTTCACCCACAGACGCCTCGGAGGCTCTGTGTTCACACGGGTCCTCTCCCCTCAGTCTCCGCAGCCCCATCGCCACTCCCAGTCTCTGACCTACTTGCTCGAATCAAGCCTTTATTTGTCTCTCTTCTTCACCTGCCATGTCTAATCCATCACCGGGTCGCACTGCTTCTCCCGAGGTCTCCCCGAAGCTGCGCTCCCTTCCCCGTCGCTGTTGCCACCTGGTCCCCTCGGGCCTGGCCGAGCCGTCGGGCCTTCACAGACCCGGGCCGGGCCCCTCCACTTCCTTCTGTTCTTCACACGCGGCACCGTCCTGCCTCCCAACCCACCGCCCTCTGTTGCCCTCCCAGCGGGCGTCACGGTCTGTCAGGCTCTTGCTCGCGTGTCTCTCAGCTTCCTGTCTTCCGCCCCCTCCAGAATCCCCACTTCAAGAGAGCAGTTGCCTTTCTCTGTTGTCTTGTCTTCGGTAAAGGACCCCATGGTGCCTGGCACGCAGTGGGTACCATAGGGGTGAGGGAGCGGAGGGGGGTGGGCGGTGGGGGGAACATCCACGGAACTGGCATTTCAGAAACATCCAGAGGGATTGTTCAGGCCCGACCTGTACACACTGATATGTTCACAATTGGTAACCAGCAAGGACCTAGTGTATAGAGCAGGGAACTCGGCTCCACACCATGTGACCATCTGACTGGGACAAGACTCTGGCAAAGCCGCACGCCGATGCGTAACTGGGTCGCTTTGCTGCACACTTGAAAGTAGCGCAGCGTTCTGTACTCCGATATAAAGTTAAAAGCTTAGAAAAGGGGATTGTTTCAGATTCACCGCAGGCAGGCACCCAGCTCCCCCGTGGGTCTTGCCTCGCTGGCCCCATCCCCGGGCACAGCCCCCTCCCCTGCGTGTGGGTGCCACATGTGGGGAGTCCTCCAGTACTGCTGGCAGAGGGCTTTATCCCTCAGAAGTGATGAGGGGGAAGAAAATGGAAACCCTGGTTCTAGAACAACATTTCCCACCCTCTTTGGACCCAGAGCCCAGTAAGCGTGCGTGCTAAGTTGCTTCAGATGTATCCGACTCAGCGACCCCACGCATTGTAGCCCACCAGGCTCCTCTGTCCATGGGATTCTCCAGGCAAGAATGCTGGAGCGGGTTGCCATGCCCTCCTCCAGGGCATCTTCCCGACCCAGGGAGCGAACCCGTGTCTACATTGGCAGGCAGGTTCCTGACCACTGGTGCCACCTGGGAAGCGCAATTGTAGTAACTGCATGCCCCATCAGTGCAGCATGGTCCGCGGTTTGTCAACAGTGTTTAAAGTATGGTCCTTACCTTACTGACGCACAGCCTCGTGAAGAGACCCCCAGTGAAGGCCAGATGTTGGGCAGGCTGACCCGTGTGGGTCTGCTGAGCTGCGGGACATGGGAGAGACTCATGGGCTGCCAGGGACGGTGCTGGGCCCTGACCTCTCAGGGAAAAACAGGTCATCTGTCGAAGTTAGGCTGAAGATTTAATTGTTGTTTTTCTTCTCTCTCTCTTTCGTTTTTAGCCTTTCTCACTAATCAGTTCTTTCTGCAATGTGGGTTCTCTTGGTCTACTTTCCCTGTTATGTACTGATGTTTTTATTGCTAACAACGGATTGTCTGTTAATTCTCCAGGTGCTTTTTAATTAAACCAACTTGGCTTCATCCATATGTTTTCACTCCTTTTTTCCTTTTACTTTGCACATTAGTTTTCTTAAACTGTGTGTATATGTTTGTGTGCATAAGAAAGCTCTTCCTTGACAGACTTTTTTTGTCTTAGATATATATTTTATATGAAATATATATCATATATAAATGTTTCACATATTTATATTTATTTGTTATATTTCTAATATTTATATAAATATGTTGCTGCTACTGTGCTCAATTGTATCCAACTCTGTGCGACCCCACGGTCTGTAGCCCGCCAGGCTCCTCTGTCCATGGGATTCTCCAGGCAAGAATGCTGGAGCGGGTTGCCATTTCCTACTCTAGGGGATCTTCCCAATGCAGGGATTGAGCCCACATCTCTTACATCTGCTGCACTGGCAGGCAGATTCTTTGCCACTGTAAATATAAATATATTTATAAATATATATAAATATTTTTAAAGAGGTAAATGGATCTATGAATAGAGATCTTTCTTCCCTTATTGTTTTGAATTCCTTAACATTTAATGGTGCATGGTCCTGTTATGATGATAAAAAAAATCCATATCGGAACTTTAGATGAGATGCATATAATTCTAAAAACTCGGACCCTCAAACTTATTATGCAACTCTAATCAAATTACATCCTTTTCTCTCCTGTGAGGGGCATTAAATGTAATTTTTCCTGGCTGAGTAAACTTGAGCATTCTCTGCTCTTCATATTTCCATGTTAGAAGTTTTCAAGTCAACCTTTTTGCTATTCTGAGCTGTTATGTGAGACCAAGGAGAATGCTTGCAAATCAGACGCGGGCCAGTCTCTCCCGCTCCTGCCAAGCTCTGCCTGCGGCTCTCTCTGCGGTGGAAAAGCACTGGAGGGGCTAGAGGGGTCCTCGTTGTCCCCGTGGGTGTGTCCTGAAGACGCTTTTTAGGCTCATTTCTTTCCTCTCTGAAAATTCTGCGTATAAGATATTGAAATTAGCGTCTGGTCTGTGGAGATCTGTCCCCTTCCTGGCCGCGCCTACTGTAAAATGCAGAACTGATCAAGGTAGGGTCTGTGACGGCCCCAGGCGTGGGTCTGCAGCAAATGGATGGTGTGAACGCGTGCTGACCAAGCTTGGAGGTGAACCTCAGCCTGACCATCGTGCAGAGATCCGGGCAAAAGGAGACTTCTAGCAGAGGGTCAGAACTGGCCTCCAGAGCCAAGAGACACGTAACATGGAGTGAGGGGTGCTTCGGAGGGCGGTGGGCAGGGTAATGAAATGAGGGGGGTCTTAGAAAGTGGGGAAGCTCTCCGAAGGCCCTTGCTGAGCCCGTGCAAATGTGTGGAGGGCAGACGGCTGCTTGGTCCTCATGGGCCGGCTCCGTTTACCCGTGGCCCCATCTGCTGCCTCCGTGGGAACCTGGTGCTTCTTTCATGTTGGCAAAATCAGATACAGAAACCATTGTCCGGCCGGCTTCACCTCTGTGCTTCTGTTCAAAGAGAATTGTCCTGACCCCCTCAGCCATTTACTGAGTGCCTTTACCTTCTCCACTGTTCCGGGTGTTTCCTGTCTGCCTGCCCAGGCCCCACAGCGGTCTCTGGGGGAGGGGCAGTCTCTATTTTGCCAGGGAGGAAGCCTGGACTTTCTCGGGGACCCTTTTGCCGAAGGCCACACAGGAAGCATCTGACCTTAGGACTGTGTCTTACTAGAGCTCCTCTGGCCTCTCTTACCTGGATGGCTTAGCTTGTGGACCGCCTCTCCCACCCTAGTCCTGCGGGTTTTTTTCCCTTTTTCTTTCGGTAAATAATAGTGTAGTATAATCAACAAGATATTAAGGATTGGGAGAAACCGCATTCTTGGCTCATTGTTCTTTCCCTGCACTTCTTTATCGTATTTCTAGTCCCTGTAAGATTAAATGGCTCCACCCTGAAAACCACCTTGATGAAGACAAAAGCTCCGTGTGGTTCCCAGAACCGAGCTAATCTCCCTGCAGAAAGGTCTGGGTTGCACGTGGGCCCTGGCCCTCCAGCCAGCGGTCTGGGGCCTTGTCTTCCAGGGGATCAGAAAGGCAGTCCCGCTCTGCACAGCTTGTTTTCCAGGGACAGGAAGGCAGGGCCGGGTCTGCTCTTTTGGTGGCCTGCCTGCTCTACCCGGGAAGTGTCATTACTCAGAAGTGAACTCTTCTGGGCTTGAAAATGTGTGCATGAAGGGGAAGGCCATGTAAGGACACTGAATTTTCCAAAGTTGAAATCATTCATGTCTTTAAGCATCCGACTGATTAAACTGGGAACATTGGTGTTTAGCCCAGGCAGGTTGGCCCTACTGGGGCTGTGTTTGGGGGGCGGAGGTCAGGCCTGCACCTGTGATGGGGGTGCTCGGAGCTTGAGCCCCTGACCTTGGCTTTGAGCAGCTCCCTGTGCTCAGCGCACTGGTGCTGTGGGGCGTGAAGAACTTGAATGGGTTCTGTGAATATGTTGGTAAGTAAACTATCTGGTCGACTGATGACTGAACTACACATTTTTTAAAGTTCTTTGAAGATTTTGGGAATAACTTATGTTTAGTTCTCCTTCTAAGGGATTTTCTTGGGCTTTATTTTCTCCTGCCTAACAGCTAAATGATTTTCTTGTTTTTTTTCTAAATCTTTCTGTAGTACAATAGTTGTGAAAATTAGAGGGTCTGTTGGCTGGAACCATGGGGCGGGTGTGGGTTTATATAATTTGACTTCTTTTCTCTCCAAATCAGTAAATATTTACACATGACCTTATCAAACCGCTTGGGTACATTTGGTCATTGAAAGGAGAGCAGCCAGTCCCCGCGGGCCTCAGAGGCAGGGCTCCCACTTGTTTATAAGATGCTGGGCTTGGAACGCAAGCCTCCAACTGAGAGTGGGCCTCAAACTAAGTCCTCCGCTCTCCGTGGAACCAGTTTGATAAGATTTGCATTTTATAAAGTTTCTGACTTCTGAAGATTGAGGTCTGGATCCAGAATTGAGAAATCCAAAAAAGTAAATACTTGATTCTGGCTAAAGACTGACTGACCACTTCTGCCTGAGATCTTTTTGTTTCCTGGGGACGGTCATCACAGAATTCCATTTGAAGCTTAAACGTCATTCTTTTGTAAGCAGGAGAAAAACAAGTGGGTTACTTTTCTGTTTTTGTAAAGTGGCACCGATGTAATATGGTTTGAAAATCGAGCTCTTGAATTTTCAAAGCAGTAACGAAGTTTTGAGGGTGTCTCTACCCTCTGTTTCTCTCAACCCTTGATAGCTGACAAATTTGAAACTCACTTTTTTAAAGAGAATACATGTTTTTCAAAGTTCACACTGAAAAATAATAAGGTAACTGAGGGTTTTGGTATGCAGGATATGAAAATGAGAATATTATTGTAGCAACCTCACCTGGAAATAACATTCATTTTGTCAAACTTAATGTGAGTACACGGACGTGCACTGCATGATGTTTAAAGGTCCAGAGTACTGTAGTTAAGGTTGGCAGACAGTTAACAAAGAAGTAAGAGACTTCAAAAAAAAAAAATAAGTTACTGGGATGAGAGCTATACATCTGCTTGTGCTGTGCTTAGTCGCTCAGTTGTGGCTGACTCTGAAACCCTGTGGACTCTGGCCCGCCAGGCTCCTCTCTCCATGGCATTCTCCTGGGCAAGAATCCTGGGGTCGGTTGCCATGCCCTCCTCCAGGGGTTCTTCCCAACCCGGGGATCGAACCCAGGTCTCCCGCAGTGCAAGCGGAATGCTTACCGTCTGAGCCACCAGGGAAGCCCACATCTACTTATTGAACAATAGTTGCTGTCTCTGTATTAGTAACTTTTTTATTTTGATTTCTTTGCAGAGTATCGGGAAAGGGTCATTGTGGTGCATAGACCCGGAGTATAGACAAAATCTGATTCAGGCTTTGAAAAAGACACCTTACCACCCACACGCGAATGTGTTCAACACACCTCCCGCCTCTCCTCAGGCATATCAAAGGTAAGCCACTCAGACTTTTCTTTTTTTCGAGTTCCTTTTTGTTTGTTTTTTTTCCTTTTTTGGTCTACTGAAGTTGTATTCTTTTGGCAGAGACAGGCACTGAAACTCATAGGCTCTGTGACTTTAAAAATAACTAGAAAATGAGAAGAAGTTAAATATTCTTGGAGGCATTACCGGTTGTTGTCTTTTCTGCAAACCTTACCGCGTCTGCTGCCTGGGAGCAAGGCGTCTCCTTCTGGAAGGCTCCGTGGTGGGTGAAATAACGTCTCCCTGGGTAGAGACATTTGCACGGGAAGGTTGACAGCCTCAGCGTCTGAGCACGGGGTGGCTTGTAGGGATGGGAGCCCCGGGATGCGTTGGGTGAGCGGTTTCTGCCTTCCCTCCTCTGAGTGAGTGTCTCAGGTGTTTGAGGGGAGGACGCCCTGAGTTGTGGCCATTCCCGTCTCCGTGTGGACGGTGCTCCGGGCGATCATTTGTTTTGGTTACTTGGTGTTTGCCTCTTGGAGGAAAACAGCAAAGGACCCTGGAGACTTGGATTGCTCCTCACATGCCTCCTTGTTTTCAGACAGTGAGGTCACGGGTGCCGTTTTTACAGAGATAGAATAGGCGGGGAGGTTATGCAACCTGTCACTTAAAAAAAAATTGGTTAATGATAGAGTCTGTAAAAGTAGCCATGTAACGTGGAACCAATTTTTAAAATGGGTTTTCTCTTGTGCAGTGCTTCGTTAGACGTCTGTCCGTCAATTCTACCCAAACTGTGTTTTTTTTTTTGTTTGATGTATAGAGACGTTTCCCTTGTCCCCACCCAGTTAGGAGACATGAGCCTTGGGCTCCACATTTGTACCAGCGAGGAGCGGCGTGAATTCGTAGATGGCCGTGGTTTCACAGCCAGCGTCGTTACAGACTCTTTGCCTGGCTGAGGGAGCACAGAGTGGTCCTGTGAAACAGCCTTGATGAAGTTCTTGTGCATCTCGGTGGAGAAGCATTCCATCACAGGCCCTGGACAATCAGTCTTCAGCAAGAGACGGAGAGGAACAGCTGGGCTCTGTGAGAAGACTGCTGTATGTCTGCCTTTGCTAGGCGATTAGCGTGATGGTAGCCATGGCAACTGCAGCGTCTCCATAGTAACGCGTAGCTGAGACAGGTGCAGTTGCATCACAAGGCTGTTTGTTGCCTGGCAAAAGGACAGGCCATTAGTACTTAGATATACGCTGTTGCCTTAGAAACAAATAACCCTACATAGCAACTACAGTTGGTTTGAAAGATTTGGGGGGGAAGAAAAAAGGTTGTAGCAGGTTTTGTCTATGTTCATAAAAATCAGTGGAAGCATACTTTATTGGAAATGACAACTTGAGGTCATATAGCTGTAGGAGATGAAATGGGATTTTCCAACCAGCCCAGCCAACACTGTAGAAATGTCCAGAAGGGCAGAGCCATATGCTTGGTTTTTTCCCCTGTGGCCATAGCCACTCCTGAAATGGGAGGAAACTGGGACTGGAGTGGAGGCTGGCCTGATAGACAAAGGTTCGTGGAAGAGGGGATGACCCTCATTATTGGAATAATTCCCAGATTCTCGTGTTCCTTTTGTCATTCTGCCCCCCTCACCCTCCAAACCCCCACAGCAAACCCTTCACTTTGCTCCCAGCTTGTGCCTCGGAAGCATTTCATATCCTTTTGCTTCTCAGAAGGTAAGAACATGAGTGTTATTCTCTGGGTCATATCGTTGGTTCATTTAGACCAGTATTTTGTTGCCAAATGCGGCCCCAGGGGAAGCACAGTAATTATTGAATAATTTGAAGGATTATGGTAGAGCTCTAGGGGTTACAAGAGGAATGCACACTCGGGCGAGAGGCTTCACATGCTGCCTCAGCTTAAGGACTGCATTTGATTTTTAACAAAGGCGTAAAAACGCAGACCCACTGCAACTTTTGTGATGAAGACAATTTCCAAACAAAAACGCGCCAGATTCCAGTCTGTCACATCCAGTTCCTCTTCTCCCAGATGACTGAGGGGGAAAATAAAGTTCCCATCTCTACCCATGCCAGAACTTAGATTTCACCTTCATAAAGGTTCCTGGATGTGGGGTGAAAAGACATACCGGGTTCTAGCCCGCCTCTTCCCTGTCTTAACTCTGTAAGAACAAGTCACTTTCTCTTTCCCCTGTGATCCCTTCATCTGGAACTTTAGAGCTTGCTTTGCTGTCCTCTAGTGTGGAAAGTTGTACTAAGGATCGAAAGTGCTGGATGGTTGGACAGTATCTGTACAGCTGACAGAGATGTATTCAGTTCCGTTTTAAAGCCTTCAGGCCACTTGTGGACGTGACTTAGGGAAGATGGAAGCGGGACAAAGCGAGTCGTTAAACCGGGGCCACACGTGATGACTTGACATGGTCTGGCTGGGTCCTCTGTGACGCAGGGGACCTCTCCGCCCCCCGGAGTGCTGCGGGGCACCTGGGAAGCACCTGGATTTCACGGAGCTGGTACTTAGCATCTAGAATGGTGATTGTACTAGATGGGCGGTTACTGCTAGGACTTGGAGGTGCGCTGGGCACAGAGTGCTCTGAAACCAGTGGCAGGCGGCTGAAAACTCCTCAGGGAGGACAAGGCATCTGATAAAACCGCCCCCAAAGCTTGTCCACGTCCAGAGATAGTACTGAACACTGCCACGCCAAGCCGCGTGCCTCTGTTTGCCAGGGTTCACTTGCGGATGCTTGTGAGAGGCATCCCCCGACCTCTGCCTTTGCCTTCAGCGTGCTGTGCCTTGTCCTTCCTGGGTGCTGTGTCCATGTCTCCCATGTTTGTAAGACATGGGTTATCCTGGATTTGGGGACACCCTTTTCAGTATGATGTAATCACTACATCGCTGATGACTCTATTCCCAAATAGGGTCCCATTTTGAGATACTCGTAACCAAGACTTTAACGTGAAACTTCTTTGTGGGGTGGGGGTTGAATACACAGTTCACCCCCTAACAGCTCTTAAGTAAGGCATCTCACTGATAAAAATATGGAGAAGCAGAAAGTTAAGGAAGTGTTCAGAAAAGAAGGATGTCATAGGTCTACCCGAATTGGCCCCAGTGGCCAAAGCTGAGACAGTTCAAACAACAGATAAATAACGTAGCATTGGGGTTTTAACCCCAAATATAAAATCCGTGTCTGTGAATCCACACTGAGAGAAATAAATGCTCAAATACATGCGAGTAGAGACAAATTTCCCTTATGGAAGAATTGTGAATAATTTATGTAGATATTTGTCTATTCAAGGAATTGGACTTTACCTCCCTACCTTTTGAATGGCTGCTCTTGGTGACTTGCTCCCAAAGAGCAGTGTTTGGAAATGGGGTTGGAAAAGGAAGCTTACGGTGAGAAAGCCTGGCAGTTGCTACTTTGGCCAGGTGATCAAAGCTAACATCATCTGTGATGCGAAGTTGACGATATGTACCTTTCATACGTCAAGAAATTGTCACTTCACCTTTGTTGTCTTCCTCCTCAAAATCCATAACTCCAGTGTAATCTGAGAAACATATCAGACGAGGTTTTGTCCTCAAGGGGGAGGGGGTAGAGAAATCCTTCAGAACACCCAATCAGCTGGCTTCACAGCTGTCAGGTCATCAAAAACAAGGAAAGTCTGAGAAGAGCTGCTACAGATCAGAGGAGGCCACGAGGACATGGGATCTCTAGGGTAGGTTCCTGGGCTTCCCAGGGGCACAGGTCGTAAAGAACCTGCCTGCCAATGCAGAAGGCATGAGAGACGTGGGTTCGATCCCTGGGTCAGGAAGATCCCCTGGAGGAGGGCATGGCAGCCCACTCCAGTGTTCTTGCCTGGAGAATCCCATGAAAGAGGAACCTGGAGAGCTAGTCCATAGAGTCGCAAAGAGTGGGGCATGGCTAAGGATAGTTTCCTGAAACAGGAAAAAGACATTAGGGGAAAACTAGTGAAATAGGAATAATGCGTGCAGTTCAGTTCAGTTCAGTCACTCAGTCGTGTCCGACTCTTTGCGACCCCATGGACTGCAGCGCGCCAGGCCTTCTTGTCCATCACCAGTGCCCAGAGCTTGCTCAAACTCATGTCCGTTGAGTCGGTGATGCCATCCAACCATCTCATCCTCTGTCGTCCCCTTCTCCTCCCTCCTTCAATCTTTCCCAGCGTCAGGGTCTTTTCCAATGAGTCAGCTCTTTGCATCAGGTGGCCAAAGTATTGGCGTTTCAGCATCATTCCTTCTGATGAATATTCAGGACTGATTTCCTTTAGGGTGGACTGTTTGGATCTCCTTGCAGTAATAGTAGCATACCGGTGTTGGTTCCTCAGTTGTGACAAATGTACCACAGTAACCGAAGGTGTTAACTTCGGGCAGACTGAGTGTAGAGTCTAGGAGAACTCTCTGTGCTGTCTCTGCAGTTTTTCTGTTAAAGAAAAAAGCAGTCCGCAATGCACAGACTGGCTAAGTCGGTCAATTTTGTGTCCACGTCTGTTTTTTCACGATGGAGGGCAGAAAGCACCGTGTCCCGGAGCAGTTCGCCCGGCCCATTTGGAGTAACTGTTACCATTGCGACAGGACACCTGGAGAGCTGACATCAGGGGCTCTGGCTTCTACCTCGTTCTCCCCAGCATCTCCTGAGCTGCACAAGGGGCTTCTCCGTAGGTTCTTGGAACTTTATTTCCATGAATGGTCCTCAGCTGTGCTTGGGAAGGGTCCCCGAGGCCAAGCTGCCCACGCAGATCAGCTTCCTTCCTTTCCCAGCTTTCGCCAGTGTGATGTTCAGACTCCAGACCTGGAAAGAGGAGGGGAGAGGGTGCATTTGGGTTTCTGGCTTCATACTTCTTCCAGAAAGTCCTCTCATCTGTTTTAATGGTTTTGTTGCCTGTGCCCCTCCTTCATTCAAGAAACAAGGATTTCTTGTTAAAGGATATGCATATTTTAATGTTTTTGATATAAAGATCACCAAATTGCCTTCTGATTTAAAACTCTGTTCCAGTCTATACTCCCACCAACTTTTTAGGACTTTTCGCCTTTGCTGATCTTTCTCCATGTCTGATGGTTAAATTGCACAGTTCCCCAGTGGGTGACCTTGATTTTAGGATTTTGTTTCTTTAGAGTCGGGGCCTTAAGCCTCACAATGCTCGGTTCATGCCCTGTAAACAGTGGATGTTCCATAGCCATGTTTGTGACAACAGACTGTTTTCTGAAGTTATCTATAGGATCTTATGTAGCATTGTCTCTGAGATAGGGACCCATCCAAAATCAGATTACAGAAAAAAAAAAAAAAACAACGTTTTGATCATCTCTCACCATAGGTGGGCATCAAACAGTATGGTTTGTAGAGTTTCCTGGATAATTTTTTTTTTTTTTCAGAGAAAGGAAATTTAATAAGATATGCCTAATTTGAGAGCCAAAGCTACTATAGGTTTGTGCTTCCTTGGTACATCCAAGGAAATCTGAGCATCTTATGTGCCTGTGGTCCACGTGATGGGCCAGCCATGGTTGAGCTTTAGGCGAATGTTGAGGGGACTTCTGTTCCCCAATGCACCTTTCACTTTCTGTTTAAATATCTTCACTTCAAAAATAATGACAACGTATTTTATTTTCTGTGTAAAGTGTTACAGCCTCTGTAACATGTACAGAGTTACAAAAACTTATGAGACATTTGAGGGCTTTGCAGGTGGCTCAGTGGTAAGAACCCACCTGCAATGCAGGTGATGCAGGAGTCCTGGGCACCACCCCCGGCCAGAGAGACCCCCCTGGAGGAGGAAGTGGCTACCCACTCAGTGTTCTTGCCAGGAAAATCCCACAGACAGAGGATCCTGGCGGACTCGACTTAGCTACTGACCATGCCCAAGACTTTTATTTGCTGATCTAGGTCTGAAGATTTTTTTTCTGGATGACTTTAAAGTTTACAGAATCAAAACATTCCAAGCAAGTTTCTGTTGCTCTCACCTAATTTTTTTTTTTTTAAATAAAGAAAATTCTGAACATTTAAGCTTATCACTTAGCTCCTTAAGTTTCTTTTTGCTTCTTCAGAACAGTTAAATGAGCCACAAAATATATGTTAATGGCCTCTCCAAAGATTTTGGCCTTTTGGATATTCAGTTCAGTTTAGTCGCTCAGTCGTGTCCGACTCTTTGTAACCCCATGAACTGCAGCACGCCCGGCCTCCCTGTCCATCACCAACTCCCTGAGTCCACCCAAACCCACGTCCATCAAGTCGGTGATGCCATCCAGCCATCTCATCCTCCGTCGTCCCCTTCTCCTCCTGCCCTCAATCTTTCCCAGCATCAGGGTCTTTTCCAATGAGTCAGATCTTCGTGTCAGGTGGCCAAAGTATTGGAGTTTCAGCATCAACATCAGTCCTTCCAATGAACATCCAGGACTGATCTCCTTTAGGATGGACTGGTTGGATCTCCTTGCAGTCCAAGGGACTCTCAAGAGTCTTCTCCAACACCTCAGTTCAAAAGCATCAGTTCTTTGGCACTCAGCTTTCTTTATAGTCCAACTCTCACATCCATACATGACCACTGGAAAAACCATAGCCTTGACTAGACAGACCTTTGTTGGCAAAGTAATGTCTCTGCATTTTAATATGCTGTCTAGGTTGGTCATAACTTTCCTTCCAAGGAGTAAGCGTCTTTTAATTTCATGGCTGCAGTCACCATCTGCAGTGATTTTGGAGCCCAGAAAAATAAAGTCAGCCACTGTTTCCACTGTTTCCCCATCTATCTGCCATGAAGTGATGGGACCAGATGCCATGATCTTAGTTTTCTGAATGTTGAGCTTTAAGCCAACTTTTTCACTCTCCTCTTTCACTTTCATCAAGAGGCTCTTTAGTTCCTCTTCACTTTCTTACATAAGGGTGGTGTCATCTGCATATCTGAGATTATTGATATTTCTCCTGGCAATTTTGATTCCAGCTTGTGCTTCCTCCAGCCCAGCATTTCTCATGATGTACTCTGCATATAAGTTAAACAAGCAGGGTGACAATATACAGCCTTGACGTACTCCTTTTCCTATTTGGAACCAGTCTGTTGTTCCATGTCCAGTTCTCACTGTTGCTTCCTGACCTGCATACACATTTCTCAAGATGAAGGTCAGGTGGTCTGGTATTCCCATCTCTTTCAGAATTTTCCACAGTTTATTGTGATCCACACAGTCAAAGGCTTTGGCATAGTCAATAAAGCAGAAATAGATGTTTTTCTGGTACTCTCTTGCTTTTTCAATGATCCAGCAGATGTTGGCAATTTGATCTCTGGTTCCTTTGCCTTTTCTAAAACCAGCTTGAACATCTGGAAGTTCACGGTTCACGTATTGCTGAAGCCTGGCTTGGAAAATTTTGAGCATTACTTTACTATCGTGTGAGATGAGTGCAATTGTGCTGTAGTTTGAGCATTCTTTGGCATTTCCTTTCTTTGGGATTGGAATGAAAACTGACCTTTTCCAGTCCTGTGGCCACTGCTGAGTTTTCCAAATTTGCTGGCATATTGAGTGCAGCACTTTCACAGCATCATCTTTCAGGGTTTGAAATAACTCAACTGGAATTCCATCACCTCCACTAGCTTTGTTCGTAGTGATGCTTCCTAAGACCTGCTTGACTCACATTCCAGGATGTCTGGCTCTAGGTGAGTGATCACACCATCGCAGCTATCTGGGTCGTGAAGATCTTTTTTGTGCAGTTCTTCTGTGTATTCTTGCCACTTCGCTTAATATCTTCTGCTTCTGTTAGGTCCCTACCATTTCTGTCCTTTATTGAGCCCATCTTTGCATGAAATGTTCCCTTGGTATCTCTGATTTTCTTGAAGAGATCTCTAGTCTTTTCCATTCTGTTGTTTTCCTCTATTTCTTTGCACTGATCGCTGAGGAAGGCTTTCTTATCTCTCCTTGCTATTCTTTGGAACTCTGCATTCAGATGGGAATATCTTTCCTTTTCTCCTTTGCTTTTCGCTTCTCTTCTTTTCACAGCTATTTGTAAGGCCTCCTCAGACAGCCAGTTTGCCTTTTTTGCGTTTCTTTTTCTTGGGGATGGTCCTGATCCCTGACTCCTGTACAATGTCACGAAACCTCCATCCACATAGTTAATCAGGTATTCTGTCTATCAGATCTAGTCCTTTAAATCTATTTCTCACTTCTACTGTATAGTCATAAGGGATTTGATTTAGGTCATACCTGAATGGTTCAGTGGTTTTCCCTACTTTCTTCATTTTCAGTCTGAATTTGGCAATAAGCAGTTTATGATCTGAGCCACAGTCAGCTCCCGATCTTGTTTTTGCTGACTGTATATAGCTTCTCCATCTTTGGCTGCAAAGAATATAATCAATCTGATTTCGGTGTTGACCATCTGGTGATGTCCATGTGTAGAGTCTTCTCTTGTGTTGTTGGAAGAGGGTGTTTGCTATGACCAGTGCGTTCTCTTGGCAAAACTCTATTAGCCTTTGCTCTGCTTCATTCTGTACTCCAAGGCCAAATTTGCCTGTTATTCCAGGTGTTTCTTGACTTCCTACTTTTGCATTCCAGTCCCCTTATAATGAAAAGGACATCTTTTTGGGGTGTTAGTTCTAGAAGGTCTTGTAGGTCTTCCTAGAGCTGTTCACCTTTTTCAGCATTTGGATATTGAGGGTCTTAATGAAAATGGCTGATTTTAGTGCTGACTCAGCAAAAAAAGTTTTTTTTTTTTTTTTTTTTTTTTTAAATCCTGCCTGCTGCCCTATTCCTGTGTTTTGAACTTTTTCTTCATAATCTTTTTAAAAATGCGTACTTAGCAGAGTACTGCCAAGGATATAGAAGTTGTAGAGAGTCAGTGTATGTTTGAATCAAGGGCATCATCAGTGATTCCTCACCAGGTCAGGAAGCCTTAGCTAAAGGGGAGATGGGAGATGGCCTTGGGGGGAGGTGGGAAGGGAAGGTGTTCAGGGAGCTCATCCTTTTAGACAATTAGAAGATTAGAAAATCCTTAGAATGTTAAGCTTATTAACATGCCCATGTTAATTCCCTCACTAAAATGCTGAATTTGCACACAGCAAGGAATAGCTTATTCATTGTTTGGAGAACATCCAGTAATTTTTTAGCTTATAAGACATCTTTCATTCCAGTTATTTGAACTGATGTGCATTTGAATGTTGGCAGAAGAACTGCAAAGCCACAGAATAAAATCAGTGTTAACTGTATTGAAGGAGTTTAACTGTTGGATGGTTGTGTCATTGCAACTTTTAGTCCAGTCAAGCATAAGGAGTGAACGGGAGAGTTACGCATCACACTCCTTATGTTTACTTGTAGGCAGTGTATTTGGTGGAAACCGTAAGTAGCTTTTTAAAAGCTCCGCATAGTCAATACACTTATTTGTGCAAGTGTAATTAGAAACGGTGAGGCAGTAGGTGTTTTGAAAGCATATGCATTGAGCTGTAACTGTGTGCTTAATTTTTTAAAGAATATTAAATTTAAAAATCAGTCTGAAGCTTTATTGTGCTAAATATGTAGAAGGATGTGCTAGATTAAAGTGGTAAAATGAACAGGACTGAATGACAAGATTCTGTAGTAATAGTACTCCTTCCTTTTGTTGAACAGTTGGAGGAGATGGGTCATAGAAAAGGCTTAAAATTATAGGAATTCACTCACATATAAAAAACAAAGCTCATTACAGTGTGAACTTTAAAAATCCATTAGCTAGCTATGATTTTATTTGCATATCAAATCATATTATCTGTTGTTGACTTCGATTCTGTTTTCTGAGTTGGTCTCAGAATATTTTTAATCTCAGCATTTTGCCTGCAGTATGCTGTCGGTTGTGTATTTCATCCTCATTCCATCCAACATGATTTTATTTAAATGGAAAATAGTCTGTTATCTTTGAGCTCTTACGTACTAGGTGTATCGCATGAATATTGTGCCCAGTCATCCAATTTCATTCTGTTTTCACACTCACTTTGAAAGTTGAATATTTAAGCAGCCAGGCTGATTATATCAATGTTACTCAGGTGCAGAGTAAAACTCACAGCCCAGAGAGCCAAGCTGAGTCTCTTTTCATCCTCTGAACTCTTGGGGTGCCCTCCGTCCATGGTTGGTCTTCTGCCAGCAGAAGTGTTTGCTTCTCTTTAAATCTACTAGGGATAAATTTCTGTTGATCTAACTCCACAGATGATAGATAATAAAGAGGTTCTGTGTCTCTAATGCCTGGTCAGAAAGTTGGAGTGTTGCTGGGCTCTCTAGGAGTCTGGGGTCTTGACCAGTTTGCTTCCTGTTTATTTGCATCTCCAAGCAGCCAGGGGAAGACCTGGCAGATTCCTCGTCTGGCATCTGAGGCTCTGTCAGGAGAGGGGGATGAGCACACCGACAGGCTGACCTGCACTGCACGTGTTCGGCAACCCGGTTACCTTCTCAGAGGAAGAGACATCCATCTCCATGTTGGAAATACGAAAGAGCTGTCAAAACCGCATGAAGTCAGTGATGTACACTATGAAGCAACAGACTGCATGCTCTTTGTTTTGCAGCAGTGTCAAATTGGCAAGTTTTTCATCAGAGTAGAAAATTAAAACCAACCACTGCTCCGTCTAAGACTCCCCTTTCTCCAACTTCTGGCTACACTAAATACTCCTGGATTCTATAGACTAAAAGGGAAGAGGGGATAAGGAGTAGAGGCGTAATTAGATCAGACATTGGAACCCACCATTCATGAAAGATTTGAGGACTGTGGAAGGGGGAAGTGATTCCTGTACTCTTAAGTACATTATGCTGTGGATCATGTTGGTCAGAGGTATACTGTAGGTAGTTTTCAGTTCAGTTCAGTAGGTAGTTTCAGGTTATGTTAATTGAAGATGAGTGTTTTATTATGTCAATACAAGATGAGAACAAGTGGTGTGAAGATCAATAACTCCCACTTTCACCGTGGACCAGTCTTCACTAGAACATTTCTGACCATGTGGGTGGGGGACTCCAAGATACAGAGAAAAGTGGTGAGGCTGGCGACGGAATCCACATGTCACCGTAATGGAGCCAAGAGTGTGTGATCTGGAGAAGACACCAGCCGAAGGTCAGCCTGCCAGCCGTCTTCAGCTTCCCATGGGAGGGATTTGGTTCCAGTGGGTTGAAGTTACAGGAAGAAAGATTCAGGCTCAACTAAAGATCTCCCCCACAGAACAGCATCTAACGATGCCAGACACATACCAGGAGCTGGGTGAATGTTTGGGTAGATGGGTAGCTGAGTGGGTGGGTGAATGTTTGGGTAGTGCACAAACCAGCTGCCCTTGGGGTGCTAGTCACGTTGAGATGACCAGCTGCCAGCGTCCCTCGAAGAGACGGAATTATTGCCGGGAGAGTGGCAAGGTCATCCCTTCTGGCTCTCGTGGTCTGTTGCTGGGTCTGTTGAGCCGCAAGCACAGCAGAGGGATGAAGTGTCTGGTCTGGTGTTCATAGTTCTCCAAGCCTGCCGTGTAGGCTGGAAACAAAAACGCAGGAAAGACAGGCAAGGCTCTGTTACTCAGAAATGAGAGGTCAGAGTCTCCTCTTGAAATTGTTAAGGCCAGATTTCAAGGCCGTAATGGGACTAATTTAGTTACTCTGCACTCTGCGTCGCCCAGCTCTTTGATTCCTGCCCTGTAATTACCTCTCTTGTTTTAGTGACACTTCCTTGCATTTCCTTCTGTGGGAAGAGAATTATCGCTGCGATGTTTTGCCAAGCAGAAGATCATTTCCAAAAGCTGTCCATCAAATCATCCAGACCTTCTCCCTGTTTACCCACTGAGTGGGAGAGCCGCACCCACTCTTTCTGTCAGTCTTTGTGGATGAGCCAAAGCCGATCTTTATTCCGTGGCGTCACTTGCTGTGGGCCAGCCTCTGCTCACACTCTTACCCTTTTGTTTTTCTTCCATGAGAGCCACGTGGCGTTATCTGTCAAACCATCTCTGAAACTCTGCAGGCTGCGTGGAAGGTGTTGGCGGAGTGTGAGGAGCACGTGACTCCCACATTACTTTCTAACCCTTGCTGGTTTTTCATCTATCTGGTGAAAGCATCCATAAACCATCGAGACACATGTTTTAATCCTTATCTGCTTAGGTTGAGTTGCTTAATCACAGTTGTCTAAGTTGAGACATGTTCATGGTGTGTTTCTCTACATTTGAGTTGAAAGTTTTGTTCAAAGTCTGCTAGCCACCCATGTCTCTCTAACAGACTTAGTTACCGCCCCCCCCCCCCCCCCCCTGCGGCAGACCAGAAGGCAGACGAGACGCCCAATCTCTGCTGAGCTTTGCTGCCTCTGAGCAGGTCCTTCTGCCACCTGGGCCTCGGTGCATCGTGTGTAGGAAGGTGTGTGCAGGAACCCAGTCTGCGAACCCCACCTGCCTGACCCCAGCTCCCTGCAGGTGGTCCTGAAAGCTCAGCTCCTCTGTACACTGGTGCCAGAGTTTGGGGTGAAGGAGAAAGGCATAGCTCTATTGCTTTGCCAGGTATTCACACAGTGAATACTGGGGACACCATGGGCTGATGCCCTCAAAACCAAGCGTCCCAACTTGGGGAAGATAGAGGGAAGTTTAGAGTAAATGGGGGCGTAATCAGCTCGTGGACATTTCTTCTGGTGGGTTGGCGGTGAGGTCAGTAGGAGTCAGCATCCTCAGCTCTGACAGGCTTAGCCGGTCTGGGGTCTGCATGCTTGTGGGTGGCGCACCATAACTTTTCCCACCTGGAGGAGGCGTCAGTATCTGCGAAGCTGAGACGCCGTGTGTGCCCCTTGACGGGGGAGCAGGACCTTGCCCCAAGGCTGCTCTTGATGGTCTCTTCTCTGGGCCCCTAATGAACGACCGCCGAAATCTGCCCGGTGGAACTGAGGGACAGTCACACAGGCTGGATGAAGACCGTTTCCTGTGATCCCAGGAAGGGAGGGCTCGAAGACCTCACAGGACCTGCCGGCATCCCAGGCTGACCTCCGTCAGACCGGGCCTGGAGCAAGTCCCAGTTCCTCTCAGCAGGAGCTGCCGGCTAGAACCTTGCCTGGGCTACTCACTAGCTGTGTGATCTTGGCCAGGTTACCTGAAATCTCTGGGTAACTTCCATGTTGCCATTCCTATTGTGACATCAGAACACCTATCTCAGGGTGCCATGTGTATTAAATGAAGTAAAAAGCTGTATCAGATGCATTTGTGCCTGGCCCGTGGAAAATCAGTGCATTTAAACATCTCCTTCCCCACTATTCAAGACTCTCTCTTGATAATTGTAAGTCTTGTTTATGTACCTGCTGCATACCACTTTGGCCCCCTTATTCTGGTTTGCCTCGTAAGACATCTTTTTATATTTTCTCTTCCATAGTTTCCACTAGATTTAAGATCTGTGAAAACCAGGATCCTTTGAGAGTTCTCTTTTTCCCTGCGCTTTCACCCTGCATACAGGTGTTATTCAATAGATATTTATCAATGACTGCCCTTGGAAAGCAGGCTTCCCAGCTGACTCAGTGGTAAAGACCCTGCCTGCCAAGCAGGAGATCTGGGTTCCATCCCTGGGTCGGGAAGATCCCCTGGAGAAGGACATGGCCACCCACTCCAGTATTCTTGCCGGGATAAACCCATGGGCAGAGGAGCCTGGCGGGCTGCGGTCCCTGGGGTCGCAGAGTCGGGCAGGACCGAGCGGCAGCCGCCCTTGGGAAGTAGAGCCTAGACTGTGAGACTAGTGCCAGGTATGTTGTTGGAGTCGCTCAGGGCTGCCCTGGAGGGAGTAACTGACTACCCGCCTTCTCCTCACTGTCAGGAGGCAGGGGGCGCAGCTCCCTGTACCCCCTCCGTCTCGGGATCACAGAGGGTGTTTCTGGCCTTCCGTGGCCTTCCCCGTCTGTCTGCCCAGGCCTTGGTGTGCCCCCAGCTGTCACACAGCCTGACTCTCTGGACCGGATCATTCTTGAAGCCTAAGAGACCCATCGGGCGACTCTGGGATGGGAAGGTTATAAATTCCAGGCTGTTGACTCCAGAGCAGCAGATACTGTCAGAGGAGGAAACGTTTTGCAGCTGCCATAGGAAATGCAAATGCGCGTGAGGTGGTGCCAGCCAGGAATCGCACCCGCTTTGTCTCCTTCATTATTCCTTTGAAAAGAAGCCTCCCTCTGCTCCTTGCTGAAAGGAAGCCTCTGCTGAACACTTGCTGCAGAACAGAGCACTTGAAAGGTAAGGCGCTCGGCGCTCCCCTCCCTCCTCGTAATGGGGAAGCTCTCCGGGCAGGCCGGCGGAGCACTCCGTTGTGGGCGTTCTCTGCCGGCACGGGATCCGTATTTAAGCCTCTTGGCAGCGGCTCCTTAGCTCCCCCCCCCCCCACATTCCTTTCTTCTATGCTGAGAACACAGCGCGTCTCCTCCCTCCTCCAGGTCTTGCTGCTCTCTCCCAGGAAGTCTCACTGTTTCCCTTGAATCCCTCAAGAAGAAAGGCACCCAAATGGTATCCCTCCCTACCTGCTGAAAGACGATCTCGATTCTTTGTGCTTGAAAAATCTGTGTTCACAATGTGTGATGCCACAGGGCCCGGGATCCCGCAGGAGGGACTCTGGCCATGGATCACGGCCGGACGCCGAGGACCCCTCACTTCAACAAGGCCTCCTCCAGGCTCTGAAATGGGCTGTTCTTTTTTCCCTTCCGGTATTCATTGTTATCTATGTATTTGGCTGCAGTGGTTCTTACTTGCAGCGTGTGGGATCTAATGTTCCCTGACCCGGGATCGAACCTGGGCCCCCTGCATTGGGAGCAAGGGCTTTTAGCCACTGGAGCACCAGGATAGCTCCTGGGCTGCTGTTGAGAAAGTCAGGGTTAGGCACATGGTAACTCGAATGGAAGCTCCCTCTTAGATGCAGAATATTCTGTCTTCACTGTTGTTGAAGTCAAAGTTACAGATAAACCAACCTGAATTTCTCTAATAAAACTCTCTGATGCAGAGTGAAACAAAAATCTCTTCCCACCTGATATTCCAAACTTCTACCAAATGAACTATGTAATGAGTGTAAGCTCTTTAGCGCTATAGGATTACAGGCAGACCTTGGAGATACAGTATATTTGGTTCCAAACTGCTGTAGTAAAGGGACAAGGGCAATAAAGAGAGTCGTAGCAATTTCTTGGTTTCCCAGTGCGTATAAAAGTTAGATTTGCCCCTTACTGAATTCTGTCAAGTGTGCCATAAGGGTGGTGTCATCTGCATATTTGAGGTTATTGATATTTCTCCCGGCAATCTTGATTCCAGCTTGTGCTTCCTCCAGCCCAGCGTTTCTCATGATGTACTCTGCTTTTAAGTTAAATAAGCAGGGTGATAATATACAGCCTTGACGTACTCGTCCTATTTGGAACCAGTCTGTTGTTCCATATCCAGTTCTAACTGTTGCTTCCTGACCTGCATACAGGTTTCTCAAGAGGCAGGTCAGGTGGTCTGGTATTCCCATCTCCTTCAGAATTTTCCACAGTTTATTGTGATCCACACAGTCAAAGGCTTTGGCATAGTCAATAAAGCAGAAATAGATGTTTTTCTGGAACTCTCTTCCTTTTTCAATGATCCAGCGGCAGATGACACCACCCTTTATGGCAGAAAGTGAAGAAGAACTTAAGAGCCTCTTGATGAAAGTGAAAGAGGAGAGTGAAAAAGTTGGCTTAAAGCTCAACATTCAGAAAACTAAGATCATGGCATCCAGTCCCATCACTTCATGGCAAATAGATAGGGAAACAGTGGAAACAGTGGCTGACTTTATTTTTCTGGGCTCCAAAATCACTGCAGATGGTGACTGCAGCCATGAAATTAAAAGACCCTTACTCCTTGGAAAGAAAGCTATGACCAACCTGGACAGCATGTTAAAAAACAGAGACATTACTTTGTCAACAAAGGTCCATCTAGTCAAGGCTGTGGTTTTTCCAGTGGTCATGTATGGATGTGAGAGTTGGACTATAAAGAAAGCTGCGCACTGAAGAATTGATGCTTTTGAACTGTGGTGTTGGAGAAGACTCTTGAGAGTCCCTTGGACTGCAAGGAGATCCAACCAGTCCATCCTAAAGGAGATCAGTGCTTGGTGTTCATTGGAAGGACTGATGTTGAAGCTGAAACTCCAATACTTTGGCCACCTGATGCGAAAAACTTACTCATTTGAAAAGACCCTGATGCTGGGAAAGATTGAGGGCAGGAGAAGAAGGGGACAACAGAAGATGAGATGGTTGGATGGCATCACTGACTCAATGGACATGAGTTTCGGTGGATTCCGGGAGTTGGTGATGGACAGGGAGGCCTGGCGTGCTGCAGTCCATGGGGTCGCAAAGAGTCAGACACAAATGAGCAGCTGAACTGAACTGAATCAAGTGTGCAGTAGTGTGATTTCTAAAAACATAATGTATGTACCTCAGCTTAAAAGTACTTTGATTAAAAATACTTTTGTCTGAGTCTGAGTGAGTCATAGTATTAGCATCAAGGATCATAGCTCACCATAGCAGAAATAATAATCATGAGAAAGTTTGAAATACAGTGAGAAATACCAAAATGTGATATAGACACAGAAAATGAGCAAATGTTTTTGAAAAAGTAGCACCGACTTGCTCGATGCAGGGTTGCCACAAGCTTTCAATCTGTAAAAAGAAAATGCAGTTATTTGCAAAGTGCAATAAAGTGAAGCATAGTAGAATGAAGTAGGCCAGTATAAAGAACTTAAAATTTGTTTGTTCGCTCCCGCATTGAATCCTAAACCATTCTGGCTTATGGGTGGGAGGCAGAAAACCCAGCATTTATTGAAGACCTACTATGTACCAGGCTTAATGTGACAGACATCATCTATGCAGTCTGTCTTAATTCTTGTAAGGATCCCGTGAGGTGGAAGTTATCCCTGTTCACATTTGAGAGGACTGAGGAGAAGTGGGCAGTCCTGTGCCTGCCCATGGCCGGCCAGCCAGCTCCTCGGTGGCGGAGCGGAGACTGGAGCCCGCCGTCTCCCTTTCTGACTTCGAAGACTGACGTCTCCCCACCTTCCTTGGCACCATGTGCTCACGGCTTTCTGAAGAAACGGTCTCCAGTGTCTGAGAGTCAGAGGGGTGGGCCTGGCGGGGGAAGACCAGCACAGCACTTCTTAAAAGGTGTGTTTGGCTTCCTGGCATAAGGAGGGGGGTGAAGGGGGCGTGAGAGCCATTTGGAGGCCCTCCAGGAGAGGGCATCTTGGAGGGGAAGGCCTGAAAGGAGCGTGAGAGGAGGGACCCAAAGGCAGCGGGAGGGAGACCCCAGGGCTCTGTGGGGAGCGAGGTGGGGAGGAAGCAGAGAAGGCTGGCTGGTGTGCATGACGGAGGGCGTGTGTGTGCGCGCGTGTGTGTGTGTGTGTGTGTGTGTGTGTGTACACTGTGTAAGGGTCACCTCTGTTTCAGACAAAACAGAAAAGAAAGTGTAATCATGGGCGTGGGGGAGAATCGTACAGTATTTTCTCAAACTTGATTTGAGTTTTGTTATTTCGGAGATAATATTTATACTGACCGTTTACCGAGAAGAAAGAAATTCGAAGTTCTCAATATTGAAGGGCTTGCCTTGTTCACAGACTCTACTGTTGGAGATAATCGGGGTTTGGTTTTGTTTTTTTTCCTGTAAGCCTGCTTAAATACTCTGTCATCTTTGGAAATAAATGGCCACACCATCTTTCTAATCACTTTCTGTGCACAGTCTTTTAAAAAGATACGTCTGTAGGGAGAACTGACCATAGCTAACCACCTTTTGGGGTTTAGTATGGTTTTTTGGTCATTGTTAAAGCAATACACTTGTTGACAGTCTTTTTAAAACAAGCTCTGTAATCATTGACCCGAACCTCCAGTATGCATGAACTGGGTAGATATTTGTGAAATCAAATGAAATAAATATAATTAGCATCCTTTATTTGACATTGAAGTCATAAAATGGATTGAAGACGCAGAGTTAACTTCATTTCATTAAGGAATGAGGAAGTGAAGATTCTTCCAAAAATACCTGGCTAATTCCGGTTGGGCCTCATACATGCAAATTAAACTGTGAATAACCCTCAAAGTCGTGCTGTGAAGGCCTATAGTTGCTACAGGTTAGACTCAGGTTACAGGAAACGGTAAAGCTCTGCTGCTCATTTTGACTTGTGAAGTCTCTAGACCAGCATTAAGGGAACAGAGGATGGGCTGTCAGAATCACTAGAGGGAATTCTATTTTATTTTAATTTTTGCAGCTTGGAGTGTAATGGCCTTTACCCCGTGGTGTCAGTCTCTGCTGGACAGCAGAGTGAGCCGGCCGAGTGCGGCCATAGACCCTTTCCTCCTAAGCCTGCCTCCCACCACTGGGTCATCACGGGGCAGTGAGCTGAGTCCCCGCGCTCTGCTCTGCGGGGTGGGGTGTGTATGTCCAGGCCACGCTCCCATTTGTCCCACCCTCTTCTCCGCGTACCCCTCCCCCAAACCCGAGTCCAAACGTCTGTTTGTATCTCTGTGTCACTAGAGGAAATTTTAAAAAATTGTTTTGCATCTTGATGGTGGAGGGAGCTGTGTGTGTTGGGGCAACTTTTTCCCGTTTGCTTTGAATATGAAACTTCTCTCAAAAATAAAGTATTATTTTCTCTAAAACGTTTATGTGAATATAAGAATGGCGTGACTCTGGTTAGTCAGGTGTACTGTTACTGTGGGGATGTTTGCCTCCTTAAGAAACACGTGGCAGGAAGATCGTGCTGAGAATGGTTGTCCGAGTCATAGAAAGTTGGGACAGAAAAGAACCTAAAATCACCACGTTTGGTTTCCTCAAATGGGTCCTCCAGTGAACAGGATCCAAGGATGTTAGGACTTCCCTTTTGAATATGTGTGGGGTTTTCCATGGTTAATAGATTGGGAAATGTAGCTCATTATAAATTTTGTTGTGAGCTAGTTCCGATGTTCCCCATGCTTTATTAAGCAGACACTTTTTGGTGGGGGGGCACACATACCAACATATTCCAAGGAAACCAACTTGGTAAAAAGTAATCTAAAATAAGAGTGTTTCAGAGCATGAGCTGCCACTCGCTGATGGGTTTTGGAATCAATGTAGGGGCTTACAACCATTCCTTCTTTCTTTTTTTTTTTTTTAAATGAAAAATAATGGGATAGAGTAAAATAGAAATACCAGAATGGGTTGCAGGTAGAGTAAATGTTTCCCTGTGAAACTTTGTTTCACTATGTATGTGGGTTGGTTTGAACTTAGTCATAGAGAGAAGTCTGTTTCTTACTATAGCTGATCTCCAAAAATATTTTGGAGATCACGGATCTAATGCAGTTCCTCAGTTTCATAAGTGAGAACACTGACATCTGTGTGGGTCTCAGGAGCACGTGGGGAGTTGGTGGCAGACGGAATTCTCATCTTCCTCTTCCTCCTACACCACTGCTCCCCCAAATCTGTAAGTCATCCTGTTGAAAATGCAGCCCTGATGGAAACAACCCAGACGTCCTCCTGAGATAGAGGGATGAGCACAGTAAAGCCTGTGTGGACAGTGAAGTGTTGATCTGGCCCTTAAGAGGAGTGATGTTCTGATACGTGCTACAACACGGGTGAGCCTTGAGGACCTGATGTTAAGAGAGAGAAGCCAGATCCCAAAGGACAGCTATGATTCCACCTACAGGAGGTCCCCAGAGTAGGTGAACTGCTACAGACGGAAAGTAGATGAGGGGTTCTGATACCAAGCAGGGCCCAGTGGGGCTCCTGGGCACAAGGCCTTTCTGTGCCCCCTCTGCTCTGATTGCAGGAAACAGCTCCTCCGTGACCTTCCCTGGGCTCCAGTGGGCAGATTTGAGCTGCTGTTAATTAGGGACGGGAGAGGGCATGAGACCGGGGAGAGACACACAGTCAGGGGCAGCCTTGGGGCAAGGTCCTGTTTCCCCATCAGTGGATACACACACACACACGACAGCATCTTTGAGCTATTTTGCAGATGCTGAAACCCTCTCCAGGTGGGAGAAGTTAATGATTGACAATGGTGTGCCGCCCTCAAGCACGTAGACCCCAGACCAGTCTGACCTGAAGGTTCGTGATGCCGACTCCTACTCACCCTTGCCACCGACCCATCAGCAGAATGTCTATGAGCTGACCACGCCCTCTTTGAACAGTCACCATAAAGCTTCTCACTCTCTTCTCCAAGTTGGGACACACGGTTTTGAGGGCATTAGCCTGTTGCGGCTCCCTTTGCCTGGCAAAGTAATAAAGCTAGTGAAAGCCGCTCAGTCGTGTCTGACTCTGCAACCCTATGGACTGTACAGTCCATGGAATTCTCCAGGCCAGAATACTGGAGTGGGTAGCCATCCCTTCTCCAGGGGATCTTCCCAACCCAAGGATCGAACCCAGGTCTCCTGCATTGCAGGCGGATTCCTCACCAGCTAAGCCTCCAGGGAAGCCCTACTCTTTCCTCCCTCACCCAAAGCTGTCTCTGAGATCCTGTCTGGCACCAGTGTTTAGAGAAGCTGAGCTTTCCGCGTCAGTTACCCAGGCCTGAGCTGAGGGGATTAGCCAGGAGGTAGTGATATTAAACTAGTCTGGGTGCCGAGTTTCTGTTTGGAATGAGGAAAAACTTCTGGAAATAGTGGTGACGGTTGCACAACTATGTGAATGTACTCTGTGCGTGAATTGTACACTTAAAAACGGTTACAGTAGCACATTTTGTTACATATGTTTTATCACAATAATAAATGAAAACAATCCAGCCACAAAATAGAAATAATTGTGCGTGCTTGCTAAGTTGCTTCAGTCGTGTCCAACTTTGTGTGACCCTATGGACTGCAGCCCGCCAGGCTCCTCTGTCCGTGGGATTCTCCAGGCAAGAATACTAGAGTGGGTTGCTGTGCCCTCCTCCAGGGGGTCTTCTCGACCCAGGGATGGAACCCGCATCATTGGCAGGCGGGTTCTTTACCTCTGACCCGCCTGGGAAGCCGAGCAGCAGATCGTTTCTTTTGGACAGACCTTGTCTTGCTCTCTGACATCTGTCCCTGCCTTTGGTCTTCACCTCCCAAGCCCGGGCCCCGAGGAGTCTCAGGCCACCCAGGCAGGCTTCCTGCGTGTAGGATCCCTGGAGCAGAGTGTATCCACACGTGGCCTTGATGCTAGAGCCCCTGGTAGGTGACGACAGCCAGCGTTTCCCAGGTGCTGCGTTTCTGGCCGAGAGCCCTGCTCCGCAGATGACCTTCTCTGTGCTAACAGCTCTAGTTTTGCAACTGCTGCATTTGGATAAACCCACAATTCACTTTTGGAAGGCCAAGCAGAAGCCTATTTTATGGTTTTTCTTTTGCTTTCTCCCCTCTCATCCGTTCGGCTGACAGAGCGCCTGTTCTCCTGCCCTCTTCCCTCCTCTTTACAAGCCCGCCAGTCTTGCTGCAGACACTCGTGTAAACGAAACGCTGCCGCCCACCAGCCACCGGCAGTGGTGCGCACTGTCTCCACTCTCCGCTCTGTCTTCGCGCGTTTGGGGATGAGAATTGGAAGCCTCGGGGTGGACGGGAGAGAGAGCAGCGATGGCCGGATGGACAGTGGCTGCATGCTTCTTCCTCGGAGCCAAGAAGGTTTTTGCGGCCCCCAGTGCGGGGTGACTCCCACCCGTAAAAGTGGCGGGACGCGGGAGTCACCCGCAGGCTCTGTTTCCGGAGGCTTGGGCGGTTTCTTATACTGGCAGGCAGGCACCCTTTGCTTCCTGTCCCGCCACCGATATTGACGGTCAGCAGGCCTGTGCCTGCAGTGACCCTGTCAGAATCTCTGCGGCCCTTACGTCAGCATCCACAAGAAAGGAAACTGGGAGAAAATGCCTCTGCGTTTAGCCAGTGAAGGTACTTAACTTGGTTTACTGGGAGCTAAGGAAGTACTTCAGAAATAGTTTATTAATACTTTTTTCACATTTATTTGGCTGTACCGGGTCCGAGTTTCAGCATGTGGGATCTTTAGTAGTGGCACATGGAATCTGGTTCCCTGATTTGAACCCAGGCCCCTGCATTGAGAATGCATTGAGAGTGCAGAGTCTTAGCCCCTGGACGACGAGAGAAGTCCCTGTAGTTTATCACATTACCTGAAATTTGCCATGAGTGAGGCTGGTAGAATCCCCCTGAATTGGAGGAATAAGTACATCATGACATTAACCTCAAAACTCAGCATAACCTTGTGACTTGAGATCAAATGCAGGGTTTCTCTGCCTTGACACTGTTGACGTTTGGGGCCAGAGATTTCTTGGTTGTGAGGGGGCTGTCCTGTGCATTGTAGGATGGTTTGCCGCATCCCTCCCGCTACCCACTAGCTGCCAGTATCAACCCCTGAGCGTTTCCCAGGTGATGGCACCAGTGTTTAGAGTGTTTAATAATTCTAACACAATTATTACTATAATAAGCATACTTGTGATGATCAAACTTGTGATGATCAAAAGTGTCTCTGGACATTGTCCTATGTACCCTGGGGGTCCAGAGCGCCCCTGGCTGAGAACCATTTGCAACCAGGGTTCTGCCGTGTTCTGAGTTTTAGGCCTTGAGAAGTTTGTCCATTGTTATTCTGGAAATCATAGGGAAAGGGCTTGGGTTTTGTTGTTGTTCAAGTCCTACCTTATTCATAAGAAACTCCAGTTTTTAAAGTGTGAGTAGAGGGTCACCGATTGAGAAATGAATACTAAGCCCTGGTGTCAGGTGAATCCATTACCCATGTCAGAGGCTGTGGTGGGTGTTTGGTTATGATTTGGGGACTCAGTTTGAGAAAGCTCTTGGAGTTTGTGGTAGACAGGGAGGCCTGGCATGCTGCAGTCCATGGGGTTGCAAAGAGTCGGACACAACTGAGCGACTGAACTGAGCTGGGGACTGAGTCATACCTGCCTCTGCCAGTCACATGGCTGACCGGCGTGAGCACATTAGTTATTCCCTCTCCTTGTCCTTCTCCCTCCGCGACTAAGTGAGGAATGAGACCTGCTCTTCCTCTTGCTCAGCAGCCCTGCTGTGGCCAGTTCATCTGCTGAACTCACTTCATGGGGTGGTTGTTTGGGGCCATGGAATTCTTCAAGGTTTCTTTCCCTGTTCCAGAGCCCAGATGGATTCCCAGTTTCCATCTTCCACAAAGCAAAACATGCATTTCCTGGCTCTGGGCTGGGTGAGCAGGATATCGCATCAGTCAGGCGCCCACTGCCACCGGCGCTCCCGTGGGCAGGCTTCTCATGATGCTCTGATGACTGAGCTGGTTTCCTGTCACCCTCTAGTCTGAAGGGTGGACTTGCCACCAGTCTACCGTAACATGAGAATTGCCTTCTATGAGCTGTATGAAGTGCAGTGGTTTAAGCTTCCTGCCTGTTGTGAAGCTCTTCCTAAGTCTAGAGAACTGACTGGTGATGATTGTTTGGAAGGCACCAGAATGCACTCTGCGAGAGCACTGTTCTGGGAGTCTGAAGACCTGGCTTTTTTTTTTTAATGTTGACCGTGGTCCTGAGTATCTGTGCACCCTTTTCCAAGTCACTTCTCTTTCTGGATCTCGCTTCCTGGATTTGTAAAGTGATGTGTATGGGCTGGATCGTCTCTGAGGTTCATTCTGACTCCAGCAGTCCATGCTTATTATAGTAATAATTGTGTTAGAATTATTAAACACTCTTATGTCTTAGAGCTAGAAACCTCGTGATCAGCCAGCCTTTGTGAGGAGGCTCTGCTGTGTGTTTTTACAAGGGGTTCCCTGCTCACGTGGGCCTGGTGGGGAGACTTGCACGAGTCCGGTGGGGTCAGAGGCCTTTCAGCATTAGAGGCCCCACAGAAGGGGTAGACCAGAAGTCCGAAAGGTCAAAACACAAGGCTTGCCCTGAATCTCCATAGGCAAGATGCTGTCTCTAAACAGACCCATCAATTTCAGAAGGCTTCTTTCCACAGGGCTTTTTTTTGTGGAGGTAGGCAGGGGCATGCCTAGATTCAGGGTACCCATGCATCTGAAGCTGTCGATACGTTTACTGTCCAGTTTAAGCCTTGTCTTCACACCTATCATTTCTAGTTCGTATAAGCTCCATCTCAAGCATTCCAAGGTTGATCAGCTCAAAGGTGACTGTAGCCAAGCTCCCAGCAAGGGATACCCGTCAAGGATAATATCTCTCGGCATATATAATGGGAGAGAGAAATATTCGGAACATGCTTTTCTTTCTCCAGGACAACTCTGCATATATACCTTTCAGTTGTAGTCTTGCAGGTAAAATTTCACTTTCTCCAAGAAACCACATTTTGAACTCCCACCACACATCAGACTAAATTTCCTGGATGCCCTGGATGACACTTGGCAGATATTGCCTTATATTGTGGTCCTTGTGTACTTGTGTTGTTTCTCTTAAAATATTGTCATCGTCTCCCGGACGCTCGGTTGTATTTGACCACATGGAAAGACCCTGCAGCCCAGGGCGTGCTGTGTGCGCATTAGACACGGGTGAATGTAGGTGGAGTGAATGGATGGGTCGCAGTGTCAGGAGCTGGGAAGCACTCCGTAAATAGTTAGTAGAACTGGACTAAATGGTAAGTGCTTAAATATGTCACCGTTCTCTAAAGTCTTTCTGCTTTCTGCATTTACTTGGGTTAGAAAATAAGATGAAGCTGTGTGTACCTACTGAAGAATGCTTGGTGGCTCCTGGCTATCTGAAGGAACATTCGGCTCAGCTGTTTTACAGCTCTGAATCTTGTTTTTTTAAGCAGTGTTTACTATTTCTGGCCATTATGTACACTAGTATAAAAATTTAATTAGCTCCTTTCTTTTCAGTTAATTATTACAACCCCGTTTGTTGGCTCTCTCGACAGACCCTGTGTTGTGGGAGCCAGAGAGATCAATTTTCTATCAGAAAAGTCATTACTTTTGAGTCAAGTCCAGCGCTCCTGCAACTGTGTGTGCCACTCCGGGTGACTTTTCCGGCCGCGAGAGGGGGTCGTGGGTGGTGAAGTGAGCCTGGCCAGTGTTCGGTTTAGTTATTGCCCTTCTTAGGGCGGTACATGGAGCCAAGTTAAAAGGCTGTGCAGGGCTTCGCAGGTGGCTCAGCGGTAAAGAATCTGCCTGCGGATGCAGGAGACGCGGGTTCGCTCCGTGGTCCGGGAAGAGCCCACACGGCCGAGAGCAGCCCAGCCCGTGAGCCAGAGCTGCTCCCAGACCGCCTCCTGAGGACCACGCGCCCCGGAGCCTGTGCGCCGCGACGGGAGAGGCGGCCGCGACGGGAGAGGCGGCCGCGACGGGAGAGGCGGCCGCGACGGGAGAGGCGGCCGCGACGGGAGAGGCGGCCGCGAGGGGAGAGGCGGCCGCGACGGGAGAGAGGCGGCCGCGACGGGAGAGAGGCCGCTGCGACGGGAGAAGCCCCCCGAGCACCGCAGCGAGAGAGTAGCCGCCGCCCGCCGTAGCTCCAGAAAGGGCGCAGCAAGCCGGGACCCAGCACAGCCAAGAGTAAGCGACATTTGGCAGTAAATAAGCAAATGAAAGGCGGTGTCACTCCTGAGATTAAAAACATGCGTGGGTCTTCCTCCTCCCTCATCCTTGGCGTTTCTTTAAGAATCGGGAGTTGCAATCAGGTCTCGCTGAGGAACAAGATGGCGGACTAGAAGGGCGCGAGCTCGCCTCCTCCCGCGGGAACTCCGAACTTGCCGCCGACCGCTGAGCAACCGTGGGCGGGAGAGCGCTGGCCCCAGCCAAAGCAAGACACCCCGCGTCCAGAGGCAAAGGGGAAGCCCAGCAAGATGTAGGAGGGGCAAAGTCGTATTTGGAATGAAACCTCATATCTGCCGGAGACGCTCGGAGGGCGCAAACGAAGTAGTATGAAAGGGCAAAAAGAGAGAACGCTGAAAGATGAATGCCCCAGGTCGGTAGGTGCCCAGTGTGCTACTGGAGAAGAGCGCAGAAATAGCCCCAGAAGGAATGAAGAGGCTGAACCAAAGCGAAACAGTGCCCAGTTGTGGATGTGACTGGTGATGGAAGTGAAGTCCGATGCTGTAAAGAACAATATTGCATAGGAACCTGGTATGTTAGGTCCATGAATCAAGGTGAATTAGAGGTGGTCAAGCAGGAGATGGCAAAAGTGAACATCGCTATTGTATAATCAGTGAATATTCAGTATCAGGCAATATCACAGTAATTCAAATCTATGCCCCAGCCACTAATGCCGAAGAAGCTGAAGTTGAACAGTTCTGTGAGGACCTACAAGACATTTTAGAACTAGCACCAAAAAAGATGTCCTTTTTATCATAGGGGACTGGAATGCAAAAGTAGAAAGTCAAGAGATACCTAGAGTAACAGGCGAGTTTCGCCTTGGAGTACATAATGAAGCAGGTCAAAGGCTAACAGCGTTTTGCCAACAGAATGCACTGGTCATAGCAAACACCCTCTTCCAATAACACAAGAGATGACTCTACACATGGACATCACCAGATGGTCAACACCGAAATCATACTGATTATATTCTTTGCAGCCAAAGATGGAGAAGCTCTGTACAGTCAGCAAAAACAAGACCGGGAGCGGACTGTGGCTCAGATCATGAACTGCTTATTGCCAAATTCAGACTTAAGTTGAAGAAAGTAGGGAAAGCCACTAGACCATTCAGGTATGACCTAAGTCAAATCCCTTATGAGTATACAGAGGAAGTGATTCAAGGGATTAGATCTGATAGACAGAGTGCCTGAAGAACTATGGATAGAGGTTGATAACATTGTATAGGAGGCAGTGTTCAAATCCATCCCCAAGAAAAAGAAATGCAAAAAGGCCAGATGGTTGTCGGAGGAGGCCTTACAAATAGCTTAGAAAAGAAGAGAAGCAAAAGGGAAAGGAGAAAAGGAAAGATATACCCATTTGGATGCAGAGTTCCAAAGAATAGCAAGGAGAGATAAGAAAGCTTTCCTAAATGATCAGTGCAAAGAAATGGAGGAAAACAACAGAAGGGGAAAGACTAGAGATCTCTTCTGGAGAAGGCAATGGCACCCCACCCCAGTACTCTCGCCTGTAAAATCCCATGGATGGAGGAGCCTGGTAGGCTGCAGTCCATGGGGTCACAAAGAGTCGGACACGACTAAGCGACTTCACTTTCACTTTTCCTTTCATGCATTGGAGAAGGCAGTGGCAACCCACTCCAGTGTTCTTGCCTGGAGAATCTCAGGGATGGGGGGAGCCTGGTGGGCTGCCTGGTGGGCTGTCACACAGAGTCAGACACCACTGCAGCGACTTAGCAGCAGCAGCAGCAGCAGAGATCTCTTCAAGAAAATTAGAGATACCAAGGGATCATTTCATGCAGAGATGGGCACAATTAAGGACAGAAATGGTATGGACCTAATAGAAGCAGAAGATATTAAGGAGAGGTGGCAAGAATACACAGAAGAACTATACAAAAAAGATCTTCATGACCCAGATAACCACAGTGGTGTGATCACTCACACAGAGACAGACATCCTGGAATGTGAAGTCAAGTGGGCCTTAGGAATCATCACTACAAACAAAGCTAGTACAAGTGATAGAATTCAGTTGAGCTATTTCAAATCCTAAAAGATGATGCTGTGAAAGTGCTGCACTCAGTATGCCAGCAAATTTGGAAGACTCAGCAGTGGCCTCAGGACTGGAAAAGGTCAGTTTTCATTCCAATCCCAAAGAAAGGCAATGCCGAAGAATGCTCAAACTACTGCACAGTTGCACTCTTCTCACACGCTAGTAAAGTAATGCTCAAGATTCTCCAAGCCAGCCTTCAGCACTACGTGAATCATGAACTTCCAGATGTTCAAGCTGGATTTAGAAAAGGCAGAGGAACCAGAGAGCAAACTGCCAATATCTGTTGGATCACTGAAAAAGCAAGAGAGTTCCAGAAAAACATCTACTTCTGCTTCATTGATTATGCTAAAGCCTTTGACTGTGTGGATCACAACAAACTGTGGAAAATTCTGAAAGAGATGGGAATACCAGACCACCTGACCTGCCTCCTGAGAAACCTGTATGCAGGTCAAGAAGCAACAGTTAGAACAGTTAGGCATGAACAACAGACTGGTTCGAAATTGGGAAAGGAATACGTTAAAGCTGTGTATTGTCACCCTGCTTATTTAACTTATATGCAGAGTACATCATGCCAAATGCTGGGCTGGATGAAGCACAAACTGGAATCACAATTGCCGGGAGAAATATTAATAACTTAAGATATGCAGATGACACCACCCTTATGGCAGAAAGCAAAGAGGAACTAAAGAGCCTCTTGATGAAAGTGAAAGAGGAGAGTGCAAAAGCTAGCTTAAAACACGACATTCAGAAAACTAAGATCATGGCATCCGGTCCCATCACTTCATGGCAAATAGATGGGGAAACAGTGGAAACAATGACAGACTTTATTTTCTTTGGGTCCATAATCACTGCAGATGGTGACTGCAGCCATGAAATTCAAAGATGTTTGCTCCTTGGAAGAAAAGCTGTGACCAACCTAGACAGCATATTAAAAAGCAGAGACATTACTTGGCCAACAAAGGTCCATCTAGTCAAAACTGTGGTTTTGCAATAGCCATATATGGGTGTGAGAGTTGGAACATAAAGAAAGCTGAGCTCCAAAGAGTTGATGCTTTTGAACTGTGGTGTTGGAGAAGACTCTTGAGAGTCCCTTGGACTGCAAGGAGATCCAACCAGTCCATCCTAAAGGAAATCAGTCCTGAATATTCATTGGAAGGACTGATGCTGAAGCTGAAACTCCAATACTTTGGCCGCCTAATGTGAAGAGCTGACTCATTTGAAAAGACCCTGATGCTGGGAAAGATTGAAGGCGGGAGGAGAAGGGGACAACAGAGGATGAGATGGTTGGATGGTATCACCGACTCTATGGACATGAGTTTGAGCAAGCTCCAGGAGTTGGTGATGGACAGGGAGGCCTGGCGTGCTGCCGTCCATGGGGTTGCAAAGAGTCAGACACGACTGAGCGACTGAACTAAACTAATAGAATATGTAGATGTTAAGAGAGGGCTTTTCTTTCAAGAGCATCTATAGAAGAAGGTGTTGGTTCTGGGAGGGCAGGGACCTAGAGTTTTCTTCACTCTTTACCCCCAGTGTTGCCTGGTACGTAGTAAGAGTTTGGTAAATAGTTGGTGAGTTAAGATGCATGAACTAAATACTAACTGGTGTTGCTTTTGATCATTGCTTTCTGGATTTGAGGGCCCCGGTGACTGTGTCTCTGAGTCTGCACAAATAATGTCTTGGATGGTGCTGCTTTTCCAGTGTTGACATGACCCCGCCTGTCTTCAAGAATTGCAGCTCCTGGGCCTAACTTGGCAGGGCCAGGGCTGGGCCTGGTCCCCACGAGGCACAGGAAATGTCCAATCCCCTCACCCCGCCCCCGAGGACAGAGTGGGGGAGGGACTCACACCTAGCACAGAGCCGCTTGCTGCTCACTCTTGGCACGGGGCAGGGTAGGTTAAGTTCCGTTGTCTGTTCATGGATCTGTGAAGCTGGGCCAGTGATACCCACCATCCAGAGTGGGTGGTGGGTGATGAATGATGGAGCAGGTTATGAGAGATGAAATACATACATCCGTTTACGGTTCTTTTCCGTTTTAGTGGTGTCTTCTCCACCCTCCTCTACACTGAGCAGTTTACCTCTTACTCATGCAGGAAATGGGGCCGGTGGAAGAAAGGGCCCCCGTAACTTCGGTTCCTTGGTGCTTTAGGGAATCTTCGAAACGGTGCTGAGTTTGAGGCTAATGCACCAGTGCAGGAAGTACTTGTTCTCGGTGGGAGAGAGCCCCACTCTCTGATGATGGAAAGGTTCTGATCCACGCTGTCCCAGGCACAAACTCTAGCCAAGGGTGGCGTTGAGCTCTGGCGATGCGGCCAGATTGAGGAGCTGAATGTTTCATTTCATTTGAATTAGAATGTAAACCCCTCACATGGTGAGTGACTAGCGCATTGGACGTGCTGCTCCAGGGCCTTGCCAGGCTTCAGGACTAGTGGACTGTCCATTTCCTGGGAGCTCATGAGAATCGCAGACTCTCAGACATCACCCCAGACCTTTCAGGTCAGAATCAGCACAGATGATGGTTCGTGTGCACTTTTGGATTTAAGAAACATAGGGCTGGCGTCTGAGCCACTCAGTGTTGTCCGGGGACTTTCGTGCAGCTCTGGTGCTGGGAGGTTGGCTCCTGGGTGCCAGAGGGTTCTTGCTCTCCCCTTTGCCTCGTTGACCACCCTCGTGTGGTCTCCAGGGACACCCATGCGTGTGGGTCTCTGTGCCTCCCTGTGGTTGAGAGTTCAAAGGAAAAAGTTACGTGGCTTTTCGCTCTGGACTGAATGCTATTAATCTCTGTGTTCCCATGTTTTCTCCCCAAAAGGTAACTCTCTTTTTATCTTACCACTCATCACACTGTAGCCTTATTTTTCCCACTACTTTGCCTTAAACTGGTAGAGATGTGGGTTTGTATGTACTTATATTCTCTCTCTCTCTCTCTCTTACTTTCTGGATGTTTCAAACCAAATCATTATGTTAAGGTTATGGTTATCTTAATGCTTCTCGCAGTCTGGCTAGTGATAAATATTTCAAAGGGATAGATAGCATTTTCTATGTGAAATGAGAGAAATGTCCCCCACGTCTCTGAAAATGCTAATAATATCTCTTCTGTAATGGAACTGATTTAGCCAACTGAAAAAGCAGAAAACTTCACAGGTTTCTTTGCCATCCATCGGTCAACTCACTTTGGGGTTGTTACTTGGATATTGCTGAGATTAGCCAAGTTGGAAATTGGATGGAGACATTTCATTCTGCCTTCTTTTTAGTCTTGAGTGCTCACAGACAGGATGTGCTGAGGGCTCGCCACCAGATGTTTGTATGATGTTGGTGGCAGGTTGCAAAACCACATTAAGCTGCATCTGGGGGCTTCCCTGGTGGCTCAGCTGGTAAAGAATCCGCCTGCAATGCGGGAGCCCTGGGTTGGATCCTTGGTTTGGGAAGATCCCCTGGAGAAGAGAAAGGCTACCCACCTGTGTTCTGGCCTGGAGAATTCCAGGGACTGTATAGTCCATGGGGCTGCAAAGAGTCGGACACGACTGAGCGCCTTTCACTTTCACTGGGAGCTGCCAAGGGCACCGTGAGGAAGCTGAGGGAGCGAACTAGAAGGGTCCACCCGGCCCCCGTGCTCCTCACCTGTTTCTAAAGCAGACCCAAGGTCACAGCATGGGTGAATAACAGCCACAGTTTGACCCCTGGTGCTTCAGCTCAGGGTTTGCACACACCTCCCTCCCCCACACCTGCCTGTGCCCCCCGCCAGGAACGGCCACCTTCTGTATCCTCTGTGCCCCTTCCTTCTGCGTGTGGATGTCATTGCATCTGGTCTCTCCTCCTCCAGGTCTTTACTCAGTTGTCACCTTTTCAAAGATGCTTTGCTTAGTCGCTCCATCAAGAATAGTGCAGGTACAAATAGCACCATTCTCTATTCCCTTTGCCATTCTTTCTTTTTCTCCTCAGCTCTTATTCTTACCTGCCTTTTATTCATTTATCTGTATACATGTTCCCTTGACAGCTTGGACTTTGTTTTGTTCACACTATATCCTCAAGATCTGGAACAGTGCTCAGCCCCCAAACAGCATGAGATACATGTTTTTTAATGAACCAAGGAATGAATGAATGGATGGATGAGTGGATGGACGGACAGATGGATGGATGATTGAAGGAATGGATGGGTGGATGGATGATAGAAGGAATGGATGGGGGGGATGGATGGATGGATGGATGATTGAAGGAATGGATGGATGGATTGATGAATGAATGAATAGATGGATGATTGAAGAAATGAATGATGAATAAATGAATGGGTAATTGAAGGAATGGATGGGTGGATGGATGGATGGATGATTGAAGGAGTGGATGGGTGGGTGGATGATTGAAGGAATGGATAGATGGATTGATGAATGAATGAATGAACAGATGGATGATTGAAGGAATGAATGATGAATGAATAGATGATTGAAGGAATGGATGGATGAATGGGTGGATGGATGGATGATTGAAGGAGTGGATGGGTGGGTGGATGGATGAAGGGGTGGATGGATGAAGGGATGGATGGATGGATGGATGATTGAAGGAATGGATGGGTGGATGGATGGATGGATGGATGATTGAAGGAATGGATAGATGGATCGATGAATGAATAGATGGATGATTAAGAGAATGAATGATGAATGGATGGTTGAATGGGTGGATGATTGAAGGATTGGATGGATGGATGGATGGATAGATGAGTGAGTGGATGGATGGATGGATGATTGAAGGGATGAATGGATGGATGGATGATTGAAGGAATGAATGATGAATGAATGGATGGATGGATGATTGAAGGAATGGGTGAATGGATGAATGGATGGATAGATGATTGAAGGAATGAATGATGAATGGATGGATGGATGGATGATTGAAGGAATGGGTGGATGAATGAATGGACGGATGGATGGATGATTGAAGGAATGGGTGGATGGATGAATGGACGGATGGATGGATGATTGAAGGAATGGGTGGATGGATGAATGGACGGATGGATGGATGATTGAAGGAATGGATGGATGGATGGATGGATTGATGAGTGAGCGAATGAATGGATGGCTGGGTGGATGATTGAAGGATTGGATAGATGGATCAATGGATGAATGAATAGATGGATGATTGAAGGAATGAATGATGAATGGATGGATGGATGATTGAAGGAATGGATGGATGAATGGACAGATGGATGGATGATTGAAGGAATGGATGGATGAATGGATAGATGGATGATTGAAGGAATGGATGGATGGATGGATGGATGAGTGACTATCTAACTGGGAGAGCTTCTGATGCCTCCTGCTTGGCCTCCTCCTTGCCCCTGACAACTCCTTCCAGAGGCTTTCTGTGTTCATGTCTCCTGACAGCTTTCCTAGTCCCCTCCCTTCACCCTTACCAAATATTCTTCATCTTTTGGCTGCGCCTCTGCACTGTCCCCTGTATTTATTTGTCTTCCTGCCTCCACATCCGCTGCTGACCAGGGCACTGTCGAGTGACCCGAGCTCCGTCTCCCGCTTTTACACTTCATGGCTCTGTGTCGACTCGTAAGTTACATGAGAACGGGAACCACCTCTGTCTTGCACCGCGTGGCTCCCCCAACCTTCAGACTGAGTATCTGGTGCAGAGTAGGTGTTTGATGCCTGCGTGTACAGGGGTCAATGGGGCCATCTAATTCTATGGGGGAAGCAAGTCTCCCTTCTCTAGAATCTGGTGTTTCTCTGGCACGATGAGGCCTGACTGTTCAAGCTGTGAGATTTAAAGACAGAATGCTTCCTGCTGATTATTGGCAGTTGCCCTGGAGGAACTGAGCCATCACAGGGTCCTGCGCCCCCCACGCTGTGGCACGGGGCAGGAAAGCGGGGCGGCTCCCTCCCTGGCTCCGCCAGCCCCCAGATTACCCGGAGAGGACTGCCCTCTCGGGGCCAGGCGAGTCGGGAGTGGGTAAGAGGCTTTGCAATGAGATGCTAGGAACTAAAAGCTCCTTGCTTTTGTTCCGGAAATAGTTTATCGGTTTTCTTGAAGGCAGCGAGACAATCCAGTTTAGGCCTTGGAGTTGTAGATCGATGTCCTGGGGTTCTTCAGATACTGAAGTCAGTGACCTATGTTTGTACTTACTGGGCTCCTTGTGTTTTTTCTCTTTTTTTGGCTAAAGTCAGGAATGGAAATAAACATATCAATTTTTAGATATATTACTATATTGTAATATAAAATTTAAATGTAATTTTGAATTATGTTAAATTTAATTTAAATTAAAAACATTCCAAATGAACAAAACTGAATGCCCGTTCTATTAAGAGCAGAGACAGCCTCCCTTGAAAGCGTGTTCTCACTTGACCCGTGTGTCTTGAAGCCAGAGTCTGGAAAGTGGGTGGGTAGTGTGATCAGAACGTAGCTTCTCTGTCTTAAACTCGGAGAAGAAGGATCTTTGCTTTGTGCCTCAGTCCCAGCTCCCCTGTGAGTGAGGCCGTTCCTAGAACTTGGCAGGTTTGGTTGGGACTCAGACGGAGTGAAGCCGGTGTGCTCTCCACCCTTGAGGTGGGTTTTGTAGCCGGCATAGCCATTCTCTTAATGCTTGGAAGTCCTTTTTGCCTCGGACTCATCCTGGGGGTGTGTTTCGTTGGCTCTCGGCCCAGGTGCCAGAGTCTTAGTCAGCGGCTTCTTCCTCACTCCGTCGGCCTTCCTGCTTTACCTGGAACGTGGAGTGAGCAGCTCTTTGTTATTAGGAGAGCAGGCTTTCCTGTGCCCCCACTGTGAGCAGGGAGACCCACAAGGGATTTGTCCCCCTGCTGATAATACTTGGGTTTGGCTTTTGTTTTTTAAGAATGCTTTGTTATTTTATTTTAATTTTTGGCCGCACCGTGCAGCAAACTGGATCTTGGTTCCCCGACCAGGAGTCGACCCTGTGCCCCCTGCGTTGGGTGTGCGGAATCTTAACCACTGAACCTCCAGGGCAGACCCTTGGGTCCGATTCTTGCATGATGATTGGGGGTCAGCTCAGTCACAGAGTTTTCCATCTCCAGCGCAGGGAGCAGTGTCTGGGCAATGCTGAAGGAACCGTTGGAGAGATTCTTCACACCCAAGAACCCGAGTTAATGCGGAGTGTGGGAAACCTGGGCGTCTTGGTTACAGACCTTAACTACCGTGCCTCGTGTTTGAATTTCCATTGTTAAAAACTTATTTGTGTGTCTATTTTCTGCTGGTAGTTAGAAAATGCTAGACAAATACTTGATACGTTGGAGGACATGGCAGTCTGCCCTTAAGCATTCTGTGTGTAACTATTGGTGTAAAATCTGTGTCCAGCCTGGAGAAACCAGGAAGCCGGGAAGTGATTGCTTTCAATGAACCCCTGACTGGAGAGTCTCACTTGCCCCTCTCCCTTCAAAGGGAAATAATCTCTCTCCTCTGCTTTCCCCGCCACCTACAAATGTTTTTATTTGACGATGGGGGCTAGCTGGGTTTCAGTTAATTAAAGTTTTAATTGTGTTTGATTCTGCAGCAGACCTCATGTTTGCTTTCCTTAATAATGAAATGCAGAGTGTCGTCTCTGAGCCCGCCCTCCAACCAGACCACAAGGGGACTGGAAGCAGCCTTGGAACCTGCCCGGCCTGCCCGGTGCTTTGTGTTTGCTGTTTGTTTTGGGTGTTACATTCAGGTCTGAGGAAAGGACTGGCTTAAGCTTTATAATCTGAACATTGTTCAAGAATTCCCTAGTGTCTAAATAAAACATTGCCTGTACAAAACTCAAATATTGGTTGTCCTTGTGAACAGAAAAATTAACCTATCTGGCCCTTCTTAGAAAGCCTGCTTGGGGACGTCCCTGGTGGTCCAGTGGTTAAGAGTCTGCCTTCCAGTGCAGGGGATGTGGGTTCGATCCCAGGTCAGAGAATTAAGATCCCAGATGCCGCAGGGCAACTAAGCCCACGTGCCACAGCTAGAGAAAACCTGGAGGCAGCGATGAAGACCCAGTACAGCAGAAGGGAAAGGAAGGAAGGAAAAAGGAGTCTCGCTTATAAGGCCCGCCCTTGGCTGGTGTCTGAAGACTCAGCTTTTGAGAGGTTTCCGCAAACTAATAACGTATACTGAGCTGTATAAACAATGTGATGATGGGCGAGATTTGGAATTTTGGTGCGAGCCGCATTGAACACCTTGGGCACCCCTGGGAGAAGACTCATGCAAGCTTGTGGCTAGTTTCCCCAAGACTTTTCCCCGGGTGCCTTTGCTCTTTGCTGGGTACACTGTATCCTTTGCTGGACTAAATCATAGTCATGAGCGTTTATGCTGTATGCTGAGCTCTGAGTTCTCAAGCCTGGGGGTTATCTAGGGTTTGGCGCGTCATTCAGTGTCACCCTGAGATCATTATTTCTTGGCTCAAGTAAATTTTTTTTACTGGGGCACCTGGAAGTACCTTCCAAACCTGTTCTGCCTCTTTTTTGGTTGTTGTTGTTCTGCCTCATGAATGTTTCTCTCTTGGTGGGGTCCTCCCTTCAGCCCAGTATCCACGTCATGAAGCTCAGAATCATCTCCGGGTCTGACCTTGGTTCAGACACCACCCCGGACCCCTCGCCCACTTCCTGCTGTTGGTGCGTCTGCCCCTCCCAGGGTTTAGCGAGCCGCTCCCCCGGCCCGGCTTTCTGTCTCTAATCTCCATTCCAGCCTTCACCTTAAACCTCAGCTGGTTGCTTTCACCATCGAAATAAAACGCAAACGCCTCCGGTCAGCCTTCCAGGGCACTTCAGTGGGCAGTGGTGCAGCAAAGCGGTTGGGGTGTAGATTTGTGTTGTCAGCTCTGCCACGACCTGGCTGCTGCCACGGACAAGTTATGTGCACACTCTCTCCGTGTACGTCAGTGTCCTTATCGGTATATGAGGATACAGATCGTTGGTCCAGGCGTAAATGACTTTATGTTTAAAATCTGTAGAACAGTGCCTGGCAGGTGAGTGACTTCTGTAACTATTGGCTGTGCTTAGTTCTTTTTTTAATTTTTGTTAGAGTAGAGTTGATTTACAGTGCTGTCTTAGATTCAGGCGCACAGCAGAGTGAGTCAGTTATACATACACGTACATCCACTCTTTTTTAGATTCTGTTTCTATGTAGGTCATTACAGGCTATTGAGTCGAGTTCCCTGTGCTGTGCAGTGAGTCCTTATCAGTTATCTGTTTTACATACAGTGTTTATGTCAATCCCAGTCTTCAGTCTGTCTCTCTCTCCTCCTTACCCCCAGTAACCATGAGTTTCTTTTCTATATCTGTAACTCTGTTTCTTGGGATTAGTATTGATAATTATCTCTTGACCTTCTGCCCCTGGCCTGGGAGCTGTGCAGTGTGCCTGGCTATGGCTCTTTAATAATCAATTGCTGAATAAAGGAATGAATTCATGAGAATGGGAGGAAGGGGAGGAGGAAAGGAGGGTTAGTTAAAAGCTGGTTTGTGCTCTCGAGAAGCTTGGGGGATAGATGTTCTAATCTCACTGGAACAGACCCCGATGCCGGGAAGGACTGAGGGCAGGAGGAGAAGGGGCGACGGAAGAGGAGACCGTTGGACGGCATCACCGACTCGATGGACATGGGTTTGAGCAAGCTCCGGGAGTTGGTGATGGGCGGGGAGGCCTGGCGTGCTGCAGTCCATGGGGTCGCGAAAAGTCGGACACGACTGAGCCACCAAACAACAGCAGTCAATTAAACGGAGAGCATGAGGGGAGCATGGGGGGGGACAGCGACACGCTGTGCGAGGGGCTCGGGGGGAGAGACCCACCAGACTGTGTAAGCAAAGTGACCGAGCTCACGCTTCACCACCGTTCCTGACCCCATCAGAGGCAGAGAAGTGTCAGGATTTGGTGTGCCTCCAGGAAGCGATCCTAACAGTGAGTCTTCCTACGGGACCCTTAGCCTCTAACTCCCACAGGAGCTTGTCTTTCTCTGGAGTGACATTTTGAGCTACTTAACAGGGTCTGTGCCTTTAAGAGGATACAATTACTGCCTGATGGCTTCGAAAGGTCCTCTCCAGGGTGTCTCGATTTCCTCCTGGCTCCCTGAGGAAGAAGGAATATGGGGAGAGAGGAAATAGATGTCAGTGCCCGCGCAGTCTCCCAGGACCCTCGCCTCCTGACACACGTCTGAGGATCACACTGGCCGTCACCAGATCCTGCGTCGGTAGTTGGTTCCCAGGGTTGCTGTCAGTCGCTGTTGAGGACCCTCCCTTCCTCCTCCTCCTTCCTTTGCTCATTTATTCATTTATTCAGCAAAATTGCGTGGAAACAGTTTTGTCCTGTGAAGTCCCTGAGTCACTGCTCAAGGCCGGGTTGCAGAAGGTGTTAGGACTGCTGTTACTGCTTTCCTTTATTTGTATTAGGCGTCCACAAGAGTCACCATGTAAAGCTACCTCTTGAATTTGCATCGCAGTCTTTGAATCCTGGTTTGCAGAGCGGGTTGCATCGTAGAGATCTTTGTATCATTTAGCTTCTGCTGCATAACAAACACCCCAAACTAAGTGACTCACAAGAATAGTTGTCTCTTCTCTCACCATTCTGGTGTTGGCAGTTTAGGCTGGACTCAGCATGGTGGGCCCCCTCTGTTCCGTGTGGTTTTGGCAGGGCCGTCCTGTGTATTTGGAACTCAGCTGGGATGATGGGGACAGCGGGGCGTCTCTCCATGGGCAGTCACGTCCTGGAGGAAGCTGTCCTTCCAGGCTGGTTCACATCGTGGTGGAAGGGCTCCAGCCACAGGACAGAACCCACTGCCTCAGTGCGCAGCCACGTTCTCAGTCTCTGCTGCTTGCTGTTTAGTTGCTCAGTCGTGTCCGACTCTTTGCAACCCTATGGACTGGAGTCCTCCAGGCTCCTCTGTCCATGGGATTCTCCAGGCAAGAATACTGGAGTGGGTTGCCATTGCCTACTCCAGGGGATCTTCCTGAACCCAGGGATCGAACCCACGTCTCTTGGGTCTTCTGTGTTGGCAGGCAGACTCTTGACCCCTAGCGCCTCCTAGGAAGTCCTCTCAGTCTCTGTCCTGTTTCCTGTTGTCCTGTTGGCCATAGCAAGACACGAGGTCAAGGCAGAACCGTTGACGGGCCCATCTCGGGGTGTGGATACGGGGAAGTGTGGTGGACGTCGGCTCCTGGTGCAGCAGTCTGCATCAAGGTGTTTATCTCCGGTCTCGCCAGAAATGCAGGCAGCAGTACTGTGGCCAGCTCGCTTTGCCTTTCTCCCGGGATGGGGACAGTCAGTGGATTAGATGCTTTGCCCCCTAATGTTCACAGGCCGTCTTAGCACCATTGTCTCTCTGCCCAGCCACGCTGCAAAGGCTCAAGCCATCTGGCCCACGGATTGACAGGCACTCCTAGACCCAGAGGGCCCACAGGGAGCGTGTGGCTGGATCAGCACAAATCTGACATGAATGCTCGAGAAGGAACTCCAAGCTGATCGCAGCCGCAGCCCACACAGAAAGTTCTGGCAAAGTGACATCCAACCCCCACCCCCGAGTCTTCTCAGCCGGCCCCAAGCCTGGATCTTGTCCCCGCTCCATCCTTGAGTGTCCTTGAGGAGGCGCCAGCTGTTGTCCCCTGTGTCCCTCACGGTGCTGTGACGACCGCAGGGCCACGGATGGGGGTCTGGGGACGTGAGGAGGGGAGGCTGCCTGGGACACCAGACAGTAGACTCTAGCTGTGCTCACTGGGGAGACTGGCTGTCTTGCGTTAGTGGAGGGGTTGGCTGATCGACTCCATGTCTGGTTTCATCCATTCTGATGGTCTTATTTTAAGTTCTGTGTTTTTCCAAGTTTGTGTTCATGCTAAAGATTGTATTCAGCAGATATTATGGAAATATGGCCAAGAGATGGGACTCAAGGTGACTGAGATCAGCAAGGTGTTTGGATGAAGAATCTGGAATACGTGGGGGAAGGGATGAGAAGGCTGAATGGTCTTTGGGTCCTCGAATGAGGCTGGACCCTGAGCAGCAAAGATCCTTGTTGGGCTGAGCCAGGTGATGGGATGGGACTGAACAGGCATCAAAGAACTTCTGTTAAGTGCATTTGGGGAAATAATTCAAGATGTCTAGGCATCTGGGGCATGAGTATTGGAGAGATGACTTTTGCTGCATGTAGGGAAGAATTAAATTTGAGCAAGAATGAATTTTCCATTCTTTCAGTCTAATATTATGACAACATCTCAGGCTGAGCAAATTCGACTGTTACGGTCAGTGGGGGTCCAAGAGGCCTCCCTGGTGGGGGCTGTGAAGTTTCCCCAGAAGCCCAGAAAAGTTGCAGCTGGTGTCCTCAGTCACCGAGTCATTTCCGACTCTTTGCTGCCCCAGGGACTGTAGCCCACCAGGCTCCTCTGTCCCTGGAATTTTCCAGGCAAGAATACTGGAGTGGGTTGCTGTTTCCTTCTCCAGGGAATCTTTCCGACCTAGGGATCAAACCCGAGTCCCTTGCGTTTCCTGCATTGCAGGCGGGTTCTTTACCGCTCGTGCCATCTGGGAAGATTCTAGGTTAGCTAGTAACATCAGTGTCATGAGTGTGAAAGTTGGCGTGAGTGACTGCACGTGCGTGTGTGTGCTCACACGAGCGTGCATGTGTGTGCTCGCATAGCGTGGCACGGAACCATGTGGAGCCCTGTCCACCATCTGTCTCGTATCTGCACCCCCAGTTAAGGTCTGAGCTCGAGAAGCCTGGAGCTGAGGGCAGCCCGGCCACCACTGTGTCCCCAAGGCTTTCTGCGCTGCCAGGCATCTGTTAAGTGCTTAACAAGTATTTATTCAATAAATGAATCAAGAGAAAGCTGGAAGGGAAGTTTTTTAAAGCATCTTCACTTTTTTTTTAATAGTCATTTGTATAGAATTAACCTGGGCATTTTAATAAGGCACAGAACAATGCCTGTTGATGACTTTTAAGCTGTTTTGGTGGCGGCAGGAGAAGAAATGAATGGAAGCTGACTAAACGAGGGGCCACGGTGAAATTTCTACACGATCGAAAACAAACGCGCTGAAAGCCCCGGGACCTAGCTCTTTGGGTTACCGGCCCGCTGTAGTCGAAGTATGCCATCTTCGTGAAGTGTGTTTATCTTTTTCCAGAATTAAAATAGCTTTTTGGTATTCTCTGATTATGAAGTTAATACATACTTGTGTAGAATGGTCAAACAGTAAGGATGTAAAGAACTCAATAAAAGTACCCTTATTTCCATGTTGTTAGCATTTATGAAAAATTTTTTAATTGTGGCAAAATGCACATAACATAAAATTCACTATCGTAACTTTTTTTTTTTTTAATGTGGACCACTTTTAAAGTTTTTATTGAATTTGTGACAGTATTGGCTTCTGTTTTATGTTTTGGTTTTCTGGCCACGAGGCATGTGGGGTCTTAGCTCGCTGACCAGGGGTTGAACCCTCAGCCCCTGTGTTGGAAGGCGAAGTCTTAACCACTGGACTGCCAGGGAAGTCCCTATCTTAACTGTTCTAAGTGTAGACTTCAGTGGCAGTAAGTAGATACACATTGTTGGACAAGCAGTTTCCAAAACGTGTTCATCTTGCAAAAACTGACACTGTGCCCGTTAAACCTCGGCTGTCTATTTCACCCTGTCCCTGAGCCCTGGCAACCACCGTTCTGCACTGTCCATTCTGTCTCTCTGAGCTTGACTCCTCTAGGGATCTCGTATAAAGAGAATCATCCAGCGTTTGTCTTTGTGTATGTGTCTGGCTTGTTTCACTTTAGCGTACTGTCTTCAGGTTTCGTCCAGGTTGTACTCTGTGTCAGAATTCCTTTGTGAAAGATATTCCATTGTATGTAGATGTAAATATAGATACAGCTTGTTAATCCATTCACCGAATTACTTCTGCCTCTTGGCTGTTGTGAATAACGCTGCTATGGACATGAGTGTTGAACATCTTTTAATATGTCCCTTTACCCACACAAACTAGATTTATAAAGGGATCATACTGTATGGGTTTCCCTTGTAGCTCAGGTGGTAAAGAATCTGCCCGCAATGCAGGAGACCCAGGTTCGATCCCTGGGTCAGGAAGATCCCCTGGAGAAACGAATGGCAACCCACTCCAGTATTCTTGCCTGGAGAATTCCATGGACAGAGGAGCCTGGCGGGCTACAGTCCATGGGGTTGCAAAGAACCGGACACAACTGAGCAACTAACACTCTCCCTTCCCTTTCATACTGTCCAGTAATTATAGTGGGGAATGGTGTACATTTTCTTGCCTTATGCTCACCTTATGTATGGATGTGAGAGTTGGACTATAAAGAAAGCTGAGCGCTGAAGAATTGATGCTTTTGAACTGTGGTGTGGAGAAGACTCTTGAGAGTCCCTTGGATTGCAAGGAGATCCAACCAGTCCATCCTAAAGGAAATCAGTCCTGAGTATTCACTGGAAGGACTGATGTTGAAGCTGAAACTCCAGTACTTTGGCCCCCTGATTTGAAGAACTTACTCATTTGAAAAGACCCTGATGCTGGGGAAGATTGAAGGCGGGAGGAGAAAGGGGCAGAAGAGGGATGAGATGGTTCGATGCATCACTGACTCAATGGACGTGAGTTTGAGTAAACTCCAGGAGTTGCTGATGGACAGGGAGGCCTGGTGTGCTGCAGTCCATGGGATTGCAAAGAGTCGGACACGACTGAGCGACTGAACTGAACTGAACTGAAGCTCACCCTGCACTGGGGGAGGGCTGGCACCCAAGGGGATCTGAGGAGAGGTTATTGGAGGAAGAGGAGCGAGTGCTGCCTGGCCGGGCGTGCCCGCCGATGCCCACCTTGTCCGCATTCACGATGCTTTATCTTCACTGTGAGTCAGGTTTGTGAGATCAGGCTTGGAATAGGAACCATTTTTAGAGGACAGGGCTTGCTGTAGGTCTGGTGACTTGAAGACAAGAGAATTCCCCTTGCAGGTAAGTTTTGTGACTGTGCACCATCTGGAGATCCTGGGGACGCTGAGGCCATCAGTGACTCTTAGCAGATCTGGGTGGGGTTCTTGTCTTTTTAATGAGTGAGGTCAAGCCTGCCACTTGGGTATTAGGTCAGAAAATGATTCCTCAGCACCACTGAGGGACTCACTCTCCCAGGACCCAGCATTCACTGGCTGTGAAGGGGTTAAACTGCGCACTCAGGAGGCAGAAAGCATGGGAGCACCTTGGATTGGTGCATCTCCTACCCCACTCTTGTTTGCGTTTTGCTGTTACTGAACTGGTTAGCTGTGCCCAGTTGATGAAGGTAGTGCTGTAATTCCTTTTTCTTTGCTTCAAGCGTTTACTTTTAAATGAAATTCCTCCCCACCCTTTTAGGATAAATTTTTAATTCTAATAACAGAGGTAGCCTGTGTAATGGAAACAGCAGTGACCTGATTTCCAGGCCTCCCTCTGCTCCTGATCAGTGCGTGGCCGTGTAGAACGTCTCCTGATCTGTTTCCTAGACGGTAAAATGAAGTGGTGGTGCGAGATGCCCTCGGAAACACATAGGAGAGAGTTGCGAAATGTTAGTCCAAAGTGGCCGTAGAGAAGGCAAGCCCAACCCTTAAACTTACCAGAGGAAAAGGCCAGGTGAGGCTCAAGGGCTAATCAAGAGTGAAGTTGGAGGGAGGACCTCAAACTTGCTTTTTACTTTCGGCTCTCGACTATAAGGAGCAAGGACAGCCGTTTAAAAATAAGAAAAAAAAGCATAACTGATATGCTAAGGGAAGAGAGAAAATGGAATTATGTGAAACATTCCATTGAAACCTTAAAAAGCAGAAAAAGAGTAGAAGACAAAAGTAAGAACAATGGACAAGGGCAATGAATGGAAAACAGTAACCAATATACAGAGGTTAATCCAATCGTATCAGTAATCACTTTGAATGTCAGTAGTCTGAATGCACCGATTAAAAGGCAGATAATGGCAGATGGAATTAAGAAACAAGACCTAACTGTGCTTTGTCTACAAGAAACACCTTCTTAAAGTATAAAACACACATAGACTAAAAGTAAAGAGATGGAGGGAAATACACTGAAGGAAAGCGGGAGCAGCTATATTAATTTCAAATAAGCAGACTTCAAAGAAGATTATCAGAGATAAAGAAGGGTATTACATAATGGTGAGGGGGGTTGGTTTTCCAAGAAGACATAATTTTTAACGCATATGTGCCTAGCAACATAGTGTCCAACTATGTGAGGCAAAAACTAATAGAACTGCAAAGAGAAATAAATGAATTCACTCTCATAGTTGGAGACTTCAACACCAGTTTCTCAGAAATGGATGCGTCCAGGAGGCAGAAAATCAGTGAGGACAGAGTTGAACTCAGCATCACCATCAACCAGCTGGAGAGAATGGATATCTATGGCCTAATTCATCCAACAATGGATTAAACCTTCTTCTCAAAATCACATAGAACATTCACTGAGATAGATATTTGGCGAATACCAAAATACACAGTTTAAACTGCACACTGACAGCCAATACTAGTCAAAGAAGAACTCTTAAGAGAAATTTTAAAATAGAATAGAGGCATTTTCAAATATTGTGAAGTAAGTGAAGATGAAAGCACAACTTAAAAATTTGTGGGATGCAGTGAAAGCAGTGCTTAGGCGGAAATTTAGAGCATCAAAAGAATACGTTAGAAATGAAGAAAGATCCAAAAGCAGTGTTTCCACCTTAGGAAACTAGAGAAAGAAGAGAAAATTAAATCCAGAGAAAGCGGAAGAAAAGAAAAAAGACGGACACAGAAATCAGTGAAATTAAAAACAGGGAATCTGTCGAGAAGAATCACTAACACCAAAAGCTGTTTCTTTGAATAGATCAATAAAATCGACAAGCCTCTAGGCAGGCTAACGAGGAAAAACAAAGACGCAGATTGGTGATATCACAAATGAAAGAAAGGGCGTCCCTGCAGACCCCGTGAACGTTAGAGAGCCTAATAAAGGGATTTTATGTACAACTTTTTGCCCACAAATTTTAACCTAGATTAAATGGACAAATTCCCTGCAAGATGCAGTTTGCCAAAAGTCACCCAGGATGAAGTAGACAATCTGAAGAGGCCTCTATTAAAGAAATTGAAGCAGTAATTAATAACCTTCTCAAACAGAAAGCCCCAGGCCCAGATGGGGTTACTGGTGAATTCTGTGAAACAGTTAAGAAAGAAATTACACTAATTCCTGCTGGTCTCTTTCAGAGAACAGAAGCAGAGAAAATACTTTGTAACTCATTCAGAGGCCAGCATTAGCCTAATACCCAAACTGGGTAAAGATAAAAGAAGAAAACCATAGACCAGTATCACTCATGAACATAGATGCAAAATGTTTAGCAAAATATTAGCAAATAAAATCCAACTCTGTATAAAACAAGCTCTATGCCATGGCCAAGTGGGATTTATCCTAGGTATGCAAAGCTGGTTCATCATTCAGAACTTGGTATCTGGGACTTTCCTGGTGGTCCAGTGGTTAAGAACCCACATTGCCATGTGGGGGACACGAGATTGATCCCTCATTGAGGAACTAAGATCCCACATGCCATGGGGCAACTAAGCCTGTGCACCCCGACTGCTGAGCCCATGTGCTCTGGCGCCTACACACTGCGACAGAGATCACTCATGCTGCAGTGAAGGTCCACGTGCCACAGCCGAGCCCTGACACAGCCAAACACATGAACATTAAGAAAAGGACCTTGATGTCATCCATCACATTAACAAGCTTAATGTGTATATATATGTGGACACATATACACACGTATACACACATCTACATGGGCTTCCTAGGTGGCTCAATGGAAAAGAACCTGTCTGCCAGTGCAGGAGACGCAGCTTCAATCCCTGGGTTGGGAAGATCCCCTGGAGGAGGAAATGGCAGCCCACGCCAGTGTTCTTGCCTGGGAAGTCTCATGGACAGAGGAGCCTGGAGGGCTACAGTCCTTGGAGTCACAGAGAGTCAGACACGTCTTAGCAACTGAGTACACACATGCGCATGTGTGCATGTGCACACACACACACATACATGTATATATGCAAAAAAAAAGAAAATCCCTCCTTCAAGGACGTGTAGCCATCAGGAGATCCCGTACACGCCCATGGGCCCGCCCCACCCCGCAGTGTGGCCTGGCGCCTGGAGCGGGAGCCCCAGGCCGCGGTGAGCTCTCTCGGGAGTTTCAGGCGCTGCTGCTCAGCCTTCCCTGCCCTTCTCCGCCCGTGGCTCCATTCCCCAGCCTCCATTCACCTGTCTCCCAGCTGGGCCCCTTTGCTCCCTCAGCTTCCCTTCCTGTAATTCCAGGCCTGAGGCGTCTGAATGGCTCAGCTCGTTTGGAGCCAGGCTAAGTAGATTAAGGGTCACCTAAACCAGTGTCCCTTGTGGTCTGCGGGGGCTCAGGTTCTACCCAGGCCCAGTCAGCCATGGCCACCCTGCCTCTGCCTGCTGGGGAGGGCCTTTCCCTGAGGGGCGTGCAGGCGAGAAGCACCAGAGGACCACCGAGGTCACCGGGTGTCCCGGCTCACAGAATAGCACTGTACCCACTTGAGTCTGAAAAAACAGGCCTATTTTCAGGGAACATCGTGGGCCTTTGGGCCCTACAACTGGGGTCGTCTGCAGAGAATGGTATGGCACGGCTGTTTGTGAGAGTGTTGGTCGCTCAGTCATGTCTGACTTTTTGCGACCCCAATGACTGCAGCCCGCCAGGCTCCTCTGTCCACGGGATTTCCCAGGCAAGAATGCTGGAGTGGGTCGCCATTTCCTCCTCCAGGGGATCGTCTTGACCAGGGATTGAACCGGGGTCTCCTGCATTGCAGGCGGATTATTTATGGTCTGAGCCACCAGGGAAGCCCCAGCACAACTGGGATAATTCCAGAAGATTCAGGTTCATTTAAGGAGAGCCAGTTCTACCCAGCGAGATCAGGGGGATAAATACAATTTTTTATTTTGATGTTAATTACTCTTAGGCTCTTCTTCCAAAATTGCCATAGTTCTTCATAGTGACAAAACTTGAAGGTCTTCCCTCTTTCTTATGTCAGGTTCAGAGTATCCAAAAGTTAACCATTATCCAGCAGTTACATTTTGATTCATGGAGAATACTTAAGGATTTGTTGTAAGTGGTCCTGGAACATGGCACTTTTTCTAAGCTTTGGTTGACAGTGAAATTGGGAAACATGATCAGATGGTGAAGCCCACGGTTACTACGCAGAAACCGTGGGCCGTAACATGATGCAAGACGTGTCTCTAAAGTTTAAGGTTTAAGGCAAGCTGCCAGTGAACTTCAAGAAAATACTCCGGCTCAGTGACTGGAGGACCCGAGGCAGAGGGGCAACAAAAGGGAAGCGGCCTTGGGCTGTTCCAGACTTGAGTGAGAGCATATCCGTGTGTTCATTCGGATCAGCACTTTCGTAACAAAGTTCATGAACCATGCAGCCTTATCTGGTGGGCAGGCTTATTTACACACAAAATGTAATTGGTTCCATATTCCTCTCAGGCCTAAAAACCGTCCTCGTGTTTGTTTTTAATAATAAAATGATTTCCGTTTAGAAAAGGGTGTAGATTTCCATAGACCATCTGATGTGTTACCCAGATTGTTCCACTCATAACAAGATACAGGAGACACAGTCTAAGGAAAACATTTAGAAGAGAGTTTGTGTGTGTGGAAGGGGAGGGAGGATTGGTTAGCTGGAATCAAAAAGATTCCAAGTAACTGTGACTTAATTTAATACTAGTTAAATTAACATTGCACGGGAACTGTTTTCTGGAGTTTTTGATAGCGCCTTCACAAAGCGGTGCAGACTCAAAGCCATTTGGTGGGAAATGGCTCATTTGCTTTGTCTTGGTCAGTTTTCAAGTTGGTCCAAAATCAATTTCTTTTTCAAGAACTAAAATGTTCCTGGTCTTTATTCCACTTTAGAGATCTACAAACTTTTGTTGTAAAGGGCCAAATACTGAATATGTAGTATGAAACAGACATACTTCTAGAGAATTCTATATACCTAAATGAAGATGTGTTGTGTCCCAGTAAAGTTTTATTTTGGACCCTGCAATTTGGATTTTGTATGATTTTCATGTGTCATGAAATACGATTCTTCTTTTGACTTTTTTGTTTCAACCACCCAACAATGTGAACGACACTCTTACCTCTGAGGCAGTGCGGTTTGGCCCGAAGTTTGCAGACCCCTCCCAGCTCCTGTACCGTCTTTGAAGTTGGTATCTTGTGTCTCGAGGGGGCATGCTCAGTCGTTCAGTCGTGTCCAGCTCTTTGCAACCCCTTGGAATATAGCCTACCAGGCTCCTCTGTCCATGGAATTTTTCAGGCAACAACACTGGAGTGGGTTGCCATTTCCTTCTATAGGGGATCTTCCAGACCCAGGGATCGAACCTGTGTCTCCTGCTTTGCAGGCGAATTCTTTACTGCCGAGCCATCAGGAAGGTCGCATAGTACACTTGATCTTAACCAAAAGGCTGAGAAGAGATCTTTTGGAGAGGATATCCCTCCCTATACATGACGTGTTACTACATTTGCATGTGACAGAGAGCCAGATTCTGTGGGGTCCGTGTGTGTGTGTGTGTGCGCGCGCACGCACGTGCACGCGCGTGTGTGTTTCTGGCTCTCGGGGAGGAAGCCAGGTCTCTTGACTTTAGCACTTGGATTGTGCAGAACCTCGCCCCCAGCAGCACAGCTGCTATGGCAGGGAGGCCAGCCTTGCGGACTCTGAACAATCCCTGGGCACGTTCTCCACACAGAGAACTCCGAGTGGCCCTTGAAATCGCAGGACTCGAGTGCCGATGAAAGGAGAAACGGAAGTAGGAGGCTGCTGGGGTTTCTGTCCAGATAGCTTCGCAAGGCTAGTGGAAGTGTGATTATGGCCTCCTGATGCCTTTGCAGATGTGTGTATTTTAAAAAGTTGAGGTGTCTCTGGCACTTCTTTTCATTCTTATCCTTAGAGAAGTAGGCAAAAGACGTGCTTCTACAGGATGTAAGCATGTGGCTTTGTTTAGCACACTATTTGGAGAAATTAAGAAAGTTGCAGAAACATCCAGTTTTCCTAAAATGATCTGCATAATGTGGGACAGAGAGACCCAGGTGGACAGGTGCTGTACTTGGTTAAGTGTGTCTAATAGGGGTCATTCTTGTTAGGATACCCTCCTCAAATCCTTAATAAATACAAAGCTTTTAAATATTTGTCCCATTTTGTAATTAGTCTAAATTTAGCAGTGGTTCTTCCTGATTTGGGAGGAAGCATGCATGACTGTTGCCAGGCAACGGCTAATCGGAGTATTAGCTGCCAGCAAGCTCTTGGCAATAACTGTAAATTCTTCTGTCTTGTTAACCAAAAAATGAGTGTTAAAGATACAGCGGTGTATGAAGCCTGTTCTGCTGCTCAAATACATACAACTTAGGTGATAAATTCCTCCACTAATGTAACCTTGATGTGCCACTGAAATTTACAGCGTGTTTAGGAAGCCTGTTCCTTCTTGTGCTTCAGTCGCTGACTGCTCACAGCCCCGGAGCTCTTCGAATGGGACGGTGAGGTTAATAGAGGTGTTGTTCTCTCCAGGTCGCCTTCAGAGAATCTGAGGTTTCTGTTAAATTTCGGGTTGTGAAACGTGTGTGGGCTTCCAGCATAAATGTCCCAAGCAAGGACTCTGGTCCCTGGGCAGGTACCACCACTCTGACCCTTGACCTCAGTCCCTGTCCCCTGGGGGCCGGCGACGAACACCCGGCAGGTGTGAGAAGTCCCGCAGCAGCCAGGGTCCTGGTCCCCATCTCAGCTCAGACAAGTTCTCTGCAAAAGTTTTCTGGGACAAAAACCTTGGAAAATGAATTCTCACTTTGTGAGCAAATATGGTGTGAGTCATCCTCTGGACCGTAGGATTAAGAAGGAGGAAAAAAAATTTATTTGGTGGATGATTTTTTTTTTTTTTTAAATGAAGCTACCTGTATTCCAGTCTTGACCCCAGACACTCTCTGGTCACAGGTTTCTAAAGGACACTGTGGATTGTCTTGTGAGGGGTCACACACCCCACCAGGCACTTTGCTTGCATTTTCTCACTTAACCTCAGTTCTCTGGGCTGAAGAGAGGGGAGACCCAGCAAGCAGGTCCTTTGGGCCGGCAGGGGAGGGGCTGGCACGGAAGGTCAGGTCTCCTGTACCCTCTTGTCTGTAAGTCCTGTTCCTATAAAGTACCGCTCTCTCGGCCACCTCCCCAGCCCCGACCTCAAGCGCAGCGGGGAACCTCGCCTCCCTCCTGTCTTCATCATGGGTCAGTTGCCCCTTAAAGCTGGGCGTTTTGGATTTCCTCTGTCACCCCCGCAGTTCTACCGGGGTTCCAGCTCAGCAGAAAGAGCTGTCAGCACCAGAGGCTGCAGACCCATCTGTGTCCCTTTTTCGTGGTGGTGGGTTTTCTTTTTTTCTCTCTCTTTCCACTACGAGCCAGACTACTTCAGCATCATGTAAACACGCTGGAGTATGTTAACAGCTGCCTCTCTTTTAAAGTTGAACCTGCTCAGAACTGAAAGGGGAGTGCTTTCAGGTTCTGCTGAAGTTTGCGTGTGACAGCATCGAAGCTATTTTTAGTGGAGTGATCACGGGCAAGAAGCTGAAAACCGCTGCTTTCAACTATAAACAGTGGAAAGAAAGGATCATTTATGCACTGCTGCAGCTCTTGAGTCCATTTCTGTAGGAGACAAAGGGGTGTGTAAATCTCCTCTTCAGAGTTATGCGGGCGTCTTGTGCCCATTCCAGAGCCCCCATCCCCTCTGTGGAGAAGAGTGATGTTAATTTAGCGCTTGGCTGCCTGGACTCTGAGTTAAACTGGAGGCACCGATAATGGTGAGTTATAGGACTGTCCTTCTAGGTGTCCATTATGCAAAGAGGGCGATGTTTGGAGGCGCAGAAGCGTCTGGTAAACTTTTATTTCCTGTAGGTCACAAAACCCAAGAGACAACAGGAAATGAGAGTTGGGTTACATCAGCATCACGGTGCCGTGGAAAGAACATGGGGCCCTGCCGAGCACCAGGACCCTCGTGACCTCACCTTTCTGAATGAGGTGTTCTTAGCTGCAAAATGAAGATCCCGATGCCTGCTCTCTAGATCCATTAGGCGAGTTTTTTCCGGCAGCCATTTGTTGAACACCTGCTCTAAGATGCCAGCTGCCGAGAACTTTGGACCAACGGAAGAGTTGTCCTCCTCCCCCCGGAGTTCACGGTCTGGCCACCTAAAGAGACAGGCTGCAATACAGTGTGGGGCCTGGAGGGAACGGCGTGGGGGGCGGACGTGCTGTGGGCACGGACGGAGGTGCAAGGAGACGGGAGGAGCAGAATTTTCCAGAACGCGTAAGAGTTTGCAAAGAGAACAGTGGAGGGAGGGAGTGTTTCCGGGGGGCAGCTGAGGGAGCAAAGACAAAAGTAAGAGGCCTCCAGGTGTGTTTGGGGGCCTGGGAACAGCTTGGTGTGGCCAGAGCATAAAAAAACCACACAGGGTAAGACAAGGGATGGTAGGAGATGAAGCCAATCGCTCAGAGTTAGGACAATTGGGAGTGTCTCACAGCCCACAGGAAGCCCAGGAAACGGCTTCGCATGGACCGTTGACTCACACCGAGTCACTGCTAAGCAAAGTCTGTACACCTGTGGATATGAAGGGGTGGCAGTTTATTTGATACACGTGTGGTAAGGATGCCATACATGTGAGTGTCGTCCCAGGAAGGGCAAACCTGGGACACGGGTCTGAAACTGCACAGTGCGCGCCTGTGTGCAGTGTTGTCTTGGGGAGACAGGAAGGCCTTTCCAACCGGGTCTCGTGCTGGGCTCCGCGAGCAAGTGGAGGGCCGTGACTGCATCCTTCAGGGGCTCTCGGGCCAGGCGGCGCCCGGGAGGGCAGGCGGAGCCCTGGACGTGGAGTGCGCACTGCGTGTGGTCAGTAGACTCGCTGGTGAGCCGTTACGACCAGGCACCAGGAAGCAGCATCTGCCTGTGGGAGTCGAGTTCTCCCAGAAGTTTCAGGAAGCCAAGGCTTTCCTGGATACGCTTCAAGCATCAATTATGTGGTGATTGAAAGAAGAGGGACATGTAGAACGAAACGAAGAAAAACAAAAAATCTCTCTCCCAGCTACACTGACTGTTTATGTTGTTCAGTCGCTCAGTCGTGTCCGACTCTTTGCGACCCCATGAACCGCAGCACGCCAGGCCTCCTTGGCCATCACCAACTCCTGGAGCCCACCCAAACTCGTGTCTGTCAAGTCAGTGATGCCATCCAGCCATCTCATCCTCTGTCATCCCCTTCTCCTCCTGCCTTCGATCTTTCCCTGCATCAGGGTCTTTTCCAATGAGGCAGCTCTTCACATCAGGTGGCCAAAGTATTGGAGTTTCAGCTTCAACACCAGTCCTTCCAATGAATATTCCGGGTTGCTTTCCTTTAGAACTGACTGGTTGGATCTCCTTGCAGTCCATGGGACTCTCAAGAGTCTTCTCCAACACCACAGTTCAAAAGCATCAATTCTTCAGCACTCAGCTTTCTTTATAGTCCAACTCTCACATCCATACATGACTACTGGAAAAACCACAGCTTTGACTAGACGGACCTTCATCAGCAAAGTAATGTTTCTACTTTTTAATATGCTGTCTGGGTTTGTCACAGCTTTCCTTCCAAGGAGCAAGTGTCTTTTAATTTCATAGCTGACTGTTTACACCCAGGAAGAAGTGTTCCTAGCAGTCACCACGTACCATGGGATTGTGTAAACCACAGTCCTCAACACCCCCATCTCTGTAACTGTGGCCAAGAAGTAGTGTTACTGAAACTATGTTCTCCTTGACTTTAACATTGTAAGGAAGTTTAGCAACACTATTTGCCTCATGGTCATTTCAGGAGAAGAATGGATGTTTCTGTAGATTTTCTGGAAGAATCATACGGGCGTGAAGTTTAAGGTGTACAAGAGTCAATTATATAAGACCTGGTCCACCTGTGGGTCAGTCTCCTTAGGTTTCCCAGTCATTTCTTCTCTGGTTTTATTGAGTGGGGTTTAGGGTACACATCGGGCTTCCCAGTGGTCGCTGGTGGTAAAGAACCCACCTGCCAATGCAGGAGACACAAGAGATGCAGGTTTGACCCCTGGGTTGGTAAGATCTCCTAGAGAAGGAAGTGGCAACCCACTCCAGTATCCTTGCCTGGAGAGTCCCATGGACAGAGGAGCCTGGCGGGCTACAGCCCATGGGGTCTCACAGAGTCAGACACGAGTGAGTGAGTTGGCACGCACGCACTATACACCTGGGACGGTTTGAGAATAAGAGAGTCCCAAGCAAGCCACAGCTTGGCACAGGCGCTGAGGGGGATGGCCAGGCATCAGGGGAGAGGAGAAGGTGTGGGGCGGCTTTGAAGGGGGGCCTGCTCTTCATGTTCCGTCCGGAGTGGGAGGACAGGCGTAGTTGAGATGCTGAGGCCGATCACAGGATTTGCTGCCTTGCAGATGTAACAGATTACTTTTGGGAAATGGAAAATTGCGTTTTGTTGCTTCAAAGCCAACTATAACTAGATCCAATAAACCATAGGAGAAATATTTAAAAAAAAATAAACTTTTCTGTTGTTATGTGCAGCTTCAGCTTTTTAGTGCCCAGATTTGGTACCCGCGACAGAACATGTAGACAGAGATGTCCAGCTCTACAGCATCAGCTTTCCACACTCAGCGTTTATGTCTCTCATCTTGATGGGGTCTGGGGTGAGACTGGCTCTCAAAGGGAGGAAATGAAGAGTCGGGGTAAACCAGTTTTCCCACAACCAATCATTTTCTCGTCCGTGATTGGTTTTCAGCATTGTAGTGGGAATCAGACTGTGTCCAAAACATGGATTAAATGTTTATATCTCTTGATCTCCACAAGCCTGAAAGATAAATAGGCCATAGTGGCTTTCGTTCCGTCACTGAGGTTTTCCTCTGAAAGCTGCTTCAGCGCTGTGGAGTAGCAGCGGGTAGCGCTGCTGGCGTTATCTCTGCTGGGCAGCGTGTGGTCGTCATGGCCTGAAAACCCTGCTCGGACCTGGGACAGGAGACGGGCGTGCGGCCTGCCCTTCCCGCTTTTTGGTGATGGGAGCGGGCGTGAGGATTTCAAGGCAAAATGCTGTTTTCACTCAAGAGGTACTTTCCACTTAGAGGAATGTATTTGGGGGAAAGGTCACTTACCCCTTCTCTCCAACGACATGACACAGACCCCAGCAGGTTCTGCCTGTTATGGGCACAGTTGTCAGGGCCTCCACTAAACCTCTGCCGAGGGAAGGATCCAGGGCTGGGCTCTCAGTCTGGACGCTCGGCCGGAGGGGAAGGCCCCGGGGTCCCGTCGGCCTCTCCCGCCCAGCCCCGCGTCCTCACACAAGCCGCTCCTGGAGGCTTCGTGGTGTCTGTGTCTGTGGGCAGAGGCTCCAGGTTAGAGGAGTTCCTTGACGAAGCCTCTGGGTTTCAAGCCCCCAGAGGTGCCCCTCAGAGTATCCTGAGGGCTGCTCTCTGGGCTGGGGTAATAACCAGTGCTTCCGGAGCAGAGACCAGGTACCAGCCCCAGTGCTGAGCACCCAGCAAGGTCGTGACACTTCGGAGGGTCTGTAGTCTCCCCGGGGTTCCAGGTCACGCAGTGGTCAAGAACCCACCTGCCAGTGTCGGAGACTTGGTTCGATCCCCTGGTTCAGGTAGATCGTCTGGAGAAGGAAATGGCAACCCACTGCGGTGTTCCTGCCTGGGAAATCCCATGGACAGCGGAGCCTGGCGGGCTGCAGTCCGTGAGGGCAAAGTGTCGAACATGACTGAGCAACTGAATAATATACCCACAGTTTCCCCGGGGAGGCAGCTGGGGAACCGGCAGGACCGTTAATGTTCAAGTCTGCGTGTTGTTGGTAGGGCTGCCAGGCCTCAGAGGAGGGACAGATGAAGATCCAATCAGAGGAGGAGTCTTGGAAGAGGGGGAACCACCCAGAGTTTCTGCCCGTTAGGAGGGTTGTTGTGAAGAAGGCGCTGATGTCCATTTTCATTCATAGCTTAGTAGCCGAGGAACCCGAGGGTGGTAGGGTCCGGACCTGTGTGTCTCGCTCTGAACAGCCTGGATTCTTTATCTACTTGCCCAGCTATGTCCCTGCCTCTTGGGGAGCGGGATGGTTTCTTCATTACCTTGTTCCCACAGCAGGTGTAAAGACATGTTATTCAATGAATGGGCGAGTCTGAGAAAAGATGGGCAAACCAGCTTCTGTTTCCGGAGCCTTAGTGCAGAGGAGCAGAAGTGCCTCCTGCCTACCCGAGTATCTGGCTGGCCAGTATTGAATGGCTGTGTATTTATTTTCTTGTCTAGCTAGTTAGCTGGGCTTCCCTGGTGGCTCAGATAGTAACAAATCCGCCCGCAATGCCAGGAGACCCTGGTTCAATCCCTGGGTTGGGAAGATCCCATGAAGAAGGAAATGGCCAACCGCTCCAGGATTCTTGCCTGGAGAATCCCATGGACAGAGGAGCCTGGCAGGCTACATCCTTGGGCTCACAAAGAGTTGGACACGACTGAGCAACTCTCACACACACACGCATGCACAGCTAGCTAGCTACTATTTGTTTTTAAATTATACTAAAGTACACGTTATTGACTTATCATCTTAGTCATTTGTAAATGTACAGTTCAGTGGCATTAAGTTCTCTGACGCTGTGGTGCAGCCGTCCCCAGCATCCATCCCCAGAACTACCTTCATCTTGGAAAAATGAGGCTGTGCCCGTTAGACGACTCCCCATCCCTTCTCCTCGCAGCCCCTGGCAACCACCACGCTACTCTGTCTTTCATGAACTTGACTGTTCTGGGTCCCTCATGTAAGCAGAGTCATACAATATTTGTTTATTTTGTGTGATAGAAAGTGAAGGCGCTCAGTCGTGTCCGACTCTTTCCGACCCCATGGACTGTAGCCCACCAGGCTCCTCTGTCCGTGGGATTCTCCAGGCAGGAATACTGGAGTGGGTGGCCATGCCCTCCTCCAGGGGGTCTTCCCGACCCAGGGATCAAACCTGCGTCTCCCATGTTCCAGGCAAGCTCTTTACCCTCCGAGCCACTGAAGGTTCACCTACATTATAGCAGCTGTCGAAATTTTCTTTTTCTTTTAAGGCTGAATAACATTCCATGGAGAAGGCAATGGCACCCCACTCCAGTACTCTTGCCTAGACAATCCCATGGATGGAGGAGCCTGGCAGGCTGCAGTCCATGGGGTCGCGAAGAGTCAGACACGACTGAGTGACTTCACTTTCACTTTTCCCTCTCATGCACTGGAGAAGGAAATGGAAACCCACTCCAGTGTTCTTGCCTGGAGAGTCCCAGGGACAGGCGAGCCTGGTGGGCTGCCGTCTGTAGGATCGCACAGAGTCGGACACGACTGAAGCGACTTAGCAGCAGCAGCAGCAGCATTCCACTGCACACATTTACCAAACACTCTGTACCCATTCATCATCCGTGGATTCTCGGGTTGCTTCTGCTCTTGTTCTTCTGTGAATAATGCTCCTGTGAACATGGGTGTATGAGCAACTGTTTGAGTTCCTGCTTTCAGTTCTTTTGAGTCTCTACCCAGAGTGGAACTACCAGATCCCATGGTGAGTCTGTGTGTAATTGTGTGAGGAATCCCCACACTGGTTTCCGTAGCGACTACTCGGTTTCGAGGGAATGCCTCAGCTAATGTTCTTGTGTCCTGCCTCTCCTCCGCGACTTTTACAAATGCAGTCTTCCTCCCGTCTGCTCCAGTTGTGTCCTTTGAACTTCGCTGATGACCACGCTTGCACAGTCAGTCCAGATGTGGGAGTTCCCTCTGACCTCCCAAAACTGCCTTTAAAAAAGCTGAGTTCATCCCATTGGCCCCTGGGCAGAGGACTCTGGGGCAGACTCTGGGGAGTCCTGGGCTGCTCCTGAGATTAATCTGGAACCGAAATGGCCCTGAGGCAAAGAGCTGACTTCACAAAGTATGCGAAGTTAGTTTGGCCCCCTGATGTGAAGAACTGACTCATTGGAGAAGACCCTGATGCTGGGAAAGATTGAAGGCAGAAGGAGAAGGGGACGACAGAGGATGAGATGGTTGGATGGCATCACCGACTCAATGGACATGGGTTTGGGTGGACTCCGGGAGTTGGTGATGGACAGGGAGGCCTGGCGTGCTGCGGTTCATGGGGTTGCAAAGAGATGGACACGACCGAGCAACTGAACAACAACACACTGGCCGGAGACTTGTAGCTCTTGGAACAGCTGCTCAGCTTTCCTCAACTCCGCCATTTTAATTGTGATTAGTAGGTTCATTTGCATCTAAAAGGAGTCGTTTTCTTATCAGCACCATTGAGCTGGGAGCCAGTGTGCTCCGTTTATATCGAGTCGCCCATTTTAACCAGGCCCATTAAGCAGTGAAAGTAAATGTGGGTGTTTTACAAATGCAAATATGTCATGCAAAGAATGTACTTTATGCTGAATGATGCCTTGGTTTTCATATGTAAAATCAGAAACTGTAGCACAAAGATAATGATAAACACCTTTGCATCTGTTCGTAAGATGTATCATGAGCTGCATGTGTCTCAAATTGTAGCCCAGGTTTCAAGCAGAATTTCCTCAGTATACTCACATGTGTTGCATATTGTCAAAAATGTACACGCACTTACCTAGTTATTCATGTATTCCTCAGTAATCAAAAAATCACGGACAAGGGGAGTCCAAGTTACCAAATGTATCACACAATCAGAGATGAGGTTTGTGATTTTGTTTCCATTTTTAAAGATTTTGAAGTTTTTATATGAGATGATGGTAGTGAAGAAGAAATGTTACTTACTATATAGGCTAGTTCCTTTGTAAGAGAGTTATGTCTACCAAGAGATTTTGTTTAGAAATCTTACTGTGAAATGATTCTGTTTTCTACTATTTCTGCTATTTGACACCAGCCCTTAGAAAAATAACAGCAGTTCCCTGTGTGCAATGAACTTGGCTAAATTCTAGGGGTCCCTCCCTACATGGGGTCTCTGGCCTTTGGAAAGGTACGCATCTACGGAAAGAGAATTCAAGGTATAAGGCATCAAATCGGGGAATACCACACAGGATCGGTTGCCAAACTGACTGTACAGACATGATCGGATTGAGAGTGGGGAGCGGTAGCAGTGAGAGCGGGCAGAAAGAGAGCCAGGATGCAAGTTGAACTGTAAAGGGCGGGTGGGAGTCGAACAGGTGGAGAGAACGCGGGGGCAAGGCCCTTCAGCCAAGGGGGACGGAGTTTGGAAGCTGCACAAGTCAGAGTGGGCCTGGAGCCCACAGGCCAGGACGCTAACCCAGCCCAGACCCAGACTCGCCATGTAATGAGGAAAAACCCAGTGATAATGAAGAAAGCCTCGCCTTAGTGCGTCGATGGGCACCGAGACTGAGGGACAGGCTGCACTCATCCGGGCCGTGGCTCTGGCTGGCAGGTGGACAGTGAGGCCTCTGGGGACCCAGGCATGAGGGGGCAGGGCCGGTCTGGGGACTCCGTGACTCCGTAGAGGAGAACTCGGCACGCGCGCCAGCCCTGGTCTTCGCCAGCACACGGCAGGGTGATGGGGCCCAGGTGGATCTGGAAGCGCTGGGTGATGTCGGATGACGGGCAGGCTAAGAAGTTGCTGGTTCTGGCAGTGGAAGGTGAGTGGAGACCAGGGCTGATGGAGGGAGGGGAGTCCAGAGGAGGAGAGGGAAGTGGGGGGGTCGCTTTAGCAAAGGAGGAGGGGCAGACAAGGCAGGAATACAGGGGAAAACTGAGCTGCTCAGCCCCGGCTTTGGCTCCAGAAGAGAGGGGCGACATCTCTGCCCAAGGAGGTGCGGAAAGGCAGGTTTGGGGCTTGGTGGACGGAGAGAAGCGTGAGGCCAGCCTAGTGGAGTTGCTGACCACTAGGCAGTGGTTTTTAGCTGGGGCCCGCTTCACCTTCCAGAGTACACACGGGCGTATTGATCGCTCACGGTGAACCGTGTCGGACTTGGCATCTCCGAAGGACAGAATTTCGCTTTGGGACCAAGATGTGGCTTCAGTTGCTCAGAGCTTCGTGCGGCAAAAGGTTTTCTTATAGTGAAAAAGGGACAGAGGAAGCTTCTTACATAGACATCAGAAGGGGGCAGAGAGTGCCCCGGCGCCAGTCTTAGCAAGGGATCTATGTACTTTTTCAATCGGTTACCAACAATAAATCAAAAGAATGTCTCGAGGTTGTAAAGGTCTTACCAGATCCACCCTCACAAGGTACACCTTATGATAACAGGACTAGTCAGAAGGTTTCTGTTAGGAAGGAGAAACATGTCCTGGAGCAAGACAAGTTGTTGTTATATAATCATTAGTAAGATGTGTTGTTTGTTGTGTAATCATTAGCTCCTGGCTTAAAGAAAGGTAGTCTTAGGCAAAATAGATTGTTGCCATAACAATTCAGAGCTTAAGAAAAGATGTCTTAGTGACTAAGAAGAAGGAATGTAGAAAAAAAGTCCCTCCTCCTCCTCCTCCCCACTGTCCCCCCCACCCCACCCCCCCACCGAGGGCCCCAGACTCCTTATCAACCTACCTAAGAACTAGCTCTCTCAGTACCGGGAGGCATTTTTATTTTTAATTATATCATTTTTAAATTTTTTGGCTGCACTGCATGGCATGTGAGATCTTAGCTCCTTGACCAGGAATCACACCTGTGTCCCCTGCAGTGAGTCTCACCCATTTGTTTATTTGGCTGTGTCGGGTCTCAGTCGGGACCCTCTGGACCGCCCCTGCGTCATGGGGGCGTCTTCCCTGCGCTCGCGGACTCTCTGTTTGTGGCACAGACTCAGTTGCCCTGCGGCACATGGGGTCTTAGCCCCCTGAGCGGGGATTGAACCCGCGTCCCCCGCGTTGCAGGATGAACTCTTAACCACTGGACCACTAGGGAAGCCCCGACTTGTTCTCATTTGTTACAGCTGAGGGGGATTGGTGCTAGTACCCAGAGGGTGGAGGCCAGGGAGGCTGCCGAACACCCCAGCACCCACGGGGCGGCCCCCACCACAAAGAGCACCCAGCCCCAAACGTCAGCAGCGCCGAGGTCGAGAAACCCTGTCTCAGGTCAGCATCACCTCTCAGACCCATTTGAGGAGGGTAGCCCTGAACTTCTCAGCATATTTTGTGAAACGTTATTGATGTCTTTGTTATACAGCAGGTCCTACTCTAGAGCAGCCGCCTCTGTCTGATTCTCACAGCCCCTTCTGCACCCAGTGTATCCAGGGCCTTGGCTGTGGTGGGCAGACAGGGATGGTTTGCAGCTGGATCCAGCTGGAGGCTGGATGAGTCTCCAAGTTTTAACATTTGGCTAAGGGAGTGACTTAGCACAACGTGACAGATTTCACTTCTTACTAAGACCCAAGCTTTTCCCTCAGCGTGATCCTGCCATACTCTCTGTCGTGGTTTCTGTGGTCCTTGCTGGTTATGGTTTGATCACGTCATTAATGCCTTCCCAATAATTGTCAGGGGCTTCCCAGGTGGTAGTGGTGGTACAAAATCCATCTGCCAGTGTAGGAGATGTAAGAGACATGGGTTCAGTCTCTGGGTCCCGAAGATCCCCGGAGGAGGGCATGACAACCCACTCCAGTATTCTTGCCTGCAGAATTCCATGCACAGAGGAGCCTGGAGGGCTACAGTCCATGGGGTTGCAAAGAGTCAGACATGAATGAAGCGACTTAGCACGCGCACACACATGCAGTGATTATCAGCCTCTGAAAACTGGCCAGTCCTGGTACGTCTCCACCCGCTGTCTTCTGCCTCTTGATTGCTTGACCTTGAAAGGTCTCTGTGGGCAGCCGTACTTGCCAGTTTGGATCTATGCTGGATTCTGGGCAGAGTTAGCTCTTTTGGGTGTTTAGCTTTCTTTAGAGAAGGTGGCATCTGTGGAGCTGCTTCTCCCAGTCTATTGATTTTTAGACACCGTTCATTGCTACTTCGGGTGGAGAACATTTGCAAATGAGACGTTCTCAAAGCATGATGAAGGGGAAGGGGAAGGTGTGGTTAGCTCTTCCATCATAAGAACGAAGGCGAGGGCCAAACCGGGCGAGTCCCCAGGATGTAGGAGGGAGCATGGGCGCCGGGCAGTCACTGCGCTTCTCCGAGGCGAGTCCCCAGGATGTAGGAGGAAGCACGGGCGCCGGGCACGTCACTGCGCTTCTCCGAGTTGCAGGGTTCTTGTGGTCAAGGTGACCGCTGAGGTTGTTGCAGTGCTCAGAGCATCCCTTGTACATGCGTCATCTCACTTAATTCTCTGACACCACACACTGTTACTGTCCCCAGTTCACAGGCGTGGAGTTGAGATGTGGACAGATTCAAAGACTTTCTGCCTTGTGTTTTCAGCAGTCAGGTGCCTGGAGTCAAAATCTTTTGCCGTTCCCAGCAGACCTTGGGTGGGACCAGGTGACCACTGAGATCCCTTTGCATGTCAACACACTCTGGCTTTATATGCAAGCTTGCAAAAGTGTGAAGAACCCCGCTGAGAGTTCTGAACTCTCAACAGGGCTCTTTGGAGATGCCTCTCAGATCATGATGGGTGTTTTGTGAAACCTAAGACCATCTCACCCAAGTCTCTCTGATGCCTGCATTCCGAACTCCAGGACTGGCATCCTTCACCCAACAGGCCTGAGTTAGTATGTGGTGCAGATCATGTTTGTTTTCCTGTGACATCCTGTGTGTGATCAGTTTACACTTAGAATTAACAGTAGAATTCCAAGTTTTGTTTTGTTCTGTTCTGTTTTTTTTTTTTTCAGGAATTCTCCCTTCTTTACAACTTGCATTGACTGTTTTATTCCTAGGGAAACCCAGTCTGATGATAGACATCAGACATCCAACGGAACTGCCTTCTTGTTGTTTTCAGGGCTAAGAATTTGGCTGAGATCTGCTCTGCCGCCTGAAGACTGGCAGGCAAGCGCAGGCCTCTGTAAGGACCGGGTTGGGACAGGCTGGTGTCGCCACCTCCCTTTCCTCTGCCCAGTCGGTTTGGGCTTTCTGCTTTTTCATGTGCTCTGGGCCAGTCTGGCAGAGCTGTTAACTTCAAGGTACCTTCAGAGAGACAGCGTGTAAGGTGGTCTTTCGTTGCCCAAAACTCTCCTTCAGGAGTCCTTCTTGTATCCATTCTTTCTCTCTCTGTCTCTCTCTATTCCCTTCTCTCAGTTTATATTAAAATTTTTTGTTATGTTGGTAAAATACACATACCATCAAATACACCATCTTAACCATTTAAACGGACTGTTCAGTAGTGTTACGTACATTCACAGTAATGGGGAACCAACCTACAGAACTCTTTTCACCTTACAAAACTGAAACTCTGCACCCATTAACTGAGTCTCTGTTCCTGCTCCCTGCCCCCTCGCCTCCCCCAGCCTCTGACAACCCCCGTTCTGTTTTGTCTCTCAGTTCAGTTCAGCTCAGTCACTCAGTCGTGTCCGACTCTTTGCGACCCCATGAACCACAGCACGTCAGGCCTCCCTGTCCATCACCAACTCCCGGAGTCCACCCAAACTCATGTCCATCGAATCGGTGATGCCATCCAGCCATCTCATCCTCTGTCGTCCCCTTCTCCTCCTGCCCCCAATCCTACCCAGCATCAGGGTCTTTTCCAATGAGTCAGCTCTTTGCATGAGGTGGCCAAAGTATTGGAGTTTCAGCTTCAACATCAGTCCTTCCAGTGAACACCCAGGACTGATCTCCTTTAGGATTGACTGGTTGGATGTCCTTGTTTTGTCTCTGTGAGTAGTTAAATACAGTCTTTGTCCTTTGGTGACCGGTGTGTTTCACTCAGCATAATGTCCTCGGGGTTCATCCATGTTGTATCCTGTTTCCTTTTCTAGATCCTTCAGTTCTCATTTTGCAGCTGGGTTCTCAGGAAAAAACAAATACTTGATAAAAAATTGTTGTTGTTGTTCACTTGCTCAGTTATGTCTGACTCTTTGTGACCCCATGGACTGCAGCACGCTGGGCTTCCCTGTCCTTCACTAATTCCTGGAGTTTGCTCAAACTCCTGTCCATTGAGTTGATGATGCCATCCAACCATTTCATCCTCTATTGCCCACTTCTCCTCCTGCCCTTAGACTGTACTTAGAATAGAAGGTGTTTTTCTTAATTTTCTTTTCTTAGACTCAGAGAATGTCCAGGCTAGTGAATATGGGTGTGGTTCTTACCAGAACCTCCAGGGGTCTTACCGTTTAGCCAGTCCTGCCCGAGATGAAACCCCATGGGTGTCACATGACCAATGACGTCATTACACCAAGGGCCACCTTGGGGCCGGGTGACCTTCTGACTTCAGTCTCCCTTTGGGAGTTGGCAGAACCGCAGCTGTGAGCGTGAGCCCCGGGGCGGTGCATCTCCGGCAGATGCTGGCCGTGCTGCCTGGACCATAGGGCGCCTCCCTGGGGACTTGCTGGCTCAGCCCTGGTCTCCATGGTCAGCTGGGTCCGTGTTCTCAGAGGTCAGTTCACAAGCTGCCTGTTCTGGCAGACCAGGCCTTCTTAGCCTGTTGGTCGACTTCCTTTGCCACACGTGGGTCTGGCTCTTTATGGCTGAAGGTCGCTGGATTGTGTTAGAGCATCGCTGAAATAAGACGATTGTGGTGCCAGCATTGGGTCGTTTCTTCTGATCTGAGCCCACGGGTCTGTCTGTCACGTATGGTGAGCTGATTGCTTTTTCTAGCGTGGGATTTTTCCTCAGAGAGAGTCCTAGGGAAATACCGTCTACGCCTTCTTCCATGGAGAAGAAGAGCTCAGGCCAGAAGCCTGCGAGAGAAGCTGAACGATGAGAAATGAAATCGGGGCCGTTGCTGGTGTCTCTGTGGTGCGCTGGGCTGGTCTCAGACTGACCACTGACCAGCCGTGATGAGCTGGGCATGCCCCTCCTCTTCCTCACCTACAGCAGGGGAAGCAGGCCCTGCCCACAGGTGGGAGGACCCCACGGGAAGCGTCGATGACCGTGGTGATTCGGGAATGTGAGCGCCACTGCAGGGTGGTGAGGACCCACTTAAGGAGCTCCTGTGGCCACTGCCCAGGGCGGAGACCACTGATAACACAGGTGACTGGCACTTCGGGAGCAGTAAGGAGAGTCCTCTGTCCCCCTCTGCAAACCCACTCCACTCCGCACCCCCGATCTGCCGTGTGAGTGAGTGGTCTCCGGGGTAGCTTGAGTTGTTGTTGAGGCTCTGTGTCGTGTCTGACTCCTTGTGACCCATGGACTGCATTGCGCCAGGCCCCCCTGTCCTTCACTGTCTCCCCGAGTTCGCTCAAACTCATGGCAGGCTGCAGTCCACGGGCCTGCACCACTACAGACCCCATGGACGTGTGTGTGTGTTAGTCACTCAGTTATGTCCAGCACTTTGCGACCCTCCTGTAGCCCATGTGACTCTCCCTGTAGTCCGCGGGGTCGCAAAGAGTCAGACACAACTGAGTGACTGACACACACGCATGTGCGCTGAGTCTGGACACTATCTGACATCCCATCCTTCTCCTCTGCCTTCAGTCTTCCCCTGCCTCAGGGGCTTTTCCAATGAATAGGCGTTTCACGTCAGGTGACCAGCTTGCTGGTCGCAAAGAGTGGGGTTGGAGCTCATTGGAGCTTCAGCATCAGTCCTTCCAATGAACACCCAGGACTGATCTCCTTTAGGATGGCCTGGTTGGATCTCCTTGCAGTCCAAGGGACTCTCAAGAGTCTTCTCCAACACCACAGTTCAAAAGCATCAATTCGTTGGCACTCAGCCTTCTTGGATGTGATCCAACCCTCACATCTTTACATGACTACTGGAAAATCCATAGCTCTGACTCGACGGGCCTTTGTCAGCAATGGGATGTCTCTGAGATTCTGCCACAAAGACCTTGATCACTAGCTTCTCTGAATTACTGTGGGTCCTATGTACTTTTAAGTAATTTCACTTACTTTTTAAAACTAACTTTGAGCTTTAAAGGCCCGTGAGCCAGGAATATCTCCAAATGGAGGAAAAAATGAGTTTGCTGCCCCGCAACCTGAAGCCACCAGGGCCATAACCACTGGTCTTTCCCACACGCATTTCTAGTCTCTCTGGATAGAGTCACAGGAGATTGGAGCCAGCTAAGTATGACACTGGGCTTCCCAGGTGGTGCTAGTAGTAAAGAACCCACCTGCCAGTGCAGGAGGCAGCAGAGACATGGGTTTGATCCCTGCATTGGGAAGATCCCCTGGAGAAGGGAATGGCAACCCAGTCCAGTATTCTTGCCTGGGAAATGCCGTGGACAGAGGAGCCTGGCGGGCCACCGTCTATAGAGTGGCAAAGAGTCAGACACGACTGAAGCAACTTAGTAGCACAGGTATGACAGTAAGCTCCAAGAGGCCATGAAACACGGCTTATAATTTTTCCCTCCGTGTCCAAGCACAGTTTTCAGCAAGTACTTAATAAATCCTTCCATCTCTAACAGTTAGAAGATGTCATTTGGGAGCAGCCATCCCAAAGAAGAGTATGAAATATAAGGCCAGTGAGCCCAAAAGGTTTTCAGTGAGCACAGCACAGAACGGCTCACCTTGAGGGACAGAGGCCGCAGGTGAACACGCGTCTCCGCAGGGGCCGCGTCAGGGCAGGCAGGCAGGCAGTGTCATGCACCATGAGGACAGACTCCGCACCAGCGCGGCAGGCCCATTCGTGACCGGGGATGGAGGTGCATTAGCAGGACGCTGTAGAGATCTCTAAGGGGATTTCCATCGCGCAGCGAATATTCCTCATCTAAACCACTGGGTTTACCCGTCCTCTGTTCCCCACATTTACTCCACCCCTGCCGTCCACTGTTTTCAGCCAAATCAGGGTCAGGAGGAAGAGATTTGGAGGGAAGCAAGCCGGATATTGAGGCTTCTGCAATAATACTCTGTTCTCGAATTCTCCAGAAGCAACAACTCCTCTGTAATGAAGTCCTCAGTTTTTAAGTACCTTTAGACATCAGGTGATGCAGTGTTGGCAACAGCCAGGTGGCTATTTCCTGCTTTCTTATAAAAATAAGATGGGAGAAATCTCGGGAGCTGGCTGGGGTTGTTGAAAGATACTCTTAAGCACTTTCATGCGCTTTACTCTTCATGGGACTTTGAACAGCCTCAGATTGGAATCGGACAGGAGTCGGAGAGAAGAGAACTCCGCTCCCTGCCATCACCCAGGGGCTGTGAGGCCCCGCCAGGCCCTCTGTTCTGTGTGGCTCCTGGTGCACGGGGGCCACAGCCGCCAGAGCTGAGGGTCGGGGCAGCGGCAGCGCAGAGACGCAGCGTCCTCGCTTACCCCGAGCGTGGTGGACCCGAGCCAAAATAAACAGAAGTTTCATCATTTGCGTCAGGTCCAGGCCATGTGTTTGCCAGCACGTCGGACATCATTCTGACGTATCTGTGTGCGGTGGCACTTTCCCTCTCCCTTCTCTGCTCCTCACAAGTCATGTAACCGGTCCCCATACCTGGTGAGCTGTTTGTGTCTCTGGGGGTGAAGTCTTGGTCAAGAGGATGTGTCCCTGACATTTCTCCTTCTTGTTAACGAGTTGCATTATCGGAGACCCTGACTGATTCTAGAGGCATTCACTGTCGAGTCCTTCAGACTGTTTGTTCTGTATATATGTGTGTGTGTTCATGTTCGCCAAACTTACAAACATGTATTCAGACCAGCTTTTTTATTTTTTTTAACGTTGAAGGTGATTGATAATGCCTTAACCAGGATCGTTTGCCACATTCTATTTTGGAGAAAGTAATTTACACCACCTCTGGGGCTGGCTGTAGTAACAGTTTTGACTAAGTGCTCTCTAACATTAATCTAAACCAATCCTTGATTTAGAATCACCTCCTTTCCACTCCAAGGATATTTTCCTAAGACTGGCTAGGTTATAAAGTTTTTCACTGGGTGTCTTAAAACAGTGAAAATGCTGGTCCATAAATGTAATAAAGTGTCTTTGTGATGCATTGATCTTTCCACTTTTCTTGCCTCTCCTGTTACAGAACAGTGAGTGCTAGCATAGCTGCAAAATGCTTTATAGGCTACGGAGTGCAACATTGTAAGCCAAGAAATTGAGAACGGGATGGGAGACGAGAAGACGGGGAGGGAGGGCGTCGCTCAAGGTCAGACCTGTGTGTTAAGGATGGTGGCAGACGTGCCAGAAGGCAAACTCGCCTTTTACTGGGCCGGTGGCACCGGAAGTGGTGGAGAATCTGCCGACCTCAGAAGACACGGATGGGGGTTCTTGAGCACATCAAGTCATAAAGTGAGGAGCAGTTTAGGAAAGTTGTGAGCTTTGGAGGAGGAAATGGCAGCCACTCCAGTGTTCTTGCCTGGAGAATCCCAGGAACAGAGGAGCCTGGTGGGCTACAGTCCAGGGGGTCGCAAAGAGTCAGACATGACTGAGCAAGCGTGCATGCGAGCTTTGACATTGAACTGATGTTGCCATTTGGTTTGTCTGCAAATCATTTCCATGCCCAAGAGAGAGGAGTGTTGAGACAGTGATCAGAAGGCCCACACAGATGGGTTCTGCACTTTGAAAGGTGAAGCCCATTCGTCATACAACGAGCCTAAAGCTCTTCAAAGGTGCGTTTTCGGAGGGTGTAAATAGTGCGTAGCTGGGTCAGTGTTTGGAAGCCACTAGGAAGGACGTGTTTGTAGGCCGTCCACCGAGTGACTGTGGACGGCTCGTGCTCACGCTGGTTTCTTTTCTGTTTCAGCACATCAGGTCCACCCCTCTGGCCGGGCAGCACCTTCTTCAAGAGGAACGGAGCCCTCCTGCAAGGTAGGTCTCTGCACGCCCCCCGCCCCCGCGCCCCCGCCCTCGTCTCGGAGGGGGACTTCTGTCCGCTGCCTCTGTGACTCCTGTGGGGCGGCCTTGTGTCTCCACGTCTCTTTCTTCCTTCCTCCCCTTGTTGCCTGGTTGCTGTGAATTGTTGGTCTGAGATGGGACAGTTTCTTTGGTCTGTCGTCACTGGTCAGATTCCAGAAGCGCTTGGCTTGCTTTAGTGAAATTGGAGTTAAATGTAATGATGTCATGGTGACATAAATGGGTTGAGAAAACCGAAGTCAAACCCCGTTATGGATTTCCCGTGCTTGAGCTCTGAGGAATGCTGTGCGTGTTTGGGCGCTCAGGTCATCGCAGAGGTTCACTTGTTGCTCGCTGTCCGACGTGCACGGGTGCCCAGAAGGGTGACTGGCTGGCTCGGAGGCTCAGAGCTCACGCCCATACCTCTTGTCCCGGCAAGTGTCATTTGCGGGGGGGCAGGGGGGCATTCTCCCTGCTGTCCAGTCTGCCCTCAGCTGCCTAACAGCTTCCTGTCCCATGCGCTCAAGGGATTTAAACCGCCTTTCATCTCTACTTTTGCTGTCAAGCGTCTTTAGAAGTGGCCGTAGTCAAAGGAGACTACGTGGCTAAAGATAGCAAGAAGGTGCCTGCTCTCTACTCTGAGAAAGTATTTGGGGAGATGCCCAATCTGAGTGCCTGCCCTGCAGACCGGCTGGAATTGGCTGCCCCAAGGGTCTTCCAGCTTGCCCTCGCCTTAGCCTCTCTTGGTTGCTGGGCCTCACAGGGGCACCGCTAGCCTAGAGCAGGTGGGTTGGTGGTGCCAAGAGCTTCGGAGCTATCCCGGGCCCTGGGTTGAGGCCTTTCAGTGAACCTTGGCTGGTGGAGAGCCGCTAAGCCTCTTTTTCTTAAAAGTGCTCGCCGAGGGTCAGCCATGGTTGTGAAGGAGCAGACTAAAATGTAGCTAAGGAAAGAGGTGTTTATCTTCAGATTTCCAGAGTAGCTCAGACAGTTGTGAGAGATGCCGTTGCCTTTGTGAGGTTGTTTTCAAGGCCATACAACTGTGTGCTTTTTTATACAGCCTGTGAAACTGGGAACTTAGGACTTCTTTGTGTCTTTGCCTGGCCCCAGTGAAATTTAGGCAGGCAGGTCTGATTAATTCTGATCTTAATAACCGTTATAGATATCCTGAATATTTAAGAAAAAAATTGGAAAATGCCTCCACTCTCAAATATTAAGACGTAATTAAAAAAATATATACTCAATGCTCCCTTCAGAAAGTGTGAATGATGAGCCTTTCGGTTTTCTCAAGTGGATTTCAAAGTTATATGCGTCTTTATTTTTCCTCTAGATCTGTAGCAAGGATATGAATGTCATTCATGGTTGGATTGTTTTCACGAAAGTGATTTTATTTACTGAGAGCATTTTCTTACAGGATTTTTATTCATTAACTTCCACATTAGGGAAGATTTGCTCTAAGCATGTTAGTTTTTGGTTATTTCTACGGGGCACACGCGTGAGGGAAAAATTGATAAAGTTTCTGAAGTTGAGCGATTTCATCGTGAGATTTTATCTCATTGGGTGGTAGACATCTTTTCTGTTCTTTACAGGGTTAAACATTCCTAATTACTCTTAGGCATTGAGATTTGAATTATTACAGATTTCAGATGCTCGTTGAATCCACATCCAATTCAATACATCCTATCAATTTTTTTTTGTGCATGTGGAAATCAGAGGATTGTGGTGAGAATTCGGGAGTGGGTGGAGATTTACTAATGGTGTTTCCTGTTTCTTCACTTGCTATATCTGTGTAGAGAGTTTGCAAGACACTTACATCATGGTAAGATTTTTAAAACTATGCGTATTCTTCTGAATTAATATCTTTTTAATTTATTAAGGTATAGTTGATTTACAATGTTGTATTTAGTTTCTGTTGTACAACAAATTGATATGGTTATGAATATATCTGTGTGTGTCTTTCACATTCTTTTCCATTATGGTCGATCACAGGATGTTGACTAGCTCCCCGTGCAGTTCAGGAGGCCCTGGCTGTTGATCCATCCTGATGTCATAGTTTGCACCTGCTCATCCCAGACTCCAGGTCCATCCCTCCGCGGCCTCTCCCTTCCCCTCCCCCGTGGCAGCCATAAGTCTGTTCTCTAGGGCTGTGAGTCTGCTTCTGTTTCGTAGATATTCGTTGGATGTCGGGGTTTCTTTGGTGGACAGTGCTCATTAAGAAGTTGCTGATGCTCACGAACAAAAGTTTCACAGTAAAGACAGGGGCAGAGAGAGAAGGGAGTGCCCAGTCATGCCGGCGGAGGGTTTAGCTTAGGATCAAGTAGAAGAAAATGTAGCCGGTTTATGCCGCTTTCTCATCTTTGTACTTTATATTTTCAATATACGTCCACTTTTTTTTGTTCTTATTATGTCTGTGGGAAGTAGAAAGATATTTTCCTGGATAATCAGGCTACGAAAGAACTCTGTTACTAGGATCCAGCCACAGGCGTTGGGACAGCAGGCCAAGAAGATGCCCTAAAGAGCTGGGTTACTTGGAGCAGGGTAGAAGGTGACGCTTGGTCACACAGGGTGACACAGGACCCAGTGACTGGCTAGCAAAGCCCAGCTGTGACTGTGGGCTCTGACCACAGGCCGAGCCGGGGCAACCAGGCTGCACCGGGGCTGCGGAGGACCTGCTCTGTGGCCTGGCCCTAGGGGCTGAGACTGGAAGAATCTAGAAGCTGCAGAAGGAGCGGATAGGCCAGTTGGTTTGAGGGCTGAGCCTTGGTTTCATCAGGAGGGAGGGCACCTGGGGCCGTCACTTCTTGGGAGACTTGACACTTGCTCAAGGTCTTAGAAACACAGCTAGACGGGGGCGGTGCCCAGAGGGAAGCCACCAGAGCCCGTGGGCACGAGAGCGCTGCAGGTGGAGAGCGCTGCGGGGGCGCCCCAGGGGGGAGCGGAAACGAGGGCCTTGTGGGCACTTGGCCGTAATGAAGTCATGCGCTCCAGGGTGTCTCGGAAGAAAAGCTGCGATCTGCAGAGAGGAAGTAACCGAAGGTCAAGCCTGAACTCAGTGGAACACGATGACCCAGGGGTTACAGTGGGAACCAGTGTGCACTGTCTCATAGTCACTTGGTTCACAAACTGTTGAGCAGGAACGCAGCCTAGTTATTTTTTTCCAGCGTAAAACCAATTGCAGGAATCAACTGGAAGTGCTGGCCAGGGCAGCCTCTGGGTTCTGGTTCTTGCGGGATCACTGGCAAGAGGGCCTGCTGATTCATCTCGCAGTTTTGAGGATAATGGGCTAAGGTTTGGTTTGGATCACACCAGGCACGGGCACTTAGCATAACTGGCCATTTCATCAATTCACAGTGTTTATTTTAAATGCCATTTAGGCCGCGAGACAATTTCAGGACATTCACGGCTTCAGTGGGTAGAGAGCACTTCAGACCTTGTACAATAGAAAGCTAGCTGAGCGCCAGAAGGGGACCAGCCCTTTGTTTAAAGGGGACCCAGGATGGAGCCAAACAGATGAGTGTGGCTCGTTCCGAGCCCTCAGGAGTGGCCAGCTGACAGGCGTCCCCAGCTGTCCCCTCTGCCTGTCTCTGTGTGTCTCTGTGATGATCTCTGGGTGCGAAATACGTTTTTTAAACTATCTTTTAAAAAAAATTTTGTTGGCGTATGATTGATCTACAATATTGTGTTAGTTTCAGGTGTACAGCAAGGATTCAGTTATACATATACACGTGTCTGACTCTCTGCGACCCCATGGACTGTAGCCCTCCAGGCTACTCTGTCCATGGGATTCTCCAGGCAGGAAGACTGGAGTGGGTTGCCATGCCCTCCTCCAGGGGATCTTCCTTATCCAGGGATCAAACCCGAGTCTCCAGTGTCTCCTGCATTGCCAGGCAGGTTCTTTACCTCTAGCGCCATCTGGGAAGCCCACAAATACATATATCTACTTTTTTTTTCTTAGATTCTCTTGCCATATAACCTATTACAGAGTATGGAATGGGGTGTCCTTGTGAAATATGTTTTAAAATTTCTTAGATGTTAATAATAACATCTTATTTTCTTAATGAAAAGAGTATTTTATGGTTTTTTTTTTCCCTTTTTGGAACTCCCTAGCCCCAACACTTGTTCCCCCGCACACATATACACACATATTCCATTCACTTGTTCAGACTTAAAATTAGCTTCCTTCATTTAAATGTCAGCCATGGTTGAATTATTTTAGTGGGCCAGGGATCCCTAGTCAGAGACGTTCCTCGGCCCTGGTCTGACCCTCGTCTGCTCCCTGGCGGTCGCCCCTGCCCCTGTTCCGCCCGGCTGTCTGCGAGGAGAGGCGTGAACCGCCGCCCGTTGGATCCTCCACAACCACCCGCCTGGGGCCTTCGTGGGCTCTGCAGGCTCCGGAGCTTCGCACGGGGTTTTGTTCAGAGAGAAGCTGCTGCCTTCGCGACTCTGACCGCTGACCGCGTGGGCCCGGCCTCCCCTTTACTCTCTGTCTCCGCGCGTCAGGCGGGGATGGGGCTGGAGTCCCCTGGGGAAGTCCTGGGGGCAGACCTTGCCTCCCAGCTCTTCTCGCAAAGCTGTTCAAACCCCTGTGCGCCCCTTGCCAGGCAGACCTGCCCCAGCCAGCCCTCCTGGATGCGGCCGCTGTTATCAACGCTGCTCCCGCAGAACGCAGGAGTGGAATTTGAATAAACCCGCTACCACGCGCGGCAGAGGTTTCTCTCCATTCGCTTCTGACACCCCCCCTCCCCAGCTGCACTAATGAGATGGGAAGAAGACCTTCCAGGCCTTTCCAGCGCCCCGAGCAGGACAGAGCTGCCCCAGGCAGGGGGCAGACAGAGGAGAGGCCACCGCTCCTCCCGCCGTCAGATGCCCGCTGTCCCTGTGGGCACACAGCCGTGCTGGGAACCCTGCAGGGAGTGGATTATGCCCGGATGACTTGCTTTAGGGGTCGCCGGGTTCCCAGGTTCCCAGCTGGCTTCACGGACTCACTCTGCTGGGAGTCCTCCTGTGTGGCGCCCACTCTGCACAACACTGACCCCTTACTGTCTCCCGCAGCTCCACTGAGGGGTTTTTTTCCAGCTAAAATGTGTGCAGTGTAGTACCTCTCTCTGGTGTATCTGCTGCTGTGACAAACTCCACGGCAAGTACTCAGTGTATCAGAAACGAGTTCTAGTGGACGGAGCCGTGCGTTACCAGTGAGGGACCTGCTTGTGTAATCTCTGTGACCTTGGACAAATGTCATGGCACCCCTAGGGTTTCATGTTCTTGCCTGCGAATCAAGGAGTGGACCTCAGAAATGGCAGGGGTTTCCTGTAGATGACCGCGCTGGTCCGTCCTAGCAGCGTCCCCAACGTGAGTCAAAATGGCGTTGAGGCTCAGCCCAGTGGAAGCAGTGCTCCCTTCAGCAGATGGTCCGAGGAGAGGAGACAGGTCAGCGGCTGCTGGCTACGTCCTGATCCTTGAACGAGACCTTTCTCAAAGGTTTCAGGGATGGTAGCGTGCTCTGTGGCTCAGTCACGTGTGACGCTGTGGACCATAGCCCGCAAGGCTCCTCTGTCCATGCGATTTCCCAGGCAAGGATACTGGAGTGGTTTGCCATTTCCTATTTCAGAGTATCTTCCCAACCCGGGGATCAAATCAGAGTTTTTTGCATCTCCTGCTTAGGCAGGCGGATTCTTTACCACTGGCGCCACCTGGGAAGTCCTGTGGGAGGCATCGTATTACAGATTTGGACGACGTGGAAATGAACTGTCTTGGCTTCTTGGACATCGGGCTCACCCTCTCTGTGGGGATAACAGACGTGCTTGTCTCATAGGGTCCTTGTGGGACTCAATGATGGATTCATATCAGTCAAGCATTGAAGTGAAGTGAAAGGTGCTCAGTTGTGTCCAACTCTTTGTGACTCCATGGACTATACAGTCCATGGAATTCTCCAGGCCAGAACACTGGAGTGGGTAGCCTTTCCCTTCTCCAGGGGATCTTCCTGACCCAGGGATCGAACCCAAGTCTCCCACATTGCAGGCGGATTCTTTACCATCTTAGCCACCAGGGAAGCCCTAGTAAAGCATTGAGAACATGCTAAATTCCCAGAGTTTAGTTATTATAACATTTTACAAACCTGTGAATCTTAGGAAAATGGGGCTGACGTGCCCTGAGTGTGGTGTCTCTGTGCTGGTCATATTCTTTGCTATAACTTCCCTTGTCCATTGATGGTGGCTCAGACGGTAAAGAACCCGCCTGCAATGCGGGAGATCTGGGTTCAATCCCTGGGTTGGGAAGATCCCCCGGAGAAGGAAATGGCAACCCACTCCAGTATTCTTGCCTGGAAAATCCCCATGGACAGAGGAGCTTGGCAGGCTACAGTCCACTAGGTCGCAAAGAGTCGGACACGACTGAATGACTAAGCACACACACAATGATTCTCAGAACTGGGCAAAAATGGGATATCCCAGATCGACTTCTACATGGATCTGAGAGACAAGTTGTTCATCTCTTTATATTAGATTCCTTTCAAATAGGACTGCTTCCTGGTGAGTTCCCCTGGCTCACAAAGATTGAGTTGTATTCTTTTCTGTTTGATTGTATTACACTCAGCAGGAGTGTAGATTTCCATGCAAAAGACCACAGATTCAGCACCACATCAACCCAGATTTGAATTCCTTTGTCTCTAAGAACTGGCTCTTTGACCTTGGGCCTCAGTTTCCATTGTCTGTAAAATGGGGCTATGAGTTGTGCTCCCCAGAATCTTTGGAGAGATTGAAGGAGGGTGTGAACATGAAAGCATCTGTCCAGTTCAGCACGTGACCCAACACTTCACAGATACTTAATAGTGAGAGTTTGTTTTTGTTTTTTTTAAAGATTTGCTTAACTATTTATTTATTTTTGGCTGTGCTGGGTCTTCTGTTCTGCAAGGAGTTTCTCTAGTGGTGGTGAGTGGATCGAGCCCGTGTCCCTTGCGTTGCAGGGTGGATTCTGAACCCCTGGGCCACCAAGGAAGTCCAATAGTGAGAGTTCTTAACCTTTGACTATTTCATGCTCGAGGGTTTTGATCCTTAATCCTGGCTGTGTGTTCAGGGTGAAAAGTTCCAAATTTCCTCAAAGGAGTGGGCTCCCAGACTGCTCGTCTCTGCGAGACGTCCGTTCCTGCCGCCAGCCTCGCCCGCTGTGTGTGCAGGGCCCCGGTCCCTACTGCAGGCGCATCCGTCTTTCTCTCATCCAGACCCTGGTTTTGTTTGGGCTCCTCCTGACCCTCCCACCGCCCCCCACCCCCCCACCCCCCCGCATTTCTTTCCCATTTGGTTGGAGCCCCTGGGCTCTTTGGCTTCTTCCATCTAATCTGCTCCACAAGCTGACTCTTTTGTCCATTTTGCAAAGAGGGAATTCACCTAATGCATAAATCTCTTGATTCTTGCCCCTAGGCACACCCGTTTTCAAAAACAATTAGAAGTAACAGAAAGGGAACAGAAGCCCCTCTACATTCCCCACAGTGCTCACTGCCTTCTGTCTGCTCTTGGTCTGCAAGCGCCCCTTAGGTTTTTCAGGGGAGCCCTGATCTATGGGCATGTTTCTCTTATTGTTCTGTACTGAGTTATTTGTAAAGATATTTATGTAACTGGAATACAATAATAAAGTCACCTGACTGTTTTTGTTTACTGTCAAGTGAAGTTACAGGGGTGGTGGTCTGTTCTCATCACTCACGTTCTGTGTGGTCACTGAGAATATGCTCTTAAGTTACTAAAAGGAAGTGCGTTTCTGTTTTATTTCTACTCCAATGTTTTTTTTTATTGAAGTATAGTTGTTATACAATATTTGATAAGTGCACAATATAGTGATTCACAGTTTTTAAAGGTTATGCTCCATTTATACTTACTATAAAATATTGGCTATATTCCCTGTGCTGTATAATATATCCTTGTAGCTTATTTTGTATCCGACAGATTGTGTCTCTTAACCACCTCCCTCTCCCCACTGGTAACCAGTAGTCTGTTCTCTGTATCTGAGTCTGCTTCTTTTTTATCCTGTTCACTAGTTTGTTGTATATTTTAGGTTGCACATATGAGTAATACAGTATTTGTCTTTCTCTGATTGACTCGGGGTATGCAGTTTTAAAAGAAGCCTTTGGTCAGTTCTGAACCTCACTGTCTCTTGGGAATCCAGATTCACGCCAGCTTCCTGACGTCGGCAGCCTGGCGTAGACGCTGAGAAGCCTCGGTCCCATAGCCTGTACTTTCCTATCTGACTTGAGTTTCGGCCAGTCTCTGTCCCACCGTCTAGTAACCTTTTTCGTGAAAATTTGGTGTTGTACCTGGCCCCGTAGACAGAAATAGGGCCACTGGGCGGAGCTGCCGGCTCTTCCGGGGACCTGATGTGCAAAGCGCCCTCTGGGCCAGGCCCCTCCCAGATGGGTGTGTGTGAGGTATGCGTGTGCAAGCCAGTGCTGCGGTTTCAGGAGGATGTGTAAACCAAGGCAGGAGTTTAGTAGAGGGAGGATGGACAGGAGAGGGCGTTCTATAAGTTGTCAATCCAGAAGGGGGAAGTTACAGGCATAGATGAGATTTTTCATCTATGAAAAAGAGGGAAAAGGTTCCATCTTTCAGACCTCAAGTTGTGATAGGAAGAGAAGTGTAGCTGACAGCAAACAGCCATGACGTTGAAGAAGCCACTTGGAAGCTGGAGGAAATCCCTGAAAGGAGGGGAAGGAGTTCCAGAGAGAAGGGGCGGGCCCGAGCAGCCCTTGTTGCGGAGCAGCCAGAGGAGGTGGGGGGGAGGGTCTAGGGAAGAGCCCGCTGTGGGCTCCGATGGTCAGAGGGGCCCAATGGCCCTCAGGGCGTGACCGCTGGGCTCCCTTCTGTCTCTAGGATCTGCCTGTCCGGACACCTCACCCAGACAGAATCAGACACCCTGTGACCTTTTGTGTCTGGCTGTGTATACATTCTTTACGTCATTCCTATTTTCAGTTCAGTTCAGTCACTCGGTCGTGTCCGACTCTTTGCGACCCCATGAACCGCAGCACGCCAGGCCTCCCTGTCCATCACCATCTCCTGGAGTCCACCCAAACCCGTGTCCGTCGAGTCGGTGATGCCATCCAGCCATCTCATCCTCTGTCGTCCCCTTCTCCTCCTGCCTTCATCCTTCCCAGCATCAGGGTCTTTTCAAATGAGTCAGCTCTTCACATCAGGTGGCCAAAGTATTGGAGCTTTAGCATCAAATCTTGCAATGAATATTCAGGACTGATTTCCTTTAGGATTGACTGGTTTGATCTCCTTGCAGTCCAAGGGACTCGCAAGAGTCTTCTCCAACACCACAGTTCAAAAGCATTAATTCTTTGGTTCTCAGCTTTTTTTATAGTCCAACTCTCACATCCATACATGACCACTGGAAAAACCATAGCCTTGACTAGATGGACCTTTGTTGGCAAAGTCTCTGCTTTAATATGCTGTCTAGATTGGTCATAGCTTTTCTTCCATGGAGCAAGCATCTTTCAATTTCATGGCTGCAGTCACCATCTGCAGTGATTTTGGAGCCCAAAAAAATAAAGTCTGACACTGTTTCCACTGTTTCCCCATCTATTTGCCATGAAGTGATGGGACCGGATGCCATGATCTTAGTTTTCTGAATATTGAGTTTTAAGCCAACTTTTTCACTCTCCTCTTTCACTTTCATCAAGAGGCTCTTTAGTTCTTCTTCACTTTCTGCCTTAAGGGTGGTGTCATCTGCATATCTGAGGGTATTGATATTTCTCCCAGCAATCTTGATTCCAGCTTGTGCTTCCTCCAGCCCAGCATTTCTCATGATGTACTCTGCATATTAGTTAAATAAGCAGGGTGACAATATACAGCCTTGATGTACTCCTTTTCCTATTTGGAACCCGTCTGTTGTTCCATGTCCAGTTCTAACTGTTGCTTCCTGACCTGCATACAGGTTTCTCAGGAGGCAGGTCAGATGGTCTGGTATTCCCATCTCTTTCAGAATTTTCCACAGTTATTGTGATCCACACAGTCAAAGGCTTTGGCATAGTCAATAAAGCAGAAGTACATGTAACCTTACATCTTAGGTACTATGACTCCCATTTCGCACATGAGAAAAATAAGGTCCAAAACAGTTGTTCAGCTCATTGTCCTGATCCTGGTCTCAGAGCCAGGACCAGAAACCTGGACTCACACATCTTTGGCTCAAAATGGCATCAATATCTCTAAAGAGCTTTCCGCTTCAGATGTTTAGATGGTCTGCAGTGTTTTACAGACTGGGGCTGCAGAGAATGCTGCTAATGCTTAAAAGCACTTTATAACGATGAGACAGAAAATAGAAAGGAATGCTTACATTGTCTTCTTTCATCTGAGTGGTTAAAAGGCTTCGTTTCTTTTGTCCGCACATGCTGTGCATGCTCGGTTGTGTCCGACTCTTTGTGACCCCAGCGACTGTAGCCCACCAGGCTCCTCTGTCCGTGGGATTTTCCTGGCAAATATACTGGAGTGGGTTGACTTCATTTCTCCAGGGGATCTTCCCGACCCAGGGATCGGACCCGTTTCCTGCAATGGCAGGTGGATTCCTCACCAGCGAGCCCCCTGGGAAGCCCCGCTGTCCCCACATGTGACTGGTATAAACAGCTAACTTCAAGATATTTTAAAAACTGAGGAAGAAGAGAAAGGGAAATCCTGAAATTAGTTATTCAAAGATTAATGCAAAGAGGGCCCACCTCTTAATAGAATGAATACTTCACTTGAGGTTATCTGAATCTTATACTAGGGGATACAAAGAAATGATAATTCAGGAACAAGACTGTCTCCTTATGGTTGAATTTTTGGAGCATTTAAGTGTTTTCCTATCTGTTAAATTGTATCATTTAGATGATAAAAAGAGTATACGACCTTGGATCGTGTCATACTGCAAAGCCTGCTTTTATCAAAGTGCTCAATCTCACAGTGCCGTTGGAAAAGTCAGCCCCCTTGAAGTCCCGTTTAACTGTGCGTGAATGGAAGTTTAGAAATATTACAACGCAATTGCCAAGAGGCTTACGACGAAGAAGGATGTTTTAGAATCTGCTCAGGGGAATGTTCACGTTGCAGTTGTGAACTGAGAAGCATCCACCTGTAAGCTGCAGGTCAAGTTTGTGCTCTTGTTTGGTTCCCTTGACGACCGAAAGGTGTGGCTGAGGACTGGGTAGTACTCGGTGCAGTGCGTGTCATAGGTCAGGAGTGTGTGCTTGTGTGTGTGTGTGTGTGTGTGTGTGTGTGAGAGAGAGAGAGAGTTCACATGACCCATGCATTCCGGCTCTTGTCCCCGATTGTTCTGCGTCCACAAAAGGGCGTCTCCCCTGCCCCTCGTCCTCTGCTGCCTCCATCCCATCGACGCCGTGAGGATGAAAGTCCCGAGTCTTCAGATCAGGCCTGCCTCCGCCCATTCCCTGCCTCGCTGCCTAACTGCTGTCTGACCTCGGAAAACTCACCTAAACTTCTTCGGGCTGCTGTGAAGTGTGAACGTACCAGTCTTGTCAGGTGAGTGCAATTACCTGTGGAGACTGGATGGTGGTCCGCGCGGCATCCTGGCACATGTAGGTGCTCGAGGTGTGGGGAGACCTGACCGGGGGAGGAGAGTGTGGGCCTCGGAGCCGGCCAGCCTCCGGCGCGAAGACCCCCTCTGCCGCCCGCCATCCGCCTGACTGCGAGCAGCTCGTCTCGGCGTTGGAGCCTTTCCAGCCAGGAAGACAGATAGTAGTGCTTCCTTGGATTTTGTGGAAATTAAAACAGTATATATATGAATCTGCCTGCAATGATGCAAGAGACAGGTTCGATCCCTGGGTCGGGAAGATCCCCTGGAGAAGGAAATGACAACCCACTTGTCACTCTTCCCTGGAGAATTCCATGGACCGAGGAGCCTGGCAGTCTACATTCCATGGAGTCGCAAAGGGTTGGACACAACTAAGCAACTTTAAAAACAAATAGCATGTGTACAGGGCTGGCACAGTGCCTGGTAATTATTGTGTTCAGTAAGTAAAATTCATTATGCATACGATAGCATTTCTATAGTTTCCTAAGGTCTTCAATTCTTCCCACCCCCAAACATCAACATAAAAATACCCTTGCCCAGTTGAACGGATGTTATATCTTCAGGAATGTTCAAGACTGTGTTCAGTCTCTCTGAAACTCTTCTCCATGAAGGCAAATGCCCACGAGATGCCCACAGGAGGAGGAGAAGTTGAGCCCTCACCCACTGACCTCACCGACACTGCTGAGTGGCTGAGATCTTGCAGACTCGTGACACAGAAAGAGGCGGTTCCTTGGGGACGGGTTGGAGAAGCTCGTGATCTGTTTTCCTGTTTCTTCCTCTCGGTGTCTTGACTGTGCAGAGTGCGGACTGTTGGCAAAGACTGGCTTAAAAGATGGGAGGGAGGGAGGAGAGGCTGTTGCCGTGCTGGCAAACCCCGGGGCTTTGTCTGCAGGGCTGTGGTGAGCGAGCCCTGCCTCAGGCCGCGGTCACGCGCGTGGCCGGCTCCTCTTTGCGCTGTAGCTTCTCTCCGGCGGCATGCTCAGGATGTGCTTGCTCATTTTGGGCTGGGTGCCCCTTGCAGGGAGGTGCTAGAACCACAGGTCCATGCCTGATGGCCTGTGATGTATAGAAAGGCCAGTCCTGCGTTTATCGTCTGTGCGCCGTATTTCTCAGACTCGGAGACACTTCGTTCTTTTAAGTTTCGCTGTGGTTGGGAGACGAAACCACTATGAACGAAGTTTTCGTTTTTAAACTTTCCCAGCTGTCATAGGCCCTAACCGGGGTGCTCACAGGCACCGCGTGGGTACCCATAGCCATATCAGGACATCGAGGGCACCTGTCTTCTCTTGTGGGTCCCTGTTTGCCCACATGCACACACACACACGTAATGTTGCAACAAAATATTTCAAATGAGATATGCCAACTTTTGCCAGGAGCTGCCTTGGCATTGGCCGTTGGTGGAGAGATAGGCACAGGGTCCTGCCCTGATCTTCCTTCTCTTGAGTGTTAGAGTTCTAAAGGATGTGCTGGCATCACCAGGCCTTCCGTGTAGGATTGACCAGGGTACAAGAAATGGCAGCGAGGAGGAGGCGTGAGACCACTCTGCCACGGCCCTTCCTGTGGCTCATTCAATCAGAGGAGCTCATGAATTCTCCAGTTTACTTAACGCAGCTTGAGTTGGGGTGGGGCAGTTGTGTGTGTATATATACCCAGGAGTTCTGACAAATAAAGAATCTCTAAACGAATACCATCCGCTCAGCTAGACATGCATGTCACTGATGCTTTCTGTCAATGAAATGCCAGCCTGTCCATTGTCCTAGGGGGTGCACGTCATGGTTCAGCTGTCCTTTGAGAGAATATAAGATGAGCTTGGAGAGCTTTCCACAGATGGTGACTTGACTTACGCAAGCCAAGCAGGGTCTTGGGGATCCTGTGACTTGTCTCTAGTCTCTCTGTCCCCAGCTCAGCTTTGCCTGTAGTGGAACAGGCTCGGAGAGGCCCACGTTGAGTTGGATACGAGGTGGCTGCCAGCAGCCTCTTGGGCTGCAGACTTTGAAGCCAGCTTTCCTGGTGTTCCCAGAAGCTCCCTGGGAGTTCTCAGTGTCCCACAGAAGAGCTGGAAGTAGACTAGCCTCACCGCCGGGGACCAGCACTGCAGTCTGAGGAATGGGAGGGTGGCTCACTCGGAAGCTCGTGGACAGACTGGGAGATGGAAGGGTCTCCAGATGCAAGTCGGGATCATTTCCCAAAGAGGGGAAGAGGAGCTGTCCATTACAGCAGCGGAGCCAGTTTAAAAACCAAAGCAGCCGACAAGAAGCCCTTAGGTCACGTCTGCAGGTAGGCGAGGCCGGCCCGGGGGAGGTCAGAGACCGAGGGCAGGTCTTCCCCTGTGAGAGCCTAACAGCCTCCTTATCATGAGAGGGGCCCGCGTCTGTGTGTACGGGCTGCCAAGGTCTCAGGGGGTTTGGTGGTACCGGATTTCCCAGAGGCCCAGAATCTCAGATAAAGGTGACATTCTCCTTAAACGGATTACTTGCACTAGACTTGCCTCCTTGGTGATGAGGGAGAGATGGAAGACGGGATACAGCTGCCTTTTACTGAGGATTAACCTTGACCCACAAACCTCGGAATCTTTGGGTATTTCTCTGAGCAGCCGGAGTGGATTCCCCCCTGGGTCCTCACTTCAGAGTCCAAGATCCTCGGCCACATAATGTGTTAATCAGCCAGGGAGGCCCTAACAAAACTCTGCAGACCGTGGGTGGGCGGAGGGGACGCGTATTCATCAGATCCGTTTCCTCCCCTTCTGGACGCGGGGCGGCAGCAGGCTTGGTCTCTCCCGGGCCCCCTGTGGCCTGCAGGTGGCCGCCTCTCGCTGTGCCCCCGGCGGCCTCTCCTCTCTCCCCCTGAGAACACTAGTCCCGTCGGATTCGCGCCTGGCAGGACCCCGCTGCCCGCCAGCCCCACCCTCCCATTCTCAGCTAGTTTTCATTACCTCATTAGAGGCTCTGTATCCAAATTCAGCCCCATTGGGGGTTAGAGTTTCAGCATATGAATTTGGGGAGGGGACACAGTTCAGCCCATGATAGTGAGTTACACGTGTACATTTCACGAACATCCCTTGATTTCCTACAGCGCGCCAGCCACCCATGGTGGTGCGTGGACCTCTGGATGTTTCGCTGGGAGAGAGAATCCCTAAGAAGTCTGGGTGGTTCGTGCCAGCACAGAAGCGCACAGGCTCTCGGGGAGGAAGTCAGGGCTCAGGGAAGGCTTCGCTGAGGGGCGCTGCTAGTGCAGTGGGGGGCTGTGGACGCTGCAACACTGTTAACTGTACCTTCCTCCATCCCAGTGTCACCCGGGGCCCCGGTACCAAAGAGGTGTCACGCCAGAGCCACGGCAGAAACGCTTAGCCCAGCCCGCAAAGCCATGGAGCCCACCCCCAGAGGCACAGGCCATTGATAAATGCAAAGACTTGTGATGTGCACGGGAAGGACACGGACTGGAAAGCAGGGCTGAGCTGGGGTGCTGCAGGGTGCAGATGGGAAGCTCACCGGCCCCTTCAGGCAGCTTCCCCTGAGTCCCCGCAGGACAGAAGAGGGGAAGATGAAAGAATTGTCAGGGGTTTGAGCCGCGTGGTGGACGGTGGGCTTGACTCTGAGGAGATGGGAGTGTCCAAGTGGTGGCAACTTGGGTTAAACCCTAAGATGAAGCCAGGTGTACAAAGAGGGGTCAAGAACTAACAGCCAAAGCCCGTTAACATGGGAAGCCCCTGCGGGGTGGTGCCCGTCATGTCACGTGATCCCAGTGGAAGCTGGTCAGGGTGACGGGGATCGTAGCGGTCACAGCTGGGCTGGAAAAGGATGCAGGCAGCTTTGCGGGGGGGGGGGGGGGGGGGGGGCGAGGCAGACCCAGGAGCAGGTTTGGGTGGAGGCGGCCGGGCAGGTGAGAGATTTTAGAGCTTCCGTACCAGTGGGCTGGCTGCTCTGAGTCTCTCTCGTTACCCCGTCTACTTAAGAAAAATAATAATAATCACGTCTTAAATCAGTATAATTTGAAGAGTAATTGAGTAATGAGAATCCAGTTCAGAACCCGAGATGGAACCTCTTCAATTTCACTTGCCGGTTTACAACTTAATTTTTAAAATTAAGATACCTCTCATGAGTCTCAAAATTGTTCACAATCCAGAGTGTAGTGAGGGGAAGATAAGACGCTGAGTGAGAGTGGATTCCGTGTCAAAAGCTGCCCTAACGTGGGTGTGTGTTGTGTGCTGCGCAGGTATATTGTGTGTGTGTGTGGTGGGTGTAAAGAGGGGACCCAGGGGTGGGACAGCCCTTCTGTATACAAGGACATCTAACTGTAGATGGCATTTGTTGGGCATCCGAATCCGTGAATTTGAAGGCAAATGCAGTTGTCTAGAGTAGCATTTATGCGGCAGAGCTGAGCTGGTCATCGGAGGGACCTGGCTCTGAACCCTCACAGTCACTCGGCGTCTGGCTGGCTGTCTCCCTCTCACACACACACACCTGCACACTCATTCACACACGTTCCTCTTAGCTTGCTCCAATACTCAGCTCTTCTGTTTCTCCAGCTGTCAGGTCAGGAAGTTCCCGCCTGCCTCTCAGACAGTAAACGGAATCCCCCGCAAGCCAGCGCTTTGCGGTCCTGGCGGGTGGTCGCCTGGGCTCAGGGCTGCGCCCCCAGTGTACACAGGGAAAGTGGGCAGAGGGCAGTCAAGGTTCCCATTATCCTTGGGGGGCGAGGTCGTAACTGCAGGGAGTGGAGGGGGCTCCCTGTTTACCTGGGTGCTGCTTACCTGGGTAAACTGAAAATTCACTGAGCTGGGTGCGCATGTGGACTTGCTGGGTATATGCTACTTCAATGAAACGTTTCAAAAATGATTTGGCAACAAAAATTTCATTACACCTGCTTGATTTCAGATTATTACTATGCACATGGAGTGAACCTCAGAATTCTAACATGATTAAAAAACAAGATTGTCATAGATTTTATTAAATCAATGAGCTAAATTAAAGCTAGGTGAAACAAAATAATGAGAATTTTTCTCACAATTCAAGCGTGTTTTATTAAAGCCCACCAAACCTGCTTGTTATTGATATTGTTAATACAATATTTAGATTCCATATTGAACCTGCCAGCTGGCAAAGATTACTGAAATGTCGATCTTTTCTGAGAGCACTTTGTTTGCTTTTTTTTTAACATTCATAACCAGAGTTAGATTCTTAAATGTAGGTTAAGATGAATTTATGTGACTATAAATGGCACCAGGAAAAAAATGAAAAATCTTTACCAAAAACTTTGAGAAGGTCTTCGCCAAAACACATAGGAGACTCACAGAAACTGTAAAAGTTTATGTGAACGAAAGTGTTACTTCATTCTGTCATAGTATCTTGATGGATAAATATGTTGGTAGCAGAATTGATCTAGCAGTCATTATTTAAACCTTGAAACTTTGTAGAAAGCATTTTCCTAACAAAAAGCATTGTGTTTGAAAACTTTTGAAATTTAAAAACAAGCAGGCCAGGCTGGGGCATGGACAATTTGGATAAAAGGGGTCAAAAGATACAGATTTCCAGTTACAAAATTAAGACGTTTTGGGGTGTAATATATAGCATAGTGACCATTTAATAATACTATGTTTGGAAGTTGCTAACAGAATAGATCTTAAAAGTTCTTATCATGGGAGACAAAAAAAGTGTCACTCTGTCACATACTGTAATGGTTATTCACAGTATATCCAGATAATCGTGATGTTGTACGCCTGAAACTAATGGTCATTTGTGTCTGTTATATCCCAATTTAAAAACAAAAGATAGAAATGAGCCAGGCCAGCTATCCTGAGACGGTAACTGCCGAAGGAAGACAGAATACAGATCCTTTTCAACTGAAAGCACATGGAACTGTGGTTGTACCTTGAAGACTGATTTTAAAAAGAGGGCCCTCCTCTGCCGCATTTGCCGCAGTGATTAAGGTGTTCAGGGTGCCTGTCAGACCGCGGAACCACTTGCTACCTTCATTCAGACTCTTACGTCTCTGCATCAGCCCTTTTGTAAATACTGTCTCAGTGGCTAACGCCGCCTCTTAGGTTTTCAGATCTTTCAAGAATGTGTTGTAACAATAGTGATTTTTAAAAATCTTAGCATCATTTTCATGATAATACTCAGACCTGAATATTGTCTTGTATGTTCCCAAGTCAAAGACTGTGACACTCCCCTATTTCAGGGACAGAGGGAATCTCAGATTTGTATGTGCTTTTCCCAAAAGAGTTAAGAGAGTACTAGGGCATATTTTCTCTTTTCTTCAGTAACCTGAAGTGCCTTCACGTTCTGATTTGGATTAGTGTAACTGTTGAAAATCCGCATGGTACACGTTGCATTTGCCAGCCGCAGGGTGAGTCTGGCTCTTTGTAGGTACAGTTAGAAGCTGCAGCTGCAGCCAGCCCTGGGTTGAACCCAGCACACTGTTTCTGGTATGGCCCAGAGTCTGAGTGAGGCTCACCCCAAGACACAGACGTCAGGGGATGGAGGAGCCTCCCCTGACGTGTTCATTGCGTTGATACTTACCTTGAGCCGTGGAATCATGTGTAGTTTTTTATTCACTTTCTACTGACTGCAGGAAGGTTGTGGGGGTTAGACAAAGTATATAAAAGCATAAAGTAAACTACGGCTGCTAGGTTTGTTCACCAGGTTATTGTTAATGGTTAGTTTGGGCTTCCCTGGTGGCTCAGTGGTAAAGATCCTGCCTGCTAATGCAGGAGACGGGAGTTCAATCCCTGGGTCAGGAAGATCCCCTGGAAAAGGAGATGGCAACCCACCCCAGTATTCTTGCCTGGGAAATCCCACAGACAGGGGAGCCCGGAGGGGTATGGCCCACGGGGTTGCAAAAGAGTAGAACCCAACTTAAGGACTAAACTACAACAACAGCGGTTAGCTTGTATCTTCAGAGATTGAGCAGTGAGATAGTTACATCTTAGAGAATGAAGAACCTTTAGATCTCACCCCCTCACCATGCCTAATATATGTACCTGAGACTTCTTTCTTTTTTAATAATTTGAGACCTATCCTTACATTGTTATAGGAAAGAAATACCAACCAAAGAATGACAAAAACAGGTCTCGTTGCCCGTTCCCTTGAGGTCCAGACCAGAGCTGGGTGTACCCAAGCCCACGCCAGCCCGGAGACCCTTCGCTGGTCCCCCTCTGGATGCAGACGGGCAGAGTTAGGGCTAAGGAGGACCGGGAACCCTTCTGTGTTTCAGCCGTACGGAGCAGTCACCACAAGCACAGCGGGGTCTTCCCTGCAGCCCAGGGTGCTGGTCCAGGCTGGCCTAGGGGCTGCGGCCCTCTGGGAGTCTCGGTCACATCAGAAGTGCTGCTCCTGGCTCTGTGCCCGGGAGCACAGATCCGCTCCCAGATCCAGGAGGGCACTTCAGTGCCACATCTTCTTCTCGATCATGTTGGAGAACAGGCAGCATCTGGGTAGTGAGTTCCGTTAAAAGCATGGAGGGGGCGATGTGGAGGCCAAAGCGTGCAGGTTGTCTGCTGTTCCCAGGACTCTGAAAACTGTGACGTGGTTCTAACAACTGGAATAACGTTTCCGGTTTTCTGAACGATCCGTTCATACATGAGGCCACAGACTTCCAGGATCTGTTATTGTCTGTAGTTTCACAGACCAACTTGATAATGTTTCCTTGAGGACCAGAAGTTCCTGTGTGGATCCGCTGAACGGGATTGAGGGGTAGTAGGTTCAGAGTTGAACTTCAGGAGTCCTGATCTTGAAAGCCTGTGGTGGTTTTTATTTTACTTAAAAATGTTCATAATCTTAGAGCACATTTAATATGCAGTGTTGCACATGCTAAGTGTGCTTCCAGGTGTTCTAGGACACCTGGGGCCTTAGGAAGGTTTCTGCTGGGGGAGGTGACCCCAAAGCCCAAGGTTTCCTCAGAGCCCTCATCTCTACTTCGGTGCTCCTTAGCATCTGCTGCAGGGCTGCTGAGCAGCAAAAGGCTGCATGTCAATGACTCTGTTTAATTAATTTGTCCAACATATCCCACCTTGTTCCCAAAAGAATTTGCAATAGCTTACAAGAATTCAGTGTAACTGGAATTCTTTTTTATGGTCATACTGCTATCAAAATAAAGGGAAAAGACAGGATACCTAAGGTAAAGTTGGAGGATAACATTAGTATATAAAATTAATACCCTAGGTCCTATGTCTCGGTTTAAAGAATAGAGTGGTCAGTCGTGAGTCTGGCTCTGAGGTTCCTGGCTGCCAGGGCAAAGGGTGAAGCATAATCAGGTGTGGTTTAAATGTTCAGGAGATTAAAATCGGCTTGTTACCGAAGAGAAATACAGAGGTGCCTGGTACTGAGTTGTCCTTTAGGTCCTCAGGGACAAATCCTTAATCATGCAGCAAGGTACATCTTGCTGCTTAAGACAGTGCCTCGTTTCCTAGGCAGCTTTCTGTGGCATCCTTTCAGCCAGGGCAGTGGCAGTGAGGCATTTAGAAGCGACCTCTTCAGTGACGGCCCCGGCGTATTGCCGTCTTTAGTCGGGATGACTTAGTCTGGGGTAGGGCCACGGAGTCTGTAGTTTTAAAAGCTTCCCAGTGATGCCGATGTACAGCCAGCCTTGATAAGCTCTTTTAGATAACCTGGTAGCTAAACCAGGTAAGGGCCCAGAGCTGGAAGCACTGGGCTGGTGAGACGTAAGTGATGCAGCACACGCGCGGCCCAAGCCCCCCGGGGGACCTGAGTCTGGAGCGGGGGGGAGGGCGGAGCGCCTGCCCACGGCAGGCCTCTCTCCCTGTGTTCTGTAGCCCTCACCCAGCTAGAGTTTGGAGGAGGAAGCCGTAGGATTGGGAGGGTGTGCTGTATGGGAATAAAGGCGTTTGAAGGTCAAGTACATTGAGTATGGCTTCCCTGGTGGCTCAGAAGGTAAAGAAAATCTGCCTGCAACGTGGGAGACCCAGGTTCGATCCTGAGTTGGGAAGATGCCCTGGAGGAGGGCATGGCAACCCCCTCCAGGATTCTTGCCTGGAGAATCCCACGGACAGAGGAGCCTGTGGGCTACGTGTAGTCCATAGGGTCTCAGAGTCTCTAAGACTCAGACAACTGAGTGACACCACACTGAATATATATCTTTAAATGGGGTCACTTTAATTGTTAGTTATGTTTATCAGTGTTGAATATGAATTCTTTCAACTAGAATATATATTAAGGTTTAGAAAATATTGATGGTCAGTAGGCCTCCAGTGGTGCTGGCTTGATCGCAGGGGCTGCTACTGACTAACTGTGCCCGTTCAAGTCCTGGCGTTGAGCTTGACCTGAACCTGACCTCAGCGAGCCCTGTGGGGTGACGCGTCATCTCCCAGTCCCTGGCAGGCAACTATGGGGAAAAAATGGTGGACCCGGGGTCTGCTCCACAGTGGCCCGTTCCAAGAGGCTCCAGAGCTGGGTGCTCCTTCAGGGGTTGTTCAGGGCTCTTTTTCCTTCTCCTTTCTCCTTTCTCTTCCTCCTCCTCCCCCACCCCTTTGCTGAAATAAGGTAAAGTGTGAAATCAGAAGTCTGTTTGGTTGAACTAAGAGCTGGGGACCCAGAGTCCCAGCCTCCCCCACAACCCCGTGTCCCCCCTCAGGAAGGCCAGGAGCTCCCTGACGCCCCGAGCTGTGGCCTGCAGCACGTCTGTAACGTGACTCTCAGCCCCGTTAGTCCGGGCTTGTGTGTGTGTGCAGAGACATTCCAGTTTTCAACCAGAAGACAGATTGTTGTTGTTCAGTCACTCAGTTGTGTCTGACTCTTTGTGACCCCATGGACTGCAGCACGCCAGGCCTCCCTGTCCATCACTAACTCCCTAAGTCCACCCAAACCCATGTCCATCGAGTCGGTGATGCCATCCAGCCATCTCATCCTCTGTCGTCCCCTTCTCCTCCTGCCCCAATTCCTCCCAGCATCCCGGTCTTTTCCAGTGAGTCAACTCTTCCCATGAAGTGGCCAAAGTATTGGAGTTTCAGCTTCAACATCAGTCCTTCCAATGAACACCCAGGACTGATCTCCTTTAGGATGGACTGGTTGGATCTCCTTGCAGTCCAAGGGACTCTAAAGAGTCTTCTCCAATACCACAGTTCAAAAGCATCAGTTCTTCTGTGCTTAGTCTTCTTTATGGTCCAACTCTCACACCCATACATGACTGCTTCCTATTTCATTCTTTATGGAGTCTTGATTACTTTTAGAAATTAGAAAAACAAACAGACAAATGCAGAGTTTCTGTCACGGTATCAGGGTGTGAGGCCCAAGGTTTGGGGCTGAAAGTTTGGTACAGGTGCACCTGCCTCTATTTTCTCATCTGTGTTTTCTGAAGCAACGCTGCTCCTTGGAGAGTTTTCACTGGTGCCCGAGTCATGCACTTTGTGTGATGCTGAGGTTAAAATCAGGAGACCTGTTATGGGAGAGCATCTCACACCGGGGCCTCAACTGGAAATCAGCCGCAGCCTTGCGGACTTTTTATGGTGCAAACTCGGCCTGGTGGGGAAGCCCCGATTTTGAGAGATTTGTCTCATCTAGCCCCCTCCCCCCGGATCGGATTATGCACAAATTGGTACTTATAGGTGGTGAGTGGTTCTGTTCTTAAAAGATTTCTCTAGAGGATACTCTTTCTAGTTTCTTGAATAGCACGTTTCAGCCTGCATTTCTGGAAGGAACTTCTTCCCACTCTTGAGTTTGAACGTCTCTTCTTGTGGCTTCAATGTCACTTCCTTCCGTGCTCCGTGAAGGAGAAAACAAAAAGGCAGCATGGTGGGCTGGCCCCCGCGTCTTCTGACGATGCCTGGGAAGTGTCCCTGTCGCCACCATCGCCTGTGGACCCCGCGGGCAGATGGTACGACTCAGCCCCTCGAAGTGGGCTGGGTGTGTACCCTGACGGGTCCGTGTGTCCATGTGAGTCGGCAGAGGAATCGACGGTGGTGATTCATGAGGGTCTCCGGCTCCGACCCCGGTTACCCCAGCTGCATACCTGCAGGGCGGGTGGCTAAGGAGCGATCCATTTCCCAACTGAACAGTGGAGTTTTTCTCTGCTGGAAGACAGCTGATTTATTTTGGTTTGTACAAGGATCAGAGTGGTTAACTGTATGTGTTTTCCTCCTCAGCTAACCTACACACAGAAGACAGTCTGGTTTTCAGATTGACCAGGTCTTAAATGAATAAGCGAGGAGTCTAAACTCCCCTGCTTTTTATAGGTTCTGATTCTCTGAAAAGACTCTCAGAGGTCCCACCTGCTCAGGCTCCCTTTGGCAGGATATCAACTGTGGTCTCTTTGCCAGGTTTTCCCTGAATAATGAATGAGGCAGTGTGGAGCAAGTCAGAAATAGAAATCAATAAAGCTGCATTTCTCCAGGAAGAGGCGGCCCTGCAGCAAACTGATAGTGAACAGTGAGACCAGTGGGTGCCAAACACAGTCAGGCACAGCCTCGCAGTCTCTCGAATCAGCAGAGAGACAGAAGCCTCATGACTCGGGACAGAAGCCTCATGACTCGGAACTTGGGGTGCAGGTCACTCGGAGGGAAGGGGGAAAGGGGCACAGCCCAGAGCTCAGCGTCTTCCAGGCCAACAGGGCAGCAGCCCTGTGCACAGAGCTCCCGGGAGCCAAGCGCCAGGCACCTTCATGAATCCCACATGTGCAGCTGCGTGGCCGGAAGAGACCCACACACAGCTGTTTGTCCTGGCCTCGTGGAATATGGCAGGACCACGAGGTCTGCAGAGACTCCCTGATCCCTGCCCCTGCCCCCCTCGCGCTGAGCTGTCCATCAAATGTCTGCCCACGTGCAGCCCCCGCCCACCTTGGGAGATAGATTGATTTTGGTCCGAGGGAGATTGAAACGCATTGTGTGGAGAGCCTTTTTTGAGTGCCAGTCGTTCGGTGAAGGTCCACTGGGTCTCCCCTTTGAAGATGATAGCAGGCACCCGTCAGGAGGGTGTGGGGATGGCTGGCAGGCCGGGCAGGGCTGGGCCAGCTGATTCTAGGTGATCCTATTAAAGGCATTTCAGGTGTCCTGCTTAGGTAAGTGCTCAGGCTCCTTGTGAGTCCCTGTCACCCATGGGCAGGGGTTTTGTGCCTTAGGCACTTTGGGACACTAACCAGAAAAATAGCTTTAGACGTGAAGGGAGCATTCACTATGCAGAAGGCACCGATGGATTCTCAAGGGGATATCCTTTTTCTTAAGGACATTGATGAGGGTCATGTTTCCCTGAAGGTCCGCTGTGCTGACATCTGAGCATGGATGCCAGGCCTTATGAACGGTTTTGTTCAAATCCTGTTTGGGTTATTCTGCAGGGTGCTCTGCAAAGAGCCTTGGACTCAAAGCCTGGACTTGTGGTTTGATCGTGGCACCTTGCCTTCGGGCTTCCTAGGTGGTGGTAGTGATCAAGAACCCCCCTGCCAAGCAAGAGACGTAAGAGACAGGGATTTGGCGGCCTGGGTCTGATACAGGCGTGGAGCGCGCAGTCTCCTCGGGTGTGGCTTGAGTCCACACTGTTTGAGATCTGGGCACCCCTTGAAGCCCTGCGCTCGCAGAAACAGCGTGGGCCCCGTGCTCGGTGGGAATCCCTCCGAAGCCAAGCGCCCCGAGGTCTCTCTTCCCAGTCAGGACTCCCCAATCCCGCGCTGCCTGGGCTCTGAATCGATACAGCCTCCGGGAGTGTGCAGACGCGCCGTGCTCGGGAAAGCCAAGCGGAGGAATCAAAAACGCTCTGGCTCTGAATCGATACAGGAGTGTCATTAAAGCACTTAGCTCTCCCTCGGAGCCCTGCTAAGTGCCTCTAATGCACTTTGCGGGGGGGGGGGGGGGGTGATGGATCGACGCGGTGGGGGGGTCCCCTTGGGCCGCAGCCGGCAGGGTGTGGACAGAGCAGGTGGCCTTGAGGGCTCTGGGTCTGAGGAGGTGAAGGGCACCGGGCAGGCGTCACGGAAGAGGCATGTTCAGGAGCACAGTGTGCGAATGACCCCCTGCCCCCCGCGGAGGGCACTGACCGGTAGGCCTGGGGGGATGGGGCAGGTCTGGCACACAGATGGGTTTTGATCGTCAGACAGAGGGATTTTGAACACACAAATTCATTGCCAAGGCTCCAGCATGAGGACTTCTCTTGTCTGTGTTCAGATTCCCGGCCTCTCTTGACTCTTAGAGATGTGGCCCCTCTGGCCCCCTTCACCCGGGGCCAGGAGCTGGCTGGACCTGAGTGGCCTTTATGTCCGGGGACTTGGTTCTCACCTCCATACCCTCCAGCTCACTCGGGCGTCTCCCTCTGAGTCACTGGTTAGAAGGCAAGCTTCTGGGAAATAGTGCAGATTCAGGCAACTAATGCACCCCTGTAGAAGGTAGGATAGGATGGCACCGATGGCACTTGAGACATTTGGGACCAACTGTTCACTACGTGTGGACTCTCTTCTAAGCGTTTTCCTGGCGTTAAGTCACTGATCTCCGTGCAAACCCGGGCAGGCACGTTCTGTTATGACCCATCTGACAGATGGGGAAACCAGAGGCCGGGTTTCTGTATCTGGAACTACCAGCCCAGGTGCTTGCAGTGCTCCTGAGACAGACTGGGACTTCCAACCCCGCCAAGCTGGCTCCCGGGTCGTGGCTCTTGATGGATGAAGGAAAGGGACCATCCCTGAGTCCAACGTGGTAGCTCAGGTACCTGGGGTTGTGGGGCCTTGTTGTGTGCCTCTTTCATGGCCCCCGGGACACGGACAGATGGAGAGGACAGAGGATCTCCTTAGGGATGCAGGTGGAGTATTGAATGAAGGCTGGAGAACGTGGAGGTCCTGGAAGATTTGAAGAAGGCAGTGAGGGACTCAGAAAACACACTGATGGCTGATGAGAGGCAACACAGACCAGAAGGACCAGGAGGAGGCAAGAGATTTGTTGGGAAGGGTCTGGACAGACATGTCCATTTACTCTCTTTGGCTTGGAATAAGGCGCAATTTGGCATGTTTCCGGGTGCTCCAGACCAAAGGCACCAGCTCCCACCAGCCAGACTTCCACCTTAAGAAATGACTCTGTGAGTGAAATAAGATCTGAACACTTCCATGCTCTCAATTGACATTTCCGTAGCTCAGTCAGTTTCATGGGAAGGAAACGTTCGGTCTCCCCCATGGACAGCATCTCAGGATAGACAGGAGGGGGGACCTGGCCTGATGAAGCGATGAGACCTGGAACCATCTGTCCACCTCGAGGCAGCGCGAAGCGGTACCAGTCCCGGCCGCTCTCCCTGGGGCCCTCCTGGGATGCGCTCTTCCAGAACCATCCTGCCCTAGCCTGAACATCGGGATCCCGCCCGCGAGCCCCCGTGAGGACAGCGAGAGGATGCCCGCACGCGCCCTCTGCGTTTCCTGTCCCCGCGGGCCCGAGCCTTCTCGAGCTGTGTGCTGATGAGCTGGGAAGCCGTTCAGAGCCGAACCGCAGCAGCCCAGGTGCTGCTCTCCCCCTTCCACCTGGCTTGGCCCCCCAGGCCCCACGAGGAGACGAGACCCAGACCCCCAGCGCCCCGACAGCCCCCTCCCAAGTTCGGCCTGCCTTCCTCGCCTGTCTCTGCAAAGTGGCAACCTCTCCAGGTAGACAGATGGGCTCCCACAGACCTAAACCCACCCACACGGAGGGGCAGGACACGCCCTGCTGGGTTTTCCTTATCTTCCATGGAAAGCCTCTGCACGTTCTCTCATCTGTTCCTGTTGTGTCCGTGTGTCTAGTCTTATAGAAGGCTTTTACTTACTGCCAAGTTTTTAATGTGTATTTGTGTTTATTTTTGGGTGTGCGGAGTCCTTGTTGCAGCATGCAGGCTTCTTCTCTCTAGTTGTCACATGTGGACTTGGTTGCCCCGCGGCACATGGGATCTTAGTTCCCTGACCAGGGATCAAACCCACATCCCCTGCATTAGAAGGCAGGTTCTTAACCACTGGACCACCAGGGACGTCCCTTTACTTAGCTCTTGTGCTGGGCTGTGCTTAGTTGCTCAGTCGTGTCCGACTCTTTGTGACACCGTGAACTGTAGCCCACCAGGCTCCTCTGTCCATGGGATTCTCCAGGCAAGAATACTGGAACGGGTTGCCGTGTCCTTCTCCAGGGGATCTTCCTGACCCAGGGATCGAACCTGGGTCTCCCGTGCTGCAGGCAGATTTTTTTTTACCATCTGAGCCTCCAGGGAAGCCTCTTACTTACTTTTAGCTCTTCCTGAATTTGCATGTCAAATAGAAGCTCACATAAAATGTGTCATTTTCATCTCAGCTTCCCAGATACCATGACACATCACAAGCGAAGGAGGGGTGGTAACGGATGGCCCACTTTGACAAGCTCACATAATACAAGTCATCCTAGGCTCTGTGGGCTGGGTGTGGCTTGTAGTTCACCTAGTTATTAACTGAGTGTCCTCTGTCAAGTTACTTAACCTCTGTTTCTTCATTTGCTAGATGGGTATAAGAATCACTGCTTCATGAGGTTGTTGCAAAGTAAAGGTGACCGTTTAAGTGACCCAACATGTAAGTAAGCATGTAAATGACACCGGGTAGACACTCCGTGAACGGCTGCTGTTAAAGACGCGGTACTTCCAGACGACTTTCCCCCAACCTGTTCAACTAACCCGTATTGTTTGAATTCTTAGCTGGTGCACCACGAAGCTACTTAGTGCCTTTTATGACTTCTGTCTGCGCGTTTGTAAACACCTCGAGGCCGAGGGCCATGTATTCAGACTACTTTGAGTTTCTCGAGGCATGTCATGAGAATTCTGTAAGAGTGTCCTCTTGTTTGTGTCTGGAGAGGATTTTTATGCATCCACAGTAGCACATAAAAAAACTAACTTGAAGAAAATTCCCACCGAGGCCGTGGCAGGTGGGTGGGCTCTTTGTACAGGAGACCATCAGGGCGTCGTAAGCGCTTGGCTGGCTCAAGCACCCCCTCCGTCCGAGTGAGCCCACGGAGGTACACCCCTCTCCTCCACGTTACAGACTGTTTTAGGTCAACGATGCTCTTGACTGGTTAGGATGATGTTATTTTTACAGACATTTAACTGAGCTTTTTTATTTTTTCCTCTTCAAATTTACAAGGTGCTTTCATAGTGAGTTTGCTTTGCAGGTCTCCTTGTAAACTTTGGAAAGCTTGGAGACCCCAGAAGCATTAGAATCAGGGGACCCAGGGGATCCGATGGCTCAGAAAAGGATCCCGGGCGGAAGGGGCAGTTTTGAGCGGGAGGGTGGAGAGCGCAGGAGGTCTGGGGCTTCATCAGATGTGACGGGGCTGCAGGAGGCGCGTGGGGAGTGGAGGACGCAGTGGGAGTAGGCTCAGAGGCGAGGTGAAGAGAGGCTGAGCTCAGAGGCGATTCCCAGTAGGAACGCCTGGTGAGAGAGCTGTGAGTCTGCGCTTTCTCATCCTGGTTTTGTTTTCTCAGACAGTTCTCAGTAAATATCTTTTTTCTTTTCTTTTCCATTAGCAGAGTAGGGCATGTTACGAGTTTGGGGACAGCAGGGACCTTTTCTTCTGGGCTCTGCTGTTCCCTGTGAACCTGGCAGAGGACCTTGAACTTCTCGCGGTCCAGTTCCTCACCTGCAAAATGTGAGCCCCACTCTAGGACACATCAGAGGCTGTTTTCTCTCATAACTGATGGGTGCTTTTTGTGAATCCTCTCAGAGGTGAATTGGGAACTATCCTATAATATACTGGAGTTATATTTTTTTATAACTTTCTCTTTTAAAAGCAGAAAACCTCAGTCCTGCTCAGCTGGTCCAGTAGATTGGAGGGAGGGTGCGGCTCACTTCTGCGAAGAGCACATATTATGAGCAGGCCACACGGTTCAGTTTTACAACGTCTCACCTCTGGATACAGCTGTGTCCCATAAAGTTTTATTTACGGACAGTGTAATTTGAATTTCATGTAATACTCATGTGTCACAAAAATATTAGCTTTTTTTTCCAATAACTTAAAAATATATAAGCCATCATCAGCTCGTAGGCCATTTATGCAAAAACAGACATGTTTAGTCCACGGGCTGGCTAGAGTTGGCTGACTTCCAAGTCAGTCCTCCCCTGCTTGGCAGCCGTCGGCATTTTCCCGAGTTCTTGTCATGGTCCTCACACCTCTGTGCCTTCCCGGTCTTGTGCCATCATCTGTTCCTGCCACGCGTCTTAGTCAAGGACTGGGAGGCCTTCCTCCGCAGCCGCAGTCCCCATTGGATAGGAGGTGCTTGCTGAAAGCTTTCCAAATGAATGGTGCAGTAATTATGCCGCTTACAGGACGAGCGCGTCTCCATGAAACATTGGGAAGTTACCGTTTCATTCCTAGAATGCAGCGTCTGTTTGGATAGATCCGTCCTGGAAGGTATTTAGCATCTGCATCGTCGAGTGGCTCCCCCAGCATTTCAAAGGCTTCGGTGCTTGCAAATAAATTCTCCTTACCTGACAGCCACTGTTCTAAGCGTTACTCAACTGAGCAGCTCAGTGTCTGAGATTCTGAGTAAGGGAAGACACTGTCAGATGAAAGGGGAAAGGGCTTGGAAAAGAAGGACGAGGCAGTGACAGGACAGACAGCATCGGAGGCCTTGACGGCTCCAGGTCTCCTATAAATACACCCTGTGGGTCCGCAGGAACTTCTAGATAGCTTCATCTCCACTGTTGGCAAGCTTTTGAGAATACAGCCTATCTGTTGAGTCCAGACTCCCGGGAGGCTCATTTGAATGAGCCCCTGAAATATTTATTTTATCCCTTGTTTGTAATTTTAAGGCAAGAGCTTTATAATTTCCACTAAGGAATGATGTTCAGTAGTCACACACAGTGCTGTTTGTCCTGGCTTCCCTTCCCGTGAGAGACACAAGGCGCTCGGGAGAGATAACCAGGCACAGATATAACGCCAGGATGCACAAAGGAGAAATTACAACCGTTTACTTGTGTATTATTTTCTCAATTTGAAGCACTTGAACTCCAGAGCTCTTAAATCAAGAGGTTGAATTCCTGGCATTTTAAAGTAGACCACTTGAATAAGACCACTTGTTTAAGCCATCAGAATGGCTTTTTAAAAAACAATTCACCCGTTTCTTGGATTATTTGCTCTCAAGATTTACTTAATTGAAGGTTTTGCCTTTTCATTTCATTTCAAATCAAAATGATTTCTGTAGGTAACAAAGTTTTCATTTTATTCTTCTGGGGAGAGTAGGTTTCACACTGCAGTCAGCTCCCCAGCAGGTGAGAGGAGGCAGTTTGCCACAAGTTGCACACAGCGTAGTATATACATAGATACATACTCAGGGTTTCAGCTTAGACTTTCTTCCCCATGGGCATCACCTCTGTAAATGCCACATTTGCTACATTTTCAGGGTCTTAGGCCCGTAGCAGCTCAAAGCAGTTGCTGATTAAAACCAGGAGTCAAGAGGGAAGAAGATGAGGATGGGGAAAATATTAATAGTGAAACTATAAAATTGTTGTAGACACTGATTATGGATCGTTTCCCTGGAGGAGGGCATAGCGGCCCACTCCAGTGTTCTTGCCTGGAGAATCCAGGGACAGAGGAGCCTGGGGGGCTATGGTCCATGGGGTCGCAAAGACTTGGACATGAATGAAGTAATTTAGCCCACACACACGATAGATCATTTGCTTTTGCTGATGGAAAGCAAAAAAATACTAAATGCAGAAGTGTGGTGGTGGTGGTGGTGGTTGTTCAGTCGCTAAATTGTGTCTGACTCTCTACGACCCCATGGGCTGCAGCTGGCAGGCTTCTCTGTCATTCACTGTCTCCCGGAATTTGCTCAAATTCATGTCCATTGAGTTGGTGATACCATCTACCATTTTTCCTCTGCCTTCCCTTTCTTTTGCAGAAGTGTTTAGGGTAGAATTAAAATCAAAATCATCTATTTGTAAAATACCTATTATTTGTGAGTGACTGTCTTAGGCCCTTAGGAAACAGCAGTAAGGACTAAAGTCTCTGCCCTGTGGTATATATATTGTAGTGGGAAGACAGAAAGCAAACAAATAGAGAAATAAATATGCAGTGTGGTCTCAGGTAGGAAATATTTGCCATAAAAAATAATAAAGCAAAGCAAGGGCAGAGTGGTGGCCTTAGGGTGCTATTTTAGGAAAAGTAGCCAGCAAAGGTCTTTCTGAAGAATTGGTGTGGGAACCAAAATTATGAGATGATACCAGTCATGTCCCCATGTAGGGGGGAAGAGCTTTTTTGGCTAAGGGCATGTGCAAAGGCCCTGTGGCAGGTGCAAACGTGACTTGTTGAAAGAGCAGCAGTATCAGTGTGGCTGGAGAGGTATGAACAAGACAGAATCTTGTAGGAAAGGAATTGGGAGTGATCAGCAGAGGCCAGGTCATTATATATCATGAAATAAAGGCTAGAGTTTTAATTATGATGAGACACTATTGGATGGTTTTGAGGAGGGGCAAGACTTAATCTAATATCTTTTTTATAAAGATCACCCCTCCAAGAGAGTAGAAAACAGAGTATCTGAGTGAGTGGCAGGGACTGTGGAAGTGGAATTCAGTTCAGAAGCTTTTGTCATAGTCTAGATCTATGGTTTTTCCAGTAGTCATGTATGGATGTGAGAGTTGGACTATAAAGAAAGCTGAAAGAAAGTGAAAGTGAAGTTGCTCAGTTGTGTCCGACTCTTTGTGAGCCCATGGACTGTAGCCTACTAGGCTTCTCCATCCATGGGATTTTCCAGGCAAGAATACTGGAGTGGGGTGCCATTTCCTTCTCCAGGGGATCTTCCCGACCCAGGGATCGAACCCAGGTCTCCCACATTGTAGACAGACGCTTTCCCATCTGAGCCACCAGGGAAGTCATAGAAAGCTGCGTGCTGAAGAATTGATGCTTTTGAACTGTGGTGTTGGAGAAGACTCGAGAGTCCCTTGGACTGTGTTTGTGTGTGTGTCTCTGTGTGTGTGTGTCTCTGTGTATGTGTGTGTTTGTGTGTCTGTGTGTTTGTGTGTGTGTCTCTGTGTGTTTGTGTGTATGAGTGTGTGTATGTGTTTTGTGTGTTTGTGTGTGTGTCTCTCTGTGTGTCTGTGTATGTGTGTGTGTGCATGTGTGTTGTGTGTGTGTGTGTCTGTGTGTCTCTGTGTTTGTGTTGTGTGTGCATGTGTGTTGTGTGTGTGTGTCTCTGTGTGTGTCTGTTTGTGTGTGTGTATGAGTGTGTGCATGTGTGTTGTGTGTTTGTGTGTGTGTGTGTGTGTATGCGTGAGTGTCTGTGTGTGTGTGTGTGTGTGTAACCAGCACACTTACAGAGCATATGCAGGGAGAGCTCTGCTTCGGGAGACCTGTGAATTTTGAAGTGTTCTGTTACATCTCTTTTACCTGAAAATTTCTTCTTTCTCACGGAACTGCTTTTCCAAATGAGGGCCCTAGTGGATGAAAGAGTCTTCTTGACTCCATTTCACAAGTGATTTATAACCTTGAAGTTGAGGCGCTCCAGATGGGGGGAAATGTGTACAGCAGGAAATATCCAGTTAAAGAGATGGGGAGGGAAAAGGCCAGGCTCCTGTTTCTCTCTTTTTTCCTTCCAATGCCTTTTTCAAGCACTAGCGGGCCAAGAAATTTTTAAATGAGGAACCTGTGGTAAATAGTGTTTCTTGTTTTCAAACACAAAAACATGTCTTGCCCTGGAGTATTTTATGCCCCACAACACTTCTTTGATATTTCAAGTTGCAGAGTGAAGACTGTCAGCTCTGGGTCAATAGATCAGTGCAACATCCTAAAGATGGAATCAGGAAGAACGTGACTGATGCTCACCTGTGTATCATTTGCACGCTCTTCCAAAAATAGGATGCGTGTTCTCCACATTGAATTTTCCCTTGGTCTTTATAAGCGTTTTGGTATTCCTTTGCTGCACAAAAACGTAAAAAGCGCCGAACTTAGGTTATCCAGTTCTGTTGCTGCTTTCATTACCTTTGCAGCTCTTGAACCTTCAGTTTACGCCCATTGGTAACACTCATTCAGCAGCACTTCCCAAAGCACTTCCATCCACCGGACAGTGTAAGTCTTGGTTATTTTCTGTCTTCTCATCACATCCCTAGAACGCTGTTGTTGTTTGCCCATAAGTTGTGTCCAATTTTTTTGTGACCTGGTGGACTGTAGCCTGCCAGGCTCCTCTGTCCATGGGATTTTCCCAGTAAGAATACTGGAGTGGGTCACCATTTCCTTCTCCAGGGGATTTTCGCAACCCAGGGATCAAACCCACATCTCCTGCATTGGCAGGTGGATTCTTTACCTGAGCCACCAGGGAGCCCCCACCCCTAGAATATCAACTCCTCAAGACTGGGATTTTCTTTTTCATTCATTTCTGTATTCCCTGCATTTAAAATAGGACTTGGCGTATGGTAGGTGCTCAGTTAATAAGGGTTGAAGGAAGTGAGCACACGCAGGCTCCATGAAGTCAGGAAGCTGGACTTGGGTGACTCGGAAGGGCCTCTCTGGCCTTTAGCATTGGATCGTCCACGCCAAAGCCCTCTCTGAAAACTGCTGTGACACGTTTTTGTATGTGTAGGAAGGATAACTGGGTTTTCATATGCCCTGATCTGAACTTTTTGTGTGCTTCCCTTTTCTGTAATCTTAAGGAGGAAGTTATGTCTGGGGAATTTTCCTTCTTGTATAGCTCTAAGAAGACAAGGTAAGTGGTTTTTCTCTGTAGTCTCCTTTGAAGTGAAATTCGTATACACATCTTATCCTGAAGGGCAGATTTCTTTTTGTGTGTGTGCACGTCCGCTTACCTATTAACACATGCCCGGAGCCTAATGGGAAATCAGACAGCAGACCTAAAACAAGTCTAGTCAATTCACCTTTTCATACCCTTCACACTTCATAAGATTTTCATGACAGTCTGTAGTTGAACTCCAGAGATATTTGGCCATAGGCAGATTCCTGTGTCTCTTTGCTTCCCCAAGATACAATGGAAGGACTTGTAGATGGCATTTGCAGGTATGAGGTAGACAGGGGAAGTATTTGAAGACTCCTGGATTATTTGGAGAAAGTTGGCATGGGTTGCCTTTGTGTTGCAAGGTCAGATTTAAGGTCAGTAAAGGCCAGGACCAATATGATATGTTTCTAAGAAAATATTTTGTCTTCTACAGGAACTTGATTTCATTTTGCTTGGTTTCTCAGGGTGATTTTGCCTCACAGTTCTGTACAAATAGGATTTCTAGATACTTGGTGTTAAGATTAACTGCCTGTCTCTACCAGCTGGTGATGAGTTGGATTCTGCGGGTCGGTTGGTTGTGGCTCTTTCTTCTGAGCCTCTCTGTTAGCGCCATTGCAGAGAGATTTTCTCGTGTAGCCAGCACTGAATATAGCTTTTCATTGTCTTCATTCTCCTGCGGGATGGAGCTGAGGGGAGCCCCAATGTGAACCAGCGCGTCCCGGGGAGGGCACTCACGCGGGTCCACGGCAGATGGAAGCAGACTCCGTGTTTAGATCCCTCCCTCCGAGTCGCAGGTGCCCGTTCACAGAGCTCCCTCACCTCCGCAGGTTGTGGAAAATGGCAAAAATAGCATTGTCGGGGTAATTCTTTGAAGCACTGTTATTGTGGTTGACATTGATCATTTGCTACTTCAGTTGTATTCCATGATGTCAGGTTTACCACATTTACCTGCGGAAGAAGGAAAACAAACCCTCTCAGGAAAGAAAAGGGCAGCATTATTATGTGTTCATGAAGTCATAATACGGCCTCATTGTCTACTGCTGCAGCCATAAAGGGTATACTCCTATAGAATAACCCCACAAGGCTGGTGCTTCGAGGTTATGAAAGAACCTGCAGGGGTCGTCACAACTCTGTCTGGGTTAAAAATTGTTGGTCTGCTCCCAGCCCTCCTGAACAGAGGCTATTTATAATACAGCGCGGGTATTTGTGCTGCTTGCATTGTGTGCATCCTGAATGAAGAGTCAGCTCTTTAAAAAGAACATTAAAAATAAAACCCGTGTTGTAGAAATCTGGCTTGGCCCAATGAGATGGCAGGTGTCATAAATGGCTGCTTATTTCCCATAGTGGCTCAGAGGTTTCCTCTTGGTCGTGAGATATTTTGATCTGGCATTCAGACCTTGCCCTCTTTTTTTTTTTTTAAATAAAAACAATATTCTGATATGAAAATACATACATACTTCCTAACAGTCACTTGTCTGACTCTCAGGGGTGTGAACCCCCAACCTCCTAGGAGGTGGAATTTATTGCCCCCCGCTTTTGAATTGGCCTCACTCCAGCCTCTTGACCCAGCAGGTTCTGATTTCTTGGCTTGGGCCATTTCATTCGCCACTCCCATCAGGGGGCAAGAGTGATTGAAGAAACTCTTTTATAAAGAAATTGTAAATCATACCTCAATCCAGGTATTAAAAAACACACACACACAAGCACTCTGATTAATGGACCATGCCACCACTACGTGAATACTCTTAAGCGGTTTTTAAAAATAGCTCATTTGCTAGAATGTTTTGGTTCAGGGTGTGTATTCTTGGGTGGTTGTTGTTGTTGTTAATGCATAACATTGATAGGAAAAGATAGAACTCCTACAGTAGTACATGTTGTATATAGATTGGGTAATATTCCCTTCTCACTTTATGATGATTTCTTGACTTTCTTCTTTGCTTTTCTCTGCTACTTAAGCATTGAGTCTCGGGCATTTTCCCAGTGTAATTGTTGATTAAGTGCTGCATATCCGGAGATGATTATGAGAAGATTACTGTATTCAGCGTTTAATCTTGTGAGTGTCAAATATTTTACTTTAATGGTATCTTTATTATTATTATTATTCATAGTTCTTTCTGTTTGAGTAATGCAATCAGGCAAAATAAAGGTAATACCACAAATTCGGCACCTTCAGAATAATAATTCTTTGTCTCAGGATGGAAAGTGCCATCTGCAGGCGGTTCTGAATTGCTCGTTGGGATCCTCGAAGGTGGAACTGGGAATGTCTCAGGCTTCTTGTGGTCGCAAGCAGCTAACTCAGGAAGAAATCCATAGCAATCTGCTGCAGGCAGCACCAGGGGTTGCTCAGGACCCCGAGGCCAGGCCTGGGAACCGGAATCTGCCAAGAGCGCTGGTGGCTCGTGCATGCTTGCTGCTGCTTTCTGCGCATCCTCGGTGCCTGCTCCCACGCTCTGCGTAAAGTGGTCCGCGGTCACCCGGAGCTTTCACGCTAAATATCCGCTGCAGACGAGAGTAGTCCGGGTAGACCCGCGTCTTTTTTTTTTCTTTCTTTTAATTTTGTTCAGTTATGTGTTTTTAACACCCAAAGCATTTTGTATTTGGGTTTAGCCTGTTAACAATGTTGTGATGGTTTCAGGTGAACAGCGAAGGGACTGAGCCAGACATATCCATGTATCCATTCTCCCCCAGCCCACCCGGTCCCATCCAGGCTTGGACCAGCCACCTTTTAATCATCAGGGATTCTGACTGGAGTCACTGTGGTCACGTGACCGCCCCAGCCCCGTCAGCTGGTCCAGGAGAGCTGGCTCACGGCCTGAGCCATGGCACCAGGGTTCTCCCCGCGGGCCAGGGGAGGGACGGCTGCAGGGGGAGGCTCGCTGTGAACGGGCCTGACGCCAGCAGCAGGGCTGGGTTTGTGTGCCTTTGTGAGAAGGCCGGCGACCCCGACGCCTCGCTCAGCCCTTGGAAGCGTGACGACCCCCACGCTTCTGCAGGAATCGCAATGCATACTGCAGAGCGTGGGCTCCTAAAGGGGGACCCCCAAAGGCAACTTACAGGCGACTGCTTATGGCTTAGCTGGGTGAAAGGAATCACTAGCGTGAGAAACTCCGGTTACCCTTTCCACACAACCAGCAGACCTTCCGGTTCTTCTCTGAGGCACGACGTCCCCACCTCACAGACGGGGAAACTGCGGATGGAAGGTAAACGTGTCACCGGATGTCACGTTACTTGTTCTGTCTGTGACTCCGAAATGCAGAAGCGACCGTGGTGCTCGGTTTGGGTTGTGTCTCCACGAGCTGACGGCCAGTGCCTTGTGAGTTTGTAGGAAGAGCAGTAGGTAGTTAATAGGGACCTGGCTGGTTACCCACTGGCCTGAAATGGAAAATTCACTGGGAATAATCCACATATTAAGTAGTATTCGTGCACATCATGAGGACTTAACCTCAGCATGAACTTTCCATATAGAAACCTAAAATCTGTCTAAACGTTTTGGTTGGACTTGGAGCCATAGGGCGGCGTCACTTTGCGTAGAGAGTGGCGCTGGGATAGTGTTCTGACTGGTCCAGCCGCAGTCACCCTCTCCTAGTCGCTCAGGAGGGCACTGTCTGTCACACAGGGGGTGTCACCGGTGGGAAACTAGCTGATCAGTCAGTGATGCCTGACAGAACCACAGAGCTGGGGTGGTTGGTGCCGATTCTCTGCGAGTGATTGTCGTTGGGGGTGAGTATTGAGTGAGGGGGCGAAAAGCTGTCTGTACAGGTGCTGCTGCTGTGGTCAGGCCCAGCCACTGACCATCCATGGCACCCAGTGTGATTGGTTCCTTAGGTGTCCTTTGAAAGCCAATGCCTTTACATACGTGAGTGTGTGTGTTCGTTTATGCAGACAGGCACATACCATGTACACTATTCTGATCATAAGGATCTTTCTGTATCACTCCATACAGAGCTGTCCTTTTTATGGATGCCAGAGTTTTTCACTGTGTGACTGCACTACTGAATTAAAACCTTCACTCGGTTCAGTTCAGTTCAGCTCAGTCACTCAGTCATGTCTGATACTTTGCGACCCCATGGACTGCAGGGAAGCCAGGCTTCCCTGTCCATCATCACTCCTGGAGCTTACTCAAACTCAGGTCCATTGAGTCGGTGATGCCATCCAATCATCTCATCCTCTGTTGTCCCCTTCTCCTTCCGCCTTCAATCTTTCCCAGCATCAGGGTCTTTTCCAGTGAGTCAGTTCTTCACATCAGGTGGCCAGAGTATTGGAGTTTCAGCTTCAGCATCAGTCCTTCCAATGAATATTCAGAACTGATTTCCCTTAGGATGGACTGGTTGGTTATCCTTGCAGTCCAAGGGACTCTCAAGAGTCTTCTCCAACACCACAGTTCAAAAGCATTAATTCTTTGGCACTCAGCTTTCTTTACAGTCCAGCTCTCACATCCATACATGACCACTGGAAAAACCATAGCCTTGACTAGACGGACCTTTGTTGGCAAAGTAATGTCTCTCCTTTTTAATATGCTGTCTAGGTTGGTCATAACTTTCCTTCCAAGGAGTAAGCATCTTTTAATTTCATGGCTGCGGTCACCATCTGCAGTGACTTTGGAGCCCAGAAAAATAGTCAGCCACTGTTTCCACTGTTTCCCCATCTATCTACCATGAAGTGATGGGACCGGATGCCATGATCTTATTAGTTTTCTGAATGTTGAGATTTAAGCCAACTTTTTCACTCTCCTCTTCCACTTTCATCAAGAAGCTCTTTAGTTCTTCTTCACTTTCTGCCATAAGGCTGGTATCATCTGCATATATGAGGTTATTGATACTTCTCCCAGCAATCTTGATTCCAGCTTGTGCTTCCTCCAACCCAGCATTTCTCATGATGTACTCTGCATATACATTAAACAAACAGGGTGACAATATACAGCCTTGACGTACTCCTTTCCCTATTTGGAACCAGTCTGTTGTTCTATGTCCAGTTCTAACTGTTGCTTCCTGACCTGCATACAGGTTTCTCAAGAGGCATGTCAGGTGGTCTGGTATTCCTATCTCTTTGAGAATTTTCCACTGTTTATTGTGATCTACACAGTCAAAGGCTTTGGCATAGTCAATAAAACAGAAATGGATGTTTTTCTGGAAGTCTCTTGATCTTTCGATGATCCAGAGGATGTTGGCAATTTGATCTCTGGTTCCTCTCCCTTTTCTAAAACCAGCTTGAACATCTGGAAGTTCGCGGTTCACATATTGCTGAAGCCTGGCTTAGAGAATTTTAAGCATTACTTTACTAGCGTGTGAGATGAGTGCAATTGTGTGGTAGTTTGAGCATTCTTTGGCATTGCCTTTCTTTGGGATTGGAATGAAAACTGACCTTTTCCAGTCCTGTGGCCACTGCTGAGTTTTCCAAATTTGCTGGCATATTGAGTGCAGCACTTTCACAGCATCACCTTTCAGGATTTGAAATAGCTCAACTGGAATTCCATCACCTCCACTAGCTTTGTTCGTAGTGATGCTTTCTAAGGCCCACTTGACTTCACATTCCAGGATGTCTGGCTCTAGGTGAGTGATCACACCATTGTGATTGTCTGGGTCGTGAAGAACCTTTTTGTACAATTCTTCTGTGTATTTTTGCCATCTCTTCTTAATATCTTCTGCTTCTGTTAGGTCCATACCATTTCTGTCCTTTATTGAGCCCATCTTTGCATAAAGTGTTCCCTTGGTATCTCTAATTTTCTTGTAGAGATCTCTAGTCTTTCCCAATCTGTTGTCTTCCTCTATTTCTTTGCATTGATCGCTGAGGAAGGCTTTCTTATCTCTCCTTGCTATTCTTTGGAACTCTGCATTCAAATGGGAATATCTTTCCTTTTCTCCTTTGCTTTTCGCTTCCCTTCTCTTCCCAGCTATCTGTAAGGCCTCCTCAGACAGCCATTTTGCTTTTTGCATTTCTTTTTCTTGGGGATGGTCTTGATCCCTGTCTCCTGTACAATGTCACAAACCTCTGTCCATAGTTCATCAGGCACTCTATCAGATTTAGTCCCTTAAATCTATTTCTCACTTCCACTGTCATAAGGGATTTGATTTAGGTCATACCTGAATGGTCTAGTGGTTTTCTCCACTTTCTTCAATTTCAGTCTGAATTTGGCAATAAGGAGTTCATGATCTGAGCCACAGTCTGCTTCCAGTCTTGTTTTTGCTGACTGTATAGAATGGCTTTGGCTGCAAAGAATATAATCAGTCTGATTTCAGTGTTGACCATCTGGTGATGTCCATGTGTAGATTCTTCTCTTGTGTTGTTGGAAGAGGGTGTTTGCTATGACCAGTGCGTTCTCTTGGCAGAACTCTGTTAGCCTTTGCCCTGCTTCATTCTGTACTCCAAGGCCAAATTTGCCTGTTACTTCAGGTGTTTCTTGACTTCCTACTTTTGCATTCCAGTCCCCTATAATGAAAAGGACATCTTTTTTGCGTTTTAGTTCTAGAACGTCTCATAGGTCTTCACAGAACCGTTCAACCTCAGCTTCTTCAGTGTTACTGGTCGGGGCATAGACTTGGATTACCGTGATATTGAATGGTTTGCCTTGGAAACGAACAGAGATCATTCTGTCATTTTTGAGATTGCATCCAAGTACTGCATTTCGGACTCTTCTGTTGACCATGATGGCTACTCCATTTCTTCTAAGGGTTTCCTGCCCACAGTAGTAGATACAATGGTTAAATTCACCCATTCCAGTCCTTTTTAGTTCGCTGATTCCTAGAATGTCAATGTTCACTCTTGCCATCTCCTGTTTGACCGCTTCCAATTTGCCTTGATTCATGGACCTAACATTCCAGGTTCCTATGCAATATTGCTCTTTACAGCGTTGAATCTTGCTTCTATCACCAGTCACGTCCACACCTGGGTGTTGCTTTTGTTTTGGCTCCATCCTTAAACCCAAGTTAAGAAATTAACAAAGGAAGATGGATGGACTGAAATAAGACTCCCAGAGAAGAGAAGGAAGCCTCCTGATTGATTCCCACAAAGGTGCTAGTTATTTACAACTAGGAAAATTACCTGCTTGGAAACACCAATCCAGCTCTCTGGCTTGACAGGAAATAGTCACTGCATCTGGCTGGAAAAGCTCTGAGGGAGGAGAGTGGAGTGAATTCCATCTGACTGTTTCGCACCCTCTCATTCATAGATTTCTGCCTTTTCCCCCCAGTGGATCGTTCGCAGTCTCCTTTTTAGTATGTAATTGTTCATTTTAAATTTTCATGTTTGCTGTAGCTGGGTGCATGTTAATTGCCGGCAGTCTGTAATTACGTTGTCTGCTTGTCATTTCTTTCCATGGCGGCAAGAGTAGCAAGCTAGAATTCTTCCAGTAGCAAGAATTTTAATTTATAATTCCATCCCCCAAACCATTTAGAAATTGATACATTTCACTCACACTCTAGATGCAATTCAGTAAATGCATCAAGTTTTAAGCTCAGAAATGCCTCTGTACTCTTAGAAATTCCTAAAAATTTGGTTGTATTCATTCAGTCTACAACCATTTATTGAGCAGCCACTGCACACTCAGTGCTGAGGATATATCTCTGAATAGAACAGACACAATAAAGTATCCTGTAGTCTGGTAACAGCCGGACTGCCCGCTGACCCCTAAAACCACGTGTCTAGCTGGCGGCGGTGTGTGTGTCTCCTGGGCTGCTGAACACTTGCCTACTCCCAGCTCTGTAATAATGAGGAATATGGTAAGGAGTTAGAAGCCACTGCAATCAAAGCTATTAGTTCACGTTAAAGTCCCATTATAAGATCATGGCGGCTGAGACATACATGGAGAACGTAATAGAACTCATCAGATTAGTTCCAAACATCCCAGGTTCTGGGTGCCAATTAAAGTAGAGGTACATCAAGCTAGTGGCTCAGGTGGTAAAGCATCTGCCTGCAATGCGGGAGACCTGGGTTCAGTCCCTGGGTTGGGAAGATCCCCTGGAGAAGGAAATGGCAACCCAATCCAGTACTCTTGCCTGGAAAATCCCATGGACGAAAGAGCTTGGTAGGCTACAGACCATGGGGTCACAAGTAGTCAGACACGACTGAGCGACTTGACTTCACTTCAAGTTGATCCTGTCAGGAAACAAGGCTGGGATTACAGGGTGTCTTCCTGCTGCATGGACCAGGTGAACAGAGGGACTGTTGATAGTACCTGCAGCCTAATGCCTCAAGTGGAAGTTCCAGCTGACCCCTGGGGATGATCCCCAAGACTGGGCTGTCCTGGTGCTGTGACTGTAGAAGGTAGGTACTTGCAGAGTGTCTGGAGTGCAGATGAGACTAAAGGTTCCGTGACAATGATGTCAGACAGTGTCCTGCTGGTGGATAATGCTGAAATAGCAGCTCCTTACGGGCGAAGGGATCTGGGGGAAGTTAGGCAGTTGGGAGTACTCTATCCAAAAACGCTTATAAGTGAGCTCCCCATAGTCATGCAACAGCTCTTTTTTTTAGTACTTGTAGAATGTGCTAGAGTGTGAACAAGACAGAGGCCCTGCCTGTGTGGAGCTTCCATCTCAGTGGCTGCAGGACAGACAGATGGACAGATGGCCAAATGTGATGTCACATAATGTCATGCAGTTGTGAGTGCTGCAGAGAACTGTACATGGGGTACAGGAATAAAATGACCAAGGTATCCTGCTAGTCCTGTTTTGCATTTCCTCACTCGTTCTTAATATGAGAAGGAAACATCGGGGAAAGGGGTGGTCAGGGTTTGTTTCTTTGGGATTCTTTTGGGTTTACCTTTCTTCACCCAAATCAATACAGGGCTTTTTTTTTTTTAATTAGAGGATAATTGCTTTACAGCCTTGGGTTGGCTTCTGCCACACACAACATGCATCTACCACAAGTACACACATGTCCCTCCTGAGTCCCCCTTCCACGCCCTTCTCCATCCCACACCTCTAGGTTGCCGCCGAGCACCAGGTTGAGCTCATTGTGCCGATACAGCGGCTTCCCACTGGCCGTCTCTTTTACACATAGTTGTGCATATATGTCAACGCCACAGGGCTCTCATTGCATCTTTAAAATATTACAAGTGAGACTTAGGAATCATTTGGCATCTTATTGTTTCTGTAGCTGGAAACCTTAGACCTTCTTCATCACCTGCTGAGCTGATCCTTTTGCACAGGCATTGTTGCCATCTAAAATCTTCCTGATATCCTTGTTTCAACTGTTGTGGCCTGCTGAGTCAAAGCCACTGAAATTAATGCAATTTCAGTGTCATTTTCTTTGAGAATTAACTCACATTTCTGGGCTTGAGATACTGAGCAAACAATGTCTGGCCTCATCTGACCCCTGATCATCTTTTTTTTTTTGGCCCAAGAAATTTCAGATTTCAACAAAAAACTTGTTCTCCTGAATAATGACATTGATGGGAAGATGAGCGTTCACAGGCCTCCTCTTGTTATGGAAGCACAGCCTGACAGTCTTTATCATGTTCTGTATGTGATACAGATAGTCAAAAAGTAGCCAGTTTCTTTCTGTTTCCCCACCATTTGTCAGCCTGGAACCCCTTTCGTTTCTTTCCAAGGAAATTGTGATCTGTATTGAAATGATTGAAGTCCCTCCGAAGGGTTCTTCTGAGGTGCTTCACAGTAATGGTGTCACCCTTCAGAGTGATGTCAACATTTTCTGGAATGTCAGAAGTCTAATTGTTGAGGTTGGACTTCCTTCTCACAGTGGAGACAGCAAAGAACAGTTTCTATTTTTAATTAAACTTTATAAGATAACTGTAGATTCAAATGCAGCTGTAAAAAAATTGTAATACAAGGAAATTATGTTTTTCCTGTTGGTAACATCTTACAAAACTATATTATAATATATGTTACCTCATCTATATAAAAGAACCTTACTAGGGTTTCGAGAGGCATTGTGTTAAGCCTGTTAATCGGTTTGGGGGCAATGACATCTTCACTGTGTTGAGTTTTCTAGTCCATGAACATGGTATGCCTCGCCATTTATTCAGAATCTTTGATTTCTCTCATTTGCATTTTGTAGTTTTCAACATGCAAGTCCTATACATGTTTTGTTGTATTTACACCCAAATATTTCATTTTTATTGAACAGTTGTAAATGGTATTATTTTTAAATGTTGAGTGTTCACTCATTCATTGCTAGCATATAGGAATATAGTTTATTTTGTATGCTTATCTTGTATTGTGACACTTTGCAGAATACACTTGTTAGTTCTAGGAGGGTTTTGTTTTTTTTTTTTTTGTATGTTCCTTGGGATTTTCTATATAGACAGCCCTGCAAATAAGGGCAGTTTTATTTCTTCCCTTTTGATTTATATGCCTTTATTTCATTTTCTTGCCTTATATGACTGGCTGTATTAAATAAGAATAATGGCACTGTGTTAAAGAAGAATAGTGATAACAGACATCTTTGCTTTGTTCTCAATTATGGGGAAAGTTGTCTTTCCCCATTAGGCATAATGTTAGCTGTAGGGACTTTGTAGATCTGCTTGACAAGTTGGATAAGTCCCTTTCTAGTCTCAGTTTGCTGAGCACTTTTTATCAAGATTAAATTTTACATGGTTCATATGCTTTTTCTCCATCCACTGATATGATATGATTTCTCTTTCATAGCCTGTTGACAGAGTCAATTACTTTTATTTTTGAATACTGACCCAGTCTTGCATCCCTGAAATAAACCCCACTTAGTCACAGTCTATAATTCTATTTAAATGTTCTTGATTATATCTGTTAATATTTTGTTAATGTGGTCTGTACCTTGTCTTTTTTGTATGCTCCTTAGCTGGTGTGCTTTCTTCTACTTTTCAGAGTCTTCTTTTGTTTTTCTTATATTTAATGTCCACCATTTTTAGTTATATTTAGTGGGAAGAATAGGGAAAATATGTCTATTCCATTTCCTGGAAGCAGGAATCCCTTCAGATGATCAGCTTTTAGGCATACTTTTAAGCACCTGTATAATTTACTACCAGAAAAAAAAGAAAATCCTGAATTCAGGCCTTGATGAATAAAAGAATTCCATCAGATTACCAGTTTGACTTGCTTGATTCTAAAAGAAGCTGAACAAAGAAATTTAGCCTGAGCAGAAAGGTATCACCACCTTAACTTTTCAGTATCACTTCCTCAGTTAGGGTCTCCCAGGTGTCAGGGGCATTGTGCAGGCTCTCACCCCAGCAGATGAGGGCATGCCAACGGAAGCCTTTTGATGAGCTTCAGTCCACTGTTGTACTGACAGCACTCATTTCAATTTCATTTCCTGCAAGCTGCTGGTAACACCAGATATTTAGGAGAAGTTGCTGTAGGCGCTGCTGCCTGCTCTGAGTTGCCTACCATAGTTATTTGCCGAATGATTGTGTGTCAGAGGGGCCTGAGACTTAAGTCAGGGGGAACTTGGCTTCTCCTGGAGACCAGTGACACTGACTGGTCAGGGAGGTGAGTTCCCAGAGGGTCAGTAAGAATCTCTTCTGCACCAAAGGAGCTCTTGTTCTTTACCTTGGTGGTTAGCTTCTCTTTCAGCCTTTCTTATGATTTCCGAGAAGTATGGCATGGTAGCAAAGGTCACCCAGGTTCAGTGGGGGAAGTGATAGGCCCCCGTGGTTTCAAAGGTCCCTCTCCATGGTGAAGTTTTCAAAACAGCTGGTGTTTCCTCTCTTTTCCTCTTATCTTGCTTTCCTTTAGCAAATATTTGCACGCACCTACTGTGGGCACGGTGGTTGCATAAGAAATGACCCCTGCTCTCAAGGAGTGATAGGCAGATGAAGGTACATACGGCCATAGTTCGAGGTCACCAAGGAGCAGACAAAATGCCATCAAAGGTCAGATGCAGATGACCTGGTTTTCCGCTGGTGAAATCGGAGCTGTCGCTTCTAGAGTTGGGAGGATTTCAGCAGCTGGGGGTGGAGGTGGGGCTGCTGGCAGTGGGGCCTGGGAGGCCAGGAGGGGCGGCACAGACGTGTCCAGGGAGCAGACCACGTGGGCTGGCCTGGGGAGAGGGTGGCCCTTTCCTCCCCAGCGCTCCGCTGCCCGGCCATTGGAAATAGCCACCTTTCCCCACGTAACCCTTAGAACCATGTCTTTCCACCACATTTTTCCTTCCGCTTTACCTACAGTGGGCTTTGGTGGTCATCCTTCATTTGTGCACGTGAGTTTAGACTTCCGAATGTGCTTACCTCCCTAACAGTATGCTTAAATGGTGCCACCGCCATCCCCCGCCAGCTGAGAGATGTCCAAGTCCTGACCCCCCCCCCCCACCCCCCACCCCCCATGCCCCTGCGAATGTGACCTTATTTGGAAACAGGGTCTTTGCAGATGGAATCAGTTTTGTCTTGTTGTCTACATGAGGTCATTAGGGTGGGTCCTCATCTGTGGTGACTGGCGTCCTTATTAGTAGATTTGGACACACACACACACACACGTGGGAGAAACTCCATGAAATGACAGACGGAGCCGGGAGGGCTGCAGCTGCAAGTAAGCCAGGATGGGTGACCAGCACTGGGAGAGGCAAGAAGCATTCTCTCCTGCAGGTTTCAGAGAGGGCATGGCCCTGCCAAATCCTCGATCTTGGACCTCCAGCCTTCAGAATGATAAGATAATACATTTCTGTTGTTTTAAGCTGCCCAGTTTGTGGTGCTTTATTATAGCAGCCCTTGGTGTTTAGTCGCTAATTCACGTATGACTCTTTTGCGACCCGACCCCATGGGCTGTAGCCCGCCAGGCTCCTTTGTCCATGAGATTCTCTGGGCAAGAATACTGGAGCGGGTTGTCATTTTCTTCTCCAGGGGATCTTCCCCACCCAAGGATTGAACCCGAGCTCCTGCATTGACAGATGGATTCTTTACCACTGAGCCAACCAGGGAAGCCCTAGGAACTAAGGTGCCCGGTGTGTACCCAGTCCTGCACTCGGGAAATTCAGCTTGGATTCTACTCAGTTCATCCGGGCAGTTCATCTGTGCCTGTTGAGGTCACGTCAGTGGCTTGCAGGTGATCTTTGCAGGGGGGTTCGGTCGTCAGAGGGATTCCCTGGTTCTCTGGGATGTCGGTGGAGGACAGTGAGCTGGTTACAGGCAGTAGTGGGAGCCGCACAGCCTATAGTGATACAGTTCCCACTAGAAAATCGGAGTAGACTGTCCTCAAAGCGTTCTAGGGCAGGGGTCTTCCCTGGTGGTACGGTTGTCAAAATTGTGCTTCCATAGCAGAGGCACAGGTTCGATCCCTGGTCGGGGAACTAAGATCTCACATGCCGCATGGTGCAACCAAAAAAGGGGTGGGGGGGCTTTAGGGTAAAAGACTTGAGTTTGTTTCCTCCGTCTGTTCCTCCTGCCAGATGATGAGGTGCCCCGGGAAGCGGTGTCTTGTGACCCTTCCAGGGCCACCCTGCTAGTAAGAGTCAGGGCTTGAATTCAGATCTTAAATCTCACGTCTCACATCCATCTCACCTCCAGACCGCTAAGATTTCTAAAGCGACTCTAAAGCCTGTGGTTCTGACTTCAGAATGTTCCTGGGGGGGCACAGCATTGTGAATTACACCTTTAGATCATTCTGTACTTACCAGGGAAACAAAAAGAAGAGGGATTTTTAAAGAGAAGAAGCAAAAAAGAGGAACACGTTGAGCTTCAGGAATGGGACTCGATAGCATAAGTATATGCATCTTTAAATAAAGGACTCAGAAGTATTCAGCTTTTCTGTGTGTCAGTGGAAAAAGAAAAATCCACTCCTAGCCTCAAGTGGGTGGAAAGTTCCAGCTCACAGGTTCATTCATTAACCGTCTGACCCACATGTCACAGGCAGAGGGTAGAATTTATAAAATCAGCCGCTATTCTATGACCTCAGACACCACACGTTGTACTTCTAGCCTCATTCTGAGTCTCCCGTCCCTCTGCAGGGGAAGTCGAGCCACTAACGTTGTTTCCATAGATCTCATCTTTCCAGACTTGGTTTAAATCAGGAGTGTGGGGTGCCGGAGCAGATTCATTACAGTAGCGGCAGTGAACACACAGCATCTTGGCAGCTTTAAATCAATATCTCTTCTAAAGGTTCCCAGGAATGTCACTTACAAGGCACATTGCTTGCGTGAGTGTCCTTTTGTGTTGGGTGCCCTCGAATGTAATTTCTATCAGGAAGACATAAAGGAGACCCGGAGAGGAATCATCTCGCTTGGCAGCACACTTTGAAAGGAAGGAGGGGTTATTGTTATTTTTTGTTGTTGTTGTTACTATTATTGTTGCTTGGGTTCCTCCAACAAAGACATGCCATGTGGCTTTCAAAAGACCCTCCGGGCAAATGCTTCCTGTCACCAGTGATCAGCGCCCTGCCACTCTGAAATCCAGAAGTGGCTTTATGAAATGATGGTGACCCTGCCAGGCGCTGGAAACCAGCTTCTCCGAGAAATGGACACTCCCCCCTCTTCTGTCCTGCGATGTGCCGTCACCCTGAGGTGGGGTTGCTTCACCCAGGGCTGTGGGAAAACAAGGTTAGAAGGGCAGAGGCTTTTGCGGATCCTGAGCGAGGGGGGTTAGTCAAACCAATATTGAGAGATGTTTGCACAACTCTCGGAGGCCCCTGTTACTCCCAAAGAGGCGTGCTGTCTCAGCCCTCGTTGGCGCAGACACAGTTAAAGTTGCATCAGGACCTTTGTTACATAACCCTTCCCCGTTACATAATTAAGGGCCCTGTTTTTTCTTGCCCTGGTTTACATTGATTGAAACGGGGATAGAAGATCGCAACAGTTCATAGTTTCCTGTAATAGCTGAGGCAGTAATGTTATCGATTAAAGCACAGGGGATCTGTGGGTCGTCAGTAATGCTCTAATGCGGGATAAACTGTGTATGCGCGAAACAGTTTGTGTCTGAAGAATAGAGAAGGCGTTCAGACATACCATCCTGCAGGTGAGGAGTTTGAAAGGACTGACTTTCAGATTCTGGCTTCCAAGAACCTTCTGGTCTCAGCCCATGCCTGTCTCTAGCTGGTCAGAAACCCGAAGCTGGCCGAGGTATGGAAACGTACAACATGGTGGGGACTTTCAGGGCTGCCGTGAGGTGGGTCCTGTGACTTTTTCCACCCCCAGCCCAGGTACGATTAGGAGACATTGCACCCCAAGGGCAGGTGGGATTCTGGAGACTTCAGTCCACGCTCGCCTGCAGCAAGGAGCTCACCCACCTCTGAAGTGACTCCGAGCCCCTGCGCCTACCCTGGCCCCCTCCGGGTTATTTCAGATATGAATCTGGTCGCCATCCTTGGTGCGTCCTCGGCCGACCGGTTGGAGCAGACCTGGAAACCAGTTCCCCTGCGCTCCCCCTCCTCCCGTCCCTGCGAGCCTGCAGAAGGAGCAGGTCTGTCCAAGGCCTGGGCTCAGAGGCACCCGGGCGGGCGGCAAGGACCCAGAAACCAGACCCCACGGGGCGGCCGTGCCGCTCCCCGACTTCGTCCCGACTCCAGACGGGAGGGCTCTGCGTCTGCCCCTTTCGGGGCCCCGGCACCCCGACTGTCCTGCTGCAGCCTTCTGAAGCGCTCTGGTCCTCGGGGCGTGGCGCCCACACCCTGCTCCAAGACTGTGAAGGACACGCCTCTCTGCGCTGGCACCCTCCCGCCCCGCGGGCCTGGGCGACCCACGCTCCTTTCCGGCCCCTCGGCGCCGCCAGCTCCCCCGCGCCCAGGCCTGGACGCTCCTGACTTCAGAATTCACCGAGCCCAGAGGCCAGGCTCAGTTCTTTCTGCAAAATAGTGCAGTTTCGCTTCAGATACTTCTTGAGAAGCGAGTACTAACGCCGAATGGGGTGGTAGGTAATTTCAGTTTTTTTCTTTATACCCTTTTCTTTAAATCAAATTATCTACAATGAACATGTCCTGTTTGTTTTAGTTGGAAAGAAAAAATATATAGATTGTAAAATAGCAGTTGGGGAGACAGCAAATAAAATAAAAACAAGCAGCCTTTTTTTGTTCAGCAAAATAGCAACAGTAACGTCATCCCGATGTAAATCCATGCAAAGGTATTAGGCAGCCCTGTTCCTCCTCATCAGGTGATAAATGGCCTTTCACAGGTGAGATGAGGTGGGGCGTTCCCGTCAGCCTCGGCCCTGACGTTTTTGCAGAGCTGCTGGGTACGTTCTGCTCCGGTAGACAGCATGGGGACTTACTACACGGTTGTTGGGAGGCTCAGATGAGGAAATAGATGTGAGAGTACTGTATAAATGGAAGCTGTTATTTTCAACAAACAGTAGAGAACTTCCATCTACTCTGGGAGTCAAGGCAGAACACGGTTAGGAGGTTTATACAGTTTAACATAGGGGCAGATGTGACCATTATGATCTAAGAACTTAAGTTCATCTAGTCGTTTGATAAATATTTACTGGGGTTCAGCACAGTTCTTGGTGCATGGGATTCATCAGTGAAGAAAACGGACACAAATTCTTTCCTTATGGAGCCTAGTGAGAAAGAGGAGAGACCAAAAAAGACTTAAGAAATGCAAGAGAAGTCAAAATAACAGCAACAGTAGGTAACACTTCAGTAGTGCTTACTTTGTGTCAGACATGTATTTAATATATTTAATCCCAAATACTGGGCTTCCCAGGTGGCTCAATGGTAAAAAAAAAAAAAAAAAAAAAAATTTTGCCTGCCAATGTAGAAGACCTGGGTTTGATCCCTGGGTCGGGAAGACCCCCTGGAGGAGGAGAAGGCAACCCACTTGAGTATACTTGCCTGGAAAATCCCGTGGACAGAGGAGCCTGGTGGGCTACAGTCCACAGGGTCGCAAAGAGTCAGACACGACTGAGCACACATGCACACACTCTGGTCGATAATATTATCCACCCCACTAGGGGAAAGTGTCCCATAGAGAGGTGAAGTGACTCGCCCAGCGTCACACAGCTGATAATGCTGGCACTGGAAATCAGTCTCAGCGAAACCTGGCCTTCATCACAGAGGAAAGTGGTGGATGAGGAGCCAGTGGAGAATGTCCACTCAGGAGACATTTCTGAGTGCTCTGTGCCTGGCGTTGTGTTGGATGCCTGGGATATATAAATGCAAGAGCCTTATCCCTGCGTGGCAGGGTTGGCAGTCTCCCAGGGAAGGTGAGGGTGTACAGACGCATTAGCATTAGCAGACCCTGTGGAGGGACACAGCTCCCTTTGGGTTGCCGAGGACAGCTGCTGCTGCTAAGTCACTTCAGTCGTGTCTGACTCTGTGCGACCCCATAGACGGCAGCCCACCAGGCTCCTCGATCCATGGGATTTTCCAGGCAAGAACACTGGAGTGGGTGGCCGTTGCCTTCTCCGGCTGAGGACAGCAGAGGTGCCCTGTTGGAAAAGCATGGGTTTCTGTGATGCTTGTGTTTGTTGACTCCTCGAATCACTTCTCTGACACGAGCGATTTCACAGCCACGCTGCCGTCCCTTTGTCCAAAACCCATTGATCATGGTGGTGTACCCTCTCTCACTGCAGAGCTCCTAGTCTGAGAGGCTGATCAAACCAGCAGCTGCTTTAAGTAAAGACTCCAGGCCACACGGTCGAGGGCCTTGGCCTTCCCGAGCTGACCCTGCCCGTCTGCACCAGGTGGGCCCGTTCAGGTCCCCCGAGGCCCATCTGTTCTGGTCGGCAGGTGTTGTAGCCGTCGCTCACTGTTTTGAACGTCACCTTTCCTCCTCTCATCTCTTGTCCGCCTCAGAGAGGGTCACACGCAGGGACCACTCTTAGCATCCTCTGCCTGCCCCCTGCCCTGTGGTCTTCCATCCCAGCACTGGCAGGGGGTGGGAAGGGAGACCCCATGCCTCCTGAAGATAAGTCCTGGCAGATCGATTTCCTGCTAATGAGGGGTCTGTAGCATTTGGTTCCTGCCCAGATGCAGCGTATTTGTTCCCCTGGCTGAGAATCACAGACTTCAGAAACATGGCAGTTGCTGTAGGACTTTTGTTTGTTTGGGGTTGTGTTCCTTTCTCCACTTCCTTTGTCCAACAGAGTCCTTGATTTTGCCCCCAGGGCAACCACACTTAACTCTAGAGATCAGTGCGGGAGAGTGAGGTCCTTACTGCTCAGCATCCATCGCAGATCAGGACTGCCCTGCCCTCCGTGGTGGAGAAGGCAATGGCACCCCGCTCCAGTACTCTTGCCTGGAAAATCCCATGGACAGAGGAGCCCGGTAGGCTGCAGTCCATGGGTCTCGAAGAGTCGGACACGACTGAGCGACTTCACTTTCACTTCTCACTTTCCTGCATTGGAGAAGGAAATGGCAACCCACTCCAGTGTTCTTGCCTGGAGAATCCCAGGGACGGTGGAGCCTGGTGGGCTGCCGTCTGTGGGGTCACACAGAGTCAGACACGACTGAAGCGACTTAGCAGCAGCAGCAGCAGCCCTCCATGGGGCAGCTGAAGGTGTCCCCTCCGTTAGGCGCCTGGCGGTCGTTCTGCTTGCTGATGAGAAGGCCTGGCACTTCATGACTGTTACTTCACCTAGTTCTCAAGACAGCCCATGTTATGGTGGAGAAAACCCAGGCTCAGGGAAATAAAGGACCTTCCTCCCAGGCACACAGGAGGCAAGTAAGTAGAACAGGGACTTAAACCCAGATTTTCACATTTCTCCTTGTTTTCTTGCCAGTATATCACTCCAAGCATGTTTGGGTTAGAAAGTCTGTTTCTTTTTGGTGGTGTCATATTAGTTTTGAACAAGTTCTCTTTTGTGGGGAAATGAACTGAATCTATCTTCCTAAAAGTGCCTTTTTTAAAAACACTTAAAATACTTCCAGGTTCCTACAAGCCATGCTTCTGGTTTTGCTTGTTTGCAAAGTTTTTTGTTTTCTGCTTTTTTTTTTTTTTTTGGTTCCTATAATTAAAAGCTAGAAGAGGCAGGGTTGAATGTTTTTTTTTTCCTACTAAAGCAAAAAATTGCCTTTTCTCTTCAGATCTTTGCCTTTCTCTCTCTCCAAGCAAGTCAAAGGTGAAAATAATACCTCTATCTTACAGATTCAGAATGAAACAGAAATTATTTAAATTCCTGTTTTAAACTGTAGAAATGGACTAACAGGTGGTCCTTACATCCTGTGACCTCATTAGTTTCTCAGACATTATCAAGTTTTGCAGTAAATTGCATCAACCCGACAAAAAGATAGGTTCAAAACTATGCATCCAAGAACACCTTGGGGCTCACTGATAAGGTTTAGAGGGTCTAGACAAATTCCCTGAAATTGTCTTCAAAACCTGTGTCTTCCTGAGCTATTCTGATTAGAGATTCCTTCTTTTTCACCCGTCCTCAAAGGACATGGTCACCATATCAGTGTCTTCGAACAGGCCATATTTGTAGTCTCACGGTTACCCTAGGTCAGGGTCTCACCAGGCAGCACACAAGTGTCTTCGGCCCGTGGTCCTTTCTGGAGTTGGGTCCTTCTTCAGGTGCATACAGTCATGGTCCATCCAGTCAGAGCTCCCCAAAACTCGAAGGTGCTCTGGGATCTTTGGAAATGACACCGTTGACATCCTACAAACACGCTTCAAAGGGCAGACGTCTGTGCTCTCACGGGTCCGGAGGCTGACAGTCTGGGATCGTGATGTTGGCGGGGCTCTGCTCCCACTGAAGGCTCTCAGGAAGATGTGTCCCAGCCTCCTCCCTAGCTTCTGGCACTGGTTTTACTTTGGGGACACTGCTCCTCTGTCACACGGCATTGCCCCTGTGCTTCTGTTGTGTCCTTTTTCACCAGGCGTGTTGGGTTAGGGGCCACCCTCCTCTAGTGTGGAGGAGGCGTGGCACTTCCCTCCAGTGTTCTTGCCTGGAGAATCCCATGGACAGAGGAGCCTGGCGGGCTGCAGTCCATGGGGTCGCACAGCGTCGGACACGACTGAGTGACTTAGCACCTGTGCACGCGCTGTAATATGACCTCATCTTTACTAACTACTTCTTCAGCAGCCCTGCTTCCTGATGAGATTGTGTTCTGAGACGCTGGGTGGGGCTTCTACGTACTGATTAACTGGATGGGTGGGTGTGGGGACCCTGGACTCAGCTCTGCTGGGGACACTTGAGAAGGAGTCAGGAAACTTTTCCTGAAAGTCATCCCATTCTAGCACGTGAATCCAAGTCTCCCTCTCTCCCTCCAGCCTCTCATTTGGGAATTTATTGTTTTCTCACTAGAATGGCATCCTTGCCTTTTGGACTTAACTTAAAAAATAAAACAGCCCTCATTTCACACCTAAAATTGCTCCATTGTGGCCCTGTTTCTGGGGGTAGGATCTCACCCAGAAGTCAGTTATCTGGCAGCTTCACCTGTAAGGTGAGTGGGGGTAGAAAATCAGGCTCACACAGAAGACAGAAAGAACGCTGAGCAAAGATGTCACACAATAGTCACAGAACACATCCTCTTAAGAGTCTCCTGTGGGCTTTCACTCATGTCCTGTTAACCTTTACACGTAATTCTAACGGACTTTTAAAATCTGAGTTTCCAGTTCACAGGACAGTAGAAGCCTCAGTGTGTGTATGACAGACTCAGGGCACCACGGGCTGGGAGGGAACTGCACAAACCATAACAAGGACATTCCAAACTAAATTCAGTGTAAACATCCTGTTATCGTCCCTTCATGGATGTGTTAGTCGCTCAGTCGTGTCCGACTCTACAACCCCATGGACTGTAGCCCCCCAGGCTCCTCTGTCCATGGGATTCTCCAGGCAAGAATCCTGGAGTGGGGTGCCATGCCCTCCTCCAGGGGATCTTCCTGATGCAGGGATGGGATCCGGGTCTCCCCCCTTCACTGATCCCTTCCTCTGAACTCCAGTCTTACTTTATACCTTCACTAGTCAGGCGTCATCTGTTCTCTAACAAACTGTGTACACGTTCTACCTTGGCGGCGGCGGTGGTGGTCTGCTCACTCAATTGTGTCTGACTCTTTGTGACCCCGTGGACTGTAGCCCCCCAGGCTCCTCTGTCCATGGGATTCTCCAGGCAAGAATACTGGAATGGGTTGCCATTTCCTACTTCAGGGGATCTTCCCGACAAAGGCTTCAAACCCAAATCTCCTGGGTCTCCTACATTGCCAGGCAGATTCTTTACCACTAGTGTCAGCTGGGAAGCCTCCTTCTCCCTTGTATACATATTTTAATCTTTCCTACCAGATGGTTGGAAGAGCCCAGACATACCCAGTTGTGCCTAACATTATACCTGACACACAGTAGGTACACCTACTTAAATTCTTATTGAAGACTGGGTAACTAAAAAGGATAATTTTTTAGGTGGACAGTAATTAGGTAAGATAATTTAGGTGCCTAGTAATTTCAGGCAGGATAGAATTTCCAAGTATTTTGAGCATAAGATTATTCTGGTATCTCTTTTTTAAATTAATTTTTATTAGTTACAAACCTGTAACCTTACCTTTCCTTAGGCTTTTAAGAGGTATTCAGACAGCTCATTATTTTACTTATAAGCTAACAATTTTTAACAATCACTTTTAAGGGAACCTTTTATTGATGTTTGGTTTGATTTGCAAACTTAGCTAATTAAACTCCTTTAAACATTTTAAACTGCATTTGTAAAGGAAATCGAACATATTAAATTTGTAAGTACTCAACTGCCTGACTCAACAAACAGGCCTTCCTGAGCACTTAAGCAATTCTTATAAATCTAGTTAACTTTATGAGTACGTTACACCTTATGGTCTCTTAAGTTTTCTTCTACTGTATATGACTTCAGTGAGATTTTGACTTAAAATCAAAGTCTAAATTGGTTAATTCCACATTTTAAGTTGATATTTCAAAACTGATCACTATTTTTTGCAGCCTAATTCTCTTAACTGTAACAAATATTTAAAATACTGATTCTGCATTGATTTGTTTTTTTCAAAAAAGAAATTTGACAGATCTAGTTTTCCTAAATATTTTTGTGCTTTATTCTAAATCTTGTTTGTATTTAAAAGTGCTCACTCACATTGTCCAAGAGGGAAAAGGACACCCTCCCCTCTGCCTTCCAGAACCTTCCACACATCAGGGATCTTTGGAAATTTCTATTCCCCAGAATCCAGCCGTGCCCCTCTCCCTCATGACTGTCCAGCGGAGGAACCGCTCCGGGGCTTCTTGGAGGGACCTTGCAGGTGCTCCAGCAGCTTTGGGAGAGAAAATGGAGGCAATCCGAGGCTCCTGGAGGTCGCCCTGGAGCACAGAGCCACCGCAGGCTGTCTAAATGTTCTGTCTGCCAGAGAGGTTTGCGGCTTCCCTGGTGCTCAGGTTTGAGCCCTGGGTCAGGAAGATCCCCTAGAGAAGGGAACGGCAACCCACTCCAGTGTTCTTGCCTGGAGAATCCCATGGACAGAGGAGCCTGGGGGCTACAGTCCGTGGGGCCGCAAAGAGCTGGACACGACTGAGCGACTGATTCTCTTAAAGAGGTTTGCAAAGATGGACAGACAGGCCCCCAACTCCGGGGGAGCCCTCAGCGACTGGTCGCCTGGACGTCTCCTGGGAGGTCCTGCTCCTCGTCCCCACAGCCGTCCTCGGGTGGGGCCCGCCAGGCGGGAGGCCAGAGGGTCTGCCTGGGGCCTCAGGGTCCGCACCCCAAACCCAGCCCGGCCCAGACCTCTCCTCCCCCTGGAGGCTGGCCGCCAGGACCGCCGGCGCAGCTTCCCTCCCTCCTGGGTCCTGCGCTTCCGCGGGGAAGGACTGCATTCAGAACGGGGTTGGGTCGGAACCGCGATGATCATTTGAATTACTGAAAGCAGCGGAGCAGATCTGGCCCCCTCTGCCCAAAAAAATTAGAGCCCAAATGGCTCCTCCCCCTGCGTAAATAAGGCCCCTTTCCAGTGTTCAGATATTCCTGACTGAACTTTTTTGCCCCCAAATAACAAGGTAGTTTTTCTTTAAATGAGCAGCTATCTACATCTTCTTTACAAGAAAAAAAAAGAAGCAGGAGAAAGGGAGAGAGGATTCTTTTACTTCACTCAGGAGCAGTGAGCCGTTCTTTGAGGTCATCTCAGACTCCTGTGAGCGTGCCTTCCTCAGTGAATGTCAGGGGTGGGGAGGGCCTGTCTGCCCAGCTCACCGGGACTTCCTGGTGACCGGTGGGCGTCAACCAGCACTCATTGCGTGGACGTGGATGCTCCCGAGCACCGGGCTCAGCCCCTGCTTAGGGTCACCCTGTAAATGAGGCCGCCCCTTAAAGGCACAGGCTTCACTTCGCCCACACTCCTGGGTTGAAGGCACGCTTCACCGAGTCTCCTGTTCACTCACTGAAATCTGTGTCCCCTACTCTGGCTGTGTCATTTTCTAAATTCTATTACATGCACATATCTTCCCATGAGCGTCCAAAGACCTTGAAACTCTATGGGACTGTCATTGTTCTCTGTATCCAGACCTACCTGAGAGACAGTTTGGTGGGTTTGGTTCCAGACCACCAAGGTAAAGCAAGTATCATCGCACTGAAGTGAGCCTCATGAATTTTTTGGTTTCCCAGCGCATATGAAAGTTATGTTGACAATATTCTGTGGTCTGTTAAGTGTGTGATAGCCTTGTGTCTAGAAAAACAATGTATACACCTTATTTAAAAAATATGCTGAAAAATGCTCACTATCCTCTGAGTCTTCAGCAAGTTGTAGTAGTAACATCTAAGATCACAGATCACCATAGAAAGTATAATAATAATGACAAAGTTGGAAATATTGTAAGAATTACCAGAATGTGACACAGAGGCACAAAGTGAGCAAATATTTCTGGAAAAAATGAGCATTGTTAGACTTATTCAATGCAGGGTTGGCACAGACCTTCAATTTGTAAAGAGTGCAATATCTGCAGAGTGTAATAAAACGAGGTTGCCTGTAATGCTGAATACTAACGTGGGCCCGCGGATCCTCAGCTTTGGCTGCCAGAGCTCCCAGCCGCCCAGCCAGCCACTCCACAAGTGACAGCGGTCCGGGAGAGCATCCTGGGTTACAGCAGTGCCCAGTGATGGGTTTCCATGGTGACAACTCAGTCCTCTAGAAAATACTGTGTTGACAGGGAAGGGTACGATATAATTTTTTTAAGTTTTGTTAAAATAGTTAAAATGAAAAGAAAAGATATTTCACCCAGAGGCGGTGTTTCATGTATTAAAAAAATTCCCCTAGAGAGAATGCTTGTTTCCCAGCAATGTGACTGAGTTCCTGCTACGTGAAACAAACGTGTAAAATGTTTGAACAGAGGTTCTAGAGCCAACGAGGAAGCTGGTAAAAAGCTAGTTCTTTATAACTGTGTTTAAACCAGAATAACACAGTTCGGTTATCATTTGTTAGTTATAAAACGTTAAGGGATTTGTGAGACTTCCTAGCGTTTGCTCCATATATCATGAATCTGACTGTAACTAAAGGTTATGTATTATGTGGTAGAGTGAATAATGCATGGGGAGTGATAACAGACTTTAGCAGAGAGGGAGAGAGAGAGGTGGCTTTTAAGTACAGTATGGCATCTCCTCTCTGCCACGGTGATACATGATACAGTGCTCCGTGGCATGCAGAACGTTACTGGTTGTCATAGCAATAGGACCCCATCCTGGAGAAAGGAGGAAATTCCGGCATACGAGGCTTTGCCAGAACGGAGCTCCAGTTCCGTTAACAGCCATCATTGTTAGCGCTGTATTTGTTTTCAAATAGTAAAAATCATGCTAATTTTTTTTTCTCAGTGACAGTGCTGAGTAGCCGTGATACCGTCCCTGGGCTTGTACTCCATACATGGGCTTCTGCCTTCATTTGAGAGTTTTGTGCCTTTTGCTGGTGTAAAAATGCATGCATGCTCAGTGGTTCAGTTGTGTCTGACTCTTTGCAACCCCATGGACTATAGCCCGCCGGGCACCTCTGTCCATGGGATTCTCCAGGCAAGAATACTGGAGTGGAATGCCATTTTCTACTCTAGGGGATCTTCCTGACCCAGGGATCAAACCTGTGTCTCCTGCATTGCAGGCAGGTTCTTTACTGCTGAGCCACCTGGTGTAAAACTAAGTTATGTTTAGAATGCCTCCCTGAACTTACTGCTGGTCGCTGGCCCTGCTCCCTCAGCTTCAGGGTTCGATCACCTTCTCGGCGGCGCCTGCAGTTCATGTCAGTGTTTCTCCTTTGCTGTCAGGGTGGTCCTCCCTGGGTCGCATTTCAGCCATTATTATGTTTTGTGAGCGCCTGAGAGAACAGCCCTTTGGAAGAAGCGTCTGAACTGAAGCTGGTCTTCTGTTTTCTGGGGTTCGGCCTTCTTCTGGGGGAGTCGCCAGTGAGCCTGTTCCATCTTTGAAAGTGTATATTGGATTCAGTTGATGGAAACTCCTCTGAGATTACCTCTGGTGTGCAGTTGCCTGGGTGGGTGTCAGAGGAAGCCAGTGCCCGGGGTACCGTCTGGGTCCGGATCAGTTGTGTTTGCCCCGTCATGGCTGTATCCTCCTCCTCCTCATGCGCCCGTAGACCTACATTTCTTCCCTCACCAAGGTGTGGAGTAGGTACAGGAGTGTGGAAAGAGTCGTTGTGTGTGCACAGTCCAGAAGAATCCATCACACCACTGGCAAGCACAGCTCACATGGCCGGTCCTCAAGGGGATGGCGCTTGGGTTGCATCCTTTTGGTCTGATTGATGATGGTGATGGTGATGCACTTCTGAGTGCCAGGTCCTCTCTCCCCTACATTCTTTGTACACATCAGCTCATGAGTCCTCACCGCAGCCCCTTTGACAGATAAGGAACCTGACACACAGAGGTTAAGCATCTTGACTGAGATCACACTGCCGGTAAATGTGGTGATAAGAAAGGAGAAGGAAGGCACTTTGAAGCCAGATGAGAAAGCCTTGCTTGCAGAAAGCAAAATAAGCAGGCCAAAAGTTTACTCCTAAGTTGTTGTCAATATGGGATTATACATCATCGTGATACAAAGCATAGTAGACTGTCAGCAGAACGTTGGACCCCACCCCACCCTTCTGCCTCACTCACAGCCCGGGTATATCCAGCTCTGACATCTCAGCACTGCACCCCTGCACTCTCAGGGGGTGGCCCAAATATCCCATTGATCAAAAGGAATATCAAAGTTACCCAAGTTATCGCAGCCCTGTAGGGAAGGAAGGTGCTATTTTGTATTTTCCAGCTGAGGAGACAAAGCGAAGAGAGGTTAAGTCACCCCGCCCCAGACTACACTCCTAGTTCATGTGGAAGAGAAATCGCTCAGCTTTATCCAACTCTTTGCGACCCCCTGGACTGTAGCCTACTAAGCTCCTCTGTCCATGGGATTTTTCCAGGCAAGAGTACTAGAGTGGATTGCCATTTCCTTCTCCTGGGGATCTTCCCAACCCAGGGATTGAACCTGGGTCTCCCACATTGCAGGCAGATTCTTTACCATCTGAGCCACCAGGGAAGCCCCTAGCTTGGGACTCCCAAGTCCTAGCTCATGGCCAAAGTATTAAAAACAGTCATCCATTGACCAGATATTTGATGAGAGCCCACTGTGTGAGGGGAATGGCTCCTGGCTCCTGGGCTGTGGTGATGAACAGGCAGGCACGACCTTTCCCTGGGGGCTGGCATTCACCCAGAGGTGCAGGTCCGTGCAAGTTATAAGCTCTGAGCACCTCCGATGATACCTGTCAAGCACTGAGGAGGGGCAGGAATTTCTTAGGCGTGAGAAGGAGTCTGCAAAGGTGTAGGATTAGGAGCAACTGAATGTGTTAGATAAAAGCAGAAAATAAGAAGGAATGAGCTCAGACTATGGAAGACCTTGGAGGAGTCTTGAGAATCGCGTTGTTAGGGGATTGCCCCTAATGACACACGATGTTGACTGGAAGTACAGCCACCACAGACTGTTCAGTCCAGCCTTCTTGAGGACCAACCAGATACTGTTAAGGAATCCCAGAAACCATACCCATGTCAGTGGGTTAAACCAGGTTCTGCTGAATGAGTGCATATGTTGCAAAAAAAAAGACTCCAATGTTTAATGGCATTAGTATTCTAGGCAGCTGAATCCCAGGCTGGAGAAAGGTACCAATGATGATTGCTCATTAGCAAACAGAATACAGATGTTCGCTTCATTTTGCCTGAGTGCGCTGGCACCCTGGGGAGCCGCCAGCCTCGTGAGCCAGGCCTGCAGTGTGGCTACCGGCTCAGCCCAAGGGAGAGGTTCACCCAGGGGATACAGGTCACTTCAGAGCGTTCAGGGCTGGGCTTGGTTTCCATGGATAGTTTGTTGGGACGGATTGGTGGAAATGGAAAGCTAGGATTCCTAAAGCAGCTACACAAAAAGTTTAATGTGTTTGTGTTCCATAGTTTTCATTTAAGTCTTAGCAGCCACTCCATGAACTAGGGTGTAGGGTTCCCTTTGGAAAGGAAAGTGAGGCTCAGAGAGGTGGGGTGACTTGCCCAAAGTCACACAGCAGTGGCATGGTGAATGAGAACCCACGTGTGTCTGGCTCCAGAACTCAGACTTCCGGGTGCCCTTCTTACTGGCCGTTGGGGGTGAGGAGGACAGACAGTCCATTTGGAGGTCTCAAACTCTTGTCCTTTTCCTGAAACACTCGTCTCCCTTGGAGCAGTTTCCAGGACTCGTGCATCTCCTTTTCTCGGATAGCTCAAGTGTTCTCTTAAAACCAGCACAGAACAGATCAGGCCTGGAGAAGGATAAATACAGAAGATGGTAGGATGCTACCTGAACACCCCTGGCCCTCAGGAAGCATCTGACTTGACTTCAGCTTCATGAAGATTGAAAATCAAACAGAGGTAGAAGATCCCACTGACAGTTCTACACGACAGGGAATAACATGCAGAAGTTGGATTTTCATTAGAAGTAGGTAGTTTTCCTGGGAAGGAAGGATGGGGAAGGGTTTCCAGGCTGGCAGCAACATGAATAAAAACGCCCACAGGGAGGGCCAGGGCTGCTCTGTGAGAGGGGCAGTGCATTTGGCTTTGAGTGCCCGGAGGGAAGGTTGGGCCGCTTCTTAACAAGGTGGAGAAGCGCTGGCAGAGGTTGGCAGAGGTGCAGAAGGAAAAGGGGTTCTTGAGACCGGTGCCACGTGGACAGTGGTTTAGCCGGGGGCGAGCTCAAGGCGATGACCTGGTTGAAGGTCATTCCTGAGGTTCTGGCAGAAGCTGGTGAACACAGGGTTAGGGGTGAGAGGGGGTGTCCTGAATACATTCGAAATGTATTTGCAATGTGAGTATGTAAGAAGCACCTTATCTGCCAAGATGGTTTTCCCCTTGGCCTGTCTCCCCTGGGTAAAATGTTGGCGTTTTAAAGAATTTTGTTTTTTTTTTTTTTAATCCAGCTGGGATGACGGGAATCTTATACCCCATCAAGACATAATGCCTTTTGTTACTCACGTGTTCTTCCTTATTCTGCCCCTACGCACTCACACCACTTATAAGCTGCTTGAGTGTCTGTTCCCACTAAATCCTGTGTAAAGCCTAGTAACCAACTTCGGTATCAGCGGACGTGTATCAGCCCCACAGTACCTAGTGATGTGAGCCGGGCCTGTTCCTGGTGTCCCCCTGGGAAGGCATTGGCCGCCCACCTGATCTTCCTGTTCATTGTCAAACGTGTCCCTCTTCTCATTTTGCCTCTGCAGCAACTCTCAGCAAATTAATGAACTTTTTCAGGAGGAACTGAGATCGATTTCTTAAGAAGATCCTACTTCTTTCTTACTTCTACTTCTTACTTCGTAAGAAGTCTATCTTCAGGGTGAATGAACAGTTTTAGATACAGGGACCCATTTTATTATGACGTCCACGTCTGCCCAGCTGTTAAAATTTTAAGACAGCGGTCATCGGATTTTTCAGCTGTCTTGCCACCACCAGCCAGCCCGTGTATCACATGTCACTGTAGGTCTCTCAGTCCAGCAAATTCTCTTGACTGCCATGTAACAGAAGCCACTTTCCTTCTGCATTTGGGCTGACAGGGGTAAACAGCTGGGGGCTTGCCCTATGAAAAAACAAAGCCGAGCTTCCAGAAGCAATGGACTTGAAAATTCTTGTCCTAGACTGAAAGGTGGTGTTGTTTTTTTTAACTGTCATTTTCACTAAATTCTTGTCCATGATCATCTCTTACCTTATTAAATGGATAGAATCCAGTGTGGTCAGATGCGGTCTGCCTCAGGGGTATAAAATTAATTTAGAACCAACATTTTAAATAGTGGAAGGCTTTTATATAATGATGTGTATAAACTGTTCTGCTTTTGAAAACCAGAATCAAACAGGAAACAGTGTGTGTCTCTGTAAAGAAGTCAGATACCTTGCTGCAATATTTCTTTGGCTGTCTGCCCCCAGCCCCCAAAACAATCTCTGTTCTTCTAACTCTGAAGAAATAAAGTAAAAAATGTATTTGAGGAAGGGAAGGGGGGTTTGATTATTTTATCCTGGAGACTAAAAGCCAAATTGGCAAAGCAGCCCTTTAAAAAAAAAAAAAGTCTAATCCAAACAAGAAACATTGGGCGCCGTCCCCAAAGAGAATCTCCATAAAGTGTATTCAATGCAAGCTTGAATAACTAGTTCGGATTTTGAAAGATGGAAGACCCTGCCCACTGCTGACTGCAGTTTAATTACATGATGAACCCACCAGTCCTGTTTTCTCCGGTGTAGACGCCGGGCAGATCGGTTTTGCATGGTCCGCGCTACCCTCGCCGTCCTTCGTCCCATTTTTGTTAGCCATCTGCAGGCACATTCTTTTAATTCTCTTGCTTTTTAAAGGGCTCGGCTTGGCCACCTCCCCCGGTAAACAGTGTTACAGTCAGAACAGCGTCTGGCCCTCTGATAAGGATCCGAAAATGGAACTGGGCTGCTCCCAAGGAGCTAGCTGTAGCCTGTGGTGTTGGGTTCTTTCTTTTAAGAAAATACTCTGCTTAGCGCGAAGGCTTTCCCATCACCTGGTGCCCACTGGGCTGAGGGAAGACGTCTGACAAGACGCAGAGGCAGGCTGGCCGTCGAGCCGACCCGCCCTCGCCCTCGGGGCGCCATCTTCCCCCAGCGCCCGAGTGAGGACGACCCCGGCCTGACTCCACGCGCCGCTCTCTGCTCCCTGCGCGGGCCCCGGAGCAAACACAACAGGCAGCGTCCAGTTTGGAGCCGGCGCCTGAGGCCCGCGCCTTTGTTTGCCGTCGAGCTGTCCGGGCAGCCGAGCAAACAGACGCGGAGAGAGTCACCGAACACGAAGGCCCAGCGCGGAGGCTCTTTGTGCCTGGACGCGCCTGGGCTCTGCCGGAGACTCCGACGGGCAGGGCCCTTCCTCAGCGTCCAGCGGGCAGTCGGGGTTGGGCCTGCCTCACGGGAGATAGAACTTAGGGGTTTAGTCCAGCCTCCTTAATTCACAGGTAATAAATCTCCCTCGGTAACAGATAAGACAGAAGCCATTGGTGCTAAGTAACCTGACTGGTTAGGAGATAATACCGAGAACACACCTCTTCAGGGTTGGGCGAGTGTCCACGCTGGCTTATTAACTTTGGGGATTTTCTAAATTCTTCCGTAATGTTTTGCTCCTTTTGTGAGACTTCATTTTTTGGTCTTCAAGAATCCGTGAGAGGGACTTCCCTAGTGGCCCACTGGTTAAGACTTCACCTTCCAGTGCAGGGGATGCAGGTTTGATCCCTGGTCAGGGAGAGAAGATCCTACATGCCTCAAAGCCAAAAAACCAAAACATAAAGCAGAAGCAATATTGTAACAGATTCAGTGAAGTAAAAAGAAAACCACCTAGCCAACATCTGTCTATTAAAGAATCGATGAGAAAGCTCACTGAGGAAACACCTATGAGTTAAGAAAGTGCAGTGATAATATTGTCTTCTTCAATATTGTCAAAGCGAGGATAAAATTTAGAGGCAACAATAGCCTAATAAATGATGCTCTTGAGCAGCTACATCACAGGTTTTGGGATTGCCTGCTTCTTTTCTAGAAACACAGTTAGTTGTCTCTGGGAGGCAGTCTTCCCGTCTCCTCTAGAACAAAAGAGAAAGGGCCTTACCCATTACCCCTCTTCAGTTTTCCTCACTCACGTGAACCGGCAGGATCGTATCCTCAGACCAGTGGCTTGCCCGAAGCAAATATTTGATTTATGTGTGCCTCGCCTGTTTCCATAAACAGAAGGGAGATGATTTATGATCATAAAAGCGCAAGAAGCAACAGTATGAGCAGTGCTAATACTGATTTTGTAAAAGTAGCTGTATAGGGGCTTCCCCGGTGGTCCGGTGGTTCAAACTTCACCCCCCAATGCAGGAGGTGCAGATTCGATCCCTGGTTGGGAAACTAAGATCCCACCTGCCTCTCAGTCAAGAAACCAAAACGTAAAACAGAAAGCAGTATAGTAACAAATCCAATAAGGACTTTAAGATGGCCCACATCAAAATAAATTTAAGTAGCTATGTTGGGAAGGAAGAAAGGGAGGGACATTCCTAGGGGCTGTACTTCAAGAGTCTAGGCCAAGAGAAGGACAGCGGTTGATTCAAAACCCAGCCCTGAGTTCCGTTAACAACAAGAGCAAAGAGAGAGACGTGGTGTACACACCACTCTCTAGGCCACGTGTACATACCACCGAGGTGCCTGGCTCTGAGAACAAGGGTGACCTATAATGACTTGTTAAGAGAGGGGTAAGAAGTAGTGCCTCAAACAGAACCGAATGCCAGGTGCAGAGTTTCCGCACGTCCGTGCCCTTTTCTAGTAAGGCCTTCAGCGAGAAGCAAGGGCTCACTGCTGGCTGAGGTGGTCTCAAGGCCGTGCTGTGCGCGAGGAAGGGGGGAGCGGGGGCGACGGGCATGTAGGTGCATTGCTGGTCTGCTTCAGCGCTTTCCTGGTGCTCAGAAGACCCTGTGGGTGTAGAGGGTGCTGAGTGGCTTACCTGGGTAGCCAGGAGCATGCCCAGGAGGTACCCACATGCCCAGAGAAAGAAGTGAGTGAGGCGGTCCCCCCGCCCTCCACCAGCCCCATAGGACTGGAGAAGCGTCGGCCACCTCTGAGTATCTTCTGGAAGTTATGTCAGTTAAAGAGATCTGAGGGTGTTCATTTCTCTCTTTAAACACAGAGCTGCAGAAGGTAACTGCTTCAGACTGGTGCTAACTTAACCAGCCCAGCTGCCCTCCCATTGCTCTTATGGAGGCTGACAGCTCTCCAGGTCCTCACCCGTGAGGCTCCGGTCCTGGGGTCTGGGATACAGAGCCGGGAATGGCAAGCATTCTAGGCAGTTGAAGCAGAAAGGGAGGCCATACAGGGCATTGTTGTTGTGTGTGTGTGCTCGGTCATGTCTGACTCTGCGACCCCGTGGACTGTAGCCCGCCAGGCCCCTCTCTTCGTGGGATTTTCCAGGCAAGAATACTGGAGTGGTTGCCATCTCCTTCTCTGGAGGATCATCCTGACCGTATTAGGTGCCTGTCAGATTATTGAAAGAGCCAGAGGAGGGGACTCTTGACTGGCCCTTCAGGCATGATTTCCAGAGCCTGCAGAACCAACTACCGGAGAAACCACCGTCACCACGATACACGCCTCCTGTCTGTGACCCAGGGACCACTGCCATTCCTGCAGCTGCCACTCAGCACCCAAGGAGGGCACTTCAGAATGGACCCCGATGGCCACTTCAAGAAGACACAGTGTCTCAGTTCCTGTGTGCCCAGACAGCTAAAGGGTCTCACCTCACCTGTACCTTCAGTCAACCTGACTGCATCTAATTGGCAGAGCTGAATTCACACCCAGAGCCCTGGCTGCAAGGGAATCTAGAAAATGAAGAATTTTAGCTTTCCAGCCTCTTCAGCTAGAAGGTTAATGGAGCATAGACTCTGAGCAAGAGTGTGCTGCACACGATTTTAGTGAATTGCTAAATTCTGATAATAACACACACACACACACACACACGCAAGGAATGTACCTTAGTCTACTCCACCTGCCATAACAAAAATCACAGGTTGGGTGGCTTCAACAGAAGTATTTTCTCAGACTGGATGCTGGAAAGTCCAAGATCAAGGTCCAACAAGATTCAGTTTCTGGTGAGAGCTTACTTACTGGCTTGGAGACACAACCTTCTCCTCTCATCCTCCCACCAGGAGAGAGAAGGAGGTTTCTCTCTCCTGCATTGGAAAAGACCCTAATGGGAAGGATTGGGGGCAGGAGGAGAAGGGGACGACAGAGGATGAGATGGTTGGATGGCATACCGACTCGATGGACATGGATTTGGGTAAACTCCGGGAGTTGGTGATGAACAGGGAGGCCTGGCGTGCTGCAATTCATGGGGTCGCAGAGTCAGACACAACTGAGTGACTGAACTGAACTGAATCCTATCATGAGGGCCTCATACTCATGCTGAAATCTATCCTCATTCCTTCTGAAAGGCCCCATGTCCAGATACCATCACATTGAAGGTAAGGACTTCAATATATGAATCTTGTGGGGGACACAGATTTTCAGTTCTTCACAGAGTGTATCTTGGCATTGCAGAGATTTCAAGGTCAGTCCAGAGCAAAAACTCGTAATGCTACCTTTCAGCAAGAGGAGCACATTTAGCTCTGTCCTTACTGATGACACTACAGGGGCTTCCCTGGCGGCTCCGTGGTAAAGAATCTGCCTGCCAGTGCAGGAGATGTGGGCTCCATCCCTGGATGAGGACAATCCACTGGAGGAGGAAAGGGCAACCCACTCCAGTATTCTTGCCTGGGAAATCCCACGGACAGAGGAGCCTGGCGGGCTACAGTCCATGGGGTCACAAAGCGTCGGACACGACTGAGCAACTAAACAGCAGTAGTGACGCACTGCAGGGTGAGACTCAAATCTCTGATGAGTGAGTGTAAAGCCGATGATTGTTACCCTTTTCTGTGCAATCCATCCTCGAGACAACTGGATAGAAGCTGTAGATCCACGCACAGAGCAACAGTGTCCACAGGCACTTTCTGCAGATTCCGTGTAAGTCTCCCTTGTGGACTGACGGGCCCCTCCACCTGGATGGTTTCCTGCCCTTGTCTTCCTCGCGAGCTCTTTTTCTCTGCGTGGTCACCAGGAGCCCAGGATGCTGCAGATCAGGCCCTAGGATGCGCGTGGGCTCCTGTGGTGGGGCTTGAGAACCACCTATCTGCATTCCCAGAGAGAGAACTGGTTCGTGCAGCTTTGTACACGGAGGCTCTGATTAGGATCTTGCCTATTACCTTTAATTAATAAACACGACCAAGATGACTCGGCCACTTTGGAGCATGAAGACTGAGATAAAAGTGAACATCCTTGGGGAGCTTGATCTCCAGAATTGCTTCAAGTGTAGGCTCTCTTCCCTCCACCACCGAACTCTGCAGAGAGAAACAAATAGAATGGTGCCTGCTGGTTTGGTGGGCCACGTATATTCCAGATGCAAGGTAATGAAATAAAGAAAGAGTCAGATAAATGAACAGTTTTATGGGAAATAGAATCAATAAAATTAAATCCACTTTGGATTCATTAGCTAGTCTATTTGGGTTTTTGTATTTTGGCAAAATGGCTTCGATGGAGAAAATAGGCGGCCAGAGAATGGGAAAAAATGTAGAAATTAATTGTGTTCTGTAGTCCACGCTGCATAGTTCCTTTTGAGAATAAAATAAAGCAAAATGAAATGAGCTAGATTTGCTGCTCAGCAGATGCCAAGATTTTACAATGTAGAAGGAACATTTTTACTCTGAAATGTTCAGTCTGATCACCCCCACAGGACAGGGCTGACCTAAGGCCATGTTTTTAACCCTCTCAGTCTCTGATGCTGCGGCTGCCCCATGTGCCAGGGCCAAAAAAAGAGCTAAACGAAATGTGCAGTCCAGATTCAAAATTTAATTGGAATAGCAGATGATGGAATCAATTTGTCGCTGTTTGTGTAAATTAATGCAGCAAATAGCACTTAGGGATAAATATGGTGGACACTGATTTACTAAGCAGTAATTCAAAGCTCTAGGGAGCCAAGCCTTCTATGTTAATAGGATGTTTGAGTGACAACAGTAGACTAGGTGCGGAGGCAAACAGTCCTGGAGCCATGACATCCCGGCACGTAATTTGCCAAAGTCCCTGTGCAATACAGAAGTAGTTTCTAGGCTGAGAAACCACGTGGAGTGCTCCAATAAAGAATGTGAATTTGAAGGGTTTACCAACGAACCACCCCTCTGTCATCCCAGTGGTGGGATGAACTCGATCGCTGTGTTTGTGTTAGTGCATCACGCAGTGATTTACGCTGAGAAGCAAAGGCACGAGTCCCAATTAAATGCCTTTGTTGGGAAGTATTCAGACCCACTCCTTCGACTTCTTTTACTGAACCCAGAGAAAACGGTAGTAAAGTGGTACTTCTTCATAGTGACATGCCTATGAAAGCAGTAAGGCTATCATTCTTTCCTTTAAACTCAAGTTTTGGACACCTCTGAATAGCAGTTAAGTTTTTCTTTTCTGAGTAGAGGAAGCTTTTACAAATATATAGGGAACCATCGTTGTTTCCCAAGGCTCTTCTATTCAAGAGAAGTATCTTGGAAAACTACATGTCTCAGGTCTCCAAGCGGGACTTGTCTCTGGCTGTGAATGTTGTGACTTGACATCGTCTCATCCTTTTGAAACCACTTGTATCAGACTTGGGAATTTTTGGTCCCCTTTTTCAGCCAGCAAGAGATTAACTCTCTTTCCAATTTTTCAAGCATTGACTGAGCATTTCAGATACTGTTGGAAAGAAGTTGGCTATTTGTCAGGGTTATTGAGTGGCTGCTGGTGATGAATGGAAAATCAGACGCAACTGAGGAAAGGAATATGAGAAAGGACGGCTGCCTGGCTGTGTGTTGGAAGAGGGAGTCGGAGTTGACATGACTGCTTAAGGGGGTGCTGACCACCGGCTGGCCCGGAGATGCTTCTGTGAGTCCCTCACCCCAGGTTCTCTGCCGTCCCGTTTGCTCCCTGTCTCTGTCTGGACCTGCCTTGGGCTTTTCATCTGCAGCTGACTCTGCAGGGTCTCTCTGAGCTCAAAAATGCTATTATTCTCTGCTTAGAGCTGCGAGTAGTCTTGACTCTACTGAAAATCAGGTAGGTTTTATTTCTCAGCGAAATGATCTGTGCTCTATGATGATTTGGGCTACCTAAGCCAGAAATATTGCTAGGCGGGGCCAATTATCAGGCATAACAGAGTAACCATAGATCAGAATTTTTGAAGTGAAGTGGAGTCTCTGTAACAACTTCACACAACACTGAAGTGGGAAAAAGATCCAGAATTGATCTTTTCAACTCTGTTATTACGTGGATAATTAGCTAGTAGACGCACGTAATTACTGGCATATTAATTTGCACGGTTGCTTTGCCTTTTTCCCGTGGTCAAAAAGACAGCGTAACGCTCTGGCTTGTCTGTGGCGCGTCTGTGTCTATTTAAAGAAATAAAACGTGTCTCGGTGGAAAACGGTAATTAGCAAATCCCAAACAGATGGACGTTCCGTGGGGGATAAGGCCGGTCTCCCGACCCTAGAAACCGCGCGGGGGCTCTGACCGCCCGTCTGCGGGCCCCGGCCCCGCCTTCTCAGTACTTCCCAGCGTGTGGATGGCCCTGCTGCAGGAGGTCAATGTGGATACTGTGGTCACATTTTAAAAAAAAGAGAGCGTAATTATGACCTCTAATTGTGTACAGTTATGCCTGCTGAGTTAAAGATAATAGCACCTCCTGCCTGGAAGTATAAGTTAATTGCCTGCAGGGGTCAGGAGGGCGCTGACCCCTCTTTCGCGCCCCCAGCCTCCACCAGGCCTGCACCGTAAGACACAGTCAGTTGGCCCTGCTGTGCTTTATCATGCTGTTTAAGGGTTGGGCTTAACCGCTGCTTCACGCTTCCTCTCCGGGAGGTCAAATCTAGCTCGTGTTCAAGAGGGAAATCAAGCTTCCCTGAGTCTTAGGCCTGAGCCCGTCTTCCACGATGGCCTTCTCAGAACCCGCCGTTACCCAGAGCTCAGGGTTGTGGGCCCTGTTTCTGTTACTGAAGAGCATACATATTCCGCATCTGGCACGGTTGGGCTGGTGTGTATTTTGCCACCGTTTTTTCCTAACTTTTTATTAGAGAGCATTTCAATAGAATAATAATAAACCCCCTATTACCTTTCCCCCAGTGATCATCAAATTCTGGCCAGGTTGTTCCATCTGACTCTCCACCCCCAAGTAATGGGAATTCTGAAACAAATCCCTGGGTATCACGTGACTTCTATGAATATCTCAACGAGGTAGAAACTTTTAAAGCACAACCACAATATCAATAATACACCTTAAAATTTTTAATAATAATTTCTTTGATCTTTAAAGTTCTCAGCACAAGGAGAAACAGTTATTAACTGTGTAAGGTGGTGGGTTTAACTAAATTTATTGTGGTAAATTTATCTTTAATTGTCATTTTACAGTGCTACATGTCAATTGTATCTCAGTGAAACCCAGCGAAAAGAAAATGCCTTAGTAATTCAGCAGTTTTACTTTTCCCCGATTGCTTATAGGGTTGGGGGGTATCTTTATTTATTTATTTGGCTACACCGTACTGCATGCAGCATCTTCCCCAAGTAGGGATCAAACCTGTGCCCTTTTGCAGTGGGAACGTGGACTGTTAACCACTGAACCACCAGGGTAGTCCATTTTTAACCATTTATTTTTCAAATCCGGAAGCAAATAAAGTTTATACGGTGTCGTCAATTGATGCGCCCCTTAAGTGTCACTCAGTCTGTAGGTTCCCTTCCGTAATTCTCTCTTTCTCTTGCTGCAGCTGTTGTAGTTGAAGAGGTTGTCTGTCTCCCAGAGTCTAGATTCTGCTGATTTCATCTTGTGTTGTCTTTTAACTTGTTCCCCACTCCCCTAAATTTTCTGTGAATTGGGGGTTCCTTTGAGAGCTGGGTTTTTCAACCTCGGCCCTGGATGTTTGGGGTCAGGTAATTCTTTGCTGTGCATTGTATGATGTTTAGCGACATACCTGGGTGCTACACACTAGATGTCAGAGCACACGTGCACACCTACACACATGTGCATACACGCACACGCATGCACACGTCAGTTACAACAGCTGAAATGTCTCCAGACATTGCCAAGTGTCCCCAAGGGGCCACAAGCACTCCTTGGTTGAGAACCATTGCTCTGAAGGCTTGAAGAGTCCAGCCTGAACACTGGTTTTTTTAGTAAGATGACTTCTAAGTGGGATATAATTCCTCTATCAGGTGTATGTTGCATCTGATTGTTTTCTTTTTTTGTGATATTAGCAGCTGTTGATTACCACTGCTTATGTGGTAATAAACAAAGATAATAAAGTAATTCAGCAGGGGCTTGTAAAACCTTGCCGATGCAAACTCTCTTCTTCCCCGTTTCACATATGATCTTGACTATCTCTCTACAGAGAAACATCTCCCCGTCAGTCCCTTAGTCAATGCAGACATACTTCGTACAGGAAAGGAAGAGCGATCACTTGATTCTTTCTTTTATCAGTTCTCAAACAACAAGTCAGTCCCCCAGTGAGTTTCAGTTTTTAAAAAATATTATTATGAATGATTGGGTTTAAGCGTATTTGATGTGTTTCAATTGAATGCAGTTATTACCTTCAAAGGAGCTCAAAATGTCCCACCTTTGGCCAATAGGAGGGCCTTCAGGTAGTCCTTTGTGAGTCCTTCTGACATGAAGCCGGCGGACTTCCAGTCGTGTTTTCTGATATCACAAGTCGCTCTGGGCTCACTGTGAGTATTTCCTGTGCCAGACCACTTCTCCAGGAAACCCTGGTTTCTTTTCCTGGGAAGTGCTAGTGATTATAGTCTGTTGCCACCAGCAGTTTTAACCATGTAGTTCTTCTATTTGTTATGGATCTCAGACTCTATCCTAAGTTCTCAGCACCTCAGTAATATTTATAGCGTCTTTGGATGTGTTTACAAACTGCTCAGAAACCCCTCGTTTGCGTAGAAGCTCCTCTGAGACTGATAAGACTAATGTTTCTTCCGCCTTTGAAATCGGTGTCAGAGGCATGATCACAGCATATGGAAATGTCAAGCCCAAGGGGCCTTTGTGGTCGACTCACATACTAGGTGCTAGAAGGAACAGAGCCTAGAAGCTGATCACTTACTTAGGAGTGAATGTGACATCCTTCAAAGTCCATCTCGTGAGGACCAGAAGACCTGTGACTGCGAGCTGTTGATCAGGTCCTAACCTAGGAGAGTCATAGTCTTTGCAGTTGGCAGCTCTGCCTGGCAGCTCAACAAACAAGACCAGGTTCTTCCTGCTTCCTCTGCAGGCTTTCTCAGACACCTGCAGTGCTGGCTCGCTGTCAGGAGACGTGGGCTTCAGTGCGTCTTCCACTCTGGAAGCAAGCATCCTTTCCAAGAACTCCGTGGCAAAAGGAATTCCTTCTTTTTCCAAAAATGCAAGTGTAAGAAGTGAGACATTGTGCCAGGAAGTGAATGCTCACTAACTTTGGGAAGACCCTCTTTGCCTGTCTCTAAGACCCTGTGTATGTACAAGAAACGGGTAGAAGACAACCTGACATGGGACAGGAAACAGTAAGGGGGGCTCCGGGTGTCTGGGAGGGGAGAGGCCGCTTCCCTTTCCCCGGAAGGCAGGTGGGAGTTTCAAAGGCGTCTTCGAGTGGCGGAGCTGTACCTGGCCGCTCCGTGTAGCACCTGCTCCGCGAGTTCAGACACAGCCGCCACCCTCTGGCAGGAGACGCAGGTCAGTGATCGCAGGAGCATTGCTTAGAAGGGGAGGCCCTGGGACCTGGCTCCTGCTCTCCGTGTTTGCGCTCAGTCCCATCCGTCTGCGCGCACAGCACCACAGGGTCCTCGCATCGTAACTTTCAGGGACTGCTGTGCGTTTTGTTTGTTTTGGTTGTGGTTTTTGGTGTTTTGTCTTGTTGACGTAATCAGCCAGATTCGGGGAATACTGTATTGAATATGTGGGTCAGTTTTAGGTGAAGTTGGCTATGAAGAATTTTTTTAAATAAAAAGAAAAAAACAAAAAACCCTTTTTTAAACAACTTATTTGTCTTAAAGAGAAAGTCTTCAGACTTCCCTGGTCGTCCACTGGTTAGGACTCAGTGCCTCCACTTCCAGGGTTCAGTTCTTGGTCGGGAAGCTAGGATCCCGCAAGTACATGGCATGGCTGGAAACAAGAACAGTAAATAGTCAGAGAGGAGGGAACGGAACGGTTAGGCTTCCCAGCCTTTTCTCCCCATCACAAGTCAAGCCGAAGCCCAGGTTTCTAGAACCGCATTCTGTCGTCCCCTCTTTCCTCCAGGCCCGCCCCCGCCCCCATCACACGCGCGCACACTCTCTAGAGCCGTGGCCACCCGCGAGGACAGCAGGCTGGTGGCCGTAGGGTCAGCTTGTGCCTGCCTGGCCTTCCAGCCGGGGCTCAGTGTCTGTCATCAAGCACCCTGGTGGCCAGAGCTCGCAAAAACGGAGCTTGGGGGACAGCTGGGGCTCCCGCTCCGCAGTGACAGAGGGGCCGGCAGACATTCGCCTTCCCAGAAGAATCCCGACAGAGGAGAGAGAGCCCTGGGTGCTGCGTGGCGGCGGTGGCTCTGGTAGACTTCTCCTGCCCTCTCTTCCGGCGTTCCGGGTTTGGTTTTGCTCGTATGACACTCGCTGTAGCTTTTCTCCCTTTTGAAAGATGGGAAGTGCCCTCTGCGGTGAGAGAAAGACCCCAGTTGCTGTCCTGGGGTCACCTGCCCCCCTGCTGTCTGGGCTGGCTGGCAGGGCCGTGTCCAGATGGCTCTCTGCTTGGGCAGCCGCGGCGAGAGCGGACTTCACCCCCTCCGCCCTCAGCTTCCGTCCACTCTACCTTCCGAGTCTGCCTGGGTCAGTTCATGAGACGGTCTGGAGATCATCACCTCTTGGGTTTTCCAAAAACAAATACGCCCCAGACACACGCTGAAAACCTTGCTCTGCCTTAGCGTGTATAGTTCTGGAACGAACACAGGATCTGCAGGAGGAAGTCAGCTTCGGCCCGGACTCCCCTGCTTCACAGGCCCACTTCCCCTCCCAGCTCTGCCCCCGGCACTTGGCCACCATTCCGCGGTATGTCGGCTTGGTGTCTTTATGGGCTGGTTCTTTGACTCTTACATGCTATGCGGTTGGAAAGTAAGGAGCTCACATCCAAAAAAAGAGAGATCCTTCCAAGTAGACTCAAGACAGAATACTTGTTCCAGGGATCCAGACGTTCCCCAGAATTGTTCTGGAAACTTCTGGGGTTATTTTTTTTGTCTTGTTTTTCTGGTTTTGGGGGGTTTGGGTTTTTTGTGTGTTTGTGTGTCTTTAGAACCAGTTTCCCATTTGCCCACCAGAAGGTCAGCTCACTGCTTCATGGCTGCACTAATCATCCCTACCCTGCCCACCCACAGGCAGGGGTCTTCCACCCTTAGGGTCGATTGCCTTCTCAGCTGGTCGGTATCTCCTTTAGGACTTCTCTCCCAGTAGCATAGCATGTGTAAGTCTTGTTGGGTGGAAAACTTAATCCTTTTTATTTCCGTGATACCTGTATTTGCAGTCTTAATCTTGAATCTACATTTCCATGTGTTTCCATATTTAATTGTGTCTAAAGTGAATTACTTCTTAACAACCTCATGATACTTTCTGTTCTCAACAGTGGATGGATGGGGCCAGGGTCTCTCTGTATCCAATTGAGAAAGCATGAGGCAGCGAAATGGAATTATAGTCTCCTCATCGTGTCCACCTTCTTTGCAACCCTTAGAAAGTGTTGGACATCCCAGGAGCCAGCTTCGAGACAGACGTTAGGTAAAGTTCACCTTCAGGATGAAGGAAAGAAAGTTCTTTGTTGGTACTTTGCTTTGATGTTTCAGTCAGCATATTTCATAGTGTGAGTTGTTTCTGAATAAATATGTTTCAGAGAACTACACACACACACACACACACACACACACACACACACACACACACACACACACACACACACACACACACACACACACAAATACCAAGCAACAGATGTGCTTTTATCTTTTTTCCCCCTAATGTATTTGGGGGTGAGGATTAGACCAGAAAGCATGAAAGGCTAAGCATTAAAACCGCGGCCCAGAGTCCAGTGACCAGTAATCCTGTTGCGAGAATCCGCAGCCTGGATTCTCTGGAATCGCCGAGGAGGTGGGTTGGCGGCAGTCAGCACCGTTTCTGATGAAGAGGGTGTCCCAGTCACCTGGGCGTGATGTCGGGGCTCTGGTGCGGCCTGCGCAGACTGGACAGGAACAAGGGCCTCTGCATCTCCAGCGGGAAGTGTTGCTTCTTCCTGCTGTGGTCGCTGTTTGTGTCTGAGACTCAGGCCTCTAATGGAGAAAAAGCTGGGCTTTCCCAGGACCCACGGACCCATGGAGGCACGATGGTGTCAGCCCGCTGTCCTAGTCGTGCGTGTGAGTGTAGGGAAGAGGGCCTGTTTGTTTCCTTCCGCTATTTATTAAGGTACCCCGGACAGATGATTTCCTGGCGGGCTTCTACTGCAGAGGTACACAGGCTTGTCCCCGGTCGGGGAATTAAGATCCCTCATGTGGGTGGCACAGCCGAATAATAAACAACAAAAATACTCCCTTTTTAAAAGGTACCCCAAGCAGGTTTTCAGTAACTAGGTTTTGTTGTTTAATCGCCAAGTCTTGTTTGACTGTTTTGTGACCCCATGGACTGCAGCACACCAGGCCTCCCTGTCCTTCACATACCCTGAAGTTTACTCAAATTCATGTCCATCCAGTCGGTGATACCATCCAACCATCTCATCCTCTGCCACCCTCTTCTCCTCCCACCTTCAGTCTTTCCCAGCATCAGGGTCTTTTCCAGTGAGTCGTCTCTTTGCATCAGGCGGTCAAAGAATTGGAGCTTCAGCATCAGTCCTTCCAGTGAATATTCAGGTTTTAGTAGTATATGTTTGTAACTGTTTGTCTGAGAAAGGGTGACCAAAGAGCGCTAACGTATTTGCTTTCTTGGAGCTGAAAGCAGGTAGAAGTCCTTCCTTCTCTGGCCGACTCCTGGTCAGCTGGCCAGCGTGGGGGCCCTCGGCATGGACGGGGCCCTCCAGACCAGGCAGAGGAGAACCTCAGGAGGTCAGACATGCCTGCGTGACCCGCCTTGCCCTCCACCCCCTGTTCGGCTGCCTGCTGCCTGGCCTCGACCAAGCACACCGCCGCTGCGGTTGGGCGTCGGTGCCTCGCTCCGCAGCCCAGGGCCTCGCTCCCTGTGCGCCGGGCGTGTCGGCTCTGCTCTTTCCCGAGGCTGGGGGCTGGGTGCCTGCCCTCCCACCTCCCTCCTCCCCGGGAAGAGGACAAGCTCCTTCACACGGGGGCCCGGCGGGCTGACCCCTCAGCCGCCCTGGACAAGGGCGCAGTGGAAGGGAGGACGTGCTGGCCCTGGGGGACAGACAGGCCTCTCCCCAGAGTGTGCTCGGTCACTCAGTCGTGTCCAACTCTGCGACCCCGTGGACTGTAGCCCTCCAGGCTCCTCTGTCCGTGGAACTCTCCAGGCAAGAATCCTGGAGTGGGTTGCCATGCCCTCCTCCAGGGGATCTTCCTGACCCAGGGACTGAACCCTGGTCTCCTGCATCGCAGGCAGATTCTTTACCAGCTGAGCTATAGGAAAGTCCATTCATAAGAGATTTGTTGTTATTGTTTAGCTGCTCAGTCGTGTCCGACTCTTTGCCTCCCCACGAACTGAAGCCCACCAGGCTCCTCTGTCCATGGGATTTCCCAGGCAAGAATTCTAGGGTGGGTTGCCATTTCCTCCTCCAGCAATCTTCCCCACCCCAGTGATCGAGCCCAGGTCTCCTGCATTGGCAGGCGGGTTCTTTACCGCTGATGTTCGTTTGGGAACCCGTTGTACCGAAGTGAAGGAGCTTGTTGACGCGCCCCTGAACTCAGGTCCCTGGGGTGCAGGTGCAGAAGGTCGGGGTGGGGACTGCGTGTGTCCCTCTGGGCCCCTTGCCCCCTGCGCTCACCCAGCCGCCCATCACTCCTGACTACAGGCTTGTTTTCCAGCCTCGTGGGGGATCCCTCTCTGGGGATGGTGTAGCCCGTGGGCTGCAACAGGCAAATTATTTTATTTTTCATTTACTCCCCTCACCCCACGCACATTTCCTGACTGCAGTCAGGTTCTTAGAATACTTGTCTCGAAGTAAATAAAGGGAGATGCTGAGCACCGCCCCCAGGCGTAGAGCATGACCCTTGCCCACTGCAGCTAACCTGAGGGGAGAGCTCAGTGTCCAGAATGGCAGTTGTCCCCTCTTCCTCATACTTGCGGACAGCTCTCTGGTGAGGTGGCTGATTCCAGCACGGGAAACGCTTTCTTCAGCTCAGCTGCATGATCATCTAAGGCACGAGAACACAAGGATGGTGGTGTGTTGCACAGGATGGCGCGTGCGATTCAGTACGTGGAAGGCACGGGCTGAGGTTTGGTTCTGACCTGTCCTCGCTGATGACCGTCGTCACCTACCAGGCCTGGGAAAATCGATGGCTCCTAGTCCCTTCTGAAATTCTGGTGAGTCAGCGTAATTTATCCAGTCCCAGGTAAAGTGTGCCCGGTGCTCAGAGTTTGTCGTTCTCCCCGTTCTCAGGGAGGAAGACGGTTGAGAGCCAGGCAGGCAGTCGCTATGTGCCTTGGGGCACTGGTGTCAGCGTTCCGTGTGGCATTGACTCTCACACACCTGCCCGTGTCACTCCGAGATGGGCTCTTTGCTTCTAGAAGAGAGGCTTTGCACATCCACCCAGTTGAAGACAGAGCTAGCTGGAGATGCTGTGCAAATGGAAGTCTTCAGCTGTCGGCAGGGACACGCATTGCAGGGCCTAGTGGGGGCCAGGCCCCTAGAAGGACCGCCGGGGCTGGGGAGGGGTTTGCGCAGGAGCTGCCAGGAATCCTGTGGCCTTTGCTAGAGGAGGAAGTGGCTTTCAGTGGGGCCTGGGCAGGAGCTGACCTTCTAGTCGGTGGGGAGAAGTGATAGCTGGAGAGGGGAAACCACCCCAGGTGGGTGCCCTGGAGCCCCCTAACCGCCCAGATAGATGCCCTGGAGTGCTGGCCTCTCACGGGTGTGTGAATATCACCCAGGAATGCTAACAGTCGTGCCCCAGGTATGCGTCCAGTCCCACGGTGCCCCCCAGCCTGAGCCTGCCTCCAACGTTTGGACTTGGTGCACCCTTCCTCCAAGGCATCGGTGTGGCCAGGTCCTCTGGTGCTCGGGGCTCTCATGGAGCCCCCACTCCCATTCCCACCCCTGGAAGCCAGCCACACTCAGAGCTGGCTTTGTGGTTTCCGCCGGGTGGTGGGCTTTTGCTCTTGAGGAAGGCAGGACCAAACAGGAGGTTTCCAAAGTGAGGAAATCCGGAGTCTGGAAGGCTTCGGCCTGTGCCCCTCACCCTCCTCCCCACCATCAGCAGCCCCTCCCGCAAACCGCCGATGTCCCCTCTGCTCACGGCCGTCAGGCCCAGTAGCCTCAGAGCGGCCAGTCTGAGCCTGCCCCTTAGCTGCCCCTTAGCTGCCCCCACAGGCCTTGCAGCAGATGCCCCCTTGGGTAGGCTCTCCGTGGAGCACACATTTCTGGCAGCCACGAGCCGGAAAGCGAGGAGGAAGTCAGGGAGCATCTTGGGCGGAGCCAGGAGCTCCCTGCGATGCGATTTAAAACCAGTCAGCATATCGCAGGTCTGTGGCCCCCCAGCACCCTTGGAAAAGGAGCCCACTCAGATCCAGCAAAACCGAAGTCACTTGTTTATCAGCTGCAGCCTCCAGACTCAACGCCAAGCCTCCTCAAGCCTCGCCTCCTGTTCCTCCCAACACTGTCCCTGAGAAAACGCCTCCTCGGGCCCTCCCTGGCAGTCCAGTGGTTGAGCGTCTGTGCTGGCAGTGCGGGAGGCGTGGGTTCAATCCCCGGTCAGGGAGCTAAAATCCCACCAACCTTGACAAAAGATTTTTTAAAATGTTTGTTTAATTAAAAAGATTAAATGGGGCCCTCCCTGGCGGTCCAGTGGTTAACGCTCTGCATTTGCACCGCTGGGGGCACGGCTGCATCTCTGGTTGGGGGCTAAGATCCCACAGGCTGTGCAGAGCAGCCTCCCCCCAGCGCCCAGAGGAAGCCATTTCCAAGTTTGGTAACATAAACCACAGTGTTTTTTTTTAATCCAAACAGCTGAACAGTTGGTTCTGGAAACTTCATTACCTCCTATTTCACTGTAGGGTAATATAATCGTGTCTATACCTTCAGGAGAAGGAGGATTCGAAAACATCTTTAAAATGTGTGACCATTTCTCAGTCTCGTCGCGCAGAGAAGAGGCAATATGATAAGACAGCTGTATTAAAGATGAAAATTGAAATGGGCTGCTGGGAACCGGGCCAGCAGAGAAGTAACATTTGTTACTGAAGCCTGAGAAGCGAGGAGTTTTTTTTTTTTTTTAAATGTGGGATTAGAGATCAGCTCAGTTTGGAAGATGGGCATTAAGCTCCCATGATGGCGTACTTCGTGTCTCACTGAGCCGACCTCGTGGTAAATGATAGGGCCTCCGGTGTTAGGATGCTGACCTCAGTACCCCCCGACCCCCTTCAAAAACAGAGGGTTGTGCTTCTCTCTTCTGTTCTGCTGCCTCAGCCTCATTCCCCAGACACATCAGAAGGTTGGCTTCTGCCAAGTGGATCTTCATTCCTAAAAAGAGCTCCTGGCCAAAACACATCTTCCTCTTTACTTATGGTGGTAAGCCAGGTTGAGCGGGGTGGGGGTGTGGGCAGAGAGACTTTTGTGCTAAGTCGCTTGAGTTGTTTCTGACTCCGTGACCCCATGGACTGTAGCCCACTAGGCTCCTCTGTCCATGGGATTCTCCAGGCAGGGACACTGGGGTGGGTCGCTATGCCCTCCTCCAGGGGATCCTCCCCACCCAGGGATCCAACCCACGACTCTTCTGTCTCCTGCATTGGCAGGCGGGTTCTCGGAAGCCTCCCCAAAGTGTGCTCGTGAGAATAAGCGTGTGATTGAGGGGGCCACTGCGGTGAGCCCCACAGAGAGGCTGAGGAGCGAGGGCTGTGATGGGCTGGGGAGGGAGAGATGGGAGCCTCGCTGCTCCTCAGGGCGGGGTGGGCTGGCTGTGCCCAGGCCTCTGGATCCGTGGGGGGAAGCCCTGTGCGGGCGCAGTTTCCGGCTACAAGGGCTTTGTGTCTGCCTGCCGAGAGTCTTCAGTCCAAAGGGGAGGCCGTGTCGCTGCCCCTGTGGTCTGTTCTTCTGCGTGAAAAAGTCATCGCAAAAAACTTCAGCTAACAGACACTAATATGAAAAGTGTGCCAAGATCTATCATTAAGTGAAAAATAAGGGGGGAAGAGTTCTTTCCAGAAAAGTATTTTCCATAGGAACCAATTTTTTAAAAATAGGTATGTGTGCATGAGTATATGTGTGCTGGTATTTCAGTAAATGCCTATATTTGTATAGACAGTTTCTGGACAGGTGTGTGAGAAAATGTAACTCTGGGAGTGGGTCTATGGGGAAGGCATTTATTCCTCAAATTATATCCGCCTAGTGTTTTTCACAATGGGCGTGCATTGCTTTCTTGATTTTTTTTTTTTTTAGGGAAAAAAACTTAAACATTTTAATAATACTGGCCTTCCGTGGTGGCTCAGCTGGTAAAGAATCCACCCACAAGGTGGGAGACCTGGGTTTGATCCCTGGGTTGGGAAGATCCCCTGGAGAAGGGAAAGACTACCCACTCCAGTATTCTGGCCTGGAGAATTCCATGGACTGTAGAGTCCATGGGGTCACGAAGAGTCAGACACAACTGAGCGACTTTCACTTTCAGCATCTCTTTAGAGAGGAGAGATGGGAGATTGTCTTCTCTGAAGGCTGGAACACACACAGGATGTCAGGGTATGACAAGCATAAGGGCGTGTCGTATGTATAGCAGAGGGTCTGAGAGACTCTCTTGATGTACAAGCCTGGCTGCCTAAGGCTCTTGGGCTGCCTGGGGTTTTCCCAGCACCCCTGGAGGCAGAGAGGGTCCTTCTTGTCTTGACCCGCGTGGTCCTGGAGGTCTGCGCTTCACCAGCCTGCCAGATAGAGAAAGAGGTCTGGTTGATTCCTTCCATTGTCATTTATTTGGATCTGAGTTTTGAACCCAGATAATGCTATGTTTGATATACTAACATAGGATTTTAAAAAGATGCCACTCAGGAGACAGTTCTGTGCAACTTTGGGGGTAGACAAAGATTTCTTAGTTGGGACACAAAAAACATCGAGAAAAATTTATCAAAGAAAGTGTAAATTGGACTTTACAGAAATTTGAAACTTTTACTTACTAAAAACACTATTAGGAAACTGCGTAGACAGGCCATGGATTGAGAAAATGTATCTTACAAAGGACCTCCATCTTGAATGTTGAAAGAAAGCTTAAAAGCCTATAGTAAGAAATTTAGCAACCCAGTTATAAAGCAGGCACAAACTTGAACAGGCTTTCCGCAAAAGAAGATATACCCATGGCTGTCAACATCGATTCTCAGTAGGGAAATGCAAGTTAAAACCACAAGAATATACCATCACATCTCTAGAATGGCTCAAGTATTATTGACAGTTTTAAGTGTTGACAAAAATGTGGAGCACCTGGAACTCATACGTGGTGCAGCCTCTTTGGAAAAGAGAATCATTTTCCTGTAAAGTTGAGCACACACTTACCAGCAGTTAACCCAAGAGAGTGAAAGCATATCTTCTCAAAAGTCTGGTTCAGAAATTCACAGTAGCTTTTTTTTTTTTTGGTAAGATCCCAAACTGGCATCAACCCAGATGTCCATCTACAGGTGGGTGGATAAACACAGTGTAGTATATCTATATGGTGGAGTACTAGTGTAGAATAACAGTTCATAGGAATGAACTACTGACCCTGCATCATAGATGAATAACAGAAAGCAAATCTGGAGTTTCCCAGAGCGGCGGGGCCAAAGGAAACTTCAGAGTGAAGGAAGTCTGTATCTTAGCCCCACTCTTCATCTTGATTATGGTGCTGGTAGCACTCGATGTGAGAGCTGAACCATAAAGAAAGCTTGAGTGCCAAAGAATTGATGCTTTTGAACTGTGGTGCTGGAGAACACTCTTGCGAGTCCCTTGGACTGCAAGGAGATCAAACCAGTCCATCCTAAAGGAGATCAATCCTGAATAATCATTGGAAGGACTAATGCTGAAGTTGGAGCTCCAATACTTTGGCCACCTGATGGGAAGAACTGACTCATTGGAAAAGATCCTGATGCTGGGAAGGATTGGGGGCAGGAGGAGAAGGGGGGGATGACAGAGGATGAGATGGTTGGATGGCATCACAGACTCGATAGACATGAATTCGAGTAAATTCTGGGAGATGGTGAAGGACAGGGAAGCCTAAAGTACTGCAGTTCATGGGGTCGCAAAGAGTCGGACCTGACTTAGCAACTGAACAACAAGCAGTGGTACGAAATTTGTCGTGCCCATCCAGCTGTACCCCTAGGATGACTCTTGTTGTGTCCCCTGGGGAAGGGCTGGCGCTGTCGTACCAGGGAGCACACACCAGCTCAAACACGTTTTCTCATACCATTTGCAGTTCTCATATTTGCTCATTCACCTGCCGAGATGTCATGATGGAGGCATTCCGGGTCTGCTCTCCATTCCACTCTGCTGCCTTTTCAGGTTTACGCTCCCAGGGACTCTGACCCATGCAGAATGGAGAGTGGGGCTTAGGAAGTGATTATGAATGAAATAATGAGAAGGTTGGGGGTTACACCTACCCCAAATGCCTGGAGACCAGCAGGAACGCCAAGATAGCAATAGAGTTTTTATCTCTGGAGGCCTTGGGCATGGCGAATCTGGTTGGAAGAAAGGATTGGAGGGCTTGTCCTAAAGCGTCTTATTTTCATTCAGCTTGTGTGTTTATTTGGCTAGATGGGGGCTGGTGGACTGGGGGCTGGAGGTGGATGCTGTGTGGGTCTGAAGCTCTCCCCACCGCCTGTGTGGTCCTTGGGGCTGCCCCACTGAGGTTCTGCAAAAGCCGTGTGATGTGGATACTCTCTCCCTTTAAGGTTCTTTCTCTTCCCTTTGCATCTTCATTATATCTTTCCGTCCGTGGTCCCTCACACCTTCCTCCTGAGGTCAGCTGTGTGTTTGAAGAGTATGGAACCACTTTCTTTCATTTTCTGACAAAATGAGCAGGAGAGGCCTCAAGACTCCTTACCCGTGTTTCTTCTTGTTCTGTCCCCATCAGACCTCCTGGTCACTCAGGAAAAGTCCAAGTGGGAGTGGCCTGGGGAGGTGGAGATCCTCCAGGCAGGCGAGCCCTGGGTTGCCTGCAACACTTGCGTTCTCGAAGACGGCGATGAACTTTTGCTTGGCAAGGGGAAACAGGCATATTTTCTCGGTCCCGAGAAAGGAAAGGCCTTTTCCAATAAGAGGAAGGCCTCAGCCCCCACCGTGACCTCCCGGGAACTGCCTGTTTCCCGTGGCTTGTGGGATGCCAGCAGTACCTTGGCACTGTGAGCCCTTTGTCTTGGTGGGGAGTTGAGAGGGCAGGTGCTACAGCAACCCTGGCAGCACTGAGTGTAGCTTTAAGTTTTTTGATTCATCGTTCAACTGATATATGCACTAATATTTTAAGATCAGGGAGAATCGATGACTGTTTTAGGAGTTTCACCCCAGGAGTTGTCAAATAAATTAATTTACCTGTTTCTCATACAATGTACTTATCAAAATAAACTTGCACTCCATTATGGAGTGTGAGTAATGGATCTCCTGCAGGTAAAATAGAAAAAGTCCTGCACAGTCGAGTTCATTTACCTTTGTTTCTTTTCTTTTCTTTTCTTTTCTTTTTTTTTCATTTTTTCAGACATTATCTTTTGGAACCAGCATCATCCATATTATTAATCGCCTGTGGGGCTTTATACTGCATCACATTACTTCCCTGGAATTAAACTGCTCCTATAAAGTTATGAAAAATGTACTTTTTTTTAAACAGTAAAAAAGTCATTTTCTAGCGTAAAATCCCCACATAAAGTGCCATGGAGCCATTAGCAGTAAATTGAGTTTTGGGGTGTATAATTTGTACAAGAACTGACACGTGTGAGGGGCCCACCGTCGTCCATCCCCGGCACAGGGGACACGGAGGAGGTGATCTCCAAGGACAGGCTGTGGACGTCGCCCCCTTTGTGTGCTCGGGGCTCAGCGGCAGTGCCTGTCGCGTGGCCTCCCGGCCCGGCCGGGGAGCTTCGCCCCGGGCAGCTGGGACGCCGCGCCGGGGCAGCTGCTCCTTTCAGCCTATTCAGTGACCATTCTTGCGGGTTGTTTACCATTGCCAAGGAGACTTCTATTTCCATAGCAGCAGCGCTGCTGTTTCTCAGAGGAAAATGAATTTAGTTATAAAAGGATAATATTTTTCTGTCTGTATATAACCAGCCATCTGTCAACCGGTGGATCAGAAAGGATTCAGAAACCTGTTAAGACGGATAGCAGTGAAGTGATGAGTATTTTTTTTTTTTGGTCCCGTATTAAAAGCAATAATAGATGTGGAAACAACTGTTGTACATTCAACATCAGAACCGTGATGTTTTTCTCTTTATAGGTTTGGTGTGTGTGTGTGTGTGTGTGTGTGTAGGTTTGTGTGTGTGTGTGTGTGTGTGTGTGTGTGTGTGTGTGTGTGGTTAATGCCTTCACCACCTCCACCAGTGCTGCGACAACCTCATAAAATACAGTTTACGTTCTGCTGACAAATGGAAATAACCACATGTTTGTATCTCACTAGACGCAGGTGTCTTTAGCGCTTTCTCTTCTTGATGCCGTGAGCGTCCCCGCCTCATTAAAGATTCCTGTGGCTGGACTTTCTGTTGTCACCCCAGGGGGAGGGCGGAGCGGGTGCAGAGATCAGCAGCTTCTCCGGAGCACGCGGTGCAAATGATAGAATTAGCGAAGTGTCGAGGAACCCGGGCTTTGTCCGGAAACCTTGCTAAGGTGCCCCGTAAATCTCCTTCTGGAGGAACGTCCTTCTGTGCACACCCAAACGGGAAGAAAGTCACCGTTGGGAATGCTCCTCTAGTTTCTGGGTTCTTCATGTATTTCTTCATTTTTGACTGTGTTGGGTCTTAGTTGCGGCCCGCGGGATCCCTCACTGCTGTGTGTGGGCCCTTCACTGTGGCGAGAAAACTTCTTTCTGTTGTAATAAATGGGCGAGAGGACTTCTTTCCATTGTAACAAGTGGGCACTCAGGCTCACTTGCCCCACGGCATGTGGAATCTTAGTTCTCTGACCAGGAAGTCGAACCTTCATTCCCCTGCATTGGAAGGTGGATTCTCAACCACTGGACCAACCATGGAAGACCCCCGCTCCTGAATTTTTTTTTTTTCCTCTATTGCGTTCGTAAACTGTAACTTGCAGGGGGAAGAACACGCGCACACACCAGCCCCGTTGTAAATAATGTTGTTTATTGGTTGATTTTTCCAGATCCTGACATTGACGCTGCCAGTGCCATGATGCTTTTGAATACTCCCCCTGAGATACAAGCAGGTTGTGAGTAGATATTTCTATAGCCTACAGCACCGCAGTTTGTGAACTTAACCTTCTCCTCTATATACCAGGCTGTAGGAAGAACTAATGCCCAAGCAGATCCCCCCCACCCCCCGCCCCGATAGAATCACTTTGAATTACCTCAGTGCGTGATTCCATACATGTGCGTAGAGAGACACGGCTACACATGTATATGAATGAATGCACAGGTGTGTTTCCAAGATGACAGAGTGCTAAGATAACTTCAGGGCTGGAGACTTGAGGGCAGGGACGTGGACCCGGAATGAGTCCCAGAGAACAGACCCTTGCTCCTTCGGGAGCTATTCCTGGGAGTTTGGTGTTTCTGCTAGAAGAGACTGCGGGGGCCAGCTTCACAGTCGTGGGGCTCCGTGGGATCCATTTTTAGACATTCCTCTCCCCTTGAGGACCTCATGCATAACAGGCTCCCGTCTTAGGATGAGGAGAGGAAAACCTAGCGAGGTGGGTGTGCGGGAGCTTGGAACAGCCTCAAAAGGGCAACACGGTGGTACCCTGTCCTGGGTCACCCTGTGCACCAGGTCACACAGACAGAAGGACAGGGCTGGTTTAGCGAAGCAGGGTTCCTGTCTTCACCGCCTGTCAGCCCTGGAGCAAGGCCAAGCCCAAGGCATCTCTTTGCTTCCTCCCTTGAACTGCTCTTCTAGGCACCATCCATGTCTCTTCCCCGCCTCTGGAGCTAGCGTGTCTTCAGAACGGTCCCCTCCCCCAGTGATGACCGGTGACCCAAATGCAGACGTCTGTCCCCCGTCCTCCCGGCAGACATACCCCTCTCCCAGCGGAAGCCTGTTGCGCAGACAGCCAGCTCGGCCCCCGCGGTCCGTTTGGCGCCTTAGCAGGATAATGGCATCGCCGCCTTGCTGCACATGACCCTCACGGCGTGGAGGTGGTGGTGTGCCGCAGCCAGCCCCGCTCCGATGCCCACCTGCCTCGTTCTGAGTGCTGCCCGGCATCCTGAGCAAAGGGGACTCCCACCTCAGGAGCTTGTGGCATCTCCCACAGGAGAACATCTGTTTCCAGACCCTCCCCAGCTGTCTGAGGTAGAGTTCTAGGCCATCCCTCCTAGCCTTCCTGCAGCTTTAGGAAATGGCACCATCCTTCCTCACCTGTTCCTTTGTTTAAAAAACCCAAGAGACGTAGCCAGGTGTTCTCAGGACAGACTCATCTTTCTGCTGAAGGCTGCAGTTACCTGGTCCTGAAGGCACAGAATCCTCATTCTCTCTTTGCTAAACTCAGCTTGCTGGCCGTTGAAATAGACTGCCCACACCTCCAAGAAGGAAACACCACTAAGCAGATGCATGACCAGTGCAGTCCTATAACTAGCAGTTAACCTGTAGTGTGGGTTTTAAAGGATGTCTGAAGTTACACAGAAGTGAAAAAAAAAGAACTCGGTTCTCAGATGACTCTTGCAGGAAGAGAGTAGACCAGACTGTAATCTGGTTACGGTTTGAAACAGTTTCTGAAATCAAGTTGGATAATTCCTCACGGGGCAAGTGTGCTGATGTGATCAGAGCTGCGTAAGGTTCGGAGACCTTCCTTCGTACCAGCCACTGCCCACAGTGATCGTTGCTTTAAAGAATTACTTTTGTTGAATGGGAATAAAGGAGCTAAGCAAGGAAAGGCAAGGGGATTGGTCATTAACAGATCCTTGGCAGTTTTATAAAAATCCATCATCGCTAGATTCTTGATCACAGATAGAAAGGGAAAAGGGTTGATCCCGATGAGTTAAGAAGTGAACTGTTTTTAGTGTCCTCGTGGCTCTGCTCCTCTCTCTCTTACTCTCACACATATTGTGACAGTTTTTTTTCAGGGTGTCCGTGGTCTTATGTATTTTGAAATGCTGAATTTGAGTTTTCAGAGCTCCATGTTCACGTTATGAAGCTGTGGAGTCACCTAGGGCGTTCCCACCTTGCTGTGACTACTGTGAGAAGCGCAGCCACAGCCCTGGTGAGCCCGCCAAGAGCAGGCTCTAGCATCCTGGTAGGAAGGGACCGGGAAGCCCACAGAAGTCGTGGAAGGAGACAGCAGAGAAGTCAGTTTAATGACTGGGCAGAGGGTAGTACACCAGCTTTATATTCACCTTCCTGTCTGACCGCATCAGATCCCCTGGAAATCCAGCTAGGGCATAGCCAGTGGGCGAGACGCCCCCAAGATTGGAGTAGGGCCGTCGGAAGGAGGTCAGCATATGTTGAGGGCCTGTTCCTGCACTTGGGGGCCCCAGGGGCCCCCCCTCAGCCTCCCAAGAAGCACAGTCAGAGATGTGTGTCCCTGACACCAGACCTCTCTTCGCACTTAGCTCTTCTGTGCTTCGCTCTCCCTTTCCCTCCCGACCTGATGTTTCTTGCCTGGGATGTGAGGCAGGACCTCGCCTCCCAAAGGGAGACGCATCCTGGGCACAGAGTGAGGGAGCCATCATGCCCCACCCTGCCAGCTTTGCCCAAAGCCTGGAAACAGTGGGAGGCAACCCGTTAATCACTTTGGGCACATGATGCGAAGAACCAACTCACTGGAAAAGACCCTGATGCTGGGAAAGACTGAAGGCAGGAGGAGAAGAGGACAACAGAGGATGAGATGGTTGGATGGCATCACCGACTGGATGGACATGAGTTTGAGTAAACTCCAGGAGTTGGTGATGGACAGGGAGGTCTGGCGTGCTGCAGTTCATGGGGTCACAAAGCGTCGGACACGACTGAGCAACTGAACTGAACTGAACTGATCCCTTGGCGGAAAGACTCAAAGGCAGCAGACACCGGGGCGCTGGTGGGGAATGGGCAGCCTGCCTCAGGGTGTGTGTGTCCCCCGGGTTTGGGGTCCTGCCCGCGTGCTCCCCACGCTGGCCCATGGCGGGGCCCTGTTACCAGAGCCTCGTCCTCGCAGGCTGCTGTCAACAGCCTCGTGTTCACCAGCCGGGCCCACGCCCCGTCCGTTGCCGCCAGCGCTGCCTGGCAGGCAGAGGACGGCCGGGGCGGTTTAAGGTCTTCCCTTTGTCCTCGCCCTTCCGGAGCCACCCCGGGCCCCAGGCGGCAGCCGCTGAGATCTTGCGCTCTCATCTTTCCTGCGGGCAGCCCTGCCGCAGGCTGGGGGTCGATTAGGTCCTAGCAAGGAGCCGTCTCCAGAAGGTGAGAGAACCCCGTCAGCACAGCCCTGTATCTCAGGAGGACCCCCTCCTGCCCCGGAGGTGCTCACCGCACGCCATGTCCCTTGAGCTCCCTCCCTGTGGGGCCCCTCAGCCCCTCCCTGCACGCTGACGCTTTGCTGTGCTCCGAGCTTGAGCTTGTCAGAACCTCAGCCTGGAGCGTTGTCCGAGCCTGGAGTTGTCCGGGCCTGGAGCGTTGTCCGCTCCCGCAGCACCAGCGGAAACACGCTCTCTTTCTGGTTCGGCCCGTTGGCAGCATTGGGAGCTTTCCGCGAGCCATGCTTCATGTCTCAGCAGCTCGGCGGAACACGGCTTCCAGAAAAATCCAGGCAGGACACTGCCGCCTCATTGTCTCCTGAGCTTTTGGATTATGCTTCTGGTCAAATCCATCTGCATCCCGCTCCCCCGCCAAAAAAAAAAAGGTGGCTCTGTAGATTAATTCTAGCTTCTCGACTCTAATTAAGGCTTCCTAGGTGGCTCCAGTGATAAGGAATCCGCCTACAAAATGTAATCAATATTATATATGGTATTAATGAAATATTTTACATCCTCTTTTTCATGTTGAGTCTTTGAAATCCGGTGTACTTAGAGCATGGCTCAGTGTGGACCCCACGTCTCACCTGCTCTAGAGTGGCCACATTTGTTTTGTCAGGTGGTGTAGGGGTAGAGAATCAACCTGCCAGTGCAGGAGACACAAGAGACACGGGCTCGATCCCTGGGTCGGGAAGATCCCCTGGAATAGGAAATAGCAACCCACTCCTTTCCCAGCAACTTGCCTGGGAAATTCCACTGACAGAGGAGCCTGGTGGGCTACAGTCCATGGGGTCGCGAAGAGTCAGCTATGACTGAGCCTGCGCACTGCGAATACACACACACACACACACACACACACACACACACACACACGTCTACATAAGTACCTGCTCTGCAGTTCTTTGACAAGCCCTGTGGGTCACCTCTGACCCCGGTGGAGGAATTGTTATTATGTCAGGAGAAGTCTGATCACCATTACTCATCTTCAAGTGAAGTAAAACTCACTCAGTCATGTCCTGCTCTTTGCGACCCCACAGACTATACAGTCCATGGAATTCTCCAGGCCACTGGAGTGGGTAGCCTTTCCCTTCTCCAGGGGATCTTCCCAACTCAGGGATCAAACCCAGGTCTCCCGCACTGCAGGCAGATTCTTTACCAGTTGAGCTACAAGGGAAGCCCACTCATCTTCAAAGGCTGACATCATCCCTAGTTGGAATGTTCCCAGAGAGAAACTGTAGATAAACAGAACAACTGAATGTCAGGGGAGTATTTGGGGGGAGGCGGCAGTCCATAGCAACCCCCCAAGAGCTGGAATGCGAGTAGAGGCACCAGGAAGCGGGCTCCCTTCTCTCAGCCCCTCCCCACATCCTTGCAAGGAAGCGGGTGGAAGGGCCAGTTCTAGGAAAGGGAAGGATTATGAAATCACCTGCTGCTCAGCTTATGGCCTCTGGTAGCTTAGCCAGGGCTGCTCTCCAACGCAGCAGTCGGAGCTCAGAGGTTAATTTTAGAAGCTGCAAAAATCAAGGAAAGTGAATGTGTCGGTAGGGGAGCTGGGGAAACGGGTGGGGGGGGGATGGAGAAAAGCTTCTCTTGTGCCTTCCACCTGTTTTTATTTAGGGTTCTGGAAGTGATCACATTTGGATCACCGTGAATGGTGCTGCTAGATTTGACTGTGTGTGTGTGTGAGGGTTGCTTTCTTGATGGATGAAAGTAAAAGTTGAGGGTCATTGTATAAGACAAAATGCTGATGTCCTTGGCACCTTGTCCCAGGATTTGAGAGTCTCAGACATACGTCTTCTCTCCTAGAAGAGCCAATTAAAAAAAATTTTTATGTTGGAGTAGAGTTGATCAACAGTGTTAGTTTCCGGTGTAAGGCAAAGTGGTTCAGTTGTACATGCAAATGTATCTATTCTTTTTCAAATTCTTTTCCCATGTAGGTTATTAGAGTATTGAGCAGACTTCCATGTGAAGAGCTAAATATTTAAATGATGGAGCAGAAAAGGATGATGCTGGGGGCTTGTGCTTTTTCTTTTTCCTTTTTTTCTTTTTAGTCGATTTAGTGAGAAGCCACAAATCTGAGTTTGAAGTTGATCGTAAATATCCAGTTTCTTATGATATCTCTTCGCTAGCTGGAGCCCAGGTTTAATTTCAGCAGGTTGGGTAGGCGCCCTGGGTTTCCGTGCTTTGATACGGGTTGGGGGAAACACAGAGGAAATGGAAGGGAAGGGGATGTGCTGAGAAGCGGAGGGCCAGGGGCACTGGCCCCGTCTCGGATCCAGACTCAAGAAGTCATGCCACGGGGACTTGGAAATGCCTTTCTCAGCTGTGTTAGACCGGACTCCTCTCTCAGAAGCCACATTCTAGACACATGGGGATGGAGACAGAGGGAGAAAGGGCGGGAGCAGTTAGGAGTCACCGCCGCCGTGGGCAGAGGGCACATCTGCCCCCATGAGGAGCTGCGGCGAGCACTGGGGAGCGCCGGGCTTGGCGGGGGCAGCGTCCTGCAGCAGCTCCTGTGAGTGCGCCGGGTCCGAGGGAGAGCCTCGTGTGCATGCCAGCGGGCTCGGAGGTTCCGAAAACAGCTCAGGGCAGGCCTTTTCATGCTGCGGGGAAACCGTCGGTGAGAGTCTCTGTGAAGTGAATACAGTTCATTAACCAGGAAGGTGTCTTCGTGGGTGAGTGCAGAGTTCATAAAGTGAAAGTCTCTGTTGTATCCAACTCTTTGTGACCCCACGGACTCTACAGTCCATGGAATTCTCCAGGCCAGAATCCTGGAGTGGGTAGCCTTTCCCTTCTCCAGGGGATCTTCCCAAACCAGGGATTGAACCAGGGTCCCCTGCATTGCAGGCAGATTCTTGACCAGCTGAGCCACCAGGGAAGCAGAGTTAGGGAGCGCTACAAAAAACACAATAGACTTAAAGAACGTCCGCCTGTCCTGACCCCGTTAAGTCCTAGGCCTTAGAGATGATTGCTAAGAGGGCGCTGGAGAGGTGAGGTGGGACGGCGGAAGGATGAACACAGTGGTCTTGGTGACAGTGAGCTGATAGAATGGGCCAGCCGCTGAGCTGGCAGCTTGTGTGCTTTGTCTGATTTCTTCAAAATGATGCTCCGAGGCACTCTCATGCCTCCTTTATAGGTAAGAAAACAGAGGCACAGAAAGGGTAAGGCACTTGCCCAGAGCCACGGGGCGTGTGGTGGGGCGAGACTGTGGACGGAGGCTGTGTGGCCCCAAGCGCGTACTCGTGACCACGCACGAGGCTTCTTCCCTGAGGCTCAGTGAGACAGGGAGTCAAGCGAGCCCAGGGTCCAGTGGCTGCTTGGTGAGGGCTGACCTCCTCGCTGTCTGCTTCAGCCCGGGTGAGCCCCTGCGGATCGGAGGCTCCAGCCGCTGGGGCAGACGGCTCTGGGTGGAGGTGGGGCTGCGTCTCTCCTCCGACGGCCGGATGACTGCAGGGCTGTGCCAGGCCGGGGGACGTGTGCCCGGGACGCAGTCCTCCTGCTTCATCTCCGGGGCTCCCTGGTCTTTGTCTCAGGACCTTAGGTACTTTGGGGGTTTTCGCCACAGGAGTGACTCTGGCGTGATTTGCACACGGGGACCGGGAGTGCCGCGAGCGCGGCGGCTGCTCTTCTGGCCGAGTGTGTCGCCCGCTTTCGTCTCGTCCTGTTCGTGCAGGCCACTCAAGGGCTCCTCGGGATGCTGAGATTGAAGGCTGGCTTCTGTTTTCAGAACAGCCAGACGGGTCAATACTGTGTGTCCCCTTCTTACTTAAGGAGCTTGTCAGGGGACACAGTGAAGGACGCCGACGGGACCCAGAGGCGGGTCGTCTAACGCCAGAGTCTGGCTCTCAGCCGCCAGGCTAGCGACCGCCTCCCTGCTCAAAAACCTTCAATGGTTTTCCCAGTATCCACAGTGAAAGTGAAAGTGTTAGTTGCTCATTCATGTCCGACTCTTTGTGACCCCATGGACTGTAGCCCACCAGGCTCCTCTGTCCATGGGATTCTCCAGGCAAGAATACTAAACTGGGTTGCCATTTCCTTCTCCAGGGGATCTTCCTGACCCAGGGATCAAACCCGGGTCTCCTGCATTGCGGGCAAATTCTTTACTGTCTGAGCCACCAGGGATGAAGTGTTGACAGATGTATCTCATTCCTGCTAGGATTATATTATTTGTCAAAATTAGTTTTTAGTTGTTACACACATTATGATTTTTATCACTTCCAGGCCTGGTATGTGCCTCTGAATACTAACTTCAACGGCACTTCCTACAGGAAGGCTTCCCAGATAGCCTTTGTTTTGGGTCAGCTGTCTCCATCCTTCATGCCTGTAGGCCCCACCCCGGCAGTTGCTGTAGTAAGTTTTCACTGTTTCTTCAGTTCTCTGTCTGTCCCGCCTACCTGGGGGGACCCTATGTCCTCTTCACCCAATGTGTAGACAGGCACTTGGTAATTTAATCCATTAATTGATACAACCTGTATATGAGACCATAATAATTTTTACTGATAAGAATTATAACTGTGGTATAGAGTTTAAATATTTAAGTTATTTTGGGGAGGGTACCATTCTATCAGATTTGCTTGATGTTCTACATGAGATCCCTAGTGACTGATACATTAAATACTGAGCATTTTCAGGAGATACCGCACAGCAAAATAATTGAAAAACCCTTTCCCACAATCCCCCAAACAGAGACAAACCAGAAAATAACCTCCACCTGAAGCATCTGTGTGTGAACACCAGAGTCTTACTGGTTTACCCGTTTGTCTGTCCTCGGGAATTACCGGTGTTTTCCCTCCTGCATTTTCTTGCAGCAATTCTGTGACTTTAGGGCTTACATTTAGATCTGTGACGCATTCCGAATTAGTTTTCCTCCTTGGTGTGAGGTTAGGACCAAGGTGCATTTTTTCCCAGTGGATCTCGGATTGTTCTCTCTTCTTTCCCCCATTGTGTTGTCTGCATTTTTGTCAAAAATCAGTTGACCACATACACGCGAGTCTTATTTCTTGGATTCCCTTTTGTTCCATTGATCTGTGGGTCTGCACTCACGTTCACACCACGCTGTCCTGTGGTTTTTATACGAGGGTTGTTCGATAATTGGGGTAGATATAAATTCTGGACTCTTCTAGAGTTCCAAAGAATGCATCAACTAAGCACACTATGGTAATTAGTTTCAATATCACATCATAACAGGTTTCATGCTTTTAAGGTACCTGGTGAGTCCCCTACCTCAGATGACCTAATATCTGAGATCAGGCTGATTGTTAAGTGACAGGTAGAAATTCCTGACCTAGTTCAGCCTACCTTCATAATTAAATATGGGAACAGACGGGATTCTCCAGCCCCGACTGTGCTGGTAGGAGTGACGTCAGGCACTAGCTTCACTTTTCTCTCCTCTCCCACCTTTTGTGCAACCTGGTAACGGGGTCCTTACACAGACCTGGATGAGATGTGGCAGAAAATACTAGCAGGAGCTGCCCAGGGAATCAGTCTACAACTTCACCCCATGTTCCAGAGCAGACATTCACCCGACGTGAAAGACCTGACTTAAGGTTTAGAATATTTACATAAATCTACTCTTAGAGACCTGAAATTATGGGAGTAAAAAGTATGTACTATGTGTTTTGGGAAGCGTAGTTGTTCCATACAAATAATACCAGCTTTAAAATTTTAATATCCAGGGGCTTCCATGGTGGTCCAGTGCTTAAGACTTTGCCTTCCAGCACAGTGGGTACAGATTTGACCCCTATTTGGGAGCTAGGATCCCTCATGTCTGGCAGCCAAAACAGCGGAAAACTTAAAACAGTCCACATCAAAAAAAAAAAAAATCTATAAAAAATTTATTGACTTTTAAAAAAAAGCTTAATATTCAGAGTGGTTTTCGTTTTTGAAGGTATGCTCTCGCAGACTCTTTTTAGTTAGGTCTGTGTTTGAGAAAGCACAGTCTGTCCACCCTGCCCTTGGATGAGTCTGGGCCAGGGGCTGGGGGCTCGAGGATGCTAGAGACGGAAAGGGGCTTCGAGAACGCCACTCAGAAGAGGAACAGGAGATTCCGTGAGCTTGCACACAGTCCTACCGGAAGAACAGATTAAAGCCCAGGTGTACAAGGCCTCTGTCAGAGCGTTCACACGGGATGCATGCCTGGCCCCATAGACAGACACGTGCAGGAGTGCTGATGGTGCTGGAAGAATATTAGCGTGAACCCGAAGAAACTGCTGTTGGGAGGTCAAAAAAGATCGACTCTCAGGGGTTGCTATCGGTCCCCCTGTTCTGTAAATACTCGGATCCGCTGTTGCCGGAGTCCTGCTCTAGCTGGTCAGGGTTCCCTCAGGATGGACGGCGTCGGCGATACGAATGAGAAGACACAGCGAGTCTCGGTGTTTCCAAGTGTCTTCTGACTTTATTGTTTTTAAGACAGCTTTTATATTTTTAGTGGTACATAGAAACAAATGTAAAGTATAGAGTATGCCAGATCAGCTCGATGGATCAGCAGTTTTTGATCCATATCGGAACGAGAACACTTTGTGTTTCTAAGTTATAAAAGGTTTAAAATTGTTTACATCATCTTCTGGCCCGGAGGCCTGCTAACATCTTGTGACTCTTTTATTGATAAGGGTTGATCAGCCAGGACACTTTTGTATCAGGCACAGCAGGAAAGAATTCATCAATAGAAAGTTTCAAGGTAAAACCTGTTTTCGGTAATTTACTCTACGCCTTGAGCTTAACAGAAAAGAATGTGGTTCCATAAAGTCATAGAACAGCAAGCTGAAGGTCAGCTCTAAGTAAGAATCATCAGTTAAATCAACAATTGTCTTATTATTTTGCATTAAAGCTAAACTTCTATTTATATAAATCCCTAACTATTATGCTTTCATTATATAGGCTAAATACCTTAAGAGTAAAAACATAGTGAGTAACTATAGATTAAGTAACAATTTCACAAAGCAATATTTTTTGTATTTCCCAACAAGCCTTTTTTCCTGAGAAGGGTTTTGTGCCCATAGGGGCTTTCTGTGTGGAGGCTCTCAATGCTGTTTTATTACTAGGGAGAAGTTATGCACATTAGCTCCAAAGGCACAGGTACATTTATTAAACAAACCAATATGTTAGCAAAAGGAATTTAGATCAGCATACTCTATATCCCAGATAATTTTATTTAGGGTGCTGCCGTTCGGGGGCCTTGTTGATTTGAGGTTTCAGAATGATCTATTTTAGAAGGGAATCAGGAAAGGCCTTTTGCCTAAGTCACAGAAAATAAGAGGTTTATTATAGCAAGCGTCAGAAAGAGAGATCTCATCTTTAAGGTGAGCGCTGAGGCAGCCTCTCGAGAATCCCTGAGGCCTGAGTTGCTCTGCTCGTCAGTCCTTCTCCTCATGACTCTGTCATGAGTGGGGATCTCGTGAGCTGGCTCCCGGCATGCTGTGAGTAACACAGCACAGACAGTGTCTGGTGGTCCCTGATGAAAACGTTGGCTCAGGAGTAACCCGGGGCTGAGTGTGTCTAGGAGACCACGGCTGACGAGAGCGCTCTCGGGATGTCTGCTTAGAGGGAGCTCCAGGGCAGGAGGGCAGTGGGCCGTCGGAGCAGGCCGTGTGCTTCTGAGACGGAGCCCGCCTCTGACAGCCCTGCACTCCCTGCAGAGACGGGTGTGACGATGCTCACGAGATGACGTCCTGAGCGCTGAGGTGCTGAGGAGCTTGTAAAATCGGCTCTGCTGTCCTTTAGGCTGGTTTTTTTCCCTTCCTGGATTAAGGACTCTTAGAAAGATATTCCCGGTTCTGACCATGGCCAGAGAAGCATGAGGAAAATGCTTTTGTTTGCTCAAGATGGTGTCAGGTTCTTGAGATCAAAGGGTCTGCCTAGAGATAACAGCTTATATGTAATAAATGCAGGAAAATAATATTTGAAGCCCTCTTTTTAAAACTCATCTCTTTTTTTTTTAACCAAGGCATCAATAATAAGCTACTGGTTTGACTGACTGACTTTCTCTCTTGAGGTGCGGTGTCTCTCTCGCTTGGTGTTCTTCCCGTATCTGTCACCCCCACACGCACGCGTGTGTGTGTGTGTCTGTCTGTCTGTCTGTCTGCTTGCTCTCTGTACCTGTGAGTCTCTCTTCTTTCTCTCGTCTCTCTCTCCCTGTCTCCTCTCTGTCTCTCTTTCTCTGGTGTATCCAAAATTTCTAACTCGGAACAGAAATCTTCACAGCTGGATTCACGTGTGGTGTCTCTTTGCTTTTCCAGTTCCTCCAGGAGTGATACAGAATGGAACGCGGGTTCTGAGCCGAAGCCTGTTCCCCGGGGTCCGGCCGTTGCCAGTCACGCCCATTGGGATGACAGCGGCTGTGAGGTAAGAGGCCCTGCTGGGCGAAGCCCCCCTGAGCAGCGGGAAGGCCGCTGTGTGTCCCACGGGGCCTCCTGGGGGCTGGAGAAGACCAGCCTCTGGGTAGTAAGGGCAGAAATAGCTTGGGTGTCTGCAAAAGTTAGAGGAGCTCCCGAGGACCCCAGTCAAAGTGCCAGCTTCTCCTCCTTGGGCCGTCAGATTACCCTCGTCTCTTTGCAGGTGAGATGAAGCAAAATGACACTTAAGTTGCTTTATTCTGGGGAGGTGGGGTAAAGTGAACAGAAGGAAATGGTGGGCAAGTTAGTCACTAGATTCTGGGCTAACTGGTCGACCTCTAGACCCAGCCCTGTCACTTCCCAGTCCTTTCACTTTGGTTGTATGTCTGACCTCTGAGGGTTAGATCCCTCATTCCTGAAGCTCCTCTGCCTCCTGGGAAGGCTTGCAATGAAACATGCAAAAAATCAGGTGTGAAAAATGCTTCGGTAAGTGGTCTGTAAATTCCAGGTGGCATCAGCCCCCCCTTCCGAGAAGCAGCTCAGCTGCCAAACCTCATGGCCTCTTCCTTGGGAAGTTTCTTTTCTCCACCCTTCTCAGCTCCCCTGCCAGCCCCAGGGGAGGCCCATCGCTCACCCAGGAGAGAGCCTCGCGGGCGCCAGTGTCTTCCTTGCTGCCTCTCTGCCCACCCCCACCCTCCCATCAGCCATCGCCAGGCTGGTTTCCTAAAATGTGCCTCTCCAGCTGTTTGCAGAAGCATCCCCGTGACTCCCACCATCTTACCCTTAGACCCTGCCGGTCCTCCCGTCTCCGCAAGCCAGATGTGTTCTCCAGATGATCCAGTGTTTGCCCATCTTATCCGTACAGTTTCCTCTGTGTAGACTTCCCTCCACCTCCACGTAGAAAGCAGCACATCCTTCTCGGCCCATCGCAAAAATGATCCCTTCGCCAAGCTTTTCTGAACAGGCCTCTGAGTCCGCATCAGACTCGTTTCTCTCCTTGTTACCATAAGCGCTTGCCTTGGGCGTGGCCCTTTGGTCAGTGGCGCTGTGTGTGTGCCCCTCTCCTCTGCGGTTTGCTTGCTGAGGACAAAGGCTGGCTCTCCCTCGCTTGGCTGAGGCCTCGCATGGTCAGTGTTGGGCCCTGATTGTTCAGAAGAGACCTGCCATGCTGAGCTGCGTCCCTTCACGACCCCGCATCCCAGCTGCTTTCCAGCACTTCAGGATCACGTTCACACCTAAAGGCCATCTCGCTTTCACAGCATTTCATGTCCCAAAGGAAACCATCCCCAGAAGTCTGTTGACTGGGACCTGAGGGAACTGCAGGGTCAGGCTCTGTGATGCGAATCAGCCATGTGGAGATGCTCCGCTCACTCTGGTCTTGTTTGTTTGTATTTGATCTTTCAGCCGTGCGGAATCTTAGTTCTCTGACCAGGGATGCAACACACTTCCCCTGCGTTGGAAGCACAGAGTCTTAACCCCTGGACCGCCAGGGAAATCCCTCACTTGTGTATTTTAACCCTCCCAGCAAACCAGCTGCTTTTGCCGGAGTTGTTCAGACGCCAAGTCATGTCCGACTCTTTGCGACCCCATGGACTGCAGCACGCCAGGCCTCCCTGTCCATCACCAACCCCCAGAGCTTGGTCAAGCTCATGTCCATCAAGTCGGTGATGCCATCCAACCACCTCATCCTCGTCCCCTTCTCCTCCCGCCTCCAATCTTTCCCAGCATCAGGGTCTTTTCCAGTGAGTCAGCTCTTCGCATCAGGTGGCCAAAGTATTGGAGCTTCAGCTTCAGCATCAGTCCTTCCAATGAATAGTCAGGGTTGATTTCCTTTAGGATGGACTGATTGGATTTCCTTGCAGTCCTATCTTCAGGGCAGATGCTGGTATTTTGAACCTACTAAGGAGGGAAGTTGGTAGGAATTAGAATAGTAATTGTATGATAAAGCCAGTTATCATTTCTGCTAACCAGACAGGGTGATACTTTGCAAAAGTATGGAAAGGTTCTTTTTCTTGTGCTTCTCCCATATCTTTCTTAGATATCTTGAGATCAGTAATTTACGACCTTCAGTTCATGAATGGTAAGCCTCTTCCTTCGAGCCAAAATAGCTCTGCCTTGGCCTCACATTGTGAGAGAGACATACTCTGTCTTCTGTTCTTTCTTAAAATCGCTTCTGCCTAACCTCCTCATTTACCTTCCTGGTTAGGAAGACTGTAGCCTCTTCTCACATGCAGTAAAGACCTCCTTTCATGTGCAGACTTCAGTTTATTGTCCTCAGCATCTTTTCAGTGCCTTTTTAAGCAAACAGAGTTCTTCCTGTGACTCCAGCCATTCCCTGGGAGAAGGGAAGAGCCAGGCAGAGGGAAAGGAGGCCTGAGACTGACCTGGCTTTCAGCGGGAGCTGCCTCCTAATTTTATTACCCTCACGGCATGTATGATTGCTGACTTTTGGTCTTGCCTGGGAAACCCCATGGATGGAGGAGCCTGGTAGGCTGCAGCCCATGGGGTCACGAAGATTCAGACACGACTGAGTGACTTCACTTTCACTTTTCACTTTCATGCACTGGAGAAGGAAATGGCAGCCCACTCCAGTGTTCTTGCCTGGAGAATCCCAGGGACGAAGGAGCCTGGTGGGCTGCCGTCTATAGGGTCGCACAGAGTTGGACACGACTGAAGCGACTTAGCAGCAGCAGCAGAGGTATTATTTAAAATATTAATTTTTTTAAACTGGTTATATTTTGGTTAGAAGGTAACATAGCACAGTTGTTGTTGTTGTTCAGTTGCTAAGTCGTGTCCAACTCTTTGTGATCCCATGGACTGCAGCACACCAGGCCTCCCTTTCCGTCACCATCTCCTGGAATTCGCCCAGGTTCGTGTCCATTGAATTGGTGATGTTATCGATAGCACTACAGCAAGACAATGATATCTTATTTCTGGTCAAAGAGTTGCTACTCATCCATTCCAGCCAACAACTCACTTAGGCTCCTTCCGCAGTAAAAGACCACAAGCAGGTTCCGGGGCTAGACATGTGTGTCCATCAGGTCCAGCTGGGAGAGACTGCAGCCACGCTAGGGACTCGAGCAGGGAGACTTCAAAATAAAGACCCGTTAGCCAGGTGGAAAGTTGTTAACCAGGCGGCTAGAAGAGAACTCGGGGTGTCAGGGAGGGCATACCTGCAGGAAGTGGCCACACCTGTCGGGTGAGGTTTGAACGATAGCCCCTTTGAGGCTGGGTCTCAGAGCCCCCAGGAGCGGCCGGGGCTGGGACCCAGGCCTCTTAGGAGGGGACTCTGAGCTCAGAGGAGGGACCCATGGGAGGACCAGAGGGGTCTGTAAGGAGAACGCTCCTGCTGGTGCACACACCTCTCAGGGCACGTGAAGAGGTGGGGCCTGCAGGCGCTGGAGGGATCACAGGCTATTCGGCAGCTCCTGTAGGACAGACTGCTGCTTCAGGGGGGAGAGGCATGGCTGGGGGATGCAGAAACGGGGGGACACATGGGAGGGGGCATCGGCCCTTCCCCCACCCCATGCCAGACTCGGGAGGGCAGAGCCAGGTGGGCTGGGACAGGTGGCCTGGCGCGGAGCACTGCGGGCAGCCTGGGGCTGAGGGGCTGTAGCTCTGAGTGCCCGTCTTCCAGGCATCACCGGAGGTCCAAGCAGAATCCTCTCAGTAAAAGGTACAGCTGCAGGTGGTAGAGACGAGCTCGCTTTCCAACGGAGAGAAAAAACCACGGTGTGTTAGCCATTATCCCAATACCAGCTCTGCACTTTGCGCCGCAGCTTCAAGAGACTTCAGGGAGAGGAAGGTCGCAGGCTCCAGAAGGTCAGGGATCCTCGCTTATAATACCTTTTCCTTCCTTGTGGCCTAAGTGCCTGGCAAATAGGTGGTGCAACGCCTTCAGGAAAAATGAACATAAACATAACCGTGTGGGTATTTGCAGGACACTGTGTAAAACCCAGAAGAAGTGTTCGAGGGGGAGGGAAAAGCCTGTTTCGCGTTCTCACGTTCATTGTAATTGAAATTTCTTTTTTTTTTTTTTAATTTGGCCATGTGTCAGTTGAACCTAGATTCAGCTGAGGTTAAAGGGAAAACAGCCCAGCAGAGACCAGAACAACAGCAGGCGTTGTGGCGCCCACCAAGTGTCCCTAGGGGGTTCCCGCATTTGCAGGGGTGGCCGCCCCATCCGCTCAGCAGGGGCTGGCAGGAGGGCCAGAGGTCATTAGCGACCCCTGAAGACCCGTTTCCTACCCTGCTTTCTGTGACGGGTTTTCTGTGTGAGTCTCAGCAACTTCTCCTTAAGTGAAAATATTTGTCTTTCGGGGATTTGTTGTTTTCCTCCCCCCCACCTCTGCTGAGTGCCAAAGGCCATGTCTGTTTGTCTTAACTCTGAAAGTGTTATTGACATAGGTGAAGTGTTACTTTTATTAGCTGATCACTACACAGCTTGTATTTGCTGGGTTCCTTTGCATGTAATTATGATGTGAAATCTCTTTGTAAGAGTGTCTGTCAATAGTGTAATTGACTTTACTGTGTTGACTTTTTACTCAATAACCTCAGGGATCGGCCCATCCTTAGACATTGGAAACCCGCTTGTTTTTAAATTTGCCTAGGCAGGGAGTCCTTAAGACACATTATCCTCAAAATAACTGCTCCCACTTCTCCAAGTTTTATGCGTGTCTCTTCTGCTGCCTCTCCAGTGAAATTCCTTGCAGAGGATACGTTTGAATGGAACAGTTACAGCCCTAGAACAGTTTCTGGGTCTCTTGGGAAAACGGAGCATAAGATTTCTTCCATTCATGGAACTAGGGGCTGCTCCTCAGCTACAAGCCACAGCAGTTCTCCTGGGTCTGAGCCACCTTGTTTTCAAGGCTGAAGACTCTTTGACCCTAAGTGACCTCTCAGGTGGCAAAGAAAAATTATAAACGTCAAGGCTTGCTGGAGGATTGAGAGAGAACTGGTGGGCGTGCGTCCTTCATGTGTCAGACTGTGCTGTGCTCACTCACGTCCACCTCTTTACCACCCCATGGACTGAAGCCCACCAGGCTCCTCTGTCCATGGAATTTTCCAGGCAAAAATTGTGGAGTGGGTAGCCATTTCCTCCTCCAGAGGATCTTCCCAACCTAGGGACTGAACCCACATCTCCTGCATCTCCTGCATTGCAGGCGGATTCTTGACTGCTGAACCATCGGGGAAGCCTTTCATATGTCAAGAGAGCCCAGAAATTGCACACGTGAACTGGAACCACGTTTCCTGGGTCCATAGCCTGTAACTATGGGACCTTGGGCCAGGCTTCTCACCAGAAAACCAGCACCTGCCTTATGAATTACTAGGATTAATACACAGTTACATACCTGGCACAGAGTAAACACTATACAAGTGTTCAATAAATACATAATAAACAAACAAACCTATTATAAACAGGAAAGGACTTGAACAGACTTTTCTTCAAAGATACACAAATGGCACATGGAATAAGCAATAAGCACATAGAGAAATGCTCAGCATCACTAATCAGGAGGGAGATGCAGATCAACACTACAGTGACATAGTGCTTCCTCCTCATTAGGGTGGCACTGTCAAGAACAGGAAATAGTAAGTGCTGGCAAGGTTGTGGAAAAATTGGGACCCTAGAGCACTGTCGGTGGTGCAACCACTATGGAAAGCAGTATGGCAGGTCCCGTGGACAGCGCGGAGATCCAGCCAGTCCATCCTAAAGGAAATCGGTCCTGAATATTCATCGGAAGGACTGAAGCTGAAACTCCAGTACTTTGGCCACCTGATGCGAGGAACTGACTCATTTGAAAAGACCCTGATGCTGGGAAAGGTTGAGGGCAGGAGGAGAAGGGGATGACAGAGGATGAGATGGTTGGATGGCATCACTGACTCGATGGACATGAGTTTGAGAAAGCTCTGGGAGTTGGTGATGGACAGGGAGGCCTGGCGTGCTGCAGTCCATGGGGTCACAAAGAGACGGACATGGCTGAGTGACTGAACTGAACTGGAAACCTGTAAGCAACCCAAGCGTCCATCAGTAGATGAACAAACAAGCAGAATGTGGTGTGTGTATACATATGATAGAATATTTAGCCTTTAAGCAGAAGGAAGTTCTGATCCATGCTACAATATGGATGCACCTTGAGGATATTTATGTTAAGTGAAATAAGCCACTCATAAAAAGACAAATACCGTATGACTCCACTTAAATGAGGTACCTAGAATAGTCCTATTTATGGAGGCCGAGCATAGAATGGTGGTTGCCAGTGACTGTGTGGAGAGAGAACGGGGGTCATTGTTGACTGGGGACAGAGGCACAGTTTTACACGATGAAGGATTCTAGAGATGGACGGTGGGGCGCCTGCACAACGTTATGAATGTATTTAATACCACTGAGCCCTGCGCTTAGCAAAGGTTAAGATGGGAAGTTTTTTTGTGTTTGTGTATTTTACCACAATTGGTTAAAGCGTGAAAGAAAATGAAATGTGTCTTATGGAGAGCTTCATGATTCCTCCAGCCTGCTCCCCACGTACCTTCCCAGATCCCCACCCTGAGCTCCCGAAGCTCAGAACCAAACCCCAGGAAAGGCTTGGATTGAGTTTCTGGGCCACTTTCAGGACGGTGCCCACTTGGGGCAAAGCCTGGTTCTAAGGAGTCGTGACAGAAATCTAAACCACGTGCTAGCCACTCAGCTGTGACCCCATGGACTGTAGCCCACCAGGCTCCTCTGTCCATGGGATTTTCCAGGCAAGAGTACTGGAGCGGGTTGCCATGCCCTTCTCCAGGGAGTATTCCTGACCCACGGATTGAACCTGGGCCTCCCATATTGCCGGCAGACTCTTTACCGTCTGAGCCACCAGGGAAGCCCCAGTCTAAGCCATAGCATGTTATAAAATTACAAGGAAGTTTCATTTGATCACCACCTAAGACTGCTTAATATTTTTTGGAGCTTTAAGGACCTCAAGTGAAAATGCAGTTCCCCTGGAACAGGAAGCAAGTCAGGAATTAATGATTCAATTGTCATACAAAGCATTAATACTTAAGGTCCTATCAAAATAAAGTCACCAGGAAAATGCATGTATCAGCTTCAGATCTGCTCCTGGTCATTGTCTTTGTCTTTCCCTTGGAGAACATGTTTGTCGCAGGAGTTTAGGAAGCCTGCAACCTTCAGTTTGTAGATAGGGTGGGGCCTGATGAAATCACTGGAAGGAAAGTTTGCCACTGATCTGTTTTTTGTTTTAATTTAAAAACCAAGTACCTGTCAGCTTTCATGTTTTGAAACCATGGTCTTTGAAGGCACTTCTAAAACTCACTATCATGTTATGCTTTGTGGTGGGAAGGAGAGGAGGAAATAGTAAAGGGAGAAGGAGAAACGACGCCAGGGGGGTGCACGTGAGTCCCCTCTGGGCCACCAGCTCAGCTTTTGTCTCAACTTCTGCCTCTTCTGGTCCAGAAATCAAAACAGTGACCAGCAAATTCCCTGTGTGACGTTTGATCCATGTTCTGCAGTTGCTCCTCATATTTCAAACCAGTGGCATTGGTTAATGCCTTTGAAAGTCCTGGCAGCTTTTCCTATTGTATGTAAAAAGTCATCTGCACTCCTGATGATGCTGGACTGTGCCAAATGCAAAATGATTCATGGAGGAGAGTTTTAGGGTCATTCCTGTTGTGTTCTGTGATCACATAGAACAGTATATGATCACGTAATGCAGAGAGGGAGTCACAGTTGTCTCAGTCTTTTAAGGGGACCCCTTGCAGCTCACGGGACGAAACTGTGCCCCTTCCTGCCCCCAACCTGGAGATGACCGCTGAGGCAGAACCCCTGGAATTGTTGAACCCATGTGCTTCCCAGGAAGGGCTACCCAGCAGGAACAGGCATCAGAGGCCTCTGCAGCTGCTACCCGAAAGATAACCATAATCCCAAATTCTGTATGTACTGTTCCTAGGCTTTTAAAAGTATTTTTGATATCCATAAGTAATACATTTAATTTTGCTTGACTTGAATTTTATCTATTAATATCTGGAATGGTACTTTATATCTTCTTTTCTGACTTACTCCCTACCTTCTTTATTCATTATGAAGTTTATTTGGTTTGCTTCATACAGTTGTAACTGATGGTGTTTTCATGCCTATATAATATTCCACTGTGTGGCTGTGCCACAAATTTTTTTTCTAAGATATTTGAATTGTTTATAGTTACTTGCTATTACAAAGTTGCCGTGGGAATTGCTGTCCATGCCTACAGTTTCATCTAAGATGCATGTTTCAGTGTGGGAATTGTTGGTTTATACGGGGTTAACGTGCTCCACTTTACCAGAAGATGACAGATTGTTTTCTGAAGTGCTCGTCATGTACATGTCTCCCAGCAGAGTATGGTACTTCCCATTCCTCGGCATCTTCAAAGACATGTGGAGTTATCTTCCTGTGCAATTTCAACCAGTCTAATGGATATGTAACAGTATCTTGCAGCATTTTAATTTCCATTTCCCTTCTTACTAAAGATGTTGCACAGTTCTCCATTTATTTAACTGGCTGCTTGAATATGCTCTTTGATGGAGTGCCTGCTCAACAGTTTATCCATTTTTCTATCAGGTTGTTTTCTTTGCTTCTTATCTTTGTAGGACTTCTTTGTATCTTTGATTGACTCTCTTGTTGTTGAGTCACTCTTTGCGACCCCATGGACTGCAGCACGCCAGGCTTCCCTGTCCTTCAGTATCTCCCGGAGTTTGTTCAAACTCATGTCCATCGAGTCGGTGATGCCATCCAACCATCTCATCCTCTGTCATCCCCTTCTCCTCCCTCCTTCAATCTTTCCCAGCATCAGGGTCTTTTCCAATGAGTCAGCTCTTTGCATCAGGTGGTCAAAGTATTGGAGTTTCAGCTTCAGCATCAGTCCTTCCAATGAATATTCAGGACTGATTTCCATTAGGATGGACTGGTTGGATCTGCTTGCAGTCCAAGGACTCTCAAGAGTCTTCTCCAGCGCTAAAATTTGAAAGTACTACCGCCCATCAATTCTTGAGCACTCAGCCTTTTTTATGGTCCAACTCTCACATCTGTACATGGATGACTACTGGAAAAACCATAGCTTTTTCCAGTGGCTATATGAACCTTTGTTAGCAAAGTGAAGTCTCTGCTTTTTAATATGCTATTATTGACTTTATGTGTTACTAATAACTTTTCTAAGTTTGTGGATGGGCATTTCACTGTCCACAGTAATGTCTTCTGATGAACAGAAGCTCTTAATTCTCATGCTTAGTAATCACTTTGTAATGAAATCTAGTGTCTTTATAAAGTCCCTACTCTAAGATTATATGGTCTTCTGTAGTTTTTTTCTAAAAGATTTTAAAAAAATTTTTCCTATATCATTTAAATACTATAATCCATCTGGAGTTAATTATTTGTATATTGATTTTTTCCAGCAACCTTGCTAAATAAACTGACTTAGTAAATTTACTAATCTATCTGTGGATTCTTCTGTGTATAAAATCAGATAAATAATGGTGGGGATTTTTCTTATATCCTGTCCTATTATATCCAGTTCTTTTTTCCTGTCCTATTACAGTTAGAACCTCTGAGTAAAAGTAACGACAGTAGACATCTTCATATTGCTTCATCCTTTCTTACACTTATCATTTGGCTGCGTCCGATCTTAGTTGAGGCACGCAGGCTCTCTAAATGTGGCTCCAGAGCGTGCAGGCTCAGTCAGTGCCATGTGTGGGCTCAGCTGCTCCACGGCATGTGGCATCCAAATTCCCTGACCAAGGACAGAGCCCACATCTCCCATGTTGCAAGAGGGACTCGTTTAACTTCTGAACCGCCACCAAAGCCCCTGTATTTCTTGTTTTAAAGAGTGCTGTGTTATTGAAGAACAATTGGTGGGCTGTTTGTTGTAGGCTTCTTAGGAAATATACTTTATCATTACAAAAATATTCCATTTTTGGCTTGCGATGGTAGTTGATCATAAATGGTTGTTGAATTTCATCAAAGAAAGGTTCACATCATTTAGCGGAATCGTAAATTTTTTCTCTTTGTTTTACTGTGGTGAATTACATGATAAATTCCTAATTTTGAATAAAACCTACATTTCTAATATACTGGTGATATATTTTTTACATATTGCTACCCTGGGTACACTAGCATCTTATATGTGAATTTTTGCATATTTGTCCGTATCCATGTTTCACTAGTGCTGTCTTTATCTAGTTTTAGTGTCAGGATTACATTCTTCGCACATAATGCATTAAAGAGTGTCCGCTCGTGGACTCCCTGAGTTTGGGTGAGGTTGGAGTTACCCGTTGCTCAATGTTCGGTGGAGCTTACTTGCAAACCCCTGTGGAGCTGGTGTTTATTTGCGGGATGATTTTTAACTATTGAGTGAGTTTCTTTAATGCTTATAGTACAACTTATTTTTCGTTTCTTTTTAAATTCATCTTGGTAACTGTGTAGGGATCTGTCCATTTCACCTGCTTTCAAAAATGTGGCATAAAGTTCCTTGTAATGTATCTGTCATCTTCTCAGCGGCTTTGGTAGTCACGTCCCTTTTTTATTTTTGCATTTTATTGCCTCTCTTTTTCGCTTACCCTTAACACCCGTAGTTTTTTTTCTCTGGAAAAATCAACTTTGGAGCTTTTTAAAATTATTATAATTAACCTCTATTTTTAATGTTCTCTGTTTCATTGATTTCTGCTAGTTTCTTTATATTGGAGAAGGAAATGGCAGCCCACTCCAGTGCTCTTGCCTGGAGAACCCCAGGGACGGGGGAGCCTGGTGGGCTGCCGTCTATGGGGTCGCACAGAGTCGGACACGACTGAAGCGACTTAGCAGGTTTCCTTATAATTTCCTTTCTGTCTTTGGGTTTATTCTTTTTTGTTGTGGGATCTGGATTGGATGCTTTTATTTTAAACTTGTATTCTTCTATATAGAAGTTTAAGCTTATACTTTCCTTCAAACTGCTGCTTAGTTGTGGCCATAAACTTTGGTACCTTTTATTTTCATCATTGTTACAAGTTCGAAGTATTTACTAATTTTCATCTTGCTTGCTTCTTTCACCCATAGGTGTTTTTAGAAGTGTCTTTTTAAATTTTCAAACCTATGAGGAGGTGGTTTTTTCTTATTTTTGTTTTTAGTTACCTCTTCATCATTAATTATTAATTGCAATGCATTGTGGTCAGAAAATTAATCTGTAAGATACTACTATTTGAAGTTTGTGGAGACTTGCTATGTGGTCTAGTAGTGTATACCATTTTTTATTATAAATATTTTGTGTGTGCTTCAAAGTAACATACCTTGTCTGGTGTGAGCACATGTCCTATATGTGTCCACTAGTTCAAGTCTACATATGAGCCGTGTCTGGGTGTCTGGGGAGAAGGGAGAAGGGAGGGAGATGCACGTGTGACCGTTTCTTCCTGTAGCTCTTCCAGTTTGGTTGTATTTTGAAGCAATCTTATTGGAGGTCTCCATGCCTAGGACAGTTATATATTCCTGGTGAATTGAAGCTTTCTGAATATTTAATGACTCTCTTTATCTGTAGCAATGACTTTTTGCCTTAAACATTTATCCTGTCTGGTTTAATACAGCTACATCAGCATGGACCATGTTTTTCCTCCTTATATTTCTAACCTTTCTTAGTCCTTACGTTTTAGGTTCATCTCTTATAAATGGCATATGACTTTTTTTTTAAAAAGTCTGTGTTAAATGATCTTTACCTTTCAATGCGATGCTAGCCTATTTTAAATGACAGAGTGGATTTGTTTCCACTGTCTTTGTTTGCCCCCCTCCCAGGTTCCTTTCTAACGCGGCCCTGTCTTTATGGCTGTACCTGTCTCTGGCCACACTGTGTGCTCACTGCTGCGGGCTCTCTCTGGGTGTTGTGAGCGGGGCCTCTCTGGCTGTGCGCGCGGGCTCCTGGCTGCGGGCTGTCTCTGGGTGTTGTGAGCAGGGCCTCTCCGGCTGCACACGGGCTCCTGGCTGCGGGCTGTCTCTGGGTGTTGTGAATGGGCCCTCTCCAGCTGCACACGGGCTCCTGGCTGCGGGCTCTCTCTGGGTGTTGTGAGCAGGCCCTCTCCGGCTGCACACGGGCTCCTGGCTGCAGGCTCTCTCTGGGTGTTGTGAGCGGGGCCTCTCCGGCTGGCTGCACACGGGCTCCTGGCTGCAGGCTCTCTCTGGGTGTTGTGAGCGGGGCCTCTCTGGCTGTGCACACGGGCTCCTGGCTGCTGGGTCTTCTCTTGTTGATGCTCACAGGCTCTGCACAGGCTCAGTATTCGTGACCCACGGGCTTAGTCGCTCCAAGGCAGGTGGGGTCTTCTGGACAAGGGATCGAACCCAGGTCTCTTGAGTTGGCGGGCAGGTTCTTTACCACTGAGCTCCACTAACATGGTTTTAAATGGACCACGATTCTTCTACTTGTCATCCCTTTTTCCCCCTTCTAATGGTCTATAAGTTACATAGATCTTTCTGTGCTTTTAGTGTTGATCCTAGAATTTTTAGCTTGAATATTTTTAAATGTATAGAGTTAATCAGTATCGTTAGCCTCCTGCTCAGTATAAGACCTCTGAAGCGCTTTAATTTCTGCTCTCTCCAGCCCCAAATGATGTGCTACGTTTGTCTAGGACTTCAGCTCTATTCCGTATTTCAGTCTCTTTACGTCAGTTATATTATGGTTGGCCCTCCATAGCCGTAGGTTCTACACCTGTGGATTCAGTCAACTGCTGATAGAAAATATTATGAAATAAAATGAATCCCAGAGAGTCCCAGAGATCAACTTACTTGCCCTATGCACTCATAGTTGTTCACATAGTGTTTCTCCAGATACTGTAGTGGGCGTTGTAAGTGATCCTGAGATGATTCACAGTGTGTGGGAGGACATGCATAGGTTATGAGCAAATACCACATCATTCTGTAAAAGGGACTTGAGTGTTCACAGATTGTTGATATCTGGGGACCGGGATCCAAAACCCCAGAGACACCAAGGGTCAGCTTGATTGGGTCCCTACGTGATTGCGTTTCCTTTGCTTAGCGCTTTCTTTTCTTGTGTCTCAGACCTGTTTTGCTTTGGGCTTTTATTTAACTTTCATTTTATGTTGGTATATAGTTGATTTCCAGCCTCATGTTAGTTTCAGGTGTACAGAAAAATGATTCAGTTCTCCGGTGCGTATATCCGTGCTTTTTCAGGCTCTTTTCCCATGTAGCTTCTTATTAACACAGAGGGCTGAGTGCAGTCCCTGCACTACACAGTCGGTCTTTGCTGAGTCTCTGTTTTATGATTAGTGGTGTGTGGATATGTTAATCGCAACCTCTCCACTTTGATAACCATAAGTATGTTTTCTCTTTTTTTCCTGAAAAATATTCTTAAGAAGTTCCTATCGTCGAGTATCTGCTTTAATCAAAGTCTTGACTTTTTGTCTGGAAATATTTTTATTTTGCCTGCACTCTTGTTGTTCGGTTGCTAGGTCATGTCCGACTCTGCGGCCCCGTGCACTGAATGAAGCGCGCAGGGCTTCCCTGTCCTCCACTGTCTCCCGGAGTTTGCTCAAGTTCATGTCCGCTGAGTTGGTGATGCTGTCTGACCATCTCATCCTCTGCCACCCTCTTCTCCTCTTGCCTTCGGTCTCTCCCCGGGCCTTCATTCTTAGATGACAGTGCTGTAGTTTGACAGTTAATTTTTCTCTCTCATTTTCAGGTTACTGTTCTGCCTCATCTATGTCACAGGCTTTATCTTAACTCCTCCTCCTCCTTAGGCGATGTGTTTCCTTTCTAGTACTTCTAAAGCCCTGTGTGTGTGTGTATGTATGTGTGTCTGTGTGTGTGTGTGTGTGTGTGTGATGGTCTGTGTGTGTGTGTGTCTGTGATGACTTCATGTATCTAGGTGTGCATTTCTTTGTGTCCTGCATGGGACTTGTTGGCTTTCTGAATCTGAAGATGGGTAACTTTCATCAAAGCTAGGAAATCCTCAGCCATTTTCTACTCTGGGATTGTTCTTCCCCACTTTTTCCTTTCGCTCTGGAAGTCCAGCTGCATTTATGTTGGATGGTCTTATTATCGTCTGTGTTGCCCAGTCTCTCTTCCATGTTTTCTGTCTCTGTATGTGTCTCTGTTGCGTTTCCTATAATATCTTTAGATCCATCTTTCAACTGACTAATTTTTGTTTGTTTGTTTTTCCACAACTCAATTGCATTGAGTTTTTTAATTTCAGGAATTATATTTTTCAGCTCTGGAAATTCTGTTTGAGGCATCCCCAAATCAATCAAGTCTGCTTGGTTTTAATAATCCAGTGCTTCTAATATTTGTCAGCTCTCTCTTTTATTTTTTTTTTTGGTGCATACTTTTACATTCTTTGTCTAATTATTGCAGTATTTTCAGACTTTACAGTTCAGATTCTATGGGGGTTTTTTTCTGTTTCTCTTACAGTGGCTTATTTCTTTTGTGTTTAATGATTTTTTTTAATTGTGCACCTGTGTTCTTTAAAATCTTATCTGTGAGAGTTCTTTGTGGACTGTGTTTAAAGTACGTTCTTCCAACAAGGGTTTGTGTTTTCTTCTAGTAGGCACCACTGGGCACTTTAAACTGAATATAGTTTGAGGTCTTTTGGTCCACAGAGTAGAACTCTGGCCTCACACCCACAAGACTTCAGACTCGTGGCTTTAAATTCTCAAGGGAGGCTTTTCTTGTCTCCAGTTCCATCTGGAGCTGAGTTCAGGCTGGCCTTTATCCCCATTGTCTGCCGCTGATTCCCTAGGATCTCATTGAAGGCCTCTTCATTCAAGGGTCCTCACTTTTTATGTGGCATTTTTACACTTATACTTTCCTAGTGGGCTATTTGGTGATTTTAGGTTATGAGCTTCTATTTGATTCGACTTGATATACAGGCATCCTGATGCGTGGGCTGCTTTCTTCAGGAGGTTTTGCTTTTTAAACTTGTCCTGGGAGCCTGGGGACCAATGCTCCTGAGGGTGCTTTAACCCCCTGAGGGGCTACGGTATCCCAGGAGCTGCCCAGGTCCTCCCCCCTGCAGCGCGCCCCCCCCAAGTTTGGGCTCCTGTCCCAGGGCCGGAGGTGGCATTTGCTCCACAAAACCCTGCCTTCCTTAGTTGCCTGCTTCTCACATTTCAAATTTTGTCTTTTCTTTTTTAAAGATGTTCATCTGTGTGTGTGTGTGTGTGTGTGAAGTTCTTTTGGTCGGTGTGCGTTTACGTGGATCTCTAAGATTCCCCTTATTTTCCAAGGAACCCAGCGATGACTAAAAGTACATCACTGTCCTCACCCGGGATCTTCTGTATTGTAGCTGGAAGAGTGCCTTCTGAATATCTTTCCTGCCACCGGCTGGGAACGGAAGCGTCTGGTCACCTCTTGTCCTCTGTGTCTCACAGGTGGAAACCTGTGGTCCGTTTTGAACAAAAGTGCTGCGCAGCGAGCACTGCTTCTCTAATCCTCTTAACCCCACCTGCTGCTTTTCACACTTGGCAAGGGACCAGAGTTCTAAAGTGAATCCCTAAGAAGGACAACCTCGCCCTAAATGCTCCTCTCCAGGTTTGAAGCCATCAGTTCTAGAGAGAACCCTGTGCACAGGTGGACAGGTGGGGTGACAACACAGAGAGATGCTGTAATGAGGGAACAAATCAGGAGCAAATTAAAAATCAGCAAAATGGCGTGTCTGGTCAGAAGCTAGCCCTTAACTTGTGGGTGGCACGGATTGCGCTTTCTTGCCCTGAACTAATGTGATTTCTCAACTTTCTTGTTGAGTATTTCCCAACGATTTGACAAGAGGATTAATACCAGGTTTTTATTTCAGATGAATAGCACATGGTTCTGTGGGGTCCCGGTGAAGTCAGGTGGCTTTAATTTATGCTAACGTGATCATCATGAGTATCGTTCCGTAGAAAACAAAGCTAAAAAAATGGCAGGCACTTCAGACGTATCACATGTTCATTTTGATGAATGGTGTTTGAGGAGGTGGTTATAGAAGTTCTTTCTCTTCCAACATAATACGTTCAGCCTACTTGGTGTCTTCTTTGTAAAGGAGCTGGTGTCCTGCAGTGACAGACGCTACAGCAGGTGGTGTGTAACACCCAGTCAGTGCGGCCGGCCGCCCCCACCGTGAAACAGCACTGCTTCGAGCGATTAATGTTTGAAGGAGCTTGTCGCTTCCTGCCGAGTTTGTGTGTAATGTACGGATTATGAGCCCCTCGTAAAATCTCAGAGAAAGCTAACTGTATCAAGTGAGAGAAAGATGCGTTTATATTTTAATTCTAACTCCCTGAAGTTACCTCTGTGTACCTGTGTTTATCCAGAGGTATCGTCAATGTGTTGGTTTCCTGTCTTCGTCACAGGAAGCTTCCTTCCCAGGGAGGATGGGGACACATTTCCCTGAACCAGCCACAGGTTCCCTGCGTCTGTCTGTCTGTCTGTCTGAGTCGGTGGAGTGGGCTGCTGTTGCAGGCTGTGGACACAGGAACCCTGCCGCACCCTGCCTCGAATCCAGGGGCTCGGGAAGTGGTTCGCTCTCTTCTTGTCCCTCAGTCCCTGGGAGGCCTTCAGGGAGGCCTCCGGGTGCTGCTCCCATGCTTGCAGACACTCTCTTGTTAAAGTGCATTTGACTTACAATGCTGTGTGAATCACTGCTGTGCAGCAAAGGGGTTCACTTATACACAGATACGTGTTCAGTTGCTTCAGTCCTGTCCGACTCTCTGCGACCCCATGGACTATAGCCTGCCAGGCTCCTCCATCCATGGGATTCTCCAGGCCAGAATACTGGAGTGGGTTGCCATTCCCTTCTCCAGAGAATCTTCCTGACCCAGGGATCAAACCCAGGTCCCCTGCATGGCAGGCAGATTCTTTAGCACTGAGCCACCTAGGAAGTCCTATACACACATATATATACATTTTTCTTTTTAATATTCTTTTCCATTATGGCTTATGCTTGTTTATACCCTTGAAAGAGAAGGAGAAAAAAAGAAGTTCTCAGGTTCAGAACCTTCCCTCTTGTATCACAGAACTAAAATGTAACACTGGCTTTCTTTCTGGTGTGTTTCTCCCATGCCTCTACCCTACACCCCAGACTTTTTACTTAGAAAAAGGTTTAACTTGAGGGAAAAAAGGAGAAGCACAATGAACCCCATGTATGCCTTTCACCTGGACTCACGAAGAGTTAGTGTTTTGCACTGCTTGCTTTTTTCTTAACTCTTTTGCTCTCAGAGTCCTGTTCCTCTCCACAGCACCCCACTGCCCTTCCCCAGGCCCGCCTCCTCAGGGAGTGTCCAGGAAGGCACGCTGGTGGAGAGCCCCCAGGCCACCTGCCCTCTGCTGCACGACCCTGCCTGCTCCGGCGCTTGCTCGGTGTCTCTGGTGTGGGTCCCCCGTCTGCCTGGCACCGCGCTAGGCCTGGAGGACATCCCAGGGGCCAGGCCCTGCCTTGTGGATCTGACAGTCTCATGAGAACCATCACACAGTCCGTGATGATGATGGGAAGTGCTGGCCATGGAGGGAATTCAGGGTGCTGACAGTTTGGGCAGTTGGGGCAGGTATACCCACGATCCCAAGATCTAGAAACGTTTTCACTGCTGGGCGAGCCAACGGGAAGGGGGGCCAACGCAGTGCAGCAGAAAGTTTCCCCTCCCTGCCCAGAACCCCAGCCCCCACACCCACGGCCAGACGCCATGTCCCCCACAGGCCTCCTGTGCCGTCCGCCACCCCCCCCGGCAGCCATCAGTGACCCCCCCCCCCGAGTGCTCCTCTCTGGTCACCGCCTCCCCAATCACCTCCCTGCCAGCCCCTCCCGCGCGCCGGCAGCAACGGAACCACAGCCACCGAGCAGAGGATCCACGCCTGTCCACACAGCGTGTGGCCAAACCCCAAGGAGGCATCCACCCACATTCCACAGCCCCGTGAAGCGGGGTGGGGGGTGCAGATATTGTGTCCCTTTTGCCAATAAGAACGCACAAGGGAGGTCCTTTCCTGCTCAGACATACGGGCATGACAACATACTCGGAGGTGTGACGGATCCTGTTGGGTTCTGGTGGGAATACATAGGTGATCTAGTTACAGGGCGAATCAGAAGAGAGCAAGAACCCGTCTGGTGGTGTTGCAGAGAGCTCGAGAGTCAGACTTGTGTTCCCATCCCTGCTCTTCTGATGAGCTGTGCAGCTTTAAGTAAATTACCAAACTTCCTCAGAACTCACTTCTAGCATCTATAGAATAAGGATGCTAATATAACCACTTTGTAGAGTTAAATGCAATCATCTCTGCAGATACAGCAAGGCGCCTGGCAGGTGGTCAGTTTAGTAGATGGTAGCTTGTTGGTGTCACATCTATGTAACCATGACTTGCTTCTCTGATCATCTGTGAGCATCCTTGTGAGTGTCTGGGTCTCATTCCGCCGGGGCTGCCTCCCCGGGAGCCCCCCTAAGGCTGCACATCCACGTGCGGGGTGGCGTGAATGGATGAGCGGGGGGCTGTCACCCCGTGCCAGGTGCCTCTTTTTCCCTGAACGCCCGGTTTAGCCTTCTGACAAAAGACTCTGTGTGGAGCCACTTTAGAGGAGAGCAGGCTTTTTGCCTCTGCAGGACCCAGCCAGCATCCCCGGTGGTATCTCCACCGCGCGTTGGTGGGCACGGGAAACCCAGCACAGCTTGATTTTTATGGTTTAACAAGAGGGATTGTGCTTCCACCACCGTCTCAGCAAAAGAGCGTTGCTTTGACGCCTCAGCCGCACGAATGGAGTGACCGTGTCCGCAGCGGGAGGTCAGCAGGGAAGAGTGAGGTGCCGGACTTCGGGCCTCAGCTTCAGGGCCGAGGCTCCTGTTTGGCAGATCGCTGGCCGGGCGTCCCCACGTCTGCTCCGAGAGCTCGGGGGGCTGCCAGGGGGTCTGCTCGCAGGGGGGTTAACCCGTGTCCTCTCTCGCCCCCGTCCTGCAGGAACGGCCTCCCCGGCTGCCGCCTGCGGACTGAGAGCGAGCCGGCCTGCGGCTCCCCGGTGGTCAGCGGGGACCCCAAGGAGGACCACACCTACAGCAGCGCCAAGGCCGCTGCCGCCCGCAGCGCCTCGCCCGCCAGCGACTCCGTCTCGTCCTCCTCGGCCGACGAGCCTGACGAGTTTCGCCGCCAAGGGGGCCCCGGAGGGCAGCGAGGGCAGCTGCCCGAGCCGCGAGAGCCAGAGCGAGCCGGAGGAGGACGGCCCGGCCGCGCGGCCCCCGGGAGGCCCCCGGCGACGGCGGCCCCTGCGCCCCCGCACAAGAAGCGGCCGCCCTCGGCCAAGGCGCGGAAGGTGCCCAGCGACACGCTGCCCCTCAAAAAGAGACGCACGGAGAAGCCCCCCGAGAGCGACGACGAGGAGATGAAGGAGGCGGCGGGGTCTCTGCTGCACCTGGCGGGCATCCGGTCCTGCCTGAACAACATCACCAATCGGACGGCAAAGGGGCAGAAGGAGCAAAAGGAGACCACGAAAAATTAGCAAAAACAAGTCACTGATTTGTTTTGAACCTACGGCCATTTGGTTTCAGCATGTCAGGAGATTTCTAATGATTTGTGGCAATATCAGCAATTTATTGTTTTTTTCTTTCCTTTTTTTTTCCTTTGGTTTGGTTTTCTTTCTTTTCTTTCCTTTCCTTTTTTTTTTAATTTGCCCCCCCTCCTTGGTTTTGGACCCTTAAGAATTTTATGTTTAAAGGAGATTGAAGCCATAGAACTCATATTGACACTCAGCCGTTTTACAAAAGCTTTTCATTACCTGAAGACAAAACCGAAAAAGCCAAAATGACCATTGCTTCCTCCAGCTTGTCTCAGAATCCCGCAGCTGAACCCACAGGGACGCAGCGGTAATGCCACGGGGACACACACCCAGCACTAGAAGGCACGTGTGCAAGGTCACCACCGATCAGGCCCAACCTTTAGGTTTAAGAGGTCAGGGTGTGCACCCAGCTGGGGTCAGTGAGTGAGCGCACGTAAGGCAACTGAGGAGACGGAAGGACCCCCGGTCCCCCTAGGAGCAGGCCCAGGCTCGTGGCACTGGGCATCAGGTGGTGCCAGGAGAAGCCTTGGTGTGGCTCCAGGCACGCAGCGTGAGGTGGGAGCAGGGCGGCCACCAGTCCTCTGGGCTTTGTAACCACGAGCCCGGCAGTGTCTCCGGAGGCGAACACTGGACCGCCCTTGTTCACGGGTGTCAGCGACTCAGGAGAAGAACCTGGGTCAGTTTTTAATGATGTTGCTGATCATTGGATTCTGCTCTGTATTACATGAAAAGAAGGTTACACAAGCCATAAGCCTGAAGGTTGGTCCTGCTCACGTGCACGTGTGCACACACACACACCCCACACACACGAAGGAGAAAAAAAACCCTGATGCAAAAAACAAGCTATGTCTTCTTAACTGCCCAAGTGAAAATCAGGTTCCAGGAAATCACCATAGCTGTTAAGGAAATAATGGTACGAAACTTCTTCTGTCTGTCAAAATCATTTGATCCAGGTGAAAACAAAAAAGCTACGGAACCTGCCATTAGTATTGTGGTGTATGTTTAAAACACGGAAGGCACACTGATGGACAAACTAAGGTCAAACATGGCAAAAAAGAAAGAAAAAACTCCTGTACTGCCCTCAAAGTGGCGTTTGCAGTTAACGTCAGTCAGGATTCATCTTTGCAAAAATCAAAATGATTTCCACACTCAGCCGTGTAGCCAGCAGAAATTTCTGATCCACAATGCATGGAATTCCTTTGAAAAAAAGAAAAAAAAAAAATATCACAAAAACACACTTTTTTTTTATTCAAAAATAACAAAGTTCTTGTAAGTAATGTGTTTAGCATGAAGCATGAATTATTTTCATATAAATATAGAAAATAGAGAAAAGGCTATGCCTCTAATTTTTAAGCCCTTAGGCTTAGAGGTTCTTCTGGTTTTCTTCTTTTTTCCTTTTTTTTTTCCCTTTCCTTTAATTTTTTTTTTTTTTTTTTTTTTTTTTTTCCTTTTTTCCCATTATTTTGTTTTGGTTTTTTGAAGCAGGTGTTTAAGGTTTAACCTTCTTCAGGGACAAATTCTGACTGTTGGGGCGCTTACTCTGCAATACAAAAATCTCTTCGTGTTCCGGTAGGGCCTGGATGGCGGAGCTCTCCACTGCCTTGTCTGCACTTCAGCCCCCGACCCCCTCGGATTCTCTGTTGAAAAGTGTGTCCTTTCTCTCTGTCTGTACCTGTTTACCATGACGCAATAATCTGAGGGCAAGCTGAGTAGTGAGTGTGTATGATAGAATCAAGAGAATCATGGGACACTGACTTGAGAAAACCAGGACCAGGATTTGGTTTCTAGGGAGAAAAGGCAGTGAATGATTATGCAAATTCGCCAGGAGAAGGGGAAACACACGACTGGGCCTTATTGGATGAGGGTGTGAGTTAGGGTTCCCGTGAAGGAGAGAGTGATGCGGGCCTGGGAAGGACCAGCCCCCAGACGTTCTCCCGCGAGGCCGGCTCACGGCGGGAAGGAGGGGCGGCCGTCCCTACCATCCGGGTGCTTGAACCGACCTGGAGTGAAGCCCACCTAGATTGTGGGCTCGGAATTCAGACCACCAGGTGACGGCACACAGCCCGGAAAAAACTCCTGTTACCTTTGCCTAAAACCAAGGAGTTAGGGAGATCAGAGGAACCTCTAAAAGAATTTGATCTTCCGCCCACACGGAAGGGAATTTTAAAACAGAAAAACACCTGCTTTCAAGATATGATGGTGAGGGAGAAGGAGGGGACTGGGGTGATCTTGATTTTTTAAAAGAGGCCGGGGTGGGCCGTTGTGGAGCCCATCTGCCCGCACCAGGCACGGCCCGCAGCTCTGTCGGCCGGGCCGGCGGGAGAAGTGAACCCGCGTGTCCTCTTCCTCTGGGCTGCTGGTGAGAGGAGCTGGAAGTGAACAGAGAGGCCAGATTCACTGCTGAACCTGAGTGCGTCCCGCCTGCCTGTGCGGGGTGCAGAGAGGTGGGAATCAGGGTGTCTTTTCGAGGTGCTCTGTCCCCTCCGTCTCCCCAAACAAATGTCTGACACCCCAAAAGCCATCCGCAGCTGCGGGGCCGGGCGGCACTTGGTGGTGTCTGCTCACCAAGCCCACCCCAGTCCCCCAACCCTCCCAGATCAAATCCAGACTCCCCTCCCGAAAGGCAGAGGCAAACATCCAGGGCTGTTTTCTGGCAGGGGTTCCTCCTGATGGCGACCCCCACCAGTGGGCTGTCTCCCTCATCTCCTTTCTAAAGGAGCAAAGGCCTCTTTTAGAAAATAATAAAATGCAATGTGTGTGATTTACTTTTCTGATCTCTTTGAGAAATAGAGAAATATCTTATAAAAGTGTGTTCTTAACTCCAGAACCACTCTTTTTGCATAAATACCTCATCGGGCAGCTTTCTAAGTGTTATTTCCTGCGTCTCCTGCAGTCCCTACACAGGAGCCGCTGGGAGACCTAGGGGAAACTTTAGTGAGGGTACTTTTTTCTATTTTTCTTCTGTTTTTGGAGGCATACACATTATGCATAACCAAAACAATGGCTCAATTGTGTTTAACTTTGTATTTTGATTGTTAAGAAAAAAAAAAAAGTATCGATGTGTATGTGGCCGTTCATAGTGACTTCATCGCGGAATGAGGTTGTCCATGTCCTTGCCAAGCCCGGGGGCAGAAGACGCCCTCTCTCACCCCCTCCTCCAAGAGCAGTAGAGAATTTAAGCACAAGCCTATCTGTGAAAGAATATTTTGCTCAAGTGTAATTCACTCTAGTCTTGGAATTTCTTCCCAAACGTCAGGTGTTCTTTTAGCTTCCAAACTACCCTCTGGACTCATGCAGTCTTGACAGAAATCGCCTGAGCACCGTCCAAGGGGTGTGGTGTTTTTGCTTTGATTTCTCCTGCTGGGAGAAACGGTGTTTCGTGTGTCATTCCAGTATCTCACATACTCGCGGTGGGCAGGGGCGGGAGGGCCAGTGGGAAACTGTAGCAATATTTGAAGATGCTTTTGGGAAACCACCGTGAACTCGTCAGCACCGTGACATCCACATTTACCTGCTGTCAGTCCTTGGACACATTTAAGAGACGGAGACTATGCTCTTTCTTCTTAAATGATATACACACAGAAAGTTATTTTTATGCTATTACAGTTGTCTCTTATCTTTACCTAGTACTTTGTGGGAAGGGTCTGCATCATTGATTTTCCCAGCCTTATGATACACCCTAAGCTCCTATTTCCCTTCCCCCCGTCTAAGCAGTATATATATATACGTTCAAGAGTTCTTTGGTCAGGTTGTCTGTCTGAAACTAAAGTGAACCCACCCCACATCCAGACGGTGGTTTGAGAAAACCCTGGCCAAGACAGCTGTGGCAGATTTTAGTCTTGGGGCCATGTTTTTCAGGACTGTGGGAGGCTTCTCCCAAGAGCTGGTTTTTTCCCCTGGAGAGGCCCTGAGGTGTCTGGCCCTGGCTGGGCGCAGCCGGGAATACCACGGGCCGCTGGAGGAGGCCGTCTCACCCGGGGTGGGGGGCGGGGGGCAGCTGCACGCTGTGGGCTTTGTAGGGTGAAGACCTTCCAGATGGCCTTTGTGTCCAGCTCAGTTCTGGGGCACGGCTGGAGTGCTCAGCCCCAAATGCGACCAGCCTCCCATCTCGGTGACCCCCGCCCTGCACTCCACACGTGTGGGCCCCCAGCCTCACCCAAGAGCTCTCGGAGGAGGAATCAAGAGTTCTGTACAAGTGCCCTGCATGGGAGGGTTTTCCATACGGGACTGGATTCAACTCAGTGTGACTTCTCTTTCCCTTTAAACTTGATTCAGGTTGGGGCTCGTTTCTTTCTGGTGGATCACAGCTGCCCAGATGTTGCCATTTTCTTTTTTATGTTTCTGTAGAGGAGTATTTTTCTTTCATCTTCAGGATTCTCTTTTTTTTTTTGCCACCAAAAGAACACATTTGAACTCCGTGTCCCCTCTTGATTGTGACTTAACCAGTGTTGACAGTTCAGTCCTTCGTGTCGTAGGTCCCAGCTCGAATACTATATCAAACACTGTTATGCACATAACGCAGCACTGTGATCTAATTTAAATAATACTTTTTTATTATTTATACTACTATATATAATACGCATCAACACTTTTGCTATATAACCTAAGTGATAACCCTCTCTTTAGTTACCTGCCAAAACTCGGGACTTTGGTTTATATTGCAGTTAACACAGTTACAAAGTTGGAATGGTGTCTTTTTTTTCTTTCTTGTAATGGAATGTGTAAATCAAAGTGTATACGTTGTGCGGTGTTCCCGTTCCTGGAGTCCCATGAGGATGTACACATGGCGTTCAGTGCTCTGTATAGACCCACTGCCTTTGTGAGTCCATCTGTCAGCCCCCCTTCCTTCGAGAGCGCGCCGGTGATGGTGGGCAGCTGCTCTCTCTGCCCTCTACTGGTTATTCCTGAATTAAGCACAGACTCCGTTGCTTTATCATGAATGATGTGTGTGACCTTGCAATTCTTCCACAGTTCAGCAAACAAGTGCTAGCGTCACTGACCAAAAATTAAGGAAGGAAAATCCGATGTTTCAAACGATCCATCTTTTAACGGCCGAAACCAATGTGTCTATGGTGCTGCGTTTTGCTGTCAGTCCTACTTTTGAAATCAGACCTGGGTGAAAGATCACTTCTGACTTAACTGTGATCGTGCTCACAAGTACCCTTCCTGTTCGTTTTGTTAGCGCTGAAATCAAGACTATTTATTTGGAATAGATACAGCAGTGTTTTCCACTTCCTTTGCAACAGTTGAGAACAGCCTTCCCTACTTTTTGCAAAGAATTAATATTCCATATTGGATTCGCAAAGACTTCGATATGGTGAATCTAGCAAACCTAGAAATTGTCTTTCATCCTTTCATGACTGTGGCCTGAGTTCCCAACCCCTCCCTTTTTTTAGATGAAACTCTTAGCACAAGTTCAGTTATTTAAACGTTCAGCATTTCTTGAGTATGTATGTCGAGCCGTCGACACAGCTGATTCAGTGACCAGTCCTGCTGTCATTCACACTCACTACTTACACTGCCATGGTGACGATGTGGAGGAAACAAGTACCCGTGTGCGTCTGGGAAGCATTATACACGTGTACACTTTTTATACTCTGATTCTGTAACATTTCTGAGTTCTGTTTCTGTTTTACAGAAAAATAACAGTGATAAAGCAATCAGAAGACAAGAGGTTTACTCTCAACACTTAGGGTCGTCTGACCTCTGGCCAGTAGACCTCCATGGCCAAGTTTATTTACTTAGAGTAATAAGTTTTCAAAAGCCAATTTTCGTCGGTGTTTCTTTCTGTATGAAACTGCCAATATCATGAACAGAAAGGGAGAACCGTAAAGGAGAAAGTGACGTTCAGTTGGTCTGTGTTACCTAGAGGAACAGTGGAGGCCGGCACAGTCCGCCCACCTTGAGGGACCTGATGGTGTTGCTTTGGAGGCATCCATACTTGCATTTCGCATCCTTCGTATGTAATCATATTGCCAAAGACAAACTATTTCATCATTTATTGTAAATAACACTTTTCCCCCAGACCTACCATAAAGTTTCTGTGATGTATTGTCTTCCAGTTGCAATAAAAATGACTGAGTTGCATCAATTGAAGAAAACTGCCACGTAGTATTGTGTGCACTGCGTCTCCGTAAGCAAACGCTCGGCAGTAAAATCATCTGTATTTTGTACCTGCAGCAGGGTGTGTGCCGTTTTTTACGGCTTGGTGTTAGAGCCTCCGCGGCGCTTAGCCCTGCCTTTCGTGTTGTCCTCAGTCACGTCCAGTCACGCTCAGTCTTTGCGACCCTGTGGACTGTAGCTGCCAGCTCCTCTGTCCATGGAATTTTCCAGGCAAGAATACTGGAGGGGGTTGCCATTTTATCCTCCAGGGGATCTTCCTGACCCGGGGATCAAACCCACTGCTCCTGAATTGGCAGGTGGGTTCTTTACCGCTGCACCACCAGGGAAGCGCAGCCTGTTCTCATACATGCTTCCTTCTCAGTAGAAAATCACACACCTTTTGCAAATACACAGATTTGCCGCCGAAGGCCGAGCTCACCTGTGGGTCTCAGGAGAATTCTAGGTCTGGCCTAAAGAATGACTGGACAGCAGGCTTCCCACCATGAACTTGTGGTTAAGACAAACTGCCTTTCGTTTGGAAATTGTCAAGCAATGTACTAAAGTTATACAATGGGGCTGGAGCCTGCCAGCCTATCCCAGGTCCTTCGGGCTTCTGAGGATAACTTGCCAAACCCTGAGGCTCGGACCTCGAGGGCCACACACGCCCCCAAGAGCCCAGAGGGAGCCGGGTGGCAGAAGTGTGGCTGGGAGCAGTCCTGCGGCCTCTCTGACGGTTTCACTAGTGGGCCATGTGGACCCGTAGATCTCGCAGCAGCAGTGACCCCGGAAGACCTCCACCGCCTTCACCTGGGCCCCACACGGGTGTACCTCCTGTGCTCAAGGCGTTACTGGAAGGTCACTTCGAGCAGGGCCTGCTGGGCTGGATTCCCAGCAGACCTCAAACTGCCACCCCAGGATCCGGTGGGTTTGCCCGTCCACTTGTGTTGTTTTTCCACCTTCGGAGCGGTGGTGTTCCCTCCTGGATGAAAAATCTTTCACATTTCAGGGAAATTGATTAGGAGGGAAAGCAGAAAGTCATTTGGATCAAATCTGCTGAACTGGGTAGTTGCCCGAGTTGGGTAAGTCTTAATACCAAAATGTGGCCACCACCATCAAAGGTCCATACCAGACATTCCGTAAGTGATTTTCAAGGTGTCTGCAGACAAGACGCCCAGTTAGAGTATCAGAATATCTGAGGGAACTCTGTCAAGATGATAGACTAGGACTTGCATGCTCAGTCATGTCTGATCTTTGCAACTCCCTAGACTAGCCACCAGGCTCCTCTGTCCATGGAATTTTCCAGGCAAGAATACTGGAGTGGGTTGCCATTTTCTCCTCCAGGGGATCTTCCTGACCCAGGGATTAAACCTGAGTCTGTTGCGTCTCCTGCATTGGCAAGCAGCTTCTGATGACACCTCCAAAATTCTGTTCTGACCTCCAGGGGACGTTGACCATTCCACAAAAGAGAGGGGGAAAAATCTGGTAGGTGTTTGTTACCTGCAGTGAAGACCCCAGTGGGGTCTACTGTAAGATGATATAAGTGGGAAAGGAGACAGGTGAAAACGATGGGCTTGAAATCACACTGCATGACAGCAGAATGAAACGGCCACCGAAGTCCAGTTCACCGTTAGGTATTGCAGAGTATTTTTGTTCTTTTCTATTAATTCAAGAAGCATTTGGGGACTTCCCTGGTAGCCCAGTAGTAAAGAATCTGCCCGCCAATGTAGGGGACACGGGTTTGATCCCTGGTTCGGGAAGACCCCACATGCCCTGGGGTAACATAGCCAGGGCGCCCCAGCTGTTGAAGCCGGCACACTCTAGAGCCCGCACTGCGGAACCGGAGAGGCCAAGCGGTGAGCGGCCTGAGGACCACGACCCGGGAAAGCCCGCCCGCGGCAACCCAGACCCAGCCCGGCCGAAACCAAATGAATAAACAGAGCTAAAATCAGGGGGCGCGTTCGTTTAGCACCCACTCCATCCCGGCAGCTGCTGGACCACAGTGACAAGGAGGGCCCCTCTGTCAGGGACTTAAAGCTGTAGAAGCGGAGGTGAGAAGGGCATGCGCTCAGGTGCTTAGAGGGCCCCCAGAGGAGCCAGGGCCCGCCTTCCTGGAGAAGAGCTTCCCGAAGGCTCAGCAGCGACAGTCTTAGTGAATTAGCTCAGAGTGTCGCCAGATGACTGGCCTGAGAGGACAGCACCAGGTCTGGCCCTGAGCTGCTTCTGCACGTGTTCAAGCAGCTTTACCTCCTTCCCTGTGTTCACCTGCCCCTCCATCTGCGTCCTCTGCCCCCATCAAAGTGGGGCCACAGCCGCTGCCTTCCTCTTCCCCGAAAAGAGGGAAGCACAGGAATGACCAGTGTCTTCACTGTATTAATGTTAAAGGCAGCTTGGCATAAGTGTGAAGAAAGAAGAAATCAAAAGCACTAGTGAAGCTTACATTCGTAAGTGACTTTCATTCCATGGTTTAATAGCAGCATTTACGATTCGGTGCTATGCATCGGGGAACTGTATATCTAATGTCCTGGGTTTCCTTTGAGCAAAAACTACGAGATTCTGGACTCTGCCTTGAGGATATAATTATTTGCTGGAGAGATGCTTTATTTGCATATTTAAGTAGCATGCAAGTTCTCCTCTAACGTTTAGGTAATCTAGATGTGGCCTCTTTCTGCTTTTTAAAACTTCTTCCTGGACAATTGAAAATGGATTGTTTTTGGAAAAGATCAGACAACACTGCCTTCAAAGCTGTGTGAATCCTCAGGGCAGTGACAGGACACCCCGCCCCATCCCGGGTACCTCGGGGACCACACAGGTCATGCAGTGCGTTAGTGTGTTGAGGCTGCCCTGGGTGAATGGCCAGGTGTAGCACCATGCCCGCACCAGGTCCTCCTCAACTCCTTTTGACGGCTCTGCCTGTGAAAGGAAGGGTTCTGCACTAAGAAACCATCATCCTTCTAAAAAATTCCAAACAGACGAGAGCAATTTCAGAGACAGTCTGGTATGATTAGAAGGCTTTTGTTTATCGTCTGAAAGCTCATGTCTGTCACCCCGCTTCTCAGGGCCCCTAGGAATTAAATGGTCCTGTAAGCGCCTGCGTGCGTGCTCCATCGCTTCAGTCTGACTCTGCAACCCTAGACAGCCACCCGCCAGGCTCCTCTGTCCGTGGGACTCTCCAGGCAGGAATCCTGGAGCGGGTCACCATGCCCTCCTCCAGGAGATCTTCCCTACCCCGGGATCAAACCCAGGTCTCTCGCGTCTGCTGCCTTGCAGGAGGATTCTTTCACCCGCTGAGCCACCTGGGAAGGCCCGCGGTAAGTGCACAGGCATAAATGTGCTTTGGCCATTTTTAAATCGATTGGGATACAAAACCAGGGGTACAGGAACTTGCCAAGGATTGTTTTTTAAAAGAGTCAAATATAAGCGAATAAATCAGTTTATTTGCTGTCCACCTCTTCCCTTTGTTTCATGTGAATAAAACTTTCCAGAAGAGTGCTATAAATAATCCTCATAGCAATAGTATCTTGGTTTGAAATCATTCGCGGGCGTCTGGGGATAGTCTCCTGACGTTTCATGTTGCTCCATAATAAAGCACTTATGGAACATATGACCAAATCTCCTTTGAGATGCAACAATTTATTTGAGAAGGATCAAGGAATTCTATTTTTTCTCATCTGTTACTCATCTAAAAACTGATTTCTAAAAATAGGTAATATGGAAGAAGCACTGTGTGATGAGGGAAATCTGAAAACAAGACAGTGGCTGACGTCTTAAACCCACTGGGATGCAGCTTCTTCGTTAAATGGGTCCTTTTTAGTCACATCATAAACCTGAAAAGGACATTAGGGATCGTTAAGTCCAAACTCCCTGTTTTACAGACCCAGCAGCTGAAGTACAGAAAAATTAAGGGATTTGCCCAAGGTGACGCAGCTGGCTAGTGGCAGCTGGATTCAAGTGGGCATTTTCCTTCTTGTCTTTTGTCATATCCATCTATTTGATATGTGATTATAGTCATCACATCTGTAGAATTTCGTTGCTGGCAGTTCCTCAGATGGACACACTCAATATGATGTCTTATGCGTTTTCCCTACAGCTATAGCGAGAAAGACAACCTTTGTAAATGGCCCATAGCGCTCTGTTGAGTGGGAGGCCCGTCATCTCCAGCTGTTACCTTCCTTTGCATTGTTTGCATTGCTTACGTGCCCGCATGGTCAGTCACCTAGTTGTATCTCTTTGTGACCCCGTGGACTGTAGCCCACCAGGCTCCTCTGTCCACGGAATCTTCCAGGCAGGAATACTGGAGTGGGCTGCCATTTCCTACTCCAGAGGATCTTCCCAACCCAGGGATCAAACCTGAGTCTCTTGCATCTCCTGCATTGGCAGGTGATGCTCTATTCTATTAATGCCACAGTGAAGATTTTCAGACATGTGGCTATTTGCATATTTACAACTTGCCTTTTGGTTAGATAGCCTGTTGGAACAGAGTGTGATCAATGTTACAGCACTTTATATACAGGCTTTCCAAAAGGCATCAGTGGCAACGGCCATGAATGAAAACCCCAATTTTGCTGCACTCTTACCAGTATTGGAATTCATTTTTCTCTTTAATTTTTCCTACCAGACAAAGGTATTATTTTATTGCTGTTTTTTTAATCGAGGTATAATTGACAATTTATTACTGTTTCAGTTTTCATTTAATCACCAGCAAAGTTACATGATTTCTCATAATTTACTGGCCATTTCTTCTCTCTTCTCTGAGTCATCTATAATTGACTCTTGAAGAGTTGGAGAAAGAAATTAGAATCACAGTCTCTTTTCTAGCAGTGTTCCTGGTTAGCCATTAAATGAAGTCACGATGACCAACCAGATCAACTGACCCCAGATGGTCTCATCTTCAGACACCAATTGTCCTTATACTGAGGCACATTCCAGCCCCTAAAATGTTTGACTGAAGTTCCTAGGACTTCAAAGGCCACCAAGATGCAAATGTAAATCATCTTGCACATGGCAGCCGTTTATATGTTTGAATAATTTCCTCCCTAAATCTTGTCCAGCATAAATATTCCAGGTTCTGTCTGTTCTTTCTTCTGGACATGACCCAGCTGGTGGTCAGAACTGAGTCCAGTTTGACGATGAGAAACGATCACTTCCTTCATTCTAGCTCCTCTATTTCTATTACCATCACCAAAGACTCAAAAACATTTTTTTTCAGAAGTCATCTCACACCAGGGATTCGTGTTGAGCTTGCTATTAACTAAAACAACTAAGTCCTAGCTGCCGGTCCGCTTCTCCAGATGTTCATCTTGGATCAGAGCACAGGACTTTCTCTCTATAAATGTTACCTCCTTAGATTTGGTCCACTGCCAAAGTTGGCTTCCTTGCGAAAAGCTCACAAAACATTCCTGTAATAATCCGTCCAAGAATTTTGCCCAAGGATAGCATGGAGACCATGGATCTGAAGTTTGCAGGCAGTCTTCTGTTTACAGTCAGGAAGTTTCAGGGGCTTCCCTGGTGGTCCCATGGCTAAGACTCCATGTTCCCAATGCAAGTGGCCGGGGTTTGATCCCTGGTCAGGGAACTAGATCCTACGTGCCACAGCTAAGACCCGGTACAGCTACGTAAATGAATTTTTTTTTTTTTGAAAAAAGAAGTTCCAGCGTAATGCTGAGTGGTATTTGTGCATTTTCGCGTGCAAGCCCACTTAGAACACCGCCATATCTAGCGTGTGGTTCGTCTCTAAATACAGTCAAATACATCTAAAGTCACGAGCTCTCTTTCTAAAACGTTCAGAACTTGAGTTGAGTTACTTCTGGCCCCTATTTGTTTTTAAATACTTGACACTATCCAGCATGGCCTATGTATTTAAGCATCCAGAACGTCCGTCGTCTGAGAAGGCAACCCAAAACAAGAAAGTAGGGAGAAGGAATTAAAGACATAAATTTAGGAAGTTTTAAAATAGACTTTGTCCTTCGCAATCATAGTCAGCCCACTCTTGTTTTTCAGCAACTATCTGCCAATCCTGATGATGCGAGGGAGACATGAAAAATAAGGCTCCTACCTTTAAACATGGTCACTTCCAAAAACCCGCTGTATGAAGTCATGGGCATCTCAGTGGCAGTTGATATATGTTCCCCAAACTTCTCAGTAGCGGGTGGTATTTTCCAGACACAGAATACTGGTTGTGAAGATCAATATAGCCTTTGTCTTCCTCTTCGTCTTCCCCTCGTGTCTCCTCTTTTCACCTCTGTTGGCTGGTGACAAGTTACCTAAGAGCCTGTTTGCCATGTGCACACATGACCGCCCCTCCCATGGGATGGTCTCTTACTGATCTTTGCTGCTGGCCACCAGCTCTGTGATGAAATAACTAGGTGTGTGCTTCCCTCGCAGGGGCAGAGGAGCCTGCCCATGGGGTAGCAAGGAGTCAGACGCGACTGAGCAACTGACACTTTCCCTTTCTTTTCTCTCCCACACCGTGTTCCAAGTTCTCAATTTAGAAACAAGCATGCATCCTCACCCTTCTCTGCTTTCTCTCCCCACCACCTAGCCCTCATCAGTCCCTTCTCAAAACTACTGTAAGAGCAAAGACTGGAGAATCCAAGCAACACGGTATCCTCTTGCTTTATTTTCGTAATTCTTCTGCCACCTCCATGGGAGGACAGGATGTGAAGAAAGATGCATGAGGCATTCAGTAGACTGTGAGTCTAGTCTTTTCTCTGAAACATGACCCATACTCACTGAACATGGACCCGTAGACCATAGAAGCTCCATCACATCCAGCCTCCTGCCTGCCGATGGACCCTGGCAGCACGCTCCTCTCAGAGCTCAGAGGGAGCCTGCCCATTCACACTGATTATCAGGGGGCTCTTGTCATACAATACAAAAGCCATGTCTTGTTGATGCTTAATCTTTTCTACTGGACCATTAACCCATCCTGACCATGGGCAGGGTGATTTCATCTTTATTGGCAATAACTAAGTCCTTTGGAGTGAAAAGGTCAAGTGTCAATTAAGAAAATTCAGAAGGAGGTTATACTCATGCCTCTCAGCTGTCTTACCCTTCAAGGGAGTCATTTCATACATCCAAGGGCTTATAGCTTAACAATAGCATAAACATGCTGTATATGGAATTGGTCCTTAGCATCTATGAGGTGCTATCAAGAACCCAACTTATCCATCCCAAAGTCACCACTCTCAGGGCCCCCAAGACATCTGGAGTCCCTGATGCCCTGTCAGCTCCTCCAGGGAATCCAGCACTAAATTCGGTCAGTTGTATCTCAAACTCGAGGAGGGCATGGCAGCCCACCCAGTGTTCTTGCCTGGAGAATCCCACGGATGGAGGAGCCTGGCGGGCTGCAGGCCATGAGCTTGCGAAGAGTCAGACACGATTGAGCGACGATCTGAAGCAGATGCCGCAGGCTACACAGGCTACAACTGGCTACACTGCCTGCAGGGGAGAATGGCCCACCCACGGGGGCCCTACGAATCGAGCCGCAGCCCAGGTTCCAGCCTCGCTCGAGCCCTCGATGCCCCCAGGCTCCTCCTGCCGGCTCCGGCTCCCTCTCGTTTTCTCTCTCCCCAGAATGCTCCCCACTTGCTTCCTCCTTCCTCCTGAAAAGTCCCTGTCAGTCCCTGCAGACCGAAGTCAAACTGCTCCCTCCGCACATCTGGTGGTGGCTCCCGTCACAGGCGGGCAGGACTCCTCAGCTCCCTCCCTGGGTGCAGACAGGCGGCAGATCTTGTTCTGCGCTGAACTCTGGGGTGGTCACTGCCGCTTGGATACTGCAGACATTTTCCTTTAATTCAGCTTTGTCTTATCTACTTGATGCTTCCAATGTCCTGCTGTTGTCAAAAGGACTTACAGCTTGGTAAATTCACTTGGCATCTTCCATTCCAGGGAAATTTGAACCCACAATGAGAGAGTACTCCTCCCCTTTGAGACCACTAGAATCTGGAAAGTCTTATTTGCTGATCTACAATGCAATCAAAAGTTAAACCCTGTCATGGTATTTTGTCATGTGATGATTAATAAAACCGAGAACTCACTGACTTTAGCCAGTTTATTTTGTAAGAGTGTTTTACTCAGTGAGGCAAGAAACCAGTTTGATGCCATATCTTCCAGCTTTGGGAAAACCACTGAACCCGTCTGTGCTCCATGTGCTCACTCAGTCGTGACTGACTCTGCAACCTCATGGGCTGTAGCCCGCCAGACTCCTCTGTCTATGGAATTTTCCGGCAAGAATACTAGGGTGGGTACCCATTTCCTACTCCAGGGGATCTTGCTGACCCAGGGGATGAACCCACATCTCTTGCACCTCCTGCATTGGTAGGTGGATTCTTTTACCACTGCACCACCCAGGAAACCAGATGACCTTGTCTTGTGTGGCCTTGTTCATTGGTTCCGATTGCTGATTGGTGAATCATCCCCTGACAAAGCTCTTGGTGGTTGGCAAGATGTGAATAGTTAAGTGATGGAGGGAATTTTTCAAAGAACTCAAATTATTCCATTCAAAAGACTATCCATCAGTCTAAGATTATATCTCTTCTGCTCCATGGGTGTCAGAATGGCCTATCTCCTGTAAAAATCATGGTGATTATATATGGAGGTGTTAGGTTTTAAAGTCCTTATCTGACTGGAGAGACATTTGGCAGTGATATGCTGATCCATCCTAATTCTCCTTTGATCCTGAGCCAGGGCTGTACCTCTGCCACATTAGGCAACAAGAAAGTTGCCTAATATTCACCCTCAGCCAAGCGATGAAGCAAAGGCAGAGTGAAAGTGTGGGAAGTAGTTCTGCGGCTGATATAGCAGGTGTTGAGTCCTTTTTGGATGAGAAATTGGGATAAGGTATGTTCTTGGTCCTGGATCTGAAAATTACATTACCGTCTGTGTCTGAAAATTCTCTCTCCTGGGTCCGCTAAGACCTCCCATTAGGGTCTGCATGAGTTTAAAAAGGCTCGTTTATTCATTCAGCAAACACTAGGCATGGACTCTCAGGGTCAGTGAGCACTAGTCCCCGGGCACACAGAATGACTAAGGGTGCTTGCTCATAGGAAGCTTGCAAGCCAGTGTGATGCCACTGAACAGAAAGACAGTATTTCCAAATGCGAGGCCACCTATGCATCCTTGCACTGAATCTTCCCAGGTAGGATACCGGGAACCAGAAAGGGAAGAGTGAGCATTTACTCAGGGAACACCCATCTTCACGTTTGGTTCCACCCATTTGAGGATGATTCCCACATTATCTCTTAGACCCAACCCCCTTGCCCAAGGTCTAGACCCCCACGGCCAGAACCAGACCACGGGGACCTCCCATTCAACACAGCCAAACCAGCACTGTTGACAGAGCCCTCTGGTTACCCATCCGATGTCCATTCACCCTTCACCACATACGAGCAGAACCCTGATTTCAGTGGGAGTGGCTGCGTGCCCATGTGAACAACTACAGTCCCCAGCTTCCCTTGCAAATGGGTGACAATGGGATATAAGAGGCTGGGGCTTCCGGAAAGCTCTTTAAAAGAAGACTAGCACATCTCTTACCATGACTGATCCTCCTCTCTCCTTCCTACGACATGAAATTCCACTGTGAAAGCTGGAATTCTAATGTGATAGCTGGAGAGCAGAGGCCATTTGGTGACAATGAGGCAACTCTGAGATGACCTTGAAAATGAAAACCAAGTGCTAAGGATAGGCTTCCCTGGTAGCTCAGTGGCAAAGAATTTGCCTGCCAATGCAAGAGATGCGAGTTCAATACTTGAGTCAGGAAGATCTCCTGGAGAAGGAAATGGCAACCCACTCCAGTATTCTTGCCTGGGACATCCCATGGCTAGAGGAGCCTGGTGGGCTACAATCCATGGAGTCTCAAAGAGTTGGGCACGAATGAGCACGCACACCTGCATACGTGCAAGGGCCGTGGAGAAGAAGGCTCTAAGGAGCCTAGGACAACACTGACACCATGGAATTGCCATGTCAGCCCTGGGCTCCCATTCTCTAGATTTCTTTTCCATGGGAGGAAGTAAAATGCAATCTTATTTAAACCATGACTGTTCTACAGCTGTCCCTTGCAGTGAAGCATGGTTCTTAGTGGCTGCAGGACTCACCATTACACGCCTCCCAACTCTCCTCTGACTCCCGCTTGGTCAGCCCTTCCTCTGGATGCCTTATTATGTTCCCATCCCCACAGCCCTGCCAGCCCTCTAAGGCCTGAGCTCAGGAGTTGGCAAACTCATCCCACTGGTGGGTTCCAGCTTCCCTCTGTGTTTACATCTGGGGGGGTGGGGCCAGCCATCCCTGTTCCTTGATCTATCTCTATGGTTGCTTTTGCACAACAGCAGCAAACACTGAATATCGGAGACAGAGACCCATGACTTACAAAGTCTGCAATAGTCACCCTCCGGCCTTTTCCGGAAGAGCTTTGCTGACCCCTGTATTGCCCCGAAGTCACCCCCGGTTTCCTCCAGCCCTCGCTCGGTCCCGCCCCTCTGAGGTCTCCAAGTCCCGGCCTCCCTGCAGCGGTCCGCACTGTGGGACCCCCGGCGGCTCGGTGGAGCGCGCGCAGGGAGAGCCCTCGTGTCACTGGCCCCTCGCCCCCGTCACGCCCCCATCCTTCCTCCCCTGTGTCAGACAAGCCCACCAGGGCGGCAGAGACCCCGGGGAGCCGTCCGGGGGCAGAGGGGCTGAGCAGACAGGGAGGAGCCCTGGGGGGCGTCACCAGCCCTGAATGGAGGGGGGCCCGGGGGGACTAGACGGCAGAGCCAGAGGCCTGCTCAGCTGGAGCTGCGGCCCTGGCGTCCCAGGTGCGGACCGACGTCACGGGCCCAGAAGGTGGGAAGGAGAAGCCCTTCCTCTCCTCCTGTCTCTCAGTCACCGGCCACCGCTTCCCAGAGGAAGGCGACCAGGCACAGGACAGCGTCCCGGAGCAGCCTGTTGCCCAGGGGAGCTGATCGCAGCCGAGCAGAGGAAAGGCAAGTGAGGCAGCTGGGGGCCTCGGGCCCCTCTGGTCCGCTCCCTGCACTGCGGACAGGCTGACCTTCCTGACCGCTGCCTGGCACTTCACCCCCTAAAGCCCTCCCGTGCGCCCTGGGCTCTGACACGGGTCCCGTCCCTGCAGGGCAGGTGAGCCCTGCACGCCCGGCCCCTGCCGCCCCCGGACCACATCACCAGTGCGCCCCCGGCCCAGGCGCTGCTCAGCAGGCTGCAGTTTTCAGCCTGTCCCGCGGCCCCCATCCCTTGGCACAGGCGGTCCTCTCTGCCTTTCCGGGATGACGTTTCATCTGGCAAACCTCCCTCCCCGCGAGTTTCTTCCGTGTTCAGCTTCCACAGTCTCTGCCACCGACGTGTCTGTGGTTCACATTCCTGGGTCCCAGCACTCATCATATTTCCCTGGACCCATTGATTTCCTGGTCTGCCTGTGCCGCGTTCTCCTAACGGGCGAGCCTTTCACCCTGCACGTGGCTCTGGCCCCGGGTCTGCCAGGGCCCCGGGCACATGGTGCTCCCTTGGTGCGCCTTTCCTGGATGGGTGGAGGCGGGGCCCCGGGGGCTGAGAGCCCAGGCCGGACGCTCAGGGGAGCCCTGCACCGGCTCTGCCAGCTGCGGACGCAGGGGGCTGGAAACGCGTCCAGGAGCCTCTGAGAACATGGCTTCACCCCCACCCGCACAGGAGAGCTCCCGGGAGCGGGGCAGGCCCCCTGCCTGGGCTTTCGGGGTGAACCGAGGCTGCTTTGGTGTGGCTTGTCCTGGCCACGTCCACAGCCGGGTCCTCCATCTTCAGAGGGTCTGCCCTGTGGCCATCAGAGCAGGAAGGCCACCGTCCTCCCGCAGAGCCCCAGACCCAGAAGGGTCACATCTCAAGGACTCCTGCAGGATCCAGGCAGAAAGGACCAGAGGGAAAGGGGTAGCCCCTCTCCCAAGCACCAGGGGTCCCCACCTCCCAGACCAGACCTCCTGGTCCTCTCCTGCTGCCTGTGGGGGATGGGATGGGGGGGTGCCCGTCCTTGACCTCTCCGTTTCCGGCGGCCCTGACACTGACCACGCGGAGCCCATCTCCATGGGAGAATCGCATCACAAAGGTCTCTGCACGATGCTCTCAGCATCGCCAGGCCAGAAGCCTCCGATCATCACTGCGGGCACAATCGATGCTCTTGTCTGGCTTTGAATGAATGACCGTCAATTCTCTCCCTGGCTCTTTGCTAAGTAAGTGTCATGAGAACAGTTACGTCGTGCGAACCTGGTCGCAGACCTTGACTTTGCAGCTTCCTCCAGCTGATGAGAGGCTGAGTGTCTTGTTACTGCTCTGCCCTCGGGCAGTCACACAGAGCGCTCTGTGGTACAAGGAAGGGTCTTTCCGCCCTGTTTTTCAGCCAACGTGGCAGTTCCACCGATCAGAAAAGAAAGCCAAGCCTTGTGCCCAGGCTCTAGAAGGAGGACCGGGGCAGACTGGGCGCTGGCTGACTCTGAGCAAATGGGGCAAACGGGCTGGTGTCAGGCCAACTAGGTTTCCAGTTCTGGCTGCCAGCTGGGTGACCTTGGACAAACTGACTCACCCGCTCTGAGGCTTGTTTCTGCATCTGTAGAATGGGATGGTAAGAGTACCACCAGGTGGGACTGTTAAAGGGATTATATGAGATGAAATAGGATTGGTATGGCATGCGTCACACCTGAGGGGCTCCAGAAGTGACGACTATTATTATTATTGTTGTTGTTATGATGTTGTCATTAGGAATCCCAGAACTACGCAGCCTGGATGTCAGCGCTGACACTGACGGATGTAACAGCCACAAGCCATACGTGGCCACCCCGTGTGTGTGCTGCGCTCAGTTGCGTCCGACTCTTTGCGACCCCATGGACTGTAGCCCCCCAGGCTCCTCTGTCCCTGGGATTCTCCAGGCAGGAATACTGGAGTGGGTCGCTACGTCCTCCTCCAGGGATTAGTCCTGACTCAGGGACTGAGCCCGCGTCTCTGGTGTCTCCTGTAATGGCGGGTGGATACTTTACCACTGCACCACCTAACAAAACACATGTGGCCACTCGATAGCGGTTAACATGTGGACTCTAAATGGAGCTATGCTCTAAGCATATTGGATTTCAAAAACTCAATATGAAAAAAGAGCATGTAAAATACCTCATTAATACCTTATATAATATTGATTACATTTTTCAATAATATTTGGATATATTGTGTTAAATAAAACATATTAAAATTGCTTGCACTTTTTTTCTTTTTTTAAGTGGCTATTACTAGAAAATTTTAAATTATATATGTGGCTCAGGTTCTAGTTCTCTTGCACAGCGCTGTCCTGTGAGTTGCTTTCAAAGAAGTCCCATCAAATAGCCAAGAGACAGGAGCAACAACAAAAAGCAAGCAACCAACAAACCCCCTGAGAACGCCAGTTTTTAATTTGTATCTTTAAAAAAAAAGACAACAAACAAGACAAATATATGCTTCATTAATACTTCTCATATCACCTTTCCTCTCCTCCCAGTTTTCTTGCAGCCAGTGCTGTTTTAAAGTCTTTCATTTGCCACATCCCTGCATCCACTGCCAAGCACGCAGGAACCATCTCTTCACTTCAGCCCTCACGACATTTGTTTTCTCTCCACCTGCTCCACCAGCTCTGTTCCCGGGTCCTCTCTCTATGTCCTTCCACTCCTCCCCACTCCTAAGGTAAGAAAAAGCCTGACCTTTTTCTAACTATTCTGTGAATTAGCATCTCCAAGGAACTCATCCCTGGACTTGGCAGCTGCTCCCAAAATACATGGGTAGGGTGGGACAGACTACCGTTAACCAAGATCACAAAAGACTGATGGATAAACCATATTGCCAAAGGGTGAACTGACAGCAGAGTCTTTGTGGGGGTATTGTATGCACTCTCTGCAGCCCAAGGAACACTGACCCTAGGTCCATATTGTAGGTTGTGAGAAAACGAAGGGTCACAGAGAAAATGAAGTAGTGAATTTGATCTCAAAACTAGAACCAAGAAGTCTGCAAGAGAGATTGTACCAAAACCAAGGAAAAGACTGGTAGACACTGTGTAGCTTCACGGAGGCCAGGTTGTGGGAGTCCCCAGGTTTCTCACCTCTTATCACTGGGCCAAGGCTGGACAAACATGGAAAATTCTTGGTTGGCTTTCTCTTTTTGCAGGCTCCAAGAGAAATCTTGCACTTTCAACCATAAGGTTCCTCCAGCCTCGACATGAGACATTCAACCTGGTTTCAGCTCAGGGACATGTCAACTTTTCCTCCCAAGAGAACAGCCTGGTCCCAGTGACTTGATTTCAGGATTCACCCATGTCCTTGGCCTTAGTTACAAGTTGAGTTGCATCCTTCGAAAATTCATTTGTTGCAGTCCCAACCCCCAGCACTTCAGAATGTGACCTTATTTGGATGAAGGGCCTTTGCAGAAGGACTACGTTAAGGTAAAGTCACATTGGAGTAGGTAGGCCCATAATCCAACATGACTGGTGTCTTCTTAAAATTACTTATTTATTTAGCTTTGCGGGTCTTAGTTGCAGCATGTGGGATCTCTTTTCCAGGTGTGGCATGTGAGATCTAGTTCCCCAACTAGGGATCAAACTCAGGCACCCAGCATTGGGAGTGCAGAGTCTTAGCCACTGGACCAGCAGGAAAGTTTCTACTGGTGTCTTTACAAGAAGGGAACATGTGGAGACAGACGCAGAGGGAGAACGCCACGTGAAGACGGCGGCTTGTTGCCATAAGCCAGGGAAGTGCCAGGAGCTAGCAGAGAGGCCTGGAATACAGCCTTCCCTAGCGCCTTCCGAGGAAGCATGGAAACACACTGATCCTGCAAACACCTTGATCTTGAACTTCTAGCCTCTGGAATTGTGAGACAATACATTTCTGTGGTTTCAGCTGTTCTGTTTTTGGTGCGTTGTAGTGGCCGCCTTAGGAAACGAATCCAGCCATCAACCACTCGGGATGCCTTTACAGGCGGCCAATGTTCCTGCCGTTGTGGGGAAACGCTTCCTAATTTCACTCTTGGAAAAAAACTTAATGAGGCGTTGGGCATAGTCTGTTATCATGCATCCGTATTAATCACATTGTTAGTATTCTGAGCAAAATCTTTTAAAATAAAACATTTACATGCTTGGCTCTATTTATGATAGGATAGCTTTATAAATTTCTCTATTACGCACTCATCTTGTTTTGAGGATTGATGTAGAGAGTGTCACTAAGAGGAACTCCCGCTGTGTCTGAGAATGACGTGCCATTTGAGGCTTTGTCCCGTGTTACGCGAGGACCGAACCAAAGCTCCCATGACAGCAGCCCAGAGCCAAGAATCAGCTGGGGTTTTGTTTATTTTCACCCCCGATCAACTTGTATATGATGAAATATACATGGTGTATATCCTTTACTTGTTTTCAGAGGACAAGGAGGCTTGGGTTCCATTACTATAATAACTTCACTCAGCCTAGGATTCTTGGTACATCTTTTTTCCCCGATCTCTTTTTCACATTTTCCTCTTCTCTTTTGCCTCATGATTGCTTGTTTTATTGTTTCTACAGTACGAAACTAAACCACCTCAATTCCCTTTTGGAAGCAAGCAGGATAAGAATCAACAAATTGCAATTAAGATAAAACACCCAAAGCAATGGCATTTGGGGAGATGAGAAAGAGGAGGTAATTATACCAGAAGCCTGGTCTTAAAAAAAAAAAAAAAAAACACACAAGCAAAACAAAAATCGGAACGCTCCTCGGCCACCTGACATGTACTGCAGGCCTGTGGCGGAAGAGGGAGATGAATTAAAGAGTGGAGGGAAGTGTTCCCAGGAAGCCCCAGGAGCCAGGAGCTGACACAGGGGCCTGCCGCCTGCAGCGTCACTGCGAATTTTCACATGTCTGCTAAGTGCAGAGCCAAGCCGTTCTGCAGGGACCCAGGTTAATCGTCTTTCATGCTCCTTTCTGCGGCAGGAACAAACAGCAAGCCTGCTCCAGGAGCTTCACAAGTAGCGGGGTTCCACACTCCCGTTAACACCACACGCCGTTCCCATCTGGGCCTGGTCTGGGGTCCCTGTGGCGGGAGGGGGGGCGACCGTGCCAGGCCCTGGGGTCACAGTGTGGCCGGAAAGGCGGAGGCAGGCCCAGCTCCCAGCAGTGGGATCCTCGCTCCGTCCGTCCCAGGCCCCCTGCTCCTCAGCGGAGGGTCTTTTCAAGCGGGCCACCAGGCTTGGAGCTCCAGAGAGACTGAGGCATGGGGAGGAGGCCTCTCAGGTGTTCTAGGGTCCGGACGGGATCGGAGCAGCCCCGGGCCCCTGCTGGGGAGGGGCTCTGTCTGATGCTTCGGCTGCTCTTGAGGCCTAACAAGGACACGATTGGGCTTCCCCCTCGCATCCCCTGGAGGGGGAAATGGCAACCCACTCCAGTGTTCTTGCCTGGAGAATCCCATGGACAGCGGAGCCTGGTGGGCTGCAGTCCATGGGTCAGAAAGAGTCAGACACGACTTAAGGAGTAAACCACCACCAGCATTCTGCAGGGCCAGGCGTCACTGAGAAAGCATCACAGACTCCACTGTCTGTAGGAACTTCCACTCAGAGGCTGTTTCTTGGCCTGGAGCAGACGTCCTGACATCAGCTCCCACGCCCTGGCTCCAGGGGCCCATCCGCGCGTACACCAGATGCACACTGGGCTCGGGGACGGCCCCGGGTGTGGATGACAGAGGCTCCATCACCCGTGAGCCCGACCCAGGGAACATGTGCGGGGCAGAGGGGGCCCCAAGACACCGTCCACACTACTGGCTTATCTTAAATTACAACGACAAGTCTTCTCAAGTCCCTGTTTTAACTTTCTTACCAGCTCCAAATGGGCAGCTCAGCAGCCACTGATCCAGCACATCAAGGAATCTTGACTTCAAGGAGACATCCCTTTACCTACATGAATGAAAACAAGATTCTCGTCTCAGAGATACTCTTGCGGCCTCTTTGCAAAAACCACGGGTCGCTGTCTCCCAGCTTTTCACAAGAAAACCCAAGAAACACACTCCTTTGCGTGGTTTCAGTGTGTGTCAAATGCACTTCAAGAATCACAGGTGGGTTGTCATTAGTCAGCTCTGCTTGCGCCTATGGCCCCTGGAGCGGTTTACAGCTGCTGCTTTACAGGCGGGACTATTAAGGCCAATGGGTGTTCGCCTCACAGCGTCTTCCTTCAGGTCGAGGCCGCGAGGAGGTCGCCACCTCCCGCCTCCGATTCGCCCAGGAGTCTCTGCTTGCTTCGGAGGCGGGCCATCCCTCTGGTTGCAAGGACGCCCCCCGGCCTGGAGGGCTGAACTGTGCTCCTGTGTCTCTGTTGCCCCCTGTGTCTGGGACGTGGACCCCAATACGCACTAGAGTAAAATGTCCTCCCTTCGTCAGCACTGCCGTATCTTCGAACAGCTGCAGCCCTGTGGCATCCAGACCATGGTTAGCATTTTCCTACGATGGTGTGGGGGAAATAAGTAGGTCACATGTTATCTCTCTTCAGCTAGCACAGATTCGGCCTAAAACTCAGACCCCAAAAGGAAGCAATTACGCAACAGTTTCTTCAGAGTTGCAATAGAGTAAGAACTATTCGTTCAGTAAAGGAGTGGTTTTTTCAAAAAGATCTGGAAGTGGGCAGTTCTGGGAAATCAACTTTTCAGAAGCCTTGTGATTGTCTTGGTATTTTTGGTTGCGGCTAGGGGTGAAGGGTTCCCTGGTGACTCAGTCAGTAAAGCATCCGCCTGCAATGTGAAGACCCAGGTTTGATCCCTGGGTTGGGAAGATCCCCTGGAGAAGGAAATGGCAACCCACTCCAGGATTCCTGCCTGGAGAATCCCATGGACGGGGAGCCTGGAGGGCTATGTCCAGGGGGTAGCAACAAGTCGGGCACGACTGAGCAACTAACACACACTTAAAGGTGAGAAAGATAAACTGATTTCAGCAGCGGGGACTGATGCTGAGAACTCAGCCTCTGTGTGCCGGTTCCAAATCAAATCTTGGAGACAGAGTTTTGGTGAAGTAGAAATGAATAGCTTTATTGCTTTGCCGGCAGAGGGGGACACAGAGGGCTCCTGCCCTTGAAAACTGTGTTTCCCAACCTGGGAGGATGTGATGCTACTGCTGTTGTTCTATAGCAATAGTTCAAGGGCAAAGCTGTTGATAAGATTGAGGTGTGTGCAGGGCCTGCACTCCTTAGTCTGGTCTCAGATAATCTGTCTCCCCCAACCAGGGATCCAGCCCTTGCCCCTGCAGTGGAAGCACAGGGTCCTAACCCCTGGACCACCAGGGAAGCCCATCAGGGAATCTATTGATGAGATGCTCTGGTTCCTTTAATCTGGCCTCGGTGTGGGGGGTCTTCTCTGGAATGAAGAATGCTGACCTCTTCCATTTGTTGGGGGTCTTAATTCTGCAGAGGAGCTCAGAGATGCTGTTAGGGGTGTCCCTTGAGGCAGAACCAGGTCCCTCCCCCGAGGCTGTGCTGTCTTGGCAGTTCCTCCCTTGTCTCTGTGTCTGCTCCCTTCCCTGATTAGTGAATCTTGGAAGCTGCCCTTTGGAACTCAGGGAAGGTCATGGAGGCTGGAGCCTGTTCCTACAAACGGGAAACACGGGACGTGGGCTCCCGTGCCCGGAGCCCTGTGGGGTCCCGCTCCACTTCAGGGTGACGGAGACTCTAAAGGGCCCTGGAGCCACTCTGCGAGATGCAGCTCTGTGCTGACGGCTGGGTGAGAGGCAGCAAATACGGGGCCTCATCTATAGTCAAGGGAGGGAGTCAAGCTGTGTTTCCCGCACACCGGACACTCAGAGCCAGGGCGAGCTTCAGGGGGGTGTGCCATCTGCAGTTCCACGGGGCACATGCTCAGGAAGTCTCTAGACTTGGTTTAAGGCTCTATTACTTTGTCATCTTGAAACTCTTAACCATTTTTCCAGAAAAGGATCTTGCACTGGGCCACTGTAGGGGTATAGACAGTCCTACCTGAAGCAGACTGTTTCTTAAACTCCCTTTATAGGACAAAATTCTTTTCAGTAACAGTCATGAGAAGAAATGAGCAATGACCATCACAAGAAGAGAAGCACAGACATTGACATTTTTCAAATTGAACTCCGTACGGAAAACACACAAATAAACTTAAAAAAATAATTGTTGCAGCACACAGAAGGAAAAGAGCTCAACTGTTCATTCAACAGTTTTTGTATTTACCTAAAAGTTTGAACTAATGATGCTTTACGAAAATAATTGTCTCAGTTCAGTTCAGTCACTCAGTTGTGTCCAACTCTTTGCGACCCCATGAATCGCAGCACGCCAGGCCTCCCTGTCCATCACCAACTCCCTGAGTTTACTCAGACTCATGTCCGTCGAGTCGGTGATGCCATCCAGCCATCTCATCCTCTGTCGTCCCCTTCTTCTCCTGCCCTCAATCTTTCCCAGCATCAGGGTCTTTTCCAATGAGTCAATTCTTCGAATCAGGTGACCAAAGTATTGGAGTTTCAGCTTCAGCATCAGTCCTTCCAATGAACACCCAGGACTGATCTCCTTTAGGATGGACTGGTTGGATCTCCTTGCAGTCCAAGAGACTGTCAAGAGTCTTCTCCAACACCACAGTTCAAAAGCATCTGTTCTTTGGTGCTCAGCTTTCTTTATAGTCCACCTCTCACATCCATACATGACCACTGGAAAAACAATAGCTTTGACTAGACGGACCTTTGTTGGCAAACTAATGTTTCTACTTTTTAATATGCTGTCTAGGTTGGTCATAACTTTCCTTCCAAGGAGTAAGCGTCTTTTAATTTCATGGCTGCAGACACCATCTAGTGATTTTGGAGCCCAGAAAAATAGTCAGCCACTGTTTCCACTGTTTCCACTGTTTCCCCATCTATTTCCCATGAAGTGATGGGACCGGCTTCCATGATCTTAGTTTTCTGAACATTGAGCTTTAAGCCAACTTTTTCACTCTCCTCTTTCACTTTCATCAAGAGGCTCTTTAGTTCTTCTTCACTTTCTGCCATAAGGGTCATCTGCATATCTGAGGTTATTGATATTTCTCCCAGCAATCTTGATTCCAGCTTGTACTTCCTCCAGCCCAGCATTTCTCATGATGTACTCTGCATATAAGTTAAATAAGCAGGGTGACAATATACAGCCTTGACGTACTCCTTTTCCTATTTGGAACCAGTCTGTTGTTCCATGTCCAGTTCTCACTGTTGCTTCCTGACCTGCATACAGGTTTCTCAAGAGGCAGGTCAGGTGGTCTGGTGTTCCCATCTCCTTCAGAATTTTCCACAGTTTATTGTGATCCACACGGTCAAAGGCTTTGGCATAGTCAATAAAGCAGAAATAGATGTTTTTCTGGAACTCTCTTGCTTTTTTGATGATCCAATGGATGTTGGCAATTTGATCTCTGGTTCCTCTGCCTTTTCTAAAACCAGCTGGAACATCTGGAAGTTCACAGTTCATGTATTGCTGAAGTCTGGCTTGTAATAATTGTCTAGTAACTAATTATTCGGTAATGTTTTATTTTCTTGACCTGTTCTTTCATTTCCACAAAGAAGAACAGATTTCAAAGATTTTAAAGATCATATTTAAATTCAGTGAACTAAAATGTGTGCTTTCAGAACTAAACTACTACCCCTTACTGTTTGTACTTTGTTCCCTTTTGAAGTTAGGCACACATGCAAATTCCAAGTGGTCACAGCAGAATGAACTCATTCAGCTTCTGCGCTATCATTATTTATTTCAAATCATTATTTCAAACTTTGGTTCAAACCCAACCACCTGGCCGGGGTTAGGAACTGTGCCCCAAGTATACTCAGAGGACTTCAAGCTGTCATGAACTTAATCTTGAAAGGAACCTGAGTGACTGCCCGACAAGTGTCCCAAACTGGAATCAACCACACAAGCAGGAGCAGTGGGAGTTCTCCAAGTTAACTGCCCCAGAGAATACAATTTATTGTAAAGGATAAGTAATAAAAGTGCCCTAATTTTGAGATTAGGATTAACAATGGAAACAGTAAAAGACTCTATTTATTAATTTCTTTATTTTATTAATTTTACGATTAACAGTGGAGACAATGACAGACTTTATTTTCTTGGTCTGCAAAATCACTGCAGATGGTGACTGCAGCCATGAAATTCAAAGACACTTGCTCCTTGGAAGAAAAGCTATGACCAACCTAGACAGTGGACTCAGGGAGTTGGGGATGGACAGGGAGGCCTGGGGTGCTGCAGTCCATGCGATAGCAAACAGTCGGACACAACTGAGCAGCTGAACTGATTGACTGAATTTTAAGAAAAGACATAATGTATTAAAATGCAACAATAACCGTAGCAATTGTATAGAAATGAGACCAAAAAAACTGCCTTTGAAGCGTATTTATCACTGACAATGTTTAGTGCTGCTGACACATGGTGCTAATAAAAAACATATTTCATTACTGTCTTTAAATTCTCCACAGAGGATATACCCCCTGACTGCTTGCATCTGGGAAGGCATACACCACTGCCAGGAAATGCCCTTTTATTTTGCCATCAAAAGTCTCAAAATTTTTTAATAAGAACAATAGCCCAGAATTGCTAAGGGTTCAGGGCTGCCAGTAGAAATACAGTCTCTGAGCAGGACAATGTGGCAAAAAGTCAAAAGTGCAAATCCTTTGACCTAGAAATTTTGCTTCAAGGGTTTTAATCTAAATAGCTGGTCCTGGGTGTATTTAAAGATTTTGCAGTAAAGATACGCATCACAATATCACTTTTAATAATGACACTGGAAATAAATTGGTTGAATAAATCACGTACATCCATGCATTCAAAAATGTGGCAACCATTTTTTTTTAAATGTTATGAAGAACATCTAATGCTATGGGGAAATTTTTCTAACATATTCTTAAGTGAAACAATCAGGTTATAAAATACAACATATTTCCCTCTTTTTAAATAAGAACACGCCTATTATGAGGACTTGCCCCCCACTTCCCAGCTGGAGCACAGCAACAGTTTACGTTTTCTTTCATATCCAGATTACAATGATTCCAACCTCCTCACCGCAAAGATCACAGGAAATCCACTCTTCAGATTCCATCCAAGGTCGTTTTGGGAAGAGCAGGTGATGATGGGCAATATCACAAATCCCACCTGCCCGCTCCTCCTCCGGCAGCCCTGATCTGCTAGCTTCCAAGCCGGGCAGCTCACCCCCAGCAGCTGTTTTGGGAAGTAGCTCTCTTTTCTAAGCCGCTGGCTCCAAGCAGGATCCCCCCTTCCATAGCTACTCCATCTGCCTAAATCCAAGCTCAGGAGTTTAGCAAGGCTTTGCTGAGTGCCTGGGGGAAGAACGCAGAGTCAAGAGCAGCGAATGCCTTGGCAACTAAGGGCTCCACACCCCACTGGGATTCACTGGCCCCAAGCCCCCCTCGGGGTCCCTGCTTAGAGCCCGGGAGGCCCCAAGGCACCAGCCCAGGGCCGACCGCACCCCAGCCTCCCGCCAGCCCTAACGAGTCAGGCCGCCCCCCCCCCCCCCCCCCGCCCAGCCCAGATGACTGAGAGAGAGGCTCTCCTCCCCTCAGGGGGTACACACCCCGCACCCCACCCACGCGCAGACTCACACCCCACAGGCCTAGGGGCGCACAGGCTGCAGCCTGACCTCTCTGACCCAGAAAAAGCAAAACCAGCAGCTGTCAGCGCACCTCCAAAGCCAGTTACGTAACCATACACAACCCAGGGAAGCCCGGCCGTCCAACCCGATCTGTCATTTACATAAAAATCGTTTCTCCTGCCCATTAGGGGCTAAAGAATATCCTTGTTTCCTTAGTAGCCATGTCACTCAACACAGCCACCGTCAAATTCACGGTGACCTTGTCTTTTTGTTTTGAACCTTTAATTTTGTATTGGGGTATAGCTGATTAACAGTGTCGTGACAGTTTGAGGGGACAGGGAGGCAGGCGAAGGCACTCAGCCAGGGATACGCGTGCATCCATCCTCCCCCAGACTCCCCTCCCATCCACGCTGCCACGTGGCATTGAGCAGAGTCCCACGTGCTATAAAGTAATGGAGACCTTGTCTTTTTCTCTCCGTATCCTAGGTAAGTCCTAGTGGCAGTAGTGTGAGTCATTCAGTCATGTCCGACTCTTACGACCCCGTGAACTGTAGCCGCCAGGCTCCTCTGTCTGTGAAATTCTCCAGGCAGCAATACTGCAATGGGTTGCTATTTTCTTCTCCAGGGGATCTTCCCAACCCAGAGATTGAACCCAGGTCTCCTGCATTGCTGGCTGATTCCTTACCGTTTGAGCTACTGGGAAGCTCTAAGTCCCTTATATTTGTGTAACTAAAGAGCCCAGACTGGGACTTTTTCCTGAAAATATTAGTGAAGTCTGCTCCACAGCAGAAACGATGTGTCCACCCCCAGAAACTAAAACTTCCCAACACATTTCAAACATGAATCCTCCAGCTACGAACCTCCGCGAGGGAGGGCGCAGCCTGTCACCCCACCACCAGCTGTGTGAGTGTGTCCGTGTGGCCAAGTGAAAACTCGCTCACCCTCTGCCTCCACCCGGATGAAGTCACTAACCGCTGCAGTCACTTTCACTCAATACCCGCTGATAGGAGCTCAGGGTGGAGAGCAGACATGAGGTGCTCTGTGCTCTAGGAATAGCCGGCAGGACAGGCCTCCAGACAGAGATTTTCAGGGGAAGATTTTATGAACCCAAGTTCGTGCGTCTCCTCGCATCTAGAAAAGCACTAAAATCATTAACAGTGACATCTGTTCCTCGTAACTAGCAGCAAGCCTCTGCCAAGGTGGGTGCTTGACTGCAGGTCCTCCACCTTCACTAAAGCCACAGAGAAGACCGACCTTCCCCCACCTCTGGTAGCTCAGAGCCATCTGTCATGCCGTCCCCGGGACTGGAGTCCTCATTTTGCCCCCAAATGAAACACCTCACAGCTCTCACCCTGTGCCCAGTTTCCAGTGGACATTTTGTGTGTGTGCACATGTGTTTTGCGTGTGTGCACACGTGTTTTGCGTATGCAGGAAATGGCACCCCACTCCAGTCCTCTTGCTTGGAAAATCCCATGGACGGAGGAGCCTGGTAGGCTACAGTCCATGGGGTTGCAAAGAGTCGGACACGACTGAGCGACTTCACTTCACTTCACTTAAAGACTGGCAACTGTACAGAATCACAAATGGTGGCTGAATCGAAGTGAAGAGATTGTGGCCTGTGTTAGTTCTGTTTTCTTTGGGGAGTTTCTCTTTGGTTGTATTTTTAAGATCCGTCACGTAGCACACGTGCAAAGCTGGGCGTCAGGGACTTTTTGTTGGTTTTGAGACCCTAATCCCTAATATTTTATTTTCTCTTCCCTTGATCTTTCCCATAAAAAACGAAGCCCCACATGTCTGATTAATTAAGGCTTTCAGTTCATCAGATTTTATTAGGTATGTTACAAGTTTTATCGACGGTTGTCCTAAGCTGGCCTGGTGCAGAATGGCCAGCCCCTGTGATCACAGGCGAGGGCCTGGAGAAAAGGGCAAACTGAAACGCAAAGGCGTTCGTGTAAGTCAAGGTGATCTGAAGTTGGACGAGACTGTTTCAAAAAACATTTTAGCAAGTAGTGAATTGAAATGAGAGATGTTTCTTTAAAACTACACGGGCTTCCCAGATGACTCGGTGGTAAGCAATTCGCCTGCCCATGCAGGAGACATAAAAGACTTGGGTTCACCCCTGAGTCAGGAAGAGCCCCTGGAGGAGGAAATGGCAACCCACTCCAGTTTTCTTGCTGGGAAATCCCATGGACAGAGGAGCCTGGAGGGCTACAGTCTATGGGGTCACCAAGAGTTGGACATGACTGAGCATACATGCGTGCATTTAAAACTACACAGCGAACTTTGAAACCACAGGGTCACCTTGATTATCTTGTCTGTAGTTCACTCTTTGGACTCAAATCTGATTTTTAAAAACATATTAATTTTAAACCTTTAAAGCAATTGTTTTCCTCTGTGCTTGAACAGTTTCCCATCTGTCAGGTGGCAAATGGGCTGATGCTTTTTTAAACACTTTTTTATTTCAAATTACCAAAGTCATACATATTCATTGACAAAAAGATGATAAATACAGAAGAACTCAAAGAAAAACAGTCATCCATAATTTCACCATGCTGCTTATGAAAAAACTGTTCATTTGAGGTGTTTACTTTCAGCCTAACACACACATACCCACATACATGTACAGACAGAACTACACAGGAGCACACCTTCCCATACCCGTTCACATACATACAGTAACAGGCTCAGCCTGGGCTCCCTGCTTCATAATCATTAGAAAAGCCCCTGATGCTGGGAAGGATTGGGGGCAGGAGGAGAAGGGGACGACAGAGGATGAAATGGCTGGATGGCATCACCGACTCGATGGACATGGGTTTGGGCGGACTCCAGGAGTTGGTGATGGGCAGGGAGGCCTGGAGTGCTGCAGTCCATGGGGTCGCAAAGAGTCAGACACGACTGAGCGACTGAACTGAACTGAACTGCTGTAACTTAGCAATATGTTTTAAACACTTTAAATACTCTTAGATATTCTTAAGATAGTCTTAGCTAATGTCTTTTAATTTTTTTTTCATATAGATATAGTTGATGTACAATATTAAAGAAGTTTCGGGTGTGCGACATAGCGATTCACTAATGTTATAATCCATTTATAGTTCTTTCCAAATGCTGGTTATATTCCCTGTGTTGTACAATATATCCTTGTAGTTTATTTTATAGATAATAGCTTGCATCTCTTAATCGGTCCCCACCCACCCGCCCAAGAGTTCCCTGTGGTCCAGTGTTTAAGAATCTGCCTGCCAATGCAAGGGACCCTTGCATTGGGGGTTGGATCCCTGGTCTTGCAGGACCTCACATCCCTTGGGGCAACGAGGCCCTCAAATCTAGAGTCCCGGGTCTGCAGCAAGAGAAGCTGCCAGGACGAGAAGCCCCCGAACCACAGAGAAGAGTGGCCCCAGCCCGCTGCACCTACAGGGAGCCCCACGGCAGCGAAGAGCCAGTGCAGGCAAAGATAAAGAAATCAAAATAAGAAGTATGGCTCTGAGGGATTAAAATATGCTAAGGAGGTCGAGCCATTCCCATTTTTAAAAAATCTCCTCCCCTCTCTTGCCCCCCCTTCTCTCCTCTCCCTGCTGGTAACGCCAGTTTGTTCTCTGTATCTGTGACTCCACCTCCTTTCTGTAATATTTACTAGTCTGTTTCACTTTTTAGATTCCACATACAGGTGGTATCAGACAATATCTGTCTTTCTCTGACTTCAGTCACTTAGCCTAATACCTCAAGTCCATCCATGTGGCAAATGGCACGATTTCGTTCTTTTTTACGGCTGAGTAGCAGTCCATTGTGGGCTTCCCAGGTGGCCCTCGTGGTAAAGAACCGGCCTGCCAATGCAGGAGAAGTGGAGATGTGGGTTCGATCCCTGAGTCAGGAAGGTCCCCTGGAGTCAGGCAGAGTAATCCACTCCAGGGTTCTTGCCTGGAGAATCCCACGGCCAGAGGAGCCGTGGGGTGGCAAAGAGTCGGACGCGAGTGAAGTGACTTAGCGCACACACAGGCAGCAGTCCGCTGTGTACACAGGCCAGGTTTTCTTTATTCATTGATCTGTTGGACACTTAGGTTCATTCCATATCTTGGCCGTTGTCAACAATGCTGCTGCGAACGCTGGGTTGTAAAGGAGTCTCAGACTAGTGACAGCTAAGGAGTTCACCCTCAGGAAGAAAACAGGGAGGTGGGGCGCCAGGGGCATCGGAAGGAAAGATCCCACCGGGGCGGAGAGGCTCGTGACTGGGTCCCCGCCCATCTGCACACAGCGCAGGCGCGCAGCACCTGTCCCTGTTGCCGGCATCTGTGCTTTCCGGGCCGGCAGAGAAGCTCTGGTTGTGTCAGGGTGGGCCCTGGCTGCCCTTCTGGGTCCTTCCTAATCTTAGACTGGCGTGAAAAGCCAAGTTTAGGGGTGGGGAACTGGGTGAGCTCTTGGTGGTAATATGACCCTTCAGTGCGCGCTAACTGGAGTTGAATTGGTCTCCCCCCACCCCTGGGGATCCAGAGACACCTGCCCTCCGAGCGACAGTGAGAAAAGAGCAACAGAAAGTATAAAGCTTGTGTTGGGAGGCTGACCCTGGGCCTGACCCTGAGTGCTTTCCTCCTTTGGTAGAGCTTTCGGTCCCCAGGTTACATAGCGCTGCAGGAGATGCTCTTTGCACTCAACAGAAAGCAGGACTTCCTGACTTGTAAGGGCATCTGAACAGGGACTTTGAGCCCCAGAGGGGAATTGGTCCAGATGTCCTCAGAGTCTCCTCCAACCTCGAGACTCTGTGCTTCCCCCCTCACCCCCTCAATATGCCACCTTGGAAGCCAGGGCATCACTCATCCGGTTAGCTGAAAACACTGTTTCCATGAAGTGTCACCAAGCCTGCCTGACATCCAACTTTCCTCCAGCGTCTTCACCTACCATTTTTTTGATCTTGGGCAAATTATCAAACCCCTCTGCTTCGGTTTCCTCACCTATTGAAATGAGGATAATGCTGCTATTTATTACTCTGTGAATAAAGTGTGCTGACGTGTGCTCAGTAATCACGATGTGAAGGAACGGGTCTGCTCTTCCCTCCAGACTGTGCGTGAGGACCAGGTTTCATCTTTGTGTCTTAGTGCAGAGACAGATCGCTCTGAACTTTCAGCTACCATCACTCCCCTCTGTCTTCCTCTTTCAAGCAGAAGATGTATATACACAATAAACTATGCAGATGGACAGGGTGTGGGGGGAAAAAAGGAAACTTCCAGTGGAACAGCGAAGTCAGTAGAGCTCCAGCTAACTCCCTGTGTCTTCTCAGACAGCAGAAGGTCATGATTTGTATCACACAGGAATTTCACATAGCAACTCAAACATCAGCACAGGTCCTTGAGCCAACATTTTAAATAGGGGGGCAGCTTACAAATATGAACTTACTGATGTGGGTATAATAAAGTAAATAACAAAAACAAAAGTTTAAAATACTATGAACATATTCATATATTTTTATAATGCATTTGTTATACTTCAAAATATAAATTTATTGCCGTCTATAAAATAGCATATGATAAAAAACTAAAAATATCCACATTTTAATCTTCCCACATAAACAATTTGTATTCATAAACATCCTTCTCACTGCAGGTGGAATCTTTGCAAGGGTTGTGAGTAGCTAACGGGTGTGTCTGACAAGCAACAGTTGACCCTGAAGCTCCTCCATCACCTGCGAATGGAGAATGGGTGGAACAATTCCCATACCCTGGAGCAATAGTGCGCAATCTCAGCTGCACATGGGATCACTTGGGGAGCTTTAAAAAATCCAAATATCTAGATGATTTAAAGCTGCCGTCATAGTGGAGAACCGCTGGTCCAGGGCACCCTCAACCTCAGACTCTGGCAGGTGTTTATCATCACAGATGGTAAGGGAGGGGCCCTCCTTAGCAAGGGGCCTGTAGAGGCCTGTCTTTCTGTGCTGTATGGGTTCTTAGGGCCCTTCAGAGAGAGGGCCTGGTCACGAGAGAGAGATCTTTCGCACAAGCGGTTGCCACATCACCTGCCTTCTATGGATAATGCAAAAAGGATGGAATTAATGGAAATAGTTGTTCTGTTAAATGGGCAAGAATATGCATTTCAATTCAATTCAGTCACTCAGTCGTGTCCAACTCTTTTCGACCCCATGGACTGTAGCACACCAGGCCTCCCTGTCCATTACCAACTCCCAGAGTTTACTCAAACTCATGTCCATTGAGTCGGTGATGTCATCCAACCATCTCATCCTCTCTTGTCCCCTTCTCCTCCCACTTTCAATCTTTCCCAGCATCAGGGTCTTTTCAAATGAGTAGGCTCTTCACATCAGGTGGCCAAAGTATTGGAGTTTCAGCTTCAGCATCAGTCCTTCCAATGAGTATTCTGGATTGATTTCCTTTAGGATGGACTGGTTGGATCTCCTTGCAGTCCAAAGGACTCTCAAGAGTCTTATTCAACACCACAGTTCAAAAGCATCCATTCTCCAGCACTCAGCTTTCTTTATAATCCAACTCTCACATCCATACACGACTACTGGAAAAACCATAGCTTTGACTAGACTTTTTGTCAGCAAAGCAATGTGTCTGCTTTTTAATACGTTGTCTATGTTGGTCATAACTTTTCTTTCAAGGAGCAAGCATCTTTTAATTTCATGGCTGCAGACACTAGCTGCAGTGATTTTGGAGCCCCCCCAAAATAAAGTCTGTCACTGTTTCCATTGCTTCCCCATCTATTTGCCATGGAGTGATGGGACCAGATGCCATGATCTTAGTTTTCTGAATGTTGAGCTTGAAGCCAACTTTTTCACTCTCCTCTTTCACTTTCATCAAGAGGCTCTTTGGTTCTTCTTCGCTTTCTGCCATAAGGGTGGTGTCATCTGCATATCTGAGATTTGATATTTCTCCTGGCAATCTTGATTCCAGCTTATGTTTCATCCAGCCCAGCGTTTCTCATGATGTACTCTGCATATAAGTTAAATAAGCAGGGTGACAATATACAGCCTTGACGTACTCCTTTTCCTATTTGGAACCAGTCTGTTGTTCCATGTCCAGTTCTAACTGTTGCTTCCTGACCTGCATACAGATTTCTCAAGATGCAGGTCAGCTGGTCTGATATTCCCATCTCCTTCATAATTTTCCACAGTTTGTTGTGATCCACATGGTCAAAGGCTTTAGCATAGTCAATAAAGCAGAAGTAGATGTTTTTCTGCAAGTCTCTCACTTTTTCGATGATCCAACGGGTGTTAGCATTTTGATCTCTGGTTCCTCTGCCTTTTGTAAATCCAGCTTGAACATCTGGAAGTCCTTGGTTCACGTACTGTTGAAGCCTGGCTTGGAGAATTTTGAGGATTACTTTGCTAGAGTGTGAGATGAGTGGAATTGTGTGGTAGTTTGAACATTCTTTGGCATTGCCTTTCTTTAGGATTGGAATGAAAACTGACCTTTTCCAGTCCTGTGGCCACTGCTGAGTTTCCCAAATTTGCTGGCATATTGAGTGCAGCACTTTCACAGCATCATCTTTTAGGATTTGAAAGAGATCAGCTGAATTCCATCGCCTCCACAAGCTTTGTTCATAGTGATGCTTCCTAAGGCCCACTTGACTTCATGTTCCAGGATGTCTGGCTCTAGGTGAGTGATCATACCATCGTGATTATCCGGGTCGTGAAGATCTGTTTGCATAGTTCTTCCGAGTATTCTTGCCACCTCTTCTTAATATCTTCTGCTTCTGTTAGGTCCACACCATTTCTATCCTTTATTGAGCCCATCTTTGCATGAAATGTTCCCTTGGTATCTCTAATTTTCTTGAAGTGATCTCTGGTGTTTCCCATTCTATTGTTTTCCTCTGTTTCTTTGCATTGATCGCTGAGGAAGGCTTTCTTATCTCTTCTTGCTCTCTCTCTCCTGGCAAGAACATAGGGAGAGTTTTAAATTGCTGAAATGCTTTACAGGTGATTCTAGTGAATCAACCTTTAAAACTCCACTGTTGCCTTTCTTTTTAGAGAGTTCTTTTAGCGATTCTGAAAAGATGTGATTCTGTGCTGTGGTCCAGCCGGCTCCCCTTAGGGGGCTTCTTCCTAAAATCATTGCCGCGGAGAAGCCTGGGAAGGAAGCAGGATTCAGTCGCTCCGAGCTGGCACAGGGCACACGTGTGGGAGGCCGGGTCGCTGAGCCGTCCTTCTCGGCTTTGGCCCCGACGGAGAGCTGCCGGGGAGATAAGCAGGGCAAGGATAACTGCGGACAGGAGGCTGCGGGGGAGTGACAGAAGCGAGACACGCGGTTCCAGGGCCGATCACGGCGGCGCAGGGGCCGGGAAGGGGGCTCTGCTCACGGCCCTCCAGGGACAAGACAGAGCGGGGCGCGACCGCTGGTTCCGCGTCACCCCGTGGAAAATGGGGAGGGCTCTGCAACAGGTGATGCCCAGGCTCCGTCCAGCCCAGACAGTCTGGGAGGAGGGACATCTGAAGGGTTGGCTGCCGACGGGCCGCCGGGAGGGAGGGGAGAGGAGGTCACTGCTGCGGGGTAAACCCGGCGAGGGTTTGCAGAGGCGGCGGAGCAGGCTCGGGGACCCTTGGGGAAATCAGGAGCCTCAGAAGGGAGGGCAGTCTGGGCTCTTGGCAACTCTGTCCCGAGTTTTCCCGAGACCTGGAAGCGGCCCCTCGGACTGTGAGGCACAAGATGGCGGCGGGACCGCGCCCTCGCCCCCGCTTGAGGGGCCTCCCGTTACCCCGGCGACGGCAGGCAGCGCGGTGCGGAGCTTCGCGCGCGGGACCACGTCCTCCTCTGTTCCCATCCGACCGTCGCTACCGCCTCTGGGGCTCTAAGGAAGGGCCCAAGGAGGGGGTTTCTGGGCCAGTTTGACTCACCTCGGGAGCAGATCCCTTTCTCTCCGGCCGCTGCTCTTCTCCTCCAAGGAATGCCACGTCCTGACTAGAAGTTCTGAGGCACTTGGGTCCTACTTCTCGAGGGAGGCAGAGAACAGACCTGAAATATAAAACCACTAAGTGAGAACGGAATAAAGCTTGGTGCGTCCCTTTCCTCTGCCTCTGATAGTGGCAGCAGGAGATGCTTCATGGGAAAGACACAGTGGTTGCCTTCGATGAAGTCAATTTCCCAGGGTTAGAGATGGGAGCCCCTTTGACTTGCCCTGAATAACTCATTCTGGCTCTATCGTTCATGTGAGCTCCTCCAAGCCCTTCTGGAACTTACTTATTCTTTCAGCCTTTATTGGATTTCAAATGATAGAGTCAACCCCTGAGACTTGCGGTTGAGTCATGCCCTCATCCATCAGCTGCAGACTCCAATTGTGAACTAATGTTCTCTGTAGAAAATTCTCTGCTGGGGTCCTTTCCTTGGCTCTGCCACTCAAAAGCTGTGACCGTGAGCAAAGTCCTTCCATCTCTCTGAGACTGGGTTTTCTATTCGAGCAAACAAAAGTAGGAGCATCTAACAATCCCTAGCTCATGGGGTGGTTGCATTTTGAGGTTGTATTCATCATTGCATCTCCAGAGCCCTACGTGGTCCCTGACACATCACAAAAGTCCAGTGACTGGCTGTCAGTGGAGGTGATAAAAAGAAACATTAGTGACACTTCTGTACCAGTGGGAGCTCTTGATGGCAAACAACGGAAACCAAGTCACACTAGTTTAAACAAACACGGGGAGTTGCCAGCTCATAAAACTGGGAAGTCCAGTGGTGGAGTTGTTTTTAGCCATGACTAGATTCCAAGGTCTCTAGGAAACTATGAGAACATGAAACATTGGAGCAAAAAATAATTTTTTCTTGGTTTGGAGCCCACCTCTGCAGGGACAGAAAGGAACGAAGTTTCTGTGTCAAAAGACACTTGGATTTTTCATCCTGCCCTCCCCTTGCAAGGTAATTGATCTTGGGTGAATCTCTTTTTTCTAAGTCCTGGCTTTCAACTCTCTAGGATAGGATAAGAATATTTGCTTTGCAAAGGATGGTTGAAAGCTAAAAGAAAAGTGAAAAATTTCTACCAGCCTTAAAATGTGACTTAAATGCAAGATGAATGACATGTATACTGTCTTTAGTTTAAGTGAACATAAAAGCCTAATTTACTTTGCAGGAATTCTTCTCCAGAAGCATGTTTGGGACACCTCTTTATGTAAGTCTGTTCTGGTGCTGGGGCTTCCCTGGTGGTTTAGTGGTAAAAAATATGCCTGCCAATGCAGGAGACACCGGTTTGATCCCTGGGTTGGGAAGACCCCCTGGAGAAGAAAATGGCAACCCACTCCAGTATTCTTGCCGGGAAAACCCCATGGACAGAAAAGCCTGGTGGGCTACAGTCCATGGGGTTCCAACACAACCCAGACACAACTTAGTGACTAAGCAACAGCAACAGCAATTCCTGTGCTGACTTATACCCAGTATTTACTGACTGCTTTAGATGGATTGTCTTGTTTAATTCTTACCTAACTCTAGGTTGTAGGCACTGCTATTAATTCCATTATGAAGGTCAGAAAACTGGGGCTTCAGGCAAACAAGTAACTCTGCCAAAGAACACAGATAGCAGGTAGTGGAGGCAGGAGGTGACTGCTCAGGTCCGCCTGAGCATCCTGAACGTGTCACACCTGAGGATGCTCCTTTTGGTCTCCACGTTCTCCATCATGGCATGGTGGGGCTGGAAGGGACTCAGGGAGTACAGGGTGCCACTGCCCCATCTCACCGAGGCCCAGGGAAGCCAAGACCAAGCCTCAGCCTTCTGATTCCTCTTCTCCATCTGCCAGAACTAAGAGGAAGCCATAGGAATGCCAACCAAGGATGCATCAAAGGAGAGCTCACAGAATTGCTGGAGAACCAGGAGCGGGCCCGGAGAAGGCAATGGCACCCCACTCCAGTACTCTTGCCTGGAAAATCCCATGGATAGAGGAGCCTGGTAGGCTACAGTCCATGGGGTCGCTAAGAGTCAGACACGACTGAGCGACTTCACTTTCACTTTTCCCTTTCATGCACTGGAGAAGGAAATGGCAACCCACTCCAGTATTCTTGCCTGGAGAATCCCAGGGACGGCAGAGCCTGGTGGGCTGCCGTCTATGGGGTCGCACAGAATCGGACACAACTGAAGCGACTTAGCAGCAGTAGCAGCAGCAGGAGCGGGCCGTGTGGCAGGAGTGATGCCTGAACTATGCTGCAGAGTTGGCCTGCGGAACACCCCTTCACCCCCTGGCCAATGCCAGACACAACAGTTGGCACCAGCAAGACTGCTAACACAGATACCAGCCAGAGCCCCTGGCTGAGGCCTCACAGACACTCCATTCTGCAGCATCTTCTATGGTTACTGCCTCCTTATTTTGCTAACCCTTCACTCAAAATCTGGTTAGGTACAGGTGATCGGTGGAGCCCATGTCATGTGCCCAGGTCCTCGCTACAAGAGAGGCTGAAAGCAAGGGTCTGGTAATTTAGCTATTAGAGTGAGAAGCACCCGTGTCATCCACCAAGACTCGAAAAGATGGTGAGTTTCCCAGACCTTGAAAGGGGATTCAAGTGTCTGGTGGCCAGAACTAGTGTTCTTGAAATTCTGAATGGGAGTAAGTGCAGTCTCAGGAGCTATTGACTTCCCCCCAACCCCTACCCTAGGAGTCGAAAGCAAATGCCGTTGGTCCCCCTTCCTGCTTCCAGGAGGCTGTGCCCCCCACCAAGCTTCCAAAGCCCACTCTTCTCAGCTCTCTGCTCTTTGCAATGTGGATGGGATCTGCAGCCTCTATACTGGGTCTGATTCACGGGCATGTAGTACTGTATCATGTTGTTCTAACATAATGTTGTAAAAGGTAAACTCAGTAAAGCAGGGAGATGACTAGCCCTGCCCCCATCACATGACTGGTTCTTGAAGGTGCAAAGATGAGTACCCGGGTTTCCTGACGCCCCAGCCAGAGTCATTCTAGACTCAAGGACTTTGAGTCAGAAGGGACCTTAGGACCCCTCTCCTTTTATAGGCGAAAGCACCACGGCCCAGGTGGGTTAAATGACTTGGCACACACTGGCACAGCTGGTGAGTGGCCCAGTGGACACCAGTACAGGCACACACTGTGGCTTTGAGAATCGCACAAACCAGGTTCCAATTCTGCCTTCACCTCGTTGCCAGCCAGTCCATCCCTCTAAAATGGGGACTGTGCTGTGCTGTGCTAAATCACTCAGTCGTGTCTGACTCTTTGCGACCCCATGGACTGTAACCCGCCAGGCTCCTCTGTCTGTGGGATTCTCCAGGCAAGAAGACTGGAGTCAGTTGCCATTTCCTTCTCCAGGGGGTCTTCCCGACCCAGGGGTCGAACCTGAGTCTCTCAAGTCTCCTGTGTCGGCAGGCAGGTTCTTTACCACGAGCACCACCTGGGATCAAAGGGGCACAGTCGCATCCATTTTGTAGCAGTGTTTAGCTACTAAATGAAATGAAAACATTAAACTCTTTGAGCAGTAGCTAGCACGTAGCAGGCATGCCTTACGTGCTAGTTCCTCTTTGCCCATCCCCTCTGGACTCCTAGTCCAGTGTTCCAGTGGCTGATTTGCCTTGATGGTCCCTAATACTCAAGACGCCTCCTGTCCCCTGCCTTTTGGGGAGGGGTAGGCCAACCCCTCATTAACCACAAGGACTTGATTAAGTGTCAGCCGGTAATCCTAAAAATGTCCCATTATTGAGACCTAGGAGAATCCCCAGTCGCAATCCAGGAAACCATCCTCAAAAGAGCCAGATGACCAAGCTTTTCCTCTTGTGTCTCCTGCACCAAGATTTTATAAGCAGTGATTATCATTGTCATTTTTTCCAGCTTCTCGTTTCCGGGGGTTATTTACGGTCACGTCCTGCAGATGCGTGTGCCCCTGAATTCTCAGGGTGGCGACTGTCCCTCCCCAGTCCCTCTCAGCTCCAATTTTTAGCTCGGTGATATCTCATTATATTCTAAAGAGCTACCCACAAAGCAGGGTACCACAGATGCAATTAAATCTGCTTCTGTAGCCACAATGCTCTTAAGCAAAATATATCGATCGCCAAAGCTTTGGGCCCACTTTAATCAAGTAATCTAAACAGGGCTTAAGCTTCAGAAGCCGAGCGATGTGCCCAGCTTCAAAGCGCTTTCTTACACTGAATTAATTTATCCAGGATGTACTGATGCTCCCTGCAGCCCTGTGGATTATAATGTTAGAGGTCGGGATCGGGGCTCGAGGCCCGGCCTCTATTAACCGTCATGTAAAAAGACGCAAAGGGGAGGGAGCACAGGGGAGGGATGGGGTTTGATGGAGTGGGACTGAGGCGGCCCTGTCCTCCCTCTGAGGGCCCTGCTCTCTGCCCCTGGCTCCACGGCTAGCTTCCGGGATGGGATGGGGAGTAGCCAGGATCTGCGTCCAGAAGGGCTGCATTAACCGGGGAACTGCTGCGGGATGCCCCTGCTGAGGCTGAGTGGAAGCCAGAGGGATGGCAAGTGTGTGCGCGTGTGTGCGCGTGCGGGTGCGCGTGGGTGCGTGTGTGTGTGTACGTGCGTGTGTGCGTGTACGTGTGTACGTGTGTGTACGTGTACGTGTGTGCGCGTATGTACGTGTGCGTGTGTGCGCGCGTGCGTGTGTGTGTGTGTTGTGGGCTGGGAGGGAAACCGGACGTCTGCTGCTCTGGAGGCCAAGCTGCCGGTCACCCTCCTGCCGGTAGGTGCCCCTCCCACCAATTCAGCCAGAGAACTGCGCCTCCTGACCTCAGTCCCATCACCAGATCTGGAGCCTCTGACCTTGTTACTCACTCATTCAACAACTTGGAGATGGAGAACTTGCTATGTGCTCAACATTATTCTAGGGCCTGAGGACACACCCATGAGTAGGAAGGAAAAAATCCACGGGTTTGGACTTCCCTGGTAGTCCAGTAGTTAAGAATGCACCTGCTAATGCAGGGGACACAGGTTCGATCCCTGGTCCGGGAAGATCCCACATGCCACAGAGCAACTAAGCTGTGTGCCACAGCCGCCCTGTAGAGCCTCTGCTCTGCAAGAAGAGAAGCCCCCACAGTGAGAAGCCTGCCCAGCCCATCCAGAGAGTAGTCCCTGCTCCTGCAACTAGAGAACGCCAGGCACAGCAACAAAGACCCAGCACATCCAAAATAAATAAATACATATTTTTTAAAAACCCGTGTGTGTTAGTCGCTCAGTCATGTCTGACTCTTTGCGATCCCCTGGATTGTACCCTACCAGGCTCCTCTGTCCATGGAATTCTCCAGGCAAGAATACTGGAGTGAGTAGCCATGCCCTTCTCCAGGGCTCTTTCCAACCCAGAGATCAAACCAGGGTCCGCTGCATTGCAGGCAGCTTCTTTACCATCCAAGTCACCAGGGAAGCCTCCCAGAAACCCATGGTGTCACGGAATTCGCTTTCCACTGGGGCGGATGGGAGAAAACTGACATGTTCCCTTTTCACTTATTGATTTGGTGATAGGCTGACGTGGAAACATACCCTAGAGTAAAGAAGGTGGGACACAGGGACAGAGAGTGTGTACGTGCAGGTAGTGACTCAGTGTGAGTTCAGTGTGAAATCTAGGGGTCCTAATTGGGAAGGTGACATCTGAGCAAAGGCCTGAAGGAGGTGGAGGGGGGCACCATAGAGTTCTGGGGAAGAGCAGGTGCAAAGGCCCTGAGACAGAGTGTATCTGAGGGTTTGACGGCAACAAGGAGATAGAGTGGTGGGACAGAGTAGGCCAGGGGGAAGGGAGGAAGACGTGGAGTCAAGGGCCAGATGGAAGCAAAGTCGGCCAGGGTGTTTAGTTCCCTCGGCACAATGACTGGTTCAGGGTGGGCTCTAAAGACATGGACTGAGGGTGCTCAGTTCCTAGGTCATGTCCACCTGTCTGTGACCCCATGGATTGTAGCCTGTCAGGCTCCTCTGTCCATGGGGTTTCCCAGGCAAGAATACCGTAGTGGGCTTCCGTTTCCTTCTCCACAGACTGAGCAGTTAGTAATGATCTCGTCCTCTCATGGAGCCAGAGCATAAAGCCAAAACGGAGCAGTGAAGCTGCGACGGGTGACGCCGTTTGAGTCTCTTAATCCTGCTGAGCCTGGAAGCCTCACACTGAGGTTTTTCCATTCATGGGAGCCAATGACTCCTTCTTTTGGCTTGAACCACTTTGAACTGTTTTTCCTAAATAAAGCTCGCAGCCATAAGATGCCTGAAGCTGTTGATGCTAACTTCAAAGGTAGAGTGCGCTGGAGGCCTGATCTGACGTGCATCTCTTCTTAGAAGGTCCTTCGTGACTCCTTGCCATGGACCAGGAGAACACCTCCTTCCCACAGGGCCCTGCCTGCTCCCTCCTCTTCCCTCTCTCTGCCTCTGAACACACCTGGGCCCCTTTCCAAATGCCTTTCTACTTCCCCCGACTCCATCGCCCTCCAAACTGTCTGACCTTGCCAACCCTCTCCTTCCTCAAGTAGGAGAGGAGGAAAGCCACCATTCTTCCCAGGGGGCGCTAGTGGTAAAGAACCTGCCTGCCAGTGCAGGAAACGTTAGAGGCGTGGGTTCGATCCCTGGGTCAGGAAGATCCCCTGGAGGAGGACATGGCAATGCACTCCAGTGTTCTTGCCTTTAGAATCCCACGGACAGAGGAGCCCGGCGGGCTACAGTCCACGGGCTCGAAAAGAGTCAGAGAGGACTGAAGCAACTTAACATGCGCTCAATGACCTCAACTGTGCCAGCTTTTACATATGTTGAGTTTTTACATATTCAATTGCATTTTTGCAATTTTAGCTCCTCTGGGAGTTCTGATATTCGCTTAATATTCTGATCGCTTATACCCATGCCAGATAGACTTATAAGGTTCTTAGCTATTCTTGGTTATTAGACACTCTTGTATATTGTCATCACCTTGTACCCCAGGTGTCAGCAGAGACTCCCTGCCCTTTGAGAGTCAAATGAAATGGAATCAAATACCACTCTGTGTGTGGTCACGGCCAACTAGACTTCCTCCAATCTTGTCCACTCTCTGGGGAGCAGAAATGGTGACTGACACAGTGTTCCTATTCTCCGCTGACTTCACGCTCCTCTGAGTTCCTGATCACCTTGCCCAGGTGTGGGCCCCCCGCAGCCCCCACATTATTAACACCTCATTCTGACACAAGGCATGTGTAAGTAGAAGACTTCAATGAATGTTTTGGATGCAGGGAGGAAAGATGGAGGCGGGTAGAGATCACAGAGCAGGGAAGGAAAGAAAGCAAACATACATCCCTCTGCACTTACCATTTGTCCATTCCCAACAGGAGGACTCTCCCCTGTGCCCTCTCTCATCCCAGCCATGTTGCCAAACTCTGTCTCTTCTTCCAAATCCCTCACTCCTCACTTCTCCAGGTCCATTCCCTTTCCTTCTCATTCTCTCTTTCCAACTCAATTCCCAGTCACTTTTGCAGTTAGTTCTCCATCCCTGCAGCTCGGGTTATCTGTAGGTCATCGGTGGGACAACCGCTCTGGGTCCCTCTTTTGAGTAGCGCAGAGAAATCAACTTGGCTTTGAACTTTGTCCCTCCCTTCTCCCAGCCACCCCTGTCTCTGCTGGGGGAAGCATGGTTTAGCTATCCATTCCCCAGTGTTATTATGAATGAGTCTATCACCTGCAGGAGGAAGAATCTACCATAATCAGCCTCAGTTTTTAGAGCTTTAGTTCTTCTCTTTATTATTAATGATGAGAAAATGGATGTGATGTGAGGTTAGATGGATAAATAACTATCCCAATCTAGCACAGTTAGTACCCAAGAGAGAGGGGATTTGAATCCAGGTGTGATGAAGGCAGATTTATGCCATTTCCACTACAGCAGATTGAACTGAATGAACACTGTGATGTTATATCTGCCCAACTCATCTACATACATTCATGGTGTCTCCTCAGTGGAAGCACCATGCTGGGAAGGTTGATGGGGGCGTGAGGATGGAAAAAAAATGGTCCCTTCGTCAAAGTAATATTTCCTCTCACAGGGAGACAGGCCAGATAGTCGATGAACAAAAGTGAAGATTCAGGAGACACAAGGAGAGCAGGATAAAATACTCCAAAAACCGTTTACCTGTTTATTAAAGAAGGTGGCGCTAGTGGTAGAGAACCAGCCTACCAACGCAGGAGACGTAAGAGACGCAGGTTCAATCCCTGGGTTGGGAAGATCTCTGGAGGAGGGCACGGCAACCCACTCCAGTATTCTTGCCTGGAGAATCCCATGGACAGAGGAGCCTGGCGGGCTGCAGTCCTTAGGGTTGCAGAGAGTCAGACACGACTGAAGCGACTTAGCATGCATGAAAGAAGCAGGATAGCAGTATTCATGAACTTGATTATGAAATCCTGGTGAGTTACTTACCTGCTCTGTACCTCGTTTGTCTTCAGTTGTAAAATGAAGATAATAATAGTGCCTTCGGTACAGGATTCCTGCAAGTGAAATGAACGAATACTCGTAACATGCTTAGTGCCTGGCACACAGCAAACCCTCAATGAATGTGAGCTATTGGTATTAAAAAATGCATGCTGTGCTTGGCCAGTAATGATTTTCTTGGATAAATATCACTGTCCCTTGCGGACAGGGGAGGAATGAAGCAGCCTCCTCCACACTATGGAGCCGTTTTTGGCAGATGCAGGGGTAGAATGACGGCCTTTGGAGGCTGCTCCGCTATTGGTCCCGAGGTTCCAACTGAGAGCGGAGAGAGCAGGGAAGACTGCCAGGCAAGTTTATAGAAAAGGGGGGTCACCTTCTTTTAGACGATTTATTAGTTTTAACTCTCGGCCGCATCGGGCCCCCTCTAGTTGCAGAGAGTAGGGGCTACTCTTCGCTACGGGGCACTGGCTTCTCATCGCCAGTGCACTAGGCTTCCTGTTGCAGAGCGTAGGCTACGGGTCCAGGGGCCTCGGTAGTTGAGGTCCCCGGGCTCAGCTGCCTCGTGGCATGTGGGGTCTTCCTGGATCACAGACCAAACCCACGCCCCCTGCATTGACAGGCAGAGTCCCAACCCCCGGACCACCAGGGAAGCCCGGAGGGACTGATGTGAGATGGAGCAGATCGTGTTTAGGAAAGCTGATGTGATGAAAAGCAACAACAACAACGAATTCTGCACCCAGACTCACGCTCCTCACTTGGCAGGGGGGTCCCGTGCAGTGGACACATGCTGCCCAGGTAGGGACTACATTTCCCAGTTTGCCTTGTGGCTGAGGGGGCAGCCATATTGAAGCGTTCTCACCAAGGCAATGTGAGCAGAAGAAAGGGGTCCCCTCCCAGGCTGGCACCGTCAGACTTGGGGTGTGCCTCTTGCATGCTCTTTCCCCCTTTCTTGCTGGCAGAACTGACCAGACAGGGCAGCAGTACCCTGGTACCGTGCTTCTCAAGCTTCCTGTGCAGATGGACTCTGTAGGCGCCACTAGCTGGGACAGTGCCACGCCTCCACAAGACATTCCTGAGCACCCTCTCTGTCTCAGATCCGAAAGGATGATGCAAGGGCATCCCTTGCTGGATGCCTTATAATTTTCAGGCTCTTCATATGTCTTGGAATAATTCAGATCCAAGTAAACCCATGTTCTGAGGCTCAGATGAAATTACAGGTGTTGAAGTGCTTTTTAAAAAAAAATATAGTAAGCGAATTTTAGTTTATAAAGCAGTCGGGGATGAGAGGAGACTGAAGGAAGGGTTTAGGGAGCCCCATGAGGTCTCAGAGACCCTACAGGGCAGTGAGCAAGACCTAAACTTGGAAGCAAGACCAAAATGCCTTCTGTGCTGAGAGTCACAAATTCCAGCTAAGTGACCTCAAGGGGAGGCACGAAGCATAGTCTCAGTGAGGGAATACTCTTATGACGACACTGCAGGATTGGTAAGAAGGTCTGCGAGACGGTACATAAAGACCTGAGCGCACCGGTGTGCCAGCCAGGGCCTGGCAGGAGACAGCTGGCACATTCAAGCTGGGTGATTTGAGAGACTGTAATAAAGAGCAGTTTACACCGGTGGGCAGAGACGGTGAAATGAACGAGGAGCAGTGAGTAACTGGGCTGCAGTCTTGTGTCCGGGCTGGGGAGTAGCCCTTACTGCCCCCAGGCCTGAAGGGGGAAGAAGCATAGTAACAGAGTCCAGAAGCCATGCTAATCCAGGTGGCAGGAAGGAGAAGGCCACGCAACAGGAACGGTGGCTGGCACGCAGACGGACACGGCTGACCAGTGGGGTCTCTATGGAGAGAGGAATGGGGAGTACAAATGCGCACCTTCCTCTCTGCCCACCCTCCCACTGCCAGACTCCAGTGGGAGGCAGAGGAAGCCAGGACCCTTGATCAGTGCAGAGGAAGGAAAAGCAAAGGGTCCAGGGATGAAGTTCTCCCAGCCCAGCACATGAAGCTGCCTAACTTACAGGAGCACTGAAAAAAAAAAAAAGAGGAAAGAAAAAGAATTTATAGTCTGTAGATGTAACTGCAAATGAGAAGTCCACATGGTTCTTCCGAGGCACCACTTAGCTGAAAATTGGACCTCCCAGATGCGGGGCGTGCAGGTCTGTTCTCACCTCGAGCAGAGAAGATGAGCAAATGGCTCTTTCTGTGCTGGCCCCTTGCCAGGCCCTTTTCCACCTCTTTACTCCTTGTTCTCTGCTGTCCTTGCCTTAGAAACCACCATCTGGCGGCAGCCCGCCTGAAGGAAGGGATTGGTGAGTCGAGGACCTGGGGTGCATCCCCCGCTGCCTTGAGAGATGATTAGTGGCTGCTCGTCATCGGCAGATGTAGCTCGGTGGCATTTTAATATCCAAATGTCCCCCCACCCTCAGGAGGGAGGCCGCAGACGACTGGAGGCGTTTCACACAGAGAGCGGTGATTGCGGCAGCAATAATTTCCTTCAACAGCCATTCAAGCACTTCTGCATGTGTTTTAAAAAAGGAGGGGAGGGGGAGGGGGAGGGGCAGGAGTCCGCCCTGTTTCCTGGAAAAATCAACGTTCATACAGTGAACTTGAATCCGAAGGGACTTTAATATCACCGTGCTTGTGGTTTTGAGCGCCTTGTCAGTGACCACCTTTCAGCCTGGAGATGTGGACGAGGGCAACTTGGAGATGAATCAGGGCTGTCTGCAGACCCCAAGATACAGCTGTCTTTAGGGTGGATCATGCCTGGTCTGCCCATGGGTCCCAAGTGATGCTGCATCAAGCTCCAGGAACAAATGATCCTTCTCAGTTGAGCTCCTTCAGTCCACAGAGCAGCCGGCTCTCTGGCCAGAGCCTGCGCTCAGACCTGCGGTCCATCTATCAAAAGGCAGGCAGAGTGTGGTGGAACTGTCACTCACACTCAACAAAATCTTATGGAGGGTCTACCTGGTGCCAAGCAGGGCTCCAGGTACTGCAGTTGCAGCAGGGAAGGTCAGCAGAATAGTAACAGCTAGCAAAGCCCTGGCGATGACCAAGCAGAACAGAGGTCTGTGACAGTGTCCTGGAGGCCCGGTGGGTCCCACCCTTAAGTGCTGGATCATAGCAAGGCCAGGGGTCAGCTGGGTCGGGGTGGGGTCAGCTGTGGCAGCAGAGGGCACTGAGCCTCAGAACAGGGGCTGCCAGTTGGTCTGGAATTACGTCAACCCCTTGCCAACTGTGATAGTCCACCGGTCCCTGGCAGCTGACGAATACACAGCGCTCTTTCCCGTATGGAGTGTATGCTTTCTTATAAGCATCAAGAAGCAGCCGGCTTGTCTTTTCCATGCTTATTGCAGGGATGTTGTTTCAAAGTCTTGCCAAAGGTAGGGGCAGCTCTGTTTTCTGTGCTAGGTCTACGGAGATTCTTCAAAAATAATGAGATGAAAGTTTCAGGCCGCCAAGGCACAGGGGTTGCTCAGCAGAGCCCTTCGGTCTCTGTTTTAAGGCAAGACCGAGCCACGCTGGAACATGTCCTTGTTGTTCCTGCCAGAGGTGCCTCTGGACAGCTGGCACTGAAAAGTGTGTTGTCATTGAAAAGCCCTGCCCCACCCCCAAAGAGGTGAGCGAAGCCCGTCCACGTGTCCAGAAACACCAGCAACTGCTTTAAAGGAGGCGGGTTCTGCCCCTTCTGCCTCTCCTAGGGCCACAATGGTGGACTGTGGTCCCCTGACTGCAGCTGCCTGGCGTCACTTCCACCCCGAGGGCCTGGCTGTTTCTACCGGGTCTCTTTCTGACCTGCCTCTCCTTGGGAGTAATGGGCAGAGATTACGCGTCCGGTTTCGTCTCTGAAAAGGAAGGATGGTCACATGCTACTCTTGGCATCCCTTGTCCATAAGAGGGGCTTAACCCACATAATCCATTCATCACCCTTGGATTTCTGGGCACCGTTTGTTCTGAGGACTGTGAATGATACCGAGAAGGGAGGAATGCAGAGAAAAGACAAGAGCGAACGAAAGCGCAGGTTACCATTTAAAAAGATGGAAACATTATGACTATTTCACTTATTAAACGGGAGGACAGATGTCATCTATGCTCTTCCGGGGGGCTTCCCAGGTGGCACAGGGGTAAGGAACCCGCCTGCCAATGCAGGAGACGTAAGAGACTCAGGTTCGATCACAGGGTGGGGGAGATCCCCTGGAGGAGGGCATGGCAACCTACTGCAGTATTCTTGCCTGGAGAATCCCATGGACAGGGGAGCCTGGAGGGCTACAGTCCCAGGGGTCACAAAGAGTCGGACACAACTGAAGTGACTTAGCACGCACACACATACTCTTCTGAATTACTCTCAGTTCAAGTTTGCCAAATGTCTCCTGAACATCCGAACATGCCAACAGGCTTGTAAACAGGAGAAGAGTTTGCAGAAGAGCATATGACTCATTTGCATAAAAAGGAAGGTATGTACAAATGCATATAAACCACACAAAGACTTATGTGCACACACGCAACTGTGTGGCAAATGTTGGAAGAAGATGCATTTCCGTGATTTCCTTCAGACTTCAGAGGCAGAAAAAGCTCTCTTATCTTTGCAACAATGTGTTATGAAATTTACCTGGTTTCCCTTTTTTTTAAATTAATTTATTTTTTAATTGAAGGGTAATTGCTTTACAGAATTTTGCTGTTTTCTCTCAAACCTCAACGTGAATCAGCCATAGGCACATATATATCCCCTCCCTTTGAACCTCGCTCCCGTCTCCCTCCCCTCCCACCCCTCTAGGTTGACCCAGAACCCCTGCTTGAGTTCCCTGAGCCAGACAGCAAATTCGGGGTCCCTTTCTGGCTTCAGCTCCTGGGGAGCTCGGAAGTCAGCTTGTGTTCTCATTTTCATCATGGTATCGCCACGTGAGATGAGTGATTCTCAATGTTGGCTGCAGTTAGTCTCACTTGGGCAGCTTGAAAAAATTCTGAGGCCTAGGCCACAGCCCAGAGCAATTAAGTCAGAACCTCTGGGGGTGGGGCCCAGACAACCTATTTTTGAAGGATGTTTAGCTGTGTTTCAGAACACTGCTCCAGGGACTTTGCTGGTAGTAGAGTGGATAAGAATCTGCCTGCCAATGCAGGGGACACTGGCTCGATCCCTGGTCGGGGAAGATTCCACAGGCTGTGGACCAACTGCAGTCCATGCACCAGAGCTGCTGAGCCCATGAGCTGCAGCTACCGAGCCCTGCACGCCTAGAGCCCGTGCACCACAACACGGAATAGCCCCCACTCACCACAACTAGAGAAAGCCCACTTGTGACAACAAAGATCCAGCGCAACCAAAATTTAAAAAAACCAACATGGCTCCAGCCTCAGGTCTGAATGCTGACTTTCCCTTACCTACCTTTATTGACATTTTCCTTGGATTTGATACTTATTTATGTGTAATTTTTTCATTTGATTTTGTGTTTCTGTAAATTGCCACAAGTCCTCTCTGGAATAAGATATAATGTAGACAAAAATGATAAACTCATATTCAAACCATAGAGCCACCAGACCAGAGCTGTGTGGTTTCAGTGGGGAGAGTAGTCTCTGTATGAGAGGACCACTGGAGGCATGGAGGAAAGCTGAAATCCTATCCCGCTCCTGGGTGTGGGGCCAGTCTGCCCCCAAGAAAAGCCCTCCTCTAGAAGATCTCAAAGAAAGACGTCCTTTGGACCAGTAGCCGCCCTTGTAGACACCGTATTTGTGGGCGGGAATAAGGTGGAGAGAATTCAGATTCTGTACGAAATAAGTCCCAGAGTGTGTCAGTGTATTTTCTTCCTGGTTATCTGAGGACAACTTGACCTGCTAAAGAAAGCTTGTGTGTGACTGAGAGAAGATGGATATGACGCCTTCCCGAGGGAATTCCCCCATCACATTTGCTGGCTCTGGGCTGGTTGGGAGAACTGCCTCCACGGGAATGATGCTCACTGTTTCTCCGGTGGGAGCCAGGCGGGGCGATGCCAGGGTGGGGGAAGCAGGTGGTCCATTCTCTCTCCCACCCAGATTACCCTCTTCTGAACGTCCGCCTTAGACATCTGCCCCTGGTATCTTGTAAGGAGGCGATGACTTGTGGATAAGTAGGATTGGAGAGGAAGGCTGGCTTCTGCCCTGAACTGCAGTTGCAAATTCAAATGCCCAGGGAGGGCAGAGAAGCAGGGGTACAGGAGTGAAGACTTAGGGTGCAAGGACAGGCAGCGGGGGTGCGTGCAGAGATGAAAGGCTCAGAGAGCGCTTGAGAGAAGGGCCACCTCCTGGGAAACAGGGGTGGGAGAGGCTGACGGGCAACGAGTAGGATTTTGGAGAGAGAAGGTCCAGAGGAGACAAGCCCCCCCCCCAAAGAGAAGGGATGGATCCGCTTTGAAAGTTTGCCCAAGGGCACCGGTTGCCACAGGCTCAGGTGGAAGCTTTAAACTCAGATGCCTCACACACCTGTATCTTCGGTCACAGGCAGGACCAGGCAAGGGAAGGGAATGGCGGTCAACAGCCCAACGGCAACTGGAGAAAGAGTGCTCTCCGGAGCACTAGGGACTCTGCCCACGTTGTTGCAGATTCCTTAAAGTCCTCCCAGGAGTCACAACACCCCTTGCCCCACCAGGCAGCCAGTTCTTAGATAAGTCCTGGGTAGAAGTGACCAGGGGTACCTGAAGGAAATCAAAGCTCACACTGCTGAGAGCAGAAACTTCCAGAACCCTTGAGGCCGATGTTAGCCAGCTTATTGCCCAGGAGACTCTATAAAAGTACCTAAAAATAGCATCTTCTCTAATTGCTTGAGTCTCTGGGTGTTCAGTAACCATGTCTGGCAGAGTCTGTACCAGAGGCAGGCTGGCTGTGGGGAAAGACATTGTTAAAATAAAATCATTAGCTTAATAGGCTTGATGAAAAGAGTGGCGGGTCGGGAATTTCCTCTTGCAATATGTTCTCCACTCCAAACAGTTCTTGAAACCAGTGGGCCATGTTAGTTACTGACTAAAATGTGCCAGTATCTCTCAAGCAGTTTTATTTTTCTTATGAACCTAACAACCATTACCTCTGAAAACAGCTGGAAGTCCCAGAGTTTCCAGCATCAAATAGGACCATGTGTCACTACCTCTTTTTCGCTCCTGATTTATTTATGATGCTTTGTTCCCTAGTGACTATACACACACACGTGAGTACACAGACACGTGCACATCACAAGCATGTGGGCACACTCAAATGTGCACACTCTTGCCATCTTTCAGGGAAGAGAAGCATCCGCTGATGAGCTGGAAGCACGGAGTTGTAAAGATGGTTAGCAAGGCCAAGGGTTCCGTGACGTCAACATGCTGAAGAACGTCAGGCCAAGAATAAAATAGTGTCTGAGAACAAAGGATCAGGACGAGGTGAAATTCACTGAGGGAGTGTATTAAAAAAGAGTGCTGGGACTCCCCTGGTACCAGTGGTTAAGACTCCTTGCTTCCAATGTAAGGGGCACAGGTTCCATCCCTGGTCAGGGAACTAAGATCCCACGTGCTGTGCAGCAAAAAAATAAATGAAAGATTATCATAGATTGCTCATATTTTTAAAAAAGTCCTTTCAGGTCTTACTTTTGATGGGTTTAAAGATGACCCAAAAAGTGTCTGCGAAGACAGGTGATGGTCACTGTCTTTACACCATCACTCTGCAGGTCAGTGTCTCCAAAGAGAATTATCTGACCCTACTCTCAGTCCCTCTCTGGCAAGAAAGGGCAATAGCTTTGTTTTTCAGTTGCTCAGTCATATCCAACTCTTTGCAACTTCATGAATTGCAGCATGACAGGCCTTCCTGTCCATCAGCATCTCCCAGAGTTTACTCAAACTCATGTCCATTGAGTTGGTGATGCCATCCAACCATCTCATCCTCTGTCGTCCGCTTCTCCTCCCACCTTCATTCTTTCCCAGCATCAGGGTCTTTTCAAATGAGTCAGATCTTTACATCAGGTGGCTAAAGTGTTGGAGTTTCAGCTTCAACATCAGCCCTTCCAATCAACACTCAGGACTGATTTCCTTTAGGATGGACTTGTTGGATCTCCTTGCAGTCCAAGGGACTCTCAAGAGTCTTCCCCAACACCACAGTTCAAAAGCATCAATTCTTCGGTGCTCAGCTTTCTTTAAGGTCCAACTCTCCCATCCATACATGACCACTGGAAAAACCATAGCTTTGACTAGACGGACCTTTGTTGGCAATGTCTCTGCTTTTTAATATGCTGTCTAAGTTGGTCATAACTTTCTTTCCAAGGAGTAAGCGTCTTTTAATTTCATGGCTGCAGTCACCATCTGCAGTGATTTTGGAGCCCAAGAAAGTCTGTGCTGTTACTGTTTCCATTGTTTCCCCATTTATTTGCCATGAAATGATGGGACCAGATGCCATGATCTTAGTTTTCTGAACGTTGAGCTTTAAACCAACTTTTTCACTCTCCTCTTTCACTTTCATCAAGAGGCTCTTTAATTCTTCTTCACTTTCTGCCATAAGGGTGGTGTCATCTGCATATCTGAGGTTATTGATATTTCTCCCGGCAATCTTGATTCCAGCTTATGCTTCCTCCAGCCCAGCGTTTCTCATGATGTACTCTGCATATAAGTTAAATAAGCAGGGTGGCACTATACAGCCTTGACGTACTCCTTTTCCTATTTGGAACCAGTCTGTTGTTCCATATCCAGTTCTAACTGTTGCTTCCTGACCTGCATACAGGTTTCTCAAGAGGCAGGTCAGATGGTCTGGTATTCCCATCTCTTTCAGAATTTTCCACAGTTTATTGTGATCCACACAGTCAAAGGCTTTGGCATAGTCAATAAAGCAGAAATAGATGTTTTTCTGGAACTCTCTTGCTTTTTCAATGATCCAGCGGATACTGGCAATTTGATCTCTGGTTCCTCTGCCTTTTCTAAAACCAGCTTGAACATTTGGAAGTTCACGGCTCACATATTGCTGAAGCCTGGCTTAGAGAATTTTAAGCATTACTTTACTAGCGTGTGAGATGAGTGCAATTGTGTGGCAGTTTGAGCATTCTTTGGCGTTGCCTTTCTTTGGGACTGGAATGAAAACTGACATTTTCCAGTCCTGTGGCCACTGCTAAGTTTTCCAAATTTGCTGGCATATTGAATGCAGCACTTTCACAGCATCATCTTTGAGGATTTGAAATAGCTCAACTGGAATTCCATCACCTCCACTAGCTTTGTTCGTAGTGATGCTTTCTAAGGCCCACTTGACTTCGCATTCCAGGATGTCTGGCTCTAGGTGAGTGATCACATCATCGTGATTATCTGGGTCGTGAAGATCTTTTCTGTACAGTTCTTCTGTGTATCCTTGCCACCTCTTCTTAATATCTTCTGCTTCTGTTGCTGCTAAGTCACCTCAGTCGTGTCCGACTCTGTGTGACCCCATAGACAGCAGCCCACCAGGCTCCCCCGTCCCTGGGTTTCTCCAGGCAAGAACACTGGAGTGGGTTGCCATTTCCTTCTCCAATGCATTAGGTCCATACCATTTCTGTCTTTAATTGTGCCCATCCTTGCATGAAATGTTCCCTTGGTATCTCTAATTTTCTCGGAGAGATCTCTAGTCTTTCCCATTCTGTTGTTTTCCTCTATTTCTTTGCACCGATCACTGAGGAAGGCTTTCTTATCTCTCCTTGCTATTCTTTGGAACTCTGCATTCAAATGGATATATCTTTCCTTTTCTTCTTTGTTTCTCTGCTTCTCTTCTTTTCACAGCTATTTGTATTTTAACTTAGTGCCCTTTTAATTAAAGATAGAAAAATTATAGCCAAAAATAACACAAAGGCAACTTAGGGTCAAAGAGCCCACTTGCAATATTTATTACCTTTGATAGAAGTGGAAATGTAGCAGCATAAATGTTCGAACACGTACATCTTCCCCCTTCAGATATGAACACGTCAAGAGGTATTTTAAAAGCCCTTCCTCCTTGATTTTGTAATTCACATTTCACCCCTACATCTGAGCAGCTTCAACATAAGATCATAGTAAACCATTTCCTTCTTATTTAGTAAGTCAGGAATTAAGGCATCAGTTGTATTTGAATACACCAACAGCTTGCAGAGGAAGAGAGAGGGACTTTTAAGTACTTGGTTATTGTTGATCTGTGGAAGAACTGGGCTCCTGCCCATAAAGGCACATAAAGGTGTTTGGGAGGAAGGGTTCATGGTAGAGATGACCTGCTGTTTTCTGCGTCTGCTGAAAAAGACTTAAACTGCTGAGAGATGAAAGGGTTTCTCATCAGTGAGAGCTGTCAAGCACCAGGCTCAGCTCGAGTGGTGATGAAACACTTTTGCATATGTGCGCTTTCCAGAATAGTTTGGGAATAGCAATTTTTGAGGGCAGGAAGTCACAGCTTCATTATTCCTGCTACATGTATTAATGAGTCACATTTCATTTATTTTTAAAAGGAGCTATAAGTAAAGCCAGGGCATGGTTCCAATACTGTTTATATTGAAAAGTTTATTATTATTATTTTTCATTTTGGGGGGAAATCACTGGAGTATAAAACTACTTTATATTCACTGGAGTTTCTAATATTGACGATACCCCTCCCCTCAGGATTTTGGTAACTTTAAATATTCTGCCTTTAGAAGACAGTATTTTGGGGACTTCCCTGGCAGTCCAGTGGTTAAGACTGCAAGTTTCCACTGCTGAGGGCTTAGGTTTGATCCCTGGTTGAGGAGCTAAGATTCTGCATGTTGTCTGGTGTGGCCCAGAAAAAAAAAGACAATGCTTTGGTCTGAAATATATGTACACATAATACTTAAATATATATGGGGAAAAAAAGTCAAGAAGTGGATGTGTTAGATTACCATGTTGGTTCTTTTTCATAATTCTTCCATCTCTCCCCATTCTTGCCAAAGTTCCCCAATGCAGTCTTCCTTTGTCACACAGGGCCATATTGCTTTGACTAACATCATCAATAGAAGGTGAAGGCAAAACTTACCCAAGAGCCAACAAAAAGCTTTTAAATGTTGTTTATGTGGATTGGCTTGACCACTTGCATTCCTATCTGGCAGCGTGAAAAGAACCTGCCCTGGGTAGTGGCTGATCTTTTAACTTCGATCTTGGTCAAGACAGATGAGGAGTAGACTTGGATTTGACTTGAAGACACAGCAGCCAGCTCACAGACCTCTGAGCGGGAAACAAACATTTGTTGTTGCAAATCACTGAGATTTTTGGAATTGTTTGTTACACAGCAATAAGTAATAGAGGATTTTTCAAATGTGTTTCCTTGTTATATATCTGTAGTTCCAAGCTTTATACAATGAAAAAGGAATGTTGTTTCATTCATTCAGTCAATAGTTATAAATGGATCACCTACTGCATGCCTGCCCCGGTGCTAGATACTGGGAAAAAACAGTTGATTTATGTGTCCTCAGAGAACTTGGAGTCTAATAGGGGAGATGCACATTCATCTAATCACAAATGTACACACATAAATGTGAACTGCAGTGTGAATAGTGCTACAACTAGGAAGTGTGTGGGGCTAGAAGCACATAGAAAATAGAAATGTGACTTAAGCAGAAATGCCAGGAAGGGCTTCACAGAGGAGGTGACAACTGAGCTGAGATCTGGAGAATGAGTAGGAGTTAACCAGATGAAGGGATGTGAGAAAAAAAGAAGCTTTTGGTAATAATAGCTTTGTTTTTATTTTTAAGGTCCTGTCTGACTGCCATAACAAGTAATATTTAGCCTGAGGACAAAATTACCATTGCTCTTGATTCTAACAGCCTAGAGCTATATAGCAGGAGCTCCTAGCTGTCCATCAAAACCCGTGGGCCCTCTCGCATAGTTTGAGGCGTTACTGAGAGGGGGCCACCCTGACGGACTCGTTTCCCGGCTCCCAGATCATTTCGCAGCTCCCCAGCTGTGTTCAGTTGCCGCTGTTCTTGCCAGCGGGCCTGAGCCCAGTGATGGGTATCACTTCTGGACCAGGACTGTTAACAGTTAGGTGTGCCTTCCCCTACTGGCTCTTTCCCCTCCCCCAGCAGATGAAGCTGACGACAGGACTCTGAATGACCCCTTAGAAGCAAGCCGTCCACCACCTAGAAACACCTACCTTGGGATACCCACCCACGGTTCTGTACACAGAAATAAATTATTATGTCAAATTGCTGAGGTCTGGAGATATATTTGTTATAACAGCTGTATTATGATGAGCAGTAAACTTCACAAAATTTTGTGCTAGTGTCCATTATGTTTTCAAACCTTATTCAAGATTCCATATTGTATTTAGTTGCAATGAACAGCTTCAGCTGCATGCAACAAATGCTGATAAATTCTCTTTTCATTTTTATTCTGTTACAAATATTTTGTATTTTTCCTTATTACGGCTTCTTAGATACACCCAGGGGCTTCCCAGGTGGCTCAGTGGTAAAAAATCTGCCTGCCAGTGCAGAAGACACAGGAGATGCGGGTTCAAGCTCTCTGGAGGAGGAAACGGCAAGCCACTCCAGTAGTCTTGCTTGGAGAATCCCATGGATGAAGGGACTTGCTGGCTTACAGTTCACGGGGTCGCAAAGAGTCAGATGCAGCTGAGTGACGAGCACACAGCACAGACACACCCATCATTTAAAAGCGGACATTTCATTTCCAAATGCGTGGAGTTTTTAAGTATCTTTCATGTCAATTTCTCACTTCAATATTAATTTCTCATTTAAATGCTTTCTTCTCTGCAATCAATCTCTGTGTTTTTTCAGTCTTTTAACTTTATTGAGGCTTCAATGGCTACATCAAAGACCTCACACTGCACTTGAAAATATGTGGGTTGTTTCCAAATATCTTTTGACATTGATTTCGATTAGAACATATATTTTCAAAATGAATTCAGCATTTTCCTGATTCACACATGTATACAGTCAACCTTTTAACTGAGTGGAATATTTGCTTTGTGTAAATTGAACTTCAGGCTCAATTTTCATCTCCCCCCCACCCATCCCCCCCACCCGCCAACTACTGGCCCCAGAGCACCTGGCAGGAACCGTGTTGCATGGTGTGCTGGGATCCTGTTGTCTCAACTGATGGGTGACTTTGATAGAACTGCTTGATTTTATATACTATTAACTTTGTTTGCTTCTCCACTTTTTATGGATTCTTATGGGTGCTACTGGCATTTTCAGGATGAGGAATGTTTTACACAAATCAAGGGTGTTCTGCGGGAACCTGAGACACATTGCCTTGAAAGAAATGCCATATTTACTCACATAAATCTGAAGGCTACGTTTGCGAGGGTGGGTGGCAGATGGAGGAGCCTGATTTGAGAGCCAGAGGGGACCCATTGTAGGTTGGCTAGTAGAGGAATGATATGAGCAAAGCGGTGTTTAAGGAAGATGAATTTGATTGTATCCCAGGGAAGAAACGAGAAAGAAAATAGCTCAGAGGCGTGGGACCGACTGTTGCAAAAACCCAGCTGTGCAATAGAGAGGCCTCGGGGTGCGGCAGCAGGGGTGGAGAGACGGGTGAGCAGGCGAGGCTGGAGAAACGAAGGGGCACCGTGCGACCGCTGCTCCCAGCTTATCAGCTGTTCTTACCGAACCCCGGCGGTTCCGACAGCGGCTCACGACCGTGGTTCCGTCAGCACCGTCTTCTCCACAAAAACGACAATACAGTCGTTAAACTTACAGTGAAAAATGAAAGTGTTAGTCACTCAGTTCTTTGCAACCCCATGGACCAGAGCCTGCTAGGCTCCTCCGTCCGTGGGATTCTCCAGGCAAGAATACTGGAGTGGGTTGCCATTCCCTTCTCCCGGGGGTCTTCCCAATTCAGGGGTTGAGCCTGAGTCTCCCACATTGCAGGAAGGTTCTTTACCCTCTGAGCCACCGGGGAAGTTGTCATAGAAGAAAAGGAGGAGTTGCTTCACTAATACAAATGAGCTATCTTCCAAAATCATGTTTAGTAGCTGACTGCTCTCTAGAGAGGAAAGGACTGCACATCTTGGTTGAAAGGGAAAATGACTTAAATACATTTTTAAGAGGAAAGAAATAAGCTAAAGCCTAGGAGATTAGCATGAGGGGAGAGAGCATGCCTGAAAATGGTGTTGGGGAATGTTGGAAAGTTGCATCTGTGTGCGTTTTGCTGGAGGAATGATCAGACTGAGTTCTGGCCCGCCCTCCTCCCTGACCCCGACTCCCACCACTCTGCCCTGCCCACTGCGCTGTAGGAACAGGCCTGCTTTTTCTTTCTGTGGCTGAGCCCAGTGGCATCCGGGGTCTTAGTTCCCAGACTAGGAATTGAACCTGTGCCCCTGCAGTGAAAGCCCTGAGTCTTAACCGCTGGACCGCCAGGGAAGGCCCAGAAGCAGGTCTGCTTTCTGCTCTTCAAACCCTGTGCTCGTCCCTACCGTAGGCCCCTTACCCAGCTCTCCGCTGGGTCTGGAGCACTCTTCCCACCGGCTTCTTCCTGCTGTTTACACTTCACCCTAAAGAGCCCCTTGGCGAGGATCTCCTGGCCTCCCAACCCAGAGCAGCACTTCCACGCACCCCTCACCATTCATCCCCGTTTCACTAATCCTGTCAGAGCACCTATTCTAGCTGCTGTCCTCTCATTCACCTACTTGCTGACTGTCAGTCTCTCTGGCTAGAGTTTAAGCCCCCTGAGAGAGCCCCTAGCCAATCTGATTCCCCACAGTATCCAGAACATGCCTCACTTTAGTAGGAGTGCAATAAATATTTGTACCTCATTTAAAAAACTAAGATCATGGCATCTGGTCTCATCACTTCATGGCAAATAGAAGGGAAAAAGTGGAAACAGTGACAGATTTTCTCTTCTTGGGTTCCAACAGTGACTGCAGCCATGAAATTGAAAGACGCTTGCTCTTTGGAAGGAAAGCTATAACAAATCTAGACAGCGTACTAAAAAGTAGAGACAACACTTTGCCAACAAAGGTCCATCTAGTCAAGGCTATGGTTTTTCCAGTGGTCATGTACGGATGTGAGAGTTGGATGGTGAAGAAAGCTGAGTGCCGTAGAACTGATGCTTTTGAACTGTGGTGTTGGAGAAAACTCTTGAGAGTCCCTTGGACTGCAAGGAGATCCAACCAGTCCATCCTAAAGGAAATCAACCCTGGTTATTCATTGGAAGGACTGACGCTGAAGCTCCAATACTTTGGCCATGTGATGTGAAGAGACCACTCATTGGAAAAGACCCTGATGCTGGGAAAGATTGAGTGAGAGAGGAAAAGGGCACAGCAGAGGATGAGATGGTTGGATGGCATCACTGATTCAATGACATGAATCTGAACAAACTCCAGGAGATAGTGGAGGACAGGGAAGCCTGGCGTGCTGCAGTCCATGGGGCTGCAAACAGTCTCGGACATGACTTCGCAGGTGAACAGCAACAACTTATTGGATGGCTAAATCAGGGACCAGTGATGAGAACACGGAATGAATTACCCCCCAAATAAATTCTCTGTCCTTGGAGATTATTCAAAGAAAGGGTTTTCCCTCTGTGGTTACATTTGATTAAGAAAATATTTTCACAATTATGACTGAATTTTTCCAATCTGTGTTCAGATCGGACGGCTAGACTCTAAGAAAATGTAAGGTTCCTAATCAAGGGAGGAAAAAAACCTGAACATGTTTAAAATCATCTCTGGAGGAATTAAAACCTGAAGTGTAAGTCATGAATTTTACGCGTTGTCTTCTTTGCTACTGATTAGCTTTCTCTCACTTGTTAAACGGAGAAGGCAATGGCACCCCACTCCAGTACTCTTGCTTAGAAAATCCCATGGACGGAGGAGCCTGGTAGGCTGCAGTCCATGGGGTCGCTAAGAACTTGTTAAAGTTACAGTATCTTCTTGGTAGGGTCTGTCACAGGGCTCTGCACACATCCGAAGTTTAGAAAACACTGACCAAGGATGAGAAGTCGGCAATCTGTGGGCCTGGGTGTGTCTGAGAAGTCCAAAACATGCTGCTTGTCACCCACTCTGGGAAGCCTGATTTTCCATGAAGAACTGAATTTTTCTTCTCTGCTTTCATATCACTAATCTTTTGTCTCTCTAATCACCCTGGAGTCCAACACCAATGAAACACTTACTAAATACTCCATTAAAGTGATGCCAGAATGAATACAATGTAAATTGTACAAAAAAAAATCTGTCAGAATTGGGACGGGCTTTAGAATTCACCTAGGTAATGTTTCCCATAATGCAGTGATTTACATCTCTCATGACAAGTTTTGGCATACTATTAATTCTCACAGGCTTCTTAAAATCAGCCTTTCTACTATTTAAACATGTTTATATTTTAAGAAAAATGTGTATACAGTCATAAACGGAAAGCCAGCAAGGCATTAGTAAAGCAACTGTCACCCTTCCAAAAACCAGTGAACACTAAATATTATCCTTAAAATCTAGTTGGGTGTTATTTGGTGAATTGTATCCCCCTTTCCAAGTTCTTATGTTGAAGGCTTAATCCCCTAGTACTTCAGAATGTGATTGTATTTTGAGCAGAACTCTAGAGGTAACTCTAGATCTTCCCTGGTGGCTCAGACGGTAAAGCGCCTGCCTACAATGCGGGAGACCTGGGTTCAATCCCTGGGTCGGGAAGATCCCCTGGAGGAAGGCATGGCAACCCACCCCAGTATTCTTGCCTGGAGAGTCCCATGGACAGAGGAGCCTGGTGGGCTGCAGTCCATGGGGTCACACAGAGTCGGACACAACTGAGTGACTAACAGTCTATGGTGTTTTGCTATGACCGCACAAGCTGACTAATATGCTGGGTATTACTGCCAGCTAACGATGCTGAGCCCGTAGTCTGCTATCATTTAGCTGAGAACTGAGATTATACGAGTAAGGAGACTATTAAAGGCCTACCAGCCACAGCAGAGACTTTCTCCTTGACAACAAATGAGAAGAAGGAAGTAGAATTCAAAAGGAAACGACTTTTTCACTGTGAAGTTTAGATTGGTCAGGCTGGAATACGCAGTACATTTTTAAAGTTCTCCATGTCTTGGTATGCGCTGTGCTAAGCCGCTCAGCCGTGCCCAGCTCTCTGCGACCCCATGGATGGTGGCGCACCAGGCTCCTCTGTCCGTGGGTTCTCGAGGCGAGAATAGAGGGGTGGGTTGCCAAGCCCTCCTCCAGGGGATCTCCCCGACCCAGGGACTGACCCCGCGTCTCTCTGTCGTGGGCTCTTTACCACTAGCGCCGCCGGGGAAGCCCAGGGTCTTGGCACAAGGAAAGCTCACTTGTCCCTCGTGCTCCGCGTCCCACCCGGCTCCACAGAGGCCCTGCTCCACCCGGCCACTTGGGGTCTCAGGCGGATGAAGGCTCTGCCCTCCTGAGCTGCCTCCTCTGCATATGCAGGGGCCTCCGTCACCACATGTGGGGAGGAGAGTTTGGAGAATTGTGCGTGGGGGGGTCCCACGTCTCAGACCGGAAGCAGTACACCCCTCATTCCTGCTCACATCTCATTGTCCAGGGCTAGTCACATGGCCCCATCAGCAGAGAGCGGGGAAATGTCAGCAAGAAAATACACTCTTTAGAGTGTGTTTCTGTCTCTCCGACAAGGTCTTCTGCTACTTCATGTCATCTTCCTGTCCTTAAAAATTCATCCTGAGTATATCTCAAGGATGCATCCCATGCTTTGGGAGAAAAAAAAAATTAGAAGTTCTGGGCCAATCTCTTCATCGCATAACTGAAGCCCACAATGTAAAGCTAATTTTCTATTCCATACTTTTCAGCAAAGAACTGATGCTTTTGAACTGTGGTGCTGGAGAAGACCCTTGAGAGTCCCTTGGACAGCAAGGAGATCCAACCAGTCCATCCTAAAGGAGATCAACTCTGAATATTCTTTGGAAGGACTGATGCTGCAGCTCTAATACTTTGGCCACCTGATGCAGAGAGCTGACACTGGGGAAGATTGAGCGCAGGAGGAGAAGAGGGTGACAGAGGATGAGACGGTTGGATGGCACCACTGACTCAATGGACATGAATTGAAGCAAGCTCTGGGAGATAGGGAAGGACAGGGAAGCCTGGTGTGCTGCACTCCATGGGGTCATGAAGATTCGGACACAACTGAGAGGTTGGACAACAGCAACACTTCCCTAGTGCTGGATTTGAGGCCAGATCTCTGGTCTCTTGAGTCCTATACTTAACTCTCTTTCCACTCAACCCTGTGAACACAACTGGTAGCAACTGGAACAATTTGGATATCTATTTTTGGTGCAAGAGACTTTCATCGTTCCAGTAAGATCATAACAGGAAACAGTCTAAAGACTGATATTGCTATTGAAGAACTGGAGAGAAACCTACCCATTTACCGTTTCCACCGGAACACACAGAGACCATTCCCACTCATATTTGAGACGAATACATCTGTGGAATCAGTGAAAACGTGTGATTGCTCAGTGTTGTCTGGTTAGCATCCAATTATCTACAGTGTATTTATTTTAAATTTAGAAGACACACACAAGAGATTTCCAGGAACAAAATGGGAAGAAATTGGCAGCGTGCTGAATGGAAAAAAATTAATGACGTGAATTATACAGCCTGTGAATCGAAGCCGACGAGCGGGGGCTGGCAGGGGAGAGAGGTGGGTGCCGTTGTTCATGCCGCATTCTGCCTGCGGTCCTGAGCAGGGTTGAAGAGCGGTCACCCTCCAGGCAGCCATCACATCCTGTATCTTTACAGCGAGGCCGGGCTTTGCGGGTCACACGTGTGTTCCGATTTCAGGAGTACAAAAGCAACGCCCCCAGACAGACTTCAGCAGCCAACTTCCTGTTAGAGAATAGATCCAACCTTATTTTTTTTAATCTGGCCGTGCAACATGTTGGATCTTAGCTCTCTGCCTAGGGATGGAAATCACAGCCCCTGTGACTCAGCATTGGAAGTGAGGAGGAGTCTTCACCGCTGGACCACCAGGGGAGTCCTAGGTTCAACTCATAAGTTTAAGCTTGATCACTTTGTCAGCTCAATGGGGCCAGAGGGAGGTGGGGAGGAAGGAGAGGAGAAGGAAAGGAACGAGGACTGGGCTTCGGACACCTCCGCTGAGGGCTGAGTTCCCACTCTGCAAAGCACCTACTACTATCTGTTCGGGACCTTCACACGCCTTATGCCGTTCATCCCTCAAGATTACCAGTCATTTTAGAGGCAAAGAGACTGAGGTCAGAAGCGGCTGACTACCTTGTCCCAGGTTGAATTGTGTCCCCTCCAGATTCATGTGTGGAATTCCTGGTCACCTGGAGAAGGAAATGGCAACCCACTCCAGTCTTCTTGCCTGGAGAATCCCATGGACAGAGGAGCCTGGTGGGCTGCAGTCCATGGGGTCACAAAGAGTCGGACACAACTGAGCAACTAACACTTTAGACTGTGACCTCATTTGAGAAGAAGGACGTTGAAGATATAGCTCGTTAAGCTGGGGTCATACTAGAGTGAGTTGGGCCCCAAGTGCAACACGACTGCTGTCTTTTCTTTTTTTTCCTTTTTCTTCATCTATTTGGCTGCACTGCGTCTTAGCTGCAGCATGTGGGATCTAGTTCCCTGACCAGGGACTGAACCCAGGCCTTGCTTTGGGAGCATGGCGTCTTAGCCACTGGACCACCAGGGAAGCCCCACGACTGGTGCCTTAATGAAGAGGGAGAATCGGGACATGGGCACACACTCAGTGAGGACGCTGAGTGCCCGCGGAGGTGGGGACTGTGGTGATGCTCCCCCAAACCAAGGAACGTCCCAGAGGGTGGTGGGAGGCCTGGGACAGATTGTCCCTCAGGGCCCTCGAAGGATCTAAGCCAGCTGGCACCCTGATCTCTGACTTCTAACCTCCAGCACCGTGAGACAAGGCTATAGTGTAATCCCCCCAGACTGGGGTGCATTGTTCTGGCAGCCCAAGCAGAAGAACACCACAGGGTTATGAGGCAGAGGGCGGCCAGGTTCCTCGGAGTCTAAGTCTTGACTGAGTGCACAGGGTCTGTTTCTAGGCACCCGCCTGGGCCCCTGCCACCTCCCTGGCCCGCAGCCTGCCCGACATGCCAGCGTTCCTCCTTGCCTTACAGCAGGCGGAGGCTGAGGCCCAGAGGGCTGCCTGTCCTGTCCCAGGCTGCGTGGCAGGGGGTGTGGGAAGGCGGCAGGTCCTCCTGGGCTCCTCCCTGCCCTGTACCATCATGCTTCCCTTCATCACTCACCTTGCAGAGTGTTCTCAGCCAGCTTCTCACAATGCTGGTGAACCGGCAGCAGAAAGCAGCAAATGAATGTTCCTGGCCTGGAAATGCCGGAAGCCCTTTCAAGAGGAGAAGGATTGGGGTCCTGTCTGGCTATGACGTCAGCCCTGAGAGGTAATCTCAGAGCCTCGCTGAGTTGGACAAAGGGGCTGCGGGCTGGCCATCCCTTCTCGGTCTGGCTGACCCACCAGGGGGTGGGGGAAGAGTGGACAGTGCCTCCCTGTCCACTGCCCTGGCTACCGAGTTGAGGCTTGCCACGGATGGGGTGTCACAAGCCTTCCCTTTTGGGAACCCTCGTGACAGGTATATATATGTTATGTGTATTCCTATATACATGAGAGAGAAAGGCACCCATCCCGGTGCACAGCTCAGGGACCTCTCCTGCTGCACGTCCCTGAGTGCCCGGCACCCAGAGGCGGATCACGCCCCCTCACCACCCTTCCGGGGAAACCTGCTCCCGCCTGCTCACAGCATCTGTTTATTTCACCCCTCTGTGTACTTTGTGTAACTAGGATCCTGTAGGCTCCCCTCCTTCGGGTCCGCTGGGACCTTTCGTTCCCCATTTGGGAAATGCAGCCACACCTGGGTAGGTGGTCATGCAGAGCGCAAACCCTTCCTGGTTCTGACTCTGCCGCACTTTATTCATCTCTTCTATTGTGGATGGACGTTTGAGCTGTTTCCAGCATGGAGCAACAACCCGGCCTCTGCTTTCGTACCTGGGCTTTGTGAAAAGAGCCAGTTACTCTGCAGGAGATGCTGGACGCAGAGGAGAGCCATTCATTCGATTAGGCTACATCTTGGAGGACTTACGCTGCATGGGGCGCGTGGACAGGCCCTGGGACCTGACAGAGAGCAGGGTCACCGTGACCCGGTGCTGACCGTCTGTGAGGCGGGTGGGGGTGTGGGCAGGCAGAACACAGAGAGGAGGGCCTGGCCGGGGGTGGAGAGGAGCCCAGAGAAGGCGGGACTTGAGAGGAAACACGCAAAGGGGGCTGCAGAGAGCCTGTCCAAAGTCGAAGGAGGGGCTTGTCCAAAGCGTGCATTTGCGAGGCTTGAACGTGCCTGTTCCTGGGATGGGGAGTGGGGTGAGACGGAGGGCAGAGGTGGACAGGGCAGGATTGATTTAGAAGAGCCAAGGAGTCATTTCAGGACCCTTCCGGAAGACAACGAGGCTCTGCCCATCTGAAGTGACAAGCAGCAGGAAGTGCTTAGCCTTTCAGAAGTCCTTCTGGCTCCTGCACACGGTCCCACCCTCCTGCAGGCAGACGGAGGAGGCGGCAGACCGTGGACCCAGCTCCAACCCCAGCCCTGCCGGTGGACGTGGGCCACAGGGCGAAGCCTGCAAAGTGATGGATTCCCAGAAACCAAGACCAGAGGTCCTGCCCAGGACACACTTGTGGAGGGAACCCCGGAGACTTCTGCTCCCCCAGGCTGTTCGGTCTAGAAGCCGCCACAGTAAACTCCCGTCTGACCTCCCCTGTGTCTCCTCCCATTCAGGACTCTGACCCTCCGCGGCCGTCTGCCCCCCGAGTCGCGCGGCCTGGCTCCCCCAAGGCAGGAAGTCTGGATGTGGCCTCCAGGGAACAAGGCAACTGCCAGCCCGTCTCCTCTGCCTTGCTCATTCCGCATTTTGGGGTGAGCTGTTTTTGTTTGATGTAAGCAGAGCAAATCCATCCATAGCAAAATCAGAGAAAATAGCTTGTTGATGTGTAAACCAGGATGTCACAAATAACCCTGTTTAATTATAGCAGGCTGAGTGCAGGAAGCCGGGAAGGGGTGCCAATGGAGGGGAATTCAGGATACCGTTGCCGATGTCCTAGAGGCTCACGGATGAGGTTTGGGGGAAGATGTGAGAGCCACGTGGATAACCATATGGTGCGTGAGTCAAGCTCAGCTGAGTGGAGGGATGGCTTTAGGAGCTAATGGGAGCTTGCTGTGGAGTTACCAGACAGAAAAAATTAAATCACAGGTGAAAGGACAAAAAAATATGCCTGGAAATAATCAGTCTGAGAACGCAGGACATTTTGACTTTGTGAGTAATTGCTTTACAAAGACAACGCGTTCTTTCCCATGAAATACACTGGTCTGGTAGAGGACAAAGGACATGGGGCATCAGAAGAAGAGACTTCTACCCACCCCACCGCACCCCACCGACCACTGCCTCCCCTTCCACTCCAGGAAGAATACGGAAGCCGGAGCTTCAGAAAAGCTGGAAGCCATGTGGGGCAGCATTTAAGATCCTGGCTCTGGATCTGGGTTGGCCCAGGTTCAAGCTTGGGTTCAAGATTCCCTTCTCCCTTATGTGAATGTGGGAGTTAGCTCACCGCCGAGGGTCTCAGCTGGTGGTTAGGGGCTGGAGAGCACCAACTCAAGAGGCCTGGACAAGTTGCTCTTAGCTTGCCTATACCTGACATGGAGGGAAATACCAGGGAATGAAACATAGGTATTAGCATGAGAAATGAATTCGAGCAATAGGGTGGTGGAGGGAATTCCATTCCAGCACACGCCAAGCCATCTCTTGCCTCTGCCTTACCTCCTGGTAGCCGCCCCATGTCCCCATTAAGCCTTTAAAAGAAATTGTTTTTTGATTATTAACTTAGCTGTGCAGGTCTTACTTGCAGCACGCAGGATTCTCAATCTTCGCTGCTGGCACTCGGGATCTTTAGTTGCAGCAACATGTGGGATCTAGTTCCCTGACCAGGGATCAAACCCAGACCCCCGTCACTGGGAGCACAGAGTCTTAGTCACTGGACCACCAGGAAGCCCCCTAATCCAGCCCTGTAAAGACTCCATTGCTCCTCGGGGAGAGCCACACAGAGATGCTAACATGGGTGCACAGATGACTTTTCTGGAGATGACAATACAAAACACTCACCTTCAGAAATTTGAAAAAGGGCTTTGAGGGAAGGAGATGCAGGTAGGGCCATATTATAACTTTCCTGGGTTCAAGGCACATTTGCCTTCATGGGCCTTGTCTTCCATAAAAAAAAAATTATATTGTATGATTGCATTGATATAAAGATGAGTATAATATAGCTCAGATTCATGATCATACATTAATAGCAACTTTAACTATTTTAACTCAATTTTAAAAGAAATTAAAATATTTTTGTGGCCTCTAGGCACAGTGCCTGTTGGTGGGTGGGAGGTGGGGACACAGAAAGTAAATGCATTTTCTACCTGAGTGACGTTCTTGTGATAAGAGGGAAATGTATCAAGCTTTGTATAAAGCTACCTGTATTTAAATAAAAGAGAACTCTCTGTTTGGGTAATTTCTATTCTGTTTTTTTCCATGTTTAAAATGCGCTTTCCTTCAGGAAATGATCATGAAATTACATAGTAATTGTATTTATCTTATTTTATTTAATGTACTATTAATCTGACAAGATAAAAACAGCTCTGGGTTCACAAATTACTTTCGTCTCCACGGGATCCTCCCTTGATTTTTGTAACCACACTTTTCTGTGGAGCCTGGCCTCCCCCACGCTCAGTAATTCTGATATGAGTGGGGCTGGCCACACCCTCTTGATTGCAGACTGGCCAATGGGAGTCAAACCTGGGATCATGGCTGGTGATGTGAAAAGGAGGAGTTCTCTTCCTACTAGGGTTCTTGGCTATCGAGGCAATTATAAGTTTCCAGCTCCCAGACCCAACTGAGTGTTAAATGGCCACCAAGAGTGGAGCATCCCAGGGGAAAACAGAGCACAGAGAGAGAGAGAGAGAGAGAGAGAGAGAGATGGGCCCTGATACAATCATTTGAATACCCAGGTCCAGTTAGGCCTACAGTTAACTTAATAACCCTTGGGGTTTAAGTTACAGGGATCAATAACACACTTTTTTTTTTTTTTTGGCTCAAGTCTATTTTAATGTAGGGTTTTAAAAAGCTGAAACAGAAGGTTCTGTCTAATCCACTTGGCAACCTCAGAATTTCCTAAGTGGTTTATGAAATGACCTATGAATGTCAGAGAATGCTTATTTTATGCCCAAGTGGAGTAAGAAAAGGTTGTTCTGAGGCGTGGTCTACCAGCGTTTCCACACGAATGACCTGGCTTCTGCAACTGCCCTCCTCTCCCTTTTACTTAGTTTTTCAAAATTACTTTAGGACATTTCAGGCTTCCCCTGTGGCTCAGCTGGTAAAGAATCCACCTGCAATGCAAGAGACCTGGGTTCCACCCATGGGTTGGGAAGTTCCCCTGGAGAAGGGAAAAGGCTGCCCACTCCAGCATTCTGGCGTGGAGAACTCCATGGACTCTATCGTCCATGGGGTTGCAAAGAGTCAAACACGACTGAGCGACTTCCGCTTTCACTTAGGACATTCCTTCATCAGAAACAGGCTTTCTTCTTCTTTTTTTAAACACTCAGAACAGTGTTAAAGACAGATATGTATTAATGGCTGGAAAAGTTGTGCTTATATAATTTATTGCCCTGGGACATTGTGCCCTAGGTTGTGACTATGGTATTATGTAGATTATTGGAGATTTTGCTGTTGCTGTTTAGTCACTCAGTTGTGTCTGACTCTTTGGGACCCCATGGACTGTAGCCCGCCAGGCTCCTCCATCCTTGAGATTTCCCAGGCAAGAATACTGAAGTGGGCTGCCATTTCCCTCTCCAGGGGACCTTCCCAACCCAGGGATCGAATTGTGTCTCCAGAAACAGGCTTTCTTGAACAATATTCTTCTGAATCAAAAATCACCTCTTCTTGGTAATCAGGAATGTGTAGGACCAGCCCTCTCTTCACTGGGTCCCAAAGCTGTACTCTTTGATAAGCACGAAAAGAAAGTGGAGAATCACCAAACACTGACAATTGTATGTAATGGGGGCAGATTCATTCACCACAGGCAGTGGTTCTCAAAGTGTGGTCTCTGGACCACATCATCAGCATCACCTGGGAACTTGTTAGAAATGCAAATGCTTGGTCCCCATCCCAAACTCACTGAATCAGAAATTCTGAGGGTTGGGCCCAGCAGTCTCTATGTATACGAACCCTGAGAACCACTGGCTTAGGGGCTTCCTCTTACGCAGTTACTGAAGAAACAGCTGCTAGGTGATTAAAATCAAACCTGAGTTACTTTTGTAGAATCACTCTGGTTTTGAGCACTTGCTTTTTCACTTTGAGGGTATGAGGAAGAAGGAGTCAAACTATAATAGATTGACTAGTTTCTTTTTTTCCTTTGCTACTATCTCTCCTTTAGTAGTTTGCTAAATACACGTTCTGATTTCAGTATTTTCTTTAAGCATTTACTTTTTAGGTTTTACTTGGCATAGCTGAGTGTACGTATTCCCACTGATGTTGAAAAGCAGTTAATATGTATTATCTATCCCCATTCAGAAGGCTAGACCTCAACATTTTATCATGTCTTCGTCCCTCTCCATGAACTCGCCCTTCACCCATTCCCAAGATTTGTTGAAATCTTTTTGAATTGAACAGTTGGAATTTTTTCTCAACTATTCATTAAGCTTCATAGCCATATATTTGGTGATCATCTGGGCTTTACTAGTTTTACTAGTGTCTTTGTACACCACTGTTGCTTGCATCCTATTTCCCTCTTTCTTGGATTCATTTTCCCTCCTGCTGGAGTATATCCTGTAGAGAATCTTTCAGAAAGGGCTCATGGAGAGAAACCTCCTAGGTCCTTGTCGGTCTAACATTAATTTCTTAGATAACTTTTTGCTTACAGAATTCTGTGGCACTATAACTTACAGAATTTTACACTCGTTGAACTTGAGAAGTCTGATGTCCATCTGTTCCTTCTTCCTTTGATGTTAAACTATTGAAATATTTTTCTGCCTGGGCTTTCTCTGTATTCCCAGAAATGTTGCTAATATGTCTAGTGCTGAATCCTCCAGACTCTCACCCATGTTTATTTTCAATAGCTTTTTGATTTCACACTAAAATATAAAGATTTGACACTCTCTTTAGCTTTGAAAATTGGGGATATAATTTATTTTATCTATACATTCTCCTTCCGGATATTCTTTGAGACAGGGGTTGGAACTCATGTTTCTACCTTATTTGATTCATGTTTTTTGACTCCCACTTTTCAATACCTGGAATTTTGCTCCATGTCTGATTGGATTGCTCTTCTCTGTATTCCAGTTTGGCAGTAAACTCTTCTATTGTATGCATTTCTTTCATCAGTCCATCTACTGTGGGATTTTTTTTTTTATTTGACAAATTTATAAACCATAGAAAACTGCAGAGGATAACATAACAACATCCACGCACCTATCCCTCAGAAATAGTAAGTGTTAACGTTTTGTCATACTTGCTTCAGTTCCTTTCTGATAAAATAAGCATTAGTGATAAAGCTGCAGCTCACTCCTCTCCCGGACAGGCCTGTGTAGGCCTGTGCTGCTGGGCAGGCTGTTCTCCGGTTGTGGCAAGCGAGGGCTACTCCCCAGGCTCAATCGTTGCGGCAATGGGCTTTGTTCATGGCATGTGGGATCTTCCCGGATCAGGGATCGAACCCATGTCCGTCTGCTGTATTGGCCACAGAGTCTTTACCACCGGGACACCAAGGAAGCCCCTTCCCTACTTTTTCAGCTTTTTAAGATAAATGCTATCACCGTGGATTTATCTTTCTGTAACTAGCTGTTTTTCACTCAGCAATAAATTTTGAGAAATTTATTTAGGTAGTTGCATATCTATTTCATTCACTTTAACCACAGTGTAATAGACCGTTGTAGGAATACGTGCAATGCATTTATTTATTCCACTCACGGTGGATATTTAAGTTACATCTAAGGTTTTTTGCTATGAGAATCAGCACTGCAGAGAACACAGTGTGCTTCTCTGCTCGTACCTCTGTGAGAGCTTCTTTAAAGTCTATACCTGGAGAAGGAACTGCTGAGTCAAATGACATACACAGAAACCACAGACTGGGCGGCTTACAGAACAGAAATTCATTTTCTCATAGTTCTGGAGGCTAGAAGTCCAAGATCGAAGTGCTGGGGCTTGGCTTCTCCTGTGATCGCCGGACTGCATTTGTGGATGGCCGTCTTCTCCCCGTGTCTTCACGTGGTCTTCCTTCTATGCATGTTTGTGCTTGATCTCCTCTTCTTAAATGGACACCACTCATACTGGATTAGGGCCCATATTTACAGCCTCATTTTAACTCAATCACCTCTTGAAAGGCCTTATCTCCAAATAGTGTCACATTCTGAAGTAATGGGGTTAGGACTTTAACATATGAATGGGGGGGCGTGGTGACAAAATTCATCCATAACAGTGCTATTCTAGAGTTCTGCTAGGAAAAATTATCTTTTCTTTTGTCTGAAGGCCTCTCTTTATCCTATTACCCTATCAACAGGCTGGTTCCAAATCGGAAAAGGAGTACGTCAAGGCTATATATTGTCACCCTGCTTATTTAACTTATATGCAGAGTACATCATGAGAAATGCTGGGCTGGAGGAAGCACAAGCTGGCATCAAGATCACCAGGAGAAATATCAATAACCTCAGATATGCAGATGACACCACCCTTGTGGCAGAAAGCAAAGAGGAACTAAAGAGCCTTTAATGAAAGAGGAGAGTGAAGAAGTTGGCTTAAAACTCAACATTCAGAAACCTAAGATCATGACATCTGGTCCCATCACTTCACAGCAAATAGATTGGGAAACAGTGGAAACAGTGGCAGACTTTACTTTCTTGGGCTCCAAAATCACTATAGTTGGTGACTGCAGCCATGAAATTAAAGAATGCTTGCTCCTTGGAAGAAAAGCTATGACGCACCTAAACAGCATATTAAAAAGCAGAGACATTACTTCGTCAACAAAGGTCCATCTAGTCAGAGGTATGGTTTTTCCAGTGGTCATGTATGGATGTGAGAGTTGGACTATAAAGAAAGGTGAGTGCTGAAGAATTGATGTTTTTGAACTGTGGTGTTGGAGAAGACTCTTGAGAGTCCCTTGGACTCTCAAGGAGATCCAACCAGTCCATCCTAAAGGAAATCAGTCCTGAATATTCATTGGAAGGACTGATGCTGAAGCTGAAGCTCCAATACTTTGGCCACCTGATGCAAAGAACTGACTCTTTGGAAAAGACCCTGAGGCTGGGCAAGATCGAAGGCAGGAGGAGAAGGGGACGACAGAGGATGAGATGGCTGGATGGCATCACCAACTCAATGGACATGAGTTTGAGTAAACTCCAGGAGTTGGTGATGCACAGGGAGGCCTGGCGTGCTGCAGTCCATGGGGTCAGAGAGTCGGACATGACTGAGTGACTGAACTGTCTAATTTATAACATACAAACTGGACAGTCTCATATGAATGTTAAAAAAAATTTTTTATGAATGTTAAAATTTGTAATTGAATCCTGTGATTAGATGTTGAGCTGTACTCCCCCCTCCGCATTCCTTTCTATTATAAACAGTCTGGGAGACAAACCTCTTGTGGCTAAATAGGATAGAGAATCTGCCTGCAATGCGGGAGACCTGGGTTCAACCCCTGGGTCAGGAAGATCCGCTGGAGAAGGGCATGGCAACCCACTCCACTGTTCTTGCTTGGAGAATCCCCATGCACAGAGGAGCCTGGTGGGCTACAGTCCACAGGATCACAAAGAGTAGGACATGACTGAGCAAAAAAAACTAACACTTTCACTAATACTTCCACACGAATTTTAGAATGAGCTAGAGATGTGACAGATGAATTAAGGAAACATATTAGGGAGATCTCTACTGATTATAACTCAAATACCTAGTGAGAAATGGCACCAAAAAGGTAGGAGAAAGCACTTCGGGACGATCTGGAATGATCAAGGGGCTCCTGGGGACATGGTAGAGCTCTGTTTTTGATGTTGGTGCTGGTGATATGGCTGCATCCAGCTGGTGAAAATGCACTGAGCTATACACTTATGATACATTTCTGTGTGGATAGTGTATGGCAATGAAAAGTAAAAGAGAGAGCACTTGGTAAACCAGACGGGGAAGAGGAAGGTAACTCAGTACTGGTTGCTCAGCAGGCACTGCGATTTTTAAAGACAGTTATGAGTTATGTGCCGGGTGGCAATTTACTTCAATGGTCTGGTGGCTCTCCACTCCGGCTGCACATTAGAACCGTCTGGGGATGTGTTTTAAAAATACTGCTGTCGGCCCCACTCCAAATCAGCTAAATCAGAACCTCTGCAGGCGCAGCTCAGCCATCAGTATTTTTACAAACCTCCCCAGTGACGCTAATGTGTGGCCAGGTTCAAGCAAAAGTGGTCCAGAAATGGGATTATTTTTTATCTCCTGTGTTCTGCTTAAATTTGCTCAGTGATTTCAGATTTTGGGGGTCAGTTTAGATCAACTGCTTCATTTTGCGATAATAAAAATGCACACATAATAAAATGTATTTTATTACCCAAATTCCTGCGGGGAAAAAAAGTAACTTTCTACTGAGAACCAGACTTTAGCACTGACCCACCTCCTTTTTCTCTTAAACCATTGCAACATCTTCTTTAATAAAGATTTTTTTTTTTATTTTTTAGATTAAAAAATACATTTTTAAAAAAAATTGAAGTATGTGGCTCAGTGATAAAGAATCTACCTGCAGTGCAGGAGCCTGATGTAAAGAGCTGACTCATTGGGAAAACCCCTGATGCTGGGAAAGATTGAAGGCAGGAGGCAAAGGGGATGACAGAGGATGAGATGGCTAGATAGCATCACCAAGTCAATGGATTTTGAGCAAACTCCAGAAGATAGTGAAGGACAGGGAAGCCTGGCCTGCTGCAATTCGTAGGGTTGCAGAGTTGGACATGACTTACAGACCAGACAACAATATGGCCCCATTAACTTGCCAAGAAGAAAAGGGAATTGTGACCCTCTAGCCTAATGAGGCTCTCTTGGTTATTTTAATTAACACCCCAGTGAGGGAGGGCAGCTGATGGACCCCAGCAACCCTTCTCATAAAAGGTTTGCCACTCAGTCTTGATGACTCTGCTCGGGCTCCTGCTATTGCCTCGGAGCTACGGCTTTATATCCTATTTCTCCTCCTAAACAGTCACCAGGTTTACAGCAGGTAGCTTATTTTCGGCACTGCCTCTGGGGCACTGGGGAGGTGGGAACACTTTACATACTGTTAACTCGCAATGGAATTGGGCACCGGTGCATTAAGACAAACTGGCTCTCACCTTCCTATTGACAGTAGTGGACACACTCGCCTCGCTTATGGAGCCGTTTAAACAGCTCTGACTGCACCCTCTTATTTGTGTTTGGTCCCCAGGCAACCTGAAATGCCTACTGTGACTTTTAAACAACGCCTGGTGGACGTGGGGTGGAGGGGCCGTTGGATGGGGAGGGTGTCTGTCTTTCACCCTCTGGCTTCCTTATTTTAAATACTGTGAACACTGGAAATTTAGTCGCACTCAGATTCAGAACTCAGTGAAAATCCCCAAATAATTCTCTGTGTGTTTTCATTTATGCCATAATTTTCTTTATTTGGTGCAGCAGGCTGCAGAGTGACCCCTCAATGAATGATACTAACGGATGTCAGGTGATAATCTCTGGAGCATGCACCTGTTACCTTATGAAGGTTTCTCCTTTTAAAGAACTTTGCAGACGTGATTAAGCTAATGATCTTGAGATAGAAAGATGATCACCTCACATTTTCATGGTGAACCCTAAATGCAATAACATGTATTGCTTAAAATAATGTCTGCGAATTCTGGTTGCACCACATACTCCATTTTTTAAATGTATTAACATATTAACTGATTGATTTTGGGCTGCACAGGCTGTCTCTAGTTGGGGTGATAGGAGGCTGATTTTCGTTCACTGCGAGGGCCTCTCACTGCAGTGTCTTCTCTCGTTGCAGAGCAGGGGCTCTGGGTGTGGAGGCTTCAGTAGTCGTGGCTTGTGGGTTTCGTTGCCCCGCAGCATGTGGAATCTTCCCAGACCAGGGATCAAACCCGTGTCCCCTGCATTGGCAGGTGGATTCTCAACCACTGGACCCCCAGAGAAGCCTGAGAATGTGTATGTTTATAAGAGGGCGGTTTTACTCCTACACACGAGAAGGTCACGCGCTCATGGAGATCTGGGAGGTGCAACCCTAGACCGAGAGATGCTGGGAACCCCCAGAAACTGAAGGAGCAAGGAGCGGCTTCTCCCCCAGGACCTCCGGGGGTGCGGGGCTGTCCTGCCTACTCCTTGGTTTCAGTCCAGTGATACTGACTCTGGACTTCTACCCTGCAGGATTGTGAAAGAATGTATTTCTGTGTTTTAAGTCATCCGATTTGTGGTTATTTGTTACAGCCCTAGGAAATGAATACATTTGGTATTTAGCTGAGAACTGACAATATACATTTTTTATGCATTCAACAAATATTAGCTCTGGGGCAGGCACATTTGAACCAGAGAGGTGGGCAGCAGAGGGCTGGGGCTGTTCGTGAAACCCTGCCACCCTCACTTCGATCATATGCAAAACGCTCCAAAAAGAGAAGTTTTATCCTTTGCATCAGGCTCTGAAAAGGGTTCCTGCCACGCCCAAATTAAGGAAGTCTTGATGCAAATGTTGAGGGTCAAAATTCCTTCCTCAGCTAAATGACATCCCCCACCGCAAGCCCTTGAGGACAGACAAAGCAAAGTGCATCCTTTGCCTCCCTTAGGAGAACAGACACAGAGATAGAAATTTGAATGTTGACTCTTAATGTCTATACTACAATTTGAGATCACTTATTTATGCAAATATGTACTGAGCGTTCAGCCTAAAGTGAGCACTGAGAACAGCTTACAGCCTGCTGCCACTCTGGGCTCCAGGGCACGGCGGGGCACACAGCAGACCAGGGCAGGCCTGCTCTTGTGAAGCCGATGTCCTAGGTGAGGAGAGCAGACACAAGTCCAAATCAACGTGTAATGACTCAGGAGACATTACGTGGGAACAAAGGGGAGTAGAAGCTGGTGGTGGGCACCAGGCCATGCTTCATTTAAAGACTAGTCGGGGCAGGAATCTGTGGTGGTGACTCAGCCACAGAGAACTGAAGGAGGCAGGGAATGGGCCATAAAATCCACAGGAGTACTTCTCTTTCTCCCTCTGACTTGTTCCCCCTAGCAAGGTTCATCCATTTAATGCCAATAGCAAGCTTTCATCTTTTTATGGCTGAATAATATTCCACCATGTATATGCGTGTGTGTGTGTATATATATACATACATCTTCTTTATCCATTCATCTGTTGATGGGCACTTAGGTTCTTTCCTTGTGGCTCAGACAGTAAAGAATCTGCCTGCAATGCAGGAGACCCAGGTTCGATCCCTGGGTCGGGAAGATCCCCTGGAGAAGGACCTGGCAACCCGCTCCAGTATTCTTGCCTGGAGAATCCGATGGACAGAGGGGCCTGGTGGGCTACAGTCCACGGGGTCTCAAGAGTCAGACACAACTGAGCAACTCACACTTTCACTTTAAGTTGCTTCTAGACCTTGGCTATTGTAACTAACGAGCATGAGAGTGCATATGTTGAAATCAATGTTTTCATATTCTTTGGATTAATACCCAGAATTGCTGGATTATATGGTAGTTATTCTTAATCTTTTCCAGGAACCTTCATACCATCTCCCATAGTGGCTGCACCAATTTACATTCCTGCCAACAGTGCAGAAGGGTTCCCTTTTCTCCGTATCTTCATGGACCATACGATTTCACTCAAATGTGAAATGCAAAAAGTCAAACAAACAAAAAACTAAAGCAAATGAACAAACCAAACCAAAACAAACACTTCGACACAGAGGAAAGAATAATGGTTCCCAGAGAGGGGAGTGTGGCGGGTGGGGTGGGGAGGGAGGAAATGAGCAAAGGGGATCAGCTCTACTGTGATGGGTGGGAACTTCTTGCTGTTGATCACGCTGTGGGGGATGTGTTGCCATTGTTTAGTCGCTCAGTCATGTCAGACTCTTTGTGACCCCGTGGACTGTAGCCCGCCAGGCTCCTCTGTCCATGGGACGTCCCAGACAAGAATACCGGAGGGGGTTGCCATTTCCTTCTCCAGGGCATCTTCCCAACCCAGGGATCAGATCCACATCCTCCTGCATTGGAAGGTGGATTATTTACCACTGAGGCATCAGATAAGCCCAGGATATATAGAAGTAAAATATTATTATAGAAATAAAATATTATTGCACCTGTGTAACTTATATAATGTGATAAACCAATGTTACCTTAATTAAAAAAAAAAATCCATGGGAAAAAGTAGTTCTCAACAGAGGAAAAAGCTAGTGCAAAGGTTTGCAGAGAAGCAAGCTTGGTGAACAGCAAGTGGGCAAATTTATTAAAACTAGTTGTGGCTTAGCTTAGCTGGTAAACAGGCTAGGAGTAAAGAGAAAGAAACCATTCAAATAAAAGAGAATTTTTCCCTAGTGTGTAGTGGGTTTAGATCTCAGAGACATGCGTTAGACGGTGAACTGTCAGCCAAAGGGAGAGAGAGCAGCTCTGTTGTGCGGTTCACAGTTCTTGGGAAAGGAAGAAATCCACCAGGGTGTTAGGCAGAGCTGACTAGGCCAATACAGAAAGCAAAATGGGGTGGGTTTTTAAGCAAACATGAAGGAATAATGAGCTGGCCCGATAAAAGAAGTGAGATATGGTTGGCTGGACACTTTGTCAGATTCTTTACAAATTAACTGGCGAGTGCATTTTTGGCCGCACTGCGTCTTCACTGCCGCACTCGGGTTTCCTCTGCCGCGGCGAGCAGGGCCTGCTCTCTATTGCGTGGTGTGGGCTGCCCATCGGGGTGGCTTCTCCTGTTTGGAGCACGTGCTCTGAGTGCAGGCTTCGTGGTGGCAGGCTGTGGGGCCTCCTCGTGTCCCCTGCATTGGCAGGCGGATCCCTAACCACGGGAGCCACCAGAGGAGCCCCTGTCAGATTACTTTGTGCGTGTTTGTTTCCAGTATTTTGCAACTGAGCCTCAGGACTCTGTTCCCAAATTCCTTATCAGACACCAATGACAAGCAGCTGTTTTCAGGTTCAAGATAGACAGCAGGCTCGGGAAGCTTCATCAGGGAAAGTGACTGAAGGTGTGACCTGGAAAGATCTCCCAGCCAGGGAACCGGCCTCTGGAAGCGCATTTCCAAGGACCTAGAAAGTGTGAAAAAGCACAGCTCCCTGGAGGGCCTGGACCAGCAGAAATGAGATTTCCAGGACCCTAGTCCCTGAAATGCCTTCAGGATGCTTGTGTCCAGCAATCTGAAGGTAATAAAGCTCTGATTCAATTCCACAAATGGAGACAACGGAGCGGCAGGAAAGGGCGGTAATAGAGAGCTATGGCTCAGAGGCAGAGCAGACCTGGGCCTGAATCTCTTACTCCGTGACCTTGGGAAGTTGATTTTCCCACCCGAGTATCTGTAGTGGAGAGACTAGCGCATGCTCAGTCGCTCAGTCATGTCTGACTCTTTGCGACCCTCTGGACTGTAGCCCACCAGGCCCCTCTGCCCATGGGATTCTCCAGGCAAGAATACTGGAGCGGGTTGTCATGTACTTCTCCAGGGGATCTTCCCGACCCAGGGATGGAAGCCGCATCTCCTGCGTCTCCTGCATTGGCAGGCGGATTCCTTACCACTGCAGCACCAGGGAATCCCTGGACTGAAGAGTGTCCTTCCCAAACTCATGTCCACTTGAAGGCCATTCATGTGGCCTTATTTGGAAATGGGCTCTTTGCAGATGAGGCCATCTGGGGTTGGGGTGAGACCTGTATCCAAGGACTCTTGTCTTTATAAGAGAAAGAAGAGGGAAATTCAGACACGAAGAGAGACAAGGGAGAGGCCCTGTGACCGTGGAGGCAGGGCTTGGAGTGATGCGACTACAAGCCAAGGGAAATGACAGAGTTTGTTCTCCCAGCAGAGCCTGCAAGAACGGGCAGGGGTCCTCCCCTGGGGGCAGGTTGTGTTAAGTCACCACATTGGTGATCATTTGTTCCCGCAGCCCTGGGAAACCAAAACAGCATCTTCACGTGTAAACTGAGGAAGAGAAACTGGCCTGTGTGCTGCACTAACATCCAGTGGGCACGCAGAAAGCAGCGTCTCAAAGGCCTGGAACCCACTGCGGTGTGTGGAGCTGGTTGACCTGGGGTTGCCCACGTGTCAGCAGGCACACATTCTGGTGGGAGGCCCTGACGGGAGCCAAATAAAACACGTAAATACAATGTGGAACGAGGTAGTGATTAGCAGTACGAATAAAAATAAGATGGGATGGGGGCAGAGAGGGATGGAAAGCAGGGCCTAGGTGCTACTCTAAAATTGGCTGATCACCGACTTCCATGGAAGGCCATTGGTTAAGACTCTGTGCTCCCAGTGCAGGGGGCAAGGGTTCGATTCCTGGTCGGGGAACTAAGATATTGCATGCCACACAGCTCTGCCAAATGAGTAAATAAATAAAAATACTTTTAAAAGTGGTTGTACCATTAAGAAAAATAAAATAAGATTGGCTGGCCAGGGGAAAGCCTTTCTGAAAAGGTGACATTTGAATAAGGACCTCAATGTTAAGTGGGTGGCATGTGGTCAGTATCAGTCAGTTCAATTCAGTTGCTCAGTCGTGTCCAACTCTTTGCGACCCCATGGACTGCAGCACGCCAGGTCTCCCTGTCCATTACCAACTCCCGGAGTTTACTCAAACTCAGGTCCATCGAGTCGGTGATGCCATCCAACCATCTCATCCTCTGTCGTCCCCTTCTCCTCCTGCCTTCAATCTTTCCCAGCATCAGGGTCTTTTCCAACGTGACAGCTCTTCACATCAGGTAGCCAAAGTATTAGAGTCTCAGCTTCAACATCAGTCCTTCCAATGAATATTCAGGACTGATTTCCTTTAGGATGGACTGGTTGGATCTCCTTGCAGTCCAAGGGACTCTCAAGAGTCTTCCTCAACACCACAGTTCAAAAGCATCAATTCTTCAGCACTCAACTTTCTTTATAGTCCAACTCTCACATCCATACATGACTACTGGAAAATCCATAGCTTTGACTAGATGGACCTTTGTTGGCAAAGTAATGTCTCTGCCTTTTAATATGCTGTCTAGGTTGGTCATAACTTTTCTTCCAAGGAATAAGTGTCTTTGGTCAGTCCTCCATGAATCTTAGTGAGTGTTATAAATATGACGGCGATCATTAAATGGGCAGATGTGATAATAAAAAATGTGTTTCAAATTCAGGCTCTGAATAAGCAGTGTCGTGGCTTTCTCTGAGTCTCCTGGAAAATAAAGATGGTGATATTGTCATAAAGTAAAAAAAATCTTAAGTAGTAATTCAGGGACCATCTACGGTATATTTGATGGGAAAAGTTTACAATTTCTAATCTAGTCAAATTTATTATTCTTTTCCTTTATGCTGGTATTTTTGTCTTGTTTAAGAAATCCTTTTCCACACTGAAATCATACAGATACACTTCTAGAGAATGAGTTTCTAACCTTCTTTATGCTATGGATCCTCTGGTGTGTTTTTAAATGGCTAAGATAAAAACTATAGGATTACAAAGGAAATCAATTATGCTAAAATTCAGTTATTAATTAAAATTTATGCATACTATGATATGTAGTAAATGTGCTTCCTTTTAAAATGACAAGATTTAGCAGAAAATCTAATAGCTACTATAAATTTCCAAGTACTGATGAACATATTTTGAGATACTTACAAAAATTGTAGTGTAATATAAAAACATCTGTATTCTTATTAATGACTAAATCACAAGTACCGAAAGATTACCATCGTCTGTTGTCTACATTAATTACTGAATTTCTAAATTTTAATTAGAGCTAATGAAAATAAATATCAATTATTTTCCCATCCACATGTTCACGAACTGACCTAATTCTACCCGCTGACATTGTACGTTAGTCTCTCAGTCTTGCCCAGCTTTTTGGGACCCCATGGACGGCAGCACGCCAGGCTTCCCTGTCCTTCACCATCTCCCTGGAGTTTGCACAAACTCAAGTCCATTGAGTTGGGGATACTATCTAACCATCTCATCCTCTATCGCCCCATTCTCCTCCCACCTGCAATCTTTCCCAGCATCAGGGTCTTTCCCAGTGAGTCAGCTCTTCGCATCAGGTAGCCAGAGTACTGGAGCTTCAGCTTCAGCATCAGTCCTTCCAATGAATATTCAGGACTGATTTCCTTTAGGATGGACTGGCTGGATCTCCTTACCGTCCAAGAGACTCTCAATAATCTTCTGCAACACCACAGTTCGAAAGCATCAATTCTTCGGTACCTAGCCTTCTTTACGGTCCAACCATATATTTCACTATATGGACCTTTGTTGGCAAATGATGTCTTTGTGTTTTAATACTCTGTCTAGGTTTGTCATAGCTTTTCTCCCAAAAAGCAAGCATCTTTCAATTTCATGGCTGCAGTTACAGCCTGCAGTGATTTTGGAGCCCAAGAAAATAAAATCTGCCACTGTTTCCATTTTTTCCCCATCTATTTGCCATGAAGTGATGGGGCCAGATGCCATGATCTTAGTTTTTTGAATGTTGAGTTTTAAGCCAGCTTTTTCACTCTCCTCTTTCACCTTCATCCAGAGGTTCTTTAGTTCCTCTTCACTTTCTGCCATTTGGGTTGTGCCAACTGCAAATCAGGCTTCCCAGATGGTGCTAGTGGTAAGAACCCACCTGCCAATGCAAGAGATATAAGAGATGAGAGTCTGATTCTTGGGACAGCAAGGTCCCCTGGAGAAGGACATGGCAACCCACTCCAGTATTCTTGCCTGGAGAATCCCATGGACAGAAAAGCCTGGCGGACTATGGTCCATAGGGTTGCAAAGAGTTGGGCACAGCTGAAGCAACATAGCATGCATGCATGCATCTGCATGTCTGAGGTCGTTGCTATTTCTCCCAGCAATCTTGATTCCAGCTTGTGATTCATTCAGCCCAGCGTTTCTCATGATGTACTCTGGCAAACCACTTCAGTCTTGGAAGAAGCCTTCCGAAAGGACTGCAGAAAGATCTCTTCCCACTGGGGAAGGGAAGCACTCTGCCCAGCTGTATGATCCTCTACCCCCAGCATAATCATTCTTCTGAGGAAAAACAAGTTCCAGAAGTCTCCTGTGTTGTGAACACGTGTGAGGCAGGAACAAGGTCTGTGGCAGTGCTGAGCCATGCTGCCATGTTGGAACCTGAGGCCAAAGGAAAAAAGTCAGGGATATTGATTCTGTCTTTATTTAAAATGTGGATATTTTAATCATAGTGGAACTTTACTCATTAATGTGTATTTTTAAGAAATATTGCATTAAGGGAATTCCCTAGCAGTCCAGTGATTAGCACCTAGAGCTTTCACTGCAGGGACCCTGGTTCCACACCTAGTTGGGAAAGCCCCAAAAATGAGTCTGTGCAACCAGAAAAAGATATTTTTCAATAAAATATTGCATTAAAATATGAATTATTTTGATTCCTGACTTGGGGGGAGAACTCCCTTAAATTTTGCATGCTCGACTTCCTCTCCTCACCTTCATTCCTACTCTGGTCTGTGAGTCTCTGTGTGAAGCTAGTTTCTCTAATGATAGTTTTGGAAGGACACTCCTGGCAAAAGTTCAAAACTTTATCTGTAGAGAAACACAGTGGTTAGGATTTACTGAGATAACAGGAAAGGAAGGCCACCTCCCAACCTTGAAACTGCCCATTGTCCAAGTGACTCTTGGCTGCCAACTGCCTTCTCCAAGTGAGAGAGAATAAACTAATTTCATACCTATTCAGTCCAATAAAGTGCTTTGTCCTACCTCCACCTCCAGTGATAAGAGACAGAACAGTTCCTTTCCCATTGCTAAGCAACGGCGAAAACAGTGGGCAGCATCTGTACCGGCCGGGCGGACCGGCTGATAGGAATCAGTGTCTAAAGTTCTTGTTTGCATTTTGAAGTCAACAGTAATTGCAGTTCTCTATTAGTGTTCATTAAGTTGGTTTAGGCTGGACCCACTCCAATCTCCACTTGGCAAGTCGACTGCGTTGTCCTCCTCGGGAAAGAAATATTTGGCAATAAAAACCCTGGGCTGGTTTCCTCCACTCATTTCCCCTCAAGAGGCTGGGAAACTGTGGTCTCCAGGCTTGGAGAACAAGGCCTCTGTTGAAGGTTCTGGAAGAGTGGGGTGGAGAGGGCGGGGAGGAAGACTCTGGTCTCCTGGAGCTGGCTTCTGTCCCCTCTGTGCTAAGAGGAGGCCAGTGGAGCAGAAGTCTATCGTGTGAAATGAGCCGGGGCTGTACCAGGGCCCCGACGCCAGCCCTGAAGTTTCGAAAGCACTTCTGAGCCCCCTTCGTGGACGAGCTCCAGAGAGGGGCACGGCCCAGGGGCCTGAGCAGCTCCGGCCTCTCCGGCCGGGGAAGGAGTCCAACAGCGGCCTCGGTGCCACGGTAGAAAGTTCCAGCCCGCTTGAGAGGCGTCCTCGGGTGCCGCTTCCCAAGTGTTGAGTCGCCCCGGGGTGACGGACGGCCGCCAGCCTCCTCCAAGGAGCCCGCCTGCCACCTTCCGTGAGCTGCCCTCGGTCCCCGGTTCTCAGGACCCAGGTCTGCTCTGAAACCAAACCAGAACACAACTCGCGGCAGTTAGCGGGATACCGCGCCGCTTTCCTCAACCCCACTCCCAAGCTCCTTTCCCCTCCCGGCTCCTCCAGAGCGGAAGAGCGGCTCTTCCCGGCCGGCACCGTCTCTCCTCCGCGGGTGCGAGCGGCTGAGGGCTGGGCGGGAAAACAAGCCTGCTCGCGCCCCCTAGTGTACACAGCCGCCCAGCGCCGTTCGGAGCTGCCTTCGGGTGACGCCAGGCTTGGCAAGCGTGATGGCGGAGACTGATGACTGACTGGGGTTCAGTTCAGTTCAGTCGCTCAGTCGTGTCCGACTCTTTGCGACCCCATGAACTGCAGCATGCCAGGCTTCCCTGTCCTTCATTATCTCCTGGAGTTGGCTCAAACCCATGTCCATCGAGTCGGTGATGCCATCCAACCATCTCATCCTCTGTCGTCCCCTTCTCCTCCCGCCCCCAATCCTACCCAGCATTAGGGTCTTTTCCAATGAGTCAGCTCTTCGCATGAGGTGGCCAGGGTATTGGAGTTTCAGCTTCAACATCAGACCTTCCAATGAACAGCCAGCATTGATCTCCTTTAGGATGGATTGATTGGATCTCCTTGGAGTCCAAGGGACTCTCAAGAGCCTTCTCCAACACCGCAGTTCAAAAGCATCAATTCTTCGGCGCTCAGCTTTCTTCACCGTCCAACTCTCACATCCATACATGACCACTGGAAAAACCATAGCCTTGACTAGACGGACCTTTGTTGGCAAAGTAATGTCTCTGCTTTTAAATATGCTATCTAGGTTGGCCATAACCTTCCTTCCAAGGAGTAAGCGTCTTTTAATTTCATGGCTGCAATCACCATCAGCAGTGATTTTGGAGCCCAGAAAAATACTCAGCCACTGTTTCCACTGTTTCCCCATCTATTTGCCATGAAGTGATGGGACCAGATGCCATGATCTTAGTTTTCTGAACGTTGAGCTTTAAGCCAACTTTTTCACTCTCCTCTTTCATTTTAAGCATCAAGAGGCTCTTTAGTTCTTCTTCACTTTCTGCCATAAGGGTGGTGTCATCTGCATATCTGAGGTTATTGATATTTCTCCCGGCAATCTGGATTCCAGCTTGTGTTTCTTCCAGCCCAGCGTTTCTCAGGATGTACTCTGCACATAACTTAAATAAGCAGGGTGACAATATACAGCCTTGACGTACTCCTTTTCCTATTTGGAACCAGTCTGTTGTTCCATATCCAGTTCTAACTGTTGCTTCCTGACCTGCATACAGGTTTCTCAAGAGACAGGTCAGAACGACCTTGGCTTGTGGTTAATATGTGCAGAAGCCTAACTGTTGTTAAGATAGGAAGATAACCCAATAGCTTCTCTAAGAAATTCTGAAAGTCCAAAGTCACTTGTTTTGCTATAGTTACTAAAATGCGTACTCAGTTCTATACAGAGATACCTTCAGGCCATGATTCCCAAACACTGACCAGCTGTGAAGGCTTGGGACAATCTGAACAGCAAGCTCCTCTCACCTCATAATTCTGTAGATCTTTCTCTGAAACATGCAGGAGAGAGTCTGTGCACTCGGTTACTCAGTCATGTCCAAACCTTTGCGAGCCCACGGACTGTATCCCCCCAGGCTTCCCTGTCCAAGGAATTTTCCAGGCAAGAATATTGGAATGGGCTACCATTTCCTACTCCAGGGGATCTTCCTGACCCAGGGGTCAAACTCGTGTCTCCTGCATTGGCAGGTGAATTCATTGCCACTGTGTCACCTGGGAAGCCCATAGGAGAGAGCTTAGGTAAATGTGAAAAAGAATCTGTTCTCAAGGTAAGCCAAGGCAAGGAGGGCACTGGAATGTGTTGTAGATACCGAGAACCATTCATTAAAAGAAGAGTTGACTGTAAATTATCCCAGGGGTAACCAGGAGTCTCACCTACCTAGCAGCTTTAAGCAAATGGTTGTTTAAAAAAAAAATCTCTCCAGATTGACTAGTTTGATTAAAAAGTCAAGGACTGACACAAACAAAAACCAACCAACCGAACAAAAATGTCAAAAACAAGAATAAGAAATAAGTTTAACTTTAGGTACTAACTTTTGTCCGCTGAAGAGCCTGACACGTGGAGAGTGATCCTGAAAGGTTCAGTCTGCAGAAAAGTATCAGGATTGATTAGTAATGTCTGCCATGAGCACACGGGAGGACTAGTGGTAGGCATGGCAACTAGGCAGGAAGAAAAAAGAGCAGACTATAAGAACTCTGTTAATTATAAGAAACTATTGAGAAATGTAAGCCATCTCACCTTTTGACGCTGTTTTTGGTCATTCTTGTACTCAGGGATTGTAATGATGGGCTTTTTCCCACTTCCTGTGCTAGGGAACAGGGTATGTACTGCCCCCATCTTCTCCCTTCTTGGTTTGCCTAACTTCTCAGCTATCTTGAAGGCTGATGGGCAACAGTGACAGGATGGAGGTGAGAATGCATTGGATTCCCTCCTTTCCTGAAATTACAGAGTGATGACTCAGTTCCCAAGTACGAATTGAATGTTGACTATCTACCCTGTAGGGCTACCCTAGTGGCTCAGTTGGTAGAGAATATGCCTGCAATGCAGGAGACCCAGGTGTGATTCCTGGTTTGGGAAGATCCCCTGGAGAAGGAAATGGCAACCCACTCCAGTATTCTTGCCTGGAGAATCCCATGGACAGAGAAACCTGGCAGGCTATAGTCCATGAGGTTGCAAGAGTTGGACACAACTTGGCGACTAAACCACCAATGCCCTGTAGGCTAGTAAATGCTAGGGGTGTGCAGAGAAAGAGGGGTGGGTGCAAAAAATATGAGGTTTACACTCCCCATAGTTTCTTGACTGGCAAGAAGCAATTAGAACAGTGCCATGGCCTGCAAACCACACTCTCAGAAGAAGCAGGGGCAGGTAGAAGGTGGGATAGCCAAAGTCTCCTCCCTCTGACCCTGTAGACCCTTATGCAGCCATGGATTGGAGGGAGAGCACCCAGAAGCTGTGCACCCTGTCCTGAGGGCCGCCACAGAGCACCACGGAGCCTTGGCCGACTCCTCCCAAAATGTGCCTTGAGTTTCCCACTTCTCTTCATTGCTGCTGCCCCCATTCCAGTCCTGGACGCGGTCACCTCCTCCTGGACAGTGCCTGGGCCTCCTAACAGCTCTCCCTGAAGCCGTACCCCTACTTTCCACCCCACACCTTGGTTCCCCTTTCTGGAGTCCACTCCAGTCCCCTCTGGAGTTAGTGGCGTGATCTTTTAATACACGAATCTGACTCCATCACCACACGCTTAATTCTTCTGCCCTTAGGGCTTCCCATTTTTCCCTTGAATCTCATGCTTAGCAGTCACACTGGCTTGCAGATGGTCCTTTGAAGTACACCTATCATGCGGGGTCATCATGCAGACCCTTCTCACCTAAATCACCCACCCTTCCTCTCCTTCCTTCTTTACTTTGTTAACACCCACCTCCTGCTCCTTGTTGGTTTGAATGTCACCTTCCGGGGAATCCAGGCAAGGTAAGGCTCTGGTCGTTATAGTTTTGCAAAGCACCTCATACTCTCCTTAGAGACAGAGATTAAAACTGTAGCTAGTTATTTGTAGAATTATTTGCATAATGTCTCCTCCCTGCTAGACTGTAAGCTCTAGGAGAAGAGGTCTTTTTACTGCAGCATCTCAGGGTCTTAGTATAGCCCCTAATGCAGCTCTTGGCATGTGCTTAATATTGATTCAATAAATTAATAAATGGAAGGGGACAGTGATGGGTGGATGTTTGGATGGATAGATGGCTGGCTGACTGGCTGGGGCTTTTTGTGATTAAAGTTGATTTCAACTCTTCTTTGGTATCTTTAGGAAAAGAGAATGTAGGGGAGGAAGATGGATGGATGGATGAGTGGATGGATGGATGGGTAGATGGATGAGTGGATAGATGGATGGGTGAGTGGATAGATAGATGAGTGGATGGATGGGTGAGTGGATGGATGGATGGATGGGTAGATAGATGAGTGGATAGATGGATGGGTGAGTGGATAGATAGATGAGTGGATGGATGGATGGATGGGTGAGAGGATGGATGGATGAGTGGATGAATGGGTGAGTGGATGGATGGGTGAGTGGATGATGGATGGATGGATAAGTGGATGGATGGGTAGATTGATGAGTGGATAGATGGATGGGTGAGTGGATAGATAGATGAGTGGAAGGATGGATGGGTGAGTGGATGGATGGATGAGTGGATGGATGGGTGAGTGGATGGATGGGTGAGTGGATGATGGATGGATGGATAAGTGGATGGATGGGTAGATTGATGAGTGGATAGATGGATGGGTGAGTGGATAGATAGATGAGTGGATGGATGGATGGATGGATGGATGGATAGATGGGTGGATGTGTAGTTCTAGATTGTGGCTTCATTTCCCAGGAATCTGAGCTTTGTCTCTTCAAGACTTCAGAGATGAGTGTCTAGAATTCCATCCCTCAAAATGTTATTTAAAAAGGAAAAAAATAAAAAGCAAATGAGAACTCAATAGATCAGAGGGAAGAAAATAAAACTTTGAGCATTCATTTATGTTGCAGGGAAAGCTGGATGAAAAGAAGGCACTTGTAATGAATGCTGTTTGCCATTCCGGCACATCACAGCCACCTAACTGCCACATGATGCTGCTTTGCCCTGGGACCTTCTGAAAGCAGGCAGGTGAGCCCAGCAGTTTCACAAACCCACTTTTACATACACATGGCAGACCCCAAAGACTTCTACTCACTACTTGGCCCTGTAAATTGCTACTTTGTGTATCAGTGGCCACAAAAGGGAACAAGGGGAGATGGAATATAACATTGTTTTTGGCTCTCTAGGATCTAATGTACGTATCTTATGCCTGTGTATCTTATGCCTGTGCTCCAGCATTTTTGGTGGCAGGACAGCTAGGGAATGGGGCATGAAAGACTCAACAGCAGAAAAAATCCAATGGGTCTTCCAAAGACCCATTAAAGTCTTGTCCCTCTTAGGGACAAGTTCAAGGATTCACCTATGGCTTCCAGACTCCCTGTGATGACCAGGTCTCTGCTCTCATCTTGGTAATGCATGTTGCATTGAGGTTTTCTTTGATTGTATCAGGGGTGTGGGCTCCATCCGGCCATCAAGGCCCATCCAAAGGGGGGGTTGATGGACCCGAATAGCATGGACAAGTCTCAGGGGATCTGATAACCACACCATGCCCTGCAGGACTGTTGTGTGGACCAGGGAGCATCCTTCCCTAGGATGTGGCACAGGGAAGCTTGGCTGGGTGAGGCACTCACTCCATGCTCCCACAGCACCCCCACAAGGATCCCCCCAACTTCTCGGTGCTCATCAGTTGTGGACAGAAATCTCAGGGGCCAAAGGAAACCAGCTGGGGCTCCCTAGAGCCGTGCCCTAGTGCCTAGCACCGTGTCCAGCCCCTAGACACGGATGAGGACGTTTATTGGTGAGGAATAAATAATGAATGACATTTCAGGGATGTGGATATGGGCTGAACATCAGTCAGAGCATTCTGGGCATTAGAACTGCCCATGATGGGATGGCCTGCTTTGGAAAGCACCAGAAAGGGTCAGCAACTCTCTGGTACACATTCTAGTTAGACTGGAGCGGCATGAAAGCATTTAGTGATGGGGGCCTGATGGGCTCAGACACACGTGGGGTGAGTCCTGGCTCCGCTACATACAACTGTGTGGGACTTAAAGGCAGTTGGCCTCAATGACCTCAATATTGAGGCAGCTGGCCTCAATAACCCACTTTCGGTTCTCTTAAAGAAGCACCTGATACAAGGGTGTGAGCACAACGCATTTGTTTGGGAGGTGGTCCAGGAAGTCCAAGGGAAGCAGCAGTGAGAGGTAGACAAAGAAGTGGGTAAAGTCTATCAAGGGTACCTTATTAAGCCCTGCCTGGCCACTGGGGCTCACTCCTGTTGGGGAGCCTCGGAGGAGCTGAGTGGAATGCCCTTCTCTGAAGGATGAAAGGGATGTCCAGCGGCCTCCACTCGCAGCAGCTTGAAGCATGTTTTCAGTTTCCGGCCAGAGATGGAGGTCAGGCTGCAGCCGTGAGGGCGCTGAATCCCACCCGCTGGACCAGTGGCTAGGGACGCGGCCCCTACAGCTCTGCCGAAGATGAATTCCCATGAAGAAATGGGGAGCAGTGTTTATCAGGAGGAAAGAGAGTTCATGTGGGTAGATATATGCGCAGACTCAGAGTGTCGCCCACGTCGCGCTTTGAATCACTTTTACGGGCAATTCTTCTGGGTTTCCTTTGCCCCGTCATCCTGCTTTCCCTGGTTCTGAGTCTGTATCTGGGTCTCTCTGGTAGCTAGTGGCAACAAATCTGCCTGCCAACGCAGGAGATGCAGGAAATGTGGGCCTGATCCCCAGGTCAGCAAGATCCCTGGAAGGAAACGGCAACCCTCTCCAGAATTCTATAGCCTGGAGGATCCCACGGGCCGAGGAGCCTGGCAGGCTACAGTCCCAAAGTGACAAAGAGTCAGACCTGACTGAGCGATGGAGCATGCACGCGGGAGTCTGTATTTGGCTCATCCCATGTGTGCGGGAGCACCTCTTAGCTGAGTCTGATTCTAGCGAAGAGGCCTATGGGAATTTGCATCACTTACTCTGAGGGGTCGCCCCCTCCCTTCTAAACTCCAAGGCCCTTCTTGTGCACATGTAGTTGGGAAGGTCTCCCTGACCTTGAGAATGAGAGAAGCGTGGTCTCTTATCTGGGTAGGGCTCAGCTCCTCCTCGTCTTCATCCTGGAGTTTCTGCCCACAAGGGACACACTCCAGCTGTTCAGCCTGGCGTCCATCTGTCTCTCGCCTCTAAAGGCCCGCCGCCTCTCCACCACTGCCCATCGCCAGCCTTCCAGGCAAACCCACCTGCTCTTCAAGGCAGACCCAGCTTCCTCTTTCCCCAGATCAGAAGCCACTGGAAGTGGAGAGCTGTCCCTCCAGCCACAGCTGCAGTCAGAGGTGGACAAATGTTTCCGCAGTTACAGGATGGAACTGGGGCTCCATGAGAGAGGGACTTGTCAAGACAGTGGTCACTCAATAAATGTAGTTTGAATTAATGCACATTATAAGGATTAAAGAAAATAATACTCTAAAATGTTCAACACTCGACCCGATAGTAAAGTGCTATACCCAGTTGCTATTACTGTGATTACTGATTTCTTTTTCTTAATAGAAAGTGGTACTTTCCAAGAGGAATGGGAACCATTTGGGGTGATGCTGTAACCTTTGGGCTTGTGTGTTTGCTTGGAGGACTCGCTGTTTTGGAAAAGATGGAAATGGTTCTGACCTACAGAATGAAAGCTCTAGACGAGTTAGGACAGCCTTGCAGGGATCCGGGCACACTGGAGTTTCTCATCTGGCTTTTAGTGAAATCACTTTCTTTAATACCCTCTGACATGTGGCCTAATGATTTTCTGAGTTAAACTGACAGTTTTAAAGCAGGAACAATAGGACTTGTGTCAGGGAGAATTGCCTGGTGACCCCAAATGTCCTAAGTAGTGGTTTAACTGGACAGATGATTAAAAAAAATATATACAAAAAGTTGTGCAGACACTGTCTCGCCATTGAGCTCAAACCCTCCCCCAAGGTGCAAAAAATCAAGGAGCTGAAGCATTTTATCCTGTGAATCCACGCTCTGAACTGTCTGAAGCTGCTTCAGCTACGTTAGCCATCACATACCTCCTGGGTGAAGGCAGGGCCCCAGAGCAGAAGGGAACGAAGAGACAAGCAGGCGGGATTTCTCATTTTCCTGCCAGAGGAGACCCGTTCTGCAGAGCTGCTTTTGGAAGCTGGGGTCTTCACCCAGATCTCTTTCCTAAAGGAAACCTTTTTTCCACCCTGAACAAAGTCAGCCTCAGGGAAAAAGGCAGGTGATGCGCCCGGGATGGCTGGTGTGCCCCGGATACCCTGGAGAGAAAAAACCAAAAAGGATACTTCAGAAGGAATTCAGGGGGACTTCCTGCAGGCACCTTGGTTCCCTGCAGCTTCCACTTATTTCTTTCCTTGGCTGCACTGAGAGGCTTGCAGGATCCTAGTTCCCCGACCAGGGACTGAACCCTGACTGTGGCAGTCAGAGATGAGCCCTGAGCCCTGGCCCCCAGGGGATGCTCCCCTGCAGCTTCAGAATCCCCAGGAGGCGGCCCGTACCTCCAGGGATGGTAGCTTGGGTCTGAGCCCTCCTGGCCGCTACACTGAGGTTTCCCCCATCGCCCAGCTAGCTTTTTCACGCTGCACATGTCCGCACCCTACTGAATGGCCACGCTGAAGATTGAAGTTCTCATTTTCAGGCGTTTGATATTCTCCTTGCCTTTGAAGATGGGTTCCAGAAGCCAACTGTCCTTTTTTTTCTCCCCCCGTGGTCTAAGGTGTCCAATCTCCTCTTCCTCAAACAAATGCTCCTGGATCACACTGCAAAGAGCAGCAGAAGAAAGAGTTTTTAAAAACACATTGGCTTGAGCTGCCCTGTCGATACTAATGTATTCAGGAAGCTGAAGGTGGCTCCCAGGACAGCTATGTCAGGTCTGGCATTCAGATATTTAGTGGCCGAGTAATTACTGTAATAATTAATTTCCGTTGCTTAATCCAGCAATCAAGCATGTCACTTTACACATGGGAAAATGTTAGTCCCTGTAGTGGAGTGTGTGTATGTGTGTAAAATACAGAGCAGCAATTGTTATTTTGTTAAGATCTGGATGTCTGTTTGTGGAATAAATAAGATGCTTTTAGATGGGTTTTGCAGTCATAGGTTTGGGAGAAAAGCAGGAAAGTAAATAAAGAGAGAAAAGAAAATGTCCCGGGCCTTCCCTGGTGGTCCCGTGTTCCCAGTGCAGGGACCCGGGTTCAGTCCCGGTCAGGAGCCAGATCCCACAGGCCGAAACTAAAAAAAAAAAAAAGATCCCACACCTGGCGCAGTCAAAACAAATAACAAATATTAAAAAAAAAATTAAATGCCCCAAATTTCAAATGTCACCCTTGTGAGAATTTCTGTAAATTAATGTGTTAGCCACTCAGTCGTGTCTGACTCTCTGTGACCCCATGGACTGTATCCTGGCAGGTTCCTCCATCCATGGCATTCTCCAGGTGAGAGTACTGGAGTGGGTTGTCATTCCCTTCTCCAGGGGATCTTCCCAACCCAGGGGTCAAACCCCTGTCTTCTGCATTACAGGCAGATTCTTTAGGTTTGGCCAAATATAACAGTTTGCAGCTTTGGAAATAGCAATGTGAAATGGGTTACGCTTTCACAAATCTTGCCCTGGGCTTTCTTGAGCCATGATGCTCTGTAGAAATACCCTGCAGGACACAGATGTCATTTTAACTTTTCTAAGACTCACACATTTTAAAAGTACAAAGAGATAATGAAATTATTTTTAAAATAAAGTTCACTTAATGTACTAGATCTGAAATATTATGGCCTTAAAATCAATAGAACAAAATATTACTGGGACAGTTTGCATTTTTTTTTCATATAGTTTTTGAAACCTGATGTGGTTTTTACACTTGCAGCATATTCCAGTTTAGTTCAAAATTTGGTTTCTCAGTCTCAATAGTCACATGTGAAATGCCCGACAGCCACATGTGACCAGCGGCCTCTCTACTGGCCAAATGGAAACACAGGGTGCTGGTCAGAGGCACTTCTATGCAGCCACTGCTGATACAGAAACGCATAACTGACAGTGTTGTTTCGTGGGTCAAAGATGATGTGATTCGATTTAAACGGTTCCTGGACACTTGGACAGACTGAGGTATAGATCAGCATATCTTTCACGTCTTTAAACCTCCCCTTGACATCCTTTTCATGTCTGTTCTCATCCGCCCGGGGTGGAGTACGCTGCGAGGACCCAGGCATGCTGAATGCCTCGTCCCACACAATGGGAGCAGGTAGAGAAAAAGAATTGAGGTTGACTCTGAACCCAAGGGGCCCATCAGGAAGAAGAGGCTGTATCAGAACAAAAGGATGGCAAGTCCCATCAGACAGGACAGAGTCTGACGTCAGGTGAAATGTGATTAAACGCCTAAGTGACAGGTGCATGGGGGTAGAGAGGGTGGCCACACTCACAGGGACAGTTTCTAGGGAATGGCAGGTCCTTCAAGGCTGATTAGGGTTCCCTCAGGCCCAGAAGAAGGACGTGTGGGGAAGGGGAAAGGTACTATGGGGGCCCAGCGAGCATTCCCCCAACCCAGGCTCACGAAGCCGGGACTCACGTCTGCACCTGCCTGGCTCTGTTCAGTTCAGCTCAGTTCAGTCACTCAGTCGTGTCCGACTCCTTGCGACCACATGGACTGCAGCACACCAGGCCTCCCTGTCCATCACCAGCTCCCGGAGTTTACGCAAACTCATGTCCATTGAGTCGGTGATGCCATCCAACCATCTCACCCTCTGTCATCTGCTCTATTAGAGGTCAGCCCAAAATTGGAGCTGCTGTGCCTCTCAGTCAATTGGCTTTGCCTGCTTCTCTGAAAGTCTCCATTTCCCTTTCTGCCCTCTGTTTCAGACTTTCCCTTCCTCACCTGTTATGTAGCCATGAGTGCAGCAGACTAGCTCCCAATCTTCTGGGGGGACCGTACTTCTAACCCCCATGTAACTGGGTGGGGCCATGTGACCACCTCTGGCCAGTGAGCCGTGAGCAGAAGTGAAGGGACTCGCTCCCAGGCCAAAGCATTTAATTGCAGTTTGGGGCCCCTCCAGCACGTCCTTCAAAGAGATAGCCTGAGATGGTGGCTGCTCCACCAGTAACCACAGTGATTCGGCCTTTGTGCTGACTTCGAACAGGCACATCCTGGGAGGCAAGACCACGTTGTGGGAGGGTTTCAATTCTGTCCCATAGATGTTGTCACCACAATTCGACCTCGCTGGTCCTGAGTGATATAGCCCCTCCACTGAGAGAGCGCTAGGGTTAAACAGCAAGGAGATCAAACGAGTCAATCCCAAAGAAAATCAACCCTGAATATTACTGGGAAGACTGATGCTGAAGCTAAAGCTCCAGTACTTTGGCCACCTGATGAGAAGAGTCAACTCATTGGAAAAGACCCTGATGCTGGGAAAGACTGAGGGCAGGAGGAGAAGGGGACGACAGAGGATGAGATGGTTGGATGGCATCACCGACTCAATGGACGTGAGTTTGAGCAAGCTCTGGGAGTTGGTGATGGGCAGGGAGGCCTGGCATGCTGCGGTCCATGGGGTCGGACACAACTGACGACTGAAGAAGAGCAGCTGAGAGAGGTCGGGATGCATGGACTGGGCGGAGGGGCCAGGAGGGTAATGTCTCTAAGTATGTGTTCAAAAACCTTGGAATGCCTTGCTCTCTGCTGAGAGAAACCCCCTCCACAGTCACCTAAGACCTTAGGAGGCTCCTTCCAGGAATCGGAGGCTGGGGATCCAAACAGACTCAGGTCCGGTGCCCAGCCCATTGTCCAGCCCCTCCCACGGGAGCCAGGCAGGGTCAGCACTCAGTGATGGGTACCTGGAGTGGGAGGCGGGGGACGAGATACCAGATCTGTCTCAGAGAACGAGAAGGAAGAGGACAGGGCTCAGACCGCTGGTGCTGAAGGAAGCGAAGGATGTGGAGCCAATGAGGTTCGTGGTTTCCCTGGACCACCATCCAGAAGGTCCCTCTTCCTCCGTGAGGCTGCAGCCATGCTGCTTCCCAAGCCCTCCCCTCCCCGCTTACCCTCCCAGACCATCCCTTGGTCACCTCCAAGATGAGGGACGGGTCTCCCACGTTCAGTCTGTCATTTGATACACAGGCGTTGAAGACCTCAACATGCTTGGCTTCGGGATACAGAAGTGTGCCAATGTACTTCTGTCCCTGAGGAGTTCCATCTGGTGGGGGAGAGAGAGGAGTTGTAAGCGCTGAGAAAGACCTTCAAAGGGCGTTGCCGGTAGCACAGAGCAGCAGCCCTGCCCCCAGCCCGAGAAGTCACGGAGGGCTTCCCAGGGGAGGTGAGGCAGCAGCCGGTGGGCAGAGTTAAGGGAGGGGCCGTCCAGGCACGGGCAGCGAGGAGCACACAGGAGAAAGGGCAGAGCTGGGCCATCTGCAGAAGGCTAAGTGTCTGGGCAGGAGCGGCCCAGGAGGCTCTGTGGGCAAGCAGTAAGATACGAGGCTGGAATGGAAGGGGCAGGACCTGGTCACCAAGGGCCCGGTTACCATGGCGATGGGGATGCGCACAGGCCAGCCAGGAGCTGCTGCAGAGATTTAAGCAAAGGAACACCTTGATCAGATTCGTGTGCAGTTGGAAAGGGGTAGGGGGGAAGGGTGGTTTTGTGAGCTGGCAGAGAGGAAGCGACCTTTGTTGAGGTTTATGTGTGTGTGTTGTGTGTTTATTTGTGTTCGGTGAAACTCTCCCTGGCACAGGTGCTGTGGAGAGATAAGCCGGGGGCAGAGGGCAGAGAAGAGAGGTGGACGGAAGGTGATGGAGACGTTTAACAAACTGCAGGCACTTGGTTTGCTCCGGGTGAGGGGTCAGGGAGCGGTGGGAGGGGCGGGATGGTGGAGAGAGACCCCATGAGATGGAAGGAGTCAGAGGCAGAGAGGGAGCAGCTGGGACGGGGCAGCAGCTCTCCAGGCGGAGGGAAGGCAGAAGCGGGGACCAGCCTGGACTCAGCGTGGCTGAGGCTCTTCTGCAAGTGCTGTGTGTGTGCTCAGTCCCTCGGTCGTGTCTGACGCTTCGTGACCCCATGGACTGTAGCCTGCCAGGCTCCTCTGCCCATGGGATTCTTCAGGCAGGAACACTGGAATGGGTTGCCATGCCCTCCTCCAGGGGATCTTCCCAACCCTGGGAGTGAACCCTTGCGTCTCCTGCATTGACAGGCGGGTTCTTTACCACTAGCGCCATCTGCAAGGAGGGATGTTTAATTTTATTTTATTTAGTGTGTAAGTCAGTGGTCCCCAATCAGGGGCTGGTTTCACAGAAGACAATTTTTCCACTGACCAGGGTTGGGAGGTGTGTGGGTGCAGGCAGGGATGGTTTCCAGATGATTCAAGCACATTACATTTACTGTGCACTTTATTTCTATCACTATCACATTGTGATGGATGATGAAGTAATTACACAACTCACCATAATGTAGAATCAGTGGAAGCCCTGAGCTTGCTTTCCTGCACCTAGATGGTTCCATCTGGGGCAACGGGAGAGGGATGGGCAGCGGCTGTAAACAGATGGAGCTTCACTTACGTGCCCACCGCTCATGTCCTGCTGTGCAGCCTGTCTGCTAACAGGCCCCGGGCGGTCAGTGGCCTGGAGTCGGGGACCTCTGGTTTACATCAGCAGCAGCACTGGACTTCAGGGTCCTCCTACCCAATGCCGTCGCCCACCATTCCTCATCAGAAGGACTTCTGTGTGGATGTGGGTCACAACCACAGGTCCGAGAGGATCCAGAGAAGTCAGGAGAAGTGAGAAACGGGGGTGCAAGGTGACATGGATAAGGGAAGGTCCCCCCCGGAGGATTACTGGAGATCCTGGCGGGGGGGCGGGATTTCACCAAGTGAGCCAAATTTATTTATTTATTTTTAAAATTTTTGGCCACACCCCATGGCATATGGGACCTCAGTTCCCTGACCAGGGGTCAAGCCTGGACCTCCTGCAATGGAAGGTGGAGTCTTAACCACTGGGCTGCTCAACAAGGCCCCAGATTTCTTTAACGTAATAAGAAAATGATGATCAAGAAGGTGATAGCCACTTAGGCTATAGCAACACTTTGAATAAGAAAATACAGGTAAAACATTATCTGTATTTTCTTTAAAACACCTCAGTAGAGATATAAGAGGTATATGTATATGCAACTTAACTTCAATTGATGACCAAGGTGGAGGGAGGTAGTTAGTAAATATGTGAACGACCCCAAGTTTCAAATGTCGCTTCCTAAATCTTCCCCGGAATTTAATTAAGAAATATGAAAAATACATCTTTTGGCTAAACGAGCAGTGTCCATGATACATTCGTGGCTAGAAAGATACACACAAGTACGTCTTCATGTTTGCAGGAAAGCAGCTTTAGAACCTATCGCTTTGGGTCTCGAAACTTGGTCTTGTCCTCTCCTTGCCCCATCCCCAATACTCTTAGAGGAGTCTGTCGCCTCACTAGGTAAAACAGTTAGTTCTGCCATGAGAATATTACTGCATTTGCCTCAGATGAACCTAAGTCAATTCTGGTACCCTGTAGTAACCAACAGCCCCCTCCTTCCACTCCAGAATACACTGGCTTAAAGGGTGAGACCACTCTCTCAAATAGCCACCTCTATCTAGATGAAAGGTCAGGTTGGTTCAGGGATGCAGGTTCCTTCCTGGTCCTTCCTTCTTGGTACTGTCTCATCCCCCAGAGTATTGTCTTCCCAGGTCAGAGCTGAATTGTGCTCCAATCTCCACGTTTCTCTGTTTTTCTTTCCCTTCTTATAGGAAGGGAAAAGAAGGCAGTCTGGGTGCATTTGGTCATGCTGGTTGACTTCTCAGTTGGAGTGGAAGTTTCCGATTGTTGTCGCGGTTGGATGAGTTGGCCTGTCTCTCGGAAGACAGCCTGGGAGTGGATCACCTCCCTTGTGCTCACATGTCATTGGCTCAGACTTCATCACGAACCCCACCACCACCCCGGGGTGGAGGAAGGCTAGAGGGAAGTGAGGTCCCGGGTTCAACAGCATCCGCGTACCTTTAGTTCTGTTACCATGAAAGAAGGGAGAGTGGACTTTGATCTCTCTGCCATAGAGCTCTTCCTCAAGGTTCTCAGCAAAGGGCGTAAAAGGGCAGAGGGTTGGGACTTCACAGGAACAGGCATCATCTAGACTTGGTGCCTGTGACACATGCATGTCTGTCTCTTTGAGACCCCATGGACTGTAGCCCGCCAGGCTCCTCTGTCCATGGAATTTTCCAGGCAAGGATACCAGAGTGGGTTGCCATTTCCTACTCCAGGGCATCTTCCCAGACCCAGGGACTGAACCCACATCTCCTGAGTCTCCTGGTTGGCTAGTGAATTATTTCACCACTGGGCCACCTGGGAAGCCTAATGTTTGTAGGTGTGGCAGGATTTGATCTCAGAACTGCCTTCATTATAATTTACTTGATGGCGAGGTTGTGGATAAAAGCCGGCTGCTCTGAGCATGGGGTGACCAGCATCACATGGCAGCTTATTAGCAATGCAGGACCGGGGTCCCACCCGGACATGATAAGTCAGAATCAGCCCTTTAACTACATTGCCATGTGATTCCTGGAGAAGCAGAGTTTCCTCACACCTTTACTTGATCTTGACTTTGGCCCCTTAGATGGACAGTTTTCCATTGATTTTTTCCAGCTGGAAGAATTTGGGCAGCACCCATGACAGTGTTTTTCAAACTGTAACTGAGGCCCTACTAGTGAGCTGCTGCTGCTGCTAAGTCGCTTCAGTCGTGTCCGACTCTGTGCGACCCCATAGACGGCAGCCCACCAGGCTTCCCCGTCCCTGGGATTCTCCAGGCAAGAATACTGGAGTGGGTTGCCATTTCCTTCTCCAATGCATGAAAGTGAAAAGTGAAAGTGAAGTCGCTCAGTCATGTCCGACTCTTTGCGACCCCATGGACTGCAGCCTACTAGGCTCCTCCGTCCATGGGATTGTCCAAGCAAGAATCCTGGAGTGGGGGGCCATTGCCTTCTCCGCTACTAGTGAGCAGTGACATCATTTTAGCAGATCCTACCCAGTACTGAAAGAAAGGCAGAAAAGACAGAATAAAGAAAGAGCATCACACTAAGTGAGGATGAGCGTTGTTTTCAGTTACAGATGCTTGGGGATGTGTCCGGGTAGGTCACCGCCAGAAACTACAGAGTCATTTGAAAGTCACAGGTGTAGGAGGCAGGGGTGGGCGGCAGGGAGTTCACAGACTTGGTGGCAGACAGTCCTGGGGTTGAACACCACCTCTGAACGCCATGACCTTGGTCAACATCAAACCTCATTTCCTCCTGTGTGAAACGGACTTCCCAGGTGGTGCTGGTGCTTAAGAACTCGCCTGTCAACGCAGGAGACGTAGGAGACATGGGTTTGATCCCTGGGTCGGGAAGATCCCCTGGAGGAGGGCATGGCAACCCGCTCCAGTATTCCTGCCTGGAGAATCCCATGGACAGAGGAGCCTGGAGGGCTACAGTCCATAGGGTCACAAAGAATTGGACAAGGCTGAAGCAACTTAACACAGCAAAGTGGGTCAATTTCAGCCTCTTAGGTTGCAGCACTCCCCAGGGAAGGGCTGGGCATAAATCCCTTGCGGGTCCCTCTTTCCCCCTGGACGCATCCTCTTTCTTTTTAGGAGCAGAGTGGCGCGCCTGGGGCCTAAATGAGTCGGGATCCCTAACTCTCTGGGTCTCAGTTTCCGTTTGTAAAGGAAGTCCCCTTAGCCCGGAAGGTGCCCTGTGCTGGGGTCCGTCAGCGACAGCATGCAGAAGGGGGGTGCACGTGGCGTGTGTGTGTGTGTGCGCAGGTGCACGCGGCGTGTGTGTGTGTGTGTGTGTGTGCGGGTGCACGCGGCGTGTGGGTGTGTGCAGGTGCACGCGGCGTGTGTGTGTGTGTGTGCGGGTGCACGCGGCGTGTGTGTGTGTGTGTGTGTGTGTGCGGGTGCACGAGGCGTGTGTGTGTGAGGGTGTGTGTGTGTGCGGGTGCACGCGGCGTGTGTGTGTGTGCGTGTGTGTGTGTGCGGGTGCACGCGGCGTGTGTGTGTGTGCGGGTGTGTGTGTGTGTGTGTGTGCGGGTGCACGCGGCGTGTGTGTGTGTGTGTGGTGGGTGTGTGTGTTTGTGCGGGTGCACGCGGCGTGTGTGTGTGTGTGTGTGTGCGTGTGCGTGTGTTTGTGCGGGTGCACGCGGCGTGTGTGTGTGTGTGCACGCGCGCGCGCGTGTGTGTGTGTGCGGGTGCACGCGGCGTGTGCGTGTGTGTGTGTGTGTGTGTGTGGCGCGCGCGCGCGTGTGTGTGTGTGGGTGCGCGCGGCGTGTGTGTGTGTGTGCGGGTGCGCGCGGTGTGTGTGTGTGTGTGTGGAAGGACCCTGTGTGTGTGTGTGTGTGTGTGTGTGTGTGCGGGTGCACGCGGCGTGTGTGTGTGTGTGTGTGTGTGCGGGTACACGTGTGTGTGTGTGTGTGTGTGTGTGGAAGGACCCTGTGTGTGTGTGTGTGTGTGTGTGCGGGTACACGTGGCGTGTGTGTGTGTGTGTATGTGTGTGTGTGTGAAGGACCCTGTGTGTGTGTGTGTGTGTGTGTGTGGAAGGACCCTGTGTGTGTGTGTGTGTGTGTGTGTGTGGAAGGACCCTGTGTGTGTGTGTGTGTGTGTGTGTGTGTGTGCGGGTACACGTGGCGTGTGTGTGTGTGTGTGCGTGTGTGTGTGTGTGTGTGTGTGTGTGGAAGGACCCTCCCCCGGCCTCAGGCCCTGCGGGGCCGAGCTGGCGGACCCCACCCCGGGGCGGGACCGAGCGGGCCTCCGCGGGGCCCCGGGCGCGTCCGGCGGGCGGAGCGGCAGCGCCACCGTGTGGCCGCGCGGCGTCAAGGCTCCGAGCCCCGCCGGGAGGGAGCGGGCGCCGCAGGGGGCGCTGCCCGGCCACCCCGGCCACCCCTCTGCAGAGCCGTGCGCGCCGCCTGCAGAGCGGCCGGAGCGGGTGGCGCCCTGTCCCTGCGCCCGCAAGGTGGGGCGGGCGCGTTCCCCACCCCCCACCGCCCGGGGGAGGATGCGGACCCCGGACAGAGGCCCGCATGTAGCCCCGCACGTCCTGGTAGGAGGGTGCTGGTCTTGCAAGGCGGGGGGTGCGGGCTTCGGGGCCCAGCCGCGCCTCTGGCTGTCCCCTTCCCTGTGGATCGAATCAGCCCTCCCAGGGCTTAGGCTCTGCGTTTCCTCTTGGGTCCCTCACGGGAAGGGGGAGCCGTCGGCAGCTCCCCGCCGGGGTGTCCGGATGGACTTGGCTCGGGGAGCAAGCCTGGAGGGGCCTGACCTGCGGGAAGCCAGGCCCCTCCTCGGGCAGCAGAGGCGCCCAGGCGCCCTGATTCCAGGAATGAGAGCCAACCCCCCACCCCGCCATACTCCCCAGACCCCGGCGTTTTCAGGCGCTTTGGCCTCTGAGGTCAGAGATGATGCAAGAAGACACGAATTCAGAGACACCCCTGGCTTCACCCCCCCTCCCACTGTGGGAATGGCACCCTCTTTCCAAGCCCACTTTAACCTCTTACTTATTGAGGTTCACCCTGGGCATAGCCCTTGTGCTAAATTCCCCTCAGAAAGGAATCCTTTGGGCATTTAACAAAGTATAACTGTGAAAGATGAGGCCAAAACAGAGTAGGTCATTTGCCCAAGGTCACCCTGTTAATAAGGCTTCCCAGTTGGCACTAGTGGTAAAGAACCCACTGCCAAAGCAGGAGACCTAAGAGATATGGGTTCGGTCCCTGGGTTGGGAGGATCCCCTGGAGAAGGACATGGCAACCCACTCCAGTGTTCTTGCCTGGAGAATCCCATGGACAGAGGAGCCTGGTGGGCTACAGTCCATGGGGTGGCAAAGAGTCAGACACGAGTGAAGCATCTTAGCACGCACCCTGTTGGTAAGGAACAGGCAAGAGAACCCCAGGTTGGTCGTCTTTCCCCCAAGCCCATCACCATTCGAAGAAGACATCTTTTACTTCTGCACCCCTGGCCTAAGTGGGGGTGAGGAGCTCTTTATTGAGTCGGATCAGGGAAACCTGGGAGCTGGGAAGAGAGTGCCCATCTTCACTTCCAAGAGAAAGGTCTTGGCGGGGGATGGGTCTTGGCACCATGCCCGCAGTCCCCACGCCCTGGCAGGAGCGCCCCACCCAGCTGCCTCATCTGCAAGATGCAAACCCAGGAAGAGGCTTGTCGCCTGTCTTCCCTCCTACAGCTGTCCATCTTGACCGTTCCAACTCCTGCACGTGAAGGAACAGGAGAGAGAAGTTCCCACCAAAACCTGAGGTTAGTTACCTGGCCTGTTGGAGGGATTCTGGAGGTTATACTGGGGTAGCGATCATGGTTAACTCTAGACTTGGTGCGAGTTAAGTATTTACAGCTTTCTGAGTCTGCTCTCCCTTGTGACGGCTACTGACAACTAATGCTTTTAAAGCACTTGTCAAATCTAAACAGAATCCGTGAATTATCACAGTGTTTACAAAAACATTAAAAGTGGTGTTATTAGCCTCATTGTCCATAGGAGGGAATTGAGGCCGGAGAAGTTAAATATCTTGCCTAGGACTTTCCTGGTGGCTCAGCAGTAAAAGAATCTGCTTGCAATGCAGGAGAACTGGGTTCGATCCCTGGGCTGGGGAGATCCCCTGGAGAAAGAAATGGCAACCCACTCCAGTATTCTGGCCTGGAGAATCCCATGGAGAGAGGGGCCTGGCGGGTTACAGTCCACGGGGCTGCAAAAGAGTCGGACATGACTGAGTGACTAAACCACAAGCAAGAACAGAGGATCCCAGAGACAGCAAGCAGCAGAGGCCGACTTCACACCCACCCCGCCCGCTCCAGCTGCCCCCTCACCCATCGCGCTGTGTGGGGACACCCGGAGCCTCGCCAAGGGGTTTTCTGAAGCCAGAGAAAGCAAAGCTGCGCCCTCAGGGAAACAGCAGTTTTTGTAACCGTTCTGTCAGGGTCCTCTGTTTGTAGAGCCAAGAGTTTTGTTCATACCATTCACGAGAGAGAGAGAGAGAGAAAGGAACCTTAAAAAGGAATTCTCCCTTGTGCCTGTTCCTGAGACTTCCCTGTGGAAGAAAGACGCTCTCTCTGCTTGAAAGTCATATCTTTTCATCCTGTATGATGTAAGAGAGACATCAGTGCAAAGTCTCCACCCTCCCAAACACTTCAGTCTTTTTTTCTGCGTGGAATTATAGTGCTGTCCTGATCAAAAAGATACCCACCCTTTCCTAGCTTTTTAAACAACATCAGATAAACCAAAATATCAGTGTATCTCTGTGTACCCCACCGGGAACAGTTAGGTTGGGCGGCAGACTGCACTTTCTAAATGTGATCACCCCAGTACATCGCATCCCCGTGGTCTTCAAATGAGACTGGGACACTCCCCCTGAGCCTGGAAGGCCTGGGCTAGCTTTGCTGTCTGCCCTCCTCCTCACTCTGAGTGGACTGCTGTGAGCACCTTGACCTGTTAATGGTGGCAGAAGTGATGGTGCCCGTCTTTTGAGGCTGGACCAGGAAAGTGCCGCTCGAGTCTGCCTTGTCCCCTTAGGACACTCGCTTCTGGACTTGCTGCCTCTAGCCTCAGGTCTCCAGCCTCCCCCGGCTGATGGAGCAAAGATAAGCTGACCCCACCAAACTGAAGATTCAGGAGCAGAACAAGCAATTATTGTAGTTGGAAGCCTTCTGCCAGGGAGGTTTGCTACACAGCAATACATGCCTGGCCCGAGTCCTCTACCCTTTTTGCCCTGCTAGGAACTGTTCTGCAGTGGACTTCTGTAGACCTGTCGCCTTCTGCGCATACCTGAAGCTTTCCCCAGGGAGACATCTAGAAGCAGCATTGCTGGGCTCTAGCATATTTCGTTAATGGAATCACACATGGCATAAAAGTGTGAAAACATACAGGGAGTGATCCACTGTAGCATAAGCCCTGCCGCTTGGATTTTCTCTTGGTAACACAAGTGCCTGACTTAGGCTTGGATTGCTGAGGCATCTACTTTGACAAAGGTGACCTTGAGTAAACACATGGTAAACGGTCAGCCCACCTACCCCCACTGAAGGTCTTCTGTTTTAGTTGATTTAGTTTTCTCTTTGTCGATGTAGATAACGAACCACTTGGGCAACTTGTCTTCTCTCTTCCTGTGTTTTAAATGGGCTTCTCAGGTGGCAGAGTGGTAAAGAATTTGTCTGCCAAAGCAGGAGACGTGAGTTCAGTCCCTGGGTCAGGAAGATCCCCTTCTCCTTTGGGAGGAGCAAATGGCAACCCTCTCTAGGACTCTTGCCTGGGAAAGCCCATGGATAGAAGAGCCCGGTGGGCACAGTCCATGGGGCCACAGAGTCAGACATGACTGAGTGAGAGAGTACGCATGCACGTGCTTTAAATTCCTGTTCTTGTGTTCTAAATTCACCAAGAAAGGGGGGGCTTTTAAACCGTAGGCCCCCGTCTTTGACCCCAGTATAAACAGAACTCCAGCCCATAACCCTCTCTTTCTACCTGTGAGAGAGGTGTGGTCCCAGGTGTGGTGTGTAATTTCCAGGTCCTATAAACAGTAAGGGCTTCCCTGATAGCTCAGTTGGTAAAGAATCCGCCTGCAATGCAGAAGACCTGGGTTCAATCCCTGGGTTGGGAAGATCCCCTGGAGAAGGGAAAGGCTACTCACTCCAGGATTCTGGCCTGAAGAATTCCATAGACTGTATAGTCCATAGGGCCGCAAAGAGTCAGACATGACATAAATAGCAAACTCTTTTTCCAAAATTTCCTGATGGTTATTCAATTCAGTTCAGTCACTCAGTCGTGTCCAACTCTTTGCGACCCCATGGACTGCAGCACGCCAGGCCTGCCTGTCCATCACCAACTCCCGGAGCTTGCTCAAACTCATGTCCATTGAGTCGCTGATGCCATCCAACCATCTCATCCTCTGTCATCCCCTTCTTCTCCTGCCCTCAATCTTTCCCAGCATCCGGGTCTTTTCCAATGAGTCAGCTCTTCCCTTAGGTGCCCAAAGGATTGGTTATTATTGAAGGTCATCTTGCAATTATAATAAAAACCTCAAGGGCCTGTCTAACCACAGCATTTGTTATTGATAGGCTGAGATTGGCATGAAGCATGCGCATAAAGGGTGAGTGTGAAGCTTTGACGGTGTCAGGGAGGAAGGAATTTTCCTCTACAATACTGAGTTCTTCCGGCTTGTCTAAGAGTTAAGTTGACTTGAGACTTATTGACAAGATAAAATCAAACAATGATTTTGTTTCAAAAAGTCAAAAAGCAAACAACATGTATACATAAGAGAGAGCCTGGAAAACTTAGTAAATCACTAAAAGGCTAAAGCCCTCACTTTCAGCTAAAGATAACAGAGGATTTGGGGAGTGGTTTGGGACTCCGAGGGGGGAAAAGGCAATTCACACGGAGATGCGGGAGCAGAGGTCGGCTAGGGAAGTGTTTGCTGGGTCACCCGAGGCAGTGGGCACAGGTGGACCCTGTCTCAGAACATTCCCCACTATGCCTCACCTACATTGTTTGCAGATTTCTCTATCTACATTCTTTTAGGCAGTTAGGGGGAAGGTCCCTGCTACAGTTGTGACTGAAATTGTCTCTTTTTTGAGAAGCAAAAAAAAATTGGGGCGGGCGGGGGGGGGGCTTCCCTGGTGGTCCAGACATTAAGAAGCCACTCTCCAACGCTGGGGAGGGGAGTTCGATCCCTGGTCAGGGCACTAAGGTCCCACGTGCTGAGGGGCAGCTAAGCCAGAGCCGCACAACTGGAGACGCCTGCGTGCTGCAATAAAGACCCAGCACAGCCAAAAACAAACGTAAAAACAAAAACCCCTTTGCGATAAACGTCCTGCGTGCATGCTAAGTCGCTTCAGTCGTGTCCAACTCTTTGCGACCCTATGGAGCCCACCAGGCTCCTCTGTCCATGGGAGTCTCCTGGCAAGAATACTGGCAGTGGGCTGCCATGCCCTCCTCCAGGGGATCTTCCCGATGCAGGGACTGAACCCACCTCTCTTAAGTCTCCTGCGTTGGTAGGCGGGCTCTTTACCACCAGTGCCCATCTCCTTTCTTCTTGACTCGGTCATTGCCATGTGAGCTGGAGAAAACGCAGCCATCCTTTGACGATGAGGCATCAAGGCTGAGGGGGGAACCCCACCCTGCCGCAGAGAGCAGAAAGGACAGAGGAGGTCTGTGCTGGGCCGAGAGCCAGCGCGGGGACCACTTCCTCTGGGCGATGTTGTTATTTCCTGAATCTTGATGGCAGGGCTAGAGTCAACCCCAGACCTGTTCAGACTCCACACCTTTGGCCATTAGACTGCCCTGCCTCCGGGGAGAAATCTGTCCTTTTTATTCTCAAAGTGCAGATGAAGAAATAGATTCTGAGAGTCTCTCTCTCTGCCTGCCTGATGAATTATTCATCCTCTGAGAGCCACAGGAATTTCACTCTGTCTGGGAAGCTCTCCTCCAGTCTGTGCGGTCCACACCACACCATCACAGAGGGACGTTTATATCCTGCCTTCATCAGTGCTGGTCAGCATCCTTAAAGGCAGAGACTGACTTCTGCACATCTACATTCCCAGCGCCTAGCACAGCACTTGATTCATTCTGGGGGCCTCCTCTTTCCAGAAACGAATACTGATTAGCACCTGCCTTGCTCAGTCCCCAAGTGACATACACGGCCAGGAACTCAGGTGAGCAGTTCATTCCTGCTGTGTGCACAGGGCATAGTTTGTGCAAAATGGCTCCCAGCCTTTGCAAACAAACCACAAAAATCTGCACTCATCTTTACCAAAGAAATCCAGCCCTAATGCTTTCCCAACTTGAGAATTTAGATGATGGATACCCTGAAAGCTCCCTAATTAAAAGAACAAGAGTGGATGTGTTTGGGCATTTAGCATGTGCTGGGACTGTGCTATGTGATACACTTGGACTTATATTTTGCAAACAAAACAAAACTCCTACTTTTCTTTGTTCAGTGAGCTCTGGGTTTTATGTCAGTGAATGTCCAAATCAGAATTTTGGGGGGACGTTTGGAGGAGAGAATAGGAAGTTTTAACTCAAAAGCTTTGTCATGGTGTCATCACCGCTAAGACAGAGCCTGGAGGGGCAGCTTCTCTGAGCTGAGGGTGGCATCTGTCACTTCCTGGGGTGTAAGTGTGGCACTGACGTTTTATGATGCCAGCACGCCATGCTTTGTCAGTATTTCTTTTCAAATAGCATCAGGCAGTGCTCTGTGGCATGATCTGCATTGTGACATCAGTTCAGTTCAGTCGCTCAGTCATGTCCGACTCTGCGACCGCATGGACTGCAGCACGCCAGGCTTCCCTGTCCATCACCAACTCCCGGAGTTTACCCAAACTCATATCCATTGAGTCAGTGATGCCATCCAACCATCTCATCTTCTGTCGTCCCCTTCTCCTCCTTCCGTCAGTCTTTCCCAGCATCAGGGTCTTTTCCAATGAGTCAGCTCTTCATTTCAGGTGGCCAAAGTATTGGAGCTTCAGCCTCAGCATCAGTCCTTCCAATGAATATTCAGGACTGATCTCCTTTAGGATGGACTGGTTGGATCTCCTTGCAGTCCAAGGGACTCCAAAGAGTCTTCTCCAGCACCACAGTTCAAAAGCATCAATTCTTCAGCGCTCAGGTACTGACGAAGTGTCTCTCATCAGCCTTACTTTTCTCGCAGAGTTTGGAAGGAAGGTTGGCGAGGCTCTTCCTTCTCTTCCAACCCCAGGATGAGTCCCTCACTCAAACCCCCCTGCCATGCTGTGCGCAGGAAGCTGCGGGTCCCACAGGGGTGGCAGGGACGTGGGTAGGCCCGGTGCTCCGGGTCTTGGGGTCTTTCTGATCTGCATGTCAGGGTCATCGTCTCCTCTGCTGCTCAGAACCTCCATACACTAGGGCGTGTGGTGGCGGACAAGCCAAGTCCCACGTGGACAATTTTGCTGAGAGAGTTCATTCTTTAGTAGGTTGATAAGGAGCCTGGAGCCCTCGAGGAGGAGAAAAGGACAAACGTTTTTTCTATATTGCTTTGTCTTGGTTGATGTATCAATGTATCTTGCTTGAGGACATGTTTCTCCTTAACAAGAACCTTTTGACTAATCTTGTTATCTTAAGATGCATGTTGTGGGAGTGGTCTGGTAAAAGTATATAAGGCCTTGATAAACTAGTGATGGGGGCACTCTCCAACCCCCTTCTGATGTCTGTGTCAGAAGCGTTCTCTGTCCCTTTTTATACTTTAATAAAACTCTGCTACACAAAAGCTCTTGAGTGATCAAGCCTGGTCCCTGGTCCTGAAGTTAAATCTTCGGAGATCACGAATCCGACATCCTTCACCGTAAGCTATCATTGCTAAAAGACAGAGATTACTAGTAAACTGCATTCATCAAGTCTTTGCTACACGACAAAGATTTTACCTGGTTCTCTGGAGGTTTCAAGAGAAATTGAATGCTTGGTCTCTGCCCTCAAAGAGCTGACTGAGTGGGTAAAATGAAAACCTATGAAAAACTTACAAAACAGGTGAGTTAAGAGTATGTCTTATACCCAGGTTCAAATGCTGATGAGTAGAAGTTAAGGCCTGGCTAGGATGAAAAAAAAAAATCCCATTCTAACCCCACCTCTCTCTCCGGAGGGCAAAAAAAGAATCTGATCTGATTGCCATGAAATTCAACTTTTGATATTCCAGGCCCTCAAATCACCCACAGTTACAGGAATCAGCCCTCAAACATCAGAAATGCAAAGACATCCCCTGTTCTGGTTGCAAAGACGTAATATAGTCTTAGTCCCCCAAGTAATCTACAGATTCAGCACAATCCCTGTCACAATCCTAGCTACCTTTTTGTAGATTGTGACAAGCTGATCCTAAAATTTATATGGAAAGGCAAGGAACCTAAGCCCCTAGAAGACAGTTCAGGTTGAGTCCAAGTGGAAGACCAGCTGGAGCCAAGGGCTAATGAGAAAGGATTCCTCATCTCGTCTGAGATGTCTCAAAACCATCAGCTAGGCAGAACTAAGGTGTTCCTTGTTTGGACCTGGTACTAAAAGCTAGTGAAGTGGCCCAAAGAGCCATCTACTGCCAAGCAAAACAATGGAGAGAGCTCTAGGAACTGTCATTGTATCTACAGGATTGTGTCGTTGTTCAGTTGCCCGGTCATGTCTGACTCTTTGTGACCCCTTGGATTGCAGCACACCAGGCTTCCTTGTCCCTCACCATCTCCCTGAGTTTGCTCAAGTTCATATTCATTGTGTCAGTGATGCTGTCCAACCATCTCATCCTCTGATGCCCTCTTCTCCTTCTGCCCTCAATCTTTCCCAGAATCAGGGAATTTCTCAGTGACTTGTCTGTTTGCATCAGATGACCAAAATACTGGAGCTTCAGCTTCAGCATCAGTCCTTCCAATGAAGGACTAATCTACAGAATTCACATTTGGTAAAATCCAACATGCTCTGATGATAAAAATGCTAACATAAAGAAACAAAAACGCAAAAAAAAAAAAAAAAAAGAAACAAAAACGCACAAACAAACACATGAGGAACAGAAGGGAACTTCCTCAACCTGATCAAGGACGTCTGCAAAAGAGGAAAGCTGATGATATGAGTGACTGCTTTCCCCTTTAAGATCAGAAGCAAGAGAAGGACGTTCATTCTGCCACTTCTCTCAGCACTGTGGTACAGATTCTAGTGAGGACAATTAGGGAAGAAAAAGATATGAAAGGCATCCATATTGGAAAGGAAGAAGATGCATACGGCATGATCTCCTATACGGAAAATCCTAAGGAATCCACTAAAAAATGGTTAGAACTAATAAATGAGTTCAGCAGTCTTGCACAGCACACTGCTGCTGCTGCTGCTGCTGCTGCTAAGTCGCTGCAGTCGTGTCCGACTCTGTGCAACCCCATAGCCGGCAGCCCACCAGGCTCCCCCATCCCTGGGATTCTCCAGGCAAGAACACTGGAGTGGGTTGCCATTTCCTTCTCCAATGCATGAAAGGGAAAAGTGAAAGTGAAGTCACTCAGTCGTGTCCGACTCTTAGCGACCCCATGGACTATAGCCCACCAGGCTCCGCCATCCATGGGATTTTCCAGGCAAGAGTACTGGAGTGGGTCGCCACTGCCTTCTCCGCAGAGCACAATATCAGTACACAAAAATCAATTGTATTTCTGTACACTAGCAATGAACACTCTAAAAATGAAATTAAGAAAACAATTTCACTTACAATAGCATCGAAAAGAATGATATACTTAGGAATAAGTATATTCCTAAGAAAGAAGTGCAGATTTCTTACTCTCCAAATAAACAAAATCATTGCTAAAGGAAGACCTAAATAAATGGAAAGACATCCCATGTTCTTGTTGCAAAGACATAATATTGTTAAGATGGCAATAGTCCCAAGTTCCAGGCAAGAACACTGGAGTGGGGTGTGATTTCCTACTCCAGGGATCTTCCCAACCCAGGGATCAAACCCGCATCTCTGGCATCTCCTGCATTAGCAGGTGGATTCTTCACCACTAGCGCCACCTATGGGCTTCCCTGGTGGCTCAGATGGTAAAGAATCCACCTGCAATGCAGGAGACCTGGGCTGAATCCCTGGGTCAGGAAGATCCCCTGGAGAAGGGAATGGCAACCCACTCCAGTGTTCCGGCCTGGAGAATCCCACGGAGAGAGGAGCCTGGTGGGCTACAGTCCACGGCGTCGCAGAGTTGGACACGACGGAAGGACTAAGCAGCAGCAGCAGCGCCACCTAGGAAATCCCGAGTCCCCAGAGCAATCTACAGATTCAACACACTCCCAATCCCAGCGACGCTGTTTGTAGATTTTGGCAAAGTGATCTTAAAATTTATACGGAAAGGTAAGGGACCTAAATTAGCCAAAACAGTTGTGAAAAAGAACAAAACTGGAAGACTCACATTTCCTGATTCCAAAACTTACTATAAAGCTACAGTAATCAAGACAGTGGGGTACTGGCATGAGGACAGACATATAAACCAGCGGAATACAGCTGGGAGGCTAAAAATAAACCCTCACAGGCAAGATAATTGACTTTAAAGAAGAGTGTAGAGGCAAGTCAATGGAGAGGGTAGTCTTTTCAACAAACGTTGCTCAGACAAAGAGATGTCCACATGCAACAAACAGAAAAAACAGACTAAATGGACTTCATCAAAACTTAAACTTTTTGCATCCAATGACGTCATCAAGAAAATAAAAAGACAATTCACACAATGGGAGAAAATTTGCAACCACGTATCTGGTAAGGGACTTGTATTTTAAATATATAAACAACTCTCACAACCCAATAATAAAAGGAAATCAATTTAAAAATGGGCAAAGGATCTGAATAAACAATTTCTACAAGAAGTTGTACAAATGGCCAATAAGCAGAGATGCTTACCATCATTAGTCATTAGGGAAATGCAAATTGAAAGCACAATGAGATACGACTTCACATTCACCGGGCTGGCTAGAATAAAAAAGATAATAACAAGTCTTGGCAAAGCTGTGGAGAAATTGGAGTCTTCATACATTGCTGGTGGGAATACAAAATGGGCAGACCCTTTGGAAGACAGTCTGGCAACTCATAGGAGTTACCTTATGATTGACTCAGCAGTGCCAGTTCTACCTATGTACCCAAGAGAAATGAAAACACATGTCTGCACAAAAAGTTACACAGGAATGTTCATAGCAGTCTCAATCATATAAGGACCAAAAAAGTAGAAATAACCATCAACTGCTGAAGGGATAAATAAAATGTAGTATATTCATATAGTGGAACATCACTGGGCAATGGGAAGGAATGAAAGACTGAGATATGCTACAACATAGATGTACCTTGAAATCATCATGCTAAGTGAAAAAAGTCAGTTATAAAAGACCACTACATGACTCCATTTATATAGTTCCAGAATAGGCAAATCTTTAGAGACAGAGCGATGAAGGAATGAGAACTAAAGAGCACAGTTCTTTTTGGGGTGATAAAATTGATTGTAGTGATGGTTGCATAATCTGTGACTATACTAAAAACCATGGAACTGTTTGATTTAAATTGGTGATCTGTAGCAGCTCAGTGGTAAAGAATCTGTCTGCAACACAGGAGACCCAGGTTCCATCCCTGGGTCAGAAAGATCCCCTGGAGAAGGGCATGGCAACCCACTCCAGTATTCTTGCGTGGAGAATCCCCATGGACAGAAGAGGTTGGTGGGCCAAAGCACATGGGATCGCAAAGAGTCGGACATGACTGAGTGACTAACCCTTTCACTTTCCCTTTCACAGAATGTGAATAAAGCTTCTAGTGTTAATACAGCTGTTGAAAGAATTCAGTGATATCCCAGGCGTTTTTGGAAACGAAAGAAGTATAATAGCAAACTGAGCATCACATTAATCAGAAGATGTGGTATGATTTCAGAAATGCTGCAAAGTGCCATCTTGGAATTGGGAAAAGTTGGTTTTATCCTCATTTTGTAGCTGAGGACATTGTCTTAGAGAGTTTCAGAACTTGCTCGTGGTTATCTAGTTAGTGAATATCGAAACCGGGACTCGGGTGCAGGACAACTACTGCAGGTCCAGGGGGAGTGAATTCTTCATCTCAGATTTAGTCTAAAGAAACTGCATGGTGTTTATCTTTTTAAACATCCGGTGGAGTGCCATTTTGGATATGGACAGTGGATACCAGGAGTGAGGAGATGCTGTCTCCCTTTGGCACCTGGGCCACACCTCTGCCCGCCTTGGCGCTGTGCCCAGGGTGGGCACAAAATGTGGTGATGAGAGGTCGAATCCCAGAGAGGTCCATGCTCAGAGGACCCAGGCCCGGCCTCAGGGGGCCTGGGAAGCTGGGCCCACCCCCAGGCCTGGGGCTGGGCTGGTTTGCCTCCCGGGGCTGTGGCTTGACTTCTGACTCACTTCCCCAGCCCCTCCGCCCATCAGCCAGGCTGGTTTCTGCCCCTCACAGCTGTCTTTTGTATTTACTTCCCCTCTGACTGCGGGTTCGGGTTCGCTGTGTTCCCGTGGTTCCACCGTGTGAGCAGAGAACGGCTGATTTTGTTTGAGTTGCAGCAGGACTGTTGTTCAGTATCACAGTCAAGAGGCCCTGGGTTTCTAATAAACTTTTCTCTTTTTAGTTTAAAGAGGTTCTCAATGTACCCCCAAGGTTAATTAAACCTTGTGCTGCCTTGTCTATCAAATTTATGTTTTATGAACTAGAAACCCAGGCACTACAGACCACGTGCCTTATCCTGGGGAACATACAGCTACGTGCTCTCAAGACTGCGCTACGGACCCTGCGGAGCTCCGCTCTGTAGATCTCGGCGGCCCTCAGCCTTCCACCTCCCTCTACCCTGTGACTGTGAGGTCAGGACCATCCCCAGGCAGAGTACCTGCTTGAGAAGCACCATTGATGACACTCTCAGTTTTTATTCCGATTCTCACTTCAATCCTGTGCTTACAATATTATTCCTATCTCTCAGATGAGAAAACTGAGGTTCGGAGTGGTTCTGTGACTTGTTCAAGATCGCATAACCAGGGTTTGAGTCCTGCAGAGGGTAGACTCGAGGCTGGGACTCTTTTCCTCGATGCCTGCCCAGCTTTGGTGTGTGGCCAGGATGCGTTACTGATGTTCCCCTGCTCCCATCCCCAACAGCCCTGCTACTTCCCCATTGTCACCTGGTGAAAATAATTTGGCTTCAAAGGACACTGGAGAAAGGAGACGAGAATGGCAATGCAAGCCTATGAGGAGTGTGGGGAAGAGAAGGGCAGGCCCTTGGCCTTGGTGATGGGGGTGTGGGAGTTGGGGGGGCAAGACCAAAACGTGCAAGTACGTGGACAGGCTGACACAATTTGTCAACTCTCTCGCACCCGTGTTCTCGCTCTCTTTTCCATTGACTGTTCTTTTTTAATTGAAAAGTAATAAATGTTCATGGTTAAAAAAAAAATCAAATCTACTTCTACTTCATACTTCCAACCTCCCAATCACCGTCCAAAGAAGGACAAACTGCCTTCTTTCTCCTTCAGAGATATCCAGATATTCTAGAGACGTACACACACATTTCTCCCTTTCAGTTTCACAGATAGAAACATAATCCGCACAATGTCTTGTACCTTATTCTGTCCTCCTGAAGACTCTTCTGCACCAGCTCACATCTGTCTCATCCTCTTCGTTCTCTCTCACGACTCACAGATTCCACACTACGGATGGTCCTTCATTTATCCAGCGAGACTCTATTGCTGGGGTCACTTAGGGTGTTTACAAGTTTAGGCTGTTATACACAATGCTGGGAGAAGCATCCTTGCCCGTTCATTTCCAAGTATATCTCTACAGTGAATTCCTAGAGGCTGAACTGATGGAGGAACTGCTGAACCCAAGAGAAAGAATGTTTCGCTCTGTATCAGAGATGCCAAGCTGTCTTGCATCAATCTGAACTCCTGCTACCAGGGAGGAGTACCTGTTTCCTCTCAGTGTGACCTGATATATTAGAAGGCGCCATAGGCTGAATAGTGATGTCTAAATATAAAATCCCTGGATCCTGCACATGCTACATAATGTGAAATAAGCATCTTCACAGGTGTGACTAAACTAGAAACTTTGAGAGGGAGAAATTAGCCTGGAAATTACCCAAGTGGTCCCAGTGTTCTTGTAAGAAGGAGAGGGACATCTGATTTCAGACAGAACGGAAGAAGATCCTGCCTTGGAAGCAGAAGGAAGCAGCAGGGATATTACACGCTGGCTGTGAAGATGGAGGAAGGGGCGAAGAACCCATGAACGCAGGTGGAGAACGGGAAAAGGCGCCAGCAGCCTTCCCCAGCATCTGTGTAAGGAAGCACTCTGCCCACACCTTGATTTTAGCCCAGTAAAACCGTTTCGGATTTCTGGCCTCTTAAACGGTAAGAGAATAAATTTCAGTTGCTTGAAGCCGTTTAGTCGGCGGTTATTCGTTACAGCGGCCACAGATCGCTAACACCAGAGGGGAGGCTGAGTGCTCCGTGGGGGTTTGGCGGAGGGCTGCCGTCTCCCCTCACCTCCACCCCGGGCTCAGTCGTCCAAAGCGTCTCCCCTTAGCCCGGGCCCGTACCTCTCACCCAGCAGAGCAAGGTCTTGCTTATCACCCCACTCTCGGAAAGTGGCTTAAGCAAACAGCTGTTTCAAGCAGCATGCGAAAATATTTCCTCCAGCCACCCACAGATCTCACGGAGAAGATATGGACAAATAACATTTTCTTCCACTTTGTGTGTTGCCAACGCTGTTTAGTTACCCCTGTAGATTACCCTAGAGGACCTCATGTGTTCATAAACGTGGAAGTTTTTCAGCAGTAGCTTTGCAAAGCGTTGTGATGGTGAGAGGGGTCCAATTCAACGGCATGTCAGGACCACATGGCTAACTGATTTCTGGAAGATGAGCGGTCCCTTTCAGTTGGGGCTCTCTTGGCTTCTGGAGTGAAGAAAGCAGTCAGTGTTCATAGGGATTTCTGTCTGGGAAGAGGTGTGAGTTGGGAGGAATTATCCAAAATCATGCTTTCAAAACATGCTTTCAAAAGTTCAAATCTGGCTGTGGGCTCCCTGAGGAAAGGGAAGGAAGAAAATTGCTGAGCAAATAAATTTTGGGGGCAAATGAGTTATGGAAGGTGCCTGTAATTTGCACATAGATGCTTGATTAAAGCCCACCTTGACCATTTTTAGATGCTGGGAATATCTCTCCACTTTCCCCCTCCACTTAGCCGGTCTCCTGGGTCTGGCGTACCAATCTCTGCTCAGCACCAAGCCCGTGAGACTTACAGGGGCGTCTGCTCCCTAAACCACCTGTTAGAGGAATCCAAGGATCCTCGACCTCCCCCTCCAAGGCAAATGGATCCGGCCATGCAGCAGGCTGACAGTCTAATTATTCCAACCATCAGAGGCGTCTTCTGTGTCTCTAACCTACCTTGACAAGCTGGTGGTTTGTCACTTGAGCCCTCTTTAATTGGCTGCGTGATTGACACAAGTGTGGGGGCTTTTTATTTTAAGAGTTGAGGAGAGCCTTTGCCTTCAAAATTAGCTCCATTACATGATGCCAAAGACCTAGTTTGCACCCTCCAGAGGCTAGAATCTGATTCCTGCAGCCACTCCGCCTCTGGGTAACCAGCAAGAATGACAAGAAGAGACACCCAAGCCGTTTTCTGTTTATTGTTTACTTTTCACCGAAGGTCTCGCCACCCCCTCAAGTATGAAACAGGCTGCTACCATCTTAAGGTAGGCGGCCCCTCAAAAATGCATAGTGTTTTGGTTGCAAGTGACAGAAATCTAGTATTTTTTTAACCAGGGTTCATATAAATTAGAAGTCCAACAGTTGGGCTGCCTGGGTTTGGTCGCTTAAACAGTATGGACAGGGCTCTGTTACTGTCTTTGCAGCTCAGTTCTACCTTCCTTCTGGGAGAACCTTCTCCTCCCGTAGTGGAGAGATGACCTGCCACAGTGCCAGCCTTGCCTGACGTGAATGGTCCTGTCTCCCAGAGAATAAGCATGCCTCACAGAGCCCATATTAGCACTGATGGAGGGCTCTGACTGGTCCAGCCTGGGTCACTCTCTCCTTCAGATCAATCACTGAGCGCCGGAAAATGAAGCTCTGTGATTGGCCCAACACTGGTCATGTGATCAGGAGGATGCCCAATGGGCTGTGACTGGCAGAACCTCCTGAAATTGGGAAGGTTTCCCTTCCCCAATGGCAGAGGGGACCAGCCAGAGTGAGAGAACAAATCCTGCACAGATTGTAGAATTGAAACCATTTCAAATCCAGTGCCCTCTCCACTATTTCCTCTGACTAGCCTCTCTTTGTCCAACAGGATAGCCTGTTAGGACAAAACCAGCCTGAAGTTGTCCGGATGGAGGGTTCTGAATGGTCAGAAGGCTGGCTGGGTTTCTCCACCCTCAGGAGGCTGTGCTAGTAAACGGGAGTAGATGGCTCTGCCTCTGGTCTTGGAGACCTAACTGATCAGAAGCGATTCTTGCCTCCTCCAGAGGATGGCAAAGGCTGGGGGCTCCTTGGATGGGGGTTGATAAACCCAGGAAGGAAGCAGCAGTCACGCTAACTGTTCCCTCGTAGACCTGCACCCCCTGCCAGGCCTGCCTTCCCTATACCATTGTCTCCCTTGGCAGGTTGGCTGGCACTGGCCCAACCTCGGCTAGAATGTCTGTTTGAAGTCTGGGAAACTCAGATGTTCTCTCTGGTCTGGCCTCTTGTACATTTCAAAGATAACCTTTCCTCATTGGATTTTCTCCCCTTTCTTTGACTGTTTCATGAGTTTTTAAGCACCAGTCCTGATGTGATCATCGCCTGCTGCAGTTCTAAAAACTTTAAAGAAGATTTGGTTATTGATCATTTAAGGCTTTTTATGTATGTCTTATGTGTGAAATTAAAAGACGCTTGCTCCTGGAACTAAAAGCTATGACTAACCTAGAGAGCATATTAAAAAGCAGAGACATATTACTTTGCTAACAAAGGTCCATCTAGTCAAAGCTATGGTTTTTCCAGTAGTCATGTGTGAATGTGAGAGTTGAACTATAAAGAAAGCTGAGCACCAAAGAATTCATGCTTTTGAACTGTAGTGTTGGAGAAGACTCTTGAGAGTTCCTTGGACTGAAAGGAGATCCAACCAGTCAATTTATATTCATTGGAAGGACTGATGCTGAAACTGAAATTCCAATACTTTGGCTACCTGATGCAAAGAACTGACTCACTGGAAAAGACCCTGATGCTGGGAAAGACTGAAGGCAGGAGGAGAAGGGGATGACAGAGGATGAGATGGCTGGATGGCATCACTGACTCAATGGACATGAGTTTGAGTAAACACCAGGAGTTGGTGGTGGACAGGGAGGCCTGGCATGCTGCAGTTCATGGGGTCACAAAGAGTCAGACACGACTGAGTGACTAAACTGAAATGAACTGTTTGTGACTTAATCATGTGGCTGAAGCAGATTATGTCTGAGCTTGTTACTGAATTTTTTCTCTCTTCTCCCACTGGGCAAATTTAGCTCACCTCGCCTAACCACTCAGCATAGTGTATGCACAGATTAATCTCTCCCAAGCTTTCCTTTCATCTTACCATCTCATGGATTTTTACCTGCAGAATAAAGGACAACCTCCTCAACTATTCAGCCTCCACAATCCTTCCCATCCTGCCCCACCTGTATCAGCTCCCACTTCATTCCCATAGAAAGGTTTTATTTCAGGAAATCTTCTGAACTATCCACACAGTTGTGCATCCATCATCACAGTCCATTTTAGAACATTTTCCATTAACCCCGAAAGAAACCCTACAGACCTCTTATCCACTCCCCAGCCAGCTGCCATCACAAATTCCTCCATCTCCTCCAGTCCTGGGCAACCACTAACCTGCTTTCTGTCCCTGTAGATTAACCTATTCTGGACATTCACATGGATGGAATCATAAAATATGAGGTCCTTTGGGACTGGCTTCTCCCACTTGGCATGAGCTTTTCAGAGTTCATCCACGCTGTGACACGCACCAGGACTTCATTCCTTTTCACGGTCCGGTAATATTCTATTGGATGGATGCCACATTGACTTTATTATTTAACAGTTAATGGGCATTTGGGCTGTTTCCACTTTGGGAGTTTTATGAATAATGCGATGATGAACATCATTCATGCACAAGTTTTTGTGTGGACATGTTTTCATTTCTCTAGGGTGCAAACCTAGGAGTGGAATTTCTGGGTTGTAACTCTATGCTTAGTCTTTAGAGGAGCTGCCAGCCTGTTTTCTAAAGGAGCTGTGTGGTTTTACATTCCCACCAGCAGCGTGTGAGGGTTCTAATTTTCTCCACGTTCTTGCCAATACTAGTCATTATCTGTTCTTTTTATCATAGCCATCCTGGTGGATGGGATGCAGTATTCATTGTGGTTTTGGTTTACATGTCCTCGATGACTAGTGAACATCTTAGTTTATTGGTCATAGGTTTATCTTCTCTGCAGAAATGTCTAGTCGGATCCTTCACCCATTTTTCAACTGGGTTATTTGTCTTTTTATGTTGAGTTGCAAGTGTTCCTTATATAGTTCAGATAGAAGTCTATTATCACACATGGGATTTTCTGATCTTTTCTCCCATTTTGTGGATTTTCACCTTCTTGATCGTTGTCCTTTAAAACATATAAGCCTTTAATCGTGGTGGAGTCCGGTGGATCAGTTCTTTTCCTTTTGTTTCTTGTGCTTTCGATATCTAAGAAGCCATTGTCTAATCCAAAGTCACAGATATGCATGGCTTTGTTTTTATTTACAAGTGTTTTAGCTTTAGATCTTACATTTAGGTCTATTATTCTGTTTGAGTTTCTTTTTTAAAATAAGGTGTGAGGTATGGGTCCAACTTCATCTTTTTGCATGTAGATACCCAGTTGTCCTAGCACCACATTTTTTAAAAAAAATTATTCTTTTAAAAGATTATTTTTCATTATCTTGGCTCCCTTATCAAACAACTAGCCATTTCTGCCATTTTACCCTTTTTAACTCTTCTCCCCTCAATGTTGTGGTACTACCCAGGCCTGGACTGACTCAGCCATGATAGGCTGCTGATTCATGTGCTTTTTGGACATTTGTCTTCTTTGGAGAGATGTTTATTCAAGTCTTTCACCCATTTTTAAAATCAGGTTGTTTTTTGTTGTTGTTGAGTTGTGAGAGTTCTTTATATATTCTGGGTATTATCCACCATCAGACATATGATTTTCAGATATATGATTTGCAAATATTTTCTCCCATTCTGTGAGTTGCCTTTTCATCCTGCTGATATGTCTTTGATGCACAGAAGATTTAAATCTTTTTTTTTCTGTAATAAACTCTGCTTTATTCAGATAACAAAAGGCTGAGGATTAAACATGTGTTTTTAAACCTCATTTGCACATCTCTGAAACCAGAGGAAGAGAGGACATCCCTGGGCTAGTCACCTGGGGTGACCTTGGCTGACAGACACCTGGGAGAGGGAACTGGCACATCCTCACCCGATCCTGCTAAATGCTAACACCCCAGGAGCTCAACCTGGGCTTCCAGGGAAGCCAGCGTCTGGAGGAGATTGCAATTCACCCTATCTGGCTATGAGACGATTCTGGGGTCCCTCCCTCCCTTCCACCTGGTCCCTGTGGCTATTACAGAAGTCTTCAATGTTGCCGTTTATCTATTTTTCCTTTGTTGCCTCTTCCTTTGCTGTTATATCCATGAAATCCTTCCCCAAAAGCTGCATTGGCTTTTGGACAGCCTTCTGGTTTCCCATGTTTGCTCCAATTTTTATGGGGCTTGACCTTCTACTACCTGCTTATTTAACTTATATGCAGAGCACATCATGTGAAATGCCAGGCTGGATGGAGCACAAGTTGGAATCAAGATTGCCAGGAGAAATATAAACAACCTCAGATATGCAGATGATTCCACTCTAATGGCAGAAAGTGAAGAGGAACTAAAAGCCTATTGATGAGGGTGAAAGAGGAGAGTGAAAAAGCTGACTTAAAACTCAACATTTAAAAATCTAAGATCATTACATCTGGCCCTATCACTTCATGGCAAATATATGGGAGAAAAGTGGAAATAGTGGCAGGTTTTATTTTCTTGGGCTCCAAAATCACTGCGGATGGTGACTGCAGCCATGAAATTAAAAGACGCTTACTCCTTGGAAGGAAAGCTATGACAAACCGAGACACTGTATTAAAAAGCAGAGATATCACTTTGCTGACCTTGGTCCATGATTATAAGGTCCATAGTCAAAGCTACGGTTTTTCCAGTAGCCATGTATGGATGCAAGAGTTGGAATATAAAGAAGGCTGAGTGTTGAAGAATTGATGCTTTCAAACTGTGGTGCTGGAGAAGACTCTTGAGAGTCCCTTGGACAGCAATGAGATCAAACCAGTCAATCCTAAAGGAAATCAACCCTGAATATTCATTGGAAGGACTGATGCTGAAGCTCCAATGCTTTGGCCACCTGATGCAAAGAACCAACTCACTGGAAAAGACCCTGATGCTGGGAAAGATTGAAGGCAGGAGAAGGGGACGACAGAGGATGAGATGGTTGGATAGCATCACCAGCTCAATGGACATGAGTTTGGGTAAACTCCGGGAGTTGGTGATGGACAGGGAAGCCTAGCCTGCTGCAGTTCATGGGGTTGCAAAGAGTTGGATACAAGTTAGCAAGTAAACAACAACGACAAGTCTTCCAAACCAATCACCCAAGAGTGATTATAGCTAATGGAGTCTCAAATCCCTGCCACCAGCAGGCAGCTGTGATACATGGCTTAGGTGTTGGCTAACCTCTTGAGTACCACAGTTTGTAAAATTCCCTACTTGGGCTGGTCTTTTTTTCCCCCAAGTGTTTAGATAGAATCAGTATTTAACACTGTGGAAACTTAAGCTGTACAACGTGTTGATACAATCACATATCACAAAAGAGCTGCCACAGTAGTGGCACCTAACACCTCTCTCTCCTCACCCAATTATTGTGTCTTTTTTGTGGCAAGAATATTTAAAATCTTAATTTTTATGTATATAATGCAGTATCTTTAGTGATAATCACCATGATCCAAGTTAGATCCCCAGAACTTACTGAGTTTTTAACTGCAGTTGAACACTTTGACCCCCACCCCCTAGCCCCTGGTAACCACTACTATACTTTCTGTTTCTCTGAGTTCAGCTTTTCTGGCTTCCATATATAAGTGAGGCCGGATAGTATTTGTCTTTCTCTGGCTGATTTCCCTTAATATAGTGTGAGGGAGGTCTTTTGGGGGGCTATGTCAGGTCTTAGCTCCAGCACCCGGGGTCTTCACTGAGTTCTGTGCAATCTTCTGTGCAGTGAGTGGACTTTTGTGTGGTTGTGTATTTGGTCTCCATAGCTGCAGTATGTAGGCTCTCGAGTTGTGACCCACGGGCTCAGGAGTTGCAGCACGTAAGCTTAGTTGCTCCACAGAATGTAGGATCTTAGTTCCCCGACCAGGGATGGAACTTGTGTCCCCTGCATTGCAAGGTGGATTTACTGCACCACCAGGGAAGTCCTTAAATGTTCTTTTAATAAATGAACAAGCTGATTACATGAAGCAAAGAGAGAAAGTGAAGAGAAAGAAAGGTGTGCATCCAGGCCCCAAATTACTGTAATAAAAGTGTGTAATGTCATTTCCTGGAAAGAGCTCAGGTTCTAGAGTTATACTGACTCTACCATTAACGACCCTATAACCTTGGGGAAATGTTTAATATAGTTAACGTACCATTTTAACTAATATGACAAAGAGTCAGAGTAGCAACAAATTAAATTTGTTTCTCTCACTTAAAAAGCCAAGAAGGTAACTGGGGCTGGTGAGGTGGCTCCTTGATCATCGGGGACCCAGGCTTCTTCTATCTTGGTGCTCTGGCATCCTTCAGTGGGGCTTCCAACCTGTGACTCACAAAAGTGTTTGACTTCTCTTATGTCTACATTCAGCCTGAGGGAGAAGGGAATGAGTGAAGAGGAAGACCAGCCCCTCCTTTTAAAGGTTGGGGGCTCAGAAGGTGCACTCAACACCCCCATTCACATCCCATTGGGTAGAACTTAGTCATATGGCTATATTTGACTGCAAAGGAGTCTGGGAAATTCATTTTGGGCTGGAGAGTAATATTCTAAGCTAAGAAATCCTATCACTTTAGAAGGAAAAATGCACAAATAGCAGTCTCTGCTTTATTCGTTTGTTTTAATTTTAAGGCTGATTGATTTGTTTGTTTTGGCTGCACTTGGGCTTCCTCTCGTTGCAGCGAGTGGGGGCTACTCTCCGCTGAGGTGCACGGGCTTCTCACTGTGGTGGTTTCTCTTGTTGCGGAGCTTAGACTCTAGATATGCTGGCTCAGTAATTGTGCAGCACAGGCTAGATATCTCATGGCACGTGGGATCTTTCTCGACCAGGGATCAAACCCATGTCCCCTGCATTGGCAGGCAGATTCTTAACCACTAGACCACCAGGGAAGCCCTCTGCCTTATTTTCTTTTTTGCCACCATTCCACTCCCAGTCCTCCACCCTGTCCTGTTCTTCATTTATAAAACATGTGCCTCACTGTGTTACAATCAAAGGAGATGAGTTATTTGGAAGTATCTTGTGATCCCCAAAGTTCCATCCAAACATAAGTTGACTGATGGTAAATGAGTAAAGAATACCAGCAAAGGAATCATAGAACAAGGGGAGATTCATTCTAGCTGAAATGATAAGGAGTTTTCGGAGCAGATAGTTTGTAATTTGCACATTGAAATATTGACTGGGTACTTTTAAGAAGGGAAACAAAGGAAGTTGTAGGGGGAGTATAGAAAACATCACCTTTGCCCAAGTGATGGGCAAAGTAAGATAAAGGTAGGGAGGTGAGAATTTACATGCATGTTTGAGATGCTTCATGGGGCACAGTTTGGGGAGTGCAAGGCCAAGAGAAGGAATTGGACCAGAGCAGGCAGAACCCCAATGCCATGCAGCAGTTGGAGGTCTCTGGGTGGGAAGTGGGAAGCCAGTGCCTGCCTCTGCTAAGGGTTGGATGCGATTTTCTCCATGGAGGGCCCGTGCCTGGAGGAGGATGGCCTTGGAGACTCGGAGGCCACTTAGGAAGCTGGGATGGGAGTCCCCGTGAGAAGGGAAGGGGCCTGAACCAGAGCCATGAGAATGCAAAGGTGGGGATGGGCTTGGGAACCATTCCACAGGTAGCAAAGAGTAGGTACTAAGCAGGGTTTTACCAGTGACCATTGACCAAGAGGGAGACCCCGGAGACTGGGGCAAATTCAGGAGGAAGAAAGTAAATTCAGAGCCTGCAGATGTGAGTCTGAGCACCTGCCAGCAATGGGAAATTTGAAGTGTGCTGATAAAATTGATGACAGAGAACTAAAGAATTCACCAAAATGATAAAGATGCTTAATCAAATGTACTGTTGCCTCTTAGAGGATGATCTAATGTCTAAAATTTCAGACAGCCTAATTAAAATTCAGTCTTGGGGAATAACTTCGTTTCCCTTTCTGGAGCCTGAGCTTTTGCAACTTACTCTTTACACACAAGCAAGCCCGGGCTGTGTCCTCATTGATACACAAAGGGCATTTCCAGAAGCCCTGCGGGGTTAGATGTGCATCTCACCAGAGGGTGGGGAAACATTTGACCATTTCTTTTCTTTTCCTCCCCAACGTCGTCCTTTGATCTGGAGATATCCAGACCTGCGTCTTCAGTCCAGCTATGGGAAAACCGTTCCAATTTGTGTTCACAGTGGCAGGAAGAGGTTAAAGGTATCATCTTGGGCTGAATCGCAGATCCAAAATGAAAACCGAACAGGAGATGGCGAGTGAGTTTTTTCCTTTTCAAAATTTCCCATCGTTGTCATGAATTGATTATGCAAAAAGTGTAAACCACTTAAACATCACCTTGAGAGTTCGCAAGGACAGTGAAAGGTGCTGGGTGGAGGTGGAGCCTGGAGATCTTTCCCCAGCCTTGTGTGGTCATTGGCTGCACCATCTCACCCTGCAGAACTTGGAATGACTGTCACCTGCTTCTGAGGAATTCATCTCATCATGCTGTAGGTTTGACCTTGAACATTATGAGCTGGGAGGCAGAATTTATCAACCACTCTAGCTATTAGTATGATTATTTTCCCTACACATTTGGAGACCCAAGTGGTCCAGGCTAAGAACAGTGTTACATTCATCATTCAACAAAAAGGAGTAATTAGAATGTAACTAAAATCCCACAATGCATTTTTTAGAGAACAGCAATGGTTTAGCTCAAACATAATCTCTCATAATGTCCAAGTTTTGTGGCTCCAGGCGCCTCAATAACACCGCCGAGGACTTCACTGTCCCCACACTGGGCGAGGCTTCAGATGCTCTGCTTCTTGGGGGCCTGGGAGTGCTATCACTGGCTCTGTAGCCAACTCATCGCTGGCCTGCAGGGCTGGGATTAGGGGGTCACAAGCTAGGACTGCAGGGATTCCCGAGTGGCTCAGTGGTAAAGAATCCACCTGCCAAGGCAGAAGATACAGGAGTTCAGTTCAGTCACTCAGTTGTGTCCGACTCTTTGCGACCCCATGGACTGCAGCATGCCAGGCCTCCCTGTCCATCACCAACTCCTGGAGTTTACCCAAACCCATGTCCATCAAGTCGGTGATGCCATCCAACCATCTCATCCTCTGTTGTCCCCTTCTCCTCCCACTTTCAATCTTTCCCAGCATCAGAGTCTTTTCCAATGAGTCAGTTCTTCACATCAGGTGGTCAAAGTATTGGAGTTTCAGCTTCAGCATCAGTCCTTCCAGTGAACACCCAGGACTGATCTCCTTTAGGATGGACTGGTTGGATCTCCTTGCAGTCCAAGGGACTCTCAAGAGTCTTCTCCAACACCACAGTTCAAAAGCATCATTCTTCGGTGCACAGCTTTCTTTATGGTCCAGCTCTCACATCCACACTTGACATGGTTTGGACTAGGGATGGTCAGTAGACATTGTCAGTAGCCTTGAAATTCTTCCTGATGCACTGCTCCAGGCAGCCATTGTTAAATGGTTGGCGCTGCACGTGAACTGACAGCAGGGGTGTGCTGGTAGGTTTTAACAGCTGGCTCTCAGTGGGAAAAAGCCCTGGTTTGTCACATGTGCCAGTTTCTATGGTGTAAACACTCCTCTGTGGCTGATTTCAAGCTTCCATCACAAAGTCACTGAACACATTGTTGGGAACAGACAATCTCTCCAAAGAGCTTATTATTTTCAGTCATCTATGATTCTGAATCAAACTGTGATCTCTAACACCTATTAGAAAGCTGCATTCCCTAAAGTCATTGCTTTTTTAATCCCTCTCAAAGCAGATACATGTGAGGACTTTGTTGGGAAAGTGAGAGTCCAGGGAGCAGAAGTGGAGAATAGGGGAATGAGGATCAGGGAGGAGGAAGACGCAAAGCAAGGACGCATTCAGTGGGACGGGCTGCCCCCGCCTGTTGGACTGGCTGAGAAGTCACACTGAAACCATGTCACTCAGATGTTACTTGAACTCATGCACTGGGACTGGAACCCAGCCAAAACCCAGGTTGGGACTTGAACCCATGGTCTTTTAACTGAGATCACACCACTGGTCTCAGGAACTTAATGAAGCTCAGGTTCTTGATGTCCCATCACGGAAAGACTTCAATGAGAGACAAAGTGATAGGTAAGAGGTGGATGTATTTAGAGAGATATGCATTCCGTGGACAGAATGTGATCTGTCTCCAAAGGCAAGAGTGGCCCCAAGGCAGGGGTTGTCTTGGAAAGTGAGAGTGGTCATGGGAGAAATGTGCTCGGCAGACAGAGTGGGGGCCATCTCAGATGAAAGCGACCTTGAAATAGGATGTGGTTAGTTTTTATGGGCTTGGTAATTTCATAGGCTGATGAGTGGGAGGAGTATTCCAATATTTGGGGGAAAGGTCGATGGTTTCCAGGAACTGGGCCACCTCTCACTTTTTGGTCTTTGGTGGTCGCCCTCGGAACTGTCATGGCGCTGGTGGGTGTGTCACTTAGCTCATGCTAATGTCTTACAAGGAGCGTGTGATGAGGCTCAAGGTCCGCTGGAAGTCAGATATTCCACCATCTGGGGCCTGGTCGGTGCTGACCAGTTTTCATCGTATCCCATGATGCAGTTTTCGTCGTACCCCATGATGCAGTTTTCGTCGTATCCCATGTCTTTTAAACGCTGTGCCCTGCCCCCATGCCTCCTGTTTCAGTGTGAAATGCATCTGTGGGACTGGTTGGAGGGAGGAAAGACAATGCCTGTATCCATTCCTGCTCTCTTTCAAAATGGGCACGACTTTGACCTTGCATTGCTCTCTTTCTTTCTCTGCCTCTACCTCTGTCTCTCTCTCTCCTTGGAATAGTTGTCCTGTCAACCCAGCCACCATGTTGTGAGAAAGCCCAAGCCACTTGGATAAACCATAGGTACTCCAGCCAATTGCCCCAGCTAAGTTCTCCACCAACAGCCAGCATCAACCTCCAGCCACGTGAGTAAACAAGCCTTCAGATGATTCCTGCCACCATCTTTGAAGTTTTCAAGTGGAGGTGCCAGCTGTCACGAGTTAGGAACAAGCTATCCCATTGTGCCCTGACGAAATTTTGGCCATAACACACACCATCCCACAAAAGAAAAAAGGAAAGTGAAGTTGCTCAGTCATGTCCAACTCTTTGCGACCCCATGGACCGTAACCTACCAGGCTCCTCTGTCCATGGGATTTTCCAGGCAAGAGTACAATAGTAGGTTGCCTTTTCCTTCTCCAGGGGATCTTCCCAACCCAGAGATTGAACCCGGGTCTCCCACATAGCAGGCAGACGCTTTACCATCTGAGCCACCAGGGAAGCCATCCCACAAAGAGATAATAAATATTATTGTTGTCTTAAATCATCCACTTTTGGAGTAGTTTCTCAGCAACAGATAGTTATGAACCCATCATACTTTCATACAAGTCTCTATTTAGCCTTTTATTTCTGAATTGAAGAGTCCTCTCTTGTGGTCCTCGGACAGCAAGTAGATCAAACCAGTCGATCCTAAAGGAAATCAACCCTGAATATTCATTGGAACAACAGACGCTGAAGCTGAAACTCCGATATTTTGGCCATCTGATGTGAAGAGTTGACTCATTGGAAAAGACCCTGATGCTGGGAAAGACTGAAGGCAGGAGAAGGGGATGACCGAGGATGGTTGGATGGCATCACCGACTCAATGAACATGAGTTTGAGCAAACTCCAGGAAATAGTGAAGTTACAGGGGAGCCTGGTGTGCTGCAGTCCATGGGGTGGCAAAGAGTCAGGCACAGCCTAGTGGTTGAACAGAAACTCTTGTGAAATCTGTCTTCAAACAGCTTAGTACCTGCTTGGAATTCCTGTGTCGTGTGTTTTGACTTGTGGGGCAATGCTGGTTCTAGCACAGACGTGAGGAGCACTGCGAGGGTACACAAGGCCTCTGGGTGTGCCCTGCACTTACGGTAAGGTATGGACTGGGGGACTCTGGGAAAGGAGAAAGAAAAGAAGTGAAGGAAGAGGAGGAGAAGGGCACCAGAAAGGGACGAGGAGGGGGCAGATGGTGGAGGAGAAGGACATGCTGTAAGGGCGCTGGTGGTCCACACCAGGTAGCCTCGGATGGCCCAGTCTTGCTGACTCACTTCCAGGGAGGCCTTGGATGACCCTCTCCCTGCAGGAATCTGGTGAGTCACACACATGCAGTCAGATAGGGCGTTGGAGGGTGTCTGCCTTCCTCCTTCATGGCAGGAGACGCCGGCTGGATATTGTCACGTCTGACTTTGATTGAATCACCACTTCCTGTCAGGTTCTGTGCTAGACTCTAGGAACATGAAACACTCCAAGTCCTTGCCCTCAAGGAGTCAGAGTCCATTTGAGAAACAGAGTTTGAAACAGTTCAGTCACTAGTTACGCTTTCCAAGGGAGGTTTCAGCTAAAATTTAGGAAGAAGCTTCTGAAATACTTAAGTATGTGAGTGGAGGAATGGTGGGGTGTGGGGGCAGAGGAGGGGAGGGAGGAGGAACCTGACTGCGTGGATTTAATTAAAAGAAAAAACACTGCCATTGATTTTGAAAGCCCTTGGCTGATTTTCATTAACCATCTAGGACTGATTTGATGGTTGACTGTAGAGACTTTGGTAAATAAAATGAAAATAAATATTTCCAAATTGAGCACATTTTGAGTCTGATGGTTGGACTTCAGTTACAATACTTCTGAAGAGATTGAAACCAGCTCAAACTGACTTAAGTAAAAATGGAATTTATAGGCAGATGTAACTGAGGAGTCCAGGTCTGGGTTGAGAACACAGATAGATTTCAGACTCACACACATTCAATGAAGATTCAGTTTTTCTTCATCTCTAGACCCTGCCTTCCACCATATTGGTTTCATCCTCATGTTTCCCAAGATGCTGCTAACTTTGCCAAGCTCTCCCCTCATAGTGGCAAGGTGGCTGCATGGCTACAGCCCTCATCCTGTCAGAGTCATTTTCCTCTAGCCTAGCATGCCTTTCAGATGTATCTGGTTAGGCCATATGCCCAACTCTGGAACTTTCACCGTGGCTGTTGTAGGACTGATTCACTGGCTCAGGCCTATAGAATATGGGGCTGGGGTGGTGGAGATGGGGAGGCCTGACCCAACCACATGGACTAAGAGGGGAGGTTTGGATCATCACACAGAAATTAGGGATTTTCATCAGAAAAAAAGGGAATGAATGCTGGGGAATAAAATTAAATGGCCCCACAGTGGCCCAGAGACAAGACAATAGGAAGTCCTGGGGGCAGTGGAAGGCAACTCAGCACATAAAGGGAGTCAGGCCAAAGTGGGTTTGAAGGCAAGGTCAAACTGGCCTTGTCGCTGCAGCAGAGGCTTGCAGAACACCGTGTGTTATCTGTGTGTGTGTTTCCCCTCCCACCGTAGAGTGTGACAGCATGGAGGTGATCCATTCTTGTCTGGTTTAAGAAGTAGTTGCCATTCAGCTCCAAACAGTGCAATTAGTTTGAAGCTAAAGCCATGCTCTCCCAGGGCACCCTCGGCTGACGACTGAGCTTGGCAGGAGTACTGGAGCCGGCCGTTTCTGCCCAGCGCAGGACTCCTCCAACGGGCAATCTTCGCTCTGGATCTCCCTGTTCGGTTGGCTGGGACCATCAGATCTGCTTTGTTTGATCCCTGAGTCACTGTATGGAAGGTCTCCCACTGATCAGGAAGACCACGCTCGGCTGTTCAGTAAGCAAAAAATGTTTTTGATGGGACTCTTTTACTAGGGCACAAATCCCATTCAGGAGGGCTCTACCCCTTCCAAAGTCCCCACCTCCAAAAACCATCACACTGGGGATTGATTTTCAACATATGAATTTGGAGGGTGGGGAGATGGCGATACAAATATTCAATCTATGGCCTCTGTCTTTAAATGGCTGTCCTTAACTAAAGCACAAAGCAGCTCTGTAAACCCAGCTGTTGGTTCAGTGTTTCAAATAATATTTTTATAGAAATGTGACATATATAGAAAGGTGCACAAAACCTAAATTCCTCAAGATCAGTGAATTATCACAAAGCAAAACACCCCTGCACTCATCATCCAGTTCAAGGGAAAAATCATTTCCTCACCCTAACTGTCTCCAGCCCCACCACACATCCATTCTCAAAATTCTTACAAGTTTCTCATTCTAAGTTTAATAGAGGAAGCAGATTCATCCAACCTCTTTAGTCAATGGAGTGGCAGACTGGAAAAAGTAGAGAGAGACTTCATTTGGCTTTGTTGCCTCTAACCTTAAAAAGCAAGTTTTTAAGATGTTTTCAAGACCCGAATATCTTCCAGATTTTGGATAAGGAAACAGGGAGGTGGAGAGGCAGAAGTTCAATTTTGTTCTATCCTTGTTCTGAAGTCTGATCTTGATAAGCAAAGAATATAATTAAAATGGATTACAGACTATTAAACGCAAACAGGAACAAAATGATTGCAGTGTGGGTAAGCCAGTAATTAAAGCTTTAAAAGAGGAAAAAGTCACCATCACTTAAAACGTTTATTTGTCAAGGCTAGTAACAAATATTGACATGAGAGCTTTTTTCTTTTATTTTCTTCTTAGCATCAGGCTCTCAGCAATTAGTGGTGCATATTCCAGAATCAATACAGCCTCGGGTCTGAAGCAGTAAGATCCATATATTTTAAAATTAGGTGGTATAATAGCAGACTGCCTCCATAAAGCAGACTTCCTGGCAGTGTATTTCAATTAGTGCTTATTAGATGACAAACAGAAGCAAGTCAGGAGCACCATCTCCTTAAACTGGTTTTATCGCAAAGATACCCTTATGGTGACCATCAGGGAGAGAGGTTTTTTAGTTCCCTTTTAATTTTTTAAATTTCTTTTTAACCGTTTTTAAATTGAAGTATGGTTGATGGAAATATTACATAATTTGCAGGTTTACAATATAGTGAGTCACAATTTTTAGAGGTTATACTCCATTTATAGTTACTATAAAACACTAGCTATATTCCCTCTGCTGTACTTATATCCTTGAAGCTTATTTTATATCTAATAGTTTGTACCTCTCAATACCCTTCCCCTATTTTTTCCTCCTCCTTCTCTCTTTATGGGCTTCCCTGGTAAAGAATCTGCCTGCAATGTGGGAGACCCAAGTTCGATCCCTGGGTCAGGAAGATCCCCTGAAGAAGGGAATGGCAACCACTCCAGTATTGTTGCCTAGAGAATCCCGTGGACAGAGGAGCCTGGCGGGCTACAGTCCACAGGGCCGCAAAGAGTTGGACATGACTTATTGAATTAGTCTGTAATATCCTTCTTTCCACTGGTGACCACTAATTTGTTCTTTATATCTGTGAATCTACTCCTTTTTTGTTAGATTTACTAGTTGGATAGTATTTTTAGATGCCACACGAAGTGATAACCGACAATATTTGTCTTTCTCTGCCTGGCTTATTTCACTTAGCATAATGTTTTCCAAGTCCATCCACGATGGCAAAATTTCATTCTTTTTTATGACTGAGTAGTGTTTTACTGTGTGTGTGGTGTGTATATATATATATATATATATATATACCATCTCTTCTTTATATATATATATATGATATAAATATATATGTGTGTATATATCACTTCTTCTTTATCCATTAATCTGTTGATGGACACTTGGATTGCTTCCATATTCTGGCAATTGTGAATAATTCCTACACCATGCTTAGTCACTCAGTCATGCCCAACTCTTTTAGACCCCATGGACTATAGCCCACCAGGCTCTTCTGTCCATGGGATTTTCCAGGCCAGAATACTGGAGTGGGTTGCCATGCCTTCCTCCAAGGGATCCTCCCAACCCAGGGATCGAACCCAGGTCTCCCGCATTGCAGGCAGATGCTTTACCATCTGAGCCACCAGGGAAGCCCAAGAACACTGGACAGGGTAGACTATCCCTTCTCCAGGGGATCTTCCAAACCCAGGAATCGAACTGGGGTCTCCTGCACTTCAGGCAGATTTTTACCAACTGAGCTACCAGGGAAGCCTGACTAACACCTAAAATCCTCTAAATTCACCTGCTTGCACTCCAGGAGATTTAGCAGTTAAAGCCGCACGTGGATTAGAGCCTTCTTTGGACTCAAATGCCTCCTGTAGGTTTCCAGCCTGCCCAGCAGAGGCTGGGTTTTATCAGAGGTGGAGATGAGCATCCCAGGCAGGGCCCTGACCCTGGCAGCCAGGAGACAACTGTCTCCACTCTTACCTGTTTGAACAGTGTCCCTGTCTCCCCTGGGACAGTTCAGGCCCCAGATATCATCAAATGCCAGGCGAAGGGCCTGTGCAGATGCATAAAGCCAAAGTTCTTGACCTCAAGTTGTCTTTGAGGAGTTAGTATAAATAACCCCTAGCATTCTTCCTAATTCTGTTTCCCTAATACTGTGAAATCCCCTTTATCTGGCTTTGTAAGAGGTGATGGAGCCTGGAGCGCCCTGCTTGCCTGTTTACAGACCTGGACTCTGGCTCTCACCAGCGATTTGCCCATCCAAGCAGTAAAATACTTGTGGGACCAGTGTGTCTGTGAGTTTGAACCCATGCAGGGTTATAAATAAGTCCCTCTCTCCAGGGCTGTGATGAGAATTAATGAGGTTTAATTCTACCAGGTCTTGCCGAGCAGGGGTCAGGCCATTAGGGGTTTCTGTGAATCACAGAACAGATTGTGTTTATCAGGACTGATCTCTTTGGAGCATCAGGACAAAGGGAAGCAGCCTGATTCTGCCATGAACCAAGAAGGCTGAGGTGCTGATGGCCAAAGCCCGGAATCGTTGGATAAACGGAGGGAGTTGTTGGCAGGGCTGACCCTCGGCCACTGGGCAGGCCAAGGCCAGGCCCAGAGTGGGCTCAGATCAAGAGAGAAGTCAACTTCCTCCCAGAGGCCTGGCGTGGGCTCTGGTGCAAATCAGCAGAATGTGAACACTTGGGCATGGGGAACAGACTGGGCTCAAGGTAGGGTCTTGAGTGCTTCAGAATGAGAGATCTGTACCATCTGTAGAATGAGGACTTTAAGATAGTCATCCCTGGGTCCTCATGGGGATTAAAGGAATGTTGACTGACTCTGGCTACAAGCAGCAGAATTTGAATTCGTTCATTCAACCATCTTTGACCTGATCTGCTTTATATTGTGTGAGATGAGTTTGCAAAGACCTTGTCACAACTTTTGTCTGAGGACCTATGGGAGGTCTCTGAGAGGTAGGAGGGTAAACCCCCTACAGGAGCATCATCTGTTTCCATGGCTACACAAGGATGCAGAGTACCAGTGCATCCTCAGCTTGGAAGATCCAGGCACTGGATGATGAGGGGGACCCTTGTGAAGCCAACTCCATTATCAGCCCCTCTGCCTCTAAAATGTACCCTGATCTGATCACTTCCCAAGACACGTGATTGCATCAAGCAAGAACAGCTATAACCCAGTGCTAAGACATCCCTGTCTCAGCTTTGGCTGGAGGGAATCTCTGGGGACTGCTAAAGCCAGAGGGACCAACACGTGTAGACGCGGCAACGTCTGGGGAAAGAGACACTTCTTTCCATTTGTCACATTTTACTGAGGAGGGAAACCCTTCTGAGAAGCTCCCTATAGTCTTCCCCTTAGGGATCATTGGCTAAGATGGGAGTCACGTGTTCTAACTGCAGGGCAGCCTGAGGAAGCAAGTTTCTGCTTTTTCAACCCTTGGTTGGCCACACCCCAAGGAGGAGGAGATGGGTAAGTACTGCTGATGAGGCCACAGAGAGTCTCTCAAGGGGCCCTGCCCGGTGCTCGCCACACAGAGCTCAGCACACAGTCACAGCTTCACCTCTCACCCTCTCATCCCACCACTGCCAACCACCACCTCATCCCGTTACCTTCGGTGATTCCATTTCCCGTCCTAGAACTGGCCTCTCTCCTAAGACAAAAGATACAGCGCGTCTGATCAGCTAGTGAACACCCACGGGTACATGGCTGTCTTCAGACCCAGGGAGGCCATTACAGTGGGCTGCAAATACCCACAGGTGTTTGGCTTCCTCTCTCCCCTTGTGTGAAGCTAAGAACCAGAGGATGAAAAGGAAAGGAAAGGAAAAGTCGCTCAGTTCTGTCCGACTCTTTGAGACCCCATGAACTATGCAGACCGTGGAATTCTCCAGGCCAGAATACTGGAGTGGGTAGCCTTTCCCTTCTCCAGGGGATCTTCCCAACCCAGGGATCAAACCTGGGTCTCCAGCATTGCAGGCGGATTCTTTACTGACTGAGCCACCAGGGAAGCCCCAACTACAGAATAATGCCAGGTAACTTCACCTCAGTAAAAACATTCACACCTCGCTGGTCTTTCAACATTCAGGCTCTAGGCCCTCTGAGTAATGCAGACCCACAGGGCAAGCTCGCCATCTGAATTCCCACCTGCCAAGGTGACTATGTGCTCATTATTGAAACCCCACAGAGCAGCAGTGAACCATTCTCCAGGGAGGTCATACCCTCCAATTAATAACATATATGTCAAATCCCATTAGGGATTTGTCTGGGCAACTCCAAGACACCTTTCAAAATGTTTTGTTTCAAGGAAATCAGTTCCTTTGGAATACATCCTGAAACAAGCCAGCTTCAGGCTGAGAATTAAAATGCTTGCTGTGTGTACTATTAAACAATACTTTTACAAGTTGCAAAAAAATATAATCACATTATAGAAAATGTAGAGGATAAGAAAAAAGACAAATAAAAGCCCCAATAATTCTACCAAGCAAAGAAAACCAGTGTTGTCATTTTGGTGTAATACCTTCTCGACATTTTTCCTTTGCTTAAGTGTTTGTAAATAGTTATAAGCACAGCATGCATGCTATTTTTATGGTAGTTTTTCAGCTTATGGTTAAGAACTATTTACCGTATGTGTTGTGGCACCCGTCTCGAGGTCAGATGAGGAGGCTCAATGAGCACAAGACAAGCAACGAAAAGACACGCAGAGCAACACGACAAGTGCACGGAGGTGGATGGCAGGAGTTACGGAGGTGCTCAAGGAGGGCTTCCTGGAGGAGGTGCTCTGCAATCTGAGACCCAAAGATGCATGAGAATGAGCTCAATGAAGAGGAGATGGAAGGAGTGGTCTCTGCAGAAGGAAGTGTTTTTCACAGCATGGGTAAGACCCAGCTGAGCGAACACATGGTGTTTGGAGGACGCGATATCAGAGTAATTCAGAATGATGGGAGCTTGGACTCTGTTATATACTGAGTCTCCCCAAATTTCATATGTTGAAGCGTCAAACCCAGAGTGTGAGTATATTTGGAGATAGGGCCTTTAAAAATAAAGATTAAATGTAGTCATTAAAATGGTGCCCTAGTCCAATAAACCCGGAAGAAAGAAAAAGAGGAAGAGATTGATTATAAAGAATTAACTTGCATGGTCATGAAGGCTAATAAATCCCAAATCTGCAGAGCTGATGTCCCAGTTCAAGTTCAAAGGCTGGAAGGTGCTGTGGAACCATGAGGAAGCAACATTCCATCTTGAAGACTGTCAGGAGGGAGAATTCTCTCTCACTTTGGAGGAAATGCTTCTTTTGGTCTAGTCAAGCCTTCAATTGATTGGGCGAGACCCACCCACATTACGGAGTATAGTCTTCTTTACTCAGTCCACTGATTTAATTGTTAGTGTCATCCAAATAAAAAATTCTCCCAGAATCACTAAAAATAATGTTTGACCAACAACATGGGCACCTCCTGGCCCTGTTGAGCTGATACACACAAGGAACCATCACAGGCTCTATGATGAGGATGACAAGGGGAGAGGCTGAGAAGTTTGTCAGGGGCCAGAGATCATAGCCCCGTTAGCTAAAATCAGGAGTTGATGCTTGATTCTGAAGCCAAAAGAAAGATATTGAACAGTTTTAACGAGTGAACATCACGTTCAGTGTTATCCATTTTAAGAAAAAGCATTGAGGTTGCAGTGTGGGGAAACACGTTCAGGATCATCCTGCACAGTTGGGCAGGTTGGGTATGACACAACTCTCGTGAAAGCTCTGTTTTCATTCCAGTCTATGGGAACAGCACTTCCTGGAGCTGTGCAGGGTACCATCTGAGCCATTGTCTGTCGTGGTTCTGAACGCATTAGAGACTGGAGACAAATCAGGTAGGAGGGCATGGCAACACCGTGGGTCTGCAGGGTTTTCAGATCTTGTATATAGTCATGATTTGGTGGCTTTCTCCTTACTGATAAGCCATGACTTGATTAACCTTCTTCTCAACGTTGTGTAAAAGTGTCATTTTGCCATCGTGATGTTAGACGTAACTAAATTGCCTCTGTATCCTCCCATGTGGCCCTGGAACATATCATCTCACTGAGATGCTTTCACGCGTGAAGGTGTAATGAGTGATTACACTGGGAGCACAGGCATACTCTGGGGGTGTCCTGGGCACACCAGAATGGATGGCCACCCTCCTCCTCTGGATTTCCAGTCTTTCCTCCAGGGAGTTTCATTTCTGAGAGAATCAGGAGCTAAATGCACAAAATGTACTTACCTTCTGTCAAAAAACTTGAGTCTTTTTCTGTAGATTGAAACCCTGCAATTTTTGTGTTTCAGTAAAGCAAATTGTACTGTCTACATTTATTTATATTCCCTTCACATCTTCAGTAGCAAGAGATAGCTGAGAACATTTCGTTCTCCTCCCACTAAGTTGCTATGATTTCACAAAGGCTGTTTGTTTTTGTTTTTGTCTTGAGGGGAGAGTGTCTTCTGAAGGTCTGAAGCAAGACCTCCAAGCCTAAGAGAGCAGAGGAGAAAGAATAATGATCATTTCTCTCTTGCACTTGAAGGAAGATAGGAGGAAGAAGCTGAACTATCAAAATGATGTCACTTCCATAATTAATTTTTTTTTAACGGGACGGCCGAGGATGAGATGCTTAGATAGCATCACCGACTCAATGGACATGAATCTGAGCAAACTCCGGGAGATGGTGAAGGACCGGGGAGCCTGGCGTGCTGCAGTCCATGGGGTTGCAGGGTCAGACATGACTTAGCGGCCAAACAGCAGCAACCACTGGGGATGACTTAAAGGTCCTCCTTCTAACACGCGGAGACTTGCTCTCCGTCTACCCCTTTGCCTCTGACTCCAGTAGAGTTATTCGAGAAAAGATTCAGGAGGCTTCAGTTGTGTGGCCGGTCTCATATCAACAGAAGATGCCGGGGGTTTCTTTGTAGATTTGAATGGACCACTTAAAGAAGCTCCACTCGGCATAAAGGGAAGCTACCCCTATAAGAATGTGGCAGAGGCTGCTAGAGCTCACCAACATTCTTTTTTTTTTTTTTTAATAATTTGTTTGTTTGGCTGTTCCGGGTCTTAGCTGCGGCACACGAGACCTTTTCAGCAGTGGCATGCGGAACCTTTCATTGGCCGCATGAGAACTCTTAGCCCCCTGCTGAGCTAAGTGGGATCTGGTTCCCTGACCAGGGATCCAACCTGGGCCTCCTGCATTTCAAGCATGGAGTCTTAGCCACTGGACCACCGGGAAGTCCCAACATTCACGTTCTAAACTTCTTTCTGGGCAGCTGTGCTGTTTCCCATCCTCTCTTGGACTTGGACGTGGGCCCGTCACTGAATTCTGGTCAGTGCTATGTGAGCTGAAACGATGATCACCACTTTCAGGCATGAGCCATATAAACACTCTGTGTGCAACCCTTGCTCCCTTTCCCCATCTCCCTACTGGAAAGGACTCTGAGATCCTAGATTGGATGGAGCCACAAGATGGAAGGGACCTGAGTCCCTGAATGACTGCCTGGAGCGGAGCACCCCTTCCTGGCCCAGAGCTGCCTAGGAGGGACAAGCACACAGGTCCTTCCACTCTGTGGATTACCCCTGTCAGAGAGGCCAGACAAGAATGCTGAGAGCAAAGAGACTCACTTGAGTGGATATTTACCGAAGACGTCTCCATGTACCCAATTTGCTACCTAATAGGGAAGAGTGGTTTTGTAGAGGAGACTTCAGTTGCAATGGCCTCCAACCCCACCTGCTTCCTTAAGTGAGGGCATGACCTTCCTCCAGATAAGAAGGGGGTTTTTGTTTGCTTGTTTTGTTTTTAATGTAATTATTTGGCTGTGCCTGGTCTTAGTTTGGCACCTGGGATCTTTCACCTTCGTCGAGAGTGAGCAGAGGCTTGTGAGACCCCACCCCATGTCAGAGAGAAGGGGTGGAGACACGGGCTCATCTCAGGAGCGGACACGAGACAAGCCCCTTCCCCTGAACATACCAGAGGACGAGGGGCTCTCGATGTGGGAGGCGACTTTGAGGATCTCTTAGTTGTGGCACGTGGAATTTAGTTCCCTGACCAGGGGTCGGACCCAGGCTCCCTGCATTGGGAGCTCAGAGTCTTAGCCACTGGACCCCCAGGGAAGTCCCTACGAGGGTTTTTATTCAGCAAAATTCTTGGTGAGCCATTTGGTGGTAAAAAGACTGTCCTTAGCATCAACCCTAGATACATGTAAAAAGAAGAACTAAAATGACTCTTCATAATAAAAAAAAAAACAAATTGGGGGTTTGGGGAGAGCACTTAGGAAAAATGGATTGGGAGAGAAACAGCAGTGAGCAAGATGGCAGGGGCCAGGCAAGAAGGGGCCAGGTGGAGGGGCTGCAGGCTGAAGGGCGCCCAGTCAGCTCAGTCGCTCAGTCATGTCCGACTCGTTGTGACCGCATGGACTGTAACACGCCAGGCTTCCCTGTCCATCACCAACACCCGGAGCTTGCTCAAACTCAAGTCCATCGAGTCAGTGATGCCATCCAACCATCTCATCCTCTGTCGTCCCCTTCTCCTCCCGCCTTCAATCTTTCCCAGCATCAGGGTCTTTTCAAATGAGTCAGCTCTTCGCATCAGGTGGTCAAAGTATTGGAGTTTCAGCTTCAGCATCAGTTCTTCCAATGAACATTCAGGACTGATTTCCTTTAGGATGGACTGGTTGGATCTCCTTGCAGTCCAAGGGACTCTCAAGAGTCTTCTCCAACACCACAATTCAAAAGCATCAATTCTTCAGCACTCACCTTTCTTTATAGTCTAACTCTCACATCCATACATGACTACTGGAAAAACCATAGCTTTGACTAGATGGACCTTTGTCGACAGAGTAATGTCTCTGCTTTCTAATATGCTGTCTAGGTATAGTTTTTTTTTCCAAAGAGCAGGCGTCTTTTAATTTCATGGCTGCAGTCACCATCTGCAGTGATTTTGGAGCCCAAAATTAAAGTCTCTCACTGTTTCTATTGTTTCCCCATTTATTTGCCATGACGTGATGGGACTGGATGCCATGATCTTAGTTTTCTGAATGCTGAGTTTTAAGCCAACTTTTTCACTCTCCTCTCTCACTTTCATTAAAAGATTCTTTAGTTCTTCTTCGCTTTCTGCCATAAGGGTGGTGTCATCTGCATATCTGATGTTATTGATATTTCTCCCGGCAATCTTGATTCCAGCTTGTGCTTTTTCCAGCCCAGCGTTTCTCCTGATGTACTCTGCATATAAGTTAAATAAGCAGGATGACAATTGGAACCAGTCTGTTGTCCCATGTCCAGTTCTAACTGTTGCTTCCTGACCTGCATACAGATTTCTCAGGAGGCAGGTGAGGTGGTCTGGTATTCCCATCCCTAAGAATTTTCCACAGTTTGTTGTGATCCACACAGTCAACGGGCTCTAATGGACCACTTTTAAGGTGTCTGCTGTATCAGCTACAGCAAAAGCCCCTGTATTGTTCCCCAAATGATCGGTAAAGCAGCTGTTCGCTCAGCCGAGTCCACGTGTCCTTGGAAGAGATGGAGATGGGGCTCCAGCCGAGTGAGCAGAGACACCAGCCAGTGTCAGAGAGAAGATGTGGAGACACGGACTCTTCCCAGGAATGGACACGGGACAAGCCCCTCCCCTGAACATACCAGAGGAAGAGACTCGAGATGAGTGGTGACCTTGAGGTCCCACAAAGTCGGCAAAATAGATTAGAAAGAAGGATCAAGCTCCTCACTGCTCAGGCAGGAAGCCCCTTTTCTCTGCAGAACCATTCTAAGTAAGAGCGAATGCCAGCCTTCCAGCTGGGGTTGTAAGGAGAGAGGGCCATGGAAGGCCTGTTGGTGAGTAGAATGGACTCCCCAAGGCAGAGGTCCTTGCTGGTCAGGGGTCAGGAAGCTGCCCGAGTTTGGGAACTGAGTGTGTGTGTCCTGCTTCAGAGCCTTCTGGCTGCGAGGGAGGGAATCTTGGAGCTCAGGTTGTCTGGTCATGTCACGACAAGGTGGCAGGCACCATCCTGAATGAAATCAAATCCGGCCTTTCAATGCCTGGCCCTCCGCGCAGGCAGGGCGTGACGCGGGCCAAGGTAATGAAGCGGTGTGGGCAACGAGCCGACGTCCAGTCACCCGGCCCGTCTGACTCACCAGCTGCCATGCCCTCCAGGTGAGCCCCGAGCACTCTACCCGGATGTCCCAGCTCTCTCCCTTGGCACTGGGCCAGCTCGAGAGGAAAATTCCTATGATCTTCAGTTGAAGAAGATCATGACTCATAAAGAAAAATAGCCCCTGCCTTCAGTATTTTTCCCGCCCCATCTGGCACACTCTATGTCCCCATGACTCACTGGCTGGTCTCAGCGAACGTGCGTGGAGGCCCCACCCCGCGCAGAACCTGGCTCTCCGTGTGGGCTCTACACACTGCGTCTGCTCATCGTCTCCCTTCGCGTGTTCTTCCTGCCACGGCTGTTACCATGGTTAATCAACATCCGACACCCAATTCTGCCTGGGGTGAGGCCAACCCCCTCGCTGTTACGAATGTCTTGGTCAGTCCTCCTGCCCTTCGCTTGGTAGACCTCGGCCCTGAGGAAAGCCAGGTGCTCTCAGAAGGGCTGTGATGCCCCAGTGATGCGCAATGCGATAATGAGCTCAGATGGGCTGGGAATGCAGCTCTGAAGGAGACAGCCTTCGATGGTGAATATTCACTGGAAGGACTGATGCTGAAGCTGAAGCTCCAATCCTTTGGCCACGTGATGCAATGAGCTGACTCATTGGAAAAGACCCTGATGCTGGGAAAGACTGAAGGTGGGAGGAGAAGGGGGCGACAGAGGATGAGATGGTTGGATGGCATCACCGACTCAATGGACATGAGTTTGAGTAAACTCTGGGAATTGTTAATGGACAGGGAAGCCTGATGTGCTACAGTCCACGGGGTCACAAAGACTGAACAACAGGGCAACACTTATAATCAAGAACCTATTTTGTTTATTAGCATCTCATCACATGTTCTTCCATAACTTCCCCCTCATTCATCTCATGGCAGCGTTCTCCCTGACGGAAGCCACAGGGCCATCTGCCCAGGCCCAGAGCAATAGCAGCTGCTGCTTTAAGAAGTGGTTTGACAAAATTCAGTAAAACAATTATCCTTCAATTAAAAAATAAATACATTGGCAAAACAAGCAAACAAAAATAAAAGAAGTGGTTTGAAAGAGCAGGGGCTTTAGCTTTGCTGGCTGTTGGGCAAAGCTTCAGCTTTGCCTTGGCAGAGTCTCAAGGCCCCGGGTCTGTTCCTCAGGATTGCATTTTCAGAGCATCCAAACTCAAATTCTCCGAGCCTTGCTTTCCTCATCTGTAAATGGGGTTAGTTCGAATCTGGTGCAGTTGTCATAAATTGAGATCAGATCTGCCAAGTGCATGGCCCAGTGCCTGGCGCCAACTGTGATGGGCAAATGCTTAGTTGATGTCGAAGTTCTACCGATGGCCATGGTAGTTAATTCAGAGTTTATTAAACTCAGGCAGAAAGGATTCCATGTCACCTGCAAGATGCTGAGGCAACTGACAAACCAGTGTGCTAAAGATAAGGAATATGTCAGCTGGATAGTCTAGAATGTTCAAGGCCTGGAGCATCTTTTCCACCACACAGAGCCCTGCAGGTCTGCACTGGAGCACGAAGACATGCAAATCCAGGCAAAGAGCATCAGCCGATGTTTAAGGGGAATGATGATAAGCCCCTTTACACCCCAGTCCCTCTCTCCATTGTGGGGATAAAGGTGTGGGTGCTGACCGGCCAGTGCCATCCCTCACTGTGCTCTGTTCTGGACTTCATGGTGAGCCTGCCCTTCCATGAGGGCACGCTGCCTTCAGCCTGCCCAGCTCCCCTCTCCCTGTGGACTGGCAGCCTGCTCCAATGACATGGGGGTCCCCAGCCTGCTCCCAGCCACTGCCCCCAACTTGGACTAGTTGTTCCCAGGCCTCTTGGATGGTACATTCACAGATTGTGCCTTGAGATGGAGCATCTCTTGCAGGTGGCGGTCATTATGGCTTTGATATTGGCTTTTAGAGCTTTCATTCTCCTAGAGTAACCTTTTTACCCCCCAAGTTCTATGGGCTCGTAAGGCTGTGTATATTGAATACACACTCCATGCAATTATGCTCATTCTTTTAATTTAGAAGAAGGTTATTTTTTTTTTTTTTTGGCCCATGAAGAAGTTGAATAGCAGTGCTAGATGCTTAGGAGTTGGACTGGCTCATCCCTTTTCTTCTCAATGTCTGAGAATGACCTTGGAGCTAGTGTTGAGGATGGCCACGCTGCCTTGCTGGCCTGGGTCTCTGCCTACTCTCCCTGGACTGGCAGGGGATGGAAAAACACAGTTCTGTCTTGTTTGAGTTGCTGGATTCCGGGGTCCCTTTGTTACAGCAGCCTGACCTTCGCCTGGATAACCTCCTCAGACATCTGTCTTTATTGGCACTTTAATTGCCTACTCCTCACCAGCCTCAGAGGTCGAGATGAACCTCTGTTTGCCAAGGTAGGTTCCTCCACCCCGGATGCTCCCTTTCTGTTACTCGTGACTTGGCTGCAGCGAGTCTAAATCTCCACGTGGCCTCTGTTACTGGCTGTGCTCCCTGCACCTGCAAACTGCTGTCCCCTCACCCCCTTCACGGCCTCAGAGCAAGCCCTCTGTGACCGCTCATCCCTCCAGCCAGCCCTTCTTCTCTTCGGCTTCTCTGCCGAGCTTCTCACAGAAGCGGTTCCTGCTTGCTGCCTCCCCTCCTCACCCCCATTTCCTCCACAGCCTGCTGGCCGGCACGCTCCCCCTTCAGCAGGAAGTGCTTTTAGAGGCGCCCCCCGCCTCCACGACTCTGATCCCCAAAGAGGCCTTTCCCCTCCGGCTCCTGCTCGTCCTCTCCAAGGAAGCCCAGGGAACACACAGCACCGGGATAGCCGGCTCCTTCCCAGGTCCACTCCCTGAAGGCAGGCGTCTGCTCCCGAGGCCTCTAATCCTGTCTTTCCCCACCACTTGCTTGACTTGGACAAGTTCCTGGCCCCACCATAGTCTTGACCACCAGACGACAGGTCAGATGGGACGTTCACCGTCCTCCTTCTCCGGAATCTGACTCACGCCTCTGACTGCTGGCTTGACCTCTTGGGTATTCCAAGGGCACACCGCGTGCAGCCTGTCAGAGCCCGAGTCCCTTCCGTGCCTTTTCCCAAATGGCCTCCTCTTCCTGCTCTTCCTCTCTCCCCTGGCCAGTGGCACAACCCCCCAGCCAGCCTGGACTCAGAGCTGTCGTGGACCCCCTCACCCTACACAGCTACTTGCACGTGTGTGCATGCTCAGTCACCCAGTCGCGCCCAACTCTTTGTGACCCTACGGACCCACCAGGCTCCTCTGTCCGTAGAATATTCCAGGCAAGAGTACTGGAAGGGGTGGCCGTTTCCTTCTCCAGGGGACCTTGCTGACCCAAGGATCGAACTCGCATTTCCTACAGCTCCTGCATCTGCTGGCGGATTCTTTACCCCTGAGCAACCTGGGAAGCCCCACGGCTACTCGGGAATTCATTCTTCTTCTTTGGCTTCACAGATGTGTCCCAAATCTACCCAGTCCTTTCCCCTCCAGCTCAAGTCTCCACTATCTCACATTAAGCAATGGTGTCCCTGCCTTTAGGTTTGCCCGCCTCCACCTACCCCCATGTGCTGGATCACTCAGTCGTGCCCGACTCTGTGACCCCATAGACTGTAGCCCTCCAGGCTCCTCTGTCCATGGGATTTTCCAGGCAAGGATACTGGAGTGGGTTGCCATTTCCTGCTCCAGGGGATCTTCCTGACCCAACAATAGAGCCCGTGTGTCCTGCATTGGCAGGCACAAGGAAGAACCTTCTTTACCACTGGTGCCACCTGAGCAGCTCACCCACCCTCTCGCTGCCAAAGCTGTCCTTTGGAAGTGCACGTTTCTGCCATGTCTCTGAGCTCCCTCGTGCTCCTCTGTAAGACCCCAGCTCATCCATGCCCGCCGCACCCTCCCCACTCTGGAGACCGACCCCCGGGTTCTGCCCTGTCTCGGACCGCGCCCTCCAGTGTCCTTGGGATCACTCTCACTCCTCACCCAGAGTGCGCTTTGTTCCTCCAGGGAGGTTCCTCTCAGCAGCGGTCAGCCTCGGTTCCCCTCCTCCCTACTCACTGCTCCTGGAACTCTCTGTGCATGGCCGAGTGCAGTGCTGCTTTAATATCCTGAAACACACACCACATTGCTCTGCAGTGGACCCTGTCTTTCTTCTTGATCACCTAGCATCTGCACCTTCTTCCCACACTTGGGGCGTCCCCAGCTGCGAAGCCTACCTTCCCCAATCGAAACAGAAAACGCCAGATACCTGCTCTCCCAACTTCCTTTCACTGAAACAAGGGCTCCTGACCTGTCTTCTCCAATAAGATACTCATCCTCGGCTTGATTCAGAAATGTGTGGCCCAAAGAGACAGAGCCCCTGGGGACCCCATGCTGCCAAGGGTGGTTGCAGCGCTGGCAGAGGCTTCAGAGGCCAGAACTGGGGTCTGGTGTCCCTGGTAGCAGTGGTACAAACCAGGGCATGCTTTTGAGCCTTGGTCCTAGTCTATGGCCCATTATGCAAGCCCTGAAATATCCTTCTCTCCTCATTTTTAAAATTACTTTTTATTGGTGTATAGTTGCTTTACAATGTTGTGTTACTTTCCGCTGTACAGCAAAGTGGATCAGTTATACATGTGCATATTGATGCTTTCAAACAGCAGTGTGGTGCTCGAGAAGACTCTTGAGAGTCCCTTGGACTGTAAGGAGATCAAGCCAGTCCATCCTAAAGGAAATCAACCCTGAATACTCATTGGAAGGACTGAGGCTGAAGCTCCAATCCTTTGGCCACCTGATGTGAAGAACTGACTCATTGGAAAAGACGCTGATGCTGGGAAAGATTGAGGGCAGGAGGAGAAGGGGACGACAGAGGATGAGATGGTTGGATGGCATCACCGACTCAATGGACATGGGTTTGGGTAAACTCCCAGAGTTGGTGATGGACAGGGAGGCCTGGTGTGCTGCAATTCATGAGGTTGCAAAGAGTCAGACACGACCGAGCGACTGAACAGCAACTCTTTGTAGACCCTCCCCATACCGGCCATCACTGAGTGCTGAGTAGAGTTCTCTGTGCTGTACATTAGGGCCTTATGGAGAAGGCAATGGCACCCCACTCCAGTACTCTTGCTTGGAAAATCCCATGGATGGAGGAGCCTGGCGGGCTGCAGTCCATGGGGTCACTAAGAGTCAGACACGACAGAGCGACATCACTTTCACTTTTCACTTTCGTGCATTGGAGAAGGAAATGGCAACCCACTCCAGTGTTCTTGCCTGGAGAATCCCAGGAATGGTGGTGCCTGGTGGGCTGCCGTCTATGGGGTCGCACAGAGTTGGACACGACTGAAGCAACTTAGCAGCAGCAGTTATCTATTGTTTAAGATAGTTTTAAATTTTATTTATTATTTAAAAAATCTGTGTTTAACTGCATTGGGTCATAGTTGCTTGTTGCAGAGTCAGTAGTTGTGGTGTGTGGGCTTAGTTGTTCCATGGCATGTGGGATCTTAGTTCCCAGACCAGGGATCGAACCCACATCCGCTGCATTGGAAGGCAGATTCTTCACCCCTGGACCAGCAAGGAAGTCCCTGTAATTTATTTTTAATTGGAGAATAATTGCTTTACAATGTACAACAATGTGAATCGGCCGTAAGCAAACATGTGCCCCCTCCCTTCTGAGCCCCTTCCCGGCCCCCTCGCCTCCACCCTTGAGGTCATCCTGGGCGTCGGGCTGAACTCCCCGTGTTATGCAGGAGCTTTCCACCCACTGTCTGTTTTACATACGGTCTTCTAATAAACGCTTTTTCTGCCTGGTTCATCCAGAACTGGGTTCTGCTGCCACTAGAGCCCTGACTGTCCCCGGGCGGCTGAGGGAGCGAGCCTGCCCCTGCAGGGCAGGAGTCGCTTCCTTGCCTTTGTACCTGCACCCCCAGCACACAGTGGGCATTCAGCAGTTGCTGCATTTGTGCACAGACGCCAGTCACGTCTAGGCCCAACTCAAGGAGACATCGTGCTTTCTAGCATCGTCGTCCTCCTGCTTCCAAGGAGGTAGCAATCAGGGCAGATACTAATGATCTGACTCTTGCGCGCACAGATGCTCCCCTGCTTGATGAAATGTCTGTCTCCATCGCCTCCATTCCCCGCCCCCCCGCCCCTGCTTCCTCGGCGGGCTGCAGGCTGTCTGTCCCCATGACCCAGACTAATCAGAAACCAGTAGGTGAGCTCTTGCTGTGGTTACACCATCATCCCTTCCTTTCACCTCGGAGAGGAAGGATGAGATGCCCTTCCTTGTGGGCCCTGGCTAATGTATCCCATCCAATATTTATGCTCCGCACGTACCTGAACTTCCCAAGCTGTGCCCTGTTTATGCATTCATGAGCAAGCGCTCAAGATAATGTCATTCTTTCAAATGGAGCTGAACCCGTGGCTCCTCTTTATGAGGGATTACAGGCTGTTTTTTCTTTATTTGTAAATGTACCAGCCTAAAAAAAAAAAAATACCGTGTTTTGTCAGAGACAGCTGATTAAACACCTCTGAGTATCTGTCAGTGCAAACCGCAAGATCATTAATTTATGCTGTAAAAAGAATAGCTGGGGAAGTGTGACTTAGACGGATGTTGTTCCTTTCCTCGTTTGAAACAAATAACATTTGCATCTTTGGAAAGGACGTTGTGAAAAAATCACCTAATGGATCAGTGTTTTCCAGAGTGACAGCAGTTGTGTCAGTTCGGCGCTCATCTATTTAAAGCCTCAAAGTGGGATATTTTAAGTCTTAAACAGCAGGTGTCCTGATATGGAAAAGCTAAATTTGCTTGGGCTTGGAAAGCTTTTGATCTTTTTCTTGGCTCTCTCCCTTCCCGCTCCCCTCTCCTCCTTATTCCCTCATCATCTGCTGTAGTCTCACCATTACTGCAAGTTTTGAAATAATTTCTGCATCTTGTTAATATCTTGGCCTGAATTAGGAGATCAAGGAGTTGCTGCTCCTGGTGGAGTTTGCCTGGTGGGTTTGTTCTGAGTGTGGATTTAAAGAAGCATCAACTGATGATTTTTTTTTTTAAACAAAAATTTAGCAGGAGACAATGTTCCTTCCGGAGATGTAAAGGCTGCATTTACTAAGTGGAACAAAGTGTTTATAAAATGGAATGTTTGCACCACTTTAATTATAAAAATACCTCATGAATCCTCTTTTGGTATAAGATTTGTATGAAATCCGTTTTTCAAATCTGTTACCATTTCCAAAGACACTTTGCTGTGGATTCTACAATATATTCTACTCTGCAGAGATAAATACAGAGACCAGTCAATTTACATCATTAAAACTATATAAGGAACAACTTGATTATTTCATTTGATCCTCATAATAACTCTTTCAAGACAACAGGACCCTATTTTGCAGGTGATGAAGCAATCTCAGATTTTTTGGAGGGAAAGGCTTGAGACTGTGTAGAATTTGTACATAGTTCAGCTCAATACACAGTCTCCTTGTGTATGGTGCCAGGAGCTAAGGACGTAAAGAGGGACTAAATGCAACTTCTGCCTTCAAGCTCAAAGTCGAGCAACTGTGGAGCCAGGAATTTAACCCAGGTCTTCTAATTGCAAATCCTCGTCTCCCTTTACTGTCTCAGCTCTAAGGTTTGGACCAGCTTTAGGGAAAACCACCAGATAAGAGAAATTTGCTTTCACTAAGCAGCCTTCTCTCTTTGGTACCCTGCTTTCTTCTCAAGCACTGAACACCCTCATGCTTCCCAAGGCTCTCTCTGACATTTGCCTTCCAAATTCCCCAATATTACCACTCCCTCCTTTTCTCTCCCAAACTCAGCTTGCAAGGGTCTTACTCTGGCTCACAGCTACTGAATCTTAGAAGTGTTTCTAAACTTTTTGACCATGACCTGTGGTGACAAGGCCACTAAAGCCCATAGGGCTTCAGTGAGAGAACCTTTGAAAAGTGTCCCTTCTTCAGGGGAGTCAAAGCCCTGCCCTGGGTTGCACAGCTCAGCAATCAGAAGACCCCGTCAGCCCCTTGACCAGGCGTACCCAGAGCACAACCCGTGGAGTGGCACGGGGCAGTCTGTGTAGTAAGAAATGTGTCTTGCATCATCTTGGTGGGCAAAGCAAAGGACCCTGTCCATGGTCCTGAATAATTCCTCCATGCAAGGACACACGTCTTCCACCCCCGCGTCCCCAGTGGTGCTTGTTGAGTGCTCTTACCATGTGTGGGTTTCCTGTGCTTATTTTTCATCTTGATGAAAAGTCTGCCCCTTTATCCTGTCACAACACAAATAGGACCCACGATTCATGTCGCAATTTACAAAGGAGAATGAATACAAGCAGCCCGGATTTGAAGGCCAGGTCCTCATTTACTGGTGGGATCTTGGAGGGGCTACTTAGTCTCTCTGTTCTTCAGTTTCTCCACCTTTAAAGTGAGGGTCAGAGTATTCAAATAGCTTGCAAGATTGCTCTGAGTGTTAAATGAGATAACGTACACAAAGCAGTTGGAGAGTGTGTTTGTGGAAAAAACTCAGCAAATGCTTTCTAGTAATAGTAACAGTTCTGAACATAATAATCAATGTAATTTTAAGAGTTATATTTTTAAACAGACACTTCCTGATCACCAGGAAATATATACCCCTTCTCTACCTGTAACAGAGTCAAGATAAAAACATAGAAAAACATATTCACTATTTCAGCAGAGAATATTGTATAATGAATTTATTAAACAAATTTTGAAGGAAGGATAAAGCTAAAAGAGCACGTTGAGGTAACTCAGAGAGTAACAGCAGGAAGCAACTCCCCACCCTTAGAGTTGAAGAAGCAAAGAGGACACGTTGTGGTCTTCAGTCTTGAAGGTCGGACAAGGACACCTTTCTGCCCAATGATGTCACGATAATAAATTAACAACTGGCAATAGCTTGGTAAACTATCAGTCTAGTTGACCAAGAAAGAAGAGCCTTTCTTTAATATGTGTGAGTCAGTGTATTATGACCTCTATACTCTGCAATTTGTCTTGAGACAACATTTACATGAGAAAACTGTTAAGAAAAATTATTCAGAACTTGTAAAAAGACAAAGAATGTTGCATATCTTTTAATATCATATTGGGGCATTGTCCAACAGATGCTCCCAAGGATTACTAATTCTCTAGAAAAACATAGCTTTGTTTCATACACTATTAATCAAGGCCTAGACTGGGCAGAGTTCTATGTTAGCTTGAGGAAAGATTGATAAACTGCAAATAATTTTGTTCAGTAAAGATTTAAGTTATTACTGTCGTATAAAAAATAGCCCCAAAGATTAGAGATTTGCTGCCCTGTAAAACATTCAATAGTTTTATATCTAATGTAGCAGTTTTGTTTCAGCATTCTTTTCCTGAGGGACCAAGTGTTGTCTCTGTTCAGTTGCTAAGTTGTATCCAACTCTGCAACCCCATGGACTGCAGCACACCAGGCTTCTCTGTCCTTCACTACCTCCTGGAGTTTGTTTAAACTCATGTTCATTGAGTCAATGACGCCATCCAACCATCTCATCCTCTGTCGTCCCCTTCTCCTCCTGTCTTCAATCTTTCCCAGCATCAGGGTCTTTCCCAATTGGTCAGCTCTTCATATCAGGTGGCCAAAGTATTGGAGCTTCAGCTTCAGCATCAGTCCTTCCACATAAATATTCAAGGTTGATTTCCTTGAGGATTGACTGGTTTGATCTCCTTGCAGCCCAAGGGGTTTTCAAGAGTCTTCTCCAGCACCACAATTCTAAAGCATCAATTCTTTGGTGCTCAGCTTTCTTTATGGTCCAACTCTCACATATTTATATGACTACTGGAGAAATCATCACTTTGACTATATGGACCTTTGTCAGCAAAGTTATGTCTTTGCTCTTCAATATGCTGTTTAGGTTTGTCACAGCTTTCCTTCCAAGGGGCAAGATATCTGTTCCTATATATCTTGAATAAGTATCTGATTTTGAATACTCTTTGAATCAGCTTTACCATCCTGTAGATTTCCTCCTTAATAAATATATTAATCAGTGTTCTCCCGAGAAACAGAACCCATGGAATATATGTAGGTAAAGAGAGAAAGAATGAGATTTATCATGAGGAATTGGTTCATGTGACTTTGGAGGTTGAGAAGTCCAGCACTCTGTCATCTTCAGGCTTGAGACTCAAGAAAGCTGGTGATGACGTTTGAACACCTGAGAGTTGGAGAGTCAGTGGGGTGGGTCCCAGTCCTAATCCGAAGCCCTGAGAACCACGAGCGCCAAAGGCTAAAAAAGATCACTGTCCCATCGCAACCACTCAGGCAGAGAGAGAGAGGAAGGGGGAATTCGCTCTTCCTCCAACCTTTTTCTGTTCAAGCCCTCAGTGGGTGAGATGAAGCCCACCCGATTTGGGAGGGACTTTACTCAGTCCACTGATTCAATTGCTAACTTGTTTTGGAAACACCCTCATAGACACACCCCAAAATAATATTTAACCAGATATCTGGGTATCCTGAGATTCAGTCAAGTTGACACATCAAATTAACTATCACAGTGAGTTGACTAAATCTTTTACCTGAGTTCACTATATACTTGTATGAGAATCATGTTTTTACCTATTACATTTTGACAGGAACCAGAATGGGAAGGGTACTGCCTTCAGCCAAAGTCACACAGAGAGTCGAGGAGTCAAGATCCTCATTCAAGTCTGGCTGCCTCCAAAGTCCACGTTGTGATCTCTTGGTGCCATTACTCCAGAAAGATCTGTTTAACAGGGAAACTGTACTGGGGGTTGCTGCCAAGCTCTTGCTAAAGTTTGACAAAATTGGGCAGCAGCTGGAGTGATAAGCCTGTCTGAGACACTCGGGGTGGATTTATGGATTGAGATAGGTCAGAAAAGGTCGAGTGTCCATGTAAAGCAGGGAAGGTAATGAAAATGGTAATAAGAGTCTGAGAAGGATGGCTGCAGTGTTGACACAGGCATGAATTTTAAGACAAACACTAGGCTCCAGCTGTTTGAGACATGGACGGATAGCCAGCCACTCCTGCTAAGTCCAGGCAGGCCACCTTCCCTCCCCACCCCTCCTGTCCTCAGCCACCACCCGTGGGCTCCCAGGCCCAGTTACAGAGGCAGAAAATGCAAGGTAGCTCCACCAGGCTTTCTAATAAATTCTTAAGGTATTTCCTGCAGAGTTAGGAGGAAAGGTGATATTTGGAAATAAAAAGAAATAGCAACAGCCTTGCAGGCAGCAAAAGCAAAATCATAAATTTCACTTAAAATTTTTAATACCTAGAATTTAGCATTCAGTCAACTTTACAAAAATATGAAGACCTCCTTGGTGTAAAGCACTGTGGGAGGCATGAAAAAATAAAAAAGCTATTGAAAGGCATCTTAGAGACCGCCATCTCTCAGGGGTCAATCTTCTGTCTCTTGTGTGAGTCAAAAATTTCGTTGCTTCTTCTGTGCACGAGGTTCTGTTCCAGTCCTGAAAATACAGCAGGAGACGGGAGGTCCTTGCTCTCATGAGTCTCATAAGCTACCAAGAGAGACATAATAAATTAATAGAAGATGCAATTACTAACATTATTAATGCACACATTCTATATAATATGTATATTATATTAACATATAACACGGGCTTCACCTATTCCTGGTGGCTTCAGTGGCAAAGAATCCGCCTGCTAATGCAGGAGATATAGATTCAATCTCTGGGCCGGGAAGATCCCCTGGAGAAGGAAATGGCAACCCACTCCAGTGTTCCTGCCTGGGAAAGCCCGTGGACAGAAGAGCTTGGTGGCTACGGTCCACGGGGTCTCAGAAAAGTTGGACACGACTTCGTGACTAAACAATAATACTATATAACATGCAGCATCAATGGTATTAATGTAGCGTTTCACATTATACATTATTATATTAACATAACCCCAAGACTGATGAGTGCTTCGGAAAAAAAGAGGACAAAGTAGGAGGATACAGTGCTGGGTCTGAGGTGTGTGGTCAGGCCGCTCAAGACGGCTGTTCTCTTGCTCTCTGTGCCTCCCCTTCTGGACCAGGACCGGGCTCACCTCTGCCCCGCGTGCACACCTGACCTTCCCACGTACTGGCCCTAAGCCTCCGTTAGTGGTAACTTATTAAAGGGGTGGTGAGGGACACGCCCCTCTGCGGGTTTCCCTGGCAACCAACAAGCCAACCTGACTTCAGTGCCCCCTGGGCCTGGTAATCTCCCCTTCCACTGGGAAGCCAAGACCGCCGCCTCCCGCCTCCGACGCTCACGGTGGGTGTCACTGCAGGACCTGCCTTCGGACGTGGAGGCCCCCTCATCCAGTAAGCCACTGATGTCTGTGTTTCTGACTCTGGGCTCCTTCTTCAGGCTTGAAGCTGGGCGAGCATAGGCCTCGTAGGCCTGTGAGGTGCAGCCCAATAGAGCTGTTCTAGAGCAGTCAGGACGCCTCTGAAGAACTAAAGTGAGGGAGCAAACTGTTTGAAATCCTTAAGAGAAGAACCTCCCTGGCAAAGGGAATCATAATTTTAAAGGCTCCGAGGAAGATGTGAATTCGGCAGTTGAAGAAGAGCAAGAGACCGATGGGGCTGGAAGTACCGGTGGCATCAGAGAGGGCAGGACCGGGTCGTAGGCCATGCTGGTTTGTTGGCCAGGGCGATGACCTCTGAATTTATCCCAGCGCTTTCATGCCGGTCCGTTTGTCCTGCCATTTAGCAAATGAGGACGCTGTGGTCCCTCGTTGATGAAGCAAATACTACACAGCAAACATGACTGTGATTCTACCCTGGTCAGTGTGGAAGTTCTGCAAAGATGGGAAAGGAAAGATACTTGCTTTGTGGGACTCATCATCCAGGAGGCTCCCCCACTGGTCGACAGAAGCAAAATGTCACTGAGAGTCAGCTCCTGAGCATCCAATAACAGAACCCTCATTTCCCGTTGCTCAGTCAGAAATCTCATTTGCAATCAGCCACCAAGCCCCTTGATTATACTAGGTTGGGCAAAAAGTTCATACAGGTTTTTCTGTAAGAAGTTACAGAAAAACCCCAAACAAACTTTTCGGCCAATGCAATACATTTTAACAAGCCTCATGTATCCGGGCCTCTTCCCCCCCATCACCAATGCCTGGGTTGCACATTGTCACCATTTCAGGTCTGGACCTTCACAATGGCCCTGCAACGGCTCTCCCTGATCCAGGCTTGTCCCACCTCCAATCCAACCCCTGATTGTGTGCGTGCCTGCGAGCTCAGTCGTTCAGTCCTGCTCCACTCTTCGCGGCCCCATGTACCATAGCCTTCCACAGGCTCCTCTCTCCATGGGATTCTCCAGGCAAGAACACTGGAGTGGGTTTCCATTTCCTCTCCAGAGCATCTTCCTGACTCAGGGATCGAACCTGCGTCTCCTGTGTTGGCAGGCGTGTTCTTTACCAATGCGTCACCTTGGAAGCCCAGGGGCCTGATTAATCTTTCTAAAATGCAAGTCCAATCATGTCTCCCCTACTTGGAAAGAAAAGCTTTTAGTAACTTCACATTAACCCAGGGTTTGCTGAAGTGCAAATGTCTGCAGGCCCTCAGCCCTTGGCCTCAGACCCCCTTTCTGACTCCACCCTTGGTCTCATCTCTCCAGACTCTTCTACGGCCACACGGAGCTCTCGGCATCTTCCAACGCAGTGTGCTCTTGCACATGCAGCCCCTCTTCCCGATCTCGTCCATTTGGATCTGAAACTGAAGATCTTTCCTTGTAGTTTTGATCTCAAACAGCAAGCTTCTTTTCCTGCTCTGGGAAGAGATCCTACCCAAGGCAGAAGAGGATGAGGCCAATGCAGAGAAGGAAAGAGAGCAGAATCGATGTACAGAGTGATAAGACTGAGAACATCACTTGAATTCCTGGATCCAGCCATACCTGAAGCCAGTGTCACCTAGGAATCCACTTGTGTAAACCAACAAAGAAGCCTAACGAGTTGCAGTGGGAAATAACCCTGTCTGGGGACACAGGAGACCGCGAGCATATCTAGCAACGGGACGGATCTCACAAGGGGCCTTGAGAATATGCTGGGCCCACTCAGGTAATTGAGGATAATCTTTCCAGCTCAAGATCCCAGTTCCGCCATATCTGCACAGTTCCTTTTTTCGTGCCAGGTCATATAGTCACGGGCTCCGGAGGTTAGGACCTGGATGTGTTTGGTGGGAGGGGTGATGGGCATTATGTTACTTGCCAGGTGGAGAAAGTGCCCTCTGAAACCATCAACAGAGGAAGGGGGCGTTCACTGAGCACAGTAAGTGGAGGAGGGCAGGGGAGTGTCCCCGAAGAGGAGACAGTGTGAACAAGGCTCCCGAGGCCGGAGGAGAGTGGGGTCGGGGCCAAGCGAGTGCAGCCGGCGTGCAGGGCCAGGAGCGGACAGTGAGTGAGGAGACTGGGGAGGAAGGCGGCCAGTCTTCTGCTGGCTTGGAGAAGGCGTGGACTTTGGCCTTTCCTTAAAGCGACCTGGGGATGCCATCAGACGGAGTTCCTGAAGATTCCCCTGGGAATCTGGGTTGGAGCGGCCGTAGTGGACTCAGGGAGCCCTGTGGAGGCCTGAGGGGACGGAAGCCACTTCCGCCATCACCTCAGTCCCCCGGCCCTTCCAGGCAGCACGTATGAATCATACACACCCTGCTCAGAAGCTGTCATGTTAACTTAAATATGGAAGATCGCAAACACATACAAACAGAGAGTTCACTGAAGGCCCGCGTATCCAACTCCCAGCTGTAGTAACTGATCGATTCACAGCACCTCTTACAGCCTCTCTATCCCCTACCCCAGGATTATCTGAAGCAAATCCCAGGTATCCTGTCACTTCATCTCAGTTTATTTCAACTTGTATCTGTAGCTATGTCAGGAATTCTTTAAAAAATAAAACCCATAATTGTCTGGGAGCTAATAAATCCCTGTGCTGGCTCACTTCATATCTGTGGAAGGAAGGAATAATTTGGCATTTTGATAGTCTTGTAGAAAGAATATATTGTTTCTCATCTTTGCCCTGAATTCCAAAGCACTCTGTGTCAAAATCTGCATCCCCTCGGAGCACAGGGTGTCCCTACTTGTGAACGCCAAGCCGAGTCTGGTCCCACCCCACGCCTTCTCTTGCCAACCCCGAAGCATCACTGCGACAAGTTGCAGGGCGCCTGGGGGAAATGCATCCTATTTTTCAGATGGGATAATAAAGGCCTTGCCCCAGCCCAGCTCCCAGGATGGCCGAAGCCTCGGGTTGGGGTTCATCTGGTCGGCTTCACGGTGCCAGAGGAAGTTCGGGCAACCCCACAGCCCACGTGCTCACACTGCTCGTTTCAGGACGCCTGCTGCTGGGCCTCCTCCTCCCCGAACGACTCAGCCTGCTGTCTGTGAGCGTGGGAGGAGGAGCAGCCTCTAACTACACCTTTCTTGCCGTCTCTGGTTCTGTGACTGTTTCAAGGAGGAGTGGAATGCTGTCGACATTCTCACTCCTCAAAGACCCCCTCTCTGCCCTTCTCTCCCAAGAACCTCCTTTGCCTGGTGGTGCTCTGTCCTGGTTTTCAATTGCTCTCAATTCGTACCAAAACCCCAAATGCAGGGACTCACAATAACCATCACTTTACTGTGTTCATGATCTGCAGGAGTACTTGTGGGGGCAATCCTGCTCCAGCTGGTATTGCGCTGGGGCGTGCTTTGGCCTGGAGGACCCGAGAAGTGTGCGCTCGTGTGTCTGGGGCCTGGGTGAGCACAGGTGGGTTTGTCTTTCTGTAACTGTGGTCTCAGGGCCTCTCGCTTGTCCCCTCCGGCAGAAGAGGCAGACATCTGACGTCACGGCTCGGGACTCCAGAAGCGCGTGTTCCCAGAGACAGAGAGTGGAAGGCGCCCTCCCTTCAGGCCTGGAAACTGGCGCAGTGTCACTTTGCTACTAATGGTCAAGGCAGTTAAAGGAGGCCGTGAAACTGGATAATTAGTTAATTAGGGTTCTTTCTGCTGCAAATGACAAAAATGCTATTCAAATTATCTGATACCAAAAAGGGGATTTGTTGCATTTATATAACTGCGAAGTTCGAGGTTAGGTTCAAGGGCAGTTGGATCCAGTCGCTCAGATGATCATCAATGATCAGTCTCTATCTCTGGTTCTCTTTTCCCTCTGTGTTGGTTTTATTTATACCAGCCCCACCAAAATGCGGTGAGGGTTAGTTCTCTAAAGAAAAATCTGGGTACCACCAGCAGAGGAAGGCAAGGCATTCTGAAAATGCCAAAGTAATAAATACCAACCATATCTCATATACCAACTGCATATCTCATATACCAATTCACCTATAAACCCAGCTTCAAAGGTGCCCTGCCCAGCAGGGTGCAACTGCTCCTGTGCAACAGTGAAGTCAGTCATCTCTTTCTCCAGAGAGACAACCCGAAGTCTTTTCTAGTCACTGTATCTACGGCAATTCTAGGCTTTCCTGGTGATATATGTTCCCCGCCATCAGATCTCATGTGGCTCCTCAGGGTCTGCAGCCTTTGAGTCAATGATATAGCTAACCATCCAACAACATACCCATTAGACACCAGTGGATAAGAAATAGGATGTGTGCTCAGTCGTGTCAGACTTTTTGCAACCCCATGAACTATAGCCCACCAGACTCCTCGGTCCATGGGATTTTCCAGGCAAGAATACTGGAGTGGGTTGCAATTCCTCCTCCAGGGGATCTTCCCGATCCAGGGATGGAACCCGCATCTTCTGGCTTAACAGGCAGATTCTTTATCACTGAGCTACGGAGGTAGCCCCAAACTGCTACTCAAACATTCATTTGAAAAAGGGAAACAAAACACAAGGGTGTTAACCTTGGGCATTTACCATATCTTGTTGGAGGGGGATAGAAAAGTTAGCTTCCTGCTCTGCCAACGGGATGAACTCCTTGACTAGAGGCTGCCTTGGGTTTTGATCTCCTTGATGCCCTCCAGAAACATAGGAGAGATGGACCTTCGGGTGAATTGCTCTGCTGGGAATGCAGTTCTTTAGTAGCTGGTTTCCTGTTGGTATAAATGTGTCGATAAGAAATGCACTCATCGGCAAGGAATAGAATGCCTGGTTAACAGTGGCTTAAACAAGCATGTGCTTATTTTTCTCACACAGTATTACTTCTAGAGGCAAGCAGGCACCAGGGTTAAATCAAGGGTCCATGAACTGATTCCACCGGCCTTTCTCCACAGACGGAGTGCTGCAGCTCTCGCTTGCATCAAGGAGGAAGGCGGAAGGGCTGTCCCACCATATCCATCGCCTTCTGTCGTGAAAACACACGCCTTCCCAGAAGCCCTCCTCACTCCCACTTAGATCTCTTGGGCCAGAATTGTGTCTCCTGGTCCCCTCCGGCTGGAAGGGAGGTTGTGAAAGCTAGCCCCTTTTGTCCTTTGTTCCCCAAGCAGATCTGAGATTTATGAGCAAGAAAAGCCTGAAAGTTGCCTTAGGGACCGAGAGCTGGGGTGTGAGGGAACGTAATGCTTTTCGAAAGTTAGGGATCGATTACAACAAAAGGGAGTGTTGCAGAAACCAGCAATCGAGAAACCAAGCACCGCACTCAGAGAGCTGGAGAACTCGGTTTGCTACCCCGGCGGGCCCAGAGGAGCTAACACTCCAAGCCCTGAGCCCCGAACAAAGGGGTTACAGGTTCTTATAGACAGACTGGGCTTCCCTGGTGGCTCAGCTGGTAAAGAATCCGCCTGCAATGCAGGAGACCTGTGTTCGATCCCTGGATTGGGAAGATCCCCTGGAGAAGGGAAAGGCTACCCACCCCAGTATTCTGGCCTGGAGAATTCCATGGACTGTATAGTCCTTGAGGTCGCAGAGAGTCGGACACAACTGAGCAGCTTTCACTATTACTACTATAGACAGACTGTATTGGGCAACACTAGCTGTTAATAGGCTGGTTTAAACTAAGGGGTTTTGTGTGTGTGGAAACAGTGCTCCAGACGGGGAGGGGGCTGCCTGACCTGTGCACGGAGCAGCACGATTAAGCAGGTTTACAGGGGCCGGGCGATTGCCAAGAGCAGGACAAGGGTGAGCGAGATAAGCTCCCGTTCCTAGTATTGTGAGTCCCCACTTTCTGAGACTACATGACCTATATGATCCAGACTTTGCAAGGAGTAGGCTGAGTTACAGAGGCAGAAAGAGCAGGAAGTTATGTAAAATTTTAACTTCTCCTCTTCCGGAGGAAGGGGTGCCAGGTAGAGGGAAACAAACCCAATTTGTTTCTTACAATTGTTTATCGCAACTATCCCAATTGCTATTACAGTCTCTAATCTGCTATTTCTGGCTCTAAAAGTCTTTGGTCTTGAGGGCATACATTTTTTTTTTTAAGTATCTCTGAGTATAAATGTGCTGTGCTTAGTCATTCAGTTGTGTCCTACTCTTTGTGACCCCACGGACTGTAGCCCGCCAGGCTCCTCTGTCCATGGAATTCTCCAGGCCAGAATACTGGAGTGGTTGCCAGTTCCTCCTCCAGGGGACCTTCTGAACCCACAGATTGGACCCAGGTCTCCTGCACTGCAGGCGGGTTCTTTGCCAGGTGAGCCACCAGCGAGCATAAGTAAAATGATAATAAGAAAAACATCTCAAAGGAGGTTTAGAAGTAAGATCACTGGTGGCTTATTTTTAAAATAACACCTTCTTGCGATAACAGATAATGATAACTCGTGGCTTTATCAGCAGTTTTGGGAAGGATGAAAAAGGAGATTGACGCGTGCTGACGTGTGTCCTGCCGTCCTCCTGTGTCAAGGAGCCGGGGCCGCCAACACCGACCGCACAGCCCCTCCGGCAGCTTTGGAGTCCGAAGGGGCTGGCTCTCTAATCGACATGACTACTAAGGCCCGATGGCCCAGAGCCTCTGACACCCCTCTCCCCCGCCCCCATCCTGCAGTTAATATCCCGAGGTCCAGGGCTAAGAAGGCTTATGAGAGATTTTTAGATGAGTTTCATTATTTGCAGGCCAGATTAGTTGGTTAACCCCATGTGAGCGTCAAGGTCCTCTTAGAGTCCCCGGCCAGGGGTTCCCACGTGGTGGTCCCGGGGGGTGCGTTTGGGAGTGTGCGGTCCAGCGGAGCGGCCAGTGGCATAAAGTGGGTTACAGTTCTAGGGCAGAGGAGCACTGGAAGGGGCAGAGAGGAGATGCTGCAGTTCTGGGGGTGCCCCGAGGGGATGAAGTTAATAGAACAGACATCTTCTTGGAAACCAAGTTAATTTCTGAAGCAAAGGCTAAAATAGAATTGGCTCTTTTTTCTCACTACCCCACCCCCACCTAACCTGAGATAATAATAGAAGCGATTAGGGAGAGGTCTGCTCTGCAGAGCAGAGCAAGCCTGCTCACAGCAATGACCAGTTCTGTAAAAGAACACACGGCCACCTCTTCCTCCAGTGGTCTCAGCTAAGAAAGAAGGCATCCAGCCGAAGACAGCACCCCTTGGCGGTCTCCAGACCCCATGGCCCTTTAAATCCATCACCCCACGGCAAGGGAGGAGAAATCCTTTTTAGGATTCATGCTCAGGATTTTAATCTGTTTTCTATTTTTAATCTTTAGAAGGAAAAAGACAAGAAAGACCTGGTAAACTAAAAGAAGCCATTATCTTTGCTAAAGTAATATCAGGTCTGAGAGAGACAGAGTCAGTACAATTTAGCTTTCTAGGTTGTGTGTGTGTGTGTGTGTGTGTGTGTGTGTGTGTTTAATTCCTTGCAAATTAGAGCAGGTGAAAACAAGACGACTTAGGAAGCTGGGGAAATGGGTCCAGGAAAGAGGGTCAGATGTATCAAGGGAGTCCCCCCAAATCCCACATCAGTCCTACCCCCAGCTCCTCCAGCCTGGACTATACATCCCCTCGGTGACCCCTCTCTGTAACCCGTCTTCAAAGGTCACCTCTTTTCCATCACTTCTCTTGACCCTCCTTCGACCCACCCGCACACCCCTGGGGAGAATTATTCTGGGGTTACCATCCTCTTTTACACCTTCCTCTGCTATCGCAGTTCCTATACTGTGTATTTCAACAGTCTGATATGCCATAAAAAGATAATTGGGTTCCTAAGAAAATTTATTTTGTCAAAACTGAATTTTAAAACCCATTGATGGGATAAGAGATAAAAGGGAGTGAGGTTAGGATATTCAAGGCTCACCATAACAAAGTTAGTTCTCCTGCAGGATTTTCAATAATGAGGGTTCAGTTCAGTTCAGTTGCTCAGTCATGTCTGACTCTTTGTGACCCCATGGACTGCAGCACGCCAGGCCTCACTGTCCATCACCAACTCCCGGAGCTTGCTCAAACTCATGTCCGTTGCATCGGTGATGCCATCCAACCATCTCATCCTCTGTCATCCCCTTCTCCTCCTGCCTTCTATCTTTCCCAGCATCAGGGTCTTTTCCAATGAGTCGGTCAGTTCTTTGAATCAGGTGGCCAAAGTATTGGAGTTTCAGCTTCGGCATCAGTCCTTCCAATGAATATTCAGGACTGATTTTCTTTAGGTGCTTTATAGCTATTGGGCTTCTCTTGTGACTCAGATGGTAAAGAATCTGCCTGCAATGCAGGACACCTGGGTTCAATCCCTGGGTTGGGAAGATCCCCTGGAGACGAAAATAGCTACCCACTGCAATATTCTTGTCTGGAGAATCCTGATGGACAGAGGAGCCTGGCAGGGCTACAGTCCATGGGATTGCAAAGGGTCAGACAAGACTGAACCACTAAGCACTGTATCAGGGACTTCCCGTGTGTGTGTGTGTGTGTGTGTATCAGTTCAGTTCAGTCACTCAGTCATGTCCCACTCTTTGTGACCCCATGAACTGCAGCACGCCAGGCCTCCCTGTCCATCACCAACTTCCAGAGTCCACTCAAACCCATGTCCATTGAGTCGGTGATGCCATCCAACCATCTCATCCTCTGTCATCCCCTTCTCCTTCTGCCTTCAATCTTTCCCAGCATCAGGGTCTTTTCAAATGAGTCAGCTCTTCACATCAGGTGGCCAAAGTGTTGGAGTTTCAGCTTCAACATCAGTCCTTCCAACGAATATTCAGGACTGATTTCCTTTAGGATGGACTGGTTGGATCTCCTTGCAGTCCAAGGGACTCTCAAGAGTCTTCTCCAACACCACAGTTCAAAAGTATCGATTCTTCAATGCTCAGCTTTCTTTATAGTGCAACTCTTACATCCATACATGACCACTGGAAAACCATAGCCTTGACTAGATGGACCTTTGTTGACAAAGTAATGTCTCTCCTTTTCAATATGTTGTCTAGGTTGATCATAACTTTCCTTCCAAGGAGTAAGCGCCTTTTAATTTCATGGCTGCAATCACCATCTGCAGTGATTTTGGAGCCCAGAAAAATAAAGCCAGCCACTGTTTCCACTGTTTCCACATCTATTTGCCATGGACTGATGGGACCGGATGCCATGATCTTAGTTTTCTATATCTGGCATTTATGTGTGTGTGTGTGTGTATATACATCTGGCATTTATATGTGTGTGAGTGTGTGTGTGTGTGTATATATATATATATATATATATATATATATATATATATATATATATATATATATATATAGCTATCAGGGGCTTCCCAGGTGGTACTAGTGGTAAAGAACCCACCTGCCAATGCAGGAAGTATAAGAGATAAGTATTTGGTCCCTGGGCTGGGAAGATCCCCTGGAATAGGGCACAGCAACCCATGCCAGTGCTCTGGCCTGGAGAGTCCCATGGACAGAGGAGCCTGGCGGCTACAATCCACAGGCTTTCAAAGATCTGGACACGACTGAAGCGTGCTGGACACAACTCGGCGCAGCACAACACACGTGGCTGTCAGACTATTTAACTGAAGCTGAGATATCGAAGTGCTCGCTCAAGAAAGACAAGAGTGAGTCCAAACATCTCCTGTGGCTTATAAGCCACACACCCATGAGTCTCCCAAGCTTCAGTCATTTTGGCCTTGATCTTGCAACTTTGCTGGCATCAAAACTCTAACACATGGTAAACCAAAGAACCCAGGCGTGAACAGGTGTATGAAGGAACAGGCGTTCACTGTGTGTCCCAGCACTGAGTTCCTGGTCCCTGTCATCCTGCTTATCAAGGACTAACGCCTGTCGACAAGCCTGTTGTTACTAACGGCAGTCAGGATAATGCAAATTGTGTGACTTAATTCACTGACCTTATGCTCAATATCCAATTCAATTATGAAAACTCTCTGTAGGGAAAGACCTCTGTTTCCTGATCTATTACCTTCCTTCTACATGGGAGGACACCAAAAGCAGCGATGGTGTCCAGCTCACCTTTGTCACCCCAGTGTTGCTGAATTGATAACAACATCCTGCAATATACAGATAATTAGTTTTATTCTTGACTTTAACTAGAATTTGCTTAGTGCCTAGATTTTCTTAGCATGAGTTACGTACATTTCCATCCCTGTATCCCTGTATCCCAGAATCCAAACTCCTGTATTCTGATTACCAGATTTTGTCATGAGTAAAGAGTGAGTTTAATAAACAGCTTCCTTGGACTGCAAGGAGATCCAACCAGTCCATCCTAAAGGAAATCAACTTTGAATATTCATTGGAAGGACTGGTGCTAAAGCTGAAGCTCCAATACTTTGGCCACCTGATGCGAAGAGACGACTCATTGGAAAAGACCCTGATGCTGGGAAAGATTGAAGGCAAGAGGAGAAGGGGACGACAGAGGATGAGATGGTTGGATGGTATCACCGACTCAAAGGACATGAGTTTGAGCAAGCTCTGGGAGTTGGTGATGGACAGGGAGGCCTGGCGTGCTGCCGTCCATGGGGTCACAAAGAGTCGGACACGACTTAGCGACTAAACAACAACAATCCTTCTGTAATACAAGGTTAATACTGTTGACACTATACTAAACTCTTTACTCTTTACATGAATTAGCTCATCTGTTCTTCCCAAAAGCCCTGTAGCATAGGCAATATTACTGACCCATTGTACAGAAGGGTAAACTGAAGCTTACAGAGGTCAATTATTTGTCCATAGGACAAATAAGTGGAAAATAATGACATAAAATAGCCACTCTAAAATAAGTATTCTGATTTTGAGTAGATCCCCTCAACCTTTAGTTTCTTCATAGCTTTCCATTCCAAATAGAAAGTCAATTCAAGGACTTCTCTGGCAGTCCAGTGCTTAAGACTCTGCACTCCCAGTGCAGGGGGTTTGGGTTCCATCCCTGGTCAGGGAAACTGAGATCCCCTGTGCCATGCACTGTGGCCAAAAAAAAGAAGAAAGTCAATTCATTTATTTGCACATTCATATATCTTGCAATTAGTTCATCTTGCAGAATTTAACTGCTAAATATTATGTATTTATTATGTATTTAATGAGTGCTTTGTTTGTATGGCTGTGTGTAAGTCGCTTCAGTCGTGTCCCACTCTTCGTGACACTATGGACTGTAGCCCACCAGGCTCCTCTGTCCATGGGACTCTTCAGGCAAGAATACTGGAGTGTGTTGTCATGCCCTCCTCCAGGGGATCTTCCCAACTCAGGGATTGAACTCGCCTCTCCTGGGGCTCCTGCATTGCAGGCGGATTCTTTACCACTGAGCCACTGGGGAAGCCTTTTTATGGCTGAAGTGAAGTGAAGTGAAAGTCGCTCAGTCATGTCCCACTCTTTGCGATCCCATGGACTATAGTAGAGTCCATGGAATTAGTCAGGCCAGAATACTGGAGTGGGTAGCCTTTCCCTTCTCCAGGGGCTCTTCCCAACCCAGGGATCGAACCCAGGTCTCCTGCATTGCAGGCGGATTTTTTACCAGCTGAACCACTAGGGAAGCCCAAGAATACTGGAGTGGGTAGTCTATCCCTTCTCCAGCGGATCTTCCCGACCTAGGAATTGAACAAGGGTCTCCTGCATTGCAGGTGGATTCTTTACCAGCTGAGCTATCAGGGAAGCCCTTTTATGGCTGAGGGGATACTAATTTGAACCTCTTAACCTAAAACAACCATAGCTGTTTTCTGCAGCAAAAAACAGAGACCCTCAGCTACTCATTTTCCCAGTGTCGTGTGGGACCAAAGGGGTTTTCCACACAAAGTCTCGTCCATATCCAGGGGCACCCACTTACAGTGGGACGTGAGGAGGTGGAAGGGCTCCACGTTTACAAAGGCACCATGTCTGCCCCAGGAGTTTGAGGAGGGCTCACCACTTAATTCATTCCATAGTATACACCCGCCAGTGCTCATCAGGCACACCCTTGAGCTCCCTGCTGCCAGATTCATATCAAAAGCCTAGTCTGTGTAACTAACGTTGACGAAAGATGTCTTAAAGAAGTACTCTGCGATTAGTCTTTCAGATTGCAGTTAAGGTACCTTAAATCAACTTGGGATGAGGAATTACATGGAATTAATTAATTTTGGTGATTTCCAACAAGGCATTTAATCTCTTTGTACCTAGGTTCCCCACGGGTACCATGAAGTGGTTGGTCTGGGTGACCTCAAAGTGTTTTCCAATGCTAACATTTCATCAAGTATTCTCTCCCCTACCCATACCTCTGTTAATGAAAATCTCATCACAAATTATCCAAAACAGTGGAAGACCCAGGTGTTATTTCTGGCCTGAGCAAGCTGGTGGGTGGTAGGACTGTTTACTGAGCAGGAACCTGGGAAGGAACAGGTGGGTGGTGGACACAATTGCTGAGATGGTTCATATGCCTCTGTGCCTAGTCCCCAGCCCCCAGCTAACTCAGGGCCCTTGAAGGGAGTGAGCATAACCTGCTTGTCTTTGAACCACCACAGCACCCAGCCCAGAGCCACGTCAGCACTTGCCGACTGAACGGCCACTCTGCAGTTGGGATCTCGGTGGTGTCAGAGTGGATAAGGAAGGTATGAGTGGAGACTTTGAGCTGGCTTTGTCCCCAAGGGGAAGGTGTTGGCTCAAGATACAAAAACCCAGGAAAAGCAGGAGTGGGTCTGGGGTTATATGGGACGGCTAGAGCCAGCAACTCAAGGCTCCCCAGGGTCCCCTTCCCCAGCCTCCCCGGCCCCCACTTCTCGCGGGGGTTGGCTCTGTTCACTGTCATCACTGTTTGTAGTCTTCCTGCCGCTTCACATGCTCACCAATCATCTGACTCATTCACTTGTTGATTGCCTGCCTCCCTATCCCACCTGGCAATCATGGGAACTCCACAAAGAGAGGAATTACATCTGTCTTATTCATTGCACTTTCCTAGCATCCAAAATAGTGCCTCTCTCTGAATGGAGGCTTGATGTTAAAAAAAAAAAATTGTGAATGAATAAATGAGTGAATGACTCCTTCAGGCCATGGGCAAGGACTCCGTCTCAATTTGGCCACCTCTGAGTCCAATCACTGCGTCCAGGACTTTGAGGTACTATAACTGGCTCATCTTGAGTCATGCCCCTGTGTCTGGCTGTTGAGAGGAGTAACAGGACCAGAACTGGGGCAGAAAGAGAGCTACAGGCAAAGAGGAGAAGGTTGGCCACCTGGAGATGTCACAGGAGCCTCTGCCTCTGCTGGAGGTCAGGTGTTCTGTATCCAGTGCTCTCCTTGGATGCGTGGGCATTGTCCCTTTCCACTCCCTGGCTTCTGGGTTACAGTGATTTGGTTATATTTATAAGACACGAGGAGGGCATGGCAACCCCCTCCAGTACCCTTGCCTGGAGAGTCCCCACAGACAGAGGAGCCTGGAGGGCTACAGTCCACAGGGTTGCAAAGAATCAGACACGACTGAGCGACTAAGCACAAAAGACACGTGCTCTGACTGATCTATTTAAACCTTGAACACAGCAACAATATTCTCCGAATTAACATTCAAATGCGTAATCTGATAAATATGGGACAACAGGATGCAACCTTTAAACTAGGCCTGTTCCCAAAATGTCATGCTGGTTGCTGGTGGCTCCTGTGCGTTTCCGCTCTAGGTGAGCTAGAAAGCCATTAGCCATTGGAGCCTTGACCCCACAAATGGCATTTACACAGGAAAGCTGGCAGGACCTCACCCACCTCATTCCCAGTCTTGCCTGCCTCTGGTATCCAGGAGTGAGTCCAATTTCCCTTAACCGTTTGGAAAAATGGCAAATTATAGGGAACAAATGTTCCTTCCAGCAGCAGGAGAGACACCTGCCTAATGAATCAGCAGTCACGCAGATGGTGAGATGGAGAAACCAAGCCGGAGTCGGCTTGTCCTGACAAGCAGCCAGCACCAGAGCCCCGTCTCCCCTCACTGATCCTGCTGGGCTGGACCACACGGCGCTCCGCACAAATGTAGGTCATCTAAAAAGCTGTCAGCAAGCTGCTGTTTCTGATTGCCGACACACTGGAAAACCTACAGTGACTGGGAGACATTATTTCCAAGCTGGTGCTCCTCATTTAAAACAGAGAATCCAGAATTTCTAAGCTGAGTTTTGTACTCAGTGCCGTGATTATCTTCCAATATTGCCCAGACACCCCCCTCCCAATGTGTACGTGTGTGTTGGAGATGGGAGTGGGGGAAGAGGGAAAAGGAGGGGAAAAATGGTCCTGCTTTTTTAAATTTTCATCGTTTTTTTTGATGTGGCCCATTTTTTAAAGCCTTTATTGAATTTGCTAGAGTGTTGCCCCTTGGTTTTTGGCCATGAGGCATGTGGGATTCCAGCTCCCTGACCAGATGCTGAAACTGCACCCTCTGAGTTGGAAGGTGAAGTCCCAAGCACTGGGCCACCAGGGAAATCTCTGGAAGGTCCTATTTTCAAAGACACTAATTACAATTTTGCAAAACTATTTTGAAGGCATTCATACTTTAAAACATACTCAGTTGTAGGAAAATCAAAATGTCTTTATTTATGCCAAGATTTAGAGACACATTTGGCCCTTAATTTGGCCGAGAAAGAAAAATATCTGTTCTACTGATTGAATTTACCATTTTGCAAAAGTACCTCTGTATAATTCATGAAATTTAATCATGATCATGCTGGGATTTATTGCTTCTCATTAATGCTTCCTTTGAAGATGAGTAGAAAGACCTAGGGTTGAGAGGAAAGAAAAATTCTTTCCAAGTACTGTAAGACTTAATTTGGATTTTATTAAATCTCATTAGTTCACTAATACAAAATTTATGACACTTTGGACAGAGAGTCGGCTAGTATTTTTCCTTGGTTTAATCTATGAAAAAGTAATTTTTCTCTGCAGGTGAATGATATCAATAGATCCTATGGGGATATGGTATATTCTTGATAGAATATTCATTAGACATTTTTCATGTTTTCATTAAAGAAGATGGATGGAGGCTACTACTTGGCAGTACTTTTCCACTTTGCTTACTACTACAATTGCTTATTTATTTATACTCTATCCCCTTCCAAGAATTGGAACCAACCCACAATAAAGGAAGGGGCTTCTCAGGTGGTTCAGTGATAAAGAATCCACCTGCCAGTGCAAGAGACTCAGGAAATGCTGGTTCAATCCCTGGGTTGGGAAGATACCTGGAGTAGGAAATGGCAACCCATTGCAGTATTCCTGCCTGGTAAGTCCCATGGACAAAGTTGGACACAACTGAGTGACTGAGCGTGCGCGCACGTGCGCGCTCTCACACACACACACACACACACACATGCACACACACACACACACAATAAAGGACACATCTCTAAAGGCAAAATTAAATTTCTGTCTGATCACTACATCACACAAAAGTTTTGGGATCATCTTCGCTAAATTGAGGGGCATCTGTCTCTTAAAATGAGGTGAATCTGAAATTCATTTTTAAAGGGTTCTGAGAAGCATTGCAAAAAGAGCATGTAGTGATTTTATTTAAAAACCCAAAATAAGAGTGCTTCAACAGGAACTTCCCTGGTGGTCCAGCAGCTACGAATCTGCCTGCCAATGCAGGGGACACGGGTTCAATCCCTGGTCTGGGAACCAAGATCCCACATGCCACTGGGCAGCTAAGCCCATGTGCCACAACTCCTGAAGCGCCAAAGGTCTAGAGGCCACGTTCTGCAACACGAGAAGCCACTGCGATGAGAAGCCTGCACGCCACAACTAGGGAAAAGCCGCTGCAGTGACGGGGACCCCGCGCAGCCATAAATGAATAAACAATAACTTCTTTCTTAAAAAAGAGCTTCAGTGAAGTCAGTTTATTTCTAATTCACATAAGGGACACCTCCAGCTGGGTCGGTCAGAGCCGACCTTCCTGAGCTCTGCCGCCCGGGTGCCTTTCCAGGCAGCAGGGGCCCAGGGCCATCTTTCTGTCCCATCATCCCCACGCTGCCTTTCATCCTTTGGGGTGCTCCGTGGCCTAAGGCTGTGGCGAAGGAGCTGGTGAAGGACAGGGTAGTCTAGCGTGCCGCAGTCCACGGGGTCGCAAAGAGTCAGACACGACTGAGCGACTGAACAACAAACGCTCTAAGGCAGATACTGGTGCACCAGGAAACCTACTCAGTCAGCAGATGAAGACAGGAAACGCACGAGAAACCCCTGCAATGGGTCAGCACCTGTAAGCAGCCTTCCTACAATTCCCGCACAAAACTTAGCGTCACACCTCATCGGCCAAACTTAGTCACTCGGCCACACCTCTCCAGTAGGGAACTTGTGTTAATAAAAGAAAAGTAAGAGAACGGATATGGAGCTGAACCAACCAGTCTCAGCCATGAACAGGTAGCCAGACATCCTTCTAAGCAGCTTAGACTGCGGTGTCATCAGAGGTGGAGAACTGGAAAAGTAAAAGAATTGACGCAGTTACTGTGATTCCATAGCAGCTTTAACACTGAGCTTCCTGATGGCCGGAGAAATAAGGAAAGAATTATTTTTACTAAAGAAGCAAACGTATCAGTTACTCAGTAGAAGCGCAATACTTCCCAGAACTGAATTCTATAACGTTTCTCTCATCGGCACCACATATAACCATAATAGCCACAGGTCCTGCATTTTAAAAATTATTCTCATTATTAACTATTCTATCGCATAGTTTTTCATGCAGATAATCACCCAGGCAAGTCCAGTTCCTGTTTTAGAAAACATGGTCACCATGGGTATCGGAAAGAGTGAAAGACGCACCTGAATATTCTTGGTAAGTTTTGCAGAGAACGTGGAAAGGGATTCTGTGGGATCGGTAGAAGGAATGAGCCAGAAATATCAGAGCAGTGTCGTTTCCGTCATGATCAATCCTAGAAGTCTGACTTAGCCTAACTGACACATGTGTGCGATGGAGACGGGGACCGACAACAAGTGGAAGAATTGTTCCCGAGACTGAGAGTGCCTTCACTGGCATCCTCTGTGCCTTCTTAGTTAAGATATTCGGGAAGCCGCGTCTGCATCCGAGCCACACTTTTTAAAAAATTTACTCTCTATTGCAGTAGAGTTGAGTTACAATGTTGTGTTAATTGTTGGTCTACGATAAAGTGACTCACTTCTACACACACACACACACACACACACACACACACACACACACACACACACCGTTTTTAACATTCATTTCCATGGTGGTTTATTCCACGATATTGAATATAGTTTCCTGTGCTATTATACAGTAGGACCATGCTGTTTACGCACTTTATGTATACCAGTTTGCATTTACTAATCCCAAACTCCCAATTAAACCCTTTCCCCTCTTCCTCCCCCTTCAAAGCCACACTTTGAATATGTCATGAGAAACCTCTATCTCAGGGATCTGAAACGCTCAAAATCCCTACAATTAGTTCATCCCCCCACGGGCAGATCCACATGGAAATCCAAAGACTGCTTGGAAAACAAGGCATTAGGGGACATTAAGTGAGAGACGAAACAGTTAATGGCATGAAGGCCACCCATGACCACATAGATATGACCGTTTTTCCTAGAGATTGGCAGTCATGGGCATCTTTTGGCCGAAAGCCCCCCCCCCGCCGAGACAGAGTCTAAATATGCACGATCAATATTTGTCGCTTTGCTCTTCTTTTGTAAACCCCTGTGGCTGCTAAAACTCCCTTTCGGTCATCGCATTCTTTAATGAAGTTACTATCTGTTAATCAGTGTAGCTCATGTCTTTCTTAACTGATAAGATTCTTGTCTTTTGGGGGCGACCTTTGACTTCTTTGCTGTTCATCAAATGTTCCTTTCCAAGATTAACTCTGAGAGGGCTATCCAGATTCCTGTAAGGCATTGAAGTAACGTCCCCAATACAGGTCTTTAAATGACCTTCCACAAATGTCAAGAGCATAGCATAAAAGTTTAGTGGCTACCATATATTAAGGATGGTAAAGAATCCGCCTGCCAATGCAGGAGACAAAAGAGATGCATGTTTGACTCCTGGGTCAGGAAGATCCCCTCAAGTAGGAAAAGGCAACCTACTCCAGTATTCTTGCCTGGGAAATTCCATGGACAGAGGAGCCTGGTGGGCTACAGTCCATGGGGTCACAGACAGCCATACACAACTGAGCATATATTGAGAGCTTATTATGTCGAACACTGATACAGGCAGTTTTTCTTGCAGTTTCTTTTTTCTGTGTGTGTGGCTTTCTATTTTTTTATTAATTTTTATTGGAGTATAGTCAATTTACAATGTTATGCTAGTCTTTGCTGTACAGCAAAGTGAATCAGTTATACATATACATATATCCACTTTTTTTAGATTCTATTCCCATATAGGTCATTGTTGAGTATTACTTACAGTTTCTATTTAAATCTATGCAATAAATCTAGTGGAAAATATTATTATTCCATCTTACAATTAAGGAAACTGCAACTTACGAAGTGAATTCATTTCCTAAGGCTAGAATGATAAATCACCACAAACTAGGTGGCTTAAAACAACAGAAATGCAATCTCTCATGGTTCTGGAGGCCAAAATTAAGGAGTTGGCTGGGCTTCAACTAAATGTTCTAGGGAAGAATATATTTTCCTTGTCTCTTCCAGCCTCCGGGGTGGCATCTCATTCCAACCCCTGCCTCTGTCTTCACGTCATCTTCTCCTCTGTGTCTTCTTTCTTCTGAGGAAATTTGTCATTGGTTTTAGAGTCCATTCAGGTCATCTAAGATGATCTCATCTCCTGATCCTTAAGTTAATTACAGCTAAAAACTCAATTTCCAAATAACATCAGACTCACAGATTTTGGAGGTCAGGACATGACCGTATCTTTTGAGGAGGTCACCAATCAATCCACTACAGAGATGTTTCGTCTCACCAACCTGACAAGAAAGGCGTACCCAAGGGTTTCATTCTACCCATTAGTGACGTCCGGGCCAGCATAGGCACGGGATTCATTTACCCATTGGTTGGAACGATGAGCACCATGCCGGGACTGCTGACTCGGCCCTGCCTCTACGACACAGATCTTGATACAGAAACAGAGCAGGTTAAAGGCTTGTTCTGAATGAACAAGAATTTCACAGGACCCGATTCAGGCTCCACAAATGCACACTGGTCCTTGCCTGTTTGCTGCAGTTGGAGAAGACAGTGAACTTGAAATATGCTGTTACGCAATGCTGGGGAAATGGTGAAATAGGCCAAAGATGTATTCTTCTTTCAAGACAGATTCTGTTTGCAACAGAGTCTAGCGTTCAGGCGGAGAAGGCAATGGCAGCCCACTCTAGTAGTCTTGCCTGGAAAATCCCATGGACAGAGGAGCCTGGTAGGCTGAAGTCCACGGCGTCGCTAAGAGTCAGACACGACTTCACTTTCACTTTCACTTAAAGAACGATTTGGGGCCAGACAGACTGCATGTGGAGGGGGGTGTGAAGGGTAGCACCTGCTTTTTAGAATATGAGGCTAGATCCTATGAATCTTAACAGTAGATCATACTCAGTCTTACACAAACCCAACTGCCCAGAGCCCCCATCTCCAAACTTCAGTATTCTTCCACTGATAAGATATAAGAGAGAGGGCAATGAAAAAAGCATTTGTTGTTTATCACAACACTCTGGTACCCAGATAGACTCCTCACCAGCACTGCCTCTTCCTTGGAGAGACTGAGTAGGCACCAGTGTTGAGAATCACATCACACAGTTTAAGCTAAAAAAAGATATGTAGAAAGCAGCTCTTGAAATAGTGGGATTAAGGCTAGAATTTAGCTCTGCTTCGTTTGCTATTGTTGTTCAGCCGCTAAGTCATGTCCGACTCTTTGAGACCCCATGGACTGCAGCACACCACACCTCCCTGTCCTTCTCTATCTCCTGGAGTTTGCTCAAGTTCATGTCCATTGAGTCAGTGGTGCTGTCTAACCATCTCATCTCATCTGCTTCATTAGCTCCTATTATTTTGATGTCTACAACACCAGTGATACTATCAGAGGCCATGTTGCCAAGTTAGGTGGGTCACTAACAGTGTTGCCCAACAGGCGTGGAAGCTTCTGCAGAGCATTAGCTGCAGGTGTGCCTCCAAACGATGCCACCATGTGCCAGGCTCTGTGCTGTGTCTTACGGATGCAGGCACAATTCAACTATGCTTCCTGCTATCAAGGTGCTAGGAGAGGACAAGCCGGCGATCAAATAACCCTGCATGGTAAGATACAAAAATTGCACTAATAGACATTTGTGTCATGGGGTATCACAGAGGAGGGGATGAGTCATATCCAGCAGAGGCAGGACTCATGATTTTTTTTCACAGAGAGGTACTCTGTTCTTTACCCAAAATTATACACCAGTAGGCAAAGCAGCTGGAATGGGAGCCCCAGCCTGTCTGACTACAAAAACATTTCTCATACCCACTCCAGGAAGACATTTGTGCAAGGGCAAAATTAATGAGATAGAAGTATGCACCCCAGATGGTCTGAGCTGGTCCAAATTAGAACTCAGACTGCCTTGAGGGGTGGCTGCAGCATTGGTCTGGGTCTCCTTCTCTGAAATATCACCTGTCTCAACTGGATGCTGAAGATGCAAGAAGAAATAGCTAAATATTCTAGTTTTCTTCTTCAGATGTCCTTGCGTGCTGGTTTGCTGTCTCCCAGATCAGGAGAAGCAGACAACCAGATGGTCATACTCTGCTTATTTTCCTTTAAAAAGTATTTTAATTACATATTTTCTCTAAAAAAAAACTTAGTCTTTTACCATTTAGTAGTTTAAACTTCTCTAAATTAATTAATATAATTAGTAAGATAAATTTGCATACTCTTTAGGATGAAGTTTGAGATTCCTCAAAAAGTCCTGTGGTATAGAACTACCATACCATTGAGCAACTCCACTTCTACGTATTTTTCTATGGAAAGCAAAATCACTAATTTGGAAAGATATATGTATACTCCTTTGTTCATTATAGCATTATTCACAATAGCCAAGGTGTGGGAGCAGCCTACATGTCCACTGTTAGATGAACGGGTAAAGAAGATGTGAGATATATATATATATATATATATATATATATATATATAGAGAGAGAGAGAGAGAGAGAGAGAGAGAGAGAGATCATGGCATCACCAATGCAATGGACATGAACTTGGGCAAACTTCGGGAGATGGTGAGGGTCAAGGAGGCCTGGCGTGCTGCAGTCCATGGGGTTGCAGAGTCAGACGTGACTGAGCAACTGAACAACAATAATATATATAAATATATATGTATACAATAGAATACTAGTCATAAAAAAGAATGAAATCTTGCTTTTGTTGACAACATGGATGGGCCTAAAGGTATTGCTAAGTGAAACAAGTCAGATAGAGAAAGAAATCATACAATTTCATTTACATGTATAAACTAAAAACCAAAATGAGTAAATAAACATAGCGAAACAGAATCTGAGACACAGAAAACAAACAAGTGGTTGCTAGAGGAGAGGTGGGTATAGGTATGAGTGAAATAGATGAGGAGGATGAAGAGGTACAAACTTACAGTTATAAAATAAATGAATCACAGGAATGAAATGTACCGCATGGGGAAAATAGTCAATAATATTGTATGGCGACAGATACAAGACGGTGTAAGTAGACACCGTGGTGTTCATTGTGTCATGTACAGAAATACTGAATCACTATATTGTGCTCCAGAAACTAACATAGGGTCGTAGGTCAAGTATGCTTCAAAAACAAACAAACTCACAGAAAAAGCGATCAGATTTGTGGTTACCGGAGGTGGGAGCGGAAGGAGGGGAAATTGAATAAAGGTGGTCAAAATGCACAAGCTTCCAGGTATAAGAGAAAGAAGTACTACACATATAATGTAAAACATGATCAATACAGTTAACACTGCTCTATTTTGTATATGAAAGTTCTTGAGAGTAAATCCTGAAAGTTCTCACCACCAAGAAAAAAAGTTTTTTCTTTTCCTTTTATTTTGTATCTGTATGAGATGATGGTTGTTCATTAAACTTATTGTGGTAAACATTTCATGATATCTGTAAGTCAAATCATTATGCTGTACACCTTAAACAGTTCAGTATGTCAATTATATCTCAATAAAACTGGGAGAAAAAATAGCAAAGTATACAAACACGCACACAATTAACATGATACACTTTCTCTAACACTGAGTCTTCATGCTTAAACATTTTTAGTCAAATTTTGTCGGGAGCCACGTTAGGCATTACTGACAAAATGGAGGCATGGCCCCAACCCCCTCTCCGCATCCCGCAGGCACGGTCCCGGGATGAAGGAGTTAGGTCTCGTGATTCTGACTGGTCCTTTCCTTTCTTCGGTTGAGTTGGCTGGAAAGAATGTGAAGGTGCTTATTGTTCTTGCGAGGAGCATGAGAAAGCACAAAGTCTTCTGCAGTTATGCCCAGGAAATAATCCATAAAGTTACACTTGTTCAAGGATCTTTGCAAAAAATGTTCCAGGATGAGCACGTAGGCTGCAGCTTGAGGCCATGGGAAAGATTGTTATCTGAGACCTGCTTGTGAGGGAAATGTTTATGGCAAAAGAAGTTTGCTGAGTTTAGGGTTTAGGAATAATTAAAAATAGTTAGAAGCTAAAAGTTTAAAGAATGTTGTAGTGTTGGCATATTTTACTATAGCTTATAGAGATTAGGAATTTTAGAGATACTAATAGCTAGAAGCCTTTTTAAGAAATAAACTGAGGAATGTGGTATGCAGCCCAGAGATAAGCATGAGTTACAATATAATCACAAGGACACTTTCTGGAGACAATAAATCTGGGTGAGGGGGAACTGAAGATGTCAAACCTCTGACCTAATGCTTTTGTCAAAGTATAAAAGAAAACCTGATGCTTGAAATAAACATGCAGTCCCGCACTTTGAGTCAGAGGCTGCATCATTCTCTGCTGACACTGCTCATCCCTTCAGGCCAATTCCCTGGCTGCTGGAGCTGGACTCTGGCAAAATTTAATTTAATCAAAATTGGATATTTTAAAATTAAAATCAACAAATAAGTTGATGTTCAAAAAAAAAAAAAAAAACTGAGCCCTATTCACTATCCCTTTTCAATGCTGTAAACCAGTAAGAATTCAAGTTCTGTTAATTTCATCACAAGCTCAAAGCAGTAAAGCCTGTAGATGATATAACTTGGTATAATTATTATCTGAATGAAAGATTGCTTTGCCTAATATCCTAAATTTGTTTTAGGTCACTCAAATAATAGCTTCCAAGTGATAATAGAGTTAACACTATGATCTCCCATGAAAAGGCTGAGTGCCCTAAAGGAGGAGCACAGTGAATTTACAGCTTGCTGTGAGTCCAGAGATGTGGGGCAGGGTAATTTTGTTTTAATAATGACTCTTTTGATGCTGATATTTTTTTTTGCTGACCTTCTTATCCCAAGAGGGTTGTGACAAACCACCCAGGAGCTTCCTCTCGGCTTTGGTTTCCAAAAGCCTGAGGCTCTAGCTTGGGGATGGTTGAAGAGAACCATCATGAACTGAATATTTATGTCCCTCCATCCTGCACACTCCCCAGTTCATATGTATTAAAACCATATCCCCCAGTGTAATGGTAGGCAGAGGTAGGACCTTTGGGAGGTAAACAGGGTTAGATGAGGTCATGAGAGTGGGGCCCTCATGGAGGGATTAGCGCCATTATAAGAGTCAGGAGACGGCTTGCTCCCCCCACTCTGCTCTTTGGCCTATGAGGAGACAATAGAAGTCTGCAGTCTGCAACTCAGGAGAGGATCGTCCCCAGGACCCAACCATGATGGCACCTGACCTTGGACTTCTGGCCTCCAGACTATGACAAATAAATTTATGTTGCTTGTAAGCCACCCAGTCTATAGTATTTTTGCTGTAGCAGCTTGAGACAATACAGACAAGGACTCAGCCAAATTTTGGCAGAAGGAAGGTTTCCTCTGAAGACCAAGCAAGTGTTCATTAGACTGTGGTGAAGGGGAATTGGAGGTGGAGTGACAAGAGTACAGGGGCCAGTAGATTCCTAAACAGGGGCCGCTGCAGCCTGCTTCCTGCTGGAGTCAGAAGACCTCAGAGGGGAGGCACCTGGTTTGTTAGTTTAGGCAGGCACCTGACTCTGCCCCCAACGTAGTGGGAGGACCCCCAGACCCAAAACACCTCTGTGGACACCAACAGGGGCACCTCGGTGACACCTTGCACAGATCGATCGCCGTAGCTCCTCCCAATGAGCCTGCATAGACTGCCTTTGCAACAAAGCAGGAGTTTCTGCTGAAGTATTGGCTGGTACTAAATATGACTGTTTGCTTACTTGTTTGTGTTTTCTTTAATTTGGGGAGGGTTTGCTGAGCACACACAGCTGAATTCCCCAAAGTTAAATATGCATATGATGTAATTCTGCCATGCTACCCAGAAGGGGGCGGGAAAACACTCATATCTACAGCTGATGGTCTTTATGCACGGGACAATTCAGCAAATCCTATCACCAGCTTTAAAGCCCGAAGACTGTCGGACCTGGTACCTCTACTTCTACACCTTTACCTTAAATAGTCCATCTGTACCAGATACTAAATCAAAGATTTAGGAACAAGAATGTTCCAACGACCATGGTTTATAATAGAAAAATACAGTAGGAAGCTACCAAACTGATCACAGGATTGGATCAGTCTTAGGAAGGTGAAAATTCTCTTAACAGACCTAACTGAACTAACCATCTTCCTCCATAAAAGCCACTGACTAGGACTCCCCTGATGGTCCAGTGGTTAAGAATCTGCCTCTCAGTGCAGGGGACCTGGGTTCAACCCCTGGTCCAGGAAGTTTCCACATGCAGCAGAGCAGCTAAGCCCATGCACCACAACTCCTGAGCCCCTGCTCCACACCTGGAGAAGTCACTGCGATGAATGGACCGCTTGCCACAACTGGAGAGGAGCCCCTGCTTTTGCAACTACAGAAAGCCTGAACGTAGCAATAAAGCTTCAGTGCAGCCAAACATAAAATAAATAAATTAATAAAAATGTTTTAAAAAAAACCCTGCTGTCTAAGGCTGTGGTCCCTCTGGAGGGCCAGTGGGTTCTGCAGACGAGCGCATTCAATCCCCGCTCCCACAGGTGAGGGAGCCTCCGGGATTGTCCAGAGTGGGTTATGGCAGTGGTACTTGCGATTTGCGTTCCAAAATATACTTAAATATTATGCAAACTGATAAAATATGGGTGAAAAGAGAAAAATGTCATTTCTATGAAAACTAGTTAAACAGAACTTCACCCCATGGTACCTTCCCAGGATAGCAGCCCTTCCCCCCACTCCATGTCCTCTGCCTGCCTTTTGTCTGTAGAAAAACATTAGTCAAAGAATAAATTTAATCAGAGAAGTGAGACAATGAAAGAGCAGAGAAAAACAGTCAAATAAGATCAAATAATGATAGTTTAGTCATTAAATAAAGTCAAGAACATTTAGTTCCTCCTCAAATCAGTCCATCCTAAAGGAGATGAGTCCTGAGTGTTCATTGGAAGGACTGACGCTGAAGCTGAAATTCCAATACTTTGGCCACCTGATGTGAAGAACTGACTCATTTGAAAAGATCCTGATGCTGGAAAAGATTGAAGGCGGGAGGAGAAGGGGACAACAGAGGATGAGATGGTTGGATGGCATCACCAACTCAATGGACATGAGTTTGAGCAAGCTCTGGGAGTTGGTGATGGACAGGGAGGCCTGGCGTGCTGCAGTCCATGGGGTCGCAAAGAGTCAGACACGACTGAGTGACTGAACTGAACTGAGCTGACCAGACTGTAGCCATACATAAGCTGTGGTAATTCCAAGAACTGGCCTCAAAGACATGGGAACAAACTGACTCTGGAACTAAGGATCAACTGTACTTAAATCAATCAAGATACGTTATCAGACTACACAAGACCAATTTCAAAATGACTGTCAGAGCTCACAGTGCTGTTCTGCATACAGCCCCCTTCCTCCCCCTGTACATCCCTGAAATTACCCTTTCAAAGCTCTTGGTCACTAATTGGCAGGGGGGAGTTGGCCTTTGGACCTGAGTTCACCCTCTCTTCCAGCCACCAGCCTCCAGAATAAAGCATACTTTCCTTTCCACCAACCTTGCCTCCCAAGTGTTGGCTTTCAAGCAGTGAGCAGCCAGACCTGAGTTTCAGTAACACTACCTTTAAAGCCTAGGAAACGCTTCATAAATCATACTTCCTAAACAATGGCTATGGAATGAGATGTGGGTGAGAGCACTATACATGAGTGGGAAAAATTATGAGCATTTTACACCAGGATTGCTTGGCTGTGTCTTTTAAGTTCTCACCACACTTTAAAGGCACAGAAACTAGAGATTTGGATGACACATCATGGGTGTGATTTATGTTGAACTAGCCAGCACGGTCTCAAAGAAAAAACCCTGGGCTCAATACAAAAGATTGGTGAATGAGTACACATCTTTGTTTTTGTCTGAATTAAAATGTGTAAACTGTATATGTAACATTTTCTAGGATTCTACTATCTCATCAGCTTTCTCTGTGAATTAAGCCACTGCTGAGGTCTTGGATGAGAGGGACACAGCCACACATTCACAGAATGACTATGCTTTTTTTTTGCCTAGGTCTCTAAGCTTTCACAGAAGATTGAACACCAAAGGACTGATGCTTTCAAATTGTGGTGCTGGAGAAGACTCTTGAGATTCCCTTGGACTGCAAGGGGATCCAACCAGTCAATCCTAAAGAAAATCAACCCTGAATATTCATTGGAAGGACTGATGCTGAAGCTGAAATTCCAACACTTTGGCCACCTGATACAAAGAACTGACTCTTTTCCTGACCCTGATGCTGGGAAAGATTGAGGGCAGGAAGAGAAGAGAACGACAGAGGATGAGATGGTTGGATGGCATCACCAACGTGATGGACATGAGTTTAGCAAACTCCAATTGATAGTGAAGGACAGGGAAGCCTGGTGTGCTGCAGCCCATGGGGTCGCAAAGAGTTGGACACGACTTAGTGACTGAACAATGACTAAACTTTCAGTCTCCTTTATTCTTTGAAATACAAGTGTAAGAATATGAACTGGGTGATTCGTCAGCTGATCACCTAGCCATGGCCTGATGATTCACTGGACATGGTGCTGCCCTGGGAGGCACAGACAGTTGCTAAATGGGTGTAAAACATCCCCTCTCTCTGCCCAAGAGCCAGGGATGAAAGCAGACCCAGGCCATGGCCAGGTGGGCAACTGATAAATCACCTGGTTCATATTCTTATACTGGGATTTCAAAGAAAAAAAGAGTCTTTGAAAGCTTAGAGACCTTAGGGGAAGAAAGCGTAGGCATTCCTATATTCTTGACTGAAGCATGGGTCTCTTCTGTCTAGGTCGATCATTTTCTTTCTTCTTAAGACTTTGAAAGAGACGTGACGGAAATGAGAGGGAGGAAGGGAACAGGCTCCTCCGGCCCTTATCAGATGAGTCCAGCTCAGCGGTCTCGGAGTGTCATATGTCCCAGCCAAACTGCCCTCACATTCGTGGGATTCATTCATTCACTCAGCAAACATTTATTGAGCATGCGCTATAGGCCAGGCACCAGGGATACAGTAATGAACGCGTTTTGAGAAGTAGATGCCGAAACAGGAGCAGCTGTGTAAGAAATTCACTAGAACACCTATCCTAATGAATCCTATCAGGGAAAATGGGAAGGGATTCAACCGGGGGGGCCGGGAGAGCAGTCAGACCTCAATGCGGGTGATTCCAGGTGATGAACACAGAGGGAAGTGTGAAGGTTAGTTTTATGCGTCAACTTTGCTGGGCCAGATATGTGGTCAGACGTTACTCTAGAAGTTTCTGTGAAGATTTTTCTTTTAGATAAATCAACGTTTAAGTCAATAGACGCTGACTAACGTAGATTACCCTCTTCAATGTGGGTGGTTGCATTCAATCAGTTGAAAGCTTTAATAGAAACAGACTGAGCTACACCAAGGCAGAGGGAATCGGCACAGTGGCTTTACAAGTGGACGCGCCGCTCAGGGTCACACAGGTACTTCTCGCGTGTACCCCCGGGACTGGAGTTTCAATGTGTCTGTCAATCCGTCTGCTCTTCACAAAGCATCTTTCCACACAACACAATCGCTTAACCCTACTCAGGAGTGGAGACTTGTCCTGTTCCAAAGACAGAAAGCACGGTGTGTGAACCAAACCTCCTGTATCGACTGAGCTCTGGAAGGCGATAACTGAAAACTGAAATTGAAGGTCGCTCAGTCGTGTCCGACTCCTTGTGACCCCAAGGACTATGCAGTCCATGGAGTTCTCCAGGCCAGAATACTGGAGTGGGCTGCCTTTCCCTTCTCCAGGGGATCTTCTCAACCCAGGGATCGAACCCAGGTCTCCCACATTGCAGGCGGATTCTTTACCAGCTGAGCTGTCAGGGAAGGAGATAAAGTCCTTCCTATTGAGGACCGCAGTGGCCACACCCAGTGAAGCCATCCTCCTCAAGACCCATGCAGACTGCCTCCTGTTGTTGGTTGGAATTCTGTTGCCCTCAAGTAACAGAAGACCCAACTCGAAACATTTTAAACAGAGGGCACTCAATCCTGGCTGTCCATTCAAATCAACTGAAGAACTTCTAAAAAGATGTCTTGCTTGCCATAAAAACAAGGTTGAGAACCAGCCACTAAAATAATAAAGGGATTTATTAGCTCACATAATAAGAGGTCTGGAGGAAAGATAATACTAGGAATGGTTTGTTTAGTGAGTCAACAAGGCTCATCAAGAAACTGGATGCAGGGACGTCCCTGGTGGTCCAGCGGCTAAGACTCAGCGCTCCCTATGGAGGGGGCCTGGGTCTGATCCCTGATCAGAGAACTAGATCCCACATATTGCAACTGAGAATTTGCACGCTGTACCTAAAGATCTTGTGCGCTGCAACAAAGGTCAAAAAGCCTGGGTGCTGGACTTCCCTGGTGGCGCAGTGGATAAGAATCCATCTGCCAATGCAGGAGACACAGGTTCAATCCCTGATCTGGGGAGAGTCCACATGACATGGAGCAACTAAGCTGGTGTTTCACAGCTACTAAGCCTGTGTTCTAGAGCCCACGAGCCACAACTACAGAGCCTGCACACCTTCAACTACTGAAACCCAAGAGCCTAGAGCCTGTGGCTTCAACAACAAGAGAAGCCACCACAATGAGAAGCCCATGGACCACAACTAGAGAGTCGCCCCACCCGCCGTAACTAGAGAAAGCCTGTGCACAGCAGCAGAGACCTAGTGTCCCCCCAAAATAAAACATTAATTAACCAATTTTACAAAATCTCATGTGCTGCATCCAAGACCCAGTGCAGCCAAATAAATAAATTAAAAAAAATTTTAATGGAGCTGGATACATTCTGTCTTTCTGTTCTGCCGAGGAGGGCATCCTCAGCATGATGATTTTTATTTTCATCTTTGTCTCTTCGTGGCCACAAAGCATCTGCAACAGCTCCAAGCTGCTCCTCACACAACAATATCCAGGGATGAGAGGGAAAACCTCTTCCTTGAGCCTTTTTTAGTATCAAGAGAAATCTTCTCATATTTTGGTGGCTGCAACTGAGTAGTGACATGCTTGTCCCTAAGCTAAATACTGGTAGAGGGGATGGAATTATATGACAGGCTTCATCTAACCAAGACCCCCCCTCTGCCTGTACAGAGGGGCCTAAAACACAAGGCAGGGGGCAGAGGGCTGTGGCTCTTGGAGAGGCTGTCTGCCACCATTTACTCACCGTCTTCATGAGTTGCTTCTCTGGACTGTCCATTCTTTTTAAAGCCTTCATGTAATTCAGACTCTGGGTTACATACAGACTGTAACACTCAAGGAATTTTTCATGAAGTTGTGGGGAATTAGAATGGAATTAATTTCATGGAATTAGAGGGGAAGTTCTCAATGCAAAGTCTTGATGCTAATGAAATTTGGGATTTTGCAAACTTCGCATACTTCCAAAGCAACTGGAGAATCTTTCTGAAGCAGGAAGCTTTGAGGAGTTTCAGATTACCAAAATGATTCCTCTTGAGCGATAATACAGAACATAGGCTTTAAACAGAGGCCAAGTGTAAATGCCAACCTCGTTCTTGGACTCAAAGATTTTTAATGGGACTCAGGTGCTGTTGGTTTCTGGAAGCCTCTCCCGGCAATGTATTGTGGCATTATTTCCTGGCACATCATAGAGAAAGCCTTTTTATCTATGAAAACTGTTTTCATAAATATGACCCATCTCTGCAGAAGCAGGACACTTGGAAAGTAATTGATTTATATGTGTTCTTCAGAGATGTGATAAGGTTATTCAAGAAAATGAGAGGGAAGACAGAGTCCTACACTTCTGAAAATGCTACGTGCAGGCAAGTGCGAAACAAAATTACATTAAAGCTCCTTCATTTGCAGCGTCTTCCTTCACAGTGCCCCAGGGGGCAGATGAGAACTTCCACAGCAATTGCTATTACTACCTTGATGGCCTAGCCTTGAAAAGAAAACAATTTTCTTCCAGGATAAAACACCATCTAATTTAGTAAAAACAATGGCCAGTTTACCACTAGGGAAATATTTTTATTTCAGAGGTCGGCCACCGTGTAATTTAGTTAAAACCCTTAGAGATGTGTTCTAATGATATTAAGGCCAAGAAAAAAGTGATTAAAGGCTGGCGTGGTTAGATATTTAGCAACCAGTCAACTTGGATGCAGAATGACACCAAAGGAATACATTACCAAATTCTACCCAGTGACTCAGAGCTGTTAAGGATAAGTATGACTCTGATAGAAGGAAGAGCTAAGGCATAGTCTACATCCAAAGGAAACTGAGTCACTATATGGAAAGATATCTACACTCTCATGTTCACTGCAGCATTATTTACAATAGCCACAATATGGAAAAAACTGAAGTACCCATCAATGGATAAAGAAAACATCACATATGTGTGTGTGTGTGTGTGTGCACGTGCGCGTGTGCGCGTGCATATGTATATACAGTGAAACATTATTCAGCTACAAATAGAAACATTTTCAGCAACAGATGGACCTTGAGGGCATTAGGCTAAATGAAATGTCAAATAGAGAAAGACAAGGCTTCCCAGGTGGCAATAGTGGTAAAGAATCCGCCTGCCAACACAGGAGACACAAGAGAATCAGATTCAATCCCTGGGTTGTAAAGATTCCCCTGGAGAAGAAAATGGCAACCCACTCCAGTATTCTTTCCTGGGAAATTCCACGGGCAGAGGAGCCTGGTGGGCTACAGTCCAGGGGGTTGCAAAGAATCAGACATGACTTAGCAACTAAACAAGCTGGTAGTGACAGTGCTGAGTCCTAACCACTGGACCACCAGGGGATTCCCTAAAAAGCATGTTTAAGTCCAATGGTGTGAAATCTCCTGACAAATTTGGGGGTTATAAGCGCTCTGGACTTCCTAGAATGCTTGATGCCGAGGGAAGTATGGGAGGAGTTTAATCCGTTTTACACTTAGTAGGCGTGGTCCCTACTGTGGGGCCCTAGGGGTCTACAATCAAGGGATACTGCCCTCGTGGACTCTGCATCTTTGTGCAGGAGACAGCGATAGGAAAAAAATAAGCAACAAATATGTATAATTTCAGGTGTAATGAAAAATATCACAAAATCAAGGTAAAAAGATGTGGAAGTGAAGTCACTCAGTCGTGTCCAACTCTTTGCGACCCCATGGACTGTGGCCTACCAAGCTCCTCCATCCATAGGGTTTTAAAGGTAAGCGTGCCAAAATTGCTATTTTCCGAAGCGAAGTCTGGGAAGGCCTTTCTGACACTGGGCCCGAAGCCTGAAGGGGCTGAAGGGAGGAGCCATGTAGCTATGTGGGTGAAGAGTACTCCAGGTCCACGGAACAGGAAGTGCAAAGGCCCTGAGGTGGGCTTGGAGCATCGCAGAAGCCAGGCTGGCTGGTGGAATGAGGGAAAGAGAGGAGAGAGAGGGATGACATTCGACAACAGCAAGGAGCAAGTCAGAGACTCTCCAGGACCAACCAGTGTGCGGAGCTGGGATTTCTGCCTGCACGCCCAGGGCTGCAGGAGTCTAAGCAGGGCGGTGACAGGACCCAACGTGGCCTCTCCAAAACACGCGGGGGCAGGAAGACTGACAGGACCCAACGCAGCCTCTCCAAAACACGCGAGGGCAGGAAGACCTGTTGGTGGCCTAGTGGGAAAGTCAGCAGGGATATGGTCCTTAAAGCCCTTATCGCGACTTCTCAGATCTTCTAGAAAGATCCCTTTGGCGGCTGTGGAGAATGACCTTGAAGTGGACAGTGGGGTGGGAGGAGGCTGTTGGCAAGGAACCAGGTGAGTGGCTGTTGGAATATTCCCAAACCTTCCTCATGATCAAGGTCTAAGCATCTATACACTAGTTGCTGTTTTCAGTCCCTTTGTCGTGTCCGACTCTTTGGGACCCCGTGGCCAAAGTCTCGTCTGTCCTCCACTGTCTCCTGGAATTTCCTTATATTCTTGTGCATGGAGCTGGTGATGCTCTCTAACCATTTCATCCCCTGCCGCCCGTTTTCTTTTGTCTTCAAGCTTTCCCAGCTTCAGAGCCCAGCAGAACCGGGAGGGTTTGGCTGCTATTTTTGGTTTAGCTCAGTTTCCCAATTCCTAGTCACTATCGTGGGCCCAAGAGGAGCTGGCTTATGGGCACATAAATGAAACCCAGCTGTGAGCAAGGCACTCGAAAGAAGGGTATTATCCTAGCATCTCATCTGAATTTCATTCTAGCGTGTCCAAACAACCGGAGGGAAATGGAGAGATTAAAGTCACTGGGAGCCAAGTGGAGCTTTCTTACTTTCAAAGTGGTGTTGGAACTGATTGCCGAAAAAAATTACAGAGGCCTGGGGCAAACAGCCATTTTCAAATACCAGCGTTTCAGAGAAGACCTCTTTTAGAGTTTAAGCTCGGGAATGTTGTGTACCATTCAAAGGAGTTGCGGCATAAATTCTTTCTCTGTGCTTCTTTGGGGGGCTGGTGGTGAGAAGCAGGTTTCAAACACTGAACAATATAAGCGGATCAGAATATTGCTTGTCACATTCAAATGGTGCATAAATAAGAAAGACATCCCCTTTTGTCTGAAAAGCAGGGAGCAGTGGGGCGGTTATAAGAAAATGGCAAGGGAACTTCCTTGGCAGCCCAGTGGTTAGGAATCCGCCTTGCAAGGTGGGGGTGGGGATTCGGCCCCTGGTGGGTAAGTAAGATCCAAGCAGCTAAGCCTGCACACTCTGGGGCCCACGAGCCACAGCTGCAGAGTCTACACCTGCCTGGGACCCAGTGCAGCCTAATTAATTAATTAATGTTTGCATTATAAGAAAACAACAGGGAATTTGGAGTTGGACCAATCCAGCTTCAAATCCTAGCTCTACCATTTATCAGCTGAATGATCTTTGGAAATTTATTAAATCTTTCTGAGCCTGGTGTCTTTCTGTAAAAGAGGGATAAAATGCTTATCTTTCAGGGTTGCTGAAAATACTCAACTAAAAAGTGCCCATAAGCATTGGACACATAGTAGGTGCCCACTGAAAAGATATTTAAACCACATTTTACCATCTCGCATAATGCTTTCGTATGTGTAATTGTGTGCACTCAATAACAACAAAACTTATTAGAACCACCAAGTAAAATGGTCATTTTGACGGTTCCTCCACCAGGTCTCCTACACGGGGATCCAAGGACCCATTGTCACAGGACCCCCTTGCATGTAAGACCTCACACCAGCCCGGGAGGCATTCGCAGGGGTCCCCAGGTCTCCAAAGGCTTTCAAAGGAAATAATGAGGTCCCAGGAGCTATCGTCGGTATCTCAAAAAAAGACCAACAAAGAGTTGGCCCTGTAAAACCCTGCACAGACGATTTAAAAGGTCAAGCGCTGTTGCTTTTGTCTGGAATTAAGTCAGCCTAGGTGTTAATTCATGCTGAACAGGACCTCAGATTCTCTGCCAGACACATCTGTGTCTTTGATGATTAAAAATAGGCAAAATGAACGGGAATCTGCTGCATGACTCAGGGGACTCAAACCGGGCTCTGTGACAGCCTAGAGGGATGGGATGGGTTGGGAGGTGGGAGGGAGGTTCAGGAGGGAGGGGACATATGTGTACCTGTGGCTGATTCATGTTGTTTGGCAGAAACCAACACGATATTGTAAAGCAATTTTCCTCCAATTAAAAATAAATAGATTTTTAAACACAGGCAAAATGAATTATACATTTTTACTCAGAATGTCTTAGTACGTTCAGGTGCCATAACAAAATAACATAGACTGGGTGGTTTATAAATAACAAACGGGCATGTCTCAAGTTCTGGAGGCTGGGACATCCAAGATCATGGTGTGGACAGACGTCTGCATCTGGTGAGAGCCTGCTCCCTAGACAGCGATCATTTTTCCTGTAATTTCACATGAATGGCCAAGCAATCTCCCTGGGGCTCTTTTGTGAGAGTGCTAATTCCATTCAGGAGGGCTCTGCCTTCAAGACCTCATCACCTCCCAAAGGCCCCATCTTCTCAAACCATCACATTGTTGCTCTTCAGTCACTAAGTCATGTCTGACTCTTTGCGACCCCAGCACGGGCTGCAGACCCATGGACTGCAGCACACCAGACTTCCCTGTCCTTCACTATCTCCCAGAGTTTGTTTAAACTCAAGTCCATCGAGTTGGTGATGGCATCCAACCATCCAACCATCTCATCTTCTGTCGTCCCCTTCTCCTCTCACCTTCAGTCTTTCCCAGCATCAGGGTCTTTTCCAATGAATCAGTCCTTTACATCAGGTAATCAAAGTATTGGAGCTTCAGCTTCAGCATCAGTCCTTCCAATGAATATTCAGGACTGATTTCCTTTCGGATTGACTGTTTTGATCTCCTTGTAGTCCAAGGGACTCTCAAGAGTCTTCTCCAACACCACAGTTCAAAAGCATCAATTCTTTGGCACTCAGCTTTCTTTAGAGTCCAATTCTCACATCCATACATGACTACTGGAAAAATCAGAGCTTTGATTAGACGGACCTTTGTCAGCAAAGTAATGTCTCTGCTTTTTAATATGTTGTCTAGGTTGGTCATAATTTTCTTCCAAAGAGTGAGTGTCTTTTAATTTCACGGCTGTAGTCACTGTCCGCAGTGATTTTGGAGCCCAGAAAAAAAAAAGGCTGCCACTGTTTCCACTGTTTCCCCATTTATTTGCCATGAAGTGATGGGACTGGATGCCATGATCTTAGTTTTCTGAATGTTGAGCTTTAAGCCAACTTTTTCACTCTCCTCTTTCACTTTCATCAAAGGCTCTTTAGTCTTTTGCTTTCTGCCATAAGGGTGGTGTCATCTGCATATCTGAGGTTACTGATATTTCTCCCAGCAATCTTGATTCCAGCTTGTGTTTCATCCAGCCTGGCATTTAGCATGATGTACTCTGCATATAAGTTAAATAAGCCGGGTGACAATATACAGCCTTGATGTACTCCTTTCTCAATTTTGAATCATCACCTTAGGGGATAAGATTTCAGCATAAGAATTTTGGGGGGATACCAACATTCCGGCCACAGCATAGGTGACATTTTTCATGTTTATGACAGGCAGAGGTCAGCTGGGGCCTCCTTGCTCCTCTGAGATTAGGGGAACCCAGCTCAGGTCTCCCAAGTCCATAGTGTGAGAAAGTCCGAAGCCTTCGCTAAGGTACCTGCAGACCTCTGGGGCTTTGGTTTCCATGGTGACTGCACCCTCTGTTTCCCCCTCTGCCTCCTCTTTAACTCCACTTCATTCTGAGGCTGTGTTGCCATTTACATACACACATACCTACACACACACTGCCCGCTCACACCATGCATACTGTGGGTTTAGTTGACTTCACTGAGGTTTGGGGATCCCAGGGATGGGGGTCATGGGCAAGGACGCCTCCTCCTACTGACTTCACACTGAAGCCCCCTTTCTTTCCTGTCTTCCTCTCTTCTTCATTCCTTTCTCATTTTTCACCTGGTCTCAGCCAAGAAGTTTAGCCATGTCCTTTGTAGTTAGAGTACTGTTTCTTTCTTTCCCCAAATATATAAATTAATATTTATAAAATAGATTACTAATGAGAACCTGCTTTACCGCACAAGTAACTCTGCTTAAAGCTCTGTGGTGACCTAAATGGGAAGGAAATCCAAAAAAGAGGGGATCCATGTATACACACAGCTGATTCGCTTCACTGTACAGCAGAAGCTAACACAACATTGTAAAGAAAGGAAGCTCAGTCATGTCCAACTCTCTGCGACCCCACAGACTGTAGCCCACCAGGCTCCTCTGTCTGTGGGGATTCTCAGAATACTGGAGTGGGTTGCCATTCCCTTCTCCAGGGGATCTTCCCAACCCAGGGATTGGACCTGGGTCTCCTGCATTGCAGGCAGATTCTTTACCATCTGAGCCACCAGAGAGGCCCTATACCCCAATTAAAAAAAAATAAAGACTGAGAAAAAACCATTTTTTAAAAAAGAAGATTCGGTACCTATAGCCAGGGGAATATTACTCAGCCATAAACAGAATGAAATAATGCCATTTGCAGCAACATGGATGGACCTAGAACTATCACACCTAGTGAAGTAAGTCAGACAAATATATGATATCCTTTATTTGTGGAATCTAAAACAATGCAGCATTTACAAAGCAGAAATAGACTTATAAACATGGAAGACAAACTTGTGATTACCAGAGGGGAATGGGGAGAGGGATACATCAGCTCAGGATTAACAGATACACAGTTCTATAAACAAAATAAATAAACAAAAAGTACCTCCTGTATAGCGCAGGGAACTATATTCAATATCATGTGATAACCTACAGTGAAAAGAACTGGAAAGAATACATTTATATGTGTATATAAAACTGAATCACTTCATTATACACCAAAAACTAACATAACATTGTAAATGAACTACACTTCAATTTTTTAAAAAAAAGAAAGAAAAGAAAAGGGGTCTTTGCCAACAAAAACGTAGGAATGGTTCGTCTAGGGCAGTGGTTCTCAAAGTGTGGTCCCTAGACTAGGAGCAAGACCATCACCTGGGAACTAGTCAGAAATGCAGATTCTTGGCCCCACCTCAAACCCTTGGAAGCAGAAACTCTGGGGGTAGGATCCAGCAGATCGCATTTCAGCAAGTCCTCCAGGTAATTCTGATGTGTACTACAGCTTGAGAAGCACTGATCTAGAGGAAGGAATTCGGCTTTGACTAGGTGGGGATTCCACACCCAACGTCCAGAGAGACCAGCCAGTAATAGAAAGGTATTAGGCGAAAGGGAATGTGGTGGGGACAGGAGAGAACCGTGGGTGGTTTTTTACCACGTGAAAAAGAAGATCCAGGAGGGTCAGTTTGTCGAAGTTTGTAAGAGAAGACAGAACATTTAATTTTTATGTGCAACCTCCAGACGTGAAACATTAGCAATCAGTTCACTTTGTCCTTCCAGGTTGAGTGCAAAGGCTTGCCAGTACTGCCAACATCACCTCCTTGTTTAAATTAAGAATCCTGGGTGTCCAAGCCATGCTCCTGGGTCTGCTCCTCTCAGTTCAATTTTTACAGCACAATTAGAAATGGGGAAGGAAAATGAAACGAAGACTCTCCTTTAACATGGATTTTGTGCCAAACATTAAAAATGGGCTTTGACATTAATACAGGGCTTTGGAGTAAAGAGCCTATTAAATTGCAGTGAAATGGCAGTTGAACTAATGTAAGACACTGTTTCTGGGCAGCCTTTTTTATTTCTGTCCGTATTTTTCTCAGAAAGTCACCAGGGAATCCGTTTTGTTCCCCACATCATGTCTAAAGCCAGGCCTATAGAATATATGCAGTGCTCTGCCGTTGCCACGGCAACCATTATCTTCTCCTAATTCCTTTTCTTTCCTAAAAATAAAGTGCCCTTTCTCAAAGTATCTATTTCCGATTTTTATTTAAATCTCACTTTCCGCAGAGGTTCTGTCTCCCTCTGACCTGAGTGTTATTTTTGTTTTGCTCGAGAAGAGACGGTGATAAACATGCGTTCCAGACATGACAAATCAGCCATCTCCAAGTATTACATCAGAAGACTGATGAGAGTTACAGACACTGGGGTGGGGTGGCGGGAAACCTTTAAAACAACCCCAGTGATTTGACGGTCACGTTCCTATGGCACAGATGCCCTTGGAGCAGCGTTTCTCCAGCCCATTATTACAGCTGCGGCTTCCAGAGAACAGTCAGACAAAGAGATGGGCTGAGGACCCAAAGCCTGATCCTCTGATGAGGGATGGAGCCTTGGACCTTCACTCCTTTGAGCCATAACCAGACAATTCTCCCTCCTTTGTTACTTGTCCTCCTCGCGGGCTCTCCTTTGCCTGCGGGGAGGGGGGGGGGGTCTTGATGATTCACTTCTGAGGCGTTACAAGAGCTGCAGGGGAAGGAAGTGTCGAACGTCAGCCTCAATTCTGCAGCCTTTGTACATCAAAGACCAGCCCTCGATCAAAATGCCCACCAAAACTGATCGCTTGGGACTTCTGAACCAAAAGGGAAACACACTATAGACTGTCCTTTCTGGGGCCATTTGCCATGCTGAGATGCTACAGAGATGCTACAAAGCTTGGGTCTTGTCATGAGATAAGATGAAAAAAAGTCTGCCCAAGATGAAAAGGACAAATGGCTGTGATTCCTGCCTTCCACGAGCCCACACCTGGATGAGACCACATTTATGTGTCCAGGCAAATGAGCAGAGGGTTTATAAAGTCACAGCATCCCTGGCTCTTGGGAGGATGGGCACTTGGGAGTTTTCTGCACACGTTGGTGAGCCATCCACGCTCAGCCCTCTTCCTCCCCACCGCGCCAGCCTGCTGCTTGACTCCAAGTCTCTCTATTAAGTCTGTGATGGGGAAAAGGGCGAATTTCTCCCTGCCAGGCTAAGCGGCCAAGACAGAAATGGGAAATGTGATGCTGGCTCGTTTACACCATGAGACAGTTTGTGCTTGAGATCAAATGGGCCTAATGGGAGTCTTAAAGCGCGCCCGTTACAGATAATACCGGGTTAGGTGAAAGCATTATTTTCTTTCTCTTCCTCTTGCAGTTTAAGGGCCAGTCCTTTCCAGCGTTCTGTCCTACTGTGATGCTCACTTGGATGGTGGCCTTTGGAGCCTGAGCTTCGTGGTGTTTTCAATGAGGGACTGTCACCTCAGTCCACACTCGACAGCGGACCATGGCTGGGGGCCAGCCTGGACGTGATGGATCAGCCACCTGGGACTCAAAACAGATGACTGAGGATTGGTCTCTGGACTAGACCGCAGCCAAGGTGTCCGGGGCAGCATCTGGGGTCCTGACCAGATCTTCAGATGGACGAGTCACTCAGAGCAGGGGGCAATGAACTGTGAGAGAGGCACTGGCCAGTCCTGGAGGAGAAAGTCCCGGGCCGGGGGCTCGCCCTGGGGGAGGGTGGGGTCGCCAGCACAGACACAAGCACAGCACAGCTCTGACCACACCCCCTGGGTCTCACAGCCTGATCCCCAAACGCTGGAGCACACTCATCACCAGACCTTGGCTTTCACAACACTTTCTCTAAGGTCTCATCGCAGGCTTAATAATCTTCATGTTCATTCTTGATTTTAAAATCACTTGTTGACCCAAAAGAATAGAGAGCAGGGACTCAGATATTTCTACACCCATGTTCATAGCAACGCTACTCGAAACTGCCAACAGGTAGAGCAAACCAAGTGTCATCAACAAACAGAAGGAGAAGCAAAGTGTGATGCATACAGATGACAGAGCGCCGTTCAGCCTTAAAAAGGAAAGACATCCTGTCCCACACAGCAACACGGATGAACCTTGAGGAAGGACATTGTGCTGACTGAAAGAAAGCAGCGATGAAGACACAAACTGTATGATTCCACCTACATGAAGTCCTAGAAGCGCCAAATCCACAGAGACAGGAAGTGGCGTGGGCTTTCAGGGGATGGGGAGGAAGACAATGGGGAGTTGCTGCTTAGTGGGTAGAGAATTTCCATTTTTCAAGATAAAAAGAATTTGGATTTGGGTTGCACAACAGTGTCAAGGTACCTAACACTACTGAACTGGACACTCAAAAATGTTTAAGGGACTTTACTGGCAGTCCAGTGGTTAAGACTCCAGCTTCCACCGCAGGAGAGGGGGGATAACGGGGGAGGGGGGGGCACAAGTTCAATCCCTGGTCAAGAAAGTTCCACGTGCTGAGGTGTGGCCAAAAAACAAATATATAAAATAAAATACAAAACAGAGAATAAACAATACGTGTTTTTTAAGAAATTATTAAGATGGTAAATTTTATGTTATGTGTGTGTGTGTTAGTCTCTCAGTCGTGTCCAACTCTGTCCCTCCACGGACGGTAGCCCACCAGGCTCCTCTGTCCATGCGATTCACAGGCAAGAACACTGGAGCGGGTTGCCATTCCCTTCTCCAGGGGATCTTCCCGACCCAGGGATTGAACCCCGGTGTCCTGCACCGCAGGCAGATTTCTTACCATCTGAGCCACCAGGGCAGCCCGGCGTACAGAGCACGTACCCAGAAGAATAAATGCCAATGGTGGAAGACTAGGCGTCGACAGTACAGCACGTGAAAGACGCACTGGAGTCGGGGATGAAGAGAGGACGTGACTTCTGAGCAGTCCTGGAATCACAGCACGCAGGCAGTAGGTCCAGCAGCAGGTCTGCCAACGGCGAGGCCGCGAGGAAAAACGGAGTCGGCACCCTCAGGTCGCGCCGCCATTTTCGGACTAAGCAGCATGGCTGCCCGTTGAGAGCCGCGCCGGGGGCCCCCGCTACCTGGGTTTGCGCTCGGGCTCTGCCGCCTGGCGGCTGTGTGCTCTTCCGCCTGCCATTTAACCTCCCTGTGCTTCGGCTTCTCAACTTAAAAACCAGGGTGGCGCGAAGAACAGCCGCCTCTCACGTTTGTTGTGCGGGTTAAAGGCGTCTTTGTTCAGAGTGCGTACTTAGTGCTTGGTGCGAAGAAAGGGCTCTATAAATATTTGTCAAATAGAGCCTAGAAAAACGGGCAACCTCCAGATCTATTCCCTGGCTTCTCCATTTGCTCTCCCCCCCCGCCAATCCTCCTGTCTCCCCGAGTCCCTGTGTAGAAAATGTTCACTCCACCCCTGCCCTGACCACAAACAGATAAATCTTTCAGACCAGGTCCCTGGCTGCTAATAAAGCAGGCTTTCAGACCTCATTTTCTAGTTAGTTGCCTAATTTAGAGACCTTGTCAATTTGCATTGCATAGAAATAATGCAATAGGACTTCAGAGCTCGTTGGAACCATGCCCTGCAGCCCAGAGCTGTGAATCTTCCAAAGTAGGCTGGAACAATCATGAATTATTTGAGAGCCTGAAACTTCTTTGCTGATTCTCTTATGATCACTGGGCTAGGATGCTTTGGGGGGCGGGGGGAGGGACTGTATAGAAATACATGCCAAAAGTACACTATTTTCTACCTATAAATGGAAGTTGCGTGAAATTAAATGTTTTCATCATAATGACTTGGGTTAGCCTATTGCCATTGCTGCTCTTGATCACTTTTTTCTCCTACTTCTTTTCTTATTTTTTAATCTAGTAAGCCCGTGTTTGAGTTTTAGATGAAATAATTAGAATGCACAAACACAACGTGTTTAACTTTAAAATATATAGATGAGAAGCCCCGTCGTGACCCTTCTAGTCACTACCCCCCATCTTACTTCTAGGGGCACAGAAGAGCTTGGACTGTTTTGATAATTTATATGATTGGAATCTTACGGAATGTATGATCCTGACATTGGGTTTGCAAGATTCGGCCACTTGATCGCTGTGTGCGTTTTGGTTTGCTCATTCTCGTCGCCATGTAGCATTCCACAGTGTGATTACACCACAGTTTATCCAGGCGTCCTACTGCATGGACATTTGTAGTTTCCAGGTTGGGGCTGTTTGAACAGGACTGCTAGGAACTTTTTGGCACATGTCTTTTGGTGAGTGTGTTTATTCGCTCTTATTGTGTGTGGCTGTTTAATCTCCTCGTGTTTTTTTTTTTTAAACAAGCCTCCTGACCCTTGTTACAATGAGGCAGGGTAACCCAGAGTGGGTGGCGGGTGGGGAGGAGAAGGAAAGGGGGTCCCCACTGCCTGACTTCTAGCCCCTCCTCTCCTTCCCCAACCACCTCCCTCCTTCCCGTCTCTTGTACCTGGGGCTCTCTCCTACCCGAGCCGGGGCTGCCTCCCTGAGTTTCCCTGGGGTTCCAGGTCCCGGGCTGAGGTGCTGCCCATCCTTTTCCACTCACCTGCAGGTCAGAGGTCCCGGGACCTCAGCTGAGCCCTCTGGAGGCAGCCACCCAGCCTGACAGACGCTCTGGCCCGAACCGTCTTCACGATTCCCCTGCTCAGCTGGACCTCCTCCTGTCTCCTGGGCTTTTGTTTCCCCCACAAACTTGTCTCAACCGCTTTTCGTAGATGTGAGTGTGGGCTCCGAGGGCAGGATGTCTAGATTGGAACTTTGGCTCTGGGTTCTAGGTGTGTGACCCATAACACACACTGAGCTCGGGGACTTCCCCGGGGGTCCGGGGCTTAAGACTCTGCCTCCCAAAGCAGGGGGCATGGGTTTGATGCCTGGTCAGGGAACTAGGATCCCACAGGCCTCGTGACCAAACCCCAAAAACATAAATCAGAAGCAATCGTGTAACAAATCCAAAGACTTAAGAAACGGTCCACATCAAAAAAAAAAAAAAATCCTTAAAAATATGTACTGAGCTCATAGTATATCTGCTGAGTTAACTAATATAATACATTTATTATCTTGGTAGTCACTATTATATATGCTGTATATTATGCACGTTGTTTTTAGCCTTCTAAAGAGAAAATGTTTTGTTCTAATTCTTCAAAGTCAGCCAGTTCTTATCATAAAAATTACTTTGAGAATGCTATTGAGAAGTAATCACAATCAGTCTGATTCTTTTGACCTTTTTTGAATACAGTGTAAAGACAGAAGGGTTGGGAAGTAGTCACAATACACTATTAGATTTTTTTAAAGAGGCAGGATAATAATTTATGTATACATACATGTAGTTTTCATTTTAGAAAAATCAAATATATAGAGAAAGAAACTACAAAGAAAGGTATCAAAAGATAGCAATATTTCCCTCTGGATGGTGGTATTTGGGGGGATTTCTGTGGTATCTTTTTTATTTTTCTATAGCCTTTGATATGTATAGATGCACATATGCATGTAAACACATATATTTTTATACACATATAAGACACCACTCTTATGTCAGAAAGCAAACTAAAGAGTCTCTTGATGAAAGTCAAAGAGGAGAGTGAAAAAGTTGGCTTAAAGCTCAACATTCAGAAAACTAAGATCATGGCATCTGGTCCCATCACTTCATGGCAAATAGAGGGGAAAACAATGGAAACAGTGGCAGACTTTATCTTTCTGGGCTCCAAAATCACTGCAGATGGTGACTGCAGCCATGAAATGAAAAGACACTCCTTGGAAGAAAAGTTATGACCAACCTAGACAGCATATTAAAAAGCAGAGATATCACTTTGCCAACAAAGGTCTGTCTAGTGAAGGCTATGGTTTTTCCAGTGGTCATGTATGGATGTGAGAGTTGGACTATAAAGAAAGCTGAGCACAAAAGACTCTTGAGAGTCCCTTGGACTGCAAAAAAATCAAACCAGTCCATCCTAAAGGAAATCAGTCCTGAATATTCATTGGAAGGATGACGTTGAAGCCGAAACTCCAATCCTTTGGCCACCTGATGCGAAGAGCTGACTCATTGGAAAAGACCCTGATGCTGGGAAAGATTGAAGGTGAGAGGAGAAGGGGACAACAGAGGATGAGATGGTTGGATGGCATCACTGACTCGATGGATATGAGTTTGAGTAAATTCAGGGAGTTGGTGATGGACAGGGAGGCCTGGTGTACTGCAGTCCATGAGGTCACAGAGAGTTGGACACAACTGAGCAACTGAAGTGAACTGAACTAATTATGCAATCATAATCAGAATTTTTAAATAAGCCTAGTTTGATCAATGGAAAGGAAATCAAATTAATGGACTAGTCATGTGAGGGTGGAGTCAGGAAATGGTTTGTAATTAGCCTCTCGAGTTTCACTCCGTTTTTCAGTGCAAAACCAGCTTGGGTTGCTGCCATGCCTCGGGGACCGGGAGGAATGGGTTTGGGGCCAAGGTGACCCACTGGAGCACCTCTGGCCACCTGTACCATTTGGACAGTAAGTGCATGAGTGCAGCAAGCCCAGTCTACCGAGGGCAAGGTGACCAGGGACACAGAACCCTCAGGGATGCAAGTCTGAGTAAAACCACTAGACAAGCCGTCAAAGCAGCAGAGGTGCTGGCTGAGCCGAGAGGAAGCTGGAATGGATGGCAGGGAGATGATGAATGTCAGTTGTGGCTCTAAGACCAGATGCAAAAGCAGGGGCTCTGCCTCGTCTTCCCCACCTTCCTCTCTAAGCTTCTGTCTGAAAAGAGGCCCCCTAAGCTGCAGAAGGCGCTGAAGCGTGGACCCCACTGCACAGGGCAGTCACTGTGATGCATCACCTGTTTGCCTTCCGTGAGGGTTTGTAGTCCAGCTGCTCCCTGTGCTATGGTGACTACCTTCTGCTGTCCGCCCTTCCAGACAAAGAAGTGGCAGCTCCAAATCTGTGATTTAGAAACATTTCTCTGACATGTTAAAGCGAGTAACCTAGATCGGTACACACCCACATGGAGAAGTATCCAAAACAGATCTTGAGTGTAAAACACAAGATACAGAAAAATATATGTAGAATGGAACCATGTGTGTAAACTTGGAACACATACCAAACAGAGCCACGTATGGCCTGTGGCTACATATGTAAGTATAGCAAGATATGTAAAGCTTCACATGCATAAATATTTTGAATGTCATGTTTTTTGCTGCGTAATGAATAACCCCAGGATCTTAGTGGGTTACAGTAACGAATGTCTGCTTTCACTCTGATAACACGAGGGCTGCAGGCTGACCGTGGCTCTGCTCAGCTCTGCCAGACTCTGTTGGCCGGTGATAGGTTGTGTCCTACCTCCAAGAAGAGCACAAGATGAGGCGGCAACAAATTATTATGGAAAAAATAATACAATCTACCATATACACCAAACTTACTAGGGAGACTGCCTCTGGACAAGCAGAAAAGAAGAATGCAAAAAGGAGTTAGTGAATAAAGGGAATGTTATGTAGAACGGCGACATAATTTTAGAAAAGACTTGATGCACAGATGACAGTTCTGGATGACGGAAATAGAGATTACTGTTGACTTATCCTCGGGAATTCGCCTTCTATTTCTGCAGAAATAATAGACTGACAAGTGAAAGTGTCAGTTGCTCAGTGGTGTCTGATTCTGTGACCCCATGGACTGTAGCCCACCAGGCTCCTCTGGCCATGGAATTCTCCAGGCAAGAATGCTGGAGTGGGAAGCCATTCTAAAGGGAGAGTTGGGAGGGAGTGGTTAGGAGGTAGAATTCCAGGTAACGTGGTAAAGATGTGAACCGTGACTAAGAATAGAAATGATATCAGGGAGTTACTTAAAAGCTGGAGTTCATGAGAATTGATGATCAGTTGCATGTGAAGGGCGAGAGAGAGAGATGGGTCGAGAATGCCTCCAGAGGGGAATCCGCAGTGATGGAGGGCGCCTGGCTCGGGAGTCTGTGTGAAGGAGTAACCATTCTCCACCCAGGAAACAGAGACGAATCAGGTCGTGGGGGGGGGCTGGGAGGACGTGGTGCTTGTCATTTCAGGGCGTGGGCGACAACCCCGAACCATCATCATTTTACTTTCGCTCATGTGTTTACTGACTTGTTCCTTTTCTCCTTCTTTCTCACTACTGCTTTGCCAGCCAGGAGTACATGCATCTAATTTTAGCTGCTTTTTGTAACATGGCCCTTCACTTGAGGCTGTGAGGTCTACGGAGATAAGGCCAAGGAAATAGTGTAGAATGGGGACTGAATTGATCTGAAGAAGAAAGTGGCCACACTGACAATTCAGTGACTGGCCAGCACATACAGACTGCAGAGCAGAGGCCTTAACTTCAGTGAAGACATCCAGGCGTCATCTCTAAATACGTTTGTGCGTTTATTTAACATGAACCTGAAGCTTCTTACAGAGAGATGCTTCCATGAGCACCTGCTAGGCAACAAAACAAGTCATAATTTAGAATCTCGGTCCTTGTGAACTTCTTTTGATTCGGGGTTCGTATTTGAAACCACTGTTAATTTCTCTTCATCTTTTTATCTCACCTTCAGCCATCCTGGCGGGAGTCCCCTTGCCCTTACTCTTAAAGATTTCCTTTGGGAAATTTAAACAAACCAATCAATAGTTGATCTGCAAATTGTTAAAAAAAAACAAAACAAAAACTCTCCAACCTTTCACATGATGAAATAACGAACCAAAGAAAAACAGACAGCTGCAGCTGGCTTTATGTATAGAAACAAATCCTGAACAACAAAAGGACTACTTTTTCTGGTTAAAAGCCAGCCTGGCGTTGCACCTCACCATGCCTTAGCTCCTCCTCACTCAGCCGGCTTGAGGAAGGGACTAGAAGCTGATGGCTAATTCCCTCCCCTCCCCTCTGAGTCCATGTCATTCCACAGCCCCTCTCCACTATCACCTCCTCTTGAGCTCATGTTTCCAGCAGTCAAGTGCCGCAATCTTACCCACTTAGGAACAGCACTGGAAGAAGCAGTGGTCCTAAGACTGCCCGGAACTCACCTGCTGCTTCCCTCCCAACAGTACAGAGAACAACAGAGAAGAAACGCTGGGCTTGGAACCCAGTCTCTCCTTTGCATTTTGTGGTTTTGAGCAAATCACATAGCCCTTTAGAGGCTTGAATATGTCATCTATAAAACAGGGAGAAGCAGTGGTCCTAAGACTGCCCGGAACTCACCTGCTGCTTCCCTCCCAACAGTACAGAGAACAACAGAGAAGAAACGCTGGGCTTGGAACCCAGTCTCTCCTTTGCATTTTGTGGTTTTGAGCAAATCACATAGCCCTTTAGAGGCTTGAATATGTCATCTATAAAACAGGGAGAGTGATAACCACAATCCAGGTCTTCTGTGAGAATCAAATGAAGCCAAGTCTTGTGAAAATGCTTGTATTACAGCAGAACATCCTGGAGAAGAGAAAGGCTACCCACTCCAGTATTCTGGCCTAGAGAATTCCATGGACTGTATGGTCCATGGGGTCGAAAAGAGTCAGATACGACTGAGCGACTTTCACTTACACTTTCTCAGACATGGATGCATTTACACAGACATAGAGCTTCTCAGGTGGTGCTAGTGGTAAAGAACCTGCCTGCCATTGCAAGTTCAATAAGAGACACAAGTTCGATCCCTGGGTCAGGAAGATCCCCTGGAGGAGAGCATGGCCACCCACTCCAGTATTCTTGCCTGGAGAATCCCATGGACAGAGGAGCCTGGCGGGCTACAGTCCATAGGGTCGCACAGAGTTGGACATGACTGAAACGACTTAGCACGCCCACACACATCCATGGGAATGGAAAACAGATTCTGATTCTGTAGTTTGGGAGTGGAGCCTGAGATTCTGAATTTCCCACAAGCTCCCCGGTCATGCCAAAGCTGCTGGTCCGTAGATGGCAACTTGAGTCACAGGCTGTTTGCTGTGCTGCCCATTATGATAGCCACTGGCTATGTGTGGCCATTTAGACTTAACTTTAAACTACTTTCAAATCCAGTTAATTGCAGTAGCAATATTCCAAGTGTTCAGTAGCCATGCGTGGCTGGTGGCTCACATACTGAACAGCACAGACAGGGGACATTCCCATCACTGCCGAGAGTCCTATTGCATTTTGCTGTGTTAGAGCATCACAGAGATGCTAGAGAGGCGTTCACAACACTCAGTATATAGTGAGCATGTTCCACAGGCCAGACAATGATACCCAGGTGAGCAAAGCAGACCACATTCTTGCTCTCATGGAACTTACCGTCTAGTGATCATTTGAGAAAATGTAAGAGATCCTTATCCAATGGACATAGACACGGCTACTGTCCCATAATAGACGATCTGTTCTATGGCGGCATCACAGAGGAGCCTAGCACTTCATTCTGTCTTCCCAAAGCACAACCACTCAGATAACCATAAGTGAAGAATTAATCTGGAGATTTTACTGAAGGTTTCTTAAAGGATGGTAAAGGGATGCTTATGTTACATAGCAAAGAGCACTTTTAATATTAATTTTCTTTTTCACTTTTCAGTTGCACAAGTCATAAATGGCAAATAGGATTTTATCTGCCTCCCACCCTTAACACTGCCCAAATATCCCATATACTTCTTAAGTCTTTCTCTTCCTGGCCACCCACTACAGAGACCTTCCCCAATATTTCTTTTTTTTGTTGTTGTTGCAGAGAAACTGACCTCTGCCCAGCTCCTCCAGGTGTGCGGCCCTACACCACTTACTTCTCTGGGTCTCACCACGGCTTTGATCAGAGTTGAGAGTTGAGGTCCGCCTGCCCTCCCATCGTTGACAATGGAACACTGATGGTGTGCTGAGGCCAGGTCACAGGGACTCACAGGAGCCAACAACAACCATCTTTTCTCGACTTGCATTCTGTGACTTACGTTGGAAAGCTTGCAGCTGGCCGCAGTGGACTACCTACCCCACAGCAATGGGCACAGGCAATAAATCAGGGCTCCCTGCCCCCAGAGAGCCAATTGTTAAACATTTCCTGGCTTACCGCTAGGTATGGAGATTGTGAGGAGATCGCCTGGTACCCGACATAATTTAGGACTTATTTGGAAGGGTCTTATTTTGAAGCCCCGGCTGCTCTTTCTCTGTTTCCTACTGTGATCTGACCTGGGAAGCTTGCCTCACTTCTCGGAGGAAGACCCCTCCCTGACAACATATAGGAGAAGCAGCCAAAGACGGCTTGGTTCAGATGACACCGAGCGGTTCAGAGACACCATTTCTCAGTGTAAGACAGAGTGATCCCAGTCTGGAAAGATACCAGGGAGACGGTGAGATGTGACCCAACACCCGCCCGCACCCCATCCCCACGCATAGGTGGTACTGGACACTCACCTGCCTACAAGTGTTCTTTGCGTTTGATGATCAAACCAGTTGAATTTATTTCTTCTCTGAATCTTAAACTGAAAACCAAAAATGGGCAGAGGTGATAAAGGAAAACTGGGCTTCCTTTTGGGGTCTTACAGCTGTCCTCAGTGGGCCGTAGCCATCACAGAACACACTGGAAGTGGGGAGCACCTAGAACTAGGGGACAATCACCTCTGCTCAGAACTGGGGCTGGGGTGGGGAATTGAGCGTGACGTGAAAGCCGTTTGGGGGCCTTGACAGAAGCTCTGGGTGTTGGAGCACCTGGGCAGCTTTGCTTCAGCCATATTTGCTTTCTTTTAGAGAAAGTACATCAGGGACTGAGGTCCGAGCCAGCTCCGCAGGATTGCAGAGGGAAAGGCCTCGTAAGAGACGACCACCTCGCGCCTGTTGTTCTACACTTCGCTGCTTCCTCTGAAGGCTGACCTTGACATTCAGAGCAGCCTCCTTTTGCTTGGCTCAAAGTCCTGGATGCGGAGACGGAGAGTAGGGAAACGCCCACTGTGATTCATCCTACAGTTTCAGCAGGGCCACAGGCTCACCCACTCACACCAGCGCTGGATGTGAGTTCTTCCCTAACCCCCTGCACCCCGGGGCTTCAGTGAAGGGACCACAAGGCTGGAGGCAGCTCCCGAGGACTGGGGGCTGCCCCTGGCTGAGATGTTAGGAAGATGAGGGAAAGAAGCGCCTCTGAAACGCCTGTGCACTGCAGCTCGCTGCAACTAGAGAAAGCCCATTCACAGGACCGGAAACCAGCACAGCCAAAAATAAATAAGCAAATTAAAAGGGCACAAGAGAATTAAAACAAAAGAAGCCCCTCTGAAGAGGGTACCATCCGTGGATGACACTTCCCAGGTCCCTTGGCCCTCAACTCCTCCGCCTGCTCCTTTATTCTGTTTGGATCAGCTGTGGGCTCTTTCTCTCATGATTACAGTCTAGAAGGGCCAAGTTTTCAATGAGTTGGCACCTAAATGGAGGCTGCACTTTTTCACAGTGCAGTGTGGTTTCTAATAGCCTAATTAACTCAGACAGCCAACTCAGGTGAATCAGCGTGCTTGTAAGGAGGCATTAGTGCTACAGAAGGGAAAATGTCTTTATAAGGTGGCCCACTTAAATGTGATCCAGACATGGCATGTCAACTAGGAACTCCGTCTCTGTCTCCATTTTGCTATCGTGAAAGAGAAATAATAGTACTTTCCACATAGAACTAAGATAAGGATTAAATCAGGTCACGTATGCAAAGCAGAGAACAGTGTCTGGCACATAGGAGATGATCAGGATATGCTAATTATTGGAGCCGTGGTTGTGCTTGCCTAATATTCTGTTTGACCAATGGGGTACTGTGTCGGCAGCATCCCGAGGACTGGCTGCTGGAGGGTCACTGAGATGATTCCATGTGGACAGAAACTGCATCAATGGCAACAGCCAGTTAATAGGTGTCACAGGCGCCCCAGGCACCTGTGATAAAACCACCATGGGCTGGGGGGCTTAGATAGCAAACATTGATTTCTCACAGCTCCAGAAGCTGGGAAGTCCAAGAGCAAGATGCAGAGTCAGTGTCTGATGCAATCCCTTCCTGGTTTGTGGACTGCTGCCATTTTTGCTGTGTCCTCATATGGCTGAGGATGTATTAAAAAGCAGAGATGTCACTTTGCCAACAAAGGTCCATATAGTAAAAGCTATGGCTTTTCCAGTAGTCATGTGCAGATGTGAGAGTTGAACCATAAAGAAGGCTGAGCACCGAAGAATTGGTGCTTTTGAACTATGGTGTTGGGGAAGACTCGTGAGAGTCCCTTGGACTGCAAGGAGATCCAACCAGTCCATCCTAAAGGAGATCAGTCCTGAATGTTCATTGGAAGGACTGATGCTGAAGCTGAAACTCCAATACTTTGGCCACCTCATGCGAGGAACTGACTCACTAGAAAAGATCCTGATGCTGGGAAAGATTGAGGGCAAAAGGTGAAGGGGATGACAGAGGATGAGATTGTTGGATAGCATCACCGACTCAATGGAAATGAGTTTGAGCAAACTCTGGGAGACAGTGTAGGACAGGAAAGTCTGGAGTGCTGAGAGTTGGACACAACTTAGCGACTGAACATCAGCAACATATGGCTGAGAGAGAGAGAGACTATTTCTCTGATATCTCCTTTATAAGGGCACTAATCCCACTCATGAGGGCTCCATCGTCATGATCTACTCACTTCCCAAAGGCCCCACTTCCAAATACCATCTCAGTGGGGTCTAGGGCTTCAACATATGAACTGGGTGGGGGCGTGGGGCACAGATATCCAGTCAGTCCATAGCAAAGGCAGAGCTCAAAAGTCACCTTACATGGAGGCCTTCCCTAACCAGTGCTGAAATCACACGTACACACACACGTAGACCATTGTCTTCCCTGTTTCGATATGACATTTATCACCCCTGATAACATTATAAAGTTATTGTTTGAGCTCTGCCTTTATTGTCAACCTCCAACCTGGCTGTGAGCTCCATAGCGGCCCAACTTCTGTCTCTCTTGTTTGCTGCTTTATCTCTGGAGCCTAGAATGGGGCTGGCAATGTCAGGCCTCAAGAAATATTTGCTGCCCAAAGGAGTGAGTGAGTGAATGGGCATCACATGGTCCAGTCCTTGGGGAAAGATGAGTAGTGAACTTCAAAAACAAAGAATACCGAGACTTCCCTGGAGGTTCAGTGGTTAAGACCCTGCCCTTCCGCTGGAGGGGGTGCGACTTCAATCCCTTGCTGGGGAAGTAAGATGGGACATGCCATGCTGCCTCCACAGCTACCTCCAGAGTAAAGAAGCAGAGTGTGGTGTGGGTAGGCAGCTGCTTCTGTGACACCCACAGAGTGTGTGGATGATGGGACCGATGACTGGCAGAGTCGGGTGGTGATCTGGCACAAGCTTCAGCAGACGGTGGCGGTGGCACCTTGCTAGGGCAGGGCTTCCAAAGCTGATGCTGTCAACTGCAGCTGGCGTGTCGTGGTGGAACCAGGAGCTCCCGCGGTTGAGGGCGGCAGCAGCCTGAGCAGCAGGCACAGCCATTCACGGCAGCCCTTGAGCTTTCAAGGGCGCCAGGCCCTTTAGCAGCAGAGCCAACAGCAAGGCCACGGGAGGACCAGCCTCAGAACTCCCCAGGGCAGATACTGCGAAGCGGAGCCCCTGAGAAGCCCCCATAGGCTGAAATATGATATTTAGCAGCACTCGGAAATACTCCAGAAGACCCAGGAGGATATTTTAGACTGAGTAACAGACCCATAACTATGGAAGGAGCAGGAGCCAGAGAGACACTGGCTTCGTCACTAGGGCCCTGGTACAGAGGAGAAAACTTGGGTTAAACACTGTGCTTGGATTAAACATCATCTGCAGTCAACGCAGACAACAAACGTGTGGTCATCAAGAGGGAAACGGCGGGGGTGGGATGAGTTGGGAGACTGGGATCGGCGTTATGCACTACGATGTATAAGATGGGTAACTAACAAGAGCCCACTGTGTAGCTCACAGAATCCTGCGGACGGAAATCCACAAAGGGGGCTAGATGCATGTGTGCTGCTGATCCACTTTGCTGTACAGCAGAGACTAGCACAGCAGTGTAGAGCCACGATGCTCCGATAGAAATCAAAGCAGAAACACATCATCTGTGCTCCTTCACCACCTTTGTAAGCTTTCCTCAGCAAAGCAGAAAAACTCCTTTTGTTTCCACTGGCAAGAAGGACTCACCAAGGTGAGGAGGAGAGAGGGAGGTCTCCACCATTCCTGTGGTGGCCCTGCTAGCGGTTAAGCAGCAGAAACGCCAGGAACATGGGGATCCCTTCGGGGGAAGCAGCAGATTTCTGCATTTTTTGGACTCAAGAGAGCATCATGCCTACTGCTTTCGGCTACCTCAGCCCTCCCGAACATCTTGTGACCTAATTCCTACATAAAATTTCTCTCCATCTAAAGACCTAGAGGAGTTTCGGTCTTCTGACTGATAACCCTGACTGGTAAAAATACGTATCATCCATTTCAGGATGGGAGGTCACATGTGTACCTGTGGCTGATTCATGCCGATGTATGGTGAAAACCATCACAATATTGTAAAGTAATTATCCTCCAATTAAAATAAATTAATTTTTAAAAAATAAATAAACTACATAGTGTTAAAAAATATGTATCATCCATTTGTTTAATGGTTCTTGGCTTTTAAAATCTTTTAATTATCTTGTTTAAATCCTATTACAGTTCAGTAAGGTTGCCAAGGCAGGGATCATTGTGACAATCTCACAAACAGGAAAACTCTGAAATAAACAATGTGACCTCACACCTAACACAGCTAAGGAAAGAAGAAAACACAAAGCCAGAAGTTGATAGAAGGAAAGAAACCACAAAGATCAGAGCAGAAATAGATGGAATGGAGCCTAAAGAAGCAACAGGAAAATCAATGAAACTAAAGCTGGTTCTTTGAAAAGATAAACAAAATTGATAGCCCTTTAGCCAGACTCATCAAGAACGAAAGGGAGAGGGCTTAAATCAATAAAATTAGAAATGAGAAAGGAGAAGTTACAACTGACATCACAGAAATACAAAGGATCGTAAAAGACTGCCACAAGCAACTCTACACCAATAAAACAGACAACCTGGAAGAAATGGAAAAATTCTTAGAAAGGTACATTCTCCCAGCTCTGAGCCAGGAAGAGATGGAAAATATGAACAGAGCCATCACAGGCACTAAAATGGAAACAGTGGTTTAAAAAACTCCCAGCGAACAAAAGTCCAGCTCAGTTGGCTTTAAAGGTGAAATCTATCAAACATTTGGAGAAGCGCTAACACCTACCCTTCTGAAACTGTTTCCAAGGGGATTTTCTTTATTTGAGGAGGCACTGAGAGCTTTTGAGGCCCAGGACCCAGATGGAGAACGGTAAAGAAGGCTGCAGCAGTTTAGAATGCGGTTGAGTCCTACCGTGTCACCTATGACAAGCGAAACAGAGCCGCTACCCAGACATCACTGCGTCGTCTTTTTCAAGAGGGTAGACAGAACTGAATCCAGCAAGGAACCAGTACCTGCATCATCCGCGTCAGGCGTGAGTGACACTGAGTCTGCCCCCATCTCTGATCTCTGATCGCAGACCACCCTTCAGCTCTGCCATCTCCCACCCCTCCAGTCAGTCACTCTTCTTGCCTGTTCCCTCGATGCCAGCCCCTGTGTGCCAGCTGCTGTACTGTACACTACTGGACTTTCCAAGGTTCTGTACTGGAAGATTAAAAATGTTTATTTTTGTGCTTGTTTTTTATGTAAAACAACATAAAAGTATGTTAAACTTTTTAACAGATGGAAAGTATTATTAACCCATTACAGTACAGTACTCTATAGCCAGTTGTGTTGAGTACCTAGGCTAACTTTGTTGGATTTAACAAACAAAATTGGACTTACAAATGAGCTCAGAATGGAACTCATTTATATGAAGGGGACTTGCTGTATTTATAATTGCTCTTTTGTAAAGTGATTATCTGCTAATTCTATTACCTTTGTCACACCTGGGCCTGTCCCACTTGACTGATTTTTCTCCCGGGTACGGCTCATCTTTTCCTTGTTGTTAATGTGTTGACCAGCTTTTTTTTTTTTTTAACTTTAAACTTTTAATTTTGTATTAGGGTAGAACTGATTAGCAATATTGTGATAGTTTCAGGTGAACAGCGAAGGGACTCAGCCAGACATATCCATGTACCCATTATCCTCCAAACCCCCGTCCCATCCAGGCTGGCACATAACATTGAGTAGAGTTCCACGTGCTATACAGCAGGTCCTTGTTGGTTACCCACTTTGAATACAACAGTGTGTACATGACCTTCCCAGACTCCCTAACTATCCCACCCCTCGGCAACCTTCAGTTCGTTTTCCACGTGTGTGAGTCTCTTTCTGTTTTGTAAGTAAGTTCACTTGTATCATTTCTTTTTAGATTCCACATGTAAGTGATGTCCTAGGATACTGTTCACTAATTTTTAATTGGATGTTGAATTTGTGCATGTTACACTGTTGTGTCTAGATTCTGCTGTTTTCCAAAGAATGGTAAAGTTTGTGTATTCTAGGACTTATGAACATGCTCTCAGAACAGAACTCACTCATATGTAGGAGACTTATTATATAAGAATACCATTTCTGCCAAGTATTTCAAAACCTCCCCTTCAGTTGCCAGGAACTCTGTGTAGAAACACTCCCGAGGCATTACACACGCTTGGGGGTCCGAGGGTGAAAAGGAAACAGCTCGTACTGGGACAGAATATAATGCCATCAAGCAGCGCACCACTATACGTGTAAGTGAGAAGTATTAAGAGCTTTATTTTACATGCTTACACAGCACCCTGCTGGGGTATTTTACAGCCCAAATGTCTTTACAAGCTTCTACTTGCCAAATACCTGCCTCCTGCTTAACAGCAATGTTATTTCCGTAGCTCTCTGCAACAGTGTGTGAGCAAATTGGATTTTGATAAATCAGCCATCATCCCCCCCACTGACTTAAATCATAACTTACAGAGGTTTTGTTTTTAATTCCTCATTCACTTGCAACCCTAACACTTCACTGAACATGTCCCTGCTTCCTCTACCCTGCCTGCATCAGAGTTCTCAGTTGAGAAAATCAGAAGGCATTCTATCAGTTTACATAGAAAAGGAATGCATCAAAGGATATGAGGTCACTTACAGAAATTCTTGGAGGGCCCGAGTCAGACGGAAAGTTTGTGAACGTGTGAGTCACGCTGCAGGGCAGCTCCGGCAAAGACAGTCCCTGATGCAGGTCCCGGTCCTCCGCAGACCCCAGACTCCGGGTGCCAGCCTTCTTCCTCTGGTCGCTTTGTTTTCTGTTTTTAACTTTATTTGATGGCCATACCCCATGGCATGCAGGATCTCAGTTCCTGACCAGGGATCAAGCCCCTGCAGTGAAAGCGTCGCATCTTAACCACTGGACCACCAGGGATGTCCGTCTCCCTGTTTTAGATAAGTGGACACCACCCCACCCCTGTTCTCTGAAAACTGGATTCTGGGAAGCAACTGATTACTCACATTGCTTTCTTCCAATTTCAAGTGTTATGTGGGTGAATGATTGTAGAAGTCAGGACCACAGACTGTACCCTAGCTTCAAGGGAGGCTGAGAAAAACAGGCTGGCTTCTACATAGATGGCGGGGAGGGATTTATATCATGGGATGTTCCTCCCACAATGTGGATGGTCAAGTGTGTGTGTGTGTGTGTGTGTGTGTGTGTGTGTGTGTGTGTGTGTGTGTTAGTAGCTCAGTCATGTTTGACTCTTTGCGACCCCATGGACCGTAGTGTGCCAGACTCCTCTGACCATGGGATTCTCCAGGCAAGAATACTGGAGGGGGTTGCCATGTCCTCCTCCAGGGGATCTTCCCAACCCAGGGGTCGAACCCATGTCTCCTGCATTGCAGGCGGATTCTTTACCGTCTGAGCCACCTGAGAAGCCTGTGGATGGTCATAACCCTGATATTTGGCTATTGCACACCTTCTTTACACAATCTCTGTCAGCGTAAACAAAAGCCTTCAAAGTGGACTTAATTACAGACTTCACAAGCACCCACCATCTCATGAAGCCAAAAATGTGTTTGGTACTGTGTGGAAGTTTATTTGTGTGAAAAATCAGTTTCATACACAGAATTTCCCTCTGAAGGAGCTAATAGCCTGAAAGCGTGCTTGGTCGCTCAGCTGTGTCTGACTCTTTGTGACCCCACGGACTGCAGCCCACCAGGTTCCTCTGTCCATGGGGTTATCGCAGCAAGAATACTGGAGTGGGTTACCATTTACTCCTCCAGGGGATCTTCCCGACCCGGGAATCGAACCCCCATCTCCTGGGGCTCCTGCATTGGCAAGTGGATTCTTTACCACTGAGCCACCAGGGAAGCCCAAACGAGCTAATACTTAGCTGAAAAAATAGCCAATTGGATGATACTAAGGATGGTAAGTCACAGTAGAGTAGGCCTTTGACAGTCGGGAAGACGGTATCTGCAGATCTTTGACCTTCCCAACTTTGGAAATATGCATAACGTGTTCACTGAGAACCACAGGTTTCCTGGGCAGATCCTCACTGACTTTGCATTTATATTTTCTCCTTAATCTGCTGCCATTTTAAACAAAGAAACCGGGTTTGTCTCATTTCTAAGAATACGGGAAACAGTGACCGAGGAGCCGCAGGGAGTTGCGATGGAGGTGCCCGATGGCAGGCTAAGCCTGCTCAGCGCTGCAGTCCCAGAGGATCAAGTCACGGTGCTTAAAGACTCAGTGGGGACTTCCCCGGTGGTCCAGTGGTTAGGAATCTGCCTTGCCATGCAGGGGACGTGGGTTCAATCCCTGGTTGGGGAACGAAGATCCCATCTGCCACAGAACAGCTAAGTCCACTTTCTGCAACTAGCAAAAGCCCCACACCACAGCTAAAGAATCTGAGCATCACAACAAAGCTCTTGCATATGACACAGCAAAGACCCAGTGTGGCCAGATAAATAAATAAGAAAACATAAAAAAAACCTAGTGACAGAAAGCCAGGGAGGTCTCAATGTGGGAAGCAAAAAACCTGAACTCCTTCCCACAGTTTGTAAGAAAGAGTGTGATCTGGGCTCCTCCCCTTCATTCACTCTATTCCCACCGCTCCAGGCTTCTCTCTGCTCCGCCAACGCACTGGCTTTCCCTGCCTCAGGGCCTTGGCACTTGCTGCTCCCTCTGCCCGCAGTGACCTTCCCCGCTGACCTTTGCACGGCTAGTTCCTTCTCCCATTTAGATCTCAGACCACACGACACTTCCTCCAAGAGAGCCTGCTCTGCACACCAGGGTAAAGGGCCGCCCCCTCCCTCTGCTCTGTAACACATCCTGTTTTATTTCTTTGAGAGTAATCACTGCTATTAGCAGTTATTCACATATTTCTTTCCAGTTAACTGTTGGTCTTCTCGTTCTGGGAACACCAGCAGGAATCTTGTCTGACCAGCTCTCAGGACACTGGGTGGCACATGTTAGGTGCTTAACAGTTATGGACTGAACGGATGAGTTCAATCTTAAAGGTCAATAAAAGTTTGCAAAGAAGGAAAACAGGGACAGGTATTCTAGTCTGAGAGAAGAGAAGGGCGTACGTAATGAGCACTGAGGAATAAAACAGCTTGACACTCTGCCCAAGAGGCCGAATGCAGGCGGACTGAGGTCACGGGGGTCCGCGGGCCTTGCAGAGGAGCGGGAGCTGAGCCCTGCAGGGAGTGAGGCGCGATCACTGGGTTCTGACTGAAGGAGAAGGCCACCTGCAGAAACGGGACAAACCTGCGGAAATCGAGACAATAGAAGCAGAGGGGACTTGCCATCGGACTGGAGACCTTGGACTAGATGTGTTAGAAGCACTCTTAAAAAGCTGTGTCACTATATGGGTTTGGCAAACACTATGTGAGAGGAGGCATTGGAGCAGGAGAAGCTAGAGTCAAGGAGACGAATTAGGAGCTGAACAAATCCCAGACAATATATCCTTAGGGTCTAAACCAAGACAGTGTCATTCACCAGGAGAAATAAGGAGCCAAGAGATTTTTTTTACCATGTTAATCTTTTTTTTTTTTTTAAACTGGAGTGTTATAGTTGCCTCAAAATGTTTTCTTAGTTTCTGTTGTGTGTGTGTGTGTGTGTGTGTGTGCTCAGTCACTTCAGTCATGTAACCCCATGGACTGTAGCTGCCAGGCTCCTCTGTCCATGGAATTCTCCAGGCAAGAATACTGCAGTGGGTTGCCATGCCCTCCTCCAGGGGATCTTCCCAACCCAGGGATCAAACCCATGTCTCCTGCTTTGCAGGCGGATTCTTTACTGCTGAGCCCCTGGGGAGGCCCAGTTTCTGCTGTACACCAAAGCAAATCAGCAATATGTATACATGTATCCCCGCCCTCTTGGACCTCCCTCCTACCCACCCCTCTAGGTCATACAGAGCACCAAGCTGAGCACCAATCTTTCCCAGCACCAGGAAAAGACCCTGATGCTGGGAAAGACTGAGGGCAAGAGGAGAAGGGGGTGACAGAGGATGAGATGGTTGGATGGCATCACAGACTCAGTGGACATGAGTTTGGGTAAACTCCAGGAGAATTTGACACATGGGAGTGTATATATGTCAATCCTGATCTCTTAATTCATCCCACCCCTGCTTCCCCTCTCAACCTTGTGTCTACATGTCCATTTTTTATGTCTGTATCTCTATTCCTGCCCTGCAAATAGGTTCATCTATACCATTTTTCTAGATTCCACATATATGCATTAATACATTCCAAGAGACACCTTAAAAACTAGACAGCATATTAAGAAGAAGAGACATCACTTTGCCAACAAAGGTCTGTCTAGTCAAGGCCATGGTCTTTCCAGTAGTCATGTATGGATGTGAGAGTTGGACCATAAAGAACGCTGAGCACTGAAGAATTGATGCTTTTGAACTATGGTGTTGGAGAAGACTCTTGAGAGTCCCTTAAACAGCAAGGAGATCAAACCAATCAATCCTAAAGGAAATCAACACTAAATATTCATTGGAAAGACTGGTGCTGAAGCTGAAACTCCAAATCATTGTCCACCTGATATGAAGAGCCAACTCATTGAAAAAGACCCCAATGCAGAGAAAGATTGATGGCAGGAAGAGAAGGGGACGACAAAGGATGAGATGGTTGGATGGCATCACCGACTCAATGGATATGAATTTGAGTAAACTCTGGGAGTTGGTGATGGGCAGGGAGGCCTCGTGTGCTGCATTCCATGGGGTCACAAAGAGTCGGACAAGACTGAGCTACTGAACAACAACAACAAAGGATTTGGTGACAGATTGGCTGTTGGAATTTTTAAAAAATGGTTGGATTCTGGTGAGACCTTCTTCCAGACTGCAGACCGTTGCCTTCTGGCTGCAACATTCCATGGCAGAACAGGGGCTGGAAAGCTCTCTGTGGCCTCTTTTACAGGAGTACTACATTTCTGTGATCTATCTCATCCCCTTCTGATACATTCGCTGTCCACTCAAGTTAGCCAGCATTATTTCAATTATATTCCTTGGAGAATCCCATGGACAGAGGAGCCTGGTGGGCCACAGTCCACAGGGTCACAAAGAGTTGGACACGACTTAGCGACCAAACCACCATTTCAATTACGCGCAGCCAGGTACCCTGACTGTTCTAGCACCTAATCAAGAGATTCACAAAATAAGAGAAAAAACAAACAAAACTAAACCCAAGATATTTGATTGTTACCTGAAGAACTCGAAGCAGTGACACTAAGCAGGTAAGCTTTCTTCCAAGGATATATGATTTGCAACTATGCTTTAAAAGGCTCCTGAGAAGGAATTCTTGTATTCAAAATGAATGTTGACAAAAAGCAGCCTCTGAAATAGCAGTCAGATGCCAGCGCATCCTGCTCTGATACTGCCTATATTCCTGTAGTTTAAACCAGAGCACTAATATCCCAGTATTAATAGTTGTGAGCAACGGATACTGATAGACGCTCAAGAAATAGCTGAGATGTAATTCACAGGTCATAGGCGGTACTTCCCTGGTGGGGCAGTGGTTAAGAATCTGCCTGCCAACGCAGGGGACAGTGTTCAATCTATGGTCTGGCAAGATCCCACATGCCGCGGGACGACTAAGCCTGCCCGTCGAAACTGCTGAGCCCGTGTTCAAGAGCTCACGCTCTGCAACAGGAGAGGCCACGGGAGCAAGGAGCCTGCAGCCTGCAGCCAGAGGGCCGCCCCGCCAGCAGTAACCAGAGAAAACCCATGCAAGCAACAAGACCCAGGGCAGCCAAAAGTCAACAGATAGAATAAAATTTTTTTTAAAGTCATAGAAGGCCCCTAGAGATAAAAAGCTGGGCTGTTATATAGCTGTTAGAAGATATGAATTGCTACAGAACATAGAAATTGAATTCCTTTTTCTTCTTTTTTTTTTAAAAAAAAGGCAGGCTAGGGGACTTAATTGGTAAACATTCTTTCAGGATTTAAAAAACGTTAGATTATGTGAATCAAGTTGTGAGGCCATTTGCCACATCAAGTTACCAGACAGCGTTTTTCTCAACAACTCATGTTACCAGGAAGGGCAGTGGCACAAATGTTTGCTCGCACTCTCCCTAAAGGGGGTTCTGCTTGTCAGCAAGAAAAGTTCCTGGAAAGCCAATCACATGTTGCACGTAAAACGTGGGTTGACAGCTGCCTCTAGCAGTGGGGGGAAAGGAGAAATTTAGTGAACACGACAAAAGAGCAGGTGAAGGTGGAGGTGAAAGAGGTCATACCCCATTTCTGACCATTTCTCGTGACCTGCTGGTCCATCTCACACCGTGGGTTCTGCAGTGGTTTTCCAACATCTCCTTGTTTGCAGTCTTATCCCCTACGGTCTCTTCTCGTCACAGCAGCCAGAGAGATGCTTTTTAAACCCAAGTCGGGTCATTTGTGCTTTTTCAGCTCAGTTTTGGCTGTGTTGCGGTCTTCACGGCTGCACGAGGGCTTTCTCTAGGTGTGTCGAGCAGGGACTCCTCGGGTGTGGAGCACCGGCTTCTCCCCGAGGTGGCGTCTCCTACTGCCAGGCACGGGCTCCAGAGTGCGCAGGCTCAGGAGCTGTGGGGCACGGGCTTAGCTGCCCCGAGGCACGTGGGATCTTTCCGGACCAGAGATGGAACTGGTGTCCTCTGCGTTGGCAGGCAGATTCTTTACCACTGGACCACCAGGGAAGTCCACATTTATTTATTATTGTCTGGCTCCCCTTCTCGAACACAATAAGCCCCACACTCACAAGTATTTTGCATACTTTTCCGCTAGTATATCCTCATGCTGCTGCTAAGTCGCTTCAGTCGTGTCCGACTCCGTGCGACCCCATAAATGACAGCCCACCAGGCTCTGCCGTCCCTGGGATTCATCAGGCAAGAACACTGGAGTGGGTTGCCATTTTCTTCTCCAATGCATGAAAGTGAAAAGTGAAAGTGAAGTTGCTCAGTCGTGTCCGACTCTTAGCGACCCCATGGACTGCAGCCTACCAGGCTCCTCCGTCCATGGGATTTTCCAGGCAAGAGTACTGGAGTGGGGTCCCATTGCCTTCTCCGAGTCCTCATAGCCTAGAACAAAAGTTAATGTAAGAGTAGTAGATGCTCAATAAAGTGGCTCAGTGGTAGAGACTCCAGCTGCCAATGCAGGAGATGAGGGTTCGATTTCTGGATCTTCTCCCTGGAGAAGGAGATGGTAACCCACTCCAGTGTTCTTGCCTGGAGAATCCCATGGACAGAGGAGGCTGGTGGGGGCTACAGTCCATGGGGTTGGAAAGAGTTAGGATGCAAATAACAACAAAGCACAAGAGATGCTCAATAAATGAATAAACGTCTCAAGGGAGAAACACAGCTGGGCAGAAAATAGAGAAAGTCCTCCTGAGTTTCTAAAACTCTAAGCCTTTGGCAATAGAAAAGGTATGGTGTAAACAAAATGCTTGGAAAAGACTTGAAAGGGAGAAGGAGATCTCCTGCCCATGTACTAGAAAAATATTTGAGAGGACTGAAAGAGTGATGAGAGCGAAGAGTCTGGTGAGCTCCGGAGAGTGAAATCTGTGTCTTGCCTTTTACAGGCCCCTGAGCTGGATGCCTGGGTGCTGCATCCACGCAGAAAGGACCACAAACAGCCTCGCAGAGAGTCAGCCACTCAAGAGTCAGCAGAGCAGCAGAGAGAGGTACAGCACCGAAGGTGGCCATGTGGACAGAAAGGAACCCGGTCTCAGTGACCACCTGTGTGCCCAGACGTCCCCTCCCCACGCCTGACAACAGGGAACCAAGCCCCCCGCCCCAAACCTTCATACAGCCCTGAGAAAGTGAAGTGATCCCAGAAGACATTAAATTTTCCCACCACCCCATTGGGATAAAGGATAATCATAACTAAGTTGAGTTATGTAAAAGTAAAACTCCATTTCCACATGCCAAAGCTCCAGACTGCCTAGTTTTACTTCACGTCAAAACAAGCACTAATATTTTAAGGCACAGAATGAATTTTAAAGACATTGTGATCATGTGACAGGCAGAGACCAACTCTGTCCCCAGGAGTTGGGGGCAGGCGCTCCGCGACGTCCTCTGCTCACCCCGTGTGCACTTCTGTAGGGAAATCAGCGACGCATCAGGCGCTGCACACAGCTGAGGAATTGCCATGGCAACCACAGGCCCATCACCTGAGCTCTATTCCAAGCTGCTTTCTCAGGAGTGAGCTGCAGACAGTCTCAGAAAATGCAAGACGGAAAATTCATATTCTCTCTCATTTTCCCCCTCCTTTCTCACGCTTTGATTCTGGAGTTCTAAAAGCGGCCCGTCCCTTCTCCTCTTGAATTATTCTGAGTGCCTCTTACTTCTCTCTCTGACGTGCCATCTGACTTACGAATGCTTGTGAGGTGAGGGATTGGGATCGAAGCAGCACAGAGAGGTTCCCCTGGGGGTGACCCCCTACGTCGCACGTTGGCAAGGCTGGCAGAATGACGGGGTGTCTCTGAAGAGGGCACCCTGGGGCCAGCACATCCTGCTCTGTTGAAGGGGATCCATGACCCTGTCACTCTCCTGTCTGGAGGGGACCGTAACCAGGAGAGGACAGTTGTCATGTCCGGCAGCTTTCTGGACGTGGGATTGTGTTAATGAATAAATGATGGCTTGCTGACCAGATCTTGGCGGTTTCCTTTCTGTCTGATCTATCATTTAAAGTAGAAGACGGTAAACATGAAAGCATGTGGAATATGGTTCAGGTGATGGGTTCTTCGGTTGCTATGGTGATAACTCAGCTGTGAGTCAATGTCCCTTCTAAAAACGGTTCTACCGCCTCGTAAGTCTAAGCATCAGCTACAGAGCGTGTCTAAAATGTTTATTCCTAGGACCGTTTATTCCCCAGAATCTGATTCAGGAAAGATGGATATCGGGCCCAGGAATTTGCATTTTTAAAAAACACCCTCTCCCCAGATTTTCTCTCCTATGGTCTTCGCAGCGTGCTGTGAGAGACACAGTACCTCCAAAAGCTGCCCTTTGAGTGGGGTTAGCCTCCGTCAGGACAGGTGACATGCCAGTGAGTGCCAGCTGATCTGAGGGTAGAAAAGTGTGGCTGCAACGGTCATTGTTGTTAGTCACTAACTCATGTCCAACTCTTTGTGACCTAGTGGACTGTAGCCTGACAGGCTCCTCTGTCCATGGGATTTGCCAGGCAAGAATACTGGAGTGGGTTGCCATTTCCTTCTCCAGGGGATCTTCCTGACCCAGGGATAGAACTCACATCTCCTGCTTGGCAGACAGATTCTTTACCACTGAACCACCAGGGAAACCCGTGGCTGCAGTAGGGTCTGCTATTTAAGGATGTGCCCTTGGGTTAGTTACAGAACCTCAGTTTCCTCATGTATATTTTCTTTATGCAGGGATGGTTAGAATACTTAAGAACAAATAACTTATATGAAACCACTAACCCCTGAATATCAAACATATGCACAAGCAGGCAAAAAAAAAAAAAGTTAATTCTAGTCTGGTTCATATGAAAATAGACATTTTTTCAGAAACCTTGCAATAATGATTTTTGGGCAAAGACATGCATTCTCATTTAAAAGTTCAATCTCCTAACTTGATGTTGAGATTGCATAAGAAATGGGTTTTTATATCTCCAAGTCTCCAGGGCAGCTGTAATAAGAAGTAATATAGATTTTATGAAAACTTTTGCTACTTTGCCTTAAGGGGATATGCCTATACATTTTTCTGTGGAAGATGTAAAAATCTTTACATGTATGGTTATATTGGGCTACAGAGAAATGGATGGAGTTGAATTAATTGTTGGAATGGAACTAAATCTGTGGCTAATTATCCCTTGAAAAAGAATAACCTTATGGGTCAGTTATCACTTAAGATAAAATTAAGGATTTCAAACAGCAAAAAAAAAAATCATGGAATTTTAACGGTACTGATGAACCTATTTGCCAGGCAGGAATAGAGATACATGTGTAGGGAACAGACATGTGTAGGGAACAGACATGTGGATGCGGCGGGGGGATGGGCAGGGTGGGATGAACTGAGCATTGACATGCATACATTACCATGCGTAAAATTAATAGCTACTGTGGAGTTGCTATATAGCTCAGGGAGCTCAGCTTGGGGCTCTATGATGACCCAGGGGATGGGATAGGGATGTAAAGAAGGCTGAAGAGTGAGGGGATATATCTATATGGCTGATGCATGCTGTTGTACAGCAGAAACCAAGACAACATTGTAAAGCAATTATCATCCAAAAAAATTAATTTAAAAAAATCATGAAATTTTTGGTTGAAAAGATCTAAGAGAGCATCTGTTCCTGTTATTTATCCACAGATGTTCAGAACTACCCACATTAAATTTACTAGTGCTTTACTATGCCAATTACAATGAAACAGGTTCAGTTCAGTGCAGTTCAGTTGCTCAGTCGTATCCGACTTTTTGTGACCCCATGAATTGCAGCACGCCAGACCTCCCTGTCCATGTCCATCGAGTCGGTGATGCCACCAACTCCCTGTCGAGTCTACCCAAACCCATTGTCTTTTTCATGAGTCAACTCTTCGTGATGCCCATCCAACCATCTCATCCTCTGTCGTCCCCTTCAGTCCAATGGGACCTCAAGAGTCTTCTCCAACCCAGTTCAAAAGCATCCTTCCCAGCTTTTAAAGGTAAGACAATATTGTTCTGCATCTTGCACATGATACCATAGACCATCAAAATCTTAGATCATTGTGAACGGAGAAGAAAGAGAAGGAAGAGATCAAGCACACACTGGCTCAACAGACAAGCCCTGAGCTAGATATCTGGGCTGTAAAGAGACATAGTCTTGTTGAAGACCCAAATCTAAACCCTGTGAGATAGTCTATCAGACACTATGCTTTCAAGAATCTGACAAATAATAAACACATGAAAAGATGCTCAGCATCACTCATTATGCTGCTGCTGCTGCTGCTAAGTCACTTCAGTTGTGTCCGACTCTGTGTGACCCTATAGATGGCAGCGCACCAGGCTCCCCCGTTCCTGGGATTCTCCAGGAAAGAGTACTGGAGTGGGTTGCCATTGCCTTCTCCTACTCATTATGAGAGAAATGAAAATGAAAACCACAATAAGGTATCATCTCACACTGGTCAGAATGGCCATCATCAAAAAGTCTGCAAACAGCGCTGGAGAGGGTGTGTAGAAAAGGGTACCCTCTTACACTGTTGGTGGGAATGCAAACTGGTACAGCCACTATGGAGAACAGTGTGAAGATTCCTTAAAAATCTGGGAATATAACTGCCATTCAACCTAGCAATCCCATTGCTGGGCATAGAAAAGGGAAGTTGCTCAGTTGTGTCCGACTCTTTGAGACTCCATGGGCCGTAGCCTACCAGGCTCCTCCATCCATGGGATTTTCCAGGCAAGAATACTGAAGTGGGTTACCATTTCCTCCTCCAGGGGATCTTCCCAACCCAGGGATCGAACCCGCATTGCAGGCAGATGCTTTACCATCTGAGCCACCAGGGAAACCTACTGCTGGGCATACACCCCAAGGAAACCAGAATTGAAAGAGACACACTTCCCTCAATGTTCATTGCAGCACAGTTTACAATAGCTAGGACATGGAAGCAACCTAGATGTCCACCGGCAGATGAATGGATATGGAAATTATGGTACATATACACATGGAATATTACTCAGCTATAAAAAGGAGCACATTTGAGTCAGTTCTAATGAGGTGGATGAACCTGGAGCCTATTATACAGAGTGAAGTAAGTCAGAAAGAGAAAGACAAATATTGTATATGTATATATATATATATATATATGGGATTTAGAAAGATGGTACCAACGATCCTATATGCAGGGTTGCAAAGGAGACGCAGATGTAAAAACACGTTTTTGGACTGAGTGGGAGAAGGCAAGGGTGGAAAGATTTGAGAGACTAGCATTGGAGCATGCACATTACCATATGTAAAACATGACCAGTGCAAGTTTGATGCATGAAGCAGGGCACCCAAAGCCAGTGCTCTGGGACAACCCAGAGGGATGGGGTGGGGGGGGAGAGAGGGGTGTTCAGGATGGGGGGACACATGTATACCTGTGGCCAATTCATGTTGGTGGATGGCAAAAACCATCACAATAGTATAAAGTAATTATCCTCCAATTAAAATAATTTTTTTAAATCTGACAAATTTAATAGATAAAAAAAGACAGCGAGAACACAGATACATTGAATAATAAAATAAGATAAATATTTAATAGAAAAAATGATTTGTATATTAGAGAAACAGAAAAAATCTGATTATCTCTTATCTAGAGAATAGATATTTTTCGGTTCATGGAACACATACCAACTGTAAGGTAAGTCTCCCTGAAAATTTATATGCCGCAAATCACAAGAACTGTGAACAAAGAAACTGGCCATCACATAGGTGTATCTGGACAAGCATTAACAACAATAGTAACAAATTACTCTTTTAAGAGATATAGATACAAAGTGAGATTCAAATTTTGGGGGGAAGTTGGCCAAAAAGTTCACTTGGGTTTTTCCAGTACAGCTTCGGAACATCCCCAGTGACCTTTTTAGCCAAACCAATATTTGTAATATGCTACCACGTAAGATTAAAGGATTTTGAATTATGCAGGGAAAGGGTGGAAATATTAAATTTAAAATAGACTTAAATTGAGTATGTCTCAATATTAAGAATAACTACTAAAGACACAGAAAGAGATTATGAGACTTCCAGACCAGTAGAGAAAGGCTAACGGAGAGGGCAATGGCACCCCACTCCAGTGCTCCCGTCTGGGAAACCCCAGGGACGGAGGAGCCTGGTGGCTGCAGTCCATGGGGTCTCAAAGAGTCGGACACAACTGAGCGACTTCACTTTCACTTTTCACTTCCATGCACTGGAGAAGGAAACGGCAACCCACTCCAGTGTTCTTGCCTGGAGAATCCCAGGGACGGCGGAGCCTGGTGGGCTGCCGTCTATGGGGTAGCACAGAGTCAGACACAACAGAAGCGACTTAGCAGCAGCAGCAGCAGAGAGAGGCTAAAGGGAATCTGACTGTCCTCAAGGGCAACCCTAACTCATCTCTGCCTTTCGGTTCACACCACTGTTCAAGAGAGCCAGCCAGTGAATTTGCTGCTCCTGGTCCCCCCAGCTGAGGCAGTGGGGAGTGGGGTCAAGGTCATGCTGTTTAAACAGTGTCTTTGGATACAGAACAGACATGCCTCTTTCATGCGGTTGACTGATGCCACTAATGTGAGGCCCCATGACTGCAGAGATATTCTCTGTATTAAAAGCAAATAGAAAATTCTGAACAACTCTCAGGATGAGATTAACTTGCAATAAAAAAAAAAAAGGAACATGATGTCCTCCACTATATACACCTACACACACACACACACATGAATGCACAAAGAAACCACCCCACAGCCCCCAAAGGTATAATCTGTGTGGCACCATGTGGGTGGAAATGGATGTGTGAGCAAAGCCAGCACAGAAAGTGTCTCCAAACACTTACTCACCCTCCCACTGCCTTCCAAAAACATTGCTCTGCGTTCACAGCTTTGAAACTGTAATTAACACTTTTACTCAAGGGAGAGTAGGTCCTGAGCATTTCAACAGGACGTACTAGAAACAGATTCCGACCTCGGTGAGCCGTGCTTTACCTGAAGATAGACCAAGTGCAGCCAGCACGTCCCGTTTTCCTGGGGGTCTGGACCCCAGCATGGTGTGGGCTGGCCCTCTGACTCCTGCTGTCTCTGTTGTCATATCCCTCCCTCGGCTTTGAACATTAAACCCCTCAGGGGATAGCTCCAAGCAATACCGTGGAGAAACCCCAGAAGTCTCTGTAAACGCCTGGGTTCTAATGCTTTCTGGCTTTCTGCTCCGCCTTCACCAGCTACTCTCTCGGCTTTGGGGTTCAGAGGAGCGGTGTCCCCCTGAGTTGGTTAAGCTTAGTTATCCAGGCTTGTACTGCTCGCCGAATGGGAGACAAGTCGCTGGGGCAAGGAACAGCAAGCAGATGGAGAAGACGGTGGACTAGTGTCCCAAAGAACCATCTTGCCCAGGCTGGGATGCTAGCTTCTGTTCTAGAGCAAAGATGGCGAGGTGAGGATGTAACTAAAATGGATGATAAACTATTGCAAATACTTCCTGGTTCTGGCTGGACTCCAGGGGTGTATGTTACTTTCTTCTTGCAGCTCTTCACAGCCATTCAAACACCCTGGTCAGGATTTTCTTGTGAGCTGCTACTGCTGCTAAGTCACTTCAGTTGTGTCCGACTCTGTGCGACCGCATAGACGGCAGCCCAACAGGCTCCTCTGTCCCTGGGATTCTCCAGGCAAGAGTCCTGGAGTGGGTTGCCATGCTCTCCTTCAGGGGATCTTCCCGACCCAGGGATCGAACCCAGGTCTCCCGCATTGCAGGCGGATTCTTTACCGTCTGAGCCACCAAGGAAGCCCAGATATAAGCTACACCTGTACCTATAAATATATATTTTTCAACTCCTTTTACATGATAGGTTATGACAAGATATTGAATATGCAGGAGGTCCCTATTGGTTATTTTTTCAAGACTTTATTTTTTAAAGCAGCTTTATTTTGCAGCGAAGTTGAGAGACAGGTAGTAGAGAGACTTCACTTATTCCTCCTGCCCTGCGTGTGCACACAGCTCAGTGCTAACAACACAGGTGCTTCTCAATCAAAGCTCTTCAGACATTTTTTTTTCTGATCGAAACCCTAGCAGGGACTATAAAACCACAGTAAGCCCACTGTAAGCTTCCACAGGTCTGAATGCGGGGCTTGGAACACAACCCGCCTCTGTCAGAGCCATTTGGAATCGTCTGCCGCTTCTTTCAGAAGTGGTGGACATTTCCATGCTTACTCAGTGTAACGTATCTAAAGATGTGCTCAGAAATATTTGAGGTAACTGTTTCTAAACACAGCTCTCCTTAGCCTGGAGAGTTTAATGCATGCAGCTTTGCCTTTCAGTTCATCTCTCTGCTATTCAAAGGCTGTGTGGTTGGGAAAGTGGAAATATATGGTGTAGACGGGATCAGAAGACCTGTTGTTAAGTCCCTAATGTGTCTCTTACCAGCTGTGTGACTGTAGATGGGTCCGTTTCTCTCTCAGAAGTGTGTTTTTCTCATTTAGAGGGTGGGAATACCAACTGCTGGGTCGCTGGCCTCGGAGGGTTGCTGAAAGGATCAGGGAAGATCATAATCCATAGAACTTGTGGGAACGTCAGGACCCATTCTGATAGGCACCACATCGTTTGCGAACCATGTGTTCCGTCCCATCTCATGTCTCAAATGCGTCGGGAGCTACCACTTCATCTTCTCCTTTTGCTAGCTTGCCTGTTCTTAACTGGCTGAAGGAAGAGCGTGTCCAGACGCTGTGGTTCCCAGAGATGTTTTTTACTATCTAGTAACCTTGGGCCAGTGATGTAACCTTTCTGGGGTTATCACCAGGAAAATGGGAATCATAATAGTGTAGAGTTGCAAAGATTACAAGCAGCAGGCACTTAATATATAGTAACAATAATAATATAATTACTCTCCACCTTTGTTCGCAAGTATTTCATGAGGGTCTCAAAAGATGGCCTAAATCCTTCAAGTTAAAGCCCTCTCTCTAGGAATCTGGGATACCTCCCATTGACACGGTATTCAAGTTGTATTAATACATAGACTCTTTCATAGATATAGCGCTATTCAGGTTATCTGTTTTGTCTTGAGGGCTTCCCCAGTGGCTCCGTGGTAAAGAATATGCCTGCAATGCAAGAGACATGTGGGTTCGATCCCTGGGTCAGAAAGGTCCCCTGGAGGAGGGCATGGCAACCCACTCCAGTATTCTGGCCTGGAGAACCCCATGGACAGAGGAGCCTGGCGGGATACAGTTTATAGGGTCACAAAGATCAGACATGACTGAGCGAGTAACACACACCTTTCTTCTTGAGGGCTCTTCCGCAGTTTGCATCTTTTGAGGAGTTTAGTGGTGAAAATCCTCTTAGAAACCATGTAGCAAAGTGGTTCTCAAAATTTAGGGGACATCAGTATTGCCACAGCCTAGCCACAGACATTAGTTGAAACAAAGGTTATAGTGGAGAAAATTGTACTCAGTGTTAATATTTTCATGAAATATAAAAATGTCACTTAACTCATAGACCCACTTTGGTGAAAAGACAGAAATCTTGTTAAGAAAACTATTTGTTGAAATCTGTAATTAATGAAGCACCATCTGTGATACTCAGTGTTCTTTGCACAAGCTGTGACTAGGCCATTTTTTCTGCTTTGGGGCACAGATGGGAAACAGAAAAGGGTGAAACCAAGCAGAAGTGTGGCATGAACTATCTGATCAGTTGCTTATGTGATTCAGCTGATAAAGTTGTATCTATTATCTAGTGTAAATATATTCATTTTCACACTCTTCCTAGAAAACTTGATTTAAAATCTATATCCAAAATAAATAAATAAAATGTACATCCAACTCTATATTCTCCAATTGATCCTAAATATTGTCTCCAGATCAATCCCTACAAAATACCTGCTTACTTTTCAACTCTCAGGTAAAACTTAAACTCCTTAACTTGCGATTCAAAACCTTCTACATGCTGGTCCTTCCTGAGCCTGCAAACCCAGCTCTCATCATAACAGCCTACTCCTGTTGCTACTGCCCAGCTCCCATCCAGCCAAGTTCACGTTCTCTCGGCCCCCAAGGCCCTGCCTGGGATGCCTCACCACAGCCTCTCTCTCCTCCCTGGCTGTCAAAATCCTACTGACTCTTCATGCAGGGATTTCTTCCATACACTCTCAGTCCTTGTCTAGGATTGACATATATACACAACCATGTGTAACATGAGATCAAACCAGTCAAAATTTAGGGGATCTCAGAATCCCCAAAGCTTCCCTGGTGGCTCAGATGGTAAAGTGTCTGCCTGCAATGCGGGAGACCCAGGTTCGATCCCTGGGTCAGGAAGATCCTCTGGAGAAGGAAATGGAAACCCACTCCAGTACTCTTGTCGGGAAAATTCCATGGATGGAGGAGCCTGGTGGGCTACAGTCCATGGGTTACAAAGAGTCAGACATAACTGAGCAACTTCACAAGCTACAAGAATCCCCAAGGAGATCAAACCAGTCCATCCTAAAGGATATCAACCCAGAATATCCTTTGGAAGGACTGATGTTCCAATACTTGGGCCACCTGACGTGAAGAGCCAAGTCTTTGGAAAAGACCCTGATGCTGGGAATGATTGAAGGCAAAAGGAGACGAGGGTGGCAGAGGATGAGATGGTTAGCATCACCACCCAGTGGACATGAATTTGAGCCAACTCCAGGAGATAGTGAAGGACAGGGAAGCCTGGCGTGCTGCAGTCCATGGGGTCTCAGAGATTCAGACACGACTTAGTGACTGAACAACAGCAGCAACAATGTGTAAAATAGAAAGCCAGCGGGGAGCCGCTGTATAGCACAGGGAGCACAGCGAGTTGCTCTGTGATGACTTAGAAGGGTGGGAGGGAGATTAGGAGGGAGCAATATATGTATCCATGCAGCTGACTCACGTTGCAGAGCAGAAACGGACACGACATTGAAAAGTAATTACACGCCAATAAAAAATAAATAACTGTAAAAAAAAAAAACCCCAAACTCTGGATTTGCTAATGAGAGTCATCAGTGACCTCGGTGAGAGCTGCTTAGTAGGGGTGGGAGTTGAAGCCAGACTGCAGAGGGTCAGGAAACACAGAGAAGATGAGGAAGCAGGCAACAAGCATCATCTGCCCTTTGAAGATGTTCCGACACAGGAAGGAAGGTAGTACCATAAAGGGACGCGTTTAAAGGCACTGTTGTTGTTTTTTTTAAACAGGGAATGAGAGAAACATTTCAGCAGAAGGAAAATGCTGGCGCCCAGCATTTGAAACTTGAGTTGCAAACACTGGAAGAGGGTCTGTTTTCTCTGATTTAAAACAGGAAAAACCGTTCTTCCCAGTATCTAAGCATGACTGTTTCTTCACTGAGATGACATGGCTGCTTTCTGCAAGAGTTCCTGTCAACTGTGCTGCGTTCTGTGCTGAGTCACTTCAATTGTGTCTGACTGTTTATGACCCCATGGACTGTGGCCCGCCAGGCTCCTCTGTCCATGGGGTTCTCCAGGCAAGAATCCTGGGGTGGGTTGCTATGCCCTCCTCCAGGGGATCTTTCTGACCCAGGGATCAAACCCGAGTCCCTTCTGGCTCCTGCACTGGTGGGCAGGTGTTTGTCACTAGTGCTATTTACATTATACCAATCAATTACTCCTTACCAGTCAGGATTCAGGTAAGGGGAAGGATCACATTTTAAGAAATATAGTCCTTTATTCACATTTTATCACACTGTAAGAAACAGAGTCCAGCTAAGTCACCAGGGAAGCCCAAGAATCCTGCAGTGGGTAGCCTATCCCTTTCCAGTGGATCTTCCCTTCCCAGGAATCAAATCAAGGTCTCCTGCATTGCAGGCAGATTCTTTATCAACTAAGTCCTTAAGGATTCTAATTCCATCTTTAATCCTCATTCTTTAATCTCAGGAGTTGGGCTTTAATATCAAGGAAGTAAAATGACACCATCTCTCAACAATGTTGAATTTTTCATCAGCCAAAAATAGGACTAATGCCATCAACATGGGAGGATGTAAAACTGCAGTTACTTTCAAACTGATAAACTTTCCCCCTAATATCTGAGCCCAGGTAACCATCCTGGAACTCTGGAACATCTCCATGGACCATTTCAATTTGCCTGTTCCCTAGAATTTGAAACTATCCAGTAGTGACATTTTCCCTAATTTCTGCATTCATTTTTTTGCCAAGGTCGAGTCCTCTTGCATTAGTTCTAAAATCTTTTGTTGTTTTTCTGAATGCTTAAAATCAATCCCAGTTGAAAGCTCTTAATAGAAAGCCCTCATTTTAATAAAGAGTTGGTGGTACATTAAAAGTAATGTGCTATCTTTATTAATTTTCCTATCTCTAGGCCGTAAATTATATCCTGGTGGGTGCTCTGACCCTGGAGAACACCACTTAGAAATGTAACAGAGCAGCAGTCCCACGGGGACTGGTTCAGATGTGACCCACTTGGAAAGGAAGGACTTTCAACTTCAGCAAACATTCAGTGCAGACAGTCTTGCTATATCTCATTTTCATCAGCTGGAAGTTCAATAATGTTAATTTTGGCTAAACAATTTATACTTGGATTGGACACGTTTTTCATTATGGTAGAGGACAGTTGTTAACCTTCCTCATATAGCAGTGTTGGCACAGAAGCCAGAAGTCATGCAGCCCAGAGGTAATTTTGTTACAAAGATGTATGTAACCCCTGATGCAGTGTTATGTCATCATTCTGCCCTTAGCCATCCTGAGTCATTCTTTGCACTGGTGTTCACATCGGATGAACATAAATTCAAAACAAAATATCTCTCCGTATCACTTCAGGAATACTGACGTGATCATTCTTTGCTGTGTTACTTTGTTGTTCAGTCATCCAGTCCGGTCTCTCTGGGACCCTATGGACTGCAGCACGCCAGGCCTCTCTGTCCTTCACCGTCTCCCAGAGTTTGCCCAAGTTCGTGTCCATTGCATCGGTGATGCCGTCCACCCATCTCATCCTCTGCTGCCTTCTCCTTCTGCCCTCAGTCTTGCCCAGCATCAGGACTTTTCCAATGAGTTGGCTGTTCACGTCAGATGACCAAAATGCTGGAGCTTCAGCTTTGGCTTCAGTCCTTCCAGGGAGTATTCCAGGTTGATCTCCCTTAAGACTGACTGGTTTGATCTCCTTGCTGTCCCAGGGGCTTCCAGGAGTCTTCTCCAGCACCACAGCTCGAAGGCATCAATTCTTCAGTGCTCTGCCTTCTTTATGGTCCAGGTCTCACAACCGTATGTGACCACGGGGAAGACCATGCCTTGACTATACAGACTTTTGTCACCAGAGTAATATCTCTGCTTTTCAACACACTGTCTAGGTTTGTCTTCGCTTTCCTGCCAAGAAGCAATTGTCTTCGATCTCAGGGCTGCCGTCAGCATCTGCAGTGATTTTCAGTTCTTCCGTGTTTTCTGCCCATCTCTTCTTGATCTCTCCAGTGTCTACTAGGTCTCTACCATTTGTGTCCCTTCTTGTGCCCGTCTCTGGGCATAACGGTGCCTTGGTGTCTCCAGTTTCCTTGAAGAGGTCTCTAGCCTTTCCCCTTCTGTCGTTTTCTTCTAGTTTTACACACTGTTCATTGAAGAAGCCTTCTTGTATAGCCCTGCTGTCCTTTGGAAATCTGCATTTATTTGGCTGCATCTTTCCCTTTCTCCCTTGCTTTTTGGTTCTCTTCTTTCCTTAGCTGTTTGTAAAGCCTCCTTAGCTGTTTGTAAAGCCTCCTCAGATAACCACACTGCCTCCTTGCTTTTTCCTTTGGGATGGTTTTGTTCGCTGCCTCCTGTACAATATTACAGACCTCCCTCCGTAGATCTTCAGGACACACACTTTTGCTGATTATGAGGGCTACTCCATTCCTTCTATGGGATTCTTGCCCACAGTAGTAGGTATAATGGTCATCTGAATTAAATTTGCCCATTCCTGTCCATTTTAGTTCACAGACTCCTAAGATGTCAATGTTTATTCTCACCATCTCCTGCTTGGTAACGTCCAATTTACCTTGATTCATGGGCCTACCATTCCAGGTTCCTGTGCAACACTGTTCATCACAGTGGTTAATATCCCCTTAGTATTCAATTTTACTAATGCATTTAACAATTCATTTATTTGATCGCTTTATTTACATAAGAGACACTAAGAGATTTGACACAGTAGTTAAAACACATACTCAGAGGCCACACACAAGCTTGTGGTCCACCTTATACCCATTTCCTTATAAATAGTGTGCACCTGGCTCCCAGGTATGTGTTCTTAAACACTAGAGTAAATGTGCATTTGAATCCCAGCTCTGCCACTTACTGAGCTTGACAACTTGGGCAAGTTATTCGATTGCTCTGCACTTCATTTTTCTCACAAGAAAAATGGGAATAACAGCGTTTCACAAGACTGCAACGGGGATGCAGCGTCACTCCTTACCCAGTGCTTGAGGAGTGCTCGGTACACACACCATCCTCGGTAAACGGTAGCCACTGTTACTAGTTCTTATTTTATTATTTTTTTTTATTTTTTTTTTGACAGGAAATAGCATTTATTGGTGAGCATGATTAAGGAGGGGACAGTGCTGATGCTCATGAGTGCAAGGCCCGCCATTTGTCCAGGGGACCACGATTAGGGATGTATTTGACCCCACAGCCGTCCGGGATGAGTCGCTTTTCTGCCACCATGTTTTCAAATTCATCCGCATTGAACTTGGTAAATCCCCACTTCTTGGAGATGTGGATCTTCTGGCGGCCAGGGAACTTGAACTTGGCCCGGCGGAGGGCTTCAATCACATGCTCCTTGTTCTGAAGCTTGGTGCGGATGGACATTATGACCTGGCCAATGTGGACCCTGGCCACTGTGCCCTCGGGCTTTCCAAAAGCACCACGCATACCTGTCTGGAGTCTAGATTGGGGAACAGCAGGCTAGTCACGAATGCCCACTAGACGAGTTGTCTCCAAGGTCCCTTAGGACAACCTGTACAGGCAACAGGTTGCATACACTACCAAGGAGGCTGCTGTTTGCAGCCATTGCACACTGGGCCCCCATGGGGAAAAGAGCACAGTCGGCTTAATTGGCTGCAAACTAGTTCTTATTTTAAATTAACTAAGAAAACAATTCACAATATAAAATTTGAACCTAAATACTGAATCCAGTGTTAGGAAATTTGATAGTGTTTGAGGAATTTCTCGTGAGCCGAACAAGCAGTAGCGTCTCGTGGAGAAGCAGGGGAGGTTCCAGCCTGAAAGCAGGGTCACGTGTGACTGGGGGCCTGGCCTCCTCCTCGGTCCTGTGGCGAGATTCATCGACACATTCCCTGAAGTTACTTCCAGCCTCTGACAACCTATTCTCTGCATTCACACCTTTTGTGTTCCATCAGCTAAGCAGTACAATTTATACCATCGGAACGGAAACAAATACCCGTGAAACGGTTTTCACAAAGTTAAAAGAATGACAAGTACCATGGACAGATCCCAAAGCCCGAACCAGGACCGTGAGTGGCCCAGCCCTTGAACGCACTTCCCCGTGAGAACCTGTCAAGGAGAGTTCCACTCAACGCCGGAGAGCAGAGCTTCCTAGGACTCTCCCTCTCACAGTGCTGGGGTCCCCTTCTCAGGGCTGACCACGTGTGAACTGGGGCTTAGGACGCCACCCCTAATCCTGGTATTATTTCACTCACGGTGCTGGGGTCCCCTTCTCGGGGCTGACCATGTGTGACTTGGGGCTTAGGACGCCACCCCTAATCCTGATATTATTTCACTCACGGTGCTGGGGTCCCCTTCTCAGGGCTGACCACGTGCAACTTGGGGCTTAGGACGCCACCCCTAATCCTGATATTCTTAGACTGACAACATGATATTCCATAAACAGTTTCTCAGGAAAACGCAAAACTGACAGTACATCATTTAAAACTAAATTAGGATAATGACTTGATTTCTAAGACTTCATTTCTGGACTTCTGGAAAACTTGTTTCATCGGAGATGACCGAAACAAAAACTCATGAAAAGTCAGAAGGATCGTGTTTTACACACATTTATTTAAAGCATAATATATAAGAAAATGTAGAATGTCTCACAAAGCATTTCATCAAAAATAGCTTTAGATACAACCTTTAATTTCTAAAGTCTGTACCAAGGGTAAGTATATAATTTTTAGCCATAAAAGTACAACTTTAAAGGCAGATTTCACACCTCTTAAGCTACATGCTAGCTAATGGCCAACTAAAGGACAGTAACAATGTGTATTTTAAAGAATTTGAAGAAATTCATGAAAATGTTTTGTAAACATTGTAAACAAACATCTACCATATACTGTGGGAGAGTTCACAATCTGCTTACAAATGATTAAACCTTGTCTTTTATGATATTATCTTGTAAAGTTATTATTATACAGTTTTAAACATTCTGGTTTAAATCCCCTTACGTCACCTTCACTAATATCAAGCACAAGTTTGTATTACAAATATATATACAATACTACTTCTTCCCTAAATACATACATACATACATATATATGTATGTATATATATATATATATGAATATATTTAACTGAGGAAAAATCAGAGCATAGCAAAATGCTGCTTTAACTGTTTAATTAAGTGTTGAGTGTCCACATGATCTGGAAATGCTGCTTCAGACTTCTGAGCAGCAGCATAACTCCTTTGTAGATCCCCAATCTGTAAGGAATAGCAGACCAGAATAAGACCACAGAATGAGAACCAGAAAAAATAAGAAATGAATTATAAAAAAAAAAAACATAGTATCTGCAAAACGTAAAAACCCAAGGTAAATTGCTTGACTGTGTTGCTGCTGCTGCTGCTAAGTCACTTCAGTCGTGTCCGACTCTGTGCGACCCCATAGATGGCAGCCCACCAGGCTCCGCCATCCCTGGGATTCTCCAGGCAAGAATACTGGAGTGGGTTGCCATTTCCTTATCAAGCTTGACTGTGTTACTTCGATATAAAAATTTTTTCATCTAGATAACAATTCAATCTTGAAAAAGTATGAGAAAAATAACCAATCATGTAAATAATTTCTGCTCCATTACAGTTGTCTAGTTATGAACTCATAAACCTGTTTTCTTTTCCTGTCACTTATAGTCTCATAAAAATAAATTGACATCTGCATGCTATAACAGCCAACTCAGTTCAGTCTGTAATTTGCCACAGACAAATGATATGTTTTGGTTGGGGTAGTATCTCTTAAGACAGGAAACTTAAGTAAAAACTAGGGTATTTTAAGATATAATAACATGCTCTGGGAGCTTTTAAAAGGTTGCTAACATAGTAATGTTAGGAAGATATCCGGTTTTTAAAATTCATAAAGGGTATCTTTGATTTTCAATAAACTTTTTGTTAAAATCCAGTCCCAAAGAAAAACACATATAGTATCTGAATCCATCTGAATGTATCTTGATTCATGTACACACTTCTAAAAAGAGAGCGCTGCAGTGTGCACGCGCGCACGCACACACACACACACACACACACAATACACATCAGTCACTTCTGGGAGGTTTTTGGTAACACACATATGAACTAAAAACTTGTCTTTTCTTTCTTAATTCATAGCATTTCGTTTTAACATAGCATTTTCTCTTATGGAAGTATAGATTTTTGCTAACAGAAATATTCCATTTGCATTATATATCATTAAAATTTAATAACACTCCTGAAAGAAAGTAATCAAGGCCTCTTTGTGGTTTAACCAGCTGGCAGCGTGTGCGTGCATGCTTAGGTGCTCAACCGTGTCCGACTCTGTGCGACCCCATGGACTGCAGCCCACCAGGCTCCTCTGTCCATGGGATTCTCCAGGCAAGAATACTGGAGTGGGTAGCCATTCCCTCCTCTAGGGGATCTTCCCGACCCTGGGATCGAACCAGGGTCTCCTGCAGCGCAGGCAGATTCTTTACCGTCTGAGCCCCCAGGGAAGCCCAAGGGGCAGCACAGGGCATTGGGAAACATGTGGGAGCTGGGTGTGAATTCTGAATCTGCCACTGCCATGGAGCTCCAGAGAAGTCTTTTAAGTTCCAAAGCCTTGGCTTCCATTAGAACGTAAGCTGCATGAGGTAGAAGTTTCTGCCTGATTTATTCACTACTAACATCTTCTGTTCCTACAACAGCACCTGGTATGTAGCAGTTGTTCATACAAGTTCAACAAATGGAACATCAGTTGTATGAAAAAATGTGTAGGGAAGGTATGGGTTACCTACATTGCAGGGCTGTTGAGAGAATTAGAGGTGTGGAAAGTGCCTGGAACAGTGACCAGCACTTAACAAGCAGCCAAAAGTGACAATTTATGAAAAACAGCATATTTTGTCTTCAAAACAGAAAAGAGAGTGAATGAGCTCACATTCATGTTATGAAAAATGATTTTTATAACTTTTGGGGTCTATAAAGAAAGAGTCTTCCTTCACACCAGCAAACATTTGTAGCCATTTCCTTATCCTCAAAACTCATCTTCCACGTTAAAGGAAGTTTTGCAAATAAGTTATTAGATCACATTTCTTTCTTTATTTTTATTGGGGGGGGTCTCACAGGTACGTTTATTCATGCCCGAGGGCAGCGGCACCACGACACGTAAACACAGGGTCCCACATTCCCACAGCACAGCCAGGCCGGCGTCCCATCTGCGGAAAGCTGGTTAATGATGACCATGAGCCGGCACGGGGCTGGAAGCTTTCAAGGCTTTACTTCTTTTATCAGCACTCCTGATTTTATCAACGATGTAGGCCATCAACCCCGTTCCTATCCAAATCTCCTGGTAAACTTGGGTATAGTAGGGTTTCATGGGGATCCAAACCTTCTTAATAAGACTCTGAAGCATCTCGGCCAAGGACCAAGAGGCTCAGGAAGCCCCAACTCAGAACCGCAGACTCGGAAAGGTCACTCAGCGCGCAGGCGCCGCGTGGGGCCTCGATGACATTTCTTTCTTTCTTCTTATTGTAAAAGGACACACGATTTCTTTTAGCTCTTGGATGTTAACTGACTTGTAACACAGTATCAACAGTTGCTTCTTTCCTATATTGCTCATTGCTACAACAGCTTTCACTAACATCCCTAATTTTACAGCATCATGCTAGACTTGGTGACTATATGATCTACAAATGGTATACAGGATTTCCCTGTAATAAACACTAATTACTAAATCCTCCCAAACCAGGAGTTAATGAGCAGTTTTTCAATGATTAAATGTCATCTTTTAAAACATAAAATAATTCTTCCGCAATCCATAATGGCATTAAGCTTAGCTAATATTCAGTGATAAATATACTTAAAGTGTATTAAACGTTCCCTTAAAATGAAGACACATGTGTACATAATAATCAAGTATTTAAAAAATCATTTCTCTCAGGAAGCTATGGTTAGAATGTCCTTATTTATCTGTACAATTTTTAAAAACAAAGAAGAAAACACACACACACAAGAAAAAAACAAATATGTCAGACGATAAAGTGATAAAGAAACAGAATACCTTATCAGAAATTGTTGCAAAGTTAAAATGTGGCTCGTACATATGGGGTGCTAAAGATGATGCAGTTTGTAAGAGTGCTTTTGCCTGTTTAGAAAAGAAAAAAATGAAAGAAAGACCAAAGGCATATGAGCATATATTAGCACTATACTGGTGATTTTTTTTTTTTTGGTAAAAGAATACTTTACCCAGGAAAGGACTTTAAAAACATGACCCTGTGATAAATATGGATGAATTTCTCTGAAATACAATTTACAGATGTACAACTATCTTATGAAACACAATTTACAGATATACAATTAACTACTTATATGTTGCCAAAATTATATTAACAATAGGATGCTTCAAAATATGGGGAAAATAACAGAACTGAAAAGTTATGTGAGAACCACTGTTCTTATAGTTTATGTTTCAATATGATGTACAACTCAAAATACAGTCCTCTCAATGCTAAAAAAAAAGTCTTATCAACCTTGTTTTTGTGCTGTTGATTGATTTAGTAGGCTTTCAACTACCTTCTCTCATGCAACACCCAAAGGCATCGGAGAGCCACTGCAAACGCAGACCGCCACGCTCTGTGCTGGACGACAATGAGCGAGCACTCATCACACTGCTGACCTGAAGATGATAGCTGATGGCAGCTGAAAGCGACAAGCCTTCCATGCTCCGCAGCACTCAAAAGGCAAAACTCACACCATGCTGTCGCCTACAGGCTCCAAGGATGACTTGCTGTAGAGACCGCTGACTGACCTGAGTCGCCTGTACTCTCATTAAGACCGCAAACTCAGCATGCCTCAGCTGCCAAAACAGCCTCTCAACTTGCAACTAAAGTTCTATGCGTGACCCTGAGGACAAATTCTTAAATCTTTTTTTTCAAAAGGAAGATAATAGTTTATATAAGACGGTAGATATTAATTTTATGATTTGCTATTTTCTTTTAATTGAAGTATGTGTGTATGTACTCAGTCGTGTCCAACTCTTTGCAACCCCAAGGACCATAGCCCGCCAGGCTCCTCTGTCCATGGAATTTTCCAGGCAAGAATACTGGAGTGGGTGGCCATTTCCTTATCCAGCAGAACTGAAGTATAATTTTTAATAATACTGAAACCTTTCACCAAAACATTTCAAATCAATTGCATACCATAGAAACTATAATAAGTAGGAGGGAAAGAAAACCACCAACATGGAAACAGAAAAAATCATAAAAAGTGCTTGCTTCAAATGGGTACAAAGTTCCACGACAGAACAAGTCCCCACTTTGGAGCAGTTAGCTTTTGTTTAGAAAATACACAATCCATTTTATTTACTTTGGGAAAATTTTGTGAAACCAAGGCAGCATCCACTGATGCCTCTTTGCTTGTTTTCTCGGGTTTAGCAGCACGCTTCGGAGACCGGGCTGCGGGTCCGCGTCCTGGCGTGCTGCGCACAGGTCTGTGGCCTTGGCGAGTTCCTTACCCTCCTCTAGGCTGTTCCGTCACCTCATGCAGGGAATGTAGCAGCTATTCATCTTGATTGTCATTAACATGGTATGAGTGTATTTAGCATTTTAAACTTCCCGTTAGGTAAATGATAACAACAAAATATAATTTATTAAGCATCTATCGTGTGACTTTACTATTCCAAGCGCTTCACAGGCCCAGGCGGCCACCTTCCCCAGAACCCCTTCAGCTCAGCCGCTGAGATGACTCATTCATCACCCGCTCATTCCACCCACACCAAGTGCCTCCCCAGTGTCCGCGATGGTTCTGGGGTTGAAAAGACGGCAGTTAGAAGACAGAGAAGGTCGCTGCTTTCACACAGCTAGCAGTCTACATTCCGCACACAAAGACTGAAAGCATCTGATAAAATGGCAAGTACTGCGAAGGAACAAACACCAGGAGATGGTCCTGAGGGCTCCTTTAGACTGACGGTCAGGCGGGTCTTTCTGAAGAGGTGGTAACTAAGCTAAGACCCGCATGGTAAAATGAAAAGGGTCCCTGTGGGATCTGAAAGGAGTCTAATACAAAGGTCCCACAGCAGGAACGGGCCCACCCGCAGCCTGCAGCTCACTCATCTTAAGGCCGGGGGGGGGGGGGGGGGGGGGGGGGGGGGGGGAAGGACTGGTGCCAGAGCGTGGTCTGCGGGGGTCCCAGAGGCCAGATATGTGGGGCCCTGAAGGCCAAGGTTTGAAGTTCAAACTACTGACATATTCCGAATGCAAGGAGGAGCCTTTGGAGGATGCTAAGCAAAGCAGTGATGAAATCATCTTGTTTTTAAAAGATACCCTTAAGGCTGTCCTGAGGAAAATACATTACAGGCTGCACTTCCTTGCTGATAGAAGTGGAAACAAAGACCATACCTAGGAGACTCTTGTGCTCATCCGGGCGGGAGATGACAGCAGCCTGGAGAAGGGGGCGAGGGGCAGAGAGTGCAGGCTGTGTGCGTGGCACTGACGGGGTTCACTAGAGGCATGGGGTGACAGGGAAGGGGCAGTTGGAAAAGAGAAGTTTCTGGGGGGGGTGGTCCTAGGATGTGTGTTGGGGGGTCCTAAGATGTGGGCCTGGGCAGCAGGGTGGCAGACGGGGGGCTGTGAACGGTGGAACAGTTCACGATGACAGGACACACTGGGGGAGGTGCAGTTTTGCCCTAATAAACTCGAGCGTTCTGCTTTGGAGACTGAAGGGTTAAGTGACTTGTCCAAGGTCATGCTGCCAATACTGGGACTCAAACCCCGGGCAGTCAGACCCCAGAGCTCATTCTGAAACTGTCACGTGTGAAAACGGCTGCCTGCGACAGCTGTTCCCATTAGAGGGCGGGCTGGCTGACCTGCTCCACGCGGCCCCTCCGCATCTCCAGCACGGCCAGGTTGTTGTAGGCCTCCGCGTGGTGGTTATTGCTCACCAGAGCCAGCCGGAAGCACTGGTGGGCCAGGTTCGTGTCCCCTATTCCCTGCAAGAGAAGAGCGCAAACTGCACCCACAAATCCGGCCACTTCCTCCCGCCGCCTCCGACCTCCCCGCCCCAGACACATCTCTCCTGCCACCGCAGAGAAAACGACACGTCCCCACACAGGAGTCGGGTGTGACTTGTACGTAAGGGGATTAACCTGGGGGATGTAAAACGAGGCTGGGTGGCTCCCAGTAATCTCTCACTGGGACAAGGACTGTCACCAAACCTGGACTTCCAGTACGTGAAAATGTCTTCAAAACTAACGTATGGCTACCTTCTCTAGAACAGAAACTACATGAGGGAAACCGCGTACCACAGCGACGTGTCCCAAGTTGTACCAGACATCAGCTGCCTCTTCTTCATTTTCAGCCAGAGAAAGGGCACGTTCAAACGAGGTCAGCGTCATATCGTACTGCTGGGCGTAGAAGCAACACAGCCCCAGGTTGTTAAAAAGCTGGCAGTTGTAAACACCCATCTGGAGGAGTCGCCTTTTTGAAAAGAGCACACATACTCTGGTGTCAGATCAACTTTATGGATATTGACATATTTTTTACAAAGTTAGAAATGAACTCACTTTATCCATTTTTAATACCCTCCAAAGCACAGAGAGTATTACAGAAAATAGAAAAGATTTTAAGACAAATTCAAAAGCAGGTCTTTTGTAATGGTACTAGTCGTGAGAAAAATGTATCCAGAGGCAAAATCAGAAATAACTTATGTAACATTTTTTTCCCCAAAAAAGCTTTGCTAGAGTATCAAAATAATAAATAAATAGTCACATAAAGTAAAACCCCTACACACTTTGGCCTCATGCAACTTTGAGGCTCAGAAGGGAAATTTCTAAGACCTTGTAACCAAGTTCGAGGCCTTTGTTCAACCTCCCGAGTTTTCGGTTGAGCTGGAGTCTGCTTTTGGTTATTTGCGTTGTGTGGTTCAGCTGCATCCAGCGACCGCCAGGAAGCTTCTACTCAGGAAGACAAGACTGTCGGGAGATCCCGACGTTCCCCATTTAGCTTTCACGCTGCAGCCCAAGAACCCTATTTTGCTTCTATGCATCATTAATCCAAAGGATGAGCGAGTTCAGACAAGCATGTGAAAGTCACCCAGCTGCCCTGAGTAACCCATGACCCGCGCTGGGGGTAGGGGAGTAGAGACAGTTGTGTGTGCACAGGCTGGCATTCACACTGTTATCGTTTATGCTCCAACATATACTTGGAAAGAGCTCCTGTGAGCTGCCAGTTATCTCCCTGTATATTACCCAAGGGCTAAAGAGGAAATCATAATTTAAAAATTAATCTCAGAAACCACCTATAGGATAAAATAAGTATGTGCTCAAAGAACCAGCAAAAATAACTTATTCAGATTTTGCGAACATATTTTAATGAGAGGTAACAATACTTCATAAAACTGGGATTCTGTTTTAAGGTCCTCATCAGAACTTTAGAGCCTGGGGTCCACTGCTCTTTACAAATCACATTATTATTTTACCTCTAAGGTCTTGACACTATGTACAGTGGTATTAATGGAGGCAGTGATGTGGAAGCTTCTAGTAACTGTTAAGTTGTTATTGGTTGATGACAAAATGGCCAATTCACAAACACCGACATGGTGCTAAAAATAGGCATTTATCCAGGTGTGTTTCTGCAAGATGCTAAATACTTCTGCATTTCCAAATTATTTAAAAATAGCTTTAATAGTCACAAAACATCTGGGAGCTTGAATGTTTAGTCTCATATAGACATGGCCCACACACTATTTCCCTGCATCTTCGTTGCGTCTTTATCACTTTTGCATCACTATATCACAGGGAAGCAGTTCTACAAATTGAACGTAAAGTGCACCTGTAAAACCGGAGAGCTACTTCTGGCTGATCCGAGTAGAAGTGGTTGCTTCCAATGCACGCAATGGCTTCCACATGAGTATTGTCTTGTTTCAAAACCTCTTTGTAGTATTCAGTGGCTGACGAAATATTGTTCATTTCCTATTCTCCATCAAGAGGGAAGAGCAATACTGTATTAATATTCAACAAGAAATTGTTATGATGACGACTGGTTTTCATTATTTTATTCAACTCAGTATTTTTTCCAATGCAATGTTTATTAAGAGCCTATACCACAGCCAGACTCTGTTCTAGGCCCTGGGGACACAACGTGAACAAGAAGATAAAATTACAGTCACCACCCATCCCCCATCTGTAGTTTCGCACTCATGAGTTCGGTGAGCCACGGATCAAAAATATTTAGAAAAAAATTCCAGAAAGTTCCCCAAAAGCAAAACTTGAGTTTGCTGCAGTGGAAATTATTTATATACCAGTTACTTTGCATCTCCAGCTATTCACATCGCATTTGTATTGCATTATGTATTATAAGCGGTCTAGAGGTGATTTAAAGCACATACACGGGGACTTCCTGGAGGTCCAGGGGTTACGAACCCTCCTTGCAAGGCAAGGAGTGCAGGTTCAAGTTCTGGCTGGGGAACTAAGACCCCACAGGCTGTGGAGCAACAACGTCCATATGCTGTAATAAAGAGAACCCGCGCACGGCAATGAAAGATCCCACATGAAGTGACTAACACTCAACACAGACAGATAAACATTTTAAATAAATAAAGTACACAGATAGATGTGGGTAGGTTATATGCAAGTACTCTGCCACATTATATAAGGGACTGGAGCGCCCACAGATCTTGACAACCAAGGGGGATCCTGGAACCAGTCCCCCTTGGACACAGCAAGACAGCTGCACTATCCTCAAGGAGGTTACATCTGGTAGGAAGACAAGCACGTGAACACTTCCTGTCTTAGAGGAAGGCCTTTCAGCTTTTCATCATTAAGTCTGATGTTAGCTGTGGGTCTGTCATATGTGGACTTTATTATGTTGAGGTATGATCCCTCTATGACCTCTTTCTGGAGAATTCTTATCATAAATGGATGTTGAATTTTCTCAAAAGCTTTTCTGCATCTACTGAGATATGGTTTTTATTCTTCAATTTGTACATGTGGATATCACACTGATTGATTTGCAAATACTGAAAAATCCTTGCATCCCGGAGATAAATCCCCCTTGACGATGGTGTATGATCCTTTTAATGTATTGTTGGATTCAGTTAGTTAATATTTTGCTGAGGATTTTTTGCATTTTCTCTAAGATCAGGAATAAGACAAGGAGGCCCACTCTCACCACTTTTATTCAACTTAGTATTGGAAGTCCTAGGCACAGCAACCAGACAAGAAAAAGAAAGAAAAGGAATCCAAATTGGAAAGGAAGAAGTAAAACTATCACTGTTTACAGATGACATGATATTATACATAGAAATTCCTAAAGATACCACCAGAAAACTACTGGAGCTCATCGATGAAGTTGGTAACACTTCAGAATACAAAAGTAATACATAGAAATTTGTTGCATTTCTATGCACTAACAACAAACTATCAGAAAGAGAATTAAGGAAACATCCCACTTAATATTGCATAAAAAAGAACAAAATACTAGGAATAAACCTACCTAAAGAGGTAAAAGACCTATACTTGGAAAACTTTAAGATTGAAGACAACACAAACAGGTGGAAAGATACAGCATATTCTTAGATTCAAAGAATAAATGTAGTTAAAATGACCATACCACCCAAGGCAATCTACAGATTCGATTCAATCTCTGTCAAAATAGCAATGGCATTTTTCACAGAACTGGAACAAATAATTTTAAAATTTGTATGGAGACAAGAAAGACCCTGAATAGTCAAAACAATCTGAAGAAAGAAGAAGGAGCTGGAGGAATCATGTTTCCTGATTTCCGACTGCAACACAAAACTACAATACTCAAAATAGTATGGTGCTGGCACAAAAGGACACATACAGTAACAGATCAATGGAACAGAGAGCCCAGAAATAAAACCACATACTTATTATGCTCAATTAATCTACCACCAAGGAGGCAAGAATACACAACGGGGAAAAGACAGTGTCTTCAATACCTGGTCCACTACATGTAAAAGAATGAAACTGGAAAATTTTCTCACACTATATTCAAAAATAAAGTCAAGGACTTAACCACTGGTGGTCCAGCGGTTAAGAATTTGCCTACTTATACAGAGGACAAGAGGTCAATCCCTGGTCTGGGAAGATTTCACGTGCCTCAGGGCAACTAAGCCTGTGTGCCACAACTACTGAGCCCACGTGAGCAGCCTGTGCTCCACAGCAAGAGAAGCCACCACATGAGGAGTCTGTGCTCCAGGACAAGAGAAGCCGCCACGTGAGGAGCTTGTGCTCCACAGCAAGAGAAGCCACCATGTGAGGAGTCTGTGCTCCACAACAGGAGAACCCACCACATGAGGAGTCTGTGCTCCAGGACAAGAGAAGCCACCACCTGAGGAGCTTGTGCTCCATGACAAAAGAAGCAACCACGTGAGGAGTCTGTGCTCCACGACAGGAGAACCCACCACATGAGGAGCCTGTGCTTCACGGCAAGAGAAGCCGCCATGTGAGGAGCCTGTGCTCCACAGCAAGAGAAGCCACCACATGAGGAGTCTGTGCTCCACAACAGGAGAACCCACCACGTGAGGAGCCTGTGCTTCACGGCAAGAGAAGCCACCACGTGACAAGCCTGCGCTCCACAGCAAGAGAAGCCGCCATGTGAGGAGCTTGTGCTCCACAGCAAGAGAAGCCACCACGTGGAGAGCCTGTGCTCCACAGCAAGAGAAGCCGCCACGTGACGAGCCTGGGCTCCACAGCAAGAGAAGCCACCACGTGGGGAGCCTGTGCTCCACAGCAAGAGAAGCCACCACATGAGGAGTCTGTGCTCCATGACAGGAGAACCCGCCACGTGAGGAGTCTGCGCTCCACGACAGGAGAAGCCACCACGTGAGGAGTCTGTGCTCCACAGCAAGAGAAGCCACCACGTGAGGAGTCTGTGCTCCATGACAAGAGAAGCCACCACGTGAGGAGTCTGTGCTCCATGACAGGAGAACCCGCCACGTGAGGAGTCTGTGCTCCATGACAAGAGAACCCGCCACGTGAGGAGTCTGCGCTCCACGACAGGAGAAGCCACCACGTGAGGAGTCTGTGCTCCACAGCAAGAGAAGCCACCACGTGAGGAGTCTGTGCTCCATGACAAGAGAAGCCACCACGTGAGGAGTCTGTGCCCCAGGACAAGAGAAGCTGCCACGTGAGGAGCTTGTGCTTCACGGCAAGAGAAGCCACCACGTGGGGAGCCTGTGCTCCACGGCAAGAGAAGCCGCCATGTGAGGAGCTTGTGCTCCACAGCAAGAGAAGCCACCACGTGGGGAGCCTGTGCTCCACAGCAAGAGAAGCCACCACATGAGGAGTCTGTGCTCCACAGCAAGAGAAGCCGCCACGTGAGGAGTCTGTGCTCCACAGCAAGAGAAGCCACCACGTGAGGAGTCTGTGCTCCATGACAAGAGAAGCCACCACGTGAGGAGTCTGTGCTCCACAGCAAGAGAAGCCGCCACGTGAGGAGTCTGTGCTCCACAGCAAGAGAAGCCACCACGTGAGGAGTCTGTGCTCCACAGCAAGAGAAGCCACCACGTGACGAGCCTGCGCTCCACGGCAAGAGAAGCCGCCATGTGAGGAGCTTGTGCTCCACAGCAAGAGAAGCCACCACGTGGGGAGCCTGTGCTCCACAGCAAGAGAAGCCACCACATGAGGAGTCTGTGCTCCACAGCAAGAGAAGCCGCCACGTGAGGAGTCTGTGCTCCACAGCAAGAGAAGCCACCACGTGAGGAGTCTGTGCTCCATGACAAGAGAAGCCACCACGTGAGGAGCCTGTGCTCCATGACAGGAGAACCCGCCACGTGAGGAGTCTGCGCTCCACGACAGGAGAAGCCACTACGTGAGGAGTCTGTGCTCCACAGCAAGAGAAGCCACCACGTGAGGAGTCTGTGCTCCATGACAAGAGAAGCCACCACGTGAGGAGTCTGTGCTCCATGACAAGAGAAGCCACCACGTGAGGAGCCTGTGCTCCATGACAGGAGAACCCGCCACGTGAGGAGTCTGTGCTCCACGACAGGAGAACCCGCCACGTGAGGAGCCTGTGCTCCACGACAGGAGAACCCGCCACGTGAGGAGCCTGCGCTCCACAGCAAGAGAAGCCACCATGTGAGGAGCCTGTGCACGGCGATGACGAGCAGCCCCTGCCAGCTGCAACTCAAACGGATTAAAGACCAAAATGTAAGACCAGAAACCATAAAACTCCTAGAAGAAAACACAGGCAGAACACTCTCTGACATACATCATATCGCTACTTTCTCTGGATCTGTCTCCTAAAGCAAAGGAAATAAAAGCAAAAATAAGCAAATGGGACCTAAATAGAGTTAAAAGCTTCTGCACGGCAAAGAAAACCATTGACAGAATGAAAACAACCTAATGAAGGAGTGAAAACATGCAAATTAGGTGACTGATAAATGGTTAGTATCCAAAATATATAAACAGTTCATTCAATGTAATATCAAAACATAAATAACCCAATTAAAGAAGAGACAGAAGACCTGAATAGGTATTTTTCCAAAGAGGACATTCAGATAACAGCAGCACTCCACAGTGCAAGGCTTCAGTCAGTGTTACAGGAGCCAAACTTGGCGTATGCATCTACTCAGGCTGCCACAACAAAAGACCATAGACTGAGTGGCTTAAACAACAGAAATTTATGTTCTCACAGTTCTGGAGGCCTGCAGTCCATGTCATAGAGCTGACATCACAGAGTCTCAGTGAGGACTTTCTTCCTGGCTATAGAGGGCCACCTTCTCGCTGTGTCCTTGCGTGAGGGAGAGAGAGAGACAGCGAGAAAGCGCTCAAGTGCTCTCTGGTGTCTGTTTAAAAAAATTTACCATGTTGTGTTGGTTTCTGCCATACGGCAACACGAATCAGCCATAATGAAATGTCTGTCCCCTCTGCCCCAAACCTTCCACCTCTCCCCTCATCCCAGCCCTCTAGGCCATCACCGAGCCTCAGGCTGGGCTTCCTGTGGCATACAGCAACCTCTCACCAGCTACCCGTCTTACACATGGTAGTGTATAAATGTTGATGCCACTTCCCATTCATCCCACTCTCTTCTCCCCACTGTGTCCACAAGCCCATTCTCTACATCTGCGGTGTGTGTGTGTGTGTGTGTGTATATATATATACATACAATGGAGTATTACTCAGCATAAAAAAGAACAAGTTTGAGTCACTTCTAGTGAGGTGGATAAACCCAGAGCCTGTTATACAGAGCGAAGTAAGTCAGCAAGAGAAAAACAAATCTCATATATTAATGCATATATATGGAATCCAGAAAAATGGTACTGATGAACCTACCTGCAGGGAGGGAGTGGTGTCTTGCCTTATAGGGGCACTAATCCCATCACGAGGGCCCACCCTCATGAGCTCATCTAACCCTAATTATCTCCCAAAGGTCCTGTCTCTAGACACCCTCACACAGGGGGCTGGGGCTTCAAGGTAAGAATGGGCAGGGGTAGGGAGGCAGAAAATTCAGTCTGCCACAGGTGGCAACATCCAACTCAAAGAAGACTCCAGCCTGAGTGGTCAGTTTTTCAAGGCTTTTGGTTCTATAAAGTTACCTTAGCGGTCTGTATCTGTTAACCTCATACCCCTAACCTGTCCCCCCATATCACTCCCTCTCCCCTCTCATGACCATTACGTTTGTCCCCTATGTCTGCAAGTCTGTTTCCACTTCGCATACCTGAAATTAAGACAGTACTGTAAACAGCTATACTTCAGTTTTCAAAATGCCTTACAATGTCTGCATACTTGACTGATGGCCATGGACTTAATTTATGTAATCTCTAGGAATTTTAGACTGAAACGAACATGTCTTTGGGGCTCCCCCACTGGCTCAGTGGTGACAAATATATGCCTGCCAATGCAGGAGATGAGGGTTTGGTCCCTGGGTTGGGAAGATCTCCTGGAGAAGGACATGGCAACCCACTCCAGTTCCCTTGCCTGGAAAATCCCACGGACAGAGGAGCCTGGCGGGCTACATTCGATGGGGTCGCAAAAGCACTGGACACGACTTAGCGACTGAACACACACACAACGTGTCTTTGACAAGCTTATATGAAGTATTTCAAAGTTGTTATTATAAAATACGTGCTGATATTAAATAAACTTAAATGTACATTTAAAAATCTCATAAGTAACTACAAATAGCCTCCAAATGGGCTGTACCAGGGTATGCTCCCAGCAATAATGTTCATATGTGATGTCTGTTCCTCTACACCCTTGACAATCTTAAATGCCATGAAACTTAGTCATCTTTGTTAACCTAAGTAAGGAGTGACACTGTTGTTTTAATTTTCATTTCCTTAATTATCATTGAGGTTAGACACTCAACACACTACACGTTTCTTTTCCTGCGAACTGCAGATTCATGCCTTTTGTCGGGTTTGTTATCCCATCTCTTGGCCTCACCTTGGTTTCTGTGTGTGAGGGGCTTGGGTGGGAAACCGCCCTCTGGGCTCAGGAGAACTGCAGACACAGCCGTGGCCCCAGGGTCCCTGGGCACTGCCTGCTTTCTCCTTCCTGACACAACGAACGTGAGCTGACGCGGACTTCCGCTCCCAACGCGGGAAGGCCACGTGTTTGTGAACATTCCCTTCAGAGGGAAAGCACAGGTGGCTTGCTTGAGTCCTTCCAGATGTGCGTCAACCAGCACCAGGACGAAAGGGTGGCGGTGTGGCCGGACTGCAGTGGGAGTTGGCTGCTGTCTCAGCCCCGCAGCGACTACTTGCATGGAGAGGGGCCAGTCCCTGGTTTGACCCCCACCAGTGCTCTGAGGAGATGCCCACTGCAGTTGTTCACGTGCTTGACCAAAATGAGAATTTACAAGCGAGGACAAGCACACTTACGTGTCGCTGTGTGATTCTCCCATCAATCTATAAACCACCTGAAGCGCAGGCAATTCTGAGCAACATATAAAGTGAAGAGAGTAAAAGTAGTCTTTTCTTCTGTCCCAGGTACGGCAAATATGCTCCCTGTTTGACATTTTTACCTGTTTTGTTAGGGTTTGCTTTTATTTGTATTTTCATTTTTACAGTATAGAAAATTTAACCTTTATGTTCTCATATTGATCATTTTTTTCTATTATGGCTTTCTGCATTAGAATCATGTTTAGAAAGGTCTTCCCCAATCCAAGTTTATATAAATAATTCATCTGTATTTTCTTCTGGAACATTCATGGTTTTAAATCTTCGAGTCACCTGCTGGCAATGGGTTCCTTTTTTTTTTCCAGCATTTATTTATGTGGCTGCCCCAGGTCTTCAGTGTAGCATGCAGGATCTTTGGTTGCGGCATCTGAACTCTTCAGTTGAGGCATATGGGATCTAGTTCCCTGACCAGGGATCAAACACAGGCCCCCTGCGTTGGGAGCGTGAAGTCTTAGCCACCAGACCACCAGGGAAGTCCCAGCAATGTGTTCTTTCAGTATAAGGAAGCATTGCTCAGCCGGCTCTATTTTGAAGCTATTAAACAATCCCGTAAACCAGCTGGTTTAATAGACAGTCTTTATCACATAAAGTTTCACATGTATGGCTACACGCAGATTCTAGTTCTGTCCTTTCTTCAAGCTATTCCAGCATCAGAACTGTTTATAGTAGCTCGAGAATAAATTTTATTAATGTAGATTTAAAATAATATCTTCAAACATACAAATGTCACTTCAAGTATACACACAACCCTGGTACCATTTAAGTGATTTTTACAGTAGTTATTAGTGGTTATTTTTTAACTAATCCACAGAATTAATTTAACACTGATTAGAGTTTTAGTTATTTAAAACAAACCTGTAAATAACTTAGGGAAGTGAATTTTGCTATGATTCTCAAACTCTGTTATATATCAGAATCACCTAGTGAGCTTGCTCAGCAGACAAAAGCCTGTATCCCACTTCCCAGGACATGTGATTCAGGAGGCGGAAGATGGGCCTCACTCTCAAACACTCCCAAAGTCATTTCCATACACAGTAAAGTTCAAGGACCATGAGAACAATATTTCCTAGGGTAATTACTCAGTTTCAAACACCTTTTAACATTTGCAGCGTGCTGTGCTTAGCTTGTGTCCGACTCTTTGTGACCCCGTGGACTGTAGCCCGCCAGGCTCCTCTGTCCATGGGGATTCTCTAGGCACGAATACTGGAGCGGGTCGCCTTTCCCTTCTCCAGGGGATCTTCCCAACCCGGGGATCGAAGCCAGGTCTCCTGCATTGCAGGCGGATTCTTGACCATCTAAGCCACCAGGGAAGCAAGGAAGGCCTTTATTTGAACCTTTTACCACAGAACAGTTCAAATAAAGGCCAGCCTTTCAAATGAATAACAAGCCCCGAGAAGACGTAAAACCACAACCAAATAAGTTTAGCAAGGATAAATCATTGTAAACAAGGTTCTGAACAGAACAAACAACAACTAATAGGCGGCACAACATGTTCATTTAAAAGAAACAAGATCAAAATGCAAGTGACAAAAATAAAAAGGACATAAAGGGAAAGAATCCCTCCAGCGCAAAGTGACATCTACACACAAAAATCCCTAAAGGCACACGCTGTGTAAGCACCAAGGCTAAGAACCAAACTGTACTAATTAACCCTCAATCCACTTCACACAAGAGAAAAGGAACACAGGGGAAATCTCTGTAAGGCAGACTTTGCCATGATGAAATTAACCACGTAAATTCAAGGGGAAACGCTGCATCCGGCTGTTCCAAGTCTGTGCTCAGCCCTCCGTCACCCTATTTGTACACGACGCCCTCAAAACCAGGATGCTCTCTCTTCACTTCTTTCTTCCTTTGAGTAAAAATTCAGATTCTACTTTTTCTCACAAAGCCTTCCCCTGTCAGCCTTACAAAAGAGTGCGCTCCTCCAAGTCCTGGCCAGACGCAGAGCAGGGGAAGGAAGGAGGAGGCTGATGAAAAGAGTCCACTCCAGACCCGCTCCCTGTCCCAGCCACAGCAACGGTCACTGCAACGGGAGTGTGCAAGGAATCCTTCCAACAGCAGTCCCCACCTGAGAAGGGCAGAAGGGAAAAAGGCACAGGCAACTCCAACCGCATCGAGACAGTCACCACTAGGACTTCACAGCTTTCAAAATGGATTCGATTTTATTTCCTTCCTAAGCTTCTTGGTCAAAATTTTGTTCATGTTCAATTTAAGGTCATACAACTAAAGACACAGAGATACTGATATTGCATTTTTACAGAATGGTCAAAGTTTCTATTTATATGCTTATCAAAATTACATTTCACAAGGAGAAGATATTTCTAAACAATTTAAGGATAATATTTGCTGTTTCATACTTAAAGTAATACATGTTGATTACAGAAAATCTGGAAAATAAAATAAAAACCATTCACACACTACTATCCAGGTATAGCAACTATTAACACTTTCCATTCTTTTTTCCAACAAAATTATTTTAAAAGATCATACCCAGCATTTCAAGGAATTTAAAAGAGAACAAAGATGCTTCTGTTCAATACTGTATTGGAAGTCCTAAGCAGTTAAGTTTTTTTTAAGTAAAATAATTGAAATTAAGAGATAAAACTGTCTACATTCGCAGATGATGATTATTTTATTTACTTAAAAAATCAAAGAGAATCTATGATAAGTTATTAAAAAGACTATTTAGCCAAGTTTTAGTATCAAATCAATTTAAATTAATACATTCCCACTCACCAGAAATGACCATATAAAACACAAGAGAAAAAAAAAGCAGTTCATTCACTATTTTAGCTACAAATACATCTGTGCAGAAGAGTTAACACAGTAGGCCTGGGACCGCTGCTCTTAAAAAGGCCTGCTTGAAAGGCTGGCCCTTGGCGAGGAACTCAGAACTTAGCTAGTGCCCTGTGTGTGTGCGTGCACAAGTGCTTAGTCACTTCAGTTGCGTCTGACTCTTTGTGACCCTATGGACTACAGCCCACCAGGCTCCTCAGTCCATGGGATCCTCCAGGCAAGAATGCTGGACTGGGTCGTCATGCCCTCCTCCATGGGATCTTCCCGACCCAGGGATCGAACCCGCGTCCCTTACATCTCCTGCACTGGCACACGGATTTTTTACTGCTGGTGCCACCTGGTAAACCCAGCTAGTGCCCAATACTGATACAAAACTTTCCCCAAATGATAGCGTGGCTCACTACACCTGAACTGTACAAAGTGCAGTGCATGTGGCGTATGAATACCTGCTTCCCTTCTCGGAGTCTGGGATCCTGGTACGTGATAGGCAGACGGTGCCTCTATGGCCAGCCCCCAGTAACAGATTGTTGTTGTTCAGCTGCTAAGTCATGTCCGACTCTCTGAGACCCCAAGAACTGCAGCACACCAGGCTTCCCTGTTCTTCACCATCTCCCGGAGTTTGCTCAAACTCATGTCCATTGAGTAGGTGATGCCATCTTACCATCTCATCATCTGTCATCCCCTTCTCCTCCTGCCCTTAATCTTTCCCAGCATCAGGGTCTTTTCCAATGAGTCGGGTCTTCGCATCAGGTGGAGCTTCAGTATCAGCCCTTCTAGTGAATATTCAGGACTGATTTCCTTTAAGATTGACTGGTTTGATCTCCTTGCGGTCCAAGGGACTCTCAAGTCTTCTCCAGCACTGCAGTTCGAAAGCATCAGTTCTGCAGCGCTCAGCCTTCTTACGCGATGGATACCGGCTGGGTCTCTGATGAGCTTCCCTGGCAGACAGTGCTTCACACATGTTGCCACAACTTGCAGGAAGAATCAAATGTGTCCTCTGTGACTCCACCAGGGGTCGGGAGTGGGAGAAGGGAACCCCTGAAAGCCAGTGTCTGGTTTCCCCTGAACTTTGCCCCACATGCCTTTTCCCTTTACTATTTTGCTTTGTATCCTTTTGCTACAAAAAATTGTGGCTGTGAGTACAACTGTGTGCCAAGTCCTGAGACCTAATAAATCACTGAACCTCACAGTGGTATGGGGGACTCTCAACAAAACATTTGTAAAGATAATTACAAGATATTCATTGAAAGACAACAACAACAAAAGACCTAAGTAAATGGAGAATTATATCATGATCCCCAGTGGGAAGAAAGGCAGACCCTCCACCCGCATCATTCTTATATTCAATGCAATTCCAGTCCACATGCCAAAAGGGTTTTTTTGTTGTTTTTTTTTAACCTGCTTTTTGAAACCATATATTTAATAATTTCATTAAACTGTGTCAATACAGTTTCAAGCAAATGCCAACTGGAAGACCAGGCCCAGAAATTTTCATAAAAGAAACAATCTTCCAAACAACAAGGAATGCCAAGGTGCTCTTCCACTCCAGCTGCACCGTTAGGGGCCATGATGGTGCTCGTCAGCCAGTGTTAACCAGATCACCGAGTGTTTACCACATCATCAATTTTCAGAATGCTCCGGACAGTTTCAGCTGCTAGAGTCAGTGCACTGACTGAAACCAACAGAGGCTGGACAACCAGTTCCTCCAATATCCAACAGGGTTTTTTAATATGGAAGAGCAAAGGGCCAAGAATAACCAAGTGTGAAGAACAGGTGGTAGAATTTTCCCAACCTGATATCAAGAATTATTATGAAGCTACCTTAATTAGGCAGCAGGGAGAACAACTCAATGGGGCTTTTCATGAAATTTGACAAAAATGGCTCTAAAATTTATTAGAATAAGCAAAAGTCCAAAATAGCCAAGACATTCCTAATGTAGATGAACAAAGCACCCCACTATAGAGTAAGTATAATAAAGCTACAGGAGTTAAGATGGTATAATATTGGTATAAGGATAGACAAGGAGACCAACAGAACAGAACAGAAAACCCCAAAACATATCTACCATATACACAGAAAAAAACCTGCTGCTCGACATGACAGACCTGAGCGAAGGATCAGTAAGTGTGCGGCGCCAACCAACGATGCAGAGGGAAGAACTACTTTAAGTTCCTATCTCATACCATTCTCCATTCCCATCTGTATGTTCCAAATACCTCATCATAAAAACTTGAGTTTGTTTAATGTATACACTAGAATCTCTTATTGTGTTGGTAAGTCACTGGCCAACAATCATAATTTTATAAACTGTTACATTTTATAAAACCCCAAGGGACTATGACTTTACTTAAGTAGCATATAACCTCAATTTTATATCAACTTTTTGAAAGATAGGAACCTTACCTCATAGATCCTGGCAATTCCACAAAGTAGGGTCACCTCCCCTGGAAACTTGTCTAAGCCTTGTTTGAAAAGATTTAAAGCAGTCATGGGTTGATCCAATGAGATGTAAACCTAAAACCAAGATATTCATTATGACAAATTAAAAATTACTGCTTAGTAACAAATTATCTCCTAGATATTACGGCAAACATTTTTCAGAAATGTGTAGGATTAATTTCCAATAATGATGTTATAGTTTTATCTCCTCATGCTGTACGTGACACATTTACTCATTTATTCCTTCAGCAAACACTTATTGTGGGCTTACTACTTGCCACACAGACTAGACAGTAACTAGGAGAGAAAGCATGTTGATGGACGGCAAAAACTATCACATGCTGTAAAGTAATTATCCTCCAATTAAAATAAATTAATTAATTTTTAAAACAGAGAGGATCAAGGGAAAATCTTTTTTAGGATGGAACAGACATAAGTGTGTCTACAGGTGGGCACGAAGGACCAACTGTGAGGCTGACTGTGAAGATGCTGGAGAAAGAGGGCATGCCCCGTGGGAAAGTCTGAGAAGGAGCAGCTGGGGAAGCCTCTGCAAGGGTGGCTGGGGAGAAGGTCCTGAGAAGCAGACGGGAAACAGACGTGTGCGGTGGAGGGTCAGGGGGTTGGGAGGGTTAGCACTCCATACTCCCCTTTAACAGTTTCCACCACTTAATTAGCACTTAGGACATTCAGCGTGGATAAAACATAACTGGTTAGGGATTTCTAAAACCAGAATTATAGCTTTATGTATAGAAACGTAAGATTATGACATTTTTTTTCTTCATGATCTTGGATCCTCTGTTTCCTCCTAAACGTTTAGACTATGCTTTGAAGTGGCCCAAATGGAAACACACAAAACTGCCTGCAGTGTTTACTAATAAAGAATGAGACTAGAGGAAAGGGCATGGATGAAAACTTTTCAATTTTTACCTTACACGCTTCTGAATTGCTTTTTTAAATATAATAAATAATATAATTCCATATGTGAAATAATATAAAATATTTAATAATTTTTAAATTAACAAGCTTAAATTATAAGAAATAATGTGGTTCCTAAAATCTGCTTGGTCTCTATTACTGAGTAATAATTCCTTCACATATTAAAAAAAAAACAAGTAAATTGATTGTAACCCTATATAGTCAAATAGGCAACATCAGAGTTAAGCAAATTAATTTATGAAAAAATAATCAAACCATGTATTTAACAATAGTTAAAATAAAAAGTACATTTTTAACCACATGGCAAGTGATTATCAATTAAGAAGATAATAGTCAAATACTGTAACCTGAATTATAATTTCAAGCTGTCAAAAAACTTTACTGTGAATGTTCAGAAACCTCTTTAGAATTTAATATATATACGTATAAAGACACTTAGAGATCAGATAGTTTCAAACATTTTTTTAAAAACCACTATAAACATACTAAGTTAGCACCGGAAGTTTATATGGCAGAAGTTCCATTTGATTTTGTTAGTATGCTAACATTAATACCATATTTAGAAAATAGTAGCACTTCCTTTTCTATCTCATCTTCTTTTCAACCTCCTTTACAACACTTTTTAAATTTAAGAAATTCTTAAAGATACATTAATACAAGATGATGCCCTAACCACCACTTCATCAAATGCTTCTTTTAAAGTAGCCTTGGTGAGGGTAAAGAAGTCGCTTATTCCAATGTTGAAAATTCTAGGTGGTCCTTCACTTCTGCTGTGGCTGTGGGTGGCGCTCAGGCGGCTCTAGAATCACAAAGTCCTGGGTTTGAACTCTTGTTTAGCCGCTCAGTTGTGTCGGACTCTTGTGACGCCACGGACTAGAGCCCGCCAGGCTCCTCTGTTCATGGAATCTTCCTGGCAAGGATACTGGAGTGGGTTGCCATTTCTATCTCCAGGGGATCTTCCAGACCCAGGGATTGAACCGCATCTCCTGAGTCTCCGGCAATGACAGGCGGATTCTTTGCTGCTGAGCCACCAGGGAAGCCCCCCGGGTTTGAATGCTGGCTCTTAACAGGCAAATGAGACTGAAAATGCTCACTTATCCTCTCTTAAGTCTCCTTTTCCTTAACAGTACAAAGGAAATGTTAAAATCCGCTCTGCGGTGTTGCTAAGAAAGTTTAATTACATGTGGAACAGACTTGATAAAATACCTTGCACTGAGTAGGTGCTCAATAAAGGGGAAATACTGTTTTTGTTATAATGGCAGAGCCAAAAAGTGAAGGGCCTACATAAGAACAATCCTGTTCTCTATAGTCTGCTGACATGGGAAACAAATGTATTGTAGAAAAACGCCTCTCTGGGGCTTGTGACCCCTGGGGATAGTAAGCCTGTAGCATGTTCTTCCAATCTAATGGGCAATATTTCAAAGGGGCTGTCTTACTTTTCATGGCAACCGATTTTTCCTGAGATGGTTATTCTCCGTATGTTCTCACCTTTTCCCTTACCATTAAAAAAAAAGTTAAGTCTGAACACATTAACTTGTCAACTGTTCTTAAAGAAACTGGCAACTCTCCCCATGCGCTGGTCAGAATTTAAACATTTATCCAGAGAAGACAAATTCCACTCAATTTAAGAATACTCACTTTTGCCAAGTAGAGAAATGTATCTACCATTTCCTGCTGCTTCAGGGCTGATTTAAACTGTTTCTCTGCTTCACGATACAATCCTAACCTAAGAACAACCATTTTAAAAATTAGATATTCGATTTAAAACAAATACGACCAGCATTCATTCATACCCTGGGGATATGAATTAGAGACAAATTACATCTGTTAAGAGTAAGCATGCACCAAGAAGGTGATGTTATATGCACACGTGCACATTTACACAGGTCAGAAACATGACGCTGGCGTTCCCATGTTCACCTTCTGAACACTTGAATGGGGCGTAGTCTGTCTGAAGCCTAACCACACCCAAACTGCTGGTCAGCTGACACGTCACATGACCTCAAGAAATGCTTCAAGCCTCCATTTTATTGGAAGAACTGAAGATGACATTTCTTTGAAAACATCGTCTGCTTTAAGATAAAAGCCCATTTTTAAAAGCTGAGGTACTGGGTTGGCCAAAAGGTTCATACAGTTTTTTTCATTAAGATGGCCCTAGTAGTGCTTAATTGCCTTTAACTTCATTCAAAACAATTTTGTTAGGTTGTATTGTGACAGCTGTCATATCAGTGTGCATTAAAAAAAAAAAAAAAACATTAAAACTGGTGAATTTTTGTGTAGTCATTTTAATACTGAAGATAGAAGAAAAAAAGCAACACTTTCAGAACACTATGCTTTATTATTTCTAGAAAGATAAAAAGACACAACTGAAATGCAGACCAAAAAAAGGCAGCTATGAAGGTGCTGTGACCGATCAAATGAGTCAAAAGTGGTTTGTGAAGTTACGTGCTGGAGATTTCTCATTGGACGGTGCTCCATGGTCACGCAGACCTGTTGAAGTTGACACTGAGACATCCATTGAGAACAATCTATGTTATACCATGCCGGAGACAGCCGACATACTCAAAGTATCTAAACCAGGTGCTGAAAACCATTTATACCCGTGTGGTATGTTAATCATTTTGATGTTTGGGTTCCACATAAGTTGAGCAGAAAAAAAATCTTCCTGACTGGATTTCTGATGCGCTTCTCTACTTACATGTAAGGAAAATGCTCCATTTTTAAAACAAATTGTGACAGGTGATGAAAAGTAGATACTGTACAATCGTGTGGAATGATAGAGTTTGTGGGGCAAGTGAAATGTACCACCACCAACCACACCAAAGGCCGGTCTTCATCCAAAGAGGGTGATGTTGTGTATATGCTGGGATTGGAAAGCAGTCCTCTACTACTAGCTGTTCCTGGAAAGCCTAATGATTAATTCCAACAAGTACTGCTCCCAATTAGACCAACTAAAAACAGCACTCGACAAAAAGCATCCGCAATTAGCCAACAGAAAACGCACAGTCTTCCATCAAGATCGTGCAAGACCACACATTTGTTTGATGAACAGGCAAAAATTGTTACAGCTTGGCTGAGGAGTTCTGATTCCTCCGCCATATTCACCAGACATTCTACTTTCAGATTTCCATTTATTTTGGATTTTACAAAATTCTCTTAATGGAAAAAATTTCAATTCCCTGGGAGACTGTAAAAGACACCTGAAACAGTTCTTTGCTCAAAAAAATAAACAGTTTTGGGAAGATGGAATTCTGAAGTCGCCTGAAAACTGGCAGAAGGTAGTGAGACAAATGGTGAATGCACTGCTCAATCAGGTTCTTGGTGACAATGAAAAATGTGTCTTTTATTTCTGATTTAAAAAAACAGAAGGAACTTTTTGGCCAACTCAATATAGTTGACATACAACATCATATTAATTTCAGGCATGTAACATAATAATCTGATATTTGTATATACTGCAAAATGATCATCACAGTAAGTCTAATTAACATCCATCACCACACACAGTTACAGAATTGTTTTCTTGTGATAAGAACTTTTAAGTTTTACCTTGTTAGCAAATTTCAAACGCGCAATAGAGTATTATTATGAACTGTAGCCGCCATGCTCTGTGTGACATTCCCACAACTTATTTATTTTATAACTGATGTTTGAACCTTCTAACTCCCTCTACCAGTCTGCCCACCTCTAGTCTCAGCCTCAGGCAACTACCAATCTGTTCTCTGTATCTATGAACTTTGTTAATTTTTTTTTTTAGATTCCTCATATAAGGGAGACCATAGGATATTTGTCTTTCTCTGTGAGACTTAGTTTACTTGGCATAATGCCCTCAAAGCCCATCCATGCCATCTCGAATAGCAAGATTTCATGGACACCTAGACTCTTTCCATATCTTGACTAGGAATGCTGCAGTGAACATGGTGAGCAGATCTCTTTTCTTCAAGTCAGTGATTTCATTTATTCAGACAGATATCCAGAACGAGAATTGCTGAAGCACATGGTACAGCAATTTTTAATTAACTTAAAATTAATTTAAAATTTTAATTTAAAGCACATTTTTTATGTTTTCAGGAACCTCCATACTGTTTTCCTTGTGGTGCACTAATTTACATTTTCATCAACAGTTCATGAGGGTTCTCTTTCCCTCACATCCTACCAACACTTGTGATTTCTAATCTTTTCAATAATAGTCATTCTAACAGATACAAGATGATAATCTCACTGTGGTTTTGACTTGCGTTTCCCTGAGGATTAGTGATGTTGAGCACCTTTTCATGTACCTGTTGGGCCTCTGTATGTCTTTTTTAGAAAAAAGTCTTCTCAGAGCCCCTGCCCATTTTTTAATGGGACTGCTCAAGTTTTGGGTTTTTTCTATTGCGTTTCATGAGTTCTTGATGTATGTTTTGTGTATGTTAACCCTTTTTGCATATGTAATTTGCAAAGATTTTTTCTCATTTGGTAGGTTACCTTTTCATTTTGTTCATCGTTTTCTTTGCTGTGCAGAAGCTTTTTAGTTTGAAAAAGTCTCACATTTATCTTCGCTTCTGTTGCCTTTGCTTTTGATGTCAAATCCAAAAACTCATCACCAAGACCAATGTTAAGGAGCTTACCGCATATATTTCCTTCTAGGAGTTTTAGGCTTCAGGTCTTCCCCTCCATCTTTGATTCATTTTCAGGTACTTTCTGTGTGTGAGACGGTCCAACCTTCTTTTGTATGTGGCTGTCCTATTTCCCAACACAATTTATTGAAGAGACTGTCCTTTCCCCATTATACATTCCTGACTTCTTTTGTAAATTAATCGACCATATACACATGGGTCTGTTCCTGGGCTCTCTATTCTGTGCCATTGATCTATGTGTCTGTTTGGGGGCCAACAGCATACTGCCTTGGTCCCTCAGTTCAATTCAGTCACTCAGTTGTGTCCAACTCTGCGACCCCACAGACTGCAGCATGCCAGGCCTCCCTGTCCATCACTAACTCCTGGAGTTTGCTCAAACCATTGTACATCAAGTCAGTGATGCCATCCAACCACCTTGTCCTCTGTCATCCCCTTCTCCTCCTGCCTTCAATCTTTCCCAGCATCAGGGTCTTTTCTAGTGAGTCACTTCTTCATATCAGGTGGCCAAGGTATTGGAGTTTCACCTTCAGCATTAGTCCTTCCAATGAATATTCAGAACTGATTTCCTTTAGACCGGTTGGATCTCCTTGCAGTCCAAGGGACTCTCAAGAGTCTTCTCCAACACTACAGTTCAAAAGCATCAATTCTTTGGTGCTCAGCTTTCTTTATGGTCCAACTCTCACACGCATAGATGACTACTTGAAAAACCACAGCTTTGACTACACAGACCTTTGTTGACAAAGTAACGTCTCTGCTTTTTAACGTGGTGTCTAGGTCTGTCACAGCTTTTCTTCTGAGGAGCAAGAGTCTTTTAATTTCATGGCTGTAGTCACCATCTGCAGTGATTTTGGAGCCCCCCAAAATAAAGTCTCTCACTGTTTCCATTGTTTCCCCATTTATTTGCATTAAGTGATCAGACCGGATGTCATGAGCTTAAGTTTTTTTGAACGTTGAGTCTTAAGCAAACTTTTTCACTCTCTTCTTTCACTTTCATCAAGAGGCTCTTTATTCCTTTGCCTTCTGCCATAATGGTGGTGTCATCTGTATATCTGAGGTTATTGATATTTCTCCTGGCAATCTTGATTCCAGCTTGTGCTTCATCCAGCCCAGCATCTCATATGATGTACTCTGCATATAAGTTAAATGAGCAGGGTGACAATATGCAGCCTTGACGTACTCCTTTCCCGATTTGGAACCAATCTGTTGTTCCATGCCTGGTTCTAACTGTTGCTTTTTGACCTGCATACAGATTTCTCAGGAGGCAGGTCAGGTGGTATGGTATTCCCATCTCTTTCAGAATTTTCCACAGTTTATTGTGATCCACACAGTCAAAGGCTTTGGCATAGTCAATAAAGCAGAAGTAGATGTTTTTCTGGAACTCTCTTGCTTTTTCGATGATCCAGCAGATGTTGGCAATTTGATCTCTGATTCCTCTACCTTTTCTAAATCCAGCTCGAACATCTGGAAGTTCATGGTTCATGTACTGTTGAAGTCTGGCTTGGAGAATTTTGAGCACTACTTTGCTAGCATGTAAGATGAGTGCAATTGTGCAGTAGTTTGAACATTATTTGGCATTGCCTTTCTTTGGGACTGGAATGAAAACTGATCTTTTCCAGTCCTGTGGCCACTGCTGAGTTTTCCAAATTTGCTGACATACTGAGTGCAGCACTTTCACACCATCATCTTTTAGGATCTGAAATAGCTCAACTGGAATTCCACCACCTCCACTAGCTTTGTTCATAGTGATGTTTTGGTCCCTATAGCTCTGTAATTTGGTTTGAAATCAGGGAATGTAATGCCTCCAGCTTTGTTTTTCTTTCTCAAGATTGTTTTGGCTCTTCGAGGTCTGCTGTGGTCCCATACAAGTTTTAGAACTGCTTGTTCTATTTATGTGAAAAATGCCATTATAATTTTGATAGTGATTGCACTGAATCTGTAGATTGCTTAATGCACTACGGGCAGGAATAATAATAATTCTTCTAATCCAAGAATGTGAAATATCTTTCAATTTACTTGTGCCTTCATCAGTTTTTTTCATTAATATCTTACAGTTTTTGGTATACAGGTATTTTCATCTCTTTGACTAAATTTATTCCTAGGTGTTTTGTTTTTTGATGGAATTGTAAATGGGCCTGTTTTCTTAATTTCTTTGTTATTAATGTATAGAAAGCAACAGATTTCTGTATATTGATTTTGTATCCTACAAGTTTACTGAATTCACTTGTTATTTCCAACAGTTTTTTGGTGGAGTCTTTAGGATATTCTATATATAGTATCACATCCTCTGCAAACAGAGACAGTCCTCCTTCTTCTTTTCTGATGTGGATGCCTTTTATTTCTTCTTCCTGCCTCACTCCTCCGGCTGGGACTTCCAACAGTATGTTGAGTAAAAGCGGTGAGAGTGGGCATCCTTATCTTGCCCCTCATCTTACAGAGCAACAGCTCTCAACACCAGTGAGTGTGACTTCAGCTGCAGGCTCGCCATTTATGCCCTTTACTACGCTGAGGTACATCCCTTCTACACCCACTGTGCTAGGAGATTTTATCATAAACGGATGCTGAATTTTGTCAAACGTTCTCTCTGCATCTACTGAGATAATCATACGATTTTTATACTTCATTTTGTTAACGTGATACATTACATTGATTTGCATATACTGAACCATCCTTACATACCTGGAATAAATCCCACTTACTCAGAGTTATGATCCTTTCCATGTTCCTATTTCATTTATTTCTATTCTGATCTTTGTTATTTCCTTCCTTCTACTAACTTTGAGCTTCATTTGTTCTTCTTTTTCTAGTTACTTGAGGTGTGAAGTCAGGTTGTTTATATGAGAATTTTCTTGTTTCTTGAGTAGGTGTTTATTGCTCGGAATTTCTCTTAGGATGCTGCTTTTGCTGCATTCCATACGTTTTGATGTGTTGTATTTCCAATTTTCAGTTGTTTCAAGTTACTTTTTTTGACTCTGCATAAGCCCATTTTTAAACTCTAAACAATTTTGAGGCAAACAGTACTTGCCACTTGAGTATTATAGCTATACCATTTTATTATTCCACAACATTTTCTTTCCCCTTTTATTGTATCTGATATTGTCCTAGTCTATGAATCTGAGATTTGTTCCTTGCTTAAATATAACTGTCCTGATGTCAACACCCACTTCTGCCCAGGGAACATTTTATTACCATGAAATCAATCGCTAAAGCACACTTCAGCCTGTCCTTAATAGATCTGTTGGGCTTTCTCATAACTACTCATCCCAGACATCTGGAGCTACTTAGGCACTTTATGAAGATGCTTTTATTTGTGAGATGAAGACAGAACAGCACACAACATGGTCCATCATGTTACTTCGTTTAAAGGCTGGAAAGGATAGCTGTGTTCGTTTTTCCTAACCTAAACCTCAAGCACCCAAATAGATGTGGGACAATGTGGGACAAAGAGGTTAAAGTGACCCCAAAATCTGGCCTAAAGTTAGCAGATGTGTGATGTGGTAGAAGCCCCTACTGCTTCAAAAGCCCTGCACCTTTTACAAGGAGTACTCATAAAATGTTGTCAGAGAGCTCTAAAGTTCTGCAGAACAGCATATTTATACACAGTTTCAACTGAACATTTAAGCCTTAAACACATGGCTGAAAGCTGAATCACTGAATTCAATGGACACCTAATGAGTTTGCATATTTTAAATAATAAGTTGTCTCTTCCAAAAAATACTTTTACAAGGATTATGGTTAAAAGATACATATAAAGCAGGAATATGAAAATAGAAATGGATTTTAGAAAGAACAATGGAGAATGAACAGAAAACAAACAAGCAGTCAGAGCTGCCGAAGCACCTGGAAACCAAAGAGAGGAAAGAAGGTGAGTCACATGTGTTCTGTTACTATGCCCTTACGAGATCATCCCCTCTAGTCCTATCAAGAAGGAATTTACCACATGGGTTCTTGTGCAAAGGAAACCGAGTGGGCGCCATGTATAAAGAACGTCTAGGAATAATGCAAACATCCATCAAGCTCATAAACATAGGACAATATCAAAGAGTCAGAGTCCATAGATAATCTCCACCAACTGCCAAGTTTTTCTCTCCAATTTAATTCAATAAACACTGTCAAGAACCAACTGCATGCGCATCTAATGATGTTAAGGAGTTGAAAAAATGAAGATGACAACCATGTACTGAAGGCACCAATTAAGATTGAAACAAAACATATTTTAAAATAAATCTAATTGTATTATGGCCAATGAGAACAAAAAGGACTTTGAGAGCACAGAGGAGGAACAATCTAAGTTTCAGCTAGGAAGGAATGGGCAAGATTTCGACAGCGGGGCAGGGTGGGCCGGGGGCGAAGGGACAACTCTGATGGATGCAAACTATCGGTACACACACACATTTTTTATTCTATTTATATATTTCCTTTTCCTCAGTGTTTAATAACTAAAGTTAGTAACTATCGAATGATGCTCGCAGTGACTAGTCTACTGTGTTTTTGAATAATAAAATACATTTATCTTTATAAAATATAACTATTCATTTGATTTTTCAAATGCTCCAAGTGTATTTCGGTGTTAAGCAATCATTTCGTACCCTATTTACCAGCTGCTGTATAATATTCATTATAACTTTTTTGATCTCTCAATTGGCTTAAAAATGTGTTTAAAAGTTAAGTGAACTAGTGTAAGAATGTTCAGATCCTAGGGAAAAACTATGAGATTGTGCAAATAGTAAAAGAACTGGCATCAGAAAGCTGAGCTCAAATTCTAGTTCTGCCACTTACAGGCTACATGAAGTTGGGAAAGTCACTTTATCTTTCTGAGGCTCAAGTTTTCTCATCTGGACAAAGGGCTACTAATAGCAACTACCTCCAAAATGCCGTGAGATAAGGTGATGTGTGGACAAGTTCTCTCTTAACTGTAAAGCACTTCACAGATGTGAGGCAGAAGAAGAAATAAAGATTTGAGAGTCAAGAGGAGTAGAGAACCAACAGACTCGATTCTAACCCCAGGTCTGTTACTAACTGGTTCCTGATACAAATCACAGTTTCTCTGGCCTCGGCCTCTTCATCTGAAAAGGATGTGATGGTCTCAAACCTTCCCCTTCCCAGATCTAAAATTTCACTGTTCTAAAGGTGTCAGTTCTTAGTGCCATCATGTACGTGTGTGGTCAGTCACTCAGTCATGTCCAACTCTCTGTGGCCCCATGGACTGTAGTGCCCCAGACTCCTCTGTCAATGGAATTTTCCAGGCAAGGATACTGGAATGAGTTGCCATTTCCTACTGCAGGGGATCTTCCCGACCCAGGGATCAAACAACGCGTCTCTTGAGTGTCCTGCACTGGCAGGCGGATTCTTTACCACTCGCGCCACCTGGGAAGCCCTTGCATGATTGTGAAGCAAATGCTCTCTCAAGGGAGCCAGAGATACCTTGCTCACTTCTTCACAAGGAAATCCACCCCCTAGAAAAGGTTACTGGATTTGAGGCCCTAAAATATGCTGCCATTTCTCAGCCTTTTACAAAGAACCTGAATTTTACCTGTAGTAACATTTTCCAATCTGCACTTTCCACCACCAGTCCTTGTACTGAGAATGCTCCGTGGCAAGGGCAGCCAAATCCAAAGCCTTTGAAAAACAATTCATTTTCAATTAGGATTTTCTCTTCTGACGATAAGCAGAAACAATAAATAATGAGATAAACCATATAATTAGCATCAATCAAAACATGCATTAGAAATCAGACAGAAACCCGAGTTGCTCATGTCTCCAGATGGCCCCACCAATCTTCCCTAAATAATCAGTTCCAGACCAGAGGGCTGACAGCAGATGAGAAGGAAACACTGATCAAAGGGAAGCAGACGTACAGTCTATCTGAATACAGCTTTAATATACAAGGTACAAAACTGGCATTTAAAACTCTGTACGTTTTTACCCCACCAAAATGCTTCCAAACTTAGTGGCAGTCAAGCCTTTACTGTGTCAGGTAGGCCCAAGTGCAGGCCCCACTTCAAAGACAGATGTCAAGAAACAGGGAAAGATCAAGTATGGAGATAGAAAAAGGTTTAAAAACAGGGTCATGAAGAAGAGCTGGATTTCTTGGGTGACTGCCATCTTTAACAACCGTTGTTCCGTTATTCTGACATCACCTTACGCTCCAGCAATCCTAAAGGTCAGACTTTGCTTGCGATGGACTGAAAAAGAGCTAACTGCTTGCGTATTTCATGTGTGCTTATCCCTTTCTCTCTAATGTCTTCTGGTTTGTTCCTTCTAGTGATTATTCAAGATCAGACAAAAATACCTAATTCAGAATTAGGATTCTATACCCAAAAAGCGGAAACCATTTGGACAAAGAGGAAGCAAATCAATCTTGATACAAACGTAAAGTTCACAGGAATCTGAAGCTCATGTAAAGATTTGGTTATTAGTTTAAAAAGAATTCTGATTTTCTGTAATACTTACTATCCTTTCTATTAAGGTTGAAAACCTTTTATTCTTTAGTCAGTGTTAACATCATCACAATATCCAACAGCTCAGTTAAAGTAACTCTTAGATTTTCAGTTCTATAATCTCAGAAGTGAAATGAAAGTCCCTCAGTCATATCCGACTCTTTGTGACCCCATGGACTGTAGCCCGCCAGGCTCCTCTGTCCATGGAATTCTCCAGGCCAGAACACTGGAGTGGGTAGCCCTTCCCTTCTCCAGGGGATCTTCCCAACCCAGGGACTGAATCCAGGTCTCCCGCACTGCAGGCGGATTCTTTACCGTCTGAGCCGCCAGGGCAGCCCATAATCTCAGAACGTCTCCCATATTCCTGTTCATGTCTTCATGTGAACTCTTATCTGAAATGAACGCCAAAAGAGTTCCCTGAAGCTCCTGCTGCAAAATTAATAACTTTCCTTGTGCTCCCCATCTTCCCTCACTCCAGGGGAGACTTCTAAATATGCAAACTATTTATAAAGGAATGGTGTCACATGCTGAGGTTCTAATGGACTTGAAAATTCAACATCTCTACTTGAAAGCTATGGAAATTAAAAAGAAGCCAGAGATAAAAGTGGAAGTGAAAAATGAGGGGGAAAAAGGCATCATTCCAATTATCATCAAACAGATCAGATTCACTTTCAGACTTAATATAACATTCTATTTTTCATAAAAATATGTCTTTCTGAATTTTTTTTACATATTCTAATTTTCCAAGATTAGATTTAGTGCTGACTACAGGCTGCTGATTTTGCTTTCAGATATGGTTCCCATACAGGACTCACATGCCCACATATTTGTCTAGACCAATCAAGGAAATTAATACGAATTACAGATGTAGAATAAAAATGGTAAAAATTACACATCAATGATCACTCTTCGTTTGATGACCGAGGCTGCACTAGACAAAACCACCATTATGATTTCACATGGAGCCCACGTTCCCTGAGCACAGGCACCCACTTCTTACACTTCCTTGTTGTTCTCGAAGGGTGCCGAGCTGTTGAGACCCTCAAGAATTAATTCTATTCTTTACTTATGATCTATGCTGAAAATAGCATAGGAATCAAACCAAACTGTCATAGTAATAAGATGCACAATTAAAGCTATTAACATTTTTAGATTTTAAAGAGGTGATAGAAGAGCTATATTTCTTTAAAGTCTTTGCTAGCTTTTCAAAATAAATGACTATATACTTATATTTTAGGATCTTTGAATAATCTAATCAATCCAATATCTAGCTATTAATAAAGACCTACAAGGTTATAAATAAAAGGCATAAATTGATAAAAGTCCCTATGAACAAGGATCCTTGCCAGATATAGATGACAAAACGCTTGTGATTACGTCCAACCAGGTGTCCCAGGGACTCTCCTAAGTAATAGCTGGAAACAGTGCTCCCCAACCACCAAAGTTTAAACAGTCTTTCATTCACTATTGTGAGAACTGTGACAACGTCGCATGATGAAATTAAAGAGCATATGGAGATAAAGATCCCAGAATCACCAATCCACATGCCACTTCAGTTTTGTTGATATTGCCAACACTGCCCCAAAAAGGCAGAGGAAGGGAGAGAGTTATTAAGAACCCAAAAGCAGAAATACAGTTTTCCATAAAACAAATTCTTTTTTTCAATGTAGCTCCTATTCCTCACTATTATGTAAATGCCAAGATGCAGAACATCTTCAAGATGAAGCTCTTAATAAGGATATCATCACCATGACCCACAATCAGCATATGATCTATCAATTTTCTGAACCCATCGCCTACAACTCTCCCGTCTCAGACTCCACTGCAGCCACACTGGCCTCTTCAACGTTCCTTAAACGATCCAAGAAAGCTAACACCCAGGGCCTCTGCCATCAGTCTTTCTGATTTACATGCTCTTTCTCCACCGAACCATCTGGTTTGTCTTCCTTCCTTCAGGCCTGTTTAAATGTCTTTTCAGAGCAAACTTTACCAACTGCCTTCTAAGTGAAAGTGAAGCTGCTCAGTCGTGTCCGATTCCTTGGACTGTAGCCCACCAGGCTTCTCTGTCCATAGAATTCTCCAGCCAATAACACTGGAGCGGGTTGCCATTTCCTTCTCCAGGGGGTCTTCCCAACCCAGGGATCGAACCCAGGTCTCCCACATTGCAGGCAGATGCTTTACCATCTGAGCCACCAGGGAAGCAACCACCTTCTACCTCATCTAAAATAATGTCACCCTCCGTGTCATTATCTGTTCCCTTCCCTGGTTTCCTTGCTGTATTTTATACTACTTATCCCATGACATTTTATACATTGTTTAAATTTGCTCCATTCCTTGCCCAACTAGAACGTAATCTGCAAAAGAGCAGAGATTGTGTCTGTTTGCTTCACTCTGTAGTCTCAGGGCCTGGAACAGGGCCTGCTACACTGTGGTGGCTCAGAATGTGTAGGAAGAATAAACATCTCTGCGATAAATGAATCAATCTTCAACAAGTCAAGAAATTTATGAGCTAGTAATTACAAACACTTACTCATTTATGGAAGGGGACGGTATTTGAATGCTTCTTTTTAATGACGATATAATTGTGTGATTTCATGTATCACCCTATAACGCTCGGACCAGCTCTATATGAGGTGACAATGGCGTGTACTGTACTTACTTTTATCTACAGCAATGTGCCCGGTTTCTCAGTCGTTCCAGCCTTGGTTTCTCTTTTCTCTATGTGACCACACCCACCATCACTTCCTTACAGATAACTACCATACTCTGTGTATCTGGCCCAGGCTCTCACCTACATTTTAGGGGCACAGCTTCTGATACATGCAGTGGCATCTCCACTTGGATAGGCTGTCACAATTTCAAACTCAAAATGCCTTCAAGTGAGTTATTCAGCTTCTGTACAATCTAACCTTCCCTGACAACCCCATGTCTGTGAGTGAAACAGTCGCTCTCACAGCATCTTCAGGAGCAGGTCTGACCTGGCGTTCTCCTTCGTCTGCCACACCACATCCAGCACCACGTTCTGCCACTTCTTTCTGACAATGCCTCAGAATGCTCCCGCTGTTGAGGACACGGCTTATTTATGTCTCATTCCACACCCTCCTCAGGGTTTACCCTTCTTTTACATTTTCTCCCTCCCTTTCCAAAAACATCTTCCTGGATTTTTACTAACATCATCCCCTGATTTTCCCCCTTGATATCTGCCAATAATATCACAACCTGGCAATTACCTTTCTGTTTCATTATGTCAATTTTATTTCCTCAGCTAGATTACATGGCTTGAGAGGCAGGAAAAAATGTATTTTTATAAAGCACAATGGCTGACACGTAGGAAACACAAGTGAGAAAAATGCTTTTGTCTTCCTGCATACTTAAGACACAGGCATAAAGCTTTTTCTGCGAATAAAAAAATGACAGAAAATACTATCATTAGACACTGCAGAATTAACTACATTTGATCTGACATAATGTGTGAAGTTACTGCTCGTTTGCATATTAGCATGTGAAAATTACCACAAATGGAGAAGTCATATGCATATAACCTTAAAATTCTCTCTTAAAAGGCTACCAAGATGATTGATTATTGATTACTGTTGAATTTGGGTGATGATTGATGCAGGTTCATTATACTCTCATTATACATTCTACCTGCACATATTTGAAATTTCCTATCACAAAATGTTGAAGGGGAGAGATGGGAACATCACCAAAAAAAACCTCCCAGAAATACAGCATTAATAGGCAGATTCTTTACCACTACGCCACCAGGGAAGTCCAATACAGGTGTCAGTAAACCTATAATCACTATATAAACCAAACAAGAAAATGGACCCACCATGCTATTAGTATAAAAAATAAACTTTAACGAAAACATATTATGCAGCATTCTCAACTACCCATACTTTGCCCTTTAATGGAGATCTATTACTCTACGGATCAGGCACAAGGCTTACTACTTCTATAGTTATACAAATTTTCCTACTGAAACAAACAGTGGATTTGAAAGTATGAGTAATTCTCCAACCTTTAATAATTCCAGCTGTTTATAAGGTAATAAATAGGACATTTCCAAATCTAAATCCCCCAAATCAGAAAAATTACATTAAAAAATTGTGCAAATTCAAAACTTACAGTCTTAACATCATTTTCATGATGAAAGATATACTCAAACAGAGCCTGTGAAGAAAAAATACAAAACATACATTACTTTTTAACGAAGGTGCTCTACTGTTATAGCAAAACCCAAAGGCTATTTTGACATCAGCTGGATTGAAACAAAATAACAAAGTCCTCTAAAGTGCCTGGAATTTATAAGTCAAGGGTATATCCATACACTTGTTACAATCACTCATTTTAAAACAAGGCTACTTATAACTGATGCCTGTTTTTAAAAATATGAACTGGAAAGCTCAAGAATATGAACTGGAAAGGTCAACAGTTTTTTTCATATTACACATGCTATTTTATCAGAAAGAGACAAATGAAAAGACCAACCTTAGGACTGTCGTAAAATTGCATGTCTTATACAGTGATTGTGATATTAATAATGACACCTTAAACACGGGAAAATCTGGAAGTTCTTTCTGAAACAAAGCAGAGCTTAATTGCAAAGTACGATGCTTTCCCTAATATGCAGATGTCCCCATGTGCAGCAAGGCTGAGAACATTGTTCTACTGCTGCCCCCAACCCATCGGGATAAATAGGCAGCCACCGGATTGCCCCTGGTGGTCTGGACTCATCCATGAACACCATTATTTCACACTTGCAAGTGTGCACTTCACCCCTGGTGGTCTGGACTCATCCATTAACACCATTATTTCACACTTGCAAGTGTGCACTTCACCCCTGGTGGTCTGGACTCATCCATAAACACCATTATTTCACACTTGCAAGTGTGCACTTCACCCCTGGAAGATATGAAAGTCATTAACAGAGATGACTATGAAGCAACCAAAAAAAGAAACAAGAAATCAAGATAAGGCCCTCGTTAAAAAATCTACTCCTAATTCTCCATTTGTTCAGTTATTTTTTAAAAAAGTTATGAGTACAGCTCATGTCCTGATAAGTTAAGTCAAGGCAAGCTGGAGACCAAACACAGAGAAACTTGGCATTATTTTCACACACATTAAATAAGTGCAAAATCTAGTTCAGTTTGAATTTCATAACATAAACCAGGTCTGTCCTGGAAGCATCCTAATTTAATTGAGGGAAATGCCATTGACTACAATCCTTGGTTAGAAAATAGCAATGGTATCAGGTAGCCAATAAGCCACCTCTAATAAATGGCCTGAAAAGAGAAGGAATCAGATATTCCTCATAAAGGTAAAAGAAATAAGTAAAACTTTATGACTCTGCTAAATCAAGTTGACTAGACCACTATCAAATAAGGAATGGAGAAAAACATCATTGGCATTGTTACAGTCTGATTTGCTGTTTACCAGCTAGCATTCCTTTTTCTGACTTACGTTTCAAGTCTGTATGGCTAGAGTTCTTTTTCACCTTCCCTAGAATGTTTGTGTGTGAAAGTCGCTCAGTTGTGTCTGACTCTTTGCGACCCCAAGGACTATACAGTCCGTGGAATTCTCCAGGCCAGACTGGAGTGGGTAGCCTTTTCCTTCTCCAGGGGATCTTCCCAACCCAGGGATCGAACCCAGGTCTCCCACTTTGCAGGCGGATTCTCTACCAGCTGAGCCACAAGGAAAGTCCCTAGAATGTTTAACATTGAGTAAATATGTTAAACGCCAGTAGAACGGATAATAGGAATGAGCTCAGCACTCATGCACAGAAGTTACAGCTAAAAACCTGAGCTAGGCTTATGCCGGTTTCTGGAAGCTAACTGCTCCCGGCTCTGAATTATTCCATGCTCCCCTTCAAATGTCTTTCTACTGGAAAGGTCATGACATCCTTCTTTCCACTCCTCCCCTTTTCCCTTCTCTCTCTCTGTTACTCTTTTTCTCACTCTTTCTCTTTAATTTAGAAAAGAATTTAATAGTTAGAATTACTAATATAGTTGGCTTGCATTGTCTGGCTTAAGTAATCTTTACTGAGATGCCAGATTAATTACTAATTAGAAAGAGAACATTTTTCTATCTTCTTTTTGACAGTTCTAAAATCCTGTGAGGATACAACATTATTTTTCTGAGAACAGTTCAAGCTAAAAAAGAAAAATACACACACATACAGATGACACCCTAAACGTCATTACCCAAAGACGGTGCTGTGTATCTGCTTTCTTTGTTATGAATTGCTATTTTTTATTAGGAGAAAACGAACTTCCTATTACGATAGTATATATGCTTTACTTCTGATTAACTTTTCTTAATACTAAGAGAAAGTTTAGATATTAGAGTAATTAAACATTTCCATTTCAATCAAGACAAGGTCTTCTTTCTTCACAAATTTTTATCCATTTCCTGCAATGCTATTACGAAAAGTCCCTCATAGCTCAGTTGGTAAAGAATCCACCTGCAATGCAGGAGACCCCAGTTCAATTCCTGGGTCGGGAAGATCTGCCGGAGAAGGGCTAGGCTACTCACCACAGTATTCTTGGCCTTCCCTTGTGGCTCTGCTGGTAAAGAATCCGCCTGCAATGCAGGAGACCTGGGTTCGATCCCTGGGTTGGGAAGATCCCCTGGAGAAGGGAAAGCTTACCCACTCCAGTATTCTGGCCTGGAGAACTCCATGGACTATATAGTCCATGGGGTCGCAAAGAGTAGGACATGACTCAGCGAAGTGACTTTCACTTTCACTTTGAGCATCACTTCATAACATAAAATAACTTTAAGTACATACCTTTGCCAATTTAGGTTTCTGGGCATATTTTGTTAAATTCAATCTAGATAAATTTATAAAAGGTCCATCAGGACTTGTAAGCATGGAAGCCTGTGGGGAGAAATGACAGAACAATAAAAACTGAAACTTTCTCTTGAAACAAAAATTGAATTTAATGTGCATAAAATGATAAAGCCAACACAGGTTAAAAAAAAGAATCACCTTCAAAAATCTTCCATATAATTCCCTACTATAAAAAGAGTAGAAAATGATGTAACATTACATAAATTACTTTGGTCATCCAAGGCTACAGTGCAGCTGCCAGAACTTACCGTTCCCAGCCTGACAAATCTCCCGGCCGAGCTGGCGATGGGGCGGGCGGTGTAGGCGGTCCTCGGTGTTCGGATGGCCTGCTCCATAGTGCCTGGCCTCCCGCTTTGCGTGCTGGGCCTCAGGAAACCTGTAATGGGTCTTCCAGCTTGAGTGATTGGCCTGTGAAGATTGTAAATGGTTAAAGTACGACGAAGATCAGGAAACGAAGATTCTCATACAGTCTGGTCAGTATTTAGCGGCGGGGGAATGAAACAGGAGTGTACTGAACATACCTGATAGCGGGGCTAGGCCCTCCGGTCTGACTAGTTCCAGGGAGTTTCAAAGATGTTCCAGGACCTAGGAGATCAGATGGCAAGTTCAATTCATATATTATTTATTAATCTGTAAAAACTGTCCGCTGATGCAATTTTCACAAGTGCGCCGGCCTGACGAAAAAGACATTAATGACAAGGAATGAACCCAGTAAAACACGTTTGATTAATATTTATTGAGTGCCTATGCTCCTTGTGTTATCACATTGAATCTTCACGCTAGTTCTGTAAGGTAGATGGTACTAACCCATTGAGCAAAGGCTTAGAGACTTAGGTAAACAGGTCAACCTGTTAGCAGAGCCAGCATTCACACTCACGACAGACAGGCTCCAAACCCCTGACTCATCAAAATGAGAGTTCTAGACCCCCAGGTGGCGCTCGTGGTAAGGATCCCGCCTGCCAATGCAGGTAAGACCCAGCTTCGATACCTGGGTTGGAAAGATCCCCTGGAGAAGGAAATAGCAACTGACTCCAGTATTCTTGCCTGGCGAAGCCCATGGACAGAGGAGCCTAGCGGGCTGCAGTCCACAGGGTTGCATGGAGCCGGGCACGACTGAAGTGACTTAGTAGCAGCATACTCATAGTTTATTTTTCATACAAACTTCTTCTCCCAGGGAAAGATCATTTACCCCCGATACCCAGAATTTAGATATTTCAACTCCAAAAGACCACATGATAGGGGAAAAAGACACTTTAAAACAGCTATTAGCTTCCAAACATGTATAAATGAGTGACCACTATCACAACTAAGAAATTACCAGCAAGACCACCGTATGTCATGGTAATCATCCAATGCCATTCACACCAGCACACCTACAAGCTGGGACTAGGCCACTGTGACAGTCGTGATGGGCACTCACTGCCAAGCCAATCAATTACTCCACCACCTCACATCATGCACCACAGCAAAGCGTCTTCGAGTACTACAAGGAAGTGATGCTTTCAAATGGTCAATTTTTAAAAAATCCTTTTAGAACACTTCTGTTGTTTGGATGCTTCCCTGTGTTTACAGACTCTTGGATAAACAATCTTTTGTTATAGTGGATCAGACTGAATGCATTTTTATAAAACATTTTAAAACTATAATTTCTATTGAAAAATAGTTATGTATCAATCTCATGCTTTAATATAATTGAGCTGTGCTTTTGTACTATTAAGGCAGAATAGAGGCCATTTACTTGAGCTAATATTTTTTCACATATACACATTTCATGTATATAATGTCTTATTTTTATTACAAAAAAAGTACATAGAGAGCATACTCCACGTCCTAATGGCATTTCATTTACTTAATTGAAAAATCACCACTTACGGGGAACCTGAGCAATGGCATTCTCGTCCAGTGTCATCTCTGCGATTCCTTCCTGATCTATGTCAATTTCATCTACGTACACCATTTCAGTCAGAGCTCGTGCTTTCAAAATCCAGGCTGCCTGAAAAGCATGGGTAAGACAAAGCTTATCTTAACTCGAATTGGAAGTAGTGCAAAGCCTGCAGAAGTTAACCATCCTTTATTATTATCTAATTTTTATCAAACACATTTACCACACAATGCATAATACTGATTTAAAGGGCTATGTCTAGAAACAAATACAAGAAGATAGGGTCATCATTAACCAAGAAACAACCTATATGTATCAGTTACCTAGTCAACAAAAGTGTGGTCATCACCTAGCGCTCTTCTAACACGCCTTTTTATAAGTAAAAGATCTTTACAGAAAATTTTACTAGAATAGTAATTTGAAAACAAATGAATAAAGCTACAACCATGGTGTTCTTTCTGTCTTCCTCCTTCAGAGCCAAGTCCTTCGTGAAAACTTTCCTGATGGTTGAACTCTAAACCTACTTCCCTCTTATCTTTCTCATAAACCGTCTCTTTATACTTACATTATTATGTGTGTACGATGTATGACCAACACTGTCATTACCGGGGCATCTGTTTTCCCTCCCTTCCCCCAGAACACAAGCTTTTTTACCTTGTTCACTTTGAGTTTTCCCATAACACCTATGGTTTTTGTACACAGTAGGTATTTCAAAAATGTTGACTTGAACTAAGATCAATTTTTGCCACTTTTCAGCAACTAATCAACACAATCTCAGTTGCTTTGTGATCTAGTCAGTAGAAACCCTGCTAAGGAGTAGAGGGGGAAAATGGAAAAGATAATTAAGGAGTCTGGAAAATATTATCACCTTTGCTTTACCTCGAGAAATTCGATGTAATGCTGTGTACAGTTAAATACCTTATTGAACATTTAAAACTGCTTTAACAGAAGTTTACCTTTCTGCCTCAACAGAAAAGTGAAAGTGAAAGTCACTCAGTCGTGTCCGACTCTTTGGGACCCCCATGGACTGTAGCCCCCCAAGCTCCTCTGTCCACGGGATTTTCCAGGCAAGAATACTGGAGTGAGTTGCCATGCCCTTCTCCAGAGGCTCTTCCTGACTCAGGGATCGAACCCGGCTCTCCTGCATTGCTCTCTCTTTACCATCTGAGCCACCAGGGAAGCCCAAACACTTATTAAACATTAAAAACTGCTTCAACAGAAAAGTTTGCCTTTCTGCCTCAACAGAAGCAGTGAGCAGTTAAGCTTGGTGCCCGGTGGAAGCTGTGGGGAGAAGGCCACCCTTGAAGCAGTAGTCCAGGACCGACTCTAAAGTGGAGAGGAGGTGGCAGCAAGCAGAGGGGTTAGGCCTCATCGCCCTAGGAACCCAGCTGTGGAGCATGCTGCAGGTGGACAAAGGGACAGAGAGAGGAACAGACGGAGGCGACAAGATGTCCAAGGGGCCCTTATCAAGATCTTGAGATGTGCTCAGTCATCAGTGTGTAATTTTTAAAGAAAAGAATAAAAGAAAGTCCTCATGCTTTCATTTTAATGGGAACAAAGGCTGACTTCACATATTTAGGTTCCTCGAGTGAAATTACATTTGACTAGACTGTTGGATTTGAGGCTTGTACTTTTCTGGCTGAGGTTTACTGGGTTATTATCAGATAACTTAGAATAAAATATATCAAATGTTATGTGTAAATTCAGCACAATTGAATGGGCAGAATGTAGACCCAAAGAACTAATTTGTTTGTTTAAAAAAAAGTCAGTTTCAGTTGGAACTGCATCTAACTGTGAGAGCCACCAAAGTGTAGAAACCTTCTGAGATTTTCACTCACAAAAAGATCAGGAAAGTTGCCAAATCTATACAGCTGTCCTCATGGGTCACAGAAGTTGTCGATGGCTTGGACTTAATGGTTTAACTTTGAGGATGAAACTAAGTAATTCTGATTTAAGTCCTCACAGTTTATGCTGCCCTGCAAGTATCGGAAGACTTTTTTTCAAAAGGGTATTCTTTGCTCAGCTCCCTCTGGCGGACGGGAAGGACTGCGGCACTTTCTGTTCACACAGAAAAGCAAGACGCAGGCTTCCCTGGTTCCTTCTCATATTTCCAGGGGCACACACTGTGTGCCAGGTCCTGAGAACAGAGCTGAGCAAGCCACAGCCCAGGTTCTAGCTTGTAAGAATTTCAGTGTTACTGGGAAAGTGTAAAAACAAAAATCCGGAACATGGCAGAGAAAGGCACTCAACTGCCTTGTCAGTTCAGTTCAGTCGCTCAGTTGTGTCCGCCTCTTTGCGACCCCATGGAAGGCAGCACGCCAGGCCTCCCTGTCCATCACCAGCTCCTGGAGTTTACCCAAACTCATGCCCATTGAGTCAGTGATGCCATCCAACCATCTCATCCTCTGTCATCCCCTTCTCCTCCCACCTTCAATCTTTCCCAGCATCAGGGTCTTTTCCAATGAGTCAGCTCTTCACATCAGGTGGCCAAAGTATTGGAGTTTCAGCTTCAGCATTAGTCCTTCCAGTGAATATTCGGGACTGATCTCCTTTAGGATGGACTGGTTGGATCTCCTTGCTGTTCAAGGGACTCTCAAGAGTCTTCTCCAACACCACAGTTCAAAAGCATCAATTCTTCGATGCTCAGCTTTCTTTATGGTCCAACTTCACACCTGTACATGGCTACTGGAAAAACCATAGCCTTGATTAGATGGACCTTTGTCGGCAAAGTAATGTCTCTGCTTTTTAATATGCTGTCTAATTGGTCATAACTTTCCTTCCAAGGAGCAAGCATCTTTGAACTTCATGGCTGCATGGCTGCAGTCACCATTTGCAGTGATTTTGAAGCCTAAAAAATCAAGTCAGCCACTGTTTCCCCATCTATCTGCCATAAAGTGATGGGACCGGAAGCCTTGGGGTGGAGGGAAAAGTGAAGAACAGTCCAGCCAGCGGCCAAGACAGGAGAGCGAGTGCCAGGTGACGCGAGCAGGAGGAGGAAGCCCAGTTTAGGAGCTGATCTGGAGAAACTAACGGGCGGGGCTCGGCTGAGAAGCTGCTTGGGAAGAAGCTGGAGGAAAATTCGGGGGCAAATGCGGGCCCCTGTCTGCCCCGGAGAGGGGTGTGGACCTCTCCCGTGAGGAGGAGCAGCTAGTAAAGTTTCAGGAGGGCAGGAAGTCCCCTACATACGAACGAGTCAGGTCCCAAGAGCACAGAGGTCCAATGTGTTCCTACGTCCAACAAAGTTAGCCTAGGTGCCCAGCTAACACAACCGGCTATAGAGCACTGGACTGTAATGTAGGTTTAGGATGCTCTTCACACAAATAATACGTAAAAAAACAAACCCCCAAAACAAAACGTTTTTAATCTTACAGTACAGGCCCTTGAAAGGACGGCAGTACAGCAGCCGGCACTCAGCGGCCGGAGTGGGGAGACGAGGCGGGAGGCAGGGCGCCGCTCACGCCTGACGCGACCCAGCCCGCGCCCGCCTCTCTGCAGGCTCACCACCCGAAGGAGCGTGTGTGGGACTTACAGATGATTCGGGATCCTAGTTAGCTTTCTAAAAGTCAAGCTGTTACTATTAGAGTACCATTTAGACAGCTGGATATTAATTAATTATCAATGCACATGCTTTGTAAGACCATTTTCATACCCACACTGTTACCTCCGAGTCCAACCCATCAGGCTTCCTGACTTCCATCCTCCCACTAAACTCAATCGTTAAGGGAAGCTTTTTTCGTATCAGGATAGGAAAGTAAATCCACTCTTCCCCCCTCACCAAACGAATATATGCTTCAGAAGCCAAAGAGGAAGATGCACTTTAAAAAACTTTATTCCATAAGAATTCATTTTTTCAAAAAAGTAAATAGATTTATATTTGTTTCAATTTCTAAAATCTCACTCCTAAGAAGTAGAAATAATCATGTGAGTTCTTGATATTTAAATATCTGCGATAAGATCTACTTACACCATTATTTAACTTTAAATTTTATCAGTATTTGAGAATATTAATATTCCTAACTTTCCTTCTATCCTGACAAAAAAATGCCTTGAAAATGATCTATATCACTGCTTGATTAAACATCAGATTGTATTCAGGGAACTGCTCTGGGCAACAGGAACAATTCTTGGAATTTTAATGAAAACATCTTATTTTGGAGGAAAGCCAAGTACGTTTTACAACCCTAAATTCCTCTACCTGTTTAAATTTTTAAGTTTAAAACTAAGTGGTGAAATAAAATGCATAACAAAGCAAACTGGTAATCCTACACTGCCACTAGAATCTAATGAGACTGCAAATTGCTTTTATCAGACACACTTAACTCGTTAATAAATGGCAGGGCTGCGTGGCTTATGCGAATAAATTTGAATACCAATGAATTGGAAGTGCTGTGAAATCGATAAAAAACAATAGATGCTTAGGAGTTTTTTCATAGAAAAACAGAGATTCTCCTGATAAATGAGTAATTATCACATCAATTATTTCCTTTTTTATCCGTGAAACATAGTCCCGACTCATTCACCTACGGAGTTAGTCTATAGGACATTACTCTAGAGGTAAGTATCTGCCTGCTAACATCAGGAAAATATTGACTTCCTTGTACTCCCTTCTGTGAGGTTAACCCAACTTTAGTGATAAAAATAGACGAATGAAACGGTTAAAACCCTACTGACCGAGTAAAACATGTTTAGATTGTTCTGTTCCTCCTAATACAGAGCGCAAAGCCACGTGAGGCCCAAGGCTAGTGAGAAACAATTCTCCTAATAAAGCCACCAAAAGAATGGTCTGTCTAACCTCATTTAGACATCACGAGAATCAGTAACATGTGACACTCTGCCTACTCTATGAGAATGAAAGCTCAGGCACAAAACGTTGAATCGTTATTGTAAAGCCTCATTTACTTTGAAGCGGTTAACAATCTGAGAGCGCAAAGGCACAAAGTGTGACTATGACTCAGAAGAGTCCGGCCAGCCCTGTTCCCTTCTGATTCTCTTAGACTGCGGTCCAATTAAGTCCACAGTAACAGGACGGGACACACCAAACGCAGGTCCTTCAGGAAGCCCTTGTGCTGGTTTTGAAACTTTCAAATCCCATGTAAAGTTTTAAAACCAGACCAACAATGCAAGTGGTTGAAGTTTTAATTTAATCTTAATTTTAATCAAAATCTTATAAAATTACTGGAAACAAAAGGCACGTTACTTACTCTGCTTATACTTCAGGTCCTTCTTATGACTTGTACATATATTATGCAAAAAAAAAAATAGTTTTGCACATCCATCAATATAGAAACTATAATGAATATTCTAACAACAAATGCCATCCTTTTGAAGAAGAGAGTACTACATTTTAACCTATTCAGCATCTTTGTTTGATACTACACAGGTATATTTTGTATACCGCATTCTTCTAAAAAGGTCTGATGACTACATATTTGAACCCCATGAGATTCAAACTGTTTATTTACCTAAAAGACAGAGTTTTCTCTCGCTTGGCAGGGCAAACACCTGGTAAGATTTAAGTTCTCTATTTACAGTTCTCTCATCCCCTCTCCTTATTCCCAGACTTACTAGAAACTCTCTTGGGCTAAAAATTTCACTGGCCAGGAGCCCCCCGACCCAGGCCTCCTCTTCCTGGGTTCCCTTCCGACTCATCCACAGTCTCACCCAGTCGGCAGCTCTTTCTGGCTGCCTCTCCACTTCTAACAAAGCTGATTTGGTAGATGTGGCTGTCTGGCCAAGTCTTCCTTTACTCCTCACGGTGGCAGGCACCTCTCTCTAAAGACAAGACCTTTCCAAGCAGAGTCAGCCTCCTCCTTACTCAGCACCGACAATCCTGTCCATCACAGTCTTTCCGGACACTCCTGGCTCGGCGGATGTTTTGGCCCCCTTTCTATGCCCCTGGCTCCCCTTGCCTCCTCTTTTGTATGTCAGCCTCTGGGTCAATACTGGCCATTTCTATTTAAGCTCCAAGTCTTCATGAGTAGAGTGCCCTAGTTTTACACCTATAGACACAAAGTACTGGAAATATAATAGTTTATATTTACGTACAAAGGTACAGAATGTCTGGTAGATTTAGCTAATTTTATAACAGCACAGTAGATGGGCAGCAAACTTACTAGTCTATAGCAACAACTAAGTAATAGCAATTAAACTATTCTCGAAACTAAAAATTGCAGCTACACCTGTACCTGAGACACTGGCAGGGCAGGATCTGGTTCCTGGAAAGCATTAAAAAGGTAGTAAACATCTTTAGGATGAGACAGTTTCTCAAATAAGAAGTCTTAATGATTAACCGAGTATTTGTAGGTAGACTAAAAATCATTCAATAAAAACCCACACATTAACGCTCATCTTTCCCCAAAAGTGCACTCAAGAGTTCTGTAAAACTAATACCCAGGGAAGAGTGCTAAATTTTCTACTATCAGAAAATTCTAATTACTCTAACCTCACTTAGAGCACAGAGAAGATATCTATGTATTTAATGAAGTCATAGTATCTCAGGAATTAAAAATAATTTTACAACTATACCAAGGAAATATTTTTTTATATTCAAAAATAAGTTCATGGTGGTTAAAACATTCAGACGTTAATCACTTGGGGAGGAGGAAAATCCACATACTATAAACCCTTCTGCTCTGCATAAACATAATGGGATTAGTGGCTGAAGATAAGAAATTAATTCTGACTGTAACGTCCTCTGAGAAATTTTTGTAAATAGACTATGTAATATATATTGGTGCCAGGTGCTGATAAACTCAGGTTTTTTTCTATCCCAAATTAAATAGAAGTCCACTGGTTTAAAAAAAAAAACACAGATTCATAACAAATTTATTTATAAAAGATCTACACTCACACATTTATAGTCAGCAACCTCTGAACACTCAATGTGCAGCATGTTTTACTAGGAAAGTTACTAAGAAACAGAAAAAGGAAAGAAAGAAAAGAAAATATCCTTGCTTTCTATAGTTCTAAAATCCAAAAATACCCTAAAATATTTGTTTAAGAATATGTGTGGAAGCAGTGTGTAAACCATCTGGTCACCAGGCAAGGATAAGCAATTTCTTTAGCATGACACGCCATAGCAACATGAGAGGAAAAGGCTCAACTAGGCCAGAAAGGGAGAGTCCAGTGAGGCCCTGCTGGTTCAGACGGTGAAGAACCTACCTGCGACACAGGAGACCTGGGTTCAATCCTTGGGTCGGGAAGATCCCCTGCAGAAGGAAATGACAACCCGCTCCAGTATTCGTGCCAGGAGAACTCCATGGAGAGAGGAGCCTGGTGGGCTACAGTCCACGGGGTCGCAGAGTCGGGCATGACTGAGCAACTAACACTGGCAATCAGCTGAACCAAACATGAAACAGCAACTAATAAGACACAGCAACTGGAGTTTGTCAACGCCAGCGCCTTTCATACTGTTTCACACTCCAACACTTTGGCCACCTGATGCGAAGAACTGACTCACTGGACAAGACCCTGGTGCTGGGGAAGACTGAAGGCAGGAGAAGGGGACGACAGAGGATGAGATGGCTGGATGGCATCACCGAATCATGGACACGAGTTTGAGCAAACACCGGGAGACAGTGAAGGACATGGAAGCCTGACGCACTGCAGTCCATGGGGTCGCAAAGAGTTGGACACAACTGAGCGACTGAACTGAATGCCAGCGTGCATAAGAAAGAGCTGGAAAAAGAACAGGTTTCCTAGATCTCACAGTCCGTATTTAGAGAAAGACACCAATGCAGGCAATGAGATGACAGAAGAAATGAGCCCTCTGTTCCCCCTTTTACTTATCGGTGTGCACGTCTAAATGACCCAGTACCTCATTTGAGCCCACAACTACCATCTCAGGGAGGCGGGTAAGTGTTATTCTCCATGTTACAGGTGAGGGAACAGATTCAGAGACGTCATGTAATTTGCCCAAGGCCTCACAAAGAAGCCAGAGCCCATTCTTGCCAGTCCACCTTGGAGAGGAAAAATGAGTTGGCTATAACAAGGCAGGATCGAAAGGTAAAGCGAAGGAGAGATACAAGATAAGTTCCGTGTAGAAAGGGGTAACCAGGTTCACTAGAGGTGATCGCAGACAATGTCTGAAAGGAAAAGAAAAGCTGAAGGAAACAGAACCACGGACAGTAAGTCGACGCGGGATGCCTGCCATTCGGCCAAGGGCACGAAGACTCCTCCGGCGGCCCGAACGGACGCCAGCAGCCCAGCCTGAGTGCTCTGCTCGCCGACGAAGGCCTCCACACGCTCTCTGTCTTGTCAGCCTCTTGGGATCACAAGGACGATTTCCTATGCGGGTAAAGGACATTAGGGAAATGACGCGAAAGGAGACGAAAATCAGAGGCCTGGAGGCTGGAAAGGCACAGAGCTGGTCCAGGTGACGTGGCTGAAGATGGGAGGTCAGACTGAACCACGAGGGAGGCAGAGAAAACGCTGATTGCACCACATTCTCCTGGCCTCCCTGGACTCTTGACAGGCACTGAAAACTTCCTATGGGGAAGGCACATGATTAAACAGATTACAGTACGATGTGGTAAACGCTATACTCAAGCCTGGACCAACTATCGATGACTTAGAGGGATGAGAGAAAAGCAGACACCAAGAGAGACAAGGAGATCAGAGAAGAGAGAGATGATTCTGGAAGTTTACTGAGTGCCAATGATCTATGAACTATATGCATCATTGTATCACCATTTCACTGAACACTTTCCTCCCAGATGTTTTCCAGATTACCAACAATCCTTTAAGAAAAATACAAATGGCAGAATCCTGCCTGCAAATATCCCTAGCTGCTGCTGCTGCTGCTAAGTCGCTTCAGTCGTGTCCGACCCTGTGCGACCCCATGGACAACAGCCCACCAGGCTCCTCTGTCCACGGAAGTCTCTAGGCAAGAGTACTGGAGTGGGTCGCCATTTCCTCCTCCCTACCTCCAGCTACATAGAGACAGTAAGAGCTCACTTACATGTGTTGATGAACTTAGCCCGAACAACAGTCCTTTGAGACAGGTATATTAACATGGCCATTTGATGGATGAGAAAACTCAGAGGTCAAAGTGTACAGGGAATATTTGAGCCTAGATACTGTCAGTCAAGAGCATGCACTTAGCTTTGTATTGGGATCACAGGAAGGCTGAAAAGCAGACTGCTGTAGGGTGTGGAAGACCAAAGCTGGTCTGCAGATCCATCAGGAAGGGCAGGACAATGCAGGAAGAGTCAGGATATTTTAATTTAGGGATAAGGCAAAACTCTTTTTAAATCACTGAGACCTTAATCTGTGGGTCTCTGTCAATTATAGTTTTATGATTTAAATTAATCCACTCACATAAGGAACCACAAGTTAGGTTCGCTTGGCCTAACGGATTATTTCCAGGGGCGTCAGCACAGATAAGTGGAAAGCTGCACCACTAGAGTCAGAAGACCTGGGCTTGACCCCCGGGGAGCCGCTTGGCTGCACGACCTTGAACAAGTCATGCAACCTCCATGACCCAATGTTCCTCTCAACAAGAGCCCTAGGGCCTACTTTACAGGAGAGCTTTAAAAATAAACCTGGCATCTTAAAGACGATTTCATAGTTTTCAGAGTTCTTTTACACACACTATCTTAGTTCATGAGGTATAAGGTGGCAGCACTTTCAACAAGTATCAACCACACAGAATTTCTTTATAAAAACATGTATCTAATGAGCAGGAAAGCACCCAGCTCTCTAGTACTTCCTTCTTCAGAACTCAGAACCGACTCCCAGTTTATGGAGCATCAAATTAAAACTTCCCTTTGAATCTCCTTCGAAATGAGTGAGTAAGAAGACAGGGAGAACAGAGGGGCACTGCCTAGAACCAGCAAAAAGCCATAAGTATAAACCTCAATTCACAGCAGCAGGCTTCCTTCCTCCGGAGGGCACAGCTTTCCCTAGGGTTGTTGCTATTACTTTAGGGACTTAAAATCTCTACCTAATCCTGAATGCAACTTCCTAATTGCCATCAATACTTACTCTGGCTAATGAGTCTAACCAGCTCTGCTCATAAACTACGGGGTCGTCGTTCAGAATTTAGCAATAACAGGAAGGGAAAAAATGTAAGAGAGAAATGAACGGGTTTCAGAAGCTTTAGCGAGATTTAGTGACCAAGTAAAGTAATGCTCAAAATTCTCCAAGCCAGGCTTCAGCAATACGTGAACCGTGAACTTCCAGATGTTCAAGCTGGTTTTAGAAAAGGCAGAGGAACCAGAGATCAAATTGCCAACATCCGCTGGATCATCAAGAAAGCAAGAGAGTTCCAGAAAAACATCTATTTCTGCTTTATTGACTATGCCAGAGCCTTTGACTGTGTGGATCACAATAAACTGTGGAAAATTCTTCAAGAGATGGGAATACCAGACCATCTGACCTGTCTCTTGAGAAACCTGTATGCAGGTCAGGAAGCAACAGTTAGAACTGGACATGGAACAACAGACTGGTTCCAAATAGGAAAAGGAGTACGTCAAGGCTGTATATTGTCACCCTGCTTATTTAACTTATATGCAGAGTACATCATGAGAAACGCTGGGCTGGAAGAAACACAAGCTGGAATCAAGATTGCCGGGAGAAATATCAATAACCTCAGATATGCGGATGACACCACCCTTATGGCAGAAAGTGAAGAAGAACTAAAGAGCCTCTTGATGAAGGTGAAAGAGGAGAGTGAAAAAGTTGGCTTAAAGCTCAACGTTCAGAAAACTAAGATCATGGCATCTGGTCCCATCACTTCATGGCAAATAGATGGGGAAACAGTGGAGACAATATCAGACTTTATTTTTTTGGGCTCCAGAATCACTGCTGATGGTGATTGCAGCCATGAAATTAAAAGACGCTTACTCCTTGGAAGGAAGGTTATGGCCAACCTAGATAGTATATTTAAAAGTAGAGACATTACTTTGCCAACAAAAGTCCGTCTAGTCAAGGCTGTGGTTTTTCCAGTGGTCATGTATGGATGTGAGAGTTGGACGGTGAAGAAGGCTGAGCGCCAAAGAATTGATGCTTTTGAACTGTGGTGTTGGAGAAGACTCTTGAGAGTCCCTTGGACTGCAAGGAGATCCAATCAATCCATCCTAAAAGAGATCAATCCTGGGTGTTCATTGGAAGGTCTGATGTTGAAGCTGAAACTCCAATACTTTGGCCACCTCATGCGAAGGGTTGACTCATTGGAAAAGACCCTGATGCTGGGTAGGATTGGGGGCGGGAGGAGAAGGGGACGACAGAGGATGAGATGGTTGGATGGCATCACCGACTCGATGGACATGGGTTTGGGTAGACTACGGGAGTTGGTGATGGACAGAGAGGCCTGGCGTGCTGCAATTCATGGGGTCGCAAACAGTCGGACACGGCTGAGTGACTGAACTGAACTGAACTGAGTGACCAAGGAGCCAAGTGGGAATGTAATCTGTAAAATTCAGCAAAGTGAACCACTCTGCAGTGTCTAGGATCAAAAGATTGTCTGGTTGTTAAGTCTCCATGGCCCCAGTGAGGAGATAAATTAGGTAATCACACAGAAAGATGTCTATTTGGCTTGGAGCGCCAGATCCTTGTCTCAATCAACTACTAACACATCTCACTGGGGACCCTGCTTCCCTACTGTTCATCTCAGCCAGAGGCTTTCGGCCTTTTCTCCACATTCAGACCATTTACAGTCATAACTCTCCGCTGCAACATTTCTCGTTATAAGCAGAGATTGGTGGTGGGGAAGGAAAATGTGAATTACCCTCCATTCTGATACACAGCTAACCCTCCCACTCCCAAAATCACTGATGCTAATAATTTAAAAATTTATTGGAAATCTACCCCATTAAGAAAAGTATATTATCTTTAAAAACACACTACCTGAAAAACCTCTATGTTTCATGAACTGCTGAATTATACTGGAGCTAAAATCGGGGCTGCTTGTTTTTAAAGCCATGAATCTGACATATGGAACACAAAGAACAGTAATCAGATTAAGCAACTAATCAGGATGACCGACATGAGCTGTAAAAGCAAGCATTCCCTCTAGGTCATACTGCTGCATGGAAGGCCATTTTGCATTACTCTTTTTAATATCTTACAACTTTTAACCACTTTCCCATTTATGATTTAGTGAAAACTCTGAAAAATGACAACACTTCTCTATGAACTGATTGTTCTTACTGTCTTTTGTCAAATGAAAAACTCTGATGAATTCATCCTTCTTTATTCTTAACTGGTCAGCACCTTAATGTCCCTCATTCTTACAGACCCTATCCTCTGTCCCTCATCGCTCTGCATCTGGAAAAGCAGTTCAGAATCCATCTTTTTCAGGAGCCCTTCCAAACTGCCAAACATCACATTATTATCTTCAACCTACCCGTCAGTCCTTCTGTACCCAAATACAAACATTTTACTCTAAGGAAACAAGCTAGTCCATAGCACATCATACCTCTCCAGCCAACCTGACTACTTTGACATTGGCAAGAATCAAAACTAAATAAAATCCACACATCCTACTAGAAAGCATGAGTGCGTGCTCGGCCACTCAGTTGTGTCCAGCTCGTTGTGACCCCATGGGCTGTAGCCCGCCAGGCTCTTGGGTCCATGGATTCTCCAGGCAAGAATACTGCAGTGGGTTGCCATTTCCTCCTCCAGGGGATCTTCCTGAACCAGGGATCAAACCCTGGCAGGCGGAATCTTTGCCACTGAATCACCTGGAAAGCCCTAATGAAAAGTACAGAGTACTCATTATTTTTGATTTGACACCAAAATGTTATCTCTTAAAGAACTAAACGTAGAAGAAATAGTCTTAGAGGTGGGCTTCTTCTCCAAAGCTTAGTAACAGCAAATCACTTTAGAGAGGTTTTCCTCATCTGGGAGAAAAATAAGCAAAGCTAAAAAGTGAAAATTAACATAAAAAACAAAAGCTATTTTTGTTCTGGGAGAAAAAAAAAAGCAAGAGCAAAAATGAATCCATTTGGCACTCAGGAGAAATATTTTAATTTCCTCTCTCTTCCATGTGTCCAGGCACTGCTTCAGAGTCTCTCGTTTGTACTAAAATCAGTTGGGTGGCACAGGAATGGTACTTCAAGGAGTTGCAGAGGAAAGATACTCTAAAATATAGAAGCCTCAAAAAACAAACAAACAAAGCCCATGAGGCTAAAGGGACATGTGAAGAGAAAGCAGCTAACCGCGGGCTGAGGACCATCTGCTTCTGCTCTGATCATATATTTCTGTTAGCTCTTCATTGACTGCCAGTCTCTGAACTTCCTCCAGTGGAACAACAAGAGCATCGTAAGAAATACCAGCAATGATAATTACCGTCAGAAATACTCTCCTGGAAGGATCCACGAAGAAACTGATCAATTGGTTTAAAAAAAAAAAAAAAGATTCATCCTTGAAACAAGAAACGAAGTAAGAATGTCCATAATGCGATCACACTTATTTGAAAAGGTGAACCCATTTAACAAACTATGGTGGGACTTCCCTGGAAGTCCAGTGGCTAAGGCTCCAAATTCCCGATGTAGGGGGCCTGGGTTCGATCCCTGGTCGGGGAACTGGATCCCACAGGCCACAACTAGCAGTTTGCACGCCACGACTAAAGATCCCGCACGCCGCAACTGAGACTTGGTGCTGCCAGGTAAATAAGTAAGTAAAAATAAGTATTAAGAAAAAAACAATAAAGAACCTATGGTGCTGAGAATTAAGATGGGGGTAGGGAGAGGCAGAGGCCATCAGGCTACTAGGGTGATCTTGGTAAACAGAGTGGAAGCTGGCACACATAAATAACACCCTCCGAAATGCACGTATGAATATGACCGCTGCACTCGTTCAGCAAATGTTAATACGTAATGAGGGCACCCGTGTGCCAGATTCCTTGCCATTCCACACAGACCTGCCATCCTGGACTCATATGCTAAGAGAAAGAATTTTCGAGGTTTTAATCATAGGAAAAGCTCCTTAAGCTTCCTAAAGCTCTTCATCAATTCCACCAGCACTCTAACATAAATATTTAAATTCTTTTTAACTCATTAAGAAACAAAAGCACGATTTCTTTAAGCCTGGGGAAAATCGTACTGGAAAATATTTCCAAAATGAAATAACAATTGGATACAACATGCACAGACTGGCGCTGAGGGAGCAAACAGAGAAAAAGCACAGCGCGGAAAGGCCGGGTCAAAGGGTGACCAACGGGAGTGAGCCGTGTGAATTCTACAGAGGCCTAAGCCAGGCATCCGAATGCCAGTTTGGTAAGGTAACATCATCTTAAAACTTCTGTTCCCGGCAGAGAGCTGCTCACTGTTCTGACAGTATAAATAAATAAATAAACCACCTCAGCATAACAAAAGGATTCGAGAGGAAAAGCATGTCCCCAATTTCTTCTAAATCTGGTACTGATTCTCCCAGGCCACCTGTGATACTCATAGGAGTTGAACATATCAACCCCTGCTCATAACAAAAATACAGGAGCAAAGAATCACCTTTTAAAAAACATTTCTAGGATATTAAAATTAAGTATCACCAAACTTTCTCAGTGGCTCAGATGGTAAACAATCTGCCAGCAATGCAGGAGACCGGGGTTCAATCCCTGGGGCGGGAAGATCCCCTGGAAAAGGGCATGGCAACCCACTCCAGTATCCTTGCCTGGGAAATTCCATGGGCAGAGGAGACTGGTGGGCTACGGTCCACGGGTCCCAAAGAGTCAGACACAACTGAGTGACTGACACTTCCACTTACATAACATTTCGAAGCATTATTTCAAATCTACAACAAACAGGACAGTGGCAAGAAGTAACAAGACCTTCTGCCATGATGACGTAAACCACGACAACAGCAGTATTTCCCACATGAGGTTGTGTCTTCTGTTCTTCGTTGCCATTATCAAAATTAGAACCACGAAACATTCCTCGTAACAAGTCTTAATTTTCCAGCAAGGCCTAAAGGGACCCACGTAAGAGACCAAGTAAAGAGATCCAAGTGACTCCCTGGTTTAGCTCTTAATTCAGGAGATTTTAGATGAAGCTCTGAATCTGTTCATCCTGTCCTCCCTAGGTACGAGGAAAGGAGTCCGTCCCCTCCACAGCCGAGTCTTAACCAATAACAGCAACGCCAATATTCTGCCTCTGCATTCCCAAGGTGGCAACACCTCCCCGGGAAAAAGTCGTACCTCTCCCCCAAACAATACACCAGGCGACAGTCAAGTAAGTTTTAGAATGCTGCCTTAATCAAAATTAGGCAGGTTACCTTCCTTATGGACTCCTCGGAGCCTTTAACCCAAGTACACAGGTATATCAAGTTCCTTACCATTTAGCCGAAATCTAGAAAAAGGAACAGTAGATGAGAAAATGTACTAGGAAGAGTTTGGAGACACAGATTTTTGAAAAATGAGGCTCCATAAGCGCCAAAGAAGCCACGTCGTACAGACAAAGGGAATGGGCTTATCGGCTCCGTAACTTCGGCCAAATTGTTTCACCTTGTGCTTCACTGTGCTCAGTCTGCAAAATGGTAGAAATAGCACCAACTTCCTAAACTAGCTGAGGATTAAATGAGAAAACCCTCTGAATCAAGCCTGACAGAATAAATACTCAATAAATGTTAGCAATTTGCTACCTACTTTGCAAGGCTATTCTCAGCAAAGAAATACACATAATTTATAGAATTTATCCCTGGCAAGTCGTAAGCGTTCTACAAAAGATCACTGAACACTGTAAAGACCTAACCACAGTGCCCAGCACGAACTAACCCTGAACTGCAATACTGAATGTCACTGTGGCTATGTCATTAAGACGACAGACACAGAAAACAAACTATGGTTACCAAAGGGGAAAGTGGGCTGGGGGCTAGAAAAGTTAGGATTTAGGGAGTAACATATAACCACTGCTATATATAAATAAGCAACACAGATCTTCTATATAGCACAGTATATTCAATATCTCGTAACAACCTATATAATAGGAAAGAAGCTGAAAAAAAATGTGTATATATATATATATAAGTGTATAACTGAATCACTTCACTGTAACACCTGAAACTAACACAAAAATGGTTTTTATAGAAATTACAATGTCTTAACTATTAATAGAAAACACTGCTGCTTTGCCTATAACACATTTCCCAATGTGACATCTCTCTAGGGTGATCTGACCCTCGCCCACAGCCACAAAAAGAATCAGTGGTCAATTAAGTTTCACAACTATTGTATTCATCAAAATCAGGCAAAGTTAAGTTTCTTTCTGCAGAAATTCTCAGAGCCTTAATATGAATCTCTAAGTAGGGAATATATGTTTCCCAAATGCATTTAATGAGGAAATTTTCTCCCTCTGGGGACTGTTGTTCCGTAGAATGGAAACTACCCTGACTCAACGGAAAAACAATGTCTGGTACATCACTGGTGTGTAACAAACTCTGGTTGTACAAATGTAAAGGGGTCCATATTTTGTCATGGTTCCCAAACACATCTGAGGGTAGAATCTTTTTCTTTTTTAAGCAGCATTTGTGGGATGACTGTGCTAAGGAACACATTTGGAAAAATGCTTGCCTATGGAAATAAGAGTCTTATTAACCAACAGGAACTATCCTAAACAGAACCTAGTTTAGCATTCCCACTAATGCAGACTGTTCTAAGGGAGACGCGCTATCTATCTGAAGGCCAGACTACTCTCCCTGACGGGCTATCCTCTATCCAGTCGCTCGGAGCCAAGGCAGAGCAGAGGAACAACTGTCACACCTCCGTGAATGTAACTCTCAGCAATTTCCCTTTTTTCTCTAACATCCCCAAGGCAACACCGCTAGAGGAAAAGCCGGGGAACTCGAACTCCGTGAGTACAGTTTGCATTTACTAGAGGCACTTATCTCCTTTTTTTGCCTCCTCCAGAAATACCGGACCACCGCAGTGGTGCCCCTCTCACAAGCAGCATATAACCGTTTTCACTCACTGAGTTAACACTGTACTTTATTTAAGAGAGGTTTAATAAACTACTACAATCAATGCCATCATTTCCTTCGAGGGGATTATTTTTCTCACCCCTCCCTCCTAATAATAAATGTATCTTTCCCCTTCCTAGGTTCTCATTCCTCGAACTTGAATTGTTTGCCTCAAGCTGCACTCAAGGCCCAGAATCCAAAGCTCCCCACTTTTGGACAACCGTCTTAAGATGAACTGGAAGGGTTATACGTTTGATCCAAAAGGAAAAAAGGCAGCTATTTCAATGGGGAGGGGGCGGGGGAAGTTACAGATCTTTAAGTTTATACATAACTGTTTTCGAAATTAATAAGGTAACAGGCAGCGAGCATAAGAGCCCACCTCTACTCAAGAATATACCCATCACCGACTCCTGGACATGAGTTTGGGTAAACTCTGGGAGTTGGTGATGGACACGGAGGCCTGGAGTGCTGCAGTCCATGGGGTCGCAAACAGTCGGACTCGACTCAGCGACTGGACTGAACTGATACTTAAGAATACAGGACCTAACAGAGTTCATCATCTTTTCAGCGACGTCTGAGGGTGGTCTCCTAGCTGCTGTCTTTCAGCATCTGTCAGCGGCTGAAGTTAGCGGAGGGGGCGGTCACCGCACAGTCAGGACGCAGCACCGCGGTCCCAGAGCGTCTGGGCTCCAGGCGTCCGTGCTGACCACAGGGTCACCCTCGCCCTGCGCCCTCCTCCCTGCAGCCCCCTCCCGGGGTGGTGGGGTCCGGGGGCCCCCGGAGCCCTCTTGCCAAGACCCGCAGGCCCGGCGGGGTCCGGCCGGTACCTGGTCACAAGGGGACTTCTCCAGCATCTGCGTGCACAGATCGGCGCAGAGCTGGAACCTCCTGCGCCTGAAGTAGCTCCAGGCCAGGAGCAGCGGCTCCATGCCCGAGCCCGGCGCGCCCGAGGCCGGGGACGCGGGGCCGGGGCCGGGGCCAGGGGCCAGGGCGGGTGAGGGGCGCGGGGCCGGCGGGATCGCGGGGCGCTGGGGGGCCGGGGTCGCGGGGCTCGGGCTGGCGGGGGGCGCGGGGCGCTGGGGCCGAGCCGGGCCGGGGGCGCGGGGCGACGGCGTCCGGTCCCGCCCAGCAACGCTCGGCGGCGGGGGCCTCGCCCGAGCGGCGCCCCGCCTCGCGCCCGAGGATGGGGACGGGGAAACGCGCCGCGGGCGGAGCTCGGCTCTGGGGCTCGCCAAGCCTTGGCTCCAGAAACTGTGCACCTTCGAAAAGGCGACCTACTTCGTTAGTTTCGAGGCCGGAACCGCGCCCGAACGGGCAGGCACTGACTTAGACACCTTCGCTGGGGTCCTCCACCCGCCCCGAGAGGGGAATCCGGTTGCCTAGCAACCGAACGCGCGTCCTCCGCCGGTGCCAGAAAAGTCCCGAGAGCTGATTCTCCAGCAGTTGCCGTCCTGCTCTTCCACTTCAGACATTCCTATACCCCTGTCACTTACCCCTCCGACTTCAGAAACACAGGGGACACCTTTCTTCAGCACCATCTCGCCCACCAGAACTCCAAGCCCTAAATCCGCAAACACTCCAGTCTCCTCTCCGAGTCTCTGTGTCCCAATGAAAACGTACATTGAGAATTAATGTATCATAAATGTATTCTCAATGTATTGTCAAATCATTCATTTTACAGATGAAAAACTGAGATGGGCTCAGAGAAATTATTAACGTGGTGTCACATGGAGTTAAGGAGCTGGATTGTTATCTGGATCATTACAAACTGCTAATACCATTTATTAATTTGAGGATGCCTTGGGGTTCTGGATTTATGAATCAGAGATATTTTTACTAAACAAAATAATGTATGCAAAAAAAATTTTTTTAAGGAGCTTTTAGAAACGCCATCTCCAAGCACTTGTTTGTCAAATGTTTACTTGTGCACAGTGATTTCTTTGTACAATTCTAACTTTCCTCTAGAGATTTACACAGATGACAAATATCTTTAGTGATTAGGAAAAGAGACGTGCTGCTGCTGCTAAGTCACTTCAGTCGTGTCCGACTCTGTGCGACCCCGTGGACTGCAGCCCACCAGGCTCCTCCGTCCATGGGATTTTCCAGGCAAGAGTACTAGAGTGGGGTGCCATTGCCTTCTCCGAAAGAGACGTGAGACCAAGCTAAATCCAGGTTAACTTCATTATGGAGGGCGAGGGGATCTTTTTTCCTTGCCTTCTTCCTACCACAGTGGGTGAGGCAGGAGAAGAAATGGTAACTCAATATTGAAGAACTTTCTGATCAGGTCTAAATCTCCTTTAGAGAGCAAAAGCAAACGGACAACAGCTTTTAGCAAAGATAAATAATAATTTTCTCAAATCAATGGCGTTATATTGAATCCAGATATATATACCTTTCATGTACATCAAAATGACACCTTTCTAAACTCAGAAATGGGTTGTGAGTAGTTTTTTTCTCTTTTACTAAGCAGTCTTCTTGAATTTCTGTTTCTTAGAGGCAATTAATTATCAGAACTGTGATAATTCCAGTTATGTTTATTGCAACTAGTCCATTTTTGTTTCCCTGGAAGTGCCTCTAGAAATGTAACCTATTCCAAAGCAGCAGCCCATTGCTTCTAGGGTTCAGGTTTTTAGGACTATGCATGCTGGAATTGGCAGTTGGACTCAAAATTTCACGGGGCACTTTTTTTCTGGTGCAATGTGATTTCTATCTAACTGATTCTCAACCCCTGTTCCATATTAGATTTTCTAAACACTCAGTTCAGTTCAGTTACTCAGTTGTGTCTGATTCTGGCGACCCCTTGGACTGCTGCGCACCAGGCCTTCCTGTCCATCACCAACTCCCGGAGTTTACTCAGACTCATGACCATTGAGTCAGTGATGCCATCCAACCATCTCATCCTCTGTCGTCTCCTTCTCCTCCTGCCTTCAATCTTTCCTTAGGATGTATTCAGATTCATGGAAAAGTTACAAAGATAATACAGAGAGTTCCTGTATATTCTTCACTCAGTTTCCCCTGCTGTTAACGATGTTACTATGGCTCATATGGGAACTTCCCTGGCAGTCAAGTGGCTAAGACTCCATACTCCTAATGCAGGGCACCATGGTTCAATAGCTGGTGGGGAAACTAGATCCCTTGGAATGCAAGATCAAACCAGTCAATCCTAAAAGAAATCAGTTCTGAATATTCATTGGAGGGACTTCAGCTTCACGCTCAAACTGAAACTCCAATACTTTGGCCACCTGATGTGAAGAACTGACTCATTGGAAAAGACCCTGATGCTGGGAAAGATTGAAGGCAGGAGGAGAAGGGGATGACAGAGGATGAGATGGTTGGATGGCATCACCAACTCAATGAACATGAGTTTGAGCAAGCTCCAGGAGTTGGTGATGGACAGGGAAGCTTGGAGTGCTGCAGTCCATGGGGTCGCAAAGGGTCGGACACGACTGAGCGACTGAACTGAACCGATGGCTCATATGACACAAAGAAGGAACCTACATTGGAATGTTACTATTAACGCCACAATTTATTCAAATTTCAGTTGCTGTTGAATTACTCAGTCACGTCCAACTCTTTGTGACCCCATGGACTGCAGCATGCCAGACTTCCTTGTCCTTCACTACCTCCCGGAGTTTGCTCAAACTCATGTCTGTTGAGTCAGTGACGCCGTCCAACCGTCTCATCCTCCTACTCTCACTTTAGGTCCATCCATGTCGACGTAACGGCATTACTTCACTCTTTTTAACAGCTGGGTAATATTCCACTGCACAGCCGTGCCGCTTCTTTCTGGTCCACGCCTCGGTCAGTGACATCTAGGCTGCCCCACGTCTTGGCTGCTGTGAACAGTGCTGCCCTGAACACTGAGGAGCGTGTGTCCTTTGGGGCCACACGAAAATAGACTCAAACAGGTTAAAGAGACCAAATGTGAGATAGGAGACTATAAAATTCTCAGAGGAGAACTTCGGCAGAACTCTCTCTGACATAAATCGCAGCAATATCTTTTCCCATCAGTCTCCCAGAGAAGGGGAAATAAACACAAACGGAACCTAATGAAACTCAAAAGCTTTTGCACAGCAAAGAAACCATAAACAAAACAAAAAGACAACCCACAGAATGGGAGAAAATATTTGCAAATGATGTGACTGACAAGGGATTAGTCTCCAAAATTAACAAACAGCTCATACAGCTTAATATTATCAAAACAAAACAACCCAGTCAAAAAACGGTCAGAGGACCTAAATAGACATTTCTTCAAGAAAGTCATACTGATGGCCAAGAGGCACGTGGAAAGATGTTCAACATCGTTAATTATCAGACAACTGCAAGTCAAAACTACAGTGAGACATCACCTCACAGCAGTCAGAAGAGCTACCAAACATCCACACAGAACGCTGGGGGGTGTGGGAGAAGGGCCCCCCCCACTCGGTTGGCAGGAATGTAAATGGGCACAGTCATTACGCAGAACAGTGTGAAAGTGTAAGTGAAAGTCGCTCAGTCATGCCCGACTCTTTGCGACCCCATGGACTGTTTAGTCCGTGGAGTTCTCCAGGCCAGAATACTGGAGTGGGTATCCTTTCCCTTCTCCAGGGGATCTTCCCAACCCAGGGATCGAACCCAGGGGGAGGTTCCTTAAAAAACTGAAAATAGAGCTCCCATATGATCCTGCGATCCCATTCCTGGACATAAATCTGGAGAAAAAACTTCACCTCTTTTGAAAGGTCAGTTTCACAATGAGAACCAGCTCTCAGTTCAGGGATCCTTATTTTTTGCCCTCTAGAAACTGGATGTCTCTTTAGGTTAATTCAGTTTAATCAGATACTGAAGTCAGTGCTGGAAGAAACACAAGCTGGAATCAAGATTGCCGGGAGAAATATCAATAACCTCAGATATGCGGATGACACCAACCTTGTACTTTTGAAAGCAGAAAGTGAAGAAGAACTAAAGAGCCTCTTGATGAAAGTGAAAGAAGAGAGTGAAAAAGTTGGCTTTAAGCTCAACATTCAGAAAACTAAGATCATGGCATCTGGTCCCATCACTTCATGGGAAATAGATGGGGAAACAGTGGAAACAGTGTCAGACTTTATTTTTTGGGCTCCAAAATCACTGCAGATGGTGATTGCAGCCATGAAATTAAAAGATGCTTACTCCTTGGAAGGAAGGTTATGGCCAACCTAGATAGCATATTTAAAAGCAGAGACGTTACTTTGCCAACAAAAGTCCATCTAGTCAAGGCTATGGTTTTTCCAGTGGTCATGTATGGATGTGAGAGTTGGACGGTGAAGAAAGCTGAGTGCCACAGAATTAATGCTTTTGAACTGTGGTGTTGGAGAAGACTCTTGAGAGTCCCTTGGACTGCAAGGAGATCCAATCAATCCATCCTAAAAGAGATCAATCCTGGGTGTTCATTGGAAGGACTGATGTTGAAGCTGAAACTCCAATACTTCGGCCACCTCATGCGAAGAGTTGACTCATTGGAAAAGACCCTAATGCTGGGAAGGGTTGAGGGCAGGAGGAGAAGGGGATGACAGAGGATGAGATGGTTGGATGGCATCACCAACTCGATGGACATGGGTTTGGGTAAACTCCGGGAGTTGGTGATGGACAGAGAGGCCTGGCGTGCTGCAATTCATGGGGTCGCAAAGAGTCGGACACGACTGAGCGACTGAACTGAACTGAACATTTACTCGGTCTTACTCTAAGTGAATTACGTTCTATATCTGCTCTTAAATCTTCTAACTAACCCTGCAAGCTTGGTTTTATTATTATCTCAATCTTCCAGGGAAAAGAACTGAGAATTAGACTTAATTATTTGCTTAGCTTGTAAGTGGCAGAATCAAATTTGAACTCGAGTCATTGAACCCGAGTCTCCTGCATTGCAGGCAGATTCTTTACCCTCTGAGCCACCAGGGAGGCCCCAAGATCCTACACCCTCAACCAAAAGTGCAACTTGTACTTTTGAAAGCAGAAGATACTCTGGCGCATAGCACCGTCTGTACTCGTCCTGCACTTTCAGGATTTAGTGCCTTTGCTCTTGCTGATCTGTGCCTGCGATGTCTTTATATCCTTTCCCCATGCCTGTTGTCTGGTTGGTATAGATCCAAGCGAAATGTCAGCTTTATTTGAACTCCAATTCTCCAAAGACCTGTCTGCAAATATTCTCAGTACTCTTCCTATAAAACTTATTGTGCTACATTGTAATGTTTCTGTCTCCCTAGTAGACTTTCATATTACTCAACCTTACAAAATCCCAGGACATGGTACATAGTAATAGGCATCTCATAGATGTTTGTTGAACGACTAGCTAAGTTCAACAGATGGTATACTTTTCTTACTAAATGCAAAACCAACAGTTACATTTTGAAATAAATAATTTAATGCTTCAATATGCACTTTGGCATCAGTTTAAATGTTTAGGGAGCTCATTATTTTTGTTTGTTTGTTTTTCAGGGAGCTCATTTTAACCATTTCAAAGCTTAGCGTTATATAACTTTTTTCATTAAAATACCCAAGCCTTTGAAGATTAGTCTACCTAAGTATCGTTTTCCTAAAGCAATTTGAAAGTTATTTTTCTCTTGAAGGGGAAAAAAATCAGGCAAGATGATTTTTGGTGTTTATTTTTTTAAATGATCAGTTTAGGACTTCTCAGGGGTTATAGTGGATGGGAATCCACCTGCCAATTCAGGAGACACGGGTTTGATCCCTGGTTTGCGGAGATACCACATGCTACGGAGCAACTAAGCTGGTGCACCACAGCTACTGAAGCCTGCACACCCCAGAGCCTGCATAGAACCAGTGCTGCGCCCAAATGCTCCAAGTGCTGAAGTCCGCACGCCCTAGGGTCTGCGTAGAACAGGTACTGGGCACGCATGCTCCAAGCGCTGAAGCCCGCACGCCCTAGGGTCTGCGTAGAACAGGTACTGGGCACGCATGCTCCAAGCGCTGAAGCCCGCACGCCCTAGGGTCTGCGTAGAACAGGTACTGGGCACGCATGCTCCAAGTACTGAAGCCTGCACACCCCAGAGCCTGCATAGAACCAGTGCTGGGCCCGAATGCTCCAAGTACTGAAGCCCGCACGCCCTAGGGTCTGTATCGAACAGGTACTGGGCACGCATGCTCCAAGTACTGAAGCCCACATGCCCTAGAGCCTGTGCTTCAACACAACGAGAAGCGCAGGCCCGGCAACAAGAGTAGACCCCGCGCGGCAATGAAGATCCAGCACATCCCCCCCCAAAAAAACCCCACAGTTTAAAGATCTTTATGCATTTCAAAGGTAACTTGATTATTGTACGAACTATCAAAACATTCACTTACTTTTAAGAAAATGGATATATTTTTTCGAATACAACTTTGATATATGTATAATTCCAATATTGTTAGATAAATTATTCTTAATATCTCAAACTTTTTCCGTATAATTTTATAGACACATCACATGTCTCCTTGATTCAATCCTCTTAATAACTTATTTATTCACCAAGCATTTATTGAATGCCCACCTGTGCCAGGCACTTTCTGAACTATGGGGATGTAGCAAAGACTCTCCTCTCTCATAGAAGGGAGAGAAAATTCTAGCTGTTGGTAAACTTGGATAGAGGAGCCTGGGGGTCTACCCACCATAAGGTGACAAGGGTTGACACGACTGAGCAACTAAACCACCACCACAAACTAGGAATATCAGGATTTTCCCTTAGCAGGTTGTGAAAGTGAAAGTGTTAGTTGCTCAGTCCTGGCCAACTCTTTGGAGTCCCATGGACTATAGCTTGCCAGGCTCCTCTGTCCATGGACTTGTCCAGGCAAGAATACTGGAATGAGTTGCTATTCCTTTCTCCAGGGGATCTTCCCAACTCAGGGATCCCACCTCTCCTGCATTGCAGGCAGATTCTTTACCATCTGCACCACCAGGAAGTCCCCTTAGCTTGTTAAAATATATCTATCTTAATATGGGAGAATGGTATTGAAGCATGTAAATTATCATATGTGAAACGAATCGCCAGTCCAGGTTCGATGTGTGATACAGGGTGCTCAGGGCTGGTGCACCGGGATGACCTGGAGGGATGGTTTGGGGTGGGAGGTGGGAGGGGGGTTCTGGAAGGGGAAGACATGTACACCCATGGTGGATTCATGTCAATGTATGGCAAAACAAATACAATATTGTAAAGTAAAAAAATAGATAAATAAACTAACTTAAAAAAATAAAGTATACCTATCTTAAACCATACTCCACAGTACAACCTTAGACACATCTCCATTAAAATATGGGACAAGACAGGCTAGCACTACTATTATTTAATATTGTGCAGAAAATTATAGTAAATGCCATGAACAGAACAATACATTTGGCTATTGGAAGGGCAGAGGCAAAGTTATTATTTGCCAAATGCAGATAATTGTCATTCGAAACTTTGTTATGCAGGAAAGCTCTTGGTGTTTCTTTAACATATGTACTTTGTATTCCATAGTTTACTAGACACTGATTCAGTGATTTTTGAATGCTACCTTAATTATATTTCAAATTATAGCATAGAATGAATACTGTTTCTGGATTATCTATTTAAGGCATTGATATGAAGGTCAATATTTAAGAAAGTATATCACAGCTTTAATTACTATAGCTCTCTTTATAAATCTTCACATTTTCTCAAGCCTTCAAGCCTATGTAAGCCTTTATTCACAGAAAAGCTGTTTTATGCCATTAAGTTAGTCACAATCAAATATTACTGGCATTTCAAATACTTGAAAAATAATTTTTCCTAAACTGATGGGATATATTCTCTTCACACTCTGTTACTACCATTATAACGTCCAAATTGAAAAACACTGTAAAACTAGTGGCTTCCCTGAAAATAAATAAAATGCCTCTCAATTTCTGTACACGAGCTACCTTGCATTGACCTCAAAGAACTGACTGTCTGCCAAGACCCATTGTCTTCTCTCTCGTGATCTCCAATGAAGTCATCGCCTGGTATTTTGGCCAAAGCCTCAGAAACGTGAAGATATAATGATTCAACGTTCCCTTTTATTCTAAATTTGCTTGTTTCAGTCTGAATTTCACAGGCAATTACATATGCATGAAGGTGAGCATCTAGGTGCTCTTAGGCGCGTTTATCGAGCCTCTCTGATTCACATTGCATACGACAGCCTCAACAGTTTTAAACCCAGCACATAAAGGGAGGCTGATTGCATTCAATTGCTTTTTCCATCAAGCTTCTTGTCCTCCGAAAATCAGATTCTAAAGTCTGAAAACGAATTAATTTCAACAATTGAAGTAAGCTTAGAACTCTGTTGGTATAAATTCTATTTATGTGACAACCGCTTCTGGCTCCATCTCATCCTCATTCAATTGAACATGATCTGAAAGAGTACCTTATTTCTATTCACTGGGAAGGGGTCATGAGGATCCTTTTTAAATTATTTTTAAAAAGAAAAATAGGCCTAGATTTTTTTTTTTTTAGCTAAAATGGCATTTTGATCAAACCAAAATCTACCTATCATATGGCATTTATATACAGGGAATCCTGGTATAAAAAGTTTAAATGCAAACTGAAAATACTGGTTTTTAAAGTGCAGTATACACTATAGTCTTACATCCCTGCTTGCTACTTTGATCTACCACAAGGACACTTATATACACTTATGACAGAAGGGCAGTGAGTAAGACAGTATCTTTGATTTGGCTGGAGTACTACTCTTTAAAAAAAAATGTTCTGGAAGGCTCTGACACCACCATCCAAACTCTCTACCAAGATCTGAAGGCCCTGGGCCCTGGCTCCCGCCTACTTCTCCGGCCATATCAGCCCCGCTGACTTGCTTACTGCGTTCACTGGCCTCCTTGCCGGCGCTTGTCTGGGCTTAGGGTAGTGTTTGCTGACACCCACACTCTGTCTGTTCATGAAACTCCCCACTGACATATCACTTTATTAAAGAGATCCTCCCTGAAAACCACTCCCATCTCATTTCCCTGCCACTTTTTCTTTGTAGCATCTGTAACCACTTGATATATTTTACATGTATGCATGTATATATTTACCTATCTCTCCACCCTTACCCACTCTTCCTCGGAAAGCAAGCACCAAAAGCAGAAAATTGACTGCATCCTCAGTGCCTAGAATAGTGTCTGGACATAATACGTGCTAAAAAAAATTTTTTTTCTGAATAAATAGCTTTCCTTCAAATAATATTATACTGAGTAATACAAGTTTTGGTTTACTATTTAAGCGTTAAGATCTAACTATTAGTTAACATCTTGGTAAATATTAAGGCTAGGTAGTATAGATTATTTAACTGAACATAATACCTTATCATCAAACCAACCATAAAACTGTCATCTCAAGAATTTCTGCAGCTTTATTCCAATCGCTTCACAATGCCCGGCCTTGGCCCTGTTAGAGTCAGTCACAGAGTGCTACCCTACGGTGTCCTTCGCAGACGGCATTTGGAGAGAAAGGCAGTGAAGAGGGGATCCAGGAGTCACCTGCCCGGCACACCCGCTCTCATTCCCGGCCTGACTGCCCAGCCCTGAACTGCTGCTGGAACCTGAGAAGAGGTCGAACAGCGAAAGTTAACATTTCCTTGCACGGTGGAACATGTTTTTGTCTTCTCATGAAAGTCTCTTATTTATACTTCCTGGCATTCCCCCCTTCCCTCCCTCACATTATGAAAAATTTTCCACTTTACTCTGGACGTTCCAAAGTTTTAAGCATTTATAGAGTTTCGAATTCCCTTACATAATTCCTTTTCCTGAGGATACTGTGGCAGATTGTATTCTTGTCCCCAGTTATCCACTCACCCCTCCTCTACAAGAAGGTTAAACATCCACCCACCACTGCCACGTGACTGCCCTGTCCCCGCTGACATTGCAGTTGGCCATGTGACTTGCTGTGGTCAATGGATTATGAGCAGAAAAAAACACACTCTACGTTCTATCAGAATCTTCTAGAGCCTTTATGGTTGTCGCTTGCTCTTTCTCCTCCGCTTCTTCAGCCTGAGTTTCAGAGTGAAAAGACTAACGGAGCAAAGCACAGCCGAGCCACAGCTCTGCCCAGCTGCCAGCGTGCAACGCGAACAAGAAAGGAAGGTGACTGTTGAAAGTTACTGAGACGTTTGGATCATTTGTTACAGCAGCAAAGCTGACGAACACTAATACCTTAATCCTCATCGCTTTTTCTCCCATAATTAGATTTTGGACATCTACTGATACTAATTAGCAAGATATAGCTAACTCCCACATGACTGACACTACTAAATTTTACTGAAAGGCAAATAAAAAGAAGCATAACTAAATACCCTGGTCCTAGATTGAAAGATCAGATAGTGATGTGTCAGTTCTCTTCAAATTACCCTGTAAATTCTGTGTGTTTTTAATAACTAGAACAGTTGAATCTGACAATCATCAGGAAGAGTATCTTCCCACCCCCAAAAGTGAGAAAGGATAATTATAAGGGGGGATTAGCCTTACAAGACATCAAAACCCTACAGTAAAGCTATAGTAATCAAAACAAGGAGGTGTCTGAACAGGTCCACAAAGAGATCAACGGAATAGAATAGAGAAGCCAGATATGGTTACAGATATGTGACAGTTTAACATATGACAAACATGGTATTTCAAAACAGTAAGGAAAAGATAGCCTTTCCAACAGATTGTGTAGGGGATAGTTAACTTTCCGTTTGGGGAAAAAAATGAGTCAACTCACCAGTGTACAAAAATAAAGATCTCTTGGTTAAAACAAACTCCGAAAGTAAAAGGAAAAAAGTCAGGAAGACTTTTTTTTTTTTTTTTTTTTAATCTTGGGTAGAAGGAATCTTTACCAAACAGGCCCCCAAACCCAAAAATTACCATTGAAAAGATAGGCTTATTTGACTACACAACCTACTTTAAACTCCTGTAAAACAAAATAAACCAAGAATAACGTTTTCTTAAGAGGCTGTAGGAGATAAAGTATAAACACATTTGGAGTCAATCCACTTCCCTATTAATCAGAGAAATAAAAACGAAAGCAGCACTTGTTTTTCACTCAGTAGATTAGGAAAAGTTAGAAAGATGAAAAATTGTGTTGGTTAGAATACAAAGAAACCCTTTCATGCACTATAGGATTATTGGGAATTCTGACAATTTCTTTGGAAAATAATGTGAAGATTGAAGTACAAAAAGCCTTTGATCTCCCTTTTACTTATTTATTTTTCTTTAATGTCACTTTCAGAAACTTAGCCTTCAAGGAAAAAAAGAACACGCCTTTAATATATCTTCAATTTTTATAATGAAAATCAATGTACTACTTTTACAACGTGAATTTAAAAATTTAGGATCGCCCTTCCAATCTCCTCCCCATGTGCACTTCTATTCTATTTAATAGCTTCACACATTCCAGGAATGTCCTCCTTCTCCTTTACGAGTTATCTACCTACCAAAGTTTAGGCCCAGCTTAAACGGTTTCTACTCACTAAGTTTTAACGTATTCCTTTAGAGGATACTTGTGGTCCTACCTTACACAGCATTTTTTATATCCCAGATTTAACCCTGGGCTTCCCAGATGGCTCTGTGATAAATAATCCACCTGCAATGCAGGAGACATGGGTTTGATCCCTGGGTCGGGAAGATCCCCGGGAGGAGGGCATGGCAACCCACTCCAGTCTTCTTGCCTGGAGAATCCCATGGGCAGAGGAGCTTGGTGGGCTTCAGTCCATGGGGTCGAAAAATAGACGGACACAACTGAGCAACTAAACAACAACAAATTTAACATTGTTGCACACCCTCGGCTCTAGTCTGGGCCCATTTCTTTAGGCTGCTGCTGGTGTGGGGGGTTCTTTATTGCTGAGCCACCCGGGAAGCCCCGCTTTTAGGCTAATGCTCTGAGTAACTGTTCAAAATTGTTCAAATTGTAACTTGAAATGTCTTCACAGACTTGTAGCAGGGAGCTCAGCTATGTGCTCTGTGATGACCTAGAGGTGTAGGGTGGGACCGAGGTCCAAGAAGGTGGGGTGTGTATACGTCACTGCAAATTCGTGGTGATGTATGGCAGAAACCAACACAACATTGTAAAGCCGTTATCCTCCAGTTAAAAGAAAACAGCATAAAAAAATTTCCTTTTCGCAGACCTGCTCAGGAAAGAGGAGGGAAAAACCCAAAATGACTCACTGAATGATGAATTCAATGGGCCTATTCAGCTGGTAAAGAATCTGCCTGCAATGCAGAAGATCCAGGTTCGATCCCTGGGTTGGGAAGATCCCCTGGAGAAGGGAACGTCTCCCCACTCCAGTATTCTGGCCTGCAGAATTCCATGGACTGTATAGTCCTTGGGGTCGCAAAGAGTCAGACACGACTGAGCGACTTTCACTTCACTTCTTCGCTTCTAAAACTCCTGTGACTCTACAGCTTCCACTGTGTGAACCCTGTTTGAAATATTTGTCAACAGAAATGATCAGATATTCTTAATGGTTAGTTTTTACAACCAAATTTTTATTTACGGCCCTGCGTATTGCCTGATCTTTAAAAATTAATACAAAAGAATAAAAAAAAAAAAACCCTCATCAACAAAAATTAATTTGCAGGAATGAATGTGTTTTAAGATGTGCAAGTATTCAAAATACTTCACTGTGACCTTTTAAAACATTTTCCAACCTGTAACAGATTAGCTGATTGTCCTTTGAACAAAGTTGATTACTATGAATGAGATTTTTATTCTGAGCATTTGTAGAGAATGCTCTCCAAAATTTAATAAACATCATAAACAGACTAAAGATGTTGCCACAACATCTGTTAATCAGAGATTAAAATAATATTCTAACTCAATAGTGTGTAATCTTTTTATTACCCCTTCAATCACTCCTCATGCATGGCATGCCTTGAGTGATTATATGTACCAAACTATAGTTATTAATTTTCTATTTATTTGTCAATGCTTATGAATAAACATTTTATATTAAAATTTCCCTATTATTCCCAAGATACTAATATCTTGGGAATTAATTAATTGTAACTTTAAAGAGGAGAAACCCAGCAGGCACCACCTTAACCAAGCCATCAACGTTAACCAGTAATGGAACACATAGATAGCATTTTTCCTCTGCATATGATGTACTGAGATGGATACAACATTGTTTTCTGTATTACTCCCAAAAATGTATAACCTGAATCTAGTAAGGAGGAAACATCAGATAAAACCAGTTGAGCAAAATAAATGATCTGTATTCTTCACAATGTCAAGATGATGGAAAAATAAAGCCTCAGAAACTTTTTCCAGATTTAAAGAGACTTGAAAATTAAATGGAGAAGGCAATGGCACCCCACTCCAGTACTCTTGCCTGGAAAATCCCATGGACGGAGGAGCCTGGTAGGCTGCAGTCCATGGGGTCACGAAGAGTTGGACACGACTGAGCGACTTCACTTTCATGCATTGGAGAAGGCAATGGCACCCCACTCCAGTACTCTTGCCTGGAGAATCCCAGGGATGGGGGAGCCTGGTGGGCTGCCGTGTATGGGGTCGCACAGAGTCAGACACGACTGAAGCGACTTAGCAGCAGCAGCAGCAGAAAATTAAATACAGCATGTAAATAGAATCCTGGGTCAGATTTTTAAAATTTTCCTATAAAGGCTATTAATTGGACAATAGGCAAAATTCAAATAAGATTCATAGTTTAAACAATAGTATTGTATCAATGTTTATTTGGTGATTTTGATAATTATCCTATAAGGTTGTAAGAGAATGTCATTTTGGAAAACGACAGTAGACACTAAAAAGGGAATTATGTCTACAGATTAATCTGAAAGAGTTTACATACACACATATGCATATATATATATATATATATATATATACCTGTATGTGTATATACATATTTCCATACACACATATGGAGAGAGAGAATGGTAAGGGAAATGTGATAAGTGCTAATATTCAGGGCATCAAGAATATGGATAAAGATTAAAATATACAGAAATTCTTTTATCATTTCTAACAGTCAAGGTTAATTATGTCAAGGTTAAAATTAAAAATTAGAATAACACAAAAACTTCATATTGAAATTAAGTAACCACTGTATCCAAGGTGAGGTTTAGTTCAAAACGAGTTGATACTTTAGCTTGTGCTGGAAAGTATACAATTGCCTTTCTATAATTGAAAGATTATTACTTTCACAGGCTTCTCATGATCCAAAGGCCCTAGAATGAGAAATACTGCTTTAAATCATTTATTATTGTCATCCAGATTAGAGTACCTAAAACTTGTATAGTGCCTTAGAGGAATTATGCCTGTGCAAAGTTGACTATTTGCTTGCACATTGCTTTTAATGTTTCATCAAAGAAGTTTAACAAACCGTTTTTGAATTACAATAGCCATTAGTAAAAAAGAATGTTGAGATACTGATCTTGTTTATGTTCAGTTCAGTACAGTTCAGTCGCTCAGTCGTGTCCGACTCTTTGCAACCCCATGAATTGCAGCACGCCAGGCCTCTCTGTCTATCACCAACTCCCGGAGTCTACCCAAACCCATGTCCATCGAGTCAGTGATGCCATCCAACCATCTCATCCTCTGTCGTCCCCTTCTCCTCCTGCTCCCAATCCTACCCAGCATCAGGGTCTTTTCCAATGAGTCAACTCTTCACATGAGGTGGCCAAAGTATTGGAGTTTCAGCTTCAACATCAGTCCTTCCAATGAACACCCAGGACTGATCTCCTTTAGGATGGATTGATTGGATCTCCTTGCAGTCCAAGGGACTCTCAAGAGTCTTCTCCAACACCACAGTTCAAAAGCATCAATTCTGTGGCGCTCAGCTTGTTTATGTAACCCTTCTAAATTCACTTATTAGCTCTGGTAGTTTTGGGGGGTAGACTCTTTAGGCTCTTTATTCTTCTGAATGTAATTTTTTTCCAGAAATTTTCTCTTTGTCTTTGATTTTCAGTCGTTTGTCTGTGATACGTCCAGGAATATGTGTGTGTGAGTGCTAATACCCTTGTTGAGATTCTCTGAGTTTGTTGGATTGACTGTTTGTAATTTTTCATGAATTATGAAAACTGTTTCTTCAAATGTGCCTTCATTCCTGTTTTCGCTCTTTTTTTCCTTACGAGACTCCGGCTCCGTGTGTGCTCGACAGTTTGATATTGGCTCCCAGCTCTTACAATCTCCGTTTTCTTTTCTCTACTGTTTCTCCTGTTTATGCTTCATTTTGGACACTTTCTAATGCCTCAACTTCAACATCACTAATCCCTAAAGCGGAGGTGCAGTGTTAAGATATTACTCACACATGGTGCTGCATTTATTGACCAGAATACTTTTCCCAGTGACGTTTCTAACTTGAAAATATATATGGCATTTTATTACTGTCCTGTCTTTTATATGTCCCGATTTTATCTTCTCTTAGCTCCAATTATCATATCTACTTTTTCTAAAACTGTTGTATCTGTAACTAGCTGTATTTCCCTAAGAAATGTCCTCCTGTATTAAAATTAGCTTAAGACTTAATACTTTGCACCTAAGTTTGCTTTTCTGAACAACCTATGATAAATCTACTTTTCTTTATCTTCGCTACATCCATCTGTTAAATGTAGTAGTTGTTAATGAAGGGTGGAATTTAATAAAATCTCATTTGATGAGTATGTTTATTCTATAATTCTGTAATTTTTTAGATATGGCACTTAATTATATTAAAATATGTCTCTAGAATTCACTTGTTTTTATTTTTTAGAATATTTCTTTTTAAGGTTATTTTGTTGTGCTTATTGCTATTTTCTACTTTATTTTTTGGCTGTGCTACATGGCGTGGCAGCTCCCCAAGCAGGGGTCAAACCCTCTTGTATTAAAAGCAGAAAATCCGAGCCACTGGACTGCCAGGGAAGGCCCACTTGTTACTTGTTGTTAAAGGTCCTCATGGCTTTATCTTGTTTTCTTCTCTTGAACATAAATTCTTCAAAGCACAGACTGTGAGTTCATTTTCCTTGCTTACTCCTTCATATAACCAAGCCCAAGTGACTCACACTTGTGTGCCCTATTTATGTTTGAGATGATTGTGGTGGTGGTTCTTAACCTTTTTCTTTCTTTGGCTTGCTTTCGAACAGTAGAATTTTTGATGATTTATCAGAAGGCATTAGGAACATGAAGCAACTGGAGACCAGTCAGCAATAATGACAGAGTAATTGCTGCTACAGTATGTAAGAATGTCCTCAGGATCTGTGCGAGCATTTACAATTACCTCTCCAGATAGAATTATTTAGCGTCCTGAAAGTGTTTTGTTAAAAGTTCATCAAACAAAAAATTCTCATGTATTCTGTTGTTTGATGTCGAGATATGCTTCGTACTTCTTACTGGTAGCTAGCTATACAACTGCTGTGCTGAAAACTGCAGAATCCTTGCTGCTACTTCTGCTGCTGCTAAGTCACCTCAGTCGTGTCCAACTCTGTGCGACCCCATAGACAGCAGCCCACCAGGCTCCCCCGTCCCTTCAATTCTCCAGGCAAGAACACTGGAGTGGGTTGCCATTTCCTTCTCCAGTGCATGAAAGTGAAAAGTGAAAGTGAAGTCGCTCAGTCGCGTCCGACTCTTCGTGACCCCATGGACTGTAGCCTACCAGGCTCCTCCATCCATGGAGTTTTCCAGGCAAGAGTACCAGAGTGGGTTGCCATTGCAGTAATTACATCCAAATCTACGTATTTACAGACCTGACAAACTCCAGGACCTGGCGGTCCAGCACGGTTTCGATCCCTGATCAGAGAACTAAGGTCCTGCATACCTCGAGGTGCCTTAACAAGACGTGACAAACTATAGCTTGTCTCTAGCAGCTGAGGCCATATCAATAAAGGGATCCTGGAATGTGCACATGCTCAGTCGTGTCTCTTTGCGGCCTCCATAGACTATAGCCAGTCAGGCTCCTCTGCCCACGGAATTTTCCAGACAAGAATCTTGGAGTGGGATGCCACTCCCTATTCCAGGGGATCTTCTGGACCCAGGGATCAAACCCATGTCTCTTGCATCCCCTGCATTGGCAGGCGGATTCTTTACCACTAGCACCACCTGACCCAGGAGAAAGGAGCAGCGACCCTACAAGAGACTGACCCAGACTTGCCCAGGAGTGTCCAGGAGTCTCCGGAGGAGGGGTGAGGCAGTGGCCTGCTGCAGGGCTGGGGGCAGTGAGTGCAGCATTGCCTGCATGGGACCTTCTGAAGGAGGCTGCCATTATCTTCATCACCTCCACCATAGTTTGGCCTCAGGTCAAACAACAGGCAGGGAACACAGCCTCGCCCATCAACCGAAAATTGGATTAAAGATTTACTGAGCATGGCCCCGCCCATCAGAGCCAGACCCAGTTTCCCCTTAGTCAGTCTCTCCCATCAGGAAGCTTCCACAAGCCTCTTATCCTTCTCCATCAGAGGGCAGACAGACTGACAACCACAGTCACAGGAAACTAGCCAATCTGATCAGATGGACCACGGCCTTGATTAACTCAATGAAACTATGAGCCATGCCGTGTGGGGCCACCCAAGATGGACGCGTCATAGTGGAGAGTTCTGACAAAACGTGGCCCACTGGAGAAGAGAATGGCAAACCACTTCAGTATTCATGCCTTGAGAACCCCATAAACAGTATGAAAGGGCAAAAAGATAGGACACTGAAAGATGAACTCCCCAGGTCGGTAGGTGCCCAATATGCTACTGGAGATCAGTGGCGAAATAACACCAGAAAGAATGAAGCCAAAGTGAAAACAACGCCCAGGGGTGGATGTGACTGATGAAGGAAGTGAAGTCCAATGCTGAAAAGAGCAATATTGCATAGGAACATGGAATGTTAGGTCCATGAATCAAGGCAAATTGGAAGTGGTCAAACAAGAGATGGCAAGAGTGAACATCAACATTTTAGGAATCAGCGAACTAAGATGGACTGGAATGGATGAATTTAACTCAGATGACCATTATATCCACTACTGTGGGCAAGAATCCCTTAGAAGAAATGGAGTAACCCTCATACTCAACAAAAGAGTCTGAAATGCAGTACTTAGGTACACTCTCAAAAACAACAGAATCATCTCCATTCATTTCCAAGGCAAACCATCCAATATCACAGTAATCCAAGCCTATGCCCCGACCAGTAATGCTGAAGAAGCTAAAGTTGAATGGTTCTATAAAGACCTACAAGACCTTCTAGAACTAACACCCAAAAAAGATGTCCTTTTCATCAAAGGGGACTGGAATGCAAAAGTAGGAAGTCAAGAAACACCTGGAGTAACAGGCAAATTTGGCCTTGGAGTACAGAATGAAGCAGGGCAAAGGCTAACAGAGTTTTGGCAAGAGATTGCACTGGTCATGGCAAACACCCTCTTCCAACAACACAAGAGAAGATTCTACACGTGGACATCACCAGATGGTCAATACTGAAATCAGATTGATGATCTTCTTTGCAGCCAAAGACGATCATACAGTCAGCAAAAATAAGACCGGGAGCTGACTGTGGCTCAGATCATGAACTCCTTATTGCCAAATTTGGACTAAAATTGAAGAAAGTGGGGAAAACTGCTAGACCATTCATGTATGACCTAAATCAAATCCCTTACGATTATACAGTGGAAGTGAGAAATAGATTCAAGGGATTAGATCTGATAGACCGAGTGCCTGAAGAACTACGGACAGAGGTTCGTGACATTGTACAGGAGGCAGTGATCAAGACCATCCCCAAGAAAAAGCAATGCAAAAAGGCTTAATGGTTGTCTGAGGAGGTCTTACAAATGGCTGAGAAAAGAAGAGAAGTGAAAGGCAAAGGAGAAAAGGAAAGATATACCCATTTGAATGCAGAGTTCCAAAGAATAGCAAGGAGAGATAAGAAAGCCTTCCTCAGTGATCAGTGCAAAGAAATAGAGGAAAACAACAGAATGGGAAAAACTAGAGATCTCTTCAAGAAAATTAGAGATACCAAGGGAACATTTCATGTAAGTGTGTGTTGTGTGTTAGTCGCTCAGTCATGCCCAACTCTTTGCAACCCCATAGACTGCAGCCCACCAGGCTCCTCTGTACATGGGATTTTCCAGGCAAGGATACTGGAGTGGGTTGCCATTTCCTTCTCCAGGGGATCTTCCCCACCCAGGGATCAAATCTGGATCTCCTGCACTGCATGCAGATTCTTTACCATCTGAGCTATGAAGGAAGGCCATTTCATGGCCTTCATTCAAAAATGGTCACAATAATGGATAGAAATGGTATGGACCTAACAGTAGCAGAATATATTAAGAAGAGATGGAAAGAATAGATGGAAGAACTATACAAAAAAGATCTTCCTGATCCAGATAATGATGATGGTGTGATCACTCACCTAGAGCCAGACATCCTGGAATGTGAAGTCAAGTGGGCCTTAGGAAGCATCACTATGAACAAAGCTAGTGGAGGTGATGGAATTCCAGTTGAGCTATTTCAAATCCTAAAAGATGATGCTATGAAAGTGCTGCACTCAATATGCCAGCACATTTGGAAAACTCAGCAGTGGCCACAGGACTGGAAAAGTTCAGTTTTCATTCCAATCCCAAAGAAAGGCAATGCCAAAAAATGTTCAAACTACCAAACAATTAGACTCATCTCACACGCTAGCAAAGTAATGCTCAAAGTTCTCCAAGCTAGACTTCAACAGCACGTGAACCGTGAACTTCCAGATGTTCAAGCTGGATTTAGAAAAGGTAGAGGAACCAGAGATCAAATTGCCAACATCCGCTGGATTATCGAAAAAGCATGAGAGTTCCAGAAAAACATCTATTTCTGCTTTATTGACTATGCCAAAGCCTTTGACTATGTGGATCACAATAAACTGTGGAAAATTCTTCGAGAGAAGGGAATACCATACCACCTGACCTGCCTCCTGAGAAATCTGTATGCAGGTCAGGAAGCAACAGTTAGAATTGGACATGGAACAACAGACTGGTTCCAAATTGGGAAAGGAGTACGTCAAGGCTGTATATTGTCACCCTGCTTATTTAACTTATATGCAGAGTACATCATGAGAAACCCCGGGGTGGATGAAGCATAAGCTGGAATCAAGATTGCTGGGAGAAATATCAGTAACCTCAGATATGCAGATGACACCACCCTTATGGCAGAAAGCAAAGGACTAAAGAGCCTTTGAAGAAAGTGAAAGAGGAGAGTGAAAACGTTGGCTTAAAGCTCAACATTCAGAAAACTAAGATCATGGCATCTGGTCCCATCACTTCATGGCAAATAGATGGGGAAGCAATGGAAACAGTGAGAGACTTTATTTTTTGGGCTCCAAAATCACTCCAGATGGTGACTGCAGCGATGAAATTAAAAGACACTTGCTCCTTGGAAGAAAAGTTATGACCAACCTAGATAGCATATTAAAAAGCAGAGACATTACTTTGCCAACAAAGGTCTGTCTAGTCAAGGCTATGGTTTTTCCAGTGGTCACGTACAGATGTGAGAGTTGGACCATAAAGAAAGCTGAGCGCCACTGAATTGATGCTTTGAACTGTGGTGTTGGAGAAGACTCTTGAGAGTCCCTTGGACTGCAAGGAGATCCAACCAGTCCATCCTAAAGAAGATCAGTCCTGGGAGTTCATTGGAAGGACTGATGTTGAAGCTGAAACACCAATACTTTGGCCACCTGATGCGAAGAGCTGACTCATTTGAAAAGACCCTGATGCTGGGAAAGATTGAGGGCAGGAGAAGAAGGGGATGACAGAGGATGAAATGGTTGGATGGCATCACTGACTCAATGGACATGGGTTTGGGTGGACTCCGGGAGTTGGTGATGGACAGGGAGCCTGGCGTGCTGTGCTTCATGGGGTCGCAAAGAGTCGTACACGACTGAGTGACTGAACTGAACTGAACTGAACTGAACTGAGCACCACCTGAGAAGGAACCCAGCCCCTCTTAAAACACTTGCCTGAGAAAGTTCCATGCTTCCAGGAGAATTTACTGTTAGTTCCAGACCAAAACTGGTAGTAGACTCTTGAACTCCCTCCTAGAGTTTACTGGAGAATGCTTGCAATGATCAATCCTTTCTTTGCCCTTTGAGATGTAAATCTACCATCCAAAACTGTTTCATCACCAACTTGAGAGCTGTCTCTTTGAATTTCAAACATCCAGGGAGGTAAGTCTCTCACCCTTAGTCCCTGCATATGCATGGGTAAACAATTTTCTAAAATTCAATACATTAAGAGCCAAGTGGGGAATAAGGGCCTAACTTGCTTCAACTAGCACCGCGGCCTCCTGTCATGAGGCTAGGAGAAGTTTATTTCTCCTCCAGATAAAGTCCAATGAACAACTCCAGGTGTCTCAGACACAGAAAAGCCCCTTAATTCTCCTGCAGTGCCTTTCCCTGAACACATCCAGCCTTTTAAAAGACTCCAGCCCTTTGTTTCAGGGAAATTGAGTTCAGTTCACAGCAGCCCCTCTTCCCTATTGCAATAGTATTGCTAAATAAAATCTGTCCTCACAGCTTTGACCTCTGCACAGCTTTGTCTGTGACAGTATTGTATTGTATTGTATTGTGATATTGCATTACCTGTAGTTGCTTCGGAAATGTATTTTACATGTTGATCCCAGTTTGGTAGCATTTCCCCTCAGGCAGCTGTCTGTTTGATCTGTGTTAGAAAACGTTCCTGTAGGGTCTCCTGTGTTTCCACGCATCTTGTTTACAGAGGCACTGACTGCCTTTGTTCCAGACTGTCTTCTCAAGGATGTTTGTGTAGTAAACAACCTTGGAAGATAAAGTTAGTGTCTCCCTTTGGAGCAGAAGTCTGTTTATTGTCCAGTATAATAAACATGATATCACCCTTCAGGGCAAAAGTCAAACGGGCTTACTGCCAGTTATAAAAGCTGTAGGTCCCCCGACCTTATGGGCTTCCCCTGCCCCCTCCCAGAAACTTTAGAATTCTCTTCCTGGAGTGCTGCTTCCTACTGTATCAACCTAGTTTCCATTAAGAAAAAAAAACTAACACTTCCTGTATTTAGAAACTTCGAAGATCTGAGAGGCTTTGGAGAGGGTGCTGTGGCAAAACTTGCAGCTTCCCATCTCTCTGAGTCCATTCCTTCCTTGTCTTCCTGGAGCAAGAAATCATTTCTCGTTGCTCACGCGGAAGAGTTCTGCGACATTCAGCTCCTCTGGGATCTCATTTTCTGTGCCAAGCACCCATTCAAGTATTTTTTCCCAAACAAATATCATTCTCTTCCCATGAGGAGTTGACAGGTAAAATTCTCTCATATATCTTTAAAAAGAACTTAGAATATTGGAGTTGTATCACCAACAAACACACCGATAAATGTATACATATGAACACACCAATCAAAGTGTAAAAGTCACCCATCGTATCATAAACTGTTAATATTTGGTATCTTTTGTTCCAGTCTTTGATATATTTCATAACTGGGCTCGTATACACTTTTTTATAACTAGATTAAAAATTTTTTGATATTACATTAAGGGAAATTTCCAATGTTGACAAAATGAATTTTAAAGCCTAATTTTGAATGGTTTTATATTTTCATATGAGCTGAATCAATTTACTTAAAGTTTCCCTGAGGTGGAACAGTTAGATTTCCTGATTTTTATTGTTCTAAATTAGTCCATAGTAAATATTTTGGTGCATGAATCTCGATCTACCTTTTAAATTATTACAGTGTGACGGATAACTGAACGAGAAGTCATTGAGTCAAATGACAAGAATATATTAAGACTCAAGAGGCCCCCAATGCTTCTGGAAACTTTCTTGATGCAGGAAAGTAGCATGCTCAGACATGATCGTCACAGATTACTCGTGTTGCAGAATCTAGGGAAAAGACAAGTAGAAGGTGAATTGAACTATGGCAAGAGCAGTTTGGGAGGGTGTGGCTACAGAGAAGGGGAGGCAGTTTAGGGATATTTCTAAAAATAGTCAAAAGGACTCGCTAACTGCTTATGGGAGAAGAGAAACAGCTGAAGAAGCAAAGAAAACCACCTAGCTTTCCAACTTGACAGCGTGGAATACTGCCAAGGAGTATATTGATGTTTCTAATACAGAAAAAGTCTAGATAGCAAGGTGTGTAGATATGGAGAAGAGGATAATTTGGCTTACGGTTTTTTTGTTTGTTTGAATAATATACTCATTTTTCATGGCTTTCAGTGGACTCTAATAGACATTTGGAATTATGTTTATTGATGGGGGAAAATCTGTAATTTTTCTTTCCCAAAATATGCGGCTAGCTTTAGAATTCTTTTAAAAAAAGGGGACTGGGGTGGCAACCTGGTTAGAAGAAGTTTTGTCTTAAAGCTGCATTTTTTTTTTTAAAGCGAACACCTGTTCTTGTTTTTGCTTTAATTTAGATTGCATGCAGATTTAGTTACGTAAACGGAGGTCGGAGAACACCAAAGATTCCAAGTCAGCCCTGGATAGCTACTGCTGGCACCCATTCCTTCTTATTCTGGTGATATAACTCCAGTTTTCCTTGGAAGAATCACCCCTCTTCCACTCTCCCTTCCTGTGGTTTTAGCACACCTGGCATTACTCTGTGGTGCCAAGGGTGGGCAGCCAATCAGTGTCAATGGTGTTGAAGTCAAGGAGTTTCCAGGAGAACTGCTGAAAAACTCTTTCCACAGGGATTTCTTTTTTCAAAAAATGAAATTTATTTTAATTGGAGGATAATTAGTTTCCAATATTGCGACGGTTTTTGCCATACACCAACATGAATCAGTCACGGGTGCACATGTGTCCCCCCATCCTGAACCCCCCTCCCACCTCCCTCCCCACCCCATCCCTCTGGGTTGTCCCCAAACACTGGCTTTGAGCGCCCTGCTCATGCATCAAACTTGCGCTGGTCATCTGTTTCACATATGGTAATACACATGTTTCAGTGCTATTCTCTCAAATCATCCCACCCTTGCCTTTTCCCACAGAGTCCAAAAGTCTGTTCTTTACATCTGTGTCTCTTTTGCTGCCTTGCATAAAGGATCATCGTTACCATCTTTCTAAATTCCATATGTGTGTGTTAATGTACAGTGTTGGTGTCTCTTTCTGACTTATTTCACTCTGTATAATAGGCTCCAGTTTCATCCACCTCATTAGAACTGATCAAATGTGTTCCTTTTTATAACTGAGTAATATTCCATTGTGTATATGTACCACAGCTTCCTTATCCATTCGTCTGCCGATGGACATCTAGGTTGCTTCCATGTCCTGGCTACTGTAAACAGTGCTGCGATGAACATTGGGGTACACGATCTCTTTCAATTCTGGTTTCCTTGGTGTGTATGCCCAGCAGTGGGATTGCTGGGTCATATGGCAGTTCTATTTCCAGTTTTTTAAGGAATCTCCACACTGTTCTCCATAGTGGCTGTACTAGTTTGCATTCCCACCAACAGTGCAAGAGGGTTCCCTTTTCTCCACACCCTCTCCAGCATTTATTGCTTGTAGACTTTTGGATAGCAGCCATTCTGACCGGCGTGAGATGATACCTTATTGTGGTTTTGATTTGCGTTTCTCTAATAATGAGTGATCTTGAGCATCTTTTCATGTGTGTGTTAGCCATCTGTATGTCTTCTTTGGAGAAATGTCCATTTAGTTCTTTGGTCCACTGTTTGATTAGGTTGTTTTTCTGGTATTGAGCTGCATGAACTCCCACGGGGATTTCTAAGAGAAGAAGACGGTAGAGCTGGAGCTGTTGGCATCTCTTTTGTCTGCCTGGCAATGGCATCAACTCAAAATAAATTCGAACTGGGTTCATTCTGATCACCTGGTTCTGATGGCATCTTGAGCCCTAAGATCCAAGTGCACTGATGCCAGTTCTAGTTTCAGTCCTTTTTGACATTAAAATTCCATTTTTATCTAAAGCCATTTTGATTAGGTTTCTGTCACACACAACTGAAGAAGTTCTTACTAATACATTATTGGAAATCAGAAGAAGATTCAAGTTTTCAAAAGTTTCAACTATTCAAGACAAAACTAAAAGGAATTCTACTGTGACTACACAACTATTCTTTTATTTAAATATTTAATGGTTGACAAATACGTATGAAACATCTATTGCAGTGCCAGGCACTATGTTAGGCTCTGTACATAAAACAGGTTAGTTTTAAACCTATGGTTACAGAACACTTTTATGCACAGCATATTAAAAATCAAATCGTTACAATCCATAAATTGGCTGAATGAGCTAGCTAGAATTAGTAGCATGAATTTAGCCTCCTATGCTTTATATACTTTGTCTTTTATTTCTTTTTGTAAAGACCTGAGGGTAACTAAAATTGGTAGGCAGCAAAAAAAATTTATTTGCTTGCATTTTAATATTTCAAATGTTTGGAATATACCACACTAGGAACTCATTTCGAGATATAGATTACCAAAGATGTTGTAGCTTATATTTAAAATGCCTAACAAATGTGCACCTGTCAATTGGTAGAATTTAGGGGTCTTTCTCCTGCATCCTTATTTGCATTCTTTAAAAGGTACAGATGTGAAATCATACCTAGCAATAAAAGGTCGACTAAGCTTTCTGAGGTGACATGAGTAAAAACATTATATAAAAAGTAAGGGTAAGAACTAATCAGGGGTTTCTCTATTATTCAGGAATGTTTTACTTTTCAGCCACCCTTCTGCCTCAGCTATCTCTTTCGGTCTTGAGTAGTCAGTTGAGGATTGTTTAATTAAGAATGTTTTTGCTTCACACTCCACCCTTGAGTCATTAAAGATTGCAATGGAAAATATAACAATGGAAAAATAAATTATTTAGATCTGTTATTAATACGATACTTAAAATATATATCATGGGATCCATAAGAGAGTGTACTGAAAAAATCTGAAACATGGGAAAAAAAATTTCTTATTTCTCACCATCCTACATCTCATAAAAACTATATGTAACTAAGACTGAATGTGCCACAATTATACAGTAACAAAATATTTCATCTTTTCTAAGTTCACTGCTTAAATTTAAATAACCAACAACGTTTCCTTTTTCCCAGCAGGGATTTTCAGGGAATTCAGTGGTGAGTTAGGAAACATATTCTTATTTTTTAAAAAAATACATGTCACAAAGAGAAACTGTGTGTGCCCTTGTCCAGGGGACCCCACACAGGTTGTTTTATGGCTTCAGAGCCACTTCTCAAGCCTGAGTTCTTTCTTCTTCGCAGGTGTCAGAAGCCTGCTCTGCAGTCCTCTTCTCTTTATTCTTGTCGTCCCAAGCCAAAGACAAGCTGTTGAGTGTGGCACATTTCCCCCAGGCTTGCTCACCTCCCCCTTCTAATTTTTGGCTGCCCTCATTACAAGAATTTTGATGGAAGACATTTTTCACATACTGAAGCATGGCAAAGTCATTCTGGCTTATATATGATTTAACAGAAAGTGAAGAAGAACTAAAGAGCCTCTTGATGAAGGTGAAAGAGGAGTGAAAAAGTTGGCTTAAAGCTCAACGTTCAGAAAACTAAGATCATGGCATCTGGTCCCATCACTTCATGGGAAATAGATGGGGAAACAGTGGAAACAGTGTCAGACTTTATTTTTTTGGGCTCCAGAATCACTGCTGATGGTGATTGCAGCCATGAAATTAAAAGACGCTCACTCCTTGGAAGGAAGGTTATGACCAAGCTAGATAGCATATTGAAAAGCAGAGACATTACTTTGCCAACAAAAGTCCATCTAGTCAAGGCTATGGTTTTTCCAGTGGTCATGTATGGATGTGAGAGTTGGACGGTGAAGAAAGCTGAGCGCCGAAGAATTGATGCTTTTGAACTGTGGTGTTGGAGAAGACTCTTGAGAGTCCCTTGGACTGCAAGGAGATCCAATCAATCCATCCTAAAAGAGATCAATCCTGGGTGTTCATTGGAAGGACTGATGTTGAAGCTGAAACTCCAATACTTTGGCCACCTCATCCGAAGAGTTGACTCATTGGAAAAGACCCTAATGCTGGGTAGGATTGGGGGCGGGAGGAGAAGGGGACGGCAGAGGATGAGATGATTGGATGGCATCACCAACTCGATGGACATGGGTTTGGGTAGACTCCGGGAGTTGGTGATGGACAGGGAGGCCTGGCATGCTGCACCCATGGGGTGGCAAAGAGTCAGACATGAAGGAGCGACTGAACTGAACCATGCACTGTACATCTGCTTTAACCATTAAAGGAAAGAATTTATTTATGGGGAATAAAATGGAGGTTCTTTAAAAGACTGAAAATAGAACGACCACGCGTGCTTGCATGCTAAGTTGCCTGTCATGTCTGACTCTTTGCAACCTCATGGACTATGGCCCACCAGGTTCCCCTGTCCATGGCATTCTCCAGGCAAGAATACTGGAATGGGTTGCCATGCCCTCCTCCAGGGGATCTTCCCGACCCAAGGGTCAAACCCACGTCTCTTATGTCTCCCGCATTTGCAGGTGCGTTCTTTACCACCAGCACCACCTGGGAAGCCCAGAATGACCATATGACCCAGTAACCCCAGTCCTAGGCATGTATCTGGAGAAAACCATAATTCAAACAGACACGTGTACCCCAATGTTCACTGCAGCACTATTTACAATAGCCAGGACATGGAGGTCACCTAAATGTCCATCAGCAAAGGAATGGATAAAGAAGATGTGATATACATATACAACAAGTTTGAAGGCAGGAGAAGAAGGGGACGACAGAGGATGAGACGGTTGGGTGGCACCACCGAATCAATGGACGCAAGTTTGAGCAAACTCCTGGAGATGGTGAAGAACAGGGAAGCCTGGTGTGCTGCGGCCCATGGAGTCACAAAGAGTGAGACATGACTGAACAACAATACATATACAATGGAATATTACTCAGCCATAAAAAGGAACAAAATCATGCCATTTGCAGCGATGTGGATGGACATAGAGACTATCATACAAAGTATGTCAGAAAGAAAAAAACAAATATTGTACATAATGCATATGTGTGGAATCTAGAAAAACAGTACAGCTGAACCTATTTGCAAAGCAGAAACAGACACAGATGTAGAGAACAAACTTACAGACATCAAGGGAAAAGTGGGGGGGATGAACTGGGAGATTGGGACTGACGTATATACACTACTATGTATAAGATGGGTGACTAATGAGAACCTACTGTATGGCACAGGGGAACAAAAGGTACAATCTGTTTTTAGGGCATATATTAAGTTAACCTTAAAAACGCATTTCAATATACAGTGGTGGTGGTTTAGTCGTTGCTAAGTCTTGACCAACTCTCTTGAAACCATGGACTGTAGCCCACAAGGCTCCTCTGTCCATGGGATTTCCCAGGCAAGAATACTGGAGTGGGGTGCCATTTCTTCTCTAGCGGTTCTTCCTGACCCAGGGATTGAATTTGTGTCTCCTGCATTTCAGGTGGTCTTCTACACTGCAGGCAGATTCTTCATCACTGAGCCACCAGGGGAGCCCCTTCAGTATACAGTAGGTGCATACAAACACCATTTGACTCCACTTAAACCAGGTGTCTGGAATAGTCAAATTCATACAGTCAGAAAGTATATTCGTAGATGCCAGAGGCAGGGGTGGGGATGGGGAATGGAGACTTAGTTTTAAATGGGAAGAACAAAGTTTCAGTTTAGGAGAGGAAAAAACTCCAGAGATGGATGATGGCAAGAGTTGCACAGTGTGAGTGTACTTGGAGCCACAGAGCCAGACAGTTAACTATGGTTAAAATTGTTTATGTTATGTGACTTCTACTACAATTAAAATTTAAAAAAATAAAAATGAATAATTGTGGTTCAAGCATCCAAAATGGAGCTGGGTGACCATTGTGGATATGGTTTCAGATATGTTCCTACATCCCTGAGAACTTGAATTTTCTGAACTGTATCAGTTTCAAGGACACCACCAATCAGTCTCAAAACAATATCTGCTAACAACTGCCAGCTACAACCTTATGTTCCCAAGGTCTCCCCTTGTAACCAAGCAACCATTTTGGACCCAATCAATCCATGCTTGCCAAGAACCCTTGCTCCTTTCCAGCTCCAAACCTAGTCCTTGACAAACAGCTTATGTAATTTTACGGGTTTTGCCCGTATAAGCTTCCTGCATTTTATAGACTTTCGTTGTCATTGTTGTTCAGTCGCTAAGTCATTCTGACCCTTTGCGACCCCGCAGACTGTAGCCCAATTAGCTCCTCTGTCCATGGGATTATCCTGGCAAAACTACTGGAGCAGGTAGCCATCTCCTTCTCCAGGGGATCTTCCCAACCCAGAGATTGAACCTGCATCTTCTGCATTGCAAGCAAATTCCTAACCCCTGAGCCACCGGAGAAGTCCTATTTTGTAGTCCAGGGGAGTACAATTCAAGTGCTTCTTGTGTCTGTGTATCCCAGGCTATGGTCCTCAGTTTGGCTCAAAACTTTTCTGTTTCTATTATAGATTGGTTTAGTCACTAAGTCGTGTCTGACTCCTGCGACCCCGTAGACTGTAGCCTGTCAGGCTCCTCTGTCCATGGGATTTTCCAGGCAAGAACACTGGAGTGGGTTGTCATTTCCTTCTCCAGTTATAGATTGGAATATTGATTATTTCCATTGACAGTTTTATAGCTAATCACCTGGGAATAGTAAAAATAACAACAATTTAAAATGTCTAAAAGCTTGCTGACAGTTTTTCCTGCATTGTAGTTCCTCACTATTTTGTTAGATGATTATTGTGAACTAATTGGATTCCATTTCTACTTCAGCCTTCCTGGTGGAGTTCACTAAATCTATTTACGCCTTCATGGTTTACTTTCCATGACACGGATACAGATTCCTTCCTCTGAAATAGCCCTTCTTTCCTGCATGTCAACTAGAAGTCATGGACAAAGCTAAAAAGGTATCCCCTTGTCTTAAATTGGTAATTTGCATCTTTGAGGAAGCAGAAATAGGGTAACATTCAGTCCAAGGTAGGGATGCCATCTAGGAATCATCACCTCTTTCTTAAAAAGATGCTAGTTGGTTCTAGCTTTTTTTTTTTGTTTTTTAATTAAGATTTCCAACTTTTGGTATTTCCTAAGGAAATAAACACTGATTTTTTTTTTCAGACATCAAAGACTCATATTTGTGTTTTATAAGTTATTCTTTCTTGTTGTAAACCTTGGGGTTATCATTTTGCATTTAAAATCTTTTAAAACACTGACTTCAAATTATTTTTACAGGTACTGGTAAATTCCGTGAGAGAGGAGGCATTCAGAAAACTGAGTAGGAGAGGAACTGACATAGGACTCATTGCTTCCAGGACTTGAGCTTACAGGCTCATTCTCCAGCGTCATTAACACTGAAGACATCTTCATCATCACCATCATGCGAGAAGTATCAAAACAGTTGCTGTTCAAAACGGTTCGTTTTTTTGGAAAAAAAAAAATCAGGTACGATTGCTATTTATCAAGAAATAGGATCTGGCGCGTGATTTTACGATTTAAATTCTACTTTCAGCTTTGGGGTCACGTATACAAATAAGAAAACGTGTATTTAGGAAGTCGGGTTTTATTCCCACGCAATGTCTGGTATAGTGAGCACTATGAAGCGGCCAGAAAAACATACACACGCACAAGGTAAAAGGAACAATTAAACAAGGAGGTTAACATTCTGGTGGTGATTCTTCCACGCATAAGCGCAGTCCTGGCCGAGGACAGGGGCCTGGTGACACCGACAGGCGCTCTGCAGCAGCAGGGGACAGGGCGGCCGAGAGTCCGCCCGGAGCCGGAGCGGGACGCGGTCAGGGCAGCTGAGGTCATTGGTCCTGGCCGACGATAGCCGGGCTAGAAACGCGCAGCCAGAGGGAGAGCAGGGGATCCCGGGCCCGGGGACTGTCCCGGGAGCGCCCCCGCCGGGAGGGGCGGGGCGAGGCGCGCGCGGGCGGCGGGGGCCGGGGCCGCGGGTCTGGGCTCGGGGGCGCGCGCACGCCGCGGGTCTGGGCTCGGGGGCGCGCACGCCGCGGGTCTGTGCTGACGGAGCGGGCGGCGCGGGTCTGGGCTCGGGGCGCGCGCGCGGCGCGGGTCTGGGCGCGGGCGCGCGCGCGGCGCGGGCCCGCCGAGCTGTGGGACGAGGCCGCGGCGGGACGCGAAACGCAGCAGGGGGACCGGGGCGGCGGCTGAGGCGTGGAGACGGGAGGCGGGGCCTCGCTCGCTCGGCTCACGGCTTGGGCGCTGCGGGCTGAGGAGCCCAGGCGGTCGAGGCTGCGCAGGGAGGGCGCGCGGCAATCCCCCACCTCACCTGACGGCCGGCGGCGCCGCGGCCCTCAGCATGCGCCGCGAGGCGAGGGCGCCGCTCCCGCCCGTGGGCTGAGGCGGCGCCGGCGGCGGCCGGGAGAGGCGGCATGCGGCTGCCGGGCGCGGCGTAGAGGACGCGGCAGGCGGCGAGCGCGGCCGCCGGGCGCCCGAGCGGAGCGGCGCGGCGGGCTGGGCGCCCCGACATGGCGGCCAGGAGCGCCCCGAGCTGCCACCTGCGGCTCGAGTGGGTGTACGGCTACCGGGGCCACCAGTGCCGCAACAACCTCTACTACACGGCGGCCAAGGAGATCGTGTACTTCGTGGCGGGCGTCGGCGTGGTGTACAGCCCGCGCGAGCACCGGCAGAAGTTCTACCGCGGCCACAGCGACGACATCATCAGGTACGGGGCCCGGGGGCGGCCGGCGTCCCCCCGCGGCCCGCTCCTGCAGGGCGCCGCGCCCCGAAGGGGAGGCCCGGGGCCGTGTGGTCCCGACCCTGCCCTCTGGGCACCGGGACACCGGCGCCCTTTCCCGTCTTCGTGTCCCAAACCTCCCCCTCGGGTCGGTGCGATGGCCCCAAGTCCGCGGGTCCTCCCTTCTCCCTTCCTCAGATGGGTGCAGTGTACCGAAAGCTGCTGTGGGTTGCATTTTTACCCCTTGGAATCTCGTCGGAGACTGCTTATTAAACGAATTCTTACAGCGCCAGAGGGAAGTCCTTTGCCTAGTAGACAACGCAGGAGAGTCCCGTAAGCTCTAGGCGGGTGCCGGGGAGCGCGCCCCGGGTGGCATCCTAGAGGGCACTCGGCTCTTGGCCATAATAACTCGTTGAGGTTTCACCGCCTGCTGTTATCAGCAGATGGAAATCCCGGCAACCTTCAGGCAATTCATCGCACTTTAAAATTTGCACACCTGAAGGCAGTTTGAGGGTAAGGATTGATTAAACCCATCCACACTGCCCCCTCCCCCCCATCAGTTTAGGTGCTAAAATAATTATGATTTCCATTTCTCTTGTTTCCTTTTTGGTAAAGCACTCCTAAATAAGTTTATTTTTGTTTTGTTTTGTTTTTTACTTAAATCACAATTTTGTCAACATTTTAATTTTTCTTTGACCGTCATCTTAAAGTTGGTCCCAGTGTTTGTCTCCATTTCTTTAGTGAGCAGTGTATTTGAAATACTATTTTCCATCAGTGTCTCAGCAGAACTTTTGTGGCAGTTGAAGTTAAGAGCCTCAGAGATTCTTTTAGACCGTTGATTATTGTCTCAAGCAGAGCATATTTGTCGTTGATAAATGGAGATGTGTTTTAAAACATTTTGAGACTGTGTGTCTGTGTGTGTGTGTGTGTATTTAAGACATTCTGTGATTGGGTTTGATTACTCAGTTTTATCCCCATATCTATGTTCCACAGGACTTAAACTGTGCAATTAAAATCCATTTGTTATCATGGTTTGATGTTTTGTAGGCAAAACACTCTGGTACCTAAATACCGTAAATAAAGAAGATCTGTTTTGCATGTCTGCACATTTATGCTCTGTAAGAGAGGGAGGGAGGCCTAGGACAAACAAAAGGTAGGGCAAGATGGAATAAAGAGAAAGAGAGCAGAAACTGAGATTGTGGAATAGGAAATGAGACAGTGTTTGGGGTTCAGTGTGTGCGTGCGTGCTTAGTCGTGTCAGACTCTTTGCAACCCCATGGACTGTAGCCTGCCAGGCTCCACTGTCCATGGAATTCTCCAGGCAAGAATACCAGAGTGGGTTGCCATTTCCTTCTCCAGGGGATCGTCCCCCATGCAGGGATTGAACCCAGGTCTGCACTGCAGGCAGATTCTTTTCCATCTTGTGTGTTATTCACCCCAAGAGTAGAATTTACCCCAGTTCTTTGTCTTTTTCCCTGATCCTTTCCAGTTTCTCTCTTCTTTTCCACGTGTTAAGTCTCTGACAGTTCAGGGGATAGTAAGTTTATCTGGTTGAAACAGCCTTGACTGAAGCCCTCCTCCAGATATTCAGTCTATTAGGTTCCTTTCAGTAGGTGGGGTAGGTAGGCGTGAAGGATATTGAGGTGCACTTCTATTGTTTTTACTCCTTGGTGGTTGAGAGAGTAATATGGTATGAAGATCTTCTGAAACTAGATACGATTTTTTTTGATGGGGTTAATGATGCTTTGTTTATTCTTCCAGTAGTAATTTGAACCTATATGTCACATGGCTTGAATTTTTAAAATTGTGTTTCAGTAAATTGCAAGGAAGAGATGCTTTTGCTTTCCTTTGGTATACATAGTTGCATAACCATACATGTAGTGTTTCAAAATGTTTCAAAATGACAGATTAGTCTAATTTTTGCCTTAATTGGATACTTGCTTGTGACTTTATGCAAATGATTCACCCTTAAAATAATTTATAACAGTAAAAAGTTTGCTTGAAAATTGCCATGGCAATTGCATCCTGAAATTGTGGCACAAATTTAATACAGAACTTAGCAATCAATCAAAGAGTTCTGGAAATTTTGTTTCAAGCAATAATGGTAGAAATCATTCTTGTTTGTGAAAGTTCAGTGTTTTCAAATTTGTTTCAATTCAGTGTTTGAAATACAGGTATAGTTACTACTGTAATTTTTCAATTATGTCACAGCAGAAAATGAAATTTTTATAAATGGTACCATGGTGGAAAACAATGCTGCTGTAATGTTAGCCTTATTAATTAAAAGTCATTGCTGTACTTATCATGTTTTGTTTTCATATTTGCTTGAAACTTAGGTAAACGTATTAAATATAACTTAGTCTGAATGTAAGACTATACCAGAATAAGCAAGTCATTGTCTTTAGGTTTTGAAAATATAAGTGCCGTATTGGCTGGAAAGACGAAAGTGATGATCATTTGCTTTCCAGTTCTGTCATCTTCCTACATTCAGCATTGCCAGTGGTGGGGCCACATGACTTGATCATTTTGTCTGTGTTACGTGTAGTTGTCTGACTTCTTTTTACTTGTCTTACTTCTTTTAGATATGTATGTATATAGTATGTACATAGTGTTCTGTCCTTTAGTTATATTTAGTTCAGTATTACTGATTTATATAGAAATTTGTTTCACTGTCAGAATTTTAATCACTTTTTTTCCTTAATTTGCTTTTTTTTCTGTGTCCCAAGTTATTGATAAAATTCTCTAGTTATTAAATGTTTGTTACAGGTTTAAGAGTAAGTTATAGACTACTGGCAGTTTTAATATAAAATGCACATCTGTAGCGTGGTCTGTATTTTGAAACTTTTGGCAGCTGTCTTCCCAAAGGATACAATAACTTTTTAAATTAATTTTGCTAGATACCACCCATCAACACATTTTTGACAAGTTTGTATTTGAAGTAGTGGATATCACTGATAGTTCTCAAAACATGTATCACCAGGGAAGACCAATAATGGAAGGAGTTAACTTGGTGCACTTTGTTACTGCTTTTTTTTCTTTAGACGAAATGAAAGGTATCGTAGTCCGTCAGTTGCGGCAGGTGCTGCCCTTAGAAAATGCTGATCAGGCTTCTCCATAATCGAGTAAAAGGGGTTTCCAACAGCTCTGTATTTATAGTATGAAAATTTCATTTATTCAACACTAGTCAGAATTGTCGCCGGGAAAAGCGTTTTGGAATGTATGTTTCCATGGTGGACCAGTGTTTTTTGTGTTTGTGGGTTGAGGGTAGCAGCTTTCTAAGGTCTGGTGGGAATTGCTGCAAGCCTGCTTGTTGTCTACTTAATGTTTCCAGATATATGGTCAATATTTCCTAAACCTGACTGATCATCAGAATCATTTAAGGAGCTTTTTGCCATTCTTTTAGCCTTTTGTGACACGTACTAAGCTAGAATCCTCTAGAGCTGGATCCCAGAAATTTGTTTTTCACACAGTGTGCCCAGATGATTCTGTTTAGGAAACACATTGCCAATCTGTATCCCAAAACATTCATGTGTAGAATTATTAAATAAGCAGTTTGAGAAATGGCTAGAACTCCTTCCTTCAAACTTGATTCTAGAATTTTCTTAAGCATTGTGTAATATCCAGAAGCCGTACTTCAGAAACTATTAAGCAACATACAGATTTAGTAAAATGTCCCCATGTTTAAGTAACTAGAATTGGTGGTCTTAACTTTCACAGACTGTATAATAATTGTTTTCTGTAAGATTTCATTTTGTGTGTTTGGATACCAAAATATTTATGGTTGTTTTTCAAATGCTGCATAGTTTAAGAGGTAAAATTAACATGTTTTCAGGCAAAGGTTGCAATTATATAGAATAACAGTTCAAACTATCATAAATGTACCTGAAGTGTATATTATTAGGGCAAAAGACAAATTTTAGATTTGTATTATAATTGTTTCCCTTTTTATTTTATAGTGTCTAATATACAGATAACTAATAAAATATATTTTGGATATAAATTAAGGAAAACATATGGTAAATAAATTCTTAGAAACTATTAAGAAATAAGAATAGTTCCTTAGAAACTATCAACTTACTGTTCCTTCAAGGCTTTTCGATCACCCAAGAAATATTTACTGAACTCCTTTTTCAGGCAAGGGTCTCAGCCTTAAGATATTAGGAGTTAAACCCTGTCAGTCAAGTGTAAGAATCCTGTGTGTACCAGGGATAGCATTAGTGTACCTGGGATATGGTATATGCAGGCATATAACGGTTACAGGGATGTGTCTCAGTGAGTGGAATACCTAAGCTGGCTGGGTCTTTAAGGACAACAGGGAGGCAAAGTCATCAGGGGAAGTGAGTGAAGGTATAGCATTCTGAGAATAGATGATATCATATGCAGTGGTTTTATGTTAAGAGCAAATAACTGAAAAAGTCAACTGTACTCACTGTCTTCAGCTCTTTTTCTCCCATTCAGTCTTGGCTCTATTTTATTTCACTGTTAGCAACTCTTGTCAAGGTCACCAGTGACCTCCACAGTGCTCTAGCCAGTGGTCAATTCTCTGTTCTCATCTTTTTTGATTTATCATCATCATTTGCCACAGTTGGTTACACCCACATTCTTAAGACACTTTCTTAAGTGGTGTCTGGGACACGTATTAGTGTAAAAATAGGTATTTCTTGCTTTACTTAGTCTTTCAGTTCAGTTCAGTCGCTCAGTCGTGTTCGACTCTTTGCGACCCCATGAATTGCAGCACGCCAGGCCTCTCTGTCCATCACTAACTCCCGGAGTCTACCCAAACCCATGTCCATCGAGTCGGTGATGCCATCCAACCATCTCATCCTCTGTCATCCCCTTTTCCTCCCGCCCCCAATCCTACCCAGCATTAGGGTCTTTTCCAATGAGTCAACTCTTCGCATGAGGTGGCCAAAGTATTGGAGTTTGAGCTTCAACATCAGACCTTCCAATGAACACCCAGGATTGATCTCTTTTAGGATGAATTTATTGGATCTCCTTGCAGTCCAAGGGACTCTCAAGAGTCTTCTCCAACACCACAGTTCAAAAGCATCAATTCTTCGGCGCTCAGCTTTCTTCACCGTCCAACTCGCACATCCATACATGACCACTGGAAAAACCATAGCCTTGACTAGACGGACTTTTGTTGGCAAAGTAATGTCTCTGCTTTTAAATATGCTATCTAGGTTGGCCATAACCTTCCTTCAGTCCAAAATGCAGTACTTAGTCTTTCAGCAGATATTTATTGAGCACCTATTAGTATTTGCCAGTGGCTGTTTTTAGCACTAGAATTACAGCAGTGAACCAAACAGGTGAAATTCCCAACCTTCGTTGACACTTTATGTACTGGGGGGAGATAATAAGGTAAATTTCATATTTCTGTACATATATTGAACTGTGTATTTAGTATGTACATATATATATTATTTTGTATATATAGTGGTGTATCTGTCTGTCTGTATATGTACGTATATATATAAGGCTAAGTGAAGTCGCTCAGTCGTGTCCGACTCTTTGCGACCCCATGGAGCCCTACCAGGCTCCTCCATCTATGGGATTTTCCAGGCAAGATTACTGGAGTGGGTTACCATTTCCTTCTCCAGGAGATCTTCCCAACCCAGGAATTGAACCCGGGTCTCCCGCATTGTAGGCAGATGCTTTACTGTCTGAGCCATATTTCACCATGTATATATATATATATATACATATATATATATATATATATATAGTATGTAAGGGCTAGGGGAGAAAAAGCAGGAAAGTGAGACACAGACTATTGGAAAGAGTTTAGATAGAGGTTTGGATAGGGGAGCCGGCAAGGCCTTCTTCAAGTATAAATGTAATGCTTGCGTGGAGCTGTGGAGGTGAGGGACTGTGCCGGGTGGCTGTCTGGAGGGAATGGCGTTGCAGGCAAAAGGACTGTCAGGTTCAGCGGCCTGGAGTGGAACGCCTTGTGTGTTTGAGGGCAGTGGGAAAGTGAGAGTGGCTGGGGTGCAGTGAACCCACAGGAGTGCAGCACAGAAATGAGGTCTGATGGAGATGGTGGGGGGGCGGACTGTTTAGGACTTTGCTGGCCACTGAGAAGACTTTCACCTTCCCATCTGAGGGAGATAGAGGCCGTTGGGACAGTTTAATCAGATTAGTGACCTCATTTGAGTTAATGGTTTGACAAGGTCACTCTGGATCCTGTGCTGATGACAGACGCAGGGAGAGGTGAAGAATGGAAGCAGACAGAGTGCTTAGGAGACTCAGAAGAGATGTTGGTGGCTCGGGCCAGCGCGGTGACACAGGAGCACTGAGAAACCACTCGACACACTCGGGAGAGAAAGGCAGCGTGATCTACGGGTGGACCAGGTGTGAACGGTGACAGAGAAGGAAGGCCAGTGATGATCAGAACACCTGAAAGAATGGAGCTGCCCGTTAGTGAGTCAGCAAAGGCTGTGGGGAGGGCAGATTTTCTGCTTTGGGAGAAAGGGACGATCATGAGCTGTTCTAGATACTGATAGACAACCAACCAAGTGGGGTTGTGCATTAGGCCAATTGAACATACATGTCTATAATCCAGGGAAGCAATCTGCGCTGGGATAAGTTTGAGTGTTATCAGCATACAGGTAGTTTTGAAAGCCATCCTGGATGAGATCACCAAGGGAGTGAATATAGATAAAGAATCTGAACAATGAATTCCTGTGGCCCTCCAACATTTAAATATTCAGAAGATGAAAAAGAAGTGACAAAACAGTGGCCAGAGAGATAGGAGGAAAACCAAGAGAGTGTAGGGTCATGGAAATCAAATTAAAATTAGTGTTTCAGGGAGAAGGAAGTGACCAGCTGTATCAAGTCAGATGAGTAGTACTTCACCTTAGTGGAGATGTTAGCTGTTTTGCAGTCATCACATTGTGATCACAAGACTGTCGGTAGGAGACCGTGTACGGATGTTTACGTGATCAGGGGAACAGAGGGAGCAGAAAGAAGTCTTCAAAATGAGTCATGTCATCATAGGTGTACAGAACTGGCCTCCTTCAGGGTCTGCTCCAGCAGCTTCTAGTTTGGTTGATTATTTTTAAAATGGCACATGGCTGGTAGCTCTAGATACTTGCTGTTCAAAGATGTAGTCCTTAGACCATCAGCTTCAGCATTACCTAGGAGCTCATTGGTAAAAGCAGATCTCAAACCCCACCCCAGGCCTGCTGAATTAGACTCTGAATTTTAACAGCATTCTCAGGTAGTGTTATGGGTTTGAAATATTAAAGTTGTGGTTTTTGATATTAAAGTTTGAAAAGCACACTCTAGACCAGTGGTTTTCAATGTTGTCCTTTAACCAACACATGAGGATCACCTGGAAGTCTGTTAGAAATGCAGATTGTCGAACTTCATCCCAGACCTAATCAGAAATTCTAGATGTGGGGCCCAACGATCCACTTTAATTACCTCCATGTGATATTGATGTATTCTGAAGTTTGAAAAACATTGCTCTAGATTCTTGGTTTTCAACCCTGGCTGCATATTAGAATCACGTGGAGAGTTAAAGCAAAGTAAAACCACCAGGCCTGAGTCTCATCCCTAGAAATTCCAATTTAATTTATTTAAGATGGGTCTCAGGTGTAATTTCTTTGTTGCTGTTTGCTTCTGTCTTTAAGCTTCCTAGATGATTCCAGTAAGCAGCCAGGGTTGAAAACCACTGCTCTAGGTATAGAAGTAATCCATGGGCTGGGAAGTCAAACTCAAAAAACTCCAGGCCCACCCAAATTTATTTATTTACTATTATACAAGATCCCTTGGATGAGGAAATGGCAACCCACTCCAGTATTCTTGTCTGGGAAATCCCATGGACAGAGGAGCCAGCCCAAGGGGTTGCAAAGTGTTGGACACAACTTAGCAACTAAACAATAACAACAAATTATATCACAGTATCGATCATTTGCCAAGTATTAAGACCCCTTTAAAAAGTCTGGGCCTATTGCCCAAGACATATTTAGAGATTTTTTTTTTTATCAAGAAAAGCAGTGATTAGTAGGGTTTTCCATTAATGGATCTGCCCAGTGTCATCAGTGGCTGAAAACATGAAAAGACAGATATCTTGCATTGTCAGTCCAGAAAAATGCTAACAAACTGGGGATGCGGAAGTCTCGCTTAATGTGAAAACTTATGTGCATCCTGGATAGTACCAAGTGAGGTGTAATCCAGTAGCTGATTTCAACAGACTGTTGGATCAGTTGCGGTAGGTTTGGCTCTATGGTTTGGACCATGAAAAGCCCAAGATTGTCTGTAAATAAATTTCCAATTTGGAGCCAGAGTCTGCAGTCAGAAATAGACCAAATATCCAGTATGCTAGTATTGAAGAGACATATAAATGATTTCACCCTCACCCTGTGAAGTTCTGAAGTGGACATATTCACAAGGACAGTTGCTACAGCACCCTAGATTCACTCCAGGTGAGGGCACAGTAGCTAGGATACTGTGTTTTGTAAGGCCTGAGACCACGTATCGCCACAAACCAAGCGTGAAGCAGCCACTGGCAGCTGACTGACTGCTCTTCAGGCCAGTGTCCTTCTCTGTGGATCAGTGTTCTCTGACAGCAGAGGGCTGGAAGGGGCTATGCCAGCCAGTGTAAACAAGCAGCCTTGCTGCAGTGGTGTCTGTTCTAATTATAAGGTGGCACATGATTTCACCATATTGGCCAAAATCTGCAAGAATGTATATGAAAGCCTTAATAGCTCCTGGATTTCCTGTCTGCAGTATCACCTTCTGTTGGCTAATGTAATTTAATCTTTTGGTAAGAGAAGTGTATATAGCCTGTTCCCCAAATCAGTTAGAAGAGCTGAGATGCACAGTTGGCGTAGATCCTCTTGTTGAGGAAATCCTGCCTTTGCTGTGGAAACTCATTATGTATTCATTTCAGTTTATAGCGCGTAATGACAATTGCCACAGGCAGTTACTTCTAAGAATTTTGCAATTTTTACTTTTCTTAGGTTGGTGCAAAAGTAATTGCAGTTTTGCATTGTTGAAATTTGCCACTTGTTATTGGAATACGTTCTTAAATGCGGTTATGTTATACATCATTTTAATGTGCATTTCTCGCTTTTTTTTTTTTTGCACTGACTTATTACTTGCTGTCTGTTTTATGTATATTTTAGACTATCGAAGTGATGTTAGACAAAAAAACAAATTCAAGTGATTTTTTTATTTGAATTCAAAATGGGTTGTAAAGCAGTAGAGACAACTTGTAACGTCAACAATGCATTTGGCTCAGGAACTCCTAATGAACATTCAAGAAGTGGTGGTTCAAGAAGTTTTGCAAAGGAGATGAGAACCTTGAGGATGAGGAGCATGGTGGCGGCCATCGGAAGTTGACAGTGGCCGACTGAGAGCCACCATCGAAGCTGATCCTCTTACAGCTACCCTAGAAGTAGCCCCAAGAACTCAACACTGACCATTCTATGGTCGTTCAGCATTTGAAGCAAATTGGAAAGGTGATAAAGCTCAGTAAGTGGGTGCCTCATGAGTTGACCGAAAATCAAGAAAATCATCATTTTGAAATGTTGTCTTCTCTCATTCTATGCAGCAACAGTGAACTATTTCTCAATCAGATTGTGACATGTGATGAAAAGTGGATTTTATATGACAACCGGTGATAACCAGCTCAGTGGTTGGACCGAGAGGAAGCTCCAAAGCATTTTCCAAAGCCAAACTTGCAATCAAAAAAAGGTCACGGTCACCGTTTGGTGGTCTGTTGCCCAACTGATCCACTAAAGCTTTCTGAATCCTGGTGAAACCATAACATCTGAGAAGTGTGCTCAGCAAATCACTGAGATGCACTGAAAACCACAATGCCTGCAGCCAGCATTGGTCAACAGAAGGGGCCCAGTTCTCCACGACAACACCCAACTACACATTGCACAACCAGTGCTTCAAAAATTGAATGAATTGGGCTACAAAATTTTGCCTTATCCGCAGTATTCACCTGACCTCTTGCCAACCAACTACCACTTCTTCAAGCATCTAGACAACTTTTTGCAGGGAAAACACTTCCACCATCAGCAGGAGGCAGCATATGCTTTCCAAGAGTTCATTGAATCCCGAAGCATGAATTTTTACACCGTAGGAATAAATAAACTTATTTCTCATTGGCAAAAAAATATGTTGATTGTATGGTTCCTATTTTGATTAGATGTGTTTGAGCCTAATTATAATGATTATATTATAAATCCAAAACCGCAATTATGTTTGCACCAACCTATGTGTGGTAGTCACTCAGTCGTGTCTGACTCTTTGTGACCCCGCGGACTGTAGCCTGTCAGGCTCCTCTGTCCATGGGATTTCCCAGGCAAGAATAATTTCCTTCTGCAGGGGACCTTCCCAACCCAGGGATTGAACCCAGGTCCCCTGCATTATGGGCAGACTCTTTACCATTTGAGCCACCAGGGAAGCACCAACCTAATATTATGATATTGCTTGTGGTATTGTTTAAATTAATCACAAGATGATGATGTAACCATATCTAATCACCTCAGTGGCCCTATCTTTACATATACTAAGATTGATCAAGGAGCAGGGCACAATTCCCAGCTGGGGGTGGAAAGTGAAAGGCTATTTTAAGTGTTAAAACATAGGTGATAACTAATTACGGAGTCCATAGACTGGTCTTCATTACTTGGTTACAGTGTGACTTTTCTAATAATAATTATTAGTTAACTAATAATTTGTTCACTCAATCGTGTCCAACTCATTGTGATCCCATGGACTGTAGCCTGCCAGGCTCCTCTGTCCATGGGATTTTCCAGGCAAGAGTACTGGAGTGGGTTGCCATTTCCTTCTCCAGGGGATCTTCCCGACCCAGGGATTGAGCCCTGGTCTCCTGCATTGCAGGCAGATGCTTTACTGTCTGAGCCACCAGGGAAGCTCTATAATTAGTTAACCCGTGGACAGTGTAATAGCACATAAACCACTATAGAGGGGGCACTACTAACATGGTAGGAAGTTTTACCTGGAACCTGGATATTAGATTTAGATTGCAAGTTGACATGCTCTTACAAAGGAGTTTCTGCAGGCTACAAAGAGACTATGTAGGAGTGTAAAGTTGACATAATGAAGGAGTCGGAGAGGTTTGGTAGGCCCCCTCTTAGAAGGTGGTTATTATGTTTTTAAAATTATTAATACCTATTTACAATAGAACATTGAAAAGTATAGAAAAAGAAAAATATTTACCCACAATCTTACATCTAGAGATATTACTGTTTTATTTATTTTTATTTTTTTAAATTTATGGCCGTGCTGAGCTGTCATTGCTGTATGGGCTTTTTCTCTAGTTATGGCAAGCAGGGTCTACCCTCTATTTGCAGTGTGCAAGCTCCTCTCTGCCGTGGCTTCTCTTGCTGCAGAGCACAGGCTCTAGGGCGTGCAGGCTTCAGTAGTTGCAGCTCCTGGGCTCTAGAGCGCAGGGTCGATAGTTGTGGCGCATGGGCTTAGTTGCTAGGCAGCATGTGAGACTTTCGCAGATCAGGGATCGAACTCATGTCTCCTGCATTGGCAGGCGGATCCTTTACCACTGAGCCACCAGGGAAGACCCTACTATTGTGTTTTAGATTATTTCCTTTGAAGTCTTTATGATGTATGTAACATAAGACTTTAAGACTTCACTATTTATTTTTTGAAAGTAATTTTATTTATTTTAAAATGTACATCTAAAGGTGCTTTTCTGGGCAATTTGTGTGTTTTTTAACTGTTTTTTTTGGAGTGTAGTTGATTAACAGTGTGTTCGTTTCAGGTGTACAGCAAAGTGACTCAGTTTTTGGGTTGGCCAAAAAGTTCAATGCGTAGAAAACCCCAGAGGAGCTTTTTGGCCAACCCAATGTATACATATATGTGTATCCATTCTTTTTCAAATTCTTTTCCCATTTAGGTTGTTACAGAATATTGAGCAGTTTCCTGTGCTATACAGTAGGTCCTTGCTGGTTATCCATTTGTATGATTTCTTTTTAAATTCTGCATATAAGTCATATTGTATGATCTTTCTCTGTCAGACTTACTTCGCTTAGTATCTCTAGGTCCACCCTGTGCGTGCATGCAGGCTAAGTCACTTCAGTCGTGTCCAACTCTTTGTGACCCCACGGTGACCTACACAGTCCATGGAATTCTCCAGGCCAGAATACTGGAGTGGGTGGCTGGCTCAGTATGTATAAATACAGATAGATAGACACCATCTCTTCTGTACCCATTCCCCTGTCAGTGGGCATTTAGGTTGCTTCCACGTCTTGGCTCTTGTAAACAGTACTGCAGTGGACATTGAGGGGAGTGTATCCGCTCAGACCATGTTTTTGTCTGGATGTATGCCTGTGAGTGGGATTGCAGGATCGTTTGGTGGCTCTATTTTTAGTTTTTTTAAGGAACCTCCGTACTGTTCTTCACAGTGGCTGTACCAATTAACATTCTCACTAACAGTATAAGAGGATTCTCTTCTCTCCACACACCCTCGAGCATTTATTGTTTGTAGATTTTTAAATGATGGCCATTTTGACTAGTGTTAGGTGATATCTCATTGTAGAAAACAGGATTATAAAGCCTGTCATAACTGCTTATCACATGTACCATTGAAGTAATAACTCTTAGCATGGGTTTTTATGGAAGTTATTTTAAATCCAAATTATTTTAAGTAGATAAATAATGAAAGTCTTAATTTTCACATTGATATAACAGCTCCATAAGCAGTTTTAAATCTGTTTATTGATTGATTGATTTTGCAGCCTTGCATTGCATCCTGAACGAGTACTGGTAGCAACAGGACAAGTTGGGAAGGAGCCTTATATCTGTGTTTGGGATTCGTACACTGTGCAGACCATATCAGTTCTGAAGGATGTTCATACACATGGTATAGCTTGCTTAGCATTCGACTTAGATGGACAGGTATGTTAAAATTTTTTCTGTTTTTCTAAGCTGTGTTTTTAAAATGTGTATTATAATAAATTATTGTAAACCTGTAGGTATTAAATTGGAAAGCAGTTGACAAAAAGCATTTGTTCAAGGTGGATGTGGGTAGATGGGGTGGGTGGTAGATATATATATATAAGAAAAATAAGAATAATGAGTTTTTATTTCATTGTATGAAGAACTTTTCAGCTGAATTAATTAGTACTATAAAGGCCTAAGTGATTCTGAGTCAGTGGAACATTACCTGGTTGTTCTAGAAAATTTTACATATGACTCTTTTCCAGGTATTATAAGATAAGAAGATATCTTAGAAAAATTAAAATTTCTCTAAGTAGAGCTGTAACCATTTTAATTTTTAGTTATTTAAATATTTCTATTAAAATTATATGTTTAATTTGAAAACAATGAGGTAGTTCTTATATGAGCTATTTTATATAAAGTCAACGTTCATAGCAAAAGATGTAATCATCATTCCACTTACTAATCAATTCCCAAATTACTGTTTACTTCTAGTCAGTGATTTTTAAAACACTAAGCCAACAGCTGTTTTGTGGAACTTTTGTGGAACTTGTTATACCTAACACTTATTTAAGAAGTGGTAAGAAGTTAGTTTTTGCAGATTTAGTTAATTTATAATCTTTAAAAGTTTTTCAGTGAAATTAAACTTTAAAAATCATTTTAACTTTTAGAAGAATTTTAGTTTTCTGCTTTTTAATTCTTAAAATTAACTTTTTAGATCTATATTTTATAGAAACACATTACATTTTGCTCTAGTCACTTGATAGACAGTAGATATTTTAATATATAACTGAGGAATACCTTCTTTGAGTAGCATAGATTAATATGACTTTCTGATAAGAGTCTGGTAAGAGATCTATAAAATCCATAAAGATGTAACTTGAACTTCTCATTTGCAGAAAAACGTGCTTCTAGATTTAGAATCACTGTGTAACAGTGACCAGCAATTCCAGAACCTTAATTCATGTCCTATTTTGCTATTATTTTCAGATCCCTTAATGTCCTCATGTCAGAATTTCATTTTTCTTTTTGAAAGGAAGAAAATAATATTCTCTCCTTACTTTGCAAGAGATTGTTTTATGAAACAAACCAACAAAAGTTGTTTTTTTAATTATTTTCCAGAAGTATTATGATATCTAAGATGGTTTAACTCTAAGTGTCTGTATACTTTACATATAGATGTTTTTTCTTAATTTTAAAGTTACCCTTTCTAAATGTATTGCATTGCTGAGGAATTTCTCTTCTATGAAATGAGAAATGATGCCAGGAGCTTTTACTAGCTGAAAGCTTTATTTAATTTTGCTTGTTGTAAGTAATTTATAAGAAACATCTTGGGTACATGCATTTTATTATCACAGATCTTCATAAGAACATGTTACTTAAAAATGTAAGCTTATAAAATCATAATAGCTAAAAGTTACTGAGCACATACTAAGTGCCAGGCATTGTGCTAAGCTTACATTATCTCATTTAATCCTCACAACAACCCTATGAAATAGATATTATTATTATCTCTATTTTACAGATAAAGAAACTGAGACTTAGAGAGGTTAAATAACTTGCCCCAGGTTACACAGCTAGTAAATGGAGCCAGAACGCGAACCCAGGTCAGTCATACTCCAAAGCTCGTGTTTTTAACCCCAGTGCCCTACTGCCTCCCAAACACGGAACTGAGGAGGTGGTTATTTATATTTCAGAAGGAATTCATTCATCTTAAGTACAGTTGAAACTCGTAAGGAACTGTGATCAATTGAAGATTAAGAGTATTCTGAAATTATGCTAATGAGAAGATGCTTTAGTTAAGAAGTTTGAGAACATATTATTCACTAATATCTATAACTGTTTGTGAAATACCAATTAGGAAATATTATCTAATTCTTGAATTTTTTACTAGATTTGAAACTGTAAGTGATCGATTAAGATTTATCCAGTGAATGAGTCTCCCTGTTGGTAGTATGCTAAATTTTCTTTTCCTAGCTGGTTTTTTTCTAAATGGATTGACTATTCATGCTAATACTGGAAGTTTGTCTTATTGGGAATAATCAGGGCATGAAAAGGCTATATAAATTCACATCAAACAGGGATTAAAATTTCATAGTAAATGGGAGAGAGGAGGTATGAGGAAAACAATTTAATCCTTTTATCTTGAAAATACAACCATGATTTATAAAAGCACATTCACATATTTAACAAAATCTAAGTTATAGTTAAAACTCTGCTAATTTATAGTATGAACTAAGAATAAAATGTTAATTTTTAACCTGATTTTGTCAGTTTTATGCTGATATAAAATAAAATGCTTTACTTTGCCTTTTACCTTTGATTTTTGACACAGGACTATGGAGAGAGTCATTTTTGCAAAAATATTAAAGGAATTCACTGATTTTATTCCTAGGGCCTTTCAGTGATCTCTTAACATCTAGACATATCTCAAGTGCTTATTGTGTTATTTTTCAGTTTTCATCTCTTCTGTTACTTGCCAGATCCTGATTTCTTGTGGCTTTCTATATGATTTGACCAATGTTTACTCTGTTAAGTCCTGGATATTTTGCACAATTTGTGATTTTTACTTTGTGACATCTGTAACAACTAGTCCTCACTCAATAAATACTGAGATCACAGTGACCCCCCACCCAATACTAGACTCTTTTAAGTTTAATTGTCTACTATTTGAATGTGTTTCACACTTGCAGAAACTCGTAGAATACATCTGGTTGTGCTGATTGAGATGTTTTTCTCATTTGAGTATTTAATGTGCTAGAACTTTTTAATAAATATAGCTGACCATTGAACAATGCAGGGGTTAACATGCATATAACTTATAGTTGACCCTCTGTATTCACGGTTCCTTTACCTCTGTGGATTCAACCGACCGTGGACGTGCAGTACTGTAGTGTTTACTGTGGAAAAACACCCAAGTGTAAGGAAAGCCAGGAACTTCAACGCTTTCTAGTTTAACTAAAGACATGACCAAGACTTTCTTTGGAAATAGGATCAGGAAGGAATTTGGGAAGCTGGATAGAGGTTTATCTGTTTTTTTCCCTCCCTGTTACTTCTTTGTTGTTGTTCAGTCACTCAGTCGGGTCTGACTCTTTGAGACCCCATGGACTGCAGCACTCCAGGCCTCCCTGACCTTCACCATCTACCAGAGCCTGTTAAAACTCATATTTATTGAGTCAGTGATGCCATCCAACCATCTTCTCTGTTGTCCCCTTCTCCTCCTGCCTTCAATCTTTCCCAGCATCAGGATCTTTTCCAATGAGTCAGCTCTTCACATCACTTGGCCAAAGTATTGGAGCTTCAGCTTCAGCATCAGTCCTTCCAATGAATATTCAGGACTGATTTCCTTTAGGATGGACTGGTTGGATCTCCTTACAGTCCAAGGGACTCTCAAGAGTCTTTTCCAACACCACAGTTCAAGAGCATAACTTCTTTGGCGCTCAGCCTTCTTTATGGTCCGACTCTCACATCCATACGTGACTACTGGAAAAAACCATAGCCTTGACTAGACGGACCTTTGTAGGCAATGTCTCTGCTTTTCAATATGCTGTCTAGGTTTGTTGTGGCTTTTCTTCCAAGTTGCAAGCATCTTTGAATTTCATGGCTGCAATCACCATCTGCAGGGATTTTGGAGCCCAGAAAAATAAAGTCTGTCACTGTTTCCATTGTTTCCCCATCTATTTGCCATGAAGTGATGGGACCGGATGCCATGATCTTAGTTTTTTGAATGTTGAGTTTTAAGCCAGCTTTTCACTCTCCTCTTTCACTTTCATCAAGAGGCTATTTAGTTCCTCTTCGCTTTCTGCCATAAGGGTGGTGTCATCTGCATACCCAGCAATCTTGATTCCAGCTTGTTCCTCATCCAGCCCGGCATTTCTCATGATGTATTCTGCATAGAAGTTAAATAAGCAGGGTGATAATATACAGCCTTGACGTACTCCTTTCCCAATTTGGGACCAGTCCATTGTTCCCTTGCTTCCTGACTTGCATACAGATTTCTCAAGAGGCGGGTATGGTGGTCTGGTATTCCTATCTCTTTAAGAATTTTCCAGCTTGTTGTGATCCACACAGTCAAAGGCTTTAGTGTAGTCAGTAAAGCAGTAGTAGATGTTTTTCTGGAATTCTCTTGCTTTATCTATGATCCAGCAGATGTTGGCAATTTGATCTCTGATTCCTCTGCCTTTTCTAAATCCAGCTGGAACATATGGAAGTTCTCAGTTCACATACTGTTGAAGCCTAGCTTGGAGAATTTTGAGCATTACTTTGCTAGCATGTGAAACGTTTGCAGTTGTGTGGTAGTTTGAATATTCTTTGGCACTGCCTTTGGGATTGAAATGAAAACTGACCTTTTCCAATCCTGTGGCTACTGCTGAATTTTCCAAATTTGTTGGCATGTTGAGTGCAGCACTTTCACAGCATCATCTGTTAGGATTTGAGATAGCTCAACTGGAATTCCATCACCTCCAGTAGCTTTGTTCGTAGTGATGCTTCCTAAGGCTCACTTGACTTTGCACACCACAATGTTGGCTCTAGGTGAGTGCTCACACCATCGTGATTATCTGAGTCATGAAGATCTTTTTTGTACAGTTCTTCTGTGTTTTCTTGCCACCTCTTCTTAATATCTTCTGCTTCTGTCAGGTCCATACCATTTCTGTCCTTTATTGAGCCCATCTTTGCATGGAATGTTCCCTTGGTATCTCTAATTCTCTTGAAGAGATCTCTAGTCTTTCCCATTCTATTGTTTTCCTCTATTTCTTGCATTGATCACTGAGGAAGGATTTCTTATCTGTCCTTTCTCTTCTTGAGAGCTCTGCATTCGGATGGGAATATCTTTCCTTTTCTCCTCTGCCTTTCATTTCTCCTCTTTTCTGAGCTAAATGTGAGGCCTCCGCAGACAGCCATTTTTCCTTTTTTGCATTGCTTTTTCTTGAGGATGGTTTTGATCACCGCCTCCTATACAGTGTTATGAACCTCCGTCCATAGTTCTTCAGGCACTCTATCAGGTCTGATTCCTTGAATCTATTTGTCACTTCCACTGTATAATTGTAAGGAATTTGATTTATGAATGGCCTAGTGGTTTTCCCTACTTTTTTCAGTTTAGTCTGAATTTTGCAATAAGGAATTTATGATCTGAACCACAGTCAGCTCCTGGTTTTGTTTTGCTGACAGTATAGAGCTTCTCCATCTTCGACCACAAAGAATATAATCAGTATGATTTTTGATGTTGACCATCTGGTGATGTCCATGTGTAGTCATCTCTTGTGTTGTTGGAAGAGGGTGTTTTCTATGACCAGTGCGTTCTCTTGGCAAAACTCTGTTAGCCTTTGCCCTGCTTCATATTGTACTCCAAGGCCAACATTACCTGTTATTCCAGGTATCTCTTGACTTACTACTTTTGCATTCCAGTCTCCTATGACAAAAAAGACATCTTTTTTTGGTGTTAGTTCTGGAAGGTCTTGTGGGTCTTCATAGAACCATTTAACCTCAGCTTGTTTGGCATTAGTTGTTGGGACATAGACTTGGATTACTGTGATATTGAATGGTTTACCTTGTCATTTTTGAGATTGCATCCAAGTACTGCATTTTGGACTCTCTTGTTGACTATGAGGGCTACTCCGTTTCTTCTAAGGGATTCTTATCTGCAGTAGTAGATATAATGCTAAATCGCTTCAGTTGTTTCTGACTCTTTGTGACTCCGTGGACGGTCGCCCCTTTGGCTCCCCTGTCCATGGGATTCTCCAGGGAAGAATACTGGAGTGGGTTGCTATTTCCTTCTTCAAGTAGATATAATGGTCATCTGAATTAAATTTGCCCGTTCCAGTCCATTTAGTTCACTGATTCCTAAAATGTCGATGTTCACCCTTGTTGCTGCTAAGTCGCTTCAGTTGTGTCCCACTCTGTGCGACCCCATAGATGGCAGCCCACCAGGCTCCGCCATCCCTGGGATTCTCCAGGCAAGAACACTGGAGTGGGTTGCCATTTCTTTCTCCAGTGCATGAAAAGGAAAAGTGAAAGTTAAGTTGCTCAGTCGTGTCTGACTCTTAGCGACCCCATGGACTGCAGCCTACCAGGCTCCTCTGTCCATGGGATTTTCCAGGCAAGAGTCCTGGAGTGGGTGCCAGTGCCTTCTCCTCATCCTTGTTGCTTCTTAGTTATCTGAAAAGGCGCTGTTCCTTCTGTCTGCTTCTTAAATGTCAGTGTTCCTATTGATATTGCTTTCTTTCCCTTCACCCCCTCACCTTGGTTATTCTCTTTCGGGATTACTACATCTATGACTTTAGCTCCTGTATCAGTTAACAGTGGCCACAGCTTCTCTCCTCAACTTCATATGATGCAGTGATTTAGTCACTACGTCGTGTCCGATTCTTGTGACCCCATGGAATGTAGCCCGCCGGGCTCCTCTGTCTGTGGGATTTTCCAGGCAAGAGTACTGGAGTGGGTTGCCATTTCCATCTCCAACTCAGTATAGCCTCCTTGAATGTCATATAGATATACCATTTATTACATGTTTAAAACTGAATTCTCTTTATTCTAACTCATTAAAAAACAAAACTTACGCTTTTTCCTGGCTCTGGCCACCTCTCTAGTCTTGTCTCCTGCTACTTCCCAGCTGGCAGCTTTTCCCCTCAGCCACATGGAAGCTCTTTCCTGAAAGCACCATTATCTGTCTCTTCTTGTTATACTTTGGTCTGAAATACATTTTGTTTTACTTTTCTGCCCAGCTGTCTCTTACCCTGTCTTCTAAGGTAAGGTTCAAGCATTACTTTCACTGGAAAACTTTACGAACACCTGTGAGAAAGGATGATAAAGTAGAAAATTATAGAAATCTAAGAGGACGATAATTGCTTGGTTGTTTCTACCTTTTCCTCTCTGCTGTTGCTTAATCTGTGGTTAGGGAGGTTGATTTTGGCCATGATATGTTTATCAGACCTACAGAGGAAGTGCTGCTTCGTTACTGCCTGTACAGAGCTGGATGCTCTGGGACCCTGTTGAGATACCTGCGTGCTCAGTCACTCAGTCCTGTCTAACTTTTTGCGATCACTTGGACTGTAGCCCGCCGGGCTCCTCTGTCCATGGGATTTTCCAGGCAAGAATACCGGGGTGGGTTGCCACTTCCTTCTCCAGGGCATCATCCCAACCCAGAGATCAAACCCAAATCTCGGGCATCTGCTCAGTTGGCAGGTGGATCCTTCACCGCAGAGCCACTCGGGAAGCCTGGAGCTCTAAAGTGCACACAGCTGTGGTTCACTGTGTGCGAGAGCAGCAGCGCTGATAGAGTGGTCGGTGCCTTTCTGACTCTTCCTCACTTTCTACTCGTCTTGTAAAATGTGAATCTTTGCACAGTGTGCCATAGCAAGAGGTAGATATTTTTTTGTTTTAGCTCAACATATGCAGGTACTCTCTAGTTCCCAAATACTAAAGACTCTTAAGAGGAGCAAGTTGTCGTTTCTAGTTCACTTGAAATTTCTGCTACTGTGACTTGATGGAGAGCCAGATACAAACTGTAGTCTGTATCTTTTTATGTAAGTCATTCATTCTCTCCATTTGGGGACTTAAATAATAATCCTGCTTTGCAGAAACTTTCTAACTAGGTACTCAGTGGCATTTCTCATTCAGATGGGTAGAAGGCATGGATTCTTAAAGTTAATTATGGTTATGGTAAAAATGATGATGATGATGATAGCAAACATTTATATAACATTAAGCCTATGACAAGCACTCTTCCAACTCATCTATGTGTTCTAGTTCTCATATTAACCCTAAGGTTTTATTCTATTATCCTCACTTAAGAGGAACCTAAGGTACAGAGAGGCTAAGTAACTGCTCAGATTCCTTGCTATTGGGAATCCAGTCAGGGACAGAGGTGCAACTGGCGTTTAAACCTGGGCAGAATCTGTGCTTTAAACCAGAGACTGGCAAAACTGTCTGTAACAAGTCAGTAAATGTTTTAAGCTTGTGAGCATCCTGGTCTCTGTCACAGCTGCTCCAGCCCTGCGTTAGAATGAAAGCAGTCATAGACAGCTTATAAAGGAACAGGTGTGGCTGTGCCCCAGTAGAACTTTATTTATTAAAACAGGGCGCAAGTCCGAGGGTTGTAATTTTCCTACCCCTGCTTTTAAACCAGTGTTTTTCAAAGTATGTGTTGTCAGTTTGTCCTTGTGATTTTTTTTTTTTAACCCTTCAGTTACTTAGAATTGTATTGATAGTTGCCAGATATTTGGAGAATTTTCTGTGTAACTTTCTGTTATTCTGATTGAATTTTGTCTTTAAATTATGTCAGGGAACATACTGTGAATTTTAATTTTTTAAAATTTATTTAGGCTTATTTTGTAATTCAAAATTTCGTTTTCTTCACGTGGTTTCCTGTGCACTTTAAAAGCATGTATTCTGCTGTTTCTTTTTTCCTCTGTTTATTGCGGTGGTGTTGTCATTTATTTTACATTTTTCATTTTCATTCATTTTACATGCTCTGTAAAGTCTATAATAACTGTTGTTATGTTTGCCTTAAACAGTTTTCAAAGAAAATTAAAAATAAGAAAAGTCTTATTTATTTACCATTTGGGCACTCTTCATTCATATATGTAAATTAAGTCTCTCTTTGGTATCATTTTCTTTCTGCCTGAAGAAACTTCCATTATCATATCTTATAGTGAAGCTTTGTTGATGATGTATTTTCTCAAAATAAAGTCAAAAAATACTTTATTTTGACCCAAGTTTTGAATATTTTGGTAGGTATATAATGCCGTGTTGACGTTTTTTCCCCTTCAGCACTTTAAAGAGGCTGTTAATTGTGAGTTGGTGTGCATAACGTCAGAGGAGAGGCTTAGGGTAATTTTTAAAGCTTTGTTTCTACACACCAAAATTGTCTCTCTTTTTTGGTCAACAGTTTGATGACTGTGTGTGTTAATGTGTTTTTTCTGTGTGTGAGATTATCCTGCTTGAATCTTAAGTATCTCCGATTTGTGGATTTATGGGTTTTTTTAATCAAATGTAGGATGTCTTGGCCATTATCTCCTCAGTTTTGTTTTTGTTATCTTTCATCTTTTTTCTTCCTTTGTTGTCATAGTTACCTGTATATTATACCACTTGAAGCTTTCTAAAGATGATAAGGCTCTGTTAATTTTGTTTCCTTTTTCTGTCTGTGCTTTATTTTTGATAGTTTCTGTTGCTGTGTCTTCAAGTTCATTTATCTTTTCTTCATCATATAAGATGCTGTTAATCCGTTGGAGTGCATTTTCATTTCTGATAATTTAACATTTATATTTACAAGGTCCACATTGTTTTCCTTTTGTGTCTCCATTTCTCTTTTTATTCTTTATGCGCTTGTTTTAAAGTAATTCTGGAGCATCTTGAACACTTCCGTCCTAACAACCAGTGCCTCCTGATTTTAATCATATGTGTGATAACCTGGGTCTGTTTGTAATAACTGATTTTCCTCCTGGTTATTGGTCACATTTTCCTCTTTTTTAGCATGTCCAGTAATTTTTTAATTGGATGATGGACATTGTGTATATTACATTCTCAATGCTGGATTTTGTCGTATCCCTTTAAAGCATTTTGGACATTGTTCTAGGTGGTTAAGTTCCTTGTGGATCAGTCTGGTTCTTTTGAAAAGCTTGCTTTCAAACTTTTTTTGGTCAAGGCTAGAGCAGCTTTTCCCTAGGACTACTAGTTAAACTTCACAACTCTAATGTGATGCTCCTGGAATCTCTGCTGAATACACACTGAATTTGAAGATACATCTCCATTCTTGCTATTGGAAATCTGAAAAATCCTAACCCTTTGTATTGTTTGGCTTTAGCTCCCCAGTAGTTGTTCTTTTTTCAGAATTTGTTCTTTCATGGCCTCATGAATTTCACCCTATGCACGCAAAGATTGGTGTTCTCAGGGCACCTGTAAACAGATTTTCTATTCTTTCTCTGCCTGCAAAGTGTATCAATCTTGGCCCTCTGAACTCCAGGCTCTGTATTCTCAAATCAGCAAATCTTCTGGGCTGTTATTTGGACTCCTCCTTTCTGTGCTCTAGTCTGTAAATTGCCTCTTAGATGGAGGCTAGGGCAACTGCAGAGCATACCTTGTTTGCTTCCCCTTCATTCAGGGTTTATACTGCTTCACTTCCTATTAAAGATGTCCAGAAACACTTGTTTCATATATTTTGTACAGTCTTCTTGTCATTTATGGCAGGGGTGCATACTCTGATGCTCTTTCACGACTGAAAGGTCACCTTTCATGTTTCTTAACCTCTGTCCTACTTCCCATCTCACCGTCCCCTTTCCAACTCTTTGTCTCTTCATCTCCCTCTAATCCCCTATGTAACTTCTACTGAGTTTTTAATTATATTTATCTTTCATTTCTAGAAATTCTGTTTGCTTCCTTAAATTTGCTGGGATGCTCTTTGTAATCTCCCATTCTTTCCCCATATGAAGATAGTTTGAAGCCTTAAGTTTTATTTCTCTGCTCACATGAGTAGAGATACTCTCTAGTTCCCAAATACCTACTCTGCTCACATGAGCAGAGAAATAAAACTTAAGGCTTCAAACTATCTTCATATGGGGAAAGAATGGGAGATTACAAAGAGCATCCCAGCAAATTTAAGGAAGCAAACAGAATTTCTAGAAATGAAAGATAAATATAATTAAAAACTCCAATGTCTGACGCTTTTCAAGGTTGATTCTGCTGTTTTTAGTAGCTCGCTGACCCTCACTCACGGTCCCTTGTCTCCTCTGGTTGTCGGGTACGAGGTTGTTTTTTATTTTTATTGAATTACTACTTGTAGGAATTCTTTTAGGGATGGACTGCAGGGTCAGTCCTCCACATAGAATTTGTATTTGCCTGTGCCCCATTGTTGACAATGCTTAAAAACTCGGCGGTCTTTAGGACCACTCTGAATGAAAGTTTTCATTTGAAGGATTCACGATTAATGTGGATTTAGACCCTACAACCATGTGAAGGTCCCTGTGGCTACATACTTTCAAGGAGGTTTTCTCCTCCATTGTGCATTGCTGCCCCTTTTTTTGAAAAGGGATGGTTTCTTCTTCTCCTTACTCTGAGGAGTTCACTGCTTTAGCCAAAGCTCTGCAGTTCAATTCCCTGCCTAGGGCAGGCCCTAAACTTTGATCTTCTGTTTGTCTCCAGCCTGCAGAACAAAAATCAGGTTTCCCTGGAGGTAGCTGATAACTTTAGAATTGAGTGGGTGTAGGAGCTCTCCTACTTCTAGGATTCCCATAGAAAATCACTTTGATTTTGTTCTCTCTTAATTTCCTTGACAACTCAAAAGTGTATTTAAAAAAGATGTTTTTACATTTTATCTAGCATTTTCAGTTTTTGGCAGGAGAGGTGTAATAGGGTTTTTGTCAGTCCTACTGTTAGAAATGGAAGTCTTTCTTCTGTCTCTTAATGGAAAAAACTACACATATATGCAAATATTAAGAAGATGAAATACATCCAGCCTTTGTCTGTGAGGTCTATAAAATATGTGTGCAAGTTTTGATGTTTGTAATGCCCATGAGTAGTATTTGTTTGCCATTTATAATTTGGTTCCTTTTGTATTTGTTTGCTTTTTTATTTCCCTTGCCTTCTGGACTTCTTGAACATAACTCAGCGCTTGGTTTCAGTTGGACTTGATTCAAAGAATGCAGTTTGCGTTTGGGACTGGAAAAGAGGGAAAATGTTATCTATGGCTCCAGGTCACACAGATAGAGTAAGTATTCTGCCTTGGAGTTTCTAATGGGTGTTGGATGGAAGAAGCGAGAGGACAGCCAGGGGATTTTATGTTGCTGTGTTTTGTTGTTGTTATTGTCAGTTGTTCGTGTGTGATTGAAAGTACTTACAACATTGTAGAATGCAGGTATGTGCTGTGCTGCTCAAAACATGACTGGACGTGTAGTTTTAGCACAAGACGGCAACACAAGCTGGAATCAAGATTGCCGGGAGAAATACCAATAACCTCAGATATGCAGATGACACCACCCTCTTGGCAGAAAGTGAAGAAGAACTAAAGAGCCTCTTGATGAAAGTGAAAGAGGAGAGGGAAAAAGTTGGCTTAAAGCTCAACGTTCAGAAAACTAAGATCATGGCATCCGGTCCCATCACGTCATGGGAAATAGATGGGGAAACAGTGGAAACAGTGTCAGACTTTATTTTTTTGGCTCCAAAATCCCTGCTGATGGTGATTGCAGCCATGAAACTAAAAGACGCTTACTCCTTGGAAGGAAGGTTATGACCAACCTAGATAGCATACTTAAAAGCAAAGACATTACCTTGCCAACAAAGGTCCATCTAGTCAAGGCTATGGTTTTTCCAGTGGTCATGTATGGATGTGAGGGTTGGACGGGGAAGAAAGCTGAGTGCCGAAGAATTGACGCTTTTGAACTGTGGTGTTGGAGAAGACTCTTGAGAGTCTCTTGGGCTGCAAGGAGACCCAACCAGTCCATCGTAAAGGAGATCAGTCCTGGGTGTTCATTGGAAGGACTGATGTTGAAGCTGAAACTCCAATACTTTGGCCACCTGATGTGAAGAGTTGACTTATTGGAAAAGACCCTGATGCTGGGAAGGATTAGGTGCAGGAGGAGAAGGGGACGACAGAGGATGAGATGGTTGGATGGCATCACTGACTCGATGGACATGGGTTTGGGTAAACTCCGGGAGTTGGTGATGGACAGGGAGGCCTGGTGTGCTGCAATTCATGGGATCGCAAAGAGCTGGACATGACTGAACGACTGAACTCAACTGAACTTTAACCCAGTGTTTGCTTTGGCAAAAATGATGAATTTTAAGTTGTTCAGACCTACATTAAAAAATGGAATGGGTCATACCTAGACTCTATTTATTATTTAGTTTGGTTTATCATTGATTTATTATAAAAAGTATTATAGTTAGGATAAATAATGTTGTGTGTGTAAATTTGAAATTATGTCAGAGACCTAACATTTTTCACTTTGGAAACCTGTTAAAAATGTATGCGTTATTCTAAGTTGTAGGAGATTAATGAATATATTGTAGTCAGCTTTTTAATGAAATATTATACTACTTTTATAAGAATACATCAAAAATTTTGTCATAAACTCTTAAAAATGTCTGATTTTTTGGTGTATAGTAAAATCTTAACCTAAACTAACATAGGAGCTATAGTCATTGATTCTATTTGGGGATAATCTATGAATTGGCAAAAGTTGTATAAAAATTTTTGTGTGCATTTGTATTTTGGAAGATAAACTTGGTTTTGGCATATTCTCAGAGGGGCCTGTTATACACAAACACAATTTAGATAATTATTAAAGTGTTGCTGCTGCTGCTGCTAAGTCACGTCAGTTGTGTCCTACTTTGTGCAACCCCATAGATGGCAGCCCAGCAGGCTCCGCCATCCCTGGGATTCTCCAGGCAAGAACACTGGAGTGGGATGCCATTTCCTTCTCCAATGCATGAAAGTGAAAGGTGAAAGTGAAGTCGCTCAGTCCTCAGTCGTGTCCGACTCTTAGCAACCCCAGGGACTGCAGCCTACCTGGCTCCTCCGTCCATGGGATTTTCCAGGCAAGAGTACTGGAGTGGGTTGCCAGTGCCTTCTCCGTATTAAAATGTTCGGTGCATTTTATTATACAGTTAGTATTCTGACTTACTTAGATCAAAGCATTTCACACATTAGTACTTTGGACTTAATAAATAGACTGATTAAAAGTATTTTAAAAGGTGCATCAGTGTGTTTTTCCTTTAATCTGTATTATGGTGAGTTGCTAAATGTTAATTTTTAAGGTGTGTTCTTTTTTCATTATCCTAAAAACTATCACTTTGTAAATTTTTAGAGGTAGTAAACATATTAGGTGACTATGCAGGCAGTTGTCAAAGAAACATGGTGAAGAATACCGTATAGCAGAATTGTTTTTTCTGCTATAAAATTGTTTTTTGAAATATTAAATTTTCTTTTATTTATTGTTGAAGTTTGTATTTCTAATGCATATTTTATTTCATCTGGGTTTTTTCTTGTTTGATTTTGTAACAAAGATTCTGTATGTTTATAACTTATGGAGTCTTAGAAATTAAGTCTGGGAATTTCCAACTGGGGATTTCCAAAATTTATACAGTAAATGACAATTTAAACAATAAAGAAAACTGGAAACAGAACTTTTACTGTGAAATAAATATTTTGATCCTTTATGTAAGTAGTTCTATGTGATAGAAAGCTGCAAAAATGTTCTCTTATTTTTATTTCTAGCTGCAAAAGTGTTAAGTGTTAAGTTAAGTGTTCATTATCTTTCCTCTGTAGAATTGATGCAGGTACCTGCCTCATGCCCTAGTTCTGTTGAGTCATTCTTGTTATTTATAGACCAAAAATTTTTTAAAAATTAAGAACAGAGGTGTTAGTTTTCACTCCATTAGATGCTTCACACGGTTCATAGAAACTAAGAAATTGTTTTTTTCTTTATCATTTAGACACTTTCTTTCTAACAGAATTTTGAAATGTAAAATTCGGATTTTTATTTATTGAGGAATATTGTTTTCTGATATGGAGACTTTGGGGCTATTTGGGCTTTTGGACAAGTATTCTTAAGTGATTCCCAAAATAAGTGTCTTAACCATGAATCTGACTTTTTTTTTTTTTTAACAGATATTTGATATTTCTTGGGATTTGTACCAGCCAAATAAACTTGTCAGCTGTGGTGTAAAACATATCAAGGTACTAGGAGAGTCTTCACTTATAATAGTCATGATTACTTATTCTCTGCTACTAAGCACACATCACACTACAGTTTACACACACACACACACACACACACACATGTGTAAAATCAGAAGCCTCAAAGGACAAAAAATTATGACTTATCCATTCAAATAACTAATGAGTGCTCTAATCGATGAAACTTAATGATATTTAAATTTAAAAGCTTCATGATTTCTGTGCATGAGTATAGCCTGTTCTCTTCCTTTCAGTAAGTCCCAATTTAGTCTGTTATTTTCTTCTAAATCAGTGATTATCAACTTTGGCTGCATATTAAAATCACCTGAGGGAAATTAAAACACAGTACACCCGAACCCCCACTGAGATGTCCTGAGAGAGACTCTCTGGAGAGTGAAGACCAGGTATTCAGACGATTCCGATGCTCAGCAGGAGCTAAGAACCATGTTCTAGACTCCAACTCAGTGCTCTCCTGTGGAGTGACCACTGGATAGATGTGGCTCCTGAGCAGTTGAAATACCAAGGTGACTGGAGAAATGAATGTTAGCTTTGCTTTCATTGCTAACCTATTCCCAACTTTTTAATCTTAAGTTTATGGAGTTTTTTTCTCTCAGAAAACTAAGGGAAATAGCATATTTTAAAAAAGATTCCATTTTAGCCCCCTTTATTCTTACAGTAAGGACTGAAACCAGTGGTTTATCTGCCGTAATGTAGCTAATGACAGCACTAGGATAAGGATGTGAACATTGAATGCTATTGAATCATAAGGGAATTTCATGGGTAATTATCTTTCTAATATAGCATCAAAGTACTAGAAATATTTATATTATGAGCCTTCTTTGCTAATTTGATTATACTGTGTACTTTTTAGTTCTGGAGTTTATGTGGAAATGCTCTGACCCCAAAACGAGGGGTCTTTGGGAAGACTGGTGACCTTCAGACCATCCTGTGCCTGGCCTGTGCAAGGGATGAATTAACATATTCTGGCGCACTCAATGGGGATATATATGTTTGGAAAGGAATCAATCTTATACGAACAATACAAGGAGCTCATACTGTGAGTATATTTAAATATTTTGAACACTTTTAGGTATTAATTACTTATCTTCTTGTCTTAGAATGAGAAGTTCCATAATATAGCAGACATGCTTATCAGTTCAGTTACTTGAAAACTGCTATTACAATTGAATTAATTTGTCTATTTGTTTTCAAGATTTCAATGAAGAAACATTAGTATTTTGTTCAAATCATTATTTTAGTATGGTGTCTTTTTCATTATTGGAAAAAGCTTGTTAAATTTAACCTAGAAGTATTCTAGATTAACCACATTAGAATAAAACTAGTGCTTTTGTAGCTAATTTACCAGTGGGAAATTTGGGGATGGTTCTAGGATAATACTAAACTTTTTAATTTTAATATCATTGATTAAGTGAGTGACAAATTTTTGTACTTCATGAGATTTTCATATAGTAAGTTACCAAACCAGGAAAAAAGATCTGTTGTTAAAACCTTTCGGTGTTTTTTCAGAAAGAATCTCACAGACTTAGAAAATGAACTTACGGTTGCCGGGGGAAGGATGAGAGAGGAGATAGGGAGTTTGGGAAGGACATGTACACACTGCTGTGTTTAAAATGGGTAACCAGCAAGGACCTACTGTATAGCACATGGACTCTGCTTAATGCTATGTGGCAACCTGGATGGGAGCGGAGTTTGGGGGGAGAATGGAGGCATGTCCCTTTGCTCTTCACCTGTAACTGTCACAGCTTTGTTAATCAGCTATACCCCAATACAAGATAAAACTTTTTTAAAGAAGACCTTTTAGTGTTTTTTGATTTGGTCATTTTAGCAGTTGGGTCCCTCACATAGTAAAGGGAGCTGGAGAGCATAGAGCCGCCATATTGTTACCAGGAACATCTCAAGTAGAAAAGCTATTAAACATATAAATATGAGAGCTTCCCAGGTGGCACAGTGGTAAAGAATCCACCTGCCAGGGCAGGACATACTAGAGACATAGGTTCAGTTACAGGGTCGGGAAGATCCCCTGGAGAAAGAAGTGGCAACCCGCTCCAGTATTCTTGCCTGGGAAAGCCCATGGACATAGAATCTGGTGGACTATAGTCCATAGGGTTTCAAAGAGGTCAGACATGACTGAGCACACACACACATATTAATAGGAATCACTATTAAATATATAATACATTTTGTGGTAAGTATACTTAATAACTGCTTAGAGCAGCAGTAGCTTTCAGCAAAATGTCTGAAGACCAGAAAGAGCAGATTCTAGCGAAATTTGTGGCATTTCACATTTTGTACCATCAGTATAAAAATACCATTTTGTTCCTTATACTCGTCAGCTCAGGACGTGATCATTATTGTAAATTTTTGCTTATCTTCTGGGTGAAAAATATGAACTATTTGTTTTAATTTTCTTTCCCATCTGTTTGTGAAATTTCTTATATTTACTGACTACAGTTGACCCTTAAACAGCATAGGTTTGAACCTTAAGGGTCCACTTGTATGGGGATTGTTTTCAGTAGTAAATACCGCGTGTGTGTGTGCGCACGTGCTTATGCTCAGCTGTGTGTTATCTCCCAGACTTTGCTCAGACTCATGTCCGTTGAGTTGATGGTGCCATCCAACCGTCACATCCTCTGTCACCCTCTTCTCCTCCTACTTTCAATCTCTCCCAGCATCAGGGTCTTTTCCAGTGAGTCGGCTCTTCGCATAGGTGACCAAAGTATTGGAGTTTCAGCTTTAGCATCTGTCCTTTCGGTGCATATTCAGGATTGATTTCCTTTAGGATTGACCATTTTGATCTCCTTGTAGTCCAAAGGACTGTGAAGAGTCTTCTCCAGCACTACAAGTCGAAAGCATCAATTCTTTGGCTCTCAGCTTTCTTTATGGTCCAGCTCTCACATCCACGCATGACTACTGGAAAAACCAGAGCTTTGTGGTACTACACAGTTTGTGGTTGGTTAAATCCGCAGATACTGTGGAACTGCAGATATGGAGAAATCTTGGATGAAGAGGTTCACTTCTAAGTTATACTAGAATTTTTGACTCCACAAAACTCCTGCATTGTTCAAGGGTCAACTGTACTTGAATTTCCTTTTCTGATAATCGACTTTACTTATCCTTTGCTCTTTTTTTGTTATTGTTGTTGGATTTTATTTTGTTTATCTGTGTGTTAGTCATACAATTAACATACACATACACATACACATTTTGATAGTCATACACATTGCAAATATTTCCCCAGTCTGTTTGTTTTTACTTATGATATCTTTTCTCATATGAAAAATTTAAGTTTTCCTTTATGGCTTGTGGGTAACTGCCATACTTATAAAGTTCTTTCACAGCCCAAAATTACATAAGTGTTCTTCTGACTCTTTTCTAACATATTTGTTTTACTTTTTACAGTTAGAATTTTGTCTGTATGTTTTGGTTTTGTCTGATTCATTTTTGTATATGGTATAGGTTTAACTTAATTTCCTCTTATATCATTAAATAGCACTTTGGTCATATATGAGTTCCTGTATATACATAGATTTATTTCTGGATTATCATCTGTATTTTCTGATGCATTTAACTATTCTTATGCCATATCAAAAAATTTTTATGTGGGTTTCTACTGTCACATGTAGTGTATTTTCTTAAAAAGCATTTATTGTTAAATTATTTTATTCCTTCTTCTAGGCAGGAATTTTTAGCATGAATGCTTGTGAAGAAGGCTTTGCTACTGGTGGCAGAGATGGCTGTATTCGTCTTTGGGATTTAACTTTTAAACCAATTACTGTGATTGATCTCAGGGAAACAGACCAGGGGTACAAAGGTAATAACAAAGCAATTATCTCATTATTAGGCAGATTCTAAATATGCCGAGGGTTGTCTCTTTCTTTCAGTAAATTTAAAGTATGTTTTATAAATATAAATGAGGCTTACATTTGCTCCTTCATACTGGATACATTTAATTAAAATCCTTCTGCTGATGAGGATAAATTTTGCCTGAAGACTATAGGTTTACTGTTATGACAAAGATTCTTTTCTTGTCTGATGCCAGCTATAATGGGACCCACAGAGAGATGTGATAGGCACTTACTTTGGTAACCTTAAATTTTGGAAATATTTTGCTATTTGAATGCTAAATGTAACTTTAGCAAGTAAACTGTTGAAAATAGTGTGTTGAGAGTTAGAGGAACTTTTGTTTAAGATTGTTTAAGTGCATATATGTGTGTTTTTCCTCCATCCAAATTTGTCAGCAACCAACATATAATTTTTTCTTTGGAGGATTTTTAAAAATCGATGTAATAAAACAGTCTTTCACTACAACAGTAAATGTATTACCCACTAATGTTGTATAATAAGAGTAGGATTAGAAGTTACACAGGTCTATATTTATGCCGTATTTTAGTCACTTATTAGATATATGACCTTGGGCTGCATACCATCATCTGTAAAATGAGAAAAAAGAAGTAGCTCAGAGGATTAAATGAGCTAATATATGCAAAATTTTTAGAAGAGTGTCTGGTACATAATGATCATCCAGTAAATGTTAGCTATTATACTGTTTTCATGAGTTTTGCTGAGCATTTTTGTACTGTAGAGTTTACAAAATAATTTGATACTTTTTCTTATTTGATTCTCATAACATTGTAAGTTACACAGTACCTCATTGTTGACCATACTATATAGATGAGGAAACTGAGGGAAATACCAGCTTTCCTGAGGTTGCAAAAGGGATTGTATAGAGAAAAAGTAGAAATCTTTCTTCTTAATGATTTTATGAGCACATTGAAGAGGTGAAATATAGACACATAAAAATCAGATTATTCTAAGAGAAAAATAATACAATTCTGTGAAGGTAGTTATGAGCTTCCCTGGTGGCTCAGATGGTAAAGAATCTATCTGCAATGTGGGAGACCTGGGTTCGATCCCTGGGTTGGGAAGATCCCCTGGAGGAGGGCATGGCAACCCCACTCCAGTGTTCTTACCTGGAGAATCCCCGTGGACAAAGGAGCCTGACGCACTACAGCCCATGGGGCTGCAGAGTCGAACACGACTGAGCGACTAAGCCCCTGAATAATTACTCTGTGGATGATGTGCATATGTTACAAGACTTGGATTGAGGAAGTGATCAGACTATGACTGTGATGTTGTCTAATGAGGAAGAAGAGCATATGTCCTGAAGGATGGGTAGAAACTGGGTATATAAAAAGAAATATTTCACATAGAAAACAGTATGGATAAATGAAGAAAATGTGTGAGTCCAAGATTCCTTTTATCTTACACCTCAGGTATAAAAGATACAAAAATTAATAGGGGTTTAGGCAGATTAGCATTCTGTTATTACAGTACTGAGCTTAAATACAATTCACTTTTGACTAGGTTTGTCTGTAAGGAGTGTTTGTTGGCGAGGAGACCACATTCTAGTTGGAACACAGGACAGCGAAATTTTTGAAATTGTGGTTCATGAAAGAAACAAACCTTTCCTCATTATGCAAGGGCATTGTGAAGGTGAACTTTGGGCACTTGCCGTCCATCCTACTAAACCTTTGGCCGTGACTGGAAGTGATGATCGTTCAGTCAGGTAAGCAAATCATAGAGTAATTGCATAGGCTGGAATTTGTCCTTAGAGCAACAGAAGAAAAACTTAAAAAAAAAAAACCTTAGTATTAAATTTTATCAACTTTGATATAACAAATGAACATAACAGGTGCCAGCAGTGTATAGAATTAACAACTATTTATAAGATTTGGGTTTTTCTCTTAAAAGCCTAAGTTAGAGTTTGTTTCATATAAAGATATACGGAACTACCTCCTCTTTTAACAGCTATATAATATTCCCCTATGTACTATAGTTTATTCAGTTAAACTATCATTTGATGGAAGTTTAGGTTCTTCCAGTTTTGTGCTTCTAAATGCAGTGCTTTCGGTGAATATCATTGTACCTTTGCTGTTTAGTCCATGTGTAAATAAGAATATTTCTGTGATAAATTCTTATTAGTGTTCAAAAGATACATGCCTTTTAAATTTTAATAGATAGTGCCTTACACAGAGACAATAACAATTTACACACCTATCAGCAACGTGTGACAGAGCCTTTTCTCCCACACTATTCCCACACTCTTGCCAGCACTAATCACCCCAAACCATGAAAAATGATACCTTGTTATGTTTTACAAATATGCTTTTCTCTCATATTGAGGGATCTTGAGTATGTTTTCTTATATTTAGAGGACATTTATATTTCCTTTTCTTTGACTTGTTTGTTCAAGCTCTTTGCATATTTTCTCTTAGTTCATTGGTCTTTTACTAATTATTTTAATATAGGATCTAATTCCTGTCTATATATGAAAGCAGCAATTAGCCTTTTGTCTGTGACAGTAGTTTTTAAAGTGTGATTCCTAGACCAGCAGCATCAACATTACAAGGAAACTAGTAAGCGATGCAAATTTATCATGCCTTATACAGGATCTTGTATAAGAAATCCACCAATTAAGGATTTTCTAGACACTAAAGTTCGCGAAGCACTGATCAGTGATATCAGTTGAGATACTTTTTCCACTTTGATATTGTCTTTTGTCCACATTTCATCTGTGTTAATATTTCCATTTGTGTCTCTAAAAGATAACTCTAAACACCACCACAATACTGTTATCACTGTATTCCTTTTGCTTCTTAGAATTAGACTTATGATAAGATGCATTTATTGCAATTGTTAATATGTCCTTTAAGTCTCTTTTATTGTATAGTTTCCCTTCTTCCCTTCTTGATTTGTCTCTTTACAGTTTACTTGTTGAAGAAACTTAATATTTGCCCTCTAGAGTTCTCCACATTCTGGATTTGAATACCTATAGTATATTTTAATGCATTACCTCTTCCCTGTATTCTGTAAAATGATAGTTAGATCTAGAGTTTGATGAGATGCAGTTGGGAATTTTCACTCAAAATATTTCCTAGGTGGTAATGTGTGACCTTGTTTGATGGTAATATGTAGTGTCCTTTTTGCCATATTTGCAGCCATTGATGGTTGTTATCTAGATCAATACTTCTCAAACTTTTTAAAAATTGTTGCTCTCCTAATGAGACTTTTAAGATATTTCTCCCCCAATTGCACTCCTTCTCTGTGAAATTTTAGCACCACAAAAAATTGTACGCATGAATGTATTAATATGTATGTGTGTATGCATATGTACATATATGTATTTGTACTGTGGCACTTAAGAGAGGCACAAACTACTGCAATATTTAAGATTTTCACCCCTAAGAACTTATTTTTAGCTTTTGAGGGGCAATATTAGCCCTGTCGAGAATATATGACCTAAATCTGTTATGTTATTGAGTTTCAAATAGTGGTATTCTAACTTTATTATTCATTATTCATTTTTTAGCTACCATGTTTGTATAAAAAGAATTTCTCCTCATTAACTGTTTGATTATCCTAGATACAATTTGCACAGGAAAAGCAGAAGAGTGCTTAATTCTTTCATATTTACTAAGTAAACAATACTTAGTTCCATGGAATCCTTTCTATGACCTATTCACGTTTCTTGCCATTTTTTTGTAGCATTGTAGACATCTTCCCCCTTTATTTTTAGCAGCTCTTTGCATATGATGATATTAAACCTCAAAGCTGCAAATGCTTTTCACCACCTTGTTACTTGCTTAGACCTTTCGTCATGAAAAAGTTTCTGCTGTTGTTTTGTTTTATGCATCTGAATTTATCAACATTCTCTTTTATGACTTCTGAGTTTTCCAGTATATTCTTCTAGTATATTAGTGGGTTTATTTTTTACGTTTAACTCCTAATCTTTGTAAAATTTACTTTATTGTAAGAAGTGAGGTGGGGATGCAACCTCATCCTTTCCAGGTAACTACTGATATTTTATGTGGTATGTTAATCAGTCATGCCACTTACTGTCTTTGTGCTCCTTGGTTTTATGTGGATAGAAGATGCCGTAGCACTGTCCGCATGGAAACTTGGTGTGGGGCTGCACTTTACTCACAGCTAGTTTGCTAGGAGTTCTTCCATTTCAGGAGGACAGCTGTTACTGGCTGCTGCATAACTATGAAAAAAGGCCAGCTGGTCCTTTAAAAAGTAATTGTGTTACCTGAAAACTGGGTTCACCTCTTGGTAGGTGCCAAACCAAAAGACACAGTCAAACCACAGATCGAGACAAGAAAGGATGTATTACTACCTGCAACAAGTAAGAACGCCAGAATCTTTCCCAAACTAGTGTCCCCTCAAATAACAAAATTGGGGAAGTTTTAAGTGGAAAGTGTTGTAGGGCAAGTCAGGATTTTTAGCTTCTGTTCCTGACAGAAACTCAGAACCAACAATGGTTAAATCAACTGGAGAAAATGAAGTTCACTGTTAACACTATTGGTTCTAAAAGACATGATTCAAGATTGTGTGTGTGTGTGCAAAATTGTGAAAAATAATACAGTGAATAATCATAAGGCTTTAAACAACTTAAATTTTTATGGGCTTTATAAATTTGTCTAAGCCATTCCCCCTACATGTTTTTCACCCCAGTGTGATTCTACTTGACGTTGTATTGGATTACTGCTTTCTCACTAATGTCTTTGAAATATTCTAGCCTGTAGTTATTCCATGCAAACTGTTCATAAAAGCTAATTCTTTATCACTTCAAACTTGGCATTGACTCCTCAAATAAACCACTTAGTAGTAACAATAGTAATTGTTGATTTATCAAGACTCTAGGAAAACCACTCAAAAGTATTTGCCTTGTTTTTAATTAACTGTTAGTGTTATTTCCAAACCCTCAACTCTGTAAGCAAGTGTTCTCGCCCAAAGGCTAATTTTCTTAAACAAATTTATTTTTTCTGGACAGATTTCTTCAGCTGCAACAAAACAAAATGACTTAGTTAATTCATTACCAATAAGCAACTTTCTTTGCTTGTGTGAAAAATGAGCCACTTGTTTTTTTACTTTCTTAGTAGGTTTTTTTTAAGTAAAACCTCATTTTAATTTTTGAATGTGCAAAGAAATTCTGCTACAATGAGGTTTTAAATTTTCTGATTTTTCTGACTATTGCTTTCCTGTGAGTTGAAGATGTCGTGTTAAGTGCTTAGTCTGGTTATGTTAATGTACCTTTGTACTCTTTTAGGATAGCTGTAATATCACTGAATAATAAACATAGTGCTTTACCATCTAATTCAGTAGTTGTGTAATCCACACTCTACTGTGCCTTAAAACACAACATTCAGAGTTCAGTTTTCTCTTTTTTCGTTCTTGTTATGACGTGATGGGTATGTATAAAAAATAATAAAATGCCATGATGTGACAGCACACATAGCAGTTGAGATTCTGTCAGGTTATAATGGTGTCGCTGTAATTTGTATTGCGTCAAAGGAGCAGAACGAGGTGACGAGTGCCACCATCTACCGTCTGTTCTGTGAGCATTCAGCTCTGCCTCTGCAGCATGAAAGCAGCCACAGACAGTATGGAAACAGAGCGGCGTGGCTATGTTCCCACAAAACTTCATCTGTAGACACTGAAATCTGAGTTTGAATTTCGTATAATCTTCTCATGACTCAAAATGTTATTCTTTGATATTTTTTTTCAAACATTTGCAAATGTAAAAATGAGGGGGCTCAAGATGGCAGAGTAGGAAGATGTGGAGCTCGCTTCCCCTCCACAAATACATCAAAAATACATCTGCATATGGAAACATTCTCACAGAAAACTAATCGGAAACTGGCAGAACTCCTGTACAACCAGAGCTGCAAGAAAGATCTTCATGTGACTTGGTAGGATAGGAATAAAAGTATCAGGTTGGAACCTGCACCCCTGGGAGGGATTTGAAAGGAGTCAGTCTGCATGGGAGGACCTATCCCTGGAGAGCGAGCAGGTTGAGCCACGATCTGGGCGTACCAGTGCTAGGGTCCAGTGCAGAGGAGATGAGCCCCCTTGCTTTCTGGGAGAGCCACTGGGATGGACAGAGGCCTCCAGTCTAGACCCCACTTTGAAGGAGCGTGCACATGCTGACCTGCCAGTAGCCAAGATGGAGACGGCCTTGCACTGGAGGCTGCTACCACACCCACACTCTCCAGTCTGAATGGAGCAAACACCCTGGCCCTGCTCACTGCACCACAGCCGGGCACAAGATCTAGGCCAGCCAGGCCCTGGGAAACGACGCAGAGACAGACTGTGGGGCTCAGTGGGGTGGTGACCATTGTCATCCACACAGGAGCATGCAGCCGCTGGCCTCCCAGCGAGTGTCCCCTGGCCCCACCCACTGCACACTGCAGACAGTGCTCGACCTGGGGCAGACAGATCCTGGGCAAAGACTGCCACTGAGGCAGCCCAGATCTCTAGCAGCAGTGCAGCCACTCGGTTCCTACAGCCACAATACCCTGAGCCCAGCCTCAGCCTGTTCCATACCACAGCCTTATAATAGATCCGGGGTGAAGGTGACAGAGGAAGGGATACAATCTCAGCCTGCTCCTGGACGGAGCCATGGACGCCTGCACAGTTGCAGGTAGGCCCTCTGTGAGTGCACAGGCATCACTTGCTTCAGCACTCGCTTCCTTTGGGGCAGGGCACATGCTCGAGGGCAACAGAGCCTTGTCAAATCCAATCATCAGGGCTTCTACTCCAACAGCTGAGGCAGTCTTGTCCCTGACAGAGTGGCAATAGCCGTGGAGCAGAGAGGAAGTCCTGCTATACTCCCCGAACAGGCTTTAGATCCCCCAGCACCTCTGCCTCCCCGTCAAGGGGATAGTGGCTAGCATACCCTGGGAAAGATGTGATTGGCATTCATACCAAAACCAACCCTTGCACCAAAGGCGTTGGACACACATAGTCTACACAGGAACACGCACACATAAAAACATCTTAAAAACAACTCTGAGATTATAGTACAAAACAGTTTCTTCTAAATTTATAGAGACAGAGTGGAGGGAGGCTCTAGGGGGAGGGGAGATACATATATACATATATATATAGAGAGAGAGAGAGAGAGAGTTATGACTGATCCACATTGTACAGCAGAAACCAACACAGTATTGCAAAGCAATTACCCTCCAATTAAAAAATAAATTAAAAAAACAAAGTTAAGTAAAATGAAAAGGCAGAGGAACTACTCCCAACTAAAAGGACAAGAGACATTCCCTGAAAGAACAAATAATGAAACAGAGCTTACCGGTCTGTCATACCCCAAGTACAAAAAGGTAAAATAAAAATGCTAAATTAATTAGGAAAGATTACGGATAGGAATGCAGATCACTGTAACAAGGAATTAAAAACCATAAACATTAACCAGTCAAAAATAGACAACACACAAAAAATAGAGAAGTCAATTACTGAGATAAAGAGCAATCCAGAAGCAACAAACAGCTGACTAAATGACACAGAGGGGTGAAGACGGGACCTGAAAGACAGACTGATGGGCATCATCCAGCCAGAACAGCAGACAGACACACGAGAGAAAGAGCGATATGTGAGACCTGCAGGATAAAGGAAAATGTGCCAGCCTGTGCATCACGGGAGTTCCGGAAGGAGAAATGCGAGAGGAGATAAAAAATGTATTTGAAGATATTAGAGCTAAAAACTTCTCAAACCTAAAGAAAGAAACAGGTATACAGATACAGGAAGAACAGAGGATCCCAAATGAAATGAATTCAAACAAACCCACAACTAGACATATCATCATTAAAATGACAAAAGTTAAAGACAGGGTTCTAAATAGAGCAAGACAAAAAAAGAGTCCATTACAAGGGATCCTCCACAAAGCTAACAGCTGATTTCTCTGCGAAAACTTTTCAGGCCAGAATGGAATGACATGTATTCAAAATCCTGAAAGGGAAAAAACCCCTGCAACCTAGGATACTCTGTCCAGCAAGATTATCATTTAGAACAGGAGAGAGAAAGAATTTCTAAGACAAGACTTCGGCAATACTGTACCTACCCTGAAAGAGATATTGAAGGACATTCTCTAAATAGAAAAGAATCAAGACTCTGTATGAAAGGGAAAAATCACAATAGGAATGGCAAATATATAGTAAGGATTGAAGGCCACTTAAATAAGCCACATGTAAATTTAAAAACAGAAGTATGAAGATGCAAGATAAGACATCAGATATGTCTTAAATCTCAAAATGTTGGGGAGGGGAGTTGTAAAAATGTAAATCTTGTAGCATGTGTTTGAACTTGAATGATGCTGATACGGTTATAGGTTAATATACTTGAACTCCATGGTAACGAAAAGTGAAAAATATACAGTAGGTTCATAAAAACCAAAGAGAAAGGAACTCGAAGATACTACAAAAGAAGATCATAGAACCACAAAAGGAAAAACACAAAGGGAAGAAATGAAGAGCTACGTAAACAACTGGAAAATGGATTACAATGGCAATAAGCACATACTTATCAATAATTACTGTTAATGTCGGTTCCGTGCAGTCGTGTCTGACTCTTTGTGACCCCATGGACTGCAGTGCACCGGGCTTCCCTGTCCATCACGAACTTCCAGAGCTCGCTCAAACTCATGTCCATTGAGTCGGTGATGCCATCCAGCCATCTCATCCTCTGTCGTCCCCTTCTCCTGCCCTCAATCTTTCCCAGCATCAGGGTCTTTTCTAAGGACTTAGTTCTTCACATCAGGTGGCCAAAATAATGGAGCTTCAGCATCAGTTCTTCAAATGAATATTCTGAACTGATCTCTTTTAGGATGGACTGGTTGGATCTCCTTGCAGTCCAAGGGACTCTCAAGAGTCTTCTCCAACACCTCAGTTCAAAAGCATCAATTCTTCAGTGCTCAGTTTTCTCTATAATCCAACCCTCACATCCATACATGACTACTGGAGAAACCATAACTTTGACTAGGTGGACCTTTGTCAGCAAAGTGAATGTCTCTGCTTTTTAACATGCTGTGGAGGTTGGTCATGACTTTTCTTCCAAGGAGCAAACGTCTTTTAATTTCATGGCAGCTGTCACCATCTGCAGTGATGTTGGAGCCCCCCAAAATAAAGTCTGCCACTGTTTCCATTGTTTCCCTACCTATTTGCCATGAAGTTTTGGGACCGGATACCATGATCTTAATTTTTTGACTATTGCGTTTTAAGCCAACTTTTTCACTCCTTTTTCACTTTCATCAAGAGGCTGTTTAGTTCTTTACTTTCTGCCATAACGGTGGTGTCATCTGCATATCTGAAGTTACTGATATTTCTCCCGGAAATCTTGATTCCAGCTTGTGCTTCATCCAGCCAGCATTTCATATTTTTGTGTAATGTCAGTGGACTAAATACTCTGATTAAAAGACAGAGTGGCAGATTGGATTTTAAAAAAGAATCTCCAATATACTGCCTACTGAAGGCACACTTCAGGGCAGAAAACACACAGAGAGTGAAATATGTGAAGGGAAGGAAAAAGATATTTCATGCAAATTGGAAACAGCAAGAAAGTGGGGATAGCAATACTCCTATCAGACAAAATAAACTTTAAAACCAAGGCCGTAAAGAGAGACAACGAAGGACACTATGTAGTAATGAAGAAATCAGTATAAGAGGAGAGTGTTACACTCGTCAGCATGTATGTGCCCAGTGTGTGCGTGTGTGGCAAGTCACTTCAGATGTGTTGGACTCTTTGGACTGTAACCTGCCAGGCTCCTCTGTCCATGGGATTTCTCCACACAAGAATACTGGGGTGGGTTGCCATGCCCCCCTCCATGGGATTCTCCCAACCCAGAAATAGAACCCACATCTCTTACGTCTCCTGCATTGATAGGTAGGTTCTTTACCACTAGTACCCAGTATAGGAACATCTAAATATATAAGACAAATACAGACATGAAGGGAGACATTTACAGTAATACAATAATAGTAGGCTTTAACACTCCACTGACATCAGTGGACAGATCATCCAGACAAAAAACTAATAAGGCAACAGAAGTTCTAAGTTACACATTAGATCAGTTGGACTTAATTGATATCCATAGAACACTACATGCAAAAAAAAAAAAGCTGGAATACCCTTTCTTTCTAATTGTGCTTGAAACATTGTCTGGGATGGATCACATACTAGGTCAAAAAACAAGCCTTAGCAATTTTAAGATAATAGAAATTATTTCAAGCATCTTTTCTGACCACAACAGTATAAAACTGGAAATCAACCATGGAACAAAAAACTGGAAAAGAACAACCACTTGGAGACTAAATACTGTTAGTGAGTGAAAGTTGCTCAGTCGTGTCCAACTCTGTGACCCCATGGACTCTACAGTCCATGGAATTCTCCAGGCCAGAATACTGGAGTGGGTAGCCTTTCCCTTCTCCAGGGGATCTTCCCAGCCCAAGGATTGAACCCAGGTCTCCCACATCGCAGGCAGATTCTTTATCAGCTGAGCCACCAGGGCAGCCCCAGGCTGGTAGATCCCGAGACTAAATAGCATGCTATTAAAAAATAGATGGGTTGATGATGAAATCAAAGAAGAAATCATAGAGTTAGCTAGACACATGCCAAAGTGAAAATACAACTTTACAAATCTATAGATGCAGCAAAAACAGTTTTGGAAGGGAGATTTATAGTGATAGAGGCCTTCCTCAAGAAACAAAAACATTTTCAAACAACCTAACCTGCCACCTAAAAGAATTAGAGAACAAGCAAAACCCAAAGTGGGCAGAAGGAAGGAAACAATAAAGACCAAATAGGAAATAAATAAAATATTTTTAAAAAGAGAAAAGATCAGTAAAACCAAGAACTGATATTTTGAAAAGATGAACAAAATTGACAAAACCTCTCGTCAGACTCACCAAGAAGAAAAGAGAAAAGACCCAACCAAACAAAATAAGAAATAAAAAAAGAGGAAAAAATAACTGATACCACAGAAATACAAAAAAAAAAGTTGTTAGAGCATACTGTAAACAGTTACATGCCAACGAATTGGACAACCTAGAAGAAGTGGATAGATTTCTAGCAGCATAACTGTGATAACTGAGTCAAGAAGAAAGGTAACTTGAACAGACCAATCACTAGAAGTTTGTTACAATTTAATTCAAAATGTTGCTAATTTTCATTGGTAATTTTGGTCTTTGTTCAGGTTATTCAGAAGTGTAATTCTTAACTTTCAAACAATGGGTATTTTTTACTACTTGTTACAGTTTTTTTTAACATTAGAATCTGGAAAAGACTGAATTTGCATAATCTGAAGTGTCACTCTTAAGTTAAAAGACTGTAAATATGGTGTGTACATACATCAGTATACTATATATGTATCTCCCCTTTGATCAGGGTAGAAATCCTCTATCTAAAATAAATGATTAAAAAAAATTAATATCATTACATTGTCTTAAAAATAAAGGATTCTATTAAAACTTGTCATTTTAAGCATTAACAGTATTTCTAGTTTTGTAGGTAAGAATTCTTTGCCACAAAGCATACAGTTAAAAACCTAGATTTATCTTTCTTCCTTAAAATGAAATTATTATTTTAACCAACATTTTTTCATATATTCTAACATTTTAAAGCACACATTAGCTAACTACTCTTTTATTTTAATTAAATGTTACAGAATATGGAGCCTGGTTGATCATGCACTGATAGCAAGGTGTAACATGGAAGAACCCATTCGTTGTGCAGCTGTGAATGTGGATGGGATCCATCTTGCCCTTGGAATGAAGGATGGCTCATTCACTGTTCTTAGAGTAAGGTATGTGTTAGGGTAGAAATAGAAACAGCAAGTTTCTGTGAAGTGAGATAGAGTATGTAATACTTATATTTACCCACTTTTCCCTCTCCCTTATTAATATATTTTTTCAGATATTAGTTTCATTAAATATAAAAATGTTTATAAAAATGGCTTTGTCAGAAAATTAACTCAAACTTTGGTTTTGGAGATTAAGAATGCTTAGTAAATTAATGAATAAAATTTTGAGACAAGTTTGGGTCTTGATTTCTATTTCTTGGTAGTATTGATTTTTAGTAATGATCTTCTGCTGTAGAATAGGGAGAAGGAGACCTTGAAACTGTTAAAAATGAGTGAGTGTTTTTGTTTCTGTTTGCAGCTTTATGCTTTGGAAAAAAATGCCTGCATCTCCTCCTTCATTTGGATAATTAGAAAGTTTAAAGAAATTGTTAAAGCAGTTAACATCTTGTGTTGAATATCTGTAGATACGGTGCAGTCAGTTGACTTCTATACAGTCATTTAAAAATTTGCTGTAGAGCCACACGTGTTCACGAGAATAAGTATTTATGATATTGTTCATATCTAGTTTGGTGAATAGTGGGACCGTCCACCCAGCTGCCTAGTCCAGAAACCATTGATTTATTTCTCTCTTTTGTCTCTCACGTCTAGTTAATCACAGAATTCTGACTAACTACGTCCTTAAGTAGCTCTCAAATAAATCTGTTTCCTTTCATTCTCACCATTGTACTCTTGTACAGACCTCTGCTATCTCCTAACTTCTTACTGGTGGATTGGTGAAATAGCGTCTCATCTGGTCTCCTTATCTCCTGTTTTGCTTCCCCAAGTTCTTTTTCCACTCTCCAGTTATAGTGATGCCTTTTAAAACATATGTGTTTGCATGCCTCCTCTTTCTCAAGTATGATAAAAGCATGGCACTGTCTCTAAGATGAAGTTTATAATTCTTGACGAAGCCTACCGTGTCCATCTCTCCAGCCTGTTTATTTCTATCTCAGTCTCTTTCTTTTAACATGTATAAAATATCTTTCGCTTCCTCAGATATTAATTCATCAAGCTTTTGTACTTCTGAGCTTCTATAGATATGACTCTTCTTTCTGGGGCGGGTTTCTATAATGAGATATGCTGAGATTTTTCTCTTAATTTTTTTATTATGATAAAATATACATAATATAAAATTTGCCATTTTAAACATTTTATGAGTAAAATTTGGTTTCATTAAGTGCATTGGCATTGTTTCACAACCAAGAATTTAAAATGCAGGTGAAACACCTAAGAATCTCTCTCAAAAAGCTGCTGCGCGTTAAGGTGGTGGTGAAACACCTAAGAATCTCTCTCAAAAAGCTGCTGCGCGTTAAGGTGGTGGTGAAACACCTAAGAATCTCTCTCAAAAAGCTGCTGCGCGTTAAAGTGGTGGTCATTTTCTCGTTTACACATTTACTTGCCCTTTCATTACTGTCTGGGGGAAACTAGGTGAATAAGTTCTTGTCTCTAATAAGTCAGTATTTTAGCAACTCAAACATAGTCTTGTGTTTTTTGGCCATGCTGCATGGCTTGTGCACTTTCAGGTCCCCAACCGGGGATGGAACTCCAGGCCAGGGCAGTGAGAGCCTGGAGTCCTAACCACCAGGCCACCAGGAGCTATTCTGGCAAGAGCCTCTGTAGTCCATGTTCTTGAATAAGCCAAAAAACTAGGTGTTGCCGTTGATACCTCTCTAACGGTCATTGCTAATCCAGTCACCATGTCTTGTTGATTTTTCTTACCTTATAAGTTTCCTAGGAGCATTTTGATTAAGATTTGTGAATAAGATTAGAATTATAATATCTTTAACATATATATTATATACTATAACAGTAAGGATTAATATTGTGTATTTCAAATCATTTCACTTCTTTCTGAAGTCTGAGCAACCACCATCTATAGTAGACTTCCGATTGGTCTTAATCCTGCTGTTTGTTACTGTTCAGTCGCTAAGTCGTGTCCAACTCTTTGTGACCCCATGGACTGCAGCATGTCAGGCTCCTCTGTCCTACACTATCTCCTGGAGTTTGCTCAGATTCATATCCGTTGAGTTGGTAGTGCTGTCGGACCAACTCATTCTCTTCTGCCCTTTTCCTTTTGTCTTCGATCTTTCCCAGTATCAAGGTCTTTTCCAGTGAATCAGCTCTTCACATCAGGTAGCCCAGAGTATTAGAGCTTCAGCTTCAGCATCAGTCCTTCCAATGAATATTCAGGACTGATTTTCTTTAGGATGGACTGGTTTGATCTCCTTGCAGTCCAAGGGACTCGCAAGAGTCTTCTCCAGCACCACAGTTAGAAAGCATCAATTCTTTGGTGCTCAGCCTTCTTTATGGTCTAATTTCCATCCATACATGACTATCAGAGAAACCTTAGCTTTGACTTTATGGGCCTTTGTTGGCAAAATGATGTCTCTGCTTTTTAATATGCTGTCAAGGTTTTTCATAGCTTTCTTCCAAGGAGCTGTCGTCTTTTAATTTTGTGGCTGCAGTCACCATCCTCTGTGATTTATGTAATCACGTTAACTGGTGGTAAAGAACCCACCTGCCAGTGCGGGACACACAAGAGATGAGGGTTCTGTCCCTGAGTTGGGAAGATCTGCTGGAGAAGGGCTTGGCTACCTGCTCCAGTATTCTTATGTAAAGAATCCCATGGACAGAGGAGCCTGGCATTATTGTATGGAAGTCCATGGGTCACAAAGAGTCAGACATGACTCAAGTGACTTAGCACGGTAACATAATACATTCTGTAAAACCAGTCAGAATCTCTCTTTCATCACGATTGGTTTTGTGTGTGTGTGTGCATGCTTGAGTGTTGGTTGGTGGGCAGGGGCATCGTAGTAGAAAGCAAGAGGCAACCTGAAATATCCACACTTACTTCTCTCAGTAACTGGGCAAAGGTAAAACTCTCAAACCAAAAAAGCTTTAAAAAAAAGACAGTATAACTCTGAAGAACTTTCTGTGAGCAATTTAACTAATGTTTTTGGTTAATATTGGAATGATTTTATCTTTAATAAATAATATATAAAAAATAGAAGCTATCAAATTGTGCTTTAGATGTTTTCTTAAAAATCTTCATACAGATTTAGATGAATGGATTAATGGATGGATGGGTGGATGGAAAGTGAAAGTCACTCAGTCGTGTCTGACTCTTTGTGACTCCGTGGTCTATACAGCCCATGGAATTCTCCAGGCCAGAATACTGGAGTGGGTAGCCTTTCCTTCCTCCAGGGGGTTTTCCTAACCCAGGGATCAAACCCAGGTCTCCCGCATGGCAGGCGGATTCTTTACCAGCTGAGCCATGAACTGTGGTGTTGGAGGAGACTCTCTTGAGCGAGTCCCTTGGACGGCAAGGAGATCCAACCAGTCCATCCTAAAGATCAGTCCTAAATATTCATTGGAAGGACTGATGCTGAAGCTGAAATTCCAATACTTTGGCCACTTGATGCAAAGAGCCGACTCATTTGAAAAGACCCTGATGCTGGGAAGGATTGAAGGCAGGAGGAGAAGGGGATGACAGAGGATAAGATGGTTGAATGGCATCACCGACTCAGTGGACATGAGTTTGAGTAAATTCTGGGAGATGGTGAAGGACAGGGAAGCCTGGCGTGCTGCAGTCCATGGGGTCACAAAGAGTTGGACGTGACTGAGCGACTGAACTGAACTGGTTGGATGGATGGATGAATCAGTATGGAGAAAGGGAGATAAGATGCATGAATTTAATTAGAACTTGAAGAAGTCACTGGAAAAGGTACAGGTAGCTAAAAATACATTAGTCTGTGCTTAGGAAGAGGGTCTTGCAAGTTGCAGGGTGTAAGGCAAGAGTGATGTTGACAAGAAAAGCTTTTTTTAAAAAGTGTTTTTTTTCCTTCATTTGTTTTGTTCTGATTCCCTTTTATAGTTAAGGAGATGATTTTAATCTCTTTTTTTATATGATTAACACCAGGTAAAGCTCAGGTTCCTTGGTGACATATCACATCCGTTACACACTGTCTTCAGTGTGTCTCTTTAACCCCATCAGGTCACTCCTTTTCCCACTTATCTGGTTTCCAGTTGTATTATCCGTGTGCTGTGCTAAGGTGCTTTCCGTTTGTCCTGCTCTTTGCAACCGTGTGGACTGTAGCCAGCCAGGCTCCTCTGTCCATGGGATTCTCCAGGCAAGAATACTGGAGTGGGTTGTCATGCCCTCTGGCAGGCGATCTTCCCAACCCAGGAATCACACCTGCATCTGCTCCGTCTCCAGCATTGGCAGGGGGTTGCTTACCACTGGCACCACCTGGGAAGCGCAGCTCTTCATAGGTGCCATGGACTTGGCGTTGCTCATGCTGTGTGTTCTTTCTGGAGAACCTTTGCTCCTCCTTTATAATCAGCCAGCCCCTCAGGTTTTAGGCTCAAATAGGTATCACTCTCCCTCACTCCCTTCCTGCCCGTAGTCTTAACCCTTTCTCAGTGTTTCTTACAGAACTGCATACATAACCTTTCGGGCACTCACTGCATTTCCTTAACTATGAAGTATAATTACTTTATCTCCATGTCTCACAGAAGATGAGTTCATATTCATATGCCCTGTGTCTAAAACAAAGTTAAATACTTAGTGTTTCTGAAAGAAATACAAATTTTATTGCTTTAAATTGTCTATTTAGGAACTGTAAAAATTGGGAAATAGCCATTTATACTTTTATTCTTGAAATTATTGGGAGCATTTCAGATGGGTAATGTAAAATTTATTTGGAAAAAAGTCTGTGGCAATAGTTGGAAATAAAATTCTCGCTTCCTCCTGCCCCTTCTCCCTTGCTGCCTCCCTCTTCTCTGCCTTTCCACCACCTCCATGTGTTTGCAAACTCAGTAGTATTTAACTGTTTATCCATTTTTATGGCCGTTACCAATACCTGTATTATTCTGGAAAGTCACTTATAAGGCATCATTAAAAAAATGTTTAACATTGCTGACTGAAATGATCGCTAATTGGGAAGAGCTGTGTTCTAGTCAAAGAGGTCAGAGAGGTTGAACTAAAAATAACGTGGTAGTTAAATACAGATATGCATTCAAATATATTACTGAAATAATACAAATCAATGTCTCCTCTATTTCCTGGGTGTAATTTTGTACATTCGGTTCATTACAAAAATTTAATTTGAATATCATGGTATTTATAATTAAGCATTTTTTATTAAGCTCAGTACTTATAAGAGGCTTCATCATAAAAATCCGATGGCTTGATTTCTTTTGTTGTATTACTCTGAAAATTTATTATGAATCTCTGAACTACTTAAAATTAAGTGATTTAGGAACTGAACTTGAGCATTTTTCTCTACTTCTTGCATGTATTGCCCTTACATGTTCCTGCTCAGCGAAATTACTCCTGAGTTAATGCTACTTGTATCATTTACATTTAGTTTATGGTTTGTAAATCCTGGACACAGCCATCTTAGACACGTTGCAAAACTGAACTAATTCTGTAGTGACTTTTTCCCCCATGGTCTCTCTTTTTGTTCTTTATAGAGATATGACAGAAGTTGTGCATATTAAAGATCGGAAGGAGGCAATTCATGAGTTAAAATATTCACCGGATGGAACTTACCTTGCTGTTGGTTGCAATGACAGCTCAGTTGATATTTATGGAGTTGCTCAGCGCTATAAAAAATTTGGAGAGTGTGTTGGGTCCCTTAGTTTCATCACTCATCTGGACTGGTCCTCAGACAGTAGATATTTACAGACAAACGATGGGAGTGGTAAAAGACTTTTCTACAGGATGCCAGGTAAAAACTTCCTGTGAATTATATACAATTTGCAGATTTTTAGTTCCTTTAAAATATCTTAGAACTTCACTGGAGGCAGAGTGTCAGTTACATTTGCGTATAGGAAATCAAAGAAAATCTGAGCTAATATTGGAGGCATTGTGATCTTTTCTACAAGTCTGCCTTATCATTTGAAATCCTTTGCTTCTTAATTAAAACTTCTTTGTTTGGAGGATCTAAGACAGACCTATTTTATGTTGAATTCCATGCCATGCAAATAGCATATGGTGAAGTCCTAATGTATATTAGAAAGTCAAAATGTCACTTTTAATGGGTGCAACTAATTAACTAAATATAATGGATATAAATGTCTGACTATAAATTGTTTTGTCTTCTGTTGTTATCTCAAACTTTTCAAATATTAATAATGTAGCTAATTAATTTTGAAAAACAGAATTTTCATCAAAGCTTTAAAAAGAGAAGAATAAAGACAGAATCATCAAAATATCTCTCAGTACTTTAGTGCGATGCCTAATGAATTAGTAATTATATTGCAGTACTTTATTTAATAAGACTAGCTGCATAATTCAATTAATATATCGCTCAAACAGTTTTCGTTAACAGTCTGTAAGTTGCGAAGATTGACCAATCCTAAAGTCATGTTGCCTAATGTGAATGTATTACTTGTCACTCATCCTTTTATGATCCTTTCAATTATCTTTTTTCTCAACCATGTATCTTCTTAGGTTTCTTTTTTATTGCATGATTTGCTACTTTCTTATAACTTTTCCTTTTCCTTTGAAGTTACCCCATTGTGACTAATCTATAGCATGACTTTAATATAGTTCAGTTTTATTGTCCACATGGGTGACCCTGCTAAGCTATATCATCATCAGATCTATATTTCTTTGAATCAGTATAATTTTGGTAGTGGCTTTTTAACAACTCCTTGCACTTAATTTTCTCCTTTCCTTACTGTAGTCATTTACCTATTCATGTATTCTCCTTTTAACTGGATTGGGAAGATACTTAAAATTTGGAATTTACCATGTTATCTCTATAACCTATGCTTGAGTAAAAATTAAAGGAAGTAACTTCTTAAATTAATACTCTAATTTATTTTTAGGAGGAAAAGAAGTGGCAAATAAAGAAGAAATAAAAGGTGTTCATTGGGCTTCATGGACATGCGTTTCAGGCCTTGAAGTAAATGGAATTTGGCCCAAGTATTCAGATATCAATGATATAAACTCAGTAGATGGGAATTATATTGGCCAAGTTTTAGTTACAGCTGATGACTATGGGATTGTAAAATTATTTCGATATCCTTGCTTAAGAAAAGGTATCTTTTCTTTCAAAATAGAATTAACTAACCTCTCTTACAAAAGACCTTTAGGTTCTTACAGAAAATTAGTCTTAAGATAAATAAGAGGGTTTATACTTTTTAAAATATGTGTGGTGACTCTTTGGTGAAAGATATGAAGGTGAATGGAAATAGCTACGATATTTTGACATTTAAGAAATTATTGTTGTGTGTTACTTTTATTTTGGGATATGAAGTTTTTATTAGAAAGTTATTTTTGAATTCATATATTATAAATAGGCTAACACTTTACCTCTTTCTTTTTAAAGAGTTATTTTTCTCTCTACTTCCAGAATTATTTCATATAGTCAGAATATACAATGATAGTTATACTTTTCTTATGACTTGTTATCTTTACTTATTTAACTTGCTGAATATATATCTCTTAGGAGACATTTTTCTTACTTCATTTTCTTAAGAATTCTGATGAAGTAGTCAGCTGTCTAAGTCACAGTTTAAAGTCTGTTGGTTTGTTTGTTGGTTTTCGAGAAAGTGTTTTTGCTTAAACCCTGAACATATATTGTTTTGATATTTATTTTTCATAACTGGTGGTGGAAGAAAATTAAGGGGTCTTATCACTGGTCATTTTCTATATATTTTATGGATCACCTCTTTTTCTTGGGTGTCTTTTAAAATGATATTAATCAATCTGTTAATAGACCTGAGGATAATTACATGAAATGCTCTATTAGTCATTTATTTGTTCCATGCCTTGTTCCAGAAAGTATTTGAGTCAGCTTATGGCAAGTCTTTCAGCACTAAAATAATTATGTAAGTAAAGAATTCATACCAAGGGAAATACATATAAAAATACTATGTTAAAGTCAGGTAAAGAAATTGACAGTAGTCAAACATCAAAACTGAATCTGAGCTTCCTGAAACCAAAAATAAAATAAAGTAAGGCACAGAGTAGTTTTCATTGTAGCTATTTAAAAAAAAAACCCATACTACTCAGAGAAAGCCAAGTTTCTTCTCAGATTTAATTTTGTAAGAGCTCTCTCCTATAGTATAGGGCCTTATATTAGGTACAGTTGAGTGTATTCTTCAAGAGAGAGTATCAACATCTATAGCAGATGCAGTCGTAATTTTCACCTGGTTGTTAATAAAAGCGGTTGGACAAATGTTAAAATGGAATTTAGTAAAAGGTAATTTTGGAAACAGCAGAAACAGTTTTATTCAGACAGTTTAGGCAGTCCATTGATGCTGAGGTTCAGGGCCCACAGTTCCCGGAAGTCGAGCCTGGTGTTTGTGATGCGTCTACAGTCAAGTGGTGAGTTCCAGGTCCTACCAGCGATTTCCTCTTGGCCCTTCCTGCTTGCCAGGTGTCAGCTTCCTAGATGGATGGGAAAGTGCCTCCAGGAGTAATGCTAAGGATGTTAAAGGCCAGCTAAATCTCTAGCAATTGAAGTAACCTATTTCTGGATTCTACCACATAGCCAGGACATGAGAGTCACCAGGCACGAGTTTTATTGTGATTCAGATGGTACTTGGTTAGTTAGAAGATGTGAGATTTAGTAAGGTGAATCATGGTAATATTAATCTCAGACATCGCTTCAACTCATTGTTTCATATAGTGACCTCCATGCAGGAAAAAACAGTATTTTAATTTTCTGAATTTTCCTAATCAAATGGATGGGATTTACTCTCAAGTTTTATCTTTTGGAACAGAGAAGACAGTATTTTTATTGCTCGATAATTTTGTTTCATTTATAAAATATGTAGTAGTCTTCTGTGGAGAGGGAAATGGCACCCCACTCCAGTACTCTTGCCTGGACAATCCCATGGATGGGGGAGCCTGGTGGGCTGCAGTCCATGGGGTCGTGAAGAGTCGGACACGACTGAGTGACTTCACTCTCGCTTTTCACTTTCATGCATTGGAGAAGGAAATGGCAACCCACTCCAGTATTCTTGCCTGGAGAATCCCAGGGATGGAGGAGTCTGGTGGGCTGCCGTCTGTGGGGTCGCACAGAGTCGGACACGACTGAAGCGACTTAGCAGCAGCAGTCTTCTGAACTGCTGTAGGAATATTTTACCAAAGTCTTTAAGAAAAGTTAGTCTTGTTCAGTTACTGCTTCAAGAATATAAGTATAAATTGTTTTTCTTATTTTCTCTTTTTTTAGATTTTTGTTAGACATTTATGATAAGAGTTTTTGTTTCTAGGCATTTGTGAGTCAGCTTGAGACTGTGAGTAGGTAATTGAGAGAGAAGACAAAATGTAACTACTGCATATTTAAAAGATTAGTAGAAGTATTTTAAGATTCTGTGTTTATTGAATTTACAAACTAGCATAAAGCTAGTAGTATCACTATAGAAAAGTTCTCTTTTAGATTAGTTGTGCCGTTGTACATTGTTTCATTACGGTAAGTTGTACTATTGATCCAACTTAAGTTTGGGAAAAGATTGTGTCTGATGTATTAATGTATTTTAGGTAACCACTTAGGTAATATCTGTTACAATCTAAGGAGTAAAACTTTTACAAAATGTAGAAAGAAGTTAAGTAATAGAAGTTGCTTGTTACAGAATCATTGTAATTGAAACATAAAATGAAGTTAACCCAGAATTTGTTGGTGGTTTAGTTGCTAAGTTGTGTCTGACTCTTGGAACTCCATGGACTATAGCCCGCCGACGGGCTCCTCTGTCCAGAGGATTTTCCAGGCAAGAATACTGGGGTGGTTTGCCATTTCCTTCTCCAGTGGATCGTCCTGATCCAGGGATCAAACCCGGGTCTCCTGCATTGCAAGTAGATTCTTGACCGACTGAGCTACCAGGGAAGCACAAAGAAAAAAACCAGTGCTGATGATTTATAGATAAGTGAAAGTGAAAGTCCATCAGTCGTTGTGACCCCATGGACTGCAGCCCACCAGGCTCCTCTTACCATGGAATTCTCCAGGCCAGAATACTGGAGTGGGTAGCTGTTCTCTTCTCCAGGGGATCTTCCCAACCCAGGGATCGGAACTAGGTCTCCCCCATTGCAGCTCTTTACTGTCTGAGCTGCCAGGGAAGCTCAGCCCCCTCAAAACCCAGCCCAAAGCATTACTCTTCTATTTTTCTCTCTTTCTTTCTGTCTATTATTATCCTCTTCTCTCTGGATTCTCCTGCTGTTGACCATAACCCCTCTCAAATTATCAGGCGTTTCCCAGGCAGCAGCCCTGAGGCTCTGGTAGAGGGTGAGGAGGCTAGGGTGGCGAAGGGTGGAGAGGTACAGGCCGGTGGATTTAATCTGATACCTTCATCACTGTTAATAATTGCCAAGACTCTTTCAGTACTTATTGACGAATGAAAATTTACATTGGTCAAAAACATTTTTTAGATTCCAGGAGAAACTTCTTTGGAAAAACAAATATTGAACAATAAAACAGATTTGTGATGGGTATCAGTTCAGTCGCTCAGTCGTGTCCGACTCTTTCTGACCCCATGAACCACAGCACGCCAGGCCTCCCTGTCCATCACCAACTCCTGGAGTCCACCCAAACTCATGTCCATTGAGTCTGTGATGCCATCCATGCAACCATCTTATCCTCTGTTGCCCTCTTCTCCTGCCCTCAATCTTTCCCAGCATCAGGGTCTTTTCCAGTGAGTCAGCTCTTTGCATGAGGTGGCCAAAGTATTGGAGTTTCAGCTTCAACATCAGTCCTTCCAGTGAACACCCAGGACTGATCTCCTTTAGGATGGACTGGCTGGATCTCCTTGCAGTCCAAGGGACTCTCAAGAGTCTTCTCCAACACCACAGTTCAAAAGCATCAATTCTCGGTGCTCAGCTTTCTTTATGGTCCAACTCGCACATCCATACATGACCACTGGAAAAACCATAGCCTTGACTAGACGGACCTTTGTTGACAAAGTAATGTCTCTGCTTTTTAATATGCTGTCTAGGTTGGTCATAACTTTCCTTCTGAGGAGTAAGCGTCTTTTAATTTCATGGCTGCAATCGCCATCTGCAGTGATTTTGGAGCACCAAAAAATAAATTCAGCTACTGTTTCCCCATCTATTTGCCATGAAGTGGCAGGACTGGATGCCATGATCTTGGTTTTCTGAATGTTGAGCTTTAAGCCAACTTTTTGACTCTCCTCTTTCACTTTCATCAAGAGGCTCTTTAGTTCTTCTTCACTTTCTGCCATAAGGGTGGTGTCATCTGCATATCTGAGGGTATTGATATTTCTCCCGGCAATCTTGATTCCAGCTTGTGCTTCCTCCAGCCCAGCATTTCTCATGATGTACTCTGCATATAAGTTAAATAAGTAGGGTGACAATATACAGCCTTGACGTACTCCTTTTCCTATTTGGAACCAGTCTGTTGTTCCATGTCCAGTTCTAACTGTTGCTTCCTGACCTGCATACAGGTGTAAAGTTTAAGGTTCGTGACGTTGTACAGGAGACAGGGATCAAGACCATCCCCAAGAAAAAGAAATGCAAAAAAGCAAAATGGCTGTCTGAGGTGGCCTTACAAATAGCTGTGAAAAGAAGAGAAGCTAAAGGCAAAGGAGAAAAGGAAAGATATACCCATTTGAATGCGGAGTTCCAGAGAGTAGCAAGGAGAGATAAGAAAGCCTTCCTCAGTGATCAATGCAAAGAAATAGAGGAAAACAATAGAATGGGAAAGACTAGAGATCTCTACAAGAAAATTAGAGATACCAAGGGGACATTTCATGCAAAGATGAGCTCAATAAAGGACAGAAATAGTATGGACCTAACAGAAGCAGAAGATACTAAGAAGAGGTGGCAAGAATACACAGAACTGCACAAAAAAGATCTTCATGACCCAGATAATCACGATGGTGTGATTAGTTACCTAGAGCCAGACATCCTAGAATGTGAAGTCAAGTGGGCCTTAGGAAGCATTGCTGCGAACAAAGCTAGTGGAGGTGATGGAATTCCAGTTGAGCTATTTCAAATCCTGAAAGGTGATGCTGTGAAAGTGCTGCACTCAATATGCCAGCAAATTTGGAAAACTCAGCAGTGGCCACAGGACTGGAAAAGGTCAGTTTTCATTCCAATCCCAAAGAAAGGCAATGCCAAAGAATGCTCAAACTACCACACAATTGCACTCATCTCACACGCTAGCAAAATAATGCTCAAAATTCTCCAAGCCAGGCTTCAGCATTACGTGAAACGTGAACTTCCAGATGTTGAAGCTGGTTTTAGAAAAGGTACAGGAACCAGAGATCAAATTGCCAACATCTGCTGGATCATCGAAAAAGCAAGAGAATTCCAGAAAAACATCTATTTCTGCTTTATTGACTATGCCAAAGCCTTTGACTGTGTAGATCACAATAAACTGTGGAAAATTCTGAAAAGAAAATTATTGCATGTAGTGCTATGTATTTGTTTTTCGTTGTTGTAAAAACCGTTGTGAAATGTGCTACAGTTCCTGTGTTTATTCTCCTGCCAGTGGACATTTGGGTTCTTTTCAGCCTTTTGCTATAATTACAAGTTTTTCAAAGATGTATACTTAGGAATGAAATTGCTGAGTCATAGAGAATTTATAAGAAGATGCCAAATTGTTTTCCGAAATAGTTACTCCATTTTACAAAACCCCGTTGATCTGTATCTTCTTCCACACATGGTTTCTCACAGTTTTTATTTTTAAATTTAGTTAGTGTAATGGTATCACGTTGTCTTAATTTACATTTGTCTACTGTTTATAATCAGGCTGACCATCTTTCCCAATGTTTTCTAATTCTCTGCATCTCCTTGTCTGTCAAACACAAGCTCATATCTTTTGCCTGTTTTTAGAGTTGTTTGTTTTATTTTGTATGGAAATAATTTTGTATACTCGAGACACAAATGATTTGTAATTTTCATGGATTACAAATGTCTTTTCTGAGTTTGTGACTTTTTATTTTCTTAATGATGTCTTTTGTTGACTAGTTTTCATTTCAGTGTAGCCAAGTCAGTTTCTCCTTTTTTTCTCAATAGTCCTGGTTTGTGTGTAAGGAATTCTACTTTTTACTAGAGCTAAAAAAGACATTCTGCTATATTTTACATCGAGAAGTTTTAAGGTTATCAAAACACTGTTAAATGGAGAATTTTTTTTGCCACATTACTACAATTTAATGAATAGATTTAGCTTGCGTAAACCTTGTGTTAAAATATACCTCAAAATAAATGAGAAAAGAAATGAGACCACTGAAACATAAATATTTCAATATATTGCTTTATCCTCACCAAGAATTATTATTTTCTTCTCATTTAAGTTATGAAAGCTTGTATAACCATTCCAACTTTTCTTGGTAAATCTTTTCTCTGAGATAGTCGTCCTAATTGCGGACATACTGTTTAGGTTTTACCTATTCTTTTATCATTTCTGATCGTAGGTCGGTTTTTAATAATGAAGGGCCTTTGACAGCTTATGATCCAGTTTATGCTACAATGCAGATGGAGTCTGAGAGGGGTTAAGTGATGCACTCAAGCTCCTGTCCTTTTAAGTAGTCAAGATAATGCTCAAACTCGAGTTTTTTTATTTCAACTCTAATATTCTTTGCATAAGACTTTTTGTCCCCTTTAATGACTCATAAGGGTTGCAGTTCATGCCCTCTCAGTACTCTTTTTGCCTCTAAATCTAGTTTCAGTTCAGGTTATAGGCAGAGTGAGGGAAAATATGATCTTTTTTTTGTTTTCCTTTCTTTCTCTTTTCTCAAATACCTGATGAACATTTGCTATGGGTCAGGCGTTAGAGATGTATGATAAATTAGATACCATCCTGTCCTCAAAGAGCTTATAGTTTATTAGAAGAGTGAACAAGTAAATAGACTATTGTATTTCAGTGTCATAAATATAATCACATGGGGTGATCGCTGGGAATTCTGGAAGCATATAAGAGGGTGTGGTTGGTCTTGATGAGTCAGGGTCACTTCTTAAAAGATATATCTAGGGTTTACTTTTAAGATACATTGTTTATCATAGTTAAACAGTATTGGTTATTGAATAATCATTAATAAAGTCACTTTGATTAGAAGTAGCTGGCTTCTCTTAGACTTATTCCATAGCTTTCTTGTTGAATTGCCTTGGTTCTTCCAGAGGAATTGATCTTAGAAAAGTCACAGAGAAAGTAACTTGGAAAGCCTTACAGGATTATCTGTATCTCTCTTGGAGCTGTTACCCAGTATAGTTAAATAGAATAGGTGCTCAAATAATTCTTCTTCATTTGCTCAAACATAACAAAATTAGTACATTTAAAAACTTGGAATTTATTTGCTAAGATTTCTGGCTTTACTGCTTAGAACTGTCTGGTGCCCAAGAGTATGTGAAGGGCCCCATCAAAGGAAGTAATAGCCAAAGTCCTCTTGACAGGGAAATAGTGCCGTCTCATATAAGAAGGATGGGCCTCAGTCTTAACTTACCAGACTTTGTGGAGTGAATTGTGGCAAGTTACCCATCTAAAAGGTTACTGACTTCTACTAAGCTACATAAAAAATTGACTCCTGAAATAGCATTTTCGTTGTTTTGGTTAAAATTTATACAGTTTTGGTTAAAATTTTATTCTTTGATTAAGATGGCTGTCCCTAATTTCATGGCCAAGGTGAAAGTTTTTCTGAAGTTTGTCATTGATGGATCTTTGTCATCCTGAAATACAGGCTTTATATAACTTCATATAAAGCTTTTAAAACATTGTCAGAATGAAGTCAGACATTATTCTGTTTGCTGTACTCTCACAGGGATATACACGTGTTGCCAAATATCAGGTTTATCTAAGCAGAATATAGAAAATATATTCTGAACTTTAGAATCACAAAAGTGGTTCCTATCATCACATGGATTTTTAAAAAAATTAGCCAGAAAGTTAAACAACTCCTTTACAATTGGAGAAATCTGGTTCCAAATGCTGCTACTTAACATCACTAATGATAGAATTGTGCCCCTTGAAATGATGTATGCAAAAGGACACAACATTGTGCAAAAATCACATCTGAATCTAATCATGAAGCAACAGTGGACAAACCCACATTGAAAGACATTATACAAAATATATAGGTTTCAAGAATGACTATAAAAGACAGTTGTTCGGACAGCTGGACATTTTTTCGCTTGGGTTGGTGTGGTGTATCGCATGGCGTGGTGTATCGCACCGGTTTCTGACTAAACCACCCTTGCACTCCTGGCGGCAATCCTGTGTGGTTTTGGTGTGTAGTCCTTCTTATGTATATTTTGATGATGACTTAAGCTTTCACAGGATATTCCTCAGCCAGGGCTGAGAATAGTGGGGCAAGATTAGATTGGTCAGTGTCACTTAAGACTGAAGGCCTCAGGCCAAAACACTCAAATAATCCTAATATGAAAACATTGTGAAATGAAAACTCTTGCTGCTGCAGGCATTTCTTAAAGCAGTAAGATAATGCCTCACAACCCTTGTGATTCTTACAAAATTATATTGTGAATCAGTAGAGCAAAGATTTCCACCCCTTCATGTACACTCATTCATTTCGTCACTGAATTTTTGAATTAATATTTTTCCCCTTTGATCATAACTAAGGTAATAGAAGTAGGATGCATTGGTTCAGGTATAGAAATTGTTGTTTATATTGGCTTTTGTGTGTATTGGCATTTGTTTATCAATTTAAAGGTATATTTTTGTTATAGGGGCCAAGTTTAAAAAATATATTGGCCATTCAGCTCATGTAACTAATGTCAGATGGTCACATGATTATCAGTGGGTTATTTCTATTGGTGGAGCAGATCACTCTGTCTTTCAGTGGAAATTTATTCCTGAAAGAAAACTAAAGGATGCTCTTCACATAGCTCCCCAAGGTGAGTAGTACATACTGCCTAAACAATTTTTCTGCCAAATAATTCTTCATGTAACTCCCAAATAATAATTTTACTATTGAGATGTACACTAGCCTTATGCTAACAGTATAGATTATTATTAGTGGAAATTTTAAATTAAAATATTAAGTCTATATGTTTAAAGTCAAATGTCACAGAGTATGGGCTACAAAGTACTTTGGTTATATTTTAATCTATCTGATGAGTGAAAAACATACATTAATAAAGCAAACATTTAATATATTCTCTGGGAGATGGGTATCTAGGTTTCATATTTGGGTTTTTTTGACAAGAAAAATGATCTAATGTCAGTTCATCTCTTACATACAGTGTTTTCTAGCTGTTTTTCATGTTAATTATAGGTTATATTTACTTATATTTGCACAGACATTTAAATTTGATGTAGCGGTCATTGGGCAGCCAGTGAAGGGATTTAAAGGAGCTATTGAGTTTGCAGTGAGTGGAGAGGAAGATAATATGTAGTGCAGTTTACTGGCATCTGTGTCACTTGAATAGGTAATTTCATTTGATTGTTTTATGGCTTGTCTCCATGTCAGTTGGCACAGTCAGCTCTCAATCATTAATTTTATTGTGCTGTTTTGAAAGTGAATCTTACTTAAACAAGTAATGATGCACTTTCATAAATTACAGAAAGTCTTGCAGACTCTAATAGTGATGAATCAGATTCAGACCTGTCTGATGTTCCAGAACTGGATTCTGAAATTGAGCAAGAGACCCAGCTCACTTACCGTCGGCAGGTAACTTTTATTACCACGTGAGCTTTTCCTGAGAAAATTTCTTCTTTATCTTGTTCCTTGTTTACTCATCTGTTGTTATCTTTCATGGTTTGTAAATTTCCAAGACATGTATAGCTGTTTCCCTCTTTAAGAGTTAAAGTATAGTTGTATAAAATGTTATTTATATTAAGTGCTTGATATACTAACTGTGCCTGTATTGTGTTTTATTATGTAACATGTGTGCTTTTTGTCACAGTATACTTACATTGATTTCCTTTAAAATATCCTCTTACGAAGTATAAAAATTTCAAAGAACCTGAATATGTATCTGTCAGTGTGATACTTGAAAATGTAAATTAGTTTGTCTTTCCAAGGAAGTAAATTTCATAAAGAACCTTCCTATTTAAGACAGTTATTAAAAGTTTAGTGATCATAGTTCCTGCAATGTCTGAAGTTACATTAGGGATCTACAACACCTTTATTAATTTATATTCTAAGAATATCTCTACTTATGTACATTATTTAAAGGTTTACAAAGAAGATCTACCTCAGCTTAAAGAACAATACAAAGAGAAACAAAGAAGTGGCACTTCTAAACGGAGAGGGCGAAGAGAGCGGGCTCCAGGAAATAGTGTGCGATTACACTTTGTTCACGGGTACAAAACAACCACTTTTCATTATGTGTTTGAATTTTGGTTCACATTTACTAGCTGTGTGACTCGGAGCAAGTCACTTAACCTCTCTGTGTTTCTGTCTCACCATCTGTAAAATGGAGGTAACAGCACTTGACTTCATAGGGTTCTGGTGAGGAGTAAATAAGTCACTACTTGTGGTGACTTAGAGTGTTGTCTGGCACATAATAAGCATTAGATAAGGATTTGTTAAATAAAAAAGGAATTTGTCTTGTGAAAATTTAGTATTTATAAGAAACTGATCTATCTTAAAGCAAGAAAAAAAGTGAAATATAAGAGATTATCATCTCCCCTAAACATGTCTAATTTGGAATGATATTGTGGCTTGTTTTAGCCTAAGCAATTTGGCCTTCATGTCTTAATTTCAATAAAATACTGTTTCTCGATTCTCTTAGAACATCTGGCAATCCAGGGCTCGCATTTCATCCTGGGACAACAGAGTCTCCAGTCCAACTCTTTCCTTCCCTTCACCTAGTAGTCATCTTCTTACCTGGCTTATAATGTTTTTAAGAGTTTAAAAACAGATTTATTTAGTAAAAGCTTTCCTCCAGTGGAAGCATTTGGGGGTTTTTTGTTTGTTTTTATTGGAGTGTGGTTGATTCACAATGTGTTAGTTTCAGGTGTGCAGCAAACTGAATCAGTTGTACATATACATGTGTCTACTCTTTTTTTAGATTCTTTTCCCCTATAGACCATTACAGAGTATTGGATAGTGTTCCCTGTGTTATGTGGTATGTCCTTATTAGTTATCTGTTTTATGTATAATATTGTGTGTATGTCAGTCCCCATCTCTCTTATCCCTTCCTTCAATTTGCCCCCCGGAAACATAAGTTTGTTTTCTACATCCTGTGACTCTATTCTGTTTTGTAAATAAGTTCAGTTGTACCATTTTTTAAGATTCCACATATGAGTGATAAATGTGATATTTGTCTTTCTCTCTGTGACTTGCTTCACTCGGTATGGCAGTCTCTAGGCCCATCCATGTTGCTGCAAATGACTAAAATAGGCAATATTTCTCTGCACTTACGTTTTATGAAGTGGGTTTCTTTGAAGTGCAAAGAAAGTTCCTAAAAATGGAATTATATTGGTCATTTTTAGAGGACCTGGCTGCTTTTTTCTGGACATACATATTATTTTAAAATTGTAGTTTCAACTTCTTTTTGTTTATATATATATATGTATATATATATATATAATATTTTCATGGTTCAACAATGTATATAAAAGGATACACTCTGAAGATCTTCCTACATCTGCCCTCCCAGCTATCATTCCGCCTTATCCAAAGGGAATTACTTTTACTTAGTTTAAGAAATATTTATGTATAATACAAATGAATACAAATATGCATTCTTTTCTATACCCTTTCACTTGTAAAAAAAAGCAACTTTTTGCTTTATAATATATAAATTTAGTATTTATATTTATGCAAATAGTAATGTACAGTATACACTTTTCTTTACTTTTTGTCACTGAGTATTGTGGCTTGGATTTAGCTATCTGTAAGCAGAGCAGTTCACAGAAGTTTTGGGATCTGAGATATTTGTATTTTTTTAAAATATTCAATATCTTGTAAAACTGGAAATTGAATGTCCTCTGTATAGTCCATAGTTACCAGTGAAAGACCAAAGTTAATGTTATATGATATATTTTCTATATTTAGTTACAGAGGTTATGACTGTCGAAGTAATCTGTTTTATACTCAAATTGGTGAAATTGTATACCATGTGGCAGCAGTGGGTGTCATTTACAATCGACAACAGAACACGCAGCGCTTTTACCTGGGTCATGATGATGATATTCTTTGCCTGGCTATTCATCCTTTGAAAGACTACGTGGCAACAGGCCAGGTAGGTCCTTTGAAAAACTATGTGATAATAGGTTAGATAGGTTAGACCTTTGTTTGGGTTTAAAGTTAGATTAGGCCATTTTTTTTCCTTTTGTATTCCTGGAAATGAATTCTTGAGAATGGGATTTTATTTCCATATTACAAATGAAAATTCTTTATTATAGTTTTCCTTAGAGTTTTATTGTTTTACTTATTATTATAATTTGAATTTTGAACTGTAAGCTGTGACTTCACTTCTTTCTGTCAGGATAATATATATATATATATATTTAATTTGTGAGTAAACATTATAAAAAACACAAAGTCAAGAAGTCTGGTTTTTTAATTATCTAAAATGAATTATCTAAGAAATGTTCTGTAACAAATAGGACGACTGTGTTGTTATTTTTCTATCATAATAGTAACATGTTCAGGTTTAGCAAGGTAGAAAACACAGAGAAAAGTCATCACCGATAACCTCTTTATATGCTTGTTCTTGGAAAAGGACAGGAAGGGGTATACTTACAAATTCTCACTGTGTTTAAGCACTTTACTCTGTGTAAGCACTGTACTAGTTTCTTAATGTATATTTGTTTTATTCTCACCTCACCTACATGAGAGTGAAACCATTTCCTCCCAGCTTGTAAATGAGGAATTTTAAGTTTAAGGAAAATACATAATTTTCTCAAATATCTCTCAGCTAATAAGTAGTAAAACCCAGCATCCTTAGTCTGTCTGGCTTTGAACACGGGGTTAAGGATACCTTCTGGGATATGTTGAGGGTGGGGGCAGGCAACCTGCATCACCCCAGGTAGCTTCCTTGGGGAGAGAGAAAACTCCTTCCCCCACCTTCCCTCCCTGCGTTTGCCTCTCCCCTCACCATGTATTTCTCCCCTTCCTCTCCCCTCCTCCTCTTCTTCCCCCTTTCTTCCGTTCATTCAAAAGCACTCACAGAGCATGTGCTGTGTGCCAGGAAGAACCCTGGGAATATAAATAGGACATCCTCTTGACATGGTAGAACATTCATACTCTGTGAGGGAAGGCAAACATGCAAGGAAATTGTGATGCAAGGTCAGAACTATAGGTCGGGGCTTCTTACCTTGGCAGTGTTGATAGTTGGGGCCAGATAACTTTTTGTTGTAAAAATAATTGTATTTTTGTGTATAGTGGAATCCTGAGCATTGTACAATGTTTAGCGGCATCTCTGACCTCTCTGCAGTAGATGCCAATAATACTACCCTCCCCACTTTTGACAAACAAAAATATCTCCAGACAGCATTTGGAAGGCAAAAGTCATCCCCTGCTGAGAACCACTATGGTAGAAATGTGTATAAAGCCCTCTTGAAATGTAATAAAGGACTGATTAATTGTGCCTAATGGAATTAGGGAAACCCTCATAGAGATGATGCCATTTGAACTTAGTAGTTTACCTGACAGAGGGGAGGTTGGGGAATGTTTTCTGTTATGTTGTATAACAGTGGAGCGAAAAAAAAACTGAAATAAAACATAGCTTCTTTAAATAACTGTGAGAACCCTAAAGTTCAAATCTTAGAGTTCTTGATGGACATTAGTGGAGGAACTAATTAAATGGGTTAGCAGGGGCCTCAGAGGCACTGTTTACCTTCACTGTCCATTTATATCAATGGTTCCTCTTAACACACAATTATATGCCTGTTGTGTGTAGCAAGGATCACCTGCTGTGCTGTAGGTAGGAGTTTGGACATTATTCTGATACTCCTGGAATGAGACTATAAAAACTGGTCATTTACTACCATGATTCTGGCATTTTAGGGAATTTGGGCCAAATTAAATTAAAAGTCAATATGCCCACAGGATATCCCTGGATAACCAATGTAGGGGAGGAAAACCTTACCTCTTTCTATCCTAGACTTTTAGCTGGGTCTCTAACAAAAAGACCAGGTTTCCCTGGTGGCTCAGATGGTAAAGAACCTGCCTGCAGTGCAGGAGACCTGGGTTGGGAAGATTCCCGTGGAGAAGGGAATGGCAACCTACTCCAGTATTCTTGCCGGAGAATGCCATGAACAGAAGAGTCTGGCAGGCTTCAGTCCATGGGGTCGTGAAGAGTTGGACCTGACTGAGCAACTAAGCATGCACTCACACTAACAAAGAGACGGTGTAGGAGACTTCCCTGGTAGTCCAGTGGTTAAGACTCCGCACTTCTGCTACAGGGGGCCCAGGTTCAATCCCTGGTCAGGAAACTAGGATCGTGCAAGCCATGCCGTGCAGCCAAAAGAAAAACACTAAGAAGAGAAAAACAAAATATTAACAGGAGCAATTCATATCACCTGGGAGAAACCTAAACCGGAAGTAACTCAAAATGGTGATTTAGAATTCCGGCTTACCTAGAAAATAGATCTGTAGAGAAATGTCAGGACAGAGGAAAGCGTTTAATAACTTAGTGAAATGTTCACTGATCACAGTATTGTTTTTTGTTATATATTTATATAAAACTAATCTCAATCAATGATAATTGGAAGCCCTATTATTTCAGGAGTTGCCTTTATAAACAAAGTTATTTTGTAATATATCTTAATCTGTATATAGAGAGTGATTACTTGAGTCCAAAGGAATAATTAAAATTTAAGTCCTGTTAACGTGCTTGGTGCTTTAACCTCTCTGCATCTTTGTACCATCATCTTAGCCTGGAATGTGCTTGCTTGCTTCTCTTTTTGTCCGAGACCTACACTTTTTGAAGCCCCAGGACAAGTAGCATAATTTCCATGAGGATTTTCTCTACAGCCTTTCATCCTCATTAAGCACATATTACCAGATGTTTTTATTTTAGCAGAAAAGGTCTCATTTTCCCAATGAGTTTGCAGAATTTATCTAATTGTCTTAGTGCACACTAGCATACACCAGGTCGCTAACACTGCCAGTAGTAGGTGCTCAGGAAGCATTATCTCTGCTACTGAAGCAGAGGGTGAGGGTTAGGAGCTACATAGTTCTAGAACCTTCCTGTAAACACTGAGCCTAGTCTCATTAGCTTTTCAACAAACGTATGGGAAACATGTTGATCACATAATCTTCATATTTTTTACTTGACATCTGTAGCAAATATGACAAAAGTTGTAAAATATTTCCTTTTGTAGGTATGAAAATAAATGGTTTAATTGCATAAAATGACTTTTATCATTCTTTTCTATTTTAGGTAGGTAGGGATCCCTCAGTTCACATATGGGACACGGAGACCATTAAACCATTGTCGATACTAAAGGGCTACCACCAATATGGTGTCTGTGCTGTTGATTTCTCAGGTAAGGGAATTTCTGTCTCAATAAGAATGATCAAAATTCAGAGGCAGTACACAGCATTTTCGTCTTAATCAGTGTTGCCTAAACTTGTCATTTAAAAATGACTTTCATGAGAGACTATCAAGAAGGCAGAGGGACCACATCGTAAGGGACCTGGGGTGTGAATTTCATTGTAAATGTGTGAGAGGCCACTGGGGCTTTAAATAAGGGGATAAAGGCATCTGATCGGCATTTAAAAAAGACCAGTGTGAAGTGTGCGCGCTGTGGTCCCAGCCTGTCAGGGCTATGAGAGTGTGAGTTTGCCAGCTGGTTTATAATTACAATTTAATGACTGTGATTCTAATACCCATTATTATAAAGATATTTTTATTAAAATAAAAGATGTTTATCTACATAACCTCTGGAGACATCTCAGATACCAGTGGTGGTATATGTGTCCCACTTGGGCAAACCCTGATCTCCCTTAATGTTTTGCAGTCACAGAGTAAACTTTGAAAATGTTTAGAGTGAAAGCAGGGCTTCCCTCATAACTCAGTCGGTTAAGAGTTTGCTTGTGATGCAGGAGACCCGGGTTTGATTCCTAGATTGGGAAGATCCCCTGGAGAAGGAAATGGCAACCCACTCCAGTATTCTTGCCTGGAGAATCCCATGGACAGAGGAGCCTGGCAGGCTACAGTCCATGGGGTCACAAGAGTTGGACGTGACTTAGCGACTAAACCACCACTACCAGCAGGGTGAAAGCTAAGAAAGAAAGAGATGAAAACTAAAATACTTGTTATATAACATTTCTTTGAAGTGACAGTTCTAATCTCTCTTACGAGAATAATTTTAGATCTCAAAGTTAAGTCTTTGCTACATATATAAAAGTTTTTAACAACTACACCTAGATATACAGTGAAGGCTAGGGTGTTGATTGGAAAGAGGGGTCAGTTCAGTCCCTGAGTCGTGTCTGATTCTTTGCAACCCCATGGACTGCAGCATGCCAGCAGGGGAAGAGGGGTGGAATACCTTTAATAGAGAATTTTATATTAAGAAACAGTAAATTTGTGCTTTCTGTTGTGCTGTCTGAAGAGATGGTGAATTATTCATAGTAGAGTTTGGGAGGGAATGTATTAACACCTACATGTATCTGCCGAAAGTGAAGGAACTGAGTGATAGCGGAGTCAGTGAGAAAAGCACCACTGGCGATAACAGACCCATTAAGGTTTGCAAAAAGTATGGCAGAGGGGCAAACATCGTGTTACAGACTGAACCTTTCCAACTTCTAAACACATGCACAGCTGCCATGTGACTGACTTAGCTCAGTCACTTGTCTAACATCCATTACTTGTTACTTGATAGTAGTAACAACTAAAATAATTGATCTTCACTACAGCCATTTTTTTTTTCACAACAGTCATATTAATGGCAATATGTAGTTGTGGTGGTGGTTTAGTCACTAAGTCATGTCCGGCTCTTGCAACCCCATGGAGCCCGCCAGGCTCCTCTGTCCATGGGATTCTCCAGGCAAGAATACTGAAGTGGGTTGCCATTTCCTTCTCCAGGGGATCTTCCCGACCCAGGAATCAAACCCGGGTCTCCTGCATCACAGGCAGATTCTTAACTGACTGAGCTATGTGGGAAGTTGTAACCTATATCTTTTTTGCTTGCCTAACTTTTTATAATCCCTATGACTTCTTTTATCACAATCGAGTTCGTATGGTGAATTTCATTGGTGTGTATCATTTCTTCCTTCTTTCTTAGTTTTCTCTTTCCTTCTCATCTTTTAAATATCTTTTTTCCACTTTTCTTATTTTCCTCCTTTCCCCTATCCCAGGCTGATAGATGAGGTAAATGAGGTCAGAGAAAAAGTCAGCGGACAGATGCACTGAGAAACTATTCTTCCCCCTTATGAAGTCTGCTGTTTCATAGCTAGATGCATTGTTGTTGTTTAGTCTCTAAGTCATGACCAACTCTTTTGTGACCCCATGGACTGCAGCCCACCAGTCTCCTCTCTCCTTGGGATTTCCCAGGCAAGAATGTTGGAGGAGGTTGCCATTTCCTCCTCCAGGGGGGTCTTCCCAACCGAGGGATTAAACCCAAGTCTCCTGCATTGGCAGGTGGATTCTTTACTACTGAACCACCAGGAAAGCCCAGCTATATGCATGCCTACCATTTAACATAACTTTATAAAATTTTAAATATGGCACGGTGGTGACAGAACACGTACTGTTTTTTATCTTCTGAATGTTAACAGTCAGTTTGTTTCTCTGATTAATTCTCATAGCGGATGGGAAACGTTTGGCTTCAGTTGGAATAGATGATAGCCACACTGTTGTGCTGTGGGACTGGAAGAAAGGAGAGAAACTTTCAGTAGCAAGGTAGGGAAAGAAACTTGATGATCACATTGGCAAAAGACTGAAATTCCTTTGCACTTACATTTTTTTAAATTGTAACAGTTTTGAAATCAAGTAAACATGTAACATCTTTCATTGCTGCTGCCTTTACTACCATTGAATAAATAGTGTAATTGTGGTAAAAAGACAAGATGATTTCAGAATTAATTTGTAGGTTTATCCTTTGTGAACACACTTATTAATGCAATTATAATATGATATTGGAAGTAGCTAGTATCTAAAATGTCCACTTATAGGTAGAGTGAATTTTACTGTAAGATAAGCTATTCTGTAGTCATTTGAAAACATGATAAAATGCTCATGTATTTGAGTGAAAGGAGATATATATACACATATCACAAACAAGCTATAGATTATTTTCTGTTGTAGTTTTCATTTCCTAAATTTCTATAGGGAGCATTATTTCTGTAATAGTAAAAATATTAACAATTGCTTTAAAGGAGGAAATAGTCAGCAGTGTCAGAGACTATTTTTTAAATTCCTATTCCCTAAAGTGATACATAAAGCATTTTAAAAATATAGATAAATGCTTTTCTCACACTATATAAACAGTACCCAGATAAAAGATAGTTTAAGAGGACTCTGTAAAGATTATATTAAGCTATAACTGAGTACTATAAAAAATTTTTTTCTTTAACTCATTTATGCCTCAAACGACATTCTCTCTGCACAGTACTATAGTAGATGCTATCCAAAATAAGTTCTGTTCTCACTGTTCCTATCTTCTAAGATTCTGTTGAGAAGAGTTAATAAATTAAAACAATGACAGAATAACAAATGTGCAAAAGCATGATTACATAGCCCAAACCTAGTGGGCCAAGCATTTAGTAATGAAGTAATCAAGATAGGCTATGGACTAGGCAAAAGGTTATTACAGGAGAAATTTATCTTTAGCGTTAAAACATTTCTGTATTTATTTCAGAGGAAGTAAAGATAAGATTTTTGTTGTAAAAATGAACCCGTACGTGCCTGATAAATTAATTACAGCTGGAATTAAACACATGAAATTTTGGCGTAGAGCAGGTAAGGAAGTGCTTCTTTTTTGTTCCTTTGAAATTTTAAGTAACTGTTACTTTTGAAAGCGATTTGATTAAGTTCAATGTGGTATTGAAGTCTGGAGTTCAGTCAGTAGTAACATAACAAACATGTTGGTTTTTCAGTTTTGACAAGTAGTCTACAGTATATTAAGATGTTAATGTTATGGGGAACTGGGTGGGTGAGAAGTATATGAGGACACTTTGTGTTATCTTTGCATCTTCTGTGAAAATCTAAAATTATCCAAAATGAAAAGTTTATTTTAAAAAACAATCCACAGTTTTCTTGATACAGTTTAAACAAATATTTTATCATCATTTATTGGCTGCACTGATAATAGTGTTCATATTTGCAGAATGTAATTTATGAAATTAATCAAGTGATGTCCAGGCTTCCTTCTTCTGTTAAAGACATGTTTTGTAGTCCTAACTGAAAATGAAAAATTTTCTCAAAATTGTTTATGTGCTCTAAATTGATATAGAAATAGAATGTTTTATTACCTTAATAATTTAGTAAATTACTGACAGTAGAAGTTCACATTTTAAAATTAAAAAGTCTCTTTTCCAAATCATAGAGTGTACTTATAAGTTCCAGCAGTTTGACAGTCTCAGTACACTTAAACTTTCCGGATAAAATATGAAGTTACGGAGAGGAGTGAAGCACAGGTTAGAAAAGAACAGGCTTGGTGAAGGTGTTTCCCAGGTTGGATTAACTTTCAGATTGTTAACTACTTTGAACATGAGTCTGTTTTCAGATTTGAATTTAATACTTTATCACAAATTCACTGCATCATAGTGTTCTATTAATACATTTACAAAGTGAAAAGTATTTTCACATTTGTAATTTTCATTCCCATATGTATAAACAAAACTTTTGAGTATCTTAGTAACTTGGAATTGCAAATACCCAGCAAGGCAAGTAATGCTTATTATTGCAGTATTGAAAAAAAACTATAAATTTGTTGGAAATAAGAGACTTAAAGAAAGACTTGCAATTGAATATTTTTTTTCCTTAATTTTGATTAGACATAAAGTAGACCTGAAATTGAACCATGAAAGGATCAATGTTAAGATTTTGGTGCATTTCAGCATTCCTCACTTGGGGGGTTCTGATTCAGAGTTCACTAGTCAACTGGGAAATAAGTAACCACTTTATTAATCTGAATAAATGCCATCTGACTATCTTCTAAATGCATAGCTTTATGTAAACAAAGTTTAAGATGATGTAGGACTGAGACTGAAAGGGCCTCTTACCTCTTATCCCAGACCCTGTCTTAGAGAAGTGTATATTAAGGAGCTTGAACTGTCTTCCATGGCTGGTGGGGCCAGGAGCCACTGGAAGGTTTTGAATGCAGCAGTGGCATGAGCTTGTAGAACACAAACATCTTATGCTGTGTGTATCAGGAAACCCAGTAACAATCATCTAAAGCAGAGGTGGAAAATACCGTAACTGGCCAAATAGTCAATATTTAGACTTTTCAGACCCAGAGACAAAAATCAAGAATATGATGTAGGAACTTACAGGACAAGAGAGAAAACTCCTACCCAGGTGAGTTTTCTTACCCAGTTTGTACCCAGTTGCCATCAGCTAGAGACATTCCCTGTAAGACCGGTGGCAAACAGGACTGGCAGGTTGGGCTGGAGGGACCATGGTTAGCCTCACCCTGCCCTGGCGACAGTGATTCTCCTGTGTCTTCTTCTGGAGAGCACTGCCTTCTCAGACTGGGCAGATGGCCAGAGGCAAGACAGTTCCGGGACTGTGATTTCACTGCTAAGGGCCCAGCTGTTGCCACAGTCAAGTTCTCAGCTCAGGCATGGGGACTTGCTCGGGGCCGCGGCAGTCGCTAGTTGGCAGCCAAAAGTTAGGGAGGCAGGCTCGGGGAGCAGAGCGGGACAGACGTCGTCCCTGCAGCTGTGCTCCCCTGGGCACCAGTCAGAAGCAGGTGGTGGCAGGATTTGCCCTACAGCCCACAGTTTCGTGGCCCCGCTCTGAACAGACAAGTGTGCTCCAGTGAAAGCCAGTCCCTTCCGCTTGCACTAGATCTGTCTTCACCATTCAGGGACATCGCTCCAGCTCTCCTTCGCTCTCTCTCCCATATCATCAGTCTCCCTCTCTGCTCTTTCCCTTCAGCATACACATGTGGTGTATTTGCTCCGCCTTAAATAAATAAAACAGGAACCCTCTTCCAGCTCTACCCTCCAGTTGCTCATCAATTTCTCTTCTAATCTATGTACGAAAACATGTCCAAATAGTTATTTACACTTCATATACTGTGTTTGTTTGCTTGTTTGTTTGTTTGTTTATGTGGCTGCACCAGATCTGAGTTGCAGCATGCAGGCTCTAGTTCCCTGACCAGGGATCGTACCCGGGCCGCCTGCATTGGGAGTGCAGAGTCTTAACCACTGGACCTCCAGGGAAGTCCCTATTTACACTTTAAATTTGCCCTTTATCTTCCCCTCCTTCTGAGAGAACTGTAACCTTTTTTCTCCCCCTCACCCTTGCACATGCACTCAAAATTCTGGCTGCTATGTTAAGAAAAGACAATCTTTCAAAAACATTTGGAATATGATTGCTTTTCATCATTTTCGGTGCTGCCACCCTTATCATTTGCCCAGATGATCCATGCAGCCTTCTAACTCTTTTCATCCTTGCCACTATTTGGATTACCCTTAACACAGAAATCAGAATGAACCTGGTAAAAAGTGATACGCAGAGTCTTGTCATTCCACTTCCCCAAATGTTTGTCATCTCATTTGGAGTAAAAGTTAAATCCCGACAGTGCTTACCGTGCTGCTGTTGCCAAACTCTCCTCTACAGTTGAGATAACAATGCAGTGTCCAATAATGGCAAAAAGAGCTCCTGTGCTTTCTCCTGTGCAAGACTGGGGGATGTAAAATATCAACTAAATGTTATGGTGGTTTTAATTAGTATTTCTCTAATTATTAATAGCTTTTATTGGTCATTTCAGTTGCTCAGTCGTGTCCGACTCTTTGCGACCCCATGAACTGCAGCACGCCAGGCCTCCCTGTCCATCACCAACTCCCTGAGACCACCCAAACCCATATCCATCGAGTCAGTGCTGCCATCCAGCCATCTCATCCTGTGTTGTCCCCTTCTCCTCTTGCCCTCAATCTTTCCCAGCATCAGGGTCTTTTCCAGTGAGTCAGCTCTTCACATCAGGTGGCCAAAGTATTTGAGTTTCTGCTTCAACATAAGTCCTTCCAATGAACACCCAGGACTGATTTCCTTTAGGATGGACTGGTTTGATCTTGTTGCAGTCCAAGGGACTCTCAAGAGTCTTCTCCAACACCACAGTTCAAAAGCATCAATTCTTCGGCTCTCAGCTTTCTTTATGGTCCAACTTGCACATCCATACATGACTACTGGAAAAACCATAGCCTTGACTAGACGGACCTTTGTTGTCAAAGTAATGTCTCTGCTTTTTAATATGCTGTCTAGGTTGGTCATAACTTTTCCTTCCAAGGAGTAAGCATCTTTTAATTTCATGGCTGCAGTCACCATCTGCAGCGATTTTGGAGCCCAGAAAAATAAAGTCAGGCACTGTTTCCACTGTTTCCCCATCTATCTGCCACGAAGTGATGACACCAGATGCCATGATCATAGTTTTCTGAATGTTGAGCTTTAAGCCAACTTTTTCACTCTTCTCTTTCACTTTCATCAAGAGGCTCTTTAGTTCTTCTTCACTTTCTGCCATAAGGGTGGTGTCATCTGCATATCTGAGGTTATTGATATTCTCCCAGCAATCTTGATTCCAGCTTGTGCTTCCTGCAGCCCAGCGTTTCTCATGATGTATCTGCATATAAGTTAAATAAGCAGGGTGACAATATACAGCCTTGACGTACTCCTTTTCCTATTTGGAACCTGTCTGTTGTTCCATGTCCAGTTCTAATTGTTGTTTCCTGACCTGCATAGATTACCTATTGATATGTTCTGCCCATTTTTCCAAATGAACTCATTTTATGTGTGTGTATATATATATATATATATATATATATATATCGTGGTGGTGGTTTAGTTGCTAAGTCATGTCCAGTTCTTGTGACCTCATGGATTGTAGCCCACCAGGCTCCTTTGTCCATAGGATTTTCCAGGCAAAAGTACTGGGGTGGGTTGCCATTTCCTTCTGCAGGGGATCTTCCTGACCCAGGGATCGAACCTAGGTATCCTGCACTGCAGGCAGATTCTTTACTGACTGACCTACCAGGGAAGCCCATATATTTTTCTTGAATAAATGATTGAATAATGAGTTCATTTGGAAAAATGGGCAGGACATATCAGTAGGTAATGAATGACCAATAAGGACCAAGTGTTGTTGAAAGGTGAGAAGGCACAGGAACTCTTCACTATTAACAGGACTGTACTTGTTATATCAACTTCAGAGGACAGTTTGGCAACAGAGATATAGCGCTCATCTCTGTACTATTTTTTTGCAGATACTCTATGGCCATTCCTGAGCAATCCTAGAGAATCTCTTGCACTTTTATAGAAAAGGCCCTTGCAAGAATGTTTAGAGCAGCATTGTTTTCAATAGCCAAATCTTGGAAACAGCTTTTTTCAGTCCCCATTAATAGGAAAATGTTATATGGAATATAAAATGTTATGATGGAATGCTACATCGTTATGAAAATGAGGTTTCTAGGGGTAAAACTCCATTGCAAATTGTTGGTTAAAAGAGTAAGTTTAAAAAGAAGACATATAGGATGGTATTTATGGAAAGTTTTAAACATGAAAAAAGATATATTACCTGAGAATGCATCAGTAAGTAGTAAAATATGTGTAAGGGAATGTGTAAGAATAATCATCGTCACGTTCAGAATAGTAGGAAGGGTGAAGAAAGGAGATGGGATTAGCATACATTTTGATTGTTGTAGTAATTTTGTGTAAGTTGATAATGGATATAGAAGAGTTTGTTGTATTTTTTATTACTTTTTCTATTAACTATGTGATATATAATTTTCTTAAAAATTGATCAAAAGATGGATTTGAACTGACTTTTAGTATATATTTTTGTTTATCCAAAAGCTATGACCTCATCACCCGTGGGTATGGCTGCCTCAGCCAAGCAAGATGTTGTCCAGGTCACTGATTGAGAGACCTGTATTATTCTTTTTAACTCCCCTTACTATGACATGTGTTTCTCTTTAAACAAGAAAAGCAGCAGAAAAGAAATTTTATGGCTTTGTATTTTACACATTTTGAAGGTGGCACTTTCATCATATTTTCTATGAACCAGGGGGAGGATTGATTGGAAGAAAAGGCTGCATCGGCACCCTGGGGAAAAAGGACACAATGATGTGTGTGGTGTATGGACGGACTGAAGAGACGGCTTTTTCTGGAACATCCACAGGAGATGTGTGTATCTGGCGAGACATCTTTCTTGTAAAGACAGTTAAAGCACACGATGGACCAGTGTTCAGTATGCATGCATTGGAAAAAGTAAGTCACCTAAATTAATTAAACACAGTTTGACCGTGGAGTGCAGAACATTTTCACAAGTACGGGAGTGCTACCTTTCTACTTAGCTGAGCTACCCAATAATGATACGTGAGCTGGAGTCTTCCTGACCTAAAATAAGGTCTGGGTTCAGACTCCTGAACCCAGAGTAGAATATGTCTTCTGTTAAAACAATTTTTAACTTATTGATAGTATTTATTAATCATTTACTGCTGCTGCTGCTGCTAAGTCGCTTCAGTTGTGTCCGACTCAGTGCGACCCCATAGATGGCAGCCCACTAGGCTCCCCTGTCCCTGGGATTCTCCAGGCAAGAACACTGGAGTGGGTTGCCATTTCCTTCTCCAGTGCATGAAAGTGAAAAGTGAAAGTGAAGTCGCTCAGTCATGTCTGACTCTTTGCGACCCCATGGACTGCAGCCTTCCAGGCTCCTCCATCCATGAGATTTTCCAGGCAAGAGTACTGGAGTGGGTTGCCATTGCCTTCTCCTAAAGAAGCATAAATCCTACCAAAACTCCCTAATGCCTCCTTCAAAATTATACCATTTTCCCCACTTTAGCATGAGGAACTTCCCAGACCAGGGATGGAACCTGAACCCTCTGCAGTGGAAGCACAGAATCTTAACCACTGGACGCCTAGGAAGTCCCTAAAGTTATAGTTCTTTAATAGATAGAGCTTTCTCCCTGGTTATATCATAAATACTCTGGTCAAGCTGAATTTCTTTAGGGTGAAGCTGATGAAAACAAGATCCTCAAGATAGCATAGGGATTTAAAAATCATCCCACAACTGCCAGAATTCATACTTGGAAATTACCAATTTAAATTAGAACTTAGCATAAAAGGGGAGTAGATTGGAACAGCAAATTTGTCTAAAAAGTCTTCAAAATAAATTATTTCTCATTCTCACCCTCTCTAGACATTTCCCTCGTCAATTTTTTCTTAAAACAGGTAATTTGGTACTTTCAGTGCTTATTCTCTTATGTTTAAAGGACTGTGAAATAAATAGAAAGTGTTACTACCATTTATTCAATTATACAAGACTAAAAAACTTACCCTCTCATAACACAGAGCATCCACCTCAACACACAAATGTCACCAGATTCCATCATTTCTGTCATCTTGCTCTTTCTCTTATTATGGTTCCTCTTCTCTGTTTCCTGTCTCAGGTAAGGCCCGTACCCTCTCTTGCTTAGATAACCACAACTGCCTGACTTTAATACTAGCCTCACCCCCACCTCCAATGCATTATCTACTATGTGTCGGAAACTGTGTAAGTGTTCTATATGTCGTCACCGTATCCTGTGAGGCGGCTGTTACTACTGTCCCTTCTTTCTAAAGGATGGAATTATGAAGCCTCCGGGTGAAGGTGGTGGAGCTACTTTATGGTTCCAGACTGGAAACTGCTTTTCAAGTCCTAGTCTAAAAGTAAAATGTTCTGTGTCACTGTAAATATTTTTGCAGATTCCATGTTGATGTTTAAAAAACGTAATGGATTCTATGTTTATTTGTTTTTTACATGCTATAATTTTTGGCTGTAAATTTTGTTTTCTCTAGAGTTTTTCATTATAAAGGAAGATGAATATTCTAAAAATACTTAGACTTTTACTAATGTAATTAAACCTTTCACTTTCATAGGGGTTCGTAACTGGAGGGAAAGATGGGGTAGTCGCTCTTTGGGATGACTCCTTTGAAAGATGTCTCAAGACCTACGCTATAAAAAGAGCTGCTTTGGCCCCAGGATCTAAAGGTGATTTGAGATTTGTGGATTTGTTGGAAAAAAGATTAATCGCTCATTAACATGGTGATCACTGAGGTGGAACACATGGGGTTCTTCACTAGACGTGCATCAGCATTCAGTGTTAAAGAGAAGCTGCTTACCTGGATCCCAGAATCACTGCTGTCCTTTCAAAATCTACTCTCAGTGATATACATAGTAAATTGTAAACAAATACAAGACGGTTGTTTTTAACATTTGTAATTTTTCAAAGAAAGTCACCATGAGAATGTCACATTTACCACCAGTCAGGGCTTTGTTCTCAGACCTGGCCTTTTGTTTCGCCACAGAATTTTGTTGGCGCTCCCTCTCTCACCGTGCAGGCCCTCTCCCTTTACCCTTTCTCACGGTGCGTGAAGGTGCTGCAGCCTTCTGTCTCTGATCTCCAGTCCTGTCTGTATGCTATCATTTGTCCTAGAGTTTCCCCTTTCCCCACCCTCCCACTTCCTCCAGCTACTGACCATATACCATTTTGGGGGCTTCCCAGGTGGCACAGTGGCAAAGAATGCGCCTGCCAGGGCAGGAGACACAAGAGACATGGGTTCAGTCCCTGGGTCAGCAAGATCCCCTGGAGAAGGAAATGGCACCCCACTCCAGTATTCTTGCCTGGGAAATCCCACGGACAGAGGAGCCTGGCGGTCCAGAGGAGTCCATGGGGTCGCCAGGAGTCAGAGATGACAGCATACTCATTTTTCAAATCTCAAACACTGTTTCTTCTAGAATGATTCCTTACACTCCCATCCCCTCCCCCCTCAAAAGAGGTTTAATTCCCTTTTTTTCCCTTTTCAATATGTTCCTCACACAGGATCTGTTTTCCTCATTGTGTGCTCTGTGAGGGCAGGCGCTTGGCTCTGTCACGTTTACCAGTGTATCTCTGAAGCCTGCCGAGGGCACAGTGAACATAAGTGAATTAATCTTAAGTTGAGTTGAATTAAAATTACTAAGCAGAATATTGCCCATGCTCTGAGAGGGGCAGGAGGTGGGTGAGGGAAAAACATAAAAGGAAAAGAAACAGTTGTCAAACTGGTAGTAGTGGATCTGGGATAAAATATAATAATGGGGTCGTAGTATGTAAGTGGTTCTCACTTTTGAGATTAGTAAATTGAATGATTGAGAAAAATGTGATACATTTATTAGAATATTTAAGATATAGGAGAAAGCAATCTTGTAACATGATTTGCATTGTCAAAATAGCATCATTGGCAGTATATACATCCTTGTATTATATTAACTTCATACCTAGAAGAACATCTCCATTTAACATTTTAGGTCTTCTCTTGGAAGATAACCCATCTATACGTGCCATATCATTAGGACATGGTCATATCTTAGTTGGCACAAAGAATGGTGAAATACTGGAAGTGGATAAAAGTGGCCCGATAACACTTCTGGTCCAGGTAATCTTACATGTTAATGTGTTTTTCCCCCTTGTATACAATCAGTTCAATACATTAAGAGCCAAAAGCTGACAGGGGTGAAAAATACTGATAAATTATTTAGGGAAATACTTGTTAATATTAATATTTGCAAAAAAATTAAATTTAATTATAGCTAAATGAGTGGTAGCAGTAAATAATATGCACATTACCATGTGGAATAATTACCAATATTTTGAGTAATTTATTACAAAACAAACCAGTAGAAAGAAAAGCTAGTTGTAGTTAATTTAACCCAGTCCATTTATTTTATATTTTATTTTATTTCTTTGAAATATATTTGTTGAGCCCAAGGCAGGTATTTTTCTGTGAAACTCTTTAGTTCATTCTTTTTCAAGTTTTTCTAACTTAGAAAAGCAAAAACTGAACGTGCGCCAAAATTTTACTCCTGAAAATATTTATGAGTGAAAATATGCTAATAGTTTTGAAAATCCAGAAGTACAAACTTTGTGTGGTAGAAATATAAAATGAAATAGCAGAATTAGCTAATCTTTAACATTTCTATCAGAAATGCTATATTAATTTTTCAGTACATTTCCTATATATGTTATGGGTTTTGATACTATAAGGCATAGCGGGCGAGGTAGGATCTACCCTAATGGAAAACTGTCCTCATGCACCTGTGTATAGTAACACCCTTTGAGTTTTGTCTTTTACCCTGAAAAAGAACTGTGTTCTTTCTTAATGCAGCCTGATTTCTTCCAACCCCTCCTTCATTCCTGTTAAGTCACCGCAGAGCACAAGCAGATGAAAACACTGAGCTTTAGTGTTGACAGACTGTCCTCATGTAACGAGGAGAACTTGTAAGCAAAGAGCAAAACATTTATGTTAGATTACCTGGGAAACCTTCATGTCTTACTCTTTAATTTCAGTCACATGGTATTCCTTTAAAGTAAAAATATGTTGGAGTCATGGTGTTTAACATATTATGATCTCCTGGAAAATGTTTACACAGATATACTTTTACAGATGAATCCATATATGGGCTTGTTCAAAAATACAGATGGTTTCATAATTGTAAGAAAAGATTTTTAGAAGTAACAAATGACATCATATTGTTTTCTAATATTTATTATAGAGTTAAAGATGTCAAATGTCTACTGTCTCCTAAACGTCAGAAAGAAGACAAGGGTAGCAGGTCTCACCGTTATTTTCCAACATTGTGTGTGAGGTCTGAGCCAATCCAGTAAAACAAAACATAAACTGTGTGTGTATGAGAAACAGATGGATGACACTGGGTGGGCGTCAGTATCTGTAAGATGTTTTAACCTTATGCCTTGAATACTCAAGAGAATAAACTGAAAAATTATTATAACTAATTAAGTTTGCATTTGTGCAAAGTCAGCATGTAAAAGTCAGTAGTATTTCTACATATCAACAATGACCAGCTAAAACACATGACACAAAATTGGTACTCACAAAGAAAACTGCATAGTAACCAGAAATAAAGATGGTTAAAAAATGCAAAACCTGCATTAAGAAAGCTATACAATTTTACTAAAGACACAAAACACTTACAAGTAAATAATTCAGTATGATCCTAATCCAAATCCTAATGAGAGTTTTCACAAGATGCTGGAAAGATTTTTTTTAATCATGTAGAAGAGAAACTATTTAAAAGTAGTCAAAAAGTTTTTTTGGGAAACTTTCCATGCTATAAATAAAGATAATATAAACCTACAGTAATTTAAAGTGTGGGAATGTACGTACACCACAGAAGTGCATTCCTATGTGTACCAAAACCCACATACAACCGTGTTTGTAGTGGCAGTATTCTGTGGATCAGTTTGTGAACTAGTGCTTCTTACACAGTATTACATCTTCTGATCCATGAACATGGATCTCTCCACTTATTTAGATCTTTTTAAACTTTTTTCAACAATGTTTTTTAGTTTTCAGTGTACAAGTACATATTTTGTTTAAATAACCTCATATATTCTAAGAGTTTTTTGGTAATTTTTTTAGGATTTTCTGCCTACTGTATAAGATCATGTCATCTGCAAATACAGATAGTTTTACTTCTCCCTTTCCAATCTAGATGCCTGTTATTTATTTTTCTTACCTAATTATCCTCCCTGGAACTGCCAGTACTATGTTGAACAAAAGTAATGAGAGTAAACATCCTTGTCTTGTTTCTGATTTTAGGGAAGAAGCCTCCAGATTTGTTCTGAATTTAAGCAATCTCTTCCCATCTATCTATGAGATTTTCCTGTTTCTCCTTGACTTCAGCTTAGCCGTGTCCAGGGAGTCTCGGTCATCTCCCAGTTTCCTTTCATCACAACTTCAGTTTTTTTTTGAGAGCACCCTCAGTCTTCAACTTTTCCACACTGTAGTAAAAGAAGTCAGTTCCTTTGAGAAGAAGCTGGATGCTGTGTTATATGTCTTGCTTCTCCCTCCAGGAAAAATTTCTGCTCTGGGGCTCTGGAGTTGAGGGTGAAAACAATGGGATGCTTCTGTTTTTCTGAGTCTCCTTTGCTTTAGGTGTGAGTGCTCACTCATGTGGAGGGAGCAGTAGCCTCAGCCCATCTTGGGGTGACTTTGAGGCCCCAGTGTTCTCACCGGCCCCTGCACCTAAGGTAGAGCCTCCATCTCAGAGCCGGGAGTGAGGGGGGTGGGCTCGTACCTCTCAGCGGCGATCCGCGGGAGTTTACCCTGAGTAACAGGGAGCTGGGAGCAGGTGGAGGACGGACACCTGCCCTGTGTGGGAGGAGGCTCCCAGCTCGTGGCTGGAGGGAGCGCCCTTGTTCTTGGTTCCATCAGTCTGGTGTGGAGTGTCTGTGTCCATGAGGAGGGGAGAAGGAGGACAAGAGTGAGTCTCAGTTGAGATACAGCAAACTCTCACTGTCCTTACTGAATGTTAGCAGGTTTTCTTAGGTAAATGTTTCTTCCTTTGTTTTATCTCCTTGAAACCGTTTCCAGAGACTTAATTTTTCAAAAACAATTTCTATCAGTTTCACTGGTGCACCAGTCTGCAGTACTACTTACTCTGCCATGCAGGAAGTCTTGCGTACTGCAATCAGTAGCATTCCGGGGCAGCCAGTTCCTATTTTCTCTCCCCTCTACATGTTACATGGAGAAGGAAACGGCAACCCACTCCAGAACTCTTGCCTGTAGAATCCCATGGACAGAGGAGCCTGCTGGGCTGCAGTCCATGGGCTTGCAAGAGTCGGACACGACTTAGCGACTAAACCACCACCATACATGTTATAAGATTCTGAAGCTAATTTCAATAGTAACTTGATTATATTGTAACTGTGAAGATAAAGTTGCTACGAAGATATTTTAAGGTGTATTCCAAAGAGAAAGAAAAAAAGTTTTACTAGAGTTATCTAGTATTCATTATCCTATCATTATCATATATTATTGAATGTTGTTTTTATTTTCCTTCTAAATACAAGTATCTTTAGGTTGAAATGATCTTAACTATGTTTTCTTTACAGGGACACATGGAAGGAGAGGTGTGGGGTTTGGCTACACACCCTTATCTGCCCATCTGTGCTACTGTAAGTGATGATAAGACCTTGAGAATATGGGATCTCTCTCCTAGTCATTGTATGTTGGCCGTCCGGAAACTTAAAAAGGGTAAGTGCCTCACAGACTTGAGCATAGATCAAATTGTCAGTTTTCTAACCTTCACAAATGTAAGAAAGCAATGGTAAATAGATAAAAAATACTTTATTTATTCTGTATCTGCTTGCTTATAACAGGATGTAAAGAAACTTAATTATACCCAGTCTTTGCTTTATGAGACCCTCCCTGATCATGCCTATCCTGAGTCAGTTTTCCATATCATTTTGGAAAAAAGAGTATAGGATGAAAGCAGAAGCTAAGCTTTCTACCCTTTATGACTGTGGACTATGTGTGATTCAGAATCAGAAACTAAGGAAGCCTTAACTTGAAAGGGGGTAGCAGAGTTGAGAGAAGGATATTTTGTTTTGTTTTATTATTATTTTTTGGCTACGTTGCACAGCATGTGGGACCTTAGGGCTCAGAGATTCCCTGAAACACAGACTCTCAACCGCTGGACTGCCAGGGAAGTCTCTAGAGGAGGATATTTTGGAATGAAACAGGATTGAGTACATTTGTAGGATGAACGAAGAGTTCAATTGTTGGAGCACGATTTTTACTATTAGGCTAGATGAGCTTTAAATTTCTTGGGAAAGTGGTAGAGAATATTATTTGTTGTATGGGGATGTTTTAGGAGGAGCTCTAGCTGAAAAAGTTGGGAATTGTGACTAAGAAATATGATAGAGTACACAGATAAAGGAAAGAATTTCCTAGCAATAGTGCAAGAACCAAGCTGAAATTAGGTAACTTGTTATAATTCATTCAGTTGATTTATTTTTACCTCCTATGGACTTAAGAGAGTCATTTCTCTTTTTCTAGTGCCATTGTCCTGTATGCCGAACTAAAAATCTGAAGTTAACCACAGTCTGTAGAACACTAGAACTCCAGTCACGTCCTTCCCCTGCCCCCTTTGTGTTGAATTATTGATCTCTAGCATTTTCATTCTCCAGTGTGTGTGTATGCACATGCCTGCACATACTGTATTTCTTTGTTTTTCCTCAGAAACTAGTGAGAATTGCCAGTGGTTTTATACATGAACTTTCAATGTGAACAGTTATAGTTAGATTCCAAAACCACAGTCACATCTTTGTGCATAGAAAGCCACTGTGTCAGAAACTTCTTTCCTTCCCAAGTCCATTGGATGTCCTGACCAGTCAAATTCAGAACACACTTACCTATCAGATTTTCTTTTTTTAAATTGAGATATAATTGACACAGAACTTTACCTTGGTTTCAGGTGTACAACATATTGATCCAATATTTGTAAATATTGTGAAATAATCACCGTAACATCACTACACATACTTACAAAATTTTTTTATTATGATGAGAACTTTTAAGACCTATTTTCTCAGAAACTTCCAGATATGCAATGCAGTATTACTAACTGTGGTCACCATGCTGCACGTGACATCTCCATGACTTACTTTCTTTATAGCTGGAAGGTTACGCCGTTTGACTCCTTTTACCCGTTTTACCCAGTCCCCCCACCCCACCACTGGCAGCCTAGTCTGTTCTCTGTATCTTTGAGCTTTTTTTCTTTGATTCTGTGTATAAGTAGGATATAGTTTTTGTCTTTCTGAGTCTGATTTATTTCACCTAGCATAATGCCCTCAAGGTCCATCCATGTTGTTGCAAATGGCAAGAGTTTATTCTTTTTACTGGCTGAATAATGTTAGTGTGTATGTGTATGTACACATGTACATGTATATACATATAGACATACCTATACCACATTTCCACATTTTCTTTATCCTTTAATCACTGGTGACTCAAATGGTAAAGCGTCTGCCTGCAATGCAGGAGACCCAGGTTCGATCCCTGGGTCGTGAAGATCTCCTGGAGAAGGAAGTGGCACCCCACTCCAGCACTCTTGCCTGGAGAATCCCGTGAACGGAGGAGCCTGTTAGGCTACAGTCCACGGGGTCACAGAGAGTTGGACACGACTGAGTGGCTTCACTTCTTTCACTATGATCCATTCATGGACACTTAAGTTGTTTCTGTATCTTGGTTATTGTAAATAATGCTGCAGTGAACATAGGGGTTTATGTATCCTTTGAGTCAGTGTTTTTGTTTTCTTTAGATAAATACCCAGGAGTGTATTACTGGATCATATGGTGTTCTGTTTTTAATTTTTTTGAGGGTCTCTCTTTTTTTTTAAATATTGTCATTTCATGCAGTCAATGTTACTTAGATTTATCTATGCATATGTATTTCTTTGTTCACCTTTTTTTCTTGTATCTCAAACATTTTCTTTTGTCATTTTCTTTCTAAAACACAATTCCAGAATTTCCATAATGAAGATTTGTTGGAAATTCCCTCATCTTCCTCTGAATGAACCAGTAGTGTATAAGAACAGGGTAGTGGGAATGGTCTATTCTAACAGAAATATTCTATCACTGATGCTGCAGTTCTTTAAAAGCAAATCAGTTTTCTTCAGTTTTTCATTGTTGTTTTAAAGTTTTGATGGGCATTATGTTGCCCCTCAGGGGGAACTGTCACCGCTGCCCTGCCCTTGTACACGACCAGTCTGACCAAGTTTTGACTTGTTTACTCTCATTCTTCAAGGCTGATTTAACTGCTTCCAGAGTTCTTGACTCAGAGTTATTGTTCCAATGGTTTTCATTGTTCTCTTACATATTTCTATAGTTTTGAGGTTTAATAACATTGTGCATGTATGTGGTCTATTATTTATTTAGGATTTGTTGTGTTTTCTGAATCTTTGGATTTATGTCATGTATTAGACCAGAAAAATTGTCTGCCAGTATTACTGGCTCCTTCTAGAAGTAGATCTTTGTATTAGATTGTTGAGAAGAGTCATAATACTATATTTTTGTTCTTAAATATTCTTCTATAATAACTTTTACTTTTACTTCATCATCATTAATTCAGGAGAAAAACAAGTGGACTTTCATAACTTTAAAGAGACGTGTGGTTTTATGCTGATTGAATTAATTATAACAAAATACTGACATCATAATGGTTTAAATATTGTAAAACACAGTTATTTATTTTAAACATTCAGTAAGCAGATACTGTTTTTTTTTTTTTTTTTTTTTTTTTTTTTTTTCAGAAAATGAATATGCAAAGATTATGATCCTGAGGCTTAACATTAGCTAATATAAACTAGAATTTTGCCAAATAATTCAGTTTTATGATAACTAGTTATAAAAATAACCAGAAGTATAAATGTGCAACATGAATTAATGTCTGTAATTCTTAATATCTGTGAAATAAATATTTGCTAGCCTTTGCAATTTTCTGTATAGGGATATATTGGGAATGTCCTATTAAAAACTTTTATCTGTAGCTTTAGCTTTTAATTAGAATCAAACCTGAATGTTTTCCTACTACCCCCACCCCACCCCTGCTTTGTAACTACTGTCTGTTCTCTGTATCATTTCATGTACCTTTTGACCATTTGTGTATCTTCTTTAGAAAAATATCAGAACAAATACCAGAAATATTTGTTCATTTTTAAATCAATGTGGATTTTTTGCTATTGAGTTTTATGAGTTCTTTATTCATTTTGGATGTATAGCCCCTTATCTGATATATGATTTGCAGTTATTCCCCATTCAGTAGGTCACTTTTTCATTTTATTGCTGACTTTCTTTCCTGTGCAGTTTGATGTCATCTCCCTTGTTGATTTTGTTGTGTTTTTGCTTTTGTTGTCAGGATCAGAAACTTGTTTCCAAGATCTATGTCAAGGAGCTCACCACCCAAGTTTTCCTCTAGGAATTCTTTGGTTTCATATCGTAGGTTTCAAGTCTTCAATCCATACAGAGTTAGTTTTCGTTTGTGTGTGAGATAGTGGTCCAGCTTCATTCTTTGCGTGTGGCCATTCTAGTTTCCCGACACAGTCTATTGAAGAGGCTCTCCTTTCTCCACTGTACATTCTTGACTTCTTTGCTAAATTAACTGACCGTATGGACATGTGTTTATTTCTGGGCTCTCTTTTCTTTTCCAGTATTGCGTGTGTCTGTTTTTATGCCAATATCATGCTGTTTTGATTACTGTAGCTTTGTAATATAGTTTGAAATCGAGAGTGAGGTCTCCAATTTTGTTCTTCTTTCTCGATTGCTTTGGCTACTTGGAGTATTTTGTAGTGCTATACAAATTTTAAAATGATTAGTTCTGTATCTGAAAAATGCCAGTGGAATTTTTATAGGGACTATATTGAATCTTTAGATTGCTTTGGGTAGTGTGGACATTTTTACTAATGAGCATGGATTGTCATGTCTGTTGATAAACATTCTAAAGTTCCATGGGATCTGTGGGTTCAATTCTGTGCCTTCTAGGTCCTCAGCCTCTTTTTCATCCAGTGTAGTTTGTTTCACAATAAGAATTCATCATCATACATATTTTTGTTTTGCACATGTCAAACCAAACTGTCAACTAGTTATTTTTATCTCTTATAGCAAAATTGCCTCACAATCAGTTATGTGGTGAATATGTTTGTGGCAAAATGTCTATGACAAAGTAGCTTACAGCAAAAATACTTGACACAATTAGATATAATAGTGAGAAAAGTGACTCCCACCTCCACTTCTTGATTTCTGGACCCATGGATTCTGACTTTGAGGTAGACAGCACCATATAATGATCTGTACTTTAAAGCATATACTGCATCCTGTAACACAAAACTCTGGTCTTTCAGGATATTGCTTGCAAAAGATTCTATAAATCAGTTTTCAGTAAGCCATTCCATCATTTTGTTAGCTGCCCTCTGTGGAAGATGAGGGTATGTGATAAAACTAGCTAATTCCATAGGTATGAGCCTAACGCTGTGCATCCTTCACTATGAAAGAGTTCCTTGATCAGAACCTTGGAATTTGGTGATGGTAGATTAGGTATCCTCGCCATGGATAGTGGTGCTAGCAGAAGCTCTGGATAGGGAAGGTGAATCCAAAAGTCATGTCTGTTCCAGTGAGGATGACTCTCTGTCCTCTCCATAATGGAATAGGTTCAATGTAATCGGCTTGCCACTAGATGCCTGGCTAGTTTCCCTGGGGAATGGTGCCATATTAGAGGTTCAGTAAGTCTCTACTTGGAGAAGGAAATGGCAACCCACTCCAGTATCCTTGCCTGGAGAATCCCAGGGACAGCGGAGCCTGGTGGGCTGCCGTCTGTGGGGTCACACAGAGTCGGACACAACTGAAGCGACTTAGCAGCAGCAGCAGCAGGTCTCTACTATTTCCAGATTGGACAGTACCAAGACCAGCCTTGGTAAAGAAAAGTCTGTGTTTTTGAACCCAAGCATAGACTTTGCCCTTGCCACCTTTGACCCACTAGGCAAATGCTAGCTGGCTAGGAAAAGAGGCTGCCTGATGTCCATAAAACATATTATTTTGTCCATTTGATTATTGAGAGCCTCCTCTGCAATAGGTGCACTTATTGGACTTTCTCTCGGACACAAAAATCTTCACAGCCTATGTATGCCCTTTCTGAGAGTTTACCCACATGTTTGTCTTCTAGATTTCCTTTCCTCTCATCTTCCAATCCTGTTTCCTCCAGTTCCTATTTATTCAAATAGTGAACAGTTGCTAGTCAATCAGTATAAATCTGTCTGTGTAGTCATCTCTCACTGCTCTGCTTGAAGGGCTGCCCACTGGGGAGTTTTACTACAGTCCCTCCGGGTTACCCCTAGTGGGGCTGTGATGCTTTGGGTGGGGGGCACTAACGCCCTGTGTAGGAGCATCTGATGCTTGAGGGGGAGCACTAACGCCCCGTGTAGGAGCATCAGATGCTTGGGGGGCGGGGGGGCACTAACGCCCCGTGTAGGAGCATCTGATGCTTGGGGGGCAGGCACTAACGCCCCGTGTAGGAGCATCTGATGCTTGGGGGGGGGGGCACTAACCACTAATGCCCCATGTAGGAGCATCAGATGCTTGGGGGGCGGGGGGGCACTAACACCCCATGTAGGAGTATCTGATGCTTGTGGGGGGGCAGGCACTAACGCCCCGTGTAGGAGCATCTGATGCTTGGGGGGGGGGGGCAGGCACTAACGCCCTGTGTAGGAGCATCTGATGCTCCGGGGTGGGGGGGCACTAACCACTAACGCCCCGTGTAGGAGCATCTGATGCTCGGGGGGGGGGGACGGGCACTAACGCCCCATGTAAGAGCATCTGATGCTCGGGGGGGGGGGGGGCACTAACCACTAACGCCCCGTGTAGGAGCATCTGATGCTGGGGGCGGCGGTGGGGGGGCCACTAATGCCCCGTGTAGGAGCATCTGATGCTTGAGGGGGGGCACTAACCACTAACGCCCCGTGTAGGAGCATCTGATGCTGGGGGTGGGGGGTGGGGCACTAATGCACCGTGGAGGAGCATCTGATGCTGGGGGGGGCGCACTAACGCCCCGTGTAGGAGCATCAGATGCTTGGGGGGTCGGGGGGCACTAACGCCCCATGTAGGAGCATCTGATGCTTGGGGCGGGGGGGCACTAACGCCCCGTGTAGGAGCATCTGATGCTTGGGGCGGGGGGGCACTAACGCCCCGTGTAGGAGCATCTGAACGTCTGACTTAGTGGCTTTCTTCATCAGCCAGTCGGTCATAATGACCCCCTGTGAGGCCGTAAGGGCAGACAGAGAGAAGAGACATTGCGGTAGGATAGGATGCATTGCCGAAGGACTCTGAGCCCCCTGTTCACACAGATGGCTTGTAACTTCCAGATCTCGCCAAGCCTCGTCCAAGACGACTCTGTGTCCAGTTGATGACAGATTGCTGTTGTGCACATGCAGTCAGTAACTTGCCTGGTCATGTCATTTTGAGTTAATGAAAGGAAGCTCAGGACACAGTTACCTGATATCCCATGGTTAGGCATTTACTTGCTGTCTAATAAGACCTGGTAGCAATCCAGAAGCTGCTTCTCAAAAGGAAAATAGTTACCTGTAAAGGAGGACATGGAATGTCTCCCATCTGAGGTATGTTCCTTTGGGAGCTTTGCAGAGGCTCCGCATAGCATCCCTGTTTACCACAGACACTTTGAAGGTCATTAAATCTGCTTGATCATAAGACCAAAGCGGAAGGTCAGCTTGCCTTTTCTTGTTCTGGCCCCCACTGGAAGCTTATAAGCAGCTTGATAGATGGGTAGAGCAGCTCACTCACACGTGCTGTGCTGCTTCCCAAAAGGCCTGCCAGGCATTTCGCTCCTTGTGTTTGTGGTAGGTGATGGGAGGTGTAGCAGTTTGTCTTTCATGCTGGAGGGAACGGCTTGACATACTCCAAGATCACTGGACTCCCCAGAAACATCACTGAGGTGACAGGGTCCCTATATTTTTGCGGAAATTATCTGCCACTCTCCTAATTCACTTCTGTCCTACTAAGACATCTAAAGTACTTGTTGCTTCCTGCTCCCTAGATCCCTTCAGCATAATGTCATCCATGTAGTGGACCACTGAGATGTTTTATGGAGTGTCAAGATGATAAGGATCTCTGTGGACTCCATTATGGCAAAGAGCAGGAGAGTTGAAATAGCCCTGAGGCAAGGATTTGAAGGTGTCCACAGATGCAAGCCAGGTAAAAGCAAACTGCTTCTGGTGGTCTTTACAATTGGTATGGAAATAAAAGGGCACATTGGCCAGGGCAGTAGCTGCATGTAAAATGCTAGGGACTATGTTAATTTGTTCTAGTAAAGATCTGGAAGAGTAGCTTCAATTGGAATCATCTCCTGATTAAATTTATTATCCAGAGTTATTAGCTAAATCCGTCTTACTACAGCACAGGCCAAACAAGCAACGACAATATGATAGGAATTATTATCCCTGCGTATTTCATGTCCTAGGCAATATCACTGGTTTTTGCAGTTCTCAGGCTTGCAGTTTTGCTTCCATTTGTTGTCTTAGTAGACAGAGAAATTTCCATGGGTTTTCATTTAACTCTTCCTTACGCCATGGATCCACAGAGCCAGCATAGAGCATTCTACAAGTTGCCAAATGTATCTGTTCCAATTCAAGAATTGGATGGAGTCCACTGTGATTTGAAGTTGGACTTAGAATCCATCTATCACGTGATTACCATTAGCCCCCACTTTTACTGCTTGTACAACAGCAGCATTTTGTGTTCTTAAGAACTTGTGTCACTTCGGAGCCCATGTCTAGTAATTCCTAGAAGTTTTTATCTTTGCTTTTCTTCAGTTCACAGTCACTCTACTAAGTGGCCACAGAACCTTGGAGGAAGATTTATGTTACATACCTACATACCTATGACAGTGCTTCATAGTTCTTCCTCATTGGGACTTGGCCTTCCCTTCAGTCAAGGGGCTCTGAGTATATGAATTTGCTTAGGTCTGAAAACTTGTTTAGAGTCTATGACTCTCCACTGTGATGATGTAAGTCGGGTGTTTTAGCCACCAGGCCTGGAGTGTTTCCTATTATGTAGATCAGATACTAATCTAGTAACTTATTTATTTCATTCCTAGAGACCCTGTGATTAGTTAACCACCAACAGAAATCTCCACAAGCCAAGATATTCTGATTAGTAGTACATCCCTCCTGCCCTTTTTGGTGAAAGAACATACCTTGTTTTTGCTGATTAAGCACTGCTACTTGGCGTCTGCTTCTCCAGGAGTATCTTTTTCATCAGGGAGCCTGTTATTAATGGTGACATTTCCACTTCCTGACCTCTAAGCGGGGGACACAGAACTTTTTAGTGATGCAGATGCTGCCCTTAATGAATGTATCTCTCAATGCTTTCATGAAGGGACTATTTTCTGGACTTCTTCAGGGGATCTGTAATTGATGGGAGGGTATGCAGGCTGCATGTGAAAGATCTTCTCCAGCATTCTTACCTCCCTGGGGTTTTGGCTTCCTTCCTCTGTGTCAGAGGTGAGCCCATGCATCCAGTGCAGTCCACTTCCTGACTTTGTAAGTCAGGCTTCATCAGAACACAGCCATGCCCGTTTCTTCATGTGTTGTCTGGGTGTGCTGTTGCACTGCAGTAGCAGAGTTCAGTAGTTGAGACAGAGCCGATGTGGTCTGCAAAGCTGAAAATATTTATTCTCTGGTCCTTTAAGAAGTTTGCCAACCTCTGCCTTAGAGCATGCTGAGATTTGATCCAAGTTAGGGGTCTGGTGACAGCAAAGGAATGATGGTGATGGTTTTTCAGAAGGTTAAACATCCTCTGCAAGTATCTGTTTCAGAAGGTGAATCTTCCAGGAGAGGAACCTCTCTGCACTGGCCAGTGAAACTCCAAACAACTTAGAAGATCAAGACTCAGTTTTGTCAAAGTCCAGCCAGGTGCTCCCAGTCCACGGTGAAGAGTTCTTTTCCCAATCAGTGCCCTCACTTTCACACAAGAAAACTTAGTGAGTCTGTGAATTAAACATTGTAAATTTTCAGCAGTGTCAGCCCCATCAGAAATTCATTTAGATTTGTCACGGAAGCTCTCTCTACTCAGACCATGACTCACGCTGAGAGTTTAAAGGACCTGGGCTTGTTATTTCACTCTGGTAACTCGGTGTGCGTTCAGCATCATCTTCTGTATGGTGCAGAGCTCGTGCTCATCATCAGTGTTGTGATGGTGAGGGGCAGCAGCTGCCTGGACTCCCCAGGCACTTCCTACAGTGGCTACTTCCCAGTCAGCCACAGGAGACAGCTTAGTTCGTGTTCTGCCAGTGCATACCTTGAATGGCTCGCATCCCATTTCCCGTTGGCAGGGACTCAGCACTATGCTGAAGCCCACAGGCATGACTGAACCAATTCCACAAATCTTATCTTTAACAATATGTCTCCTTTGACCACTTTAGTACTGTTCTTTATCAATCACAGACAGAAACCACCCCAGTAATTTGAACAGGGAAATTTTAATATAGAGTGTTAGCTAATGAAAGGTGATTTAACTACTAAAAGATGTCAAAGAGGATTCTAAGGGGAATCAGCAGCTGCAGAAAGCAGCTGCCACCCACAGGGCTAGCAGACAGTGATCAAGGAATAAACTTAAAGGCTGGACCCTCCCCTCTTCCCCTGGGGCGGAGATGCAGTTCTCTTTGGAAAAGGCATAGGTGCCTCAGGAGCATACTGCCTGCCAGTAGAAAAGGAACTTGCCCGCGGGATGATCTAGATATTCTGCTCTGAAGGCAGAAAAACCCCTCTTCCCCCCATCTCCTGTCCCCTCCTCATTAATCCGCTGGTTACTGCTTATCAGAAGGAAGAAAAGGGTCTTCCTTCTGCTTTGGCCTTCCCTCCAGCACCCTCTGCTGGCAAAGGAAGAACATTGATAGGGTCCAGCCCCAGTAATCAGTGCGTGCATGCTCAGTTGCTTCAGTCATGTCCAACTCTTTGCAACCCTATGGACTGTAGCCCACCAGGCTCCTCTTGTCCATGGGATTCTCCAGGCAAGAATTCTGGGGTGGGTTGCCATGCCCTCCTCCAGGGGATCTTCCCAACCCAGGGATCGAACCCGTATCTCCTGTGTTTCCTACATTGCAGGCAGATTGTTTACCCACTGAGCCACCTGGGAAGCCCCCAGTAATCAGAGAGCAGGAAAAATAAGGGTGGATTTGGAGTTGAGAGGCAGTAAATGAATAACAGTCCTTCTCCAGTCTCATGGCTGTAACTGCCACCTCCTTTATGTATAATATATTTCTGCCCTATATTCTCCCTTGAGCTCCAGAGAAGTATTAATATATCAGAATGCCTCCTTGATGTCTTCATTTGAATTTCTCACAGGCGTTCTTAAGGGGTACAAAATCAAACACTCATACCTCCCCTAGTTTTTCCTATCTCAGTAAACATCATCATTCAAACAAAAAACATAGCCTCTACTTTTCTCTCTTTTTTCCTACTTTACTCCCAGTTGGTCAAGGTCCTGCCATCTCTCTCTTCCGAATGTATACAGATCTTCCCCTTTCTCACTACTTCCACTGCACTCTGCTTCAGGTCACTATCATCTCTTGACTCTTAACTATCAGAAATCACATCCTAGATTTCTGATGTATGCTTGATAAAAGTGACTGCTTATTCTCAATTCATTCTATAACTTTTCATTCTGTAGCAGCTGTACCTTATCCGTCCCACTCCAAATTTTATGCAAGACATCGAAAGCCTTAGGGCTATGAATATGCCTGCTACATCCTTTGCGGTTGGATTAAGCCCATTTTTTGTGTTTGCCAGTTCAGCATTAACCCTTATTTTTTTAATTAATAATATTAATATCATGATTTCTTCATGGATAGTTTTGAAATGTGTATAAATCTTCCTGGCTTAAACTAATAATTGCCTATTGTCAGGTTTTTAAATTTGAAATCATTTTTATAAAGATGACCTTATTTCTTAAAAATGTCTTATTTGTTGAAGAGAAACTACAAAGGTAGGAAACTCTCCCAACAGAAACAACAAAATTTCCACATATATTGTATCATTGGCTTTTTATATTAGTTAAAATCTCTCATTCTTTTCATCAGCTTAATTTCTTTTAAGGTCAATATCAGTACTTACTTTTCCTACATTCAGAAAAGGAATGGTTTGTCTTAATTAACGCTTGGAACTCTGTACCATTGTTCTCAATAAAAAACTTTATTTTTAATATTGATTTGAAGCCATAATAAACATAGGAGTCCTCCTATGTGAAATCAAAGTTTCCTTAAGCATATGCTTTTTCTAAAAATAGAGGAAAATCCCCTGATACATGCTTGCTTTGTTTTTTAGGTGGGAGATGTTGCTGTTTTTCTCCTGATGGTAAAGCTTTAGCTGTAGGTCTCAATGATGGAAGTTTCTTAATGGCAAATGCAGATACTCTGGAAGATCTTGTATCTTTTCACCACAGAAAAGATATTATTTCAGATATTCGATTTTCACCAGGTAAGTTCTCATTGAAATCATATTTGTTTATTGAGTATGACAATGACTATATCAGTGTGTGACTTTTTATTTACTGTTATTTTATCTCAGAATTTTAGTTTTTTACCAGAAGAGGCAGTATAGTGAGAGGTAAAAGCCCTGTGTTTAGGTCAGTGGCAAAATATCTGACTTAGTGCCAGTTCTGTCACCAAAGTTTCTGTGTGACTTGGGCCAAGGCATTTCTTTGAGCTTCCTTTTCCCCATTTGTAATATAAGAGGGATTGGATGACTGTTTTCATTATATTCCTAATGCTTTTGAAATTACATTAATTTTGCTTTATCAGTTTCTATGTATTCATTACTAATGACAAAACCTACTATAGAATTACAAATGTTAAGGCAAAATTTATTTATGTTAGCTTACTTATATATTTTTTCTAAATTTAAAGTTTTTTTGTTAAATGCGAAGAATATCAAAATTACTTTGTGTATAATTTTTGGCATTTGCTTTCCATCACACTACCTCATTACATTAAAATTTTATTTCATTGTGTTAATTATACATGAAAAATATTACCATTAGTTGCTTGACTCATATGTCTTTTTATAACATGCAAAACACCTAAAGTTCCTCCAAAATTAAGAAAATTAACTCTAGTTATACAGTATAAAAAATATTTCTAATCATAGAAAAATTCAAGCAAATATGTTTCTATTATAGGTTCTGGGAAATATCTTGCTGTAGCATCGCATGATAGCTTTATAGATATATACAATGTCATGAGCAGTAAGCGAGTAGGAATATGCAAAGGCGCTACCAGTTATGTAACCCATGTCGACTGGGATATTAGAGGTAAGTTCAGTAACTTACTGTTTGATAAAGTTTCATTTGATTTAGTACAGCTACTTTAAAGAGGCAAATAATTCGACAGATGAGTTCAAAAGCGTTGTGAAAAACAAACATTCTCAAAATGATTTTCACTACTTTATTTCATATCTAAAGATGAATGCTGGGAATTTAGACTTTTCAATACCCCACCTAATATAATTCAAATGATAGTACAGTAAGTGATAGATTCTTTAATTTGTAAAGTAATTTAAATATTATTCTTTTTTAGTCATTTGTCCTAGTTTTTGCCAAATAAGTTTGATATAAATAATCACTGAAATTTTAGAAAATTGTTCTGTTAATTAGGGTTTTATTTAAGAGCAGTGTTTGACCTTTTTCTTTGTTTTTTGGCTGTGCTCTGTGGCTTGCGGGCTCTCAGATCCCTGATCAGGGACTCAACCCAGGCCACAGCAGTGAAAGCCCGGAGTCCTAACCCCTAGACCACCATGGAATTCCTAATTTTAATGTAATCTCCCCAGCACTGAATAAAATACATTCCCTAAAATTATCATAGTTGTTTAACATACAAGATTTAATGAATATCTTTGTTTTTTAGCAGAATGTGTGGCATATGTCAGTGTTTAATAATTTGGATAAAGGTTAATATTTTAAATGCTCCATTTTGGGGGGTTGTTGTTTCAGATAGTCACCTCTGTAAATATGGTATTGTAAATTAGTTTTTCCAAATACAGTTAAAATATATATTTTAAAAGATACTTCAAATTTTATTTCTAGGATTTTTATATGCACAGCAGCAGAAATAGCTTCTTCACACACACGTACATGCTGAGTCACTCAGTTGTGTCTGACTCTTTGCAACCCCGTGGACTGCAGCCCTCCAGGCGCCTCTGTCTGTGGGATTCTCCAGGCAAGAATACTGGAGTGGGTTGCCATTTCCTCCTCCAGGGGATCTTCCCCACCCAGGGATTGAACCCATATCTCTTTATGTCTCCAGCATTGGCAGGCAGATTCTTTACTGCTGAGCCACCTGGGAAGTGCACGCGCGCGCACACACACACACACATACATTAAGCCATTTAGGAATTTAATTACTTTATTATATATTAATTACTTTATTATGGTTGACTTCAGAGGAAAATGGTTTTTATGTTAAGGCTAAGTTTTTCCCACAAAAGTTAAACATCATACTAACTGTGTATGTAATTATATTTTATATATGTGTATATTTTTTAATTTTTTTAAGGAAAGCTTTTACAGGTCAACACTGGTGCTAAAGAACAGTTATTCTTTGAAGCTCCCAGAGGGAAAAAACAAACCATTCCCAGTGGAGAGGTAGGAAGATAGTAGTGCTTGAAATGTTGATATGACTAAAAGTGGTTAGAAAGCCGATGCCTATCTGGGTACAGGAAAATATGCTATGTTAAGAAAAGGAATAAATTGTTTACTTGTATGGCTAGCTGTTCTCTAATTACTTTCCTTAAAAGACAAGAAGCATGCAATAGCATGTAAAAGACATGCCATCTAAGATTGGATTACTGCATCTCTGTCAAATCCTTTGGAACCCATGGACCTAAGATGCTTATTGGCAGATTTCTATTTAAGGAAAAAAGAAAAAGAAAAAAAATGTGTGGGTTTGGTGACTGACATTATTAGCAAAACTTTTTGACATGGCCAAGGAAGAAAAACTAAATTTAACTTCACAGTGGCTTGGTAAGGAGAGGGATTCTAAGTCAAATTCTTAATTTCCAATAATGATTAATTGGAAAACATGCTTATAAAGTCCTAGTGGAAGTTTAGACATGAAATGAAAGAATCAGTTTCTGATACTCTAAGAGCAGAAAAAGTCCTATTTATTAATATTGTCACTGTATGTTCAGCATCTAGAATGCACAGTGGATAAATAAATCTTGAATGATGTTATGTTAAAATTTTTCTGCAGGAACTAGTGTACTTGGCAAGCTACACAACCAGAGCAACTAATAATTTGTTTCACTGTTTTTATTAAACTTTTACTTGTGAGATCTATAATTAATTACAAAGAAAAATATTCAACTTTTTGTTAATGTTTTAGAGTGAGATGTTATAAACTTAGAGCAGTCTTTTTTTATTTTTTAGGCAGAAAAAATTGGTTGGGCATCATGGACAAGTGTGCTTGGTTTATGCTGTGAGGGAATTTGGCCAGTAATTGGAGAAGTCACGGATGTAACTGCCTCTTGCCTCACCAGTGACAAAACAGTCCTAGCTACTGGGGATGACTTGGGATTTGTGAAGTTATTTAGATATCCTGCTAAAGTATGTGGTTTTCTTTAATTCTCCTAATGATCATAATTATAAAAATGGTTAAGGTAATGCCCTTTCATAGCATTTCATTGTTGTAATATGAATATCACATATGGAATACATAATATTGTAATATGAAAGGTTCATAATTTATTTCCTGTTCTTGACATCATGTTTATAGCTTTTATCTAGAAGTAGTATTATAATTTATGATCCCATGTCTTAAGTTACGTATTATATTGTACGGTTTCTCAGTATTGAGTAGTGTAAATATTCCTTTTAGAAGAATCATTCTTTCAGTCCTAAATTAAATAAGTTTAGTATGCTTTTGATAAAATATATTATCACTAACACTAAATACAAACTCTTGATATTTTTAACTTTAACATTTCAAATGTTCTATCTGATTAAATGTAAAATACTATAAATTATTATACCTATAAAATCAAAGTAAACAACATTAGTTTAATGTGATGAATAATGCTATTTTTCTAAAACCAAATGTAGAGATTCTTTGGAATGTACATGCCCACGTTACTGTGTGCTGTGTGATGACTAAATCCTTTTACTGCTTTCTGCTGTTCAAACTACTGGGAAATATTAGGCTTTCACTTAGCACAAAAATAAAATTCATGATATCAAGTGTAGATATGCATTTACTTGTCACAAATTCAGGTATATGTTATAATACAGCACCAAAATGAACATAAATATAAGTTTGAAATATGTCATTGAAATCATATTCAGTGCATGATGGTCTTAATTGCTCACATGAATATTTTTAGATCAGCATTGAAATGAAACCGTAAGTATTAAAAATCCCCGTAGAGAACTCAGGTACCCAAGAAAATATTTTACAAGTCCTTGTTTTAGATACAGTGAAGTTGTAGTACCTTACTTGATAAGAATGTGTTCCAATAAAACATTTATTAGTCAAAAACTTCACTGTCAGTATTCTAGATGGTATAGAAGCCCTAATAATATGTTCTAGAATGTTGGTCCACAGATTTCTTCTTCTTACTGTGGCAAGAACCAGAAAATCGTAGGGAAACTATCTTCTTCCAGTGTTTTCATGACAGATTTCTCTTTGATTTCAGCTGATTTTATTGATTCCTCGTTTCCAAAGAATACACTGATTTAACTATTACTATGTTTTGTTTCCCTGGAGAAGGAAGTGGCAGCCCACTCCAGGATTCTTGCCTGGCAGGCCACAGTCCATGGGGTTGCAAAGTCGGACATGACTGAGCGACTGAACACGTTTTGTTTATTTAAGACATTTCTTATTTTAACACCCTTGAAAAGATATCCATCTAAAACCTGCTTATGACATGTTGATCTGGAATTTACCTGTGTAATCCAGTAATGCTAGTGTTCTAGATTTAAAAGCTACCAGTATCTTGGATTTTTCCGTATATTTAAAAGAAAAATACATTACTGTGTGTAACATCTGCTTATAATCAAACACACTAATGAATTACAATGAAAGATATTTACATGAGTATATACTGAAATGTTTGCTAATTACTCTTTGTTAATATGGCCATGCTGTATGTACGTAGGCATTTGTATCCTGATTTTCCCAGTTATTGTGTTTCTTTCCGACAATAATATGTCTGCATAGCCATCGTTTTTAAAAGATATCCGCCATAATTAACTATTACTATATTGAATATTTACGGTATTTAAAATATTTCACTGCTCTAAATCAATACTATAACAAATGTTTTTTGTGTAGATAAGGTCTCCTTAGCATATATCTCTTAAAAAGGGATAGTGAGACAAAGGTCAGCATTTTCATGCTTTTCAATGTAGAATACCAAGTTGATTTCCGAAAAGTTATGCCCATAGTACTAGCAGTGTGCAAAACTACTAGTTTATCTTATCCTCACTAAGTTTGGGAACTGTTACTTTTTATTTTAGTGAGTTTCAGTATTTTCTCTCTTTTTTTTTTAACAAAGTGCCTTTGAAATGATTAATTTCCAATCAAAAATTAAGAAAGAAGTTCAAAGTTATAAAAACTTTTCAAGTAATTAAATTTCTCAGAAATTTGAATTTTTTTTTAATTTTTAGGGAAAATTTGGAAAGTTTAAGAGGTACGTGGCCCATAGTACACATGTCACAAATGTTCGCTGGACTTACGATGACAGCATGTTGGTTACCTTAGGAGGCGCAGATATGTCTTTAATGGTTTGGACAAATGAAATGGAGGGCTATCGAGAAAAAAGACCTTGTGATAGCGAAGAATCTGATACAGATTCTGAAGAAGATGGGGGTATGTCATTTTAAGATATTTTAACAGAAACATAGAAAGAATTTAGCACAACTGATTTAAACTGCGGAAGTTTAGTAAGTAGTAATAATGCTTGAATAATTACCCTTTTAGTCTTTTTGGTCTGTTTGACACCAGAATTTTTTTGTGACTCTAAAATAACAGGCCGGCATATGCTGATGACTTATTCTTCATGTAGCGATGTGTGGTAATCATGCTTTAAAGAAGTGCTGTTAAAATATATCTATAGCATTGAGCCTCACACTTTAAAATAATTTTGTTTTTTTCCTATTATACCAGTAATACCCACTCATTGTAGAAAAGTTAGAAAGTACATTTTGCAATAAAAAAATGAACACAGCATCCATAATTTGAACACTCAGAGGTAACTTCTGTTAACATTTGGGATGTTACCCACAGGGGTATGTGTATTTGTACACATTATCTTTTTTTTTTTAATAAAAATGGCATCATATTGAGGTTTTTTTGTAGCTTGCTATTATCACTTAATCAGTGTTCTTTATCACTAAATATTCTTCTACATCATTTTTACTGGCTGTATGTTATTTCATAATTTGACTATAACATGATGTATTTAACTTATTTCATATCGTTTAACGTCCTTGTATCTGATTTTTAAGATCATAATTGATATCCTCCGCTATAATGTAGAGAATAATTCTTATATTTTGATGTTAGGCTATGACAGTGATGTCACAAAGGAGAATGAAATCAGTTACACCATCAGAGCCTTATCAACAAATATTCGCCCAATGTTTGGAATCAAGCCTCATTTGCAACAAAAAGAACCCTCAACTGATGAGAGGTAACAGTCAAGTTTAAAACTAGATGAAGAAAAAGATATCGGTATTAGAAATTGAATTGATTGTTTAACTGAATGAATTTTTTGCAGAAAAGAAGTAGCAGTGGTACTCTTGCATTTTACAGTCCCCAACTTCTCTCAGAAAGCATGTTTGTCCTCAAATACTTTTTGGTAATGACGCTGTCCTTTGCAAGTAGCTTAGGGAATGATGCTACATATAAAGTCTATATGATTAAAGAAATCTTACTTGATAACTTTTATAAATATATGTGATAGGGTTTCTAGAAATAATACAAACTGAATCTAATACCAAGTATGTTTTAGGAAGCACATAAACAGAGAGATGCTTAAGTTTTGAAAAGGCCTTTTTATCCATGTGCATTTGATCAGGGATAGAAAGTCATTATTTTAATTTTTTTCCAAAAAGGCAAGTTGAAGTTGTCTCTGGGAATTATTGGTGTTTGTCAAGAAGCAGCAAATCAAAATAAGGCTATGTGCACTGCAGTCTTATGAGGAAAGAGAACTTTATTTAATAAAGTATCTTAGTGTTATGACAGATCAAGAGAAAAATCATGAGCCTGATGCTTTTAAAATCATTAGAGAAGATAGAAAACAGTGAAGAGGCATATGGATCAGTGAATCGCATAGATTTCAGAAATGAAGAGGTTTTAAGAAATGATAAGGGAAGAGTTATCCAGAAACTACAGTGAAGAACAAAGAAAGAATGGGCCTAAGAACAGCAGTGACCTCTGACCTTTGATGAGGCAAAATTTTAAGAAGTATTTGAGGAAAAAGTTAAAAATGAAAGGGAATTCATTCCCAGTTAAACAGAATTTAAGTTGAAAAGTCAAGTGAATGTATAGTTAGTGAGGATAACGCTAAAGGCCATTGGAGCTCAGCTAGATAGAAGCGATGTTACAAGACAGCATTGGCAGAGAGATGTGCGTCTGCATCTGTGGATTCAATATTCTGGGAAAAGAATGAGGTTGGGTGAGATACTCGTTACTGATGGTGAAGGAGGAACTGGAGATTCTGTTGAACTGAGTAGCCCTGCAGTTCTAAGGTAGAATGTTGAGGTTGTGATGTTTCCACAGCCCCTCTTCCAGGCGCCCCATTTGCTGATGGTGGTATTCCTTAGATGATAGTAGTGAGGGGTCACTTAAAAAAAGCGGGTAGACAGTGATGATCTGTTTGGTGGTGTAAGTTGTATCTGACTCTTTGCGGACCCCATGGACTGTAGCCCATCAGGATCCTCTGTCCGTGGGATTTTCCAGGCAAGATTACTGCAGTGGGTTGCCATTTCCTTCTCCAGGGGATCTTCCCAACCTAGGGATTGAACCCTGGTCTCCTGCATTGCACGTGGATTCTTTACCGACTGAGCTACCAGGGAAGCCATGAAGGCATAAAAAGGGGCAGAGTATTAAACTAGAGGTATGTTTTTTTTTAATGCTGAACATACCATGATCTAAATACTTGCACGGTATTCAAGGTTGAGGTGACTTGACACTGACTTTGAAGACAGTTCAAAGGGCATGGTTTTTGGAATAAGATCCCAGGTGCTGCCAATGGTAAAGAACCCACCTGCCAATGCAGATAGACACAGGTTTGGTCCCTGGGTCGGGAAGATTCCCTGGAGGAAGACATGGCAACCCACTCCAGTACTCTTGCCTGGAGAATCCCATGGACAGAGGAGCCTGGTGGGCTACGGTCCATAGGGTCGCACAGAGTTGGACACGACTGAAGCAACTTAGCACACAAATAGGTTAAAATACTCATTTTTATTATTTGCCAGTTGTGTGACCTTGAGAAATTTTTCATTCTCTCTGAACCTCAGTTTCCTCAGAGGTAAAATAAACATTATAATCCACAATTTATGGAGTATTTCATGAAATGAAGTAATGTATATAAAGAATTTAAGTAGTAATTCTTCACCACCCCTTTCTTGGAATAAAATACAGAGTAACCTAAGGAGATATCTGGTTAATACTGACACACTTCCTTTTTTAAAATTTTATTTTACTATAGTTTAGGCCATGTCACACTACTTGCGAGACCTTTCTTCCCCAACCAGGAATTGAACCCAGGACCACAGCAGTAAAAGTTCTGAGTCCTAACCAGTGGACTCCAGGGAACTCCCTAAGAGCTTTTTCTTTTAGTACTGAAATTAAATATCCACAGAGTGATGAATACTGCCTGTATATTTATTAATTAGAGCCATAGCAGTATGCAAATGTGGATGTTCATAATTAGAATATTTTCAGTATAGTACTTAATATTCCCTAAAAGAAATTATATCTCACAAGTAATGAAAAATGTGATATAGGGAAGAAGAGACTCTAGATATTCTCATTAATCTTTCTCATTTATTATATTGATTTTTAAAGAAAATATTATCATTTATCAGATAAATGTAGTATGTCAGAAAATGTGACCTAATTTTAATCTGTAGACCATCCCTCATGGTAAAACACTTAAATTTCCTCCTTCATTGTGGAAGTGACCCAAGTTCTGACAGAAATATTTTACAGCTCACAAAGAATGGTTGACACTGTCATAATTGTAATCTTTGCTGTTAACTTGCATTCTCAAAATTATTTTTTATTTATTTTCCATTTTGTTCTCAAATTATTTTATAATTCAGCTCTACTAAATTCTTCTGAAAATGCCAAGGCAGAAAAGTCATTATTGTGGTTCATAGTTAGGAGTCTTCATTTTCATCAAATGCAAGAATCAAAGGAGATAAAAATGAAGAGTTTTTTTTAATCAACTTTGAACTTTTGTGAAGAGGTTAAATGGTCTGTGTACATAATTGTCTTCAGTTTTAAATAAAATATATCATCATCAAATACAAAACACTTTTTAAACAAAACAAATGTTTGTCAAATATCTACTTAAAAGGAAAATATTTCTGATGACAGTTTGACTTTACTTTGTTGATTTTTTTGTGTAGTCTTTTTTCCTAAATGATATTAATAATTGTATGTTTTTCTTTTTCTGTTTAAGTATTTTTATGACAAGTCTTAATGTATTTAAAGTAGTTACTTGTCAATCAAATTTCCAGTATTTTTTAATAAATCAGAACAACGTGACATAAAATTTAGGCATTGTATTTCCTTAGAATTTTGTTGAAATGTTACCTTTATTCTGTCTACTAAACTGATATATTTTACTCATCATCAATTTTCATATCTGTTTATCTCCTTACTTTTTTCTCTTGCTTCTTTTGAAGGCAGGGAGTAGTAAGGTAAGTTATTTTATTTAAGAAAATATTTTACTCAAAAATTTATTTTTCTCTTTTGGTCTTTGTGGTATTTTAAGGTGTTGATTTTTTTCCCTATAAAACACTGAACTAGTTTTGCTGAGAAAGAATTAGAAAATGAAAGAGAACAAATCCTACAAAAGAGTTGCATTTGAAGATACAATATGTGAGTGTTGCTGTGAGGGTCTTCCTTATAATCAGTGTTTTTACAGATGACTTTTCATAAACGCCTATACTCTTAATAGTTTTAGTTTTTCCTTAAATTTCACAGACTTGTGAAAACAATAATCACACATATTTATCAGTGAAAACTTTTCCAGTTGATAGCAAACCTGTTAGTTTCATGTCATACTTGTTTAATATATTAATTTCAAAACATTAACATAGGGCAATAATGATATTTACACGTTTAATAAAAGAAAGGACTGTTTGGGGCCCTTTGATAGCTGCCTTTAGCAAAATAAAAGTGTCTTCAGATAGTTTCTGAAACAGGACGGTATGGAAAAGCCTCATCTGTTTTGGAAGTTAAAAAAGGTACCAGTAGGAAAATGCTGACAGGTAAGATGAACAAGTAAATTTGAGAAAGATGGTGCAGAACTTCAGATATTAGGTACTCCTTAGTTAATTTGGCAGGTAGCAGGAATTCACTCTGTTTTAAGCAGGAGGTGATGTGTGCAAAGATAGGAGTCTGGAGTGTGATGTGACTTCTTTAAAAGGTCCTCATAATCTTACTCTATTTTAACAGAAGTAAAACATTCAGACCTAGCATCAGACCTGGAGTAGCTTCTTCACGACTGAGCCCTGCATTTTAAAGGGACATTGACAGTTTACAGTGAACTAGAAAGAAACACAGGATAAAGGAAAGTTGGGTGGCCACTTCACATAAAGAATAATTCATCATTTTTGGAATCACTAATTTACAAAAAAAAGAAAACTAAGAGGAGATATAATTGCCGTCTTACAAGCAGTTGTTCATGCAGGGTTTAGAAAATGCCCACTTGTCATCAGGGTTGTGAAGGGATGTTCTAGACATGTAAGAGAATTCCTGGTTTCATTGGGAGGGGGGATGAGATTAACATCTATGATCCCTTCCAGATCAGTTCAGTCATTATGTTGTTATGGGGAATTTTTTTTAAAGTTACCTCCTTTGCTGGAACAGGAAAGATTCAAGACTTTCCTGGTCTCAAGACTCCCTCTGCATGCTTGGTTAGACTGGCTGACTGGGAATCCCTCTGGGGTCAGAGGAGGGGGAGCTTTGGTTCCTTAGACAGTCCTTAATAGCAGTGCAGTGCTACCAGCCTTTTAAGTTAATAAACATTAAATAAGCTTAAATATTTTGTTTGAAATTCATTTTGCACTGTGGAAAATAAGAATGGCAAGCTATATACAACATAGAACATGTTGAATTCTTTTCTGTTTCATCTTTTTTCTTCTGATTTCCCTGCCATTAATGGAATAATTTAAGCCTTTTTTTTATATACAGCAATAAATAAAAACAGTAGGCCTTACTATATACCATATAGTTTATCTGTGTTAAATGTGTAGAAGTGTTTTATTACAGGAAATATTTCACTACTATTTTAAATTCAGATTTGTGTTGTAATCTTTTCCCTTTTTTATCTGCTGCTGGAAAGAGGCTCCAGGTAACCCTCTCTTTGCTCTAGTCCATGAGGCCTGATGTTGTCTTTTTACTGTCTTTGATAGTTACCATTAATGAGCTGTGTTACTTGGTGTTCTTTACCTCTGTTCACAGCTTTCCATGTTTTTCTCCTTTGAAATCAGTATCCCTGAAATGACTATATCTTAATAATTGGATTCATACCTGGTGGGTTACAGTCCATGGAGTCAGAAAGACTCGGACATGACTGAGTGACTTTCGCTTTTTCATTTTAATAATTGGATTCATAACATATAAGTAACTGCCTTACTAAAACTTAATCCATTTGACTTGTATAATTTTCCAAGCTGTATCATTTTAAGCAATAATATATCCTATATAAATTATCTTTACAAAAATTAAAATATGCTTGTTATACAGGATTTATAGATAAAAATTATACACTTATTAAAGCTGTCAAACAGTAACACTGAATAAAGGTCAGCAACTCGGGGGAGAAGGCAAGGCTGCTCCCATTCTTGAAAATGAGTTTAGCAGAAATATTGTAAAATACTAAATAATATCAAGTTAATTATATTTATTACTTATAGACATTTTAAAAGTATATGAAAAAGGTTTGGAATCAAAAATTTTTGTGATAATTTGGAAAGTCCTTAATAGAGTGTTGCAAGTGCAAAACTTTTATGTCACCAGTCATGGTTATAGACTCCTACATACTGCTTCACATACACATGAAAATACACATTTATATTACATGGTCAAGACATAACAGTGTATTTACTTTTTATAGGTGTCTACCTTGAAAATCACTTTAAAAATGCAAATATATTGTTATGCCTTTAATTTTATGAATTTATTCAGAAATGTTAGAGTTTTCTTGACTGGAAAGTTAACTTGTATCATTTTCTGATTTAGTTGTTACCCAATTAACATTAAAATTTGAAGGGTGAGTTGATGTATGATTGATTTAGATTCACTGTTCAGGTTATTAAATATTTGAATAGTGACTATCTGAGTTTAAACTAAATGATGTGGGTTTGAAAAAAACAATAAACAAAAGGCTTTTTTTAGGGAAGAGTTGCCACATTTAAATAGCTGAAAATGGGAACTCCATATACCTAATGACACATTATAAATAGATTCTGAACTTAGCGGGAACAGAGGGAGAGGAACAGATTTGAGAGCTACTGTGTAAGTTTGAAAAATATGGAGTAAATAGTGAAAATGAGTGAGGAGGAGTTGGAGGCAATAGTGATAACCTTGTACAGGGTCACCGTAAAACGTCTATTTGCCTAACTGACAGTGTTGCCATAACCACACTAGGAACTTCAGAGGAGAAGATAAGGGGCACAGAGGACCTGGTGATAAGTACACGTTGGAACTCAGATGTGATTTACATCACCAACAGTACAGAAAGTTTATAGAAATATTTTCAAAATTCAAGAAGAATATATTGAGTACTTGCCATGTGCAAGATACTGAGATAGCTACTTTAGAGCAGTAATCTAGGCTGTTGTTGATAACACACCCCATCAAGAAGCTTTTGAGTTTGTAAAACTAACATTTGTATATTTTTGTCACCAATCTGTTCTTGTGCTGTTGTGTTAGTTGCATTTATGAAACATACATCAAAGAAATTAAAAGAAAAGTGAATAGAAGTTCTGAGATTTTCTTTCTACCTTGTTGCCTTAGAAGATACCAAGAAATAGAGGGTGGAGTCTAGTGAGAAACACAGATTGGCTCACTCTTGGGGAGGAGTGTCAGCGACGTCTCTCTCTGCAGGGCAGGGGGAAGAAGCTGAGTGAGGGCGCCCGGTGATGCTTCCTCTCCTCCGTCCCCCTTCTCTGTTTCAGACCCCCGGTGAGCAGGGCCCCCCCACAGCCAGAAAAACTCCAGACCAACAATGTCGGCAAGAAAAAGAGGCCCATAGAGGTGAGGAAAATCCAGCTTGTACCTTAGAATGTATCCAGGGTTTATTTTGTTTCCTTTCTGTAGAACACCCAAATCTTACCATTATTCTTTATGAAAATAAGTGTATTGAGTATTCTTTTTTGTTCGGTTATAAAAATTGATTGCTTAACTGTCAAGTCTGAGCTTGGATTGATATCCTCTGTTCCCTTTTTTTTTTTTTTTTTAATTAGTCTTTTAGCTTTCTATGAATAATACCCTGAATTGAACCATGTCTCAGAGAACTTCTAAATGTAAATGTATGGAATGATCTATGGCTTATAGAAGCATAGTCACCTTAGAGTGTCCTGTACTTAGTAGTTTGAACTTACAAGTTAGAGATTTAATATTTATACTAAATCAGGAACTTTTACCCCATGAGATACATTCACTGTAGAGTTCAATAACAGCCCTGATTCCAAGCAAAGAAACTTTCCACAAACATTGAGGAAAAGACAAAAGTTCTCCCAGCATTTCCTAACCCAGTATCAGTAATAACAGACAGACTGCTGGGTGTGTGTTAGTCGCTCAGGCGTGTTCGACTCTTTGCAACCCCATGAACTGTAGCCCACCAGGCTTCTCTGTCCATGGAATTCTCCAGGCAAGAATACTGGAGTGGATTCCCTTCTCCAGAGGATCTTCTCAACCCAGGGATCAAACCGTGGTCTCCTGCATCGCAGGCAGATTCTTACTATTTGAGCTACAGGGAAGTCCTTCAGCAGACTGCTAAGTGAGGTCAAAAGCAAGGCGTAAAGCTGTGGGAGGGTGACTGTTGTACTCCCTGCCCCACTCAGCCTCACACAGTCAACGAAAATGGGCACTTGGAGTAGCAGCATTATCTTCAGCATGAGTTATCAGAGACGGTGTGCTTAGCACATGCAGCTGATACACTGTTTGGATCCTTGGAAGCATATCACTTGGACCTAATTTATCCTCAGTTATATATGCAGATCAAATATTTTTGACTTAACAGTTAACACAAATTGAAATATTTTTCTTTTGGACACAAAGTATCTCAGTGTTTAACACACGAAATCTTAGCTAAAATTCTTTGAGTCAGCATTTTATGCAAAGATGGGCTCAATGAAGGACAGAAATGGTAGGGACCTAACAGAAGTAGAGGATATTAAGAAGAGGTGGCAAGAATACACAGAATTGCACAAAAAAGATCTTCATGACCCAGATAACCAGGATGGTGTGATCACTCACCTAGAGCCAAACATCCTGGAATTCATGAAGTCAAGTGGGCCTTAGGAAGCATCACTACGAACAAAGCTAGTGGAGGTGATGGAGTTCCAGTTGAGCTTCAAATCCTGAAAGATGATGCTGTGAAAGTGCTGCACTCGATATGCCAGCAAATCTGGAAAACTCAGCAGTGGCCACAGGACTGGAAAAGGTCAGTTTTCATTCCAATCCCAAAGAAAGGCAATGCCAAAGAATGCTCAGACTACCACACAATTGCACTCATCTCATACGCTGGTAAAGTAATGCTCAAAATTCTCCAAGCCGGCTTCAGCAATACGTGAACCGTGAACTTCCAGATGTTCAAGCTGGTTTTAGAAAAGGCAGAGGAACCAGAGATCAAATTGCCAACATCCGCTGGATCATCGAAAAGCAAGAGAGATCCAGAAAAACATCTATTTCTGCTTTATTGACTATGCCAAAGCCTTTGACTGTGTGGATCACAATAAACTGTGGAAAATTCTTAAAGAGATGGGAATACCAGACCATCTGACCTGTCTCTTGAGAAACCTGTATGCATGTCAGGAAGCAACAGTTAGAACTGGACATGGAACAACAGACTGGTTCCAAATAGGAAAAGGAGTACGTCAAGGCTGTATATTGTCACCCTGCTTATTTAACTTATATGCAGAGTATATCATGAGAAACGCTGGGCTGGAAGAAGCACAAGCTGGAATCAAGATTTCCGGGAGAAATACCAGTAACCTCAGATATGCAGATGACACCACCCTTATGGCAGAAAGGGAAGAAAACTAAAGAGCCTCTTGGTGAAAGTGAAAGAGGAGAGTGAAAAAGTTGGCTTAAAGCTCAACATTCAGAAAACTAAGATCATGGCATCCGGTCCCATCACTTCATGGCAAATAGATGGGGAAACAGTGGAAACAGTGTCAGACTTTATTTTGGGGGGCTCCAAAATCACTGCTGATGGTGATTGCAGCCATGAAATTAAAAGACGCTTACTCCTTGGAAGGAAAGTTATGACCAACCTAGACAGCATATTAAAAGGCAGAGACATTACTTTGCCAACAAAGGTCCGTCTAATCAAGGGTATGGTTTTTCCGATGGTCATGTGTGGATGTGAGAGTTGGACTGTAAAGAAAGCTGAGTGCCAAAGAATTGATGCTTTTGAACTGTGGTGTTGGAGAAGACTCTTGAGAGTCTCTTGGACTGCTAGGAGATCCAACCAGTCCATCCTGAAGGAGATCAGTCCTGGGTGTTCATTGGAAGGACTGATGTTGAAGCTGAAACTCCAATACTTTGGCCACCTCATTCGAAGAGTTGACTCATTGGAAAAGACCCTAATGCTGGGAAGGATTGGGGGCAGGAGGAGAAGGGGACGACAGAGGATGAGATGGTTGGATGGCATCACCGACTCGATGGACATGGGTTTGGGTGGACTCCGGGAGTTGGTGATGGACAGGGAGGCCTGCTGTGCTGCGGTTCATGGGGTCGCAAAAGAGTCGGACACGACTGAGCGACTGAACTGAACTGAACTTGGAGTCAGATGACGATGTGCTTCCCTTTTCATTTTTATAGATTTATGTAGAAAAATATGGAATGTGTGTTTCAGCTGCTCAAAAAAAGCTTAAATAGGCGTATCTGGCTTATTTGTGTTTGAATTTTATAAATCAAAAATGCATCCTCCATTTTGACTGAAAACCACCAGTACTATATACAGCAAAATAATGGTGAACATTTAAACATGAGCAAATGTATAATGGTTTTATCATTGTTTTAGGACCTTGTGTTGGAGCTTGTTTTTGGCTATCGAGGCCGAGACTGCAGGAATAATGTTCATTATTTAAATGATGGTGATGATATAATTTATCACACTGCATCCGTTGGAATTCTTCACAATGTTGCTACAGGTAGAAAACCCTAATTCTCCATTCCCCCTTTTTAAAATTGAGAATTTTTTATTTAGCATCTTAAAACTCTGTTAAAAATATAAATAATTAAAAGACATGAATCTGGAATATGAATATTTCATAGTGTAGAACTTCCTAGTAATATTTTAAGTAATTTACAAACTTGAAGAGAGTATAGCACAGCAGAAAAGGACTTCATAATGCAAAGTGCTTATAGGTCTCGATTAGAAGTGAAGGATTACTGTATGCTGAAAGCATGTTTTATAGCAAAAATATTTGTAACTTTATTCTGTTTCCCCACAAGTGGTTGTCTTTGATAGTTAGTGACTGAAAGGAACATGTTGGGTGAGTGATTCCTAGGGACTGGGGGTGAAGTGGCAGTGTTCCTGCTGAGGGCTTAGAAAGCCAAAAAGGGTAACTAAGAAAGCTGTTTGCCTGTGACTTGACTGATGATGATACCTGTTAGATTCAAGAGATGGGAAAATATTTCTTGACATCTTATTTAACTGATTGTTTTGTTGAAAAAGTTCTCTAAGCATCGTTTGATGACCAAGGATGTGATAATCCTACTAGTAATACTCTTTATTAATTTTGAATTGCTTTATTACATAAAGTTGTAAACGTCATAAAGTCAGAAAGTTGTTGTTGTTCAGTTGCTCAGTCGTGTCTGACTCTTTGTGACCTGCCATGGACTGCAGCACACCAGTCTTCCCTGTCCTTCACCATCTCCTGGGGCTTGCTCAAACTCATGTCCATTGAGTTGGTGATGCCATACAACCATCTCGTCCTCTGTCTTTGAATCTCTGTCTTCAATCTTTCTTCTTCTCCTGCCTTCAGTCTTTCCCAGCATCAGGGATCTTTTTTAATGAGTCGGCTCTTTGCATCAGGTGGCCAAAGTATTGGAGCTTTAGCCTCCGCGTCAGTCCTTCCAATGAATATTCAGGACTGATTTCCTTTAGGATGGACTGGTTTGATCTCCTTGCAGTCCAAGGGACTCTCAAGAGTCTTCTGCAACACCACAGTTCAAAAGCGTCAATTCTTCGGCAGTCAGCTTTCTTTATGGTCCAACTCTCACATCCATATGTGACCACTGGAAAAACCATAGCCTTGACTAGATGGAACTTTGTTGGCAAAGTAATATCTCTGCTTTTTAATACACTGTCTAGGTTTGTCATAGCTTTTCTTCCAAGGAAAAGCATCTTTTAATTTCATGGCTGCAGTCGCCATCTGCAGTGATTTTGAGCCCAACAAAATAGTCTGTCACTGTTTGCATTGAAGATACAGTTTATCTAGTACAAACACGTGTGGCTTTTTTTCCTCTGGTAGCTTCACTCTAATTGGGTAGAATGGAGTCTGTGAGTCATAATCCCCTACCCCTGTCAGTATTTATCATTAACATGGTGTATCTGTTTTAGTTTCCTTAAGAAAAAGATTCATCAAGATTACACAAATCAATGGTAATTTTCTATTCAGTACTTTAGGTCATTAAAAATTACCTCTTATTAATAGAAAATCCTCTTTGAGGCTTCACTTATCCTTCACAGAGAATATAGAAGATAAGAAAAGACACACTACATAAGGGTGAAAGTATAAGTACACTCCATATTTATACATGTAGTTTTCTTTAGTTCCCTGGTTTTTAGATGCTCACCTTCCTGATGGGGATGAAGAGAGCCAGGATAGAGGGATGACTGAGCCCCTGCCCCGTGGCCTCTCACCGTGCATTGCTATGTGTATAGGCTAAGAAGTGCTGATGTGTTAGCTGATCTACTGATTTAGTCAGCTGCGCATAGAATTGTTTGTTCCTTTAACTGAACTCAGCCCTGAGAAATATGAAACACATTTTACTTTGAGAAGAAGTTCAAAAGTAGTGTTAGATATATTAAATGTTATTTAAAAATTTTTTTTCTTTGGTTTTGTTTTGCTCTTTGGAGGACCTAGTGTCGATGGTACTCTATAACCTGGACCCAGTCTACCACTCTGACCTCATTTCCCACCTCTCCGTTTGACTTGCACAAGCCTCCCTTTCTTGCCTCCTGCAGAGTCATAGTCTGCCAGGGTCTCTTCACTGTCACTACTACTAGATAAATCATATTACTTCTTTGATCAGAATTTTTTCAGTACCTCCCCACTGACTACAGAATAAATATAAAATTATTAATAATAGGCTTGTTTTCAAAATCCTCTGTAATTCTAGTTCAAACTTGCCTGTCCAATGATATTTCTCACTTTTCTCCTGTTACCCTGTATTTCAGCCAAACGAGCCATCTGTATGCATACCCACGGCTTCCCTGCCTTTGTATCTTTGCTTCAAGTATTTCTCTTGCTGAAATGCCTGACCCAAACACATCCACATTTCCAGAATCTGTCCTGTCAGTTCAGGAGTGCCATCTGTTCATAAGAAGAGCAGATCACGGCGTATTTCCATAGTGCTTTGATCTTGAACTCTCTTGTGGCACTTGATGTCTTCCAACCTGGCATTACATGGGTTATGCCTTTCAGGGTTCTACTACTTTAAGGATTTCTCAGTCATGTTTACATCCTTAGGATGAAGTATATATATTGTGCTCAAAAAGTATATGTTAAATAAGCAAGGAAGTTAAACACAGCAGTTTATTACTCTCAATAAAGTGCACTTGACTATTTCATGTTAAAGTTTTCAAATTTAATTTTCAAATTCTTTTTTTATAGGGACTCAGAGTTTTTATCAGGAACATAATGATGATATTCTGTGCCTCACTGTAAATCAGCACCCTAAATTTATCAACATAGTGGCAACTGGCCAAGTAGGTATGTTTCTGTATTTTAAAAAGAAATAGTATTAAGTAATTGTCTTGTTTAAATTAATTCAGGATCCTAGGGGAAAAAGACTGAAACGCTTTTGTGTGTTGTTTGAGATGGATTTGCACGTGAAGCACACGTCCAGTTTTACCGTATTATTTGCTTCCAGGTACCTTTCTTTCACTTTGTTTATCTGTGTTGGTTCAGACAGTTCAGAATGAAGAGCAATGTATTTTATGGTGGTTGAAATAGTTGAATTTAATCCTTTAGTAGAAATTTCTGAGCAGCAGAAAGTTTTAATTGAATAGCATGTAAAGCAGGAAGGAAGAGTCTGAGGCGGGAGCGGTAAGTAAGGGAGCCAAGAGTCGCTGACCCACAGGGCAGAGCCTCTGCTCGGCAGCGGGCACTCGGGAGCGCAGAGCGCCGAGCCTGGGCTGAGTCGGTGAGCCCTCTGCCCTTTCCTTTGGCGGTGATCGGATTTGCCAACAGTTTTTGAAATCCCCTATCTTGCTGTTTTCTTTCAACTCTCTAGAAAACTTTGACAAAGGTCATAACTCCACAAGCGAAATGATGAGAGGGTGGCTGGTCCCTTAGGAGATATCTACCAGTAGTTGGTCACTATGACTACTACATAATAGACATCATCAGTGAGGTCTTCACAACCCTTGTATAGTTTGTAAAAATGATCAAAATCGTTGGGTTTATTGGATTTCAGTGAGCCTCAATGGCTAAGGCAACTTTCCAGGTGTTTTTTCCTTCTTCAATAAGATAATTTATGCTTTAATATGATCAGTTAGAAAACTTGTTCTCTGTTGTCTGTTAGTTTTACAGTTATGCCACAAAGACCCTTGTAGTCTTCCTTTCTGTAAAACTTTTCTCCTTTTAAAAAGAAAGTAGGTCAGTTCTTAACCTGTTACGTGCACAACATTCTAAGCTTTGAATTTATTATCTCTTTACTTTCTATTGATGTATAGTTGATATATGATGTGTTAGATTCTGAGGTACAGCAGGGGAGTTCAGTTCTTTCTGTTACAGGTTATCACGGGATATTGAATATAGTTCCCTGTGGTATATAGTAAGACCTTGTTGTTTATCTGTTTTATATATAGTAGTATGTATCTGCTAATCCCAGACTTCTAATTTATCCCTCCCCCATGCCCTTTCTCCTTTGGTAACCATTAATTTGTTTTCTATGTCTGTGAGTCTGTTTCTGTTTTATAAGCAAGCTAATTTGTGTCATATTTTAGATTCCACATATATGTGATGTCATATGGAGTTTGTCTTTCTCTTTTTGACTTGACGTAGTATGATAATCTCTAGATCCATCTGTGTTGCTGCAGATGGCATCGCTGCACTCTTTTTTATGGCTGAGTAGTAGTCCATCATGTATATATGTACCACATCTTTAACCGTTTTATCTACTGATGGACATTTAGGTTGCTTCCATGTCTTGGCTCTTGTCAAGAGTGCTGCTGTGAACATTAGGATGCATGTATCTTTCCAAAGTAGAGTTTTCTCTGGATATATGCCCAGGAGTGGGACTGCTAGATCATAGGGCAACTCGGTTCTTAGTTTCTTGAGGAATTGCATACTGTTTTCCATAGTGGCTACACCAGTTTACACTCCTGGCAACAGTGCCCTCTGGAGGCGGAAATGGCAGCCCACTCCAGTATTCTTGCCTGGAGAATCCCGTGGACAGAGGAGTCTTGTGGGCTACAGTCCGTGGGGTCCCAGAGTCAGACACGACTGAGGGACTAACACATACATACATACTAATAGTGTGGAAGGGTTCCCTTTTCTCCACAGCCTCACAAAAAACTGTGGACTTTCTGATGATAGCCATTGTGACCTGTATAAGTGATTGGTTTGCATTTCTCTAATAATGTGTGATGTTGAACAGTATGTCTTCTTTGTAGAAATGTCTGTTTAGGTCTTCTGTCCGATTTTTGATTGGGTGGTTTGTTTTTGTCATTCAGTTCTATGAGCTGTTTGGAAATTAAGCCCTGTTGGTCAAATTATCTGCAAATATTTTCCTCCAGTCCATAGGTCGTCTTTTCATTTTATATATGGTTTCCTTTCCGATACAAAAGCTTCTCAATTTCCTTAGGTCCCATTTGTTTATTTTTGCTTTTATTTCTATTGCCTTGGTAAACTGACCTAAGAAACCATTGGAGAATGATTCCTTTGCGTTGTTTTACTTGTATCTGTGTTTCTCTGACTCTATGAATTCAGGAGAAGCAGGTCTCTCCTGCGGGCCTGCAGGGGTGTTTATATGTGAGTGTCCTGGCCTCTCCTGTGGAATCTCTGTTACCAAGTGCTTCCTCGTATAGAACAGACACCTGTTTCTCTTTCATTGTAACTCACTGGCCCTCATTCTGGGGCGCCTGGACTAAGATTCAGAGCTGTGATGGTTAGGTCTTTATCTGTAATTTCTATTTGCCCCAGGCCCACAGATGTTCTGGGATAAGCCTGTTTTCCAAAGCCCTCAGTTTTAAGCCACTCTTCATGGGACGTAGTTCCAAGTACTGCCATCATTTGGTTGTCATCAGTGCATGTTCAGCTCTAAAAGTGGTGTATCCTGACTGGTCTTCTCAGCAAAGTCAAGTACTTTATTGCCTTTTCTCTCATATTCCAGGTCAGGACACAGTACGTCTACATTATCAACATGTCCTTGAAACAGTAATTTCATAGGCTTCCCAGGTGGCGCTAGTGGTAAAGAACCCACCTGCCAATGCAGAAGACATAAGAGACCCGGGTTCGATCCCTGGGTGGGGAAGATCCCCCGGAGAAGGAAATGGCAATCCACTCCATATTCTTGCCTGGAGAATCCTGTGGACAGAGGAGCCTGCCTGGCTTCAGTCCATAGGGTCACACAGAGTTGGATACGACTGAAGCACACAGGGATATAAAGTTCTAATAAAACAGAAAACAATCATCTATCTAGAAAAGGTTTCTAAATTTTTCTGCTTTCTTTCTTGCTAAAGGTTATTGACTCTAAAATTTTGATTAATAAGTATTTCTACTGTAAATACAATGAATTTCATGTTTTCTTTTGTGGCAATCTTTTACTCGTACAGAAAATGTTTAGTTAAAAAAAATAACAAAGGGGTTAGTTTGTGGCCTGAATTAAGAGCCTTATTTTCCTTGAGTTACATGCCAACTTTTGCCATCATTTCTTTCAGATGATGTAGATCTGATTCTTCCCTTCAAGCAGAGCTACATGAAAGCCCAAAGGATCTATTATCAGGGCATTTGTAAACCAAAATAAAGTCATATCAATTTTAAGCCATATCAGTACTATTTTAAACGTTTTTATAATTTCATGTAACTCACTAAAGAAAATACTGATCAAAAGATTGAAAGGTCATATGCATATAATATTAATATGCATATATAATTGAAATTAGTGGCTTCACTTACAGTGTACTCAGTTTTACATAATGAAATTAATTTTGTATATGACACAATTATTTAAAATTATTTTATGGTAATTGACTTTGTATAAATTTTGCATATAGTGTTTTTGTTGTTTCTGGATAATTATTTTTCTGCTACTTTTCCATTATAGGTGATTCAGCAGACATGTCAGGTAAGGAAATTTATCACTTTCTATTTTACTCATATTGTTAAGCAGTGATAGCCTACATTTTTATAGAATAATAAGATAGTTGAACTATTTTGGGTTTTTTAAAAGTCAAGAATATATCATTTTAATGTCATGATACTGAGCCCAATCTACAGTAATTTTTTTTAAACTGATATATTTTGACTTTGTTAGTGTGCTCAGAATTGTTGTACGCACTTTACTTGTATTACCTATTTAGTCATCAAAAGAATTCTCCATAGTAGGTATTAACTTACCAATATCATATAGCTGGTAGGAATAAAGATGGGGCTAAAACTTGATCCTAAGTATGAATCAGTAAATTTTATTGCCTAGAAATAAAAATTTTTCAATTACTATTTTTATATAATCATCAAAATTATTGCACATATTAGATCAACAGAACATTGAAAGATTTGAAAATAACTTTTTATTATTGAATTTGACCGTGACTTTGTGAAGTTACAAAGCTCTTAGATGAACAAATGCATGTCAGTTGTTTTTAGATATTATAATAGCTAGGCTTTTCCAACTCAATTTCAGTTCATATAATATAGTAAGAATTAACAGTCTGTTAAGAAAACATTTGTATCCATTTCCTTCTCCAGGATAAAGCATGATTTTGTGATTTGACTATTTACCCGCAAATGTATTCAACACAGCAGACAAGGGCCTTGCTCTCTTGGGCTGCACTCAGGAGCAGAGGTTAGCAGACTTAGAGCCCTTGGGCCTGATCTGCCCACCACCTGTTTTTGTACAGCCCGTGACTGAGTGTAGTTTTTAGTCATTTAAATAGTTGGAAAATATCAAAGAAAGAACAAAATTTCACAAAACATGAGAAGTGTATGGAATTCAGATTTCAGTGTCTACAGATGAGGTTTTCTGGACACGGCCCGGCTCGTTCAGTCACGTACTGACCATGGCAGCTTTGGTGCTCTCATGGCAGAGTTGCAGCAGAGACTGTTTGTAACACTCATCGCTTTCCAGTGCAGCTTGGCACACGACAGATTGCAGTGATTCTGTTTTAAAGCTTGACAGGTTTTGAGTGCTACGTGTGTTGCTATATTCCACAACATTTTGTTGTTGTTGAAGGATGGTTGATACACAGCATTATATAACTTCCAGGTATACAACATTGTGATTCATTTTTTATAACTTATATACCACTAAAAGTTATTACAAGATAATGGCTATAATTCCCCTGTGCTATACAATATATCCTCACCTGTTTACACAAAACAGTTTGCATCTCTTAGTCTCTCACCCCTAATTTGCCCCACCCACTTCCCTCTCTCTTTAGGCCACCACCGGTTTGTTTTCTATCCGTGAGCCTGTTTCTGGTTTGCATGTATTCGTTTGTATTGGTTTTTAGATTCTACGTATAGGTGACATCATACAGTATTCGTCTTTCTCTATCTGACTTATTTCATTAAATATAACATTCTTTAGGTGTATCCACTTCGCTGCCAATTTGTTTTTTTAACCATTGTATATCTATCATGGCAAAACAGGAGAGGGGAAAGGAAAAATAGACTCTGAATGTCAGACTATAAAGGTACAGTGAAGTGTGGGTTTTGTTGTCAAATGAGATGGAGAAGGAAAAGGCAACCCACTCCAGTATTCTTGCCTGGAGAATCCCGTGGACAGAGGAGCCTGGTGGGCTGCTGCCCATAGGGTCGCACAGAGTCGGACACGACTGAAGCGACTTATCATGACATGATAAAACATTGTGCTTTTTACGCAGGGATACTGTAGCTGTGCTGAAAGAATAAAGTATATGTCAACATTTTCACACTGACTTTATTGCAGTATCCCCAGGTCCCAGGAAAGCAAAAATCAGAAAAATTAGGAACTTTAAAACAGTATCTTGGGACTTCCCTGGTGGTCCAGTGGCTGGGACTCCAGGCTTCCACTGCAGGGGGCTCGGGTTCAATCCCTGGTCAGGGAGCTAGGATCCTGCATGCAGTATGGTGTGGCCAAAAACAAATAAATCAAATTAAATTTTAAAAAATTATTTTAAAAAACACAATATCTCATCACAACAGAATTTCTTCAAAAAATAAAATATGCCTAAAACCTAAGTAAGGTTCTGAATGACTCATTTGTTAGCTAATTAAGACAAGCTGTTTATTGCTGGCTTAATTAAATCATGTTTGACTGCAATGAATGAGTGTCCAGAGAAAGTAAACTTGTTTAAGATCTTTTGTCAAGAACCGTTGCTAAAACACTTGAGGGCTTTGTGAACAACATCAGTAGGTCACTAAAAACAAGCCAGAAGGTCACAGGCCAAAGGTCACTAAAAACAGGCCAGAAGGTCACAGGCCAAAAGGTCGCTAAAAACAGGCCAAAGGGGCGATGGTTCTGAACGGCTTCCCTTGGTTCTTGATAGGTTGACAGATGTTGCCAGTTGTTTATTTGAGGAATCAGTGCTGACTTTTAAGTAACAGTTTGCCTCTATAAATGGTCTCCATGGAACAACTTGCAAAGATACTATTTTCAAATAACTTAAGAAAACATTAATTCAGTACAACCTGAAGTGGAATCTGTTAAGATGTACTGCAGCTGAGGATGGTAAAAATATGTGTGGAGCTAGAGCCGAAAAGAGGATAGTTAGTAAAATTTACAAGGCTTATAAACTTTAAAGGCACTTGAAGCCTATGGTTTATTCACTGTGTTATTCTTCAGCAGATGCTTTGTGAAAAATATTTCAATCTATCATGTATGGTTGAAGCTCAGCATTTTGTTATTGAGAGTCAGTAATTAACTTTATTTGCTCTCATAGCCTTAACCATCATCAATTCCATTAATTTCTGTCAGAAATAGAAGGTGAATGTCCGGACTTGCCCTACCACAGCAGTTCAGTGGTTTAGCAGTGGTAACATTTTTTTGTTGTTGTTCTTTGCAATTTCTGTCACTCAGAGCCAGGACTGAAATTTTTCTGAGACAAACTGCCCTCGGTCTCTATTATGGAAAACTGAATGGCTTTGGAAATGAGTTTTTGCTGCAGATTTGATCATGTTTCTTAATGATTCCACCTGAAATTACAAGGAAACTACAATTAAAGTTACATACTTTGAAATTACAGTGCTTATATGTGAAACTTATACTGCAGGAAAGTCATTTGGTGACAACTAATCTTTGAATCACAAGTCATGCCAAGCTGCACTGTGTACATCTCATACCGTAAGAAATTAAGACAAGACACCGGATTCCCCTTCCCACACAAATTTGCAGCAAGTATATTTTCTGGGCTTAAATTCCAATTCCAGCAGCATTGTTTTTAGATCTTGTACAAGTGTAAAGAAAATTGCCACATTTAAAAAATCTGTTTAACTGTACAGTTGAGAACTTCCACCTAACCTTCCATTTATAGTTATTATTCTGCAATATAATACATGCTAAAAAGACAAACATCAGGCCAGAACACTAACACAGTTTTCTGAATGCCTTCCAAGTGATTAACATGCTCAGTTAAAATCATTGCTTTTGGAGTGATATTCATATTTGACAGTACCTATCTGTGAGACATTGTCAGAGTTGAAAATCATTATAGACCATCATTAATAGATGAACATTTGTAATTTTTTAAAAAAATAAAGAACATTGACTTTGAACCCTACTTAAGAGAATTAATATTCCCCCTCAAAAAATTAATTCTCATTAGATTGATACTATAAAAATTTTCACTCAGTGAATTTCATCAATAAAAATTTTGTGGGAATTTGTTTTCCATAAAAGAAAATTGTTTTCTTTTATTACATAAGAACCTACATAATATCTTCAATTTTGTCTCTTTTAGAGACAGGCAATAAATAAGTACATTTTAAAAAATAACATGATCTAAGATGGTGATAAACATGATGAAAAAACAATAGGGTGATAGCAACAAAACAGTGGGTTTTTCAGAAGTAGTAAGATTTAGCTAGGCCAAAAATGATACTAGACAGTGGCAGCCGAAGGGTGATCTGGGGGCTCCAGACTCAGGCCTGGTTTAAGACTCCTAGACCACCCACACCTTCAGTGGTCCTAGAGAATCAAGGCACAGTGGTCCTAGGTCTGTGTCTCTTTCAAAGCTCTGCTCCGGGGGTCACACAGAACCTGCTTCTACCAGCTTCTGCCCAGGGTAGCCCACTGAAGACTCAGAGACCGATTTGTTTTGGGGGGCTGATCACATAGACACAAAGCCACAGTGACTGAAATACCATACTCCCAGGAGAAAGCAGGTATTCGGTGCCCCAGTTCAGTTTCAGTTCAGTCGCTCAGTCGTGTCCGACTCTTTGCGACCCCATGAATTGCAGCACGCCAAGCCTCCCTGTCCATCACCAACTCCTGGAGTCTACCCAAACCCATGTCCATCGAGTTGGTGATGCCATCCAACCATCTCATCCTCTGTCGTCCCCTTCTCCTCCTGCTCCCAATCCTACCCAGCATTAGGGTCTTTTCCAATGAGCCAACTCTTCGCATGAGGTGGCCAAAGTATTGGAGTTTCAGCTTCAACATCAGTCCTTCCAATGAACACCCAAGATTGATCTCTTTTCAGATGGATTGATTGGATCTCCTTGCAGTCCAAGGGACTCTCAAGAGTCTTCTCCAGCACCACAGTTCAAAAGCATCAATTCTGCGGCGCTCAGCTTTCTTCACCATCCAACTCTCACATCCATACGTGACCACTGGAAAAACCATAGCCTTGACTAGACGGACTTTTGTTGGCAAAGTAATGTCTCTGCTTTTCAATATGCTATCTAGGTTGGCCATAACCTTCCTTCCAAGGAGTAAGCGTCTTTTAATTTCATGGCTGCAATCACCATCAGCAGTGATTTTGGAGCCCCCCAAAATAAAGTCTGACACTGTTTCCCCATCTATTTCCCATGAAGTGATGGGACTGGATGCCATGATCTTAGTTTTCTGAACGTTGAGCTTAAGCCAACTTTTTCACTCTCCTCTTTCACTTTCATCAAGAGGCTCTTTAGTTCTTCTTCACTTTCTGCCATAAGGGTGGTGTCATCCGCATAGCTGAGGTTATTGATATTTCTCCTGGCAATCTTGATTCCAGCTTGTGTTTCTTCCAGCTCAGCATTTCTCATGATGTACTCTGCATATAAGTTAAATAAGCAGGGTGACAATATAGAGCCTTGATGTACTCCTTTTCCTATTTGGAAGCAGTCTGTTGTTCCATGTCCAGTTCTAACTGCTGCTTTCTGACCTGTATCCAGGTTTCTCAAGAGACAGGTCAGATGGTCTGGTATTCCCATCTCTTTCAGAATTTTCCACAGTTTATTCAGTGCCCCAGATGGACAAAATAGCCTTATCAACACAGGAAATATTTCAAAAGTCAGGTTCTTACGCATTAGCAAGCAGGCCATTCTAGTGATAGTGAATTCAGTCCTGCTTGTGTTAACTGTTTGCTCTGGAGGCCCTAAAGCTGAGTCAAGAAACAGGAAGGTTAGTGTGACTGGAGTAAGGCCTCTGAGATGAACTTTGAAAGAGGTTGGATCAGTCACGTGGGGCTTGCAGGTCATAGAGAGGAGTTTGCATTCCTACCAAGTACAGAGTCCATTACCGGAGAGTTGTAGGCAAGGGAGTTTATGTGATCTAATTTATACTCTGAGAACATCACTCTCTGCACTATTAAGAATGTAGAGAGGAAAGAGCCTCCAGAAAATTGGGAGGCTCTTGGAGTAGTCCAAGCAAAAGACGTTTTAAACTAGGGTGGTAGGAGTGAAAATAGAACTAGACAAAGACGGCTTAGATTTTAGAGGTAGACCCAGCAGTCTTTCTGATAAAGTGCATTGGGAGCATGATGGAGAGTAAGGAATAGAGACTAACTTAACTTCTTGCTTGAGCAGCTGGCTAAATGAGACACTGGAATACTTTGGGAGAGAGTTAGGCAGGAAGAAATTATCTGCAGTCATTAGGAATGAAGGGAGCATAGGTTCAAATGCAGGGAAACTGGTAGGTTTGGAGGTTTGGGGAAACAAGGAAGATCCTTTCTGACGGCTTTTGTTGATATCATCTGAGGGTGGGGTGGTGGTGAGGTAACGGGAGAAGCTTCACAATTCTCACTTTGGAATGTGGGAGAGTAAATGTATGTATTAGAGAAGGTGTGGTCTGACTGCCATCTGAGTACAGTAGTTGGGTTCTGAGCTGGCCCTAAGGGAACATCTTTTGTCTCTGGCAGAGTTTTATCAGCCCCCCTAAGACTGTGTGAGGAGGTAAGAATCTGACACTTGATCCTTAAGGCAAGTCAAGGAGGGAGAGCTCTGTCTGCTATAGGTCACTCTTTGTCCTGATAGGCAGTTCATTCAGTGACTTAGTGGGCTTCCATGGGCCCTCTCATGACCGAAAAGAAGGAACTTGATCATCGCCCAGGAGTGCAGAGGGAGGGTGCCCGCCTGCCTTTGCTGATTCAGGAGCCACAGTGTGCTTCCCAGCCCTTCCTCTCTGCCACTCACAGTACTGGCTTCACCCACGAGGCTGCTGTATTTGTGTTATAAAAGGGTTGGAGTTACATGCCTCCTTGCCTTTTCATCAAGTGGGAAAGACAATAAAATCCTCTTTCAAAACCCGACCTAAAATTAGTGCTTCTTGGGTCTTCCCTGGGTGATCCAGTGGCTAAGACCTCTCACTCACTCCCAATGCAGGGAGCCCAGGATTGAGCCCTGATTAAGGAACTAGATCCCACATGTCGCAACTAAGACCCAGTGCAGCCAGATAAATGCATATTTTTAAAAATGATAATAAAATTAGTACTGCCTTTTAGCCTGAGTGAGTCATTTTAAGATGTGCGCAAAGCCCTGAACTGAATCGCCGATGTCAGGGGTGAGGGGATGGGACGGGAAGGATTGTGGGATGTGTGGAGGTCTTATCACAATGGGCATAGACTATTAAGTTGACCATGCAGTGTCTTTCCCCTGAATCACTTGTATTGCATGAGGGAGGCATGGATTCCTGAATAAAATCAGAGCTTTATTAAGAAAGAAGGAAGGAAGGAGTGCTGGGTCCAACATTAGTGGTAACGTTGTCCACTATAGAAGAAGTGAAGTGAAGTGAAGTCGCTCAGTCACGTTTGAGTCTTTGGGACCCCATGGACTCTAGCCTACAAGGTTCCTCCGTCCATGGGATCTTCCAGGCAAGAATACTAGAGTGGGTTGCCATTTCCTTCTTCAGGGGATCTTCCCAGCCCAAGGATCGAACCCAGGTCTCCTGCATTGTAGGCAGATGCTTTTTACCGTGCCAGCCATCGGTACACTTAATGGTCCATATTAAAATCTTGTTTTTAAAACGCACCGTTTACTGTGCTGCATCAAGGCAAACTAGGGGATGAAAAAAAATCTTTCAAACCTTTGATTCTTATTAAATCCACTTGTAATTTTAAGAGACCCTTATGGGCTCCCCTGGTGGCTCCATAGTAAAGAATCCGCCTGCCAATGCAGGAGACACAAGTTCGACCCCTGGTCTGGGAAGATCCCACATGCCACGGAACAAGTAAACCCTCGCGCCACAACTCCTGAGCCTGTGCCCTGGAGCTCTGCGCAGCCTAGAGCCCCTGCTTCGCAGCAAGAGAGGCCCCCGCAGCGAGAAGCCCGCGCTCTGCAGCTGGAGAGGAGCTGTGCAGTCGCTAAAGCCCGGCACAGCCGTGAACAGACACAGTTATTTAAGAGAGAGGGACCCTGTGGCATCTGTGTCCTGGAGACAGAGAGTGAAGAATGGTTACGGATGGTTGGTAGGGTTGATTTTCCAGAGAAAGTCAGTGTGGGAGCAGCAGGAATAGAAGCTAGGTGCAGACAGCATGCACCTCTAGAGGCTAGCTCTGCCAGCACCGAGGTGTGTGACCCAGGGCAAGGCACTTAACTTCTCTGAGCCTGAGTTCACAGGAACACAGAATCGCCTAGAAGCAGGGATTAGAAAGGATGAGCTGTCCCTGGTAATATGCCAGGTCCATGAGATGTCCCTATGTGGTGACCTACAGGAAGGGCAGAAGTAGGAGTCGTATCTCTGCTACCCCAGCATCATGCATGACCACTTTCAAATTACAGGAGAAAGTCAGACAACACAATCTACCTTTCGTAAGGTAGACCTTGAGAATGTCCAGTTTAAATCTTAAATATTTCTACTGATCTAAGTTTAGAGCACTCTAAATGTGTAACAGTCTCATAACATAGTCATACCTGTGTTTTAAGACATAAATTCTTGGTGTAAGTTCTTACCGTCTCATTTGATTTTTTTCATAAAAGTTTGAAAAGTTCAGTAATTCAGTTTACTTAAAATTACTTGCTATTTAAATTTTAGGTTAATATAATTCTTTGTAATTCATGAAATATTAAATTTGGAGAATATGGAGTGTTCTTTCTTAAAAATCCATTAGCCACATCATCACATTTAGACAAATACAGTATATGGATTGCCCAGAGTTTCTTTTTATAGATATAAAAGCATTTCTGTATTACAGAAGACCTGTTTAATATTTGTCACTGGCAAAAAATTATAGAATGACCTCCAGTGTGTGTGTGTGTGTCATATACATGTGTCTATAAATCACCGAGCATTTCTTACTGAATTAAGTTCACCAGTTCCTCATGTCCTTTCACTTTTATTGCATGAGGAACATTCTAATTTTAGTCCAGTGCTTAAATTATTGTGATCAGTGTTTCAGACATAAGTGCTCTATTATGTGGTCAATTGTTATGTCTGTTTCCATGTTGGTTTTATTTTTTTTACAGTTGCATAAATCTTTGAACAATTTTTACTTAATGATACTCAAATTTAACTCCCTGGGTTAATATATTGTAACCTTGTTTGAAGAACTGTCAGCTTTAATTTATCATTGTATACTATAAATTGTAGATGGTGTAAAATATAGTCTAAATTTATCAGACTGTTTCTTTAAAGACTAGAATTTCTTTCTGCATCAAGTGATTTTAAGACAGCTTGTCATTATGTAATATTTCTCTATTTTTGAAATATTTGTAGCAGATTTATAATTTGAAGCAAATGCACTTTCATGTTTTAATTATTTTACTAGAAGTACTTATGTTCTGAGACTGAACATAAGTCTGTTTCTTTTTATAGGGTGCAATTCATGAAAAAAGAACAGTTCAAAACTATGGTTTTTTAACTTAGAAAATTCAGAGAACTGGGATATCTTTTTAAGCAGTAAAAATGGCTACAAAGAAAAAAAAAGTATTATTTTTAAAAGGATAAGCAGTTGTATTTCTGCCATAAAATCCTGTTTTTTAAAAAAATACTGCCCTTATACAGTGATATGCACTTAGCTTTCACCAGATATATGTCTATTCAGTTGAAAATTTCCTTTGTGATGTATTCATGTGATTTCCTACCTATTCCCTTTCTCAATTTGTATTCACTTTCAGTCTCTCCTTCATATAACATAAGTACTAAATATATCTTGGTATTTCATTATTGTGTAATGTTTGTATATTTCTCCATAATATACATAATTATATAAAGACTTAACATGTATCTTGAACATGCATTTTTTTTGAAAAGTTGTTTAGAGTTGTGATTGCTTGATTTATCTAAAATCTATTTTCTCAAAAGTGCAGTTGGAGCCTGAGGAAGTAGTCTGTATTTTTTTCCCTGTCTCTTTCCTTTCCTTTTTTTTAAATTTAGTCTTAGTTTTGAGTTATTTTTTATTAAGTACACAGTCCTTTGGTATGTATTTTTTCCATGTTTCAGATGTAAGTATGTGTCAGCCTTAGAAATGGAAACATCTGTAACAGGTGTATTACAGCTGTTGGATTCTATCTTTGTTTAGCTATGGCTCCATCTGTTCACATCTGGGATGCTGTGAACAAGCAGACTCTGTCCATACTGAGATGCTACCACTCAAAGGGAGTGTGCTCAGTCAGTTTCAGTGCTACTGGCAAACTCCTGCTCTCTGTGGGGCTAGACCCAGAGCATACAGTTACCATTTGGAGATGGCAAGAAGGTAGGATTTTTCTCTTTGTAATTTAAATAAATAAGTAAAAATAGGGTGAAACGAATTTTCTATTTCATATTTGTATTAACTTACTGATTGAAACCATTATTCATTACAGCCCTACTCAGTGTACATACAAAGCTGTTGTAGGTGGGTTCCACTTTAAAAACCCAGTGAAATTGTAAACAAAGCATAAACTAATGAGTTACTAATATTAAAAATGATTCACTGCTCTCTCCTTTCAATAAGAAATTGTGCATAAAAGGGTCTTGTAATTGATATTTGGTTGGTTATAAAGGATCTTACTGAAGAATGGAAGTGAATTATGTTGTAAGTGATCATGGAAGAGCAATAAGGTAATACTAACTTTAATACACTTCAGATGAAACTCTGCAGTTACAGAGCTGTTATAAAAAGTGAAATTCACCTTTCGGCCAGAACTGCCATCTTCCAGTAATTCACCAAAATGACCATACAGAGAACAAGAGGAGAGGCCCCTGCTGCTTGTTCTCTAGGCTTTTAGAGAACAGGGACCCTTGCAAATCTACGAGAAAGGTGATACCGTAGATACCAAGGGAACAGACACTGTTCAAAATGGAATGCCCCGCGAACGGCACCACGGCAGAATGGGAGAGGCTAGTGTAGCCCAGCACGCTGTTTGACTTCGCTGTAAGCAGACAGGGGCAAGATCCTTGCCAAGAGAATTAATGTGTGCACTGAGCATTTTACACACACTGAGAGCCAGACAGCTTCCTGAGATGCTTGAAGGAAAGTGATCAGAAACAGAAGGAAGACAGCGAGAAAGGGACTCAGCTTCAGCCGAGGCTCCAGCTGGTCCAGCCAGAGAAGCACACGTCATGAGAACCGGCGGGAAGGAACCTGAACTGTCGGAGCCCATCCCCGTGAATTCATGGCCTGATGGGCGTAAAGAAAGGTCTGAACTGTGAAAAAAATAAAAAGTGAAATTCATAGAGCTACATAGAAAAAAAAAATGGTTCCTACAATCTAAAATGCCCCTTAAGTTATAATGAAGCTCTCCTTAAATCATACATCACTTGCAAAAATGTGTGGAAAGGACCCTAGTAATCGTCTGTTGCGTGATTGCTAGGTAGCAGTGCAAGGGACAGGCCCTCTCTTTGTGTGGGTGTGTGGGTGTGTGTGTTTGGGGGGGGTGAGTGGAGGGGGCGGATGCTACAGCACGAGGTTTGTGGAATCTGAGCTCCCCCACCAGAGATTGAACCTGGGCCCTTGGCAGTGAACGCGCCAAGTCCTAACCACTGGACTGCCCGGGAATTCCCTGCGCATTCTTGCTATAAGCATTTGTTTTTTGAACTATATGTTCTCAATAACTGTTTAATCCTGATTAATCCTATAAAAAAAAAATCAGCTTAGCTCTTATGACTCACCTAGAAAATTCTGTTGTGTCTTTTTTATTAGGTGCCAAAATTGCCAGCAGAGCTGGTCACAACCAGCGTATTTTTGTGGCCGAATTCCGACCAGATTCAGACTCCCAGTTTGTCTCTGTGGGAGTAAAGCACGTCAAGTTCTGGACCCTGGCAGGAAGAGCTCTTCTCAGCAAGAAGGGGCTACTGAGCACGCTGCAGGATGCCCGCATGCAGACCATGCTTGCTGTTGCGTTTGGTGCAGTACGTCTCTTAAATTGCCTGTGGTTGTGTAGCTGTGAATGACCCAAACTGGACTGTGTTGAATTTTCTTGCGTTAGATAGATGAGCCACATGAATGTTGTGTATATGACACTGTAGTCCACTAATTCTAGCCTGTGTCCTGGTCATGCCTGTATTTCATCTTTCCAGTTCTGATACTTTCAGAAATCAGGGAGTGGGAAAGAAAGTTCATGAGGAGAAAGGTGACGGTGCAGCACTTGAGTCCTTGGGCCGTGGCCATTCCCAGAAGCCTTCCTTAACTTTCTGTCACCCTAAGTCTCCGAGGTCCTAATAATTTGTCAGAATAAAAGATAAATTGTGACATATGACTTCCCAGTGTTTAAGAGGGTGTTTGGTTTAGGACTTCCTGTGCTTCCTGCCGTCTTAACTCACTGCTTATGCTGTGGTTGGAAGTGCTCAGGGCCAGTGTCGCATCGGGAGGAACGTGAGCGCAGCCCGGCCCTGGTTTACTAGGAAGGGTGCTCCAGGGCTGTCTCTTTCCTGCCCCCCATGCCACTTGGACTTGTGGTTTACAAGACACATCTCTTTCCTTTAACATCTTGTCCTGGCCAGGCTTTTTAAACCCTTCGGTGCATCAAAAAACTAAGTTGGTTTTCTTTAAGTATTTATGTTGGGTGTGTAATACTTGAAGGAAGAAAAGTGTAATTCTGGAATCTTAAAACTTACATTTTTGAGGGGAAACACCACGGAAAATGCTCGTTATGCTACGTCAAACTTCAGCTAAATATCATGGAGTTTCTTAATACAAGACCAGTAATTTCCTTTCCGGATGAAAACTATACACACTCAAATGCTTGACATTATTATGCCCATATACATTAATTTTCTTCAGATATAAAATTCCTTATTTAATCAATTGCCCATTCCCAGTGGAAAATAAACTTGAAGATAAGAATTTTAGTCCTAATTGACTTTTTTATGTTTGAAGCAACAGTGCAAATCAGTGCAAATGTTTTGTTACAAAACAAAATGGGCTGATGTTCACTGTATCTACTACTATGGGCAAGAATCCCTTAGAAGAAATGGAGTAGCCATCATAGTCAACAAAACAGTCTGAAATGCGGTACTTGGGTGTAGTCTCAGAAATGACAGAATGATCTCTGTTCGTTTCCAAGGCAAACCAGTCACTGTCACAGTATCCAAGTCTATGCCCCAGCCACTGATACTGAAGAAGCTGAAGTTGAACGGTTCTGTGAAGACCTACAAGACCTTACAGAGCTAACACCCAAAAAAGATGTCCTTTTCATCACAGGGGACTGGAATGCAAAAGTAGGAAGTCAAGAGACACCTGGAGTAACAGGCAAGTCTGGCCTTGGAGTGAGTACAGATTGAAGCAGGGCAAAGGCCAACAGAGTTTTGCCAAGAGAATGCACTGGTCATAGCAAACACCCTCTTCCAACAACACAAGAGAAGACTCTACACATGGACATCATCACATGGTCAATACTGAAATCACATTGATTATATTCTTTGCAGCCAAAGACGGAGAAGCTCTATACCGTCAGCAAAAACAAGACCAGGAGCTGACTGTGGCTCAGACCATGAACTCCTTATGGCCAAATTCAGACTGAAATTGAAGAAAGTAGGGAAATCCACTAAGCCATTCAGGTATGACCTAAATCAGGTACTTTACAATTATACAGTGGGAGTGACAAATAGATTCAAGGGATTAGATCTGATAGACAAAGTGCCTGAAGAACTATGGACAGAGGTTCGTGACACTGTACAGGAGGCCGCGATCAAGACCACCCACAAGATGAAGAAATGCAGAAAGGCAAGATGGTCGTCTGAGGAGGCCGTACAGATGCTGGGAAAGAAGAGAAACAGAAGACAGAGTAGAAGAGGAAAGACATCCCCTTCTGAATGCAGAGTTCCCAAGGAGAGCAGGGAGAGATGAGAGAGCCTTCCTCAGCGATCAGTGCAAAGAAAGGAAAACAACAGAATGGGAGAGATTAGCAATCTCTTCAAGAAAATTAGATACACCAAGGGAACATTTCATGCAAAGATGGGGACAATAAAAGACAGAAACGGTATGAACCTAACAGAAGCAGAAGATACTAAGGAGGTGAAAGCATACACAGAAGAACTATACAAAAAAGATCTTCATGACCCAGGTAACCACCATGGTGTGATTACTCACCTAGAGCCAGACCTCCTGGAATGCAAAGTCAAGTGGGCCTTAGGAAGCATCCCTATGAACAAAGCTAGTGGAGGTGATGGAATTCCAGTTGAGCTATTTCAACTCCTAAAAGATGATGCTGTGAAAGAGCTGCACTCAATATGCCAGCACATTTGGAAAACTCAGCAGTGGACACAGGACTGGAAAAGGTCAGTTTTCATTCAATCCCAAAGAAAGGAAATGCCAAAGAATGCTCAAATTACCACACAATTGCACTCATCTCACATACTAGCAAAGTAATGCTCAAAATTCTCCAAGCCAGGCTTCATCAGTACGTGAACCATGAACTTCCAGATGTTCAAACTGGTTTTAGAAAAGGCAGAGGAACCAGAGATCAAATTGCCAACATCCGCTGGATCATTGAAAAAGCAAGAGAGTTCCAGAAAAACATCTATTTCTGCATTATTGACTATGCTAAAGCCTTTGTGTGGGTCACAGCAAACTATGGGAAATTCTTAAAGAGATGGGAATACCAAACCACCTGACCTGCCTCCTGAGAAATCTGTATGGAGGTCCAGAAGCAACAGTTAGAACCGGACATGGAACAATGGACTGGTTCAAAATTGGGAAAGGAATGTGTCAAGGCTGTATATTGTCACCTTGCTTGTTTAACTTCTAAGCAGAGTACATTGTGCAAAATGCCAGACTGGATGAAGCACAAGCTGGAATCAAGATTGCCGGGGGAAATATCAGTAACCTCAGATACACAGATGACACCACCCTTATGGCAGAAAGTGAAGAGGAACTAAAGAGCCTCTTGATGAAAGTGAAAGAGGAGAATGAAAAAGCTGGCTTGAAACTCAACATTCAAAAAACCAAGATCATGGCATGTGGTCCCATCACATGGCAAATAGATGGAGAAACAGTGGAAACAGTGACAGACTTTAGTTTCTTGGGCTCCAAAATCACTGAAAATGGTGACTGCAGCCATGAAATTCAAAGATGCTTACTCCTTGGAAGAAAAGCTATGACCAACCTAAACAGCATATTAAAAAGCAGAGACATTACTTTGTCAACAAAGGTCCGTCTAGTCAAAGCTGTGATTTTTCCAGTAGTCATGTAGGGATGTGAGAGTTGGATGGTGAAGAAAGCTGAGCACTGAAGAATTGATGCTTTTGAACTGTGGTGTTGGAGAAGACTCTTGAGAGTCCCTTGGACTGCAAGGAGATCCAACCAGTCCATCCTAAAGGAGATCAGTCCTGGGTGTTCATTGGAAGGACTGATGCTGAAGCTGAAACTCCAATACTTTGGCCACCTGATGCGAAGAACTGACTCATCTGAAAAGACCCTGATGCTGGGAAAGATTGAAGGCAGGAGGGGAAGGGGGTGATCGAAGATGAGATGGTTGGATGGCATCACCGACTCAATGGACATGAGTTTGAGCAAGCTTTGGAGCTGGTGATGGACAGGGAGGCCTGGAGTGCTGCAGTCCATGGGTTGCGAAGAGTTGGACATGACTGCAAGACTGAACTGAACTGACTCAGTTTAAGCCTTTTTGAATATACTCTGATCTTCCCCGGTGGCTCAGTCGGTATAGAATCCGCTTACAATGCAGGAGACCCAGGTTTTGATCCCTGGGTCAGGAAGATCCCCTGGAAAAGGAAATGGCAACCCACTCCAGTCTTCTTGCCTGGAAAACCCCATGAACAGAGAAGCCTGGCGGGCTACAGTTCATGGGGTCGCAAGAATCAGAAACTACCTAAGTACTGAACCACTGCCACGCTAGGGGCTATGAGAAGAGCAGGGGAAGTAAAATGCTAGTTTTTACATTCCAGTCGCAGATAAGGCATAAATTAATGATGCTCCTGTATGACAAGTATAATCATTGTTTTCCAAATGTTAGTTATAGAGGTTAAGCATAAATATGAGGAATTTGAAACAATATTAAATTGTTGTAGGGAAAGTAAACATACAAACTAGTATTCTCAGAAAGATTAAAGAAAATCTGTTTTTGGTATAATTCAAATCTTATTTTCTCATTGGTTGTTTCCATATTGTTTTTGGTGCAGGATCTTATACGAGTTGCTCTAAAAGGGACGTTAAAATGAGACAAAATAACACATAACGCAGAACTTGATTTCTCTTGTTTTTGCATAAATGAACTATATCAAGATTGAAATTCTCAAAATCATCTAAAGCATTCTTAAACTTCTGGTACCTTAACATGTTTATCTTATTTTGGATTAATTGCAGAAATGCAATGACTTTTGCTATTTTAAGAAATCATGGCAAATGTTAATTTTCATATACAACTGCAAAACTACTATTTTGCTACCTTTAAGTTTTACGTTCCATGACAAAGTATTTTATCAAACCTATCAAAACTATTATGAAAGTTATTTTCACTTCGTATGCTTTTTTTCACTCTCAGTTACTAATGAGTTTGAAGTTATTCCTTGGGCAGCTAGAGGGGAGCAACTCAAAGGGATGATACAAACCAGAATTTACAGCAGTTTTTAATTCAAAGGTAACTTTGAGACTGTGAACTCTCATTTTACACACGAAAAAGTTGATATTCACAGGGGTAAGAAGTCTTGACCAAGGTTATTCCAGCTAATAAGCAACAGACATGGAAAAGGAAGTGGCCCTAACAGAGCAAAACCTTGAGTGCAGATTTTCTGACGCTTGACTCCACTGTTTCTCCTGCCACCCATGCTCCTTGTATCAAAAGGGTGGCCGCGGCTCACGCTTACGTAGAGAATTGCTGTTTGACTCTGCCTGAACCTTTGATGAGTTTATCTCCCCTTCCCCACTCCTTTTCAGAATAACTTGACGTTTACAGGTACCATCAGTGGAGATGTCTGTGTGTGGAAAGACCACATATTGTGTAGAATCGTGGCCAGAGCTCACAACGGGCCTGTGTTTGCCATGTACACCACCCTTCGAGATGGACTGATCGTCACTGGCGGCAAGGAGAGGCCGTGAGTTCTCTTTGTTTTCGCAACCTCACTGAACACCCCTGCGTCATGACGCCTGCAGTTCGCGGTTATGTCAAGGTCACAGGGATTAGCCTCTCTGACCTTGCTCCTCAAGTGCTGCTCCTTTACTAGCGTTTTATAAAAGTGCCTTCTTGATGATTTTTATTTCTGGCCTTAAATCGTTCCCAGTTTTTTTTGACACTGTAGGTAAATCTAAGCTCCAGCAACTGGGGTGATCATTTTTCTGAAATATTCATGGGTAGCTATCCTGTAGGTTAGGAATTGATTTTCTTCATGTCTCTCTGCCTGTGTAAATATTAGCTGAGTAGAATTCTGGTGGTGACCTACGGGGGGATCCTTGCCACTGGATTTGGGATGCATCTTGACTGTCTGCTTCCTGTTTCGTTCAGACTGGATACTAAGGGATAAGATGCATTCTGCTGGTCTAGAAAAGGATGAGGGATTGCTAGAAATAGACTTGGCCTTGTTTGCTTGTGCTTGAGGCAAACTTTTTAGATAAAAGTTAAGACAACACGTCAAAATGTAAGTCTGAAGAGAGACCTTTTTCTGATTTTTAAATCTCCCAGTGGAAACCAGATACTTACCATTGATTTTCTACTAATGCATTCATATGCATGTTAAAATGGAATGTGACCGGGAAGTAAGCGCACTCCTGTGCAGCGTGGAGAGCCCACAAACACGCAGCAGCTCTGCCTTTCACACAAAGACTATAAAAAGGCTGCAGGAACATGGTTTTGTCCTAAGACAGTTCGTCTAGCAGAAAATAAAGGAATGCATTTTCTACCTCTTCCAAAAGAAAAACCATTAATAGGCTATATTTTATCTTTTGCATATATTACTGTGACACTTGTGTTTCCACACTTCATCTAGTCTTGCACACTCCTACTCACTAGTAACCTATTAAACTGTTTCAGTAGCATATTTAATAATAATAGTTGGAAAGAAATATGCCCTTTTGGCCGTGATAATATATTCTGTAGCATAGCATCGCTAATCCTGTTACACCTTACATTTCCATTTTCCTCTCAACACTGAGTCATTTTGGGGACCTTCCTGGAGATCCAGTGGTTAGGACTTGATGCTTCCACTTCTGTGGCCTGGGTCCAGCCCCTAGTGGGGGAACTAAGATCCCATGAGCCACGTGGCATGGCCAGAAAAAAGGAAAGAATCATTCTGCACGTTTCCTCAGTCAAAAGTGTACCTGAGGAGGACAGACTCATTGAACGTACGTTTACGTCAGAAAAACTAATTTCCATAAAGTCTGCTTGAATGAACGGTTGAGACACAGTGTGTTTTAAAATTGCCATAGAAAGTTTAGAGCCAAGACTGGAGCCCTTTTGGTGTTCTGCTTGTAGTTATGTCTTGAACAATAAAAAGGATCTGTGGGAGCCAGCAGTAAGTGCGTCTCCTGGTCTGGGCGGTTCTTTTCTCAGGTCAAAGGAGGGAGGAGCCGTCAAGCTGTGGGACCAGGAGCTGAGGCGGTGCCGCGCCTTCCGGCTGGAGACGGGCCAGGCCACCGACTGCGTGCGCTCCGTGTGCAGAGGCAAGGTGCGCCCCGACGGGGGAGACGGTCGCCCCCGCGGCTCTCTCCCTCCCGCAGCTCGAGGAGCGGCCACTGATACGACGCGCCTTCCAGTCCCCCCGCCTCTTCTCTGCTCCTTTCTGTGCAGAAAGACAAGAAGCCGTCCGCCTGAGCTCTGTCTGTACAGCCCCCGTCCCTTGGGCCCGCCCTGGTAGACGGCTGGACTTCTTGCCAGTTGACCCGTTTTCACTAAGGCAGCTGTCTCCATTTGATGAAAAACCACAAATCGCTCTAAAAATCTTTGACCACGCATGCACTCACAATAAGTGTATTTATGAAATACACGTATCATCCTTGGTCTGTATTAAATAGTAGGTATGCTCACTTTTATTCATAGTTACTTTTAACCAGAAGTCAATACTTTCTTCCCGTATCCCAATGCACTTACTCCTTTTTGGAGATATTCAGACCAAGGTATCACAGCGCCACAACCTGGATGACTGGAGAAGCGAGATGTGCAGTGGCCAGCGTGGCCTAGTGCTCCTGGGCTGCGCCTCTGGCCATAGAAAGCTTTGTGTGAGCTAATGCCTGGCTTGCTACTAGATTAGTCCAGACAGAAAGTTCTCTGAGAGTAGGTTGTTTTGGTTTTGCACGCAGATCCGGTGTGTGGACGTTGAGTTCAGGAGTGCTTCCCACACAGCACCAAGGAATTCTCCAGCGTGTCCATAAATTCAACTATATCCTGAAAGTATCTACCAGAGACAGCATCAGGTTCCACAGGAGGTTGGAGGCTCAGTCCTGCCAGACTGGCCCCCTCACCACCCCTTCAGATGCCAGGTTGTTACTGCCTGTCCTCTGGTCAGCTGTCGTTGGGAGGTTCCAACAGCTCTTCTTGGACTTAGGACACCAGTCAGTTCCCTGTGCCCTGACCCAGTGGCTATAAATGAGAGAGGGTTGTACGGCCCCTCCTCGGGTTCAGTTAACTTGCTCCAGCGGCTCACTGAACTCAGAGACGTGTTCCTTACTGGATCACCAGTTTACTGTGAAAGACGTAACTCGGGCACAGCCAACGTAGAGCTGCACAGGGCGAGGTCCATGGAGCAGTGTGGAGCTTCATGACCACTCAGCCTGCATCTCCCCTTGTTCACCAGCCCCAAAGCTCTCCAAACCCTGGCCTTTGTGGAGGCTTCTTATGTAGTCTTGACTGATTAACTCTTTCACTATTGGTCAACGTCTAGCCCCTCTCCCATCCCCGAGGTGCAGGAAGGAGAGAGTGAAAGTGCCAGCTTAGTTAAGTGTCCTGCGCATGTGTAAGGAAGGCCAGGCTATCGCGTTTGGTAGGTTAGGTGTATCAAGCGCACTTCTGACATTTTCAGCTTATGATGGGCTTATCAGATGCAACCCCGCTGCAGGTTGAGGAAGGTCTGTGTATTTCCCACTGCACGTCACATTGTCACATAGGTCAGTAGATCATCCTTAGGTTACTAAGAGCAGCAACTGGTAGTCCAGTAACTGTTTTGGCCCCACTTCTGTTTCAGGGCAAGATACTGGTAGGGACAAGGAACGCTGAAATCATCGAAGTTGGAGAGAAGAACGCAGCGTGTCACGTCCTGGTGAATGGCCACGTGGACGGCCCTGTGTGGGGACTGGCGACCCACCCCTCCAGGGACTGCTTCCTGTCCGCTGCGGAGGATGGGACAGTGAGGCTCTGGGACATCGCTGACAGGGTGCGTGCAGCTTGAAAAGGTGTTACGGTTTCTAAGAAGCAGAGTCCTAAATTGCACTGAACAAGTTCAGAATTGTGTGGAGAATTTGGGGGAGACTGTTTACTTTGTAAGCTCTCTACTTAATGTCCTTCTCTCTGACCCCCCTTGTTCTGATGCAGAAGATGCTGAACAAAGTGAGCCTGGGACATGCTGCTCGTACGGTATGCTACAGCCCGGAAGGGGACATGGTGGCCATTGGGATGAAAAACGGAGAATTTATCATTTTACTTGTGAGCTCCCTGAAGATATGGGGAAAGAAGAGAGACAGACGGTGTGCGATCCACGATATCAGGTCAGTCAGCCGACGGGCCAGGGTGTCTAGGGCATCCTTGAAGTGACCCACCCAGCTGGAATTTGGAGACAAGGTTCTCAGTACCTGCAGCATTTCCACACACTGTAAACTGTATGCTGAAATATGGCTGCTTGGGTACGTCATGAATCTGCTGGGCGCCAATCACAGGGCCTAGTGACAGCAAGTCCTCAGGGATGCTTGATGCACGTGTGTCATACTGGACACGTCCAGGAAGCTCATCCTGCCAAGAGTTACCTTTCATCTACCCTTTGAAAGCCTGGAAAGTTAGGGAATTCCCTGGCGGCCCAGTGGTTGAGATTGGGCACTTTCACTGCCACGGCCTGGGTTCCGTCCCTGGTCAGGGAACGCGGGTACCACAAGCTCCACGGCACGGTAAAAAAAAAACCTGTAACATCAAAATTATAACCCCAACATCTCTTACAAAGCCTAGAAAACCCTAAACACCTTTTACTTCTCTTCATCTCTACTGAATATATAGTTCATTCCTTTCATCCATTGTCACTGAACATCTGTGCTCCAGAATCTGAATTAAAGTTTTTCTGGAGCCTTTTCCAGTGCTTGAGCTTGTTAACAGTGGTTACCATTTACTGGACTCGGGACTTCCCAGGGGGCGCTAGTGGCAAGGAACCTACCTGCCAGTGCTGGAAATGTAGACCTGGGTTCCGTGCCCGGGCCGGGAGGATCCCCTGCAGGAGGGCACGGCAACCCGCTCGTCTTCCTGTCTGGAGAATCCCGTGGACAGAGGGGCCTGTGGGCTGCAGTCCATGGGGTCGCAGAGTCAGCCATGACTGAAGTGACTTAGCATGCGTGCACACTATTTACTGAGCACTTGTGTGATCAGCAGAGATTACTGAATCCAGGTCTGTCAAAACTTGCACTCTTTTCACCAGTAAGACCGTTTTTACACCTGATAACCTTCCTCAGGACGTCAGTATATAAACAGTAATTATGGCTTCCCCAAACCCTCCAGTGTTCCGAAGGTATGTCAGCAAGACCATGGAGCATTTTCAAAACACTTAACCATATGGCTTCACAGGATCACTAGGCAAACAGTACTTTGTGTATTTCTGTGGCAGATAGTATTTTATTTAAAAATGACTTCTTCCAAGCTCCAAGTCGTATCCCTTCATCTAATAGGCTGACATGAGTTAAGCTGGTCTGTGTCCCTTGCTGTTAAGGTACGATCTTTGCAGACAAAAGAATCCTATCTTACTGAATTATGTAACCTAGTAATACATGTAAATTGTTTGTGGCTTTTTAAAAGCTGAGATATTTTTAAAGAAATCAGATGAAAATTCAGGAACTACTTAACATTGATGTAAAATATAAACCTGTTTCATGTAAAACAAATATGGTATCAGTCTGCAAAATCTGTTGTGCCCATCAGGTAAATGTTTGAGGCCATATCACACACATTCATCTCAAATACTTACTAAGAACTAAAAAGGAAGAGTTACTGGTCTAAAGTTTTTTAATTGATGTGGCTGCGAGGAGCCTTCGTTGGAGCCTTAGTTGTGGTACCCGGGCTGAGCTGCCCCAAGGCATGTGGGACTCCAGCTCCCAGACCAGGGATCCGAGCTGGGAGGCGGGTTCTCAGCCCCTGGGCTACCAGGGAGGTCCCTTAGATGTTTACGCTGCTGTATTTCATGTGCTCTAATGCATCCTTGCATGTAATCTCTTGTTGTATGTTCAGATTTAGTCCAGATTCCCGGTTTCTGGCAGTGGGTTCCAGTGAGAATTCAGTGGATTTTTATGACCTAACCCTGGGCCCCACCCTTAACAGAATCAGCTACTGCAAAGACATTCCAAGCTTCGTCATTCAGATGGACTTCTCTGCAGACAGCAGACATCTCCAGGTACAGCACTCACACTGTACTTTTGAATAGTTCTGCTTTTACATGGTTAGTGCTTTTGAAACGCCTATTCCCAGCTCAGCTCTTGCCTTTCATTCACTACCACTGCTCACTGTTTCTGCATAATTCCTTACTAATCTATTCTTATGAGTCCTTTTTTTTGCTCAGATTTTTAGTCATCTTTTAGTCTTAATAATTTTAGAAGTGTAAATCAAGTGGCATTTTGCCAGTATACTATAAACTATTTCTGAGTTTTTACTTCTCACATGATGGAATTCTTGTTCCATTTTAATATTATGAAAGGTCTCCACTGGTTGCTATAAACGGTATGTCTATGAAGTGCCTTCAGGAAAACATCTTCTGGATCAGGCTGCCATTGACAGGATTACTTGGGCTTCGTGGACTAGGTAAATATTTCATGTATTCAGAAGGGAAGAACTAACTGACTGAAAGTCGGGAAAACTAGAAAATCCTATTTCTGAACAGTTAGAGCCATTCCCCTAGGGAAAGTAATTGAGTTTTAAGTTTTTGTTACCATCTTGAATTCTTCCCAAGAGAGTAATATAGTCAGGGTGTGACCCCTCTTGATCAAATATACTTCTATGCTTTATCAGTTCTTTTAAGTAAAGGAAATCAAAGTTGTGACTTTAAAGATACCATGATACTTCCTTAAGTAGGTTTAATAACAGACAAAAACATGTATTGAGTACTGCTAGGCAATAGTATTATTTCTCTTTCTGTAGGAATGTTATTGATAGCAGCTGTGAGAAACGAGACCTTATGCATGGGTTCAAAGTTGCTGGCTGTGGAATAGGTAACCATGAGTTCTCATCAAGGAAAATGAAAGATGCCATCAAATTCCTATAGCAGAAACACCACTTAATTTTTAAAATAGTTCTTTGGCTACCATGAAGTATTACTTGAATTTTTGAAAGATTGTCTAGTCTATAAACCCTTAAAATTGTAAAATTTCAATAAGAAAAGGTGTATGTGCAGGGATTCACACCCCAGGAGAAATTCAGGCTTCCAGGTAACGCCCTTTCATAATTTATTCTTATGTCTAAATAACGTAATTACGTACTTGGAGATTAATTGCCATGAAACTTGTTCAGTATGGTAAACCTGTGTTTGCTCTGGTGGATTTTTTTTATTCCTTCTCTCTAGTATTCTAGGAGATGAAGTTATGGGGATCTGGTCCAGACACGCTGAGAAAGCAGATGTCAGCTGTGCCTGTGTCTCTCATTCAGGAATCAGCCTGGTAACGGGAGATGACTTTGGCATGGTTAAGTTATTTGACTTCCCATGTCCTGAAAAATTTGTAAGTTGACCTTGGGTTTAGTATTTTACTTAACTTTACCCCCAATTTACTTTTAATCATAGTACATTTTCCCACATAATATGTGCTAAAATATGTTGTCATCTCATGATTTGGAAGTATTTTGAAATTTGTAATTCTGAATTTTCCGAACTTCCTAAATCCATTACCCTGAAATAAAAGCGGTTAGAAATTATCTCCCCTTGCCCTCAAAAGTCATGCCATCTTCTCAAACTATCCTAACAAAGCTGCACTCAGCCTTTTACCAGACCTTTAATCCATCTGTTACCAAACTGCAAATGCTTTTCAATGCAGACCCATCACTCTGAAAAAGCATTTAATCAATAGCTGTGGTCCAAACTGCTTCCTCTCTCCACAGTCTTGGTGATGTAGATAGTGGTTCCTGACAGAAACCTTTGACTTCTGTGTTCCTCACACACCCTGAGCCTTGTTCTTCATTGTTTTTTTTAGGCAAAGCACAGAAGGTTCTTGGGTCATTCACCCCACGTGACAAATATTCGATTTACCAGCGGTGATCGACACGTTATTAGTGCTGGTGGTGATGACTGCAGGTTGGTATCTTTCTCAGCCCAAGATATGCCAACTTACTAGTTAAGACATTTAATATCACTTCTTCTGACAGGTTCACTGTATGGACTCAGCTAGTCAACATCATAAGGTAGCAAAACCACATGGTTCCTTGGAGCTGTATACTGTGTACACAAGAGAATAAAAGGACTTAAAAAGGAAAATTTTTATACATGTATGATTTGAAAGCTTAACTGAAAAACAAACTGTTCTGAGAATCTAGAAATATCATGAACTCACTGCTGTTTTTTCTGATTGCAGTTTATTTGTCTGGAAATGTGTACATATGCCTCACTGAAAGATATGGATACTGAGAAGACTTTGTAAGACTCTGTACATTAACAGCCTTGAGAAAAGCAGGACTACACAAGACGAAACAATAATCCGAACCAAACCCTGCATGGTCAAGTGGTGCTAACTTAAGATTGAAACAGGGATAAATGCCCAAACTTGTCAAAACAAAGATTGATCGGTTCAAAATATTTGTAATATGCACTAGGTAGCTGTCCATAATCCATACACTGCCAGGTAATCCCATGTCAAGAAAGGATTAAATGAACTGATGGTGAAAGCCACTCTCCATTCTGGGGAGTGTGCAGATCTGGCAGACCTGCTGGGGAGGTTTGGGAGACAGAGCTCCTCAAAAAAACGAACCAGAACCTCAAAAACCCAACTTGGATAATTTTCATCCTCTTTTTTAGCAAAACTTTTTCTTTTTTGAATTTTTATTTTCAAGATTCAACTGTTGAGTATTTTATCCTTGTGTTTACATAAGGGAATATACCATCACCCTAAAGGATCACAGTTTTTAAAAGGCAAACATTATTTTCCCTAAGAAAACACACATGAGGTCTACTGGAGAATATAATGCTTCCTAAGCATTAATCAAGTCCCGCTTATAAAAGACATTTTTCTCCTGAAAGTTTTGAATTCAAGAACAGATCCAGTCAGTAGTGTGTGATCGCTGTTCTCATTTCTGAGCTGTCACTCTTACGTTCAGAATTCATCTCTATAACTGAAACAGTAAAACATGACTATAGCCTCATTAATGGAAAAGTACGATAAACAATCATTTCCAGTGATGTACAGCTGAAGGTTTTAGACGGCAGTACTATTTAACTGGGAGAGAATACTGAATATTTAAAGATGCAGTCTAATAGAAACATTTATTCAACATGTAAACTAAAGCGCTGAATTCACATTTACAAAGTTACGTAATTTAGCAACTCTTGAAATAAAGTTTTTATAGCCTTTTTTTCTATGGAAAAATTTGTTTAATGTATGCCACCCCACGGGCTGACTTCCGAAAGGAGTGAGTATCGGCCCACGTACAAAGCTTGTCTGTAACAGTTCTTTCCTGGTGGACGGGGCTGAGCTCTTGGGTCTTCCCTTCCGTTCACTTTAAACGCTGCCAAAGATCAGTGCTTGCCATTCAGGAGCGTCCTGTTCAGCTTATCTGTAGTTTCCTGAAGACGGGAAATTATGCAGACTGCTATTTTAAAATCTATTTTTCTAGGTATGAAGAAGTTTAAGATGCTGTATTGGTCCTATGAATTTTTATTTTCATGTGTTAATTACCTTTGTAGTGTAATAGAGCCTTTCAGGTTTCTGGCTATCTGTTTTCTATGTGCAACACCCTGTAAATATTAAAACCAGAAAAGGCCGAGTTGCATCATGGAAGCCCAGCCAGTGACTGAACCTGGTCGGTTTTAGAGCTCTGAACAGCTGCGTCTGAAGGACTGACGGGGTGTTCGTTTAAGAAGCTTGAAACATTTAAGATCATTTCCTTTCATTTTCGTGTCAATGGATTCTCCTAAATTAAGCCCAATTTGATGAAACACTAATATTTAAAGCTTCTATTCTTGTATACTATAAAGGAGCAGTCAATAAATTAAAGCTAAAAATTCCCCTGAACCACACTCCCCTCTATTTGAGCCGGTTGCAGTTTCAAAGTTTCCTTGAGTCAAGTTTACCTGCTTTTGGCTAAAGAGAAATTCCAGTTCCATTACGGTGCGGGTGGAAACTCTTCGGCGGTACTCGTGGAACCACATAGGATGAACCTGCTCCCCCGTGTGGTCCTTCTCCGCGGCAGTCAGGCGGAGGTGGCCTTAATCCCTGCGGTCAGTGTCCCGACACGGTCACGCTGAGTTTAGTAGTCAGCCCACAACCACCGTCCTCACACCAGCCATCAACTAGGGCAAGGTGAACAACCGTGACAGGCCATGTGGATTACACCCTGTTTATTTTTCAACTCAGAGGACTGTTTCTGCGTGCAGCACCTGACTAAGCTCTCGAATCTGTAACCTGAGCCCTCCCTGGCACCGCTGGTCTCTGTGGGCAAATGCATGCCCGACACCCTGGTACCGTAGCACCCCTCACGGCCACCTCTGTTCCCTTCCTTTTCTGTGAACTTTTTTGATGGTGGTTCATTCTGGACCAAGTTATAGTGAACCTTTGCCTGCCCATAAACCAAAGCCACTGAAAGATGAAACTCTTAATGCGCCTCCAGGCTGTGTCTACCAAATAGAAAAAAATCTGATTTCAGCATATTATTTCCTCATAAAATGGTTGAACTAAATCGTGTGAGCCCTTCTTTCCCACTTACGTTCTTTACAGTGACATTATAAGAAGACAAATATACTCCATTTATGAGCATTGATACTAAAAGTCTGTTTAAATTTCTCTAAGTACAATTTACAACAAATTTCTTCTGCAGAAATAAAGGATCTCAAGTAAGTCAACACTCGAATGAACAAGTACCTCGATTCAGTGGAGTAAAACTGTTTAGAATGAAGTGGAACCGTCCTCTCACCCAAGGCTAACCGCGCGAGAGCGTTCCATGTGCCTCTGTGTGCACTGGCCCGCTTGTTCTAACGTTTCAAGTCTTACAAGCACAGCAAAGTGCAGCTTAAAAATGGTTTAATAACTGGGTAATTCTTTCTTCTTCCAACGGCAAAGAGATGGCCACAAGGCTGCAGATTTTAGGATCTGAAAATGGATTTTTACACACATGTAGTTTTATTATCCCTTGGATGTGTGACTAATAAGCATGTCAAACAACTTTTTTTTTATATAGTTTAACTTGGTCCTTAGAATATTTTGATATTTACTATCCTTTTTGCATTAACTCTTTTTTTCTAACCAACTTTTAGCTTTACTTTTTAAAAAACTACATTGTCTTTAAAATTCAGTGATCCGTTATTTAATTCTAAAGCATTTGACACTTCTTGCCTTAACAATTTTAAAACCACACACACAAAACTCTGTATTCTCATTCAGTATCCCAAAAGTTTAGTCCTATTTTGCAGTTTACCCATCTGATCTCTGTAATTATATAGTCTGTCATTTAAAATATACTATTTAAATCTAACTTTTACATTTAAAAAATTATCTTCAGTAATAACTATATTTTCTGTGGAGTTATTTCTGAGAATGTTATTTTTCAGAACGTGAGAATATGTATGTATAGCTATAATCTTGTGAGTTTAAAGTTTGTTCTAATACCTTATGTATATACTTGTAAAAAATTTTTGTATAATTTTGTGATGATGTAGATCCCAAAACACTTACTAAAAAGCGTGCGTTAACAGCAAATGAAAGCATTTTAAGGGTCTGTTCCTATTTTCTGCCTTTGCCGTTCCAAGTGTGTTCACCCTATACAACCCACCTCACTCATCCTTTAGCAAAAAGCAAGGGAGTAGATATTTGGGAACCATTTACCAAAGCAGTACGCAACTCAAAAAGCTTGTATAGTCATGCTTTTCAGACTAAACTCACTTTAAAGAGCGGGACTGAGTAACTGAGGCCACCTCAGCGCTGTGGGCACTCCTGTTACCAGGGGAGGTGGGAGTGAAAGCAGCCATCCATTCAGCCTTTGGAACCAGGACCCTCCCCTCAACACGTCACTCTCCACACGGCACCCCTGGGGCCTCAGGCTGCATCGTCAGGACTAACAGTGACGGCACCACGGTGTAAATTCTGATACTTGAACACAGCAGTGTACAAACATGCCTCAGATGTTTTAATCGATTTCAGCTTTTCCTTAAACTGTCTGTCCATAGTCAAAACAAACAACAAAAGAAGACCCAATGTTAAAATCACTTAATAAACTTACAAACTTGAAAAATTAGACACTTCAGAGAGGCAATAAACTCCATATTATGAAAGCAATATATTCCAAGTTTCAAAGATTTGACAAATTCTATAGAATGTCTTTCATCAGTAGATGGGAAACTTTCAAACGCCACAGTCTTCTGTCAGGTAGGACTGGGTGTCATTCACTGAATAAACAAAACCAAAAGTTTTTCAATTAACTGCTTTAACATTAGTTAAGAGAAGTTGAGTATTTTCAGACAAGATATGCTCTACAGATTACAATGTAAATATAAGATTTGTAAAAGGATAACTCAGTTATATAAGGTACAAGTGAAGTCGCTCAGTCATGTCCAACTCTTTGCAACCTCATGGACTATAGCCCACCAGACTCCTCAGTCCATGGAATTTTCCAGGCACGAGTACTGGAGTGGGTTGCCATTTCCTTCTCCAGGGGATCTTCCTGACCCAGGGATTGAACTCGAGTCTCCTGCATTGCAGGCAGACGCTTTACCCTCTGAGCCACCAGGGAAGCCCAGTATAAGGTACATAAAAGATACTAATATATGCACTTAAATGTAAGGGTCACAGTAAAAATATTTTGAAACTTAATTAATTATTAAGCGCTGAGTAAATTTATAGTTACTAATGTCTTAAGAAAACTGATGTGAAAATTTGTCATTTGAAAGCCTTAAGTTCATGTTCACATAGTATGTTCGGAAGTTAAAGAGAACCTGAGGCAAACAAGCAATCGCTGAATGAAACAAACTTTGGTTTATGCAGTAAACCTCCTGCCAAAGGACCCTTAACTGAACAGCAGACAAAAAAGTGATGCTTCCCCCAAATTTGTATGCTTACAAATTAAATAAACTATTACATATACCAGAAAAGCATTTGGAATGACATTAGAAAAACTACTAGCCTTTACCTGGTCTGAGGTCGAATCCATTTCAAGGCATGTCGTGGTGGCACAGTCACGGTGGGATGGTAAAACGTGCAGTCAGGTCGCGTACACTGAGTGTTAAACCTACAGTGCTAAAGACAGAGAACAGTTTCAACAACACCTGCAAAGCTGACGCAGAAACCCACAGCAACCTGGGGTGACAGTAACCAGCCCCCGTAAGGGCGACGGGGCAGCATGTATGGACGGTTCACATTTATTCTACTACTACTGAAGCCCTCAAACAGGAACCCCCACCAAGACACATAATCCTAATCGAAGAGTAAAAAGTTAAACTTCAAAAGGAACCTGAGCATATAATACGGAGTTCCTCTCATCCGTGTAATAACCACTTGCCCATCCTGCCCAGCACCCCCCCCATTTTCACCCTCATCTGTGTCCAACCGCAGCTGGGGAACTGAAGGCCTTTCATATATATGGCCACTAGGCTGCCGTTTCAAAGGGAAGGTGATTCGGGCCGAGCAGCCAGACAGATGGAGACACAATGACCAATCTCTAGGGCAGACAGTTAAACCACGGATACACATGTGGACTATGGATGCATCTAAGTACTACTGGACCCCAGCGCCCCCGGGCCGGCACGAGGGTGGGGAAGGGGACACACGTTCAGGGTGGGGAGGCTACAGGGCTGGGTCAGTCAGCCACGTCCGACTCTGCGACCCCACGGACTGCAGCCCGCAGGCTCCTCTGTCCGTGGGATTCTCCAGGCAAGAACCCTGGAGTGGGCTGCCAAGCCCTCCTCCAGGGAATCTTCCTGACCCAGGGGTAGAACCCAGGTCTCCTGCATTGCAGGCGGATTCTTGACCGTCTGAGCCCCCAGGGATGCCCACGCGAGATAAGGCTACTAACATTAAACCAGTTCAGATAACTCGGCCTAATGGGCCACACATAGGCTCAGGGACAACTAGGGAATAACTTAAAGGTCTTAAAAACCATGAAGGTAACTCTTAACAAAGAAGTTAAACTGGGAAAGAGAAAAAAAGACAATAAAGTTTGCTAGTGAACAAGCTGTCACTAAATTCATTTTCAGGAAGATGCAAGTTCTTACTTTCGGATGATAGAAGGGACACTCCATTTTCTTACAAGCTGGGAAGTAACGGCACAGCTGAGTACTGGAAGACGGCACTGGTGCTGTGACTGCGGACAGAGATAAGATCTCAAGACCATAGTCACCATGCAAATTATACAAAGGGAAAGAGGTGTTTCTTAAAACGTGAAAAGCAAGAGACACTCATTTATTCTGAGAAACACTAATAACAAGGTCTATTTCTAAATGATGCCAGGTATCAAAACAGGACACAAATGCCTATTTCAAAACCTGGGGGAGTGGCAGACTTTCATCTCAAGCCAAGTCACCATGAAAGGGAGAGGTGTTTCTTGTGACAAGAAGAGACACCATTTATTCTGTAATTAAGGTCTATATAACATTTTACACAACAGGGTGTTTGCTACCACACATGTGCGTTCTCCTGACAACTCTTGTTAGCCTTTGCCCGGCTTCATCTTATACACCAAGGCCAAACCTGTCTGTCACTCCTTAAATGTACAGAATCCTCAAAGAAACCCAGAAGTTTCAGTATCTCAAGAGGCACAAAGACGACCCCTCCCGCCTCCCCCTCAGACGACATCTCAGTGCTGTCCTGGGGGGACACACAAGTGCCCCGGGTGCACGCAGTTACACGCCTCACACCTGGTCACAGGAACTAACAGAAGCACGCTCTCCCTAGGAAGTGACCGGGAAGCCGGGAGCGGGCTGCTGCGACTCACTTGCAAGGCGACACGGGGTGATGGTAGGCGCACTCGTCCCCGTGCTTGCAGGCAGGCCAGTACTTGCAGCGCTCCAGCAGCCTCTCCGGCTTCTGCGCCACGCTCAGCTCGCTCACCTCCGCTACAAAGGGGAATGAAGGAGAAGTCTTTCATTCAGTATAACCAATTCAGGACATGACACCTTTAGTAAACTTCCCTCAACACCCAGTCTTACAATCTTACGTTCTTCTATGTCTAGTTACACAGAACAAATGAGTCCAAATAATACAACTAGAATCTTACAAAAAGTGTTCCACAAGAGTCAAATGGACAGTGATGCTCAACAAGAGTCAGTTCTCTCTGAAAATTTCCAATTCTCAAAAGAGTGTCAAGTAGGGAACCAAAAAAATTAAATGGGAACTGAAAACACGAGGTGATAAAAAATGTGAACTAATTCTCATATTCAGGTTAAGACGATTAGTGTCTAAAAACAAGTGTTCCCACTCGCCAAGGTATATGCAGTTTTCTAGGTACAGGTGATAAATCCACGTCAATGGACAAAGGGAGGAAAAGATTTTGCCTAAAGAGTCACAAATGCCCTATGACCTACAGGGGCCCAGAGGATCACGTCACAGATCAGAGTGAGGCTGGCCGATGTAAGGGGCCCAGCGACAGAAAGCCTCGCGGAGGAAACCTGCCAGCATAGGCGCAGCCCCGAGGTGCTTGCCGCCCCTCACGGGGCGGGCCCAGCCACGCCATCAACCAGGACGACGTGAGCAAATGGAACTCGTGCCGCCAGCCTGCCGCCCGAGACTCAGGAAGCCTGACACACTTCATCTGGGATCTAAACTCGACTCTCTTTCTGGGCTGAGCTGTGTGGCACGTGGGCTCTGAGCTCCCCGACCAGGCATGGAACCCAAGTCCCTGCAGTGGAAGCTGGGCGTCCTCACGACTGGACGGTCAGCGAAGTCCCCTATGACGTCTAATTTTTAAATGACAGCAACTAACTGAAACTTAAAACACAGAATAAACCAAATAACCTCTGAAGGCCATAGTGAGATGTCAGCTACTGACCCAAGACACCCTAGCCAAAAAAAAAAGAACCAAGGGGCTTATATAACAAATTTCTTATTCATCTTTACGAGAGCAAACAGCACTTCAAGCACACCACCTGGTCCTCCTGCAGCTCAGACTTGGCTCTGTCGCTGACCGGCTGAGCTAGACACTCTGGCCGTGTGTTATCCAACATCTCTGAACCTGTTTCCTCATCTAAACCAAGAGAAACTGTCTTCCTCAGAGCTTCGTGATTCAATGCAAACAAGAATGTAGAACAGGCAATCAATCAAAGACAGTCCCACAGCCAGTGTTAGGAGCACTTCTGGTTCCAGGCTGCCCACCTCCGTCCTCATGAAAGCGAGCACGGCACCCAGCCCAGCCCTGAAGCCCACCAGGAGCACCCCCAGAGCTGCCGAGACCACGCCCACGCGCCTTTAAACACAGGGAAGCTCATTATCTAGCTTCAGGATAGAAAAGCATCCTCAGTCTCAAAATACGATGGTCTGGAAAGAGGGGTTTTCTCCAATTGTAAATACTGTTTTTTTTTGATATGTAATTCCTGCAGAGAAAATGTGTTTCACCTTCCCCTCCTAAAGAACATACTTTAAACTCCAGCATATACACGAGAACCCAGACCAAGTGAAAGACATTAACAGAATACCTAACAGCAGAGTATGCTGGCAAACAGAGTAAAGCAGCTATTGCTAGGTCTCAGGAGTACTACTAAAGACAGTAAACACTGTACAAGGAAATCGTCTTCCTGATGAAAAAATGACATCATTGTACACAAAGTTCACCACTCTGGTTTTCTGTAACGTTTACTTCATAAGCTATCAACACTCTTCCTGTTTTAAGAGGCAAATTCACTTTTTATTGCAAAGTATAAAACCTGTGCTGCCGTGAAAGGCCAGCCAGAGTGGCTTAAAACCGATGCTGCGATTGGTGGCATCCTTGAAACACTGGACAGGAAGCCACGAAAAGTAAACCCCCACCTGGGCGGGCAGAGCAGGCAAGACGAGAGACCCCTGATGGAGTCTTCTTGGCCTCCCTGTGTCCGTGCGACTGCAGAGCTCCGTCTTTGAGCTGCAGCGAGAAACTGAGAGGCCCAGGTCAAAGCCGCGAGGATGGCGGCTCACCATCACCACCGGCGTCTCCGTGACGGCCGCAGCACTGTGCGGCCTGAGCAGGAACTTCCACTACCTAGAGGGCCACTGCCATGGTGTCTACACCAATAAAGCTGCTCGTGTACGTCTACATTTAAACAAAATCAGACCCGAAGCTGCGTTTCTCCCGTGGCTCAGGGGTAAAGAATCCACGTGCCGGTGCAGGAGACGCCAGTTCCATCCCTGGGGTGGGAAGATCCCCTGGAGTAGGGCACAGCAACCCACTCCAGTGTTCTTGCCTGGAGAATCCCATGGACAGAGGAGCCTGGCAGGCTACAGGCCACGGTGTCGCAAAGAGTCAGACGCAACTTGGCAACTAAACAAGACCCTAAGGTACCAAAAATTAAACTACCAAACTGAAACCCAAAGTACTAAAACCACCAGAATCTTCTCATATTTTAAACAAAATATACGGTGTCAAGAAATTGAACTGCCTGACTACTTCAGTTCTTATCACCTCTGTTATTAACACTTAACAATTTTTCTTCCTTCGAAAGAAAAGTCAGGTTTTACAACTCACTCCACCAATCAAAACTGATTCACAGCAGTCCACTCTGTTCGAGATAACAGCAATATGTCCTTTGCTCACTGACGATCTCCCCCTAAAGGTTATTAAATTTTTAGTGACTAAAAAAGGTATTTAATACATTTTCATATCTCTAACAAGAAGAGGATTACTGTGGGAAAATTTCAGAACTCATTATTGCTTTTTCTTTGATGCTGTTCATACTTAATATTCAGTAACTGTCTCCCTTGCCAATGAAGGTGTTCCTAAAATCTTTATAAGCTGTGAAGAATATGACTGGTATTCTCTATTAAGAATGAAAATGCTCAAAGCACTGTGCCGGCCACTGATATCCAGTGAGAGAAGCGCTGCTAAGACGCGTTCATCTGCCTGAAATCATGTCACGATCTGAACTGACTTCATCTCTACTACTATGCCTCTATATTAATTTAAACAAAAGGCTTTTTCCTAAACCTCCAAGAAATACTTCGAAGTATTAGAGAAGAAATTCCTTTCAAGGGAATTTCACTGACATAGAAATAACATCAAAATCCAAAAGAGTTTTCTGTCAAGTTAATTACCAATTGCAAGAGTAACCAACTATTGCTGGTTAAAGGGGAATATAACAAATATAGTTTCTAAATGGGAAAAAAGGGGCAAACAAGGCACCAAGCATGAATTCATGCTTTAACAAGCATCTCGGAAAGGTATTTGTTGGCCTCCATGGTGGAACTCCATTTTAGCACACATAGTTTCAAATTCAATTGGTCATTTTGTCTGAAGAAGTATAAAGGCCACTACCACATTATAAATAAAAAGACCTCCAAACAACATTCATTCGCGGTAGAGACGCACGGCAGATGCCCGTCACGCCGCCAGCACCCTGAGAGGGCGGGCTGAGCCCCACACACCGTTTGACAAGCTACCATCTGGGTCCTCAAGCTGCCTGCCCAGCGCGTGCGGGAGCTGCGGGTGGAGGAGACCCGCGAGGCCCTCGCGTGCGGCTGCAGGGTGGTGTGCGGGTCCCATTCCTTCAAAGCACATGTCCTCCTCTTGGTCTGACATGTATCCTGGGGGGCTGGGGACACCATCCAGCGTCACTATAAACTTGGGACTCGCAGGTTTATCTGGTTGTACAAGGTCTCTGCCAGACAGATAGAAAATACCACAGAATTAGGAAACGCACAGAAAGCCGAGCCTCCTAAAGCGCTCTCCAAAAAACTCTCCCTGCCTTAACTGGTCTGAGGTCTCCTCACTAACAGAGAAGCGGTGACAGGACTCCCAGGGACGACGCTGGCGGATTCCCGCTCACATACGGTGACCAGGGCCGACCACGGTGGCGCCAACACCAGCCCTCAGGGCGCTCTCCCTCAGCCCTGACCCCGGCACCCACTTGACCCTCACAGGGTCACATGGAAACAAATAGAAAAATCAGCATCTATGCTCAGAAGACAAGAGCCAGCCATGCTATACTTACACTAAGTTTATTAAGTCTACGTTTGTTTCCTGACAGAACATTCAGTCCATTATCTATGGCAATAATCACCCCAACCCAATCTGCTAACTCTCTGATGAGATGCCCTAATTCTTACCATCTGGCTTTTAAAATTTCATTTCCTGGATGTGCATAAAGAAAATAATCTTATTAAAAGAGCTAAATCATATCCTGACTTATTTGTACAATAATGGATTTCTGAATAAGAACGATGTACTGAAATTTTTGAAAACTGGATGTGCCTTATGATACAAGGCCTACCTTCTAAATCAGTACCGCACTCTGCACTCAGGGACAGGACGGGCAGGAGGGAGCTGGGCACTAGCTGTTAACCTCCACTATCTATCAACACACGTTAGCTACACAAAAAAAAGAAACCATCTACCGTGTCTGCATAAGGTGTCCTGAAAGGACCCGAAGGGTATCTGCAGTCTTCATCCCCGACTCCTGGTTTGGTGCCACTACTAGCTCCTCAGACAGCTTTGGCTTCTTCAGAATAAATGATCTTGTGTCTGCATGGACCATGGATTCCATGTCATAGTAATCTGAGCCAAAAAAATTGGCCACAAATGTTTACTTCTGAATATATCTTGCATTCCCAACATCACACCCGTGAGAAGAATGTCAATCCTTTATATATTTGTAATTATTTTAAAGGAAAATTACAATGGTTCTACTTAGGAATAAGGCTGCAATTCTATGCCAAACATCTTTTCAAAGAAGTCAAGCATTCCTTTGCTCATGCAGCGTATTAGCAAGGCATTCTAATAGAACTTCCTGCCTACAGCATAGGTTCTTCCATGAGGCACCTAATGGGATATTATTAACAATATAAACTTAAAGTGCAACAATATTTTCTACAAACAAAGAATAAGGAGTCCTAACGCGCCCTAGAATTATGATACGAAGGCTATTTTTAAAAATCTCTTTCTAAAATCTGTTTTGTTCATTTTGCACACTTACAGAACACACCCTGATGAAAACAATAAAAGTGGCCGAGTTTCTGCCTGGTTGAAGACACACTACTTTGAAAGGGAATTTTAAGAGGAATAGACATTGATAAAAACACAGCAAGGGTAACACTGAACGTTAATGCAAGCAGCCACCGATCGCATCACCTACAATGTAATTTTCAAGCTCGACTACTTCATAAAATATACCAAGACCTGGAGCCAAGGACACAGACCGCCAACCTCTCAACACGCATCAATGAGTCACGTCAGTAAGCAGCACTTCTCTTTAAATTAACAGGCAACAGAAACCAAAGTTCAGAGGACACTTACTCAGGTTCACTCATTAAGTAAAATGAATACATAAGAGCACTGCGCTAGCTACACAAAGAAAAAATATAGAGAAACAGATGGACCCAAGCGGCAGGCTGACTAGATGAAGCAGCAAGAAGGCCTGAGGCCTAAAGGACCCTGTGCACCCCTGTGCCGATGAGCCTGGGTTCTGGTCAAGAAGGAATAGGTAAACCAGGGTTTCTAAGAGTAAAGTGGTCTGGGCACGTTTTTGTTTAGAAACACAGACAGTGGTAGGAACGGACTGGAGTCCCAGATCCCAGCTGCGGGGCTGCTGCCCACGCTGTCACCTTCTCGCACAGCGAGGAACAGGAGACATGTCCCACACTCACGGGTCACCAGCACTCACAGCACGTGCACTTCAACACCGTTCTGGGTGGAGGCAGCCCTGCAGGGGCAGGAGGGACGCAGACAAGCGGGGGTGCAGAGGGGGAGGAACGTGTGTCAAGACAGGACAAAGGGCAGGCTTCAAAGTGGGCAAAGACACATTCCAATTGTAACTTCTTTAGTCCGAGGTCTTTGCAGGACTCAGGTGTTGAGAAAGAAGTGGAAGATTCAGATTTGATTATTACGAGGGGGAAAGAAGAAACAGACTCTCTGTTGATGGTGAAATGAGAGCATGTGACCCACTGTGCGTATTCAGCGCGGCTACCTTCTCACTGACTCCTCACAAGGAGCCCAGCAAGCGGTTCCCTCTGGTTACAGACGCCCAGTCTGCACGCAGAGTGCTCCTGGCTCACCACGTCCTCACAGTGAGCAGAGGGAGGGGCCGGAGTTCAGTCCGCGGGCTGCGGCTCCTCACCACCCTCTTCTCTTTGAGGCACAGCAGTTCTACTAGTCTGCATCTCAGGATAATACGGACTAGACGAAAATAATGCTCAGGTCAGGACACAGGATAAAGTTAACATTTTAAGGGGCAGGAGAGGAAGGGAACTGAAGGAGAAGGAAAAGGAACTAGCAGAAGAACAGTGAAGTCCTGGAAGCCAAAAGATCAAAGATGGAAGAAAACATGGGAACAAGTGCCACACATCGCAGAGTGCAGAGAAGTGTGCACAGAAAACAGCTTCACTCTCGACAGAGCCTCTCGTCACCCCTTCAAGACTCCTGAGCGTGGCCTGGATCAGGCAGAGCAGACAGATGGCCGAGTTAGCGACATCTCCTGGGTGAAGACCACAGGCTGAATCCAAACATTTGCATCCCCCTGAAACTCTAATAAAATGTCAATAAAGGGTTAAATTAAAAAAAAAAAAAACCTCACAAAGAAAATAATTGTAAAAGAAGAGATAACCAGGGACCTTCCTGATGCTCCAGTGGTTACGAGTCTACACTTCTACTGCAGGGGGAACGTGGCATGTTGGGGCAATAACCACATTTTGAAAGTGGAAAACTAACTTAGGAGATCTCCAAAAGCTGAGTCTTCAACTAACAGTGAAGAAATATGGATCCCAAGATCCTTCCCAGGCCAAGAAGGGGGCGGCGCAGGGAGCCCTGGGAAGGGGCTGGGAGAAGGCAGGGCACAGAAGCGGGTCCAAGGGTCCATTCAGAAGCAGGCAGCTCTCTCTAAACTGTGTATCTGTTTTCTTTTCTGTGATCCTTACCGCAGCTATTCCCCTACCTCGAACCTTGAAGACACGTGAATAACTGGAGATACGCTTTCCTGTCGATCACTGCTCAAGAGGCTTACAGATAAAGCATCATGGTCTGACAGAAAGGTGCAAAATTAACTCAATGTGTACTATTAACACTGTAAAAAGCAGTTAGATTTCCTCATAATCTCTGACCACTTCTCCCCTAGAGAAATGGAGCTTTAGACTCCTGAAAAGGTAAAAACAGAGGGTTTCTAGACTAATGAATGCCAGCCATGTTGAAAGAAGTACCATCCTGAAAAGTGTGCGTGTGTGTGTGGTAAACATCGCAGAGTAGTCACTTTCAGGTGCCTCCCTTAGAGAGAGAGAGAGTGTGTGGGTGTGGGGGGGTGTGGTAAACATCACACAGTAGTTAATGTTGAGGTGCCTCCCTCAGTCCCGTCCCCACTGAGCTCCCAGAACCCTGGCACCCAATCCACTTCTTGAATGATCTTTCTCTGGAAAAGCTGACCAACCTAAAAGACTCAAAGACAGAGACATCACAGCGCCGCCAAAGCAGACAGGCAAGACAAACCACTCTTCTACTGCAGGATCTACACTCAAAAGCCGGAAGTCCCTTACCTTATCCTCCGACTAATGAACCCAAAAGGCCAATCAGCTTAAGTGCCCTGCTCTTAAATACAAGTCAACCAAGGATCCTTAGACATCTGAGAACCTCTACCATGAAGACAGTGATCAAAACAAACCACCTGGAGAAAACAAGACCAAGAAGGCAGGGGAGAAAATGTCCAAAACCACCTTCAATATCTTCAGAGAAATAAGAAAGTACAGAGTACACAAAATAAAACCAGTGTGTTAAAAAAACAGAAGGAATATGCAGAAACAAAACAAAACAAAAGGCCTCTCAGAAATAACAAAAAGTGGTGGGAGGTAAGCAAAGGGTGTGCTCGCTCATAAACCTCGTAGAACTGCTTGATGCAAACAGTATATGCACTGTGGATAAAAATAACTGAAGGAAACAAACAATGAGCAAGCACTGATGGTTCAAATACAACATACACTGACCTCAGCTACCGAACATTTTGAATGAAAACACTCTTACACAGAAGCAGGATGGAACACTGGGAAATGAGAGGGCAAAATCAAGGATGCAGAGTATCTCAACACTTTTACAGATAGAAGGGAGAAACCAGAAGAGAGGGAGAGATGAAAGCTACAGAAGGGTGTCAACACCGAAGTATTTGCCAACTGGGTACGATCTGGCATCTGGGTAGAAGGTAATCCTTGGAGAGAATGAGCACAAGGCCAGGAAGGGTAAGGGAATATAGCTGTTGACTGGGGAGTCCTGAACACAGGTGAGGAAAATTCAGTTAGGAGTCGATACAGAGCAGTCGAGGAACCAGAGTTTCCAACAACGGGCAGGTTTAGAGGAAACAGAAAAAACAGGGTCTGAATTTAAGGCTCCAGGGATCCAATGGCTCAGTTCATTTATTCAGCAATTAGGCACTTAACACGCATCCGGCAGGGGCGAGGCACTGAGAGCACAGACATACATAAGGTACTCACCACGGTCCTGAGGTAGCCCATGGTGTGTGCCTGTGTGTGCTGGGGGTCAGGGAGACAGGTAAACAAGTCACAGCAGCTCTAAGAATGGTAAGCTCTGGGTGAACAGCTGGCCATGATAGTCTAACATGAAGTCCAAGTGAGAATAAGGTTTTACAGGCCAGAGGACACTAAAGCAGCTCAGAGCAATGGAGAAAGTTCAATGGAAAGCAGGGTAAGGATTCAAGAGGTCCCTAAAGCAGATGTGTGAGCAGCCAACGGATTCCAGGGACCAGGGTGAAATGGTATCAGAGGAAGCAAGTTTCTGCATGAGGTAAACGATGTAAACACCACACAGCATGAAGAAAAGCAGACCCTGACTCCTGGCCCTAGAATATTTTCATAGATCTTAATGTAGCATCTTAGGGCACGATCTAAGAGATACACGATACATTAAATGAGGTGTAAGGGATGGAAACAGCAACTGAAAAATGCTAGATTACAAAAGAAAATTTAATATTATTACCAACCTTGACTGATCTGCAGAGTTTCTGCCATTACGGGGTCAATTTGCAATCGGGATAACAACTGCCTCTGTTGAGTTCCTAGAACATAAATTTAAACACTTCACTATGCTTAAAAAAAACAGACAGCAGCAGCATGTGTGCTTCCCAGAAATTAAGACCAAAATAATCTTTCTGGGCTCCTAACTGAAAGTCTTTAAAATGACTTAAAGCTTCAACAATACAATTTAATAATTATCCTAGACCAAAGGTCTACTAAGACAAAAGCCTGTCCTCAGGTTAAACCAAAAATGATCACGGTTCTCCGCGTCTGGAGGGCAGCACAGTGGTAAAGACAAAGGGCTGCAGAAGCCGGGGGAGGGGCTGCGCGGGCCCGCGGCTGGCTCCCTGGGGACGGGCGACAGCCAGCCACAAGACCACCCCGCGAGGAGGGTCTCCCTCTGCTGCCGGGCTCTCAGCGGTAAGTCAGCCCCCACCCGCAGAACACAGAACCCCCACAAGACAAACTGCAGGCCCGGATGGGTACAGAGGACAACGAACAAGGAAGGAGACACTCAGCGCTGCAGTCCAGATCCTATACCACAAAATATGTGAACAAGCACTTAGATATCCTGCAAGAAAAGATACACAGCCAGAGTATTATTTCTTAAATGGATTCACAATTTTCTCAGTTACACTGCAAAACAAAACAAAACAGAGACACAGAACTGATTTTTCTGTCTTCAGGTTGAGGTCTGCGAGGGCGTCATACTTCTCCACACACCCCCAGCCTAGTGCACAGAGGATACTCGGTCCTCACTTGCTGATTCAGAGGTGTTCCAGTACGCTGTAGGAAGGGCTGTAGCTGACAGGGCTCTCAACACTACTGAAGTATCAGTTAGGTCGTGCGTGCTAACGCTTAGCACACCTGCTACTGTCAGTGTCACAAGGACAGTTTGCTCACTCAGTGCAAGCGTGTTAAGTTGGCAGCTGCTTACCAGCTATCATGTTTCATTAAGAGGTTTTTAAAAAAGTTTAAAATTTGCCAAATTTTTATCAGCTGTTTTCTTTTAAATATAAGTTACACTACATTACTCCTTAGTCACGTGCCCTGTTCCCCAAAATAAGTTAATTTCTTCCAAAATTACCATGGTTGAAAATACAGTAAATCCTCAGGAGCTGACCTGAAAGATATTTAGCCAAGCTGTATTCCTGCAGGACTGCCTGGGAAACTGACGTGTCATTAGGTTACAGGAAGTATGCTCTTCCAACTCAAATACTAACAGGTCTCTTTAACATAATGAGTCAACAATGAAAGAATTACACATTTTAAAGTAATTTCACCAAATAAAGAAGACCATCCTCTCACATTTCACATTCATCTCTCTAACCTTTTCAAAACATCATTTTTAAGATAGAATTCTAAGGTCTAGGTTTCTAAGATAAATCATGTACAAGATTTTGTCATTAAAGGTCCACGAAAAATTCCAGTTCTCTGTGACCTGCTGCCCCCATATGAAAACTACAGTCAAGTTGCCCGATGATACCACATTCTAAGAATTTACCTTTCTCAATGTTTCTAAGGAAGCCAATTATTTTTACATCAGTAGTCCTTGACTGTGATTCAAAATCTACTTCCTCTTGAAGATCTTCAAACTGTCTGCTGCCTTCAGATGTTGTTGAATACTCATTCATTTTAACCTCCAAAGATGAAATTTTTGCTTCATTCTGTGACACTCTAACATTAAGATCAAACAGATATGCTTCCACTGTCAAAATTGCCGCTTTCATCCCTTTAATTTCATTGATATCAGTTGATATTTTCCTTAAAAGATGGGAAATATGGTCTAGCTCATTCAGTGAACAAGAGGAACTTGTTACGGAACCTAAGTCAACTGGCCCAGGTGAAAAGAAAATTGGTAAAGATGGTGATGGAAACCTTGATGACATTTTCACTAAATTCTCTCTCCCTCTTAATATTTGGTCAGTTTTCTTTCACAGCTCACTAAGCTTTCATCAAAAGTAAAAGCAATCATTAAGGCTGTGACTTTAAGAAGTATTAAACATCAGTAACATGTTAAAACCTGTAACTGAAAAGACAGGATTGTACATTTCTGGAGTCAGAACTCAAAGTAAATCTGAAAATGCTCAACAAACCAGACCAATTTTCTCTCTGCTTCAACTGAGAAGCCCTAATATGCAGCCCCCTGTATCCTCTAAGTCTTACTTACAGCTCCTCTCCAAACAATAGACCCTATTATTACACAGGAAACAATTCTGGCTTGTGATTGGCTGGAAGCAGACATGCGACAGACGAAACATTTTCTATTATTTACTTCATATGAAAAGGGCCACTGAAGATATGAGGCATAAATAAGCAATATAACATAAAGTACTTTACACCTGAATATGATGTGAACTTAACATGAATGTACCCATAATTGTCAAGCTTCATATTATTTTTAAATTGCTTTATCTAGTATCTTGAATTTCATTTCCCCTTGAAAATAGTAACAGGACACTATTTGGAGGCTAACGGAACCTATGATCACACCCATTGTGTCTCTAATGAGACACAAACCTCATTAAAAACAAATGTGGTGATGATGGAATTCAACTGTACTGATATGAGACATGGTGGAAATTTAAAGACAGAGAACATGAGGATTTGGCCTTGGTTTGCTGCTAGATCAGTATGAGATAGGTGACTTTTCGCCATTCTGTGGGATGCCTTTTTCTTGACAGTATCTTTTGAAGCACAGAAGCTTTGAACTTTGATGAAGTCCAGCTTAACCTATCTTTCCTTTCACTGCAAATGCTTCTCGTACAAGAAGCCACTGTCTAGTCCAAGCTCACTTAGCTGAACCTGACTCTTTCCCCTAAGAGTGTTGTCATTTTAGTTCTTACATTGACGCATCTGATACATTTTGAGTTAATTTTTATATATGGTGTAGGGTAAGGATCCAACTTTATTCTTTTGCATGTGGCTATCCAGTTGTCAAGCATCATTTGTTGAAAAGACTGCTCTTTCCCCAATGAACAGCCTTTACATCCTTGTCAAAATTCAAAGGATCATAAGCACACTGGTTCATTTCTGGATTCTCACTCTGATTCGACTGATCTATACGTACACCCTTATGCCATGCCAGTAGATGGCATGGCTGCAGCTCTGCAGTAAGTTTTGAAATTGGAAAATATAAGTCCTCTAATTTTTTTATTTTTCAATAGTTATGGCTATTCCAAGCCCTTTTCCTTTCTATGTAAATTTCAGAATCAGCTTGCATCTTCTGCAAAAAAGCCAGCAGAGATTAAAGACTGAGTTGAACCCAAGATCTATTTGGGGAGTATCACCATCTTACAAAATTAAAAGCCTTCCGATCCAAGAGAATGTCTCCTGCATCAGAGAATCTCTCTCCATGACCACAGTTTCAGGAAGGTTTTTACTTTGGTTTACTCACTAAGCCAACAAATAAGCTGTGCCAAATATAAGGATGCGAGATGGTGAACGACGACTCCCCACGGCCCCTCCAAAGGAATTCGTATAAAGAACTGCAGCCTTTGGCTTCCCAGTAATGGAATAAAGAAAAGTACTGACATTTATATAAGAATCTTTATTTACTTCTTCACTGTTATCTGTAAATTAACCTAAATCTTCAAAATCTTTATACAGAAAATAATTTTCAAAATTTACAAGGCTTTGGAGCCACATGGAATTCCTCAGGCGTGCCAGCTAACAGAGGAGGCGTGGCACACCCTCGGCCTGGCCCCACCTGCACGTCAGCAGGCTCACCGGAGGGCAGCAGGCACGGCTGTAGGGTGGTCCTACAGGGGACGAGTCACAAAGAAACAGGCGCCCAAATAGAGCCCACTGGAGGCTTCCTGCTCACCCAGGTGTGCCCAGCTCACCTTTAGAATGCAAAATAAGCAAAGATCCTTCCACAGACTCCCATGTCAACATTCATCAACAGAGAAAGTTCACATATTCTTGGGAAACCAGAACTCAGAAAGGTTCGGGTCAGCAAGTGAGTGGCAGAGCCTGGTTTAACACCCTAGCAGTCTGTCTCCCCAAACCCTACTCAGAGTCATTGTATTATGATACTTCTATGATACCGTAAATGGAACAAAACACGTTACAAAGAAAACCCACGTGGTCAAAGTCTTTTTATACATACGTCTACGTGTGTACGGAAATACACTGAGAATTCTACTCTACCCAGAAAGGATGGATGTGTACAAACATATTGTAAGAAATACTAAGACTGCAGACATACACCAGTCTGTACAGGCAGTGCTTACCTCTGAGGAAGGCAGTGGGCGGAATGAAGAGGGGACTGTCCTTGTTTTCTCTAAATATGAAAACTCCTCTTTACTAAGAGCCTTTCCCAGTGATTCCAGTCCAACATGACACATTAAGTATACACATTTATAGCCTCTCCTTCTGGAGAGTCCATAAAAATGAAGTAAAGAACGTGAAAATGGCACAAACCCTTAACAACATATAGCAGTGGACTCCAAACTGGGCTTCCAAGACAATAATCCACTTCCTCGACTAAGGTGGAGAAGGGAAATCAGAAATTCTACTATATTAAACATATTTTTCATCTCTATACTGCTTAGAACTCTGTTTTTACATGTTCTTACATATCAATAATAGCATTTGAGTGTGTGTATGTCAATGAAACACAGAGTGTACACAATGGAAAATGACTTCAGCATTCTATGGCTAGGGAGCAGATTCTAGCAGATGGGAGTTCAACCACCTCTGGAAAACAGAAAACACAGGCAGCAATACTGGCTGAGGCCAAGCAGAAGAGCCACAAGCAAGACACTGGGAGAGGGGCAGGCGAGGCAGCGGCAACACACCCATTACGGCAACAAGTATTTACTCAGCTGCTACCACATGCCAGCCAGTGTTCTGGGCACTCAATACCAGCAACAAACAGCACACCCCCCCCATCCCCCACCCCACCCCATCAGAGAGCTCATCCTGGGGTGGTGAGGGGAAGATGAGCCTCAAACACAAGTACATTTTACACTGATGATATTTAAAGTCCCAAATCTGGATAAAAACTAAATGATGAAAATATAAAATATATATTAGAGGGCAGTTAAGTACTATAGAAGAAAAAAAGTTTTAGGAAAGTGGATTAGGGAGAATGGGGCTGGGGGCCTAGGGAAGGCCTCCCAGAGATAAGCAAGCTTACAGACGAGTGCAAGAGAATGTCTGGAGAAGAGGGCGGAGGCAGCTCACACACACCTTCCTCCTCTGAATGCTCCGAGAGAGACAGCCGAGCTCGTCTGGGCAAGGGCAAGGGGAGCAGAGCGGGGGGCCTAGCAGGGTAGGTGATGGGATTGGGGCGGGCTTTTGTCCTTGGGAGCGTAACAGGGAGTCACCAGATGGTTCTGAGCAAGGGTGTGCTGGGATCCAACTCACAGTTTAAAAGGATGCCTCTCTGCTGTGGGAACAGACAGCAACAGGGGAAGTCTGTGAGCAGATAGATCAGGAAGGACACTACTGCAGTCATCAAGGCAAGTCACGGACAACGGCTCGTGTAAGCCTGCTTACAGGAGCGCAACAGACGCAGAGATATAAGCGGTGGGTGAATTTTAATATATTCTGAAGGTAGAAGATGACAGGATTTGCTAAAGGTGGAGGAAGGGAGGGAAGGAAAAGGGGAGAAAAGGAAAAGGAGGGAAGGCAGGAAAGGAGAGACTGAGAAAAGGAAGAAGGGCAGAAAGCGAGGAAGAAAGAAGAGCACAGGTTTCTGGCCTGAGCAACTGGGAAGGAACAGCTGCCATTAACTAAAGCAAGGGGGGCTGCAGGGAGAGCAGACCGGACGGGGAGATGTTAGCAGTTTGGTTTTAGACAAGTTTAAAAGGGTTCGCTATATATCCAAGGAGATATGTAAAGCAGTTGATAGGAATTCAGGTCCAAGGTCCAAACACAGATCTGAGCGCTGACAGTGCTGAGCCAGATGACATGAACAAAGGGGTACCCACGGGGTTGCAGCAATCAACAAAGATTTTGAAGGATATGAAACAAAAAACTAGGTTTTCCAAATGGTAGAGGTACACAAACATTTAAAAGATAAAATTTTTTAATTTTAAAAAATACTCTTTTCTAAAGACACTCAGCAAATGATCTGCGGAGAATCTAGGCAGCTAGTGGGAGTATAAGGGCCCCCAGGGAAATTCCTCTGCTAGCCTGCTTTATTTAAAACAAAACCTGACAACAATAAAGTTTACAGCCCATGCCCCAACTCTAGGTAAGTCTTTGTACTGCCTTTCCTTAAACTAGGGGCTTTGCTGGTGGCTCAGATGGTAAAGAATCTATGTGCCTGCAATGCAGACCTGGGCTAAACCCCTGGGCTGGGAAGACCCCCTGGAAAAGGCAATGGCTACCCACTCCACTGTTCTTGCCTGGAGAATTCCACGGACAGAGGAGCCTGGTGGGCTAAAGTCCATGGGATCACAGTCTGACACGACCGAGTGACTAACACTTTCTTAAATTAGGACAGGACCAGACGTGTTGAAAAGAGCCTACAAATGAAATGGCAAAAAAAGCAAACGAAAACCGATAGGAAATTATTTTGGGGGGGACAAAAAAGAATTCTTAAAAAAAACACAAAAATCCTTCAAACCCTCTATGCTCTTCAGACAATTTGAAATGATCCTGAGGTCACAAGATAATATGAAAAACAAAACAAGAGAGAACTTGTGGAAATTTTTAAAAATCTGCCTGTTTTGAAAAAAAAGAAAAAATAGGGGAACGGAAGAGAAAGTCAAGAAAATATTTCAGAGCAGGACAGGCGCAAGTCAGAATTGAGGACACAAAAGAGATAGTAACTAACTAGTACCTAGACTCATCACAGTACATTTTAGACAGCAAGAACACAGGATAATAAGCTATAATAGAAAAGAATCTGAAGAAAAATATATATATGTATGTATGTGTATGTATATACGTATGCATAGATGAATCATTTTGCTGTACACCTGAAATATAAATCAACTATACTTCCATTAAGAAAAGGAGAAAATCCTCAGTATTTCCAGAGGAAAAGCCCTAGTATTAATAGTGGAGTAAGACTCCGACGGGCAATCAACTTCTCGGCATAAACACAGAAGCCTCAAGATAAAGAAGTCACGCCTTCCAACTTCTGAGGATTGAATTCTGTACCGAATCAATTAATATCAACTAAACACTTTAGATTCCTAAAGGGCAAGAAAATTTATCTCCCATACTTTTTAAGTTTTTTATGATCTGATGACAAAAATGGAAGACAAAGGGGATGTAGGAAATGCAGTGTGAACTCGGGGGAGGAGTCAATCCTGGAATGGAACCTTGAAGCAGACCCTGAGAGCAACCGGCGGGATGAGAAGAGGAGGGCAGAGGCTCTAGGAGGAAGGCCCCTGGGGAAGGAGGGAGACCCAGAGACATCAACTATGCTACAGGAGGGCGAGGCAAGAGGGGGGGAACGAAGAAACACAAAGCACTGAGCACGAGGAAAAGGAAAGAGACAACTCCAGGGAAGTCCTAAACCAGAACTGCAGAGGACGAGCTGAAGCTGGGCCTGAGAAGTATTTTGCGTCTTAAAGATTTAAATGCTGCTTATTGGTTCTCAACTTTTAGAGCCAACCTACAAAGCACAGTAATAACCAGAAAAGCAGAACAACAACAAAAGAACAAAACAAAAATCAGAACACACTGTACATTCGATCTTCTTCAGCAATATAAAAGTAGAGATGACAGAATTTAAAAAGTGAGGGGATGAGAAAAGATATGTAAGAATTAAAGGACACAAATATCTATCTTTCAGGAGTCAAAATACACTGATACAGTTAATTAGACAAGAAATAGATATATTACTTAAAATTATAAAAAGTAATCAATAGATGGAACTAAAAACAGTGATTTTACTATATAGGCTTAGAGGCAAGGAAAAGTGAGGGTTAGATCCTAATATACTGAAGTAAGAAATCAAAACATACCAACTATAGCTGAATTAGGAAACAGTGGTTTAAGCATATTATTACATGGAGAAAATGAAAGAAAGTCATAAACAGGAGCCTGTATAAGCGGGGGCCTCCAGGAGAACCAGCGTGGAAAACAATGAACAAAGAGCGTCACTTGGTATTTTAAACCGCTCTGTATTGTTCATTTTCTCATCTATTAGCAAGTTTACGATTTCTTTTTCCAAATTCTCCAGGGTGAGCATGTATTTCGTAATGTAATATATTTCACTTTTGATATAAAATTTTATTCAACATATACCAAATAGAAGAATAAAAGGAATCATGTCTAGACACATCATAGTGAAACTGCAGAACATCAAAGACAAAGAGAAGATCCTGAAAGCAGCCAGAAAAAGGACAGATCACCTACAAAGGAGTGACAACTAGAGTAACAGAAGCCCACTCAACAGCAATGGAAGCCAGAAGACAGTGCAACAAGACAGACACGGCGGTGAGAACAAAGAGCTGTTGCCAACCCAGACTTCTGTTTGCAGCCAAACCACTGCGCAAGAACAAGGACTGAACGTGCCTGTAGGTACACAGACTCTTGGGAAGCTTACCACCAACAGATCTGTTCTAAAGAAACTTCCAAAGAATACACATCAAAAAAATATTTCCAAATACTGAAAAATGATGGTCCCTAAGTAACATTCAAGAGACTTGAGAAAAAAAATAAACATAATATACATTTGGTAAATCTGAACAAATACAGCCTGGGTTAAATAATAATGGTGCCTGATTTATGCACCAAAGAAAGAACGAACCACTAGAAACAGTATGTAAAGTCTGAGGCGGTAAAGACTGCAGCTAAGATATTCTAAAATCCATTTACTGTTTGTAGATGGGGTCAGAATATTAACTTTTAGAATACTAAATTTGTATGGTAAAATGTCAGTGGTAACCAGTAAAAGAACAGAAACAGAATTTAAAGTAACACAAAATAAAGTACAGCTGGGCAATCAACAACAATTACAACGTAATGTAATTAATAAATCTTTAAAAAAGGCAAAAAAGGTCAAAAAATGAAAGCAGGAAAATACAAAACCCAAAAAAAAGTGACAGAAACTAGTCGAACTCCATCAAGAATCTTCATAAATGTGAATGGTTCAAACTCTTATAAAAAGCAAGCTCAGACGGAATTTTAAAACAATAATGTAGCTTTACAGTAGTTAAAAGACACATACATCTAACAAGGACAAAGAAGACTAAAAACAAATGCATGGAACACAAGATGTATGAGGCGAATACTAACTAGCTACATTAAAATCGGCCAAAACTGAGTTTTAGATGAAAGCATCATTTAATACATGGAGGGTTACAGATAAGGATAAAAGTTTTGATTCATCAGGCAGATGTACCTCCCTGATTCAATTCATCAGTACAATTTTAAATATGCATGCACCTAGTTCAACAGCCTCAAAGTAAACAAAGCAAAATCTACCACAAGTACAGAGAAATTAAGACAGACCTGTCATCCTGACAAGCAATTTCAAAACCCTCTCAATCACTGATAAGCAGACCAAAAAGTCAGCAAGGTCAAGACATGAATAATACTAGCTGTAGAGCTTTATCTACTAAACGCAGAAATTTCAAGTTAGAATCCACTTTCTTTCAAAATGTACACGGAAGATGTACAAAATGGACTACCTTAAGTCTTGAACTATTAAAAACAAAATGCATTATACAGATCACATTATCTGACCACAATGCAATTAAATCCATAGTATATAGTTAAAATGATTAAAAGACTAAAACCAAAACTTCCATATTCCATACGTTAAATAAACTTGAATGATAACAAAAAATTTGTGACGTGCAGCAAAAATGGCATGTCAAGAGAAATTCATAGCTTAAATGCTTACATTTGCAAAAAACAGGCTAACATAAGTTAATAAGAAAAACTATAGATGTATACATTAAAAGTAAGAGCAGAAATCAATGAAAGGGAACACACACCAAAAGAGAATCAGCAAAGCAAGAGCTGCTGTTGTGATAAATCTTTCAAAAGACTGGCAAAATACACTGAGCGACAGATTAAACTGAGACAAAAGCAAAATACTGTGAGGTGGCTAGCCTCGCTAAAATACAGAGGTCAGAAAGACGGGAGAACACTATCAACAACTCCAGCCATTATACGTGCATATTTAGATTTTTAAAAACCTGTCAGAGACAAAGCTACTGAACAATGATGAAGCTACCGACGGTGACTAAGAACACTAATTCTGCAGTGTCGCTGCGCCTGTGAACAAACGATACCAGTAATACCAGTAATAGTCTTCATCAGCAGAGGTACTTCACACCTTTTCCGTTTTTTAACCTTTTACTTTAAAACAAAACAGTGATATAGAAAGCCACAAAAAGCACCTAATAAGTTCTTGTAAGGCAAAACACCATTATAATCTTATTCAGGTCTAGAAAAGAGAACTAAGTAAGCCACCCCACAGCATGCAAAACACTAGGCTGGATGAGTTACAAGCTGGAACCAAGACTTCCGAGAGAAGTATCAACAACCGCCGAGATGCAGATGATACCACTCTAAATGGCAGAAAACGAAGAGGAACGAAACAGCCTCTTGATGAAGGTGAAAGAGGAGAATGAAAATTCTGACCTAAAACTCAGTATTAAAAAAGCTAAGATCACACCATTTCATGGCAAACAGAAGGGGAAAAGGTGGAAGCAGTGACAGATTTCCTCTCTGGTTCTAAAATCACTGCGGATGGTGACTGCAGCCGTGAAATTAAAGGACGACTGCTTCTTGGAAAGAAAGCTATTGACAAACCTAGACAGTGTATTAAAAAGCAAAGACATCATTTTGCCAAGCAAGGGCAATATAGTCAAAACTATGGTCTTTCCAATAGCCATGAATGGATGTGAGAGTTGGACCATAAAGAAAGCTGAGCACTGAAGAATTGATGCTTTTGAACTATGGTGCTGGAGAAGACTCTTGAGAGTCCTTTGGACTACAAGGAGGTCCAACCAATCTGAAGTTGAAACTCCAATACTTTGGCCACCTGATGCGAAGAGTCAACTCATGGGAAAGACCCTGATGCTGGGAAAGATTGAAGGCAGAATGAGAAGAGTGAGACAGAGAATGAGATCGTTGGATCCAATGGACATGAGCTTGAGTGAACTCCAGGAGATGGTGAGGGACAAGGAGGCCTGGCATGCTGCAGTCCATGGGGTCGTGAAGAGTACGACTTGGCAACCGAACAACAAGCCACCCCACTAGCCTCCCTCTGTGTACTCCTATACACAAGTAATCATAGATGCTTTTTAGAGTAGTATCTTGTTTGTGATTTTATCATACAAGTGTACATACCCAGACACAACAGCTTACCCTTGTCCCTTGCATTTTGTCTCTTAAGTCTACTTATATATATAATGCCCCCAAAACTACACTTTGCCTGTTGCACACTCAAGGCCTTTGTATTTCCTGCCAGCTGACTGCTGCATCAGAGACTTGATCACTCAGGTTCATATCCTCCGGCAAGACTAGGGTCATCTTTTATTCTTTCATCAGGAGGCACAAACTAGTGGATTTTCACTTTTAAAAGTTTTAGTAGCCATTATCAGTGCCTAGATTCACTAATTCACTGTTAGTTGGAGGAAAAAACTACTATAATTCTATCATCTTGTTTTCACTTCTAAGCTGAAATAATTTTACAAGATGTTCCTTCATCCACTATGTCAAAAGGGATAGCAAATATTTTCGATTTTAAGTTGTGTGGATTTCATGGTCTGTGGCAACTATTGAACTCTGCGGCTGTAGTATGAGAGCCACAGACCAAACATACATAAATGGACACAGCTCTGTTTGATAAAACGCCCCTCACAAACATGGCTACTGACCACGCGTCTGTCACCCTGTGGTACCGCCCTCAAAGGGAAGAAAGCACAAACGCTCAATTTCACTTCTCTGGTTCTCACGACAATGAATTTGTATCTATCATCCTCCAAAAGGACCAATTAAGGGTTTACTTGGAGAAGGAAATGGCAACCCACTCCAGTATGCTTGCCTGGCAAATCCCATGGAGAAAGGAGCCTGGCAGGCTATAGTCCACGGGGTTGAAAGAGTCGGACACGAGACACGACTTAGCAACTACACCACCACCAAGGGTTTACTTAAAAATACCACCATGGACAAAAAACACCATCATGAAATCACATTCAATAACAGACTGCAATTCACCGCAAATCCTCACTAAAGCGCAAATCCCAGTTTCCACTGCTTTAAACAAACTGGCCCGCTTATACTTTAAATCAGTACCTACTGGCTATTTTGGGGGTTTTCCCATTTTCAGGACCGTGATTTATTGGAACTGCACATATGGACATGGAAAACTGCACACCCTAGGTTAAGGGCTTTTTAAAAAAAAGAGCGACAGCGAAGGGACAAATATAAAAATGGAAGCATAAGGTTTCATGAAACAAGTAAATTTGGGAGGACTCTGGCACAATTTAAAGGACCCAGCTGAGGAGGAATGAAAAAATATATTCCAGCATTATAGAAGTATTAAGTCATAATTAGCACACAGCTTTGGTGGAGTTTTTTAATCAGATCTTCACAAAAGAGGGAAAGAACAAACTAGACTCTTTCCTGATGGGAACAGAAGAAACAGGGTAGAAAGCAGTGGAGAAGGGCTGGGCAGGCCCAGGGGCAGATAATGAATGAAGCTGCTGAAAGGCCAAGCTGCTGGCATCAGTCCTGGACGACGCAGAGTGGGGGGAGGAGCCATAAATGCTCTCACAAAGGAGTTACAGGATCAGAGTCACACTCTATAGATAGGAGAGTCTGTGCAAGAGTTGGGGGTTTCTTTCTCTCAGAAAGAAAGCAGAAAGATTAGCTGGAAGTATGTCAGATCCAAGGAGATAAACTAGCACTACCGGGACAATAAGGCAGCTCTAACAGGTCAGAGACATGATGCTCAGAAAGGGGAGATTTAAAGATAAGACTTCAAGTTCAAGGGAACAGGGGCAGGATTAACAAAAAGGAAAGAAGAGTGTAGGTGTCCATGTGACTAAAGACTGGCAAAATACTGAAAAAGCTGGGCGACTGGATTCATGGGAATTCACTGCACTATTCTTTACACTTCTGAGAACACTAAAAATTTCCCCAATAATATGTTTTTTTAAATTCTGAAAAGTGTATAGATGTCCCTCATGGTCCCTTATTCTATCCATGGGCCTACTGAGCCCTTTTCTCATAGCATAACCAAGATTTCATAAATCCTCACTGGAAAATATGTAATGCCTTGTGAAAAAAGGCATACTAGAAAATGAAACACCATTTAAACTACTACCTTGACTTTTGTCTGTATTATCTCCTTTTGCTTCCTCTTCTTTGATGGGAGAATTTATCCTGGGGACTCTGCCTTGTCCCTGGACCATTTCTGCTAGCAATTCTTCCTGAGAAGTTCGAGTTCTGGGAGCAACTGGAAGTGTCTGTTTCTGTGAGACTTTTACATAAAAAGCAAAAAAAGAAGGAAATTCAAATGAAGTGATATATCAAAACTCAACAGTGAGTAACACATTAAGTGTAAATGCCTCCTCGGGTTTAGAATATGTGAGTTCTTAGAAACAGTTCATAGATACCTCATGTTTCCTTTCAATACTCTCTTAGTTACCCATGCTTATATAAAAAACATCATACATCTTAAACTATATGCAATTAATATACTGCAGCACATGTGTTGTTAACCATATGCCGTTTGGGTCCTGCTTCATGGTTCTATAATAATTTCAAATTGTAATCTAGATAGCCTGGATAAAGAATTTCAATGCTATTTCTCAAAAATCTTTGAGACTCTCTCTGATTACAAAAGGAGGAAATTTCAAGTTCACAGTGATGTCTAAACTTCTCACCATTCTAAATACTCAATTTTGCTGACAGACCAAAAAAGAAAATGTAAATAGAGGAATTGTTATGTCAAGTTGGCCTTTACCTAATAATTCAAAAGCTGTTTATGTTCAGGGTTAAATTAGGGATGAGAAGAAGTAAAGATACAGATGACTACCAGGCTCGCAAGTTGCTAGCTTACAGTTTACTTCATTTTAAGAAAAGGTCACATGAAGAGATGCAAAAGAGAATAGAACAGCAGAAAAATGCTAAAAGAACAGTCATCAAATCCATAGCAGAAGTAAAAATTTAAAAAGTTATAGAGTGGGTAACCATTACAGCTTATTAACAGCGAACTTTACATACTAGTTATAGCACGCAGGGCACAGAGCACAGAATCTGATGGCAATATGACACCCAACATTTGGTTACATTTTAGGATGAGTTTTCTGTAAGATATTATGGCTCACTCTTCTCCTTTGTTTTAAAAACGTGTCAATACTTTACAATCTTTCATAAAACCATTTAGTACTTCCACTAGGAATGGGGCAAGAACATGAGTCAACTCTCTGCCACATATTCCATTAATAGGTTTTACTGAAAGGAAAGAAACCAACTTGTTCATATGCTAGACAAATTTTTCTAATTTCAACTGATTTTGGATTTTGCTCCCTTTCATACAACATAAATTTGTATCCAATGTTGGCTATAATGTTATAAATATGAAAATCTCATGTTCACCAAAATTCCCTTTAAGATTTCGATTATACATTTTACCCTTATTAGAAAGAGGGAGTAAAAGGCATTACAGTTGCTCAAAGAACTAAGTTCTACTGAAGGCTGAGAAAGTTTCTCAAAGTGGTCAAATCTCCTTTTAATCATTCTCACCTTGGCCCTAACATTAGGCAGGTATCTTTATCACAACTTGAGGAGCAATCATCTACAGCTTAGTCAGCAATTATAAACATTCAAATTACCTGTAGAATAGTTAGTTGTTTTTGTTACAGATTCTTGAGCTTCAGATATAGCCTTCAAAATTAGATTCTTGTTAGCTTGTTTAGAAGGTGGAAGTGAAGGTCTAAAAAAGAAAGGTATTTTAATTGAACTTTAGATTTGAGTTCTTTACATGCTAGCAATCCATTATATCTTTACTACAGCCTTCTCTGGTCTGGAACAGACTAGTTGTAGTCTTTAGGAAATACCAACTGGATTGGAACCTTGTAACTTTTCAAACGACGACTTTGGATCAACTTTCCTCCCACCTGTGTTACAGTTTTTAATGGAAAAGATTACCAGTGGTAAAGTCTTCTACGTGTGTGGGTCACTCAGTCATGTCCGACTCTGCAACCCCAGGGCTCCTCTGTCCATGGCATTCTCCAGGCAAGAATACTGGAGTGGGTTGCCATGCCCTTCTCCAGCGGATCTTCCTTACCCAGGGATGGAAAAGCCGTACATGGTATTAAATTTGTATTTTCGTGATATCCTCAAGAAACCCAGAAGACTCACCAGACAATGAAAGGTTAATTTACAGACATGCTCAAGTACCTCCGTTCCGGCTTTGCTGGCACTGACACACTGCTGGAGATGCTTCCTGTACGGGACCCACAATCATCATCTTCCTCCTCCTCTTCACCATCGTGACTGAACTTTTTTACTTTAACAACTGAACTTACCACAGGCAACTTTCTCTTCCGAAAGTTTTCTTCCTGCAATCAGATAAATTCCCACTTACCTAATCTCAGAAGATAAAGTTCTACTACAGAATACTTAATAAAGAAAAAGCCAAGCAATATTAAGAATTAAGTTCATGGGTTATTTCCCAGCTTTCTTATATAAACAAAAGTATTACCTCTAATAACCAATCTTAAGCTAAAACAAAAAGTGCTTTACTGTCATTCATAAATGACAGCATACAGTACTGTTGAGGAAGCCAGTAAAGTGGAATTACTGAATTGTTTACTATAGCCATGAAGGATCTAAAACTGACCTTAAATCCTCCCAAAATTATACCGAAAGGTTAAAGCTATCTCAAATGTTAGCATCCTAGGAAAATAAACAAGATGCAAAATATCTGTAGAAGATAGTTGTGGAGAGGAAAATGTAACTGGTGTATTATGTTGAGCAGCTCAGAAATCAGTTTAAAACAAACTTGCAATATGTGATGTTATTTCATATACAACTTACTATTAAGAACTGACAATTTTCAGAATAGGTCAGAATTCAAAAGTATACAAACCTCAATACTCATCTTTTCTGAGTTGCTTCTGAAGAAGGGACTGTAAGTCTCTTCTAAGCTGTTAAGTACTTCTGGTTCACACAAACGTCCTGTTTCATACACCCGGCTACTCTGAATATCAAGTTGCTTGGCAGCATGAATACTGTTTTGCTGCTGTTGAAACTGCAACCTGTTTAAATGAGCACCACTGTCTGCGTTTCGACTTGCAGGTGGTCGATAGATTTCAATAGAAGGGCGAGAAGAACCGTATGTAAGTGTCACTGTCGTTTTTTTCTGAGATAAGGGATTCTCCTGCACAAAATTGAGGTCTTCATCAATGAGATCATCTGGTTCTGGCTTAATATCAATCACATCTTCAGAGGGTGCTAGCTCCCTCAAAGGTTTCACTGTGGACATTAGTCGGGTTGCAGCTCCATCATCGTAAGTCTGTCTGTTAAAGAATGAAAACAAAACCCACCCAAAAGGGTGTGTTACTGGTTTCAAGCAGCCTCTTCCGCTATTCAAAGACTAGTCAAATACACCTTCATGAAAAAGTATAGATAATAACTTTATGTATTTTATTAAAAACCACTATGAAATTGCATTCTTTTTTACTTGATTTACTACATTTTATGCAAAATATAATCATTCTTTGGTCGTATCCTTATTTTATTCCAAAAATTGCTCCCAACCACTTCACTGTTTTCAAAAATGTCTGAAAACAGCATCTTAAAGACATATTAACTGATGTAAATGTCACACACACCCATCTGTCCATAGGTCTACACAAGACTCTTACCTGACATTAGTGGCTTTCTGCTCCTGTGAACTTGTAGAAACTCTAGATTCTCTTTTTTCAGGTCTAGTGGTAGAAACTGCAAGAGGTGGCACTGCAGCTTCGTGCCTTCTCTCATCTCCTCGACTGAAACTGCTCTTGTTTGAAGGTACGTTACCATCAAAGAGGTTGGTATCAGAAGACTTCAGACTAGAGGGGTCTAGAAAGAAAAATACATGGTCCCTTTAAGCTATACTGATTACTTAAAGGCAACAAATATGTGTGCTTGGCAACATATTTAATGGCTGAACATTAGTCCACATGATATCTATTTACCCAGTTTATTACTACTGCACTTTTAAGTAATTTTCAATCATAAAACTCTGAAACATCCTTGAAGCTAAACCACTGTGCACATCTATAGTTATTTCCTTAGGACAAACTGCCTAGTTTCCCTTTCTTAAAACTGTCTTCAAATTATATTAAATTTATTGCTCTTAAATTCATAAAAACGTGTGCTTCCTTAAAAAGTTCATATGAACTAGTTTTCAAATTCATGGGTTTTTTTCCCAAAGCAGTTTAAATTACTTATTTAAAACAATCACATTACAGCAAATTCCAGAAAAACCCAAACATCATTTTTATGAACCTTACCAGTTGTTACAGAACGAAGTTTATCTAATACACCATGAAGCCTAAAAGAAAAAACAAACCCAAAATGTCAAAGCTTCCTTTTATCAAGAAAGACTGGACTTCAACTGTCACTCTAAATCTGACATTACAGGTCAAATCTTCAGATAAATACTGATAAATGGTATTAAAAGAAGTTTTACATTTTTTTAAAAAAAAGGCTTTATATAAACACTGTAGGATAAAGAAGTCTTATTTTTTCTATCACTATTTTTGTCATCTAGCCTCTGCAAAAATAAGGGCAAATATATCATCTGACCACATAGTCTCGATCCACAAAGAATATTATTTTGTTTCCAAAGGACGAAAGATTCAAGGTAGTTTATGATAAAATAAGCCAATATACCATAAACATGTAATATTACATTGTTAAAATTGTTGAAAGCACTGTTTAACTTTATTTTTTATTATACTTAGTGTCTAGAAGAACCTAATTCTGCGAGGTGAAAAGCTTAATTTCAAAATTACTACACCATCACTTTACTGTATTATTTTCAAAACTAATGCTGTGAACAAACCACCATCTTACTTAAAACATAACCTATTTCAGCAGTTATGTACAAGGCAAATTTGCCTAACAATCCTTCTAGGAGGCCATACCTTGTGAAAATATCATAATAATGTTTCACCCAGAACCCAGTCAAACGCCCCTGTCCCCTAAGACATAGTTATTGCAGGGCTCCAAAGAATAAGAAGAGTCCGTCTGTGGCTGGTGTTGACAGACGCTTAGGAAAGCAAAAGTGTCAAAGCAGGGACACCATTACTTTTATCAGAACATGTTAAAGAACTAAATTTATGGTAAAATGAAAGAGTTGAACCGATTTTAAATTCAAATTCAGTTCACAGTTTATTCATGTAAGAAATCTGTCTAACGCCTTCACGTTATCTGAGAAAGCGTCTACTAGGCCAATCTCCCGCGTATTAGTGGGACTCAAAGTGATCCCGATGTTGAACGAAAAGGCCAGTCAAGAAGTGTGCATGAAACAAAACAAGGACCTGAACGCTGAAGGCTTTAAAAAAAAAAAAAAAAAAAGCAATACTCATGATAATGTTAATTTCTCCAGTCAAAAGCACCACAATCTCCCTGAGGCTTTTGGTAAACTCTGAGGACAAACTGTAATAAATGGGTTAAGTCACCCACACTGCAGGAGTGCATGAAGCAAAACACTCAAGGAACAACCACTGTACTCAATGTTCTTCAAAAATGTGTAATATAAACCCAGAGAATTCTGGGTGGAATTTCAAGAAAGTTTCATGAAAGTTTTAAAGGATACAGTTGCCTGCTGGGGCAAAAACACCTTTAAGAGGAACTCTGGTTCAAAAGAAATCAATCCGTTTCCTGTCCCTCATTGTCTCTCTCATCCCCCAGTCTCTTGATATTCAAATTAAGCCAGCCACTCTGCTCAGGCAACTTCTGCTGCACCATCACTCACTTGTGCTGAACTGGTGGTCTCAGCCCCATCGTTACCCTCCCCAGCTCTCACTCTACCTCAAACCTGACACAAGAACCTGGTCTTCCTTCTTAGGTTGAACCTCATGCTTTCAATCAGTATGCTCAACTAAAGGAATGTGTGGTTTGAAAAAGGACACTGAAAAATTGTCTAGTATTAATTTACATTTGAACACAAAGCCTATTTCAAAATTTCAAACTTTAAAAAAAATGATTTGAAACTGTCAAAAAACCTTGCCCCCTAAATTATTAGCTCATTGGAGAAAGCAATTTAGGAAGTCAACCAAGTCCAAAAAACATCTATTAACTGGTTTTAGTGGAGGAAAAGGAATGACAGAATGCTGAAGTTTAAAAAAGGAACAGTACCTACAGTCAGCACACACTGAGGACTTGCTATGGGCCAGGCACAGCTGTCAGCACAAGTTAGCTCATTTAACTTGCACAACCACCCTATAAAGGTGATTTACTATTCCCATTTTGTGGATGGAAAAACCAAGGAAACAGACAGACTCAGGATGCAACCTTGGCAGTCTGGCTCCAGAGGCTGTGCTCTCAACGCTCACAACCTACCTCACAGGCTAAATCTGACTTTCCTGTCAAGAACCACGTTGCAGACAGAATACCTGCTCTTGACTCGTGCCAAACTTTGTTCTGAGGGGTAAATATTCAGAAACATACCATACGGTGAATCGAATTGTGTTGTTCCCTAGAAACAGGGACAGGTCCTCTGTCATTTGGTCCTGACTTTTCTTGTTGGCCACCATCACCATAATGTAATCAGGAAGTTCTTCATCTATTTAAAAGGAAAAGTATATAAAGACTTTTTATGCTTTCCTTAATATTTTCTTCTGCTTGAAGTTGACGTGCTTGAAGATATAGATGGAGCTCTAAGAATACCTCAGCTCTACTGGAATTACGATGGGTTAAATGTATAGCTTTCTCTTTATTCCACAGGTATTTGAATTACTAGAAGAACAGGAATTAGGAATAACTAACGAACACTTATACAACTAGATATTCTGAATCACAGTATCAAGCTTGAGAGAGCATTCACTTCTTTTAATCTTTTTAGTAATGCTCATTAATTTCAGAGAAGCTTCCAGCAAGCATAATGGACATTTATCAAGAATAATATTGAGTTTTCTTTAGTTCTATATTTCAAAATGACACTCATTTTTCAAGGAACACCTTTATCCTTGGTAAAGGCACATTTCAGTTAGGGTAACAAACTGGCAGAAACATCAAGTAAGCTAAAACCACCCCAAAATTCTACATCATTTAAAAAATTCTATCCTAAAAAGATTAAATAATTTCTACTCATCAATTCATTCTTACACCCTAAGAGACCAAAAACAAAACAAAACAAAAAACCACCGCAGTAAAAACAAAGCAAAGCCATTTATCAGGAACTCTGATCCTACCAAAAAAGTTCTTTTAGATTCTTTAATACCTTCAATACTCGTAACATTTCTATGTAGGCAGGAAGGTTCATTTCAGAAGTACTATCAGACATTTGTTTCAAGAAGAAATATCAAAAAATCTAGTTCAAGAAAAGCACAAATATAATGTGAAAATCGATCTACAAACGGAAACAGAGAAATCAGAATACTCGCTGGAAGCATGCAAATCAACCTGAGGATAAAAGCAAAAACAAGTAGCCAGTCATTTATTACTTTCTTTGTAAAGTATGGAAAGGCTCCCACTGCTTTCTGGCAACTTTAGTCAAGAAGCCTCCTCACTTATTTACACAGTGTCCCTACCACGGGCTGCCGTTGGTAACCCAAAAAAGGAAAACAAGCTGGAGTGCTGTGGCAGTCTTGACACTTTTTCTCCTTCATAATGTCAGTCAAGAAAACAAATGGGCTGTGTTTTTGACACTATAGTTTGCATTTTACAAAATTTTATATAAATGAGATCAGTGATCACTCTGGCACATGGTGGGGACATGGAAAGATGGGAGGGAGAGATACAAAAGAGCTCCAAGAAAACCCAAAAGGAAGCTTTGGGAGTGATGGATATGTTCATTAGCTTGATTATGATGTATACATATCAAGACACAGCAAGCTACACTTTAAATGGGTGGTTAAGGTATACAGTTATATTTCAACAAAAATGTTAGAAATTCGTTAATACCGTTCTCTTAGATTCAAAATGAGAAATAAGAAGCTAATGAAAAGTTAACGTGTTCATGATACGTTCCTACAAAATTCTAACAGCATTTGCAATGTCATCTGAAATCTATGTACTGAAAAACCGCAAAATGTTGAAGGTTTCTGCAAGCTTATACGTCTAAAATGTAAATTAAAGGCTGCTGAGTTATAACTGCCACCTCCCTGAAGCATTCCATTTTAGACAAACACATGAATGAAACCTTATCAACTCTTAACAAAAAGTTGTTCACTTTTGTATCCCACTCAATGGTTTGAAAATAGATACTCAAATATTTACTAAAGGATCGTTTCCATAACCTTAAAGGTTTCTGGACTCGAACACAAAGAAAGGGATTAGAAAGTCACTCTTGTCAGGACAATTATGCACATACATACAAACAATTAAGTAGTTAGTTATAAATGAATAACATATGTTTTTATTTCAAATAACTAATGGTGATCCCTGTTTACCCACTTAATCAACATTTATGAAAAAAATCAGGCACTCTGCTAGGCCACTGGGACACAACCAATATGCCATCTCTGCCCTCAGGAAACATCCAGTTAAGAAGCAGAGGCAAACAAGTTGAGAAGCTGTGCTACCCTGTTAACAGCTGGGACAGATCAGCTCTGAGAAGCGTACAGCAGTGACTCCTATTCTTTAGCTCATCAAGTCTCCATTGTAAGTAATAATGGAAACATCAAGGATCAGGCACTGGCACCCACTCCAGTGCTCTTGCCTGGAAACTCCCATGGACAGAGGAGCCTGGTGGGCTGCAATCCGTGGGGTCGCTAAGAGTCAGACACGACTGAGCGACTTCACTTTCACTTTTCCCTTTCATGCACTGGAGAAGGAAATGGCAACCCACTCCAGTGTTCTTGCCTGGTGAGTCCCAGGGACGGGGGAGCCTGGTGGGCTGCCATCTGTGGGGTCGCACAGAGTCGGACACGACTGAAGCGACTTAGCAGCAGCAGCAAGGATCAGGAAGACTTGAGTTCTTGGGTCTTTATCTGCTGCTGACCAAGCTTATTTAGCTCTTCCAAGATATTTCATTTTATTATTTGTAAAAAGTAGTAAATTACTTGCCATCCCCACTTCAGCATTGTGTGCAGTTAACAGAAATGTACGAAAATACTTTCAAAACTATAAAATATATGGTATCTTTACTACATTTCACATTGGACTATGGCAAGTTTGTAATCAGCTTTTTAAGAGGCTTAAAATTCTTGTTGAGATTTTTGATAAATGATCAGAATCATCAATATGATTGAATGTCAACCCAATTAACATGTGTTTATGCTTTCACGTGGTACAATTAAGAAGGTTCTCACTACAGGTTTTCTGTGGATTTCTTTTTGACTTAAATCAAATTCCTAGCACAAAGCTGGCATCCATTAAATGTTGAATGAATAAAAGAATAAATCAATGCTGGTTCAGTTTCATCTTTAACCTATAAATCTCAATTTTCTTATCTGCTAAAGTCTAATAACAATCTTGACAACAAACAATTAGTATGTGGCCAACCATCTGGTCTCAGGGCCCCCTTTATACCATTGAAAATTATTGATGATCCCTAACAGTTTTTATTCATGTGCGTATATCTACTGATATTTACCATACCAGAAACTAAAACTGAGAATTTTTTATTAATTCATTTTAAACAATATACCTATCCCATTAACAATAAAACTATTTATATTAACATTATATTTATCAATAACTAAATTTTCCCCAAAAAATGCAAAAAATAAGTTATTTTTATAAATTTCTTAAACATCTGGTTTAAAAGAATTCTAATTTCTACTTTTGCATTTAATCTATTGCATGTTCTACATGAAGAATGTGAAGAAATTCTGATCTCAAAAGATATGCAATTGAAAAATGAGTATTTTAGTAGCCTTTTCAGAAAATGCGGATATTTTTCTGTGACACTACACCAAAAGTCAACAAGCAATAGTTTTTTCAAGGTTAGCAGCAATACTGAAACAAAACTTTATCACTGACTTTTTGTACTTTGTTACATGAAAATCCATTGATCTATTCTGTACTTTCAATGAATTTTTTTATCCCTGTGCAATTTTAAAATATCTTGCATTGGTCATTTGAAAAAATAATGGCCCATGAGCTATACAAGCCACTGGCGTGGTGGATACATTTCATTATTCAAGGTAAAAGAATCACTTGCTGATATTATCACACTGTCAAATTTCCAGAGGAAGACACAAATTTTCTGAAATTCTGATTTTCATTTGAAAGCTCAACCTTTGTCACTGGCAACAAAGTCTACTAATTCTTTATCTTTGCTCACTTTCAAGAAAATGTCTGCCAAATACCCCAATGTATGGAACTAGCATGTCCGTCCTCAGAAGTTAAACATTATGTTCTAAAAGGTAAAGTGGGGGGAGGAGATAGATAAATTATAAGTATGTGATTAACAGAAACCAACTACAATATATAAAATAGATAAGCAACAAGGATTTGCTGTACAGCCCAGAGAACTATAAAGTTTTGTCAAAGTGTGCAACGGAAAGTAATCTGGGAAAAGTACATATATATAATTGAATCACTGTGCTGTAGGCTTAAAGCTAACACAATATTGTAAATCAACTGAACTTAAAAAAAAAAGTTCCAAACGAAACAAAAAAGGAAAAAAAAATTCCATGAAAAAAGATGGCTAGATCAGTTCTCAACCCAATCACACAAATCTGTTCCAAGACAATCCATCATGCTTCTGTATGGCAGAAACACTTTGAGTACTTCCTATTTCCTAACACTGCATATTAAAAAGACGTAATCAAAGGCAAGGTTTAAAAGAATATTTCACTTTATCACTTATCTTCTTAAGTGAAACTAGCCTTTTTTTTTGGCTTTGTAATTGCAAGTAGAAGGGTGGTGAAGAATATGATGATTTCTTGTGAAGTTTGGTGTGAGATGCTGACTCAGGCTAAGGTACCAGTTTTACTCACCACTTTTGCACAATCCAAATGCCAGCACAGTGAAAACGGCGAATATCTTGTCAGTAATAATATGAAAATAATTGATTTCAGAGACTCTTGGGGTTTCCCACACCTCAAGAATCACTATCATGAGTGTAAGCTATTATTTTTATAGGAGGCACCAGCTTTGGAGCCAAACAGACCCAGGTTTCAATGCATAAAACCCTGCTCAAGTCAAGCACTCAAAGCCTCAGTTTCCTTGCTTGTGTAATTCAGGATATTACCACTTACCTTTCACCGTTCTCCTGGGGATTACGGTGACCTAATGCATATACAACAATTTTAAGCACAGTGCCTGGCCCAGAGTCAACACTCAAATTATAATACATTAAAAAAAAAAAAAAAAAAAAAAAAAACGAAAAGAGCTTACTGTGGGGAGCTAAGACAAAAACAGACAGGAAAAATAGACCCTAAAGTGAACCTCAACGAGCCATGACAGGGGCAAACACCGAAAAGCATCAGACATTCACATGCAAAACAGTAACCCCGAAAAATAAAAATCAAACAAACATCAAGGAAAACGTGACAGAGCCTCAACAGAAGAAGATAAACAATTTCAAAACACCGTATTAGAAAGGGATTCGGGGGGGAGGTACAGAAAACCCAAAGACGCTGCACACAGAGCTTCAGTGACAAGACTTAGCTAAGCCCAAGGAAGCAGGGAGGGTGAGACTCGAAGGTAAAAGGGCGTCCGTCCAGAACCAAAGGTCTGACAGGAAAAACGCGGTCACTCGAAATTAAACTCGCCGAACGCTCCGCAGTCTGTTAGGCTGGTAACAACTTACCGACGTAAGCTCCTAATTCTTGCAATTTCCCCTTAATGGCACTCTGAGGGCGAAGAGACAGACAAGCGTGTGAGACCGGCGGCCCCGGGGAAACAGCCCGGCCGCGCGGGGCGACTCGGCGGGAGCGCGCCCTCAGGCGCCCGGCCGCCCCGCCCGGGCCCCCGCCCCCCCCGGCCCCGCGCCCCCCCTCGCCCCCCCGGGGCTCCCTCCTCACGGCGGCCGCGCTCTCCGGGGCCGCGCTGCGCCCAGGACCGCGGCGGCCCGTCAGGAGCGCCGCCCGCGCCGAGCAGGCCGCGGCGCCCGCGCCGGGCCCACCGCCCCCGTTACTCCCGACGACCGCGCGCCCGCCGGCCCGCCCGGCCCGGCCTTCCGCCTCGGCCCCTCACCCGCCGACGCGGGCCTCACCCGGATCTTACGGCTGATCTCCGTGCCGATCTCCATGGCTCCGCGGGGGTAAGCGGCGGGCACTGCGCGGCGTCCCGCGGACCAGGGGCCCGGCGCCGGCTTCCCCGCCCGCAGCCAGTCCGCCACCGCCGCGCTCCCGGCCGCGCGCGCCCTGCGTGACCCGCCCCCACAGGCTCGAGCCGCGCCGCGCGCGCCTGCGCCTGCGCTTGCGCCTGCGCACTGGGGGCCCGCGGGGCGTGCCCTCTGGCGCCCTCTGCTGGCGTCACGGAGAGCGGCGGCCCGGGCTTTCGCCCGCCTCTGCCGGCACGTGGGTGACTTTCCGACCTTCCTCTCCTCGCCCGCACTCCCCGTTGGAATTTAAGTACATTTAAACGTGCCACGGAAGGATCCCTGGCTTTGGTGTGAGATCTGAATTTGAATCCAACCTTCACTTGCGGTTTAGTGTGATATTGATCTGGATATTCGGTCTCGAGTCAATTTTCCTACCTGTAATATAGAGGCTGCCTCCCAGCGGTTGCATTAGAATCACACTTGGAGGGAAAAATGGAATACCTAGGGCCGCACAGCCAATTCATCCCAGTCATTTCTTTGATGCCATAACTACCCTGGTTCTCCTGTGTCTGGTTCTGCCTCTCTGCTCCCACGTCCCTCCGTGGCCTTTTCCCCAAATTAAATCTTTATCTTCCTTCTCCTCTCTCTGAAATAAATCCCTTTCTTTGGAGAAATCTTTAATTTTCAGGACTTCTACTCTCACCTCTGTCATGGTCATAGTTGAATATTCCATCAGCCTTGCTCAGTCGTGTCTGACTCCTTGAGACCCCAGGGCTGCAGCACGCCAGGCTTCTCTGTCCTTTCCTAGCTCCTGGAGTTTACTCAGACTCATGTCCATTGACTCAGTGATCTCATCCAACCATCTCATCTGTTGCCTCCTTCTCTTCTTGCCCTCAATCTTTCCCAGCAAGAGGGTCTTTTCCAATGACTCGGCTCTTTGCATCCCGTGGTGAAAGTATTGGAGCTTCAGCTTCAGCATCAGTCCTTCCAGTGAATATTCAGGATCGAGTTCCTTTAGGATTGACTGGTTTGATCTCCTTGCAGTCCAAGGGAGTCTCAAGGGAGATCTCAAGGGACTCCCAAGGGAGTCTTCTCCAGCACCACAGTTTGAAAACATGAATTCTTCAGCACTCAGCCTTCTCTATGGTCTGACTCTCATATCCATCAGCCTTGAGTTCTCATCTAAACCCCAGTCCCAAATTCCAGATAAATACAGACATTTTGTGTTTGCACCAAAGCCAGCACATCAAAACTGAAATCTTCCTCGTCTTCCCCTTCCTCCACTCAGATTAGTTTCTGCTCCTGACATTACTGTTTCTATTAATATTTTAATTTTCTCTGTCCTTGATCATAAAACCTTAGAATCAGATTAAGCATAGAAAGCAGTCTCCCTCCTGCCCATATGGAAGGCTGTGCTCTTATCTGGAGGTTTGACCGAGGAAGAAGCCACTTTCAAGCTTGTTTAGATTGTAAGCAGAATTACCGAAGCTGTATGAGTGAGGGTCTCAGCTTTTTCCCGGCTGTTGTCTGGAGACTACCCTCAGGTCACAGATGTTCCCACACTTCCTTATCGTGGCCTTCTCCAACATGGCTGCTCACTAAATCAAGCTCGGAGAGAGAGACTCTGAGCTCAGGGAAGGCCCAGTCCTTCTTTTAAGGGCTTTCACTTGATTAAATCAGGGTTTCCCAGGTGGCTCAGTGGTAAAGAATTCGCCTGCAATGCAGGAGAGAATGAAAGACATGGGTTGAATCCCTGTGTCAGGAAGATCCCCTGGAGGAGGACATGGCAGCCCACTCAAGGATTCTTGCCTGGAGAATCCTCATGGACAGAGGAGACTGGTGGGCTACAGTCCATGGAGTTGCAAAGAGTCAGACATGACCGAGCACACACACAGTATTCAATATCCAAGGGCCTGACACCAAAATCATGATTTAGGGTCTTAATTCCACTTGCAAAATCCATCATCCAGAGGACTTCCCTGGTGGTACAATGCTTAAGAATCCTTTCAAAACAGAGGTTGCAGATTCTATTTCTGGTCGGGGAACTAAGATCTCACTTACCACGGAGCAACTAGAGAAGCTGAAAGGAAGACGAAGTACTATCAAAAAAGAAAGAAAGAAAGAAAGTTCTTCATCTGTTCCTATTCATTAGCTGCAGGAAAATCACAGGTGCTGCCTTCCCCTCAAGGGTGTAAACAGCAGGGACAGGAATCTTGAGGCCACCTAAAATCTGTTGGCCACATGGTCCTTCACCTCACAGAATCCTTTTCTTCTTCTGAATTACTATAATACATGTGGGAGCTGCTAATATGACACAAGATCCTTTCTGTAATGTTCATTTCATCTGTGGGTATATGTGTGTACATATGTGCATTTGTCCTCTCTAACAAAATGATAAACTCCTGGTAGGTCTGTACTTCTCCCAAATTTCTTTCAGGATGCTGGACATATAGTAAGCACTTATGAAGCGTTTGTAGAATAAGATAACGACCTAAATTACAAAAGCATTCTTCATGGATAAACCCACTGATCATGCACTCATTCAAAATGGATGAGAGGCACAGAGCGGAGTGTCCAAGAACAGGAACGCTGGAGCCAGACTGTCTGGGCTTGAATCCCAGCTCTGCTACTCCCTCTGAGGCCTTAGGCAAGTTGCTTTTCCCCTCTCTGCCTTAGTTTCCTCATCTGTGACCTAAGTGTGGCACCAGTTTCTTTTTCATAGTTATTATGAGGATGAAGTTAATAATCGTGAAGTATTCTGAACTGTGCCTGGCTCATTGGCAGTACTATGGTAGTTGATTAAAAATTAAACGCCTCCTCTGAGTCAGAGGCTTCCCTGGTGGCTCAGACGGTAAAGTGTCTGCCTACATTGCAGGAGACCTGGGTTCAATCCCTGGGTTGGGAAGATCTCCTGGAGAAGGAAATGGCAACCGGACGCAGGAGCCTGGTAGGCTACGGTCCATGGGGTCGCCGAGTAGGACACGACTGAGCGACTTCACTTTCACTTTCTGAGCAGATGCTGTGCTAAGCATCAGAGTGAGACCGAGTCCCTGCAACCGAGACACACACAATCCAAAAGACAGGTATGTTATTTCTCTCTCTTTATCCGCCATTTCAGTACTAAGAATGAAAACACATGTTTTGCCATTACCAGCTATAAAATCCTTAGTCAATATGTAGATAATATTGAAAGATCATTTTTGAAATGTTCTTTTTGAAAAATAGAGAATGTTCTCATTAAAACATATTCAGGATAAGGAAAACTTGTATTAAAATGTGTTCAAGAAAGAGTTAACTTTCAAGACAATCTATTTAAAACGGCAGAAAAAAACTTGCAAGCTGCTTAAGAACTTGCATATTTAGACCTCAGGAGTCTGTCTGGATTACAGAGGGGACAACCTCACTGAACCGATGGGGTTCAGTGGTCTGACACTGTTACGGTGTGTAAGACACGTCTTCATAAACCACGCTGCATCCAGAGGAAGATGATCATAACGATGCTTGAGAAAAGCCACTAGAGGAACTAGGAGTAGGTATTCATTCAGCTTGAGAAAGACTAAGCAGGACAGTGAGAATTATTTTCCAGCATGGAAGAGCTCTCTGGTTCAGGAGGAAAAACCTATATTTGCTCTAGGAGATCGGATGAGGACTAGAATTCAGTCAGTTACAGCTGAGGGCTGTCTGAGAGAAGACGACCAACAAGAGCATTGGTTTTGAAGTCAGAGGCCTGAGTCCCAACCCCAGGGGCATGGAGCCCCTCGGCCTTTCACACTGGTCCATCTCCAGCCTCCTCTCAGGGCAGAATTCCAACTGGGTGCCGCCCACCCTTTTGCACATGGGGGAGAGGAGGTCAGAAGAGGGGTATCCTTCAGCCTGGAATGCTTTTCTCTGTTTTTCTTGGAGTGCCTGAAAGAAACTGAAAGGGTTAGTCACTCAGTCGTGACCGACTCTTTGCGACCCCATGGACTGCAGCCCGCCAGGCTCCTCTGTCCATGGAATTCTCCAGGCAAGAATACTGGAACGGGTAGCCATTCCCTTCTCCAGGGGATCTTCCCCAACCCAGGGATGGAATCTGCGTCTCCTGCATTGCAGGCAGATTCTTTATCATGTGAACCACCAGGGAAGCCTAGTGAACTTACATTTGTCCTTCCAGACTCAGCCAGAAGCTGATCATAGTGATAAACCAGATATTATCACTCCACTTAGAACAGTGGTCCCCAAACTTTTTGGCACCAGGGACCACTTTCATGGAAGACAATTTTCCCACAGATGGGTGGTAGAGGGGTAGGAGGGGCAGGGATGGTATTGAGATGATTCAAGCATAGTATGTTTACTGTGCACTTTATTTCAATCATTATTCCATCAGCTGCACCTCAGATCATCAGGCATTAGATTCCAGAGGTTGGGGACCCCTGATTTAAAATATCTATCTGCTAAGTATACCTGCCTACTAGAATTATATATTCCCCTGTTCCTCACTTTGGCTACCTGATGCAAAGAACTGACTCATTGGGAAAGACCCTGATGCTGGGAAAGATGGAAGGTAGGAGGAGAAGGGGACGACAGAGGATGAGATGGTTGGATGGCATCACCGACTTGATGGACATGAGTTTGGCAAACTCTGGGAGTTGGTGATGGACAGGGAGGCCTGGCATGCTGCAGTCCATGGGGTCGAAAAGAGTCGGACACGACTGAGCGACTGAACTGACTTTTCCTCACACCGTGAGTCTTTGGGAACAGAGCCATGCATCTTATTTATCTTCCTCTTTGCAGCATTTGGGTTCTAAGAAAAGCGGTTTGAATGAACAAGTGTTTTCATTAGTAAATATTATGTGGCATGTCCACCCTTGGATCAAAAGTCCTTAAGCATTGGGAACTCCAGTCACTGCATTTGCTTTTGCTGTTGATATTGACATACTTGTCTTCAATGCCTTGTCCAGTTGAACAGATATATTGCCAACATCATCATTTCTCTGATTCCAGGGGTATCTAGCCCCTAAATTTTCATTTAAAAAATATTTATTTGGCTGCTCCGGGCCTTAGTCGCAGCATGTGGGATCTAGTTCCCTGACAAGGGATTGGTCAAACCCAGGCCCCCTGCATTGGGAAAACAGAATCTTAGCCATTTAACCAGAGAAGTCCCTAAATTCTCATTCTTTTGCAGTGGAAAAGGTGTTGCCCCTGGGGTGGTGTTGAATGTGGTATGGAGAGCACACAGTCAAGATTTGGAGACTGAAGATTTCGCCTTTGTAGTTCTGACTTCCACTTCTCCTCCCAGGCACCATCATCTCTATGGGAATGGAGCATTCTTTCAACTTAGATTCTTGCAAAGGATGGTAATTTTTTTCCTTTTAAAATTTTTTCTGAGGATGGTAATTCATATAGTGAGGGATAGTCGGTACCCACCAAGCTATCAAGGCAGATTATAATTAAACATTTAATTCCCTATTTTTTAATATTTTTGTATTTTGGTACCATCCGTTCAGTTTAGTTCAATTCAGTCGCTCAGTCGTGTCCGACTCTTTGTGACCCCATGGACTGCAGCACGCCAGTCCTCCCTGTCCATCACCAACTCCCAGAGTTTACCCAAATTCATATCCATCAAGTCGATGATGCCATCCAACCATCTCATCCTCTGTCGTCCCCTTCTCTTCCCACCTTCAATCTTTCCCAGCATCAGGGTCTTTTCCAATGAGTCAGTTCTGCACATCAGGTGGCCAAAGTATTGGAGTTTCAGCTTCAGCATCAGTCCTTCCAATGAATATTCAGGACTGATCTCCTTTAGGATGGACTGGCTGGATCTCCTTGCTGTCCAACATCTATTTATTTAAAATTTATTTTTATTTATTTCTTAGCTGTGCCCTGTGGCATAGGGGATTTTAGTTCCCCAACCTGAGATCAAAACTGTGCACACTGCAGTGGAAGTGTGGAATCCTAACCACTGGACGGCCAGGAAAAGTCCCAAAGCAGATTAATTTCTTTCTTTTTTTTTTTTTTTAGTTCTACCAGCTTATTGCTACCAACCCATCTCCCTCCACCCTCATGCACGCGTGCTCAGTCATGTAACCCCATGGACTGCAGCCCACCAGGCTCCTCTGTCCACGGACTTTTCCAGGCAAGAATACTGGAGTGGGTTGCCATTTCCTTCTCCAGATTAATTTCTTTACTTCTAAAAAAGTATCAGTCAATGTACCACCAAAACCACAGTTTCTTTCCCTATTATTGAACATCTTTTCACTGTAGAAATTAAAAAAATTTTACTTTATTTTAATAAGAATTACCTTTACAGGAAGAAGAATGTATAATATGCCGCTTCTGCGTAACAAGAGGAGGTGAAGATACAGATATGTAATTGCTTATTTATCCACAGACTAGAGATCTAGAGAGATACATAGGATTATGGTAACACCAGTTACCCCCAGGAGAAGAACAGTCAGGGTAGGAGGGAGACTTTTGGGGGGGTGGTTTAACCATATAAATTACTTCACTTCCTTCCATGCAAACATAAGCCAGTTAATAATTTCATGCCACCCACTTTGAAGACATTGTTCAAGCGGCTTGCCATGTCATGGTGCCATTACTGTCAAATTATCGTGGTTGTGGGAAAATAGAGCTTAAGTACTTGGTCAGCAAGTGGCACTTGTGGACTGTGAGGGAGGAAGTTCAGCTGTGTCTAACATCGTTGGGGTTTTATGATCATTTTCTATTTTTAAAATTCTTTTATTTTCTTCCCGATTCAATTAACAAGTTTTTATTTAGTGCCTACTGTCTGCCCAGTAGTGTCCTAGGAATTCTAGGAGATATGAAAGAAGCCTACATGAAACAATCTTTAACGATCTTGCCAAGTGTGGGGATCACTGTGGAATGGAGTGGTGAGCAAGTTGTCTTGGAAGCCGAGCCTTAAATTGAGGCACGGAGAGGAACGGAAGGCTTAAACAAGCGGAAGGCGGGCAGGAGGTGCTCTGAGCCAGGAGACACCGCTCATCAGGGGGCCTTAGGGGAGAGGAGAGAAATGTGGATGGTCAAAGAAGCTGAGGCTGGTCTATTAAGGCCCAAGGTCAAGCAGAGCAGCTTAGCCGTGGCGGTCCACAGGGAGTGATAAACCCCAGGGAGAGGTCAGCCTAGCATTAACAATGGAAAGAAGAGAGAGCAGAAACCAGAGGCATGGACTTCCTGGGTGGTCCAGGGAATAAAAGGCCAAGCTCCCAGTGCAGGGGCCCAGGGTTCAATCCCTGGTCAGGGAACTAGATCCCACATGCAGCAACTAAGAGTTTGAATGACACAAGATCCCGCGTGCCACAGCTAAGTCCCTGTGCAGTCAAATAAATAAAATTTAAAAAAAAAAGAAAGAAAGAAACCAGAGCATGGAGACCACACTTGTTGCGATAATCTAGATGTAAAATGATGAGGGGTGAAGGTTTGGACTAGAATGATGGCAGGGAGGTGGCATTCAGGCGCAAAGAGGAAAGCATTCCTGAGACATTTCAAAGGAGGAAGTAGCAAGCGGGTCTTGAGGATAGGCTGGGGATGGAGAGAGAGAACACTCACACACAATTTCTGTCTTTCTAGATCATGAGACCAGAAAGCGACTCATTCTCTCTTTTCTTCCCTTGCACACAAATTGACCCCCTCATGGTGTCCAGCTGAAATTCAATTATAAGCAGATTTGATTTTTTTCCGTTAGAAACATGTGCACTATTATTTGCTTTGAGCTCCATTGCCCAGCCTGAGTCTTGCCTGGGGTTTGTTCTCCCATATCACTCCTACTTCTAGGAGGAAGCTTTCCTCCTAGGCCTTGCTGGTCTTGTGTGTGGTCTGCAGGTCTATCACCCACTAGACCAGAAGTCCTTTGAGAGCAGGAACCATGAGTAAATACTCAATAAGTGTCTGTTAACTGTTGAAGAAGTGAGATCTAAATTAAATTTAACATATGAAAGCTTTCCAGGGACTTCCCGGGTGGTCCAGTGGTTATGAATCTGAGCATCAGGGTTAGATCCCTGGCTGCAGGTTCCCACACATCTGACCTGCAGGTGGCTGCTGCAACTAGAAAAAAAGTCCATACGCTGGAAGGAAGACAAAGTTTTCCAGAAACAAAACTATTTTTAAAATAATTTACATTAAATTTACATAACAGAAGTTTCTCTGCTCCAGTCATTCAAACCACTGGCCAAGTAAGAAGGAAACACCTATTGTGACGGTGTAAGGATCATACAGTTTCATTCCTTGGTAATAATAATAATGCAGTGTAATAATACCATATAATAATAAAAGTTGCTATTAGGGCTTAGATGAAGCACTTCGGGTCTATTTTACACAAGTTGCTGGATAGTGATTATTTTCATTATTTCACAGAACATGAGCAGGCACAGAAAGGTTAAGAAATTTACAAAAGGTCTTCCACCTAGTTAGCGTTGGCAGCTGAGATTTGAACCCAGACAACTGGTCTTTGGAGTTCCCCTATCCTAAAAGTGCCATTTTGGACTGCATAAACATACAGCTCTGCTGAGGACCTACAGGTTATCTGAGGCATATCAGTCTTTTTGGAGGCTTCCCTGTTGGCTCAGACGGTGAAGAATCTGCCTGCAATTCGGGAAACCCGGGCGCAATCCCTGGGTTGGGAAGACCCCCTGGAGGAGGGCCTGGCAATCCACTCCAGTCTTCTTGCCTGGAGAACCGCATGGACAGAGGAGCCTGGTGGGCTACAGTCCATGGGGTCGCAAAGGAGTTGAACACGACCGAGCGACTTTCACACACCATCTTTTTTAGGGGAAGGGGACTTTGCCACCCTGTTATCAATCCCTTTTTTATGGGGTATGCCCTTAGACGAAAGCAAGGGAGAAGAAATAGACTATTTGAACTGTTTTCAGCCATGTAGACGAGTAAACGAACGACTCCGGCAATAATACCCTTTTACCGATCGCTCAGTAACACGAGAAGAACACCCTTCACCTGGCACCGAAACGTTACCCCCTCCTCTCATTTTTGTTAAGGCCTCGCTTTATTTGGAAACTCTTAAAATAAGCGGTCATATGATTCAAACAAGCAGCGGCGCGCCCCCTCCCCGGCGGCCGGGCGCAGCTGTCCGCGCCTCCCCCGCCCGCATTCCAGCCCTCTGAGGTCACGGGCCGCAGCCGCCTCTCCGGATCCGCCCGCCCGCCCGGCCCGGGGGAGGGACGCCCGGGCCCGGCCGCCCCGCTGCTCCGGCCGCGCGTCCTCCGGCTGCCCGGCCCGCGCCGGGCCTCTGCGAGCGGCGCCGCCGGCCCCAGCTGCGGGCCTCCACGCTCGGCGCGGGGGAATGCGCGGCGGGCCGGGGCCGGGGAGACAGGAAGCGAGGCGCGCGGGCCCCGGGAGCGCGCCGCGGCGCGGGCTGGAGTGCGGGCGCGGCTGCGGCGGCAGTGCGACGGGGCCCCGCGGGGCGGGCCGCTGAGCGGGGCGCGCGGCCCCGAGGATGCGGCGGCGGGAGCAGGTGAGGGCGCGGGGCCCCGGCCCGCGAGGCGCGGGGGCCGGCGGGGGCCGAGCGCGGGGCGGTGTCCGCCAGCCGGCACCCCCGAGTCCGGGGAGGACGCGTCCCGGCTGCCCAGACCCGAGGCAGGGGCGAGCGTAACAAAGAGAAAACTCTTTCAGGCTCTCTGCCGTCTATTTGAGGCATTTCCAGAGGGGTCTTGAACTTGTGTTCGGAGCTCCTCGGTTGATCGTGAGCGGCTTAATTCTGCATCGGGGCTTTAAAAGTCTTAGGCATGTTTGTGCCTCTCGGAATATTAAGTGCGAGATTTGCCAGATAACTTTGGCGAGAAGGAGAGGAGCGAAGGACTGTTTCGTGCTGATGGCTTGTTTTGGTTTTGGAGTAAAGAGTGTTGACTCTGGAAAAAAGAATTCTTGGGTCTGCAAATTCCGACTTGTGATTTCTGCAAATCCTGATTAGACTGGCCGCTCTTGGCATGCCTGTCTTATTTTCTTTTTTGCTGAGAAAGCCTTATAATAATAACGTATGCTCGCAAACGCGTTCAGAATACTTCGTGTGCGCCAGGTGACAACCGCTGTATGCCCAAGGGTTGCTGACAGATTTTTTTTTTAACTTTGGGATATGATAGAAATTTATTCTGAAAGTAGTTGTCTGTTGTTTCCAGCACATTTTACTCTCGAGTTCTACCCATAAATGTGTTCAGGACAAATATGCGTTGGATTTAATGCTATATATCTATACATTATTCTAAGAATACACTTTTAGTGATTGTTTTATTTGAAAGCATCATTAGTAAAATTACACGTAATGAGGACTCTAGCAACAAAGCGGAAAACTACAGGATTCAGAATTTAAAAGTGTATTTGAGAAGCTTCTGAGAGGGGATGTAAAAACATTAAAATGAATAAATATCTCAGTCTACCTTTTGAAAACTTGAACATGATTAACATATAACTATTTTTTTTATTTCAAAACAAAGTGATTTTGTAGAGAAACAAAATATCTTAGTATATTGTCCTGCAAAAGCTAATTGTGAATGTCTGTTTAGTAGTTAATCAGTTAAGACTTCCAGACCCAGCTACCTTTGAAATTATTTCATATTATCTTACACCTGAAACATACACTCCCCCCCTCAAAGCATCTTCAGTTTCTTCTACTCTATTCAAACATTCGTAACTTTATGACACTATTTGGTAGCAAATACTGTACATAACTGAAAATTGTGTAAATTGTTTCACACACACATACCCCTCAAGTTTTTCAATTACTTTTTATCACATTTACCGAAATAAAAAAGAGAAAACAATGGCTTGTCTTTATCCATGACACAGTAAAACATTTCAAACTCAGGGACAGCAAAGTTTTACTCTGCTTCATCAGAGCTTAAGTTGATAATTAAGTTATATAATGTAGTATATACTGCCTTCAAGGCGTAATTCTATATTTGCAGTGAAAAGAATACCATGTTTGAACATCCCCAATACAAATTTTCGTCTTTCCTCTGGACAGCTTAACTGTTCTGTTTCCAGTTACCATAATTTGTATGTAAAATTTAAATTTCATTACCTTATCTCTTGATAGGGTATTTAGCATATCAATCTATAAGGGTATCCATAATCTTTTAAAATTTATACACTCATGGCTCACAGGCACTTTTCCAGTTGAAAGCTTATTTCAAGTTCTCACTTGATTTTTTTTTACTTTTCATTTTGTCTCAACGATCTATTTGGTTTATACCCTGACAAACAAGAGCACTGAAAACTGCAGGTAGAGCCCATGTCTTTTCATAATGTCTATTTTCTGTTCCCTTCTTTAGTAAGGTGCTTTTACCTTCCAGAGGTACACAGCAAATACTGTTAAATGAACACAGTGGCTTATGTACTTCTAGTTTTCTTTTTCCCTCTGGCCTTCTTCGTCTATTGCTTGTTTTTAACTTTTATTTTTCTGGCTATCTGGATAACCAGAGCTCAAACAAAACCCAAATCCAAACCCAGACAACAAAAACAAAAAGCAAAAAGTCCTGGTTGGGTCCTTACTAGAGATTCGGCCATGTATGTAATTATAGCATGCTTGTAATCTACTTAAGAGCAAGGACGGTTTAGGAATTGATTCCTTTTAGATTTTCTGTAGGGCTTCCCTGGTGGCTCAGCTGGTAAAGAATCCCCTTGCAATGCGGGAAACCTGGGTTCCATCCTTGGGTTGGGAAGATCTCCTGGAGAAGGGAACGTCTCCCCACTCCAGTATTCTGGCCTGGAGAATTCCATGGACTGTATGGTCCATGGGGTCACAAAGAGTCGGACACGACTGAGCGACTTTCACTAGACTTCTATAAAGGCCCACTGTCGGGGGGCAGTGGGGGCTTCCCCGGTGGCTCTAGTGATAAAGAACCCGCCTGACTAATGCAGGTCGACCTGAGACAGGGGGTTCGATCCCTGGGTTGGGAAGATTCCCCTGGAGAAGGGGAATGGCAAACCCACTCCAGTATTCTTGCCTGGAGCATCCCATGGACAGAGGAGCCTGGTGGGCTACAACCCGTGGGGTCGCAGAGTCCCACAGGACTGCAGCGACTTAGCACCCACGCCCAAAGGCCCACTGCACTGCCTTGTCCTCTGAGCCTCAGTACACTTCAGTGAGATGGAATTATCAAGTGTTAGGTCTGCCGGAGCCTAGTGTAAGGCTAAAGGCTGGTTCTGCCCACGCCGGCCCAGCCCTGAGAGCCCATCCCCTCTGGGCTGAGGCGCAGCGCGGGCGGCGAGACCGAGGCGGAGGAGTCTGGGGGCGGCCCCAGCTCAGCCCGCCCCGCCGTGAGGCCGAGGGAGCGTCGCTCCTCCCGAGGGCCGCCTTCCGCGTCCGCCGGCTGAGAGCGGTCCGGGGGCTGGCGCTGCCCCTCCGCGCGATCCCCGGCCCCGGCTCAGCGTAACGAGCTGGACCGAGCCCAGGGCCGCGTCCTCGGGGGCAGCCTCTGTTCAGAAGACAACGGAGGGCGGGCGCCGCCCCGGGACTCTGAGATATCTGCGATTTTGCCCACTTGTTGAGGGGAAAAAAAAAATTCCAAAAAAAATCCTGTCGGTGTCAAAGTTCCAAGCTGCCGCTCAAGGCCGTCTGGCTTCCGCCCAGGAATTAACACACCAACTGGTGTGCTTTCAAGAGTCTTACGTCACGTGCTTGGGGCACGGGGGGCAGTTCTGAGGTAAACAGACCCCGCTCGTCTGCACGGTCGTCTGTGGGAGCGCTAGCCGGGTCCTTTAAGCGTTCCCTCCGGCGTCGGCCCGAGCCCGTCCTTTCTCCTGCAGCGTCCGTTCGGAAACGCGGCGGCAGGAGGAGGGTTCCGGCGCCGCCGAGGCCGCCGGTTGCCCGGGCAACGCCACCCGCGCTTCCGGGAGCGCGGAGTCGGAGCCCTCGGCGCTGTTGGCCGCACGGGCTAGTTGAGCGCCGCGCTTGCGGCTTCGCCTCGGGATGGACTTCGAAGCCTCGTCCCGCTCCTCTTCTGGGCTGTGGCGCAGCCTCGGGGCCGGCTCACCGCCTCTGGGCGTCCCCGCCCGGAGACGGGCGCGGGCCCGGCTTCTCAGAGCCTGTCAGCTTGGTAATCCGGTCAGCGGCGCGTGTAGTCTTTTACAGTTTGTTTATAAATAAATCGAAATGGTGACGTAAATATTTGTAAACCGGGAAGTTCTGCAAATGCCTGTTAAGTGTTCACCCCGTTAGAACCTCACAGCTGCCCTATGTGACGGGATGATTCCATTCGGGTTCAGGGTTAATTTGCCTAATTGGGACTTGAATGTAGCTCTTTGGAGATTTTTGGTTTTGTTTTTTTACAATTGAACGTAGCTCTTTTGGAGGGTTTTTTTTTTTTTTTTTTGCAATTAACTCACTTAAGGGCTAAAGATACAGTTGGAGTATCGGGGAGCCAAAAAAAGTTAACTATGAGAAAAAAAAAGAACACAAAACTTTAAAATAGAAAGAGGACCACTGATGCTCGCTACTAAATTTGGGGCTATAGTGTGCCAGCCTTCATCTGTTTTAATCCCGAAGGTGGCCGCACGTGGTAGCCACTCTGTGGAATTGAATGAGGGGTGGAGTCTGAGCCGGGGTCTAACACACCGCTGCTGGGGAACTTCTCCAGCCCCTCCCAGATCCTGCTAAGGCCTTCTTTTTTTTTTTTTTTCCCCAGAGGGGAGGAAAAGCTTATTCCTTAGATACAGCTCTTATTGATTTCTATTTTTAAAAACAAAGCCGGAGTTGCTGTCGCCCCTGTAACCAGCGTTCCTCTCTCCCCAGCACTGGCGTGGGTGCTCCCATCACCTGGTCTTTGGAGACTCGGTTGCTTTTTGATGGCAGCAGCTAGTGGGTGAGCAGTCGGAAGACTCCGCGGTGCTCCTCCCGTCGGGACAGGATCCCTTTCTCTGGCCATCACCACCCCTGGACTGCTGGCGGTGCTGTTCACTTTTTACCCCTCCAGCTCTTGAAGGGAGAAGAAGATGCCACTGCCATTTGGATTGAAACTAAAACGCACGCGGCGCTACACCGTATCCAGCAAGAGCTGCCTAGTTGCCCGGATCCAGCTGCTCAACAATGAGTTTGTAGAGTTCACGCTGTCCGTGGAGAGCACTGGCCAGGAGAGCCTGGAGGCTGTGGCCCAAAGACTGGAGCTGCGGGAGGTAAGCCACCCCCCACCCCCCCCCCCCGCCAAAAAAACCCCCCCAAAACTGCAGGCTTCTCCGGCGGAATTTTGCTCCTTACTTCCAAGCTGCTATAGATGCACGCTGGCTGTGTCTTCTCAAAGTACCTCCCTGGCCAGGATAATCCGGGGCTTCCCTGCTGGCTCAGATGGTAAAGAAGCTACCTGCAATGCAGGACACCCAGGTTCCAGCCTTGGGTGGGGAAGATCCCCTGGAGGAGGGCATGGCAACCCACTCCAGTATTCTTGCCTGGAGAATTGCATGGAGAGAGGAGGCTGGAGGGCTACAGCCCGAAAGGGTAGCAAAGAGTCGGACATCACTAAAGTGGTTTAGCACACAGGCACTAGGATGATCTGAGTTGAGCCTGTGAGCACCTCTCCCTGTGAGGAAGGAATGAAACAGAGAAAAGAGGCCTTTTCTTGGGGATGCCCCTTAAAAGAATTAACAATGCCTGAGATAGTTGGATGGCATCACCGACACGATGGACCTAAGTTTGAGTAAGCTCTGGGAGTTGGTGATGGACAGGGAAGCCTGGCGTTCTGCAGTCCATGGGGTCTCAAGGAGTTGAACACCACTGAGTGACTGAACTGAAATTAGGTTTGTTTTTTCCTTACACATGTATTTATTTATTTGGCTGTGCCAGGTCCTAGTTGCGGCATGCACGATCTTTTAGCTCCCATGTGTGGGATCTAGTTCCCTGACTAGGGATGGAACCCCAGACCCCTGGGTTGGGAGTGTGGAGTCTTAGCCACTGGACCACCAGGGATATCCCCACAATGCCCGAGTTTTGAAAATGTTTAAATGTTCTCCCAAAATGTAATCCAAAATGAAACAGGAATGCATGTGTGCATCTGCATGAAGAAGCCATCTTGGAAATGGATCCCTTTAGCCCCCAGGCATCCAGCGGACACCTAGGCAAGTCCTGCCCAAATTCTTGACCCATTGCTCACAAGCAAGATAAAATAGTTGTTTTAAGCCACTTTAAAAAAAAAGGAAAAAAGGAATGCATTTTGGAGTGTCCAAGTAGTTCTTACCTTCTAGTATTGATCCCACATGGTTCATCCTGATATAGTAGAGTTTACTGACTTCATTCATTTGTTCAGCATTCAGTGACTCTTTTGCACATGCGTACCTGTGTGCTAAGTCACTTCAGTAGTGTGCAACTCTTTGTGACCTTTTGGATTGTAGCCGGCTAGGTTTCTCTGTCCATAGGATTCTCCAGGCAGGAAGATTGGAGTGGGTTGCCATGCCCTCCTCTAGGGGATCTTCCCGACCCAGGGATCGAGCCCGGGTCTCTTACGTCTCCTGCAGTGGCAGACAGGTTCTTTACCATCTGAGCCACCAAGGGAAGCCCTTTATTTTCCACAGGTCAAGCCAAATTTCGAGAGACATGTTCCGGTTTGAATTCTGGTTTCTGCATCAATCTAGTTTTTTAACCTTAGGTGAGGAATGTGACCTGTCTGAGCTCTGGTTCCCTCATCTGAACCTTGGGCTAACAGTGGTGCCTAACACTCAGAGTGACTGTGTGATTTAATGTGTGTGTAAAGCCATAGCTCCGATAACTGTAGTCTGTTACAGTAATCATAGGATTTTCGTGGAAAAGCCCTGATCCAGTCTATAGGAAGTTGTGGCATCCTCAAGCATCCACATAATGTCTTGCATTTAAAATGCTATGTAAGGCCTGTGAAGAAAAGGGCTCTAATTAAACTCAGGTCTCTTCTGGTCCTTGGCTCCCAGGTTCTGGGGTAAGAGAAAGATGGAAAAGCTAGTGATTTCTCTTGAATGCCTATGTTATAGTCTCAACTGGGAAATCCCGCTGATTTATAGTTGATGAAAAGTCAGGAATAGATGAGGAATAGATGCCCCTGGTGGGCATACCATCATTTGATCATTCAGTATTACAGACGTATTAAGGGCCAAGCACGTTGAAAAAGACCTTGATGCTGGGAAAGATGGAGGGCAGGAGGAGAAGGGGGCGACAGAGAATGAGGTGGTCGGATGGCATCACCGACTCAATGGACAGAAAAGGGAGGGGTAAGTTGCTCAGTCGTGTCCAACTCTTTGTGACCCCATGGCCTGTAGCCCTCCAGGCTCCTCTGTCCATGGGATTTCTCCAGGCCAAAATGCTGGAGTGGATATCATTCTCTCCTCCAGGGCATCTTCCCAACCCAGGTCTCCTGCATTGCAGACGAATTCTTTACCAGCTGAACCACCAGGGAAGCCCAATGGACATGAGTCTGAGCAAACTCTGGGAGATGGTGAAGGACAGGATAGCCTGGCCTGCTGCAGTCCATGGGGTCACAAAGTCGGACATGACTGAGCGACTGAACAGCACATAGGTACCGGGAGCTCAGCCTAGCGTTGATACCGATAAGAAATAGGCACAATGCACGTGATGAAGAGGGAAGCAGGAGGTGCTGCAGACATTAGGGAGAGGCAGCGGAGGGAAGGCTTCCTGGGGTGAGTGATGTCTGAACTGGGACAGTCAGGGGCTGGAAAAGACTGTCCCCACATGGCCAGAGACATGAGGCAGGTAATCTACCTGGCACCTGAGGAGAGAGAGGTAAGGCTGCAGACCAGGGGCCACCCAGTGCGGGGTTCTTGTCAAAGGGTTTTGGGTTTGTCCTGAAAATTAGGAAGTTGGTGAACAGTTTTTATTTTTTAACTTTATTAAAAAAAATTGTTCTTTTTTTTTTTTTGGCCACACTGCGAGGCATAGTTCCCAGACCAGGAATCAAACCCGTGCCCCCTGCAGTAGAAGCATAGGGTCTTCATCCCTGGACTGCCAGGGAAGTCCCAGTGAAGAGTTTTTTAAACACACACGTGGTGTGGTTGTTTTACAAAGTCGTGACGCCTCTGGAGAAAATGATTAGAAAAGAGTGGTTGTGGTGCAGATGGTAGTCACTTGGATTTTGCTGGGGCTGAGAAGTGAGCCGAGTCTGGAGATCTTGGGGATCTACCTGTCAGGTGATGCGGAGGGACTGGCCAGGGTCCAGGTGGATCCTAAGGTTTCCAGTGAATGGTGGGGATTGCCCCCAAGGAAAGAAACGCAGAAGGAAGAGCAGCCCTGAGGGGAGTTGGCGGAGGTGTGTGGGCCGTGCACTTACGATGCGCTGAGTTTCAGGGGCCAGCTGGAGATGCTGAGCAGGCAGAGCACACGTGGATCTGGAGCTCAGGTGAGAGGAACCTTAGAAGGAAATGAAGCGCAGTGGCCCAAGAAGGGGAAAGTAAACCAGAAGAGCCCGCCTCAGTGACTGGTCCTGCCTGCTTGCATTTATTTAGTCCCATCTTTTTTACTCCCTTCACCCATTTTTCCTTTTTTTCCTACTTTGGTTTCTTTTTCCTGTGATTTCTTCCTCATGCACTTGGTGTGCCTGTAACCACTAGAGTCAATTTCTTGAAGAACTGTGGTCAGTTTATCAGTTATAATAAATTAACTATGGATAATATGTTAAGACGTGAAATGTGCTTAATAAGCACAGCTTGAACCGAAGCCACAGCCATTGCTTTGCTTCTCTTAGTCAAGAAGCCCAGAGAAGTTGCCATCCCTTGTTTGAGATTATCAGACTCAGAAACAAGCAGCTTCATCCAGCTGTGGGTATATAATGAGAGTGATTTTTAACAGAAAGGAAGAGTGCTGTAGGTGGGAACAGCTGTGATCCCTAGAAAAGGTCTTGCCCCCGGCAGACTGTCCCACCATTTCCAACATTTTAGTACAGTCATGGTTAGAAAGTTAGTTTGTATGGCAAACTTTTCAAAGCTTCAGAAGCTCTGCACCGTAGGATATAAACAGGTGGCTTAGGCCCAGGCCTAATCCTACCCAATGACTGTTTAGAAATCATCTGAGTCAGGGCAGCCTCTGTTCCTATTTGTGTCCATACATCACTGATGAGATTCATTCAAGAGATAGTGGTATGTTATCTTGCACTAGCCTCCCGTCAAGAAAACTCAGAGGCAATAGCATGTAGATGTGGCTGATAAGATTTTGCTACTGCCCAAATTTAAGCTGATAGGATAAATCTTTACTTTCTTTGATAGTTGAATATCATTTCACTTCTATTGTGAATCCGCCTGCAACGCAGGAGACCCTGGTTTGATTCCTGGGTCGGGAAGATCCGCTGGAGAACGGATAGGCTACCCACTCCAGTATCCTTGAGCTCCCCTGGTGGCTCAGCTGGTAAAGAATCCGCCTGCAGTGTGGGAGACCTGAGTTTGATCCCTGGGTTGGGAAGATCCCCAGGAGAAGGGAACGGCTACCCGCTCCAGTATTCTGGCCTGGAGAATTCCATGGACTATTCCATGGGGTCGAAAAGAGCTGGATGTGACTTTCACTTTCTTTTTTCTGTTATGACAGTTATAAGCTCTATGCAGTAATACCATTATAATGCTACACGTGGCAGTTTCACCTGTAGAGTAGTCTTTTATTTCTTAAGCTGAATGTGTGATTAAATGATGTTTGTCAGTCTTCATAGTTTTTCTTTGAGAAAATTTTTCTTTGAGATATTTGATAGTACATTAAGGAACTAAAAACTAAAAGGTTAGTATATTTATACCCAATATAGTTCACGTGCATTGCCAGCTTTTTTCTGAGCCCACCATATTGGAGCTGTGAAAAGTGGCCTTTTAAATGGGGGAGGGGGTGCGGATTGCTGCAGGAAAACATTGCTGTTCGTGATAGCAACAGCCTCTCAGAGCTGTTGAAATTCCTTGCATGTCGTTGAGTTTCATAACACAGTTTCAAGAGAGGATGTCAGAGCCTTTACAGAATTTAAGGGGAAGGTTATGGCCAACCTAGATAGCATATATAAAAGCAGAGACATTACTTTGCCAACAAAAGTCCATCTAGTCAAGGCTATGGTTTTTCCAGTGGTCATGTATGGATGTGAGAGTTGGACGGTGAAGAAGGCTGAGCGCCGAAGAATTGATGCTTTTGAACTGTGGTGTTGAAGAAGACTCTTGAGAGTCCCTTGGACTGCAAGGAGATCCAATCAATCCATCCTAAAAGAGATCAATCCTGGGTGTTCATTGGAAGGTCTGATGTTGAAGCTGAAACTCCAATACTTTGGCCACCTCATGGGAAGGGTTGACTCATTGGAAAAGACCCTAATGCTGGGTAGGATTGGGGGCGGGAGGAGAAGGGGACGACAGAGGATGAGATGGTTGGATGGCATCGCCGACTCGATGGACATGGGTGTGGGTAGACTCTGGGAGTTGGTGATGGACAGAGAGGCCTGGCGTGCTGCAATTCATGGGGTCGCAAAGAGTCGGACACGATTGAGCGACTGAACTGAACTGAAGAGAAACTTTCTAAGTTGGAAAGTGTGTGTGACGGAGGTTAGATGGAGGTGGTGAGACAAGAGTGTGTCAGCCACGGGGCAGCGTGTCTCTGAAAGAATTTTATAGCCTCGAGTGAGACGGTCAGACCTGAAGACCTGTTTCAGAGAGTAAGCCCTGTGTTACCCCAGCTTGCTGGGAATTTGTAAACCCAGGATGCAAGTGTAGTCATGTCCGATGAGATACAGAATGCCCGTATCTCATCTAATTATGAGAAGGGCTCCCAGTGTGTGCCCTCTGGCTAGGCCAGCATCTCCCTGTAGGCAGGCCACGTGGGGGTCAGAGCGACCCGGACATTGCTTGCTGAGCGTGGAATCAGAGATGGGAAGTCGCCCAGGAAGCCTTGCGTATACCTTCATACGGGAGCAGTTGTGCCTCCAGCACAGGCCGAGCTCCTCTGCGTCTTGGTGTCCTGTCTGGACCATCTGCGGCTGGCGCTGCGGCCGGCGGCCTCTTGAGGAGGCCCGCCTGTTCAGCGACTGGTTAAGATGCCTGCCGGTCGGGTTAGAAACACCCGGGTTTGGATCCCAGCGTTGCCACCCACCGGTTGTGTGCTCTTGGGCCAGTTACTTAATTTCTCAAGTCCAGTGGTTTTTCATCTGTAAGTTGGGGATGATAATATTATCTCTTTGACAGGGGTTGTGAGGATACGATCTTAGATATAAAGCTGAGCAGAGCACCTGGCATTTAGGAAACTCTTGGTGAGTGTTATTCTGCAGCCCCGTCATTGTTATCTGTGACTCCCATTTCCAGCGATGCTGACTGACCTCTTCAAATTAACTCTTTTCTTTCTTTTGTAAGTATCTTTGCTTCTTCCTTTTACTAAGAGACTACATGTCTGTTTTATAAAATGTTCTTATATTGATAGTACAAGTAAGTAGAGTGGCCACTGGTAATTGTACTTCTTACGTTACTAAACAGAATTTTAGTATACCAATGTAATTTAGCAGTTATATTTGAATCTCTGTCTTCATGCCATTGGTAATTAATTTGTACAATGTCACTGCCCACAAATAGAGCTTCAGTAGGTCTTCACTTCTCTGTTAGGTTTTATTTCTCTGTTTCTTCCTTCTTGCTCTCAAACTAACCTCTAGGATTTAAACAAACAAAAAAAATAATGAAATTTTGACTTACGGTTTATATTTTTTCTCCAAGCCGTGTCTTTTTCTCAAGAATTCTTTTAAATCTTATATTACATTTGATAATCACATTTGAATTGTGCTATTATGGGTTTTAATTAGATTCACTGCAAAATATTATTTATTTTCTAAAAAAACTTTTTATTCATTTATTATCTTGGCTGTGCTGGGTCTCCGTTCCTGTGTGCGGGTTTTTTTTCTCTCTAGTTGTGGTGAGCAGGGCCTCCCCTCCAGCTGGTCCAGGCTTCTCCCTCCTTGCGGTGGCTTCTGCTGTGGAGCGCGGGCTCCGAGTCGTGTGGGCTCGGTGCTTGCTGCTCCTGGGCTCTGGAGCTCAGGCCCGGGGGCTGTGGCTTGCGGCTTAGCTGCTCTGTGGTGTGTGGGATCTTCCCGGATCGGGTGTCTTCCCGGGTCTCCTGCCCCGGCAGGCCGATTCTCCATCACTGAGCCCCCAGGGAAGCTCCCTTTCTGCAGCGTCTTGCTCAGTAAACTACCCTTGCTCCACAGGCTTTTAATCCTTTTGTGTGTGTTTTCATTCACTGATACACATTCATGCAACTTGCTAGGCACTCTATGCCGGGGGGCCTGTGCCTGGCGTTGCCGTCTATAGAGTTTCGGAGAACCCAGCAGAACTGGTTTCTACCTCCCACCCCCGCAAGCCCCCTCACGGTACCTCACATGCATGTGATCCAGCTATTCTGCTTCTTGGTGTATGTCTCAGTCCACTCAGGCTGTTCTAACGAAATATCATAGATGGTGTGGCTCATAAACCACAGAGAGTGATTTCTCACCGTTCTGGAAGCTAGGGGTCAAAGGTCAAGCTGTCAGCATGATCCCTCTTCTCAGTGAGAAGCCCTCTTGCAACACAGGGCTTGTCAGTGAGAGCCCTCTTCTCTTCTGGTGGCGGCTTGCTGATATCTGTCTCCTGGCATGGCAGAGAGCAGGGGAAATGTAATTTCTTTCATAGCATGTCTTTCTTTATCTTAATGTTCTCATTCAGCTTAAATTTGCATTTGGTTGGAGTTTTTAAGTTTTTAGATCTCCAGTTAGGAAAAAAGGACATTTTAAAAATCCTGGAAACCTTATGGGGACTTTCCGGTGGTCCAGAGGTGAAGATTCTCACTGCCAGGTCTGGATTGGATCCTGATCAGGGAACTAGGATCCTGCAAGCCCTGTGGCACAGCCGAAAAAGAAAAAAAACAAACCTGGAAACCTTTTGAAGATAATGTTTTCATCCTTCTGCTGTGATACATTATGTGTTAGTTTTATAACTGAAGTTTTAGAGGGCAGTTTCTTTCATCAGTTTGTGAATATTTTGTGCAGAGGGAACAAGGATCCCCGTTGTTTTCTGCATGTACAGCACACATACATAGCTTTCCCAAATAACAGTTTTCAAATGGATACTAAGCACCCCTAAGGTTAGCTCTGAAGCATTTTGTTGAAAAAGTTGAAAAGTCTAGCAAACTTAGAAGTTCTTACTATAGCCTCTCATTTTAAAATTATAATTTGATATTTGGTTACTTTGTTCTGATTTATCACAGATATTCAGAAAATGTTTTTTAAATTGTGTTTGAAATGCATCACATACATGCCAAGTTCTTATTCCTTGGAATGTAACCTCCCTCATAGTGGGACTTGTTGCATCACCGGCATCTGAAATGATGCTTCTACCTTGTAGTGTGGGCTGCCCCAGTGGCTCAGCGGTAGAGAACCCACCTGCAGCGCAGGAGATAGCAGGTCGATCCCTGGGTTGGGAACATCCCCTGGAGAAGGAAACGGCAACCCACTCTACAATTGTTGCCTGGGAAAGCCCATGGACAGAGGAGCTTGCTGGGCTACAGTCCATGGGGTCACAGAGAGTCAGACACAACTGAGGGAATAACGCGACCACCACCGCCTTACAGTACACGGTTGCTGAATCAGTGTCTACTTAGTTTAAAAATTAAGGTTCTTGCTTTGAATTTAGACTGATAAGCAGAGACCACAGTTCAGTTAAGTCAGCCTTTATTTGCTGTTTGATTTTACTTCCTGGAGAGAGTTGAACATTTACAGACTTTGAGCAGAGGTAGCAGAGAACCTCTTTTCTTTAGACTTTTTTCTTTTTCATTTTGGGATTCTTCTGAAATACTTAGAGTGTGTATTTCAGAGCCTCTCTAGGGTGAGGTTGCTCTGTCAGGGGAACGGCAGCTTCTTTGGTGAACTTTAAACTGGTTCTTGTCACAGTATTTTCTGGCAAATGGGGACATTTTTTGGCTGAGGGTTTTGTTGGAATCGAAGAGGAATCAAGCATTTAATACAAACCACTACTCTCAAGCACTACTTTAGAAAGTGTTCTTGGCCATCAGAGTGTTTTATTTTAAATTAGCGTCTTAGGTATTCCAAATATCCACTGACCTTATCTTGACTGTTATCTGAGTAGGCCTCAAGAATTTCATGCGCATTTCCGTCTGTACTAGCTGTTTTCATTTGGACTCTAAAAATAGCTGAAATATGTGTAAGGTAAGAGTATAATACCTGCAAACTTTTAAGCCTTTGGTCTGATCAGTTGCTTATTCAGGTATGTATGTTATAAAACAGGTAAGATTGACTTATAGAGAAAGATGAGTAAATATTTTAGTTTGATCTATTCTGGCAACCCACTCCAGTATTCTTGCCTGGAGAATCGCAGGGACGGGGGAGCCTGGTGGGCTGCCGTCTATGGGGTCGCACAGAGTCAGACACGACTGAAGCGACTTAGCAGCAGCAGCAGCACTGGACCATCTGAAGCAAATTTCTTTTCTTATTTTTTTTTATATTTATTATTTACTTAATTAATTTGTTTGGTCACAATGACTCTTAGTTGCAGTATTTGGCATGCTAGATCTTTAGTTGTATGTGGAATCTAGTTCCCTGACCAGGGATCGAACCCAGGCCCCCTGCATTGGGAGTGCACAGTCTTAGCCACTGGACCACCAGGAAAGTCCTGAAGCAAATTTAAATCTTAGATTGGCCTCTCTACCTAAAGAAAGAAAGCTTTCCAAAGTCCAAACTTGGTTGTAAATGAGCAAGGAATTTTCTTGATTCTTAGATTTTTCTGTTACCTCTCGTACTTGGTCTAAATAATTAAAATTAGTCATATAAGTAAGTAGAGGGATTTTATATACAAACATGGAGATATTATGCATTTTACAATAATGTATCACACAAGTTATTACAGAATTAGGACACCTGTTTACTCAAAGAAACAGAGTGTTCAACCTTCACTGAATTTCTGATAAATTTAAGGGCTAACAGTCTGCAATGTTCTTCTGCCAGTGCTGGATTTTTCACCTAAGAGACATTGGAGATGTCCTTGAATGTCTCTCACCAATGGTCTGTCCCAGTACTGTGGTCTCGTGACCATATGGAATTGAGAGTAAATTTGCTCATACACAGAGGTTTGTGAGTTGGTAACAAAACGGCAGACGGGAACTGATGGTGTTTTAGGGGGACTCTCTAAGTTGTTCATTATTCTTGGTGTTGATGGCTTCAGATCGCATTTTTTGTGATGCTAGATGCTGCTAACATAACAGCTTTCTGCCATCCTCCTTGTGCGTGGATGAGCATTGTTGTGCTGGAAGCTTAGTATCTCTTATCTCATTTAATCCTCACAGTGAGTTGGGCATTATCTCTTCCATTTTAAAAGGAGGAAACTGAAGTTCTGAAAAATAGGGTGATTTGCAGTGCTAACCTGGGCAATCATACTGCTAATATGCAGAAGAGCCAGAATTTGAGTTTGTATCTGTCAGACTTCTGCTTGAATTTTGACTTTTAAAGTTTTTTTTTTTTTCCTTTTTAATGAGTTTTAAATTTTAAGTGTCATGGACCCTTTGGAGAACCTGATCAAAATGCAGAATCTTGCACACAATTTCAGATGAGTCTAGGATCCACCCCTCTTTCCATTCATCGATGAGCTCAGGCGGTGGGCCTCGAAGCCTCTTGGATGAGGCAGTCTTTCCCCTTCTCTTGGCTAAACAGGGTCTTTCTTCCCTACTCTTTCTTTTTTCCAGAGTGAAGGTGGTGGTAGTGAACATTTGTGAAAAATTCAAGACCTTCATATTTTTAAGAAAATAATTTGCCTCTGAAGTATCACTCCTTACCCCCTTCCCTGACCAATGCCTGTTTTGAATGGCCTTTAGATTTTAGGAAAGGCCTTTAGATTTTAGGAAAGGGCATTTGGGGTATTCATTTCCTCTCTCGGATAAGTTACTGTTACCGAAAAAGAGAAAATGTCCTTTCAAGGAGGAAAGGGAGCAGGTTGTGAATGGTAGCTCCTTCATCGCACCTCTGATGGTGGACCCTCGTCTTTCTCCCTACCACTCAGCGCCCTTGTGCCCACCTAGGCAGTAGGTGTGTGACCTTTCTCCACTGACAGAATGGATTGGTCATATTTCCTTCACGCATTAACCAACCCCCCCTGGCTGGCTGTTGAGCACTCTACTTCATTCTTCTTGTCAGCATACACACCCTGTCTGAACTTGGCTTTTTCTTTTCTGTTAACAAAGCTTTTGTTCATATCACTGTTTTAAGCAGTATGTTGCTTTAGCAAATATTTTCCTATTTGGTTCTCCAAGCAGTTTGTTCATACATAAATGTCACTTAGATTTATCTTTTAATGAACTGACAGGATATCCAAAGGCAATTTAAATTCCTAAGAATCATCTTAAGATGTTAATTTCACTAGAATAAACATACAGGACCCAAATCCTATATGAGAAGAAGCGGCATGTTGTAGAAATAACTCTTGTCAAGGGTTTGTGCCACTTCATCTAGATTATCCAAATGAAATCACTAAAAGGTGTGCAGGGTTTTTATTTATGAATAGGACAGTGTAATTGTGTTATTTTGAACAAGTTTTAACTGAGCAGGCTAAGAAAATATACAAGTAATTCCATGCTGGTGGCGGCAGCTCATTTCTTGGTGAATTGAAAAACAGCTTGACTTTGCTCAGTTATGTTATAATTATTTAGACGGCTCAGTCTTTGACTTGACAAATTAATTTCCATGTCAAGTGAATTTTTAGCAGATTGAGCCTTTATACCATCAGATTCAAGTTTTATAGGCGACCAGGCGGGGATTTGGTGCTGGATGAACATGAGTGTTCCCTGTGTGGCTCAGGGAAAACACCTCCTCTGGATCGTGTATCTGTCACATGTGTTACGTTGCACGTGACAGAGCAGTAGCTTTCTTCTGGACACTGGCGCTGCACCTAGCGCTGTACTAGATGCTTCACACACACTCAGTTTCATCCTGACTGTAAGTGGCTCCCTTCCTCTCCCACCTCTCAGAAATGGAGTGGGCCAAAGGTGGGCAGCGTCCAGACCAGGGGGACTTCCTGAGGCAGGGCACGTGGGTTGCTTGTGTGTTTACTTGCTCAGTTGTGCCTGAGTCTTTGAGACCCTGTGGACTGTAGTCCCCCAGGCTCCTCTGTCCATGGGATTTTCCAGGCAAAAATACTGAAATGGGTTATCATTGTCTTCTCTAGGTGACCTTCCCAACTCAGGGGTCAAACCTGAGCTCAAACCTGCGACGCCGGCCTTGGCAGGCGGATTCTTTACCGCCGAGCCACCTGGGAGCCGCTGCTTGTTTAGTGTAGAGTTATTTTTCTTTAGCCGTTTCTGTTTTCTCTTTTCATCACTGGTTGGAATAATTTACAGAGAAAAATGACTCAAGGTGTTGTCGTTAAGTCAGCCAACTAAGCTCAAGAAGATACCACTGAACACATGTAAACCCACGGCTGATTCATGTTGGTGTATGGCAAAAACCACTACAATATTGTGAAGTAATTAGCCCCCAACTAAAATAAATAAATGTATTAAAAAAAATAATATACCCCCGAGAATGAAAATATTCCATATGATGTCCTTTCTCTTCCTTCCAGAGTTTGGAGTGGATTATCTAGGAAATAACCTTAATTCTCACCCATATTTTGCAAATGCTTATTTGTTTGCATTTTTGTTACTGGCCTGCATTTTGAAGTCAGATTTACACCTGAATGGTGACTTAAGGAAAAGAAGCATGTTTAATAATGAAACATATGTCTAAGATGACGAATTAGTGTTTGCACAATATCTGTGCCCCGTTGCTAGAGTGCAGACTTCACTGTCCTCTGCAGTGCCGCCGGGGCCTGCCTGGGGCAGCCAGCAAGCCCGGCAGCCCCCAGCTAGAGCTGAGGTCTTCCCATTGCAGGGTTAGCACTTTTCCCTCAGCAGCACACTGCTTTTTCTTTGAGCTATCGCCGTTTTCATAAAGAAAAGCAATCCAGTCATTATATTTTTTTAAAATAATTTATTTTAAAAGGAAAGAAAGAGAAAGACAAGGAAAAGTTGCCAAAGAGAAAGCCCTGTTACTGAAGGGCTAGCATGTAAGTGTAGAATTTTCTATGCTATGGAAGATGTAATGTGAAATTTAATACTGTTTCAAGGGACTTAACCTCTGATAACAAGAGCTAATGTTACTTGAGGACTTACTCTTGCGTGCTCTGAGTGCTTCAAATGTTTCTGTTTATTTTGGTCGTACCAACCCTGTGAGAGAGGCACTCTTATACCCACTTTATCGGTGGGGTTAACTGAGACCAAAAAGTGTCGAGTAACTTGCTCACAGTTAAGAAGCCACAACAGGACTAGTGCTTCCGGCTCCCTGATCAGCACCTTTCCCGCCAGTAGGTCACCTGGGGCCAGAGACAGACGGCCTGCACGGAGCTCATGCCCTTAAGGGCCGTCTGTCGCAGTGCATCCTCCCAAATCTGATGGAGATCGTTTTAAGTACTTTTGAAATTTGTTATCTTTTATTTTAATTACTACAATTTATTTTGCTTAAAATATGATGTTGAAGTCGCATCAAGCAAGGAAAGATAAAGCCTGAGAAGGAGCATGAATCACAGGCCGCGAGGCATGGTTTGGAACGTCTGCAGTGCTGAGCGCAGAGCTGTTTGATTGGAAGCCTGTTTCGAGCTTGTTTGCTGGCAGAGTTGGAAGCTGCAGTCTGCTGAAATACACCCCAGGAGAGCTGCCTGCTGAGAGATTTTCCAAAGCAAGATCTGGTTGCAGTGCTGTTGGATGGGCTTGGGGGCTTCTAGAGTCAGAGTCTGCATCCAGGCAAGAAAAAGTGGTAGAACCAGGGAGCCTGTTGAAGTTTTTGCTGCCTTTATTGTTGAAGCCGGGTCCCTGAGATTCAGCTTCTCTGCACACAGGTGTCTTTCCATCTGTTACAGCACTTCCTCCCACCACCCAAGTGTTACCATTCTACCACCTGTGAATTATGGGCATGGGGACAGCGCCACTGTACATTGTTAACTCCATTAATTCTTCTGCAAGTCATGTTTCTATCATTTAAACTTTGCTGTTTTTTTTTTTGGTTTTTTTTTGGCGACATCATACGGTGTGTGGGACCTGAGCCCCCTGGTCTGGGATCAAACCTGAGTCCTCTGCATTGGAAGAGCAGAATCCTAACCATTGGACCACCAGGGAAGTCCCTGTTTGTTTTTTTTTCTTCTTGTTAATTGAGACTTTTATCATTATATTCCCTTTTTTTTAACCATTATATTCCTTGAATATAGGGTAGTTGGATATAGAAATAGAGAACAATTCCTGTTATCATTAGCACATACATACTAGTGGCTCGTTCATCCTCTTCTGCTTCTAAGTAAAATGAAAATATTGTATATATTTTTTTAAAAATATCTATTTATTTATATTTATTTATTTGACTGCACCAGGTCTTAGTTGCGGCATGTTGTGATCCTTGATCAGGGATCAAACCTGGGCCCCCTGCATTGGGAGCTCTGAGTCTCTGGGAGCACTGGGCCACCAGGGAAATCCCTTGTATGTATTTTTAAGTAGCACTTCTTGGAATAAAATATAACTGGCGTTGTGGTACTTAAGCAATTAAAAAATGTTGAGTGTGTGTTTCTGAGTTAAGTACTCCCCATCCCCTACCCCATTCCTTCATCCTCAGTGAAGAGCTTCGATTAAAAGGAAATCCATTAGACCCTTAAGTGTGGCCGTTATTACATGGAACTTTATATTACTGATAAAAAAGGGGAAATAGCTTTTTTACATTAGAAAGGGATACACTTTTATTCTTTTCTTGGAGTATTTGTGTATATGGAAGAAGTATTTGTTATAAGTAGAAAACCACCTGATAAATATGCAAGGTAAAAAATTAGTTGTTGTATGATGAAACCATGATTTTCAGACTTTCTTGATTAATGAAGAAGCAAACATAGCTTGTTGTAACAGAAGTCTAAGTTTCTTCACATGTACAATTAGGATTTTAACCAGGAAAGGAATTTCCCTGATTCTTTAATCCTCAGATTTTTCGTGGTAATACTAGTTTCATGGCAGTGGAGCTGTTGTATTTTTTTTTTAAGACAATGGAAAATACGTTGGATAACATTCTTTAAGGCAATAGAAACTGTGACCATATTCATGTCAGTTTTAAAGTCCTCATTCTAATTCCCTTTCTCTCTCTGTGGCCCTCCCCCCGCATCATCACCATTTCTTTGTCTTTTGGCCATGATCACCTGGGATGTGGGATCTTAGTTCCCAGATCAGGGACTAAACGCATGCCCCCTGCAGTGGGAGCTCCAAGTCCTAACCACTGGACCACCGGGGAAGTCCCCATAACCTTTTCAATATAACATGAAACAGGTGTAACTTTTTAAAAAAATTTTTATTTTGTATTAGAGTGTAGCCAATTAACAAGCAGAGTTGTGATAGTTTCAGGTGAATAGCTAAGGGATTCAGCCATACATATACTTGTATCCATCCTCCCATAAACTCCCCTCCCAACCAGGCTGCCACATGACATTGAGCAGAATTCCCTGTGCTACACAGTAGGTCCTGTAAATATAGCCTGTACCCGCTGCTATATTTAAATTAGTGTGTACATGACCATCCCAAACTCCCTAACTATCCCTGCCCCCACTTTTGCCCCGACTCCAGTAACCATAAGTTTATTCTCTAAGTGAAACAGCTATAATATAAGCTGACAAAAGTGACGTCAGAAAAATAAGCAATTTCTAAATAAATCCATTTCAGCCCTTCTTTTCATTTTTACATTACGTGGTTACGACTAAAAGTATTGCTCACACTACTGTCTATGGTGAGACAAGATAGAAGGAATAACTAATACTTCAAGAAAACATGAAAAAAATTTTTTTCCTGTGGCTCAATTGAAGTATAAAGACTAATATGGGCCAAATTAGACTGAGGTTATCTGTCTTTTTCACTGTCCTCTCAATAAGAAGAGAACAGCTACCATTTATCCATTGCTCTGAAACACAGGCAACTGTAAATTAAGCTAATGAGCAAGCCCCAAAAGGCCCAAATTTAGGAGTTCTGAACAAAGAGAATGTTCAAACTACTGCACAATTGCACTCATCTCACATGCTAGCAAAGTAATGCTCAAAATTCTTCAAGCCAGGCTTCAACAGTTTAACCAAGAATTTCCCAATATTCAGGCTGGATTTAGAAAAGGCAGAGGAACCAGAGATCAAATTACCAACATCTGCTGGATCATAGAAAAAGCAAGAGAATTCCAGAAGAACATCTACCTCTGCTTTATTGACTACACCAAAGCCTTTGATTGTGTGAATTGCAACAAACTGTGGAATTCTTCAAGAGATGGGAATATCAGACCAGCTTACCTGCCTCCTGAGAAATCAGTATGCCGGTCAAGAAGCAACAGTTAGAACTGGACAGGGAACAATGGACTGGTTCCATATTGGGAAAGGACTATGTCAAGGCTGTATATTGTCACCCTGCTTATTTAACTTCTATGCAGAGTACATAATGAGAAACACTGGGCTGGATGAAGCACAAGCTAGAATCAAGATTGCTGGGAGAAATATCAATAACCTTAAATGTGCAGATGACACCAGCCTTATGGCAGAAAGTAAAGAGGAACTAAAGAGCCTCTTGAAGAAAGTGAAAGAGGAGAGTGAAAAAGCTGGCTTGAAACTCAACATTCAAAAAACTAAGATCATGGCATCCAGTCCCATCACTTCATGGTAAATAGGTGGGGAAACAATGGAAACAGTGAGCAAGTTTATTTTTGGGGGCTCCAAAATCACTGCAGATGGTGACTGCAGCCATGAAATTAAAAGATGCTTGCTCCTTGGAAGAAAAGTTATGACCAACCTAGACAGCATGTTAAAAAGCAGAGATTACTTTGCCAACAAAGGTCCGTCTAGTCAAGGCTATGGTTTTTCCAGTAGTCATGCATGGATGTGCGAGTTGGACCATAAAGAAAGCTGAGTGCTGAAGAATTGATGCTTTTGAACTGTGGTGTTGGAGAAGACTCTTGAGAGTCACTTGGACTGCAGGGAGATCCAACCAGTCAATCCTAAAGGAAATCAGTCCTGAACATTCATTGGAAGGACTGATGTTGAAGCTGAAACTCCAATACTTTGGCCACCTGATGCGAAGAGCTGACTCATTGGAAAAGACCGTGATGCTGGGAAAGATTGAGGGCAGGAGGAGAAGGGGACGACAGAGGATGAGATGGTTAGATGGCATCACCGACTCAATGGACATGAGTTTGAGTAAACTCTGGAAGTTGGTGATGGACAGGGAGGCCTGGCGTGCTGCAGTCCATGAGGTTGCAAAGAGTCGGACATGACTGAGCGACTGAACTGAAGTCAATTCATTTTTTAGAATGGGATATGAGGAATGATTCCGCAATAGAACAAACTAGTTAACTAAAATGATTGAAGAATGGAAGATTCTGTTGTACCCTCAGTCGCGTGGGCCTGAAACAAGGTGATCTTGTATGTGGTAGTACAAATAGAGAACATCAGCCTTCGGTGTTGAAAGTGTGTGCAGTAACATCTCAGTTATTTCTATCACTTTTGCATGGTGAATTGTTGTATGTACTGAAATTTCCCATTTAATTCTAGCTTACTCTTTAAAAATGTTTGACATTTTGATCTTATAATTGAATATATTTCTTCATAGCACTCATCATTATCTAACTTCTCAAATAATTTTGCTTGTCTTTTCCTCCTACCGTCATGTAAGTTACTTGAGGGTAGACATTGTGTTGTTGTGTTCAGTGCTGTATCTCCCTTCCACCTGGGACGGTGTTTGACACACAGGAGATACTCAGTATCCTCTGAAGGAATAGATGAATCTTTCTAAGACACTGGTCCATTTTTCTTAGAAAGTACAGTATATTTTTTGAAGAGTGATCTTGTTGCATTTCAGGATCATTGTTCCTTCATAGCATCTTTCTATCCAGGCTGGTAAAAAGAAAAGATATGAGCCATCCTCTGTATAGATAATATGTAGACAGTTCATGCCCTGGACTTTCTTTCAAGAAATTGGTTTACCATTTTCCTCTTTTCCTGAAAATTAAATGCTCCAACACTGATCATTTGAGGACTTCAGTTACTTGGGCTTCGGTTGAATACGTTTCAGTTTAATTTCAGGACTAAGATGTACATTTGTTTGTTACCTTCTTGAGTCCTCATCTGTGTAGAGTACAGTGATGTTGTATATTATAACCTTGACTGTGAAATGGATAATATATATTTCCCAACCAATGACAGAAGAAACTGTATTGAAATTAAACAGAAAAGAAAAAAATACTGTCTGCTTTGAGGCGCTGTGACCACCACACTATCTGTCAAAAGGAAGACGTGCAGTGCTTCATTATTTATGGCACACATGGTGTAGAGGTAAGTCTCTAGCCTTGAATTAGGTTAATACTCGTTAACTACCCTGGTTAGATGATCTCTGCTGGGACAGGCTTTATCTAGTGCGATCGCTTCTCATCTCTCTCCTGATGAAAAGCCTTCTGACTCCTGCCTAGTCTAAGAAAAGCATCAGGATAAAATTATAGTTGCAATTTTATATGGGATTAACTTTTATCAAACTCAATGCATCAGTGGCTTAAAAAACCCTCTGGCTAATTTGTATGTCCCTCTGCTTTAAAAATAGTACAACTAAGAGACTCTTAAAATAATTAGACAAGAAGTGACTTGGATTTGGAAGGGGTTTACATTCTGACAGGATTTGGACCTGCTTATAATAGCTGGTGTCTCTTTAAATGGCTGCGATTTGGGGGCCCTGCACCTTTTATGCAAGCTCTAAGGTTTGTAAACTATCTTTTCATCTGATAGCAGAAAGCTGGGTTATCAAAATCACCTTGTTCTCAGAATAAATGTTAGTTCATTTAAAGTAAGTCAACCATGTTGTGTCTGGAAAGAAGCCAGGTTTTGTAACTGTGTAACTTGTTTTTATTGTAGCTCACATAGCAGGCACAGTTATCTGCACAGTTTTAGGGAATCACTGTGAAACATTTAGGTAGCTTGGAAGAAATCATTGAATAACTTTATGAAAACTACTGATATGTTTGTTCAGGACAAAATAGGAAAGGGTGATATACATAGGACAATGAAGAAGTTTCACAAAAATTGTTAAAAAAAAAATTGTTCAGTGATAATTGAGAATTTAAAAAAAAGTTTACTTGACTGCACTGGGTCTTATATTTGTGGCACGGGGATCTTCCATCTTTGTTGCTTCATGCGAAATCTTTTTTAGTCGCGGCATTCGAATGCTTAGTTGCGGCATGTGGGATCTCGTTCCCTGAGCATCATTGAACATGGGCTCTGTGACCTGGGAGCGTGGGGTCTGAGCCACTGGACCACCAAGGAAGTCCCAGTAATTGGGAACTGACCTAGAGGACACTGGACATTCAGATGTTTAGAGGTTTCTGTCGGAATGAGTTTCCCACAGGTCGAGTCAGCTTGCTTTGGTCACAGAGGGAGAGACAGAGCTGTGGAGAAAAAGCAGCCCAAGTGGAGGTACGGTTCCTTCTTGGGAAAGGTACTGGGTAGTTAATTAGATAAGAAGTGGTGGGAGACATGTTTAAAAGCCAGTTATTAAAGGCTGGTTTATGGGGAAATTATTACAACTAGACCAATCCCATGAACAATACAGCACATGCATAACCCCCCAAATTTTGGAGTCAAGAAAGAGAAGACATATGATTCTAAGAAATACTGAGACCAAGTGATGACTGGTAATAGTTGAAATGCAAGGCCTACAGGGAGCCTGCTGTAACCAAAGTTTTGTATTTAAAAAAAAAAAGTTCTAGTAACATTATAATGGAATGCATTAGTTTGAGTATTATTTGAGCAATTTTGTTTTCAGGGAAGAAGCATTCTTGACTCAGGTTTTGTTCTTTGCTCTCAGACACACCTAAAGAGACGTACCTGCTAAGTTTACGTATGACCTTTTCCTGGTGGCTCAGTGATAAAGAATCCGCCTGCAATGTAGGAAACACGGGTTTGATCCCTAGAGGAGACTGTGGTTCGGGAAGATCCTCTGGAGAAGGAAATGGCAACCCACTCCAGTATTCTTGCCTGGGAAATCCCATGGACAGAGGAGCCTGGTGGGCTACAGTTCATGGGGTCTCAAAAGAATTGGACACAACTTAGCAACTCAACAACAAAACAACACCCAAGGTTTTTCAGCCCAGTTATAACTTATAAAATACTTCTGTACAACTTTTTGAAAAAGGCAGGATATGTGTTATTTTCCCTGAGGTTAAGCTGAGACTCGGTGAGGAAGTGGCTTGCTCAGGAGCTGATGAATGGTGGAACCAGGATTCAGAACCAAGCCTTTGGCCCATCGGTCTGCGCTCTTGGCACCGCACCTGCTAGTGGCAGCTATGGGAATTGCAAGCATAGCCCCTGGAGGAAATAGACTTAACAGCAGTTCCCTCAAATAGCATAAATGGAAGTGTCTTTCATGGCTTTGGAAAATGTGGTTGAACTTTCAAGTGGAGTAATGAAACCACAATTGGCTCAAGCACTGAAAGCTGTGTATAAAATATACTAATTGTCTATGTTTGGGGAGTGAAATAACTAACTTTGCCTATAATCAAGGAGAACTCTTTGGTCCAAAGACCAGTGCCAATCATTAGAGAGGTTTATGAACTTCCCTACCCATCTTAAACAAAAGGACACTGACTAATTACTATCAACAGTGATTGTTATAAATACATGATTAATTAATGTTTAGAGTTATTTGTTCCTTTGAAAAATAACTCCAGACTGCTTTGTCTTTGAAGTTCTTTATAACGTACTTTGAAAGGACTTTTGTTTGTGTGTGTTCCCTGTTGGTAAAGAGAGTTGCTGCCCCTTCCTGCTTCTGCCAACGTGCTGTTTGCGTCTTTTCCCTCTCGTTTGTCCCCTTTTAATCGACTTTTAATCGGGTAACCAAGTTACTAAACTCATTACAAGCGTGTGTAAAATAAATTTTTAAAAAATTCCATAAAAGAGAAAGGAGACATTTTTCTTCTTTATCAAGGGTATATAATTTATTGCTTCCATTTTGACAAGTCTTTCGTTATTCAGTCACATTTTTGCCTATTCAGTGTTTTTCATTTCTGTTCAGATAATTGAGTTTGTCAGGTACTTGTCAAACTGTACCAAAGTCTTTACCTAAGTATAGATGTTAGAAAAATAATTAACTCATAGCTGGGTTCCTCTATTTCTGGTTCATTTTTTCCCCTTAGACTTTGTCAGATAAACTGAATTTGATGTATATAAACATTTAAAAAATCATTTATTTTTTTCCTTTGGTGAGACCACACAGCTTGTGAAATTTAGTTCCCTGAGCAGGAATCGAACCTGGACCCATTGCAATGGAAGTGTGGAGTCTTAACCACTGGACAGCCAGGGAATTCCCCTAAAAATAAAGTTTAAAAATTCTGTATTTGATTTTAAGTACGAGTGGTTCTGATTCTTCAAAAATAACTTCTTTTGAGATGAATCTTACACAACAGAAAGTTAACCATTTCAAAGTGAACAATTCGATGGCATTTATTCCATCCACAATCTTAACCTCTGTCTAGTTCCAAAGCATTTTTATTACTCGAAATGGGCATCCTCTCCCTAGTAAGCAGTTTCTCCCCATTCTTCCCTACCTCCACCTCCTACAACCACCAGTCTACTTTCTGTCTTTATGGCTGTTTCCTTTAAATGGAGTTACACAATATGTGACCTTTTGTGTCTGTCTTCTTTGACTTCAGTCGCTCAGTCGTGTCCGACTCCTTGTGACCCCATGGACTGCAGCGCTCCAGGCCTCCCTGTCCATCACCGTCTCCCGAAGTTGACTCAGACTCATGTCCATTGAGTCGGTGATGCCATCCAATCGTCTCATCCTCTGTCGTCCCCTTCTCCTCCTTTCACTTCCTGTAATGCTTTTGAGGCCCATCCATGGTGTAGCACATATCTATCTTTTATAAAAATGACTGAATAATCTTCCACTATATGTATAATTCCATAATTTTTCTTTTCCTCTACCAATAGACATTTGAGTTGTTTCCACCTTTGCAGCTATTGCCAATAGTTCTGCTATCGACATGTGTACACGTATTAAATACTTGTTTGAGTACCTGTTTTTAGTTCTTGCAGGAAAATAAATAGGAGTGGAACTGCTGTGTCACATGGTAATTATGTGTTTAGATTTTTGAGGAGCTGCCAAACTGTTTTCCGTAGCAGCTGAACCATTTTACATTCTTCCCAGCACTGTACAAGGGTTTTACTTTCTCCACTTCCTCAGCATCACTTATTTTCTGTTTTAAGTTGTAGCCATCCCAATGGGTGTGGAGTGGTATCTCATTGTGGTTCTGAGTTGGATTTCACTAATGGTGATTGAGCATTTTTTTTCATGTGTTTCTTGACCATTTGTATATGTTCTTTGGAGAAATATTTATTCATGTCCTTTGCCTTTTGAAAAAATTGGATTGTTTGTCTTTTCATTGTTGTGTGAGTTCTTTATGTATTCTAGATTCTAGACCCTTAGAAAATACATGATTTGCAAATATTGTCTCCCATTCTATAGATTGTCTTTTTGCTTTCTTGGTTTTGGTTCTTTGATGCATGCAGTTTTAAATTTTGATGAAGTCAAATGCATCTTTTTTTTTCTTTGTTACTGATACTTTTGGTATCATGTCTAAGAATCTTTATTTCCAAATTCATGGTCATGAAGATTTACTCCTACGTTTTCTTCTAGGGAGTTTTATGGTTTAGTTCTTTTTTTATGTTTTATTTTTTGGCTGTGCCAAGAGGTATGTGGGATCTTGGTTCCCTGACCAGAAATTGAACCAGTGCCCCCTGCATTGAAAGTGTGAACTCTTAACTGGACCACCAGGGAACCTCTGTGGTTTAGTTCTTAACATTTAGGTCACTGATAGAGTTTGAGTTAGTTTCTGTATTTGGTGTCAGGTCAAATTCTAACCTCATTCTTATGGATCTTCAGTTCTACCAGAACCATTTGTTGGAGAGACTGTTTTTCTCCCCTAAATAGTCTTAGCACTGTTATTGAGAATCAGTTTGCCATAAATGCATGAGTTTTTTTCTGGACTTAATTCTATACTATTGGTCTAAATGTCTCTGCTTATACTGATAGCTCACTGTTTTGATTATGGTAGCTTTAGTAGTAAGTTTTAAAATGATAAAATGTGAGTCTCCCAACTTCGTTCTTTTTTGATATTGTTTTGCCTGTTCCGGGCCACTTACAATTCACATGAATTTGAGGATTGGCTTTTCCATTGCTGTGAAAAGAGCTCTTGAAGGTTTGATAGCGGTTGCTTTTGAATCACTTTGGGTAGTCTTACTGTCTTAATGATGTTAAGTGTTCCAACCAGTGAACACCATTTAATTTCTTTCAGCAGTGTTTTGTATTGTACAGTATACACATCTTCTCCCTTCCTCGGTTACATTTATTTCTTAGTATTTTATTCGTTTGGATGCCATTACAAATGGAATTGTTTTCTTAATTTCCTTTTGAATTTTCAGTTGTGGGTATGTGGAATCCATACTGATTTTTGCATGTTGGTCTTGAACGCTGCAACTTTGCTGACTTCATTGACTCTAGTATTTTTGTTTATTTGCTTGTTTTCTGTTTGATTTTTTTGGTAGAGACATCTTGGAGATTTTAAAAAAATATATAAGATCATATCATCTGTTCATAGATACACTTTTACTTCCCCCTTTCCAGTTTGGATGCCTTTCATTCTCTTACCTAATTGCTTTGGCTAAGATTTCCAGTTACAGTGTTGACTAGCAGTGGTGAACATAGGCATACTGATCTTGTTTCTGATCAAAAAATTTTCAGTCTTTTACCATTCAATATGATGATAACTGTGGGTTTTTCATAAGTGCTTTTGGAGAGTTCTCTTGTTTTGGAGAAGGAAATGGCAACCCACTCCAGTGTTCTTGCCTGGAGAATCCCAGGGATGGCAGAGCCTGGTGGGCTGCCGTCTATGGGGTCACACAGAGTCGGACATGACTGAAGTGACTTAGCAGCAGCAGCTTGTTTTTCTAGTTTTTTGAGTATTTTTTATCATGAGGTGTTGGGTTTTGCCAATTGCTTTTTCTATGTCAATTGAGAGGACTGGTTTTGTTTTTTTTCCCTTCACATCAGTAATATCGATGTATCACGTTGATTGTTTTTTGTATGTTGAACCACTCTTGCACTCCTGGGTTGAGTCCTACTTGGTCACGGTGTATAATCTTTTTAGTATGCTTTTGGGTGCAGTTTTCTAGTATTTTGTTGAGGATTTTTGGGATTTTTGCATATATAGTTACACGGGATATTGGTCCATAGTTTTCTTTTCGGTGGAGTCTGTTGTCTGACTTTGGGATCAGATAATGCTGGCCTGTAGAGTCAGGAAGGAAATGTTCTGTGCTTGTCTTTGAATCCTCCCAAATGGACTTATACAGAAAATTCTATGCCTGGTGAGATTTAATCACAGCATTTTATTGCTCAAATTCTATCTACTCCTCTTAGAAGCAAACCATATTTTAAAATCTCTGGAATCAGATGTTGTTATTTCATTCTTTATGTGTAGAAATTCTAAGAAAGCATTGAATATGAGGATTATAATGTTACAGGGTTTTAGTTACCCATATGTATACAAACATTTCTAGTAGCAACTTTAGAAATATAATACCACCTTGGAAGTATTTTACATGATACAAACTTTATTTTGGCTAGCCTTAACTGCTACTTAAGATAGCACTTGAAAACAAGGGTAAGTACCAAGGCAAATAATTTACTACAATGTAAAAGGAGGTAATGTTCAAATGTCTTAGACGCTCCTGTGTCTAAAATAGCTAATCAACAAATAATTTACTAAATCTATATCCAGCTGTTTGTACAAGGTTCTTACTACTTCTTTATAAGGTATATAATTTGTAAAAAAACTAATTATGATGCAGTTTCACAAGTGCATTTCTTTTCGGTTTTCTATCCATATATGTGCATAAGTAATAAATGTACAGCTAAAGTAGATAAGCTTAGCACATATTAAGAGTTTATTTCTTCTACAATGTGCTTTTTAAAATGCTAACAGATTATTCATATATTTTTATATAATTATGTCTGTTCATAAGTTATATAATGAACCTATAGTTTTATAATTCTATGTAAATTTTTGTGTTCAGAGGATTCAAGTCTGACTAGATTTAAAGGGAAAAGTAATGTTTACAGAGTATTTTAAAGACCTTTTAATTTTTATGACCAAAACAGTTTTAGATCCTAAAGAATGCCCAGGCTTCTGCATTTATGGCAAAAAATAAATATTTGTAGAACTAAGTGCATAGCAATGGTATGTGTTATAGACCAAACATGATAATGCAATCCAAATCTAAACTAGAATGCAAAACATACATACAATGAACAGAAGTGTACTGTGTTGTAGTTACCAAATAAATGTAGTTAGAAAGGGTTTCTTGGGGTGTTTTTTGGCAAGATCTTCAGTTGATTTTGTTGTTGATTGTCAGAGTGGGTGAAACTAATCTTTTTAAAACATAGTGGTTTTCTAGTGGCAAAATGCAGTCATACATGTTTTGCATTTACATCTCGTGGTGTTATGAGGGAGGTACTATTGCCTTAATACAGTTGAGAAAACTGAGTTGGACTAATTGACTTTTCCACTTCACAGCAAGCAAGTCTTAGAAATGAAACCCAGGACTTTGGACTTGGGCAGCAGCTTCCTTCCATGACTAGACGTTTGTTTCTGTGAGTCGCAGTTCAGATGGAAGAAGGAATAGGAATAGCACCTCTTTTCCAAAAATGGGATCGTACTCTTTCCTCCAGGTCGCGTATTTTATTTTACAAATAGAATCACAACTTCAGAAAACAGTTTAACAACAGAAGGACTCAACTTTCTGCCGTGTTAAAAGTGTGTTGGGATTTTCAGAAGTTTGATTTGCACGCAGCCTTTCAAAGGTGGGCTGTTCATGACTGTCTCCTGCATAGCGCTGACGGGCCGGGGGTGGGGCGCGCTGTGCTGCTGCGCGGTGATGTTCAGGCTTCAGTGGGCGCGAGAGTCACTGGAGAGTTGACTAGCCCTGCCGGGCTCCCTGCGCTCCAGGTAATTCTAGTACAGGTGGTCCAAGGACAGCATTTGGAGAAGCGCTGGTTTTCGAGTTTAACACACACAACACACATCTACTTGATGAGGTGATGGTGGTGATTTAGTCTATAATATCGCTCTAGTTCTTAGAACAGAACTTGGTCCAACATAGTAGATGTTCAGAATATTCCATTCGTGTGTGATAACTTGGGTGACAGCTGAATAGCAGGAGAATATTCGTTCTTTTATTCAAAAGTTACTGAATTCCTGCACTGCTTTAGCTATTTGGATATAAAGGGAAAATGCATGCATACATTTTTGACTCTTGTTGAGTTTATATATGATTAGTAGACTCATTTTTAAAAAAACTTGCTTATTTTTGGCTGTGCTGGGTCTTCATTGCTGTGTGGGCTTTTCTGGAGTTGTCGTGCGGGGTGGGGGTGAGGGGACGCCCCTCTGGTTGCAGCGTGCGGGCCTCTCCTGTTGGGGAGCAGGCTCTCAGGTGTACCCGCTTCAGGGGCTGTAGCGCCTGCGCTCAGGAGTTGCGGCTCCTGGGCTCTGGAGCACAGGCTCAGCAGCTGTGATTCTTGGGCTTAGTTGCTCCGCAGCATGTGGGATCTTCCCGGATCAGGGATCGAACCCGTGTCTCCTGGGTTGGCAGGAAGATTCTTTACTGCTGAGCCACCAGGGAAGCCCCTAATAGACTCATTTGAAAGGTATGGGTCTTCCTTTGTTAAAAAAAAAAATTGTAAGGTAAATTTATTAATGTTGAGGACATGTTTTAATGTTGGTTTTTTTTCCCCCTCTGTAAATTGAAAACTCATTTTTTGAGGCTTACGGTTAAAGAAATAGCCTCTGTGTTATTATTGGTTATATTCTTGTTGCTCTAAAGTAGTATGAACCAATGCAGTGGCCCCTAGATGTCTGCAGCTATTTCAGTCCATTAGAATTAAGTAACATTGGAAATTAGGTTCCTCAGCTGCACTAGCCACCTTTCACATCCCCAGAGAATACACATACCTGCAGCTTAACCATCAGAGGAAGTTCCGTTTGACAGTGTTACTCTGGAGTCTAGAACAAAGCCATGATTTTTCCAGTTGCCTTGATCTGTAAATTGATTTTTGAGGTGAATATAAGCGGTGGCCGGAGGCTGCCATTTCAGTCCTTACGTGCATTAGCACCTTTTCAGGTTGACCAGTCCAGGGCTAGGATTAATTTACTTAAAACAGTTTATTGCACGGCAACTGAGATTCAAATGCTAATATCTGGGCATTTTTCTTAAGCCTCTGAGTAGGACACTTAAGTAATTTTACTGCCTTAGCTATAGCTTTTTCTTGTGTACGTGTGTATGTTTATCTCCATAGCATTGCAGTTACTTTATAAATTTGTAACTAATGAAGTTTGAGGGGCAAAGGGAAGTTGCAGTCACATTTTTAAAGTTTATTTTTATTTTTTAATAATTTTTATTGGCATATAGTTGATTTATAATGTTGTGTTAGTTTCAGGTATATAGCAAAGTGGATCAGTTATACATATATCTACTCTCTTGTAGGTTCTTTGTGCATATAGGTCATGAGAATATTAAGTAGTATGTCCTTATTAGTTATCTATTTTATATATATATGAAATAGATATAATTATGTCTACATCAATCCCAATCTCCCAATTTATCCCTCCCCCCTTCCCCCCCATTAATTGTAAGTTTTTCTTCATCTGTGAGTCTGTTTCTGTTTTGTAAATAAGTTAATTTTACTGTTTTTTGTTTTCTTTTTAGATTGCATGTATTAGCAACATCATACGATATTTTGTCTTTCTCTGATGTAGTTCCTCAGTATGGCGATTTCTGGGTCCACTGATGTTGCTGCAAGTGGCATTACTTCTTTTTTTATGGCTGAGTAATATGCCACTGTATATATGTACCACATCTTCTGTATCTGCTCCTCTGTCAGTGGACATGTAGGTTTCCTCCGTGTCTTGTCTGTGGTAAACAGTGCTGCAGTGAGCTTGGGGCTCCATGTGTCATTTTGAATTATGGTTTTCTCTGGATGTATGCCAGGAATGGGGTTGCTGGGTCATGTGGTAGTTCCAGATATTTTCTCCCATCCTGTGGGTTGTCTTTTCTTTTTGCTTACGGTTTCTTTTGTTGTGCAAAAGCTTTTACGTTTCAGTGGGTACCATTTATTTTTGTTGGGAGGCGGATCAAAAAAGATGTTGCTGCTATTTATGTCAGAGAGTGTTCTGCCCATGTTTTCAGCTAAGAGTTATAGTGTCAGCCTTAGATTTAGGTGTCTAACCCATTTTAAGGTTATCTTTGTGTATGGTATTAGAGAGTGTTTAAATTGCGTTCTTTTACGTGTAACTGTTCAGTGTTCCCAGCATCACTTATTGGAGAGACTGTCTTTGCTCCATTGTGTACTCTTGCCCTCTTTGTCATGGATTAGTTGACCGAGGGTGCACGGGTTTATCTCTGGGCTTTCTCTGCTGTCCCACTGAGGTGCGTTTCTGCTCTTGTGCCAGTACCAGACTGTTGTGGTGAGTGTGGCTTCTGTAGTATAGCATGAGGCCAGGAAGCCTGATTCCTCCAGCTCCAGTTTTCTTTCCCAAGATCGCTTTGGCTATTGCAACTGCATCGTTACTACTAGAATTTACAGTATTTACATGAAATTATTTATTTATAGATGCCAAATTTGAATATAGTGACAAGTTGGATTAATACTATCTGGTCAAAATTTAGGAAGAACCCCAGTTATGCTTATTATAAAATATTAATTATGACAAATTTAATATTTTGATATTTAAAAGCTAAACTTTTTTTTTCTTGGCCGTACCATGCAGGATCTCTGTTCCCTGACCAGACGTTGAACCCAGGCCACAACAGGGAAAGCACTGACCACCAGGGAACTCATTGAAAACTAAACATTTTTTCAGTATGTTTTTTTGTTGTTGACCTTATGTAAAATCGTGTAGTACCTGCTGGATTATATCATCTAGACATTTTTTGTGCAGGGTTCAAGAAATAGTATGCAAGAGACTTTTGGACTCTGTGGGAAAAGGCGAGTGTGGGATGATTTAAGAGAATAGCATTGAAACGTGTATATTACCATATGTGAAACAGATCGCCAGTCCAGGTTCGATGCATGAGACAGGGTGCTCAGGGCTGGTGCACTGGGATGACCCTGAGGGGTGGGATGGGGAGGGAGGTGGGAGGGGGGTTCAGGGTGGGGGACACATGTACACCCATGGCTGATTCATGTCAATGTGTGGCAAAAACCACTGCAATATTGTAAAGTAATTAGCCTCCAATTAAAATAAATAAAAAAAGAAAGAAATAGTGTGCAAGTATAATTGACCTTTGCCTCTATTTTTTTTTTCCCTACCTGGCTGTGTGGCATGTGGGGTCTTACTTCCCCAACCAGGGATTGAACCCATGCCCACTGCAGGGAAGCACGGAGTCTTATCCACTGGACCACCAAGGAGGTCCATGCCTCTATTTCCTGAATGAGTGTTTATACAGAGATAGAGCTTGCCTCTTTTTTCATCCCCTTTAGGTTTTGCCATGGCCCCTTTCTGAGAAGAGAAGCAATAGGAAACTGTGGTCTCTTGGTCCCAGGTCATGGATACGTTGTTGTTGTTCGGTCGCTAGGTTGTGTCCAACTCTTTGTGACCCCACGGCCCTGCAGTACGCCAGGCTCTTCTGCCTCCAGCATCTTCTGGAGTTGGCTCAAACTCATGTCCATTGAGTCGGTGATGCTATCGAACCATCTCATCCTCTGCCCACCCCCCACCTCCCATGAACAATATGGGAAGGTAACAGGCTAGAGCAATTACATTCTTCTGTATGTTTCTGCCTCCTCAGTGGTCCTCCCTCTTTTCCAGATCACTTATTTCAGCCTCTGGTATTACAACAAGCAAAATCAGCGCCGGTGGGTAGATTTGGAAAAACCTCTAAAGAAGCAGCTGGATAAACATGCATTGGAACCGACCGTCTATTTTGGAGTGGTGTTTTATGTGCCTTCAGTTTCACAGCTGCAGCAGGAGATTACCAGGTAGGAAACAAGGTGCTGTTTGTTTTTAGGAAATCCAGTGAGATTAGAAAAGTGAAACTAAGGTTGGAGTCAGGAGGTAAAGAGAGAGGAGATTTTTTCAAAAATAGCCACAAAAATCTGTATTTACTCCTCAAGAAAATGTGTAGAAGTTCTGACCCCAGTAGCCATGTTCTGTATATAGGTGTGGAAGGAGAAGAGGTGGGGGAAGGGTTTGAGATCAGAAAATATTAGCCAATAAGTGCACTTAAAAGCAACAAAGGCAGAAAGCGTAGAATGTCAGAGTCCATGGGGTTACAAAGAGTTGGACAGGACTGAGTGACTAACACTTTCACATAGCTGATTTACAGTGTTGTGTTAATTCCTACTGTACAGCTTAGTGATTCAGTTATACATATATATACACACACACATTCCTTTTAGAGTAGTATTATCCATTATGGTTTTTCACGGGATATTGGATATAGTTTTCTGTGCTGAACAATAAGACCTTGTTGTTTATCCCAAATTTGGATTCTTGAGCCTGCCTTTCACATTCTCCAAAATCCAGCACTTTCTAACCCTGTTTAACCTTACTTTCGAGCCAAGCTGGATTGCTTCCAGTGCCCTGAACATGCTGTGTGTGTTTTCGCCTTTGTGTCCTAGACCTTTCTTTATATGTAAGCGGAATCCTGTTCATCTGATTTTAGTTCCAAAGGCACCTCCTCCATAAAGCTTCTGTGAGCCCCAAGGCTGGAATGAGCTTTTCCTTCTCCAGACTGTTCTAGAACGCGCTTGTACTTACGCTGAGATGACAGCTGCCACAGACTCTCACTGCAGTGATTTGTGCACATACCTTTTTCTTAGATTTTAAACCCATGTTTTCTTTAACTTTGCCTTTCAAATCATTTCTAACACAATGGCTTCATATAGTAAAAACCTGATACTGCCCTGTGTTTGTAGAATATTCTTTTTAAGTAGTGAGTTTGTAGTTAATTATTGGAAAAAGATGGATAACCAAAGAAGCTAGAATCATGTTGTACGGATTAGCATGAACTGAATACAGAGCAGATCTGAGCTATGAAAATTGCAGAGAGTAGAAGCCAGGAGGAGAAAACAGTAACTGACCACTTTGACTCATTTGTTTAAACATTTATTGAAGATATAATATGGTATGTAAGAATTATGTTGCTTACTGTGGGAGATGAATATACAAGTAGATATGCTTTACTCTTATTCTGGAAGAATTGTCACAATCTGGTGGAACTGACAGTCCATGTACATGGACAATTAGAGTGTGTTATGATAATACATGCTTTAATAATAGCACGGGCTTCCCTTGTGGCTCAGCTGGTAAAGAATCCACCTGCAATGTGGGAAACCTGGGTTCGATCCCTGGGTTGGGAAGATCCGCTGGAGGAGGGAAAGGCGAAGTCAAGTGGGATGCCAAGTCAAGTGGGCCTTAGGAAGCATCACTATGAGCAAAGCTAGTGGAGGTGATGGAATTCCGGTTGAGCTATTTCAAATCCTAAAAGATGATGCTGTGAAAGTGCTGCACTCAATATGCCAGCAAATTTGGAAAACTCAGCAGTGGCCACAGGACTGGAAAAGATCAGTTTTCATTCCAATGCAAAGAATGTTCAAACTACCGCACAATTGCACTCATCTCACACGCTAGTAAAGTAATGCTCAAAATCCTCCAAGCCAGCCTTTGACAGTATGTGAACCGAGAACTTCTAGATGTTCAAGGTGGATTGAGATCTCAGAGGAACCAGAGATCAAATTGCCAACATCTGTTGGATCAAAGAAAAAGCAAGAGAATTCCAGAAAAACATCTACTTCTGCTTCATTGACTACGCTAAAGCCTTTGTGTGGGTCACAGCAAACTGTGGGAAATTCTTAAAGAGATGGGAATACCAGACCACCTTACTTGCCTCCTGAGAAGTCTGTATGGAGGTCCAGAAGCCATAGTTAGAACCAGACATGGAACAATGGACTGGTTCCAAATAGGGAAAGGAATGTGTCAAGGCTGTATATTGTCACCTTGCTTGTTTAACTTCCATGCAGAGTACATTGTGCGAAATGCCAGACTGGATGAAGCACAAGCTGGAATCAAGATTGCTGGGAGAAATATCAGTAACCTCAGATACGCAGATGATACCACCCTTATGGCAGAAAGTGAAGAGGAACTAAAGAGCCTCTTGATGAAAGTGAAAGAGGAGAATGAAAAAGCTGGCTTAAAGCTCAACATTCAAAAAACCAAGATCATGGCATGTGGTCCCATCACTTCATGGCAAATAGATGGGGAAACAGTGGAAACAGTGACAGACTTTAGTTTCTTGGACTCCAAAATCACTGAAGATGGTGACTGCAGCCATGAAACTCAAAGACGCTTGTTCCTTGGAAGAAAAGCTATGACCATCCTACATAGCATATTAAAAAGCAGAGCCATTACTCTGCCAACAAACGTCCATATAGTCAATGCTATGGTTTTTCCAGTAGTCATGTATGGATGTGAGAGTTGGACTATAAAGAAAACTGAGCACCGAAGAATTGATGCTTTTGAACTGTGGTGTTGGAGAAGACTCTTGAGAGTCCCTTGGACTGCAAGGAGATCCAACCAGTCCATCCTAAAGGAAATCAAACCAGTCAATCCTAAAGGAAATCAGCCCTGAATATTCATCAGAAGGACTGATGCTGAAGCTGAAACTCCAATACTTTGGCCACCTGATGTGCAGAATTTACTCATTAGAAAAGACCCTGATGCTGGGAAATATTGAAGGCAGGAGAAGGGAACGACAGAAGATGAGATGGTTGGATGGCATCACTGACTCAATGGACATGAGTTTGAGCAAGCTCCAGGAGTTGGAAATGGACAGGGAAGCCTGCCGTGCTGCAGTCCATGGGGTCGCAGAGTTGAAAACGACTGAGTGACTGAACTGAACTGAATTATAGCACTGGATTCCTGGGAGTGGGTTGCAGGGAACATGAACAGAGAAGGTAAAGATAATGACTTTTCACTTGACTTTACAAGGAATTTTCTAGTTAGACGGAGTAGCTTGTGCAAAGTAAGGGGATAATAAAAGCAACTGATTGTTTTTTCAGGGAATTTCAGATATTACCTCCAGAGGAGAATGGAGGCTTGGAAAAAGAAATGCCCAAATCGTAAAGTCATAGACCAATAGGGACAGGCGTTTTTGAGTTTTAATGGAAGGGAATGATGAAATGTGTATTCTACGAAGATGACCCACCATGGAAGGTTACAAGACTAAAAGGCAGGAGACCAGTTAGCAAAGTATATGCCATAATCTAGGCATCAGTCTAGAATGTGCACCTGTTTTCCAGTGATTTGATTAAGAAAAAGACCAACAACATTTAGAGTGGAATATGTGGACAGCATATTCCATATGGACAACTTTAGATACTTGAAAGGAGCTTCCTAGGAGGAAGTTGCAAGGTTTTCTCTTTGATAAGACCCAGTGCTGCCAGCATTGTCTTTACTGATTGAGGGAAATCTATGGGTTTTGCTACTAGCAGGTAGAAGGGTTTAAGTTGGATCTAAATTCTTATTCAAGTGAATGGTGTTTTGCTCAAGATTTTTGGTAACAAAGAACAGAAATGTCAAAGGTAAATAAAATAGGATGATATAAGGACTCATATGAAATGATTAGAGGGTGGGCTCTCCGGGAAATGCCATTGTGAAAACTGTCACTGGGTCGAGCTTTGCAGACATCAAACCTGGGAGAGATTCTGGATTGAAGATGGTCCTATAGACCGTATTGGCAGAGAGTTGGTGGATCTTCGTTCAGCACTGTATCCCCAGCATCTAGAAGAGTGCTTGATGCATAGAAGGCCCTAGTAATTACCTTAGTGAATAAAGAAAAGGAAGGCAGAACAAGTCTTCACTGTAGAGCTTGATCAAAATGGAGAAGTCAGCCAGGGCAAATACTGCCGCCTGGCTGCAAGTAGGTGGCTGCTGCTAGTCATGAGAGCAGCTGTTATTAAGTGCCAGCTATGCTGTAATTTATGGAAGAGCTTTACATATATTCCTCGGTGTGTTCAGCCTTGTGAAGGGGTGATAGCATCCGCCTTTTTACTGAGGTTAATTTAAACCCACAGATTATGACTTGCCCAAGTTCCTACAAAATGCTAAATTAGAGATCTGAAATTTAACCGGTTTGCTTGACTAAAGGTTGTGCTGGTAACTAATACCCTATATACTGAAAAGATAAACAGAAGTAAGCTCACACTAAAAGACTGTTATAAAGTATTTTTGGTATTTCAATAAAGAATATTTTTTATGTACCTGGTCTGAAATGTCAGGAACCATTTTTCTTCTGACTTTACTGTCCAGGGCTAGGAAAATCTTACATCGCCAAGTTCCTCCAAAGAGTTTTTAAAGTATGGATTGGCTACTGATTCTCTGTTTCTCCAACTAAAACAGCAAAACTTACAGACTGTTTTACAGGGTATAAGATAGATGACCAGCTGTCTCCTAGGTGGCTATAGTTTGTAGCTTTCAAATAACTACAGTTAAGAATAAGTGACTCAATGCATTGTTGTGTCTGTGTATTTGTCAGTGTAGATATGATCAAGGAATGTCATTCTTTGAAATCATCTGAGCTTAATTTTGGCTAATTGATGCTTCTCTACCAAATTATGATAAAATGCGTTGTGTCCGATTGGAGGTAATACTGACATTGACTTTTAAAAACTGACTGTTTTTTTTTTAATAGGTATCAGTATTATCTGCAGCTGAAGAAAGATATCTTGGAAGGAAACATTCCTTGTACATTAGAACAAGCAATTCAGCTTGCAGGCTTAGCTGTTCAAGGTAAAGAATGGCAATTGATAATGGAATAGATCAATCAGATTAAAATGCATGTTAAAAACAGCAAGGAATTCTTAAAGTAGCTGACTATAGAAAGTAACTATTGTAGAGTAGTTTTCTGTGTTGGTGGAGTATTATTTATTATTTCTATTATCTAAGGGGCTTCCTTGTGGAGGAGAAATGGGTTTGAATTACTTGAATGAAATATGAGACTTCTGGAAAGTTAAGCATGTTACCACATCAGCAGAGCACAGACCAACAGTAGAGAGGAAATACACACATAGGCACACACATACATATACACATAGCATTTAATATGCCATGTATTCCTCTAGTGCAGGGACTTGATCTACTGCTAGCTCATATTTTCAGAAGAAAGATCAGGCGAACAGTGGGATTGATAGGTTACATTTGCTTATACTTCAAGCATATGTCATTGGTTTGGTTTCTTAAATAGTTGCCCTAGATTATAGAACATTGCCAATCATAATATTATTAGATAGTTTTTATTTCACAAGTATTTTTGAGTTGTTTGTCATTTGTCATGTGTTTAATCCATATGTGTTTACACGTGTAATATACTTTGGAAAGACTTCTGATGGGACTTTTATGTCAAATGATAACTGGCATTTAATCTTGGGAATTGAAATTTAATGAGAAGAATCATTGATAAAATTCCTTCAGATATTAGCAGACATGGAGATATAATATATATCCTTCCTAGGTGAAAAAAATGCCTGGTACTCATGAAGCCATATTCCTTTTCAAAGTACTTTGAATCTTCCTAACGTGTTATCTTTGGCTTTAAGAGTTAGTCTTTCATAAGCTTTTTGCTGAACTATCAGTTTCTTTTAACAATTAAAAATTTCTAAACAAGTACACCTTACTGTACCATATTGAGATGATCTAATTCCACTCCCTAGGGGTACTCAGTACTGTGAACGGTCCGGTTTGCTCTTGGCATTTTTTCTGCACAGAAGCAGGCACGCATGATTATAGGGTAGATGTTTGTTTTCTAATGACAAAAAAATGAGATGATTTGTGTACAATTTATAATGTGGTTTTTTTCACTTTCTTATTAAAAGGCATTTTTTCCAAGTCCAGACACGTGAATCTGTCTGGTTAAAGAGTCTGCCAGCCATGTGGGAGACCCGGGTTTGATCCCTGGGTCGGGAAGATCCCCTGGAGAAGGAAATGGCAACCCACTCCAGTATTCTTGCCTGGAGAATCCCCATGGACAGAGGAGCCTGGTGGGCTACAGTCCATAAGGTTGCAAAGAGTTGGACACTTTAAAAGGAATTTTAAAAACACATATTTTATAAACTATAAGGCAGATTTGACTTCTAAATCATAAGCACACCATCTGTATACTTCATATTGAATTTAGTTGTGTATATGTTTTGCTTCCAGTTAAACATAATTGACATGTGAATACTTGTGATTTTATATAGCTGATTTTGGTGACTTTGATCAGTATGAATCCCAGGATTTTCTTCAGAAATTTGCCTTGCTTCCTGTGGTAAGCATTCTTTTGACATTGGACATTTTTATCAACAGTGGATTTCTATGCCCTTAATAATCCCTGAAATGAATTCCAGATATTGGACTTACTAGGTAGGGATAGAGTTAAAAAAAAAAATCAGTCCCTCCTTATAAACAACTTAAGTTGTTGCTTCCCCTGTTACAGACTTCTAGTCCTTGTAGAAGCACAGAAACAGCAGGGCCTGTGGCCACGGTGCTGCAGCCAGAGAAATTCATTTTGTGTTTGAATGTGAGTCTAAAGAGAAGCACTCATTTCCAGCTTCTGAGGAACCAGAGTGGTTTTGATTTTAACCAAAAACTTAAAACCTCACAGAGTTATGTTGAAGTGAATATCATTTCTCATCAGCAATTTAAAGAGTAGATGAGAAAAAGACCCTGCTTTCTACTTTTTAGTCAATACTGGTGGAATTGGCAGGGAAACTGTGTTGCAACAACTAGGAAGTGGTGCACTGTTCTGACTGTCTACACAGCCAGCCAGGGAATGCACGAAGTTTTGTTCTGTGCTCGGCTTGGAACTGGCTGATGAATGTTAACCTGAAATAACCCATCTGTAACTTTCTCAGGGGGCCCAATGGTAAAGATTCCACCTGCCAAACAGGAGACGTGGGTGTGATCCCTGGGTGGGGAAGATCCCCTGGAGAAGGAAATGGCAACCCCCTCCAGTATTCTTGCCTGGGGAGTCCCACGGACAGCGGAGCCTGGCGGGCTACCTTCTATGGGGTCGCAAAGAGTCAGACGTGACTTAGCAACTAGACAACAACAACAGCAAGTTTCTCGGGGATGAATTGAGAAGGCAGGGCAAGTGTTTTGGCTTCTGAGCAGAAGCCACTCAGTTCTCAGAAAGGTCATGATTATGTCCCTTAGTGAAGCTCTCAGATATTGATTACTAGCCCTAGTTTTGCCTGCTGGGGACAAGAGTCAGTAACAGTAGCACAGATCCCTCCTAAGAAATTTGAGTGATTTGTTTCCGTACTTACTGTTGTGTGTTTTTCCGAGGAGTGGCTACAAGATGAAAAAGTGTTGGAAGAAGCAACCCAAAAAGTGGCCTTACTGCATCAGAAATACAGGTAACGCTGAGAAGTGGAAACAGTTTCGGACTCGGGCCTGTTTGAGTTTGAACCGTGCGTTGACAGCATCAAATGTGGATCTTTGCTGCTGCTGCCACACCTACTGCTGGTTACCAGGAACCCACCTGGGCAGAGCTCTCACCGCCTGCCAAGCGCTCTTCTGAGCACGTCCCCATATTAACCCATCTATTATTCATGTTGTATCACTGATGAAACTGAGAACGTTGAAAGCGGCCAGTCCCTGAAGGCTGCCCATTCTTCCTCCCACATCCTGAAGGTTTTGGTGGTGGCCTGGCTCTGTGTAGGTTAATACAAGATTAGAGAGCCTTGTTTTCCTTTGTGGCGGGTGTGATGTCTGGGGTCTGCCCCCCGATCCTCGCCACCCACCTCTGGAAGCCGTCTCGCTGTCCTCTAGACAAGCTGTGCTGAGAGCCGCGGGCTCGTTGCTCTGACCCCTGCTTCTGGGCAGATCCTGGTCTCTGAGAGTGAAGCTGCATGTGCTGTCTGAAATCCCTGTCCTCGGGAATGCTAGGTTTTATGTTAACCCAAGTACCACTCAGTTCCAAGTACTTTATGTATCATTAAATTCTTAATAACCACTCTTTAAGGTAAATGTTATTATCTCCTTACAGATTGGGAAAATCAGGTTCACAGAGACTGTAAATAACTTGCCCAAAGTTACATGTGGTAGAGGTGGGATGTGAACCCAGGTCTGTCTAGTTATAACCTATTGTTCACCCCTTCCTGTTAAAAATACCTTTTGTCTTTAGTCTCTCCCCACTCAAATCCAGACAGTAACTCACAAAAGATTAATACTCCTAAAATAGCTCTTTCAACTTGTCTGCCCTCCTCTCCTCAAGAGTTCGTGAATCTCTTCTTGCTTTCTACCAGCCTGCGTTCATCACCCCTGGGGTTAAAGGCTTCTCACACGTTGGTTCGACCCTGCCATTCCAGCTTTACCTTCTGCTCTCCGAACGAGCCTGTGTCCCCAGCGTCGTTAACCCTCCGGGCTCACCGCGCTCTGTCTTTTGTTACTGTCAGTCCCTCATCTGTGCATCTCCTTGAAGGATAATGCAGTGCTGCTCTTCTCTCTGAGGCCGGGTGCTCAGTGCTGTGGCACAGAGATGAACAGGGCAGTCAGCCCACCGGGATAGCAGTTAATAATTCGCATCATGAGTGCAGGGAGAGGCGTGCACAGAAGGTGGCGGGTCGGCATGGAGCAGGGCAGTCCCAGAAGGTGACCAAGAGGGAGCGGTGCGCAGGTCGAGTCTTGATGGGTGTCAGGGATTGACCAGGTGCACAAGTGGGTGATCGTTAGGCCAGGAAGCACCATTAGCAGGTGCAAAGGCTCGGAGGCATGAGGAAGCGTGGTATATTCAAAGATACACTGAGTCTGGGGTGGTTACAGTGGGGGTACCTTGTGGGTGCGCGAAGCAGCAGAAGGTGAGGCTGGAGAGGAGGTGTCCATGCAGTGGGTGCCTTCTCCGCCCACACTGCCTTCCCACCTATCTGCCCACCCTTGTCATGCTGTCTCTGAAGCTAGAAAGGATCTCCAGCTTCTAACGCTTACTCGCCCCACTCACCGTGTGGCATTTAGCACACTGTGCTTAGTATTGTCTGACACTTTGGTGGTTTGGAGAGAATTCTAGCTTTCACTGAAGGTTTCTCGGGAGGTTGTTTCACTTCCTGCACTTCCCCGTGCCTGCCCAAAGGCCAGGGGTCGGACCTCACATAACTAACCCTCAGCATCCAGCACAGTGCCATTGCATGTAGTTGATTTTCAGGAAATATTGATGCATTGATGTAATTAATCACAGATGCTTAGAAACTTGAAATGTTTCTAACGTTTTATGCCCAATTGAGAGGTAGTTTTTCGCAAACAAGCTTTTCTGACAATTTTTTTAGTTTGTGAACAATCTGTCTGACAGATCTCTCTTGGGTTGCAGGGGCCTCACAGCTCCTGACGCTGAAATGCTCTACATGCAGGAGGTAGAGAGAATGGATGGCTACGGGGAAGAGAGCTACCCCGCCAAGGTGAGTGAGGCCCGAAGACGGGGGTCTCCAAAGGGCACCTGAGTCATTCCAGCAGGTTAGCAGGGAAGGCCAGGGACGCTGCGCCGCTCGAAGGCCCAAGATGTGCAGACGTTTGGAAATGTGACAGCTGAGGTCTTCGTGGCCAAAGTTTTCTCACGAGACAGATATTCCTGTTCTGTCGTTTGTTCATGGCATTACTCTTGAAATAGAATTCCTTAAGGAGCCCAACTGTATTTTCATATGTGTTAAAAGGTGACCCATGTATACCTTGCAGACTTCCCCCCTCAGTGGAGCTCTCCCAAGCCTCTTCCATGTGGACACAAGAGTGGGCGTAGGCGGGGCCCTGTGGCCCCCGTGTCTCTGCTGCCCCCAGCATTTCCTTGTCCGCTTTCTCCTCCTAGGACAGCCAAGGCAGCGACATAGCCGTCGGAGCGTGTCTCGAGGGCATCTTTGTGAAACACAAGAGTGGGCGGCCTCCTGTGGTGTTTAGGTATTTTTCTTTCTGCGCACTTTCTGTGGCTCCTGTGGGTGATTGTGTTTTAGCCCCTGTGCTAATTATATTGCTCACAAGTAAGTGTCTCCCAAGGCCTCACTAGGAAATGGAAATATGCCCTTCTTAAAATAAAATTGCACCTGACCGCAATAGTTATAAGATACTTACTTCAAAACTAAATTGCAGAAAACAGTGTTTATAATGGTGGCCTACTTAGGAAATATTAAAAGCGTGTGACCCTTTTCTTACCGTATGGAGGCCATTCTTTGTCTTGGTGTGTGAATTTTTCTTTTTCTTTTTTTTTTTCTATGTAAAATATGAGTATTTATTTCAGGGTTTAGATCCCAATTGATTTCAAAAACAAAATCTGATCTCTCTCCTCTGTAGCTGAGGCTTCCATGTTAGGATGATTTTCTGGAGGCTGAAGGGCTCTGTGCCCTTAGAAACACGTTTCATCAGGTTCAGAATAAAGTCCCCGATGCCCACTGTCCCCCAGGCTTAGGGGAGAGAAACAAAATTCACCCCCGTGGGGCTGAACAAATGCACACACGCTGATGCATTCTCCACTTGAGCGCTGGCTTCCCGGGCTGTTTCATGGGAAATCGAGGCTTTCCCTGATTCCTGTTTGTACCAAAATTCCTAAAATACCAACATTTAAATTACTCTTTGTAATGTGGATTTTTCTTCCCTCGGTTATAAAAAGAGTGGTGCTCTTCATTTGTGGAACTCTTAGAATGCAATCTGGTCAGGAGGACAGGGAGGGCAGATAGCGGTGTGCTCAGAGTGGCTGGCTTGCAGCAGTGCGATTTCAGGTGATGGCAGTTCCCTTTTCAGTATTGTGTCCCTTCACTTCCTTTGCTTTCCTGCCTTTGGGGGCCTGAATTCTCCCTGGTGATTATGACCATGGAGCATGTACCTGGCCTGGGGAACAGATCCCCGCTCATGGACTGTCTGCCCTGGCTCAGGTGGCTCCCGAGGGCAGTTGCTCTCAGGTCCCCAGGCTCCTCATCGTCTCCCCTGCACACTCAGTTGCAGGGCAGGGGGCAGAAATGGATCTCAACATGGGAGACATCCCCACGGGCTTCCTTTATCTCACTGGATGGGAAATTCTAAAATGCCTTCTTCAATATGACACGTATAATCTTTAGGTTTAGCAATTAGAGACCTCCCTGGTGGTCCAGTTGTCAAGACTGCACTTCCAATGCATGGGGCTTGGGTTTGATCCCTGATCGGGGAACTAAGATCCCACATGCTCCGTATGCAGCGCATCCAGACAATTAAAAAGCAAAAGCAACTAAGTACCAAATTATTGTGAATGAATTTTATTTATTTCAATAAATTTAAATCTAATAAGATGGAGAAGGATAAAGGGGTAAATTTTTTTCTTCCAGACCTATTTTTCCCTTTGTAAAAATTATATAGTGTGTAATAAAATAAAATATTAATATATAAAACCTTAACATGGTAAAACACAGTTTGAAAGTTCAGAATTGGAGTTTGAATCCTGGTGAACACCCCCAGAATAGTTCACTCTGGGTTCCAGCATCTGAACTTTCTGTTTGCCCTGCTTCACCAGCTTTTTAGAGCATCTCTGTTCTGCCTCTGTGTCTTATTTTGCCCTGTGTACCAGCACGTAATAGTGCTTGTTTGCTTCTGAGTTCTCCACCCACCCCACCCCCCAACCTGAGCCCCTTTGAGGGCAGCATCCTTACCCATCTTCATACCCCAGGACCTAACACAAGATACCCAGTATCGTCACAGTGGGTGCCCTCTAAAGCGTTTGTTGAATGAACGAAGGAGCATTGGCAGCTGAGAGTGGGATATTTGATCAAATTAGTCCAGCAAACGAGGATGAGTAGAGTTGACATTTTTATGTATGTATTTTGGCCCAGCCGTGCGGCATCTGGGGTCTTAGTTTCCTGACCGGGGATCAAACCCTCGTCCCCTGCATTGGAAGCACGGGGTCTCAACCACTGGACCCCCAGAGTTTACATTTTTAAATACTCTGCCTCTGTTTTAGTACACATGCATTACTCTTTGTACCTCGCTGTTGTCACTTCAATTATAAAATGCATGCTAGCCGATTAAAGCCCTGTTTTCTTCCTAAAATGATAACAAATACTAGGTTATACATGAAGCTCAAAAAGGGAAAAAAATCATATAATCTATCTCTTAGTAAAAACCTGAGTACTCATCCGGCCATTTTCTGCTTGTTCTCCAGGTGGCATGATATTGCTAACATGTCCCACAATAAGTCCTTTTTTGCATTAGAGCTGGCAAATAAAGAGGACACCATCCAGTTTCAAACTGTGAGTAAACGTTACGAATCTGCATGGACTGTTTTTCCTAAAAGTTAACATTTCTGTGTGTATGTTTGGGGGAGTAGCTTTAAAATGATAGTTTTTCATAGTTTATAAAACATAAAATTTTATACTTTATAACATTTTGCATAATGGCACTTAGCAAAGTTGCTCAGTAAATACTCTTGAATGAATTGAGTCTTTGGATAAATACTCCCTGATTATGATGACCTTTAAATTACGTACATAGGCTCAGCTGTAAAGAATCTGCCTGCAGTGCAGGATACAGGGTTCGATCCCTGGGTTGGAACGATCCCTGGAGGAAGGCATAGCAACCCACTCCAGGATTCTTGCCTGGAGAATCCCATGGATAGAGGAGCCTGGTGGGCTACAGTCCATGGGATTGCACAGAGTCGGACACGACTGAAGCAACTAAGCATGCGCCAGCACAAGTAGGCAAGAAAGGAAACACTGGTATCTTGGCTCCCACTGATAAGTGAATAGCTCTGTAGAAATACAGTGTCATAATTACCTATACTCTCTTGACGAAAGCCATGAGTCTCTGAGTCACTTCATTTAAAAATGTCTTTGAGTATCTATTTGTCAATAATAAAAATGTTTTGTTTAGTAACATCTTTGAGTAATAATAAAAGATGACATTTTCATAATTTAAAAATTTCTAAGTCATTTGGAAACTATTAATATAAGAATTGTACTATTGAGCAGCTTTTTCTTGGTCTTCATAATTTGAATCCTAATTACAACATTCATATGAGGGGTGCAGTGGTAGAAAAAGCAAGAATCACAGTGTGTTAAAGGTGACTTTGACATATCACCCATGTCTGTCTTGTTCTCAGATAAGGTCTGTCTGTATCAAGTTGTAGATGTACTTGGCTTTACTTTGTGCGTATTTTGTTTACTAGGAAGACATGGAAACAGCAAAATACGTATGGAGACTCTGTGTTGCAAGACATAAATTTTACAGACTAAATCAGTGCAGCCTGTAAGTATACCTGCCTGTGGATACTGGAAAATGATGACCTTAGAAGTTTTCATCTCGAGCTGTAGGGTATCATCTATAACGGCAAATATTTTTTAAGAAGATAACTTTTGAATGACATTTTTATAGTAATCTCTTTGCTTTTGTATGTAAAAATTTTATTTCTCAGTTATTTTTCATTTTAGCTTTGGACCAACCTCTGGTATCTACATATAGGCCTCTGAGATTTCTTTCAACTAGTAACAGAATTATTCAAATTCTTGAAAGTTAAAAGGAAAAAAAAATTTTTTTTAAATCAACACTTGAGTCATAAAAGCTCATTCAGTTCGTCAGCACGCTCTGCGAACTCTGTACCTTCAAAATAGATCTAAATCGGGCCATCTTGACCACCCGTTCAGCGGATAACGTAGTGCTGGCTGCCCTGGTTCTCACCTGGAATACCGCTGTAGCTCTCTGACTGTTTTGGGCCTACCCTGACTAGCTGACTCTCCGTCGTCAGCCGGAATCCTCTTGTAGTGTGAACCGGCTCCTATCACTCTTCCTAAGGCCCCGCGCTGACATTCTCTCGGACTTGGAAGTGCAAAGCCGTGTGTGCCGTGCTTGCCTGGTTCCACTGTTTCCTTTACCTTCCTTGCTCACCCCACTCCAGGTATACTAGTATCCTTTCTGGTCTGTGAACGTGTCCTCTGTCTGGCTGACCCCCTCTCCTCCCCAGTCTTCACGTACTGGCCCCTCATTGCACAGGGTTCTCCTCGGAGGTGCCCTTTGTCAGAGAAGTGGTTTTTTTTCTTTTTAGTATTTATTTATCTAGCTGTGCTGGGTCTTAGTTGTGGCATGTGGGATCTAGTTCTGACCGGGGATCAAACCCAAGGCCCCTGCATTGTAAGTGCAGAGTCTTAGCCACGGGGCCTCCAGAGAAGGCCCGGAGAGGCGGTTCTTGACCACCCTGTGCACCCGTCTCCATCTGCTGCCTGTTTCCCGTTAGCCCGTCATCCTGTTTCCCCTTCATCGCACGCAGCCCCTGGATCTGGGTCTTTCCCTCCCTGTTTGTGGTCTGCATCCCCTCCCAGCAGGTCGGCCCACGGTGGCTCTGGCTGTAGAGCCCAGACCTCGCCCTTCTTGTTAACTCCTGTATTCCTGGTGCCGAGCAAGGGCCTCGCTCCCTGGAGGTCTTGACGAATTTGCCGAGTGAACCTGGAGAAGCGAGTGTTAAGCGCCCTGCTCTGGGATGTCTGTGGTGCTGTCGGAGCCCTTAGGAGAAGGGTACCCAACCGGAAGCACAGGCTCGGAGAGTCTTCCTGGCAGAAGGCCATGTGAACCGAGAGCAGTTCCACTCCTTCCCCACCCCTGCTCTTGAAGCTGTGCCTTCTGCTCCGGCTCACTGGCTGCCGCCGGCCCTGTCGTGCCTGCTCTGGGCAGTCTCCTGAATCGATGAGCGACAGATGCAGCTCTGCTCTCCGTCATCGCTCAGGACCACGTCCGGGCTGTCCTCCCCTCCAGCCCGCCTGAGCGCGGGGCCCTCCGCCTCCTCCGGGCTCAGTGCCCCGCCGAGCCTCGGTCCCGGCTCCCAGGGCCCTCGGTCCCTGCCCTGCCGGTGCCTCTCGCGCCCCCCGGCCTTCGCGGGGTGCCCGTCCTCCTCTTCTCCGGCGGGCTCCTTGTCATTCTTCCAGATCCAGCCTGAGCGCTGCTGCCCGGTGCCCATCCCGTGCTCACAGTTCTGCTTTCTCCTGCCTTTTATCACCATGATTCAGCCAGTGCTTTCTCTGTGTCAGGCGTCATGTGGCCAGCCTTCGAGTCTCCTCTCATCTTCACAGTGGCCCATTTGTACAGTCCTCGTGCCCGTTCGCAGGGGACGGTGTGGAGATTAGTCAAGCGCAGAGTCGCGCCCCTGCCGTCCGGCTGGTAGCTGGGAGCAGGGTCAGGAGTCCGGGCCGTGGGCCCTGTCTGGGCGAGCCATCGGGCCGGCTGTCCCGACGTGGGCCTGAGGGCCTGACAGGCCCGACTGCGTCCGTCCCGACAGGGGCCCGGCGCGTCCGTCCCGAGGGCCTGACAGGCCCGACTGCGTCCATCCCGACGGGGGCCTGACAGGCCCGACTGCGTCCGTCCCGACGGGGGCTCGGCGCGTCCTTCCTGACGAGGGCCTGACAGGCCCGGCTGCGTCCGTCCCGTCCGCCGGGGCTGGGGGCGCAGGGCCTCCTCTCGCGAGTCTTCAGGCCCGGGGGTCCGGCGCGGCCGGGGAAGGTTTCCGAGAGTGACGAGCCTGAACCACACTCGGGGAGTCTGGGGACCCCGTTCCCTCCACCGTCGTTTTATATGAGATGAGTCCTGGGGCCCTGGAAAACGCGAACCGCCAGGCGCAGCGGCCCTGCCCTTCCCTGGTGGTGGACGCCACCTCTGCCGGCTGCGGGCTCGGGGCTCGGGGGCGCCTTTGCGTGAGGAGGGCGCCCCCTCGCGGCGGGCTCAGCGGCGCCGGCGTCCCAGGCGGTCGCGTTTGGGGCTCCTCCTGACGGGCCTGTTAACCCATTGTGGGTGGCAGTGCTTTTTGTGCAGACGCGTGTGTACTGCTCAAAGCAGTACCTGTCAGTCTACCGGGACACAGCCCTTTCGTAGATTTAAAGCCTTTCATAACTTTAAGAGTATTCATTATAATGAGGCATCATTCCCTCAGTTCACTTCCCCACCCCCCCCACCCCCCGTCCTGGAAATTACTGGAGAATCAGTCATTTGAAATAAACCATAAGATAGAATCTTTTTCCAGTAGGCATCCGTATTGGTTGGTGGTTAATACCTGTTTAAAGAGTTTCTTTCAAATGGCGACTTGGTAATGTCAGTCATTTGGAATAAACCATCAGATAGAATCTTTTTCCAGTAGGCATCCCTACTGGTTGGTGGTTAATACATTTTTGAAAGAGTTTTTTGGCAAATCACCTGTTGGTAATGGTTTTAAAGTTCAGAGGGAAAATAAATAATTTGTGTGTGTGTTTGTGTGTGTGGTACATGACTCAGTCTTAGAATGCTCATTTTTTTGGTAATACTGCTATTTATTGCCAGATATAAATAAAACCACATTTATATTAGATCCTCAGTTGCATATATTACATTTGTATAAGGAAAATGAATATTTTTAAAATGAAATAATTATATGTAAAGGGCTATTTTCTAACATTTTGCTTTTACTTTCCGTACATGTAGTAAATCATGAAAGTCCATTTTCATGAACTATTCCTATGAAATAATGTATGATGGAAGAGACCCACTTCATTCTATAGGAAGTGAATATAGCACTTGTTCCCCAGGTGAAGAAAATGAATTCTTTTTTTTTTGACTGTGCTTGGCCTTTGTTGCAGCCCTTGGACTTAGTTGCCCCGTGATATGTGGGATCTTAGTTCGTTCCCCAACCAGGGATTGAACTGGGGCCTCCTGTGTTGGGAGTACAGAGTCTTAGCCACTGGACCACCAGGGAAATCCTCTCTTTGTTTTTTTAATTTATAGCATGAGGATAATGTGAGTTTTATTTAACATTTCTTTAGAGTTGGAGAAGGAAATGGCACCTCACTCCAGTACTCTTGCCTGGAAAACCCCATGGACGGAGGAGCCTGGAGGCTGCAGTCCATGGGGTCGCAGAGTCGGACATGACTGAGCAACTTCACTTTCCTTTAGAGTTGTAATTAGATGAGGTAATGACAGTTTCTTAGGTCAAATGACTTCTCTCCCCTGCTCTGCCATCCCAAGCCCCAGAACCGTCATGCCACCACTGACCCGTTGAATTTACATGGGAAGAATCGGAGGGGACAGGAATCCTGAGAGGCCCTTGGTGTGTGGGAGGCTCCTTCTCTCTCCTCTCTGGGGAGAGCTGGGAAAGGGGAGTTTGGTGTCCCACAGTGGCAGAAGTTTTCACGGACTTTCTCTAGAGGGGGAGGTTGAATTCCTGTAGCCAGTGGGCTGCTTGTTCAGCCTTGTCAGCACTGGCGAGTGTTCCTGCAGTTTAGGACTACTGGCAAATACAGCAGCCAGTCTGTTCTGGAGACTTCTGTGATCAAGAGATGGACTGGCCCTGCCTGGAAGGAGCGGGGGCTGTCCCCCTTCTTCTTGGCCCACTGCAGGGTTTTTGAAGACACTGTGAGAAGCCTGGAAGAAGAGAAAGCCCCTGTCCCATTAAGGAAAGTCACTGAGATCAGTATTTTCTGGGTATTTCCACTAGCCAACATATTTTTTGTGCATCAAAATCTCACTCCTCTATAGCTTGAAATATACAAGAAAGAAAGCTCACAAAGCGAAAGTCAGCTCTTGGAAACTTACTGTCTTTACAGCTCAAGTGTAAATTGTAAGTGAAAGTTAGTTGCACAATCATGTCTGACTCTGTGAGTCCATGGACTGCAGCCTGTCCTGCTCTTCTGTCCATGGAATTCTCCAGGCAAGAGTACTGGAGTGGGTTGCCATTTCCTTCTCCAGGGGATCTTCCTGACCTGTGGATCGAACCTGGGTCTTCTGCATTACAGGCAGATTCTTTACCAACTTAGCCACTAGGGAAGCCCAAGTGAAAGTTGCTCAGTCATGTTCGACTCTTTGTGACCCCACGGACTATACAGTCCATGGAATTCTCCAGGCCAGAACACTGGAGTAGGTAGCCATTCCCTTCTCCAGGGGATCTTCCCAACCCAGGGATCAAACCTAGGTCTCCTGTATTGCTGGCGAATTCTTTACCAGCTGAGCCATGAGGGAAGCCAAAGAATACTGGAGTGGGTAGCCTATCCCTTCTCCAGCGGATCTTCCTGACCCAGGGATTGAGCAGGGGTCTCCTGCATTGCAGGCGGATTCTTTTCCACCTGAGCATCAGGGAAGCCCACCTTGTAAGTGCTTAGCCATAAGCCTCCATTTTAGTCCTCACTCACTAGTTCATTCACTTGTTCAGCACACATTGAGCAGCTTCCTTGTGTGCCAGGCACCAGTGGTGCCTTGGTGTGTCCTTTGCCACCATGGAGGCCATATATCTGTTGGGGTGGGGAGAGGGAGTCGGACAGATAATCAGCTGGTACAAGCATGTGCTCAGGAATCTGACAGACCCTCCTGGTTCTAATGCTAGTTCTGCTTTTTTGTCATGTGACCAGGAGCAGTTTACTTAATCTAAGTATCAGTTTCCTTATCTGTAAAATCAGGATAATAACCAGCCTCCTTCTTGGGGTTGATGTTTGGATTCCCCGAGGTAATCGTGTATATAGCCTTTCGCACTGTTTGATTAAGTAATATCATCTGTTTTACTTGGGCTAGCAGCCTTTTCTTATTGTGTCTTCTCCAATACACACATTCCAGTGATTTCCACCCCCCCACCAAGATCCTTAGCTGTCTCATTTTTAGAAGCACCCACCAGCATAGTAACTGGCCCCAAACACTACCAACTGTTAACCATTCTCTCTTGTGTACTAAGTTTAGCTGGTCTCCTAGAAAACTGCATTGACAAGGATATTGGCAAGAAGAAAGAGGAGGTTAGAATATTTAGACCCGATGGAGAGGCTGCCTACGTCAGCTTGGCAGGAGGAAGACGTCCGGGCCTGTTTTTAGCAGCAGTGGCCTCTCCAGCGCTGCCTCCGTGCTGGGTGCCGCCAGCAGGCGCCAGAATAGACCCCCGGGTGGGGCTTGCCGCCTCTGCTCCTGAGTGCACATCCTTGGACTTCGTGTTTAACAGCCTTTGTTTTCGTGTCTGGCTGGGCAACTCTGGACACCTTGTTGGAAGATCCTATTGATGGCCTTTTTTCTCAACTCTGCATTTTGAATTTGTAGTCCTTTAAAGGTTTGGTCAATTTAGTGAGTTTCTGAACCAAATATAAACTTCCAAGGCCAACTAGGATGGCCTAAACCTAGCCCTGACAATGGAGAATAAAGGGAAAGTGAACCTCGAGGCTACAGAATGCAGTGTCTTCAAATCCTGGATGCTAAATTGAGAAATATATTAACGTGCAGTTAAGGAGTGTTCCTGTTGGTCCGGTGGTGAAGAATCCACCCTGCCAATGCAGAAGGGCTTGGTCTCTATACCTGGAGGGCTGCAGTCCATGGGGGCAAAGTGTCAGACACAACTTAGCAACTAAACAACAATAATGTGCAGTTAAGAAGCATTTTAAAAAAGAACTAACATATTAAAATAGATAGCCAGTGGAAATCTGCTCTGACTCGGGGAACTCAGGCTGGGGCTCTGTGACAACCTAGGGGGTGGGAGGTGGGAGGGAGGCTCAAGAGCGAGGGGACATGTGTATATCTGTGGCTGATCCATGTCGGTGTATGGCAGAAACCATCACAATATTGTAATTGTCCTTCAATTAAAAATAAATAAATTAAGGGGAAAAAAGGCTCAGATACACCCTTCTGACTTACTAATACAATGCTTTACCAACTGATGTATGTATTTTTGCAATCTAATGGAACTGACATCCATTTTATTTTTGTTGCATAATAATTACTGGCAGAATGGGTGCATCCCTTGGGAAAGAGACATCTGTTCTTCATCAACAATCTTAATACGTTCCAATGATAAAAAGAAGTTATTTTAAACAGTGTTTAATCAAAAAAAGTCAAATCATAAAAGCAGCCGCAGCTACTTGATAACTCCTATTAGGAGTAATTTTCTTTTATCTCAAAAATCTTATAAAAATTAGCTAATATTTAGGGTTTTAATATAAGAAATCAGTTGTTACAGTGCTGAGAATAATTTTTGAGACATGAGGCTTGAGATGGTAAATTTACTGATTAAATGGAGCTAGTGTTCACTTTGGATTGTGGATTTGGATTATGGATTTTCTAGTAATTAATCCTTAGGAGCACCATAACCAAGGATCACATTTTTGGTAATCTGTAATTCCATGTCACATAAGCTTATGGGCCAGGAATAGATGGTCACAGGTTTTTCAAAAAGTGCTTTGACAAAATTGTATCATGAACAAAGCCAAGAATCCTGTGTGTATAGGTTCCTAGATCTTATTTGCAATAAAACTGACCACACATAAGAACAACAACAAAAACACCTGCCTTTATCTTTAAAAGATAGATTCTGACAAAAGGAATTTTCCTTTTCTTATTTGTGACCTACGTTTATTCAAAGATGGAGCTTGCTCTGAATAGCTTAAAATCTCAAATTACCTGACAAATGTTAGCCAGGACTCCTGAATCCTTTTCATTGCTTTTTTAAAAGCACACGTAAAACCAGAGAGAAGTTTCCTGCAAAGGAAAGTAGATGGACTTACCACCAACCCACTGAGCCAATGTTCCTACTCTTTTGCTCTCCCTACCTTAGTTTCTTAGAGGAAATATATATTCTTATGGAGAAGGTTATGGCAGTCCACTCCAGTATTCTTGCCTGGAGAATCCCATGGATGGAGAAGCCTGATGGGCTACAGTCCACAAGGTCACAAAGAGTCAGACACGACTGAGCAACTAACACACATATTCATAAGTTTCCCAAGTTCCCAGCTTATCTCTTGATCATGTGTATAGTCTGAGGCTCACAGGCTCTCCATCAAAGGCACTCCATTGCTTCTGGCCCTGAGGCTGGCAGCTGACGGTCTGTCCTGAGGACTGAGAACGGAGGTGGTCAGCACTGAGCCTGACCCACAGGAGAAGCGCATTTGCGCCGGTTCTTCCCTGGGGATGAGTCTGTGGCCCTGTAGCCTGGCGCCCTCTCCGGTCTGGGGCTGATCGCTCCGGAGGGCCTGCCTGCATGGACCGGGGACAGTTCCTCCTGCCCAGCCCTCGGCTAGTCCAGGCAACTGAGCTGCTCGGCGAGGCTCAGACCCTGGAGTGCGGCTGGGGGACCGCCTGCTTTCTCTAACTGATGATTGGATGAGTTGGTCGCTTGGGAAGATTTATCATTTTACTTTCTTATTAGCATGTTTAGGAAGATTGTGTATATGAGCATGTGTATATGTGTTTCTCAAAGGCACGTCTTATATTTACAGGCAAACTCAGACCGTCATAGTGAACCCAATTAGGAGGAGGTCTTCTTCGAGGATGTCTCTGGTAAGAAAGAAGGAAAATTACAGTTGCCTTTTTCTGTTTGAGTGCTGTCGCCTTGCTTACTAAAATATGCTTTTAGCAGTGTTAGTTTTTAGTTTGAACCATTAAAGTATGCTGATATTTGACCAAAGAAATGGTGATTTTCTACAACTTAAGCCTAATGTTTATCTATGTAACATTTATTGTGTTATATATTTTAAATTAGGTCCAGCCTAATACTAAAAACATTGACTATTAGCCAAGAGTAATTAGAAGTTAGTAGATATTTAAAATACTAGATGGTTTTGCTAATAAAATTAAATGTAATTAAAATTAAATATGTAGTACATATAAGTTTCTTCTAATCGATTGTTTGTGTAAGAATTCAGGAAATCTGTGTCTGTCCCTGCTTTCTCGTGCTGTCTGCTGTCTGACCTCAGAGCATAGCACTTAGCGTTGCCTTTCTGGGAAACCCTGAAAAGGATGGATACGGTAAGAGCTATAGGGTCTTGATACTTATTTCTCATACATATGTTACGTCAGGCTCCTTCCAAACTTTTTCAGTGAAGAGAAAGAAGCCAGAAAAGAACTGTTTTACACATATTCCATAGACAATGTGTTTTAACCCTGTTTCCAACTTTCCGATTCTTAGCCCAAGCCGCAACCCTATGTGATGGCCGCCCCACCCCAGCTGCACTATAATGGACATTATACAGAGCCATACACCTCTTCCCTAGGTAAAGTACACCATTTCAGAAATGCCTTACAAAATTACTATCATTTGAATAAATCATGAAGGCTTGGAGATCTTGAAGCCAGGATAGTTTTTTGGCTGAAGTTACTACACAAGTAACTTAAAAATTTAACGTCACAGAATTACTGTCATGATGATAGCCAACCTGGATTCATGAAAGAGGCCGCTGTTAGAGTCAGTTTTTTTGGATATGGGTAGAAAACAGGTAGTATCAGACTCGGATGCTCAGATTTGATGCCCGATTTGGCCACGGCGCTCCTGCAGACGGGCTCCCAGGTCCTGTCAGCGTGTGCCCTGTGCTTTCCAGCCCTGGAGGCCCCAGGCTTGTCCTGTTTTTTTCCTGCCTGAGACCTTCCCACTGTCAAGGGTTATTTTCCTCTATTTATGTTTATCTTTCAAATGGCGGGCACGTCGAGCTATGTGAAGACAGCGCCTCCGAAGCTGTATGTGCAGCATTCATTTACAAGCATTTTACTTTACTCTGTCCACACGGCTCTACTATAAAGGCGGGGGAGATGGATGCAGAGAAGTAATTCCACATCTTAAGAAGCTTAGAACCTAATACAGGAGGGTAACACAGCTGACTTAGGCACAAAGAGAACAGGTGTGTTGTGACGAGAGCGAGCGCTCGCTCCCCTGTCGGGCAGTCTGAGGAAGGCTCTCTGGAAAGAGGGGTGACTTCGAAAGGCGGGGACCGGCGAGCCCCTGCTTTTGTGGGGGAGGGTAGTGACTGCCCCAGCACAGACGGCAAAGCGGTGCTTGGACTCAGACCCACAGGGAGCTGTGGAGGGTGGCGTGAGGGGACCAGGAGGTGGGTGGTGATGCGTTGTTGTGTCAGATGAGATTTTCCGTGCGGTGAGGTGGCGGGGGGCGAGATGCTGGATTTGGCTGTGGAGTCCTGGGGTTGCACCTCGGGATGTTATTTTTACCTTCTTCACTGGCTTCTCCTTGCACGCTGCCCTCCTGTGGTTTTGTGACACCCCCCCCAAAAATCTCTCCTCTCTGCACTGTGTTTCCTTGCTGTTCCTCCCTTTTCCTCCATCTGCGAGCATCGTAATGTCTTTCCTCTCTCTCCAGAGTGCAGTGTGAACTATCTTCTCTTTCATTTTCTCCCCACTTCTGAGAGTGCTTCTGGGTGCCCCTTCCCCTCCCGCCTGTGCCGCTCTGCCAAGCTGCCCTCACGCAGGTCCCCGGGGCCCCGCGCACCCTCCCTCCTGTCCGACCCCAGCGTTCCAGCCTCTTCAGCGCGCTGCCGCTCCCCGCTCCTGCCCCCTCGGTGTTCCCTGCCCCGAAGGTCTGCCCAGGGCCCCACTCCCTCCGCAGGCATCCGGTTTGTCTCCTCTCATCCTCAGTTGGGGTCTCGGCGAGGAGGACTGTCCACGTTCCCCAGCCGACCTTTGTTCCTGAGCTCCGGCCCCTGGTGCCCCCTGTCTGACAGGCTGGGGGCGGTTCGGGGTGGGGTATTCAGGGGGCCCCCAGGACCGTGGGCTGAGTGGGAGCACTTGTAACATTATCCCCTGCCACCACTTGCTGCAGGCTGACATCCTGGGGTTGAGCTCGTCACCCTGCTCCCCAAGTCCCTTTCCCAGGCTCCCTACTCCTCTATGGTGAAGTCACCCCCTGGTTACTGGGATTCCAACTGCTTGTCGTTTTTCTTTTTTTTGCCTTCAGTTCCCAGACAGTTGCAAATCCTCTTGCCTCTGATTAACTTCATGGAACATCTGTTCCGTATCCCCTTCTCCCTATCCCTCTGCTGCTGCCAATGCAGTCTTTTTTTTATTTGAGACCTCTCATCAGTTACTGCATCACAGGAGCTGACGTCCTCAGTTCCCACCCTCCCTGGGTCATCTGACACTCAGCGGCCAGGCTCATCCCATTTCCCTGACGATCGATCCTGTGTCTCGTGCTCAGTGTCCTCTGAGATGTCCCTTCATGCTCCTGTTCCAGATCTCACCCCCCCACTGGTTCTGTGCCCTCTCCAGCCACAGGCTCCTCCAGCCATGCCCTCTCTGCTGAGCCTCCCAGCTGCCCGCCCCACTTTGTCACCCTCGGTGCCCTTTCCCTGCCTATTCCCGGTTGGGGTGGGCTGTGCTGCGCTGTGGGGATAGATCAAACTCCCAGTGGCTGATGCGGGAAAGTGCACTCCTCCTCGGGTTACTCATGCCCCCTGCCCTGGCAGGAGGGCTCTGGGCCGGGGCCCCTTCCCTCTGGAAGGTTGGCCAGGGTGGCCGGGGGGGGGCAGGGGACTGCCTCTGTACCCTGCACTCACTTTCCCTCGACTGTGACTCCACACGAAGCTGTGCCTGCCCCCAGGGAGGAGGGTACCCCGAGAGCGCTCAGAGCTAGGGGGCCCGACTGCCGGTGCAACCGCACCTGCCCGCCCTCCAGGCCCCGCGTGCCGTGTCTCCTGGAGATGTCCCTCCTGGAGGTGTCCCTGACCCCATCCCTCAGCCCCAGCTGGAAGGGCCCCTTCCTGCCCCCGGCTCCTGTGACATTCGGCTCCTTCACTCGCAGCACTTCCCTCCTTCAGTTGCAACCCTTCTTCCTTGGGTTCCGGTGATTTTTGTACTTACCTTTCCCTTTCTCTTTGGATCCTAATCATCCCCACCCCCACCCCCACCCCACCCCCCGCCACCGTTAGTTCTTAGCAGAGTCTCCTACAGGTGCAGACTCGTAACTGAATGGTTTGGGGGTGCACAGAGGAGCCTGGAGGTGGGAGGCTAGGGGGGCAGGTATTACGCTGGTCTAGACGGGTAGGGGAGAGGCTGAGCGAGCGGTGACAGCTGTGAGGTGAGGGGGCTCCACAGACGCAGACCTCAGAGTGCTCTCCAGACGGGAGAGCGCAGAGTTGCCTCTGAGGCCCGTGTCTTCGTGGCTGTGTGTGCCGCCGGAATAGAGACCACACATGAGACGCTGGCCTGTTGTTCCCTTGGATAAAACCATCATGAGGCTTTTGAGTCAGAAAACCGAATGTTTTTTATCAATGACAACTATTCTCTGGTGGTCTTTCCATTGAAGTGTTAGAAATCACCCTGGATAGTTTTTCAGGTGAACTACAGGCTGAAGAAGCAGGCCTCCTTCCAGCCCTGAACAGGCGCACATGCAGCCTCCGTGGACCGATGAGGCTCCTGACTCTGCTGCTGTGATCCCAGTCTTACTCTGGCGGGGGCGGAGCCGAGGGCAGGTGCGGCTGTCTTTGTGGGGGGGGGGGGGTCTTCTTGGTTTCCGGCCCCTGGCGAGGTGTGCAGCTACCAGTGACGCTCGTGCTGACCTCTTGGCCCTGTTATCTTCATTCTGGAGGAATCTACACAGTCCGCCTTGAGTTTCATTTCAGGAAATGTTTACAGACAGTCGGTGCTTGAATTCGCTCAGCATCAGCAGGGCCACACACCCAAGGGTATTTCTGCTTTCAGCTCCCCAGAGTTCTGGAAAGCCTGCTTTGTCTTTAGTAGAACACATGCTCTTGACTTTCAGAAGAGGGCAGTGTTTTTGTGGTCTAGTTGTACTCTTAATATTGAGCGTAGATTTGGCTGTTTTTTACTGGGTGTGAGGTTCTGAATCCCACTCTTGGAGCAGGCAGAACCACCCTATTCTGGAGGTGAGGAGGCAAGGTGCCCAGAAACCGCGAGCCCAGGATCCGGTGGTGTGAGTAGAGCCGGGTCCCTTCAGCCTGGCTTCATAAACCACAGGGTGAACGTCATCAGCGTTCAGGCCGTCTCAGTGTTTGTCTGGAGTAATTGGTCCAATTCAGTACATTCGAAAACAGTCTCATTATAAAATGTATGCTAACTGTTTTGTCCCCCCGCCCCTCAGATAACCTCTTCGTGACCAACCAGAACGGGTTCTACTGTCACTCTCAGACCAGCCTGGATCGCGCGCAGGTCGAGCTCGGCGGGCGTGTCCGCAACGGCAGCGTGTACAGCGCGCACAGCACCAGCTCCTTGAATAGCCCGCAGCCCTACCTGCAGCCCTCGCCCGGGTCCTCGAACCCCAGCATCACGGGCAGCGACGTCCTGAGGCCCGACTACGTGCCCTCGCACCGGCACAGCGCCCTGATCCCGCCTTCCTACCGCCCGACCCCTGACTACGAGACGGTCATGAAGCAGCTGCAGCGCGGCCTGGCGCCGGCCGAGCGGCAGAGCCGCTCGCTGCGGAACCTCAGCCTGGTGTACAGCCAGCCCGAGATCCGCGAGCACATGCGCCCGGGCTCCCCGCCCGCGGCCCACGGTGCCTTCAGCCTCAGCCACAGCTTCCACAGCCCGGCCCCCTACCCCTACGCCTCGGCGGCCGGGCGGCGCCCGGGGCTGGGCGCCGTGAGTGTGCCCGAGCTGACCAACGCGCAGCTGCAGGCGCGCGACTGCCCGGCGCCCAGCATCCTGAGGACGCAGGTGTACCGCCCTCCGCCCCCCTACCCGCACCCACGGCCGGCCAACAGCACCCCGGACCTGTCCCGCCAGCCGCCCATCAGCAGCAGCAACCCCGACCTCATCACGCGGCGCGTGCACCACTCGGTGCAGACCTTCCAGGAGGACAGCTCACCCGTGGCGCATTCCCTGCAGGAGGTGAGCGAGCCACTGACGGCCGCCCGGCGCGCGCGGCTGCAGAAGCGCAACAGTGTCGAGCTGGCTGGTCTGGCACACGGCCTCGAGGGTCTGCGGCTGCAGGAGAGGGCCGCACCGGCCCCGGTGGCGGGGGAGCGGGCGCCACGGGAGGAGGACGGCGCAGCCGGGCCGCGGGGCAGCCTGCGAGGCGGGGGCACGGAAAGTCCCTGTCCGACGCCACCGTGCTGATCCACAGCAGCGACGAGGATGAGGATGAGGACGAGGACCCCGAGGAGGGGCCCGCACCGCCACCCGGCCCCCGGGGCGGCCGCCCCCCGGATGCCCCCCGCGCCGCGCCCCCGGCCCCTGGGCCTCTGCACATCCTGGAGCCCCAGGCCTTGGGCGCCGTGCCCGTGGAGGGTCCGCGGCCCCGGCGGGACGGGCTGCTGTCGCCGTCCGCGTCCGAGTCGGACCTCACCACGTCGGGGAGGTACCGCGCCCGGAGGGACTCCCTGCAGAAGAGGCCGGCATCCGATCTCCTCTCCGCGAAGAAGAACGCGGTGGAAGGGCTTCCGCCGCTGGGGGTGAGTCGAGCGCCGTGCGGGGTGGGCGCGGGGGCCTCACCCTATAGCGCAGTGCCCGCTGCACACCTGACCTTCTCTGCACCGTCTGCCCTTTGTCCGTCTTGTCTTTGACTTACGTGACTTCTGATGGCTTTCAGCTGTTTCTTTTGAACTTTCAAACAGCCCTGTAGCCCAGAAGACACACGTTTTACCCAATTTTTGCTTTATTTTGGAACACTTTGAGTGTGATTATGTATGGAAATGATGGGGATTGATTAGAATCTTGGTGACATGGCTTAGATGGAGGGAAAGGTGAACGTAGGAGGCTCTGTGGAATGGAATAGAAACAGTGAATGGGTAGTTCCCAGAACGTGGTGCGAGGGAAGAGGAAGTGAGGATTTCATGACTTGGGCCAAGACTGCCTCCTGAGCCCCCGGTAGGAACAGCCTGCGGTGGTGCAGGCCCAGGGCTGCTGTGGGGTCTGAGGGAAGCTCCCCTGAGTGTCCTTAGTGGGTTCTGTGTGGGTGCAGCTTCAGCTGCTGCGCTGTGACCTCCGGGGACTGGATGGTGATTCTGGGCTGCTTCACCAAGACTGAAAACCTGAGCACCCCAGCTGTCTTTAAAAGAGAGGCCGAGTGAGCTGAGAGCCCGAGGAAGTTCCCTTGTAGAAAATGCAGCTCCTTCATACTCGGTGTGATAAATCATGCTGATTTAAGCAGTTTGTTATCTACTTGAGGCAAACTAGAGAAGAGTGTAACGTAATCTCTAGCTGGTGAATGCTGTTCCGAGGGCATTCACCGTGTGTGCAGCAGGCTGCCTGCTTCACTGTGTCCAATTTACAACAAGCCTATTGTTTCTACAGATGAGAAAGTGGACTCTGAGATATTAAGTAACTTTCCCAAAGTCACACAGCTAGTGAGTGACTGAATTTTAAACCTGTATTTATCTCTGTAGCTGGTTCTCCTCTCTTCTGCACTGTTCTGCATTGAGGTTGCATTGAATATTTTAAAATATTGTATACAGACCCGGGTTCGATCCCTAGGTTGGGAAGATCTCCTGGAGAAGGATGTGGCTACCCACTCCAGTATTCTTGCCTGGAGAATCCCATGGACAGAGGAGTCTGGAGAGCTACAGTCCATGGGTCGCAAAGAGTTGGACACAACTGAGCAACCAACACACACATTTTATTAAGTAATAATTGCTTGTCTGAGCCTTGCTCTTCTCTGTCTTCCCACTGAAACCTTTTCATTGTGAGGCCCTCAGCGTTGCCCAGGCGTTAGTGGCATTTTCGTGTCCTCGTGTCCACTCTGGGTCATCTGGCTGCCTGACTCAGGCTCCGCTTTGCTCAGGCCTCCGTTCCCCGTGCCCTGGGCTCTTGCCGGGTGAAAAGGATTCATTAGTCTCTGCATTCGGTCTCCCCGTTGCCCCCCATGTCCTGGCAGCTGGGGCCTCTGCCTCCTGTTTCTGCTGGTCAGCACACTCAGACCTGAGGGCCTGCGCAAATGTGGTCTTGGCCTAGTGTATTATTAGATCCTCTGAGAGGTCACAAACATCTTCACAAGCAGGAGGAAAACGTCACGGTATTACAGTGGTTGTGAAATAGACGAGTGTACACAGACTGGAACGACTAACAGTAGTGCCGTGGATTTAAGTGTGTTTTCTCTGAGTGGTTTTGAACTGTAAGTTTGTCGTGGAAAATCAGTTTCTTCACTTTTGGCCGCGCGGGATCTCTGTTGCTGCACGTGGCCGGTCTCCAGTGGCAGCCAGCAGGAGCCACGCTCCAGTGGTGGGCAGGCTGCTGGTCGCAGGGGCTCCTCGGGGCCCTCGGCGTGTGGGCTGCACGGCTGCGGCCCAGGCTCAGTCAGTGCAGTGCGCAGGCTTGGTTGTTTCGAGGCATGTGGGATCTTCCCAGAGCAGGGACTGAACCCCTCCATGTGTCCTGCCTTGGCAGGTGGGTTCTCTTCTAAGTTGATTTTTAATTTTTCCCGGGAGTGCATTCTTACTCAACTGCCTAACAGTAAAGGCCAGTGTCTCAGGTCGGCTGAAGCGGAGGGGATGGCCCAGCGTCGGTAATTGGGGCGGGACGGGTGTGGCTGTGTTTCCGGGTGTGGCTGTGTCTCTGGGATGGAGTAACTCAGCCTGAGTCCTCGCCAGCTGCTCCGGCCCTCTCTTAGTTGACACTCTTCACTGATTACATCAAGGACTGTGCCTAGTTCTTACCGTGGGGCCTGAGTCTGGCCCCAGATGAGTCGAGTCCAGTATTCAAGCCTGTTGTCCCTGTAGTTTTTGAATGGGCCCAGCGAGTTCTGCTAAATCCGAGGACTTTGATTTGGGTTCTCTAAAGGTACCAAATGCCACCCTACAGTGTCGCCCACGTGACTGGGTTATGCATTTGCTCCCCATGTCTGCGGCACGTGAGCTTAGTTGCCCCGCGGCAGGTGGAATCCTCCCAGACCAGGGATCGAACCTGCATCCCCTGCACTGGCAGACAGACTCCTAACCACCGAACCACCAGGGAAGGGCCCTCCCGCCCCATCTTTTCAAATAAGGAATGTTCTTACTTGAAGAACGTGAATGGCAGCTGTGGCCTGGGAATAGGTACAGGAAATAAGAGTGGAAAAGTCGGCTGAGTCCAGACCTTGCCATTCACTGGTCCTCTCCCAGGGGGCCAGGCCCTTCACACACTAGCCCCTCAGCTCCTCCATCCGTGACATGGGGCGGTCACCCCTCCTCTGCCCTCTGTGATGTGGTGTTAGGGCCCGCGTAAGGTTAGACTCAGAAAGTGGCTTCTCAATTCTGTCGTGCAGCACGACTGACTTTAAAGCAAGGTTTCTATTGTTCTGACCCTGTTTACCATATACAAGCAGGCAGCTAGCTGGTGTGTGTGACCTTGTACCAAGAACTTAATCTCTCTGACTCCTGTTTTTTCATTTGTAGCTGAGACGACTCCAGAGAGTTGTTAGAGGAAAAAAAGTGAGGTCCTGGCTCATAGAAAGTGCTCAGTCAAGTTTAGCTTATTATTGTGAGGTTGCATCAGACATTTAACTGACTGACTTCCCAAGAGCTGGAGTCCAACCCCCTGCTACCCCTCTGACCCCCTGTGTAGTAACTCCCGGTTGCCCTTGTTTTAATGGTGATCACAGGCGAATGAACATACAATGTGAATTATGGTTATGGAGGTTTAGTACTAAAAACAGTGAAATGAATTTCAGATAAGCAGGAACATTCCGGAGTTCTCCACCCGTCTCCACCTGCAGGGACTTGATTGCTATCAGGCAGAGGTGGACTGGTTTGAATGCTTGTGCGTTTACATAAAGAGTTTTTGTTTCACCCTCAGTCTTGCATGGTGGTTCTCACATGAGAAACCACCATTCGGCCTGTACATTTAAAGCCGTGTCCTCTGAGGGCTAACTGAGGGGTGTCTGGGGTGAGTTTTGACTATGAGCTCCTTTCTTCAAATACTGGCTTTAGAGCTGACCTTACCAATCACCCAGCACATGTGTGCGGGGACATTTCGGTCCTTTTCAGGCCAAGAAGCGCTGGGGCCACTTCTCCTGGCTGTCAGGAGCTGAGTGTTACACTTTCAGGCTCTTGTGAGGCAGTTGATGTTACACTGGCAGATTGACGTTAGCCATGGAGGGAGAATTTGCACCCTGGAACCTGGCAAACATCACACATCAGAACGCCCCCCACTTCCCCACCACACAGCCTACTGTTAGCCGTTGACCTGTTTCCTGCACACCCGAGAATCGTGACACTGTAACCTAAGTAGGAGCCTTGCAGTCTGTGTCCCCTCTCTCTGTCTCCCTCCGAGGCTGACAGAGCTGGGGTAAAGTTGATTTCATTTATGAGGCAGAACTGAGGAAACCGTTTCTGTCAAAGTAGGGCTACTGTCATAATAGTTATATCCCATGGCTTCCAAGGAGGTGTAGACTACTAAAGAGGACTTGGCATTCTTGGGCTTGTTTGCCTTTGAGAGCAAAATCGCTGGCTTGGAGAAACACCAGTTTTCAGAAGACAGAATTCCACGGATGCCCTCTCTCATACCCTCTCCTGGTGTAACGATGGAGATTTCCACCTTGCTGTGTTCTTCACTTGGAAATGCGGCATTCACCAGAAGTGTGGTAGTCTAACCCGAGTCACACAGGTCTGCCACAGAACGTAGAACACGATAGAGCCGCCACAGAAAGCACTGGGAAGAAACTAGTTGTTGTTGTTTTTTTAATGTATGAAAGCTTACTACAATCAGGCCACTACATTTAAAACCCTTATCGTGGACTACAGCTGATTTTCGTGCGTGTCACAGTTTAACATTCAGGAGTCCTGTGAATCCTGTGAAGGAATGCCATCTGCTTGGAACCTCACCTTCCATTACAACAGAGCCCTGAAACCAGCAGCATTTTAAAACCTTCTATCTAGAAGACTTATCAGGGCTTTGGCCTTGAATGGAATGTGTTCCTCCTCATATTTGTGAAACAAATGTGTGTGTGCGTGTAGGAGCATCCTCTCTCCTGCGGTTGTTGGTTTAGGAGAACCTTCCCTCCCTCTGTTTCTTTCCTGTCTTCAGTCCAGTGAAATCTCTTCTCAGAGGGATTGCATTTGTGAATGTTTGATATATACACCTATAAATATTTTTGTAGGGAATGAAAAAGAGCCGAGTAGATGCAAAAAAAATTGGTCCTTTCAAACTGGCTGCTCTAAATGGACTCTCCCTGTCTCGACTGCCGCTGCCCGACGAAGAGGAGGTGCCGGCCAGAGCCACTAATGACGAGAGGGTACGTACCGGACCCCAGGCCGCCCGCCTTCTCGGTGCGGCCGATGCTGCAGAGCTGCCTTCCTGAGAATCTGCTGGATTTTCTAAGCCATTTGATAATCATAAAGGAGTGTTAGGAACTTTGTCATCTGTACTGCAAAACTGGGGCAAGTTTATAGCTAATGCCTCAATAGGTAATTTCAGGCTAAATGTTGACTTTTGTCTGTTGGATTCTGGCTGTTGGTCTTTACCTTCTTGTAGCCATAAAGTTAGAAGAAATCAGCAACTGCATGTGAGTACTCATGGGAAAGAAAGCAGACAGTGACTGCTCTCCTGACATTGAAAATTTTTGACAGTGAACAGTTACTGAGTTTTTCAAAACTTTATTTGTGACTGAGACGTATTTGCTGTGAGGTTCTATTCTGTCAAAATTAGGCAGGCATGAATTATACTAAGCAAAAATTACTTTGCTTACACCTGGATCCTGGAGATAATTTCCAACGTTGACTATTTTCAGCGTTTTACATATCATATTACAAAACTGAAGCACTTGTTCACAGAAGTTGGAATTAATTATCCTACTCTAGGATTTACTGTTCTCCGGGAGAATTTTCTGTTCTTAGGGGGTTAGGTAATTTTTTTTTAATTTTTTACATTGAAGTATAGCCAATTAACAATGCTGTGATATTTTCAGGTGGACAGCAAAGGGACTCGGCCATCCACTCTCCCCCAAACTCCTCTCCCATCCAGGCCGCCGCCTGATATTGAGCCGAGTTCCCTGGGCTATGCAGCAGGTCCTTGTCAATTATCCATTTTAATTATAGCAGTGTATACAAGTCAGTCCTAAACTTTCTAAGGGGGTCAAGTAATTGACTATAGATTTAGAGAAAACTAATTCAGTGAATTATTCTAGAACAAGTTTAAACAGAATTTGCATTATATTTCTCACCAAGAAGATTATTTCATTTGCCCTTTCATTGTTATGCGTTGTTAAATGTAACTTCAGTTTCATCTAGAATTTTCAGTATTGGATAATACTAGACTTGAGGCAGAAAACGAGTTTTCAGATGTGCAGTCAAGATGCAGCTGTGTGTGGCATGGCACTGCAGTCATATTATTCCTCACTTTGTGTTTTTCAGTGTAAAATTCTGGAACAGCGGTTAGAACAGGGAATGGTATTCACAGAATATGAAAGAATTCTTAAAAAACGGCTAGTTGATGGCGAGTGCTCCATAGCACGCCTCCCTGAAAATGCAGAAAGAAATCGGTTCCAGGATGTGCTTCCCTACGATGATGCCAGGGTAGAGCTAGTCCCGACCAAGGAGAACAACACTGGCTACATCAACGCCTCCCACATCAAGGTGAGGGGAATGTTAGAATGGTGGGGCAGAGTCCTCAGTTAAATCATTAACACAAGAGTGGTAAGACTTGTTTTCAGTTCTGTTTTCTAAAAACACTCTCATTTTGAACCGTCTTGACAGACTGTTGTGCAGGCTGGGAAATCCGTACCCTAGGGCGGGCCGGTGTTTGGTCCCTCCGCCCCCAGCATCCTCCCCCGGACTTCGGGGCCACTAGTTTGTCTGCCTGGAGCACTTGGTGCTTCTGAATCTGAAGGCCTCTCCAGCTCACAGGTTCTCTCAGGAGCAGCTGAGCGGCTCGTTTTTCCTTGTCATGCACCTCCATGCATTTTGGTGTGACACACGTGTGTGTCGGATGGTGTCACCAACGCCTTCCCTCGCGCTGCAGCTGCCTGCGCTCCTTGCCCGCTCTCTCCTTTTTAAACACCGTTTTGTTCCGTGTGCAAGCGGTGCCGCTTTCCCTCCGGAAACAGAGTAATGCCATTTACCTGAGTAACGTTCCGCCCAGTAAAGCGGAAAAAGGGATGGTTCATAAGGGAACGGTGAGAAAAGCCAGAGGCTCTGTCTTCTCCATCACCGTAGCCTTTGTTCACACTGGCTGGACAGTCAGTTCCTTACTTTGGAAAGAAGTTTCCTTTTAGTGAGTGAATGAGAAAGTGTCCACGATCAGGTGTTCTCTCTCTTCTTTCCCACATTTTATTCAGTTTGCAGGTGCCGTTGGATGAGAGCCATTTTGCAAGTGAGACTCCCCTTAGACCCAGCACTCTGCCTGTGAGAGCTAGTGCTCTTGACAGTCTTTGGGAATCTGTGCATAAGCTTATTTTTTAAAAAACTTTTTATTTGGTACTGAAGTGTACCTGATTAACCATGCTGTGATAGTTTCAGGTGCACAGTGAAGGGACTCAGCCAGACATACATAGGCATCCATTCTCCCCCAAACTCCCTCCCCTCCAGGCAGCCACATAACATTGAGCAGAGTTCCATGCGCAAGCTTTGCTCTCTAGGCAGCGGTAGTGGTAAAGAACCCACCCTGCAACGTAGGGACATGAGAGACGTGGGTTCAATCCCTGGGTTGAAAAGATCCCCTGGAGGTGGGCACGGCCACCCACTCCAGTATCCTTGCCTGGGGAATCCCATGGACAGAGGAGCCTGGAGGGGTACAGTCCAGGGGGTTGTGCAAAGTTGGACGTGACTGAGGTGACGTGTTTAAAAACGGAGCATTTCTTTGGAATAGCATATCCCGTCTCCCGTGACTGGATGGGTGAGAGGTGAAGAATGCTGAGGCTCTGTGGTGGTATTTCAAGATCTTCAGCAACAGCGGGAGGAACAGTGGGAAGCGTCTGACTTGAGAATTCCCAGATCACCCCAGAGCACGCGGTGTGGGCCGCTGTCCTGACCTGAGTGGCCCCTCCTGCCTGCCAGCCCCTCCCTGGTCCTTGTTTGCTGTGGGGCCTGGGGCCCCGTGGGCAGGCTGCGGTCTTAAACTGGGCCTGGGCGGGTTGGGGCGCGTCCCAGGGTTCACCCAGGGCACTCCAGAAGTGGCTACGGTCATCACTCAGTAGTGAGGGAGCCGAGATTTAACCCTATTTCCTGACTACAGCTCTCATAATTATTACAATGTTTTCAAGGAGGTTTTCAATCTTAAGACCCTTTTCAATTTTAAGTGGAAATTTAGTATTATTATGTAGAGTGATCCTGGCTCAGAAGCTCAGAGGTGAACTCCTTAGGTAGGAAGACATTTCCCGCGCGCCCCCTCCCCCCTAGAAATTTGACATTTAACTTAGGTTTTTGACTTAACTGCTTGTACTTGATCCTAGTGTGTGTCGTGCTTCATGAGGGAAGATTGTGTTTGAACTTTGGGGTGTGATGATGCTGATGTTATTTTTATAAGAACCACCACCTAACAGCAGGAATAACAGCCATTTATTGAGACCCTGTCATGTGCAGGGCATTTAATATGTTGACTCGAGTACTCCCGACAACATGAGGGCAGGAAGTATTTTTATTCTGCAGATGAGAACTGAGATTTGGAGAGGTTAAGGAAATTGTCCCACGTCACATATGGATATTATATAAATTCATAACGCTTATGCTTATAAAGGTATCAGTAATGGAAATTACACTAATAAGGAAAAAGAACAAGATGAAAGTCTTTATCTGAATAGTTCAGTTCCCTTTTTAAGTATTACCATGAACAAATGTATATACATGTATTATATACACACATACTCATTTTTTAAAAATCCCTTTCTAATTTCAGGTCTCTGTCAGTGGAATTGAATGGGACTATATTGCCACTCAGGGACCACTGCAAAATACTTGCCCGGACTTTTGGCAGATGGTGTGGGAACAGGGGATTTCGATTATAGCCATGGTGACAGCGGAGGAGGTGAGGACTCACTTCTCTTCCGTGGTCTTCTCGTGGCCTCAGACGGACAGTGACGGTCAGCCCTGTGGGGTCTTGACTTTAGAGAAGGGGGCGGGGGCGCGGGTCCGAGTCTCGAGACGGCTCCCCGCGGAGGGGCGTCCTCGGTCGGGTCCGTGCCGCGTTTCTGAGGCGGCTCCCCGTGACGGGCGTCCTCGGCCGGGGTCCGTGCCGCGTTTCTGAGGCGGCTCCCCGTGACCGGCGTCCTCGGCTGGGGTCCGTGCCGCGTTTCTGAGGCGGCTCCCCGTGACGGGCGTCCTCGGCCGGGTCCGTGCCGCGTTCCTGAGGCGGCTCCCCGTGACGGGCGCCTTCGGCCGGGTCCGTGCCGCGTGTTTCTGAGGTGGTTCCCCGTGACGGGCGTCCTCGGCCGGGTCCGTGCCGCGTTTCTGAGGCGGCGCCCCCCTTGACCGGCGCCTTTGGGCCGGGTCCCGGGCCCCCGTTTCTGAGGCGGCGCCCCGCGGAGGTGAGTCATCGGCCGGGTCCGTGCCGCGTTTCTGAGGCGGCTCCCCGTGACCGGCGCCCTCGGCCGGGTCCGTGCCGCGTTTCTGAGGCGGCTCCCCGTGACCGGCGTCCTCGGCCGGGTCCGTGCCGCGTTTCTGAGGTGGTTCCCCGTGACGGGCGTCCTCGGCCGGGTCCGTGCCGCGTTTCTGAGGCGGCTCCCCGTGACGGGCGTCCTCGGCCGGGTCCGTGCCGCGTTTCTGAGGCGGCTCCCCGTGACCGGCGTCCTCGGCCGGGTCCGTGCCGCGTTTCTGAGGCGGCTCCCCGTGACCGGCGTCCTCGGCCGGGTCTGTGCCGCGTTTCTGAGGCGGCTCCCCGTGACGGGCGTCCTCGGCCGGGTCCGTGCCGCGTTTCTGAGGCGGCTCCCCGTGACGGGCGTCCTCGGCCGGGTCCGTGCCGCGTTTCTGAGGCGGCGCCCCGCGGAGGGGCGTCCTCGGCCGGGTCCGTGCCGCGTTTCTGAGGCGGCGCCCCGCGGAGGGGCGTCCTCGGCCGGGTCCGTGCCGCGTTTCTGAGGCGGCGCCCCGCGGAGGGGCGTCCTCGGCCGGGTCCGTGCCGCGTTTCTGAGGCGGCGCCCCGCGGAGGGGCGTCCTCGGCCGGGTCCGTGCCGCGTTTTCTGAGGCGGCTCCCCGTGACGGGCGCCCTCGGCCGGCGCCCGGGCTGCGTTTCTGAGCGCTCTGTCTCTGACAGGAGGGCGGAAGGGAGAAGAGCTTCAGGTACTGGCCGCGCCTCGGCTCGAGGCACAACACCGTCACCTACGGGCGGTTCAAGATCACCACCCGCTTCCGCACGGACTCCGGCTGCTACGCCACCACGGGCCTGAAGATGAAGCACCTGCTGAGCGGGCAGGAGCGGACCGTCTGGCACCTGCAGTACACGGACTGGCCCGAGCACGGCTGCCCCGAGGACCTCAAGGGCTTCCTGGGTAAGGGTCTGCACCCGCCGGGAGGCCGCCCCAGGGGGACTTCCAGCCGCTCCTTTCTTGCCTCTGTGCTTCCATGTGAGGCTGGGCTTGTTTTAAAATGAAAATTTCAAGCGTTCAGGGGAAAGCTTAGCAGAGGAGGTTTTAGAGTAGAACTAGGTTAGTGAGCAGCAGACAGTTCCTGGTCCCTGAAGAGTTTTTCATTTTGCGGGTGAGAAACATGGGACTCGCCCGAGACCACACCGTCGGTCAGTGGCTGGGCTGGGTCACCGGGACCCGGTGCTCTGCGTCCGGGGCCCCATTCTCAGCCAGTGGAGATGACCTGAAGATTGTCGGTCTGACGGGCCCCCGTCCCTTCGTGTCTGTCTGTGTCACCCATGTTTCGCAGCGTACCTCGAAGAGATCCAGTCTGTTCGACGCCATACAAACAGCACGAGTGAACCCAGAAGCCCCAACCCCCCGTTGCTGGTCCACTGCAGCGCCGGCGTGGGACGGACAGGCGTCGTCATTCTGTCGGAGATCATGATCGCTTGCCTGGAGCACAACGAGGTGCTTGCTCCTCTGTGGGCGCGGGGAGAGGGCGGCCGGGCACAGAGGGACCCCACGCCCCCGCCTCCCGAGGGGAGAGGGGGTCCGGGCACAGGGCCCACCCCACCCCACCCCGTGGCACAAACGTCCTCGGGCCTCTCCGCAGGAGGTGCCGAGCAGCAAAGAGGCTGCCTGCCTGCCTGCCTGCCTGCCGCCAGGGTCCCCCGGGACCGCCGCTCCCCCCCGCGGTCTCGGGGAGCCGCACCCTCAACCCGCTTCCCCCCCCGCCAGGCACTGGACGTCCCGCGGGTGCTGGACATGCTGCGGCGGCAGCGGATGCTGATGGTGCAGACCCTGTGCCAGTACACGTTCGTGTACCGCGTGCTCATCCAGTTCCTCAGGAGCTCCCGGCTCATCTAGGCCCCGCGCTCCCCAGGACGGTCACGGAGGCATGCACAGCTCGGAAAGACGGAGGCGTGCTGGCCTGACTCGTGCTTTCCCTGGCGCCGACCCCCGCGGGCGCGGCGGCGGCCGCGAGCTGAGGGGCGGGGAGGAACGCCGGGCGCAGCTTCGGATGTGAGCAGCGGGCGGAGGTGGAGGGGCCTCACCCAGGAAGGACGGTGCCCGAGGGCAACGCCGCGGCTTCCCCGCGCCCAGTTGTCTGACTTGCAGAACTTGCACACATGTGGAGATTGTATTTTCTAGATAAATTCTATTTTACTGAAGCTGTGCTGGGCAATTCTGGCAATCAGTAAGGCATACAGTTTTCTATCTTAAGCTAGTTTTTGATAATGGAATTTTGTTTTATGACGAAAATATTTGGGGTTTTCTTGTTGAGAAACTAAACTTTTCGTGGGGCTGATCCACAGATGTGAGTGGTTCCTAAATTTGTATTTAAAATCATGTTATTTTGTTATTTTTTTAAAAAAACCTTGGGTACTTAACAGTTAAGTTACCAAACCCAGAACTACAGCAAGAATCTGAAAGTGTTCTTTTTGAAGCATAGAAAGCATTTTTATATTCAGAAAAATTTTTAATCCTAAAAGTTCTATATATTTGTACCTTCTATATTTTCCAGGCAAGAGTTCAACTCATTAAGGTACAGAAACGAGTCAGTTAATGTAAGTTAACATGGGGAATAAAGGCACATTTTTAAAAAATATGTATGTGAATAATCAGATTCACTATTTTTTTTTCAGTATTATTCATAAACCCAAATGTGGTTTGTTTTGTTTTGTTTTGTTTTGTTGGTTGAAAATGAAGTGAAAAACAGTTAAATAAGATGGTTTTAAGCACTTTTTTTGGTTGCAAACAAATCTGAGTTTTCAATATATATATTGCTTTATAGGTGAAACTACATAACAACAGACACATTGAAAGTGTTTTGGAAGGGATCAGGGGTAAGAGTACGTAGGATGACTAGGACGAGAGTACGTGCAGAGTAACCGCAAGATGGTAAATGCAAGTTGCCTTCGTCTTTACAAAGCACGCAGTGTCACCTGCACTCAGACTGAGCCGCCGGGGCCGAGCGGGGTTTGGGAAGAGTCTGGGGGCCGAACCCCTGGTAGGTACCCCCGGGAAACTCATGGCCTGTCACGGGCAACAGCTCCCTCTGTTTCCTCTTCCACCTACAACTCTCTTCCTTTTTTTTTTTTTTTTAAACAAATCAGGTTTATATTATTATTAAAAGAAGCCGCGAAGAGGCTTTGTTTTCTTTTGGTTGAAAGAAGGGAGGAGTTTGTTAATAGTCTCCCCTCGTCTCCCCGCACCACAGCCCAGACTTGTGGGGCCACCGCGGAGGACCGTGGTGTCCGAGACGTCCCGGGGTTTCCTCAGTCCTCTAGCTTCACCTCCGCGCCCTGCCGCCCCCCGACCCCTTTTAGGCCGCTCCCCGCGGGCAGGGCCGGAGGACTGACGGAGGACTGGCCGGTGCGTTTAGCTGAGGAGCCCTCCCTTCCTGAGGCTGCTTCTGCAGCAGGTCGAGCTTCCCGAACGTCAAACCCAGGGTTACTTCCCCCAGTGAACGGCATCCGAGGGACAGTGCTGATGCCCGTGCTCACTCCTAAAGCGGTTCCGCTCACCGTCATCACCACTTAGTCTGCGTGGTCAGCTGTGAGACTGGATTTCCTTCATACAGCGTGTCCCTGCCTGACTCTGACCCGGAAACCAACCCCGTGAGAGGAAATGCAGAAGGCATCAGTGAAAATGAATATTGGAAGTGGGCCTCTTTCTCACTTGGGAACAAAGAATGGATTTGAAGTCTAAAATGATTTTAAAGAAAAATAGACCCAAGTGTCGATACTCAGATCGAGCTCTCCAGGAGAATGGATTAAGAGGTTTTTTTATTACAGTGTTCCCCATCTTCACACCAGGTGAAGGACAGGTGTGTTTCTGATACTTTTTCTTCCATTGGTACTTTTTTTTTAATGCTTTTCTGTCAGGTTTAAACATTTTGAAGTGTCCCATTGAGAAGAACATACTGTAAAGCAAAAATTTAGAGAGTAATATATGGTACGTTTGCGTTCCCGTTATCATCATTTGATTACAAGGAAATTACGAGGGCTAAATCACACTGTATAAATGCCACTCTTAAAACTCGCATGTTTGACACAGCTTCTAAGACCCATGTAATTTTTTTGTGTCCCTTTTGAATTTTTAAACTTTTGATGAACAGTTAGAAAATATGAAAGTATTTCTGAATAAAAATAAATCTACATTTCTGGACTTTTCAAGTAATACGATTTTCAAAGTCAAACTGTAGAACTTTGAGGTTTCATCAGCTCACCATGTCTGAGTTGAGAATTTTCTGTCTGCCAAACTTACACAGTGCTTCGGTATTTTAGTGTCTTTTGTTTGTTTGTTGATATTCTTAGTTTCATATCAAAATTACCAAAATGTGCATTTTCGCAAAAAGTAGTTTACAAACCAGTGTTTTCCACTGATCAGTGTTGGCATCTCTGGCATCAGTTCTCCTGATTAGTGGGATCTTTAGATAAAATGCTCTAGTTGATAGTTTTGAACACGGGAAGTGTTCATTTTAGAACATCATTTGGAATTGCAATCTTCATTACGTATTTTCTTCTGGAACACCCACTGTGAAACATTCAGAAAGCCCTAGAATTCAGCCTTCAATCCATGTTGGCAGGTGCTTGCCCACAAGCTCCTGGGAAGACCAAGGCCGGGACAGAAGTCTTAAGGAGTGAGGACGGGGCGATGGCAGCCCGGCATGGCCACTCTTTGCTGCTTCATCATGAAAAGAAAACGGTCCTTTCAAATGGGTCAGTAACTTAATGTTCACAATATTAAGGAAATATAAATGTCCTCATTACATGTACGGAGAAGGCAATGGCACCCCACTCCAGTACTCTTGCCTGGAAAATCCCATGGACGGAGGAGCCTGGTAGGCTGCAGTCCCCGGGGTCGCTAAGAGTCGGACACGACTGAGCGACTTCACTTTCACTTTTCACTTTCATGCATTGGAGAAGGAAATGGCAACCCACTCCAGTGTTCTTGCCTGGAGAATCCCGGGGACGGCGGAGCCTGGCGGGCTGCCGTTTATGGGGTCGCACAGAGTCGGACACGACTGAAGCGACTTAGCAGCAGCAGCATTACATGTAATATAAAACTTTATATTGGGCTTCCTTGGTGGCTCATATGGTAAAGAGTCCGCCTGCAATGCAGGAGACCCAGGGTCGAACCCACTCCAGTGGTCTTATTAAAATAAAAAGAACTGCAGTTTATTGTAAATCATTTAAAAAATCATAGTTTTAAAGGGAATTCTGTTGGATAGACATTTAGAGAATTTGCTTTCTATTAACATTTCAGGTACAACAAGCTAAACTATCTTTTTCTAGTTTAAAGTTTATTAAAATGGTCTAAATTAGAGGGGACCCTTTTTTTTTGAACTGAGGGACAGACACTTCAAAAATAGAGGGCTAGGTCCATTAGGAATTTGTCTGGGAAAACAATTCTTGAAAGAGCATGAGTTTTTCAGAGTCCTGCAGTAAGAGCTTCATTTACCCTAAGTACCTATAATTACTTTTTAAAAAATGAGAAAAAATCAGAAAGTTTGGTTGTTTAAGGTTTGCATGTGTTAGGGGTGTGTGGACAGAGGATTTTAGGAAATAATCCAAAGGGTCCTTGCGTTGTTAAACTGGCACATGACAGGTAGTTCCCAAATAAAAATTAGTCTCTTAAAAGTTCTGGTGTATGTGAAACTATTGAGTATTGTCTACAAGGGGAAATATTACTTATAAGCAGGCCCTAACTTTTTTGGTTTGTTCTCCCGAAGCTTACTGAAACCACAGGGGTCTGAAAAAGTAGTCACATCCTTGTCATCAGTACTCCAAGAGAAACACAACAAACTACTCTCCTCCCCACTGCACCCTGCTGGCGAGAGCACAGAAAAAATTCTGGTTTGCCCGGCAGTGGGGCCTGGTCCTCAGCAAGCAACTGAAGTCAGATTGATCCGTGTTTCGTGAGGGAATTCCGCATCACAAGTGTCCCGTCATTGTCTGAGAAACTCAAGTGGCGCGTGAAGGTCAGGGACAGTGGAACGGGTGAGCAGGCTGCGAGACCCCCGTGAGGGCGGCGGGCGGAGGTGGGTGAGCCGGCAGCACGTTCCCCACCTTGCCTGCTTCCGCTATGTGTCTGCCTTTGGGTTGTCCTGGCTTGGAAGGGGGGACGGTGGGCCTGGGCCAGGCAGGTGGCAGAAGGCCTGCGGCCCCCAGCTGAGGACGTGGGAGTCCCACGGCGACTGTCCCTGCTGCTGGAGTGTGTCCAGGTCACACGTTTGTGAGCAGGGCCTGGCTGGTGGTGTATTTCCAGAAATATGTAAAATACTCATTTTCTAAAAACTGGAGTAAATCTGAAATTTATCCAATATGTTGCTGGGTTCAGAAAGAGATAGTAAGCGTATGTTGCTGTTGTTCGGTCGCTCAGTCGTGTCCGACTCTCTGTGACCCCATGAACCACAGCAGGCCAGGCCTCCCTGTCCATCACCAACTCCCGGAGTTTACCCAAACTCATGTCCATTGAGTAGATGATGCCATCCAACCATCTCATCCTCTGTCGTCCCCTTCTCCTGCCTTCAGTCTTTCCCAGCATCAGGGTCTGTTCCAATGAGTCAGCTCTTCACATCAGGTGGCTAAAGTATTGGAGTTTCAGCTTCAATATCAGTCCTTCCAATGAACACCCAGGACTGATCTCCTTTAGGATGGACTGATTGGATCTCCTTGCAGTCCAAGGGACTCTCAAGAGTCTTCTCCAACACCACAGTTCAAAAGCATCAATTCTTCTGCGCTCAGCTTTCTTTATAGTCCGGTTAATGATATTTACAATTGTGGTTGACTGATGGGCCCCCAAAGATGTCCACAATCTATTCTCCTGAAGTTATGAATGTTATCTTACATGGCAAAAGGGACTCTGCAAATGCAAAATTAAATAAAGGTTTTTGAGATGAGATTGTCCGGGATTTTCCAGGTGGGCCCAGAGTCTTTCTAAGAGGGAGGCAGGAGGGTCACAGTGAGCAGAGATGTGATGAGAGAAGCAGAGGTGAGAGATTTGAAGATGCCATACTGCTGGCCTTGATGATGGAGGCACGGGCCACAGGTGAAAGAATGCAGGCAGCCGCTAAAAACTGGAAAAGGTGAAAAACACATTCTCCCCAGAGCCTCCAAGAAGAATGTAGCCCTGGCAACATCTTGATTTTATGACTTCTGGCTTCCAGAACTGTAAGTTCATAGATTTTATTTTAAGCCATTGCGTTTGTGGAACTTGTTACAGCAGCAACAGAAAACTTATAAAATAATATTCTTCACAGGAAAAACAATGGTCAACTCACCTTTTAAAAAATTGTTTTTTTTTTAAATTGAGGTACACTTGATTTACGATATATATATGTTTCAAGTGTATAACAGTGATTCACAATTTTGAAAGGTTACACTCCATTTACAGTTACTAGGAAACACTGGGTTATATTCCCTGCTGTGCAATCAATTCTTGTTGCTCATGTATTTTATACCTAGTAGTTTGTGCCTGTTTAACCCTCCCCCACCCCCTCCTGGCTGGCAACCGCTAGTTTCTTATATGTGTTTCCTTTTTGTTACATTCACTAGTTTGTTGTACTTTTTAGATTCCAAATGTAAGTGATACACAGCATGGGCTGTCTCTGATTTATTTCACTGAGTATAAAACCCCCCAAGTCCATCTATGTTGATGGAGATGGAAAACGTTCATTCTTTTTTATGATAGAGTAGTATTCCATCACACACACACACACACACACACACACACACACACACACACACATTGCATATAGATATACACAACACCTCCTCTTTATCCATGCATCTGTTGATGGACACTTCGTTGCTCCCGTCTCAGCTATTGTAAATAATCCTATGAACGCTGGCGTACACGTATCTTTCGAATGAGTGACTCCTTTTCTCTGTGTATACTGTCCACATTGGAGCTTTTGTGTCTGGTGGTTCTGCTTTTCGTCCTCAAGAACCTCCGCACTGTTCACAGTGACTGTGCCCATTTCCGTTCCTACCAACAGTGTTTGAGGACTCCCTTTTCTCCACATTCTTGCCAGCATGCTATTTGTGGTCTTTTCGAAGACAGCCATTTTGACAGATGTGAGATGCTGGTCTGTCCCAGGGGCTGGGTCCAGAGGCTGTCATCCTGTGGCTGGTGTTGGGCTGTCTGTGTGTCTGTCCGTGGGGCTCAGAGCTCCCACAGTGGCTGTCCCTTGGTGAGCCCTCTGACGGGTGAGGCTGGCCCTGAGGCCAGAGCAGAAGCCCGGGGGCGGGGTCAGGGCCTCGGGCTGGTGGAAGGCGCTCAGTCCTGTGTCCTCTGGCTGAAGGGCTGGGGCTCCAGGTCCACTGCTGTGGGCTGTGCGCTGGTGCGAGGGGCTAGGACGGGGCCCACAGAGGGGCAGGACTGGGCCCCGGGGCAGCTGTGGGCTCGGGGGATCTTTAGGCAGCCTGTCTAAGGTCCCCTGAAGGGCATGGCTACCCGCTCCAGTACTCTTGCCGGAGAATCCCGTGGACAGAGGAGCCTAATGGGCTACAGTCCCTGGGGTCGCAAAGAGTCGGACAGGGGTCAGCGACTGAACAACAATCTGCAGGTCAGTGGGGCTGCGTCCCTGCCCAGCTGGCTGTTTGGCTAAAGTGCCCCAGTATTGGTGCCTACAGGCTTGTGGGCAGGGGGCGAGCTGGGTCCTGAGGCTAATAAGCTAGAGACAGATAGATACATAAAGTTGCTCAGTCGTTTCTGACTCTTTGCGACTGTATAGACTGTAGCTCACCAGGCTCCTCTGTCCATGGGATATCCCAGGCACGAATACTGGAGTGGGTTGCCATGCCTGCCTCCAAATAAGCTAGAAGGAGGATTCCAAGATGGTGCTGGCCAGCTCCAGCGTCCACGTGGTAGAACAAGTTCCCCACGTGGCTGCCGCCAATGCCTGAGTCCTCAGGGCAAGCTCCAGCGGCCCCCTGCCTCTCCAGGAGACTCTCCCGACCGACAGGAACATCCGACCCAGACTTCAGATTATTGCTTCTGCCCTAGGTTCTGGAATATGAGATTTTGTGTGAGCCCTTTAAGAATGGGGTTCTATTTAGGACTAAATTTGAGACTTCAGAGAGCCAGCTATGCTGGCCTTCAAAGCCCAAACATTCTGGGGGTACATCTTCCGGGTGCAGGACCGCTGGGGGGGAACCCAGTGTGAGGCTCAGACCCCTTGCTCCTTGGGGAGAGCCTCTGAAAATGGTAATTCTTCTCTCACTTGTAGGTTGCCCACCTGGGGGGTATGCGATTTGATTATATTGCAGCTCCACCCCTCCTACCCATCTGTGAGTCCTTTATATCTTTAGTTGGAGGAGAACTTTTTTTGTAGGCGCTGGTATTTTTCACGGTTGTTCTGTAAATAGTTGTAATTTTGGTATGCCCATGAGAGGTGAGCTCGGGGTCTTTCTACTCTGCCATCTTGGCCCACCTCAACCCACCTGTTTTAAAATCTTGGAAGGTGAGTGTGGAACCCTCGCATCCAGGACTGCTAAGCATTTTTGCCTTAAACCTTGAATGTTGGTACAGGACAGTTTTCAAGGGAATAAGGGTGGCTTTGGAGCAAAGCTTTCTTTACCCCAATTCAAAGCATCTTCTCCCTGGCCTTGGAATTCAACACACAGCTTTGTTTTGGTGGGGATATGCTGTTACCGGATCATCTGCTGCTTTTAAAAGGTCTGGGCAAGGGATCACGCTTGAGAGCATCTCTTATCACCAGAATGTGAGTTTAGCAGACGGCTTTCCAAGACTATATAGCACATGAAGGCTGAGGAGGGGTCGCCACTTCTAGGTGTAGATTATTTAATTTATACTTTCTAAAGAGCCTAAGAATTAAACTAAGACTAACTTTGGCATATTAAAACTAAGAGAAATCTTTGGATCATGTAATCTGAACTCTTTAAACAAAATGAACTCTTTAAACAAAAGCTCAGGATAAAGTAATTCGTTGGTGACCACACAGCTAATTCAACCACTTGGTAAATTGTCATCTTGCCCCATAAAAGCTATTCTGATCTTTTCTAATTGTTTTCACTGGGGGAAAAAATGTGACTTTTTAAGGCTTCTTAGGAGGATGCTAATTTATATTTTAAACAATTTGAAATGTGAGCAAATGAGGAAATTTTCATGTAATTTAGCAATTTGCTACATTGCTCCTTCTAAATGGGGAATTTGCCCTCTGAGTGTAAAGAGAGAAGGAAGTATCTGTCCTGTTTCCCTATAACTTTGTCTGGAGCTAAACATCCCCTCCTGGTCAAATTGTCTGCATGAACAAATGCATTCGTGCTTTGAGGATCCAAAGAGAAACAGGTTCTTTTCTTGAGAAGCCCAGCGCCTAGCCAGGACACCGAGTGCGTTCTAAACAGTACTATAATTCGTACGACAGATGTGGAAGGCCTCACCCAGAGCGGGGGGACGTCTGTCAGAGCAGTCGCTCAAGGTTTCCGAGTTCCATTCCCCCTGGGCTGTCAGTGCAGGCCCCAGGGGGGCCCAGAGGGGAGATGGTGTGATGGTGTTTGGAGCAGACGGCAAGTGCAGGGGCAGAGAGGGGATGGGCCTATTTGGGAACAAGTAATTAAGACGCTGAGGATGCTTGGGTGAGCCTGGTGAGAGATGAATTGGGAGGAAAACATGACTTTATTAAACAAATGCAAAGAGACCTGTGCCTTTTCTGGTTAGCAAGAGGCAACTCGATTTGGCTTGTTTTTTAGAGGGAGTGACATGGTCTGTTGATCTGTTTTACAATAACAGTAGCAGCCTGTGAGTCTTTCTCAAACAACCTATTTAGCTTCTTACAGCCCTGCAATGAAGGCTCTGTGACTCAACACATGAAAAGCAGGAGGAAGGTTAGTAACCAGCTTAAAGTTACAGCTCATAAGGATCAAACCTGAGCAACTGGGCTCAAAACACTCATCAACGACTCTGCAAATCAGAGAATGAGCTGTGGGAGAAGTGGACGGAAAGAGAAATTAATATCCTGATCTGAGACTAAGCCAGTGTTTCCCAACTTACCATTCAGAACTTACCTTTACAGAACCTTGGCCATCCGAGAACCACTTTTAATATTTCTTTAAACCAAAAAAAAAAAAAATTTCTTTAAACCAGTTCATCTGTTTAAATTTTACAGGGAAACCTGAGGATAACAACAACAGAATACCCTAAAAGGTATAAAGTCAGGATGGGTCATGGCCTCAGAGACAACAGGCTGTACGGAGCTGGAAGGTAGAGAAGATGGACATGTCAGAGCAGGGCAGGCGGGAGTCTAGAGCAGGGCCCCAGTGGGGAGACACAGCAGGAAGGCAGCAGGTAAGCTCAGCCAGGTGAGGCTGGGGCTGAAGGGCCCCAGACGCAGACAGAGAGGGGGAGTGAGTGACGGGAGACGCGGGCAGGCGCCGAGAAAGAGGTGACAGAGGGTGCAAGAGGACTGCAGGATGCGGAGCGGGGGTTGTTGAAAGTGAAGTGAAAGGTGCTCAGTCGTGTCCGACTCTTTGTGACCCCATGGACCATACAGTCCATGGAATTCTCCAGGCCAGAATACTGGAGTGGGGAGCCGTTCCCTTCTCCAGGGGATCTTCCCAACCCCGGGATCAAACCCAGGTCTCCCGTATTGCGGGCAGATTCTTTACCAGCTGAGCCACCAGGGAAGCCCATATACATACTTTACATAACATATATTTATGCTATAAATATTTCAAAGAATGGCTTTTACATAATTCATTTCAATATATATCTTATTAATAGTAAGTTATGCAAATACAGTCTTTTAGACTTATTGAAATTTATTCTCTACACGATTTAGAAAATGGCTAATTTCTTTGATAAAACATAGCATATTTAGAAGTCCGAAAGCCAAGTAAATCCCTTATTTCGGAATTTTGACAGATCTTGGCGCAGTTTAGATTTTCCACAGTTGCCCGATCTGTACTTTGCATCTTTTGTTGTTAGGGGGTAAGATAAAAACTCCACAGGTGAGCGCAGAGGGTCAGTAGGGCCAAGGGAAGATTGTGGCAGGATGATCTGGGGTACTCAGCCCTACCGAACTGCAGGCTGTCCCTGAACCTGGCTTCTGAACAGTTTTCCGTACTTGAGACTGTCGTCCACCTACCACCAGAAATCAGTTCTAATACCTTCAGCGATATGCACCACTTTTGGGAAACACTTGTGTGGGCAAAAAAAAATGCTAAAAGCCTGCATTAAAGAATGAGATACTTGGAGGAAATCGCTAAATTTCTAGAACATTTGGGTTATCACCCATATTCTGATTCATCTTTTTCTCTTCCACGGTGCCCAGGCATGAAACCGTTATGTAGCAGCTCCTCAAATGCTGACATCACTGCGAGTGGGTGAAAAGCATGAGCAGAGACGAGCCTCCTGGGATGCACGTGGCTCAGCGAGGACCCTGCTCCCGCAGTGTACCGGCTAGGGGGGCGTCAGACTGGGCCTGGCAGAGCGTTCGTCTGCACAGGAGGGGATGGTGTTTCAGACAGTCAGTAGGCTATCCAAGCCCACTGATTCTGGAGGCTTTAGAAACTGTAGGAAAGTGAGAGGAAAGAAATTAAAGATACTGTTGTTGTTTAGTCGCCAAGTTGTGTCTGACTTGTGACCCCATGGACTGTAGCCCGCCAGGGTCTTCTGTCCCTGGGATTCTCCAGGAAACAATACTGGAGTGGGTTGCCATTTCCTTCTCCAGGGGATCTTCCCGCCCCAGGGATTGCACCCAGGTCTCCTGCCTTCGCAGGCAGATTCTTTCTGCTGAGCCACCAGGGAAGCCCAAAGGTAACAGCAGACAACGCTTAATGTTTTACGAGCTACTCCAGATTGTAGGCCCTTCCCCCAGTGCCTGCAAAATCACTTATGTCTGGGTAAAATCTGTTCCCCTATAAAGGAACTTCAGAAACTGTGGTCAACAGATCCTAACGGGAGCCAGGTGATTCTCACTTTCTCGCATTCACACCCTTGTATCCTGCCTCTTAATGTGGGCAGGACCTGTGACTTGTTTTTAACCAAAGAATATGGCAAAGGTGATGGAAGTCACTCCTGCGATGCACCATGTCATGATTGTTTTCTGAGCCTCCGTCTTGCTAGCAGAGCCTCCCTCATGCTCCCGTTAGCCTTAGAGAAGCAGGCAGCCACGCTGTGAGCAGTCTGTGGAGAGGGCCTCCAGCGGGCAAGGTCAGCAGGAAACAGAAGCCTTCAAACTGAAAGCCCCAAGGAAAGACATCCTGCCAACTGCCTGAAAGAGTCTGGAAGCAGAAGTTACCCCCATGGCCCCAGCCAACCCCTGGCTTGTAGGTGTGTGAGACCAAAAGCAGAGAGGACCCGTCTAAGCTGTGCCTGGACTCTTGATCTGTGCAATAAATAATACATGTGTGTTATTTTAAGCTACTAAATTTACAGTAATTTATTATACAACATAGAAGACAAATACAGAAATCTTAACATATAAAAGTGAAAAAAAAAAGTAAAAGGAATATTGAATGATTGGCCATTTGGGATATTTATTAGTGAAGACTGAGCATCCAAGATCAGTCCTCAATGCTCAGTTCCATGATTCTCAGAGTCGGGCCTTCCAGCTCCTGACTGTCTTCGACTCTGCACAACTGAGCAGAAGGCATGAGTGCCGGGCTGACACAGCACAGCTCCGTGGGGGTCTCCGCCTTCTCAGCGTCACTGTCGCCCTGAATGACACTCACAGAGGTTTCTTGCTCTAGTAAACTGTCTGACACACCTGCATTTTTTTCATCCCAAACTGAAGTTCCAAGATTTATTTCCTCATTCACCTGTTGAATGATAACCCCTTCTGAATACTTAGATTTATAGATGGGGAGGAAAAATTCATTCGAAGAGATTATCTCATTCTCTTCCTTTGGTATAGTCAATAACATATTCAAAGCTTTTTGGTATTCCTGACGTTCCTGTTGAATGACTAAATCTTGTTCACTTTTATATTCATTTTGTTCTGAATTCTCAGGCTTTTCAATGTCACATAAATGCAATGTATCCACGTCGTCTAGCTTTACTGAGTTTTCCTTGGATGTGCAGCCTAAGTCCACCTTTAAGACATGTAGCAGCTGGCGCATTTTTTCCTAGAATTAAAAAAATACAAGAATAATTATATTAATTAGGCTAGTCAAGGTGAATTCCTTTTGCTGCAGTGCTGCTCACCTCAGCGGGATCACTACTACTTCCTCCTCATCCTGCCTGCATCTCCCCCTTCCCCCCCCCCACACAAAAAGTGCAAGAGAAAAAAAGTGCCTGCTTTTAATGCATTGAGAGTAAGGTAAAACTTGAAAAGTCTTTCTATATTAGAATTTTTCTAATAAGGTTGTTAAGACAAACCTCCTTCAAACGATGTTTATTTTGTTCTATATGTCTCTCAAACAGTCGTTCCAGAAACCTACAAATGACGAACAAAAACGTTAATGGTCTCAACATCAGAAAACCGACTCAATACAGATAGTCATGCAATAACTAAAGCACTAAAGGTTGGAAAATCTGTTTTAGATCACCCTTTTTCTTTCCGAAGATAAACACTACACTCCTTCTCTGTTCCATCAAGCTCTCCACTGTGGAAGCTAGTATGACTTCTCCTGTGTTTAAGTTATGCAACAGATGGCAGTGTCTCTTCTGAGAGACTGCAGGCTACGTACATTCCTGTGAAATACACTGACATGGGGCTGTAACCCCGACACTAAAGAGGGCTGTCTTCTTTCTCTCACACAAACAAACACAAAAGCCTTCCCGCCTCCCATTCTCTGTCGAATACACTCATCCTCCAAAAGCAAACTCTAAAGAAAACTCTCTCATAACGCGTTACTACGTTTCCTAAATTATACTTGAAAAAATATTCCACTCATGGTAAACTGACATAATCAGTTAAAGTGATCACTTATTAAGTACCACTAAGTAATAGGCATTTGTGCTGGACATGCAGTAATCATGTCTCTAATCATGACCAATGCGTGTGTGCTCAGCCGCTCAGCCGTGTCCAGCTCTCTGCAACCCCATGGAGTGCAGCCCGCCGGGCCCCTCTGTCCACGCGATTCTGCAGGCAAGACCGGGGTGGGTTGCCATGCCCTCCTCCAGGGGATCCTGCTGACCCAGGGATTGAACCCTTGTGTCCTGTGTCTCCTGCATTGGCAGGCAGGTTCTTAACCACTAGTGCCACCTGGGAGGCCAATACTGGCAGAGAAAGGTATTAGAAAACCCGCTTTAAAGATGAGAGAACAGTATGTCTAAGATGATGATTCCTCTCCCCCTGAGGTCACAAGCCATTAAGAGAATTTAACCCAGATATGTCTGGCTCCAGGCACGTTCTTTCAACTATACCAGCCTTGTGTAGCTACCACAGGAGTGTATCAATTGGTTTTTTTGAAAACTACTCATTTGTTACCATCAATGAAGTTATGAGACAATCTTAGATTTAACTGTTCTGAATTATTTTGAAATTTTTAAAAAGCCCAAGAAATCTGTATTCTATATTCTACAACTATCACTGATGTTTACTGGGCACTTTTCTATGCATATATATTTCTTTATGAAAACTGGGATTATATAATACATACTGTTTTGATATCTATACTGTTTTCTAAATCAGTTATACACTTCGAACATCTTTATGTATCAATAAATTCACTTCTGCAACATCATTTAAAATATCTGAACAGACCTTACTATTATAAACATTCTAAAATTTATTCAACTGAACCTTTTCTATTCAATATGCAGGTTGATTCCATTTTATTGCGCTACTATAAAAATTGCCACAGTAAAAAGCCTTATAATTTAAATGAAAAATGTGAGTTTTAAGAGCATAAATATGTATTTTTCATGTCAACTTTGTTTTGGCTTCTAATCTTTTTTTTTTTTGATTTACAGTTGGAGGCAGTGTTTTTGTTCTGGTGGTGGTAAAAAAAACAACTATGTCACATAAAATTTACCATCTTAACCAAGTTTAAAATTTACAGTTCAGTGGTGTTATGTACATTCACACTGTTAAATAGAAGCAACTTATTACAGTGTCTGCACTTGACGCACTATCACGACAGGCAAAGCACGTAGCACACACACTCTAGGGTCTTCTGATACCAGAGACTTTTATCTGAATGAATTTCAGCTAAATAAAAGTCCCAGCTGGGTCCACACAACAGGTTCCTTAAGGTGCGCAGCACTAGGATGGTTTTACAAACTGCCCCTTTCACTCGCTGTGCGCAAACCTGACCTGTAGTTTGTCCTCACATTACTAGTAACAGTCGTAACAGAAAAGCCTGCTTTTGATCTTCATGACAGTTCCAGATAGTAAAAAGAGACGATGGAATTTTGCAAAGAAGCAGCAAAAATTTAGTGTGCTAGCCTATTATAAACTAAAAGATAAAGTATTTTTGTCTCTTCTCCGTATGGGATTTGTACAAGTATAAGACCGTTTTACCGTTTTCTTTCAAATGTGGATACCATTTCTTTCTTTTTCTTTGTGATAAGTTTTTTTGAAATTGAGGTACAGTTGACCCACAACATTTTACTAAGGAATACAACATAATGATTTGTTATTTGTATATACTGCAAAATAATCACAGTAAGTCTAGTTACCATCTGTCACCACTACATGGTTACAGAATAATTTTTTTCTTATAATGAGAACTTTTAAGATCTATTCTTCTAGCAACTTTCAAATCTACAACATGGTGGTGTTAACAATAGTCGTCTATGCTGTACATTATATCCCCATGATTTGATTAGTTTATAACTGCAAGTCTGTACCTCTGACTCCCTTCAACCATTTTGCCCCATTTTCCCCATTCCCACCACCCCACCTCTGGTAATTTGCTCTTTGTATTTAAGGGATGTAACAGTATTCAGATGAATAAAATCTCTATTCTTTTCTCTCTCTCCCCTAAACTCTGAACCTGCCTTAGAGTATGAATTGTGCTTAGTCGCTCAGTCATGTCTGACTCTGTGCGACCCCATGGACTGTGGCCCGCCAGGCTCCTCTGTCCATGGGATTCTCCAGGCCAGAAAACTGGAGTAGGTTGCCATGCCCTCCTCTAGGGGATCTTTCCAACTCAGGGATCGAACTCAGGTCTCCCGCAGTGCAGGCGGATTCTTTACCATCTGAGTCACCAGGGATCCCCTGGAAGAGTATGAATTAAATTTATAATTTATATCAATTTATATCAATTATATATATAATTATATCTATATTATTAATATATATATATATATTTATTAATATATAATAATTATATATAATTGTCATTTATATCAATTTATATCTTATAATTTATATCAATTATAAGAATATGGCCCCCTAAGAAAGCAATATAATTTTCATTTCCTAATATGTGAAAATAAATAAAATTAACACCAAACGAAGAGTTTTTAATGTACAGTTCAATCACAATATAATTAAAAAAATCTAACCTGTTTGAGAATAAACCTAGTTTCAAAATTTCATCTGTTACATCTTCAATGAAACTCAGATACAACAGTTCTTCTTCACTGTAAAGGCAAAGTGATATACAGCATAAAAGTTACTGCTTATTCCAAAAAAAAAATTACTGATTACGCTGAAAATTAGAGGATGCGTAAGTACCTATACTGAAATATCTGTACTATTACAAATGCACTTCCACTCATATTATCAAGAGGAACATTATAAAACAAATACATGTCTACCTTCTCAAGTTATGCAAGGGTATTTACTGAAGATGAGACAGTATTCCCTAATAGAGTAAAATTTCATAGATGTCTGCAACGCTGATCAGCCAGTAAAAAAGCAGCAGGGATTAAGTAAAACAGAGAGCAACCAGGGAAAGGGGCAAGAGGGTGACAGGGGTGACCCTGCAGGGGCGTGCCATGCTCCTGACGAGCATTTTACACGTCCTCGGGCTCCTGACCCGGTCCAGCCACAGAGGCGTGCGTCCCTCTGGGAGGCAGAACGGAAAGAGGAAGGTCATCCAGAGAAGCAGGAACCTCAACTATGAAATCCTCTCCTGCTCCGAGGAGAGCATCTGCTTTCAAGGTGGAGAAATTTATTGAGCAGAAAAAATTATTTTTTTCTTGAGAAGTCTGGAGATAAGGAAAAATATTCTAGTAGAAAAAACTTGTGTACATAAATATAGTGATGATTTTTAATTACTTGGGTACATTTTTCTCTGTTATACTCTCTTAGGAGTTATATATTTCAGTAGCTACTACACAAAAAGTAGGGTACTATTACAAGCTTGATCTTAATTAGCTAAAAATCAGTGAATTGACAGAAAATGTAAATAGCAACTAGCCCATCAGGCTCCTCTGTCCATAGGATTCTCCAGGCAGGAATCCTGGAGTGGGTTGCCATTTCCTTCTCCAGGGGATCTTCCCGACCCAGGGATCGAAACCATGTCTCCTGCGTCGGCAGGTGGATTCGTTACCACTGAGCCATCAGGGAAGCCTAAAACTACTTCAGTTACTGAATAAGCAAACATAAGGGGAAGAGTTAATTAGCACACCAAACAGAAGATTAATGCATAAAAATTATGCTTTCAACCAATTCACAGGCAGCAAATTTGAGAACAAATGAGACTATAAAAATAGATTGCTTTCCCTGAAAAAATGCAGTCCAACTAAAACAACTTTCAAACTCAGAAGTGTAATATCTGTAAAAAAAAAAAAAAAAAAACAGGTTAGAAAAGCCCAAGAATGGCATCCTGAGGCACCAAACGCTGCATTTCTCTAAAACTCATCTTCATTATTTTTACTTATAAAGATTATAGGTACTAATTATAAAAAATTAGAAAGTATTATTAATCTAGGGACAAATTTCCATTAGACATAAAAATGAAGTGATTATTTCAGCTATTTCTGGATATTATTAATAATATCAATAATATTAATAAGAATTATTAATAATTCTCTCAAATTTAGTGTGTACTATATGACCAAACCCCAAAGCTGGATGTAAAGAAAAATTCATGTTCAATCTTGACTTATTTAATAAAAATTTGTGAGCCTTAATTCTTCATTTCCACTAAGCAAAATGAGACAGTCAAAAAGATCTTACTCAGAATACATTTTTCTCCCTGAAGGAGGCTGCAGCGAATACTGACATACTGCCCTAGAAAGAGAAAATCAGAATGACTGGCATATAGTAATACAGTAGTAATAAACAGGTTTCAGAATTTCAAAGCACTTTTCACATTCATTATCTTTATCTAATCTTTAGGATAACCCTGTCAAGTATATTGGGAAGATATTATTGTTCTCACTAAACAAACCACCATGGGGCAGAAAGGCTAAGTAACCTGCTAAGGTCATGTGTTACTAAGTAGCAAAGACAGATTTTTAAACTAGTCTTCTAATTACAAATTCATAATCCTTTTAAAAAATGTACTATGAAACTTATCGTGTAAAAAGGATAATCAATTTGAATAAGGTTAAAATATAAATGATGTTGGAAACATATGGAAACATATTTTCCTATGAAAAAAACTGTAAGCTGGCCATTATGATAAATTGTTATTATTCAGTTATGTCATTAGTTAATTCCAAGCTTTCTATTCACAGGTATATTCAATTATAATATTTTACTTCTTTTAAAGAAAGCTGAGTGCCAAAGAATTAATGCTTTTGAACTGTGGTGTTGGAGAAGACTCTTGGAAAGTCCCTTGGACTGCAAGGAGATCCAACCAGTCCATCCTAAAGGAAATCAATCCTGAATATTCACTGGAAGGACTGATGCTGAAGCTGAAACTTCAATACGTCCACCACCTGATGCAAAGAGCTGACTCATTGGGAAAGACCCTGATGCTGGGAAAGATTGAGGGCAGGAGAAGGGGACGACAGAGGATGAGATAGTTGGATAGTATCACCGACTCAATGGACATGAGTTTGAGTAGCTCCAGGAGTTGGTGATGGTCAGGGAGGCCTGGCGTGCTACAGTCCATGGGGTTGCAAAGAGTCGGACATGACTGAGCCACTAAACTGACTGACTAGGAAAGATGACTATAGCTTTCTTGAGTTCATTGTTTATATTCACTGCAGACTGGCTCAACTGATGAGAGCTAGAATATCAGGAATTTCTAGACAGAGCAGTTAGCAATAACCGCCCTTTCCTCTCCCCCAAAGCCTTGACAGGTGAGCTCTCCCCAAGGAAAGGCCCAAGGGAAGACCTGGGCCCTGAGGGATTGCATGTGCTTGCTTCCAGTTTGCTATGGGATGTCTTTGATTCTTTTTTTTTTTTCTTTTTTTTTTTAACAATTCACTTTTTATTTATTTATTATCTTCCTAGTTTCTGGCTTGTCTCTAGTTGCCAAGAGTGAGGGCTACCCCAGCTGCAGTGTGCAAGCCTTTCGCGGCAGTGGCCTCTCCTGCTGCGGAGCGTGGGCTCTGGGCTTTCGGGCTTTAGGAGCTGTGGCTCCCGGCTCGAGAGCCCAGGCTCAACGGTTGTTCCACGCGGGCTTAGCTGCTCCCTGGCAGTGGGGTCTTGCCGGACCAGGGATCGAACCCGTGTCTCCTGCATTGGCAGGCAGATTCTTTACCATTGCTCCATGAGGGAAGCCCCTAGGAGGGCTCATTCTTGATCTTTTAGTCATTTTTTCCCTTCTACCACCTTCATCTCACATCCAAACTCTGACACTGGAAATGCATTTGACAGCTGAAGATATCAAAGGCATTTTTTAGGTTCTATACGACCTACAACTTACCATTTTTATTTACAGGCAGTGTTCCATAATTGTTAAACACAAGGAATCGTTTGAAAAAGTAGTGCCTCCTCTACAAAGCATATGATGTGTGTTCAAATCACGAATGACAAGTCCTCAAGTGGTAAGGTCCTCCAGTACTATCTATGCCACGTAAACTGGTAAGCACCATCGCTGCAGGATCTTGGGGAAAATTCTTTCTCAGGTGAATAGTGATGGCAAATAGTACAAGCCAGGGTCCCCTTTCGCTTTAGTGAGGAATTAGCAAGATGAATCCATCTAAACTTTTATAGTGACTACCTACTTTGTAATATTTCCTTAGCAAAACTGAATTGCGTAATACCAAACTAGACTGGGGTGCATGTAGATGAACCAGTACTCATGGTGCTCTGTTACACGGCAAAGTGGTTAGATATCAGCAGGTGAACTACCTTGACGAGGAACACTGGAGGGCACCATCTTTAATCTTGTCCCACCGTGACTCATGCCCTTGTAAAGGTAAAGGGGTTATTCTTCCTTTGGTACCACATGACACACAAGCAGATGCCTGGAGATGCAATGAGAAGAATCAATCTTTATTTCGTTTCAAACATACACTATGAAAGAAGAACTAAAGCAAAACATCAAATTTCCAAAAATATCGGATGAAAGAGAGTAGAGATATCCAGCAGAAAAAAGTGACTGACGCCTTCAGGACAAAGGATAGTTTATAATTCTTTTTTCATACAATCAAGTTTTCTTAAATTTATTTAAAGATAAAACAATTTCTTATATTTTAATGAGGAATATTTTAAATGGCATTAAATACTATACATATATATAAAGAGAAAATGAAGTAAATCTGCAAGTTTTAAGTTAACTTGAGAGTAAATATCCTATTACTGAGAAACTCAAATAGCTCATCTGTTTCAAATGCTCATCCAACCTGTAAAGCAGTGGCAGCTCTGGCACTCTGAACAATATTAACAAACTTCTACTTTTAGGGAACCCTGAATGGGAGCCACACCCTGTGCCAAGCATTTAATTGCATTATCAGATCTAACATTTCTGATGCTAATTTATGTGTCGTGTTTGCCAGTTAAAAGCACTTCTGAATGTTGGTCTATCGACTGCAGCTGACACTCTAGATGCTGGTGGTGCTGACTACAGAGTCAGGGGACACGCCATTTTCTTACCGGGTTACAGGTAAACCTCTGGAGTAAAATGTCATAGAAACGAACTTCTGCTTTAGTTTATTTAGTTATCTGTGGAGGTAACCCTGTATCTCAAGCTAGCCATAGCCATCGTTTATTGAGTCCAGGCCAGACTAGGTATTTTACCTACAACATTTATTCCTTCCAACGATCCTGAACATTAAAAGTACAAATTTCTAGATGTGGTAACTCAGCTCTCAGAGGAACTGATCTATCCTTGGGCCTTAAGTGGCAGAACCCTATGTCACACAGCTATTAATGGCTGAGATGGAAACCCACAATCCTCTACCCACTCTCAGAAGGGAGGAGAAAAGCTGAGTGTGCTTATATTTTATTCTTCTATCCCTGAGTCTGTTTGAGATTTTAATAGACAAAGCATTTTCGCAAACAATAACTTGAAAATTAGGATACAAGTATATGATTAACAAGTGCATGATTAATAAAAAGTTCATCTCGAAGTCAGACTTAAAGCTGTAACAGTTTAAAAGAAATGATTGCTAAATATTCAAAATGCAAACACTAAAAAAGATTTTTACGATCTAGAAAAAAGAGCAAGCACAGGAGAATAATATCTATTTTTATATATTATCAGTGGCAATTCTTAAAAAAAAAGAAAGAAAACAGGCATAGAAACTAAACTTCTGCACAATATGTTCTGGCTCCTTTAGTGATTTGAGTCTGCATCTTTGAAAAGAATTTAAGGTATTTAAAAAAAAAAAAGAATTTAAAGATATTTTATTCATCCAGCCAGGCAGCCAGACAGCCAATCAACCATCTAGAAAACACATTAACAACAGATGACTTACCAGATTGGGCAGGATCCATCTGGCCACTCATGGAGAGCTATAACCATTTGTAAACAGGCAATACTTCTGTATACTGGTTATAAGACATTACTTTTCACAGTCCAAAGAGCTACACATATTCAATTAAGGCAGCTATAATTCTAATGTGTAACACAAAGAAGTCTCATTTTTATTACCTGCCTTATGTTCACTTCTGAATCTGTGGCGTTCTTGATCTCAACTGTCTCAAAATCAGATTTAAAGCTGTAATATTTTAAAAGAAATTATTGTTAAACCTTCAAGACACAACCACGGTGAAAACAAGCTTTACTGTCCAGGAAAAAATAACAACTTCAAACATGAGAGAGATTTCTAATGAGACAACCAGGGAATAGATACGATTTGGATCACATATGCCTCTTGTTCCTGTTTTCAAATAGCAGCTAGATTTCAGTTGGATAGAATGGGGCTAGGGAAATAGAAACTATTATCTTGAAAAAGCTGTCAAAAACATAGTCAGCAGGTATGTGATTGGGTTGGCCAAAAAGTTTGTTCAGGTTTTTCTGTAAGACGGTATGGAAAACTTGAATGAACCTTTTGGCCAACCCAATATATTAGCTATCCAATAGAGTAGGTTGGTGCAAAAGTAATTACAGTTTTTGCATTGTTGAAATTTGCCATTTGATACTGGAATACATTCTTAAATAAATGTGGTTATGATACACATTCTTTTAGTGTACAGAACTTGCTTTATGTTTTTTTGCCTATGACTTTTACTTGCTATTTATTTTATATGTACACTATGGAAATGATGTTGGACAAAAAAGCAAATTTGAGTGATTTTCTTATTCAAGTTCAAAATGGGTTGTAAAGCAGTGGAGATAACTCACAACATCAACAACGCATTTGGCCCAGGAACTGATAACGCATGTAAAGTGCAGTGGTGGTTCCAGACGTTTTGCAAAGGAGACAGAGCCTGGAGGACGAGGAGTGTGGCGGCCATCAGAAGTTGACAATGACCGACCGAGAGCCATCTTCGAAGCTGATTCTCTTACAACTACTCAAGAAGGTGCCGAAGAACTCAGTGTCGACCATTCTATGGTTGTTCGGCATTTGAAGCAAATTAGAAAGGTCAAAAAGCTCCATAAGTGGGTGCCTCACGAACTGACTGCAAATCAAAAAAATCATTTGGACGCATCGTCTTCTCTTACTCTACACAACAACAGTGAGCCATTTCTCAATCGGACTGTGACGTGCAAGGAAAAGTGGATTTTATATAACAACCAGTGATGACCAGCTCAGTGGCTGGACAGAGAAGAAGCTCCAAAGCATTTCCCAAAGCCAAATGTGCACCAAAAAAAACATCATGGTCACTGTTTGGTGGTCTGTTGCTGGTCTGATCCACTACAGCTTTCTGAGTCCCAGTGAAAACATTACATCTAAGAAGTATGCTCAACAAATCAATGAGCTGCACGGAAAACCACAACGCCTGCAGTTCTTCTCCGTGACAACACCCAACTGCAAGTTGCACAACCAATGCTTCAAAAGTTGAACGAATCAGGCTACAAGGTTCTGCCTCAGTCGCCATGTTCACCTGACATCTCGCCAACTGACTACCACTTCTTTAAGCAACCCAACAACTTTTCGCAAGCAAAAATCTTCCACAGCCAGCAGGAGGCAGAAAATGTGTTCCAAGAGGTCACTGAATCCTGAGGCATGGATTTTTAGGCTATAGGAATAAACAAATTTATTTCTCATTGGCAAAAACGTGTTGACTGTAACGGTTTCTATTTTGATTCAATAAAGATGTGTGTGGGCCGAGTTATAATGATTTAAAATTCAAGGTCTGAAACGGCAATTACTTTGGCAGCAACCTAACATTTGCTTTCATCATCTCATCTTCACTTGAAAATTCTACCATTAGATTTAATTTCTTAATTCTTTAAATGTATACAGACTGATCTTGCTATACTTCTTATATTTACCCAGAGAAAAAGATACTAGTCATAAATTGTTTACTTTTAAAAATAATTAAAACCTAGTACCAAATAAGTATTCATTTTTATATAACACTAGGAAAAACAATCACAAATCTGCTGACACTCAATACTTAACAAGATTTGCTTCTTTCTTTAATCATTTGGCAACATTTAATGAATATTCATTGTGTGTCAGGTACTATATATATGAAAATATATTGAGGCAAATTATATTTAATTTCCAGAAATTATCCCAATTGTCTACATTACACCTGAGGATTTGTTGCTGAGTACCAGCAGGCAAGGGAACATAGGGGTAGTTAGACAACTGCTTTTTCTCCCCTCACGCAGTCCACTGTTTTGCCATTTCTAACAAAAATCAATGAACATATTTACACAAATGCTGTTTGATGACATATTTTAAGGATTCTCTGGAAGTACATTTAAAGACACACAAAAGTTCTAGTACCATGTCTGAAACAATAAATTAAAATACATAACATTCATGTTTATAAAGAGCTTGACAAGTTTAAGAGTTTTCAACAATTACTCTGATAGTTCTAATGATTCATGCAGAAGGAAAAGTTACATTAATCTCATTGCAGTCAAAAGGACATTACCAGACCTGGAGCCTGGCCCAATAGGTACACGGTCAAACATAAGGAATATTATTTAATTTCTACCACATCTTAAAGGATCTACTTTTAGCTACTGTGTGATACCTGCTTAATTCAGTCTGAGTTTCAGCTTCTATCCGCCGATGTGTAAAATTCTTTTTTCTTTTGGCAGGTGTATAATATCGATACTGTGACAGGAAAGATTTGGCTTCTGTTTTTAAAGTGCGAGGGGTGAATGGCAAATGTCTGTTAGAAAAGTGTTCAGAATGTTTGTCCAAAAGGTCCCCACTGGGTGCTTTTGAAATAACTAACTGAAACCTCTGAGAACCGGAGAATGTGTCCCTGGGCCCTCTGCCATAGGAGGTTCCAGAGGGTGTTTTCCTGGGCCCAGAGGCAGCGTAATCCATGCTGGACACGGAGCAGCTGGAGTTCTTCTCAGTACAATTCGTGAGGACTTTCTGAGACTTAGATAGACTTAGTCTCTCGGAAGAAGTTACTGGTGACTGTGTAAAAGATGGAAATTCATTCACTTCTTCGGTTAACAAACCGTCTTCATCCTGTGGTTCTCCTGAAGGCTAAGAACATTCGGTTTAACAGTGATCAATCACATTTACAAATTCAGATAATTGGGGATCTCTTGATTACACATTAAAAAATATAGAGCCTCAGGGCTTCGTCCTGCAAATATAACGTCTATGTTCCTAAAAATTCATATATGAAGTTATATTCGTTTTTTAATTATTTGTATATAAAAATATCATTCTAAACCTAAGTGACAGCAATCATTTTTATTTCTGAAACTAAAAAAGTGATTAATAAGACAAACCAATATTTGCGGTCTTGAGCTTGTGTCCTGAGGTGGTGGTCGCTCAGTCACTAAGTTGCGTCCGCCTCTTCGTGACCCCATGGACGGCAGCACGCCTGGCTCCCCTGGCCTTCCCTCGCACTCGTGTCCGCTGGGTTGACCCACCCGGCTCAGCCTCTGCCGCCCTCTCCTCAGTTTCATCTGTGTCTCTCAATCAGCTCTGAGCACTAACCCTCTCACCCACCGCTGGCGGCAGTGCCTGCCCCTCTCTGCCTTGTCGTCATGGCCACTGTCTGTGCCAGCAGTTCCTCTGTGACTTAAACGCTTTGAAGGAATGAAAAGGTGCTTCTCACAATGTGCAGAGCTCTGAGTCAAGTAATTGATATTGTAAACACAACTGAGAAAGATTTATGCCATAGAAAGTTCATATATGTTTCTTTTTCAACTTCTCATCAGGGAGGAAAGCATTGAAAGGGAAGGCATTTTGGCCTGCTTTATTTCTTTTTGGTTTAACTTCACTAAAATTTTTTTAACTGAAGTAGCATTGACTTACAATGTTATATTAATTTCTGATGTACAGCAACTGACTCGGCTAAATACACATACTTTTTTATATTCTTTTCCATGATGGTTTATCACAGGACACTGAATACAGTTCCCCCCATGATACAGTAGGACCCTTCTGTTTATTCATTCTGTATGGAACAGCTTCCATGTGCTCACCCCAAAGTCCGAGTTCATCCCTCCCTCATCTGCCCTCCACCTCGGGAACCACACGTCTGTTCTCTATGTCTGAGTCTCATTTCTGTTTTGTAGATAGGTTCATTTGTGCCACATTTTAGATTCCACACATAAGTGATATTATAAGGCATTTAAAATCCTTAACGATGATGCTGTGAAAGTGCTACACTCAATATGCCAGCAAATTTGGAAAACTCAGCAGTAGCCACAGGACTAGAAAAGGTCAGTTTTCATTCCAATCCCAAAGAAAGGCAATGCCAAAGAATGCTCAAACAACTGCACAATTGCACTCATCTCACACGCTAGCAAAGTAATGCTCAAAATTCTCCAAGCCAGGCTTCAAGAGTACATGAATTGAGAACTTCCATATGTTCAAGCTGGATTTAGAAATGCAGAAGAACCAGAGATCAAATTGCCAACATCTGTTGGATCATCAAAAAAGCAAGACCGTTCCAGAAAAACATCTACTTCTGCTTTATTGACTACGCCAAAGGCTCTGACTGTGTGGAGCACAATAGACTGTGGGAAATTCTTCAAGAGATGGGAATACCAGACCACCTGACCTGCCTCCTGAGAAATCTGTATGCAGGTCAAGAAGTAACAGTTAGAACCGGACACAGAACAACAGACTGGTTCCAAATTGGGAAAGGAGTACGTCAAGGCTATATATTGTCACCCTGCTTATTTAACTTATATGCAGAGTACATCATGCAAAATGCTGGGCTGGATGAAGCACAAGCTGGAATCAAGATTGCAGGAGAAATATCAATAACCTCAGATATGCAGATGACACCACCCTTATGGCAGAAAGTGAAGAACTAAAGAGCCTCTTGATGAAAGTGAAAGAGGAGAGAGAAAAAGTTGGCTTAAAACTCAACAACTAACATCACGGCATCCGGTCCCATCACTTCATGGCAAATAGATGGGAAAGCAATGGAAACAGTGAGAGACTTTATTTTCTTGGGCTCCAAAATCACTGTAGATGGTGACTGGTCATGAAATCAAAAGACAGCAGCTCCTTGGAAGAAAAGCTATGACCAATTTAGACAGCATATTACAAAGCAGAGACATTACTTTGCCAACAAAGGTGTGTCTAGTCAAAGCTATGGTTTTTCCAGTAGTCATGTATGGATGTGAGGATTAGACTATAAAGAAAGCTGAGCGCCAAAGAATTGATGCTTTTGAGCTGTGGTGTTGGAGAAGACTCTTGCGAGTCCACTGGACTGCACGGAGATACAACCAGTCCATCCTAAAGGAAACCAGTCCTGAATATTCTTTGGAAGGACTGATGTTGAAGCTGAAATTCCAATCCTTTGGCCACCTGATGAGAAGAACTGACTCACTGAAAAGACCCTGATGCTGGGAAAGATTGAAGGTACGAGGAGAAGGGAATGACAGAAGATGAGATGGCTGGATGGCATCACCGACTCAATGGACATGCATTTGAGTAAACTCCAGGAGTTGGTGATGGACAGGGAGGCCTGGCGTGCTGCAGTCCATGGTGTCGCAAAGAGTTGGAAATGACTGAGCAACTGAACTGAACTGAACTGATAGTATTTGTCTTTCTCTTTCTGACTTACTTCTCATTGCATCTTTGTTGCTGTAAGTGGCATTATTTCATTTTTTATGGCTCAGTAGTATTACATTGTATATATGTATGCTTTAACTTTGGAAGAACTATTTCTACTGTGGATTCATAAGGCTTCAGAGTATAGGTAATATTTTATTGTTTTACAGACAAGATGCCCAAGAAATCTTGTCTATAATTCCAGACTTTATGGACACCTGTGTACCCTTAACAGAACTCTGAGACACTTCATTAAATGGTACAGGGGAAGTTACATGGAAGTTAAACTGAGGTGACAAAGGGTAGGATTTAGCCAGTTGTATCCGTCCTACAAGCTCCTGAGGAGGAAAATAAGAGGAAGATAAGCTGAGCGAGGAGCTGAGTGCTCTCAGTGCACAAGCCACGGTCATTGCCGGCGAGCAGAAGCAGGAGTGGTAACTCCATCACTTCACTACCATGTATGGAGGACACACCACGTGCAAGGCTCTGTGCTAGCTGATCTACAGACACAACTCATCTCATCACTGCATCAACTTCTGGGCGGCGGCCCACCCATTACCGCTACTTCACAGATGAAGAAACTGAGGTGCAGGGTCTCACAGATTTGAGCTGGTCCCATTGTGTCATCTTCCCTGGTGGCTCAGACGGTAAAGCATCTGCCTACAACGTGGGAGACCTGGGTTCGATCCCTGGGTGGGGAAGATCTCTGGAGAAGGAAATGGCAGCCCACTCCAGTACTCTTGCCTGGAAAATCCTATGGACAGAGGAGCCTGGTGGGCTACAGTCCATGGGGTCACAAAGAGTCGGACTCGACTGAGTGAGTTCACTTCATTGTGTCATACTATTTCACAGATTCATTTGAAAATTATTCATTTTTTATACCTTCAGGAATCTTAAACTGATTTTAACTCCTTTCGTGGTAGTAAACAAGTCAGCTAACTCAAGTATTGATCTGCCTCGTAAGGAAATTGCAGATAACTGGATATTGTGATTACAGCCTAAAATAGGGCAAATTCACCTACTGACTTTCCAAGGGCTTTTTAACTCTATACAAATATAGGGCAAAATTACTCAAAGGAACGAAGTATTCTGGCATTAAGTTGTGAGTTACTAGGGCACTATTTAGTTAATGACTTTAATATGTTAGTTGTAAAAAGTATTACCAAACTAGGTTCACACTGCAGCTTACCTATCAGAGGAGTCTGAATCCCTGGAAAGCAATTTCTAGTTCGATCTGAAAAGTCTTTTAGGGCTATTAAATAATAATCACAGGAATTATTTACACTTGGGGAAGAGATCATAGCAACTGAGATCATAGCAGGCAGAGACGCATATGGCATCAGACTGCCTATAAGAAAATTCTTATCAGTAATGGCTATTTAATAAACAAAATGAAACACTGAAGTCTTTAAAGATAGAAACATACTCTCATGTGCCTGAAGTGGGCTGGGAAAATTGCTCTTGACTCAACTACAGGCATGAAACTCTCCTGCATCTTTAGATCTTATCATCTCTACCATGTATCCCGCCTTGTCTTTTCTTGGGAACCAGTAGAACACAGCGTAAAATCAACTATATCAACCTGCTTTTTTCAGATTATATAATTTTTAGCTGTGAATATCAGACAGCTTGGATATAATTTTCACAGAAAAATGTGTAACACACTGGTAAATTCACCGAAATTAAAATAGAAAATCACTGTAAAGTTCTAAAATCAGAAAAGGACTCATCAATTATATGTCAATGGGAAAAAATTCTGGTGATAATCTGACCACTGTCACTTTCTAGTTTAGTGCAATTTGTTATAAACTGTTTCTGTGATTTAAGAATTTATATAAAGTGATAATCATTGAAAGTTTACAGAAACACATTTTATGTCAAGAATACCTATCCAATTTTATAATCACAGAACAACTGAGTATTAATTCAATCTTTTTCAGGGATATTGTCAGAAAAAATGGTATACAGACATTTTCCAACTGTCAGGTTTTAAAACAGTTAAGGAACCAATTCAAGTGTGGAACAGGATGGGTACAATTTATTTAAAAATTTGATTACACTTGTTTTGCAAAAAGCTTCGAACTGTATTCTCTAAGACAAACCGACCGCTTCTCACTTCTGCTGTTTTATAGTGCTTTTAAAATACATTTACCGAAGAACATAATCACATTTCATATATTCATCTAATCTTAACAGCACACAGTCTGTGCTACACCAGTGATGTGAGTGAATGGTGAACATCTGTGTGTAGGGTACAGGGTGCAGACTGACGTGTCTGAGGTGACAGCATGTGAGTCAAAATGTGTGCGAGAAAAAAAGTAGCCCATATTAGGAGTGTGGGAAATTAAAGAAAAGGTTTTTGATTACTTGATCTCACGTATATAAACAGCTAGTATGTCCACAGGCTAAAGTTACCACTTTCTTTTTAATTGTAGCAAACTTTTCAGTAAATGCAGATTATAACCACAGGCATCTGTTACCCATAAAACCTATCCAATTATCAAAATATTATGCCCCAAATGATAATTTTAATTTAAATGTACCTAAATATATATCAAGTTTTATAAAAATATAAGTGAATTGCAAATTACTATGAAGTCTAAATGGAGTAAAAAATATACCTATATAAAAGAATAATGAATTAACTTTTTAGAGAAAAAGTTACAGGGTTACAATGACTAAAGGAAAAATGAAGGAAAAATTCCTACATTTACAGACTTAATTATATATTTTATTTTCAACAAATCCCACTCTTACCTCCAAATATAATTATTAATTGATATTCAAAATGCTAGATAATAGAATGCATTTAAAATTTTCAGTTTAAAAATACAGTCACTAAAGATGAAAATACATACATGAGTCAAATATTGACGAACACATTCCCGGATGGCACAGTGTACAGTAGGTTTACTCTAAAGGAAACAGCTCTATTTCTAGTCCTTTTATCAGTGTAACAGCCTTGGGGGCTCTTCAACGTAGTTACAGCTTTCCTGATGACTCCCAAATCTATTTTCAGCCCACACCTCTTTTCTTGACACAGATACTTCTATCCAATTCTCTACTGAATATATTAAATGTTCCAATGGCATCTCAAATCAAGCAGGTCCAAAGAAGTAAACTCATACTTTATATTATCTGCCTCCCCTAACCCTCCCCAAAAAACCCTGCACTTTGTCCTGTTATTCTTTCAGTGAATGATCACCATCCTCCCCATTGCCCAAACCAGAAACCTGGGAACTCTGTAATTCCTGCCTCTTGCTTTTCATCGAGTCAGTCACCAAGTCCTGGGGATTCTACTTTACATTCCTTGTGCTCCTTCTGCTGTCTTATGTACCATGTCTTATTCACTTCTTCCCCACACTGCAGTGAGTGAAAGTCACTCAGTCATGTGCAACTCTTTGCAGCCCTCCAGGCTCCTCCGTCCATGGGATTCTCCAGGCAAGAATCCTGGAGTGGGTAGCCATGCCCTTCTCCAGGGCATCTTCCCAACCCAGGGATTGAACCTGGGTTTCCTGCATTGCAGGCAGATTCTTTACTACTTGAGCCACTAGGGAAGCCCTCCCCATACTGCAAACTGTCACATAACTTCCCAACTAACAGCTGGTCTCTGACTGCCCCACACTCCTCACATAAAAAGGACCCAGGCTCACTACTAATTTACAAGTGCTCTAACTCACTCCCTTGCCTGCTGACATGTCCCACCCTCATGTACAATGCAAAGAGCTAGAGTTAAAAAACACCACTCGGTACCCAGGAAGGGCAGCTGTGACAGTGGCTTTTACCAACAGGCGATGCTGTTGCTAGGGGACAGGAAACAAAGCCCAGGGCCTCATCCAGACAGTCTAGGAGACCATGCTCACAAATCTGAGATCCTCTCAACAGCTATACCCCAAGTAGTGACTTACAAGGAAACCTGCCCATCTTAACATTGGCAGTGAGGGAACACTGGCCTTTGAGAATCTGAAATCATATGCTGCTTCCACATAAGACTGCAGCCTAAATCTGCATTTACCCAGATGGTCCACAGAAAGTGTAAACCAAAACAAACGACTCGGTTTTTCCCAAACCTAAACTGCAAAGGGATAAAAAGATGAGAGGAAGAGAGATTAAAAGAAATTTATCAATTAGTTGAAATTATTTAGATGCCAATTCTAACAAACTAAAAAAAAGAAAGAGACAATGGGGAAATCTGAACAGTGGATATTTCATGATATCAAGGAATTATTAATTTAAAGGTACAATAATGCATCAAAATAATCTGGGAAGAGGCAGTGAATGAGGCCAAGTAAGTCTGGCCCTGAACTGATCATGCAGGACAAGAACATGTGGGTTCATTATAGCACTGTCTTTACAGATGCTAAAATCTTCAAAATTAAAAAGTTTAAAGAGACCATTCCATACACACAAAGATTTCCAGTTTCAGCTGAGAAATGATAAAAACATAGCTCTCACTGTTTCAACAAGAAAAAAGCCGAATATCCTGCAAATTAATCATTTTTCTTGAACTAATGAGAGAAATAAGGTCACAGACAACCAACTAACCTGAAATCCAGAGTGAGATAGGTAGCTGCAGGGAGAAACAGGACCAGAGCAAGTGCTTATTTTCGAGGAAGCTGCTGAATGACACACAAGCTGGTGAGATGTTGCTAGATGTCTTCAGCTAACTGACGTCGTCAAAACTAATTGCTAAGGCTGAGTATAGACTAGTGTCGGTGTACGAAGCCTCTGAGGCTTGGGGAGTCTGCACCTGCTTGCAAGCCTCTTCCTCCAGGAGCCGCACCAAAAGCTCTCGGGGTGGAGCAGAAAGAGCCCCCTTCTCTCGTTTCGTTGACACGGCTAGGAGACGGGAACAGCAACCACTACAGAAATTACTCCCAGACCTATCTTCTCTTTCTCTCCGTCACCGGGGAAATTCCCTTCACTTTGCCATTAACAACTATGGACGTGATATCCCATCACCTCTGCCACATGCCATGGGTTAGAAGCAAGTTACAGGTCCTGCCTACATGCAAGAGGACGGGACTGTTTAAAGGTAGGCGTCACTGTGGGGCTCAGAATTCTGCCTACTACCGTGGGTCAAACAGAAAGTACACAACACAATAAGAAGGAAAAAATAAAAATATATCAAGCACTTCACTTTAAAGAACAAAAATTATCAGTGAATAATCTGACCCACCTAAACTATTAGGATTAAAAAATGGAGAAAGATATACCAAAGAAATACCAATGAAATGAAGGCTAGTTTAACCATGTTACTATCAGAAAACACTTCAATATTAACATTAAAAGCATCAAGGTAAAGAAATTCAAAGCACAGTGACAACAGGTCTGATTCACTAAGAAAATACATCATCTCCAAGTCTCTATGTAGGCTCCCCTGGTGGCTCAGTGGTACAGAACCTGCCTACCAGTGCAGAAAATGTGGGGTCGATCCCTGGGTTGGGAAGATCCTCTGGATAAGGAAATGGCAACCTGCTCTAGTATTCCTGCCTGGGAAATCCCATGGAGAGAATGAGCCCGCTGGGCTACGGTCCATGGTGTTGCAAGCGAGTCCGACATGAGTTCGCAACTAAACAAGAACAAGTCTGTCTGTATGTAATTATACAGACTGAAAATATATAAAACAAAAATTGCTAGTGCTAATTTTTTTTTTGAGGTTTTCTTTTTTATTAGTTTATTTTCTATTTTTTAACTTTACAATATTGTATTTGTTTTGCCATACATTGACATGAATCCACCATGGGGCTAGTGCTAATTTTTTGAGAAATACCTAAATACAGAATCATGACAGACTAATCAGACAAAATAATCAATAAGATTTGAACATCTAAAGTATAGAAAACTTAATCTAATGAATACACTATATATTAAACACTGCACAAAGCTATAAAACATATTTTCTTTTCAAACACATAATGACAGTGCATTAAAAAAAACTGTCCACCTATTGGACATAAAACAAGTCTCAACAGATTTCAAGAAATGAGTATCATACAGATGTTCCCTGATCAAAATACAATTAGGCTAGCAATCTGTAGCAAAGAGAAAACCAGGAGAAAAAACAGACATAGAGATTAAGGAACACTTTTAAAAGACAATGAGTTAAAGAAAAAATTATAATGGAAACTATAAAATACTTTGAGCTGAACTGTAATAAAAATACCACATATCAAAACTTGAGGAATGCAGCTAAAGTAGTACTTGAAGAAAAATACATAGCCTTAAAATGTTCATAGTACAAAAGAAGTTGAGGCTGAAAATAAGCCAAACAAATGCAGAAAAAATACTACAACATAAACTCATGAAAGCCAAAAGAGGAGAATAAAGCATGAACATTACTGAACTAGAAAGCAAATTATCAAAGAATCAACAGAGTAAAAAATATGCCCTTAAAAAGGTTAATAATACTGACAAATCTCTGGTGAGAATAATATAGAAGAAGGCAAAAATAAGCAATATTAAGATAACAAGAAGAAATAATACATATTCAAGAGAGATTATGATATGATTTAAGAGATTATGAGCAAGTCTATGCCAAGAATTTGAAAATTTAGATGAACTAGACAACTTTCTACATATGTACCCATTATGAAAATAGTTCTATAATGATTTCAAAAATTGAATCAGTCAAAAGTCTCACAACGAAAACTCTAGGCCCAAATAATTTTAATGTTGAAATCCATCAAATTCAAGGAACAAATAATTACAAACTTACATAAACTACTCTAGAGCATGGAAAAAGAGGAAGTAGCACCCAGTTTATAGGAGGCTAGCAAAACCAGACATAGTAGGAAAAGGGAAAATGACAGGTCAATATCAATAATGGACATAGATGTTAAAATCCTAAACAAGATGTTAGCAACTGTATTTAGTACTGTGTAAAAAAAGGTAATATATCATGACAAAGCTATATTTATACTAGGGATGCAAAATTGACTTAACATTAGAAACTCAATTTTAATTCACTATATTTGAAATAGATTAAAAAGAAAAACTGTACCATCATTTCAAAAAATGCAGAAAAAGCATCTGATAAAATTAACGTATATTCATGAGAAAGGAAGAAAATTCTCTAAGCAATGAGGAATTGAAAAGAGCTCCCTTAATCAGATGATAAAGGGTATCACAAAAATACCTAAAGCAGTGGTCAGCAAACTATACCCCCCACAGATAAATCTGGCCCACCATCTTTCCTGTTAACAACAGTTTACTGGAGCAAAGCAACATCCATTCATTTCAGTCCTGTCTACCGCTGCCTTCTAGTGGCACAAGAGTTGCAACAGAGACTGTGTGGCCTGGAAAGCCTCAAACAGTTACTATTTGACTGTTTACAGGAAAGGTTACCAATTCTGACCTATAGCAAACATTATCAAACTCAGGTTGCACCATCAATGAAGTGTCTTAGAAACATTCAACTTTGAAAAGGTAAAAATACTATCTTACCTTTTGTAGAGTGTTAGGTAGTGATTTGGAATGACTTTTAGAATGCACTGGAGTCTTAGTAAATTTCAACTCCCCTCCAAACCTTGCTAATTCCTTTCTGAGTTTCTCTCTTCGTTGCTGGTCTGCATCTGAGGGGAAAAAATTCTTTTGAAATACAGAGTAAAACAGAAAAATTAATTTTTTGATGATTGAAGACTAACCAAGAGCACTTTTTTCCTTGCTAATAATGTTTACACTACTGATATGTAAATAAAAATCCATATGGTTTTCTGAAACTTCAAATGGATTAACCATTTAAAGAGCTCAAACAAGATATGACAAATTGAGTAAGCCTAAGGGCTCAAGGGAACAACTGCTAGCAGATATAGAGATTCAAAGGCTAGAAACGCGGAGTTTGAATTAATCCATATACTCCCCTAAAATGAAATATTACTGTCAATACCATCACATGCTATAAAAATTTAAGTTTTATATGACTCCAAAAATGACATTAAATCTTAAAATATTATTTTCAATTAGGATAACTGACTTCCATTTTTCTTAACTGCTATTCATTTGAAAATACAAACCAAAAAAGTGGTTTCACATTTTAATGTGCTTTAAGTCAGGTACTGAGTCATTTTCAAAGACTGGAAACAGCAAAATGAAAGCTAGTCCAGTTTCAGAGTTAAAAAGAAGGCGAGGGACTTTCTTGGTGGCACCTTGGATAACGATCAGCCTGCCAGTACTGGGGACATGGTTTCGAGCCCTGGTCCGGGAGGATTCCATGTCACAGAGCAACTAAGCCTGTGCATCGCAGCTCCTGAGCCTGTGCTCTAGAGCCGGCGAGCCACACCCACCGAAGCCCATGGGCCTAGAGCCTGGGCTCTGCAACCAGAGAAGCCGTCGCAACGAGAAGCCTGCGCTCAGCAACGAAGAGTAGCCTCTGTTCGCTGCAACTAAAGCAAGTCTGCACAAAGCAATGAAGACCCAGTGCGGCCAAAAATAAAAATTTTAAAAGGCTAACCATAAATACTTGTATTTTCATGTAAAATTTTAAATTTAACATATGCTTTTTAATTGGAATGTATCTCAACTTGATGGACAAGGTAATTTCAAGTTTCAAATCACCCGGACTTGGGGGAAAAAATGGGACAAAACATTTGAAAAGAACTTTACTAAAGATACATTTAATACAAATGGCCAATAAGTGTATAAAAATGCCCTACATCATTAATCATAAGGAAAATGCAAACTAAAATCACGAGCTACCACTTCACACTCATTAAAATGGCTATTAATCAAAACAGGAGTCAATAATGTATTAGCAAGGATATAGAGTAACTGAAATCCTAATATGTCAGAGGCAAGAATGTAAAATGGTATGATCATTTCAGAAAACAGCTTGGGAGTCTTTTAAAAAGTTAAATGTAATTTTCCGAGATGACCGAGCAATTCCATTCTCAGGTGTATACTCAAGAGAAATGAAACTTCACATTCACACAATAGACTTCTACATGAATGTTCACAGCAGTACTATTCATCATGGTCATAAAACAAACAGCGAAAGTGTCAATCGACTGATAAACAGATGTATAGGGAAAGAAAACAGATTAGTGGCTTTCAAGGCTAGGAGTGGGATGAGGAAGCAGCTGCAAAGCTACCATTGTGGGGATCTTCTTAAGATGATGAAAATATTCTAAAACATTCTAAATATTCTAAAATATTGTAGTGATGACTGCACAATTTTGTAAACTTAGTAAAAATCCATGAATTCTATGGTATGAAAATTATTTGTCAATAAAGCTGCTATAAAAGCTAAAGCCTTTCTTGGAACTTTCCTGGTGGTCCAATGGTTTCCAATGTCATCTAGAGTGAAAGTCAAAGTGCCTGCAGATGGCCAAACCCTGGGTGGTCTGCACCTCTCTGACCTGTCTCAGTGACCTCATCACCTGTCACCCTTCAGCTGGTTTATTTCACATCAGCTACACAGTTCTTCTTGCTGTTGCCCTGGATATACTGACCACAACAAACCCGGCCGAGTTTCAGTTCTGCCAAGATGAAAAGAATTCTGGAAATGGACAGTGGTTATGGCTGTACCACAAAAAGAATGAACTTAACGTCACTGAATTGTAGACTTAAAAATGGTTAGGGAGGTAAATTTTAAGTTGTGTCTGCACTTTACCATATTTTTTTGAAAAAGGCAGTATGTTAAGAATTACTTACATTTGATGCTGGCAGTCATGCTTAGTGGAATTGAGCAGTCTACTGCAGCTGAAAGAGAAAAATCAGTTGTTTTACTACTATTCTTAGTATTTATAAATGACAATAACTATGAAAAGTGAAAAATCACAAGAAGTTCCAGAACTTGAAGTTCCTTGTTTTGATATGTATGCTACTGCTAGAGATGAAAAATATCCTTGATAAAAAACACACTGGTTGGGATTAACAGCTCATTAGATACTGCAGAAGGAAACATCAGTGAATTTGAAAACACAGCAATGCAAACTATTCAAAATGAAAGAGTGAACATCGGAAAACGAATGTATTGAGTATCACTGACTTAACCTACTGCATCATTCACTCAACACAGTGACTGGAGCCCCAAAACAAGTTGAGAAAAAAGAGCAAAATGAGAACACCGCCAGCATCTGATCTCAAGACTCACTGTGAGGCTACAGTGACTGCGGCAGTGCGGTGGGTGACAGACACACACACCAACAGAACTGAAGAGTAAGTCTAGAAACAGGCCCTTGCATATGGTCAATTATCTTTTAAGAAGTGCCAAGGCAGTTCTATGAGGAAACACAATCTCTTCAACAAACGGTACTTGGGACATTTTTAGGCAAAAAAATTGATCCTTATATAATACCTCATGCAAAAACTAATTCAAAATGGATTATCAACTTAATGTAGAAGCTAAAACTTAATCAAAATTTTAAAAACTTTAGTTCTTCAAATGATAAAATAAAAAATTTTGTAAAAGACATTGGTGAAAAACTGGTGAGATTCAAATAAGGTCTGTAGTTAATAGTATGCTGTCAATATTAATTTTCTGGTTTTAATGATTGTACTATAGCTATATAAAATCTTAATATCAGAGAAAGCTAGATGAAGGGTTTCTGTGACATTCTGTACTATTTTTGCAACTTTTCTATTAAGTCTAAAGTTATTTCATAATAAAAACTTAAGAAAATGAATTGACAAATCACAGACTGGGAGAAAATATCTGCAAAACACGTATCTGACATAGGACCATATTTATACAGAGAGGACTCTCACAACTTAATACTAAGACAAACAAACCATTTTTTAAAAAATGGACAAAAGATTTAAATAGATATTTCACCAAAGAAGATATGTAGATGGAAAATAAGAATAAGAAAAGTTGCTCAACGAAAAGGGACCTCCTCATGCACTGCTGGTGGGATTGTAAACTGGTACAATCACTATGGAAAACAGTATGGAGGTTTCTCAAAGACTTAAAAATAGAACTACCATGTGAGTCAGTAATTCCACTTCTGAGAATTTACCTGAAGGAAATTAAAACACTAACTGGAAAAGCTATATGCTATGTGTTCACTGCAGCACTGTTTGCAATAGCCAAGATATAGAAGCAATCTAAGTATCTTTTGATAGATGAATGGAAAAACAAGGCGTGGTATATATACACAATGGAACATTACTTGGCTACAAAAAACGAAATCTTGTGTTTTGCTATAATATGAATGGATCTAGAGGGTATTACTGGAAGTGAAATAAGTTGGACAAAAAAGACAAATACAGTATGATCTCATTTATATGTGGACTCTGAAAAACAAAACAAACAGAATGAAAAGATTCGGATACAGAGAGTAAATGCTGTTGGCAAAGAGGGAGCTGAGAATGTGGGGCAAAATAACATGACAGGGGTTAAAAGGTACAAGCCTCCTCTTATGAAATAAGTAAGGCACAAGTAAGTAATACACAGCATAAGGGAAAGGGTCAATAACACAGTAAGTAACTTTTTGTGGGGACAGATGGTTAGTAGACTTACCCTGCTGATCATTTCAGAGCATAAGCAAATGTCATCTGAAACTAACATAATATTGTATGTCAACTATACTTCAATTAAAAAAAAGGAAAAAAAAGTGCTTAACATCATCAGGCATCAGGGAAATACAAACTAAAATGCTATGAAATACCATTACACATCCACAGAATGGCTACAGAACAACTGCCAACAGGAAGTGCTGGTGAGGATGTGGAAGTGATGGAAACGAAAAATGACAGCCACTTTGGAAAACAGTTTGGCAGTTTCTTATAAAGTTAAACATACACTTACTATATTACCCCACAGTTCCACTCCTAATAAATAAATTTATCCAAGTGAAAAGGAAACATACGGTCAAAGATTCTATACGAATCCTTATAGCAGCTTTATTCCTAATAGCCAAAAGTAAGTCAAGATAACCCAAATGTCCACCAACTGGTGAATGTCAATCAACTATGGTATCTTCATTAAATGGAATGCTGCTGCTGCTAAGTCGCTTCAGTCGTGTCCGACTCTGTGTGACCCCATAGACGGCAGCCCACCAGGATCCCCTGTCCCTGGGATTCTCCAGGCAAGAACACTGGAGTTGGTTGCCATTTCCTTCTCCAATGCATGAAAGTGAAAAGTGAAAGTGAAGTTGCTCAGTCGTGTCCGACTCTTAGCGATTCCATGGACTACAGCCTACCAGGCTCCTCTGTCCATGAGATTTTCCAGGCAAGAGTACTGGAGTGGGTTGCCGTTGCCTTTTCCCATTAAATGGAATACTACTTAGCAAAAAAAGAAAGAAATACTGACCATGGATTAGTTTTAAGAGTGTTAACTAACTGAAATAAGTTAGATCCAAAATGATACATATTATATAATTCCACTTTTATGAATTCTAGAAAAGGCAAAACCATAGTGAAGAAAGGAGATCAGTGGTTGGTAGGAACTGGAGGGAAGAGAGTGACTGCCAAGGACTAGGGAGAAGGTTTTGGTGAAATGATGAAATGGTCTGTACCAGGAGTCAGTGAACACACTCTGTAAAAGAACAGACAGTAAATTCCTCAGGCTTTGCAGGATCATAGAGCCTCATCACAACTAGTCAATTCTGCCTTTTAGTATAAAAGCCACCATAGACAATATGTAAAAGAATGAATGTGTTAAAAAGAACAGATTATAAATTACTATCTAATCACAGTATTAAGATCAGCATTTAATCACAAAAATATATTGGGAATAACACAGGTAAAATGAAACAACAGAGACATTATATTCAAACACAGTTAATAAAATGGCATTCTGAATTGGCTAGGTGTATAGAATCTGCAGTTGGTACTTTACTACACCAAGCACAAACCCATTGGTATATAATGTATTCATTTTTGCTATAGATTAACACAAATTAGAAGTGAAGCTGAGAAGGGTTTAAACTGGGTACAGAAAGTAACATTTGCACATGTTTACCTTTGGCTGAAAGGATTTTATTATAGTGAACAGCCATGTGATTCTTGACCAGTTGGAGGGTACTTAGTCTGAGAGAGGAGGAATCAGTGCAAAAAGCTAAAAATTAAAACACATTAAATCATTATATATTTAAAATTAATTAAAAAATCATCATGAGATAAACAAGTTACTCATTATTCAGTACATTTTTATAAAATGTTCTGACCTTTAACCATGGAGATACTGGCATTGTATCTGTGATGCTGAGTATGTCGTCCTGCAATAACTGACGAGCTATTGACTACTCTGGGCTCAAACCTTCCTAAGTTTTACAAGCCTGAGAGTTTTGGGAAGAGATTGTGGAGGATAATCTACCATTACGTTTACAAAACTATTTCTTATTGACAGCTCTCAATCTCATAACTAAAAATGTTTAGCTGCTTGCCTGATGATAAAATAATGTTATCATGGTTAACATCTGAATACACTGGTCTGGGAAATCAAACAAATCCTACAGGTGAAGATTCTATTCTGAGATGAAAATTTCTAATTTTATACCTGAAAACAAGACCTACTGCATTCTTTTGGAAGTATTAGGACAACCTTAAGACAAGTACAATCACAAAGAAATTAGATGAAAAGAAACTTCTTGACCTCATCTAAACTGTTAAAAGAAATCTTAGAATTAGGCATGCATATACAAGGATAGACATACAAAATATAAACATAGACACAGACATAACTTATAAAAATATTAAACAGTTTTTGAGAATAATACATGCATGTAGTTTAAAAAAATTACAGCTAAAATGGCACAGACACTGAAAAGTAGTGAATTTCCTGCCCTCACCCTAAGTGTTCTCTCCCAGAAGTAAACTTTGCTACTTCTTTAATGCATCCTTCTAAGGAAATTCTATGTATAACAAAAGTATATGCAATAATGATAACCTTGACACTGATACTACAATTACTACTAAAAACACTGATTGAATGGGTACCATGCATATATTGTTCTAAGCTCTTTACATGTAATAACTCACTTAGTCATTATCATTACCATTTAATAGATGTGAAAACTGAGGCACAGGGATGTAATGTCTTCAAGGTCACACAGCTGATAAAGGACATAGTTTAGATGCAAACCAAAGCAATCTCATGCTTACAATCACTGTTCCTATACCAGCTCTGCACACGTCTTCTTAAAAAAAAGTGTTAGTAAATGACATACTGCTCTTCAGCCTGTTTTTATATGTAGGTATCTTTTAAAACCAGTGCAAAATTTTTATTCAAAAATTATTTTTCAAAGTTTATGATTCTGACTCCATCTGTATATATACTTTATTACCAAGAAATAAATGAGCAACTGAAAATGATTCTTCTCTCACATTTGGAGGATCGGCGTCAAAGATGTTTCATGTAAATAAGGAAAAAAAGACTTGCAATTATTTTGACCAAAAATTTTAAGCTATAATTATAAAATATTTTTAAATGTCCATTAATATTTAAAGTCCTTAAAATGTGAAAACATCTTAAGATGTTAGATCTTAGAGAATATAGATTTAGAGAACATCTTAGAGAATATAGATTTTCCTTTCAGAGGATCTAGAAATCCCAACTGGATAAAGAGGCCCAACTGGACAAGTGTTTGTTCCTGATACAAAATGGACTTTTCAAGTGCTCTTTTTCTCTGCCTGGCTTTTCCTCTTCAGTGCTGTGTCTTTAACAACCTGCTAATCACCATTTTAACAAGGAAGGCAAGCCTTCAGCAAGGACAGTAACAGAAGAGCTGGGCTGGAGCTGCCGCAGGGGGTAGGAGGCGACCAGGGCCACATCCAGGGCAGGATGGACTCCTACAGTCTCTAGTCTCAGGAATTCTTGCAATATTTAATTCTTAGTAGTAGTATGAGGAGGAGGAAGCGGCAGCCCACTCCAGTACTCTTGCTTGGGAAACCCCATGGACGGAGGAGCCTGGCAGGCTGCAGCCCATGGGGTCGCAAAGAGTCAGACACGACTGAGCGACTTCACTTTCACTTTTCACTTTCATGCACTGGAGAAGGAAATGGCAACCCACTCCAGTGTTCTTGCCTGGAGAATCCCAGGGACAGGGGATCCTGGTGGGCTGCTGTCTATGGGGTCGCACAGAGTCGGACACGACCGAAGTGACTTAGCAGCAGCAGCAGCAGTAGTATGAGGAGGAGGAAGCAGCAGCCCACTCCAGTACTCTTGCCTGGAAAATCCCACGGACAGAGGAGCCTGGAGGGCTGTGGTCTGTGGATCGTACAGAGTAGCACAGGACTGAGCACAGCACAGCAGTAGGATGAAGTTCAAACAGATCAAACAGAGTATTTTTTCATCATGCTATATAATTTACAAATACAGGAAACACAATTGGTCGATCTTTCAACCATCTTTTACCATTTTAAGTACCTCACTTACCACTACTTTTGGTGCTCAAGTGTCCTTTCAATAGGCATGATGGACCAAATGTGGAATGGACAGAGGTTGCTCTGACTTTTAACAAAAAAACACGAATTAGGACAAATGAAACACAACTTCCACAAAGTCACTATTGAACACATACAAAATAATAAGCTTATCTTTACCAAAATTGTTTAAAATTTATTCAATCAATTACTAACCAGCAAGTTATGACCAACCTAGACAGCATATTAAAAAGCAGAGACATTACTTTGCCAACAAAGGTCTGTCTAGCCAAGGCTATGGTTTTTCCAGTGGTCATGTGTGGATGTGAGAGTTGGACCATAAAGAAAGCAGAGCGCCGAAGCATTGATGCTTTTGAACTGTGCTGTTGGAGAAGACTCTTGAGTCCCTTGGACTGCAACGAGATCCAACCAGTCCATCCTAAAGGAGATCAGTCCTGGGTGTTCATTGGAAGGACTGATGTTGAAGCTGAAGCTCTGATACTTTGGCCACCTGATGCGAAGAGCTGACTCATTGGAAAAGACCTTGATGCTGGGAAAGATTGAAGGCAGGAGGAGAAGGGGATGACAGAGGATGAGATGGCTGGATGGCATCACCGACTCGATGGACATGGGTTTGGGTAGACTCCGGGAGTTGGTGATGGACAGGGAGGCCTGGGGTGCTGCAGTTCATGGGGTCACAAAGAGTCGGACACGACTGAGCGACTGAACTGAACTGAACTGAATAATATATCACGTAAAAATCCTGCTGCCATAGATAAAAGGCTTTCTCTTTTAAGAAAATAAGTTATTTTTAGAAATGTTCTGCCTTAAGACTTAAGTTTCACTGGATAAAATGATAAACACATCAGTTATGTTACTTGAGGATGTACTGACTTTATTCTGTAAGTCACTGACCTGTTGGTTTTTAAATGATTTTGAGATACAATCAATAAGATTTTCAGTTAATATATATATATTAACTATTTTAGTTAATCATAGGCTGGTCTGGCTTTAAAAATAATTTTAAGAAAGTAATCCTCTCACAAAGTAATTTAGTAACTTATAAAATTATATACTACAAAATTATTACATAAAAGTACATAAAAATGTCAGAACTTAATGATTAAAGATGTCTTAAGCTTCATCTGGTCCAATCCATGTACCCTCCTGCTTGGATTCTATCTAAACATCTTATATTTAACTTTTTATTTATTTATTTTATATTTTTTATTTATATTTATTTTTTAATTGAAGGATAACTGCTATACAGAATTGTAAATTGTCAAACACTAACATGAATCATACAATTGTTTTATACAATTGTAAATTGCCAAACGTTAACATGAATCAGCCATAGGTATACATATGTTCCCTCACTTGTGAACCTCCCCATTCCACCCCTCTAGGTTGTTACAGAGCTCTGGTTTGAGTTCCCTGAGTCATACAGTAAATTCCCATTGGCTATCTATTTCACGTATGGTAATGTATGTTTCCACATTACTCTCTCCATACACCCCACCCTCTCCTTCCTCCCCTCACCAGCCATGTCCACAAGTCTGTTCTCTATGTCTGTGTCTCCACTGCTGCCCTGCAAATAATTTCATCAGTACCATCTTTTTAGATTCCATATATATGCATTAGTATACAAAATTTGTTTTTTCTGATTTACTGCACTCTGTGTAACAAGCCCTAGTTTCATCCACCTCATTAGAACTGACTCAAATGTGTTTCTTTTTATGGCTGAATAATATTCCATTGTATATATGTACCACAGCTTCTTTATCCATTCATCTGTCAATGGACATCTAGGTGGCTTCCATGTCCTAGCTATTGTAAACAGTGCTGTAATGAACCCTGGGGTATGGAAGACTAATATCTCCCCTGATGTCAGTATCTCACCTTGCAGACAAGATGCGCTGTCAGAAAACTAGATATATACTTCATCACAAAACAACTTCTGTCCCCCAAAAGTAAGTGTGTTTTGAGGGGTAACCTCCAAGACAGAAAGGCTGAGTCACAGAGTTTAACGGAATTCAAAAAGCAAAATATAGTGTATCCCAAGACATGTTTTAAATGGGTAAATGGCCAGTCTGCTTTATAAGCTATAAAGGTGTGGGGAAGAAACAGTCAAAGTCTGAAAGAATATGGATGTTTGAAAACAGAAAAAGAGGTATCTCTTTTTTAGACAGTAGAACTAAAATCCAGGACGAGAGAACAAATCCTGCTAGAACAGAGTAAAAAAAACAAACAAAAACCACCTGAGATAGGAATATCCAAGAAGCTCCCCATCTACATCATAAGTCAGAGAGCAAGAAGGAAAAACATTAACTTATTTAGGACGAGAGAAGTCAAGGTGGTTAACACTTAAGTTGGTAGTAAAGATAGTCATGAAGGAGCATATAGAAATATAAAAGGAGAAAACTAACCACCAAACTCAAACAAATCTTATTTCTCCAGAGGAAAAAACAGCTGACTTCTTGCCTGCCCAGAATCCAGTGCCCCTTTGAGGAAAACAGGACCTCAACCTACTTGAGGAGCCGCTCCTCCCGTCTTAGCCTAGCTGGTTCAAGACGATCCCACTGTTGGAGGTGCGCATGTCATCCCAAACTGGCCAGTCATGTTGACTAAATCAGCAAAGACTATGTGACCCAGGTACAGACAGTGAGAGACAGTCCTGGGACTTTTACTGGAACTATCAGGAAATCCCTAGAACATAAACAGGCCTGACACTACTGGTGGCCATCTTGCCCCACACAATGGGAACCTATCTGAGAAGGAAACTCACACAGAGGTGAGTGGAACCAACACCAGAGAAGACCCTCGGTGACATGCTTGAGCACTGGGATATAACCATGTTCGAAGCTCTACCCTCCCTAGATTTTTCTCCACAGGAGCTCAAAAATCCCCCCTTTCGCTTAAACCAATTTGAGTTGGATTTCTTCACTTGTATTTACTTACTGAATACTGCTAAGTGTACCTGGCAATGTGTTAACCACTTTGTAGCTAGAAACTCACTTAATCCTTAAAACAATCCTGAGATTGGTACTATCATTATTCACACCATACAGATGAAGCACAAAGAGGTAAGGCAAGTCATTTGCCCAAGACCTCAGGAGTCTGGCTCCTGAGTCTTAACCATTACACTGTCCTGATCAATATAAATTGCTTAGTACTCAAATCACGCTCCATGCTACTATTATATCATATGAAGCAGGCTAAGAAGTATGTAGTTTATTCCATGTGTGCAGTTTATTCCTTCCAAGTTCCTTCCTAATGAATGTGTGTTTTGCTACAGTTCACAGAAAAAGAAAAAGCAGGTATAGACAGAGAAGTTAGAGAGCACAAGGTCAGAGACAATAAATGACAAAAGATAAATAACTTTAGATGTCTTAGTACCTTGTGCTCTTAAAATCATCAAAGGTAATGAAATCTAATCAATTTAAAAAGTGAAATTTTGTTGTTCAGTCGCTAAATTATGTCCAACTTTCTGTGACCCCATGGACTGCAGCACGTCAGGCTTCCCTGTCCCTCACCATCTCTTGGAGCTTGCTCAAACTCATCTCCATTGAGTCAGTGATGCTATCCTCATCTCATCCTCTATTGCCCCGTTCTCCTTTTGCTTTCCTTCCTTCCCAGCACCAGGGTCTTTTCCACTGAGCCGGCTCTTCCCATCAGGTGGCCAAAGTATTGGAACTTCAGCATCAGTCCATCCAATAATTTTCAGGGTTGATTTCCTTTAGGATTGATTGGTTTGATCTCCTTGCAGACCAAGGGACTCTCGAGTCTTCTCCAGCACCACAATTTGAAAGCATGAATTCTTCAGCACTCAACCATCTTTATGGTCCAATTCTCACATCCATACATGACTACATAGCTTTGACTATAAGTACCTTTGTCGACAAAATGATGTCTCTGTTTTTTAATATACTGTCTAGGTTTGTCATAACTTTTCTTCCAAGGAGCAACCATCTTTTAACTTCATGACTGCAGTCACTGTTCACAGTGATTTTGGAGCCCAAGAAAAGAAAACCTGTCACTGCTTCTACTTTTCCCCCCTTCTATTTGTTATGAAGTGAAGGGACCAGATGCCATGATATTAGTTTTTTGAATGTTGAGTTTTCACTCTCCTCTTTCACCCTCATCAAGAGGCTCTTTAGTTTCTCTTCACTTTCTGCCAGTTAGAGTCGTATCACCTGCATATCTGAGGTTGTTGATATTTCTCCCAGCAATCTTGATTCCAGCCTGTGATTCATCCAGCCTGGCATTTCACATAATGTACTCTGCATATATTTCTAGGTCAGAGGAGCCTGGTGGGCTATATAGTCCATGGGGTTCCAAAGGGTCGGACATGACTGAGTGACTAACACTTTCACCACTACCTGGGAAGCCCCCAAGTGGGATTAGGGCAACTCTAACCACCTCATTTTAACTTAATTACCTCTTTAAGGGTCCTATCTCCAATACCATTGAATTCTGAGGTAGGGGGGTTGGACTTCAAAAACTGCATATAAGTTAAATAAGCAGAGTGACAATATACAGCCTTGTCATACTCCTTTTCCAATTTTAAACCAGTCCATTGTTCCATGTCTGGTTATGTATTTTAGCTCTAGCTAAATTTACTTATGGTTTTCTATTAATAATTACCCCAGATCTCTGTTGAGTATTACATTTTTCTTAGAAGCTCAATAAAAAGCAATGTTTGATACTATACACTATATAATGTCCTAAAAATGGAGCTAGTTAAATTGGGTAAGTTATAAAAACAGAAATCTTTTTACTTTTTTTACATGAACCTGATTTTAAAAACAACCTAATTTACAAATAGACTAAGTCTATGATACTCTAATTTTTACATATATCTTTTCCCATGCTCCCATTTCTACCATGAGATAGTTAAGTTGCTCTAAGGTTTTGCTTTATCACATCTGGATGGAAAGTCTGTTGTGTTACTGGGACCTTGGCAAGTTATTTATGATCTTTTTAGTTCATTCACCGTGAAATCAATGTACAAGATGTTTTGTGCATTAAAATTCCAGATAATTTTGGAAGTTTCCGGTATACAGCAAGAGTCATGTTAGCTTCTGTGGTAAAACTTTTGAAAACCATAAACGTATTTTTGTTTGCTTTTTCTGTAACTTAGATGGTAAACTGTCAGAAAATACAGCTTGCTGATCAGTGAACAGTTATCTCCTACATTCAGAACAGCGCTTGTTTTGATCGATGGTTACATAATAAAGGCACACTTGTATGCAAAACAAGACATTGCTAGGAACCATCTGGCAGCTTGGTTTAAAGGTATAATTTAAAATAGATGGGAACACTGAATTGGGAGAAGTCTGAAGACTGCCTTATCTGCCTTGCTCACAAAATAAGAAGATGCAAACTATTTGGGTTGGGCTGACTCCTAGAGATTTAAAGTTACATGGTTTCAATTGTTCCACAGTGATGCCCATTTTAACCCAGACTATTCAGTCAAGCGCAAGTATACATAGTGAAAATGGATTAGTCCTTTGCTACTGAAACTGTAGCCAGCAACACTACATCATTTGGAAGCTCCTTCGAAATGCGTAATCTCAGCCCCTCCGTCAAAACCTGCATTTTAACACGATTCCTAGGCAATCAATATTCACTCTGCGGTTGGGCGAATTCCTGGGTTACCGTGTTGTTTGGGGGCGGGGCTGGGCGCGGGGTTACCGTATGAAGGATTTTGTATTTCCTAAGTACTTAACCGTGTGCCGAGGGCTTTGTAGGTATTATCTGCATTTAATCCTCAAGAGCTCCAAGACATGGGTGTTTTTACCACCACATTCGAGAGGAAGAGACCGAAGCTCACCCCTAAGTGCCGGGGGCGGGGTGGGGGGACTTGATTCGGGGCTGAGGGAACTGTGCCTCCGACCCCGACTTCAGGGGACAGGGCCTCCCGCAGCCGGGGTAACCAACTCTGAGGCAACGAGAGCACCTGGGGACCCCGCACGCAGGGCTTCCTCGGCGGCGAGAGGCCTAGGCAGCTTGCGGAGGGGTGGGGGGCAACGCCGACGACCTAGCCGGGGCCCGGGAGCGCGCGCGCGGCCGCGACGCCGACCCCACACCTGAGGGGGCCGCGCCGCCGGCGGGGCGCCCGCGACGGCGGCCCTTTACCTCTCCGGCTGGCGTCCATGCTCGGGTCTTCCTGCGGCCACACCGCGGGGACTCGCGGCGTCCCCTTCGGCCCTTCCTGCGGCCGGGCCGACTCCCCGCGCCAGAGGTTCGGCGAGAGGCAGCCGGAGGGCGGGGCAGCGCGGCGGCCGGAGACTGACGCGCGGCGGGCGGCTGGGGGCGGCCCCGAGGCGCCGGATTGTGACGTCACCACACAGGGACACGCCCCGGGCCCGCCCCCGGGCCCGAGAGGGGAGCGGAGGGCGCGAGGACTGCCGGGGTGCAGCGCCGGCCTGCGGCCCTGCGGCTCTGCTGCCCATCGGGACTCCTCCCCCAGCGCCTGGCGGGCCTTGTCGCTGCGGGACGAGCGGGAAGACGTGCCGGCCTCATCGGGCGTGCGTGTCCCCTGGGTCCCGGAAAGAACTGTTGGTTGAGCTCAGGGTAACATTTAACCGGCTCCAGATAACTAGACTTCCAAGCAGTACTTGAACCTTTGGATTAGTGAACATCCTGGGTATGAAAAGCATCTATGTATTATCTTAATTCTTAACCTTAATAATCAGTTTGCATTTCTTCTCGACGCAGGGATCGAACTTGGGTCTCCCGTATTGCAGGCAGACGCTTTACCATCTGAGCCACCAGGGAAGCCCCAAATAATTAAATTTACAACCAGCAGTACTTGAACATTTGGATTAGTGAAAATCCTGGGGATGAAAAGCATCTACATATTATCTTAATTTTTAACCCCAGTAATCAGTTTGCATTTCCTTTCTGCCTCCTGAGCTTCCCCCCAACTCCCTCCTCTTCTGCCACCACCTTCTGCCTTTTTAAAAATCTTAAGTCATCAGTTTTCCTTTATGATGGAAGAGAGCTGTAACATGAACAAGGCGTTGAATTATCCGTGGCTTTCCACAATTTGTTTAATTTCGAAGGAGTTACTTTTGAATCCTTGGACGTGAGAACAGATTGGGACCGGGCAGCGTCCTGTAATGTGTCCTCCGCAGCAGGTCTACGGGCATTCAGGGCTGGATGCATGATTGTTGGGATGTCCTGTGCAGTGCAGGGTGTTTAGCAGCTCTCCTTGACCTCTGCGCACTGCATGGCAGTAGCAGCCCAACCATTCCACCCCTGGTAGTGACAGGAAAGGTCCCCAACTGTTGCCAAAGGTCCTCTGAGATGCAAAATTGCACCCCCACCCCCCACCAGCATCTCTGCTGTAATAGAAAAAGTACTGTCTTTGAAGGCAGATATGTGGAACGTAATTGTGAGTTTTCTGCAGCAATTAGTTCCTACATCTCTTGAGTTGCTTTGTAAACCTCTCCAAGCCTGAAGCCCCTCTTGTCTAAGATGTAAGAGATGCTACTAACTTTGTAGTTGTAAGGATTAACACATGCAGTGCCTGGCAGAATGAGATGTTCAGCAAATAACAGTTTTCTCTCTTTTAAGACTTTTGTCTCAGAAGGGGAATTCAGGCACAAAGGAGTAAATTAGGAACATTATGAAAAGGAAAGGGGTATCTATAGCCAGAAATTCACCTGAATTCCTGATTTTCTAAGACTCCAGGAAAAGGAGAAAAAATTAGATTCAGAATTGAGAAACGTGGAAGTATGTGATGGTTCTGTGGCCCCACGACAAAAAGTCATGTAGAAGGGTACAGGGGCAGAGTACCCAGGGGTACAGGGTCTGCTGCAGCCCATGGACTTTGCTACAGTCGCAAAAAGTCGGACAGGACTGAGCGACTGAACTGAAGTGAGGGGCAGAGAGTCAGGTATTACCTAGAGAACAAAGACACTCTTGCCTACCTACTCATTAATGCTTGAAATCGCTAAGGACAGGAAGCCTTTTATTCCAGTACTAGACCTCCAGTAAGCGTTTGTGAAATTGGACTAGAACTGAAGCGTAAAGGGCAAATGCCCCTGGGAGAGGCAACACAGTGACCTGACTCACTCAAGGGTGATGCCAGTCTCTTGTGAAAGTAGGCTTTGGGTATCAAAAGTACATTTTGGCTTCCAAAAGGAAAGGGGCTCCACGATTGAGAGAGAACAAAATGAGAGTTGTGAAGACTACATTGCTTGGTAGCCAGCTTCAACTGAGACCATCCTCATTTCATGATTTTTAAGTATTTTGTTCCAGTTCTTTCAAGAAGTGCACGATAGAGTCCTTTTCTTTCCAACCATAGCAAAGAACTTATTATCATGAGTCCCTTTATGATAGTTAATTTAATTATCCTTCGTCTTCACTCTGTATAAAAATGAGAGAGAAGATCCTTTCTGGTTGCTATTCCTGGAGATAACCCCTGATCATGGGTAAATGTATGCAGCTGGTCTGAGTTCACTCCCAGGAACACGCTTCCAATGGGGAATCACCACCAACTGCAATGTCCTTGGAGCATAGACGTTCCTGAGACCCTTCGTTGAATATTAAAACATGAATTTCTCATCGTTAAGAAATCATTCCAATGATACATTTTCGTTACTGATATCTAGAGGCTTGTCTATCTGTGTTTTAGAAGGAAAGCCGTTTTCTCCCTTAATGCATTGGTATGTTTACTTTTCTAACTGACTTTCTTCTTTTTGCCTTAGCTTGTCAGCTCAAAACTAAGACGTATGCTTAGCTGCAATAACTATTCATAGCCTATTTTTCCATTTATCTCTTTAATTCCCTATATTATGCAGGTGGCTTTTATTCTTCTACTCTTATTTAATGGTTTAATCAAGCCTGTTTTTAACTAGATGAGTTTGAAGCTCTTTGGAAATAGAGATACAAATGAAATAAGCTATGTATTATTATATATCATAATATATAGCCTAATACATATACTCTATATGGGCTTCCCAGGTGGAGCTAGCAGTTAAAGAACCCACCTGCCAATGCAGGAGACATAAGAAACGCAGGTTCGATCTCTGGGTTGGGAAGATGCCCTGGAGAAGGAAATGGCAACCAACTCGAGACCTCTTGCCTGGAGAATCCCATGGACAGAGGAGCCTGGTGGGCTACAGTCCACGGGGTCACAGAGAGTCAGACACGACTCTTATGCTTCTCTTATTTAATGGTTTAATCAAGCCTATTTTTTAATTAAATGAGTTTGAAGCTCTTTGGAAATAGTGATACAAATGAAATAAGCTATATATTATTACATACCATAATATATAGCCCAACACATATACTGTATGGCTTATTGTGTTTTATTACTTATTATTTTAAAACATTGTATTATTACGTTTACATTTAATCTTTATCTTTATAGATTACCATTGCTTTCATAATTTAAAGAATTTATGTTTCACTGTTGGGCCATGCTCAGCGTTATGGATGAAAATTATCCAGTGAATGTAACGGAGACACCAAAAGGTAAAGGCCAAGATAATCTTTTCCCATTCAGTGGCTAATTATAAACATATTTTCATCTTTACTGTCTCTGAAGGATAAAAATGAAGGACATTTTTTCGGGGATTTTTTTTAAGGTGCACCCTTCAGGGCAGAGAGAAGAAATGGAATTAAATGGTGTTGGTTTTCGTTTCAAAAGGAAATCCCCTAGGTTTTGGTGGGACCCTTGGAAATCGAGCTATTGACTATTTCTTAACCATTCTCCCATCAAAATACGGTAGCTTATTCATTTATCTAATAAATGGATGAGAAAATGGAACTTTAGAGCTTGGTGGTACTAAATGTTATGAAGTAATGGGTTAATTTGCTGCTTGTCACTAGAGGGGGCTTTAGGAGAGTTTTAAACCGCGTCTCTGTGAGGAAGAGAGCCGAGCCACAGGAGACAGTATTAACCTACACATCTCACTCAAGGAGCGTGAGGGGTGAAAAGCATTTTGGAACATGACTCCCAGGTAGAACTCCTCCAGTAATAGTGACATGTATACTGAATTCTTTTCTGAGCATAGGAAGAAATTGTTGTATTATCTAAAGGCCCTTCATGAATAAAAAATGTCATCATTGTCAACCTGTAACTTGATTTTTCTTAATTTAATTGTTAAAGCTGGAGAGACCAGTGATGACCATAATTCTCAATAAAGCAACATGAGCCTAACAGAAAAAAAAAAAAAGACAAGAAAGGGTGATACCAGGATAAACTGATCCCAAAAGACCGTTTTGAGTTCCTATAGGAAAAAGAACTCTGATATCTGAACACAAAAAGCATCTTGTCTGTAGAAAAGCATCATTCTCAGTTGTGTAACACTACACAGAGGCCACTGCACTTTTTATTATGCTTCATTCCACACTTTAGTTTTTCTTTTTCTTACAGTTTATTCTTTTTAAAAAGATTTTTTTTAAGCTTATTTATTTACTGATTGTTGGATGTACTAGGTCTTGTTGCTGCGGGCAGCCTTTCTCTAGTTGTGGGGGAGCAGGGGCTGCTGTGTAGCTGCGGTGCGTGGACGTGTCCTTGCGGTGCCTCTCTTGTTGCAGAGCGTGGGCTCTAGGCGTGGGGGCTTCAGGAGTTGCAGCTCGTGGGTTCGAGAACTTGGGCTCAGGAGCTACGGGCGTGGACTTAGTTGCTCTGTGGGAGGTGGGAGGTGGGATCTTCCTAAACCAGGGATTGAACCTGCAGTGGCAGGTGGATTCTTAACCACGGGGCCACCAAGGAAGCCCCTTCCTACAGGTTAAGAGAGCACGAGAGTATGACTCTGGGGGGAGCTGAGCTGATCTCTTGCTGCTGAGAAAAGAATCACTCATAGAATTGCATGTATTAAGCCCACTGGTAGCTATCATGCATCTCCATGGCTCCCCAGGTGTGTTCCTTAAATCTTTTCGTCCAGTTATGAGAAAAAGTCTCCGTGAACAGAACTTAATCATTCTGTGGTTACTAGGTAGCCTGTCCCTATAGCTTAAGAAGAGCATTTCATCTCTTTTTCCACTGCCAATCAGTTGCCACAATACATCAAAGGTGATGCTTGACCTAAAGGTTTGGTTATCTCCACTTCATGCATTCTCTGTTTATAAGTGTCTTCACCATTGAAAAGAAAGCAAAGCAAAAAGCATAACTGACGTATTACTTTACCCTGATATTATTTTTTTCACTTAAAGAATAGAGTCTGGAGTTTTAATGATTAGTGGATTTCTGGGAAGTTGCAATAAGGCTCCTCTAGGTGTACCTGTGAATCACGAATGGCCACGTGCAATCAAATAAAAAGCCCAGAGTTTGTAAGCCACCAATGAAAACCGTCGCTTTTTAATGCCCTAAGGGAGCTAATCTCCACTCTAGACAAAATTAAGGACAGAAATGAAGGACATTCAGGACTATTTAAATTTAGACTGCATTAATTACTTCTTTATACTATTTGAGCCAGCAAGCAAACCTCTGGGAGATAGTGGAGGACAGAGGAAGCTGGCGTGCTGCAGTCCGTGGGGTCACAGAGTCAGACAGGACTTAGCGACTGAACAACAACAACGAAGCTTAGATGCTGGAGATGAGACTGGGTTACTGACTCCCCCAGACGTGTTCAGTCTCTGCCTCTATCTACTGAAATATAGGTTTTTCTAACCTTCTCTGAGTCCTTTCGTTTCCTTGTCTGCAACAATATTTCAGTGTTCACTGTGTTTCCTGTTTTTTGAAAAAATCTAACATTTCCAACAGTATGAAAATACGTAATGAAAACAGCTCTTGTTACCTAATATTAAGTGTCCACTGGAATGTATACCCATAGGAAATTTCAAATTAAAGAAAAGTGTTGTGAGTTAAAAAATGTGTACAGGAGACACAGCCTACAGTGAAGGCACAGTCTAGAAACTTTGGTCATGGTCTGGGCACAGAATGATTTCCTCTGTGTCATTTATAACATACAGAGTAGATCCTTGTATAAGATAACTGAACAGATAAGCTAAAAAAAAGTGATGCTCTGAGCCTTATTAATTTACTTTCTAAACAAGGCTAACAGTAAACAAGTACCTTCCCTTGTACATCAGAAAATGTCGGGGCTAAAAGGATGACAGTAATCACCAAGCCAAAACCTTCATCTTGCAGAAAAGACGCCTGGAGCCCAGCGCACACCTCAGCCCACACAACTCAGCTTTCTGACTCCTGATTTAGTGCTCATTCCACTAAGTCAGGAAACAGGCAGTGAGACAGTTATCTCAGTGACATTTCATTATGTATGTTTGCTGTCTTATGCATGTACTATCCCCCCAAAATGGAAATTTTATTTTATTGTGCAATAACGGACACATAAAATGGAAAAGGTAAATGAGAATTTGCTTCAGTCCTTTGTCATAGGCAAACCTGGATTTAAGCTGTCTGAGAGAAATGAAATATGTATAAAGTCATAGATTTTTCTAAAAGACCAATTTATTTGATTCTTTCAAAATAAGAGAAAGCCCAGTTGAGCCCAGTTTTTCTCCTACCCTAGAAATGAGCATGAAAAGGCAAAAAGATAGGACACTGAAAGATGAACTCCCCAGGTCGGTAGGTACCCAATATGCTATTGGAGATCAGTGGCGAAATAATTCCAGAAAGAATGAAGAGATGGAGCCAAAGCAAAAATAACACCCAGTTGTGGATGCATCTGGTGATGGAAGTAAAATCAGATGCTGTAAAGAGCAATATTGCATAGGAACCCGGAATGTTAGGTTCATGAACCAAAGCAAATTGGAAGTGGTCAAACAGGAGATGGGAAGAGAGAACATCGACATTTTAGGAATCAGCGAACTAAGATGGACAGGAATGGGTGGATTTAACTCAGATGACCATTATATCTACTACTGTGGGCAGGAATCCCTTAGAAGAAATGGAGTAGCCGTCATAGTCAACAAAAGAGTCTGAAATACAGTTCAGTTCAGTTCAGTTCAGTCTCTCAATCGTGTCCGACTCTTTGCGACCCCATACTTGGATGCAATCTCAAAAATGACAGAATGATCTCTGTTCATTTCCAAAGCAAACCATTCAATATCACAGTAATCCAAGTTTATTCCCTGACCAGTAATGTTGAAGAAGCTGAAGTTGAATGGTTCTATGAAAACTTACAAGACCTTCTAGAACTAACACCCTAAAAAGTTGTCCTTTTCATTATAGGGGACTGGAATGCAAAAGTAGGAAGTCAAGAGACACCTGGAGTAACAGGCAAATTTGGCCTTGGAGTATAAAACGAAGCAGGTTAAAGGGTAAAAGAGTTTTGCCAAGAGAACGCACTGATCATAGCAAACACCCTCTTCCAACAATGCAAGAGAAGACTCTATACATGGACATCACCAGATGGTCAGTACCAAAATCAGACTTATTACATGCTTTGCAGCCAAAGATGGAGAAACTCTATACAATCAGCGAAAATAAGACTGGGAGCTGACTGTGGCTCAGATCATGAACTGCTTATTGCCAAATTCAGACTTTAATTGAAGAGAGTAGAGAAAACCACTAGACCATTCAGGTATGACCTAAAATCAAATCCCTCGTGGTTATACAGTGGAAGTGACAAATAGATTCAAGGGATTAGATCTGATAGAGTGCCTAAAAAGTATGGACGGAAGTTCATGACATTTTACAAGAGGCAGTGATCAAGACCATCCCCAAGAAAAAGAAATGCAAAAAGACAGAACTGTTGTCTGAGGAGTCCTTACAGATAGCTGTGAAAAGAAGAGAAGCTAAAGGCAAAGGAGAAAAGGAAAGATATACTCATTTGAATGCAGAGTTCCAGAGAATAGCAACGAGAGATAAGAAAGCCTTCCTTAGTGATCAATGCAAAGAAATAGAGGAAAATAATAGAATGGGAAAGACTAGAGATCTCTTCAAGAAAGTTAGAGATTCCAAGTGAACATTTCATGCAAAGATGGGCTCAATAAAGGACAGAAATGGTATGGCCCTAATAGAAGTAGAAGATATTAAGAAGAGGTGGCAAGAATACACAGGAGAACTATGCAAAAAAGATCTTCATGACCCAGATAATCACGATGGTGTGATCACTCACCTAGAGCCAGACATCCTGGAATGTGAAGTCAAGTGGGCCTTAGAAAGCATCACTACAAGCAAAGCTAGTGGAGGTGATGGAATTCCAGTTGAGCTATTTCAAATTCTGAAAGATGATGCTGTGAAAGTGCTGCACTCAATATGGGAGCAAATCTGGAAAACTCAGCAGTGGCCACAGGACTGGAAAAGGTCAGTTTTCATTCCAATCCCAAAGAAAGTCAATGCCAAAGAATGTTCAAACTACTGCACAAGTGCACTCATCTCACACATTAGCCAAGTAATGCTCAATATTCTCCAAGCCAGGCTTCAACAGAATGTGATATTCAACAGCATCCAGATATTCAAGTTGGATGTAGAAAAGGCAGAGGAACCAGAGATCAAATTGCCAACATCCACTGGGTCATCAAAAAAGCAAGAGAGTTCCAGAAAAACATCTATTTCTGCTTTATTGACTACACTAAAGCCTTTGACTGTGTGGATCACAACAGACTGTGGGAAATTCTTCAAGAGATGGGAATACCAGACCACCTGACCTGCCTCCTGAGAAATCTGTATGCAGGTCAAGAAGCAACAGTTAGAACTGGACATGGAACAACAGACTGGTTCCAAATTGGGAAAGGAGTACATCAAGGCTGTATTTTGTCACCCTGCTTATTTAACTTCTATGCAGAGTACATCATGTGAAATGCTGGGCTGGATGAAGCACAATCTGGAATCAAGATTGCTGGGAGAAATATCAATAACCTCAGATATGCAGATGACACCACCCTTATGGCAGAAAGTGAAGAACTAAAGAGCTCTTGATGAAAGTGAAAGAGGAGAGTGAAAAAGGTGACTTAAAACTCAGTATTCAGAAAACTAAGATCATGGCATCCAGTCCCATCACTTCATGGCAAATAGATGGGGAAACAATGGAAACAGTGACAGACTTTATTTTCTTGGGCTCCAAAATCACTGCAGATAGTGACTGCAGCTGTGAAATTAAAAGACGCTTGCTCCTTGGAAGAAAAGCTATGACTAACCTAGACAGCATATTAAAAATCAGAGACATTACTTAGCTGACAAAGGTCCATCTAGTCAAAGCTATGGTTTTTCCAGTTGTCATGTATGGATGTGAGAGTTGGACCATAAAGAAAGCTGAGCGCTGAAGAATGGATACTTTTGAACTTTTGGTGTTGGAGAAGACTTGCGAGTCCCTTGGACAGTAAGGAGGTCAAACCAATCAATCCTAAAGGAAATCAGTCCTCAATATTCATTGGAAGGACTGATGCTGAAGCTGAAGCTCCAATCCTTTGGCCACCTGATGCAAAGAGCTGACTCACTGGAAAAGACCCTGACGCTGGGAAAGATTGAAGGCGGGAGGAGAAGGGGGCAACAGAGGATGAGACGGTTGGATGGCATCACCAACTCAATGGACATGAGTTTGAGTAAACTCCGGGAGTTGGTGATGGACAGGGAAACCTGGCGTGCTGCAGTCCATGGGGTTGCAAAGAGTTGGACACGACTAAGCGACTGAACTGAACAGAACTGAGAGATGATCACTATACCATAATCCAGAGATAGTCTGTCATTCATGTTGAGTTTGGGAACATTTTTCATTGGAGAATTAATCCCTCAGAAGGGGCAGCTTTCTGGACTTCCCTGGTGATCCAGTGGTTAGGAATTCACCTGCCAGTGCAGGGGACATGGGTTCAATCCCTGGTCTTGGAAGGTCACTCATGCTGGGAGGTAACTAAGCCCATGTGCCACAGCCCCTGAAGCCTGTGCTTGTAGAGCCCATGCTCTGCAACAAGAATGTGTGTGTGTGCTCAGTGATGCCTGACTCTTGGTGACCCCTTGGACTGTAGCCCACCAGGCTCCTCTGTCCATGGAATGTTCCAGGCAAGAATACTGGAGTGGGTTGCCATTTCTTCTCCCAGAGGATTTTCCCCACCCAGGGATCCCCATCCATGTCTCCTGCATTGTCAAGTGGATTCTTTACTACTGAGCCGCCCGAGAAGTCCAATACATGTGACAAAATTCTGCTTAAAATGTAAAAGAGAAGAGAGGTATGCAACACTAGGGATGTGTCCTTCAAGCTAAGAGTATGTCTTTCTTTTTCCCTTTCCTCCTTCCTCCGGTCTGGAAAGTGGATATGATGGCAGGATGTGAAGCAGCCATCTCAGACCATGAAGTGGCCCTGGGGGTGAAGGCAATACTCAGCATAGTAACAAGTTAGAAGGAGCCTGAGACCTTGACACTGTGGAGCTTCATATCAATCCTGGAGTATAGTCTAACCCTAGTAGACTCCAACCCTGGGGTCAGACTTTCATAAAAGCAAAAACTAAACTTTTGCAATTGTTTTTTTTAGCTACACAGGCTATGCTGTGTAGCATGTGGGATTTTAGTTCCCTGACCAGGGATTGAACTCCTGCCCCTTGCAGTGGAAGCATGCAATAGGCTGCCAGGGAAGTTCCTGCATTTTCTATTCCTCACTATTATACATAATCCTAACCCAACATAATTAGAATTTTTGTAGACTTCAAACCACACTATGGAAATGGATTCTTTTAGAAAGTAACTTTTTTGGCCATTTGGAATATAGACAATTCAAAATGTCTCCCCAAATAGAAATTACAATAGATTTTTTTTTTTTGGTTTACTATTCTATATGGGTATTTTCATTATTTCTAATAAAAGCAATTTGAGAACTAACTTGAAATAAACCAAACTCATATTCAAATTTTATGTAAAGGTTGCCTTTCCCCACTGTATTCTCTGTTCTTGGCATTATGCCAAATAATTGTTCTAACAATTCTAAAAGTTTCACTTATGATAGCATGAAAATATTACAGGTTGAAGACTTACGAGATGGAAATCCTTGGGGTGCCCAGTGCTGACTGGTTATGTGAAGTCGATTATGATACCTCTCTGAGCTTCTATGAGCCTCAGTTTCTTGACTTTTAAAATAAAAGAGTTAAAATGCAATAAATGTTACTTCCAGCCCCTATTTGGTGAAAAACACCATGTATTTTCAAAAAGTAGCTTTTTCCTTGTGTTCTGACAAAGACCAAATTGCTAAAACTTTGGAGTTATTTTAGAACCCATGCTATCAAGCTGCTCATGGAAGATGGCAGATTTAGTGTTAGTGATTTCACTGGTATTTTGATCTTAGAAAATTATTCATGGTCTTAAATTATGTTTAAACACCCAGGTTGTTGACACTAGCATCTTAAAAAAGTTGAAAAGTTTCAGGGTGAGGGAGTAAATTATTCTCCCTGGTATCTTCTTGACTGATTGGAGTGAGGCATCTTATATTAAACTGAAAAGAAATTGATTTTTTTTACCTTCTTGTCTGTTAAATATGTTTTTACATATTGCTTATACCATACTTCGGTGTCCTCTAGTGGTCACAGTCTAAATCAGAAGTCAGAAAAGCCTGTGGTGAGTGGACGATAGGTGCCTGGTTACAGGTACTGCTTTGTTTTCAACAACCGTCTTGATCAAACACGTCGCCCAGTTGCACAGCACACATAAGCACCAATGGCATGTTGTTGTTGTTCAGTTGCTAAGTCGTGTCCGACTCTTTGTGACCCCCTGCACTGTAGCACGCCAGACTCTTCTGTCCTTCACAGTCTCCCAGAGTTTGCTCAAATTCGTGTCCACTGAGTCGCTGATTGTATCTAATCATCCCATCCTCTGCCACCCTCTTCTTTTGCCTTCAGTCTTTCCCAGCACCCAGGTCTTTTCCAGTGAGTCAGTTCTTCGCATCAGGTGGCCAAAGTATTGGAGCTCCAGCATCAGTCCTTCCAATGAATATTCAGGGTTGATTTCCTTTAGGATTACTTGGTTTGATCTCCTTGCAGTTCAAGGGACTCTCAAGAGTCTTCTCCAGCACCACAATTCGAAAGTACCAATTGAAAAAAAAAAAAAAAACAGTTGGTAAGTCATGATCTTTAGGTGTTGGAGGCCAAACCTAGCTGCTCATTAACAATCTCCTGGGAGAGCTTTTGAAACATACTAATACCTAGGCCTCCCTCATAACAGTTCTAATTTAATTCATTTAGGGTTGGGCTTGTTTGTTGATACATACCTCCAAAGTTTTAGACTTTGGTCTTTGTTAAAACACTAGGAAAAAGCTACTTTTTAAAAATACATGGTGGGGGTTGGATGCATTGGGAGATTGGAATTGACATATATACACTACTATGTATAAAATAGTTAACTAATGAGAACCTACTGTGTCTAATACTCAATGCTCAGTAGTGACCAAAATGGGAAGGGAATCCAAAAAAGAGGGAACACATGTAAACATATAGCTGATTCACTTTGCGGTACAGCAGAAATTAACACAACATTGTAAAGCAACTCTACTCCAATTAAAACAAATAGTAAGGGATTTCACTGGCGGTCCAGTGGTTAGGACTCTAAGCTTCCACTGCAGGGGGCCTGGGTTCAATTGATCCCTGGTCAGGGAGTGAAGGTCCTGCAGGCTATGCAACGTGGCCAAAAAAATAAAAGAAAAAATGAAAAAACTGAACCATGTTTCTCGGGTATCTTCTGAGTTTAACGATGAAGATACCAAGGCACAGATTATTTCATTTTCTATAAATCAAACAAGGGTCATTTCTGGCATGTCAAATCAGTTCTGCTCAACTCGAATGCATTCTTCTCTCATTAGGCAACTATCTTTGAAGTCATGTTTTCCCAAATAATTTGTAAGCCTATTGAGAGACAGGATTATACTTTTATGTTTGTCTTAATTGCAAGGTAGAGTTAAGTTTTGATGCCTTTGTATTCCCAGCACCTCTCAGAATGACTCCTTTAGGGAACGTATCCAACACTCATTTGTTGGTTAGGATAGCATTTCTCTCCGCGAGAATGCGTGTTCCTCTCTGTCTTCATAATGTCTTTTCCAATGTTTCTCCCCATCATGCTCAGGGTCAGTTATTAGAGAGCAAACAGAAAGGGAGGTCAAAGAAAAGGTACCCAGAAAGGAGGTCAGAACAGGCCCATCAGAGTGAGCATGACTTACTCTTTCCCTGGGCTCCTCCATGCTGTGGTAGTCAGGGTAGGGTAACTGCTATGAAAAAGCCGCCATCCCCTTCCCACCATATTTCAGGGGCCCTGGCAAATACATGGGGAACAGTGGAAACAGTGCCTGATTTTATTTTTCTGGGCTCCCAGATCACTGCAGATGGTGACTGCAGCCATGAAATTCAAAGATGTTTGCTTCTTGGAAGGAAAGTTATGACCAACCTAGACAGCATGTTAAAAAGCATAGATATTACTTTGTCAACAAAGGTCCGCCTAGTCAAGGCTATGGTTTTTCCAATGGTCATGTATGGATGTGAGAGTTGGACTATAAAGAAAGCTGAGCACCGAAGAATTGATGCTTTTGAACTGTGGTGTTGGAGAAGACTCTTGAGAGTCCCTTGGACTGCAAGGAGATCCAACCAGTCCATCCTAAAGGAAATCAGTCCTGAATATCCATTGGAAGGACTGATGTTGAAGCTGTAACTCCAATACTTTGGCCATCTGATGTGAAGAACTGACTCATTGGAAAAGACCCGGATACTGGGAAAGATTGAATGTGGGAGGAGAAGGGGACAACAAAGGATGAGATGGCTGGATGGCATCACCGACTCGATGGACATGAGTTTGAGTAAACTCCGGGAGTTGGTGATGGACAGGGAGGCCTAGCGTGCTGCAGTCCATGGAGTCACAGAGTCAGACATGACTGAGAGACTGAACTGAACTGAACTGATATTATGTGTGTTAGTTGCTCAGTCGTGTCCAGCTCTTCGTGACCCCATGGACTGTAGCTCACCAGGCTCCTTTGTCCATGGGATTCTCTAGGCAAGAATCCTGGAGTGGGTTGTTATTTCCTTCTAGATGTTTGTATTTCCTTTTTGTAAATTCCAGTTGACAGGGGTCTTGGTGTTAGCCAGCTGTTCTTCAAACAATTATTCAAGGCTCTGGCTTCTGGAGGGGGTCACCATTTTTCCCACGTGACTTCACGGTCACTTGGGCATGGCTTTCCAGCTGGCAGATGAGAGAAGAGAGAGAAGGATTATCCCTGGAACATTTCATGGGCCAGGGCCGCAAGTGGCCTCATCGCTTCCGTTCACATCCATGCGGTTCTCAAGGGAGGCTGAGAAGCCGAGTCTATCTCTGTGTACAGGAGGAGGAGGTTATGGATTTGGTTGTGCGCTTGGATATATATTTTTTAATATATGTTTCTTTTGGTTGCGCTGGGTCTTTGCTGCTGCGCTTGGGCTTTCTCTGGTTGCCGTGAGCGAGCTTCCGGTTAAGGTGGCTTCTCCTGTTGCTGAACGTGGGCTGCAGGGCATGTGGGCTCCAGTAGTTGTGGTGCTCGGGCTTAGTTGCCCCGAAGCACGTGGACGCTTCCCGAACTGGGGATCCTGAACTGTATCCCCTGCATTAGCAGACGCATTCTTAACTTCTGGACCACCAGGGACGACCTACACTTCTATATGGGTGCCCAAACAGGAAGTCATTTGTAGGGACAGGTTGGACTGGCTGAAATGATCATAGCAGCAACTACTAAAAACAGAACGTGGGGCAGCCAATCCGCCCTCCTCCGCACCAGCCAGAGAGAATGTCTCGCCTCTTAGCTGTTGCTGGCTTGTGTCATCGTTTGCTTTGCCCTCCCCCGAGCAGTGACTGACAACAAGCGCATGGGCAGAAACCGATGTAAAAGAGAACAAAGCCGCCCGTGGTCCGACAAGCCCCAGCTGTCAGGACACATCTCTAATACCCCAAGTACTGATCCCAAGCGTTTCTTAGAAGTGATCTCTTTAAAACAAATCAAGCCAGAATGCACTTAACATCCATCATCTCCTGCTTTTATGTCGCTCTGTAGTATGAGTTCCGTGGCATTTTGTCAGAGCCTTTGTTGTTGAATAATAACACTTTTGTTTGGGGAAAAAAGATGGCAAATTAGAAAGGAGAGCATGTGTCTATTACAGCAAATATAAGAGGCCCACTTTTACTCCTGGGAATGGGCTATCATTGTGTGTTCCTATGCCACGGGGCTCTCTCTCACATAGAAAGGCTCATCTTAGAGGGGGGTAGACCACTCACCAACAAAGGTTTGTCATATCCAAGACCTAGAAAAACCATAGGAATAGATTAAAATCAGTGTTTCTGCAGCTTATCCAAGGCACATGGAACACTTAGTCACTGTCTGGAAATATAGCCCAGCTTCGTACACTAGGTGAGGTTTCTGTGAACTTTGCAATGGAAATGTGTATCTCTTTCCAGCTGTTGCTTGAGGATATTTAATCTGCAGAAACAGTTGAATTGCAGCTTGTCATATATTTACACAAATTAAAAAGCTATTTCACACTATGTGAAATATGATTTCTTTGCAAGAATGGTTACAAAGAGTCAAGATCCCAGACCATCGTGAGTGCATCAGTCACTGACTTTTGGACCTGTTGACCACAAATGAACATAATCAATCAGAATTCAGTAACTTTTTGGTCCTCAGCTGTTGCTCATATTTTTTGTTAGCTCTCAGAACTACTAACTAAGCTAGAGTAATGGTGGTTGAGATGTGCCATTCTGAATTAACACTGAGCTGTAAAAAATGTGATAGAAAATGTGAGTTACCCACGGCTAGTGGTAATTATGATAATAATCTTGCCTTTCAGTTCAGTTCCATCCTCTGTCGTCCCCTTCTCCTCCTGCCCCCAATCCTACCCATCATCAGGGTCTTTTCCAATGAGTCAGCTCTTCGCATGAGGTGGCCAAAGTATTGGAGTTTCAGCTTCAACATCAGACCTTCCAATGAACACCCAGGATTGATCTCTTTTAGGATGGACTGATTGAATCTCCTTGCAGTCCAAGGGACTCTCGAGTCTTCTCCAGCACCACAGTTCAAAAGCATCAATTCTTCGGCGCTCAGCCTTCTTCACCGTCCAACTCTCACATCCATACATGACCACTGGAAAAACCATAGCCTTGACTAGAAGGACTTTTGTTGGCAAAGTAATGTCTCTGCTTTTAAATATGCTATCTAGATTGGTCATAACCTTCCTTCCAAGGAGTAAGCGTCTTTTAATTTCATGGCTGCAGTCACCATCAGCAGTGATTCTGGAGCCCCCCAAAATAAAGTCTGACACTGTTTCCACTGTTTCCCCATCTATCTGCCATGAAGTGATGGGACCAGATGCCATGATCTTAGTTTTCTGAACGTTGAGCTTTAAGCCAACTTTTTCACTCTCCTCTTTCACCTTCATCAAGAGGCTCTTTAGTTCTTCTTCACTTTCTGCCATAAGGGTGGTGTCATCTGCATATCTGAGGTTATTGATATTTCTCCCGGCAATCTTGGTTCCAGCTTGTGTTTCTTCCAGCCCAGTGTTTCTCATGATGTACTCTGCATATAACTTAAATAAGCAGGGTGACAATATACAGCCTTGACGTACTCCTTTTCCTATTTGGAACCAGTCTGTTGTTCCATGTCCAGTTCTAACTGTTGCTTCCTGACCTGCATACAGGTTTCTCAAGAGACAGTAAAGCCTAAAGACACTGTAAGAATGTCAAAGGGCTAGGGAGAAAATGTCAAAAGTATAAGATATAATAATTTAATCAGAATAAACAGAAAAGTAAAGGCACAACTTTGAGAGGGTACAGCGTGCCTCGCTTGTGCCTTGGAGCTGACCGTCGTTCTGTCTCTGGATCTGTTTCTCTGGGCTTATGGCTCCAAGCCTGATCAGGCTGGATAGGGGAGCGGGGGAGGCTACCAGTTAGTGTTACAACCAATCTAAGGCTGAGAGCTTTCCAGCTGCCAGGCAACTGTCATATGGTAGAACCACCCCATCTACAGTGAGAACCTTTTAACCCTCCTGGACAAATAGGCAGGCAGATGGGGAGGGGCCTGGGCTTTATTTGTTGAGCCTCTATGATCCATAAAGCGCCACTTTGAGTGCTAAGGGAGTGACGCAAGGTGGTGATTGGGGCGGGTGGAGGAGGAAAAGGGCTTGACCTGAGTTATCAGGAGATGTGACTTAAAATTCCTTTTATGTGGCAATGGTCTCTCCTACACTTCTCACCCGTGCCGCAGCATAGACTGTATATTTCTGAAGGACAGGAACCCCAGTAATATACAGCATGATGCCAGAAAAAACCCTCGGCTTTCTAGTTAGGTTACTCGCTCTGATTCTACGTTTGTTTAACTTTTCCTGAACCTCCATATTTTTACCCTGTAAAAGGAGCACTAAAACAAGGATCTCAAAGGGTTGTGTTCATACACATCAGGCGCTCACAGCTGGCTGCTCTTCCCCTGGGTTCTTGCTTATAATAGATTCTTAATAGAGAAATTAATTGAAGACATTTTGTAGAATTATAGGCTGTTTAAACTGGAAGAACCTTTCAAAATCATCTAGGCCATTATCACACAGAATTTTAATCGTATTTTTCCTTTTCTTCGATTTATGAATTGATGAGAGAAGAGCTGTTATCATCAAAATGTAATAACATCTCGCCTATTAGATAGGAAAAGATAAAGAATGAGATATCCAATATTGGTGAGGATGTAGAAAAACTTCACACATGCCTTGTTTATGTATACAATTTCCAGGGTGCAGTCCCGATGATATGGACCAAATATTTAAATATATATATGTATTTGACTTAGCAATCTCACATCTAGAAATTTATCCTGTTGAGATAATTAATCAGTAGCACAAAGATTTATGTAAAAAGTTTTCATTGTAATGTTGCTCATAATAGAAAAATGCTGGACACACTTAATACTCCTAACTAGGGTATTAGTTAAATTAATCTGGGTGTATCTATGTGGTGGAATATATAACAAATCTATACTAATTGGTATGGAGAGATCTTCACAATGAATTGAGCAGGAAAGCAGGTCACAAAACATCATCCAGAATACTCGTAATTTATATTCATTTATTAAGGCATGCATGTGTCCATGCCCAGAGGGATGTTGGAGGAGGGTCACCACAGTTTTAAACAGTTACCTCTGGGTGATTTGGGCTACTTTTTACTTTTTTCCTTTCTAAAATGCGTGGATTGTCTACTTGAGCATGTGTTGACTGACTTTGCAATCAGAAAAAAATCATAAAGCTATTTTCAGTTTGAAACAAAAGTCAGAAAAATAAATATTCCTTCATGTTTCACAAGTTAATTATGCTGCTTGGTAGTGTCACTGTGCAGAACTTAAGTTTGTTTTTATTACTTAGCTAACTCCCAGACCGGTTGTTTCATGGCCATAACTGTAGAAAGCCCACACTCCAATCTTTCTTCTCAGTTTCTCCATTTCCCATTTTGGAAGTTCTGGGACTTCCCCTGGATCCTTTTTTTGAAATAAGGCAGTAAGTAAATAAATAAAGAAAAACCACTCTGTCTCTCCCTAATTTTAAAGCTTATCCTATCATAAATCCATTTTTCCCCCTAAATAAAAGCAGATGGTTGACCCTCCTGTAGTGTAAATCTGTCAAGTGGCAACCAAACAAAACAGATTTCCTGTCTTGTGATTAAAGAATTTTAAGGACTACCGGGTAAGATGCAGGATGTGTACTGTGTACTGGTTGCCATGGTTTCAACTGAGGATAGGCTATTTAAGCTTATCCTTAATTTGGATAGACAGGAATCTCAGCTTTGTAGGGTTAAAAATGGTGCAAAGGCATGGTTATATTTAGATTGAATGGGAACCTGACTATAGTAACAGCTAAAAAAGTGGTCCCCATCTTTAACCCTTTGGCTACCAAACTTGAAAAAAGAAGTGAATTGCATTTCTTCAGAAAATAAAGCTGGCATGACAGAGAGAAGGCTAGTGTTAAAATATGTAGTATTTTTGAACTAACATCCTGATATTAAAAAAAAAAAAACGTTTACTTAAAAGGCCTGTTTTAAGCTTAAAAATGAGCTAGTCAGTTCCCATGGCACTTTTACTCTTGAAGGATTCTAGACTCAAACCAATTAAACATTTTTAGCAACTAATTTCTTTTTCTGTTTGCAAATAGCACTTGGGAGCAAACAGGCAGTGGAGCCTTAATAGTTTATCCTTGGTTCTGTTACCCGTATTATTTCATGTAGCATGCTGTGTGTTATTAAAAAAATGTATCAAGGGTTTTAACACTTAAATTAAAGGGAACTATAAAGACATGTACTAATTTCAACTCAAGATTTCCAAACCCTCTTTTGGGAAACTGCAGAGGCTCTTTATGGGCATCTGGTAGTTTGGAAAGTCCATCCGAATCAGAATCAGAAAACAGAAGTTCCAGTTCCAGTGCTTGGCTCTGGGATTTGGGGCCAATCAATCACTTAATCTGCCTGGGCCTCAGTTTCCTTAACTGTCAACTCTTCCCTTTTGAGGATACTTCAATCAGATGCGTTGTCTACTTAAAACTTTTATATTTCTTTTTAAATAATCGCTTTATGATTTCTATAAGTAAAACCCACGTGGAAGCTGATTGTGAAAACCAGAGAAGCGGGGTTCCGCTTGTCAATGCTGGTCCCGCCCTTGACTTATTAAGTATGAGCCCCCAGGGCTTCCTAGAGCACCATTTGAGAACCATTGATCTGCGTATCAAAGATATATTAAAGATAAACTTTCATATTTTGTTCAATTTTAAAAGTCAAAATAATGTCATAAATTTTTAGAAGGCTAGACTCTCCATCCTACACCAACGAAAACAAAGCCTAGCAACTCTCAAAAGCCAGGAGCTATGATTTTTAGCATTATGGGTTATAAGCACCGTGGCCTCGACTTTCCTGGTCCTTGACCTCCAGGGACATGGATGTGAGTCCTCTCCCCGAGGTTTATTTATTATTTTGTTGTCGTTCAGTCTCCAAATCATGTCCAACTCGGCAACCCCGTGGACTGCAGCATGCCAGACTCCCCAGTCCTTCACTATCTCCCAGTGTTTACTCAGACGCATGGCCACTGAGTCGGTGATGCCATCCAACTATCTCGTCCTCTGCTACTCCCTTCTCCTTTTGCCTTCAGTCTTTGCCAGTGTGAGGGTCTTTTCCAACGAGTCAGCTCTTTGCATCAGGTGGCCAAAGTATTGGAGCTTTAGCATCAGTCCTTTCAATGAATATTCAGGGTTGATTTCCTTTAGGATTGACTGGTTGGATCTCCTTGCAATCCAAGGGGCTCTCAAGACTCTTCTCCAGCACCATAATTTGAAAGCATCAATTCTTTGATGCTCAGCTTTCTTTACGGACCAACTCTCTCATCTGTATATGACTCCTGGAAAAGCCATAGCTTTGATTATACGGACTTTTATCAGCAAATTGATGTCTATGCTTTTTAATATGCTGTCTAGGTTTGTCATAGCTTTCCTTCCAAGGAGCTAGTGTCTTATCAATTCCATGATTGCAGTCACCATCCGCAGTGATTTTGGAACCCAAGGAAAGAAAATCTGTCACTGCTTCCATTTTTCCCCCATCTATTTGCCATGAAGTGATGGGACTGGATGCCACGATCCAACATGAAATGTTGTTTCAGGCCAGCTTTTTCACTCTCCTCTTTTACCCTCATCAAGAGGCTGTTTAGTTCTTCTTTGCTTTCTGCCATTAGAGTGGTATCATCTGCATACTTGAGGTTGTTGATATTTCTCCCAGCAATCTTGATTCCAGCTTGTGCTTCATCAATTCATTGAGTCTAGCATTTCACATGGTATACTCTGTTCAGTTCAGTTCAGTTGCTCAGTCGTGTCCAACTCTTTGCGACCCCATGAACTGCAGCACGCCAGGCCTCCCTGTCCATCACCAACTCCCTGAGTCTACCCACACCCATGTCCATCGAGTTGGTGATGCCATCTGGCCATCTCGTCCTCTGTCGTCCCCTTCTCCTCCTGCCCTCAATCTTTCCCAGCATCAGGGTCTTTTCCAATGAGTCACCTCTTCGCATCAGGTGGCCAAAATATTGGAGTTTCAGCTTCAACATCAGTCCTTCCAATGAACACCCAGGACTGATCTCCTTTAGGATGGACTGGTTGGATCTCCTTGCAGTCCAAGAGACTCTCAAGAGTCTTCTCCAGCAGCACAGTTCAAAAGCATCAATTCTTTGGTGCTCAGCTTTCTTTATAGTCCAACTCTCACATCCATACATGACCACTGGAAAAACCATAGCCTTGACTAGATGGACCTTTGTTGACAAAGTAATGTCTCTGCTTTTTAACATGCTGTCTAGGTTGGTCATAACTTTCCTTCCAAGGAGTAAGCATCTTTTAATTTCATGGCTGCAGTCACCATCTGCAGTGACTTTGGAGCCCAGAAAAAATAAAGTCAGCCACTGTTTCCATTGTTTCCCCATCTATCTGCCATGAAGTGATGGGACCGGATGCCATGATCTTAGTTTCCTGAACGTTGAGCTTTAAGCCAACTTTTTCACTCTCATCTTTCACTTTCATCAAGAGCTCTTTAGTTCTTCTTCGCTTTCTGCCATAAGGGTGGTGTCATCTGCATATCTGAGGTTTTTGATATTTCTCCTGGCAATCTTGATTCCAGCTTGTGTTTCTTCCAGCCCAGCATTTCTCATGATGTACTCTGCATATAAGTTAAATAAGCAGGGTGACAATATGCACCCTTGATGTACTCCTTTTCCTATTTGGAACCAGTCTGTTGTTCCATGTCCAGTTCTAACTGTTGCTTCCTGACCTGCATACAGGTTTCTCAAGAGACAGGTCAGATGGTCTGATATTCCCATCTCTTTCAGAATTTTCCACAGTTTATTGTGATCCACACAGTCAAAGGCTTTGGCATAGTCAATAAAGCAGAAATAGATGTTTTTCTGATACTCTCTTGCTTTTTCGATGATCCATCGGATATTGGCAATTTGATCTCTGGTTCCTCTGCCTTTTCTAAAACCAGCTTGAACATCTGGAAGTTCATGGTTCACATATTGCTGATGCCTGGCTTGGAGAATTTTGAGCATTACTTTACTAGCATGTGAGATGAGTGGAATTGTGTGGTAGTTTGAGCATTCTTTGGCATTACCTTTCTTTGGGATTGGAATGAAAGCTGACCTTTTCCAGTCCTGTGGCCACTGCTGAGTTTTCCAAAGTTGCTGGCATATTGAGTGCAATACTTTAACAGCATCATTTTTAAGGATTTGAAATAGCTCAACTGGAATTCCATCACCTCCAACAGCTTTGTTCACAGTGATTCTTCCTAAGGCCCACTTGAGTTTGCACTCCAAGATGTCTGGCCCACAGAAGTAGATGTTTTTCTAGAATTCCCTTGCTTTCTCTATGATCCAGCGAATGTTGGCAATTTTATCTCTGGTTCCTCTGCCTTTCCTAAACCCAGCTGTACATCTGGAAGTTCTCTGATCACATGCTGCTGAAGCCTAACCTGCAGGATTTTGAGCACAACCTTACTGAATGTGAAACGAGTGCAATTCTCAACTTACAATAAAGCGATCGATTGCTTGACGCATTCCCTTTGCTGTGTTGTCTGTTTATTTTGATGGGGAGATATCTAACCATTAACTTATCATTTCATAATGTAAAAGTTTTTGTATTCTTTTTGATTTTTTTACGGCTTTGCATAGCCCACCAACTCCATTATTCTGAACAACAGAATGCAACTTTTAGGGATAATGTGTTTATTCTCAGTGTTAATCCAACCTCTGTCTGTATTTATGCAGTTCTCTTTTGCTTTTATTTGGGAGAAGGCAATGGCACCCCACTCCAGTACTCTTGCCTGGAAAATCTCATGGATGGAGGAGCCTGGTAGGCTACAGTCCATGGGGTCGCTAAGAGTCGGACACGACTGAGCGACTTCACTTCACTTTCACTTTGCTTTTATTTAGAGAGGAAGTTGCAATGCTGAGAAATGCTCTGGTTGGAGGAAAGACTTGAGGGCTCCTGTGGGGGAAGCTGGAGTTTGGACTCCAGAACGACTTTTATTAAAAACTGATAAAAATGATTTTTATTCCATTTCTACTAAACATAGACCACAACTGGGAAATAGTATGAAAAAGGACAGCAGATCTCAGAATTTCACTATTTCAAACAAGATTTCAGGATCAGCAGTGAAGAGTTGATCTGATTCTTGTCTTAATGTCTCTTAATAGCTGTAATCTGTTTAGGAATCAATTGTGGTACAACCTGCAGCTGAAAGTATGGGTGCTTCCAGGTGCTGTGCTACACAGATAAAATAAAGCTGAGTAAAAGTACTGTGAATAGTGTGATCTCTATGAGAGAAATATATTGTGCTTAAAACTAACATTTGCACTGTACTTCCAAAACCACTCTACAAACTATTTACAGAGTAATCCCATCAACCACCTAGCACTTGGTAAAACAGAGCAAGTATTTCAACCCTGAAAGTCAACTTATAAAACATCGAGGGGATTGGGAATGGAAGGAATAGGCTGGAAATGACAGGCTGGAGACTTAGCTGAATTTCGTTTATCTTTAACCTTTAAGGTGTAATATGTATTCAGAGAAATGCACATAAATGTCACATAGCTGAATGTTCACAAAGGTAACATACTTGCATAACTAGTTCAGTTCAGTCCCTCAGTCATGTCCAACTCTTTGTGACCCCATGGACTGCAGCGTGCCAGGCCTCCCTGTCCATCACCAACTCCCGGAGTCCACCCAAACTCATGTCCATTGAGTCGGTGATGCCATCCAACCATCTCATCCTCTGTCATCCCCTTCTCTTCCTGCCCTCAGTCTTTCCCAGCATCAGGGTCTTTTCAAATGAGTCATCCCTTTGCATCAGGTGGCCAAAGTATTGGAGTTTCAGCTTCAGCATCAGTCCTTCCAATGAACACCTAGGACTGATCTCCTTTAGAATGGACTGGTTGGATTTCCTTGCAGTCCAAGGGACTCTCAAGAGTCTTCTCCAACACCACAGTTCGAAAGCATCAATTCTTCGGTGCTCAGGTTTCTTTATAGTCCAACTCTCACATCCATACATGACCACTGGAAAAACCATAGCCTTGACTAGACGGACCTTTGTTGACAAAGTAATGTCTCTGCTTTTTGATATGCTGTCTAGGTTGGTCATAGCTTTCCTTCCAAGGAGTAAGTGTCTTTTGATTTTAATGTGTAACTAATACTCATAAGGAAACAGAATATTACTGAAAACCCCCAAGTCTTCAAGTCACTGCCTTTCTCCCAGGTTACTTTAACAGCCTCATTTTTTAGGATTTGAGAAAGCTCTGTTATCTTGTCTTCCAAGGTAAATTAGTTAGGGTGTTCTTGACTTGTTTGTAGATGAAATGATACAATATGCGCTCTTTCGTGGCTGGGGTCTTTCATTTAACTTGACGTTTCTGACACTCGGTCTGTGTTCACTCCGCTGTAGAGTACTAAACTGTGAAGCTGTACAGTTTATTGATCCATCCTATTGTTGGTGGGCATTTTGATAGATTTTGGGCTTTGACTACTATCAGCTCTGCTTCTAATGAACATTCCTGTTATATAGAGGTATAATTTTCTGTGTTTATTTTTGCTCTGCCGGGTCTTCACCACCGTGAGAGCTTTTCCCTGGTTGTGGCAAAGCAAGGGCTGCTCTCCAGCTGCAGTGCTTCTCTTTGTGGCGGCTTCTGTTCTGGAGCACAGCCCGAGGCTTCAGGAGTTGTGGGTCCCGAGGGGTGCATAGGCTTTGTTGCTCCAGTGCCTGTGGGATCAAACCCGTGTCTCCTAGACTTTCAGGTGAATTATTTACCCCCAAGCCACCAGGGAAGCCCCTAATGAACATTCTTGATCATATCTTTTGAGTATACATTTAAGAGTGAAATTGCTATGTCATAGGACAAGCACATAATAGGTACTGCTAACTAGTTTTCCGAACGGTTGTACCAGTTTACACTCTCAACTGTGTGTGTGTGTGTATGTGTTAAGCCATTTCAGTCGTGTCTGACTCTTTGTGACCCCACTGACTGCAGCCTGCCAGGCTCTGCTGTCCATGGGATTCTCCAGGCAAGAAAACTGGAGTGGGTTGCTATGCCCTCCTCCAGGAGATCTTCCCAACAGCAGCTGATGAGAATCCCGGTGGCTGTCTTTTGGTATTTTTTGTTATTTGTTATTTCTGGTGGGTAAGTAGTGCTATCACATTATGCTTTTAATCTGCATTTACTTGATGACTAAGATGTTGAGCACTCTTTCACATGTGTATTGGTCACTTCGATAGCTGCTTTTGTGAAATGGCAGTCCAGGGTTTTTGCCCAATTTCCAGTTGGATGTCTATCTTTTCTTATTGATTTGTAGGAGTTCCTTACATCTACTGGATAATTTCTTGATTTTCTTAAGTACAACGTGATTTTTTAGTGTTCATATTTATGCTAGAGATTTATTTGTTTTCAAGTATCTGTTTACTATGAATCTTAGACTGATGTTTATTAAGACCTGGAAATCTTCTAATGACACTTGGCTAGAAAAAGTAACCTTATTCCAGGGGTGGCGTCCCAAAACATGTGTTTGTAGCATGGGCTTGGAATCTCACCTGGAGCCTGCTACTAGCCAAGTGAGTTATTCTGGCAAATGCAAGGTCACTCTGGCCCTCTGTCTCCTCCCTTATTATAAAGGGCACTGAAACCAGTGATGAATCTATAGATTTAAGAGTGAATTGGCCTAGGATTCACTCATAGACACTGGCTCCCAAGAGACATAGACAAGGAGACAGTACACTAGTATCTTCTAGTTAGCCTCACCCCCCTACCCCCCCGACACACAAAAGAAATAAAATAATAACTAACACGAAATTCATGACTTTTAATGACAGAAGACAAAAAAAACAAACCTCATTAGTTATCTTTGGAGTATGCTGCTGCTAAGTCACCTCAGTTGTGTCCGACTCTGTGTGACCCCATAGATGGCAGCCCAGCAGGCTCCGCCGTCCCTGGGATTCTCCAGGCAAGAACACTGGAGTGGGTTGCCATTTCCTTCTCCAGTGCATGAAAGGGAAAAGTGAAAGTGAAGTCGTTCAGTCGTGTCCGACTCTTAGCGACCCCGTGGACTGCAGCCCACCAGGCTCCTCCGTCCATGGGATTTTCCAGGCAAGAGCACTGGAGTGGGGGGCCATCGCCTTCTCCGCCAGGTTAACTAATGAAATAAAAACCTGATACGAACTTTCTCTGGTGCCTCCAGTTCAACCAGCTCCCCTAGTTCTGGGGCAGGCGGCAGCTATCGGGATGACTCTTCCTTATTCCAGACTCGTCCAGGGAGCTCACTGTTTCTTGGCCTGTCACCTGGGTTGTTATTTTGTGCCCTCTCTGCTTAAACTACTGTAATTATTGTTTCTGTTTAAGAAGACTCAGCAACGCACTGGGAGCCCATCTTCGGTGACAAGCGCACCCAGAAAACGGGCAACTCTGCGAGGGGCTCAGGACGGCCCGTGTTCTCTCGCCTCCTCAGGAGGGCTCCGCCCTGTGCAGTCTGCACTTCCTGGAGGAGTGGACTCCGCTCCATCGTGGTTGGTACTCTGCTGGGCTACCTCTTCTGCTATGGAGCCCAGTGAATGGAGTCACCTGGGGCAGGATTGAGAGCTAGGAGGGAAGAGGAAGAGACAGTAGGCAGGGCCACGTTCCCGGTGGGGATGGTGAGGCTGGGGTCACAGGAAGGGAAGAGGTCTCCAGAAGAGTCTGCAACATCAAAGAAGAGTGCCCGTATCTGCAGCCAGGCATGGCAGGGAAGGCTTAGCTTCATGACCCAAAATGGTGCCATGAAATACGGCTGCCTCTTCATGAATCCTGCCCTACAGTCTAAGGAAAGGAGAGTTGGGGAAGGACAGAAGGAGCTGGGAGAAACCGCTAACTAATCTTAAGCATGAACTTACACTGTGTCCATTTCCCTGATAGGGAGCAATTCCTTATTCTGAAAACTGGTTCATAAAGAGAAAAAATTGAACATTTTTTTGGGGGGGAGGTCCTCTCCTGCTTGGACCATCTGAAGGTCTGAAAGTGTTAGTCACTTAGTTGTGTCCGACTCTTTGTGACCCCATGGAGCCCACCAACCTCCTCTGTCCATGGAATTCTCCATAGCTCAAGGTAATTAAATACTTTATGAGGAAATGATCTTCTTTATACAATAGTTTCAGCTAATAAATGCAAAAACAGCAAAAGAATTAGAACATCATCGTTTTGCAACCTCAAATGACTGCTCTAGGCAATAATCACAAATGAACAGAAAACAGAGGAAAGCTATTGGGGAACTTTATAAGGGGAAGTTGAGAAAAGTTAAGGGGAAGTTGAGGCTGATGACACCCGAAACCGCTGATTGGTCCCATCGTCACCCAGAAAGACACGGGGGCATTCATGCGATGCCATGCAAATCCAAAACCTCACTTACAAAGTGTCCCTGCTGAAACTAGTGAAGCTGACTCTGCTCGAGATCTAATTTCTTGTTTACAGGAAACAGGGGAGATAGGGAACTATTGACGACACTCAAGGAATGGATTAAAATCCAAGGAACTCGACTGTGCAAAAGACCTGACAAAGTTTCTTCAACAAATAAATTAGAAGCAAAAAGAAAAGACGGAAGAGCAATCATAGATCAAGAGGCAAGAGATCGATGAAGCACAGACAGAATGCAGGTCGTGCTCGGATCCCGTTTCAAACAGGCCAGCTGAAGAAAGAAACCGTTTATGAGACAGTTGGGGTGAATTCGAATACTGACTAAGATACCTGATATTTTTAGGAATATTGTGTTAGTTTTTGGGTGACATATGGCATTTTGCTTATGTTAAAAAGGAGTCGTTATCTTTTAGAGGTTTATTAGGAAGTATTTTTATTTTAATTTTAAAAATAATTGTGCTTACTTAGTTCACTATTTCTGGCTGTGCTGAGTCTATTGCTTTGTGCGGGCTTTCTCGAGCTGTGGCGGGCAGGCTTCTCCCCGCAGCGGCTTTTCCTGTTGACCGCATGCTCTGTGGGCGAGCAGGCTTCATTTGCTGCACGTGGGCTCAGCCGTCGAGTAGCTTGTGTGCTCCGGAGCGCATGCTCAGTGGTTACGGCGTGCAGACCTAGCTGCTCCTCCGCGCGTGGGATCTTTCCAGATCGGGGACTGAACCCCTGACCCCTGGATTGCAAGGCAGACTCTTCTTAGCCCCTGGTTCACCAGGGAAGCCCCAGGACGTATTTTTAGTTGGAATAGTACAAGGACTGGGATTTGCTTCCAAACAATTTCGCTGCAGAGGGGCGTGTGCAAGCACACATGAAACTGGGTTGGCCGTTTCGGGTTGGGGAACGTGAAGATGCACTGTATTACTCTCCCTGCTTTTGTGTTACCTGTGAACATTTCCATGATAAAACGTTTTTTTCTAAATGGGAAAGAGTAATGAACACTTGAGCTAATTGATGAAACTGAATGCTTATGATTTCTATCTGTGTTTTTTTATTAGTTTCTTCTTGCTCTCCTAACAAATTATCACAAGCTGGGTTGCAACAACAGAAATCTCTTCTCACATTTCTGGAGTCCAGAAGTCTGAAATCCCGCAGGGCTGAATCCAGCGCCTCTAGTGGAGAATCTATCCTTTGTCCAGCTTCTGGCGGCTGGTAGCCTTGCTGCCCTGGTGGCTCAGGTGGCAAAGAATCCACCTGCAATGCAGGAGATCTGGGTTTGATCCCTGGGTTGGGAAGATCCCTTGGAGAAGGAAATGGCAACCCACTCCAGTATTCTTGCCTGGAGAATCCCAAGGACAGAGGGGCCTGGTGGGCTATAGTCCACAGGGTCGCAAAGAGTCGGACAGGACCGGGTGACTGACGCGCACAGCCGTGCTCACCTGGTAGCTGCATCACTCAGGTGTCTGCTGGCACTTCGTATTGTTTTCCCTTCCGTCTGTCATCTCCCTCTGTGTGTGATTCGCTCAGTCGTGTCCGACTCTCTGCGACTCCATAGACTACAGCCCACCAGGCTCCTCTGTCCATGGAATTCTCTCTGCCTCACTCTTGAAAGGACAATTGTCGTTGGATTTAGGGCCCGCCCAGATAACCTTCGATGATCACATCTCAAGATCCTTAATTTAATTACATTGGCAGACACCCTTTTCCCAAACAAGGTAGCAATCACAAATTGCTAGTATCGGGACATGAGCATATCTTTTTAGGAGTCACCACTTGACCCACTGTGGTGACATACTTCAATACAAACATTTGAAAACTAATAACCGAAAAAAGCGATTTAGTCTTTCTAAATTTGATATTAAAGAATAACTGCCAGTTATTCCTAATTTCAAATGTATGAGACTCCCTTGATTTCTTCCCTCTACCTTACCACACTGGTAAGTCTTGTCATTTCTGCTTCCAAAATGTAAATCAAATCTTTCTATTTGTTTCCAACCTGCAACTCTCAATGACTTAATCTCATCTTTTCTACAGCAGACTCCTTTCTGGTCTTCAAGTTTTCTAATCTTGACTCATTTCATTGCATTCTTTACAGAAACCAGAGTAATTACAACAAAAGAAAACAAAAACTTCAGAAATCTAATCGTTGTCCCTTGTTTGCTCTGTCTCTGAAAGGTGGTCCATTGCTTTCAGGGTAAAATCCAAAGTCTTCACCGAGGCTTCAAAGCTGGGAGTAATTCAGACCCAATTTGTTTACACTTGCCTGGGGCCATTCACTCTCTTGCGCGCGCACGCACACACACACACACACACACACACACACAAAGAATCAGTAACTTATTTTGAATACAGATACATTATAAAAGGCTGAGCACTGAAGAATTAATGCCTTCAAACTGTGGTGCTGGAGAAGACTCTTGAGAGTCCTTTGGACTGCAAAGAGACAAAACCAGTCCATCCTAAAGGAAATCAATCCTGAATATTCATTGGAAGGACTGATGTTGAAGCTGAAGCTCCAATACTTTGGCCACCTGATGCGAAGAACTGACTCATTGGAAAAACCTCTGATGCTGGGAAAGATGGAGGGTGGGAAGATAAGGGGACGACAGAGGATGAGATGGTTGGATGGCATCTGGGACTCAGTGGATATGAGTTTGAGCAAGCTCCGGGACATAGTGAAGGACAAGTCTGGCATGCTGCAGTCCATGAGGTTAGTTACAAAGAGTCAGACACAGCTGAGTGACTGAACAACATTAGAAAGCATGTGAACAACATGTAGACACTGTCTCCCTATCTTCCCAACTACCTTATTGTATTGGATTAGGACATCTTGGTTTGTGTCCTTTTAGAAAAAGGACAGGACACAAACCACATGTCATCATTCAATATATGCTTCTGTTGTTGTTCAGTCGCTCAGTCGTGTCCGACTCTTTGAGATCCCTTGGACTGCTGCACACCAGGCTGCCCTGTCCTTCACCATCTCCCAGAGCTTGCTCAGACTCATGTCCATTGCACTGGTGATGCCATCCAATCATCTCACCCACCGTCCCCTTCTCCTCCTGCCCTCAATCTTTCCCAGCCTCAGGGTCTTTTCCAATGAGTTGGCTCTTCACATCAGGTGGCCAAAGCATTGGAGCTTCAGTTTCAGCATCAGTCTTTTCAATGAATATTCAGGATTGATTTCCTTTAGGATTGACAGGTTTGACCTCCTTGTGTCCAAGGGACTCTCAGAAGTCTTCTCCAACACCACAGTTCAAAAGCATAACTTCTTTGGCACTCAGCCTTCTTTGTGGTCCAACTCTCACATCCGTACATGACTACTGGAAAAACCATAGCTTTGACTAGGTGGACCTTTGTTGGCAAGATAATGTCTCGGCTTTTTAATATGCTGCCTATGATGGTCATAGCTTTTCTTCCAAGGAGCAAGCGGTTTTTAATTTCATGGCTGCAGTCACCATCTGCAGTGATTTTGGAGCCCCCCAAATAAAGGCTCTCACTGTTTCCATTGTTTTCCCATCTATTTGACATGAAGTGATGGGACTGGATGCCGTGCTTATATATGCACAAACCAATATATGCCTATATAACTTGGTAATCTGCTTTTCCTAGTGAACAATGAATTGAGAATCTGTTTTCATGTTATTAAATATATAGCTTCTTAGTTATTTTTTAGGCTTTTGATCCATATTTCCAAATCACCCTATCAAAAACTTGTACCAATTTACCAATACATGAATGTGCTCATTTCCCTACATCCTTCGAAATCCTTTTAACCTCTGCCAACCTAGGGATGGAAAACAACATACCACTGTTGTTTCAGTTTACATTTCTTGCATGGTAGTGAAGTTGAGCTTTTTTGCTTCTGATACTCCTTACCTGCAGTTCTTCATAATTGTGCAGTCCAAACTGTTTGCTTATATTTTAAACAGAAAAGGCAAATTTTCTAAGGAAGAGTTGCATCAGTCTCTCAGCATGCAGTGTAGCGGCTCTATCACCATGCCATGGTTAGAGTTCTATCAACGCCTTGATAAAAATGTTCACTCTTTTGTATCATCTGAGAACAGAGCCTGGACTTTATAGCGATCATCAGAGGAGTCTTTATTTTCTTCTTGTAAGATATGAGTCATAGAAAATCACCCATGATCAGTTTTAAAGCTTGTTGCTTGTATTTTCTGAAATACATATGGGGAAATAAAGAGGAAAATTTAAATTTGGTATCTAAGTTTCAGACTGTGGTCTAGCAATTTACACTTGCCGTTGTCTGGGGTTTTGATCACCCGTAGGTTTCAGATTGGAGTTCAAATAACTTTATGCATCGGAATATCCAGTAATTATTTTTCCTATTACGTTAATTTTAGAGAGAAAGTCAGAGGAAAGCATAGGGAAATAGTATCTGACATGGACACCCATTCTCTACATTATTTTTTTTTTTCTACATTATTTTTGGACAGGCTCTTTGCTGTTGCCTCTTTGAAAAAAGTACGAACACATTATTTCAAGGTACCTTGTCTGATATGACCCTCTAAATATTCAAATGCACCACAAGCTTGCTTATGTGGTGATGCCAGGCATTACAGCTTCCCTGGTGGTTCAGTGGTAAAGAATCCACCTGCAGTGCAGGAGCTACAAGAGATGTGGGTTCAATCCCTGGGTCTGGAAGATCCCTGGAGGAGGGCGTGGCAACCCACTGCAGTATTCTTGCCTGGAGAATCCCATGGACAGAGGAGCCTGGTGGGCTACAGTCCATGGGGTCAAAGAGAGTTGGACATGACTGAAGTGACTTAGCATGTACGCACACACCAGGCGTTACAGCAACAGTCCTTTTGACTGTCCAAGGTCCTGAAATCTCACACGTTTTTATTCTGCAATCTTATTTATTATTTTGAACTCCAAGTGACCATACATCATTTCTTACTTGTTATGCCCTCTTTGAGCAAGCTCCAGGAGATGCTGAAGGACAGGGAAGCCTGGTGTGCTGGAGTCCATGGGGTCACAAAAAGTCGGACACAACTGAGCGGCTGAAAAACAACAACATATCCTCTCTCACATATGTTTAAAGTTAGTGCATTTGAATGTGGGTCAATGGACTGAACAGAGCATTTTTATATGTGATAGAGTGCCGTATGTTTTAAAAGCTACTCTTCTAAAAATAGACAAATCATCAAAGCAAACCAATATGCTTATCCTTGTGACCGTGAGACCAAGTAACTTCTAGACAAACTCGAAAGCATAAACCAGGGACTTCCCTGGCAGTCCAGTTGTTAAGACTTTGTGTTTCCACAGAAGGGGGCATAGGTTCGATTCCTGGTCAGGGAACCAAGATCCTGCATGCTGCATGGCATGGCTAAAAATAAACAAAGTCCAAAAAACCTGCCCAGAAACCCATCAACCAACATGATCCAAACCACAGTGACTCTTTGTGATCGTTTGGACCATAACATACCAGGTCGTCATACCAGTCCGTGGGATTCTGCAGGCAAGGATACTGGAGTGAGCTGCTACACCCTCCTCCAGGGGATCTTCTCAGCCCAGGAGTCGAACCTGTGTCTCCTGCACTGGCAGGCAGGCTCTTTACCTGCTGAATCATCAGTCAATCCCTTAGAGACCTAATTGCAAATGGAAATTTTAAAGAAAGAGGTGACCAGATCAGATAATCAGGATTATGAATATAATATGTATATAGAATATATATAGTATATAAAAATATATAATATAATATAATATATTAATATATATTAACATATATAATATATATAGTATGACAAAATGCATTAAAAGGATCAGAAATGCTATACTTCTCTCAAAAATCTTTAAGATACAAGAGACACATGGAAATAATGTTTTAATGGCAAATATGAAGGGCTAGTCTACAGGATGTGCCATTTCATGGGAAGGAATGGTGATACTGGAAAGACACTCAGTTTGTACTTTTTTTTTTCTTTTTTAATCTAATCTTTACCAAAAACAAAGGTCAGCTGTGATCAGATATGTGGCTCATGTACATCTGTGATGGAAGGAGGAAAGTCAAGCCAGACCAAGAGGGGAAGCGTCAGTATTTATTGAATGACTGAGTACTCTAGGTAGCTTCATGAAATGGGCTCAGTGTAGGGAGAAAAAGAAGTTGAGATGGTTCCCTCCTCTGTTAAAGAGATGGCGCGTCCATATAGAAAGAAAGCTCAGAGTTCAGCACTTTCACTGGACAACAGAAGCGCAGAAAGGCTAAGTGACTTGCTCAAGGTCATCCCGTTCACTAGTGATAGAGCTGGGAGCAGACATCAGCGGTCTGTTCTGTCTCGATGGCCTCTCCACTCTGTGACTGCTGTCTCAGACAGAAAACAGCGTTTATGTAAAGGAGCATGTGCTAGAGTTAGACACAGAAAACTAGAGAAATTGGGCAATAAATAAATGGAAGGATGATAAAGTGAATGGTATGGGGAGGAGCTGTGAGTCAGGAGACACACGCCTGGTTTGATAAAAGTTTTAAGGAGAAGAGACCAAGAGGCATGAAGAAGACAGAGGTGATGGTAGCTCCAAAGTTACCTGTACGAAGGAAGCCCCACAAACCACATGCAAGCATCTGGGGGCCAAGCAAAGAGAGGGTTTGCTGAAGGTGTTCAGCAAATAAAGGACAAGGGTCTCACAAGTGCTTGATAAATCAGAAAGCTTCTGAAACGAGGCGCTTTGGATAACCGACATTTCTGATACATAACCTTGTGTTTGTTTTCCCGCGGTACCCAGCTCCCCCTGACTGAAATGTTTCTCCGATCTGTTGGTCCATTTTATCGGCCGCTTGAGGCCCGCTCAGGGTGTTTCTGTTCCTGTTCTGAGTCTGTCATGGACTTCACCTTACCTCTCAGGACCTGATCACCATATTTGTAAAACAAGGGGTTCCAGGAATCAAAGACTCCCAGACTTTGCATGAAAGAATCACCAGGGGCTCTTACTAAAGAAAGAAATCCCACAGCCGTAGGCCTACTGAAACAGGACCTCAAGAAGCAGCAGTTGGTCCATGGAATCTGCTTCACGTCATCTGGAAAGTTGGGAGGCTTTCACCATATGATTTCTATAAAATCTCTTCTACTACTGATTACATTCTACAATTCAGCTTTCTCACGGGAATAAAATTTCTAAAGAAACTGCATCTCTGTTTAATGGACTGGAATCACTGCAAATATCATATACATGACAAGGATCTGTATGTAGCTTTCCACAGAAAAAGAGTGGAAGAATGGATAAATGCACTGACTCCAGGTTACTCTCTTGAATGTAAAATTTAATAGATGAGCTCTCTGATGTCAGCTTTTAAAATTCTATTTGCCAGAAAAATAGTCAATGTGTCTGTATTACAAATAAAAGTCCTGGCACCAAAGAGGAAAATAATAGATGATGCTGTCTTCTAAGGAGAGAGGAGAGTAGAGGAAAACAAAACATCACTGGAAACATATGAACTTCATACCATCTCAGGAGCTTTCCCAGTAAAAGAATAAGTCACCCAGCTGGTCAGAGGTAGAGCGTGGATTTTTCTCCCTAATATTTTAGAATTAAATTTATTATTTCCATCACTCATGGCTCAAAAGCAGCGGAGGCATCCCTATAATATTAAGTTTTATTGATTTCAAAAAAGAACCTGGTCGTGATGTTGCAAAGCCATGATGTTTTGGTCTTCCTCTGAGAAAAATAAGGGAAACAAGAGAAGCAGGAAATGTTCAATGACAAACATAATAATACATTTTCTCCTACAGAACAAATCTAAAATTAATTTTAATTCATGTATGATAAAGTGCTTAAAAATTTCCTCCAGGCCGATCTGGAGTCAATGGAACCCCTCACTGACTCCCGCTCATTTATCCATCTACGTATCTTACGTAAAGAGCAGGAGCATGCAGTTGTCTGGTTTGTGCACGGCACATGGGCACCAGGCTGATGGGTGAGTGGGGACTGAAACCCATTCCAAGTTCTGGACATACTGCTGGGCTTCCTGGTGTTGGTATGTCCTCCCCAGTCTCCACCCTCTACCCCTAAGGAGTGCCTTCTGGCTTGAACAAAGGCACTGTCTGCAAATCAATCCTGTGACACGGTGCTTTTTCCACTGGAGGGAGTAACTTTCCTCTAGTTGCCATATCACTGCAGACGGTGACCGCAGCCATGAAATTCAAAGACGCTTGCTCCTTGGAAGAAGAGCTATGACCAACCTAGACAGCATATTAAAAAGCAGAGACATTACTTTGCCAACAAAGGTCCGTCTAGTCAAGGCTATGGTTTTTCCAGTGGTCATGTATGGATGTGAGATCTGGACCATAAAGAAGGCTGAGTGCCAAAAAATTTGATGCTTTTGAACTGTGGTGTTGGAGAAGACTCTTGAGAGTCCCTTGGACTGCAAGGAGATCCAACCAGCCCATCCTGAAGAAGATCAGTCCTGGGTGTTCATTGGAAGGACTGATGTTGAAGCTGAAACTCCAATACTTTAGCCACCTGATGTGAAGAGCCGACTCATTGGAAAAAGACCCTGATGCTGGGAAAGATTGAAGGCAGGAGGAGAAGGGGACGACAGAGGATGAGATGGTTGGATGGCATCACCGACTCAATGGACATGAGTTTGAATAAACTCCAGGAGATGGTAAAGGACAGGAAAGACTGGTGTGCTGTGGTCCATGGGGTCACAAAGAGTCAGACACAACTGAGCAACTGAACAACAACAATAAGAACAAGTTGCCATATAGGCTAGAAAGGGGCCTTGTTTGTATAGGCTGGTCACCATACAGGATAGAAGTGTCCACCTAGACTCGCAGTGACTTTTTAATACACTGGAAGTGAAAGTGAAGTCACTCAGTTGTGTCCCACTCTTTTCGACCCCATGGACTGTGGCTTATGAGGCTCCTCCATCCATGAAATTTTCCAGGCAAGAGTACTAGAGTGGGTTGCCATTTCCTTCTCCAGGGTATCTTCCCGATCCAGGGATCAAACCCCAGTCTCTCGCATTGTGGGCAGATTCTTTACTGTCTGAGCCACCAGGTAAGCCCTAGCAAGTGAAATATTTCACTGGACCAGGATATTGCTGGGAGCATATTTGACTTGGTAAGTTCTGACAAGCCAAGACTTTACTATGGAATGATTAATGGTGCTCAGTCCTCAGTCACTCAGTCATGTTCAACTTTTTGTAATCCCATGAACTGTAGCCCGCCAGGCTCCTCTGTTCATGGAATTTTCCAGGCAAGAATACTGGAGCACGTTGCTGTTTCCTACTCCAAGGGATCTTCCTGATTCAGAGATTGAACCCACATCTCTTGTGTCTCCTGCATTGGCAGGTGGATTCTTTACCACTGAGCCACCTGGGAAGCCTGGTATGATGAATAACGCAGTAATAATTGATGCAGGTTTTTAAAAAATGCTTAATTCTTTCTAACTAAAGGTTATGATCACTCACAGCATTTTGAAACCTGGTTATACAGCTCTCTGGACCCCCCTTACTGAAAACAAACACCCCATATTTGGAGAGAAATGAAAAAGAATACTCTTCCATAAAAGATACAATAAGACTCCTAGAAATAGTTGTCAGCTGAACTTTGATTCCTGATGAAGAGAGTGGTGTAGATCATTAATTATTTCACAGATCCGAGTGGGTCCATATTTTAATGTGTGTCAGTAACGTTAGAGGGCTATTTTAAATAGCATATTATCAGAATCTAAATATAGGAATACTGCATAAACTGGAAAGAGATCCTCTTTTTATAATCAGCATTATTAATCGACCACTGAAAGAGGAGAATGGCCCAGCAACATCATGTGGTTGTGGAGAACTGGGTAAGACCTAGCAAAGTCAAGGTAATACCAACAAGACTGCTTATCTGGCTGAATTCTTCAACATGGCCATGTACCTGCTGTAATTGGATGTGATTTCAGAGTCAAAACAAAGGCTTTCCCACCTCCTTCCCTGCTCACTGGCTTCCCTGGTGGCTCAGACAGTGAAGAATCTCCCTGCAATGCAGGAGACCCGGGTTCAATCCTTGGGTTGGGAAGATCCCCTGGAGAAGGAAATGGCAACCCACTCCAGGATTCTTGCCTGCAGAATTCCATGGACAGAGGAGCCTGGTGGGCTACAGCCCATGGGGTCGCAAAGAATTGGACATGACTGAGTAACTACTGCTTTCACTTTTCTTGCTCACCTCTTCCCCAACAGTTTATTTGATGATGCTAATGGTCTAAGACTCATATTCACTCAGTTCAGTTCAGTTCAGTTGCTCAGTTGTGTCCGACTCTTTGCGAGCCCATGGACTGCAGCACACCAGGCCTCCCTGTCCACCCCCAACTCCCGGAGTTCACTCAAACTCATGCCCATTGAGTCCGTGATGCCATCCAACTATCTCATCCTCTGTCATCCCCTTCTCCTCCTGCCCTCAATCTTTCCAAGCATCAGGGTCTTTTCCAATGAGTCAGCTCTTTGCATCAGGTGGCCAAAGTATTGGAGTTTCAGCTTCAACATCAGTCCTTCCAATGAATATTTAGGACTGATTTCTTTTAGGATGGACTGGTTGGATCTCCTTGCAGTCCAAGGGACTCTCAAGAGTCTTCTCCAACACCACAGTTCAAAAGCATCAATTCTTCGGTGCTCAGCTTTCTTTATAGTCCAACTCTCACATCCCTACATGACTACTGGAAAAACCATGGCCTTGACTAGACGGACCTTTGTTGGCAAAGTAATGTCTCTGCTTTTTAATATGTTGTCTAGGTTGGTCAGAGCTTTTCTTCCAAGGAGTAAGCATCTTTTTATTTCATGGCTGCAGTCACCATCACTGTTGAAATACAAATACTTCTAGGGTGGAAAGAACATCCACTAGTTCTTTCAGAGAGCACGCTTTGGTAGGGCGAAGAATGTAAGAGACCCAGAAGGTGGGTAGATGCCAAGGAGATGGGAAAATGTAGAGACAGTTTCAGCTGCAATTTCAAGTAGAATTGACTCTACTCCGGAGATCAAAAGAACTTTATGTAATTAGGTCCGCATAAGGAATGGTACTTTGACTTAGAGATGAGTGGAGGCCTGGTTCAATTTCTACCATCTCTAACGAGGCACGTTTACTTGGACAAGCCACTAACCTTTCCAAGCTCCAACTTCCTCCTTGACAAATATTTAAGCGCCTAATACATGTCAGGCATTGTTTTAAATGAAATCATGATGATAATAGTAACCACTTTCTATGATTGTTATGAGAAATAAATGGAGTGATCTTTAAAAGTGCTTGCTATGTGCCTGGCAAAGAGTAAGAAAAACTTTATGGATCCAGTAATCATAATAATGATCCCTTACATCTGTGAATTCTTGCACATTTCACAAAGGACTGTTACTATCTATTTTCCCCTTAAGCCACCCTGTAGGTGGAACTACATTTAGTGTGGGGCATTTAGTGTCCCATTTTACAGATGAAGAAACTGAATGAAACTTGGCACAGTTCACTTGCTTGGTTGTGCTTCCTACTGAAGAAGATTGGTGTTGATTGGCCAAATATTTTGTATTAATACTTATTACTTAGCCCTCTTGTATAGATGGAGAAACTCAGTAAGGCTTAGAGAGATTTTGATTTTCTTTTCTGACACTTGAGGTAAGAAAAATGTTTTTAAGAAAAGTACAAGTTGGTCAAATGTTGAACATCTTGGTAAAGGGTTAGTAAAAAGAATCACTTGACATGTAGACAAGGTTGTTGCACAATTTAATCTCTAATAGATAAAAGTTATTGTAAGGGTCTTGCTGATCTTCACTTAAGTACTGGAAAACTTAGGAAGGAAGAGATTTAGATTGGAAGTGAGAAAAGATTTAACTTCACCAAAGTTCGCAAATTTGGGCGAAGCCTATCAATACATAACTTGGAATCTCTATCACTAGCTATATTTATAAATCTTGTTGATTAGTCACTCAGTCGTGTCCGATTCTTTGCAGCCCTATGGACTGCAGCGTGCCAGGCTCCCCGGTCCTTTATGCTGTCCTCGAGTTTGCTCAAACTCATGCTCATGGAGTTGATGCTGCTGTCGAACCATCTCATCTTCTGCCCCTGCCTTCTTCTTTTCCTTTCATTTTTCCCCAGCATCAGGGTCTTCACCAATGAGTGGCCAAAGTATTGGAACCTCAGCTTCAGCATCAGTTCTTCCAGTGAATATTCAGGGTTGATCTCCTTTAGGATGGACTGGTTGGCTCTCCTTGCAGTCCAAGGGACTCTCAGGAGTTTTCTCCAACACCACCATTTGAAAGCATCAGTTCTTTGGCGCTCAGCCTTCTTTGTTCCATTTCTCACATCCGTACATTGACTACTGGAAAAACCATAGCTTTGACTATATGGACCTGGTCTATAGAAATCTTGGATGGTCATATAAATTGGAGTCCTATTCAGAGGTGGGAAAGGTGAACTAGGCAGTATCTTGAAATGACCTCTTCCGAATCTGGTTCTATGATTCAGCAAACATTTAGGGAACTTAGTGGTAAGAGAAGAAAATTCTAACATTACATTTGTTCCAATCATTTTCAACCAATCAGATACTTGTTTTAAAAGCAACAAAAATGAAATGAACATATATCAAACATTCCCAGTGGACTCTGAGTCGATGTCCCATTCTCTACTGAGGAAAACTTTTTCCATTGGTCGGACTATCCCAAGTCTTTCACCGGCTGCTTGGTAGAAGCACCCGTCAGTATTTGGAGACAATAGATCCTCCTGAAGGATTTTCAACTTTTTGTCAAGCTTAAAGTCTCTGGGAATGACTTGCCCATAAATAAACAGGTCATTGAGAGTATGCATGCCTTCCACATGCCTTCAAATTTTGGTTCACATTAAAACCTTTCTAGAACGACATGAAAATTATTCATTATGGTGTGTAACCTTGCTGAGTTCTTGTTTTTAAATTCAGAAAAGTACCATATGTGCTTGTCAACTGGTGTGGATGCGTGAAAATGCTTGTTTATCCTTGAAACATGGCCAATTTGGGGATAAGAAACAGAAATAACTTCTTTGACTAAGGCTAGGGCTAAGTCTAGGAGAGAAACTTGAGTGATTAAGGATGCAACTGCCTTCTGTTCCATAGATATTGGTGGAGACACTGAATTTAACTAGAAGGTGTTGAGCTATTTTAATGACCTGCTGTGGTCAGGAAATTGTTTGTTCTCCCCTTGACTCAACTTATCTTTAGCTGCATCATGACTTTAAACATTGCCAGAAAACAAATGGATTTGTTCTTTTAAAAAAAGATCAATGCCATAAAATAAGATGGAGGGAATTTTCTAAAGTATAATAAATAGCAATAATAACCAAATGAAATCTTTGATTGGATTCTGGTTTTCATTGAACAACCATAACTTTTCTGTGTGTCTGAAAAATTTCAAAATAAGAATTTGAGGGGAAAACCAAAAAAAAAAAAAAAATCCAGGTTTGTCTCTTTAAAAATTTACCTGGGATTATGTTTTAGTGGTAACTCAGAGAGGGGGAATCTCGTTAAAACTTGTTTTATAATAAGCAGGATTATGGCTCTCTACTTTTTTTTGGTAAAATGTTTGGAACAATGCCTTACATGATCTTAAATAATATTCTCTAAAAATTTAAAAGAGTCCAGGTGTGTAATATACAGCATGTGGACTATAGTTAATAAATATTATGTTGTATACTTACAGGTTGTTAAGAGAGATTTTTAAAATTCTCATTGTAAGAAAAACAGTTTTGTAACTGTGTCTGGTGATGGGTGTTACCTAGACTTACTGTGTGATCATTTCACAATACATACCAGTATAGAATCATTATGTTGTAAACCTGAGTGATACAAGGTTACGTGTCAATTATATCTCAATAAAAACGGTTTTAAAGTAGAGAAACTGAAAAGGGAAGCAGATGTAGTTCCTGGGTATGAAACCTGCTCATCAGCCTGGGTGCTTTAACTACAGCTTCTCCGGGGTTCATAGTATGTTGTCTTCATTAACCCCCAATCAGAGGTTTGAGTCACCTAAATAGTCTGCAGGATTTACCCGCAGAGTTTACTGTTGAGCACGATGATACAGGATGCCCTCTTGCCCTTTAGTTGCTGGTGTGTCTCCAGCTTTTTCAAGCCAAAAGCACAGCCTCAGATTAGAGCAACATATACTTAAGGGTGTGTTTTTGCAGATGCTGGTTGGGACATGAAGACAAATGTAGGAATGATTACATGTTGAGAACAAAGTGGAAACTTTGCTGGGGAAAGAAAACATACCTGCTGGAGCAGTTTAAGTTAACTTCAGTGCGTAATCCTATCCGTTTGACCACGGAGTGGGCCTCCACTGGATGTGTGTGTGTGTGTGTGTGTGTGTGTGTGTGTGTGAAGGGGCCGGGGTGGGCCTCCACTGGATGTGTGTGTGTGTGTGTGTGTGTGTGTGTGTGTGTGTGTGTGTGTGTGTGTGTGTGTGTGTGAAGGGGCCGGGGGGGGGGAACTATTTCCACAAATGTGTGTGTGTGTGTGTGTGTGTGTGTGTGTGAAGGGGCCGGGGTGGGGGTGGGGGAACTATTTTCACAAAATGACCTGGAAATCTCTCTGCAGTTCTTTTGAGAAGAGGACTTGGACGTGTCTGGGGGTGGGGAAGATCACGGAAGACGGGGACCTCTTCAGGACCTCAAGGAGGAATGGGGAAACCAAAGGGAGATAATCCAAGGCAGAATAAGGAATGCGCTTTATTATCCGTGAATTCGAAGTAGATTCTAGCCACATCCGTCCTCCCCCTCTTCCGCTGGCCGAACTCGCACCAAGCAGCGTCCCGCAAGCTGCGATTCGCTGTCCGGACTGTCCCCGCGTCTCCGCGCATCCCGGGTCCAGCTCCTCGCTGGCGGAGCTGTCCTCTGCCGGGCGCTGGAGAGGCGGACTCCCCGCGGGTAGGCTGCGCCCCTCCGCCCTCAACCCGCCCGGGGCTGCGGTGGGGAGGGGGAAAGGAGCCACCAACTCGCGGGAAACTTTCTCGCGGGAAGTGACTGGGCTTTTTCAGCTTCCCTTCCTCGCCGGGCCACACGGCATCCAATAAACCGCTGCCGCAACTATCGCAGGTTCTGAGCTGCTGCGACCCGGCGGCCCGCGGGAACGCGGGGGGGGGCAGGGGGGGGCGCCCTTGACCCCCGAATGCGCCCAGGGCGCGGCGGCCGCTGGCGAGGCTCGGCGGGTGCGGGGAGACCTGGCGCCAGGATGCTTTGTTTTCCCAGCGCAGGGACCTCAGGCGGCCCCTTTCTACCAGACTTAACCCGCCCGCAGCAATAGCCATGCAAGTGGCCGCGGCACCGAAGGCGAGGGAAGCGCTTGGCACGGCACCTCTTTCGGATGCTTTTCCTCTGCACCGACCACTTCTTTCCTCCTTCTTGGGGTGAGTGTAATCGAGTCTGTAGTGACGAAGGGGGAGAACCGGAGGCGAAGGAAGGGAACTGCAGGAGCACAAACGGTTAATGCGCCAAGTTGCTTTTCTTGGGAGGGGGGCTCCCTTCCTGGCGCCTTTCCTTTTGGGAACTCACCCCTTCTCCTCTCCCCAGCCCCCGCCCCGCAGTCCATTCCAAGTACGCACTTTAGGAGTCGGGCTTGATTTCAAGCACCTTAGGGGAGGGGGTGCTGGGATTAATTCACGAATTCATTGATTTTGGTAGTTTTTTTTTTTCCCCTCAAAAACTTGTCTTTGTATACATTCTGAGAAGGGAGAATGAAAGTGGAGGTGAGAGAAGACCCAGAGGCTGGGAAGGGAGAGATGGGGGGAGTGGTTTAGCTGAGAGAGGATCCTCAGAGCCAAAGACTAGCGCAAGTCTGTATTGACATCAGGAACTCCGGATCCCTGATTCTGCAACCTCACCCCAGTATGTCCACCCCAAACTGCTATCGTTCTGCTGATGCTTTTCTGGGGAAGATTCTCCAGAGGCCAAAATAACTTCAGACAAAAACCTGCCAACTGTCTTGTACACAGGGGATGGTCAATGAACGTTTGTTGATTGACTGAACGACGTACCCTAAGGCTGCATTTCCTGCCGTGCAAATTTGCCTTGGACAGTGAACTAATTCTCTGAAGTATGGATAGATCCCAAGGCACCAAGTTAGTCCAAGTCATTTTGCAAAGGCGGAGGGGCTGGAGTCTTAGAAACTTATTGTATTCAGATCTTCATTATCCCAAAGTACCCGTGTGATACCTTCAGGGTCAGGTTCACAGATCCAAGGACCAGACGAGTTCCCTCGGGTCTGAATCTCTGTGTTGTGACCTTGGGCGGGTTCCTGTGCTTCTCAGGGGTTTTCTTTTCTCATCTGCAAGGTGAGGCCAGCCGGAGGGGATGTAGGGAAGATGGCGAGAAGTACTAGAAGGTGAAGGAGCAGTTGATAAACGTCAGTCTTGCCTCCCCCCCCCGCCCCACCAGGATTTAGGAGAGAGACTTTTTTCTCCGTGGAGACCTCTCTCTGACTCGGATGCAGGTAATGCACTGCAGTGACTGGGCTGGCGCCCTTCAGCCCACGAGCAGTGGAGGAGGAGAGGACAGAGGAGGCTCTGAAGGCTTGCGCAGGAGCTTGGAAGCAGCTCCTTTCGGGTTTCGGAGCAGAATTTACATATATACCTGTGTCTCTAGAGGCAGGGGGTCGCAAGGAGTCAGAAGTGATTGAGCAGGGACACACGCTGGAGGCGTAGCCGGAGAAGGGGCAATTTTTCGTTTGTCTTATTTCCCAATCTCACGGATCCTCTCAGCCTCCTAGCTGCTGCTGCTGCTGCTAAGTCGCTTCAGTTGTGTCCGACTCTGTGCGACCCCATAGACGGCAGCCCACCAGGCTCCGCCGTCCCTGGGATTCTCCAGGCAAGAACACTGGAGTGGGTTGCCATTTCCTTCTCCAATCAGCCTCCTAGCAGAGGGAGGCAAAGTGTGGAAAGGGAGTTCCAGAAAAGGTGGCTCTGAAGCACCTAGGAAACTGCACCTGCCTGAAGGTGAGTCAGAGCAGTGCCATCAGATTGGTACCCGTTTTCCTGAACTGGGTCTGCAGAGAGCTCCCCAGCGCCTGTCCAGTCAGTGACAAAGCACTTACCCACCCTTCGCATCGATGACAGTGAGCTCTGTGGATCTTGGCCTGGAACTCAGAAGCCTGGAGGTTGACAGCAGGAGATGGATGATGAGAAGGAGGCTGCTGACACAGGGCTCCCCAGAAGCCTCAAGGTGCCCTAAAGAGGCATGCATTCCCAGAGCAAACGCTCAAGCAGGCAGTTGGTGCCACAGAAGGCAGGCTGGGGAATAAGTCCGTTTCTCTTGTAAGTAAAGGCCACAATGATCTAACCCGACTTCACGGCACTGGACAGTAAGCCCTGTAAAGGCAGGGTCCTTGTCAAGCTGGTTCTTTGTCATGTCGCCAGCACCTAGCATAGTGATGGCCCCTAGAAGGGGCTCAAGATATACGTAGAATGGACAGTGAATGGACAGGAACTTGAACTCCTTCCTATTGTGGCACTACTTCCTGCAGTTCAGGCCTTCATTTAGTATTTGTTTAGCATCTACTGCGTGCGAGTCTCTGTCGCTAGGCATCTAAAGTAATTTGTAAACATTATATATATTGGTACTTGGAGTGGCTCATTCAAGAGCATCCCAGCACCACCAGGTTCTTCTGGAGACTTGAGGTCCCACCGCGAGCCCCGGGGCGGCTTCAAGCGGCGGGCGGTGTTTGGGGGCCGGGGGAGGGCGCCAGGTTCCGCTTCTTTCCGGGAGCAATCCCGGGGTTCCCTTGCCCCGGCCCTCGGGCTCCGGGGCCGCCAGGTCTCGGCAGCTCGGTTCTCCGCAGGGGGGCCCCGGCGCCTCCCCGCGCCCCTCGCCCCTCCCGGGGCTCCGCGCGCCGCGGCCCCGGCCGGGCGGCAGGTAGCTGGGGCTGGGGGCCCCGGCTGCGCCTGGGGAGCGAGCTTTCCCGGGCGGGGGAGAGAGCGCGGCGGACGCCGGGCGGCCCCAGAACAAAAGGCTCGGGGCTGGGGGGGGGGGCCTCCTCGGAGCGCGCCGGGGACGCGGGCTCGGGGGTGTGGGGGGGGGCCGGGGGGAACACCCGAAGTGAGGAACGCAGCTGGGGGCGCGCCCGGGCTGGACGCGGCGACAGGCCGTCCCCGCCGAGCCCGCGGTCTGCGGCGCGGCCGCCGCGGCCCTGCCCCTGCCGCCTACAGCGCCTGGGGGGCGGCCGAGCGTGGCTCCCGCGGCGTGGGGGGCGGCAGAGCGCGCCGGCCCAGCCAGTAAGTAGCCGCGCGCCCGCCGCCCGCTTCCCGCCGCCGGCCGCTGCCCCAGCCCGGGGCGGGGGGTGCCGGGCGCCTCCACCCGCGGCGCGCCCTCCCGCGTGGCGCGGCCTCGGCGGCGGCGCGGCGGGGAAGGGGGGGGGGGGGGGCCGCGCCCGCCCTCCGCCCAATGGCTTTCGCCGGGGGGGAGTGGGGGGCGTCGCCCGGGGGGCGCGGAGCCGCGGCCGGGGTGGGGGCTTGTGCGCCCCGCGCGGCCGAGCGAGGCGGCCGAGCGCGCGGCCGGCCGAGTGTGTGCGAGTGTGGTGGGGGGTGCGCGCGGGCGGGAGTGTGTGCGCACACGCTTTCGGGGCCCGGAGTGACATTGCAGTGGGCTTCTCCCTGGCGCCCGCCCCCCTGAGGCTCTGCCCCACGCCTGCCGGCCCCCGACTGCGAAGCCGCGTGGCTCCCTCGTCTGCCCGAGCCTCCCTGCGCGTCCACCCCTCGCCGGTCTCACTTTTCCTTTTACCCGGGGCGGGGGGTTGCCGGCCGCCCCGCCACCGGCGCAAACACCCAGGCCCCCCATCCTGGGAAACTGTTTTGTTGGACTGCCGTACCGAGGCTGGTAAAGCGCCAGCACTTTATTATTATTTCGATTCTTTTCCTTTCCCTCCCCTCCCGGGCAACGGAGCAATGAAATTTCCAATCGAGACTCCAAGAAAACAGGTGAACTGGGATCCTAAAGGTTGGTATTTCCTACTTCTGGCCGCGCTGGCCCTGCCTCCGTCCGCGGCGTGTGCGCGCGCTTCCCGGAGCGCAAGCACCCAGGCTCCTGGCGGCGTGTGTCCGGAGGCTGGAAACCGCGCCTGGGGGCTGCAGGGCGGGTGGGAGGCGGGCGGAGGCCGCGTGGGTGCCGGGCCCGGATCGCGCCTGCCGTTGTCCCCTAACATTGTCCCTCCTGGACTGTTTCAACATTTATTTAAAGACACACCAGGCGGGGTGTCTGGCTTGAGAATGCAGCCAGTGTCGGTGTTTGCTTCTGACTTGGTGTGTGTTAGTGTGTGTGTGTGTGTGTCTCCTTTGTTTCTGCTGATCTTTGTCTCTGGCAAAGATGGGTGGGGTGCCTTCCCCTGGACCTGGAGCTCCCCAGCCAGTCTGGGGTGTCCCCAGCGGGAAAGGTTTCCTGGCAGCAAGTGAGGCTGCGCCTCGCAGCAACAGCCCCTGGAGGTGGCCCTTCTCTGGGGCACGCGGAATAATGAAGCCCCTCGGGGCCTTCCCGATCTTTGCTCAGTCTTAGCACCAAACCAGGCGGCGAGTTTGGCTCCGATGGGAATAGAAGGGAGAGCGGGGGTGGTTTTCCAGCAGGGTGGGGCTGCTGAGGGCTCGGGGAGGGGGCGCGTTGTGTGCCCCCAGCCCGAGTAGTAGTGTAGCGCACAGGCTCTTACAAATGCTGGGCAGTGTTCCCTGGTCTCAAAAGGGAGCGGTTTAGACAGATTTGTGCGTGCGGAGGGTCGGCCGCTGCGTCTCTGATTAGCATACAGATGTTCAGTCTGCTCCTCGGCGATCACTGTAGCCGAACAAGTTGAAACCTCCTGTCCAGTTCTGACAAGAATGCTCTTGCTTTTGTCATGCCTGTTACGAGCCTTTCTCTTAGCTCATCCGAAGGCTGAGTTGGGCAAGACAACGCCTCTGTACGAGTTGGGGTTGAAATTTGCTTGACGTGTGTGTATCTGTGTGTGTGTTTATTACCAGTGCGTTTCTTCTTTTCTGTTTGGAAGAGAGGAAACGCAGTCATTGTTGAGGACACGTCTTAGGAATTGCCGGGGTTCTTGAAGACAGAGTGAGGAGATAATTGCCTATTCTCAACACCAGGGCTGTTCTATCTTGAATACAACCCAGACCTTCTATTTTCTCTCTCCATCTCTGAAAATAGGGAATTGTGCCTTTTTCGGTCTGTTTGTTTGCTTTTTTGGGGGGAAGGGCAGGAATCCTTTCAAAACATATTCCTTGAATATCTACTACAAACCAAATGCTGTCCCAGGTGCTGGAAATACAGTCAGAATGGTACAGACAAAAAGCTCTGTCTTTTTGGAGTCTACGGTGAGACTTAAGTCAATCATTGCACAGGGAAGTGCATAATTACAAGTTTATATATTGTTCCATGTGTTCCAGTATGTTTCATGAAAAAGAGCATCTAGGGTTTGAGAAAGTGACTGATGGAAGAGACTGGCAAGAGCCAGGGGAGATGGGTGGTCAGGGAAGATGGTCAGACATGTGTACTGAGAACCGCAGGATATGTAGGGATGAACTGGCTACCGAAGAGGGCGACTTGCCAAAGAAGAAACAGCAAGTGCAAGGGCCCTGAGGCAGAGGGTGCACGTGTGTTTGAGGAACTGAAAGCAGGTTTCTACGGCTGGAGCAGAGAGCAAGAGAGCGTGTGTTTTGAGGCGTGGTTGGTGAATCCATAGACTTGGATCCCAAAGTCTGGTGTTGTTGCAGGTAGGGGAGAATTGTGGATTGTGGGGTTGGAGAGTAGTTTTTATCTTTAGCCACTGAAGTGTTTCAAGCTGGGGAGTGACACGATCTGCACTAAGTTTTGAAGCAAGTGCTGTGTGGCTCCTGTGGGTGTGAGGGACCAGACACAGTAGTGGAGTGGACCGGAGTGGTGGCCTTGGGGATGGAACCATGGAGGGACTGGGGAGCTCGGGAGGGCACAGGCTTTGTGTGAGTCAAGTGTGGAGTGAGTGGCTGGAATGACCGGGAAGAGCGAGGGCAGGACCAGTCTTGAGGGAAATCTCCTGAGTTCAGCCCAGAACTTGGTGAGTGGGAGACATCCCTGAGTCATTCAGGAGGTGGGTCAAGTGGGCCGTTGTCTAAAATATCAGATCAGGCTTTTCAAGGAGCTCTGAAAGGGAGGGCTGATTTTGTGAAGCTTGCCATGGCTTTTAAAATACATTTCTATATAATCATCCTTCTATCTATTTATGTCACAGTAATAAACACAGATGAATTCCATATTTTATAGCCTGAAACAGTGAAGAAGCAAGCAAATAGCACCTATGGTCACAACCAATGGTGCTAAAAATGAAAAGACCACAATAAAAGTCACATCATTCAATGAGCAATCATCGCGTGCCAGGTGTTTGATGTGTGGAATTTCATAGTTATGCTCACAATAGTTGACATGGTGTTACTGTCCCCACTTGACACTTGATTGCCATCGGGACACCACTGAGCTGCCTCCAATAATATGCTCTGACTTGAAGCACAGTTGTTCCTGGAGGTGTGGGTGACCGTTGTCTTTCCTAGCCAGGGGGTGAAGGCAGGAGGAGAGTGGGGTGTGAGGGTGCCCTATCTCACACCAGTATAGAACTAGTGCACATTTATTAATGATTAATTAAATTGTTAATTAAATTATTTCTTATTATTTAACCAGAAGTCTCATTTATTCAGTCTTATTTATTTAATCATAAAAGGAAGTTGTTGTCTAGTTGCAGTCCTGTCTCTTTTGTGACCGCATGGACTGTAGCCTGCCAGGCTCCTCTGTCCATGGGATTTTCCAGGCAAGAACACTGGAGCAGGTTGCCATTTCCTTCTCCAGTGGATCTTCCCAACCCAGGGATCAAACCCAAGTCTCCTGCATTGCAGGCGGATTCTTTACCACTGAATCACCAGGGAAGCCCGTAGAAGGAAGAGATGATCCTAATTTTATAGGTGAGGGAAGTGAGAAACAGAGAGGTTGAGTGACTTACCAGAGGTCACACAGCTAGTGGTCAGATTAAACTGTGAGCCCTCTTCCCGTCTGTCCCTTATGTTGCTGGGGCCTCTGTCTCCTACCTGGTGAGGACTCCAGCGCTCAGGGACTGGAGAACGTCTTTCAAGGAAGACGAGAGAAGAGGGTGAGGGGGCCGTAGGGGAGGAGGGGGGCAGGGAGGCAGTGAGTTGGTCTTTCTACCTCATCCCTCTCTCCATTAACCCATCTAACCAAACATTCTCCCTCCATCACCTCTGGGGGAGGGGCTTAGTTCCTGGTCACTGGACAGGCATAGGGTCTGTTCTTTGGAAGTTTGGGTTTCAGTTCAGTTCAGTTCAGTCACTCAGTCATGTCCAGCTCTTTGCTACCCCATGAATCGCAGCACGCCAGGCCTCCCTGTCCATCACCAACTCCCTGAGTCCACCCAAACCCATGTCCATCAAGTTGGTGATGCCATCCAGCCATCTCATCCTTTGTCGTCCCCTTCTCTTCCTGCCCTCAATCTTTCCCAGCATCAGGGTCTTTTCCAATGAGTCAACTCTTCACATCAGGTGGCCAAAGTATTGGAGTTTCAGCTTCAACATCAGTCCTTCCAATGAACACCCAGGACTGATCTCCTTTAGGATGGACTGGTTGGATCTCCTTGCAGTCCAAGGGACTCGCAAGAGTCTTCTCCAACACCATAGTTCAAAAGCATCAATTCTTCAGCGCTCAGCTTTCTTCACCATCCAACTCTCACATCCATACATGACTACTGGAAAAACCATAGCCTTGACTAGACAGACTTTTGTTGGCAAAGTAATGTCTCTGCTTTTTAACGTGCTGTTTAGGGTTTACATAGACCAAATGTATATAGCAAGGTGTATATGAAGGTGAATCTAGTGTTATAATAGGAATGAGGAGGGGCAGTTCCTTAGAATCCGGGTATGAAGGGGGCTACGCTGATGGCTCAGCCAGTAAAGAGACCGTCTGCAATGCAGGAGACCTGGGTTCGATCCCTGGGTTGGGAAGGAAATGGCAATCCACTCCAGTATTCTTGCCTGAGAAATGCCATGGACAGAGGAGCCTGGCAGGCTACAGTCCTCGGGGTTGCAAGAGTTGGACACGACTGAACGACTAAACCACCCCCAGGGTGTGAACAGGCTTGCACCTTCAGGTGTCTCTGCTCACAGATTTTGGAAGGAAGTTGTAATTATGTTTTGCTTACAGCCCTGTTACCTGACAACTTAATAGCACAAAATGAAGGTGGTTTGAGAACAGATTGGTTTTGATTGCACTTGGGTGAATTAAGCAAAATACTGTCAAGAGGTTTAGGTGCAGAAATAAGACCTAAGTGTGAAACGATTATGCTCTGGTGAGCTTTGGGCCTTCCTCCATATCTGTAAAGCTAAGCCTATAACACACAGTGACTGTGGAGGACCCACCCAAGAGGAGGTGGGCACTGAGTCTTGGCTTTCAGAGTAGAACCTACATGCAGTTTACAATTGGTGGGATGTCTTGTTGATAATGTTCTTCTGAAAACTGGGATTGACTGGCTGCTTTTGTGTATGCTGAAAGCTTTTAAAAACCAACAAGATCAGCAAACACTATCCCTATAGCTTGAGGCAAGCATATCATCATGGTGTGAAAAGCTGAGTTGTGGGGCAAAAGAATTAGTTTCTAAGAGAAGCCGTAGCAGTAATTAGCTGTGTGCCTTTGGGTTGCTCACTGAGCCTCTCTGCGCTTCACCTCCCGTCCATGTGCCGGGAGGCCATTGACACGACCTCTTTGACCCTGTTTCTTCAGCATTCCCCTTGATCTGACCGTTGGACCCCTTGGCTTCCTTCTGTTCTGCAAGTAGATCAGATGAGTCCCCTGTCTCAGGACCTTTGCACTTGCAGTTTGCGTGGCTTGTCACTGTGTGTTGGCGTAGCTGGCTTATTTCCGTCCTCTCAGTCTCAGTTCACACATCACCTTGTTCGCAGGGATTTCCCTGTTGCATTGAAAACCCTTGCCTCTCGTTCCCTGGCCCCATCACTTCCATTGTGTCCCCTGCTCAGCTGTCTTCCTGGTACCTGTCGTGAGCTGAAACCATCTTACTTGTTCGTGTGTCACCTTTGATGCCAGCCTCCCTGGCTAGTGGGTGGGCCCCACAGGTACGAATGTTCCCTGCCTGTTCGCTGTCTTAATCCCAGGCCCTGGGAAGTGCCCAGCCCATGGTGGAGGCTCAATAACCTTTTGCTGAATATATGTAGGGGATACAGGGATGGATCAAAGAGGGTCTTGAAGACTTCCAGCGTGATGAAGATTTCAGCGCTCTTTTTCTTTTTAATTGCAGTATAGTTGCTTTACAATGCTGTGTTAGTTTCCGCTGTGCAGCAAAGTGAATCATCTGTGCATATACACGTATCTACTCTGTCTTGGACTTCCTTCCCATTTAGAGCACTGGGTAGAGTTCCCTGTGCTACAGAGTTGGTTCTCATTGGTTATCTATTTTATACCTAATCGTGCATACATGTCAATTCCAATCTCCTGTTTATGCCCTGCATCCACTCTTGGTATCTGTATGTTTGTTCTCTCCATCTGTGTCTCCATTTCTGCTTTGTAAATAGGTTCATCCGTACCATTTTTCTGGATTCCGCATATATGTGTTACTATTCGATACTTGCTTCTCTCTTTCCGATTACTCTGTGTGAGTCTTTAGGCCCATGCACATCTTGGCACAGTTTTCTTCCCTTTCATGACTGAGTAATATTCCACTATCTACAATAGCCAGAACATGGAAACAATCTAAGTGTCCATCATCAGAGGAATGGTAAAAGAAGATGTGGCCCATGGATGCCATGGAATATTATCCAGCACTCTTTTAAGATACAGGTGGCAAAGGACAAGTAACAACAGGATAGTGATACCCCTAACTGATGAGGTGTCAGGAAGGACACTGATATTCCCACCTCCTGGCAAGCGCCCAGCTCTCCAGAGCCTCCAGCAAACTGTTTTCTGTCTGTCCACCTTTTCACCAGGAGTCGGGGTGGAGGGGGCAGGTGGGTGGGCAGATGTAGCCTGGCAAAGATTCGGTTGGTGTCCCATGAATAGTTTAGCACATATTGGCCATTGACGCACAGCTCTCTTTGGGTATTTAAATCCATTTGAGAAAGAAGCAGAGTTTCCCTGGTGGCTCAGTGGTAAAGAACCCACTTGCCAATACAGGATGCTCGGGTTCGATCCCTGGGTCAGGAAGATTCCCTGGAGAAGGAAACAGCAACCCACTCCAGTATTCTTGCCTGGAGAATCCCATGGACAGAGGAGCCTGGCAGGATATAGTCCATGGGGGTGGCAAAAGAGTCAGACACAATTTAGCCACTAAAACAGTAACAACAAAGACAGAAGCAAGGCCTTAGAGCCTGAGAGCCAGAGCTGGGTTTTTTTTTTTTAAACTGCATTTTTAGTGAATAGTTTAATGCAAAATTCCAGAGAGGCCTGTATCGTATGTGTGTATTGCCTTTCAGTTTACAGAACGCTTTTTACAAATGATCTCATTTGTTCTTTAAACAGCCCTATTTTTGTCAATATTGGAGTCTTAGATTTACTACTGATGGGAATAGAACAAGTCTTTGGGGGCCCAAGGCTGCAAACGGGCGGTGCCAACCCAGGCCTCTCATGCTTATGTGCAGGGCAGTTTCCCTCACGCGTTCTTCCCTTCTGGGATTTTTGTCCATTCCGCGCTCTATCATTCTTTCTGATCCAAAAGTGTATTCACAGATTTCTCAGAGAGATTTAGAGGAAGAAGGTGTTTGGTTGATCAGTGAGCCCTTAGGGTTGATGGTGGTTTTCTGCAGGTTGTACTTGCGCTGGCTGAGTTCTATTGAAGACCCTTTGACCCGTGAGTTCAATGGAAGAGCCTTGGATCTCACTTCTGCGCTCTTGGTTCAAAAGAGATTTCGGTCCCTTGTGAATATGAGCCACGCTCAACCTGTAAGATGGATGGAGTGCTGTCTTTATTAATGTGTTTCCAAACACACATTGGTATTGCTTAGATTTTCTGGAATGAAAATAATCTATGTTGAATTAATATCCAACTTTCAGGAGATCAGCTTTCCAAATGGGATTAGTAATATGCCAGAATCAGCACAATTATCCTAGGGAAGGAAAGAGGGAAGGCGTTCCGAAGCCGATGCGGGCCGGGTTTGGCTCAGGTTCTTTTCCGGAGGAGCGCCAGTCTTGTGCCGATTCTGGCGATCACTGGGTGGGATGAAGACCGGGCAGGCTCACTTTGCCATCCCACCCTGCTTCTGAAACATCTGCACTTTGGCTCCGTGTGAGTCTGCTCAGGCTGTCACAGGAAAAGATCCTACACTGAGTGGCTGAAACAACAGAAATTTATTTTCTCATGGTTTTGAGGACTGGAACTCCGGGATCAAGGCTCTAGCAGGTTGGTGTCTGGTGAGAGCTCCCTTCCAGGGCTGCAAGCGGCCACCTCCTTGCTTTACCTTCCTGTGCCCTGAGGTCTCTTCTTAAAGGGCACCAGCCCTACTGAATGGGAGCCCCACTCTTAAGATCTCACCTGATGTTAATTACCTCCTAAAGGCCCTACTACTAATTCAGTGGCATTTGGGATTTAGGGTTTCAACATGTGAATTTTTTTTCTTGGGGGAAGGGACACAATTCAGTCCATAGCAGGCTCTTTATGAGCATCATCTTAAATCTGATGCATTTAAAAAATACAAACCACGTCTTGTCCTAAACTGGGAAATTTCACCCATAGCCGAGATAATGGTTTTTAATGTCAGCACGGTGCTAGGGACCCACTGTTGGCCAAAAAAAATAAATTGTACCTTTTTTTAAAAAAAAAAACAAAACACACACACACACTTGTTTTTAATTCTTATTTTTGTTTTTTACCTTTGTCTGTCTTTTTAAAAAGACAAACTTTTATTTTCTATTAACCTATAGCCTATTAAGAGTGTTGTGATAGTTTCAGGTGCACAGCAAAGTGATTCAACCATACTTAGGCATATATCCATTCTTCCTCACATTCCCTTCCCATCCAGGCTGCCACAGAACAGAATTGAGCAGAGTTCCCTGTGCTACACAGTAGGTCCTTGCTGGTTATCCATTTTAAATGTAACAGTGTATACACGTCGATCTCAAACTCCCTAACTATCCCTTCCCCCACCCTTCCCCCTGTAACTGTAAGTTCATTCTCTAAGTCTGTTAACTCTTAAAAAAAAAAATATTTGTTTTTGGCCATGCCGCATGGCATGCTAGGATCTTAGTTCCCTGACCGGACCAGGGGTCAGACCCGCCCCTGCAGTGGGAGTGCAGAGTCTTAACCACTGGGCCGCCAGGAAAGTCTCAAATGTGCCTTTTTTGAGGAAGTGTAATCATTTTACTTTTAGTCCATGGGGAATTAGAGAGTTTAATGATGAAATAGAATGAAACTGTTTTACTGAAAGCCAATTAGGAAGCCTCAGTTTGGACATCTCCCTTGGCTGAAGCTGGAAGGTGGGTAAAGGTGACCGTCTTTTGCTCTGCTCAGGTTCTGTTATAAAGGGCACTTTCTGGATGAACCAGCTCAGGTTAGACTCGGCTCTGCCTGGCTTGGTTATAGAATCTGCCCCAACGTGGCACCAGGACCATGCTGGTTCCCCCTCCTGGCAGCTTTCCCGCAGAGGGCGAACGGACCAGCCAACCTGGGGCTGTGTTCCTAGTGGTCCTCTCAGCGGGCTCTTGACTGTGTCAGGTTCATTACTGGCACCCAGGATGGAGAAACAAAACCTCATCTTTACTTCCTAGAACGTCTATCTGTGGTTTGCAGACACAGTTTGAAATTTTTCTCTTTTTCCCTTGTAAGTGTCTGGGACTGAGTACTGTGAACTGAAAAATGAAGTTGATGTCGTTATCATCCATGTAGGGTTGGCGTGGGGGTTGAGGACCAGAACCATTGGCACAGGGAGGGGTGGTCCCAGGGAAAGACACTCTCCTTTTCCTTCATTACCAGAGCCAGGGAGGCAGACGGGGTGGGCGTGAGAGGCAGTGTGGAGGGGTAGGTGGGCAGGACTTGAGGGAACTCCAGTTTCTGTTCTACCAATGACTTTACTTTCTTTTTTCCACAGAGGGCACTTTGAAGCAAAGTGGAATGGTGGCGAAGTATAGCGTCGGTAGAGTCCACGTTGCCATAAACGTGTGATCACAGGAACTCCCCACCCCTCCTTCCCTTCCAGTTTTCCTTCATTCATTCTCCCTGCTCCACGCCCCCACCCCGCCCTGTGTTCTACAGAGTTCTGATCTCAATTGCTATCTCTTATGCAAAGGGTTCTAGTTTTTATTCATCCGGTTACCTGAGGTAGGGGCAACAGTAGTATTTGCAGTTTAAAAAGAAATGCTTGGCGAGTCAGTGTAGATTTGCTCAGGTGATGGAGAGTCTGAAAGTCATGGTGACCTTTGCAGAAGGGGCTAAAATGCCAATATTTGTAATTCTGTCGTTCTGGCTAACAACAATTTTACTACCGAAAAATGAGTTTCTAATGTGTAAGCAGCCTTGTGGGTCCCCCAGATAACACATCAAATGTGTTAGCAGGATAAAGATAGTGTAACTTAGCTAATTTAAGGTGATAGGAGCCTGACAGGCTGAATGGAGATGCTCAGTGTCATGTGACACTGGGCAATTGAACCTTCACTCCACCAGCTGAGAATGTTGCTTTTGGCCAAAGGGATTCATGCCTCATGGTGGAATTTGAGACCATATGGGAAGAAGTTTAGTAGTATGGTTCAGCATATGCCTCCTTAAGATAACTGGACAGGCATAAATATATCTTCTGTCCATTTCACCTAGCCTCTGGGCTAGAGTGCATCACAGGAGCTTAGGGTGGGCGGCTGTAGGTGCTAGTCTCAGCTCTTCCACTCTTAGGGAAAAGGAGAGAGTTGGGGCATGGATTAATGAGACGCCTTCATGCCCTGGTAGTCTGAGAGTCCAGTCTGAGCTCCATCACTGACCGGTGGCTGATTTGGGCAAGTTGCTTCGTTTCTTGTGATTTGGTCTCCTCATCCGTAAGGTGGAGATGATGACGGCCTACACTTCCTTGATTTGTCATGTAGATTAAATGAAGTGATATACACGGAGCTCTTAGAAGAGTGCTGGAGGGTAATAAGGGCTCCTGAGTGGTACCTGTGTTCCCTTGTTATCATGGTTGCAGGGGCCCCTGTTCTGCAGAAGTCAGGGAAGGCTCACGCTCTTCAGAAGCATCTGGTTCACTCTCTAGACCATCTGAGGGAGTCTCCTATTCCAGAGCCCCCTCCTTTTGGGGACCCTCTAGGTTCCCCATATTCTTTCTCATAGTTTTTTTTTTTTTTTAATTTAGCTGTGCTGGGTGTTAATTGCGGCACGTAGGATCTGGTTCCCTGACCAAGGATCAAACTGGGGGCCCCTGCATTGGGACCGTGAAGTCTTAACCACGGGGCCACCAGGGAAGTCCCAAGGCTTCTCATATTCTTATCCCAAGTTTAAAACACCTAGGGTTCTCACTGAACCAGAGAAAATAATGAAGAGAAAACATGGCTTGGAATCATAACACTCAGTCTGAGTTATTGTTCTACCAGTTTTAGTAGCCAAGTGAACCTGGACAAGTCACTTAAGCTTTTGGAGACTTAGTTTTCTCCCGGGTGAAAAAAAAAAGCACAATAACATTTGTTTCACATTTGCTGAGATGATCAAATGAGATAATAAATGTGAACAAGTTTTATAAACTAAGTTCTCAACCAACATTTCTCAAAATGTGTTGGATGAGACCCACGTGACCTTTCCAGATGTTGCATGGAAAAGCAAACGTTTTCTTGGCCATGTGAGACTGCAGAGTGGCTTGTTCTCATTCCCTCCTGGAGAGTTAGTATTGCTGTGTGACAAATGACCCCAACATTTAGTGACTTAAGCTAATGATCAGTGTTTATTATCTCTATCAGGAATTCAGGAATGGCGTAGCTGGGTGGTCTGGCTGGAGGTCACTTATTGGTTGTGGTCAGATGTTGGCTGGGGCTGGCTGTCATCTGAGAGCTTGACTAGGGCTGGGAGATCTGCCTCTGAGATGACTTGCTCGTGTGACTTGCAGATTGCCGCCGTGATTGGGAGGGACCTCACTCCCTGCCTCTGTGAACCTGTCCACAGGCGGCTTGAGTGTCCTCACAACATGGCCAGCTTCTTCCAGAGTAAGCCCTTCAAGAGAGCAAAGTTAGGCCTTTTATGACCTAACCTCAGAAATCTGTGTGCACACGATGGAATTGATAAAATATTAAATGGGAACAGACTAGATATGATTAGGGCGTCTGACACCCTAATGATAATCTTATTTAAATAGTTATTGAAAGAATGAAAGTATTTAAAATGATGCACAATGTCCTAAGTCTTCCTAAAGATTTTGGTTAACATGCTTTTAGGAATATTAAAAGCAGAGTGAGTTGTTTTTTTTTTTTTAAATGGAGCATAAAATGGTTCTAAATATAAAGTCATGTAAAATTAAAAAAAATCATATTGTTATTACTACCATAGCCTTTGTTTTTTCTTCTTGTTTTATTGAGATATAATTGACATAAAACATGTATTCGTTTCAGGTGTACAACATAATGATTTGATATCTTTATCGTCAAATGATTCCCACAATAAGTTTAGTCAACATGCATCACTTCACACAGTTAACAGTTTTTTTATGATGAGGTAACTTTTAGGGTCTACTCTCTTAGCAACTTTCAAATATGTATCAGAGTATTGTGAACTGTAATGACCATGCTGTCTGTTACACCCCTGGGACTTATCTTACGGCTGGCAGTGGTGCCTCCTGATCACCCTCACCCAGCCTGCCACTCCTCACCCCACTGCCTCTGGCAGCCACTAACCTCTTTTCTGTTTCTTTGAGTCTGCTTTTTTAGATTCCACACGTAAGTTGGATCACCCAGTATCCGTCTTTCTCTGACTTATTTCCCTTAGCATAATGTTCTCAAGGTCCATCTGTGTGGCCGCAAATTGGATTTGTTGACTCCTTCTTTCATGAGATGCGGGAGACCCCGGTTCAATCCCTGGGTCAAGCAGATCCCGTGGAGAAGGAAACGGCAACCCACTCCAGTGGTCTTGCCTGGAAAATCCCATGGATGGAAGAGCCTGGCGGGCTACAGTCCATGGGGTCGCAAAGAGTCGGACACGACTGAGAGACTTCACTTTCACTTTATTTCATGAGATGTGAGCCACCACGTTTGGGAGGAGGGGTGATTAAGTGCACTTTGGAAGGAGAGAGTGTCAAAGAATTTGAGGAAATATTTAAAAATCATCATAAGCATTTCCTGCTCAGCTTATTGAATACATACTGAGCACCGGGTATTGTGCAAAGTGCTTGAGAGACATCATCTCATGTAGTCCTTTTTCTAGTCCAAAGAAACACAGGAGATGATTATCCCTGCCTTCTGAATGAGGAGGCTGAGGGCTGCAGAGCTTAAGCTACTTGCCCAAGTTACCTTGTAGCTGTGGGCTGAATGCTGGGAGTCTGTTAGTGCTGGAGTTCTTGTGTCCACCTCCTCTGCCTTCCCTGAGAAGCCTGCAGGGCGGAAACTGGGTTGATTGTATTTAACCCTGCATTTCCCACTTACCCAGACAACCATGATTCACTGAAATTCATTTACCCCTCTCATCACCCACTGCTCCAAAGGTTATTTGAGCAATAGTGAGCCTGATGATGATTTGTATGAGATAGGAATATGTGGTCTTACAGTAGGTTGCAGCATACCACCCAGTCCAGGCAGATACAGATTTTTCAGATTCAAAAAGCATCTTCTGAGCCTGTCTTGTGTGGGCACCATGCTACGTGTAGATCTAGTAAGTTTTTACCAAAAAGTAATCATGTGATGCACCCTCGTTCTTCTCACCGTGAAACCAGAGGTTGAGGAGGACAGCTCAGGACCCACTTCTTTTGCAGATCATCCTTCTTGGACAGCCTTCTTCCTTTATAGGTTCAAAGCCTGGCTTCCCTGGTGGCTCAGGTGGTAAAGAGCCTGCCCGCAATGCCGGAAACCTGGGTTCAATCCCTGGGTCGGAAAGACCCCTTGGAGAAGGGAAAGGCAACCCACTCCAGTATTCTTGCCTGGAGGATCCCATGGACAGAGGAGCCTGGTTGGCTATAGTCTGTGGGGATCACAAAGAGTTGGACATGACTGAGCAACCAACACTTCCACTTTGGATAAAGCCAGGACAGGACATCCTTCAGGCTGGGCAGTGGATGTGTCAGAGAATGGGTGTCTGGTGTGTGCGAGGGAAGCACAAGTCAGAACGTAGCCCAGACGACTGGGCCGGGGTGCTTGCAGTGATGGACCCAGCGCGCAGGGAGAAGTCACTCTCTGACTTACTTGGAGTAAACATGCTTTTTAATTTTTTTTTAACCACCTTGTTTTTTCTGCACATTCTTGAAGGGAAAATGATTTCCAGGAAGCAGGATGCATTTGATGGCTTTGAGGTTCCCACGTTGCCAAACACCCGGATTATTCCGGAGGCAACTTTGTATTCTGAGGACAGTTCTTCTGTGTCCGGCGGAGGCTGGTGAGCATGGTGTCTTTTGAGTGCCGCCCTGGGCTTTGTTGAGTCCCTCACTGCTTCCACAATAGGGCCAGGAAGGGCCCTGGACGGGGTGGGAGCGGATTGAATGAGGCTGCCCGAGGGGCCTTTCGCATTCTGGAGCGGACTCGCAGGGCGTCTGTAACCATGGCAACCAAGGGCTGGCAAGCTCTCAGGACGCTGATGTGCGTAATCCTGCTCCTGGCTCTGTTGCCTTCCACTCCTTTCCTTCTTCCACGAGCTCCCCCCACCCTCTGCCTCGAGCCCCCCAGGCTCGCCCAGGGTGATTCTACACAGGTGATTTTAGCTTCCGATGGACGCTTCATTTCCTCAGTCTCCACTTTCGATTTCTGGACCTACAGCTGACTCATTATGACCCAGACCAAGCCACACCAACATCATTTCCTCCAGCTTTCCACTTTGACTTTGAAAAATTAGGCAGAGTTATGTAGTGAACGTATTTTAGATTTCATTGAAGTTGTGCGTAAGGATGGTGGCTCATGACATTCAGTGTTTTGAATAACACTCACCATCTGGTTTAGATCTTCAATTTGGGGGGATGTGTTATATAAGAACAGAGAAAGCCAGCGAGGCACAGTAAAAAGACCACTAGTCTCTGGCCGGGAAACCTGGATCGTGATCCTGACTAGAGTGTGAGATGCGGCCCGTGGATAGCGGGAGTATGTAGGGGACGGTAGGTCCTGGGAAGGAGTTTTTCTTCCTGAGAATAATGAGAAGGCACGGAATAGTTTGAAGTAGGAGGGATGACACGATCAGATTTGTATTTTTTTAAACTTTTTTTTCAAGATTTTTTTTATTTTGATGTGGACCATTTTGAAGTCTTCACTGAATTTGTTACAGTGTTGCTTCTGATGTTTATGTTCTGGTTTTTTGGCCATGAGGCGTGTGGATTTTATCTCTGGGAACAGAGATTGAACCCACACCCGCTGCACTGGGAGGCGAAGTCTTAATCGCTGGACCACCAGGGAGTCCCCAGATTTGTGTTTTTAAATATGATTTAAATCGCTTATAAATGAGTATCATTTGTAATAGAATGATTGAATCAGCAAATGTTTGTAGAGGATCCTTGCTATGTGCCAGGCACGTAGGGTGGTGAACTTACATGGGGGACTCTGTCTTCTTATAGGAATCATGGGAATTCTTGAAAAACATTTAGACGGGAGAAAACCTTTTCTCGGTCTTTTTCGTTTCTGACAACCGTTCCCTAACTTCTGCTTGCAAATGAGAAGGGTATCTTTTTCTATTTTTTTTGTGGGGGGAGGGTGGGAGATGTATTCTATCTTAAAGCAATGGCAGCTGCATTTTCAATCTCCGTGAATATAATCTTTTCCTGGGCTTTGTTACATGGCTTTTGATTCTGTGATCATTTACATATCTGGAGTCAGTGAATCAATACACCAAAAACTCACGGCACAGCCAGTATTTTGTACTTCAAACACCTTTTGGAAGCTTTCAGCCATCAGTTTAGCATAATGGGCCTAATAAAAATTGCCAGCGTGTCCTCCTCCCTGCTGCCACTTTGTTCCTGGAGCATAGGGGGACATTGTGACATTGGGGTATTTCTCCTGTGACTATAATGGGACCCCCTGCTTGTCAAGTCCTTGTGGCCTCAGCTTGGAAGGCCTCCCCAAAGCCTGAATTAATGAGAGGCTATGAAAAGGCAGGGTGAGAATGCAGCTTCTGCAGGCGGTGAATGCCTGCTTCTCTGGTAATAATCTCTGCATTCAGACTCAGTTCTAAAGAGAAGTGAAGCCAACGGCCACAGGGGGTGGGGTTTGGGGAGCCCCCGAGCCCCTGTCTACAGCTGAGCCCCGGCGCTGCTTCCCATGACCAGCGGACCGCCTACAGAATCCACGTAAGAGACGTGAGTTCAATCCCTGGGTGGGGAAGACCCCCTGGCGAAGGGCATGGCGACCCACTCCAGGATTCTTGCCTGGAGAACCCCATGGACAGAGGAGCCTGGCGGGCTACAGTCTCCATGGGGTCACAAATGAGTTGGACACAACTTAGTGACCAGACAGCAGCAACAAACTCTCTGCAGCTTCTCAAAGGAAAAGGTTGGAGTCTAGAGAGGTCAGGAGGTTTTCTCAGCTGGCAAAGAGGAACAAAGCACGCATTTGCACCAGAATCTTAACCTCCGTTGTGCGGCACCAGGGGAGGGGCTTTTGTTTCTCTCCTTTTGGGAAGAGTAAATAATGAAGAGCTATAGGGACAGGACCGAGCGACTGAACTGGAACAGAAAGGGATTTCCCGGTGGCTCAGCTGGTAAAGAATCTGCCTGTAATGCAGAAGACCTGGGTTCAATCCCTAGGTCGGGAAAATCCCCTGGAGGAGGGAATGACTACCCACTCCAGTATTCTTGCCTGGAGAATTCCACGGATAGAAGCCTGGCGGGCTACAGTCCATAGGACTGTAGAGTTGGACATGACTGAGTGACTGAACAATAGCTACATAGCTCTTCCAGAGCCTGGAGCATATTGGTTCTGAGATTTCAAGCTAAATCCTCTGTAATCTATAACAAGTATGGACTTGGCTGTATATTCAGCCTCTTGGAGAAGACATCCATTCATTTATTCAGTAATATTTACTGGGCACCTTCCTTGTGCCTGGCACTACTCTAGGCCTGGAGGTAAGAGAAGAACAACATAGATTTCCTGCCCTCCTGAAACTCACTGCCTGGCCAGAGCGCCCAACGTTTCTTACAGACTCTAAGGTCAGTTCCCTGCACATTTCAGAAATCTCTCTCAGGCTTGCATTTAACAAGTAAAGAAGGGCTTAAAAGTTTTTATACTAAGGGTGAAAATGAGGACATTTCTTTTTTAATTGTTTTAATTGTGGGAAAAGCCACGTAATATAAAACATACTGTTTTAACCATATTTAACTGTACAGCTCAGTGGTAGCAAGTACATTCATTTACCTTGTGCGATTCCCACTGTCATCATCTCCTGAGTTTCTCACTTTCCGAAACGAAACTGTCCCCATTCCCCCTCCCCCTGCTCCCTGGCCCCTGGCAGCTACCAGTGTTCCTTCTGACTGTGCAAATTCGACTATTCTAGGTACCTCTTAAAAGTGGAATCAAGCATTTTTTGTCTATACCTACTGTATATTGAAATGCGTTTTTATGGTTAACTTAGTATATGTCCTGAAAACAGACTGTGCCTTCTTTTTTCACCCCTGTGCTATGCAGTAGGTTGGAAATAAGATCATTCTGATGTTACATTACTCTTTGAAAAAAATGTTTAGTCTGTTAATTTCCTAGGGAATGAGTGTTGATCCTGTAGAAGTCAGCAACATTCTGTTAGAACATGCAGTGATTTCAAAGAGAGCCTTAGAACCGCCTAGTTGGTATGGAAATTTTGTTAAGAACACCTTTGTTAATTAGGGCTCTGTGGCTTGTCTGTGGATCACTGGAGCCTGACCGGAGTTTGAGTTTCCCTGGTGATGATGACATGTAAATTAATCTCAGAGGAACTGCAAGAGGATGCAATGTTAGATTCTTAAATAATCTCCCTTTCTCTCTGGCAGATGGGAACTTTTTGCTACACATAATTTCCAAAGTATCTACATTTACATGTCTTCTGAAAAAGAGAGTGAAAATTAGTCACTCAGTTGTGGCCAACTCTTTGTGACCCTTTGGACTGTAGCCCTTCAGGCTCCTCTGTTCATGGGATTCTCCAGGCAAGAACACTGGAATGGGTTGCCATTTCCTTCTCCAGGGGATATTCTTGACCCAGGGATTGAACCCGAGTCTCCTGCATTGCAGGCAGATTCTTTACTGTTAGAGCCACCAGGGAAGCCTGTGTCTTCTGAATAGGGGGATATTAGGGCTCTGGTTGGTTTGTTGTGAGTCTGGCGGTCTCTTTGCTACATCTGGGATGCTGGGCAGACTGAGAGTCAAGTATGCTAGTCTGGGTCATGAGGGCTAAGCCCTGCGGCAGCTAATGGAGCTTTCTGCTCTGTTCTAAACCAGTTCTAGCGATTGAGGGACCCCTGCCTGGTGATGGCTGGTGCTGATAACATGCTGCTGCTGGAGGTGAGGGGTGTGTGATGAGAAGGTGTATGAGAGCTCAGACTTCCCCCGGCCCAGCTCTGTCCGCCTGAGAACCAGGAGGATTGCAGCACCCATCCCCTCGGTCTTGTGAGACTTAGATGATGTGCAGAAAGGGTGGAGCCCAGTGCCAGGCGCACAAGGGCCCCTAATCAATGGTGGTGATTCTGTGACTGGCAGCACCCATTTACTGAGGGTCTGCATCAAGGGCAGCACCTTGGCGTGTAACTGAAGACAGAGCATATTCTTCGCTGCAGCCTGGGTCACTTTGCTTGTTTTCCTAGTTGACACCCTTGTGTGTGTGTGTGTGTGTGTGTGTGTGTGTGCGCGTGCTTAGTCGCTCAGTTGTGTCTGACTCTGTGACCCCGTGGACTGTAGTCCACCAGGCTCCTCCGTCCATGGGATTTCCCAGGCGAGAACACTAGAGTGGGTTGCCATTTCCTTCTCCAGGGGATCTACCTTATCCAGGGATCTAATCTGAGTCTCTGGTGTTCTCCTGCACTGGCAGGCAGATTCTTGACCACTGAGCCGCCGGGGAAGCCCCCAAACCAGCTTTTTTAAGATATAATTTATGTAACATAAAAATGACATCTAAAATGCACAGTTCAGTGGTTTTTACTCTGTTGTGCAATGGTTACCTCTGTATGATGTTAGATTTTCTTATTCCCTCGAAAAAGAAACCTCATCCCATCAGCTGTCCCTCCCTCATTTCCCTCACTCTCTCCCAGCCCAAGGCAATCACTAATCTTCTTTCTGTCTCCGTGGATTTTGTATGAATAGGATCATATAACATGTGGCTTTTTGTGATTGGCTTCTTTCACAATGTAATTTCTTTAAGAGTCATTCATGTTGTGGCATCCATGTCTATTTTTGAATGAATGTCGATCATCTGAGACACGTAATATTAGGTCCATTTTGAAGATACAGAGACCAAAGCTGCTCACGGCCACCCAAGTAGACAGTGCTTGAGCTGGGTTTGCGTCCAGGTCTGTGTTGCATCCAGGGCCATTCTCTGCTCGTCCACGTGCTGTCCTTTGATTGAGCATCTGCATCATGCTGAACACTGTCTCCAGGGAGAGGCGTGTGTCCCGCCAAGTGTGGAGGCCCTGGGACCCTGGCCTGGCCCCTGCTCGTTGCTGTGGTCCTGGGAGTCCCTCCTCCCAGGACCCAGATATTCTTCACCCACCTGATGGAGGAGGACATGATTTCACAGCTGGACGCCCACGCGGTGGCTTCTTTGACTTGATGTTGGCCAGTCAAATTCTTTGGTCCATTTCTCAAACGTTGTGACTTGAACTGGGAAAGTTATGGACGTGAAAATGCAGGGGGAAATATGTTTTCTGGATCCAGAGCCCAGCAACCCAGACACCTGATGGGCGGGAGGGAAGGTTGTCTTTCTCGCCTCCTCTGATCGTGGAGGAGAGCCATCAAACCTCTCCCCTCCCTGCCCCGGGCTGTTCCTGAGCCGCGAGATGCTTGGCGGCACTGGGGTGGGGGGCAGAGCTGTTCATGGGAGGGCGAGGCCTTGTGCCAGCCGGCTCGGGCAGGCATGGGATCTCTGCTGCGTGTTCCCTGGGGGCCCACCGAGTCTGTGGCAGTGAGGCAGCACACCCTGTGAAGTTCAGGACCCCCACGTTTCCCCCAAACTGCTTGTCTCGCTGTCCTCTCACCTCTGATTCTAGGGAAAAGGCCGTGCATGACCCCTGAAAGTGTGAGTGAGGTTGCCATCTTGCTTCCTCCAAAGGAGAAGGAATAGGACCTTATGTATCACCTCCAGGTTCCTTTAGAAACACCATGAAACCTCACGTTGGCTTAGTAGGACGCGATCTTCTATTTAGAAACTTGCTGAAAGTGCCCGAGACCCCAGGAGTCTCGGGGTGCTTGTTTGGTAGATTTCTCACGGAAGCGGCCCCACGCCAGTTCAGGGTGAGACTCTGAGCCTTGTGTGATGTGGCAGACACGTCAGTGCCCGCCCTCACCCTTTCAGTGCAAACTGGATGACGTTGACTGCCAGTCCTTACTCTTTTGGCCTTTTCCCTTAACCGACTCAATGGACACGGATTTGAGCAAACTCTGGGACCTTGTGAAGGATGGGGAAGCCTGGCGTGCTGCAGTCCATGGGGCTGCAAAGAGTTGGACCGACTGAGCGACTGACCAACAACAGCAACAGCAACAACAGCTTAACGAGTCTACTTTCTTGCTCCGTGGAAGGCAGAAAGTACAGGAGAATTACAGCGCCCCAAGAGCAGCTCTTGACCAATGACTGATGGGAGATGTTAGAGAAATACCCCAGTTCCCTCAGGCCTGGGTGGGCTAAGTCAGGAGTGTATTCTGCTTGGGACTTCCTTGGTGGTGCAGAGGCTAAGACCCCTTGCTCCCAATGCAGGGGGCCTGGGTTCGATCCCTGGTCAGGGAACTGGATCCCACGTGCAGCAACTAAGGGTTTGCACGCTGCAGCCAGAGGTCCTGTATTTCGCAGTGAAGATGGATCTCGGGTGCCACAATCAAGGCCTGGAGCAGCCGAATAAATAAGTTCTAAAAAATAGGAATATGTTCCGCAGTGGAAAAAATTCCATTCTTCCGTAGTGACAGCTGGCTTGATGCTGTACTTTCTATTGGTTTCCTTGGCTGCCTTCTCATCTCCGTCTCTCTTTTCCATTTCCCAACTGGCGCTTTCTTCATTTCCCAACAACCGCTGTGCTCACGTCTTTTATCTTAGGATCAGCTTCTGGGGGAACCCAAATTAAGACGTATCGTAGAGTTTTACCTTTCCCTTGCTTCTCTACCTGGTTCCCCGGCCAGCTGGCTTTGAGTGAGAGGGTAGGGTAAGGCCCAAAGGTGCTTCTCAGGCAAGCTAAAGACTCTCAGGGGACACTGTCTACAGCTCTTCAGCAGCTTTCTCTTTAGCGGCAAATCCTGGTTGTGGTGAGTAATCCAGAAAGCGTGAAAAGAGAGCTAAGGCTTGATGAGCCTCATCTCAGCCTCATCAGACCATTTTGTTTCCATCATTCCCTTTCTCAGAAGATGGCAGAATGAAATACAGTTGATTCTTGTTTGCAGTAGTTGTGTTGTATACAACCTCCGCAAGCACCAAATTAGTGAATACGGAGCCACTGCTTCTAGGGGAAATCTAGGGTTAGGTTCCTGCAAGCCTCTGGTCACCACATTCCCGTCCACTGGTCTATGCATAACCTTGTTTTAAGTGTGTTTCTGTTTAAAGACATCTCACTTAGGATATATCATTGACTCATTCACACTGAGCTCTTGTCCCCTGGCACTGTAACTCATGGCTGATGAAAGCTTACCTAGTACACATATTTTCTCTGCAAGGGCAACCCCAACCTTGCACTTAGGAACACTAGACACCACTTAGCAGTATGCTTGAGTGCAATTTTAAACAGTGAAATGACCAACAAAAAACACAAAAATGTGAAAAACGTGGCACTAAATAGACCACAAAAAGGACACTTGCTTGCAGAATGAGAACTGACGCAGAGAAGGCAGGGCATTGCCTTGTTTGACCTCAGTGAGGAACATGTGTGTTGCAAGACTCAGTTTTTTTTTTTTTTCCTGCTCTGCACCTGTCTGTGAATGACTGTGAAAGTGCCATGAATATTGATTGGGGAGTTATAAATACATTTTAGCAAATAGGAGAATTTGCCTATGTGGAACCTGTGACTAATAAGGGTTGACTTTCTTTTTTCACGCCAGGGCATTAAGACTCTACTTCTATTCAACATATTTATTAGACACATGTGTCAGGCTCTGTGGTAGGTTCTGAGATGTTAAGAGATGCCTCCTGCCCTCCAGGAGTCTCCATTCTGGTGGCACAGGGGATTCAAACTATGACACCAGAGAAGCTACATACTCCAGAAGAGACAGAGACAATTTCATGGGAGTTTGAAAGGGTGGGTTTGAGAATACAAGACAGGATGGACTTCACGGGGGAGGCCGAGCCCCCTGTGATCGGTCTAAAGAAGCATTTCACATTTGGGGCATTTGCTACATTACTGAAAAAAAGGAGAAGCAATTGGTTGTCATTCCCCCACTGGCACTTGTACCTGCCATCTTGCGTTTATCCTTCTGTGGGTGAAGCATGTCTCCTGTCTCTGGCCAAGCCCTCGATTTATTCCAGGGCCCCCACCACGTATGCTCTTTTGCTTCTCCTTGCCTCTCCTGAACCCCGTGTTTCCACCTCTCTGCTTGAACATTCCCACTAACGTATAAACATACTTCAGTGTCCCCATCATCCCCTTGACCCCACATCCCCTCCAGCCACCACCTAATCTCCTTTACATCCGTCACAGCAAAACTGCTGGAAACAAGTGTCTGCAGTCAGGGGCTCACTCCCTCACTGCTTCTTCTTTCTAACCATCGCCACTTCCCAGGGGCTGCCCTTCCTGGGGCTGCAAGGGGCTGTTGCATCTTCTTCCTCTGTTATTTTATCTGAAGTGTCAGTGAGGATGCTTTCAGCTACATGTTGCAGAATGTCCCATGAAAAGAGGCTGAAACAATATGGACATTTACTGTTAAAAGAGTTCTCATCTCAAGGGGGCTCCTAGGTTGCTTTGTAATGCCTCTAAGAACCCAGGCTTGTCCAGCTTCCTGCCCTGCCCCCCTTCATCATGTTGGCAAAAGCCACCTAATGGTGGCAAAAGGGCTGCAAATGCTCCAGCAGGCCTTATGTTGTCTAAATACAGCATAGGAAGTGGAGTGGTCTTCTTCCTTTTATCTCTCTTTTTTTATTATGGAGCATCTTTTCCCCTTCGGGACTCCACAACCTATTTCTCCTTAAATCAATCCCTAATCTGTCAAAGGGGAATGGTATTACTATTATTGGCTTGAACCAGTTAAGATTTATCCCCTGCATCGGGGGCCCACTTTTTTTGAATGTGTTGCCACTGAACCAACATTTAAGTGAAATTAGGTCTGTTAGCATGGAAGGAAAGAGAAGGCAATGGCAGCCCACTCCAGTACTCTTGCCTGGAAAATCCCATGGACGGAGGAGCCTGGTAGGCTGCAGTCCATGGAGTCGCTACGAGTCGCACACGACTGAGGGACTTCACTTTCACGCATTGGAGAAGCAAATGGCAACCCACTCCAGTGTTCTTGCCTGGAGAATCCCAGGGACGGCGGAGCCTGGTGGGCTGCTGTCTATGGGGTTGCACAGAGTCGGACACGACTGAAACGACTTAGCAGCAGCAGCAGCGGCTTCGAAGGAGGAGGAGCTGCCACCTCTTCCTTGACACCTCAGGGCTGATTTGACAATCGACCACTCCCTCCTTCTAGAAGCACGTCACTTCCATTGCTTACTTTGGGGGCATCCTTTCCTCTGGGTTTGCTTTCACCCCTGTGGTCACTCCTCAGCTTCTCCGAAGCTCTCCCTCTAAACGACTGGCTGCCCAGGCACTTGGACTGTAGGGCCCTGGTCTCTGTCTGGTTCTCCCTGGGTGGTATCAGTCGCCCTTCGTGCAACCCGGGGGTCCGCTCCAGATTCCACATCCACCTGCCTCCTCCACGTTTCCACTCACGTGTCTGTCTTCAGCTCCAGAGACTGAAAGAGGACCGTGGACTTCCCACCTCTGTGCCTCCTTGCTGTGTCCTCCCCTCCACGCGCGGCTCCGCCGTGCATACGGTTGCCGAACAAAACATCTAGGCACGATGAGCGAGTCCTTTCTTTCTACCTCTGGCATTTCGCACTCTGTTTATCATCAAGTCCAGTCAGTGATGACCTCCCGAGTCCATCCAGAATCTGTTTGTTTCTGCTTCTGCCCCATCTCTGCAGTTCTAGCAGCCTCGGCTGGAAGGCTGACACAGTCTTCTCATTGGTTCCCCTACCTCTTCTGCTGTCGAGAATCTATTTAAAAATTTCTTTGCAACGTTGTGTCCGTTTCCACCTCATGACGCGAGGAACCAGCTACACGTGTACATGCGTCCCCTCCCTCTTGCGCCTGCCCACTTTCTCCCTCAGGGCACCGAGCTGAGCCCCGTGTTACACAGCAGCGCCCCTCGAGCTCTCTGATTTACACAGGGGTGTGTGCACGTCCGTGCCCCTCTCCCAGCTCGCCCCGCCCTTTCCTTGCCCGCTGTGTCTGCAAGTCCGTTCTCTGCGTCTGCGTCTCCGCTCCTGCCCTGCGAATGGGTCCTCTGTAGCCTTGTTTTCGTTCCTTGAATAAACCAGGTGCCTTCTCACCCGAGGGTTGTTGTCGGGCCCACTTTCTCCTCTGGCGTCCCCTTCCCCTGGATTTTCACGTGCCGGGCTCCTCCTCACTTCTGCAGTCTCAGCCCAAGTGCCCTCTTCCCGGAGATACTTTCCTAACCACCCGTTTGTGCAGGTCGCCCTCTGACTCTGTTATGATTCCCCGCATTCTGCCTATCAGTCACTGAAAGTTTTTCTTTCTGTTGATGAATTTAATAAGTAAAAACTAAAAAAAAATGCCTGAACGAAGACCACTAAAATGCTATCTCCATGAAGTCAAGGGGAGCGAGTTAAGGAGAGCATAGTGAGTCATGTTAGATGTTTCACAGAGACTGAAGATCCTGGTAATGACAGTGATGGTAACAACGACCTTGTGTTTTTACTCTGAGCCTGGCAGAGGGCCGGGCATTTTGCATACATTGTCCTGACAATGTTTCTGCTTCAGGGAATGTTATTCCTATTTGAATGAGGAGACTGTCCACTTACAGAAGCCAGTTGCTGTGCCTGACACTTGGTAGCTTTCAATGCATATTTGCTGTGTGAGTGAGTGAATTTCCCTGAGGTTTTGGGGCTTCACATGGTAAAGCTGAGAGGCGAACTTATATGTCTAACCGAAACCGAGTCCATTCTAATAGTTCGGAGCTCTTAATCCCCTGCCCCTGTGTTGGCTCTCCCCACTTCCCTGTCCCCACTGGTAACCACTAGTTTGTGTCTGTGAGTCTGCTTCTTTTTTGTTACTTTGAAAGTTACTTTTATTTTAGATTCCACATGTAAGTGATATCATACAGTGTTTGTTTTTCTTTGACTTATTTAAAAGTGAAAGTGAAGTCACTCAGTCGTGTCTGACTTTTTGTGACCTCATGGACTGTAGCCCACCGGGCTCCTCCGTCCGTGGAATTTTCCAGGCGAGAGTATTGAAGTGGGTTGCCATTTCCTTCTCCAGGGGATCTTCCTGACTCAGGAATCGAACCCAGGTCTTCCGCGTTGCAGGCAGACACTTTACCATCTGAGCCACCAGGGAAGCCCCTATTATTTAACTTCAGCACAGTACCCTCCAAGTCCATCCAGGCTGTTGCAAATGGCAAAATTTCATTCTTTTTTTAGTGGCTGAGTGGTATTCCATTGTATGTGTATCCCACATTTTCTGTATTTATTCATCTGTTAATGGACGTTTTGTTGTTCTTCAGTCACTAAGTTGTGCCTGACTCTTTGCAACCCCATGGACTGCAGCACACCAGGCCTCCCTGTCCATCACCAACTCCCGGAGCTTGCTCAAACTCATGTCCATTGAGTCGGTGATGCCATCCAACCATCTCATCCTCTGTTGCCCCCTTCTCCTCCTGCCCTCAATCTTTCCCAGCATCAGGGTCTTTTCTGTAAGTCAGTTCTTCGCATCAGGTGGCCAAAGTATTGGAGCTTCAGCATCAGTCCTTCCAATGAATATTCAGGGTTGACCTTCTTGCTGTCCAAGGGACTCGCAAGAGTCTTCTCCAGCACCACAATTTGAAAGCATCAATTTTTCAGTGCTTGACCTTCTTTATGGTCTAACTATCACATCCATACATGACTACTGGAGAAACCATAGCGTTGACTATATAGACCTTTGCCAGCAAAGTGCTGTCTCTGCTTTTTAATATACTATCTAGGTTTTTCATAGCTTTTCTACCAAGGAGCAAGTGTCTTTTAATTTCATGGTTACAGTCACTGTCCACAGTGATTTTGGAACCCAAGAAAAGAAACCCTGACACTGCTTCCACATTTTCCCCCATCTCTTTGCCATGAAGTGATGAGACTGGATGTCATGATCTTAAGTTTTTTGAATGTTGAGTTTCAAGCCAGCTTTTGGTTGCTTCCATATCTGGCAGTTGTAAATATGCTGCTATAAACATTGGGAGTGTATGTATCTTTTTGAATTTGTATTTTGGGTTTTTTTTTTTTTAATATATAACCAGGAGTGGAATTTGCTGGATCATGTGGTATTTCTATTTTTTGTTTTTTGAGAAACCTCCACACTGTTTTCCATGGTGGCTACAATTTACATAGCCACCAACAGTGTACAAAGCTTTCCTTTCCCCGACAGAGTGACTTCCTTATTAAAACAGCTCAGGGATGCATTAATGTTAAGCCAGGTTCTTTGTGCAGGGAATTTTTAATACTCGGTCTTTGGGATGAGTGCAGTGAGAATCCCAATTGGATGATGCTGTGGGTGAGCACATTCTAAACCAAGTTCATGTTTGACAAACTGGTTGAGTATCCAGTGTTCCGTGCTTTCTGTATGTGTCAGTTTTGGGTTTATTTTATTACAGGACATATACGTAGTGTTTGTGGTTTGCTCAGCACTCTTGTGGGTTGACTGAGACTTTACACAACATTAAGGACACACTGTTGGCCCTGGCTGACTTCACAGTTTCATCGGGGTGATGAAACGTACTTGTGGATAAATGCAAAGGCACGAGAGCACACCTTGCTGGAATGGATGAAGGGTGTGCGGTACAAGGTGAATTGCTGTAAGAGATGGAGAAAGGCAAATGGTTTTGAACCTTCCCTTTGGGGGAAGGGATGCACGTGGCTTGTGGGGAGGGAAGGGAGGGGGAGAGAATGCACTAATCTCAGCAAGATGGTGCATGTTTGCAGGATTTGCCCAAGGGGCAGGACGAGTGCAGTCTCCACCCGGAAGGATCAGAGTGGGCTGGGAAGAGAGGATTAGAGAACTGAGAACTGTCAATAGGAGATCGGATATGGCTGGTTGTTGGGAGCTACTAGGGGTTTCTGAGACCTGACATGACATGAAGGAATGTTTGTAAGGGATTAATCTTGCAGTGGGTGTGGGACGTTTAGGAGCAAACCAGATTCAAACTGGAAATACTAGTGAGGGCAAGGTTTCTTAATTTCAGTCTTTCCTATTCCACCTTTGCTTTTTAATTTTTCTGCTATATTTAGATATCATCTGTACTGCTGTTTACTTAGTATTTTACTGTAAGTAGATTTCACTTTTAAATACTTAAATTTAACTTTGCCTTCAGTAGTAGTAACTGCCACTGTTAATATTTTCCTTTGAGACCCTTATTTAAAAAATTAAATAAATTTAGCCCTTCCCCCAGCAAGAGTGACTTCCCTGGTGGCTCAGATGGTAAAGCATCTGTCTACAATGCGGGAGACCTGGGTTCGATCCCTGGGTGGGAAGATCTCCTGGAGAAGGAAATGGCAACCCACTCCAGTATTCTTGCCTGGAAAATCCCATGGACGGAGGAGCCTGGTGGGCTACAGTCCATGGGGTCGCAAAAAGTCAGACACGACTGAGCGACTTCACTTTCACTTTCCAGCAATAGTACCTATAACATCATAGGTATTCCGATTAGTTATATATTTTTCCTAGTATGCACTATAGTAAACCTATGGCCATTAAGAAGGCTTCTTCTTAAGGTCAGAAGAAAGGTCACTTAAAGTGACACTAAAGTGCCATGGTCATCTTGTTTACCACCAGTGGTTCATGTGCTGTGCTTTTGGCAACACTCGGGGCCTTACCACTTTCTAGTTGTGGCATGATGGAATTGAATAAATGGAGATTAGCCTACACTTATTCAACACTTACCTTGTACAAACTGCTGGCTGAAGGAGATGAAAATATGAATTACATACAGTTTTTGCTCTTAATGGATTTGGAGGAAGCAGAGTGCTAATGGCATATCACAAAGAAGGTGAGATATAGGCTTGATGAATCCAATCCCAGCCTTGTGGGATGGACGGAGGTCAGGGCTAGAGGAACCAGTGGGGAAGTGAGGAAGAAAGGTCTAAGCCGAGGGTCCCTGCAGAGGTCTGGGGGTCCGCTGGCCATCGGCATACTGGAGTCAATCATTTTTCTTAAATTACAAGGAGAACAGTTTCCTCCACGAGGCACAGGATATTGGGGAATGTTGATTGAATGTAGGAGAAAGAAGACAATGATCGCATTTCTGGCACGTATGTGGGAGGGAAAGGATGTGTCCTGCAGAAAACACTTTGCTGTGAAACAGAAGAAGCAAGGTAGGCTCTGTCCCCCTTTTATTTTGTCTTTTAATTATACACAAGGAGAAATAGCTGTATAATATAGGTGTGGATTTTGGAAGCATTTAGGTCTACCCTGGAAAAGGACGTTGCTGCTCTTGGCTTGGACATGGGTAAAATGTCCTTGGAAACTTGGATAAGTATTTGAGTGGCTCGTTTTTATCCATATAGTAGTCACTTCCCTTGCAATCTACCTATATTTAGGGAAACTTACATGACAGGATTTTTCTCTTCCAACACCTTGTTTTCCACCTGAAAAGGATCTGATATCCAGGGGCTGTGGATGCAGTTGTGCATCTGCTTGGAGAGAAGTCTAATATGAATATGGTGAGGCAAACCGCGGGTGAAGGGTTAACAAGAGCCGAGTCTGGAATTGGTCATCCCCTGCACAGCAGGAGAAGGGTGACCGGCTGATGCTAGTGGCGACTGTCACCGGAAAATTTCCCCAGAGAACCTTTTAAATGTATGAATCTCCAAAATCCATCCATTTTCATTCAACTTTTGTTCCTATAGCTTCTGTTCATCTGTCTATTTCATATAATGCCCATCCCTGAAGTGCCCAGAATAAAATGCACCAATTTTAATTGCAACAGATAGGACAAAGTGACTCTTGGGAGCTGCTTTGGACAGGAAGTGGAGGCTGAATTTGCCTAATGGGAACTGTGTAGGGAACCTGACTCACCTGCCCTTATCCTCATCACTCTGCAGGCATTGATTGAGTTCCAAGGAGTCTAGAGGCAGTTTAGTGATACAGAGGAAAGGAAAAGGCACTCTTAAGTGGATCTGTATTCCCAGATATCAAAGATGCCAGTGCCTTCTCCAGGCTAACAGAAGCCCAGAGTGTGCCTTGAGGATGGTTTTATGGTCCTGACACTGCACACTTAAAAATAGCATCTACCTTAAAAACCGGCAATTAGCTAGAATCTAAACTTTTAGAATCTATCACTGTACTTAGGTCTCCATTTTGCTGAAGAGGCAACAAACAGTTCAGAGTGAAGTTTGCTTTTTTTTCAGTGAATTTAAGTGGAAGGTTTGGTGACATGATGTATTTAATTTTTAGCGTCATTTTCCTATTGCATCAAATTCTCTTTTTAAATGCTAGAACCTCATCATCACTACAGTACTCTTGCCTGGAAAATCCCATGGACGGAGGAGCCGAGTAGGCTACAGTCCATGGGGTCGCTAAGAGTCGGACATGACTGAGCGACTTCACTTTCACTTTTCCCTTTCATGCACTGGAGAAGGAAATGGCAACCCACTCCAGTATTCTTGCCTGGAGAATCCCAGGGACGGCAGAGCCTGGTGGGCTGCCGTCTAGGGGGTCGCACAGAGTCAGACACGACTGAAGCGACTTAGCAGCAGCAGCAGCAGCTGTTAAAAAATGGATTCATCCACGTATGAATTTATTCATTCAACAAACATTTATTTGCTATCCACAAGGCTCTGTGCCCAGGACTCTTGAAAATACACACGAGAACTGTGTTTTGTAGTTTTTAATGTTTCTCCAAGAGAAATGCTCTGTAGTACAACATTAATCCTAGGAAGCATTATTTTTTTTATGTAACGTATCTGAAATCAGATTGTTATACATATCTGATTTGTTATACATATAGATACGTTATACATATCTGTTTTATTAATCTGAAGTCAGATTTTGTCTTACTACCAAAGATATATAATCCTTTACTGGCGATTTTAATTTTTCAGAAGTACATAAATAATGGTGTATTTTGTTATGGATGTTATTAGGTGTTATTAGATTTGATAGGAGATATTTACACAACACTGTTATTCATACTATGCTTTGACCAAGATTACGGCCCCATTTGGGCCTTCCCTGGTGGCTCAGATGGTCAAGAATCCCCTTCCAACGCAGGAGACCAGGGTGTGATCCCTGGGTTGGGAAGATCCCTGGGAGAAGGAAATGGCTACGCACTCCAGGATTCTTAACTGGAGAATCCCATGGACAGAGGAGCCTGGTGGGCTGCAGTCCACGGGGTCCCAGACATGACTGAGTGACTAAGCACGCACGGCCCCGTCTGGGGCCCTGTACTGTTGTTAAGCCTCTAGTTTTAGACAGCAAAGCTGGTTCAGGGATGCCAGAACTCAGATGTCCAGATGTCCATATCTAAGAGACAAGAGTCGGAAGGTTTATGGAGGGTCAGGGGTTCAAGTCGCAGAGGCAGTAACAGCAGGTGGAGAGAAATTCTCCAGTGTCTTGTGTCTCTGCAGCTTCTTCCCCTTTCTGCTCTGCTACATAAATGCAGTGCACGTGCCAGACAGAACCGAGCAGGAGAAATGGGAAATAGCACTGAGGACCGCGGGTCCTAAATAGCACTTAGGTGGCAGATGGCAGCTTGTGCTGGGAGAGGCTGGGGTCAGTGTGTGCCTGGAAATGGTGATGTGAACAGGGGAGTTACAAGGACAGCAGCAGCATTTATCGAGACCCTCCTTTTATCAAGGACCCTACTGGTAACCATTTAAATTAACCCATATATGTGTCGGGAAGATCCCCTGGAGAAGGCAATGGCACCCCACTCCAGCACTCTTGCCTGGAAAATCCCATGGACCGAGGAGCCTGGGAGGCTACAGTCCATGGGGTCGCAAAGAGTTGGACATGACTGAGCGACTTCACTTCACTTCATATATGTGGAATCTAGAAGAATGGTATGGACGATCTCATCGGGGAAGCAAGAATAGGGACACAGATATAGAGAACAAATATATGGGTACCATAGGGGAAAGGAGAGTGGGGTGGGAGGAATTGGGAGGGTGGGAGTGACCTATATACACTATTGATACTACGTATAAAATAGGCAATGGATGGGAACATGTTGTATTGCTCAGGGGGCTCTACTTAACGCACGGTGGTGACCGGAATGGGAAGGAAGTCCAAAAGGGAGGGGACGTATGTGGGTGTGTGGCTGATTCATTTTGCCATACAGTAGAAACGAACCTAACATTGTAAAGACACTCTGCTCCAATAAAAATCAATTAAAAATATGCTTTTAAAATTTTTATTGAGGTATAACTGACAAATAAAACGATAATATATTTAATGTGTACAATGTGATGATTTGATATGTGTATATATTGTGAAAGGATTTCCACCACTGAGTTAATTAAGACATCCATCTGCTAACATGTTTACCTTTTTTTTGGTGTGAAAACGCTTAAGTACTACTTTCTTAGTTTCAATTATACAATGCAGTATCATCAAATCTTATCTCATGTCCTTGTGCCCTTTTGATGCCTGTCAGTATTTCCCCCACCCCCTGGCAACCACCACTCGACTCAGTTTGGAGTTTTACTTTTTAAAAATTTTGCTACCTCTCTAAGGAATACCATGCAGTTTTTCCATGCCTGCCTTATTTCACCTAACATAATGTCTTCTAGCTTCATACAAGTTGTTGCAAATGGCAGGATATTCTTTCTAAGGGCTAATAGTATATCTGTACATCACATTTTCTTTATACATTTATCAGTTGATGGACACTTAAGTTGTTCCCATACCTTGGCTATTGTGAACCAAGTTGCAATGAACACGGTGTACAGATATCCCTTCAAGATAATGATTTCATTTCCTTTGGATATATACCAAAAGTGGGGTTGCTGGATCATATGGTAGTTCTATTTTTAATTTTTTGAGGCACTTCCATGGTGATTTCTGTAGTGGCTGCAACAACTTACATTCCCAGGGACTGTGCAGAAAGGTTCCCTTTTCTTATACCCTCCCCTGCGCGTGTTACCCCTTGTCTTTTTAATGATAGATATCCTAACAGTGTGAGGTGGCATTTCACTGTGGTTTTGAATCAAATACACTACTTAAAAACCAGCAATCCTGTGAGACAGGTATCCATTGAGCATCACTGTTATCCTTGTTTCCTGTAGAAAATGGAGAGGCTCAGAGAGGGTAAGGGACTTGCCCAGCATTATACAGTGAGTAGGGGGTAGAGCTGAGATACAGGCTTTGATCTGTGGAGCATTAGAGTCTACTCCACCTTCAACATGCTTCGTGACATCCGACATCTCAGGACATGCAGTGAATTTATGTCCAGTCACGAGAGGTCCCGGAAGCCAACCAGGGTCAGAGCAGAACATGAACAGTGACAGGTAATAGTGTCAGAATCCAAGATTGGGGCCACTGAGCAGAATTCTCCCTGTGTCGTGGGGCCTTCCCTGTGTGCTGTAGCCCAGGTGCATGGCCCGGATTGGGAGGGGCCGGATGCCCGGCAGGCCCAGAAGAACCTCGTAGCTTGACGAGTGAAGTGCTGAGGTTCAAGTATTTGTTGCTTTATTCTAATCAAACCCCCAAAGAGCGAAAGTGCTGTTGTAGCTAAGACGCCAGAACTCAGTGATGGATATTTTAATAAAGCCCAGGATCCCAAGGGAAGCTGACTCTTGGAATCAGCTCATAGTCCATCGTTGGGGGTGTAATTAATAATTTTAATTATGTTTCTAATATCTGTTGAGATATTTTGCCTTCACTGGATTCCTTTTAGGTTTGGATCCCATGTAGATCTTGAGGAAATTTAAAATGTTTTGGTTCATTATTTAAAATCACTGTGTTATTTTGCTGAGAGGTATTGAATAGCCGAGAGGAATTTTACATATTATCAGAAAGAGTGCAGTCTTTCAAAAGCCAAGGGTAGCTATTCAAATCTTGGAACTGGGAAGAATTCAAAGTGGTTCACCGAAGTGTATTTCTAATTTTCTCTTGTAAGTATGACAGAACATAGTAGCTCATTATTAACATAGAGGAAGTATCACCCATGAATGGTCAGAAAGTCGTCTTTCTAATGAAATAATGGAAACAGTGAGAGACTTTATTTTGGGGGGCTCCAAAATTAGTGCAGATGCTGACTGCAGCCATGAAATTAAAAGACGCTTGCTCCTTGGAAGAAAAGCTCTGACCAACCTAGACAGCATATTGAAAAGCAGAGACATTACTTTGCCAACAAAGGTCAGTCTAGTCAAGGCTATGGTTTTTCCAGTGGTCATGTATTGGTGTGAGAGTTGGACTATAAAGAAAGCTGAGCACCAAAGAATTGATGCTTTTGAACTGTAGTGTTGGAGAAGACTCTTGAGAGTCCCTTGGACTGCAAGCAGATCCAACCAGTCCATCCTAAAGGAGATCAGTCCTAGGTGTTCACTGGAAGGACTGATGCTGAAGCTGAAAGTCCAATATTTTGGCCACCTCATGTGAAGAGCTGACTCATTGGAAAAGACCCTGATGCTGGGAAGGATTGGGGGCGGGAGGAGAAGGGGACAACAGAGGATGAGATGGTTGGATGGCATCACTGACGCAATGGACATGGATGTGGGTACACTCCGGGAGTTGGTGATGGACAGGGAGGCCTAGCGTGCTGCAGTCCATGGGGTCACAAAGAGTCAGACATGACTGAGTGACTGAGCTGAACTGAAGTATCTACGGTGTGCCAGATCCTCTGATTAGTGTTGTGCATAAAAAAAAATAAGATGCAATATTTATACCAAAATAGATACATGATGATGATGATGATGGTGTTAGAGATAACCACACTAGTTGACATTTATTGAGTATTTTACTATGTGGTAGGTATTTGGGAGACACTTTAAGTGAATTAACTTGTTGATGTCTCATCATCACATTAAGGGAAAGGTATATTCTCATTTTAAGAATAAGAAGGTTTAGAGAGTTTAACTACTTTTTCTAAAAACCACTAATAGCTAATCACTATTAGCTAATCGTCCAAGAGCTAATGATATGAGCTCTGTTCTGATTCTAAGCTCATACAATTGATTCCTGTACTATATGTGCCCCTGGAGGGCTTCCCAGGTGGCTCAGTGGTAAAGAATCCGCTTGGCAATGCAGGAGGCGGAGGAGACGCGGGTTCCATCCCTGGGTTGGGAAGATCTCCTGGAGGAGGGCATGGCCACCCACTCCAGTATTCTTGCCTGGAGAATCCCAGGGACAGAGGAGCCTGGCGGGCTACGGTCCAAGGGGTCGCACAGATACGGACACAACTGAGCAACTAACACTCCACTTCATAATGTCCAAGCCAGCTGCTGGGTTGACCAGCGTGAGCTCCCTCAGAGCAGATTAGACGTTGGTTGGACAGGGAGAGGAGGGAGAAGATTAGGAGGGCGTGTCCAGAGTCTGGGATGGGCTGAAGACAGGAGAGCAGAAAGTGCTGTCCGTCCCCCCACGGGCCTGAGGTGGCCCCACATGCAGGCCCCTGGATTCTTTCCTGCGGGTGGGCAGGCTGTGTGGGGTCGGGTGGGGCTGGATTTTTAACCTTCTCATTTTCCTCTCTCCCCACCCGTTTGACTACACCCTTGAGCTTCGGAGATCTAACATCATTTTAGACACATTCACAGATTGGCTAATAGGAAAAAAAAAAAAAACGCTTGTTAAATTATGGCGGAGAGATTTAGGGCATCCATACAGTCTGACTTTTTAAGACAGTCTTGATTTTTTTTTCCTGAACATTTAAAAAAGTCTTTATTGAATTTGTTATAGTGTTGCTTCTTTTAATGTTTTGGTTTTTTGGTCAGGAGGTCTGCAGGATCCCAGCTCCTTGACCAGAGATTGAACCTGAAACCCCCGCATTGGAAGACAAAGTCCCAACCAGTGGGTCACCAGGGAGGTCCCCACAGTCTTGATTTTGAAGGATTATTTTTCAATAGTGGTGATTGATTAAACACATCCTATGTGGGACTTAATTTTTGGACATTTGTCAAGCTTGACACGGATACAATCTCAGATCAGAAACACTCACGGGCACAGCGTGGTTTTCTGCCTCCTTTTCTCTCTCCTCTCCCTCCCTGCTGTCTTTCTTTCACTACCTACTGTGGGAAGGACATTGGGTTTAGAACTTGGGATACAAAGATGAACAGTTACTATTCCCTGACTGCCAGTGATTTATATTCCCTTAAAGGGATTCATTCATTTTATCCAACAGGTATTTATTGAACATCCGTGATGTAGCAGGCACTAATCTATGTGCTGGGTTGCAGCAAGGAACAAACCAGATCGGATCTAATACCGTTGATGGGGAGGTTTATTTTAGTGGGGGTGACATGCGATAGCCAAGCAACCAAGTACAGACTACAATTTCATCTGTGAAGACAAGAAGGTCAGGAAGTGGGCCGGAGAATGGGTGGACCTTAGCGTGCAGAGGCGCCTTTCTGCAATGGGGCAGTAGCATCCAGCAGGGTGCAGGGCATTGAGAAGATGCTTCTCCTTGAGGATGCGGCCAAGCGTGTTCCAGCCACAGGGCTCAGCAACTGGGAAGTCCCAGAGGTGAGAGCTAACTTGGAAAAAACTGGAGGATTTGAGGTCGGAAGTAAGACTGGAGAGAGAGAGGTGGGGAGGGAGGTGGCTGCTTGGGAATCCTCAAGAGGGTTCTAAGCCAGGGAGAGGTGGGGTTGAATTTGCATTTTAGAAAGAAGTCTCCTGAGTTGCAGTGGGTGTGGGGAGCGGGCAGGAGCAGGGTCAGCAGGAGGAGCCTGGCTGGTTAGGATGCTGTCTGCACCTTGGACCAGGCAGTAGCGTCAGGGTGGGGAGACGTGGTGAAAATTGGAATATTCTTGGAAGGAGTTGGCCAGACTGAATAGATGGCTAAATCCACAAATTCTGGGTAAGGTCGGGACTAGGGATGAAGACACAGAAATCATCAGTCAGATGAGCAAGGAGTGAAACAAAATGTGAGGGGTGTCTCTTTGGCTTAAGAAGGGCATCATTTTTGCTGTAGAAAATGTGGCATCTAAATCACGTCACTGGTGGGGAAGGAAGGAAGCAGTGTTCCCCGAGTGCCAACTACGTGACCAGCACTGTGCTAGGTGCTTTACATCCAGTGTTTGTCACAGGACAGAAGGCTTAAGAAACACCCCTAAGTGCACTGCATAAGATTACTGGCTCTGGAACCAGATTGCTAGATTTGAATTTCACCTCTGCCTCTTACTAGTCCTTCTGTGCTTTGTTTACTCATCTGTAAAATGGGGTAATATTAGTACTTACTTCACAGAGGAATTTTAAATGAGTTAATATGTGTAATGTGAGAGTTGGACTATAAAGGAAGCTAAGTGCTGAAGAATTGATGCTTTTGAACTGTGGTATTGGAGAAGACCCTTAAGAGTCCTTTGGACTGCAAGGAGATCCAACCAGTCCCTCCTAAAGGAGATCAGTCCTGAATGTTCATTGGAAGGACTGGTGTTGAAGCTGAAACTGCAATACTTTGGCCACCTGATACGAAGAGCTGCCTCATTGGAAAAGACCCTGATGCTGGGAAAGATTGAAGGCAGGAGGAGAAGGGGATGACAGAGGATGAGATGGTTGGATGGCATCACCGACTCGATGGGCATGAGTTTGAGTAAACTCTGCAAGTTGGTGATGGACAGGGAGGCCTGGCGTGCTGCAGTCCATGGGGTCGCAAAGAGTCGGACATGACTGAGCGACTGAACAACAACAAACAAAAGCATGGTGGCCTGGTTCCTGCAGTGAGTGTTCCATGAAGACCGAAAAGTGCTGTGATCCTTTAAGGCAGCTTTGGAGGCCCCACGGTGTCCCTTCTGCCTTAGTCACAAGCCTGTCTAGATTCCAGGAAAAGGAACATAGACTCCACCTTCATAAGGGAGGAATATCAAAGTCACAAAGTGAGAAGTTTCGGGATAGGAGATGTGGCCATTTTTGAAAAAAATACGGTCTGCCTTGAGGCTTAACCAGGAGGCCCTTGATGAGGCTGATTGGCTTAGAGGATCCAATATATTTCTAGATTTTGGACATGCTCTGGAATCAGGGTCTCCTGTACTTATTAAAGGACTTGACTGCTCTTCACCGAAGCTGTGCTGGAATTAGAGGGTGGACTCGGCAGGACTGGTGAGCTCTCTTCAGTTAAGAGACACTGACGGAAGACTGACTTTGCACAGGACCCTGTGCTGATCGCCGTGGGGACAATCCGAGATACCACAGGAGCCAGCAAACTAAAAGGTGAAGGTGAAAGCTTTTGGTTTTCAATAACGTAGTCTCTGGAGAGGGAGAAGAGACAATCCCTAATGATAGTTAGAATGAAACTAGTCAAAATAAGACACAAAATGAGTTTAATGCAAATGTATTCAGTTAGCATTACATTCAGTGTGGGGACCACATTTCTCATTCTGTGGACCTTACTTGTTAATTAACTATTATTATAACCTGCAATTATTAAATACTTCCTATAGCTATTTAATTGTATCCCAGGCAGCCCTAGTGGTAAGGAACCCGCCTGCCAATGCAGGAGATGCGCAAGAGACGGAGGTTTGTTTCCAGGGTTGGAAGATCCCCTGGAGGAGGGCATGGCAACCCACTCCAGTATTCTTGCCTGGAGAATCCCGTGAACGGAGGAGCCTGGCGGGCTGCAGTCCATGGGGTCACAGAGAGCTGGACACGACTGAGCAACTAGCACACACACACCATGAAGAAGGTTTGCTGCTGTTTAGTCACTAAGTCGTGTCCAACTCTTTGCAACCCTGTGAACTGTCGACCGCCAGCCTCCTCTCTCCATGAGACTTCTCAGGCAAGAATACCGGAGTGGGTGGTTATCCCCTTCTCCAGGGGATCCTCCCGACCCAGGGATCGAACCTGCGTCTCCTGCGTTGGCAGGTGGATTCTTCACCGCTGAGTTGCCAGGGAAGCCCTTGATGGGGAAGGTTACTCTACTGTGTCCTTTTATAAGTAAGGGGGGAGTAGTAGGGAGGTGAAGTGACCCAGGCTGGCATTTGTACCCAGGTCTTCTGCTCCCATAGTAGATGCTGAAGGTGGCGTGGCTGGTTGGTGCAAAGCTGGGAGTAGAACCCAAGCTCTGGATATTCTTGTTGGTGGTCTTTTTCCAGATTCTTTCCTCCAGGTTTGTGGTTTCCAATCGTGTTCCATGAATCCTCTGGTTCCCAAAGAGCTCTGGGGACCCGGTGCAGGGGTTCAGACGGAGGTAAAGCTGGTATGACTCTGGGGCCCTAAATTCCAACTGTTTGCCCTGCTTTGAGATATATTATGTTATATTGGGTTGGCCAAAAAGATGTCACGCAAAAACCCAAATGAACTTTTGGGCCAATCCAATATTATCTTACACACAGTGCAACATATAATGATAGAATTTAATATATCTGTAATATGTAATATGATACATAATATCTACGGCCAGTGTGGAATAAATGAGAGGTGTTCAGATTTTTAGAAAAAAATTCTCCCTTCAGATGGGATTTTACCTCTATCGATGTGATTGCCCCTTAATGTCTGAATTTTACTTAACACAATTGAATTTCCACTTGGAATTCAAACTTTTAGAACAAAACCCTTCCATTTAAAGGAAGGTTTGGTTTGATTTATATCTTATATCTGTTAGGTTTCTTTGACTGACTCCTTCTTTCAAATGGACTTTTCTATCTATGGCTATAATTTCCACTTCAAGTTTCAATTTCATTCAGTTCAATTGAATTTCCACTCAGAATTCAAACTTTTGGAACAAAACCGCTTGAAGGAAGAGTTTTGTTCCAAAAGTTTGAACACCTTTAATCTATTCCACACTGCTTGCTGTTGGATATTTTTAGTTTAACGATTTGGCCTGTAACTGGTATGGCTGTCATTATTCTAACTTCAGGCTCAAGAGCTCAGTCACTAGTTAAAATCTCTTCTGCTGGCAAAATCTGCATTCCCATCTGCTGCAGAAAATAACCTTTAAAGTGCCCATGCAAGCACAAACTCAGAACCAAAAGGCATGGAAAAGGAAGAGTTTATTCCAGTTTTTAAAAGTTCAGTTTGATTTGGATCATCTGTCTGTTAGATGATCTTGACTGATGTAGTATGTAAATATGTCCCAGAAAGAGTGATCGTATTGTGATCTTTGTTTTCAGTTTACTTTTTCATATTGGGTTTTCTTGATGGAAAGTGATTTTAAAAATAACCTTAAAATGTGATGATCACCCTCTTTCTGTAACAGACTGCAACGTGTGATAGCTGCATCCAGCAAGCGTTCACTTGTGATAAAGGGAAACTTGAAATTTCTGGCACAAGAATATTTCTAGCTCATGTCTGAATTGTAGGGAGATTGAAATCTTGCCAGAGCTGAAGTGGGCCTTGAGGGCTGGGGCTGCCATGTGCAGCTGAGCCGGTTGCGTACTGCACTTGCTAGGCACTCATCAAATGCTGCTTTGAGAGAAACTGTGTTATGTGCAGTGATGTTTGAATGGAAAGAAACCCCTGTACTTGTGACGCTCCCTAGAGAACGCCATGGAGTGGGCTTCCCATGGGGGTTCTCAGTGAATTAAGTGGTGTGGCACTCATAGCTGTGCCTAGGAACCAGGGACTTCACAACATAACCCACTTTTGCCCCGTGGCTGCAGAGCTTGCGGCTTTGCTGAGGTCAGCACCTTGAAGTTAGAACAGCTTAAATACACCTGGCTCCCGAGGGGGCGTGAAATGGCAGGGAACTCTTGGAAATGCCCACAAATTCCAAGACAGCCGGGCCGAGCCATTCGCTATTTTAATTGATCAGACCACTTTTTACTCCTTCCTTTTTTTCCCCTGGGAGGTAGAAAAGTCATAACCACAAGACTGTATTTCAAATGACCTCTTTAGAGGCAGTATCTAAGCATTTAAGTACAGGCTGAGCCCAAAGCGTATGATGGATTAAATATCAGCTAGCATTTTCTGTGAAGATCCTGTTCCTTGTTTAAAATCTGAGAACCCAAAGCCTGGATTTAACTTTCTATGAAATGGTGGTTTTTTTTCTTTCTCTGTGGTTTTCCCCAAGCTTTGTCACTTATGAGGCTCTCACATCCACAATTCACATTCCTCTCCATGGCAAGCTGAAGGCAATACCCACTTATGAGGCTCTCGAATCTACAATTCACATTCCTCTGCATGGCACGCTGAAGGCAGTGCCCACTTACCAGGCTCTCGCATCCACAATTCACATTCCTCTGCATGGCACGCTGAAGGCAGTGCCCACTTACGAGGCTCTCGCATCCACAATTCACATTCCTCTCCATGGCACGCTGAAGGCAGTGCCCACTTACGAGGCTCTCGCATCCACAATTCACATTCCTCTGCATGGCAAGCTGAAGGCAGTGCTCACTTACGAGGCTCTCGCATCCACAATTCACATTCCTCTCCATGGCACGCTGAAGGCAGTGCCCACTTACGAGGCTCTCGCATCCACAATTCACATTCCTCTCCATGGCACGCTGAAGGCAGTGCCCACTTACGAGGCTATCGCATCCACAATTCACATTCCTCTCCATGGCACGCTGAAGGCAGTGCCCACTTACGAGGCTCTCACATCCACAATTCACATTCCTCTCCATGGCAAGCTGAAGGCAGTGCCCACTTACGAGGCTCTCGCATCCACAATTCACATTCGTCTCCATGACAAGCTGAAGGCAGTGCCCACCGCCTGCATTAATTTATTGAGCCTGACTGTGTGCCAGTACTCACTATCTAATTTGTGTTTGGTCACAGGGTTTTGAATAATGTCCCATGGTTCTTATAACTGGGCAGTTCCTTTAAAGGAGGGGCTTCTTTGGTGGCTCAGATGGTAAAAAATCTGCTTGCAAAGCAGGAGACCTGGGTTCGATCTCTGGGTCAGGAAGATCCCCTGGAGAAGGATATGGCTACTCACTCCAGTATTCTTGCCTGGAGAATCCTGTGGACAGAGGAGCCTGGTGGGCTGCAGTCCATGGAGTCACAAAGAGTCGGACATGACTGAGTGACTAACACTTCACTTTTCACTAATAAACTGTGGAAAATTCTGCAAGAGATGGGAATACCAGACCATCTGACCTGTCTCTTGAGAAACCTGTATGCAGGTCAGGAAGCAACAGTTAGAACTGGACATGGAACAACAGACTGTTTCCAAATAGGAAAAGGAGTACATCAAGGCTGTATATTGTCACCCTGCTTATTTAACTTATATGCAGAGTACATCATGAGAAACGCTGGGCTGGAGGAAGCACAAGCTGGAATCAAGATTGCCGGGAGAAATATCAATAACCTCAGATATGCGGATGACACCACCCTTATGGCAGAAAGTGAAGAAGAACTAAAGAGCCTCTTGATGAAGGTGAAAGAGGAGAGTGAAAAAGTTGGCTTAAAGCTCAACGTTCAGAAAACTAAGATCATGGCATCTGGTCGCATCACTTCATGGGAAATAGATGGGGAAACAGTGGAAACAGTGTCAGACTTCATTGTTTTGGGCTCCAAAATCACTGCTGATGGTGATTGCAGCCATGAAATTAAAAGATGCTTACTCCTTGGAAGGAAGGTTATGACCAACCTAGATAGCATGTTTAAAAGCAGAGACGTTACTCTGCCAACAAAGGTCTGTCTAGTCAAGGGTATGGTTTTTCCAGTGGTCATGTATGGATGTGAGATTTGGACGGTGAAGAAATCTGAGCGCCGAAGAACTGATGCTTTTGAACTGTGGTGTTGGAGAAGACTCTTGAGAGTCCCTTGGACTGCAAGGAGATCCAACCAGTCCATCCTGAAGGAGATCAGTCCTGGGTGTTCATTGGAAGGACTGATGTTGAAGCTGAAACTCCAATACTTTGGCCACCTCATTCGAAGAGTTGACTCATTGGAAAAGACCCTAATTCTGGGAAGGATTGGGGGCAGGAGGAGAAAGGGACGACAGAGGATGAGATGGCTGGATGGCATCACCGACTTGATGGACATGGGTTTGGGTGGACTCTGTGAGTTGGTGATGGACAGGGAGGCCTGGCGTGCTGCGGTTCATGGGGTCGCAAAGAATCGGAAACGACTGAGCGACTGAACTGAACTTAAGGGAAGTATGTTTATGGTGGCTGCTTAGCTGTGACTGACTCATCACTAAGAGAGTTTGCTTGGGTAACAGATTTGGGTCTGAGGGTCGATAAGAGGGTGGTAGTGTGGAAGAGTGACTTAACCCTTGAAAATTATGTCAGAGCAAACTTTGCACGCCTTTGGTTTTTGTTTTTTTAATATTTATTTGTCTGTGCCAGGTCTTAGTTGCGGCATGAAGGACCTAGCTCTCCGATCAGGGATCGAACCCGGGCCCCCTGCTGTGGGAGCTGGAGTCTTAGCCACTGGATCAGCAGGGAGGTCTCCACCCTTGTTATATGACCTGTTTCTTGGGGAGCAGCTTATGGACCAGCATGACAGCTTGGCAGATTTCTCTATGACCCATACATGGGTCCTTCTTCTCTCTGAGGTTTTGAACACCTCTAGATTCTTGAGTGCTGAGCCTTTTCTGAATGACGTGGAAATGAGAGTGAACTAGCCCTCACTCCCACACCCCCATTCACCCGTCTCTTTACTTCACTTGGCTCCTGGACAGCGGGATTCTTCTGCATCACCTTGTGCCCTCTCATGCCTGAAGCACAACAGGCTTTGAGAAACATTTGTTGATTCTGTTTTGTGAACGTGAGTTGAACGCTCGTTGTGTGCTGTGCCCTGGGATGGGGACTGTGGACAGTGCAGAGATGGAAGGGTCCCTGTTCATTTGAGGGTCGTCTAGAGGCATTTACCCTCTGGGGACGTTGGGGTGCAGGGAGCTGTTGGTCTAGCAAGAAGGTCCAACATATGTTTAGCAGCTCCCTGGAATGGAAGATTCCTCTGGAGGCTGGTTTAGCCCCAGGACTTCCCTGGCAGCAGTCTTTCTTGCCTTCCTCAGACCCATTTGTCTTCCCAAACCTATATGTTGCTGGGTTTATTGAAGATTCCCTTCCCCACTTTTTAAAGATCTCCCAGTTTTTCAGTAAATCTGCCCATCCCTTGAAGACTTCACTAATGAGAGATCTTAAGAATATTTCAAATCACTTCTTCAGAGAACCGGATCGGCACGTTTCCCGCGTGCCTGTCTCCCAGCCCCTGGAAGACGAATTCTTTCTCCTTTCTCGGGTTTCTCTCTCCCTCTCACCCTCCCTCCCTCCCTCCCAGCCCCTGCTGGCTGCTTTTGCAGTAAATCTCCGAAATGTTGCTGACGTCAGCAGCACCGATCTGGCCTTAGAGGAGCCGCTTTAGGGGAAGTCATCCGAAAGAGGGTGCTGAAACGCAGAGCCGTCTTGTCGGGTGTTCTGGAGAGACCATTTTCTCCCTTTGACAGATCTCATTCATTTTTGCAACTTAGCAGGCAGAGTGAAGGAAGAACCATCTAAAAAGTTTTTTTTTTCTTCCCACCTAGGTTATTTGTAGGAGGTTTTAGTGAGTGTGAAACAAGCTGCTTGGTGAGTGAAGACGGCCCAGGCAGCTTGCAAAACAGCATGTACTGGGGGCGTTGAGGCTTCATCTCAGTGACCCCGAGAGACGGGCAGAGTGAGGGCACACCTCATTCTACGTCAACTGTTTGTTCTTAAAAAGAGATGACCGTACACTGAAGCCCATTTTGGAGGCACGCAGAACTTGCTCTTTGTAGAAAATCCTTTTGGAAAGTCAACATCTATCTTGCAGAGGCATTTTCATGTACAGCTGCAGGTTTGTCTATAGTCAGATATATAAGATACACCTGACTATCTTCATGACCTGTGCCCTGACTGCCCTCTCTGAACAAGGAGGCAGGCGACTTGTGTGCAGCATCCAGAGCTGGGTGAGGGAGGAAACGCCAGGTGTAGACGGGCAGGCCTCCGGGGGTCGGGCCTGCGTCCCTGGCAGGGTTCAGCAGCCGGGATGCGGACCAGGCAAAGGACAGGAATGAGGTGGAAGGCGATGTGTCCAGGTGGCTCCAGGAAAGGACCGGGGGAAATGGAGCTGAGTCTGTGAGCGGAAGTAGGTGGTGTTGAACTTGGAGTCTACACTGAGCAGGGCAGGGCGGAGGAGAACTGGGGAGGCACAGGAGTGGGCGGGAGAGGGGAGGAGGGAGGTGACGAGGGAGAAACTGAGGGAGAGAGCCGGCGACTCGGACGCTCAAGTCAGCAGTGGGCTCCTTAGTTGAGGACTTCTGAGGCGGGGACGTTCCTCGTGATGCCGAGGCTCGGGACATGGCCCGGGAGGAGGCAGAGGCCTTGGGTCCTGCTGATGCTCCCTGAGCCCCCCGGAGCGTTTTCCTGCCTCTGCGCAACCATCCTCCGGAGGCCGGGTGCTTCTTCCCTCCTAGTGGACCTACGGCCGTTTCAGACGACTTCCCTTGGATTCCCAGTGCCTCTTCTCAGGAGGTTTGGGGACGTCTGTCTAGCCTAGGGTGTCTGTAGCTCGTGATGGGTCATAGGCATGAACGCCATCCCCCTTGCCCCAGGGGGCGATAGATTCGGGGGTGGAGAACCGTAATTTATGCTGCACACTCCCTCCCCATGGGCTCACGCAGGGGCGGGGTTGGGGTTCACCTGCAATTGCACCTGGGCTTGGCTTCTTTCCCTTCATTTTCCTGTTTCCCCACTCCCCTGGGGGCTCTTCCTGAAGCACCGCTTACATAAATTGCTGACAAGCCACTCTCTCTCTGAGTCTGCTTCTGGGGAACCTGACCTAAGTTAGTGGTTAAGGTGGACTGAGATGGTAAGTGGTGCTGAAATCAGGGAAACGGGAGGCGTGCCTATTGGGTAGGTTCTCTGTGGGGCATGAAAATTATTCAGGAGGGATGTCCTTGGCGATCTAGTGGTTAAGACTTCACCTTCCAGTGTGAGGGATGCAGGTTTGATCCCTGGTCGGGGAGGTAAGATCCCACATGACTCGCAGCCCCAAATGCAAAACATAAATGCAGAAGCAGTGTTGTAATAAATTCAACAAAGATTTTAAACATTAAAAAACTATGTAAAATCGTCCAGGAGGAAAGTAGAACCTGGATGGTGGAAGGCGTCAGGAAATCAAGGGGAGAAGTCAGGTCTACCACTGGCAGCCATGAAGAGGAGCCAGAGGTGCTTGGATCTCAAAGGAACTGAAGCTTTGACAAGAGTGGTGCAGTACTGGTTTCTTGGGACAGCCTGGCCCTGAGACTGTGGGTGACGGAGATTGAGCAACCTCTACCTGAATGCCACTCTTCGAGTGCAGTGTCCTCAGGGACAGCCCAAGCGTCAGGGAAGAACATGGAGGAAGTAGGGGAGGTCTTCAGTTTTGTAGCAGCAGGTCCTGCAATATCTTTGGAAAGGTTTGGAATGGGAGAGGAAGGGAAGGTTGGATCAGAGCAGGGGAAACGAGAGTAGAAGAGAGATCAAAGCTACAGGGAGGCTTCGCTGGCTTTGCACTTCTCAAAAGAATTGATCCCTTCAGCTTCCTGGGGGATGGTGGCTTGGCAGCTTGGACACAGAGTGTAGGGTTTGTGCTATTCCTGGCACAGAGTTGGCATGCACTGGCTGAAAAAGTGAATGAAGGACACATCAAGTTTCTCAATACCTCTTCCTTTTTCCTCATTGTGAAACATCAGCACACTTACTGCTTCAATGTATTTTATGCTCTGATAAATATGGAAATTAGTGAGGTGCCTCTAGCTACCTCTGGCACCATCATGAGGTGGGATGCAATGAACAGAACTCCTAAGGTTAGGGAATTAGGAATAGCGTGGGCTATGGACTTAAGTCACAGGATCTTTCTCCTGGATGGATCCACACTATTTTTTGGTTCTCCTTTCTGCTGCGGATCTGTACAAAGAATCGATTAGGTGACTACCACTACTCAGGGTCTATATGTTTGTGACTGCTGACGCTAAAGGGGGGTTATTGAGGTTGGAGGACGGCTTGTGTAGGGTGTGTAGGGCTGGTGAAGTAGCAGGGATCCTGAGGCCATGTGAAGAGTCATGAGATTTTGTCAGTAATTGCAGGGATTTAAGAAGGAGCTGGCGGAGAAGGCGATGGCACCCCACTCCAGTACTCTTGCCTGGAGAATCCCAGGGACGAAGGAGCCTGGTAGGCTGCAGTCCATGGGGTCGCGAAGAGTCGGACATGACTGAAGCGACTTAGCAGCAGCAGCAGCAAGAAGGAGCTGGGGCTTCCCAGGTGGCCCCATGGTAAAGAACCCACTGCCAATGCAGGAGATGTAAGAGACGTGGGTTTGATTCCTGGGTCAGGATATATCTCCTGGAGAAGGGAGTGGCAACCCACTCCAGTATTCTTGCCTGCAGAATCCCTTGGACAGAGGAGCCTGGTGGGCTACAGTCCATAGGGTCACAAAGAGTCAGACATGACTGAGGCAACTTGGCACACACGCATCCAAAAAGGAGCTAGATTGGGATTTTAGAAGGATCACCTGGCTCCGGCCTGGTGGGGAGGGTCCCCTGCAGAAAGGTGCAGGAGAGGTAACTGCTTTTGACTTGACACCTGGAAAAGGCAAACCTCTCTGAAGGAGTGGGTCCTGACGATAGGATTTAAAGCACTTGGCCCCAGGATAAAGGAGATATTTTGGGAACTGCAGCTGCTTATATTATTTTTAATCCCAAAGGGAGGGAAAAAACATCTTCCCTTTTAAAAGTGCTGTGAGTCAGTTGTAGTGAGATGGATGAACCTAGGGTCTGTCATGCGGAGTGAAGTCAGAGAAAAACAAATATCGCATATTAACATGTATATATAGAATCTAGAAAAATGGTACTGATGAACCCCTTTGCGGGGCAGGAATAGAGACACAGAGGTAGGGAAGGGACTTGTGAACACTGCAGGGGAAAGAGAGGGTGGGACGAATTCAGAGAGTCGCACTGACGTGTGTACACCACCACGCATAAAGCAGAGAGCTCGAGGGACGCTGCTGTCCAGCACAGCGAGCTCGGTGTCCCGTGATGACCTAGGGGGGTGGCGTGGGGGCCGGGAGGGGGCACATGTATACTTACGACTACTTCATGTTGTTGTATGGCAGAAACTCGCCTTGGAAAGCCATTATCCTCCAGTTAAAAAAACAAGTGCTCTAGCTAATTTAAATTGTGTGGGAAAAACTTAGGGCAGGAGACAAAATGTGTTACTCAAGAAGCATTTTGGAACCAAAGAACCCCAGTCATGGCTGTGCACCTTTCAGCCTTGACCATGGAGTCAAGAGAACTGAGTCCATCTTGCCAACACAGCAGAGTCTGGGGTCTGTTGGGAGAACCAGCAGGTAGGCAGCCCTGGATCTCAAACGATGAGGAGACTTGTGGGAGATGCCCAGGCTGGTCAGCTCAGCATGTGCAAGAAATAGCTCTGGGTCTTGGCTCTCTGTGCTGTGTGGCCGAGTGAGAGTTCATTTCGCTGTGGAAATAAAGGCATCTTTCCTGCTACCAGAAGTAACCTATAATGCCCAGGAATTCTGGAACAGAGGCACTGTTGGAGGGAACTTCCTGGAAGCCAGGGGGAGAAAAATGGTCTATGAGAAGACCATTAATGAGTGGCAGAGTAATCGTATGTGACAGTAATCAGCTCATCAAACACACGCTGGCTGAGACATCTTGCAGGCCAGGCTTCGTCAATGACGCTGGGAGGGGAATGGAATAACACTGACCATCTCTCATGTCTAGGAAGCCACACCTGGTGCTCCTCCTTTCCTCTGATTCTTTCTAGCTCTTCCTCTTGTTCAGTCGCTCAGTCATGTCCATCTCTTTGAGACCTGATGTACTGCAGCACGCCAGGCCTCCCTGTCCATCACCAACTCCCGGAGGTTGTTCAAACACATGTCCATTGAGTCAATGATGCCATGCAACCATCTCATTCTCTGTCATCCCCTTCTCCTCCTGCCTTCTATCTTTCCCAGCATCAGGGTCTTTTCTAATGAGTCTGCTCTTTGCATCAGGTGGCCAAAGTATTGCACCTACAGCTTCAGCATCAGTCCTTCCGATGAGTATTCAGGGTTGATTTCCTTTAGGATTGACTGGTTTGATATCCATGCTGTCCAAGGGACTCTCAAGAATCTTTTCCAGCACCACAGTTCAAAAGCATAACTTCTTCGGCGCTCAGCCTTCTTTATGACCCAGCTCACACATCCATACATGATTACTGGAAAAACCATAGCTTTGACTAGACGGACCTTTGTCAGCAAAGTGATGTCTCTGCTTTTTAATACACTGTCTAGGTTGGTCTTAGCTTTTCTTTCAAGGAGCAGCGTCTTTTAATTTCCTGGCTGCAGTCACCATCTGCAGGAGTTTTGGATTTTCTGTGGGATCTTGATTATCTTCCTCTGCTGTGTCTTAAATGCACTCCCTCGAGCACCATCTTTTGTCCTCTTCTCATTCTGCGTCTCCCTCTGGACCAACTGCATCCAGGTCTGTGGCTTCAATACCACCTGTATTCTCATCACTTTGAAACCTAGGCTTCCAGCTAGATTTTGCCCCTGAGTTCCAGTCTCTTTGGCCTAATGTCTACTGGATATGGTAACCTGGATATGCCACAGAGGCTGCAGATCTAGGCCTTCTGCCTTTTCTGTGCTGGAGAACACCACCCTCTTAAAACCGGGTGCCCGGGTATTATCCTCAACCCCCCATCTCCACAATTTCTGTCAATCACTAGGACCCATAGATTTTACTTCCTTAACTCTGAGCCCTGCCCTCCATTCCTTCTGCTCCTGCCTGAGTTGAGGCCTCAATGCTAAGAGCCTCATTCTTCAGGCCTGTCTGCTGGTGAAGTTCCCTGACTTTGTGCCACACCCTGGGCTTATAAATACAACAAGAAATTTGGGGAAGATCAGGAGAAAGCAATAGAATGGGAAAGACTAGAGATCTCTTCAAGAAAATTAGAGATACCAAGGGAACATTTCATGCAAAGACGGGCACAATAATGGACAGAAATGGTATGGACCTAACAGAAGCAGAAGATATTAAGAAGAGGTGGCAAGAATACACAGAAGAACTATACAAAAAAGATCTTCACGACCCAGATAACCATGATGGTGTGATCACTCACCTAGAGCCAGACATCCTGGAATGTGAAATCAAATGGGCCTTAGGAAGCATCACTACGAACAAAGCTAGTGGAGGTGATGGAATTCCAGTTGAGCTATTTCAAATCCTAAAAGATGATGCTGTGAAAGTGCTGCACTCTATATGCCAGCAAATCTGGAAAACTCAGCAGTGGCCACAGGACTGGAAAAGGTAAATTTTCATTCCAATCCCAAAGAAGGGCAATGCCAAAGAATGTTCAAACTACCGCACAATTTTTCTCATCTCACACTCTAGCAAAGTAACGCTCAAAATTCTCTAAGCCAGGCTTCAACAATAGTGAACCGTGAACTTCCAGATGTTCAAGCTGGCTTTAGAAACGGCAGAGGAACCAGAGATAAAATTGCCAACATCTGTTGGATCATTGAAATAGCAAAGAGTTCCAGAGAAGCATCTACTTCTGCTTTATTGACTATGCCAAAGCCTTTGACTGTATGGATCACAACAGACTGTGAAAAACCTTTCTCCAGCCCAATTCTGCCCAGCCTCGTGGATGCTAGAAACCCTGCGATCAGCCATGATGCAGGTCAGGGAAGGAAACTGATCTCCATGCTCAGGGCCATCATTTGTCACTCAGAGAGGCTTCATCCTAATGTTTGTTTCCTGACCCTGTGGCGTAGGTTCACTAAGGACGCTGTCAACCCCCTGAAGCTGGGAAAGAATGTGTCTTATCCCCACCACAGCACAGTCCCATCTGAGGCTAAATAAACGCTTGTTCTTGAGGGTGGTGGTGATTCTGATGGGGCTTTTGTTTATAGTCCAAAGGAATCATCATTATTGTTATTATCATCAACAATGGCAGAAAACAAATATTTGTTCTTTGCCAGGCACTGTGCCCAGAAACAGAGATCTCATGATGAGAAGTCAAGCCTTTGGACTCTGAGGAGTTCATAGGCTTGTGGGGGATGGTCACGTTGAGTCTGCCTGGAAAGTCTGGGTCAGCTTCACAGAGGAGGCATCATGAAGCTGAGACCGATGAAGACGGGGTTTCCCTGGCCAATAGGATGGGGAGGGGAGTCCCGGCAGAGAAAACGCCCAGGATGGTGTGCAGAGGAGAACAGAGCTCTGCCCTGTTGGAGGACCTTTCCAGTGTTGCTGGAATGTCAAGTTGTTTTCCATATGACCCCACCATTCACCTTGTAGGTCTGGTTTGGACGTGCCACCGTTTCTTCCTGCTTTAGAGTTTTCACTAGAAGGTTCTTTGAGTCAGCCATGAGTGCTTGGCCCCCACTGTGTGCCAGGCACTGTTCAGGATCCTGGCGGACGGGAGATGAGGGGCTTGACTGTCGAGGGCAAGGGTGCTTGCCCTCCTGGAGTGCTAGGTTGAATGTGGCGCCAAGAGGCTCTGTTAATAGCACAGTGCGGAGAGGGGACTGATTCAGTGGGGGTGTGTTAGTTTCCTGTGGCTGCTGTAACAAATTGCCACAGATTTGGTGGCTTGAAACAACACACATTTATTACCTGATGGTGCTGGAGGTCAGAAGTTCAAAATCTTTCTCACTGGACTGAAATTAAGGTTTAGGCATGGCTGGATCCTTCTGGGGCTCTAGGGGAGAATCTCTTGCCTTTTCCAACTTCTAGGGACTGACTGCATTCCTTGTATTATGGCCGCCTCCCTCAGACCTCGACTTCTGTCCTCACGTCTGTTTCTTTCTCTGACCTGCATTCCTCTGATAAGGACATTTGTGATTACATTGGGTCCACCTATTGGGTCGGTATATCAAAGCTATGGCTTTTCCAGTAGTTGTGGATGGATGTGAGAGTCGGACCATAAAGAAAGCTGAGCGCTGAAGAACTGATACTTTTGAACTGTGGTGTTGGAGAAGACTCTTGAGAGTCCCTTGGACTGCAAGGAGATCCAACCAGTCCATCTTAAAGGAGATCAGTCCTGAATATTCATTGGAAGGACTGATGTTGAAGCTGAAACTCCAATACTTTGGCCACCTGATTCGAGGAGCCAACTCATTAGAAAAAACCCTGATGCTGGGAAAGATTGAAGGCGGGAGGAGAAGAGGACAACAGGGGAAGAGATGGTTGGATGGCAGCACCGACTTGATGGACATGAATTTGAACAAATTCCGGGAGATGATGATGGACAGGAAAGTCTGGTGTGCTGCAATCCATGGGTTAGACACGCAGAGTTGGAGATGACTGAGCGACTGAACAACAGCAACAGTCTTTCCAACTCAAGATCTTTAGCTTAATCATATCTGCAAAGTTCTTTTTGCCACGTAAAGTAATGTATTCACTGTTCCCAGGGATGAGAACAGGGACATCTTTGGGGGCTATCATTTTACTGATCGCAGAGCAAGCAGGGGAGAAATAGAGGAGGTACTTCAAGAAGTGGTATTGTTACCACCCAAATGCTGGCTTTCTCTGCCCATCAGTGCTGAATAACAAATCCTGATACAGAATTTGGAAGAAATAGAAAGATGACTTTAGTCCTCAGCTGGCAGAGGGGGAAACACAACAGGCTAGTGCCTCAAGAACTGTGATCCCCCTCCTGGGGAACTGAGACACTGTATATAGCCTAGGTCTCATGGTTTTAGGGAAAATGGCAGGGCTCAAAGTAATGAAGGTCTTACCTTCTTCTTGTGTGCGTGCTAAGTTGCTTTAGTCGTGTCCGACTCTTTGCAACCCCATGGACTGTAGCCCACTGGGCTTCTATGTCCATGGGATTCTCCAGGCGAGAATACTGGGGTGGGTTACCGTGCCCTCCTCCAGGGGATCTTCCCCACCCAGGGATGGAACTCAGGTCTCCTGTGGCTCCTGCACTGCAGGCAGGTTCTTTACTGCTGAGCCACCAGGGAAGCCCCTTCTTCTTCTTGCTTTGTTTCAAAAATCATAGCTGGTGTCAGCTAATCGATCCGTTTGTCTCTGGTTTATTGTCCTTCGGGCTTCTTTCTGAAATGCAAAAAGCTACAAAGAATGGTCTGCAAAGGGAGTGCAGTGAAGGCACAGGATGTAATTAGCATAGAGTTAAATGGTGGTAGGTGCAGGATGTAGCTCAATGCAGAGTTAGGTTAGTTTTGAGGAGAGCCAACTTAGTTATAGACTACAGATTAGGAACAAAGTAATATCTGGGATTAATGAGGCCTATTCTCTTTATATTCTTTGTCCTCAATAAAGGGAAAGAAAAGAAAGAAAATCTCATTTCTGAAAGCAAAACTCATTCCTCTTTCTTCCTTTTCATTGCAACAATATGGAACACCAGACTTACGGGTCAGGAGGTGGGCGAAAGTGGAAGTCAGGAGGTCACTGGTGAGGCGTTTAGATTGGACCGAGCAGGACACGACAGTGGCCGGGGTGAGGCGGTGGCCGTGGCAATGGTGAGAGGTGCCAGGGACTGAGATACAGTGAGGAGGACCAGTGAATGGGAGATGAGGGCAAAATGGAAAGAAAGCAGCCCTGGACAAGGCTATGCTTCTCTGTGGCAACAAGGGCGGGTATAAATCTGAGTGTAATGTTTTTGGGGAAGGTTGCCTGTGTGCTGATTTGATTCAGTCATGTCGCACTCTTTGTGACCCCATGGACTGCAGCCCACCAGGCTCCTCTGTCCAAGGGATTTTCCAGGCAAGAATACTGGAGGGGGTTGCCATTTCCTCCTCCAGGGGATCTTCCTGACCCAGGGATCAAAGCCCCATCTCTCTCATCTCCTGCCTTGGGAGGTGGATTCTTTACCACTGGGCCAACTGAGAAGGCCCTCATTTAAGACCAATGTTGCCTTATTGATTTTCTATCTATATGATCTGAATATCAGTGTAGATTAAAGTCTCCTACTATTATAGTACATGTATGTTGAAGAGTATAATATCCTCTTTTTGTATTGATTCATTTATCATTAAATAATGCCCTTCCTTGCCTTTTCCTATGACTTTGTTTTCAAGTATATTTTGTCTGGTATGAGTATTGCTACCTCCACTTTCTTGTTGTTACAATTAGCATGACGTACCTTTTTTCATTCCCTCGCTTTCAGTCTCTGTCTGTAGTTCTGCAGTAAGTCTCTTGTAAGCAGCTTATAAATAGGTCTTGTTTTCTTATCCAGTTGGTCACCCTGTATCTTTCAATTGGAGCGTTTGGTTCATTGACGTTTGTAGTAACGGTGTGTGTACTTACTGTCACTTTATTACTTGCTTTCTGGTTGTTTTCAGAGTTCTTTCTTGTTCGTTTAGCTCCCTTGCTTGTTTGATGATCTCCGTTACTGGTGTGCTTGTGTTCTTTTCTCTCTTGTTTTGTGTATTGTAAGTTTTGGCTTTGGTTACCATGGGATTCTTATATACTGACCTACAACTACATCTATTTGTTTTAAAAAGGTAGTCCTTTAAGTTCAAACACATTCTAAAAAATCTACATGTTTTACTTCTCTTTCAAGCATTTTTTTTTGTTTTGTTATTGATGTAATATTTTGCATTTTCATGTTTATCCCTCTACTGATTATTGTAGTTATACTTGATTTTACAACTTTTTTTGTCTTTTAATCTTCATACTGGCTTACTTAAGTGGTTGATTCTCAGACTTTAATATGTATTTTCCTTTACTAATAAGATTTGTTTTTCCTGTTCTATAGATACTTCTTGTTGTAGTCTTGTCTTTTCTGCTTAGAGAAGACCCTCTAACCTTTCTTTTAGGGTTGGCTTAGTACTGATGAACTCTTTTAGTTTTGCTTATCTGAGGAGTTCTGTGTCTCTCCTTCAATTCTAATTGATAATCGTGCTGAGTAGAGCGTCCTAGGTTGCAGGCTTCCCCTTCCTGTGCTTTGAATATGTCATGACACTCCCTTCTTTCCTACAAAGTTTCTGCAGAAAAATCAGCTGACAGCCTTCTGCGGGCCCCTTGTATATGACTGTTTTTTTTTTTTTTCTTGCTGTTTTTAGAATTCTCTCTTTAAGTTTTTCTATTTTAATTATGGTATATCTTGGTGTCTGTCTGTTTGGGTTCATCTTGTTTGAGACCCTCTGTTCTTCCCGTAGTTGGATGTATGTTTCCTTCTTTAGATTTGGAAAGTTTTCAGTCAGAATTCCATCAAATGTAGTTTCAGCCCCTTTCTCTCTCTCTCTCCTCCTTCTGGGGCCTTTACAATGTGAATGTTGGTGCACTTGATGTTACCCTAGAGATTTCTTAAACTGCTCTCATTTTAAAATTTATTTTTCTTCTGGCTGTTCTGGGTGATTTCCACTAGTCTGTCCTCCAGACCCCTTGTGTGTTTTTCTGTGTCACCCAGTCTGCTGCTAAGTCCTTCCGGTGTGTTTTTATTTATTACTGTTTTCTTTGGTTTTGAGTGGTTCCTTTTCACATTTTGTCATTCCCTGTTAAAATTCTCACTGTGTCGATCTATTCTTTTCCCGAATTCAGTTAGTATTCTTATTACTAATGCTTTGAATTTTTCATTCGGAAAATCATTTATTTTGGTTTCATTAATTATTTTTTCACGGGTTTTTCTCTTGCTCTTCCAACTGAGACAAGTTCCTCTGTCTTCTCACTTTCCTTATCTTTCTCTGTCTTTATGAAATTAGGGAACGTAGTTATCTATTGCTCCTTGTGTTGGAGCGTTCCTTTTGGATCTGTGTCTGGCCAGTGGCTTTGGTGGAAGAGCTGGGTTTGATGGGAACACAAGCGACATCTTTCCTTGGGTTGTGCTGACAGCCACCGCCTTGGTGGGAGGTGGGAGTGGAGACGGAGGGGCTAGGGCCGGAGCAGGTGCCCCGGGGTGTCTGTGCTGAGTGTCCATTCTCACCCTGTGGTGGGTGGGGGGGCAGGGTCAGTCTCCGGGTTCTTAAAGCAGCATCTCTGAGGGCTGAGCTTCCAAGCTAGCTCAGCTCCCTTCAAGTATGTGCTCTCTGCCTCCTAGCACTGGCACCTCACTCCAGGGGAGCGAGAGGGGCTGTCCCAGGCACTTGGTGAGGGATGGGGTACAGCCTGTGGTGGTCCGGCTGCCGTCAGGGGTCTGGACGGTCTCTGACGTGACCCGCGTAAGTGAGAGCTGCCTCCGTCCTGCTCAGAGGCTGCTTCAGGTTCGAGCTCCCTCGGTGTCTCACAGCTGGGAGCCTCCCTTGCTCATAGAAGCTCCCGTCCCACCGTGGAGCTGTGGCGTGAGACAGGCGGGGCTGGAATGTTCCCCCATCAGCTGGCACACACACTGAAGTAGCTGTGGTAGACCAGTCGGCCACCTGCCTGGTTTCAGTTTTCCCTCTCCGCCCTGCTTTGGGAATGAGCCAGCACGAGCGTGCTCCTCTTGAGTGGAGTCCAGGCTTCCGACGGCACCCTGTCAGTCCCACCAGCCCTCCAGGGGAGCTCATTTTTTGGTAGAACTCCAGGGGTAGGGCCCCCACTATGGGGTTTGAACCACTCACTTCCCAGGGAGAGTCTTCGCCCCTGTAATCCCGGTTCTCCTCTGAGTCCCCTCCCAGGGGCACAGCTCACAGGGGAAGTGAGTTTCATGTCCTCCTATTCCTCCATCTTGATCTGAGAGTCGCTGTGTTTGAGTTTGGACTCTTCTCCTCTATAGGAAGCTCACCCTTCTTTTGTGACTGTAGGCCTCAAGAAAAGAACTCTTAAGCTTGCCAGATGCTCATATCTTCCATACTCTTGGTATCACCTAGCTCTCAGTGCTTGGACAAATCTGCTGGGTATCCTTTTCCTACTTATTTCCTATCCAGATTGAACAGTACACTTCTTTTTAAAATATGGTGGTTTGTTGTCTATCTTGAAAGTGAAAGTGAAAGTCGCTCAGTCATGTCCGACTCTTTGCGACCCCATGGACTATACAGTCCATGGAATTCTCCAGGCCAGAATACTGGAGTGGGTAGCTGTTCCCTTCACCAGGGGATCTCCCCAACCCAGGGATCGAACCCAGGTCTCCCCCATTGTAGGCAGATTCTTTACCAGCTGAGCCACCAGGGAAGCCCAAGAACACTGGAGTGGGCAGCCTGTCCCTTCTCCAGCAGATCTTCCCCACCCAGGAATCCATCCCAGGTCTCCTGCACTGCAGGCGGATTCTTTACCAACTGAGCTATCAGGAAGCCTAGTCTATCTTACACATCGCTTGACAAGGAAACTGAGGGAGGAGCTGAGTGATAAATATCAGAGACATGGCGTTAAGATGTGGACCCTTGTGGAGAAATATGCACATTTCAGACTCAATTATTATCATTATTTTTGAAAACTAGAAGCCCTGGTGCTCAGCTTTTATCATTGAAGCGACTGGTTGAGCCCGCTCACTGCGGGCTTGGGGAAGCCGTGTTGCAGCCTCCCATTTGACAGCCGGCGTGAGGAAGACGTCTGCGGTGACACGGTGTGGGCGGTGTGTTTATAAACGAACTCTCTTCTCCCTCTCAGTGGCCGTTCCTGCAGCAGCGCCCCCGGCGTGCCCGCCCAAGGCCGCCGCTGACGGGGCTCCCCCGGCGCCTCGCCTCGCCGTGTCCTCCCGAGCCGCGGTGGTAGCCAGGATGGAAGGCGCGGCCCAGGGGGGCCTGCAGACCGTCATGAAGTGGAAGACAGTGGTTGCCATCTTCGTGGTCGTGGTGGTCTACCTCGTCACGGGTGGTCTCGTCTTCCGGGCGTTGGAGCAGCCCTTTGAGAGCAGCCAAAAGAACACGATTGCCTTGGAGAAGGCGGAATTCCTGCGGGACCATGTCTGTGTGAGCCCCCAGGAGCTGGAGACGCTGATCCAGGTGAGCAGGGAGGCAGCCAGCCATCGCCTCGCCAGTGGGGGGAGAGGGCGGCCTGGACTTCTGTCTTTCTGGCTTACTGAGCCTTGCCTTTGGTCGAGATGCTTCTGGTGGTGAGGGGGGACCTCTCTGGGAAGTGACGTTTGAGTGGAGACCTGTGACGGGGTGCGGGGGAGGACCCCCCGCACAGCAGCAGGCGGTGTCCTGCATCACCTGCTCTGGGATGCGGTGCTCAGCAGCCGCAGCAGGCTGAGGGCTTTGGATTGTCAAGTTCAAGGCCACTTGTGTAGGCTGATTAACTGTTAAGTCTGTGTGAGATGCTGGGTAAGAGGGTGGCCTGGAAGCCAGAGAAAGAATTTTAAGCAAGCAGGGGTGTCTTAACCTGTCCCAGGTGAGTGAGAACGAAGCAGAGAAAAGGTCGCCAGAAGTGGGATGGGCAGGCCGCGAGTGACTTGGAGAGGTTTGGGCGGCTTTGTGAGGATGAAGCGATCAGGACGTTCGTAACAGCGATGAGCAAGGCGCTGTTCTGAACATTCATTGTGTGTCAGGCACCGTGCTGGGGCCTTTCTGTACTTTGGATAGGAAGGGAAAAATATTCAAAAAAAATGGAGGTGGAGAACTTTGTGCTCCTGTCTGCGGAAGCCAGGCAGAGGACACAGAGGTCGGGTGGCGTTGGCGGGGCTAAGTGAGGCTGGAAGGGAGTGTGAGGGACAGAGAGTCATCTAAGGCGACATGAGGGGGGACATGAAGCAGGATGCTTGAGAAACGCCTCAGGCAGAGAGGACCGAGTCCCAGGAAGAGGACAGGGGGGCTACCAAGAGCCCAGTTGGAGGGCTTCGCCATGGAGGTGACGGAGGGTGGAGCTTCTGAGGCTGTGGTTTGGTTTCCAATCTGCACACCCTCCTGAACCACGAGGCGTACTGGTGGAGGGCAGTGACACTCATGGAGGCAAGGGAGAGCCCCGTTTTTCTGGGGGCTCTAAAGTTTGGAAGGCAGAGGGATGGAGAAGACAGCTTTCAGAATTCCTTTTGGCCCTGGTGTGACCCACATTAAATTCTAATGGTAAGAGAATGCTGGACTGCATAGCCTATCCCTTCTCCAGCAGATCTTCCCAACCCAGGAATCGAACTGGGGTCTCCTGCATTGCAGGCAGATTCTTAACCAACTGAGCTACCTGTGAACCCCAAGAGAAAAACGAATATCATATGTTAGTGCATGTGGGCTTCCCAGGTAGCTCAGTGATAAAAAATCCACTTGCCAATGCAGGAGTTGCAAGAGACATAAGTTTGATCCCTGGGTCGGGAGGATCCCCTGGAGGAGGAAATGGCAACCCACGCCAGTATTCTTGCCTGGAGAATCCCATGGACAGAGGAGTCTGGCTGGCTACAGTCTATGGGGTCACAAAGAATCGGACACAACTTAGTGACTAAGCATATGCAGCATTTTAATGCATGTATGTAGAATCTATTAATAGAAAAAATGGTACAGATGAACCTAGTTCCAGGTCAGGAATAGAGATGCAGACGTGTGGACTCAGCAGTGGGGGCAGGGGGCTGAGGGTAGGGAGGAAGAGGAGAGGGGGGCAGATTGGGAGGTTAGGATTGACATGTATGCACTACCATGTGTAAAATAGATGGTGGGAAGCTGCTCTATAACACAGGGAGCTCAACTCGGTGCTCTGTGATGACCTAGAGGGGTGGGGTGGGGTCAGTTGGGAGTATATATGCATATAACTGAAACTGACAGAACATTGTAAAGCAAGTGTAATCTGATAAAACATTCTAAGGGTTACTACTCATCAGTTTGCTGTAGGAGTCACAAGTCTGGGCTGGCTTATTTATCTATGTTCAGTGCCACTGATAGGGCAGGGAATTCTGAGGCCGCTTATGATCTGGCCCCTTTATTGTCGTTGTATCTTTTTTTCGTTAGTATATAATCTTTTAAATGTTTCTATAATCCGACTTGGTGGTGGTGGTTTAGTCACTAAGTTGTGTCTGACTCTTGCGAGCCCATGGACTGTAGCCCACCAAGCTCTTCTGTCTATGGGGTTTCCAGCAAGAGTACTGGAGTGGGTTGCCATTTCCTTATCCAGGGGATCTACCCGACACATGGATCTAAACCACGTCTCCTATATTGGTAGACGGATTCTTTACCATTGAACCACCTCAGACTTGACTCTTAAGTTTAATAGAAATATACATTTTCCTTCTGGGAATGCATATGACTTCAGACTATGTCCTACAATTTTTATTAAAAAAAAATAAAACCTTACAACTTGAAAAGATAAGGGCAGTGTTTCATACCACTCTTTCTTAGATGGCCTTGTCTTTTTTTTTTTCATGGGAAAATACTAACAGTTTTGTGATGATGAGAGTGTTGCGCTGATCTGTTTAGCACAGGTTTAAGGCTCGAATTGCTCTAAAGAATGGAGGACATAATTCTGGAGTAATTTTAAGTAAGGAGTTATACATGCTGCAATGATATGTAATGAGACCCTTTTTATTTAGTTGCAGTACATGTAATAACCTAATAGGTGGCCTGGATTGAATCTGGACTCATGCCTGAATTTTCCTTCCTTAGACAGTGAGATATTGGGGAAAGGGATTATGTCTTATTATCTTTGTATCCACATGTAGCCTCTGCATGGCTTTGCATATAATTGTTACCCAAGAGAGAAATGCTTTTGGAATGAGATATCAAACGAAATCGCTAACACTGGTGATGCCATGAGGTATCTGAGCTTATTCATGCATTTCTTTATTAACTCAGTATTTTCCTATTGTGCATTCTTTGGTCTTTTCCTTTATGAAAGAATTCTGAGGCTAGAATGAAGGACAGGATGACAGAGGGTAGTTCTGGTGCTGCCATTAAGACCCATCCTTTGATTTCAAAGCTTCCTCTGTGAAATGAGGGGTGTGTGTGTGTGTGTGTGTGTGTGTGTGTGTGCCCATGAGATCATTTTTGTAACAATGCTGTTTAGCAGCGTTTTCAGGGTGCTGTGTTCTTTCTAAGCTGGAAAAATAGTATTATTGTATCTCAGCGATACTTTTATCTAATAGGTAAAAGGTTAGACTGATGGTATTTATCTGGTGGTGTTGGGACTCTTGGCCGAATTGAGCGAACCACTCATAGAGCTAATTTGGAAGGTGTAATTCATATTATTAATAATAACAAAAGCAGAGTAGTTGAAACAGTTTGAGTGGTAGTCGCTCAGTCTTTGAGACCCCATGGACTGTAGCCCTTTAGGCCCCTCTCTGCATGGGATTCTCCAGGCAAGAACACTGGAGTGAAGATGCCAGTCACTGGGATCTTCCTGACCCAGGGATTGAACCCGGGTCTCCTGCATTTCGAGAGATTCTTTACCGTCTGAGCCACTGGAACAGCCTAACCCCCATGAAATGCCTGGATAGCTTAAAAGAGCCATAGCTGGGGAGGGGTTTTTTGGGGGTACCGGGGGACTGCAGAGGAGACAGGTGGGTCACCATCCCTGACCTCGATGCTGTTACGGAGGAGACTGATGAATAGATTCATCTGTGCGTTCTTTACATTGCTACTGAACTTCCGTTATATCGGGTGACAGGCTAGATGTTGGGGACAGGAAACATGAGAGTAAAATGAACCTTCAGCAAGTTGCAAGTCTCTCTGTGATTCTATTTCATTATCAGTAAAATGTGCCGAAAACCCCTCACCCTTAGGGCATTGAGAGGATTAAATTCTGTAATTCCTGAGAAGGACTTTGAACTGTGCTGGGCATTTGGTGAGTACTCAAAAAAAAAGAAAAAGGTAGATATTGCTGCTGCTGCTGTTTGTAGTGTTATTCAAGGAGCTCAGAATTTTAAGCAGTGCTTCCTGATGGGGAGTAGGCTGCTTCCTGGGGGGGACGCATCTGACAACGTCTGGAGATATTTTCTATGTCACCGCTGGAGAGATGGTGCAGGAGGTTAGTGGGAAGAGGCCAGGGATGCTGATAAAGGCCAGCCTGCTCATCACAACGAGTCATCCAGTCTCACTTGGGAGGAGATTGAGCAACCTTGGGGGAAGAGGCGTGTCAGCCAGTAATTGCAGGTCACTGGAATGCAGCTATTTCCCCTCAATTTTATTGAGATATAATTAACGTATATCCCTGTATAACTTTAAGGTGTGCAGCATAATGGTTTGAGTATTTATTGTGAAGTGACTACTGTAAAAAGTTGAGTGGGCATCCATCATCTCATATAGGTCCAATAGAGAGAAACTTTTTTTTCATTGTGGTGAGACCTCTTATATTTCCTTTCTTAAAGCTTTCATATATACCATATAGCAGTGTTCATTACAGCCATCAAATTGTACCTTCCATTCTGAGGACTTAGGACTGGAAGTCTATAGCTCTCCAGCACTTCCTCCAACTCTCCTTCCCCCACCCCCATCTCTAATATTTTTCTCTATGAGTTTTTTTAAAAAAACATTTCACACGTAAGTGAAATCATGCAAACATTTGTCTTTCTCCATCTGATGTATTTAACTTCGAATAATGTCCTTAAGGTCCATCTGTGTTTGTGCAAATGGCAGGATGTCCTCATCTTTTGAGGGCTGAATAATATTCCGTTATATCTCGATCTATCTATGTGGACGTCTGCATCCATTCATCTGTCAGTGGCCACTCAGGTTGTTTGCACGTCTCGTCTCCTGTAAATGATGCTAGGAGCGCGGGGGTGCAGATATCTCTGCTGGTTAGTGTTTGTTTCCTTTGGATGTATTCCCAGAAGTGGAATTGCTGGATCATATGGTAATTCTATTTTTAATTTTTGAGGAAGCTCATACTGTTTTCTGTGGTGGCTGTACCAGTTTCCAATCCCATGAACAGTGCCCGAGATTCCCTTTTCTTTGCATTCTTGCCAGCAATGTTATCTCTTATCCTTTGCATGATGGCTGGCGTGGAGTTCCGTGAAGTGTGTGAACAGTGGGAGCCTGGGGAGGCCGGCAGAGGTCAGCAAGGACTTGGTGGTATTTGTCTCCTTTAGTCCCTACGGCGATCGTGTGAGGACTGTCTGTTGTGCACTTCCAGAGGAGGAAACTGAGGCAGCCGAGGTGCAGTTGCATGCTCAAGGACACCTGAGTAGTGGGTTGGAGGATCCCAGATTTACTCCTGGCAGTCTGACCCGCCTGCCATTCTTTTATACCCAGTGTGTTGGAACAGAGACGTGGAATGTGGGAAGGATCTCTTCAGAACTTGCCCTGAAGGGCTTCCCGCCAGCCTGGGGGGCCCATTGAGGGAGCTGCAGGTGGTCCGCATGCCTTGAGCTGGGAGCTGTGGGAGAGCTGGTGGGGGATGGGGTTGGACCTGAGAGGTGGTCAGAGAGGCTTGCCAAGGAGTTCGGGCATCGTGCTGTGGGCAGTGGGGACTCGCTGAAAGATTCAAGAAGGTCGGGACGTGACGGACGTTTTCTGTTGGAAAGATAGCTCTGTTGGCAATGATGTCGGGTGGGAGGCAGGAGAAGCTGGAGGAAGGGAGAGTCGTTTGGAAGAACACCGGGCCCTCACAGGTGGGCTGTGTAGAGATGACAGTGGATGAGGCTGTATTTAAGGGAGTCTGACAAAGCCGACCTAAAAGCGACTCATTTCTCATTCAGCAAAGCTGTGTAGAGGGCCTGCCCCGGGCCCCACATCCCCGCCTCTTCAAGCGGAGGCCACGCGGGCCGCGTAGCTCGGCAGGCAGCACCCACACTCGAGTCACTCTTCCCGTGGTAAGTCTTGCTTTCCGCTCACGGGCTGTGTGACCTGGGTGAGAGATGGCATCACTGCAGCCCCAGCTTCTCTTTCTGTAGAATGAAGATTATGAAGATAGCGTCCACCTGTTAGGGAGGTCCGAGGATTAAACAAAAAAGCTCAGCTACTCCAAACTACGGTGATTGCTACTATTTATTTCTTAGGGAAGGCAGGAAAAAAAATTTAGAAAGCCCCTCAACCATGTGCATCCTGGGGTTTTCTGTTCAAGGTAAAGAGAAAAAAGCTCTTGAAACGCCCTATGGGGCTTCAAGTCCTAAGTTTCCTAACTGACCAATGTTCTTGATTTGCTTCGCCTGTTCACATATCAAGTCCGCTTCGCAGAGATGACTCTCCCGAGCGCTGAGCTGGGCTGCTGAGTCCATGTGCTGAGTCGCTGTGGACGGAGCCCAAGGAGGCCCCCTAGCGGTTTTGTGTTTCTTCGAGGGGACTTCCCCCGCCACCAAGATCGTCATTTTTACCCTCAGCTTTGGTGGGGTCGCTTGGCCTCAGGAGATTCAGTAAACACTGGGCTGGCTTCGTGGCCTTGGTTCCCCTGACTGTTCCCCTGTGGGGCTCGAGACACATGTGGGAGAACCTCAGGGGCCCGGTGGACGGAGGCAGCCCCAGGGAGCAGGTCACTGGGACAGCGGCATGACCAGTGACTGCAGAATGGGCTGAGTGAGAGCCTCGGTGCTCCGGGCCTGACGGCTGTTTGTCCCTCAGGAAGGCACGTCCACCTTCTAGTTTGTGCCCTGGGGCCAGGTCGTTAACCCGACCTGGGCCTCAGCAGCTCAGTCCGCAGAGTCCACAGAAGACCAATCCGTCTGTGGACTCTTACCCTTGAGACCCAGGGAGAGAGTCTGCAGACGACGGTAATCGGGAGATTGCCTGCAGAGCTGTTGTCATCATAAAAAATAGCTACCGTTTATTGGTTGGTTCCTTTCCTCTAGGCATGTTCTAAGTGCCTAAATCCTTTAACCCTCGCAACAGACCTACAGGTAGGATCTATCATCATCATTCAATTTCCTGGATGAGCAAATAAATTCTGAGAAGTTAAGCAACTTGCCCAAGGCCACACAGTAAATAAGTGGTTAAACTGGGATTTGAGCCTCGGAATGCCGGACTCCAGAGACCAGACATCTAACCACTGTGCTAGACTGCTCACTTGAGTCAATGGTCTGCATCCTCCATGCTATGTCTGAGCTTCTTCTTAAAACTTTTACTTCAAGGAAAAGACTGGAGGGAGAAGGAGACGTTTTTAGCTGACATGGTACTGCTGTCCAGTTGCTGAGTCATGTCAACGCTTTACGACCCCATGAACTGCAGCGCTGTCCTGCACTGTTTCCCAGAGTTTGCTCAGATTCCTGTCCATCGAGTCGGTGATGCCATCCAACCAGCTCCTCCTCTGTCGTCCCCTTCTCCTCCTGCCTTCAATCTTTCCCAGCATCAGGGTCTTCTCCAATGAGTCAGCTCTTCACATGAGGTGGTCAAAGTATTGGAGCTTCAGCTTCAGCATCAGTCCTTCCAATGAATATTCAGGACTGATTTCCTTTAGGATGAACTGGTGGGATCTCCTTCCAGTCCAAGGGACTCTCAAGAGTCTTCTCCAACACCACAGTTTAAAAGCATCAGTTTTTCAGCACTCAGCCTTCTTTATGGTCCAACTCTCACATCCGTACATGACTATTGGAAAAACGATAACTTTGACTATATAGGCCTTTGTTGGCAAAATGATGTCTTTGCTTTTTAATACACTATCTGGGTTTTTCCTAATTTGCCTTCCAAGCAGCAAGCATTTTTTAATTTCGTGACTGCAGTCACTGTCTACAGTGATTTTGGAGCCCAGGAAGAGACTATCTGTCACTGCTTCCACTTTTTCCCCATTTATTTGCCATGAAGTGATGGGACCAGTTGCCATGATCTTAGTTTTTTGAATGTTGAGTTTCAGGCCAGCTTTTTCACTCTCCTCTTTCACCCTCATCAAGAGGCTCTTTTGTTCCTCTTCTGCCATTAGAGTCGTATTGTCTGTATATTTGAGGTTGCTGATATTTCTCCTGGCAATCTTGATTCCAGCTTGTGATTCATCCAGCCCAGCAGTTCAAATGATGTACTCTGCATAGAAGTTAAATAAGGAGGGTGACAATATACAGCCTTGTCCTACTCCTTTCCCAATTTTGAACCAGTCAATCACAGGACTGTAGCACTCCACATGTGGACTGTTGTGTGTTCAAAGAAGGAGGTATCAAGGAAGGAAAAGACCATGAGCCCCTTACCTCATTAAACCTAGAACTGCTTTTCCTATGATGGGGCTGGGGCCGCCCCTCCTCATTTGGAGTCTTGGGAGGAGGGGGTGAGATAACGCACATAGGTGCTCAGCAGAGTTCCCAGCACAGAGTTGGCATTTAGGAAACAGTATTTCCTCCCCCTCTGTTCCAGCTTTCGCCTCCAAAGCCAAGTGCAGGGAACGGAAGCGAACCGAGAATGATAAGCACACCCTGAGGGCTTGCCTTTCTTTGGCAGGTAAATAAGATACATTGACTAGGTTTTTGAAGTCATCGTTCCCACCAACTCGATTGGAGAGTCGCTTCCTTCCACGAGCATCTTACCTCTGTGCTCTCACACACCACTAGTGCTTACTTCCCTGCCTCCAGTAGAGTTGTTTTTGGAAGCTTCCCCTGGAGACTTGTCAGGAAGAAAGCAGTGGAACATTGATCCTCTGGAACCATCAAGGGATAAAATCATGAGGCGGCTTCCCTGGCCGACAGGGGAGGGGGCTTCGGCCTGCATGGGTGAGGATCCGCACTGGACATTTTTCAGGCCCTGAATTCATAGACATTTAAAGACTTTGAGCGTCTTCGGTGTGTCTGGTGTGGTTGCGGGGCTGCGGTTTCTCCTGGAAATGGTCCTGCAGGAGAGAGGGGTGTTTCATGGGAGTGGGTTTAGTGTTGGATGGCTCAGATGGTAAAGAATCTGCCTGCAACGCAAGGGACCTGGGTTTCATCCCTGGAGGAGGAAATGACAACCCACTCCAGGATTCTTGCCTGGAGAATTCCATGGACAGAGGAGCCTGGCAGGCCCTGGGGTCGCAGAGAGTTGGATGCGACTGAGCCACCAACTGAGGTGCTCACAGGGAGGACGTAGGACTTTCCTGGTCGTGGCACAAGCAAGAAAGGTTCCTCTCTCTCTGGAGAGTGTCCTGAGGGCACCTTGTGTGAACCCCGCCCCCCAGCCCGGCCCCACAGTGAGCAGATTGCCTCACTGTCCAGAAGGCTGACTTCCGTCCCCGGCACACTTCAGGCCTTCCTTGTCTTGTCCAGCTGCTTCATCCTCAGAACCCTCATGACCTTCTCTTCATGCTGGTCCTCTGTCTGAGGAAAGACTGAAGCTTCCCGCGGCCTGCCATGGGCTGGCTCTGGAGTGTCCTGAACTGGGAACCTCTGGGGTGGGTCCCTTCTCATCCTGCTGGGTCTCCGCCTCCCGGACTGGTTCAGTGCCTTTTTCTATTGGGGAGCAGGATCCTTGCCACTGGTTTTCACTTTGTGATCGTGGAAGGTTTTTTATTCTTTGGTAATAAATGCCTAGAGCCTTGGATTGTTTCCTCAGTCTTGAGGCCTTGGGCTCTTTTTGATGGGTACTGTTTGACATCGTTGATGAGGCCCTGATTGTGTGCAGGCTGGGGTCAGGCTGTTCACGTGTGTTCCTGAGCCTCGTATTTTCACTCCTCATTAGCCCAAGGGGTAACTGCTGTTACTGCCCACATTTACTGACGCTGTGGGCCCTGGTTAAGTCCTCCTAACTAGCTAGTGGGAAAAGTGGATATGGAGTCCAGATTTTCTGACTCCAGAGCCCATGCTCTCTCTCGTTTAATTTTATTTATTTTTTTAATTGGTGGAAAATTGCTTTACAATGTTGTTTTGGCTTCTGCTCTACAGCAGTGAGAATCAGTCATCGTTACACACACACACACATATCTCTTCCCTCCTGAGCCTCCCACCATCCCACCCCTCTGGGTTGTCGCAGAGCCCCAGGCTGGGCTCCCTGTCTTATTTAGCAACTTCCCACTAACTGCTTTACACACGATAATGTATGTATGTCAATGCTACTTTCTCAGTTTCTCCCACCCTCACCTTCTCCAACTGTGTCCCCAGATCCATTCTCTACTAGGTTCATCAGTACCATTTTTCTAGGTTCCATATACATGTGTTCATATATGATGCTTGTTGTTCTCTTCCTGACTTACTTCACTCTGTATAAGAGCCTCTAGGTTCATCCACCTCCCTACAACTGACTCAAATTTGTTCTTTTTAATGGCTGAGTAATAATATTCCATTTGTATAAATGTACTACAACCTCTTTATCCATTCATCTGTTGATGGACATCTAGGTTGCTTCCATATCCTGGCTATTTTAAATATTGTTGCAGTGAATATTCAGTTCAGTCACATAGTCGTATCTGACTCTTTGCGACCCAATGGACTGCAGCACACCAGGCCTCCCTGTCCGTCACCAACTCCTGGAGTTTACTCAAACTCATGTCCATCGAGTCAGTGATGCCATCCAACCATCTCATCCTCTGTCGTCCCCTGCTCCTCCTGTTTTCAATCTTTCCCAGCATCACAGTCTTTCCAGTGAGTCAGCTCTTCACATCAGGTGGCCAAAGTATTGTAGCTTCAGCGTCAGTCCTTCCAATGAATATTCAGGACTGATTTCCTTTAGGGTGAACTGGTTGGATCTCCTTGCAGTCCACGGGACCCTCAAGAGTCTTCTCCAACACCACAGTTCAAAAGCATCAATTCTTTGGCGCTCAGCTTTCTTTATAGTCCAACTCTCACATCCATACATGACTACTGGAAAAACCATAGCCTTGACTAGACAGACCTTTGCTGGCAAAATAATGTCTCTGCTTTTTTATATGCTGTTTAGGTTGGTCATAGCTTTTCTTCCAAGAAGCAAGCATCTTTTAATTTCATGGCTACAGTCACCATCTGCAGTGATTTTGGAGCCCAAGAAACTAAAGTCTGCCACTGTTTCCATTGTTTTCCCATCTATTTACCATGAAGTGATGGGACCGGATGCCATGATCTTAGTTTTCTGAATGTTGAGCTTTAAGCCAGCTTTTAAACTCTCCTCTTTCACTTTCATCAAAAGGCTGTTTAGTTCTCTCTTTCTGCCCAAAGGGTGGTGTCATCTGTGTATCTGATATTTCTCCTGGCAATCTTGATTCCAGCCTGTGCTTGGGGGTACGTGTATCTTTCAGAATTGTGGTTTTCTTAGGTTATATACCCAGTAATGAAATTGCTGGGTCATATGGTTGATTTATTCCTAGTGTTTTAAAGTAACCTCCATGCTGTTCTCCATAGTAGCTGTGTCAGTTTACATTCCCACCAGCAGTGCCGGAGGCTCCCTTTTCTCCGCGTCCTCTGCAGCATTTATTGTCTGTAGATTTCTGATGATGGCCCTTCTGACTGGTGTGAAGCGATGCCTCGCTGTAGTTCTGATTTGCATTTTTCTAATAATGAGTGATGTTGAGCATATTTTCATGGGTTTATTGGCCATCTATATGTCTTCTTTGAAGAAATGCCTGTTTAGGTCTTCTGCCCATTTATTGATTGGGTTGTTTATTTTTCTGATATTGAACTATGGGAGCTGCTTATATATTGTGTAGATTAACCCTTTGTCAGTTGCTTCATTTGCAATTGTTTTCTCCCATTCTAAGGGTTGTCTTTTTATCTTGTTTATGGCTTCCTTTGGTGTTTGAAAACTCTTAAGTTTTATTAGGTCCCATTTGTTTATTTTTGTGTTTATTTCCATTAATCTAGGAGGTGGATCAGAGAGAATCTAGCTGCGATTTATGTCAAAGAGTGTGCTGCCTATGTTTTCCTCTAAGAGCGTTATAGTTTCTGCTCTTACATTTAGGTCTTTAATCCATTTTGAGTTCCTTTTTGTGTATGGTGTTAGGAAGTGTTCTAATTTCATTCTAGTACGCGTAGCTGTCTAGTTTTCCCAGCACCACTGATTGAAGAGGCTCTCTTTTCTCCATTGTATATTCTTGCCTCCTTTGTCAAAGATAAGTTCCCCATAGGTGAGCCCATGCCCTCCTAATCAGGTCCTATCCTTGGCTTGACACGGTGGGGTTGAAGAATGTGTAACTGTATCAGGAGAAATTCCTCCTGGCTAAGGGAAAACCCACTTAAGCCACAGGATCAGAAAGCTCCTTCCTGAAAGTCAGGGCTTGCCTTCAGACCCAGAGCTCCCTCCCAACATACAGAGAGCATCCGTGCCAGGGCCAGGGGCTCGGCTGTGGGCTCTGGTCTTAGAGACTCATTTCTCTGGTCGAGGAGGAGTTAATCTGTGTTGTGAGCAGCTGCAGGAGAGACTGAGCAGGATGCTGTGGTCCTGGGCATGGACCTTTGACGTTGTCATGGTGACCGAAGCTGCTTTTCTGCAGACAGAAGGCCAGAGATCTTGAGCTGTCAAACTTTCTCCCCACAAGCAGGAGCTGTTGGTTAATCTGAATGACCCCTGAACATTGCCCAAGGTGGTGACATTTACCATTCTCTTCTTCTGCCCCAAATCACTCATTCACTCACTTAGTCACTCACTCATTCATTCATTAATTCAACAAATCTTTTGATTGCCTGCTGTGTGCCAGACTCGATGCCAAGTACTGGGGACATGATGGTGAATAAAAGGCAGACGTGATCCCCGACGTCTTGGAGCTTATAACTAGGATGGCCAAACATCTCAGCTTTTGTAGCCCTGGAATAATTGTGAATAGCACCCCTTTTCCTTTCAAATGTTTCTCTGTTTGAAAGATGAATTACATGGTCACCCTGCTGATTGGTAACAGGAGAGGCCAACCTTATGCCAATAGTCACACAGATAGGTATAAATAAAAACAGATAGAAATTGACTCTGAATATTCGTTGGAAGGACTGATGCTAAAGCTGAAACTCCAATACTTTGGCCACCTGATGCAAAGAGCCAACTCATTGGAAAAGACCCTGGTGCTGGGAAAGATTGAAGGCAGAAGAAGACAGAGATAGAGGATGAGATAGTTGGATGGCATCACCTTCTCAATGGACACGAGTTTGAGCAAACTCCAAGAGATGGTGAAGGACCAGGAAGCCTGCCTGGTGTCTGCGGGAGTCCTTCCCAGGTCTTCCTGGTGGCTCGACAGTAAAGAATTCCGTAGAGAAGGAAATGGCAACCCACTGCAGTATCCTTGCCTGGAGAATCCCACAGACAGAGAAGCCTGGTGGGCTACAAGTCCATGGGGTCACAAAGAATCGGACATGACTGAGTGACCAACACTTATAGACTCTATTGGCTCTTCATCATTTTCCCACCCCTTTTCCAGGTTTGTGAGCTTTTTGAGGTTGGGGCTATGTCTTTTATCCGTATATCCCTTATGCCTGGCACAGTGGCTGGTCCATGGCAGATGCTTGCGGTTGAATGAGTGGTGCTTATATATCTGTTTTGGAGACCAAGAGCCCTTCATTCAGAACCTTCCCAGAGTGAAGTGGAAAGCGAGTTTCTTTCTGTGCACTTGGAGACCTTTCCTTCTGGTCAGGTCATGAAGAGTACATGTCTGTGTTCTTTATGCATGAGCAGACTCCTTGGTGTTGAAAGCCCCAGAGTTTTACATGTTTAGGAACATGACAGTTTTAGGGAAAGAATGACTCCTGAGACAGGCACTCAGCGGCCTGTGGAAATCCTCGCCGTGAGCCGAGTTCCAGCAGCCTCAGCCTTCTCCTCCTCTGACCTGGGACCTCCCTTCTTCCAAGTGGCCATTTTTTAAAAAAAATTGGAGAGTAATTACTTTACTGTGTGGTGTTCATTTTTGCTGTCCAGCAGCGTGAATCAGCTGTGTGCATCCATGCATCTCCTCCCAGTTGAGCCTCCCTCGCACACCATCCCATTCCTCCAGGTCATTACCCAAGCAGCCTTTTGTGCAGGAAGTCTGGACCACAACCAAGGCAGCAGGTGACCTCTGCTGAGTGCAGGATCGGGTTCTTTGTGCCCAAAGGTGCAGCTCGGGCGAGCTGAAGTGGCTCTCCCGGCCGTTACCCTGAAGTCAGAAGGCACTGCCCTTTCTCCAGCTGAGTGGTCATGTGGAAGATTGTTCACAGTGTGCAAGAAAGGCCTGCAGCCTCTGGCCTGTCTCTGCAGGCTCCCACTTCATTACTATTATTGTTTATATCCCTGGGGTTGTTGATTCCATCACTGGTTAGTGAAGAAGATCTAAAGCTTTTAAGCCAGAAATTAAAGAGCTAATGGCAATTGGCATGACACTAGAAAATGAATTTGCAAATGCCAAGTCAGTGTTCTGAAAACACTCTCGTAAAAATAAACCAAAACCCAGAAATGAATGCAGTAGTATCCACATTTATCTACAAATGTGCATGTGTTTGTTCTTTGTTTAAAATGAAGCAAAAATCTCAGTTAACAAGATCCTAAAACAATCTTAAATTAAAAAAATTTTTAGTGGCATATAGTTACATTCCTCTGCATTTTCTAAACGTAGCTTGTACACATGGAAGTTCTTGGTTCACATATTGCTGAGGCCTAGCTTGAAGGGTTTTGAGCATTACCTTGCTAGCGTGTGAGATGAGTGCAGTTGTGCGGTAGTTTGAGCATTCTTTGGCATTGTACTTCTTTGGGATTGGAATGAAAACTAACCTTTTCTAATCCTGTGGCCACTGCTGAGTTTTCCAAATATGCTGGCATATTGAGTGCAGCACTTTCACAGTATCATCTTTTAGGACTTGAAATAGCTCAACTGGAATTCCATCGCCTCCACTAGCTTTGTTCGTAGTGATGCTTCCTAAGGCCCACTTGACTTCTGCTTCACTGACTACGCTAAAGCCTTTGACTGTGTGGATCAGAACAAACTGTGGAAAATTCTGAAAGAGATGGGAATACCAGACTACCTTACTCGTCTCCCGAGAAACCTGTATGCAGGTCAAGAGGAATAGTTAGAACCTTATATAGAACAACTGACAGGTTCAAATTTGGGAAAGGAGTACGGCAAGGCTGTATATTGTCACCTTGCTTGTTTAAATTCTATGCAGAGTACATCATGTGAAATGCTGGGCTGGATGAACCACAAGCTGGAATTAAGATTGCTGGGAGAAATATCAGTACCCTCAGATATACAAAGAAGTGATACATAAGTGATACACTGTAAGTGTATCGTAAGTGTACGGTAAGTGATACACACAGTGACACCACTGTGAAGAGGAATGAAAGAGCTTCTTGATGAGGGTGAAAGAGAATGATGAAAAAGCTGGCTTAAAACTCGACATTCAAAAAGCCAAAATCATGGCATCCGGTCCCATCACTTCATGGTAAATAGAAGAGGGAAAAGTAAAGGCAGTGACAGATTTTTTTCTTCTGGGGCTCCATAATCACTATAGACAGTGACTGCAACCATGAAGTTAGAAGACACTTGCTTCTTGGAAGGAAAGCTATGATAAACCTAGATAGCATATTAGAAAGCAGAGACATTAGTTTGCCGACAAAGATCCATAGAGTCAAGCTATGGCTTTTCCAGTAGTGTGTGAAATGGATGTGAGTGTTGGACCATAAGGACAATGAGTGCTGAAGAATTGATGCTTTTGAACTGTGTGTTGGAGAAGACTCTTGAGAGTCCCTTGGACTGCAAGGAGATCCAACCAGTCCATCCTAAAGGAAATCAGTCCTGAATATTCACTGGAAGGACTGATACTGAAGCTCCAATACTTTGGCCACCTGATGAGAAGAGTCGACTCCTTGGAAAAGACCCTTATGTTGGGAAAGACTGAAGGCAAAAGGAGAAGAGGGTGGCAGAGGATCAAATGGTTAGATAGCATCACTGACTCAGAGGACATGAATTTGCAGGTGCTGTGTTAGACTCTGATGATTAGAAAAATAAAAAATGATAGAAGATGCCTGCTCCCTGTTCTTCAGAAGCTTCTAGCCCAGAATTCATTGTCTCACTAGCTCACTTATATGGTATTACTGTGGCCACACACTGCTCTAAAGGTTTCTTGTCATTTAGTCTTTACAGCGGATAAGGCAGTGGCACCCCACTCCAGTACTCTTGCCTGGAATATCCCATGGACAGAGGAGCCTGGTGGGCTGCAGTCCATGGGGTCGCTAAGAGTCAGACACGACTGAGCGACTTCGCTTTCGCTTTTCCCTTTCTTGCACTGGAGAATGAAATGGCAACCCACTCCAGTGTTCTTGCCTGGAGAATCCCAGGGATGGCAGAGCCTGGTGGGCTGTCTATGGGGTCGCACAGAGTCGGACACGACTGAGGCGACTTAGCAGCAGCAGCAGCAGTCTTTACAGTGATCGTTTGAGGTAGGGGTTAGCAACTGAGGAACAGAGAAGTTAGATAATTTGCCCAAGCTTAAGAGGCAGGTAGAACTGGGCTCTGGACACAGGCAGTCTGACTCCAAAACCCATGCTGTTTCACCATGGTGCTCTGCCCCTGTTGGGGAAACTGACATGGCTTGAGGCCTGTCGTTAAGAGTCTGGTGTAATTGGTGCCGGAAGATGAGGAAACACTCAGGCCCCTATTCACAGAGCAGGAGTCTCCAACTCTGGTTGATGAGCACTTACAGGGGGAGGGTTTAACCTTTTGTCTTATGAAAAAAGATCAGGTACAAATTCTCACTTCTTGCATTTTTATATGAGTGTTCTCGAGCTTTCTTCAGAGGCTCCGGGATTGCTTCTGTTTCCTTGTCTGCCCACGCATCAAACTGCTCATCTGAGAGAGTGCTGCAGAATTGCTTCTGCTGGGTCACCTTCTAAGGGGCACAGGAAATGAAATATTAATCTGGGATTAATATCGAGCACTCAAGAGTAAGAAAGAGTCCAGGCAGAAAAGTGTTGACTTAAAAAGTAGTCACAATCTAGAAGTGGAGAGCTATGTTTTATTTGGTGGGAATTTTTAGGACTTCAAGCCCAGGAGACAGCATCTCAAGTAGCCCTGAAAGAACTGTTCCAAGGAGGTGGGAGGGGAGTCAGGTTATAGAAAAGTTTGCAGCAAGGGGCAGGTAGGTAGTCTGAACACTGAAAGATTATTGCTAATTTAGGAAAACCAGGTATCTCATAAAGAAGACTGACTGCTGAAGAATTGATGCTTTTGAACTGTGGTGCTGGAGGAGATGCTTGAGAGTCCCTTGGACTGCTTGGAGATCCAACCAGTTTATCCTAAAGGAAATGAACCCTGAATGTTCATTGGAAGGTTTGATGCTGAAGCTGAAGCTACAATACTTTGGCCACCTGATGTGAAGAGCTGACTCACTGGAAAAGACCCTGATGCTGAGAAGGATTGAAGGCAGGAGGAGAAGGGGACGACAGAGGATAAGATGATTGAATGGCGTCACTGACTCAGTGGACATGAGTTTGAGCAAACATGGGAGATAGTGAAGGACAGGGAAGCCTGGTGTGCTGCAGTCCACGGGGTCGCAAAGAGTTGGACACGACTGAGCGACTGAACAACAACAACAAGATATCTCAAGTTAAGGAATTTAGCACTTTTCTGTGTATGGGAGGATACAAGAGTCTGGGCATACTGAAATCATTCCTTTCACGTGCATCTCAGTTATCTGGGGACAGCATCCTGCCATCTGATTGTTCACATCCTTAGTTCCTTGCTCACCTTAGGGAGTGGTGGAGCTCACAGCAGCTCGATGGCTACCTGATAGCAGGCATGGTTCTCCCTGGGCTCAGAAAGTCACCTGTGGAGGGCTGGAATCGAGGATGACTGTGGCATCCTTGTTTACTAATATGGCAGGAAGTACTCCATTTCACAAAGCTACAATGAGCACAAGATAGCAGAAGCATCCCTTTTTCACGATGTGATTAATCATCTGTTAAATCTCAAGCTCTCTCCAGTGCAGTAACGATAGAAGGAGTAATCCTCTTGGATTTTGCTCAGACAGTAATGAATCAGAATTCCGGGAGCTGCTTTTCTAGCCCAGTGGAAAAAAAAATTTTTTTTCCCCCAGAAATTGGGTAGACTCATCTTTGATAGGAATAGTCTCAAATTCAGAGAGAGTAGGGGCATGCTTCAGACATTCTCCTTAGGACCGGAGTGATTTTTCAACATCACTTGGGAAATTTGTTTCTCAATGTGGAGAGGCTGAGTCCAAACTGAGATGAAAGGGTGACAGTTAGTTGGTCTGAAAGTTTATTGATCTTTTCAGAGCAGACACATGTATCTCTGCCTCCTTAGAGTACTGGATGCTTTCAAATTTCTCTTATTTCATCATTCCATGTAGTCAAAGAGGGAAAACTAATTCTATGTGGTAAGGCACAATTTGAAAGGTAAAAGGGCCCCTCCAATATATCTTGGTCCCACATGACAGTGTTTGGCTAGGTGAGTCATTAATATATTCCCAGGTGCTAAGGAACCGAGTTATAGCACTTTTCCCCCCAAAGAAATAGCTAGTAGTGGTAGCAAGGAGAGCTCGCTTGCTCAGACCGTGGGCTCCGGATGGGCTGTTCAGCTCATGCTGGGTTTCTCTCTCTCGTTCTTCAAACAGATTCTCTGCTCCTGCTGTCCAGTCTACAGGTGGCCGTCTCTGTACATTTATAACCAGGCTGTAAATAAAGCTCTGATGAAAGCCTGCTCTCTCGATCCCCTGGGGACTCAAGGAAAGGCTAATATTTGCACACACCAGGATACTCAGGGCAGCAGGAAAATAAACAGCATTCTCGTATCCCCCATGGCACTGAAGGTGCTCGCTCTGCCTTTTTATGCGCTGGCCTGGTTCCTGGCTGGGGATGATCCCCAGGAGGAGGCATGGCTACCCACTCCAGTATTCTTGCCTGGAGAATCCCAGGAGGAGCCTGGCGGGCGATAGTCCATGGGGTCCCAGAGAGTCAGACACGACTGAGTGAGGGAGCGTGCAGCACACGCAGGTCTTGGGGAAGGTTTATTTATGCGAGACGCTGAGATGGAGAGTCTATTAGGATGGCTGATCTGCTCGGCCAGCACAGGTCTGTCTGCTGCACTGGCCATCTGCCCGGGTGGGAGGTGAGGACTGTGTCCGTCAGTCTCCCTCTCCCATGACCTCTTGTAGACCTTTGGGGTGTCTCCTCCCAGAGGGCGGGGGCAGCCTGCTCTCTAGAGGCAGGGAGCTGGGCTAAGAGGATCTGCGTGAGCTAAGAGGATCTGAGATAGGGAGAAAGAGGACCACAGAGAATGGAGGGAAGCTGCCTTCCTGGCACTTAGGGTGATGATCGTCCGGGTGCCAGTGCTGAGCATCCGCTTGCTGGCTTGGCCGGGCAGGAGATGTGCGATCATCAGCAAGGTCCTCGTTCCTCTGTCTCATGTGTCCCTGGGGGATTCCTGTGTCACAGGTCACCATGAGGGTTAACTGAATTAATCTATGCACTGGCAAGTACTTAGGATGCATGTTATTATTAATACCATTGGGTACGAAATGACAGGGCATGCTGTCTGAAGTCATATATCCATCAAAAAATTCTGACAGCAACCCTGAAAGGCAGGGTCCCTTATTTAAAAATCTTTAATAGATGTATGTGACTGTGCTGGGTCTTAGTTGCAGCATGCGGGATCTTTCGTTGCAGCATGCAAACTCTGGGTTGCAGCACGTGGGCTGTAGTTCCCTGACCAGGAATTGAACCTAGGGCCCCCCGGCATTGGGAGCACAGAGTCCTAGCCACTGGCCCACCAGGGGAAGTCCCTCCTTCATTTTAAAGACGAGAAAACTGAGGCTCAGAGAAGCCAAATACCTTGCACGGGCTAGACATGTGCACTTTACCTGTAAACTTTCCCCGTTGCAAGCAGAATATATGAAGTGCTTATACTCTTTTTCTGTGCTGAGGACTTCTTGGAATCAAGAGGTGCCTCGCTGGGGGGTGGCTCCAGTTGTCCTCTCTGACCCGCCCCACCGCTGTTGTTTGAAGGATGTGTATGGTGAGGTTCTTCCCTGGGATGTGAAGCAGCCTTTGTATTCACTTCTGCTGCTGAAATATTGATATGTGAAATGCTTCTGAAGCAGAAGACATAAAAAGCCACCGTGGTAAACAAATTAATCTCGTACTTCCCCTTCTTACCTGGGGCCCCTCCGCCGCAGATGTGCGAGGCGCTAGGAGGATGCTGTACCCTGTTGTTGGGGCTTAGAGTCATCAGGGGCACTTCTGAGCTGTAATGACTGTGGGCTGCCCACCACCTTTCTCGGTCTCCCAGGGCTTGTGGCTTTCCTTCTCTCCACTAATGGCTGAAAGCGCGCCTGCTCTGAGGACATTTACGAAACCACTTCCCCCCCACCCTCATCTTGCCTCCACCCCTGGCTGAATATCTCCTTCCTAAATCCCTTTGCTGACTGTGCCCTCTGACATGAAGAACGCTGAAGACCTGGAGCCACTCTGTGCCCTCGGACGAGGTCCTTTCCTTTTGTCCCCGAGCTGTAAGCATCAGTAAGAAGGCCGCGTGTCCTAGCTAACGCCTGTCCTGCAGTCCAGGCTGACTCATGAACCAAGCCCCTTTCCTTCCCTGAGTGTGGACAGTAGATCAAACCGTCCCCACGGTCGTTGGCGTTGGTGCCAACGCCTCTGATCGTCGCCTTCCTCAGTCTCAGACAAGCCGAGTGATTCCTGCTCCACCTCTGTCTGTCTTCCTCCTGGGTGCCACGTGAGAAAACAAACAGATGATCTCACAGAGTGCACGGGTCACAGGAGGAAAGCCGCAGACAGTTAGTGGTCCCCCGAGGGCCGTCGCTCACCCCGGAGCAGCACTAAAGCTCACGATGGTGTCGCGAGCTGCCTGAAGCTCTGATTTATGCAGCCCGGCCTTGCCCCGTGGGACGGCGGCAACCGGGGAGCTCTTCACGCCCCCCTTCCTTCCCATCAGCCTCAGACCTGCCTCGGCCTGTGAGAGGCTGCAGTCTCTCTGTTGTACCTTTCTGGGGGTCCTGATGCACGAGAGGTGAGGGGTGAGGGGGGCAGGAAGGAAGGAGCTTCCTTTACTCACTTGTTTTCCAGTTTCACTGAGATTAAATTGACATTTTAAAGTTGTAGAAGTTTAAGGTGTACCATGTATTTATTTGATACACTTATTTATTGCAAAATGATGACCACCGTAGCATTCGCTAACATCTCCATCACACGCTATATACACTGCTATATATATGAATATTCTGTAATAACTTATATGGGAAAAGAATCTGAAAAAGATTGGAGATATGTATATATATATATATGTATATATATGGACTTCCCAGGTGGCTCAGTGGTAAAAAATCTGCCTGTTGATGCAGGAGACAGAGGAGAGATGGGTTTGATCCCCAGGATGGGAAGATCCCCTGGAGAAGGAAATGGCAACCCACTCCAGTACTCTTGCTTGGAAAATTCCATGGATGGAGGAGCCCGATAGGCTCATAGGATTGCAAAGAGTCGGACCCGACTGAGCACTCATGTATGCACGCGACACTATATATATCTGATTCACTCTGCTGTGAATCAAGAATCTCCATTCTTTTTCAGATTCTTTTCCCATATACATTATTACAGAATATTGAGTAGTGTTCCTGTGCTGTCCACTAGGTCCTTATTGATTATTTTATATATATAGTAGTGTATATATGTTAATCTCAACCTCCTAATTTATCACCTCCCCTTAGGTTTCCCCTTTGATAACCTTAAGTTTGATTCCCAGATCTGTGAGTATGTTTCTGTTTTGTAAATAAGTTAGAAATAGATTCTTTTAGATCCATACGTGTTTATGTTCAGTCGTGTGCAACTCTTTGCAACCCCATGGACTGTAGCCCACCAGGCTCCTCTGTCCATGGGATTTCCCAGGCAAGAATACTGGAGTGGGTTGCCACTTCCTACTCCAGGGGATCTTCCCGACCCAGGGATCGAACCCTTGTCTCTTATATCTCCCACATTGGCAGACGGATCCTTTACCAGCTGCACCATTTTTCCCTCTTTCACATCAGCACACTAACCACTGTCATCACCTCTTCGTTCACCTGCTTTTTAAACATAGAACAATCATTATATTTCTTCGTGTTGTGTTGCTTTCTTATGTTTGTCTGTATTACACAGAAATAAATTGTTTTCCTTTCACACTGCTGGGAATATCATGCGTCTACATTTATTACTTATTATTCACTCATTTCTTATTGACTGAAGCATTCATTTATGAATCCTTTACTGGGTGGGTATAGGAAATTCTAACTTATAGGCTATAAAGGAAATTTAAAAAGGTGTAGAATTAAATTTTAAAGTGATACCTTCTATAGTATGCTTTCCCTGAAACTCTCACATCCCATCTACTATAATTTTCTCCTTTTGATTTTCAGAAGACCTCTCTGAACTTGGTTGTGGTTGAACTTGTGAACACACGATGCTCCTTGAGTCTGAGACTGTGTTTAAATGATGCTGATGGGGGTTGAACCTCTAACCTATAACTGATCCTTCAAGCCAGGCTGGACATGGCTCAGTTTTTTCAATTCATTAGCAACGTGCTTGGACATTTCTAATGAGCTGGCTTATCTTCGCTTTTGCAGCCTGAATGGAGAGGGAAAAAAACTTAAAAGCAAATGCATTTCATTTTAATAGGCTTTTCTTGAGTTCAAACTAAGATTATTAGAAAATACTTTAGAAATTTAATAAAGTTAGAAGTATGAATTCAATCAGTAATATGGAGTTTAAAATGATGCCATTGATTCAAGTGATAGCAGTCCATTTATACTGGTTTTCCCTGTAGATATATAACCTACAGATTGCAAATGCCTTTTAATCCTACTTGTTTGCTTGAGTCTTTCTGATCGAAAAAATCTAGATAGTATCACACCTCATTCCTGGGCTGGGGGATCCTCTAGTCTTACCAAGAGCTTGGTGACTTGTGAGAGGCCTTCTTTTCCTCCTTCTTGCTTCTGGTTGTAAATCATATTCCAGCCCCCTGTACCTGTAACAACCCTTATGTTTAAACTCACTTCTCCAAGGCATCTGCTTGTAGAGCGGACTTTACTAAAGATTTGGGAGCACGAGAGAGGGATTTACATCCGAGATCTGAAGCAAGTTAAACTTGGGTACCTGATGGACCTGCTTCATTTAAACAGTTATTTGCCTGTTTCTGGCTGTGCCGGGTCCTTGTTGCGAGCGCTTTCTCTGGCTGCAGAGGGCGAGGGCTGCTCTCTTGTGGTTCGAGGGCTTCTCGCTGCGGTGGCTTCTCTTGTTGCAGAGAAGCTCTAGGCGAGTGGGGCTTCGGCAGTTGCAGCCTGTGGCTCTGCATCTGTGGCGCACAGGCTTAGCTGCTTGCTGGCGTGTGGGGTTCTTTCAGATCAGGGATTGAACCTGGGGCTCCTGCGTTGCCAGGAGGATGCTCTACCACTGAGCCGCCAGGGGAGCCTGGAGCTGCTTGTTAGAAGTCTTGGGTGTTGTAGTAACTGAACTCAACTGACACTTGTCTCTTTTGCTTTCCTCTTTTCCTCCCCCCCCCCCCCAGGGCTTTCTCTCTCTTTTCTCTGTTCCCTCCCTCTCAGGCTTTAAAATCCACTTTTCCCAGTTTTTATTTATTCTTTAAATGTTTCATGCTGAGCCGTGGAGCTGTCATCAGCTGCAGCAGTCCAGTAAAGTCTGATGCCTCTATTGACATGTTCAGGGAAGCAGTCTAGTTAGAAATGACTGCTTGGGACTGCCTTGGTGGTCCAGTGGTTAGGACTCCTCACGTCCAGTGCAGGGGTCATGGGTTCGATCCTCGGTCGGTAACCAAGATCCCACATGCCACGCAGGGTAGCCAAAAAAGAAGAAGGAAATGACCACTTGTGAGGTCTCTTCTGTCTAAATTCTTGGACAGTGACAAGCCTTCTCCCTCCTCTCTGTCTGGAGGTGAGCACAGGGTAGGTGAGTATGATTGTGTTCGGGGTACCATATGCAGAGGGAAGGACAAAACCATGGCTTCGGATCAGTCCAGGCTTGAATTCTGAACCTTCCTCTTCCTGGCTGTGTGGCCACAGATGGGGTACTTGACATTCCTGAGCCTGTTTCCCTATCTTGAAAGGAGGAGGTAATGTTACGTGCTCGAAAGTGTAGAAAGAATAGGATAGAGTAACACACAAGTTGTGGAAGGGATTGAAGGGAAGAGCGCTTCTGGAGCACCTGCCTCGATGCAGACACTCAACCAATGTTAATTTCCTTTCCTTTCAATCGATAGATACTTTCCTTGAGGGTTACATATGTAAACATTAAATATTTATCAATTGCATAATTCAAAGAAAAGAAACTTGAAAAGAAATCTTCCATTGGATTTTTTTTTTTATGAAGCCAACAATTACCCCAACTTGTCTTTGCTGCAAATCTGTCTCTCTATACGCTGCACTGGGTCTGCTTTGGATGTCAACGTGCCGTCCTTAGCACAGTGAAGATGGAATGAACCCAGACTCTTTTCACAGCTTCCTAGAAGCTGTAAATATTAGGTATTGATGCTGTGATCTGAGGCCACTCAAGTGACTGGGCTCTAGAGCTGTCCCTGAGGTGGGCCCGTCAGAGCTGAATCGATGATGAAGAGATAAACAAAAGTTAGGGCCTGTGGCTGGTCCGATGGCACTCACAGGAGAGTGAAAGTGGGTATTTTACCAGCAGGAAGGACTCACCCTCTGTCTTCTGTCCGAAGCAGAGGATTGCAGAGCCCCCAGTGATCTTTGTAGATTAGGCTGATTTAAACCATGGGCAAAGACACATTCCATGCAACTGGATTTTAAATTCTGGGCTGCCAGGTTTATGTTAGAAATAGTAGCTAGTATAATATTTCATGTTCTTAGAGGCAGGAAAGAATAAAGACTTGAACAAAAGAGATTTTTTTCTTTTGTCCATTGTCTAGTGAAGTGTGAAGTGAAAGTCGCTCAGTCGTGTCTGACTCTTTGTGGCCCCATGGACTAGTCCATGGAATTCTCAGGCCAGAATACTGGAGTGGGCAGCCTTTCCCTTCTCCAGGGGATCTTCCCAACCCAGGGATTGAATAATAGTCTAGGGTGTTTGCCAAATCCAGCCAGTAGCCTGTTTATGTACAACTGTGAGCTAAGAATGGTTTTGCATATTTAAAGGGCTATAAAAAGAAAGGAAAAATACGCAGCAGAAACCGTATGTGGCCCACAAAGCCTAAAATATTTACTGTCTGGCTTTTTCTGGAAATGGGTTGATCCCTGGTCTAAAGAGTTGGAAATATCTCAGATCAATGAAGGCAAATGTAACTAACATTTGATTGACTTTTACAGTTGTAATCTAATTTGTGGCAACCACTGCCTGCCCGTTTTAACAAAGCTTAATGGCCATTATTTAGGATGAATATAATCACATCTCAATATTTAATTGTGTCTGGCAGTATCCACGGGGGGTTATTACAGTTTTCTGCAGAGAATGGAGTCTCTCTTCCTTGTTACTAGAAGTAGCTCATGTTTCTGTCACCTCCCTCTGTAGCCCCCAGCTGTCCCTTCTCTACCACAGCTCACCTGGTTGAAATCTTCTCCTCCCCTCTCCCCTGGCCTGAAAGAGGTTGGGAGGGCCCACTCAGGAAGAGCTGTGGAGGGATTGTGCACCCTGTTCTGTGCACGCCGAGACTCTGGAAGGATCTTCAACAGCGTGATCAAAGACCCGTGACGTATATATGAGGACGTATAAGTCCTGGGCTGAGGGCGTTCGTGGGGGCTGAACCTGAACAAACTGAACCTCCTGGAAGAATTGGGGCCCAGGTTAGACCCTGAAGGAGCGGCACCTTTATGGGAGAGCAAAGCGGAGGTTCAGGAATACGAGGAGATGCCTCCTAGAATATCCTGCCCGGGGCAGGAGGCTTTTCCAGTTGTGTGAACTGAGGTTGGAGCATCAGTGTGGCCAAGTCTTTGGGAATTTTAAGGTGTATGAAATTCCAAATCCAGGAGCCAGTGAGGAGTCACTGTCATTTATTTTAGGAAGGAGGGGTGTGTGTGTGTGTGTGTGTTGGGGGACAGTGCAGTCACAGGCACACAGTGCGCAGCTCTTTGTTAGGCCTTGCTCCAGTGCTGGGCACCCGGTTAGGTGTGTTACATCGATCATACCATTTCGTCTTCACAATAACTCTGTGGGGGGAGGAATTATCACCTCCAGTTTGCCTAGAGGGCTGAACATAACTTGTCCGAGGTTCTGAGGTAAGGGGTACAGCCACGGCCCCACCACCCGGGAGTCCCAGCTCTCAACTCCCGAAACCAACTCAGTGTAAACCAGTCCAGCAAAACAGGCGAGAGCGAAAAGGAACTGAAACCGACCGCTTTGGGTGCCAGTCCGCACAGACAGCTTTCTGTGGATCCGCACGACGAGACGTATGTGTTCTGCATGACCTGTGCCAGGACTGGGCAAATCCTGCGTGTGTGCTCAGCCGCTTCACTCGTGTCCTTTACAACCTTTGTGATCCTATGGGCCATAGCCCACCGGGCTCCTCTGCCCACGGGATTTTCCAGGCAAGAATACTGGAGTGGGTTGCCATGCCCTTCTCCGGGGGATCTTCCTGACCCAGGGATTGAACCTGCATTTCTGATGTCTTCTGCATTGGCAGGTGGGTTCTTTACCACTGAGCCACCTGGGAATCATACACCTGCAAATTTTACATAAATGACAATATAGTATATATCAGGTTCCCCTCCCATTTAAAACTAATTTTTTACTTTTAATAAGTGAATGTGTAGTGTTATAAAAAAATTCTACTACGTAGATTTGAAGATCTAATTGTCTTTACTCAATGATTTATGAGTTGAGAGGCTCTCATCTAGCATCTGGAGGTATGCTCCCAGGGTCTGTACAAAATGGATGGTTTTTATAGGACAAGAGAACGATTATGAAAAAAAAATGTCATATTTAGTGAAGTAACTCAGACAGAGAAAGACAAATAGTACATGTCATTATGTGTGTGTGCTAAGAAGCTTCGGTCATGTCCGCCTCTTTGTGACCCCATGGACTGTATCCTGCCAGGCTCCTCTGTCCGTGGGACTCTCCAGGAAAGAAGACTGAAGTGGGCTGCTCTTTCTTTCTTCGGGAGGTCTTCCCAACCAGGGATTGAATTTGCATCTCCTCTGTCTCCTGTGTTGGCAAGCGGGTTCTTTACCACAAGTACCCCTGGAAAGCCTGATATCATTTATATGTGGAATCTAAAGATAATACAAAAGAGTCTATATATAAGGCAGAAATAGACTCACAGATGCAGAAAGCAAACTTGTGGTTACCGAAGGGACAAATGAGGAGTATGGGGTTAACAGATGCAGACTACTCTGCATGAAATAGATGAGCAGAGGGATTTAGCACGTGGAACTATATTCTTGTAACGGCCTATAATGGAACACAATAAAAAAAAACCCAGACAACCGAATCGCCTTGCTGTACACCTGAAACTAACGTAGTATTGTAAATCAACAACGCTTCACTAAAAGAAAAGAATAAGTATCAGAAAGGTCACATTTCTGGAGAAGGTTGAAGCTGCAGTAAAGTCAGGTATTAAGCGCAGGTTTGGCACCACGCGGTCTAGCACAGGTGGTGCAGTTTTGGGCTGTGCTTTCCCCTCTAACAATAGTATTTCACTTTGTGACTGTACTTTCGTCCGCATAACCTGTCCTCTATAGATCACTGCAGGTTCTTGAGCAAGGAAATCTTGATAAACTTCTTAACTGAGTCTCATGCTTTCTCACTTTCCTTGCAGCACGCTCTTGACGCTGACAACGCAGGAGTAAGCCCAATAGGAAACTCTTCCAACAACAGCAGTCACTGGGACCTTGGAAGTGCCTTTTTCTTTGCTGGAACTGTCATCACCACCATAGGTATCCATGTGTTTGCAAGTATCTTTTCCCCGGCAGGTCCTCCTGAATAATGGCACTAAAATCAACAGTTCGTCCGCACAGAATATATGACTGCTGGGGGTTCAAAGGAGGCTTACGAAACACTGTCAGATTATTGCAGTACTTGTGTGGTGGCTTTCAATAAAAGGCAAAGTAGAATGAACTGTTTCAGTTTTCAAAATGAAAGTCTAGGGGATCTTTAGTTTAAAAGGACCTCATGGAAAGGTTAAAGGGAAAAAAAATCAGTCTCTGAATTGGTCAGTTGAACTCAGATTGCTCAGTTGAGTTCAAATTCCTTTTCAAAAAGTGTACTTTTTATTAAAGTTATTCATGAAGGAACCAAACTGTTCTACAAAGTTTGTTATGAAAAACAGCAGTCTCTGCCCTTCTCTCTTTTTTTAACCTCCCCTGGATACATTGCTTTCATCTCTTTTGCTTGATTATTTTAATACTCATCTCCAGATCTTTAAATATCACATTTGTGCTGCACTTCCTGAATTTTATTTTAGTGATGACTTCTTGACTCTCCATTGAGGAAGATGAGGAATTAGTTCCCATTCTTCCTCCCTGCCCTCTGTAGAAGGGCTCTCTTCCCTTCCTCCTCCCTTCCCTATGGTTTGATTAGATCAAAAGTGAATGTTTGCATTACTTTGCTGGGTAAATGCTCTTCACAGCTGATCATAAAGTGAGCTCTGATTACTTACTTCCTGCACCAATTTTTGTTCTCATTGGATTTCTGTGTGTCTTTGATCCTCGGGGAGCCTTGTATTTTTTTCCTAGGTGTTAAATGGTTTGTCATAGGGGTTAACTTTATAAGTATAATCGCATATAATAACCTTAGGGTTCAAATCTTTAAGCAGTATTTATTAGCCCTCTATTATGGGTGATGACATCTCTTTCTCCACCACACAATTTTAGTTGAGGCCATCCTGTCAGTGTTTACTTTACGTTATTAAATATGCTTAAGCTTCTGTCCGACGACTTGCGCACTTTAAATAGTAACTCTTGGCTCTCAGCTGTCATGTATAATGCAGTCAGGGAACTTACTCAGCATCTCCACTTCTTTTCCTCTTCTGCTATCAGTGATTACTCATGGTATCATTCTGGAACATCGGGTGTATATTTCACAATCTGTTCCGCTGCCTGGATACTCCCATTTGTGTTAGTCATAGTTCTATGGCTAAATATTGTCAGTGTTCATCTCTAGCCTTGGTTTACATCATGGTTTTGCCATTGCTTTTGTCAATGGCATTGCTTGGCTAAAACTTCAGAATAGCTCCTGGGAGCAACATTCCCTGGGTTTTTGTGTTGTTCAAGATGGTAGCCTTACAGTTGAAGGGCAGTTTGGCTGGAAATGAAATCCGTGACTCACATTGTTTTTTAAGGATCTTGTTGGTTCCTCTGTCTCCTCCTCTGCTTATGTAGTGGTGGAGAAACCTAATGCCAGGCAATTTTCCCCCTTTTATCAGTATAAGTGGCTTCATCTTTTTGCTCAGCTGCTCAAAAGATTATTTGTTTATCATTTGTCTGATAAGTCTACTGGGTTTTGTCCCTTTTATTTCAGGAAATCTGTCTTGATTGTCATTTTGAAACATTTTCTCCACCGTATGGTTTTGGTTCTGATCTTTAGGGATTCCAATTATACATCTATTGTTACTTCTTTCCGTGTCTTCTATACTAGTATTTTCCCTCTACTTCTTTTTAACCCTTACAATTGGTTTTCAATTTTAAATTATTCATTTTAATTGGAGGCTAATTACTTTACAACATTGTGGTGGTTTTGCCACACATCGACATGAATCAGCCATGGGTATGCATGTGTCCCCCCATCCTGAACCCCCCTCCCACCTCCCTCCCCACCCCGTCCCTCTGGGTCGTCCCAGTGCACCGGCTCTGGGTGCCCTGCTTCATGCATCGAACTTGCACTGGTCCTCTATTTCACATATGGTAATACACATGTTTCAGTGCTATTCTCTCAAATCACCCCACCCTCGCCTTCTCCCACAGTTCAAAAGTCTCTTCTTTACATCTGTGTATCTTTTGCTGTCTCACATATAGGGTCATTGTTACCATCTTTCTAAATTCCATATATATGCGTTAATGTGCTGTATTTGGTGTTTTTCTTTCTGACTTACTTGCACTTTGTATAAGAGACTCCAGTTTCATCCATCTCATTAGAACTGACTCAAATGCATTCTTTTTAATAGCTTAGTAATGTTCCATTGTGTATATGTACCACAGCTTCCTTATCCATTTGTCTGCTGATGGACATCTAGGCTGCTTCCATGTCCTGGCTATTGTAAACAGTGCTGCGGTGAACATTGGGGTACACGCGTCTCTTTCAATTCTGGTTTCCTCGGTGTGTATGCCCAGCAGTGGGGTTACTGGGTCATATGGCAGTTCTATTCCCAGTTTTTTAAGGAATCTCCACACTGTTCTCCATAGTGGCTGTACCAGTTTGCATTCCCACCAACAGTGTGAGAGGGTTCCTTTTTCTCCACACCTTCTCCAGCATTTATTGCTTGTAGACATTTTGATAGCAGCTATTCTGACCGGTGTGAGATGGTACCTCATCGTGGTTTTGGTTTGCGTTTCTCTGATAATGAGCGATGTTGAGCATCTTCTCATGTGTTTGTCAGTTCAGCCCTCTGTATGTCTTCTGTGGAGAAGTGTCTGTTTGGTTCTTTGGCCCGCTTGTTGACTGGGTCGTTTACTTTTCTGGAATCGAGCTGCAGGAGCTGCTTGTATATTTTGGAGATTAATTTTTTGTCAGTTGTTTTACTTGCTGTTATTGCCTCCCACTCTGAAGGCTGCCTTTTCACCTGGCTTATAGTTTCCCTCATTGTGCAGAAGTTTTTAAGTTTAATTAGGTCCCCTTTGTTCATTTTTGGTTTTATTTCCGTTGCTCTGGGAGGTGGGTCGTATCAGCTGCTTGATCTCATCCTCTCTTCTCCTTTTGTGTGTTCACGGCGCTTACCTCCTCCATGCATGTCTTCCAATTTTATTTTCATTTCTGTGATCATTAGGGGACTTTTCTCTTTCCTATTTTTACCCCTGAATTCCATTAGCTTAGCTCACGTTTCCTCTACACTTGTTGTCTCATCATCTGCTCCTGCTTTCCTGCATCTCTGTGGTTTCTCTGTGATGCTTCTGAGAGGCGATTACTTCAGGGTTGTTCACAGTTTTTGTCTGGATGGGACAGCATCTTTCTGCCGAGTGTCTTTCATTCATTGGTAAGTTTTGCTGCTCTTTCACTTTTCTGTTATTTAAATGGAAGCTTTATCTTCATGCTGAGCCAGTTTCTTTTGATGCCAAACAAGGTGGATATTCCTGGACTAGGTCTCTGCTGAACTTTTCCGGGGCTGGAAGAGGAGAGCAGGGAGAAGCCGGTAACCTTTCTGGCCGCACAGGCCAAGACGCCCCTCTTTGCCGCTGCCAGTGAGGTGGAGCACCTCCTGCAGATTCGGCCCATCTGTGCTCCTCTCTGCATAGTGCTGCCTTTGCTGTTTTTCTGGACCAGGTCAAGCTCAGGAAGGCTTCCGAGGCTCTTCCTGTTCACACTGTATTTCACACTTGGTGCAAACAGGGATGTATCTTTTGAAGTTCAAGGTGAGACCCTCACTTTCATAATTGGATTTTTACTGACACTTTCTGAGATTTGCCACCAAAGGGCGCTTTAATCATTCTCTGTACTTCTCTATATTTTTTTCCCATGTTACCTCTGCAATCTCAGCTTCTTTGGGTAACCCTGACATATATGGTGGAATCTGTAGATTGCATCCCTCTCCCAGCTCTGCTGAAAAAGAGTTTGAGAGTTATTTGCCCTCATTTAGTAGTGAAGTCACACTGCAATAAAAATCCTCACTCAGGAGAATGGGAGACACACAGCCATCACCAGTTCATAGCAGTGATGGCCAAACAGAGGGAGACTCTTCTGCGCTCAGTGGGAGGATTCCTGCATTAACATTTGTTTATACTCTGTGGGAGGAAATCTCTCTCATAGTTCAAATCTCTCAAATCTCATAACTCTCTGAGACCTTCTGGGAGGTTTTTCCTTCCCCCTACTTTTCATAGCCACACATTAGGTGGGTGTTGGAGGGTATGCCTTTTTGGGGGGAATGCATCTTTGGTGATTGTCTTCCTATTGGGGCAAGTTTCAGAAGCTCTGGGTTGTTTTAGAGGCACGGGTTTTTGTCTCTGGTTATAGACCTCATCTTCAGGACATGTATGATTTTTGCATTGTTGCAATCAAGAAAGTTATGTCCAGTAAGAAAACTTGGAGTGAGAGGGAATTGCCACTCCTTTTTAGAAAGTCTCATAATATAAGTTTTAGCATACTAGGTTTGCACTTACAAATCTGCAAGTGTATTGACATCAACTATTCTAAGTAGTAGAAGTATACATTATGCTAGGAAGTCTGGGGCCTGGAAGCCTTTCAGACACTCCAGACCAGATTAGGCCATATTTGTCCTCAATCCCATAGCATCCAAAAAAGGATGCAGGATGACATGGCACCATTTGATGTAAGGGCAAAAAGTGCCATACAGCTCAGCATCACCTGAGGGCATCACTGTAGAGAAGACCAATGTCAGGTTAAACTGTGTGCAGCGGTCTGGATATTAAGATGGGGAAATGCCTCATGTGTCTTTGGGGGATTTACGGTGATGTAAGTCAGAAGGAGAAAGACAAATACCATATGATGTCACTTACATGTGCGATCTAATGTATGGCACAAATGAACCTGTCTACAAAACAGAAACATACTCACACAGAGAAGAGACTTGTGGTTGCCAAGGGGGAAGGGGATAGGGGAGGGAGGTGCTGGGAGTTTGGGGTTAGTAGATACAAGCTATTATACATTGAATGGGTGAGCAACAAGGTCCTGTATAGCACAGGGAGCTCTGTTCAATATCCTTTGGTAGACCATAATGGAAAGAATATAAAAAAATGTGTATATATATGTATGTATAACTGAATCACTTAGCTGTACAGCAGAAATCAACACCTTATAAATAACTATGCTTAAATTTAAAAATTAAAATTAAATTAGAACCATAAAAAAAGAAAGAAATTCAGTGACGTGCATGTGCGTGGCCACAGTCCTGAGTTCAGAGACGGACAGGGTTTCTGGATTAGGCCAGTAAGCGAGTGGATTCCTGCAGGGGCTTTTGCGTGAGTTTTGGAGGAAATGACTTCTTTTCTTGCTGGAGATAAATCGGGAAAAAGGTAAGCCCAGGACCCTGCCACTCATTTCCTTTCCTCGAGGGGTTTTTCTGCCTAGAGTTCAGCTGAGAGTGAAGAAGCCGAGTAACAGAAGAGGAGCCATAAGTGAGGTCCCGCTTGCCCCCTTTGAGCTGGAGGTGAAGCTGCCAATAAAAAGTTAATACGTGTTAAATATCCTGTGCTGGGGTCTATCGTGCATTGGGTTTCCTTTCACCTAATGAAAAATCCTAACAAATGCACACTTATGGCTCAGAGATCACAGAGGGCCCCTAAGTATCTGACCTCAGAGCCCGGGCCGGACCCTGCTGGCCACTGTGGCTGCCGCCTCCTCCTCCTCTGGGTTCCTCGCTCTTGGTTACAAGTCTTAGATGGAGCTTCCTATTGGATAAGCCCCTAGGTTTCCACGTGCTGTGTCCTGGCAACCTGGGATGCTGTTGCCTCTATAGTGGGAGGATGGACTGTGTCACACCTGGGCAAAGGACAGGGACCTTTCCCAAAATCTGAGGGAAGATGGAGCCTGAACAGGAAACTACTGCACAACACGCATGAGACAAAAACAAACAAAAATAAAAGCCGACCCAAACCCCAAGTCCGCGGCAGGATCAGGGCTCAGTGTTCGTATTAGGGATTGCGTTCTTTTCTATTCAACGGAAAAAATGCTATTTTTTCTCTCACTCTCTGTCTTAATTGAAAAATAATGTGTTGTGAGTTGAACACCATTTAGCTGGCTAAATTTCGACTGCAGGGTGGAAGGTTTTAGAAAGTCACACCATTAGAAATCTCTAAAGAAAACAGGGGTACAGTATTACTAAGAATAAAAAGGTGAGGAGATACTGTTTTCTCATAATTATTTAGTGGCAAATTCATTCATTACAAGTGGTAGCAAGGCGTATAAAAACACTAAGAGCCTGCTATTTTTTCTTGTTCTTCCTGAGACATTTTCCATTATTTAGAACTCAGGCAGTAGGGCAGTTGGGGCCGAGGAGCTTTTTCATTACTTGTGAAATACGCCCATATTAGCATGCTTGCTTGAGTTCACATAATGTGCTATGTAATTCTGTAAACACTGCCCCATATTACTGAGGTTCTTTGGAAAAACATAATCTTTGATGGGTTCCATTGGATCTACTATCAATCCTGTAATCACATGTTGTTGCAAGCTTAAGTGGTTTTTACTTCTGTGATAGTGTGATATCACAATGAAAATGTTTGTACTCGAAGGGAGATCTTCATCTCTGCTTGTTTTCTTGGCAAGATCCCCCAGGGGATGCTGTGTCAAAGGGCCTGAACCTTTTAAAGGCTTGCCAAATCGCTCTCCAGAAAGACTCTCCTGAGCCACGTGAGGTTATGTGCTATTCAGACACAAAAAATGTGCTCATTATGTAGAATGCATATACAGAGATCTTAGAAATAATAGTCTTTTCCTGAACAGCAGTGATACTACTCAGTAACAGGTCCCTTTTATCTGAAGATATCAAAACACTTTTTTTTTAAACAAGGTTTTCTTGTGCTCAGCTATACAGGAAGATCTACAAATGTGCGGCAAAAGGAAAACATGCTCAGGCTCCTCTCCAACCAGGAGTCACGCCAGGAGAAGACTAGACTGCTGTCCTTGTTGAGGTCACCCTGCACCCTGTCCCCTTTCTCAGTAACTCATTCTCATTTGTATGAGTGCTTACTCTGGGCCTCCTGTTTCACATGGATTTAGTCTCCAAAGGGTCCTCAGGCTTCACATGTAGCCATTTAAGCTGTAAGTTAGGTGCGATGAATAGCCCCATCATTCAGACGAGGAAAGCTAGCCGGAAAGGTAAATTGCCCAAGATCTGAGAGTTAGCAAGTGGAAGAATCAGAATAGAATTTTAATTCCCTGAGTTCTAAGGCCCCGTGACATCTTACTTCAAAGTTCTATCAAGCGTTCAGGAAGAACGGGCAGGGAAGTCTCAAGGGCCCAGTACAAACAGAGGCAAAAATCCAGGAATGTGTCCTTCCTGTTGCCTCAGAGCAAAATTCCTAAAGTATCTTCTGGAATTTTCTTAGAGTAACAGGGTTGAGTGTCAAACTGGAGGACAGCCTCTCCATATAGTTCGTCAGAGGCAGGGGACACAGATAGACAGACAGACACACACACACGCACGAGATACAGCATAACTCAAAAAAGGCAATTACTTTACATCTAAAGTGAAGGAATGGCTTAAATAGGCTTATTCAAGGCTTGAAGGTGAAACTCAAAGTTGCTCAGTCATGTCTGACCCTTTGTGACCCCATGGACTATAAGCCCATGGAACTCTCCAGGCCAGAATACTGGAGTGGGTAGCCTTTCCCTTCTCAGGGGGATCTTCCCAACCCAGGGATCGAACCCAGGTCTCCCACATTGCAGGCAGATTCTTTTCCAGTTGAGCCACAAGTGAAGCCCAAGAATACTGGAGTGGATAGCCTATCTCTTCTCCAGCGGATCTTCCCAACTCAGGAATTGAATGGGGGTCTCCTACATTGCAGGCAGATTCTTTACCAACTAAGCTATCATGGAAGCCCCTCAGTTCAGTTCAGTTCAGTCACTCAGTCATGTCCGACTCTTTGAGATCCCATGGACTGCAGCACGCCAGGCCTCCCTGTCCATCACCAACTCCCTGAGTTTACTCAAACTCATGTCCATCGAGTCAGTGATACCATCCAACCATCTCATCCTCTGTCGTCCCCTTCTCCTCCTGCCTTCAATCTTTCCCAGCATCGGGGTCTTTTCCAGTGAGTCAGTTCTTTGCATCAGGTGGCCCAAGTATCCCCTATTCAAGGCTTCTTTGAATATTACTTCTTGAGTACCTGAGAACTTTGTTCTAATTTTAGTGTTCCAGCCTTCAAAACCCAGAATAAAGAGACCACTGTAATAAGATTCACACTACTGCTAACACTTTGCGTTGGAAGCATACAGCTGACTGGTTTCCCCCACATTTTCCTTGAACCCCTCCAGAACCAGGCTTGGCGATGTTACGCGAGTCTGAGGATAACTGGGTGAAGGTGGTGGTATTGGATTGGAGCCTCCTCTTCCTGCTTTGCTCTCAAGCTCTTTAGATAATGGGAATGTCCCTTGAGCACAGTCCTGACCCAAGGTTGGAGCGGATCCTCTTTAAAAGCTGGTGGAAGGGGTGCAGCACTTGTTAAGGTTAATAAGATGCCAGCTCTGCAGATTCAAAGCCTCAGTGTGTTTCCCTGTGGCTGCAATGCGCTTCTTTCTGAGATATTCAAACTAAAAGATAATCGGCTTCCTTGACAGTAATCAGGCAATTGGGAGACAGAGAAGCCAGAGCCGTAAATGTTTCTATAAATTACCAGAATATTTCCAGGTGTCACCATAATCCTGCAGGAATTGGAGCTGTATAGACACCTTTATTCCTTTTTAACAGGGCTGTGTTAACATAAATCAGATTATTCTAGAGGGAAATGCTGACAGAATGATTTTGTCTGAGTCCCTTAAAACACTCAAAAAAAGTTCTGAGATTTTTTTTTTTTTTGCACAATTAAATAAAAATCATGGTGAGTAAAAGAAAAGCAAGATTAGAAGGCTTGCCTGAATAGTCATTTAAAACATAGAAGCTATAATTTAGGTGATTTGTGATAAGAGGTTCGAATGATTCTGACTGGAAAACTGAACAGGAAAATAACCAGGTGACTCAATACCCAAAGGCAGAAAGCAAGAGTGAGTCCTCCAGGCCCACAGGAGGCTGAGTGATGGACCAGCTGTCAGCATTATCGTTCCTGTGTTGCCTTCCCAGCATGCTAATAACCATGAGCCCAATAACTCACTTCCTGCGTGGGTTTAGAGATAGGCCCCACTTCAGTTGCCCTATGTGAGAGAATGTTAAGTTAGGTGACTAGCTAGACACTAGTTAGCGTAATATTGCAACACTCACGGGTGTGACTACCGACTAATTTAGAGTCTCCTCTCTGTATACTGTGTGTTGATGCTATACGCCTTTTTCTTCTGGCACCACTGCCTTCAGTCCCGTCGGAGAGAGTAAGCCAAACACTCACCAGTTACTCGCATCACCGCAGAACTCTTGAGAATGCGGATGTTGGTGTTTTTGAAGCACTGTTTGAAACAAGCGAATAGATCTGGCTATTGGAGGATTGTTTTGTATTTACACGTCCATTCCACCACCAAACCTTTATTTTGCACCTGAATCCAAGAATCCTTGGATTCTTGGTGCAAGAAGTGGGGCCGGTGGGGGGCAGGTCTCAGATGGCGTGGAGTTCCTGGGAAAGAGAAAAAGAGACCCAGGCAGAGCTCAGCATCCCAGTCCATGTGAGAAGGAGCACACGGCCTCTCCTCCTCCAGTCCTGACTGTTTTTAGGCTTCTCAAGGCAGGGCTGTATGATCCAGGGGTCCTTTCTGAGTTCGTCCTAGACCACCCATCCTCCTTAATGCAGAACACCCATCACCCTAAGAAGGCAAATGCAGGAGACAGCCACAGTCCGTCCTGTGGAGGGGAGGGCCACAGGATGAGCCTGGATAGGAGAAGCTCTTTTCAAATCTAAAACAGCCATGGTAAACCCTCCTTAGGTGCTCACTGTCCCTGAACCAGACACGCTGAAGATGTCTGATGTTTCTGAAATGGGTGGTACCATTTCCCACCAGAAATGCGATTCTAGATGACCACAGATCTCCTAAAATGTCATCTAATGAAATACATGTCATCTTATCAGATCCTGGAAACCTGGATCCTCTTGAAACTGTATACAGGGAGAGAAAGAAGAGACACAATGGAACAATGTTCTAAATTTTGTAGGGCCTTTAGAATGGAGCTCTCCTAAAACTCATGAAGTTCAGGGTGGGGATGAAGAAGCCTCTAGGAAGTCAGGTTCTTTGGTTCAGTGCTCTAATTTCTCTGCCGCTTCATCACTCTCCCTCTCTCTCTTTAATATTTCTCACCAGGGTATGGGAATATTGCTCCAAGCACTGAAGGAGGCAAAATCTTTTGTATTTTATATGCCATCTTTGGAATTCCACTCTTTGGTTTCTTATTGGCTGGAATTGGAGACCAACTTGGAACCATCTTTGGGAAAAGCATTGCAAGAGTGGAGAAGGTCTTTCGAGTGAGTACTGCGTCTATTTAAACCCTAACCTCTGTGATCCAATTGGCTTTAGCCTGACAGGATCCAGAAGAAATTACCAGGGTTTTATGGTATCATTCCCACTTTTAATGGGATAGGTCAATGTTGTGGTCATATTTTTTTATTGCGACCCATGGTAGTCACAGGTACGGTTCTTAATTCTTGTCTTTTGTCAGTCTCCCTGGAATCACAACACAAGAGGGTTAAGTGTGGATTTTCCAACACATATTTTGAAGACATGAGGCATACACAACTTCTTATTAAAGAAGGAAGATGTGTTTTTTAGTGTATTGGCAATAAAGTGGTGCTCAGTCGCTCAGTTGTGTCCAACTCTTTGCAACCCCATGGACTGTAGCCCACCAGGCTCCTCTGTCCATGGAATTCTCCAGGCAAGAATACTGGAGTCAGTTGCCATTTCCTCCTCCAGGGGATCTTCCTGAACCAGGGATCAAACCCGAGTCTCCTGAGCTCTTGCATTGGCAGGCAGATTCTTTACCACTGTGCCACCTGGGAAGCCTGGCAATAAAGTAGAGAATTATAAACCTGTCCATTTTGTTATTGGAGCTCCTGCTCTCTGTTTTATTTCCAAGCCCAGCATCTTTAGGCTGATCCTGGCTTCTAAGACCTCTTCCAGACGCCTGCAATTTCCAGACATTGCTTTGTGCTTTGTATCTGTCTCCTCATGGCCCCTTCCTCTCTCTTCTCCCACAGCTGAGTGCTCTCTCAGCAATAGTCCACTCACATACTAACTCATACTAAAGTGTTGATGATTGCTATTGCCTTAGTGAGTTTTTCCTTTTAAGAAGAATCCCATGGACTCACCTTGAAACAAGGGACAAAAATCTCAGTGCAAGGGGTTTGTTTACTAGAGGTGGCATTCCTGGTATCAGTGACAGTCATGTGGAGGGATTGGCCTGGGGTTTCCAATGCCCTTTAGCTCACACTCGATCATATAATTTAACAGAACACTTGTTTTGTTTAGGAGTAAGATCATTTCTGCTCTCTTTCTCATCTCTTTACCTAATTCTCAAGTCGTTCAAACTTCCTTCAGGGAATTATTTCTTATGATGGCTTCGTATTTAAAAATTTCCATTTGAACTCTTTATCAGAATCTGGAAATGATGGGCAGAAATAGGTCAGTGGTCAGTTCTAAGACTGAGCTTGTTTTCCCCTCTGAGACAAGAAATCATGACATAAGCTTCTCTTTAGAAGAATGTGAGGCAGTGCGTCCCTCGAGCAGTTTCATAAATTCTTATTGAGTTGAGTGGAGAAATGAGGCACTAGAGCTGGCTTGAAGATGCCTTCTGTAAGCTCAGGGACTTTGGGTGAGCTGCCTCAGTTTGCGTGTGTGCTTGCTAACTCGCTTCAGTCGTGTCCGACTCTTTGCTGCCCCATGGGCTGCAGCCCGCCAGGCTCCTCTGTCCATGGGGATTCTCCAGGCAAGAATATTGGAGTGGATTGCCATGCCCTCCTTCAGGGGATCTTCCAGACCCAGGGATCGAACCCAGGTCTCCTGCACTGCATGCATATTCTTTACTACTGAGCCACCGTGGAAGCCCTTGCCTCAGTTTACTCATTGGCAAAATGGGGTGGAATTTGAATTTACTTTGTAAGGTCTTGGTGATGGTGAAATTAAATAATGTATGGAAAAGAGCTTGGCATAGGGCCGGATGCAGAGTTCAGGGCCACTGAGTGTCTGTCTCCCAAAGGGGGCACTTGTTGGCAAACAGGCCACCCATTAGGATTTCATGAGTGGCTTGGTAACATAGCGGTCTTCCTGGAACCTTCCATAACCTTTGCTCCGAATTGCTGGCTGGCCACCCAGCCTCATTAGAGTGTGCACCTGGGCTCCGTGATCACCATGGAAACCATCAGATGCTCGGGTCTTCCTACACCCAGACATGGCCCCCTTGTTTCCAAGGGCTGTTTTGAACTTCTCAGAGGTAGCCTGTTAGCCATGGCCTCATGGTTTCTGAGTTAGAGAAAAATGAATCTGGTGGCTTGAACACTCAGAAGAACATAATTCAAGTGGAGAAATGTCTGATCTGGCGTTTTTATTTTTATATAGCTTCTCTAGATCTGAGTTTATTTGTGGAAAGGAAAGATCAGACTACAAGCTTTTGAAATTCCCCCTTAAGTAAAAATAAAATTTGGAAACTGTATTCTAAATGAGGGAAGAGGTTGCAATCATTTTGACTACATCTGCTCCTGAATTTGGGGACCTAGTTCCCCTAATGAATTTCTTACTGTAAGTAGAGAGGACGGCTCTTCCCCTTAAAGCTGCATCTCAAATGGATCATTACCAAGACTCTGGGACAGAGCCTTCAGAATCTCATGTTTCATTTTATGCTGATGGCCCGCTCACTTCCTTGTGGTGCCATCAAAGACCGGGGGTCTTTCAGGAAGAAGCCGGCAGTATATTACTGAATTGGCAGCACACGATGTATGCCTTTGCAGAACATTGGAAGGTGCTGTGGATGGGTGTCTGAGTTCCAGGAGGACTATGACCACACTTCCTCAATCTACAAACAAGCGATTCTGCTGCAGTTCACTTGCTGTGTGCAGTTTTGTTAGAAAGTCTCAAAGTTCTTGGCTATTCATTTGAACTACATCTAAATGGCCACTTACTCTTGAAAAGTGAAAGTGTTAGTTGCTCAGTCGTGTCTGAGTCTTTGTGATCCCAAGGACTGCAGCCCGCCAGACTCCTTGGTCCTTGGGATTTCCCAGGCAGGAATACTGGAGTGGGTTGCCATTTGTTTCTCTGGCGGATCTTCCCAACCCAGGGATCGAACCTGGGTCTCCTGCATTGCAGGTGGATTCTTTGCCATCTAAGCCACCAGGGAAGCCCTATTTTGATAACTAAAAATTATATAAACCAACAAAGCTTGGGGTTGTGAATTTTTGGTTCCCATGAGGATGATTTATTTATTTTTCACTTGCTCCGTGATTTAGTCTTTTCCTTCACCTGGTATGTTTTCTCTCAGCTCTTGTGAATAGAGGATTTTTAGTGGAGTAAAGGTAAAATATACAATCTAGGTGCCTAGATTCTGAGGGGACATGGTTTGGATTCTTTTATTCCATTCCCGGTCTGAGGCTCATTTTAAAGAATTGTTGAGTTATTGTATTACTATTATGTAGAAATGCCAAAAGCATTCTTAAATATCCGACTGTTGGGGGTTTTATGGGGTGAATGAATGAAAACTCTTTTTCTCCCCCTGGAGTCATGAACTGATTGAGAAATAGAAACAGAAGTCAAATGGAGATTGAAAGCCCAACTTTCTTGCTAATAAGCTCATCAGAGAATGTAGTTTTAGCTTTGATGCCAGAAGGACTTACTATTTTCACCCTGATTTAGGAGGATTTGTGTAACGAATTAGTACAAACGTAGACACTTAAGGCGGCACTGGTTTATTACATCATTGTTGCGTAGGTAAGACATCAGGGCAGGCTTGGCAAAGGTTCTTGATCAGGATATCAAAGGCTAAAAAGTCAGAGTGTCAACCAGGCTGGGCTCTGGATCTGGGGAAGAATCTGCTCCCACACCCACTCAAATCTTGGTAAAGAATAAGTTCCCATGGTTGTAAGACTGAGAGTCCAGTTTCCTTGCTGGTCATAGGGTGGGGGCCATTCTCACCTTCGAGGTGGCATACAATCCTTGGCACAGGGCCCCTCATCTTCGAAGACAGCATGGAATCCTTCTTCTATCTCAATGACTTCCCCTCTGAACTCTCCTGTCAGCTGGAGAAAGCACTGTGGATTAAGAGCTCATGTGATTAGGTGTGAGTGTGTGTGAGTGTGTATGTGTGTTACTTGCTCAGTTATGTCCTCCTTTTTGTAACCCGTGGACTGTAGCCTGCCAGGCTTCTCTGTCCATGGAATTCTTCAGGCAAGAATACTGGAGTGGGTCGCCATTCCCTTTTCCAGGGACTCTTCCCAACCTAGGGATCAAACCCTGGGTCTCCTGCACTGCAGGCAGATTCTTTACCATCTGAGCCACCAGAGAAGCCCACAGTTAGGTGACAGATGAGATATCTCTCCTCATCTCTTAAGGTCAACTGTGCTGTGTAACGTAAGAGTCATGGGAGTGATCGCTCATCGTGGTCCAGGTTCTGGGGGTCAGGGTGCTGCATCTTTGGCCATTGTAGAGACATTGCCCCCACACCATCTTGGTCTTTGGAACCACAGGCCTCCTTGGTGAGGGCAGGGTCTGCTCTAGTTGCTACACCAGAGAGAGTGAAACAGAGTGCAGTTCCCTTGAAGAAAGGTTTCAAACAAAAGAAACCTTTGAAGAAGGTTTCAAATAAGAGAAAAAAGGGGACCGAGCTGAGGGAACTCGGCGCCTCCCGCCGAGCCCGCTGGGTGAGGGAACTCAGTCCCTTCTGCTGAGCCCGCTGGGTGAGGGAACTCAGTGCCTTCTGCCGAGTCCCCTGGGTGAGCCCCTGTCTGGCTGCACATGGCATTGAGGCCCAGGAGTGTTTGTCTGCATGGCATTCTTCTACGTGGAACGTGAGGCCAGGAAAGTGGGCCTTGCCCCCGTGCTGATTTACAGACGGTTAAAAATTCGACACAGCTTACACAGCGAGAAGCCTGGAGCGAGGTTGGTTCAGGCTTCAGGCATCCTTTTCTCAGGAACACGTTAAGGATTCTGGTGCGAGTTCCAGAGTGTGGAATTTTTTCCCCCACACCGCCAAGGACTTCTCTGATACCAGCTCGGTGTCTTACAATTCGGCTCAAGTCTGGCGCTGTCTACCTGGGATTAGCATCGGGTCCCACAGGCTAGGGGCTCAGTCCCCCAGGCCTGCTCTCCGCCTTAGATGCCAATAGCGAGTCCAGCTTGTTTCTGTGCTTCTGGTGAGTGGAGGTTCATGAATCAGAGGTTCCCCCCAACCCCTTCCTTCCTTGGGTTCAGTTAGTTTGTTAGAGTGGCTTAGAGAAGTCAGGAGACCAGCTTACTCACTAGACTACTGCTTTATCACCAGGGGTGTTTAAGGGTGTGGATCAAAAGTGAGATGGAGAGAATACACAGTGCAAGGTCCAAAATCAGTGGCGCTTCCCCAGGGGATCTGGGGCCTGGCCTGGTGGCATGTGGAGTGTTCTGGTTTACCAACCTGGAAGCCTTCTGTATGTCCTCCATTTTGAATTTTTATGGCAGTTTCATCCCATGGGTGTGATTGATTCAGTCGTTGGCCATTGGCGATTGATTCAATTTCCAACCCCTCTCCTCCTCCTGGAAATTAGGGGTTGGGGGTGCTGCTGAAAGTTCAGCCCTCTGTTCCTGGTTGGTTTCCCTGGTAACCATCTCCCATCCTTAGATGACCCCAAAGCCACTTCATTAACATAACAAAAGAAGCTTTTTGGCTCTCAGGAAATTCCTGGGGTGTTAGGAGCCCTGTGCCGGGAAAGACCACAACCAAACACATCTTTCTTATTCTGAATCACAATATCACACGCACATCCCCAGGTTTGCTCTCTTTCTGCTCTGGTTTCCTTGGCACATTAGCTTTTCATCCACAGACTTATTACCACGTGGTTTGCAAGATGGCTGCCTCAGGACCGGATAGCATGTTTTCATTCAATCGCATTAAAAAATTTATTTTTGGAGGTATGGTCGATATTGTTGTTGTTTAGCCGCTAAGTTGTGTCTGACTCTTTGTGACCCCGTAGACTGTAGACCGCCAGCCTCCTCTGTCCATGGGCTTTTTCAGGCAAGAATACTGAAGGGGGTTGGCATTTCCTTCTCCAGGGGATCTTCCCGACCCAGGGATGGAACCCATGTCCCCTGCATTGGCAGACAGATTCTTTACCACTGAGCCACCAGGGAAACCCCTTGACTCTGTCAGAGGAGGTTAGTTTGTGTTAGTCTGTGATGGTCACAAACACCAGCAGCTTACTCCTACCCCCTCCAAGGCTGCTGCTGCCTGGCCATTTCTCCAGACATGAGGGATTTTTTAGGGGAGCAGACATGACTTTGCTCTTCAGAGCTTTGGCCTCCAGTCACAACCCACTGGCTTGAACAAGTCACCCTGCCCCACCCACATGGAAGAAGGCCTGGAATGCACTGTTTGATCTCCAGGAAGGTGAGGGGGTGGGTAAATTGATGAGTCATGTCATGTGCAGATTCCCTGGGACTACCTATTGGCCCCATAGGGTGACATGCATTCCTGGGATTTAGATGCAGGTGGCCTAAGGCTCACTCTTTGGGGACCACATCTCTAATGATGCTCCTATCACATCCAACAAAGGTGGAGCCCATGATTTGTTAAGTGACTTGCCTAAAACCACACAGAGTTGAGTGAGTGAGCCTGGACTTGGGACGATTTGTAAATATTTATATAACATAAGGAAAGCCTGGTGGCTCAACAGTAAAGAATCTGCCTGCCAATGCAGGAGACACGGGTTCCATCCCTCGTTTGGAGAGATCCCCTGGAGAAGGAAATGGCAACCCACTCCAGTGTTCTTGCCTGGAGAATCCCATGGACAGAGGAGCCTGGCGGGCTGCAGTCCGTGGAGTTGCAAAAGAGTCGGCCACGACTTAGCGACTAAACAACAACATATAGAGTGAAAGTAATTCTTCCTCCGTTTCCAGCCGGAGTCTGAGCAGTTAGCAAGGAAGGATGAGTACTTGGGGTTGAGCAGGGCTGACCTTGGTTCCAAAGCAGCTTTTGGAAGAGGCAGGCCTCTCCCTCCCCAGCTGTGGGCTGGCTCTTGGTGGGCTGGGCTGACTGTCACGTGATAGGATGCTGTAGGAAACTTGGTTAGATTTCGGACTGGGTCGCATTTTCTTGCTCTGAGCTGGACTTTGGCCTCTGGTAAAGAGCTGCTGCCTCTTTTCATCTGGCTGATCCACAGGCTTTCCGATAGTACCTCTAAAACCAAGGGACACTTTTCTTCTTTGACCTTTCCCTCCCAAGGAAACAGCAGAAATATTTATTTGTCTTTGGAACCAAAGGAGCTTGGGTGTAGCTGACAAATAACATGTTACCCTAGGCTTATCAATGCGGTGATAACTTGGGGACTTTAGAACCCGCCAAATGCTTAAGACAGGGTGATAACAGTTTCAATCTGGTAATGATGTTCAATTCGTGGGCGAATTAGTCACTTTGGGTTGGAGAAAGGGGCTGGTGATGAAAGCCAAGGGCTCCAGAGACCTCTGCCAGATGCCTGGCATGAATCAAGAAAAGGTTTTGAAGAACACCTTTGGCAGCGGGGCTTCTGTTTCAAACAGGGGTGTCTTTGAGCTAGTCCCCACAGCAGTGGGGTTAGCAAAATAATTATTACTTCAAGAAGATACAAGCTCTTGTTTTGGGAACTGGATGCTATTCTTCAGCTCTTGGCATTACTGGTGAAGGTCACTGCGGTACTAGTTATGTGCACCAGCATCTTGCCTAAATAGTCAGGGAAGCGGGGGAGGGCCAGATGCTGGGCTGAGAGTGCCTGATGGTGTGTGGGTGTTGGTGTGTGTGAACGTGTGTCTGTCTGCCTCTGTGACGTTCCTGTACTAGTGCATACCGTGTATATACTGCACCTGAGAAATAACCCAGTAGGACTAGTGTTACATGGATGCTGTGCTGTGCTGTGCTTAGTCACTCAGTTGTGTTTGACCCTTTGCGACCCCATGGACTGCAGCCCACCAGGCTCCTCTGTCCATGGGATTCTCCAGGCCAGGATACTGGAGCGGGTTGCCATGCCCTCCAGGGGATCCTTCCAACCCAGGGATCAAGCCCAAGTCTCCCACATTGCAGGCAGATTCTTTACTGTCTGAGTCACCTGTGACATGAATTTTGATCAGAGAGAAGACCCTGGTTTTAATGTGAACAGTTTGCTTTCTTACTTTTCCTGAGGAGCTGGAAGGGGATGAGAGGTAAATGTTTTTTGAGATTTATTCATTTATGTATGGCTGCACTAGGTCTTCGTTGCTGTGTGGGCTTTTCTCTAGCTGTGGTGAGCGGGGCTGCTCTCAGCTGCCGTGCCCAGGGTTCTCATTGCGGTGGCTTCTCCTGCTGCAGAGCAGGGGCTCCAGAGCGTGTGGGCTCAGTAGTTGTGGCTCATGGGCTTAGTTGCTGTGCAGCATATGGGATCTTTCTGGACTTGGGATTGAACCAGTCTCTCCTGCATTGACAGGGGGACTCTTTACCACTGAGCCACCAGGGAAATGCTGGTAATGGTTTTTAAATGCACAGAAGGCATATATTTTTAAAGCTTTCTTGATTAGGTTCAGAACAGCTGAATTCATTTAAGAATATTGTCCCTGATGTTCACTTGGGATGAACTATATAAGTGACATCCACCAAACAGACGACACAGCATCTCTTAATGACAGCCATGATGAAGTTTGTCCATGATGGAAGAAAGTGAAAGTCTCTCAGTCAGGTACGACTCTTTGCAACTCCATGGACTGTACAGGCTATGGAATTCTCCAGGCCAGAATACTGGAGTGAGTAGCCATTCCCTTCTCCAGGGGATCTTCCCAACCCAGGGATCGAGCCCAGGTCTCCCGCATTGCAGGTGGATTCGTTACTGGCTGAGCCACCAGGGAAGCCCTTGTCCATGATGGTCCGATGGTCCTTCTTCTCGTCCTTCCTCTGATGCAGGCTTGCCCAGCCTCAGCTCTGTGGACATTTTGGGCTGGAAATGGTCTTGAGACCTGTCCTGTACATTGTGGGTTGTTTAGCAGCTTCCCTGGCCTCACTAGATGCCAGTTATCATCCATGTCTCCGGTATGAGAGCCAATAATGTCTCCATACATTATTAAATGTTTCCTCGAGGGCAAAACTGTCCCAGTTAAGAACCTTGACTCTGCTGGGATTTAAGCGATCAGTTGTGCCACAGGTCCCAGGGGACGCGTCCTGGCCCCCTGGCTGAATCTTCCTCACGAGCTCTGGGGTCTCCAGTCGTGATCCTGTCTGGTTCTTCAGGGCCAGTGGTGTTCCTACTCAGAATTCTCTTCTCTCACATGGTTCCTTAAAGAGACCTTTAGAAACTTTATACTCTGGAAATGAGATTGTTGTCTGTGTGCTGAGTCATGTCTGACTCTTTGAGACCCCAAGTGCTGTAGCCTGCCAGGCTCCCCTGTCCATGGGGACTCTCCAGGCAAGAATACTGGAGTGGGTTGCCATGCTCTCCTCCAGGGGATCCTCTCGACCCAGGGGTTGAACCCAGGTCTCCTGCTTGGCAGGCGGGCTCTTTACCCCTGGCATGACCTGGGAAGACCAGAAATAAGATCATTCTAGCTAATAAGGGAACATGCCTGGAGGCTTGATTCTGATGATTTACTCAAAGATAGTTGGCTCCACTATTCTTCAGCAGGCAAACCATCTCAGCACTATCTCTGGCGAGCCCACCGGGGATTAATCTAGTGTATGATTTTTCCCCTTCCTTGTCAATCTTTTATAACCTGCCAATGTCCCTTGGGTGTCTCCTGTTGCCATCTGAGATGAGAATTTTAATGACCTTTAAAATGCATCTTCACAGCTTCCTTAAACAGCAAGACTATCAAATTGCCTAAAATATAACTATTTAAAATACTGCCTGGATAATGTTTACCTTTTAAACATTTTTAAGGTAGCTTTAACAGAGTCTCTTTTTGTCTTTCTGGCAAACTTTGATCACAGGAAGCTTCTGGGAATCTGACTGCTACTTTGGGATGGGCATTCACTTACAAACTTCTGGATGCAGGGATCTGTGTAGGGAGACTTGTCATTTGTCCAATGGGATTTGGTTGAGGCAGGCTGAGTATTGTGTAACTTAGTATGGAAGTCTGGAAATAAGTTGTGCATGTGTTTTGAGGATTTACTGTATGCTGGACACTGGGTTGTGGGCTTTACCCAGACTATGCTCTCAAGGTCTCAAAGTAAGCTCTACGGTTTTTCCAGTGGTCATGTATGGATGTGAGAGTTGGGCCATAAGGAAGGCTGAGCGCCAAAGAATTGATGCTTTTGAACTGTGGTGTTGGAGAAGATTCTTGAGAGTCCCTTGGACTGCAAGGACATCAAACTAGTCAATCCTAAAGGAAATAAGTCCTGAATATTAGTTGGAAGGATAGATGCTGAAGCTCCAATACTTTGGCCAACTGATGCGAAGAACTGACTCACTGGAAAAGACCCTGATGCTGGGAAAGATTGAAGGCAGGAGGAGAAGGGGACGACAGAGGATGAGATGGCTGGATGGCATCACTGACTCGATGGACATGAGTTTGCGCAAGCTCCAGGAGTTGGTGATGGACGGGGAATTCTGGCGTGCTGCAGTCCATGGGGTCGCAGAGTCAGACACGACTGAGCGACTGAACTGAACTGAAGCTCTCAAGGGATCATTCTTACCTTCTTAATTATGAGATTGGAAAGCTTGAGCTGGTTCTGTGAGCTCCCCAAGATCACTCAGTCCATAAGCGACGGGAGAGACTCCAAACCAAACCTCCCATCGCGATGAGCACGCGCAGACTTTGCTTTCCCACCATCCTTCCTTCCTTTTTCCTCTTGTAAGGCAGGGGTCGTGTCTGATGGTTCGCAAGAGTCTTTCGTGAAAGCTTAGTAAGACCTGGGGACAGATAAAGCTGGCTAGTTGAGAGAAAAGCTAATATTAGCCTTGTCTTTATCTGCAATCAAAGGGTTTTGGTTTTCCAGCTTTATCTCATCTGTGCACCCTTTGAACTGGCCTGTTGCCTCAGATTCTTCTCTCTGCACTGGCTCTAGCCCCTGAATCTGGCTCTTTATTGTCAGACATCTCTTGCTTGGTGTTCTCTTCTCCTGCAGATTAATCTAGGCCTGAAGCCCCCTTGCTCATGTCTGGTGTGTGATTAATGTGAAGGTGAACTTGTAGAAGAGGGCCTTGTACTGTCCTGGTGGCTGACTGGTCTGGGCCCACCTCTGCGAGCGGAGTTGCCAGGCAGACTGCGTTCTCCACTCTTCCATTCATTTCTTCACTGTGTGCAACCCGCTTGATGTTGACAGGAAGAGGAATAGGCAGCTCTAAGCTCAGCTTCTTGGCAGATGGTCTTGTCTTCCTAAGGCAACTCTCCTTTTTCTGGATTCATCAGATTGCCTTAGTGGTTTTGAGAACCTGGAGTTTGAGGGCATCAATGTCAAGATTTTAATTCCCACTGGGGATCTAACTCAGTCTTAAACTCATGGAAGGGCTTCCCTGATGGCTCAGTGGTAAAGAATCTGCCTGCCAATGTTGGAGACACAGGAGACATGGATTCGATCCCTGGTTTGGGAACGCTCCCTGGAGAAGGAAATGGCAACCCACTTCAGAATTCTTGCCTGGGAAATCCCATGGACAGAGGAGCCTGGTGGGCCACGGTCCATGGGGTCACTGAAGAGTCAGACACGACTTAGTGACAAAACAAGGACAAACTCCAGGAGAGTGACACAAGAAGCTCTTCCTAAACCAGCCTCCAATCAAGGGAAGTCTCTGGAACGATTGTATGCGGTTTCCTTACCCACTGGGTCTTGCCCATGAAAGAGATGGTCACTTCCTAGGATCCCAGGGATTTTGTGAAGAAAACATTTTGTTATTTACTTATTTTCTTGGCCAAGACACGCAGGAGGCGGGATCCTAGTTCCCCGATCAGGGATCAAACCTGGGCCCCCTGCACTGGACGCATGCAGTCTTAACCTCTGGGCCACCAGGGAAGTTCCATGAAAACATTTTATATCTTTGCATTTTGAAAGTACTGACAGTCCAGTAGTGCCTGAGGGTGTATGGTAACTGGTTTTTAAAACTTCCAGGCACTTCTGAGTTATGAATTTAATCCAAGAATTTAATTAGTACTCATATTTTTATTAGTATCATAAAACCAGCCTAATAGGTGGATAATTTCCCATGTTCACCCTTCATCACTGATTTTCACAGGATGGTTTGGGTCTTTGGAGGACATTCATACAACAGAATAATAATCCTTTACTCTTTCATAGAATTCTCCTCTTTTTTAATATTACATTTATCAATATTAAAAAAAAACACCTTTTTTCTTTTATACTTAGCCTCATGCTAGTTCTGTGAACCAAGCAAGTAATAAAACGCCCTAGAATAGATTCTGACAAGTTGTTGTTTAGTCACCAAGTCATGTCTGACTCTGCGACCCTGTGGACTGCAGCACGCCAGGCTTCTCTGTCCCTCACTACCTCCCGGAGTTTGCCCAAGTCCATGTCCTTTGAATCGATGATGCCATCCAACCATCTCATCCTCTGATGCTCTCTTCTCCTTCTGCCTTCAGTCTTTCACAGCATCAGGGTCTCTGACAAATTAGGCTCCTAAAAATTGAGGGATGCCATGGTTGACCTGAGTCTGCCCAGTGCAGAGCAGGGTGTGTGGTCTGTGACTGGTATGTCAGTGATCACTGATAAATTCCAAGCCACTTTAGAGCTTCTTGCTTTAAGAGAGGGAGAGTGTTTAGGATATGTCATTATTGAGGGGTGTGCCGGTGCTCTGAACCTTAATCCCAAAGAGGCTGCTCCCTTGGGGGCGACAGCGTGCTAGCTATGGTATAGTCACCCTGCTGAGCAGGCTCTGATGGCTTTGAGTAAGAAAGGGAACTGCCCAAATTGATGGAGCCCAGGAAATGTACATTCTTGTTAGAGGAAGTACACTTTGTATTTTGGGGGAGAAAATACTTTAAATTTTATTGATATTTTCTGAGAAGAGCTGCGTTTATGCATCGTGGCATTTTGACTTAATGATTTTGTGCTCTATCTTGAAAGTTTACTGCTGAATTTAGTCTCTTGCTAAGACAGAGCCTGTGGTTCTCACCCTGTGGATGGCAGTTCCCTAATCTTTCCTTGCATCAAGCATTGTTGGTAGAGAGAATAATGCTGTGCTCAGCTGCTCAGTCATGTCCAACTCTTTGAGAATCCATGGACTGTAGCCCGCCAAGCTCCTCTGTCCATGGAGATTCTCCAGGCAAGAAAGCTGGAGTGTGTTGCCATGCCCTCCTCCAGGGGATCTTCCCAACTCAGGGATCAAACCCAGGCCTCTCTCAGTGCAGGTGAATTCTTTATCCTCTGAGCCACCAGGGAAGCCCAAGAATACTGGAGTGGGTAGCCTATCTCTTCTCCAGGGGATCTTCCCGACCCAGGAATTGAACTGGGGTCTCCTGCATTGTAGGCAGATTCTTTACCACCTGAGCTACTTGGGAAGCCCAGATAGAATATGTGTCCTTTAAACACATACTGGCTTTTCCCAAATGTATTCAGAGGGGTGAAAAAGAAAGTCAAGGTGTTAGTCGCTCAGTCATGTCTGACTCTTTGCGACTCACGGACTGTAGCCCACCAGGCTCCTCTGTCCATGGAGACTCTCCAGGCAAGAATGCTGGAGTGGGTTGCCATGCCCTTCTCCAGGGGATCTTCCCAACCCAGGGATCGAACTCAGGTCTCCGCCACTGCAGGCGGATTCTTTACCAGCTGAGCCACCAGGGAAGCCCAAGAATACTGGAGTGGGTAGCCTATCCCTTCTTCAGGGGAGCTTTCCAACCCAAGGATTGAGCCCTGGTCTCCTGCTTTGCAGGCAGATTCTCTATCATCACCAGGAAATCGGGTAATCATCAGTAATCCACTTAAGTTCATTTAAAAATATGATTCCTGGATTCATAGTTCCTTTTTTTTCTTTATATGTTTTCATAATCAGTGGCACCCAATGTCCTATTAATGTGTGGGAATTGAGGATTTTTTTTTTTTAATGTTTACAAGGGATTCCCAGCATCAGAAAAGCTGACTTCAAAAGTAGAGAGCAGCCTGTCTTCTCAGATCAGCATGTTTCCATGGAAGTAACGGTTTTGTCCTGGCCGCAGGCACTCCATGGAGTTATAGGTTTGTCCTGGCCGCAGGCACTGTTTCAAAGAAGGTCTCTTTTCACTTAAGGTGACCCCAAGAGTATGTTGGATTCTTTAGCACCTCCTTCAACTTTTTCTTTATGCCTGTTTTGTTCTATTATGGTAAAATATGCATAACATAAAACTTGCCATTTTAACCATTTTTTAAAATTAATTAAAAGAAATTTATTGGCCACGCCACACAACCTGCAGGATCTTAGTTCCCCGATACCAGGGATTGAACCCATGCCCCGTGCTGGGGAAGCTCAGAGTCTTAACTGATGGGCCACAGGGGAAGTCCCCCATTTTAACCATTTTTAATGGACAGTTTGTTGGCATTAAGTGCATTCACCCTGTTGTACAGTCATCATCACCATCTGTCCCTACTATAACTGAAACTCCCAAACTGAAACTCTTTGCCCATAGAACAGTAACTTCTTGTTCTCCCCAACCCCTTAGCAATCTCTACTCACTTTCTTTCTCTATGAATTTGGCTGCTCTAGAAACTTACAAGGGGAATTGCACAGTACTTGTCCTTTCCTGACCAGTTTATTTCACTTAACATCATGTCTGTAAGGATTCATGCATGTTGTGGCGTATGTCAGCCTTAGCTTCCTTTTTAAGGCTGAATGTGTTCCCCTGTAGATATGGACCATGTTCTGTTTATCCAGTCATCCGTGTGTCGATGGGCTCTTGGGTTGCTTGACCTTTCAGCAATTGGGAATAATGCCACTTTGACCGTGGATGTGCAAGTATCCGTTGGAGGCCCTGTTTTTCATTCCTTTGGGTGTACACCCAGGGATGGGATGGCCGGACCTTGTGGGGATTCTGTGTTTTATTTTGTGGGAGCTGCACTCCGTTCCCTTCCCACCAGCGATGCAGAAGGCTTGCAGCTGCTGCACTTCCTCACCAGCCCTTGCTCTTTCCTTTTTCTTTAACTTTTACGGGCCACAGAGACAATGTGCTGACGTGCTGGTTGTCCCCTTCAGTCCTTGTCTGACGGGGGGACAGAGTGGACAGGCTGGGCCCTGCCCGCCTCCCTCCCACCTGCCCCCCCCAACCCTCCCCTCCGCTGCATCTCCATCCCCGCAAGTGTCCCCCCCTCCTCCGCCCCTGGCCCCCCGCCTGGGCCTCTGCAGGCTGCTGACACCCGGTTTCTGCCTGGCCCTGCTGCTCTGAAAGCCTTGCCTTCACCTCATAGGGATTCAATCTCCAGCTGCCCACTGTGCCCGCTCCTTCATACCTGTCGCCAGGTCAGCTGCGAAATCAGTAATCACATAAGGCCTCCTGTGTTCTCCGCACGGCGGGGGTATATGACAGTGAATACAGACAGTCCCTTCTCCCAAGGAGGAAACACACGGATGAAGACCAGTGCTCATCATGAGGCCAGGGCCGGGCAAACGGCCTCGGAAGTCGTTCAGCCTCAGGGCATAAACCTTGAGCTGTCACTTAACAGCCGTGTGACCCCTGGTGGTGCCTCAGGTTCCTTGTTTGAAAAATGGAGATTAAAAACAGGAGCTACTGCTTTGGGCACCTAGTTGACCCATGAGAGCAATGCCTGGCATCCAGGTAGCACTGAGTAGATGTTACTTACTGCTTAGCTTCGGGAGCTCAGGGTGGGGTCTTGTGAATTCCAGCTTGTGTATTTGACATCACACATCTTCAGTGATGCACCTGTCTTGTGTAGCTAATGGATTATTCTCTTTAATTAAAACATAAAGGCTTTGAAGCTAAGGGATACTCCGCCTTTCTTGTACTTTTCTTCTTTTTTTGCGGGATCTTTGCTTCCTAACCAGGGATTGAACCCAGGCGCCCTGCCGTGGAAGTGCAGAGTTCTAACCACTGGACTGCCAGAGGAGTCTCCTCTGCCTTTCTCTGTCTGCTTCTGGCACCTGCCGGGTTCTAAGTGCTTTGCCTGCGTAGTCACTCAGTCATGTCCAACTCTTTGTGACCCCGTGGACTGTAGCCCAGCCAGGCTCCTCTGTCCATGGGATTCTTCAGGCAAGAATACTGGCATGGGTAGCTGTTTCTTTCTCCAGGGCATCTTCCTGACCCGGGGATTGAACCCAGATCTCCTGCATTGCAGGTGGATTTGGAGTGGTTGCCATTTCTTTCTGCAGGGGATCTTCCCAAACCCAGGGATCGAACCCTCATCTCTTGCATCTTCTGCATTGGCAGGCGCATTCTTTACCACTGAGCCACCTGGGAAGTGCTTTCGAGGCATTCAATAAGTACATATTGATGGTGAATTGGAAAGAGAAACAAACAGATTCCTTTCCACACACCCAACGTGTGCAGGCTATGCAGCAGCCCCAAGGAGCCCGACTGAAGAAGGGACGCTCACTGAGGCGGCCTTCAGCGCTACCCTTTGAGGGATGGACGTGGAGGTGGGTGGGGCTAGGGAAACGAAGTGGACGAGCAGTAACAGACAAATGGACTCTGATGGACAGGAGGAGCTGGGCCTGGGACAGAGCTCCAGGCATCAGTTATTACCTTTGGAGGAAAAGATGCACTGGCCATGAATCGGCAAAGGAAGAATCCAGAAGGTCTGAGCGAGCTCCTGCCATTCATCTGAGCGAGGGGGGAGGTTGTGCATTTCATTCGTTGCAGCTGCTTAGGCAGGTGTGTCCATGGTATTCCACCACGGAACACAGAGAGATGCGGGCGAAAAGAAAGTCAAAGAAGGAAAATGAATTTATTTTAGCTACACGTTGGTTGCCTCTTCGCTTGCATGTGCTCTTACTAGATCTAGGACACACAGGGCCATACATATTTTTTATAAAGCATCAAGGAGTTCCAAGATGTTCCTCCCCAAAGATACCTGGCTCTTCAAACATCATCTGGGGACCCCCTGGAAGGTGGGCTTTGCTCTGCAGCTGTTCAGAGACTGTGTTCTTGCCACCAGGGCTCCACTCAGACTGAGCAGTGTCCCTTGGGTTAGGTTTTTTCCAGTCCTTAGCAGAAGTGAAATTTACTGTAAACAACATCAACACTATTTCTGCTGAGCCTGGGGGTGGTTGAAGGGCTCGTGTTAGGTTGTGATTATTCATATTTGGCTGTCTCCCCATCCCCCTTCCGCCCCCACCTCGCTTCTGTCTCACGGTTGAATAGATACAGATGAACGTGATCGGCATCTCGTATCAGTTACCGGGGTCTTCCCTTGCAATTCGATCAACGCTTTGCACTTTAGTTTGAACACTTAGAAGCAGGAATCTTGAGCATGCAGTTAAAAAAAAAAAAAACAAAGGAATTTATGTACGATTTTTAAGGATAGCACGGGATAGCACAGAAGCGTCTGTGTGATTTTTTTTTTTCTAAATGAATTTTATCAAGGACGGTAACAGAGTTGGCACCAAAACTAACAAGAAAGCAAACATCAACATTTGAAAGAAAATGCATGCCATCTAAGTGCCATATGGTGTGCTGGCAGTGATAGCACCATTTTCTTTCTGGCTTTCATCCTTTTCTTGACATTGCTGTCTGCTTCTTGCCTCTGCTGCTCTTTAAAAGGAAGTCTCAGTCGTCCTTAGCCCTTTGATTCTGTATGTCTGGTGGGGTCTTTCTCTCCTACCTTCCTTTTGGAGGCTTGTCAACCTTTCCTCCAGGGAAGAAGACCTGTCCAGATGGCCGGATAAACATGTGACACCTGCTTCTAGGAGCCTCTCCTGGGGGTAGTTGGAGGGTTAGATGAGACCGCTCTCTGCCTGAAAAATGGGCATGCTGCTTTCTGTCTCTTTTCTAGTGTTTTAAAAAGTGATCACGTCTTTAATACTATTTTAAGAAATATCTTGTATTCAAATTCTCTCCCATTATTAGGGAAACAGCAACAGAAAAGGAATCACCAACCAGACTGTGAGAAAAGTTCATCTTGGTCAAATTGTTTTAAACAATGAGTGGAATAGGTGTGAGAGATTAAGGTATGAAATTCTGGTTCCAAACTAAGAGTCATGGAGATGAAATGGACAGCAGGGGGAATATAGTCAATAATATTGGAATATCTCTGTGTGGTGACAGATGGTAGCTAGATGTGGTGCGGTGATCACTTTGTAATATACAGAAATATCAAACCACTGCATTGTGCACCAGGAACTAATGTAAGTGTTGTAGGTCAGCTATGCTTCAAAAATTCATTAAAAAAATTTTTTTTTAAAGCTTTTCACAATCAACATTCTTTCTTAGAGTAAGTTCCTCGATGATGCTGTTTGGAGAGAATCTCTGCTTCCACAGGGGGAATTCAAAGGGGCTGTGTGTTTGGCCCAAAGGGCAGCCCTCTTTCATCTCCAGATTGCTGCATGTGTGTGCGTGTTTCATCTCCAGATTCTGCATGTGTGTGCGTGTTTCATCTCCAGATTGCTGCATGTGTACACGTGCTCAGCTGCGCAGTGGTGTCACACTCTCTGCGACCCCATGGACTGTAGCCCGCCGGGCTCCTCAGTCTGAGGAATTTTCCAGGCAAGAATATTGGAGTGGGTTGCCATTTCCTACTCTAAGGATCTTCCCAAACCCAGGGATTGAACCCCTCATCTCCTGTGTCTCCTGCATTGGCAGGTGGATTCTTTACCACTGAGCCACCTGGGAAGCCTCCTGCACAGTTCAGTAATCCCAGTGCTGAATCAGACTTCTCCTTCTTCAAAGTGCTTGCCAATATTCTTACTGCCTTTATTTCACCTTAAATTGCCTAACACCCCCTTTTAGAACAAGGATTTATTACTGTTCCTTTACTACATGCCAACGAATTTCATAGGTAGTACAACTTAACCTACACTCCATTTTCTAACTGCAAGATGAAGGAGATATAAAAGCAAGGGAATCGTGTTTTTGTAGTAGGTGCTCGGTCATGAGCTCTGGGGGACACACTGATGTGGTTAGACCCTTACATCTGTGAATACGTGTTGGCTGCAGAGGCCGGGCAGGTGTGCCACAGCAGTGACTGAGCTGCCACCGGGACTTTCTTGCCAGGACTGTGGTTTTCCAAGATAGAGAGCAGTTGTTGGCAAGGTTCCAACTTGTCAAAACTCAGCCTTCTTGCCGTTTACGTTGGAGTCATGGTCTTAGGAAATTCAGCCTGTATCGAAACTGTGTGTGTGTGTGCGTGTGTTTGTATTTGCGCGTATGTATGTTTACCTAGAAGGTTCACAGCTCATGAATCTTCCTGGTGGGTTATCCACGTTAAATTTGAGATTATTCTTTGACTTGTGACACTCACTCCCCACCTACTATGTGCCAGGAAGGCCCCTACAGTGGCGACAACCACAAACATCCTCACAGATTTACCAGTCACCTCCTGCTGCTGCTGCTAAGTCGCTTCAGTCGTGTCCAACTCTGTGCGACCCCATAGACGGCAGCCCACCAGGCTCCCCCGTCCCTGGGATTCTCAGGCAAGAACACTGGAGTGAGTTGCCATTTCCCTTCTCCAGTGCATGAAAGTGAAAAGTGAAAGTGAAGTTGCTCAGTCATGTCCGACTCTTCGAGACCCATGGACTGCAGCCTACCAGGCTCCCCTGTCCATGGGATTTTCCAGGCAAGAGTATTGGAGTGGGTTGCCATTTCCTTCTCCAAGTCACCTCCTAGGGTGTTACAAACCAAATGGGGTTATTAAAAAAAAACACTTTCAGGAATCGCCTGTATAACTTTCAGGAATATAAACAGTTGCTCTTGCCTTTTCCCCAGGTGCTAAGAAAGAGGGAGCGAGTGTAGAAGAACACCATGCAGGGCCCCCAGGATGCAAGGCTAGGGGGACACGCGTGCAGGAAGATGGTGGCTCGGGGTGAGAGGGGAATGTGCGAGGAACAAAGACGGCAGGAAGGAGGACACGGTAACTGACCAGGAGGAGGTGGCCTACAGGAGGTCGTACCGGGATGGCGTTTTGAGGGGTAAATGGGAGTTTTGCCCAGCGTGAAAAGGGGAAGTACATCCTGATGGATGGAACAACCTTGAAAAAGACACAGGAGTGTCGGGTGGTGCAGGGTTTGGGCAATGACACACGATCAGCCCCTTGGAGGGTAAGCTTCAGAAAGAAGGGGAGCTGAGACCCGACTCAGGGGATGGCGTGTGCCTCAGAAAGACGAGGGGCTGTAGACCTGATGCAGGAGGGTGGCGTGTGCCTCAGAAAGACAGGGAGCTGTGGACCCGACTCAGGGGGCGGCATGTGCTTCAGAAAGATGCAGAACTGGGGATCCGATGCAGGGGGTGGCGTGTTCTTGCCAGGAGCGGGGCTCCCCAGCAGCTGTGCTCAGGAAGGGGGTTGCCACATCCCAGGGACGAGGATGCTGTGCCGGAGGGATGCAGTTCCTGATCTGGAACAAGGCGCGTCCTTACGGGTCCCACTGCGGCCTCCGCCGGCCGTCCCGGGATTCTGAAGGCCGTCTCAGGATGGCACAGCTCTCTTACTCTCCCGTGGGCAGAAGCTGCTGTCCCTTCTCTGTCTGGTGTTCCCGCAAAGGCATGGTCCTCACCCACTTTCCAAAAGACGGGAAGACACACCCCAAGGGCTTCGTGCTGTTTCTCTGGGGAGCGCGGTCGTCCCTTCCTTTCTCTCCCTTTGCTTCTCCTCTCCCTGTCCCCCTCGTTCTCTCCACACCTCCTCCTTTCCTTTCACTGCAAAGATTACAAAAGGGGTAGACGGTCACTGGAGAGACTTTGGAAACACGGAAGGGTACAAAGGAGGGAAAAAAGAAATCACATGAAAATCTGTTGTCCAAAGAGATCATCACAAACATGTGGGTGATGGTACTTCTGAGTCTTTTCTCTTTGCATTTCTGTGTCGCCTCAATGCCTGGTGCCCCAGCAGGCCCCTCTCCAGCTCTTTTCTTCTGGTACGTGCAGGGATTTTCACTCTTGTGTGCTGCTGTCGTGGCTTTCCAGGTGGTGCTAGTGGTAAAGAACCCGCCTGCCAATGCAGACAGAGGTAAGAGACATAGGTTCGATCCCTGAGTTGGGAAGATCCCCTGGAGGAGGGCATGGCAACCCTCTCCAGTCTTCTTGCCTAGAGAATTCCATGGACTGAGGAGCCTGGCAGGCTACAGTCAATAGGGTCACAAAGAATCAGACATGACTGAAGCGACTGAGCCACACGTGCCCATGTCTGTCCTGGCCACAGCCTGTGTCCTCCCTGCCAACCCCTCCAGATTACCAGTCTTTCCTCTCACCCTGGACCTCTCTCAGCAATGCTGCTGGCCCTCCTTCAGGTGGCAGACCCCTCTGCCTTGGTTGGTACTTGCTCCTACCCCACTGGCCTGGAGACTGCACCATGCTTCCTGTAACTATCCATCCCAGGAGTGGATAGAGCCTCTTCTACACCACAGACCCAAAGCAGTTAAATCACATCTGATTATAGTTCTGCCTGATCCTGAGTCCAGGATTCCAGCGGGGAACCCATTCCAGGCCACGTCCCTGACCTGCCTCCAAGTGGCTGAAGCCAGCTTACCCTGACCTGCAGGAGTGGCAGTTTAGCTGAATCAAGAGACACCGAAAATGGTTACTTTGAACAAAAAATAAAAGTAAAAACAAGTTTAAAGCTGTTGTATAGCTACCGAATTCCTGAGGTGGATGGAGACCTAGACTTGGGAGGTACCCAAGAGCCATGACCCAATCATGCCATAGAGCTGGAGCTGAAAGAAACCATGGCTGAGTCTGCCAGAAAGACAGCACCAAGCCCTGCTGCCCCCTGATTCTGGGCCCCCGATGCTGCTACAACTGCCTTTGTGACCACCCCTGGAAACGGGATAGAATACCACCGTTGGGGCCACCAGTCCCAGAATGGCGTCCGCATGGTCCATGCCTCTTTCCGTAACACCAGTGGTGTGCTGACTGCTGCCTGCCCCGCCCTCCTGCCCTTCGCCCCCGTGGAAGCTCCCGTCTAGTCCTATTCAATGCCACCTTGATCTGTGGCAAGGTTCTCGCTCCTCATCTCTACTCCACTCAGTGTCTCGGTCCCTCAGTCTTTGCTTGTGAAGCAGGTGGTCCTGCCCTCGGGGAGAGCTCTGTGTCAGACCCCTGCCTCCCTGCCTCTGGCCCTGCGCTCTGGGGGTTCTGCCTGGCAGAACCTAGGAAGGCTCAGTCCCTCCCCGCTTCCTCCCTCTCCAGGCTGAGTGGGCATTCTACCCCCTCTCTGGGTCCATCCCTAGCTAAGTCTTACCCAGTCTCTGGGAGACAAAGAACCGGTTAAATGCCTCTGAGACTCTTCGCCCCTCATTTAAGAACGGCCTTTGGGATTCCAGAGAGAGAGGAGGGGGAGGAAAACACAGGACACAACCTTCAGGTGAACATTTCAGTACCCGCTCTGCCACACCTGCTCACTAGTGCCTGGTTCAGGGTCTGGCTTACGTCTCTCTGGTTGGATGAGCTGGGGCTGTGTGCTCGTGTCCTTGCAGTAGGGAGACTAGGGAAGAGAGTCGCTGGTGTTCTTCAGCTTCTGTGCTGGGAAGAGGTCTCTGTCTTTCACCAAAGAAGGGGGCTCAGATGATGGGCAGACAAAAAGGATGACCGGTATCCTCAGACGTGGTCACGTCCTAGGATCTGATTCCATCATGACATGATAGTAGGGTGGGTAGTTGGCCTTCAACAGGGTCGTGAAGGTCTTGGACAGCACACTCCCAGCTGAGTGTCGCCAGGGTGGGTCCAGTTCCATTTTCTAGTCTTTTTTCAACATGAGGAGAACATCAGAAGGCCTGGATGTCTTTTTTTAACATTGTCTTTGGGGGTCTTCATTTCTGGTTCTCTCTGGAGAATTATTCACATAAGAGCATGCACGTCTCTGTTTAACACTTGGCAGGATTGAAGTCATCTAAAATTGTATGTGAAGGAGAACGCTTTTCTGAAGAAATTGTTATCTGCAGAGACACAGCCCCTACCTAAGTGTGGACCACTATATATTACTTTTTCTTATGGGGCATGTGATGTTCACGCCTCTATCATTTGCATAGCTAAACAGCCTCATCGTTTCATGAAAGATGAAGGAATTAATATACTTTTGTCATTACATTAAGCTCTCCATTAAAGGGTTTGTATATAACTTAATTCTCTTAAAGGAAAAGCTATGCCAATTAACTAACAACAGGAACATTTATTGTGTGTGTTCACTTAGTAATACAAATAGGATTCTGTCTGGTCATGTCTAATCAAATCCACATTCGAATGGAATCCATTCTAACCAAATTAAAGAACAATGCTACTTTTTAGTAATTGTGGAAGAATGGTAGATACATAAATAGAGATGAATTATGAATTTATTTGTCCACAATGCATGCACACTTGGGAGGTCCTTAAGGCACTTGTATAAATTTTGAGTAAGATACAAAGAGGACAAATCTATCAGGGGTCAGGATGCCCACCTTGGATGATTGCCATGATGTTATCAATGAAATTTCATTAGGAGCGGGAACCAACCAAAGCATGTGAAGTCTGAGTTCATTAGCACCTCCTTGGCCGCCTGCAGGGTGGTTTCTCTGCAGCACCAGCCTGCTGCCTTGAATCATTTGCAGTAACCCCTTTACTACCGTGGCGGTTTTAGTCCCTCAGTTGTGTCTGGCGTTTTGCAACCCCATGGAGTGTAGCCTGCCAGGCTTCTCTGTCCATAGGATTTTCCAGGCAAGAATACTGGAGTGGGTTGCCATTTCCTTTTCCAGGGGGAACTTCCTGATGCAGGGTTGAACCTGGGTCTCCTGTATTGTAGGCAGTCTCCTGCGTTGCAGGCAGAGTCTGTACTAAGTGACCAGGAAGCCCCATTACTGCCATGGGTGAATCTTTTTCTTAGTTTTTATCAGCATATAGTCACTTTACTATGCTGGGTCAGTTTCTGCTGTACAGCAAAGTGAATCAGCCATACACATACATATATCCCCTCTGTTTTGGATTTCCTTCTCATTTAGGTCCCCATAGATCACTCACTAGGGTTCCCTGTGCTGTACAGTAGTTATCTATTTCACACATAGTTGTGTGTCAATCCCAATCTCCCAACTCATCACCCCTCAATCCCGCCCTGCCCCATATCCACACATTTGTTCTCTATGTCTGTATCTCTATTTATGCCCTGGAAGTAGGGTCATCTATACCATTATTCTAGATTCCACAGGTATGTGTTAATATACAATTTTCTCTTGGGTGGATCTTTTTTTTTTTTTTTTAACTTTTCATTTTATATTGAAGTATAGCCGATTAACAATGTGATAGTTTCAGGTGGATAGCAAAAAGACTCAGCCATGTATATACATGTAACCATTCTCCCCCAATCTCACCTCCCATCTAGGTTGCCCTGTAACATTGAACAGAGTTCCCTGTGCTATACAGTAGGTCCCTGCTGGTTATCCATCTAAAATAAAGCAGTGTGTACACGTCAATCCCAAGCTCCCTAACTATCCCTTCCCCTCATACTCCTCTCTTGGGGGATCTTGGGCTGTATGTATATATAGGAGCACAGGATGGGCATGTAGCATCACCTCGTCTCTATACTCTTTCGCTTGGTGAGTGTCGTTCACTTCTCTCAAGCTGTGTTTAATGTGTGATTGTTTAATGTTTGTCTTGGCTCCACTAGGTCTGTGAAGCTGGTGGCCTTTCTGTTTTGCTCACCCTTGGATTTGTCTCTGTAACAGATGGAAGAATAGTGCCTGATAAATAGTTATTGAAAGAAAGAATAGAAAAGTTATAGGATTAGACTTCATTCACAGCTTGAGAAATATTCTGCGAAAGAAAAGTTCTCAGCTCTGGACGCTTCTGTCGAATTCCCTCAGTGCAGGTCCTCCCAGTTTAGGGTTTATTTCTGGGTGGCTTTCTATGAAGCTGTGTTCCATTCTTATTTAAACTTCTCTGTTCCCGGTCTAACTAGAAAGATCAAGCATATCTCTCTCCTCTCTCTGTTTTCTTTCTGTCTCTCCAAGAGAGAGGTACAAACCCAGCTGAAAGCCTTCTTATACCTCCAAGAAGACTCTAGATCCCTAAAACCATTATTCCATCTTGCTTTCTAAACCCCTAAGTCATTTTCTCAACTATGCTCATCCTTCTCAAAGGCTTTCTTAATTTTTCTTGCTTCTCAGTGCCTCCTTTCTAGTTCACACATCTTTCCCCTATATGATTTCTTAATGCTTGTTTCATTATTTTTGTAGATTCATATGGGTGGGCATTCCTACCAGATTTCATTAAAAAGTGTCTAAAAAGAAAGAAAGAAGGAAAGAAAGAATGTAACTATTGAGAAGGGGGTTGCTCACTACTTCCCCGATAAAACCCAGGAATTTTTTACAGTTATTGATGCAGTAATACTTGGGTGCTCTTTAGGGTGTTAACCTAAATCTGGTTAATCTTGGGGGCTTTCTTCAGATCTTCCAACAGGTAAGACAAATGAGGCCGCAGAAAGCACATGCTTGTTTGTCCCTTATCTTGATTCCTGGACAAGTAGACAGTCATTCCAGGAAGCCCACAAATGCCTTCTCCCTTGGCTACACACACCCAAGGTGGCGGCATTTGAAGGCTTTCTTCTCTCCCATACCCTTAAGATGCTCTTGGACGCTGGTTCCAGGCAACAATGACATGGCTGAGAGATGCCAGGAGGGATGAGAAAGACTGAAGAGCTCCTTCATAAGCCACAGTGGGGCACAGGACCATTGCGAGGTGGCTGCCTTCTGGCTACTAATCCCAGCTCCCTGCTCAGCAGACCTCCTCCCCCCCCCACCCCAGTCCCTGGGCAAGGTTCTTATCTCTCCTTGACCGCTCCAGCCAGGACTGGTCTTTCCCAATTCCGTATCTCCTTTTAGGAAAGCTTTCTTAGCAAGAGGCTCACAGTAATCTCTCTCTTTTCCTTTCTCGTTACATGTGTTCCTTCCTGGTGAGGGGCCGCAATCTAAAGGAGGGAATTCACCTTCCATTGAAAAGAATTTGCTGCATGCTACATGGTCTGACCTCTTTCTCTGCCTCATAGTGGCATAATTATTGAGCTATCACCAAAATTAAAACAAACAAACACGTGGTACCAGGAAGACTGGAGCAGGGAGAGTTGAGATGATTGCGTTCTTTGAAAGAACCAAGTAAATGGCATCCCCTTTTTTTCACCCAAGGTATGAACCAACTGAGAAATAAGACAAATGGGATGACAGATTGAAACCCAGGGTTGCTACTTCCCCTCAATACTGGAGAATTTGGCTTATGTCTATGGCTTCTTGATACAAACTGAGAATTAGACAGGAGGTCGAAAGTGGGTGTGCCTTGAGGGCAGCTGTTTCCCAAAAGGAAGGAGAGAGGAAGACGCTGAGTTCTCAGGTCCTGTGTCAGAGTGAGAGGCTAGAGAGGGGTCACGTGTGTTACGGCATGTGGAGCCCCACGAACAAGGGCAAAAGCATCAGGGATGGGAAGGAACATTTGTTCTGTTCAGGTGCTCTTCTGTCTTGACTGTTGTGGACTTCTTGGCCAACACACTGTGACCTTGAACCCTTGTTAGCAAGAGAAGCAGAGTGAATCTCCCTTTCAGCTGCCTGTAGCATTGTTACTGTAGTATTATAACTGTATGCTGGTGCGTGTGATGGTGGAGAGGGCATTTTGGGGTGGGAACATTGTTTTGCTGCTGACATCTGGGTAAAGCAAACTGACAAGTTGGCTAGGTGAGCAGCTGTGTGGCATCTGTCACACCACAACAGCACCACAGGAGTTATGCTGAGGATGCGGCTCATCAGGAAGTGTCCCTGTCATCCTCTCCTTTCCATGGGCCTGCCTTTCATATCTCAGCTAAAGAGAAGGACCGTTCTTCAGCCAGGGTTACATCTGCACTGGTGTGATCACTTACTTGTTGCTCTGATTTCTAGGACATAGCTTCTGAGGGCTGAGCTAACAAAGACCTATAGATCTTCTATTATAGGTACAGCTTTTTAAAAATAAATACTAGGATTTATTATTTAGACAGTGTGTAAGGTTTTACAGACACTGAATCATTTGCAAGCAACAGTCAACCTGCGGCATATCTGTGATTTTCTTCCCCAACCTTAGATGAACTTTACTGATTTTCCATGAACTTAAGACAAATCACAACTTGTACAAAGTTTTGCTTTTGATTTGGTATGAAAGTCCCTTTTGTTGTCGTTCAGTTGTTCAGTCGCTCAGTCGTGTCTGACTGTTTGTGACCCCATGGACTGCAGCACGCCAGGCTTCCCTGTCCTTCACCATCTCCCGGAGCTTGCTCAAACTCATGTCCATCTAGTTGGTGATGCCATCCAACCATCTCATCCCTTGTCATCCCCTTCTCAGCAGGACATGCTATGCTAGAGTAAATATGCTATAGAGTTTGACCTATCCCTTAGTGGGTTCAAGTAAAATCCGGCTTGAAGTGATTGCTGATATAGTTCTTTTAAATAAGTCTTTTTTTGTTGTTGTTTAATTCTTTTTTACTTAAATTTTTACAATGTTGTGTTTGGTTTTGCCGTACAACAATGCAAATCAGCCATAATTATTCGTGTTTCACTTACAATAGCTACAAGAATATTCCTTTCTTCTCTACCGGTGATATTTTTAATCACTGGGATGTCATTAGGTAAAAACTTTGCCTTCAATGGTGAGACCAGGGCTGGGCACCATGGACAGCACCATAAAGACTTCAGCTAAAGACTCCGATGTTCCCAGCCTGCCCCAGCCAACTAGACTTTGTGTGCATGGGGAAGGAAACTTCTCTCTCTCTCTCTCTCTCTTTTTAACTGCTATATCTCTTGCAATTAGAACAACCTTTGATATGTAAAAGGTTCTTAATAATTATGTGCTGAATGAATTACCTGGTTGAGTTTTGAGTGCAAAATCATTCCAATAGAGTATTTTCTTCAAATGTGAAAAGTCACAGAATCTTTGAAAAGAAAACTTTCAAAGGTTTTAATTAAAGTGATCCTGAAGTGGAGCTGCTGAGAATTTTGTATTATTTCTGGATTTTGTCTCCATCCCAGGGCACCTGGGATGCAGTAATAAAATCCAGTGATAATCCAGTGATAAAAACAATTTAATTGTGTATACCAAAAGCCTTTTCTAAAACTTTGCCTGGTGATACCTGCAAAGCACTGAACTGACCAAAAATCTGTTGGATGCTGCAATGTGGCTCAGAGTCAGATGCTAGATATAACGTTTTTTTGGGGGGGATTAGATACTATCCATTTGTGTAATCTGTATCCACTTTTTTTTTGGGGGGTATAGATACTCTCCTGCTTTTTCGTGGGGCATTTTCAGGAGGCTCCATGGAGATTTTACTGCACGATTCTCACAAATGTGTGTTTATAGTATCTCTGCCATGGAGATTATAGGCAAATGGTGCTTAAAAGCTCTCCTCATAGTTTATACAATTGCTGGCACTACATGGCTATTTGTTGTGATGTTGAAACCATTAGTTAGAACGGGACTTTTAGAAAAGGAGTCTTTGTGGAAAACATAATAACATCAGAAAATAAAGTCGGCTCTTTTGTGAGGCAGCTCCTATTATCTTTCCATTTTGAGAAGTCATTTTCAGCTCAAGCGTATTACCATGGTGATGTGTTTGCATTTCAACAAAACAAAACTGAACCACAGACTAGAGCTCTGCATGTCTAGCTCCCGTCCTAGGATTTTTATTGCAGTATCTTTACTATTCAATGAAATCTCCAACATCCCTGGCTAAAAATCACAGCAAATAAAGTTTCTCAGTCAGACACAACAATCTGAATCACTAATCTCAGAATTGTAAGAAATCACATAAAAGCAAAGAGAAGAGTAGATGTTAGAGAGGGGTAAAAAAATAGAAAAAGAAACAGCCCACAGATGAATGGAGATATACTTGTTCTCCAAAATAAGATTGTGGAAATAAACAAGCATGATAGGGCATTGTACTTAATGGGAACTGGGTGTGTGGCTTCGCCCTCTGAAGTCTGAAACAGGTAAAGGCTGTCAGAACTGCTAGTATGTACATCCTCTCTCAAAGGAGCGCTCTTAGAACTGGCTCCCCGGTCTCCTGTGTATGAAGCTTATTTTGCTCTTCGGAATAACTGCACATAATTTTGACAACTAAAAGAACTCTACAGGAGGTGGGGTTTGAGTTCCTCAAAAATTCCTACACTTAGTGCCAGCCAGCCCGATGAGGGAAATAGTTGTGCATAATGTCGTTTGCATATGGAGAAAGACCACATCATCTAATTCACAAAGTGAGAAAACAAGATTTGGACAGATACATACAAATATTCTATCACTTCTGCCCAAATATTGTATCAAACCATCTCTTCCCAAATAACAGTTTTGTTAGCCTAAGAACACATTAACTCAGTCAGATCTGGGCTCTCACAAAGCTTTATGGTAACTGCTCTGCTTGATGGTAAATAAGCAACGGGATTTTTGCCTAGCAACCCCCTCCCCGTGGAAACACAGCTTGACTCTCTAAGTGGCGGGGGAGGTGGAAGGGGCAAGGAACGCAAGGGTGGTGCCTTTTAGGGACTCTCTGCAGCTGGTTCCTGACACCCCAACATTATCTGCAATTCTTGTCAGTTTCAGAAGGATGATGAAAAAAGGTGGGGGGAAACGAATTGAAAGGCAAAGGTGGCTCAGATGGTAAAGCGTCTGCCCATAATGCGGGAGCCCCAGATCCGATCCCTGGGTCGGGAAGATCCTCTGGAGAAGGAAATGGCAACCCACTCCAGTATTCTTGCCTGGAGAATTCCATGGATGGAGGAGCCTGGTAGGCTCCTGTCCATGGGGTCACAGAGAGTCGGACACGACTGAGCGACTTCACTTTCACTTTCCAAGATTGTGAGCTGAGACTGTCTGAGAGCTCAATCCTGGGTCAGCACAGAAGAACCAAGAGAAAATGAGGACTTTTTTCTTATTGAAAAAGGAGGTCATCTTATGAGATAACATATCCAGGAAGGGAAACCCAGCAGTGACCACCCAAAGCTAGACAGAGATTATCTTAAAACTAGATGAGAGAGAACATTCCTATGTAGCAGAGGGCAGCATTCCATTTGAGACTGCCCACATCTAAGGAAAGACTTGAACTTTTCCATCAAAAATGATCGCTAACAGTCATCAAGCATTTATCGGGCACTGAACTGATCTTTCACATGCTTATTGAATCTTCCAAACACTCCTGTGAGGTGGACTCTCTTACCTTCATTTTTAGAGGAAGAAAGTGATGCACAGAGAAGTCGAGAAACTTGCCCAAGGTCACTCAGTCATTCAGCAGTGGGGATGGAATGTGTCTCAGGCAGGCTGCCCCGAGACTCCAAGTTCTTAAGCACCATTTTACAGGAGTGGTGAATGGGTGCAGAGCTAATGGGGATGAGAAACCCAAAGATCACTGGATGACGCGTTTGTGGCTCCATTGTGGAAGCTACAGTTGAAAAAGTTCAGTTAAGGCAACTGTTTTTTTGAGTGTCTAGAGGACAGCATGAACGTGGGTTTCCAGAATAACAGATACTATCAAAACCTTACGTCCATACCTCTTCCTTTTATAGTGAAGTAGGGGTACACACAGTTTCATACGCCTACACACACACACACACACACACAAGACACTTGATTTTGTAAGTCCCTAAAATACCCCGATGATTTAAGTCTCCGGGGATTTGCTGAGCATCACCCTAGGATGTCTGGAGGAAGTGGTCCAGGGACACGTCGGTTGGCTTGGGCAGTGAGCAGTGGTGAAATGTTAACTTGCAGATAAATGCTCCGACAGATAATGCCGTTAAGACACCCCGCTCTAGCCTTTGTTGCACACCTCCCTTTGCTACCAAACAAATGCTGTCCGCTGCCATCTTCCCTTTTGCCCACCTTCTGCAGCCTGGGAACGGCTCCAGCTTCCCATGTACTTGCCACTCTCTTCTGCCAGCCTCAGCCTCATTTGGATTGCACTTGCATTCACATCCTAATTTCTGACTTAACAAGTGTCTCACAAACATTTAATTCACTTTAATTTCATTATGCATTTGTAGAGGACGGTTTATTGAGGGGGAAAATGATGTTCCCATTGCCAGAAATTAGATTAACTTAATGATCTCTGATAAAAATCTCCTTTTGGGCTTTGGCTTTTGCCTGTGTTTACAAACAAAAGTAGGCTAATAATAATAACTAAGTTCCTGGATTCTCAGAGGGGTCTTAACTGCCCCCTCCAAGTTCTACAAGATCCAATACGGAAATTCATTAAATAGGTAAAACATTCTTTGTGGTTCTCAGATAATTTATCTTGTCACAGTACTTTCATTTGTGGGAAACTATGTGTATTTTCATATGCAAAAATATCAATAAATTATCTTGTTTTTTTCTGATGGCTTTTCCAAGGAGATGGGAACTATAAACAGCATGGATCAATTAATTTTTTCCTGTTCCCACTTTATATACTGAGTACTCTCTTAGAAGTCAGAGAACTTGACTCCTTTTTATGAAGGATTGTATTTCTTTAGCTTTTCCTATGAATATTTAGGGAATAGCTTCCCTGGTGGCTCAGATGATAAAGAATCTTCCTACAATGTGGGAGACCCACATTCGATCCCTGAGTCAAGAATATCCCCTGGAGGAGGGCATGCCAACCCACTCCAGTATTCTTGCCTGGAGAATCCCATGGACAGAGGAGCCTGGTGGGCTACAGTCCGCATGGTCTCAAAGAGTCAGACACGACTGAGTGACTAACACTTTCATTTCGCTTATACTGGTCTTAGTGCCGACTGAGATTTGTGGAGATAAATATTCTCCACGATCGCTATTCTTTGTCACTGAACTGCCCACAGCTCCACCATATGGAACACACCCAGGACTCAGGGCCCTCGGCAGGTGGGACTGGTGGCTGTGGGGCTCAACTGCAGAGGACAGCAGCCTCCCCACCACCCTTTCCCAGCTTGTGTCCCTTGGCGTGAAGAGGTGGTTCTGAGGTTTGTCTCCGTAAGTCAGGAAGGAAGAGGGGAGTGGGAGGAAGAGAAAGAGAGTCATAACCAACCTTCCTGTCTTGGAGAACACGGTCATTTCCTGTTGGAGCCGCGTGGTCGGTCGTAGAAGAATCTCTCTTCTGTCCTGGAAAACCTGGCTGGGGTGTCCCTGCCATGAGGAAAGGTTAGGAATTCCAGGACAGTGACAGGATCGTCCAGTGCAAGGTTTTATTCGTAGCCTGCCTTCCTGAAAGGGAAACAGGGTGGCCTGCTCTTCATGGAGGTTAGTCTGGTTTCTTTCCTTAGAGGAGCGCCCTGGTGACTTTGAACTGGTGAACCGTTGGGTAACTTGAAAGGCGGTTTCCATCCCTGCGTGCTGGACTGTGAGCTAATCACACCTGCATTTTCCTCTCAGCTCTGCCTGATTAGCAGCATCTGATGCAAGCTCCTTTTGCATCCATAAAATGTGGTGTTGGAATGCCAAATGCACTGTGTACTCTGGACCTGCTCTGCCCTCTAAGTCACTGGAAAGCGATGACTAGAACATATTAATAGATCACATGGTAGAGATTTCCGTATCGATTCCCTGAATGTGTGCTTTCGCAGGGATTCAATCCAGGCAGTGGACAAAGGTCCAGGCACTCTGGTGTTAAACAGACATTTATGAGGATGAGTTTTTGGTCGAGTAATGATGCTAGGGCCCCCTGATGACCGTCTCCAATGGCGACCTGGGAGCTTTGAGAAGACCTTAACAGACTGTTCAGTTCGAAGGCGATGCCAACATTGTCTTGAGTGTCATTCAAGGGGACACCAGTGCCTCCAGTCTACCTCTGGTGCCCCATCGGTGTGGTTCTCTTGCCCCGATATCAGGGTCATTCCCAGTCTAGGTGCATCTCCACCTCTTAACTGCTGAACCTTCAGAAGCTGACTCGAGGTGGAGCTTCTGTTATTCGTTTTAGACACTGAGACCACCATTCAACGTGGACTCCTGTCCTGTCCCCTGATGGTTAAACAGCCAGCAAACGTGGTGAGCACAGCACTGACTCAAACACATGCGTTTTTAAAGAAGGATGTGTTATAAATGTACCGAGAAGCACACAGGCAGATGGTTGGAGTTCTGCCACAAATGAGGGTGGGGGTCAGCTGTGTTTTTCTTTTCATCCTAACCTTCTGGTCTGTCTCTGGAGCCATTTTTTCCAGCATGTGCCCTTTGACTCAAGGGAAGCTGGGTGCAAATCCATCACCACCACTGTAGAAGGAACCCCAAACCTGTGCCCCCTAATAGAGGGTCAGTGAGGCCACATGAGAAACGGCGGCAAAAATGGCCTTTCTTGGGAAGTGGTCTCATTTACCCCCGTGAGGGGGTTAGAAAGTCAGCATTTGGGCTGCAGTCAGGGAACCACACAAAGGACATTCAAGGGGTCTCTTGCCCAAGGACCACTGAGACCAGCTAAAAACTTCGGTCCAAGCATTTTTATAGGAGAGGGTCCACAGCTTTCATCAGATTCTTCCCAAGCTGCCCACGAAGAAAGAAAGGTCCAAAGCCACTGACTTTTTTTCTCTCTACCTCTTGTCTTCCGAATCCAGGGCGATGGAGCTGACTTCCCTGTCTTTCTTTCTCCTTTGCTCTTCTTTAGAAAAAGCAAGTGAGTCAGACCAAGATCCGCGTCATCTCAACCATCCTGTTCATCTTGGCCGGCTGTGTTGTGTTTGTGACAATCCCCGCCGTCATCTTCAAATACATTGAGGGGTGGACGGCCCTGGAGTCCATTTACTTTGTGGTGGTCACTCTCACCACGGTGGGCTTTGGTGATTTCGTGGCAGGTAAGCACTCTGGAATATCCCAGTCACCAGGCCCTGGTGGGGAAAGTATTTACTCTTTTCAGAGCTTTTCCAAACCACGAGAAAAGATGGAGAAACAAATGGAAAAGGCTCAGCATCACCACTGCTGGGCACAGGCTTGTTCCAACCTGCAGTCCCCTGTAAGGGAAACAGCAGCTGGCTGCTGCCTTGGGAGGAAGCCAGTCTCTCCCCTCCCCCACTCAGGAGGCAAGTTATCTTCATCATCATATGAATTATGAGTGAAATGAATTTCTCTTTGGATTTTGGGCTTCTGAATTGTATTAAGGCTCCTTGCATCCTTTATATACTTGATAAAGGGTATATTAGCAAGTGGCAAATATGAAGCTCTGGAGAGATGAGCATCAATTTTAGTCTGCAGGGACCTGCAGATGAAGCTTCCTGATGCTGAGAGTGGAGTCACCATCCCTGGAAAAGTTGCTCCAGGCATGTCCGGATGCAGGACTAAAGACCTGGAGTTGAAAACTGCCCCAAGGGAATTTAATATTGTAATGGATCCTGCATGAATCTATATAGACGCAACAGCCTTCATTGTAAAAATAAATGCCAATGAACCATGCTTAAGGAAGCAAAAAACCACCATCAAATTCTTCTAGGGACGGGGAGCTTAAAAACGGAAATGAAACCTGACTTTTTACGTGTATCGCTCCCCCAGGGTGGTGGGAAGATAGGGGTTGGGGAGGAGGCCGTCTTTCTCTTTCCAGATGGATTCATTCTAGGGCGTCTGACAACCGCACAGTGTCTACTGCCAGAAGTGAACACTCTGACCCAGTAACTCTGTCGTAACTTAATATATTTAGAGGCCAGGGAATCCCCTCTTCTGGAGTCTGGAAAAAGGGTAAATTCTGGATGTTGAAGGTTGGCTGTCTCCACAGTAGTTCTAAGGAAACAGACCACCAGAAGAGGAGTTTTGCAGCTATTCCAGCTAGGAAGACGGAGACCGAAGGCGCCTTTGTAGAAACAGCAGTTTTCAATGCTTTCTTCCCTTTGACTGTCTTAAGGACTACGGACTGCCCAGTCAGAGTGGTTAGGAATTGTTTACAGAGAGCCCGAGGCCTGGGACCCCGTCTGCCATGGCTTGTCCTCAGTGTTCAACTGCTGAGCAGCTCCCCGGCTTGGGCAGGAGGTCGCTTGGTACCACTAATCAGAGGCCTGAAGCTCTGGACAGACAGCACGCAGGGACAGGAGGACAGTACCAAGAGCGACTGTCTGGTTAATTCCTTAGCGTAGTCCGTAGCTGCTCCGTGGGGAAACTCATTGAGGTTCCAATCCCAGCTGCACTGTAGAGCTATTTCACCAACATCTTTAAGTTCCTCAAAGCATCGTCGGCACTCTGCCGTACTGCAGAGAGTCCTCTGTGCTAACTCTGGCCGGTCCGGAGGACTGTCTTCTGGAGGGACAAACCCTGCTCTCTGACTGGTTGCTCCGTTCAGTCTGTTAATGCTGGGGCAGAAATAGCACAGCCCGGGGAACAGGAGATTCAAAAAACTGCTTATGATTTAAGTTTATTATTTATCCTTATGAGCCACCGTGGGCCGTGAGCGCTTAGCACACACCCGCACTTGGCCTGATGTTTACTTACCTGGAAAGGCCGTGACCTCCACAGTCACAGACATAGCACGGCTTGGTTTTTTTGATTGTTTTTTAGTGATCTTTAGTGATGGAAGATTTTAATGAAGCAAATGGCCGAGTGTATAGATAAATACAAAGAACTACTAGAATGTTTTAAATTCTATTTTGGTTGTAATTGGGTCAGAGAAAATGGGCATGCTTTCCCACGGGCTTTGATAACAGTGGTTGTACATGTAAATATGTCTCCTGCAGACTACCTTTCTTTTTAAAAATTTTTTAAAAATTTCTATCGGAATATAGTTGATTTACAATGTTGTGTTAGTGTCCAGTGTACAGCAAAGCAATTCAGCCATGCACATATATGTATCTATTCTTTTCCCATTCAGGTTACTTCAGAATATTGAGCTGCATAGCACTGTTTTAATTCCCTTACCTACCACTGATTACAGAACCGTATTTCCTTTGCCCCGTAGTCTCTGCAGACTTGGGTCTGTTATAATTCATGGCGCTGACTGCAATTGGACCAGGCCCTTCTAAGCTGCCATTTCCATAGCTTACAGAAACGAATCTGAAGCACTGGTGCCTTGGAACCCTGGAAGTGTGTCAAAGCCTTTTTGGCAATACTCTGAGAGAGAAAGGGAAGGCTGTCCATCGTTTAAAAAGATATGTTAACAAGAGCTGATGGTTGCTGTGATTTGACAAGGCATCAGCTTGGAAACAGAACATCAATCACCATGCAGGATTAAGTGCTGTTTTATTCTGTAGCTGACTCACTTTAGGATAGGCTAACAACCCAACAAGCATTTTGCAACCCTGACTGACAGACAGCCCCTGAATTCCAGGCCAGCAGCTGATAAAGAAACAGGCAGAAGGGTGTTTCCTGCCTTGTTTGCTAGTGCGCCCTAGTGACAGTCTTTTGTGGATGATGGTGACCAGTTAAGGTAAATATTTACTTTCTTAGAGCTCCAAGGAAAAAGTAGCAGAGTTCTCCTATCTAGCGCAGAGATGAAATGAACCTCAAAACTCACTTCATGTTGCAGAAACTCCAACAGTATCCTAGAGAAAGCTAGGGAGAGGGGAAGAGTTGCCTGAAAGGGAAAAGCAAGGCAGTTAAACCAAACCAAGCGGGGCTTGCCACAGAGCCCTCTAGCAAAGTTTGGAATTCTGATTTTCAGAAGTGGCGGTAGCTATGGTGACCTTGTGGGTCCGTTGCAAACTGAGAAGAACCACAAGCCACAGAGCCTGCCCAGCCGCCTTTGGGAGGTATTACTGATACCGTAAGCGCTCAGTACAAATTCAAAGGTGCTACATGAGGTTACAACCACAGCCCAGTGGGAACGTCCAGTGACCATTCACCATTTGGTAAGGTAATTACCGATCTATGGCTAATGTCGGTTTTCTTAGCAACGGCCACCAGCCGGCTTCAATGGAAGATGACATCTCACAGACAGGTATTTCAAGAAGTGTCTCCACTTCTTTAGGAGAGGTGGCTGGGCTTAGAATCACTGTTGCTTGGCTACCTTGAGCAGGCCTGAAGAAGGTCTAGAATAAATAGGCTAATTACTTGGAATAAACGACTGGTCTTTTCAGTGGAACAGCCAGTCAATGCAGTCAGGCAACTAGTCAATTTGGTTTGATGGATTTTTTACTATAATCCCTATTTGTGAAATAAAGGAATTGAACTAGCTGGCCCTGAAGGCCCCTTTTTGTTCTAGCACAGTGATTCTAATTGACTCGGTCTAATTGACCCTATGGATCAGCATTATGTAAACACCATCATCCGGTCAGCCTTACCCCAATAAGAAAATGAAAAAAAAAAACACCCACAAAACTTGACAATTGGGCCTGCTCTGTTGTCCTCTAATTCAAGCCATTCATCATCAAGCTCAGGTTTAAACTGGATGGATCAGGCTGGTCACTGACATATTTTTTGTTATTATGTATTATGTGTTAAAGGCTTCCCTGGTAGCTCAGCTAGTAAAGAATCTGCCTGCAATGCAGGAGACCCCAGTTCGATCCCTGGGTTGGGAAGATTCCCTGGAGAAGGGATAGGCTACCCACTCCAGTATTCTTGCCTGGAGAATGCCATGAACAGAGAAGCCTGGTGGGCTACAGTCCATGGGGTCACAAAGAGTCAGACATGACTGAGCGACTAGCACAGCACATGATGTATTAAGATTATTGGTCAAGATTCAGAATAAGTGAAGCCGCAGGTCAGGCTCCTTGGGGAAGGCTCCTTGGCCTTCCACCCTGTCACACCTTGTATACAGCAGGCCAAGCAGCTGAGTGTTGGATGGTGATGCGACTGCATTTCTGCTACACAGACTGGGATGTGTTTGCTCTGCGATGACCGTTTGCCAGATCCTGGTTAAAGTAACGCTTGGTTGTTTGCAGGGGGAAACGCTGGCATCAATTACCGGGAGTGGTATAAGCCCCTGGTGTGGTTTTGGATCCTCGTTGGCCTTGCCTACTTTGCAGCTGTCCTCAGCATGATCGGAGATTGGCTACGCGTTCTATCCAAAAAGACAAAAGAAGAGGTAGGATTCCTTCCAGATCCTCTGAATGTGCCTGAGGTCAGGAACATTCTCGTGTCAAGAATTACCTGTCTCTATTCTATGGGCTAGACCATCTCCTACTAAGTGGAGGCCTCCTAGACGTCCTCGTTTTGAATCCTTGAATCGTTTTAAACACCACGTTAAATGGGATAGCAGTTATTTCTGGATCCTTTTTTAGCAGGTGAGAAAAATCTGGTGACTCACTTACCAGCCCACAGCTCCTGGAAAAACTAGTAAACGGCAACTATTTTTAAAAAAGGAAATGAAAAGAAAAAAAAAAAAACCCAGGCAGAGTCAGCATAGGTAGTTGGGGGAGGTGTGCAACTGCCCCCAGTCAGCAGGTATGTGCTTTTTCTTCAATTCCAATGAGACTGAAGTTACTGAGCTGTGGCTGGCCGTGGGGGTGAGCTCACGGGGCCCCTTTCACTCACGTCCCCTCCGGGTTCTCAGATCTGTAGAAACAAACATATCTCTGTGGCCAGGGGCACACACACAACAGCCTTTCTTTCCTCAAATAAATGTGCATGGAGACCTACACACAGGCAAGAAAAGGAATGCCTAAGGAGCAAAGGTGGATTCTGTGATTAAAAAAAAAAATGCCCATGTAGTTCTGGAAAGAGAGGAAAAGAGATAAGAAAGAGGAAGGGTAAAGAGAAGAAAAGCACTAAAGAAAGGCAAAGAGATAAAACCCAAAGAAACAGAGGGACAGCCTCTTTAAGGGTGACTATTCCCTTCCCAGAGTGCAGTCATTCCGTTCGGGGGTCCTGGGAGAGCTGCCTTAGATGGCACCATCTCCCACACCATTCCTGGGGGCAGTGGTTTAATTTTCCTGGCTTGCAGAAGCGGTGTCAATGCACGCTCTAGTCTGACTCCCCAGAGAGCTAACTGACCTGCTGAAAATCAGCTATAACAAAAGAGAACACACAACAAGATAAATATTGACGTTGCTCGATGCAAAAATCCCAGTTACTCCTCTGTACAGGAAAACATGAGTCTTGTCCTAACAGTCTTGCTGAAATCAAGCCCAGAGAGTTGGTCTTGATCCTCATGGAAGACTTCACTCTGAGAAAGCACGTTCTGTGGGCTTTGGCAGAAGATGCCCCCTTCCTGCACCCTGAGCAGGGAAACTTGGTTATCAGGTACCCTGCATCTGGGGGGAGGTCGTCTTCTCAAACCAGAGCAAGCAGGGTTGCACAAGGCCATAGACAGCACCTCCTAGATACAGGGTGACACAGGACTTTCCCTTTCAGACCCAGGCCATTTCCAGGCTAATGGGGAAAGGTAGGGCACCCTAACCCAGAGAGAGGTCTTGGAGGGACAGGGCAGGGCAGAGGACCCGCTGGTTACCTGCTTTGTGCCCAGGACCAAGCTAGGTGCCTGGCTACCTCACATAACAGGAAAAGCCCTGACCTAGACAGACTGCCCCCGAGTTATGCGGTAGGAATGAGGCTGGACCACGGAAGGGGGAGCCCAACAGCCGCGAAGTCAGGCCCGTCCGCCTCCCCTTCCGTCCCCGAATCCAGGTCTCAGGCGGCCGTCCGTTTTCCCAGCACGTGCGCCTCTCGGAGCCACCATAGTCCCGAGCCTTCCCCCCCCCCCCCCCCCCGAGACGCGCGTCCGAGCAGCGGGAAGGGCGAGAGTGGAAGTAGCCTCTCCTCCCCTCGACGGGGCGGACGCGCGGCCACCGCCTCCGGGCCTCCTTCCCACCGGGACCGCCTCCCCCTGGGGCGGCGGGCACGGGAGGGTGGGGGGATGGGAGAGGGCAGAGGCGGGTGCCGGGGCGCTGGGATGGTGGCAATGGGGGGGGTTGGTGGCGATGAGGGGGGCGGGGGCGATGGGAGGGCGGGTGGAGGCGGGGTGCCCGGGGCGTGAGGGTTGGGGGCGATGGGGTTGGTGGCGATGAGGGCGGCGGGGGCGATGGGGGAGGGCGGGTGCCCGGGGGCGTGAGGGTTGGGGGCGATGGGCGTTCGGGGGCGATGGGGGCCTGGGGGAGATGCAGGGGCGGGGGGGCGGTGTCTCAGCGCCCAAGTGGTCGCCCCGTCTCTCCGCCAGGTGTGGGCGAGATCAAGGCGCACGCGGGCCCGAGTGGAAGGCCAACGTGACGGCCGAGTTCCGGGAGACGCGGCGGCGGCTGAGCGTGGAGATCCACGACAAGCTGCAGCGCGCCGCCACCATCCGCAGCATGGAGCGCCGGCGCCTGGGCCTGGACCAGCGGGCGCACTCGCTCGACATGCTCTCCCCAGAGAAAGCGCTCGGTGTTCGCCGCACTCGACGCGGGCCGCTGCAAGGCCTCGTCCCAGGAGAGCATCGACCACCGGCCCAACAACCTGCGGCTGCAGGCGTCGGAGCCGCTGCAGAAGCGCGGGCAGGGCGCCTCCGAGGACAACATCGTCAACAAGCTGGGCTCCGCCTCCAGGCTCACCAAGAGGAAGAACAGGGACCTCCGGAAGGCCCTGCCCGAGAGGACGTGCACAGGATCTACAGGACCCTCCGCCACTACTCCCTGGACGAGGAGAAGAAGGAGGAGGAGGCCGCGGAGAAGGGGTGCAACTCGGACCACTCCAGCACCGCCGTGCTGACCGACTGCGCCCAGCCGCCGGCCTGCGCGGGGGACGGCGTGGGCCCCGCCGACGCCAAAGACGCGGAGCGCGACAGCAGCGCGCTGCTTGAAGCCCAAAACTAAGCGGCGAGGACGCCCTGGACGTTTACCCAGCCTCGTCTTCTGCATTTTGTTTTTAAAATATATTCACCCTGAGACACGTGCCTTAAAACAAGACTTATCGTTAGTCCGAAATTACATAGCATCGAAGAAGATATTTCACTGTGCCATAAACGACCGAGAAAGCTCGCTCTGCCAAAAGGGAATCAAAAGAACAAGGACTTGGCTTTTGATCACAGCCGCAGGACACCCAGGGCGTCTTCGCGGGCCCGGGAGGTCACGGCCGCTGAGGTCCAGGGCACATGCTGGCGATAGATGCGGTGGCCCCGGGCAGCGCCGCCGCGCTCCCGAGGGCGCGAAAGGGCAGCTATTCCGTAGACCAGCCGTCTGAAAGGAACAGGTGTGTCTTCTAAAGGAAGTCGTTTCCTGAACCCACTGTCAGTAATGTGTGCACGCACGCACAAGGGGACTGGACTGGGAGGTGGACTGGTCCTTGTCACTTGGGGTCGGAGTGGACATGTTGGAATGTTGCTCTGAGCTCCGATTTTGAGACAAAACCGTTCAGTGTATCCCTAGTCTTTTCTAAGCTCCAGATGAATGTCCTTGGGACCCGAGAGCACCTAGAATTTGTTGGAAGCAGATGAGAGCACACGTATCAAAAGGTGCAATTGCTTTCCTCATTACAAGAGAAAAAAAACAGTCACATCACACTGTGGATATCACCTTAACCAATGACAGAAGCCTACTGAATTTTATCTTTCTCACAGGTAGTCCAGTCGGACTCGCAAGCATTGGTGAACACTTAACCTCAGCCGCTGCATGGTGACAGGCAAAAACCATGCCTTTTCCTCAGTGCATGGTGCACTGAAAAGGCACCAAAAGGGTGCAATGGTGAAAATAAACTGGTTTTGAAATGTTCATGTTCACTTTTCTAGTGGAACTTCTGTTACAATTGGTTTTGATAAGAGGGGAAAAAATACCAAAACTATTGCCTTGCATGATGCCAGTGGCTTACTGTTCTGTCTAGCTGATCCTAAATGTTTGTAAACATAGACATCCTGCATGTCTGAGACATACCAAGGAGGACCATGGCATCGTTCCATCTCAGGGCTTCTCGTCCCTTTGGGTGTCTTAGGGTATACATAGTGACACCAGGTCCTATCCTGCTATTTGCAAACAAAAGGAAAAGTAATCCCTCAAACCAACCCTTGTACGAGAAGATTGAATTGTTTTCATTGCTTGCAGCTTAAGTGCCATTACTGCCATTTTTTTTTTTTTTTTTTAAATGATACTTAAAGAAGTGTTTGGAGGACTTTGCTTTTGCGTCCGGGCGCTCCTTCATTCTGAAAGCGCCGCTCCCTCACCTTGCTCATTTCTTCTCTTGCACCTGCTAGCCGCTAACGTCACAGCGCTGCTGTGATTAATTGTTTCTAGGCAAACAGCAACCAACACGTGGTGATAATTATGATTTTTTTTCACGAGGTTAGAACACCTAGAAAGTGGGGGGTCTGACAGGTCATAGGTTTGGGGAGGAAGACTCTAAGTGGATTTTTAGCAGCAAGGCTGAGAGTATGTACTAGGCCAACCAGCCCATGTGTGCCTCAGCCTTTTTCAGAGTTGGCTGGCTGTTATCCTGGTTCAAACCTAGCTATTTGTGCCACACACTTAAGTGTTTGGACCTGACAACACCCGGAAGTTGCTGGTTATGGGCCTCCTGGGCTCAGTACCACTGTTTGGGGATGTCACATAGCTAATACACAGGGTGGATTTGTCAAAAGGTCACAGGACCAGCAGAGACTTCCAGAAACCATCTAGTGCTTTTCTGACTTCCAGGGGAAATGAGAGCCACCGCATCCTTGAGTGCTCCTGCCGTGGCAGACCTCTTGCTGCTGTTTCCCCCAAATGCACAGCTCTCCTTTGTCTAGAGCACACGCCGCCCCGTGTGCCCCTCCCTCCCCCCCAATTGTAAGCTCTGATTAAAGCACTGGCATTGCTTTTGCTGCTGCTGCTGCTGCTAAGTCACTTCAGTCGTGTCCGACTCCGTGCGACCCCATGAACGGCAGCCCATTAGGCTCCGCCGTCCCTGGGATTCTCCAGGCAAGAACACTGGAGTGGGTTGCCATTTCCTTCTCCAATGCATGAAAATGAAAAGTGAAAGTGAAGTCACTCATTCGTGTCCGACTCTTTGCGATCCTATGGACTGCAGCCTACCAGGCTGGGATTTTCCAGGCAAGAGTACTGGAGTGGGTTGCCATTGCCTTCTCCAATGCATGAAAATGAAAAGTGAAAGTGAGGTCACTCATTCGTGTCCGACTCTTTGCGATCCCATGGACTGCAGCCTACCAGGCTGGGATTTTCCAGGCAAGAGTACTGGAGTGGGTTGCCATTGCCTTCTCCAGACATTGCTTTTGGGAAGGAGCCAAATAAGATTAGCACCCCCCCGACCCTGTCTGAGGTATGTTTGGGTTAATGCTGCCACAGGGCTGTGGCTCACTGGTGACATCGTGTGTCCACAGAGTAATAAGTGGACACTCGGGCAACGATGTATATGCGGGGGTGGGCCTTGGTTCTTACTACAGGCGTCATTCCAGCCTGACAAAATGTGTGTGAAGGAATTGGTAGGAACTGGGCTTCCCTGGTGGCTCAGACAGTACAGAATCTGCTTGCACTGTGGGAGACCTGGGTTCGATCCCTGGGTTGGGAAGATCCCCTGGAGGAGGGCATGGCAACCCGCTCCAGTATTCTTGCCCAGAGAATCCCATGGACAGAGGAGTCTGGTAGGCTACAGTCCATAGGGTCACAGAGAGTCCGAGCAAAGCACAGTACCGCATGGGGAACTGGGACTTTCTTATTCTGACAAGTTGAAAGCTTCCCGATTAAACTGTCCAGGGATCTCATTCATTTGGGTTTCTACCCTCTGTTACTCGGTACCTTCTTTATAATAGTGGGTTAAAATTCTAGACTCTACAGGCAGATCTGGCCAAGAGGCTTCCCTGTCATTTATCCGGTGACTCCCATGGGCCAGGCACTAGATGAGGCACTTTAGTGGCGTGGGCTCACTGAAACGCCCCAGCCACGCTCTGCGGGAAGTGTTTGCAAACCCATTATACACGTGATGACAGAGGCTCAGGGAAGCTAAGTGAGTAACTTACCTAAGAGCACACAGCAAGAAGGTGGCAGAGCTGGTAATCAAAGTCCATTTGACCAAGGTCTGCTTTTGACTTTGCTGCCGTGTCCATGCCGTGCACCTTATGAGTGTGTGTCTGTGTGTGTGCGTGCATGTGTGTCTTTCTCGTTTCATGGACACAGCATACAGAGGTATGGAGAAGCTCTTTACTTCCAAGACGGGATGAGGTCTTTGTGTGAGCATGGCCTAACACGTTGTCCTCACAGATGATCATTGTACATTATTTTGGTTTTGATTTTGGGAATGTGCCTTGTGGCACCCTTTCTGTGTTGTTAAAAATGCCCTTTGAAAGCACCCTTTTGCACTTTACTTGCTTGTCTTGCAGGAACTCGGCATACAGCTGGAATAAAACAGTTCAAAACTCTAAACTGCACACTCTACCAAATGGAACCACACTCTACCATATACCAGATGTTGGTGTATGTGTGTGTAGACACTCAGTTGCGCTGACTCTTTACCACTGAGCCCCCTGGGAAGCCCAGACTCTTGACCAGATGAGTCAGGTCCCAGTCACACAGAGGGAGCGGGAAGAGCCCTTGCCTGGGAGTTCCCCGAGTGTAGATGGGACTGAGACCCTGACAATCAAATACAACCAAAGAAGAGCCCTCTTTTGGTGGAGACTGACCCATTAGCGGTGTAGGCACAGTGTCTGACAAGCTACAGCCTACTCTCCGGCTTCCCAGGTGGCACTAGTAGTAAAGAACCCCCCTGCCAATGCAGGAGACACAAGAGATGCAGAGTCCATCCCTGCATTGGGAAGATACCCTGGAGGAGGGCAGGGCAACCCACTCCAGGATTCTTGCCTGGAGAATCCCATGGGCTACAGTCCATAGGGTCGCAAAGAGTCAGAGGTGACTGAATTGACTTAGCATGCATGCACACGTGCAACCTACTCTCCAGAGGAGGCTAGGAGGGCATCCAGGGGTTGGGCTCCACTTCATGTGTACAAGCTGAGATTTGGGAGGAGGAGGCCAGTTGTTTTGGAGTTGTTTGAAAGTTACCTTTTTAAAATGGGGTTCAGTAACACGGGAATTCGTATGGATAAGGCAAACCTGCTAAAAATTCTACACACACATCAGAACAGCCCTGCCCTGCCCACCTGCACTCCCCACCCCGCCATAAACCTGGAGAAAACATTTTGATTTTGCTCATGGATAGACCACAGGGACAGTAGCTTTGGTGGGCAGTGTCCGTTGTTTCTCCTGGTGACTGGGTGTTAAATGTTTCCTCCACAGCAGATCTGGAAGTTTTTACTGGTGAGAACCAATGGACAATTTGGAGAGACTTCAGCTCAATGCCCAGTTTGAACCCAATGGCGACCCTAGGACTTTACTGGTTTGGGGGAAGGCCCTTATGCATGTGTAGGTAGGGGTGTTCCTGACCTATAGCTAAGGTGACTGGGACTGTCTGTGCTCCCCTGACCCGGCCTGTGATCTTGGGCCCCTCAGACCCTGTGCCTACATTTCTGTTACCTCATCAGTACATCAAGGGAGTGGAACCTGGAGAGTCAATCTAGAAGGTCCCTTTTAATTCTGCAGTGCTCTGACCAAATGCTCAGCAGTCCACGAGTTAAGTACGCTAAGAACTTCACTAGCTAGATTTGTAATACTGATGGATGCGCCCCGCTTACTTTACGTAAGATGAGAGCTTAGTCTCTTGCCCCTTGGGATGTGTCTCCTGGGTGATGGATGGAGACCAGATATATCTGGGAGCCTGGTGTCCAGACGAGGGTCGTGCCCGGTGTCGGCTCACTCTGTCACCTTACCTCACACTGTCATCTGTGTCGGAGCGGCGAGGGGCAGGTGGGCTCATTCCATATGGGCATTTTTTTGCATGGTGTTAAGACTAAAGAATTTTAAGCTATTACTATCTGCAGTCAATTGTAGTAAAGGTTTCATTTGATTACTTTATGAATTCTTACACTATAAACAGGTTGTTTCTTACTCAGATCCCTACACACACAGACACACACAGAGGCAGTGGCTGCTTTGGGTTCTGTGGGGATCGTTCCATGTTGAAAGTCCTAGTTGGACTAGATGTTAGCAAACCACTCCTTCCCTCTCTCTGAGACGATGCTTCTTGGCTAAGTCAATGCTGCTCGTATATTTGTACGCTTAGTTTCGGGGGTTAGTGAGAATGTGGCAAGAATTTGAGTAGGGAAGGTTTTTATCCACTGTATTGGGTAAGAATGTAGACCATTCCAATGTGTACTACGGTTTCTAAACCATAGGAAAGCAAACAAACATGCAGAGGCTCTCTTAAAATTTTTTTCTTTTTTTAAAGCCAGTACTGCATCTTATGTCTGTGCTTCCTACATCCTCCTTAGGTTTTAAGGGGACGCGGGTGATCCCTCCTCACAGTTACCATGCAGTTGTGTGCAAAAGCAGTGACCGCAGGAGCAGAGGGAGCCCTCGGCGCAGAGTGTAAGAGGTAGTTAGTAAATGGCCTTAAAAATAAAAATGGCAACTCTCGGAAACAAAGGTGATTTTTTAAATTTGGCTTTGTGGATGCTGTGAATGCTGCGTATGGAAACTCTGGAACAGCATGCTGACTCCAGGGCTGTAAATAAAGTCCCGTTCTCTGTCCTCGTGCGAGGAACCCGCGGCTTCACGCTTACTTCGCCACCTGCCCGCAGTCCACGGAAACCGCAGGCCCCCGGGCGGCCCCGGCTCATGTGACCTCAGTGCCGTGGAGAGGACGAGAAGTAAGGGGTGTCTCTGATTTTACCGAAAGCGGTTTTTTTTTTCCACAGTTGTCTAGGAGATCTGGAATCTTTCTCTTCTCGGTTCTTAAGTGAAAAATCTCAAATAGTTCCGTGTGCATTACAAACAAAACAAAACAAGCCACAAAACTTGCGAGCACTTCCACCCCATCTGTACGGCAGTCCCGTGCTGTCCGGGACAACAGCGAAGCGTTCCCTCTGCCATCAGGGCGTCGAGCTTGAAGTGAAACACGCAGCGGTGCCTAGAAGCCTTATGCAAAGCCACCCTCATGCCAGGCTCCAGCTTCTTACCCACCCCAGCCTCATAGGCAGGGGATCCCGTGACAACGATAAACCCATGCGCGGAGGTGTTCCACCTATTTCTCTCTCCGTAGGATTTCATGGTGCTTAAAAAAAAAAAAAAAAGGCATTTTACAGGAAATAAAGCAGGGTGGGGGGGAGGAGGGAGTTTCGTAATGTTTTTATTAGGAAAAGTACAAAAGCAACTTTGCTTGTAACATTTCAATAAGCTGTGCTGCTACTGTCTTTATTTGGTGATGTAAGGTTTTTTTTTTCAATGATGGAGAAAATTGCAACAAAGACCTTCTGGAAGATCTAATACAATGTCTCTCCTGTTTTCCTTTATTTGTGGGGCCAAACGTGGTTCATCCAGGCCGGGTTGGGAGGTATGCTAAGGACCACAGGTCATCGGGAGATAGGCTTCTGGCCTGGCTGGCATTCATCAGGGCAGAGCGGATGCAAACCGAACTGATTGCAGGTGGGGGAGCCCACGGCACCCCAAGAGGAGGAACCTTGACCCAGTATGGTTACTGCATGTTTGCTTTCACTTTCTTATTTTATTTGATCCTGATTGCATGTTGCTGGGGATTGGACAGCATGTCATCATTTCTAGGTGAAACACTGAATTTGGACATTGTGCCTGCCACGTCTGCCCATATGAAATGGACAACTGCTTGGGTATCCGGATGTCAAGCTGCATTTGGTTTTGCACTTACTTTGTGTACACCAACCATGGGCTTGTCAAAATGGGTAGAGATAAAATGCCCACCACTTTTGAGCACCAGCCTAGTAGTAGCAGTAGTTTAGTTGCTAAGTTGTGTCCTACTCTTGCGACCCCACAGACCGTAGCCTGCCAGGCTCCTCTGTCCATGGGATTCTCCAGGCAAGAATACTGGAAAAGGTTGCCATTCCCTTCTCCAGGGGATCTTCCTGACCCAGGAATTGAACCGGGGTCTCCTGCATTGCAGGCAGATTCTTTACCGACTGAGCTACGAGGGAAGGTACCTGGTTACATACTATGTCCTCTGCTAGGCAGTTTGCAAACATGCCACTGAGTCTTCTAAACAAGTTGGGTTTCTTCATTTTGTCGATGAAGATTTTGAGGCTCAGAGATGATGAGAAACTTCCAACCCAAGTGAATCAGCTCCAAGCCCAAGTCTCTTTCACCAGATCATGCAGCTGCATGGGGCATGTGCTTTGAGCACTCGTCTAGTAAAGGTGACTTATCTGCACTGTCTCGCCCACTCTGTTTGTGAGAGAGGCGTGCTGTGGGGGTCAAGGGTAAGTTTCTGGCTGCAGGACTGAGCAAGGCCAAGGGACTTCCATTCTTAGCCGAAGCCAAGAATGCGCCCAGGCTAACCCAATGCGACTATTGGTCGTGGGCTGGCCAGGGACAGATCTGGTTCCTATTTTTATTGGTTTCATGGGCTTCACTTGCATGCACGGGGGCAGAGTGCATGGTTCATGGCAGGAATTCAAAGTGACTTTTCCAAAATGCAAATTGGCCTGTGGATCTCCTTGGCCTTCAGGATAAAAACCCCAAAGCCCTAGTCTTGATCAGGCCCCGTGTGGATTTCTGCCTCATCGCACACCAGCCTCGGCCACCACTGTTTTGGATTACTCGCCAGCTCCCCCAGCGGTCCACGCTTTCTTCTGCTGTCTCCAGGTCTTTGCACCTGCTGTCCCTTTTGGGAGTCCTCCCCTCCTCAGGAGACACCTCCCCCTCCCATGACCACCTGGCTCCTTCATGCCTTTCAGTATTGAGCTCAAGAGCTGCCTATGGGCAATCTTCCTTCACTCTTCCACTCCCCCTTCTACACAGGGGGCTTCCCTCAACTTGAGCACCTGCTATACTGGGTTTAGCAGCTGGTTTCCTTGTCTGTTTGATGCAGGAGATAAGCTCCTCAGTGCAGGAACTCAACCTCTCATTTCTATTCTCAGGACTGAGCACTGTACCTGATATATAACATAGATACATCATTGGTGAAATGATTTTAGTGCCCTTCTTGACAGCACATTTGTATCCTTCAAGGGGGATTTAATTTTTTGTGAATTCAAAGTCATTTGGAACCCAAGACTATCCAAATCCTGAGTATCCTCTTGGTCAAAATCAAGTTTGCCTTGCACTAACAATAAAGAATTTGATCTGTGTTTGGTGTTTACAGAGAGCTCCAAAATTTTGATCACAGTGATACTTAAAGTAACTAGACTCTAAAGATGACAACTTTGATGGAAAGCTCTCATTTAGAGATACAGATAATGGAATATTTCTTTTAAAACCATTCTTAATACTACCGATAGTTTGAATGTATATGACCTTAGGAAATATTATATTTTGTGGGGATGTCAAACGTATGACAAATGGGCCTCACTCCTTACACCTATGCCCAAGGCAGATTCTGTCAGCAGTCATAGAATACCTTCCCTATTGATCCAGGTACAGTCTCAGAATTCACTGTAAGACTGTACTCAAGGCCCACAGTTCTCAAAGTATTCTCCAATGACCTTCTTACATCCCTGAGATTCTCTCATGGTATCCACAAGGTTGGAGCTATTTCCCAATACTAAGACATCATTTTCCCATATTCTCTCATGAGGGCACAGCACTGAGAATTGAGTAGCATTAGTCACTGAGAGAGGGGAGCTCGTGGTAAAGAACCTGCCTGCCAATGCAGGAGACATGAGAGACGTTCAGTCCCTGGATGGGGAAGAGCCCCTGGAGGAGGGTATGCAATCCACTCCAGTGTCCTTGTCTGGAGAATTCCACAGACAGAAGAGCCTAGCAGGCTACAGTTCATAGTGTCACAAAGAGACGGACACAGCTGAATCGACTTAGCATGGATGCACGCCCGCAGTCAGAGAACAGGGGCAGGGTAACAAGAAACCTTCACTGAAGGCTAAGAATTTTCCAAAATGATAGTAGATGAGCTTGCATTTCTTAGAGAACCCCAAAGTAGCTAGCTATGCTATTTTTATTGAAAAGGGCTTTCTGCCTGGCCTCACAGGAATGGATCATGGCAACAGCCGTACAACAATATTCCTGTTGGCTGGCCTTGCTGCCCTGTGTGCTCCAGCTCCTCAAATTCCTTCCAGTTAGCCCTTCAAATCCCAGAAGTCTCATGGGTGCTCAATATCTTGGCCACTGTGCTGCAGGGATCAGTTCTCTCTTGAACAGAAGTCTCCTTGCCTCTCTGGGGCTGGACGACACAGCTGTCTGTTGATCCCCTGGTAGCAGCAGCCTCTCCGTTTGGGTAACTGTCTCTCTTCCCCATACCAGGAGCCCCTCGACGGAGATCTCCTTACCTTCTTGTTTTCATGGGCCTGTCACAGAGCCTGGAATGCGGTAAAAGATCGAAAGATGTTTGCTGAATAAATATCAAATCCAAGAAAGTGGAGTTGAGTCAGGGCCTCTGCAACGAGTGGGGAGCAGAGCAAGAAAGCCCAAATCTGGGGGGGGGGGGCTGGAGGGGAGGTTGGAAGGATGTAGTGTGTGAGGGGGGGCCAGGGCAAAGGGCAGCAGGCCAGGCAAACAGAAGATGTCTAGAGACAGGACTGACCCCAGTAGCAACTTCTACCTCGTCACTTCTAGAATTTACATCAAGGGCAGGAACCAGAGTGGGGCACATACCCTCAAGGCATAACTATTCAGTTAAAATGCTAGTGCATACATGGCGGTGTGAATTTGAGACAGCACACAGGTTAACACATATCCATTGCATCTTTATGGATGACTTGTTCTAAGAAATACATTTAAAAATATATTGCAAGACTCTAAAACTAAAAAAAAAAAAATTTTTTTTTAAATGTCTCATACAACCCATTTGACAGAGTTATGTTTATTAAATGCATCTTAAAGGTCGTTTAAGGATTCATCACTTGGAATCATTCAGGATAAGAAAAGATTTTTTTTTCGCCTCAGTTGGAAAGCGGTAACTTTAAAATGTTTTCCAATATTGTAATCTGCTATCTACAAGCTGCCTGTATCAACAACTCTTTGGAATCATCTGCAGACACCTGAGGCAAAGAGCAAGTGCAGGGCCTCAGTAAGACACAACTTTGTTTTAAAATAAAGAAACTTGATGGACTCCAACATTATGGAATCAAAAGCATGTGTTGCAAATGTATGAAACAGAAAGACACATGATGCTAGCATAATCTATGGCTCTCAGTTTCAACATTTTATGTAGAACAGTAATCTATGCCTTAAAGAATATTTTGTGGTTGCCTGATTCCATAGAAAGAAGAAAAGTAATGGGCTGTTTCTTTCCATGAGTGAATGCAAATTTGAAACAATTTTCCCACTGAATTGTTGTTGAGAGGGGGGAAAAAAAAGAATAGCTAATGGTGGCTCAGATGGTAAAGCGTCTGCCTGCAATGTGGAAGACCTGGGTTCGATCCCTGAGTCGGGAAGATCCCCTGGAGAAGGAAATGGCAACCCACTCCAGCACTCTTGCCTAGAAAATCCCATGGGTGGAGGAGCCTGGTAGGCTACAGTCCACTGTGTTGCAAACATGACTGAGCGACTTCACTTCTTCAATGGTGACAGTAACTGGTTAAGACTGTGCAATCCATCAATCCGTTCCATCCATCCATCCATTTAATAAATATTTATGAAGCCCGCCTCTGTGTGAGGTGCTGGGTGAGCTGCAGGGTGTGGCGGAGCCTTGGTCCCTGCCCTTAGGGATCTCAGGTTGCAGTTAGTAGCCCTGTGCCCACTGTGCTGTGGGGTGGCAAAATCCTGCCATCTGTTTGGAGGGAGAACCATAATAGGACTGTGTGTGATTCTGCTCAAAAGTATAAGAAATTAAACCCAAAGTGCTAGGAATTCAGACAGTGTGAGGATCAGCACGCACGGTGACAGTCAAAACAGGCTTCCTGTAAGAGGTGGCATCTTTAAGAAGGCTTAGTAGGACTGGTTAGGGAATGGGAGAACAGGAATGACTCCCAAGCATATGAATCCGTTTCTCCTGAGGATACCACAAATGAGTCACTTGGGACTGCTTTAATACATTTTCTGAAATAAACCACGAACTCTTAAGCCAAACGTAAAGATGAGCAGAAGGTAAGCTCTACAGGTCACCACCGATTGCAACACGAATTGTAACTCCTTCTGAAAGCAAGTGTGACTGAGGAACACACAGTACATCAGGCAGCTTCTCTGCCTTCCCCCCGTATCTCCCCCTCCGTCTCATCTCCGGGGGCTCCCAGGTTCTGGCCTCCTTTTCTCAAGGGAGGAATACAATGTCCACAGGATTCCTGGCCTTTGTTTCAAAAGTCACAACCATGGCAAGACTTTCATTCAGTGCAGGCTTGGGAACAAGGTTTCCCCGAGTCAAAAGACATTTTCTTAGGTTGGGGACAGAATAGTCTGGAGTCACATAGAGGGGATGAGACAGGCATCAGCAGAGGAGCCCTGGGGCAGCCCTGCCAGAAGGGCCGGGGGTGTGACTGGCAGGTGCCTGGAGGTGGGGGGGTCCCCTAGGATCCCAGCCCAGACCAGCAACCCAAGGAGAGATTTTCCACATTCCTGGTAGGATGAAACTGAAATGAAACAAAACTGAAATGGGACTGACTTTTAGAGAGAATAAAGGGCTTCTTTCTTTCTTGCTCACTTAAAACATTTTTTCCCCCTTGTCCTAAATGAAACTTTTTAGTTTGAACCTTCATCATCATCACCATCTCTCTCTCTGACTTGTTTTCTTTTAAAAAGATTTTATTGAAGGTCTTTATAAGGCAACATGCAGACTCCAGATCCGGCGGCCAAGGAGACCCTATTCTGGTGTGGGTACCCAGCTGGGGTGTGGCAGGCGGCTCTCTGCCTTCTCACCCCTCTGGTGCCAAGATGGGGGTGGTGGTGGCTTCCAGTCACCTTTGGGTCCCACAGTGCTCCTGTGACCACGCAGGGGCTGTTTGGGCCAGTTTTACCAGCCAGGCCCTAAGGCCGGCGTGAGCTTTCCCTCCATGCCCAGCACACCCTCTCTGAGGGGTGCGGGGTGCCCGGCGCTGTCAACACAGGGAGCGAACAGGGTCCCCACTGTGGACCGTCAGGCCATCCACAGACTTCATGGCGGCTTTAGCCCTCTGTCCTCAGAGTCCTCCCAGACATGGCGACCTTGCAGCCTCTGGCCCGGCTCTCCATGGCGACCCGCAGCACAGCAAGGCCTTCCAGGAGTGAACGCAGACCCTCGGGCTGGGCGCACAGACCTCCTTTGGCCTCCTTCTCAGCACAGCGCTCTGTACTGCCTTCGGGGAAGCCAGGTCTCCGGAATCACACACACGGCTCGCAGCCGCCGGCCCCCACGGGCCCTTCTCACCGAGAACATCCCGTTTCTTCGCGGCCAGGAGGGTGACCTCGGCCCTGCTTGGTGTGTGACTCAGGCCTTAGCCCCGGGGCACCCATCTTTGAGACGCCCTCGGTTCGGCTCTAAGGGCGCCGCAGCGCCCGCCACAGGCCGCCCCTTCCTGCAGCGCCGCGCCGCCATCTTGCCGCAAGGGCTGCTGGGAGCGAAGGGAGTCGTCAGGCGTCTCCGGCGAGGATGGAGGGTTTGTGCCAGACCCCAGTGCTGGAAACGCTTCGTGTGTACGTGTGCCAGCGCCTGGGGCTGGACCGCCTCTCTTTGGAGAATGGGGCGAACGGGGTGGCTCCCTCTGAGGAGAGGTAAGGAATGCCCTCAACGGAGCTCGGTTTCCTGCTGCCTGCCTGCCCCGGTGGGTGGCCGGGTGGGGCTGAGCAGAGTTTGTCTCCACTCTCAGGGAAAGCGGAGGCCGGGGGGCAGGGACAGAATTGAGGGTTCCCTGTGAGGGGAGCGGGGGCCAGACAGCGTGGCCAAACCAGGTCAGGGAACTCAACTCCAGACCTCCCCAGGCCCACACACGACAGTCTATACAGTGTCCCTGGGCTGTGTCTCTGTCACTTAGCACCGTGGGATCTGGGACCCAGGGCCAATTTTCCAGCCGCCTTGAGGGGTGACTTACCCCCGAAAATAGGCGTGTGTGTATGTCAAGATGAGAAAGGGGCCATGCCCCCCCACCCCCTCCACCCCTCCTTCCCAGACCTTTAGAGGGAGCTCCCAGAAGAAAGAGCTTTATTGCCCAAAACAGATTGCCGGTTATGACTGAAGCTGCGTGATTAGTCTGCAGTATAAACATTTTTCTCTCTTAAATTTTCCTTTTTCCTCTCCTCCCCCTGTGCACCACCCCCTCCACCGCCCCAATTCCAGCAAGAGGAGGATTCGACAGAGACGGAAGCAGAAAGAACCTTGCCTTTCCCGCGACTTTTTAATTTTCTCAAAATTCTGAATCCTTGGAGGGGATGACCGTAATGAGCACCGTTAAAGATGAAAAGGTATGGGGATACAGTCAAAAATGTCTTCTGGAAACAAAGAGGAAGAATAATTTTATTCATTCTGGGGGGTTGGGGGGAAAAGACTCCTCTAACCTGAGGAGAGAAGAATGAAAAAAAAAAGGGACTTGGCAAGAGCAGGAGCGGGGTGCCTGCAAAGTGTATCTGGGCAGTGGGACCAAGGGTCTGCTTCCCAGTGGGGGCGTGGGGGTCGTATTCCAGGGCGTCTAGGTAAGGGGTGATGGGAGAATCAAACCTACTGGGGGCTGAGGGGTCTCCCACCCTGTCCGAAGCACAGAGGCAGGTCAGGAAGCTAAAGGTAGCCTCCAGGTGGAAGGGGACCAAACACTGAGCAGGTGACAAGTTTTGGAAAAATAATCCCAGAAAAGGTGTAGAGCCAGAAGAGGTGACCCGAGGCCATAAGAAAAGGACCCAAAGGGAATTGAGCAGAAGGGGTGAGGGAGGGCCTTCGAGGATGAGTTGGGCAGAGGGCCTGGCCCTGGAGACGGTTTTCTCCCAGGAACTCCGCCCCTGCCCAGGTGCTGTGATCCCTCCTCGACAGTCGAGGAGGTTTTATGGGACTGGCTGCTCATAGGTGCCTGGACAATGTGTTTAAGACAAAACAATTCATCCACCATCATCTGAAAAATTATGTGCCAAACGCAGCTGCCTGCAACCAGGGGATCTTTGGAGATCTGAGGCCAGACACTGAGAACGCTTGTCTTCATCTCAGGTCAGTGTGAGGACCCAGGGGTTGTTGGGCACTGACTTGCACACCAAGCCCAAGCCGTGAGTTCAGGTTTGTGCCTTTGCACAAACAGCTCCATCTGTGAGAGGGGAGGTGAACAGATTTGTTGATGGTTACAGAAGAGGTAAACACATATATGGAAGCACCAGGGAACTACTTTACTACACAGGTCTTGTGCCCTGTGGTGCCTTGCTGGGTGCTGGTTTAGAGTGTAGAACTGGCAGGCACACAGAGCAGGAAAGTGCACACATGAGCCTCCTAAATGAAAACAGCGTTCTGTGCTCTTGGCCATGGGGATCTGATGAGAGACCGAGAAGATGTCCCAAATGCGTTTAGAGCAAAGCCAGAGGTGGCCTCTTAAAAATATTAAAAGAAAGAAAAAAATCAGGAGATTAGAATTTTCTGAGTTAAATATCCCAGGGCTACTGTGTCGAAAAGAATCTTATTGATCTGGTGGAAAAAACGTCTGAACCAGTGTTTGGGTCTTGGCGAGTCTTTTTTTTTTCAGGAGTATGTTTCCCATTTTCAACTTTTCTTTGTCTTTTTATTTATGTTTTAGACCTAAGAAAAACTGGATCACCTTTCAGTAGTTGCTGGCTTGTTAGGCCCTTCGAGAAACTCAAGCTTGACAGTCCCCCTGGTCTATAGTAACAGAAACGTGGTTCCTGTTTGCCTCGGGGTGGACTTGCCCAAGGTGACAGGTACCACCGGCAGGCAGGTGACGGGTGGCATATAAAATCAGGAAGAGCTTAGCTCCAGATCCCATTTCCTCCTCGGCTCCTCCCACTTCCTCCTTGGCTCCTCCCTGCAGGGAAGCTTTTAATCTAAACATGAAAGCCACACCATAGCAGAGGCCATGGAGCCCAGGGAGATGCCACTTCTTTGTCATCAAAGGCATTGGATGGGCCCGGGTGCCTCATCTTTTCCCACAGTCACCTGGGTGAGTTTCCTAAGGCAAGGCCCTGGGGGTTTGGGGCCTGAGACCCCTGGTTTGGAAGATGAGCAGCAAACCTCAGGGCCACATCTGCAGTGGAGACCTCCTCCACAGGCTCCCCCCTCCTCGCCCCCCCAATTTATTTCTCTGTGTCTCAGCTAAAGCACTCAACTGGCGGCCCCCTCTGTCTTCGGGGAGGAAGCAGAGGGAGAGCTCAGGGGAGGGGCCACCTGTGACCCCACCAGGGAATGTCAGAAAATTCTCTGCTCATCAGGAAGTGTGTCACGCTGTCCAGCACAGGTACACATACAGAATGGAAAAGACCAGGGGGTGTCTTCACCTTCCTCTTTTTCTGTCTCCCTCTACTGTTCCCCTGAGTTCTGTTGCCCCTCCCCCAGCCTCAGCGGCCTGGTTCTCCTTTCTTGTTAGCCTCAGTGGCTGGTCCTGCGGTATCTTATTTATCCACTTCCTCTGTTTTCCCGTGAACTCCAATAGCTAATCAAAAATACCTCTTGGACTTTAGCGCTCATTTCCCCTTGGATGGAAGAACCCTCTTCCCTCCAGCCTTCGTAGGCCTGGAAGGCTGGTGTGGCGAAGGGGAGGGAGCTTGGGGCTGTTAATAGTGTTTGTGTGGAGTTCAGTCTCGCTCTGAGACAGTTTCAGTTTTGTTTTGTTTCTTTATGAAAAGGTTTGTCCCATGAGGCAGGTGAGGTCTAGGAGACTGGGTGGTGATGCTGGGGCAGAAATGGGTGTGATGTGGAAGAGGCTCCAGGCTCCAGCAGGGCTGTGATAGAACAGTGGCATCCTGTTGCCCTACCATGCATAGAATCCACCCCTTACTCCCCTGGCCCCCGCCCCCCCCCCCAGCCCCAGGCAGGCCTGGCACAGTGCTCAGAGGCCCCATATCCTGGGCCCATGTGGGCCAGGAAAACCTGTTCTGACAGTCACTGGATAATTATGAGAAGAGGCAGCTTTGCCTTCTCTTGCCCCCATGGATGTTGTCCTCTGTCCTTCACCACTGTCAGGTGGTGGGTTTCTCTCCCCTCAGCCCCCAGGCAGGCTTCTGCTGCCACCTCATGATGCAGGGCGCCTTCTGGGCTTGGAGTTCTCATTTCTGTTCACTCCCAAACAGTCCCTTCAGGAGTCATCTTAGTCCAGTAGTTCTGAATGCAACAAGACTGTGGGAGACTGCCCACTACCCTGGGGGTTAGAATAGCAGCAGTGGCCACAAAACAATATCCCTCTGGCGCTGCCCCTTCCCCACCGCTGCCCTTTGGAGCTCCAGCCCCTCAAGTTGCTCTCAAATTGCTCTCACGGTCCCTGAGAGTGACTCTCTCACGCAGTACTCATCCTTGTCCTCTTCACCTGAGGGATCTGGGCTTCTTCCAGTATTCAGACTGGCAGGTCAGTTCTGGGAGGTTCCAGAAGATTCTAGAGCTAGTGCTGAACCACATACATCCAAGTCAAGGCCCAGGGAGGTGCTTGGGCCAAAGGCATTTAAACATGGAGCCCAATGCTGCCAACACTGCCACGACTAATCAGGGAGCAGTGGCATTTTGGTAACTGTCTTTCTCTATGACTCTAATTTTCACTTTCCTTTTTGTAAGTTGGACCTTGAAAGAATCTGGGGGAGGAGAAGAACCAGACTTCCCTTGGACGGGGCCAGGACAGGGGCCACGCAGGCCCTTGGAGCCACCCCTCCCCGCCTGCTGCCCTCGGTCCCCTTACCAGGGGAAGAAGACGAAGGGGGATGAGACGATAGGTCTGAATCACACCCCAACCCCAGTTTCCCCAAACTGGACTCAAAGATTGAGAGCCGCTAGTACAGGGAATGTTGAAGTCACGTATTCCAGCTGTGCAGCGCCCGTGTCCCCTCTGCAGTCACCCTGACAGATGGCCCTTGTGGCTGCTATTTGCCCACTTCCAGCATGAGTGGGGATGAGTCCAGGCTTTCCTTGGTTCACTCAAAATTAGAAAGCGCTGTCTCCTGGCCATGCACTTTAGGTCCCTGGGAATAGATTTCAGGAAGGTCTCTGCCTCCCAGCGCCCCCCGCTGACCCAGGCCATCTCTGGGGCTTGATGCTTTCTGGTTGTATCCCTGTCGCCAGACTTGCAGTGGTGTGTGCTGCTTGGTGTCTGGGAGCTGGCATACCATTAAAGTGACAAAGGGGAATCAGGGAGAAACAAGAGTGGATACAAAGAGAAAATGGGCAAAAATAATGCAGCTGCTGGGAGGACGGTGGGAGGGCCTGACGAGCAGTGTGGTTTCAGCCTTAGGTTTTCAATCTTCTCAAGGACTTCTGGGTCTCAAGTGCAGGGAGCAGGTGATCATTCATTCATTCACCCCTTCACCCAACAAACATTGATTGAATGTCTACTGTGTGCCTGGCTTGGGGCTCTAAGGTGGAGATCTAGTGACAGAGGGGAGACAGTGTTTCTGCACAAAGGACCTCAACGTCTAGGGCAGGCGAAACCCATGAGGCCGATAAATGTCAGAGAAAGTGGCCAGTGTCATGAAAGAGTCATACCAGAAGAAGGGGTCCCACTTGCCACCTGGCAGCGGGGTCACGGCAGGTTCCAGGAAGAGGCCTGCATAGCAGTTGGTTTGGGGGTGGGGACAGGTCAGTGTTCAGGGCAGAGCAGAACCGTGAGCAAAAGCACAGAGATGGGCAGGTCAAGGGAGGTTCCAGGACAGATGAACACTGTCCTAGAATGGAAAGACTGCGTGAGGGCGTGAGGGAGCCAGACCTAGAAAGACTTCAAATACCATGTTGAGGAACTTGGACTTTATCCTCCAGGCTTTGAGGGGAGCACTGAGGGTGTGTGAGCAAGAGCCAGGCCTAAGAGAAGGGTGCAACTGAAGTGTGGTCTAGGAACACAAACCCAGAATCACATGAAGGAACGGTTCTGTGGATTTACAGGAAGCTTCTAGTTCTGAGGTCAGGAAAAGCAAGAACTCACCCATCAGACAATCTGGTTAAAGGGACTTCTTCACCCAGCTAGAAAGCAACAGTACTGAAACCCGAATCCAGTCATTTGGAAATGTGATTCACTGGCCACATTCTCAGAGACAGATTCAGCAAAAATGTCTGAGGTTTTTAGCTGTGAACTCAAGACAGGGATGCTTTGAATTTCCGTTTTTGTTTCATCTGCATCTGTATTTTGCCCATCCTTCCCTCTGTTCTTCTCACCTTTCCTCCTTCCTTCCTCCCTCGTCCTCTCTCCTTCCATACTGATTGACTGCTTTTCAGGAATGCAGGCAAAAACTCATATGTAGTCTTCCCTCCTGTGGCCTGCAGGTTAAGGCACAGAAGAGTTTCCCTAAATCGTTCAGCTTTAGGATGCGCCAACCAGGCTCAGCTCCTTCGTTAGTAAAAATAGAAGGGAATGGAATGCAGAATAGGAATATGCCTGAAGCCAGGAGCTAGTCCTTCTCTAAGTTACAGGGTGTGGAGCGCTCCAGTGCGGGAAGAAGGTGGAACAGAGTTCTGCAGTGAAGCCCATCAAATGGGTAATCAGGAGCTGGTTTCTGTGCCTTGACTCTTCCCACGAGACAGTATCTGCTGCCATCAATGGGCACAGTGTTCCTCCTTGGAGAAAATAGGAAAAAAAAGGAGCTCAGTCAGTAATCCGGGGAGTTCCTCGAACTGGAAACTTGAGGTTACTTCCCAGAGTCGAGTGAGGTTATGTCCCAAGGTCAAGTGTTCGCTTCTGCCTCTTTCTGTCCTTCAAAATGCAGTTTTATCCTTCTCTCGTTTCGCTAGGCCCAGCCACGGGGCTGTCAGAAGGACTTGCCTGACGTGAGAGGTCTGAAAAGGGCAGGGCCCCAGAATGTCAGAGCTGGAAAGGGCCTTGTAAATGAGCGTCACGTTTACTCCACACGGCTGTTCCCCTCTCTGCCAGGCTCTGTGCTCGCTTCCAGGCCTGGCCCTCGGGAACAAAGAATAGGGGCCCCTGTCTCTGTCCCCCTCCTCAGGCTTCCCTGCCTTGGCCGCTGGAGCAGTTTTGGACCTCTTCTCCACTGAGCTGAGCCCACTGAGTTTTTCAGGGATTCCACTGTATTTTCTGGGTCTTTCAGCTGTCCACTTGAGCCTGGTCCTGCTGCTCATTTTCAGTTCTTGTTTCACTTGGGTCTGTATTTAGGCTTCTCAGCTGTCTTACCTTCTCTCCCACCCCCCACCCCCTTCCTCTCTTTCCATTCTTCCATAGTCACTGGTGTCTCAGTATGTCTCAGGTTTGGGCTGGGGCTCTGAGATAAATTAAGTGGCTTATAATCAGGTGGGAGAGGAACAAGAGTCATGAGTTCACTTGGAATGGGAGAGCAGTCAGAGTCTGAACCCCTTCCCCCAGAGGCCCTCTCTGAGACTGGAGGGTTGCTGTGGAACCTTTGCCAAGGTTCTGTTCGGTTAAACTGCCCCCGGGGCTGCCCCTGTCCACACTTGGAGCTCTTCAGAGACACAGCATAGTCTTCTTCCTGTGCTTGTCTGACTGCACCTTGAATCTCAAGGTTAAGATCCAGTTTCAACTTCCACCAGTTTTTCCCCTTCTCCACATGGTTTTTAATGGGGTCTGCTCCATTCTTCAGCATGATTTTCACCATGACTTGGGGCCAGAGATTTTCCAGGGGAACAGGTAGCCTGCTCTCTAATACAAGCTTGAGAGGAAAGCTTTATTGAAGAGTTGGCACAAATGCGGATTAATTCTCGGGCAACTTCTGGTTGAACAGGGCCTGGAGAGGTAGTGCTAGGACCATGGTTCTTGCTCTGTAGATCACCAAGATTTTGAGTCTAGTTTGATGCATATGTTAGACAATGAGAAAAACTAGGACATCAGCACAGGGCCCTTTAGTTAAGTAATATTTGAGAGACTCTTGCACTGCAGAGATGTTTATTAAATAGCTAACTGAAGCTAAATTTAGAAGTCAAAATTAAGTACTTGGACTAATGTTGGGATTTTGATACCATTGATCAAGATCATTTTCCCTGTCTCACTATAATATTTAAAGAGATTGGTGGCTTTTAAAATTCCCTGGCGGTGGGGGGGGGGGACGATAACCTTGCAAGACAGGTGGTTTTCAATGGTCATGCCTTCAGCCCACCTTCAGTATGTAAATATGCATACGTGCACATCACATGCCCCCACCAACCATCCAATGTAGTTCTTGCTCATGTGCACATTTCCAAAGCTAAGAAAAAGAAGGAAGGGATCATTGTCTTGGCTGATAGGAAATCCTAGTAAAGTTAGAAAAAAAAAATCCAAGGAGATACATGGATTTCTTTTTCCATCTTCCCCTTCCACCTTCCCACAAGAGCTCAATCAAATTATAGAAATGGTTAACATTTAAAAGTCAGTGAGGGTGAAAGGCACCAACTAAGCTTCAGGAAAATATATCCAAGCTCCCAAGGAATATCTGTTGTGAGTGTTTGAATGCCCAGGGTGCCAAGACCTAAGCAAACTGGAGTCTACAAAATTCCTCATCACCATAGGTGATGGGGGAGAAAAGATGAGATTGGAGGAGGAAAGACAGTTAAAAGTCAGCAGATAAAGCACAAAGCATCTCTGTTTCCTCTGTTTTCCACTCGACTCAATATAAGTAGACCATAAATCAGATTTAACACATTTTAAAAAACAGCATCTGGAAGGGAAATCTGTTGAGCTGATGACTATAGCATTTTGTGGAGAAAAGGAGATTGGGTGATGGGAAGACACAGGGAAATACTCTACTAGGTTTTTGAGTTTATTCAACTTTGTGACATCTTTTTTTCTTTCTATTCATATTCAGAAACTTGCCAAACTTCGCAATTTTCTTTCTCTCTGGGATCCTTGTTGTATTACTCTCATGCCTTAGGGACAATGACTTTGGAGACACCTGGTTTGAATATGAGTCTTGACTTTGGCACTTACTAGCTTTGTGACCTTGGGCAAATTAATGAACCTTGCTTGGCATGTATTTCCTCTTCTATAAAATTGGAATAATATTCCTTATCTCATAAGATTATTGTGAGTATGAACTGAGCCAAATGGCTTGGTCCTTGTTGGCACCTACAGGTGGCGCTCAATAAATACGCAGTTCTCCTCAGAGGAACAAGTGCTGTTTCTAAAGCTAAGCCCTCTACTGGTACCCTCAGCAGTCACCTTCTTTCCTGGTTTTGTGGAGGCCCTCCCCCTGTCTTTTGCATCTCCAAATTTTCTTACTGTGTGACAGCCTTTCTTTTATGAAGGCACCCGGATTTAGTGGGTCTCTCTTTGTACTTGGAAGTTGTGGGAAAGGAAGAATCGGTCAGGAAATGAGGTACCTGTGGGTTCTTTGGAAAACTGGGACCAGGAGGTGGTGAGGAAAGGACTTGGTGACTCTGGGTCCACTTGGCCAGGCAGGGGATAAGGCCATGAGGATGGGTAAGAGCCCTGTCAGTACTAAGCACGTGGAGTGAAAAGCCTATAACCTTGGGGCTTACCGAAGGAGGAAGGGAAACCAACAGACTGGGGGTCAAGCCGGGGTCAGGGGAGAGAAGCAGAAAGGGTGTGGGAATCACAGAAGCCAAGGTCCGGGCTAGGGCAGGGCAAGAGAGAAAGCAGGGTGTTCACACATCACGAGGATTGTACGGTGTCCACTGAGTCTTGTTGTGTATTTAAGAGATGCCTGAAACTTCAGCCAGATCCTTTCCAACGGTGCAGCGGTGGGAAGCGTGACTGCAGAGCTAGAGACCGGTGGAGGGAACAAGCATGGTTGATTTATTTGACGAGCTTGGCAGGGAAGACAGAACAGCTGCAAGAGAAAACAGTAGGGACTTTTGCAGCTTCTGGTGGGCTGGGGGGCACAGTTAGAGCTGTACCCGAGGAACCCAACCACAGAGGTTGAGAATGCAGGGGAATGGGGAAGCCCTGGGGAGGGTCTGGGCCGGGGAGAGGGGAGCGGGGATGTGCTTGCAGGGCATTGGTGGTGGGATGGCCTGGGACGGAAGAACAGAGAAGGTTCTCTGAAGGAGAGGGAGTGGGGTGTGTGTGTGGGGGCGAAGTTTCAGGCATCTCTTAAATACACGACGAGGCGCAGTGGACACTGTACAATCCTTGTGATGTGTGAACGCCCTGCTTTCTCTCTTGCCCTTGGATACATTCACAGGCAGCGAGCGAGGCGCTTGCCTGGTTCTTTGGCAGGGCTTTGTTTTCCTGGGGGAAGTAGGAGGCGTGCCCATCTGTGGAGCGCAGGAAGTTGGGGGTGAGAGGGGCCCTTGGTAAGGAGTGGAGAAGGTTGGGAACAGCCGTGACAGGGGGCGGGAGAGGGCCGTCGCGGGGCCCTGAAGCACCCCACGAGCTGCCGCAGAGCTGGGTGGTGACTCTGTCAAGCAGTGCTCAGCAGCACAGAGGTAGTAGACACCCCGGTGGGGGAGAATGTTTGGACCGATCCAAGGTTGGGAATAGGGCAAGGTGGGGGCTGGAAGAGAAGGGGCGAGGACACCAAGGGTGAACGAAAGGGGCAGGAAAGGCTTTTCCCTGTGCATCTTCACGGTGGATCCTTCCAGAACTGGAAGAGAAGCTATGAAGAGGCACTGGCTGGGAGGAGCTGGGGAGAGAAGACGGAGGAAGGGAGCTGCCCTGTCCATGAAGCTGAAGAGCTGGTATCAGCCCCCCCTACCCCAGTGCCCCCAGAGCCCTTTTGACAGTGGAGGTAAGGGGCACGTTGAACAGTTAGACACGCACTCTTCCCCTTACTTTTAGGGTTCTAGACACGCACTCTTCTCCCTTTTACTGAGTTTAGGGTTCTGGAGTCCCTTTGTCTTTCTTCTCTTCCTTTTACGACACTGAGTAGATTATTATTATTTTTTTTTTAAAAGAAGAATAACATTCTTGTGAACATTTCCCTCTTTGGCCTTTTACTCTTTTCTTAAAGTTTGCAAATTGGAAATGCCAAGGAACTACAAATGAGTTCTGAATTTGGGCCAAACGGAATCCACACACCCAGATATTCCTTCAGTGACTTCCCCTTTCCTGGTAGAAGCTGGACTTGGACAAATCACTGCGGGCCTCAGGGGCATCTGTGGATTTGAACATCTGGGTCTCTTCTACCCTTGGTGCATTGTGGATATGGGGACATCTGAGGAACCTGTACACTCTTATCCATTTTACTATGGAAATGGAAATGGTGCAGGAATGGGCATCTTTGACAGACTCAGAGAAAGAGCAGGTGCAAATGCTTCATTAGTAAGGAAGTCAGTGTATCATTCCCAGAGTGCTTAATTCATGTACTTCCTGTATGTCACAAAACACTGGAAATTTGGACTGAAGGAACCTCCTCACCGTAACCTATACAGTTAGTCTGTCTTGCAGTTCATTTGTTTGTCCAACTGCATTTCTAGTGTTGAACGAAGAAAGAGCCTCATCACTGGTTTCCTAATGCCTTCAACAGGCATCACTCACTAATGGAGGCAACAGCGACATGACTCCCTTTTCTTCCTGAAAATCCTTCCCATTTTGGATTCCAAGAGGAAGTAGTTAAGAAAATCAGTAGCTCTGTTTCAGTTTTGTTCTGGTTCTATTTCTGGAGTTGGTTTGGTACCTTTTTCTTTTCTTTTTGGTCCAATAAAGAATGTGCTATGCCACTCTCTAAAGCCCCTTTAACTCCTGGAGGGACCGTGGGTATGTCCTGTGTCGCTTCCTGTCTCCCTCATGCCCTCCTCCCACATTTGGCTGAATGTTTGGAGCACAAAGACACTGGACTTCCTTCATGATATGCCCTGGTCAGGGGTGAGCCCTTTACCCCAGATTAAGTTTTGCTTATCTTGGGTCATCAGGCTAGGTTGATTTCAGTGAATTATCTCAGCCAGTGGAATGCAGAAGATGCCAAGATTGGAAAGGCCTGGGTGCCGAAGTATGGACTGTGAGCTGGTCATATCGTGAGCATCATGTGAGAGCTTGTTGGAAATTCTAGGTCCTAAAACCAGACCTAAGGATTTGTTTTACCAAGATCTCTAGGTGATTCAGATACCCAGTAAAGATTGAAAAGCACTGGTTGAGATGGCATGTTAGGAGAAGCGGACTGGCTCAAGTACTGTCTTACCTTTCATGCTGAGTGAGGGTTAGACTGTCTCAGAGGCTGCTTGGTTTTTTCAGTTTTTTCATTCAGAAAGTGAAAGTATTAGTTGCTCAGTTGTGTCTGCCTCTGCGACCCCCATGGACTGTAGCCCGCCAGGCTCCTCTGTCCATGGGATTCCCCAGGCAAGAAGACTGGAGGGGGTTGCTGTTCTCCTTGCCAGGGAATCTTCCAGACCCAGGAATTGAACCTGGGTCTCCCGCATTGCAGGAGGCTTCTTCACCAGAGAGTGAGGCAAATGGAGACCCTTTAGGAGTCTGTTGAAGGCCCAAGGGATGTTGGAAGTTATACCTGTTGGAGGTACTAGCATTATGGAAATTTGTCCCCTCTGCTTGGCACCCCAGTCTGTTATGCTGCTGCAATCTCTTGTGAGCTTAGGACAGCACTGTATTCCAAGACAAGAAAACCACGTGGTAGATAGAAAAGAAAAAATGACAGCTCCATCTTCTGTTCTAAGACTTGGAAAAAAAATGAAGCCCGATAATGGTAATTACCAGTGGGTTTTCAGGATAAGTGCTAAGGAAAAAGCAGGAAGCCCTGTGGTTTGGTACGTCTTGGCAGGTTCATAGTGAACAGTAATGGAAGGGAAACCTTTAGAGAAATCACTGTGTTTTGTGGTGTTCTGGCTGCCGGCAGGGCATTGCCTGTCTGTGGTCTCCTGCTGAGGGCCTGGGTGAGTGATGCCTGGTATGGAAACAGGGGCTGCCTTTCATCAGAAAGCCCTTCTTGTCTGCACTGCATAACAGTGTGGTGAGATGCATTTGTTGCAACTGCTTATATGATTTGGAAGGTGAGGAAATAGGGGATTCATCATCTAAATGAAATATATCTCTCTTTGGCAGCCATAAACTTAGATAGTCCTTGTAGGTGACTAAGTGTTTGGGAAAGCCTGTGAGAGCACACACAAAGCTGGGATTAAACATTTTGGAACTATTTATCTTTTGTCCTTTTATGCGGGCATCCATCACTTTCCATCCCACTCGATTCTAGATGAGTTGAATCACTTGTGGAAATGCCTGGATTCTTTCTCTCTCAGAGAGACACCGTAAAAAATTGCCTGCATTGGCAAGTAGTGGAGGACTGGTAACCACTTTAAATCAACCACGGGCTTCTTTTGACTGTTGCTATCATCAGGTAGCCTAGAAAGAGAAAGGCAAAGGACTCAGGAATCTCCTCTAATTGAAACTATAATCCTTTGGTCTTAACCCAAATTTCTATGCAATTAAAAAAAACACAGTTCCTTATCAGCTTAAGAATATATGCTAAATATTATTAAACTTGAAGGGTATTAAGGGGAAAGAAAAGCAACAAAAAATCACCTGAAGTTAGCTTCATGCAAAGAAAACCAAATATTTTGATTTATAGTTTCTCTTCCTCTCAGACCTACATATAAGTGTATAAGTGCAGAATATTTATATTAAGTGCAATATTTATATTGCTTTAACAAAAATGTTACCATACTGTCCTTTTTCTTTTAGCAGTGCATTACATTTTCTCACATTAATACTCTTTTTTTCTGTATGATTTTTTAGTGGCTGCATCCTATGTGGTTTAGCTCCTCTAAGAAAGGGGCATAACTGTAGTTATTGGTCTAATCAAATAGGGGACAAGAGCAACAATAATGGAAAACCTTAGTCCCAGGAGCACTGAAGTTGAATCCCGCCTCCAGTGGGGGAACTGTGGGACTGAATGGCAGTCTGGTCTCAGTTTTTTGTTCTATGACTTGCACACACTTGACTCAAGCTCCCATTTTTGAAAATGATTTTGAGGGCCCTGGATGTTCTCTTGTTCCAAGAGTCTTAGATGTCTCTCCATCTGCCTCTGGAAATAACTTATGAGTGCAGACTAGAGCCTCGATAAATAAGCTAATATGGAGTTAGAGAGAGAAGCTAACCAAGGAAAACAGAATTAGTTGTTCCTTCCCTGTAAAACGTGCCAGCCCTTCCCCTGTCTTGCATTCATTTTGGAAAAGGGTCTGTAGGTGATGAGTAAAGTTTGGAACTGTATACCTGTTAGGATCTGCCTAAGAACCTTCCAGAAGCGCAGCTGCTACTGTGAATCTGCCCCTGCAGAGTGACCACTAGCTTCTCATTGGAGAAATTTCAAAATCCCTTGGCCTGGCATGTCATGGCCCCACCCTGCCTCTCTACTCTTAAGTCATGGTGCTTGCCTGTATTAATCTGACATGCAAATGGGTCTATTCACATCCAGAGACCTGCTCCTCTGCCTCTGTAGAAATGCTTGACATGCTTCCTCCTCCGATAGCAGCCCCCTGGAGTTTTCTTCCCCTTGGAAGTCCCACCCTACCCTTACTCAAGACTCAGTTCTTCTATGTGGAGTCGCAGCCCTCCGGGCTTCCTCGCTCAAGATGCTTACTGACACAGATGGGCTTCTCCCAGTTGATGTTTCTTATACATTTCAGTCACTTGATAATGTGTTAATGTGCTTATCCTTACTTGGTTATACACCTATGTGTACGAACACATCCCCGCTTAAAGCGATAACCCTTTTTTTCCATGTACAAATCAGACTTCCCATCAGTTGACAAAAAAGATGTATTTCTTTTTTTTTTTTAATTAGTTTATTTTCTATTTTTGCTTTCATTTTATACAAAGCCACACCCAAACCTCACAAATTACAGATGGGAATGGATTTTTAAATCTTTTGAATCAGCCATGAATGGCCACAAAATTAAGATCTCTGTTTTCTTATAATGAAAGTGTAATAATAACAGGATGCACGGGGGTTGATGGAGAGAGACCAGCACACAAACCTCAGAAGTAACGTAAGCTGGTAAAGAATCCAGATGATCGAGAAACAGGAGGCTGACGGCACAGGCGCCCCTCCCCCCTCCCCGACCCCTCCTCTCCCTCTCCTTGGTTTTCTTCTCCGCTTGAGACTCTATTTGAGAAAGGCATAATTTTACCCGTCTCTTAAACTGGAGTCAGTGTCTTCAGGAACCAATCATGTGAGGGGAAATTTGCCCATGGGTATTTCACAACCTGGGGAGCATCTGTAGAGCTGAACTGTGAGACCCTACTAAACTGTGAGACCCCACTAAATAGGACCTTGCTGTTTATTTCCTATTATCCCCAGTAGTGACTGGGGACTAAGTCCTTTAGCACAGAAGTTGCCCAGTGCTGTTGAGGCATCTGGAACAATACCACATGAGCATCTCTTTTTCCAGTATGCTTCCAGTGGTATAGGCATAGTAATTATGTATACCTATGTGTGAAAGTCCATGGAACTCTCCAGGCTAGAATACTGGAGTGGGTAGCCTTTCCCTCCTCTGGGGGATCTTCCCAACCCAGGGATCGAACCCAGGTCTCCCACATTGCAGGCGGATGCTTTACCAGCTGAGCCACAAGGGGAGCCCATGTATATCTCCTGCCAGATACAAACTTATGTAGGATCATACATTTCCATATGAAGTTTCTGCCTCTTTAATAAGGTGGGCACACGGGACAGTCATTGGGAAACGCTTGCCAGCGAAGGCTCTGTCACAGGAGCAGGAACACAGGGCCAAGCCCCCTTGACAACCTTGCTGAGCTAAGCCTTGTGGTAGCACTGGCTGTGTGTGCAAAGAAAGTGATGTCTCTATTTGAGATGCTGTCTGCCTCCTTACCGGTCCCCTCCCGGCTGCCGGCCCTCCACCCCCACCCTCCCCAGCAGAGAACTTGGTTTCTCTCTCTCTCCAGTGGCCCCCCGCCCCACCCCCAGATGTAGATAGAGAATAAGCTTGGAGAAGAAGAGCTTCCTGTTTCTCTGGTCCCTTCGCCTGGTCTCGGCTTTGTTTGCCGACTCCCTGGAGGCTCACATCCCGGTGGCCGGAACACATGGAGGTGGAAGTCCTGTCCACAGATTCCTGTGGACTCATACTGAGCTGAAGCACAGGCCGGTGGGCGGCGTGTTACCTTGGAGATATGGGCATCACCCGAGTTATTCAGACAGCCCTTAGTTTTGCCACGTTATTTGGCACGCTCTCCAGGCAAAGCTTTATGTGGCATATCTACATATACCTACGCTCCTGTCTTGCCTCAAAACTCTTCCAGTTCAACAGGATAGATGCACACCCCCCCACCCCCCCACCCCACCCCCGCCCCCGCCCTTGCTTTCCGAAGGTGACGATATTGGTGTTACACAGCAGAGCAACTCTGGGCATTCATTTGTTTCACGGGCGTTCCCTGTCTGAAGTGTGAACCTCACAGATGGGATGGGGCAGTGCTACCCAGTCCTGCGACCCTCCGCTCGCCCCCCATGCTGCTGCTAAAGCGGCAAGCAGTGGTGCCGACCCCTTCTCCCCTCTGGTTCTCCATCATCTACCCCCTGCCTGGTGGCTCCAGCCTTCCATGCTCCCCAGGGTTCCCGGGCTCCAATCCTATCAAAGTTCTTGTCTTTTCCAAATGAATCCTGCTGTTTCACCTGCTGGGAACTTGCATTTGCTTTCCTTTCTTTCTTTTTCTTTCTTTTTTTTTTTTTTTTTTTTGCCCAAAACGACCTGCCCAACTCTCTGCCCATAGAGAGCCCACCTTTTCCTTTCATATGAGTGAACGTTTCTGCTTCTGGGGAAACCTTTCTGAACTTTTTTCCTGCTACTTGAAATACTTAGTCTGTTGCTAGCATTATTTGTGGACATGTTTGTTTTCCCTAAGAGCGTAGAACTTCATGCAGACAGAGACCACTTGTTTAATTCATGCTTCTGTCCCACATTTCCCTCGCTGCCCCTCACCCCAGGGTCCAAGAAAAACAGGTGATTGATAAACACTTGTTGAAGTGACCCTCATGAGTCCCCTGCAGGGCACATTTCCTTTCGGCTGGGTTGATGTTAACTTGTGATATATTTGCTTAAGAAAAACCTAGGCTAGGAGTTCTGTTATGGTTGATTCTATGAACAGCTTGACTCTCCCAGTTTTCATGGACTGCTTAAATTTCCCAGGGCTTCGAAGAGGTCTAAATTTGTATTTGCACTCTGCTTACCTGAAAAAGACTTGTTGTTTTGGTTAAGCTGCTCCTTTTCCAGGAGGAGGTAATGGCCCACCTCAGCTGACACAAAGCACCATGGTGGCTTGAAGCCAGACAGCTCGGATGACATATTAGAAGCTCATTGGAAACCCGGGTGGTGCTCCAGGAAGTGTTGCCAGTAGAGGATAAGCCTCCATTTGCTAGAAGATAAGCTCACTTGTTGACTGCCAGGCATTTGAAGGTATAATGACCTCTCCTTACCTGTGTATCCAAGGATGGAGTTGAATGTGACATTTTGGAGATGAAAATGGCCAAGAAGTAGGCAGAGAGAAAAAGGCAAAGCTGATTCCCAATCACTCTCTCTCCCACATTAGGGAGATGGTCCTCCTGTCAAAGGATAAAGGTGGGGGGGGGGTGCAACCTGGTCTGCTGAGAAGAGGGAGGGAGGTGAAGGGAAAGGCAGTCACCTTCATGAAGGATCCACTCTTTGCTTGATACTCAGCTTGGTACTTGACCTACATGACATAATTTAATTTTTCTAAGAACTTTACCAAGTAGAGTAATTATCTCCACTTTACAGATGCAGAAACTGATGCTCAGAGAAAATAGATGGACTTGCCCAAGATAAACACGACTAGTGAGTGGCCGAGTTCCAGTCTAGCTGACACCAGAAAGCAGAGGGGTAGCTTCGCACACTCTTACATTGCTTCTGTGTCCTGACTAGGGAGGTAAAAATAGCATGCCAGGTTGTGGGGCTTAGGGAAGCAAATGGACATTTTGCAAGAGCAGGCTTTAGGCAGGGCTTTATGGGGTTTTCCAGTTTTCCCTGTCACTTACCATGGTTTTCTGGCCTGACTCCTGTGGGGTCTGTCGTGCCTAGATGGATCAGAATATTTAGAGATGACAGCCTTAGGAACTAATTCAGGATACAGCTGGGGTAGGCTGGTAAGAAAATATGCAACAAGACTTTGAAAATAAAAGGTAGCATATACTTCACATTAGAAAGTAGTACAAGTCACGGTGAGTTGGTGACGCACGGCATCAGCCAGTCTGCAGTCACCAGGCTGCCCTGCCCGACTGTTGAATGTCTAAGGGACAGAACTTTGGACTGACAAAGATGGATGACTGTGTTGGGAAGGCTCCTCTACAAAATCTAAAAGAAAGTCGGCGTTAGACGTCTTAGGATGGATCTTCTGTGTTTTCACCACTTAATAGATCAGGAGAAGATGCGACATCCATGCCAATGAAAGTCTTTCTGCTTGAACTGCATTGAATAGGGCGGCTGCAAAAGGGCATTGGGAGGGGTCTGCCTCTGCGCTGTTTCTGGTGAGTTTGTTAGGAGAGGAGAGGGAGGGAATGAAGGGAAGGAGAGGGCGTTTTCTCCAGGGGAGCCGCAGCGTTGAGCACAGAATCATAAGGTGGATACTCCACAGAAGCAAGGGCCTCTGGACACAAGGAGCAGGGCGAGTGCTAGCGACGGTGACAGAGACCAAGTCCGGAAAGCGCAATAAACAGAGCCGGCTTCCGGCTGGGCTGCAGGGTGACTGGCTCCACTGGCGCTGACGGGACAGGCGGCCGGCCGGGAAGGTCTGGCCTGAGGCTGGCAGCGAGAGAGCTACCTGGCAGCTCCCCTCTTTTCTGTGGATGCAGGCCCTGCGTCTTTCCTGTCTCCCCAGATCTGGGCTCCCTCCTTTAGTAACCACACACCGCCAGATCAGGGGCTTCCCTGGCGGCTCAGACGGTAAAGATTCCCCCTGCAATGCCCTGGGTTCGATCCCTGGCTTGGGAAGAGCCCCCTGGAGGAGGGTATGGCCACGCTCCGGTATTCTGGCCTGGGGAGTCCCCCCTGGACAGAGGAGCCTGGCAGGCGATGGTCCATGGGGTCGCAGGGTCGGACACGACTGAGGGACTAAGCATGGTACAGCCGCCAGGTCAGAGTGCGCTCTGAGGGGTCTACTGTTCTCCCAGATACGTCCAAGGATGCTCTTTGAGCCTTGACTTTCTTGGATTCTTTACTTTTTCCATTTTCCTGCTCCTACTGACTCCCCTCTTTCACTCTTCCCAGCCTCTTCAGACTCGTCTCTCTGCCTCAGGATGAATGAAACGTAGCTCCTTTTCTTTGTGTATCTGAAGGTTGGGGGTTAGTGGAGGCGATTTTAGCTCTGCCTAGAAGAGGAAACAAAGTTCACTAGCTCTCCCCAGCTCTGGGGGCTTTCCGGCCGGGCCCCTCTCTCCCTACTCCTCTTCCTCCGCCACCGCCCCCCCCCCCCATCTCCCGGCAATCTCTGCTAAGTACCCTATTTAGTCTTCGTTTCTTCCAAGTCCCCAGCCCTCTCCCTAGTGGTGTCTGCCCCTGAGGGCTCCAAGGCTCTGGTTGCTTTATTAAAGCAAAGCAATTTAGGTCTCTCTGGCTCAGGCTGGACACACTTAATGGCGCGCAGCGGCCTCACGGCCCAGTCATCTCAACAGAAAGACTGCCCACCTCAGCAAGGAGGTGGATCATGCCACTTCCTAGCAGGCAGAAGTCCTGGGTGTTTTCAACACAAGCCTTTTCCCTTCCTCCAGTGTTGAGAGCGTGTAGGACAGAGTCAAGGTGTTACAGAGGCTGGAGACACCTGCATGCCCTGCTCCCAGCTCTGCCGACAGCAGAGGAGCCTGCGAATGGCTGGCATCAGGTTTGCTGCTGGATTTACTCCCGACCTTGGTCCTGGGAGAGGCCAGTGGCTTGGTGGTGGTGTGCCCCTCACTGAGGAGAAAACTTGGGTGGCTGAATGGAGTTAGTGATCCAATATCTCAGGCCCAACCCTCAGTGACCTTGGGTTAGTCCTAGACAAACAAGACAAACGGAAGCGCAGCAGCCTTCCGTTTATAATGACTGCCCTGTTGGCAGGGGGTTGCCCTCACCCTCGGATGGCACAGCCCAACCGGCCACCTCTCTGCCTCTGAAATGTAGTGTGTGCACTGGGCGAAGGAGGTGTCGGGCAGTCTCTTCCTGAGAACCGAAAGGACAGAATATGGGGCTGCTTCCAAGTTTGGGTTTTGCTTTTCTTCTTTGTGGCCTTGCTTTCCCCTCACTATTCATAACTCCTTACTGGAAGCCAGGTGGTCCCGCATCCGCACCCACGCTCCCACCAGCCACCCAATCAGAATCCAGTCTATTAAGATGTCCAGTTCGGAGAGCCAATGAATCCCTGCTGGAAACGACCGTGTAGTGGCTGGACTGGAAGGGCTCAGGTCAAGGGCGATTGTCCTTTCCTGATGCATAATTTAACACAGTCTCTGAGAGGGGACAGAATTTGTGTCTATCCGATTCCATCTGTTGTACAAATGGCTAAAAAAAAAAAAATTAAGGATTAAGTTAGAGACTTCCCTCCAGTCTTTATGCCTAATATCATGCATGCTGTTAGTATCAGTTCATTGTACTGTATCGTATTTCCTTCCTCGAGAAATGAATACAAGGAAAAATCATCGCATATCAGGAACTGGCAGAAAGCTGCCAAGACTTCTCATGGTCTCTGGGTGAAGATGGGCTCTGTCACCTTTGAGGGGACTCTTGGCTTTTTGGTGGCCCAGCTTTCCCACCCAGAAAACGCTGGAACACTTAAGGCACAGAATACAGCTGCATCTGTTCAAACCTGTGTACATTTGGATTTAGATGACATTTTCAGAATCCATGCTTTGACACACTTGGGTGCCCACGGTGGGTGTGAAAGGTCCAGAGGGCGCTGCCCATTGTGGCTGTCTTCATTTTGCACAAGTTGTAACTGAGGCCCCGAGGTTCTGTGAACAGGCTTGCACAGGCTGACCCCAGCCTCCGGTCCCAGGGGCTGGCTCCTTGCCCCACTTCAGCCTTTCTGACCAGAGGGCAAAGTAGATTGTGCATGACTCTGTCTGCTGAGTGAAAGGTGGGCAGTATCCTCGTGGTCTAAAGGTGAAGACATAATCAGCTCTGCAGTCTCGATTTATGAGGCATAGATCTTTGCTGCCTTCATTCTGTAAAATCCCAGAGGGCCAGCGTTCCCAGCAACAGAGTGAAGAGTCAGCCTCTGTCCTCATCCCTCCCTCCCTTCACCCCGTGCACCCCCCTTCTCCTTCCCAAACCTCTCTGGGTGGATCTGCCCTTGGACCTTGCCTGAAGAGGAGGAGAGGGAGAGGGAAATGAGAAGGGTTGAGCCCAAGGGGCAGGAGGGAGGAGGGGAAGGCAAGGGGCAGTGGTGTCCAGGAGAGGGGCAGCTGGGCTGGAAGGAGCCCCGTGGGGTTGGGCTGCCCTCCTCTGCTCAGATTCCTGGGGAGATGGGGCTGCTGGGGACCAATCTCATCACCCCATGGGGTGAGCAGACCCTACCACGGAGGGTCAGAGGGCTTCCAGCTGAAAAGACCCATTTCCCTACCCAAATACCAACAATACTGTCTAGTTTATTTAGGAGCTCAAGTCCAGATGGATCTGTTTTTGGATGATTCTCAGGAAGGAAAGACTGTGAGACTGCCTCCAGGGAGTATGCAGGTCAGGACCATGGACAGCGCCCCCGGGGGGCAGCTGCACTCACTCTCCTAGCTTCCCAGGATGCCGCAGGCAGCAGTCAAAAGGGGTCTCACTGCAGGGCCACAAAATAGTTCACAAGAAACTTCCTCCCAGCCCCCCTGAACCCAGCCCACCTGGCAAAGAAGTAATAACTTTTAGGGTGAGGTCCAGCCAGCTGGGCAGTCGATAATGCAGGAGAGAGGAAGGCTTTCCCCTTGTTGTGGCTTCACGTGTGATGGCAAGGGAGCATCTGAACATCTTCCCAGTGAGGGCCAGGGCTCCACCTTCTATCAGAGAAGGGGGAAAAATAATGCTTCAGCACAGTACTCAGTTTCTTCCCATTTAGAAATTTCAGAGAATAAAAGATGGACAAATTGACTGCCTGGAGCCATGGTTGAAATGCCCTTCTTTCCTCCAAACCCCTGAAAAACTAGTAAATATGAGAAACTCTTCGGGGAACCTCCATAGGCAGATCTGAAGAGATGAGAAGTGGAAAGTGAGGGAGTGTAGCCAGACTGGGAAAGAGAACCTCCCTATGGCCAAAGGATTAGCGTATTCTTTCTTGACAAGGGCCAGAACCAAGCATCAGGTAAAAAGCAAGAGCTGAACAAGTCTTGAGCCAAAGAAGGTGATTGAACCGGGTCCCTCCTGAAATCAAGAGCCACAGGAAGTAGTGGGAAATGCATAGCTAGATAGTTCCTGGCAGGATCAAGCAGTGGTTCTGGGAGAACCACTCATGGGGTACCCTTGCTTGTAATGACCTTCTACCTATACTCGACAGAGGGGAGCAGAGGTGTGCTTGGTGTGCATTGAAGCGTTCAGGGGCAAGGCAGAACCCCCATCCCAAACCTTTGGGTTCCCTTTCTTCTGCCAGATCACAACAGACAGTTCCAGGATCCCCTGATGGAATGGTGTGCTGAAGGTGGGGAAAGGGAACACCCAGAAACTGCTCTTCTGGTCTGTGCCCTTCCCGGTGGAAGTAGGTACCAAAGCTGGCCATGGTGTCCATGGGGACAGGTGCTTCCTTAGTGATGAACTCTGGGACCCCAAGCTGAGTCACCTCAGTGTGTGGGCCATGTGCAGAGACTTGGGGGATAAGTCGTGGTTGAATCCAGCGAGACTCGGGGTACCCGCCTGGGGAAAGAGGTTGACAGAACATGAAGGCAATGGGATTATGGCTCTGGTTTAAAAGTCAAAAGTCAAAAGGCTCCTGCCAGTGGTTTTCTAGGTTTGGCACAGGAGAATGGCGTGTTTGCCATTTTGTACCAGGTGGTGACTCTTACTTGCCTGGAATATCCCTTAGAGCAGTGAAGTTTAATGCCACTTGGGTCATGGATTCTTCTGGGCACTGACGAAAGTCATATTTGCAGAAAGACAAACATTACACATTATTTCAGTGTGTTTATGGATCCTTTGGCGACAGCCCCCAGCCCCCTTCTCCCTCCCACCCCAGACTCTGATTTAAAAACCACTGCTTTTGTCTGTTTTTTCTTTTTGCACACCAGAGAGTATATAGGAATTCTATAAGGCATTGGCCAGGCACCAAAGTAAAGATGGGAATATTGGGGTGACTTGAGCTTATGTCAAAAGGGGATTTTCTGGGTGGAGGGATGCAGTGAGCTTTGTGAGCCTCCCCTTCATGGTAAGACTGTTTTCCATAGGACATGTGGCAAGATTCTATTTTTTCCCCAGATGACATTCATCTCTGCACTGCGCTGTGGCTGGAAGACAATGGATAGATTGGACAGAATGGAGGATAAATGTCTTTAATAGCTACTCCAACACTCTACCACCTATTGGATGCTAGGGTTGGGGATGTGCTAGCTGTGTGGTGAGTGCAGACTGGAGACTCTGTGAATGGTAGTGGCTGGTGCCAACTTAGCAGCAAACTCACCCTGACAAATTGGATGGAAGGTGGGTCGCCTCTTACCTAGCCATGAGGCAGCTGCACACGTGAGAGACCCAGCTGAGTGGAGCACCTCCAAAGTTAAAGGTTTATACGCAAATGCCGAAAGTATCAAATTGATGACTAGAAAGGATGGACTGTGATATCACAGATAATGCCAAAGTCCTTTGGACTTTGATAAGGACTTTGATAGTCCACAAAGGAAGAGACAGGAGGGGTCCCACGCTTCTCCAAAGTGCTATTAGACCTCCCGACTGCCTGGGGGATCCAATTCGGAAACTCGGTGGGTACATTCTGTTGTAGAGTCTAGTGGTTCACACTTGCGATGAACTTGATCCCAACTGATCTGAAAGAGGCTTTTAGTGGCCCCAGGAAGGCAGCACCACAGGAGTTGTCAGGGACTGCAGTTTTCAATGCCCAGGGGTCTCTTCTGGTTTCCTGCTTTGTTGGATAAGCCTTGTGCCAGGAGAGAATCCTTTGCCCACCTTCTGCAGGGTGTGGGGGTGCTTTCTAGAATGTTCTATTTTAATACTCTCGCCACCCTTGCCAGAGGGTGGGCGTGGTCTGCAGACTCTCTGATGGTTCTCACAGAGGCTTGAGAAGCTCCTTTCTGATCTATCCAGTGAAAGGGCTACACACCAAGGGCCCAAGATGTGCAGTTTGGATGAGAAGTGTTGAAATAGCGTTTGTACCACAGGACTTCATATTTGAAATCAGGACTGTTCTGGGAAGTCCAGCATGGTGGGGGGAGGGTCCCACTCCTTGGTCCGGGGGCCCCTCCAAATCTCCCCCCACAGTGGAATGGGCTCTTCCTGACCTGAGTCCCCTGGGTATTTATCTGTGCACTCTCATGGGGCTCCTGGACAAACCACACACAGATGCCAAAGCTTGCCAGCAGTCGTGGTTGAATGCAGGTTCTCTCCACGTTGATGCTCAGTGAATTCCGAGAGGTGGTTCTTTGGGTAAATGATGAAAATGGCCCCTCCTTGCTCTCCCTCTCTTCTCTTCCATGGCCTGTGAGCTTTGTGGTTTCTGAGACACAAGCCGGCTTCCTGCAGGAATAGTCTTTTAAGAATAGACAGGAGTTAATGCTGTTCTAAAAATGGTAACAGTTTAACCCGCCACTTAAAAGGGTGCTGAGCTACAGAATTTTAGTGTGGCCAGACCATTGGCTTTCTGTGAGACATGGTCAAAGTAAGGAGTGGTCTGGAGGGCTGGGAGGGGGCGTTCTAGACATGCTGTCCCCAACATCACCGCTGGGCTAGGGTGGCCTCTGCGGCTCTGAGCCCAGCCACAGCCCCCCACATCTGAGACTGTCTAGGTGGGCAGAGCTGCTTAGTCTTCTGAGTGGTCCAGTGAGCTCTCATCACGAAGCTGAACCCAGGTCGTGAAAATTCATGGGGGTGCAGAGAAGGTCAGCTGGGCTGGCTGTTCTCCACAAGAAAACTCATTTCCTCATTCATCCATCCAAAATTCTTTCAATTGGCACGCCTTTTGTTTTCTCTCCGTGTTAGGAAACATATTTGCACTTAAGGTTATGTGGCATCCCCGGTTATATGGAAATGGTCAAAACTTCATCCCTGCCTTCAAGGTCACAGCTCCTAGATGAGGCAGTCAAGGTGAAGTGGAATTACAACAGAACGAAAAAGCAGGATCCTAGAGATAAGCGACGAGAGGGGAGGGGCTCTGACACCTAAGGGCAAGGCCCTTCACCTTGCTGGGCTGTGGGAGTCGGGACAGGCATCCAGAGAAGGGGTATTCTGCTTTCGGTCTGGATCCCGCCCAAGCGAGGGCTGGAGAATGGGAGTGTAGGTCACCTTTCCAGCAGAACGTGCCCACCGCTGGGCTGGAGAAGCCTGACTTGGTTGTGATTAGGGCTTGGGGCTTCGATCTGGAAAATCGGAATAGCAGACCCGGAGGACCAGGTTGGAGCATCAAAAACAGGACCTTGGCACCCAGGGTGCAAGGCAGACACCCAGTTCTGTGACCTGGGGCCCAAGAGGATCATCAGGGTTTGGGAGCTCTGTCCAGGAGGAGAAGAAGCCTTGACTGCATGATCACCAGGTGGGGGTGGGGGCGGGGGTGGGGAGTGACTCACCGTCGGAGATGTGTGGGAGCCTGGGGATCAGTCCTGGGGCGTCAAAGTCAGGACGACCACCCGGGTGGGTCCAGGCATGGAGCTGTGTGGCCCAGCAACCTAGCCATCGAGCGTGGGCACCCCTCCCCTGTCAGTCTGCAGGCAGTAGACCCTGAAGCTAAGCCCAGCCAGATGGGCAGCGGGGTGGGGAAGGCAAGGCCAGGGCGGGGGTTGGAGAGGGGGTCGGGAGCGGGGAGAAGGGGGTTCCGGGAGAGAGGAGAACTGATGCGACTCCACCGTTTCCTTCCTGGTGCCCGGCTTGGCTTGGACCCAGACCAGGGTGAGGTGGCAGCGTGTGCAGGGCCCGGCTGCGGCAGAGGGTACAGGGGAGAGGGGCTGGGTATGCAGGGGGCTCCAGAGGGCCATCACGCCGATGCTGTACAGAACTGGATGCCATCCTGATTGAGAGTCAGACTGTATGAAAACTGTCCCTTGCAGACAGAAGCTTAACCCTGTGGCGACTGGTGATAGAGTTGACTTGTCAGGGTTAGCCGATCACAACTCGGGCCAGGTGCGGACCCTCCATCCTTCTGACACCAGACTGTCTGTGACCCTGGTTGCTCACTTCTGCTCAGGACACCACCTGAGAGGTGATGGAAGTTGATAGACTTTGTCTTTGGATCCACAATTGTCTGCCCTTGTATCTTGATTCAGTCCAGCCCAGCCCATGCAGGGGGTACATTTCTGCCTGTACCTTGTGCACCGTGCAGCCTGGGAGCTGACCCAGAGCCTTGACGCAGAGCATTCTAGTTTCCCACCCTGGCTGCCCTTTGATCTGCCTCTGTATTCCTGTCCCTACAAGGTGCTTGGTCCTGGACTGACCCCAGCTTGACCCAGTCTGTCTCCGACCCACACTGTGCTCTTAGCTCTAGCTTCATCAGTGGCATGTTTCAAAGCCAACGTTAAATCTCTGCCAGAGGAACGTGTGAACGTATTCAGAGCACCATCTTGTATACCTGGCCTCCGTGAGGAACTCAGGAGGAGCAGAGAGACTTAAGGATAATCACTATGCCTCTAGGGTGAGATTCACAGCTTGGGGTCAGAGCATTTTTGTATGAAACCATGGATATGTTTTCTGCGTGCACAGGCACAGGCAAAGAGGGGTGAGAGGGGTATCAGGTTCTTGAAGTCTCCATAAAATCCGGCTCATTGGGGCAAGTGAAACTGGTCTGAACTGGTATTTGTCTTCACGTTCTGAGACTCCAGTGCCTCTTTGTTTGCTGCCCTGCAGGGCCATGTCTCTACCTGCCTCAGATTATACGTACTTCAGGGTTTTCTGAGAAAACTGGAAACTGTGCCCAATACTCTTGTCATGTGATTGCTCTTTCACCCTTATTCTTTGATGCAACAGCTTTCCTCTTATGATAACCCAGAAAAGCCCACAAAATGCTAATTAAATGAGAAATGCCCTCACTCTCTGATAAGGCCGTTCATCCAGTAGTACAAGTATTAAATTTCTCTCCTTTGGCAGTCATGGGCCTTTAGGATTATTCAACTACTTTGACTAAATATTTGTGTGTGTGTGTGTATATATATATATATATATATATATATATATATATATATTTTTTTTTTCAGCCTAATGCTTCAAAAGTGATTAAAAAAAAAACCATGGTGAAAGCGGTTTATAATTGCAAGTTTGCAACTGATTTCACTGCCCTGATTTAAACACATTTTGCTGTACCAATTCAATAGTAAAAGATAATTCAAGAGATTCATGAAAAATATTTTTTGGAGGGAAGAGAAATTAGTGTTTCTTAAATATGTTCAATCCAGCCCAGTTCAGCAGATGTGTGCGTCTCCCCAGTGAATACCCTGTGATGCCAGCAGGGCTGTGGGGATGATCCTTGTCTTTTGCTGGCAGCCCCAGGGAATGCCAGAAATAGATAGTGCATCTATATTTAAAACACATCTGGAGTACATTTAGCCTGTAACACAGACAGGAGAGGAGCTGCTCCCTGAGATGACTGCCAGCTAGTGTTGATGATAGTTTCAGCTCCAGAACACCTCTGGGTGGGCTTTTATTTCCAGGAAATGGTTGGTGTCTTAATCATGACATCTGCCTTTGCCCACTAAAATAGAATTGATATTTGGGCATCTTTATTTGATGTGGCTTCCCTCTCAGATGCCGATGGGTCTACTTTATTTGGAAAGGAAGAGGCCAGCTGGCCCAGCCCCATTGGGGCGGCGACCGAGGACAGTCGGTGAGGTCCGGTTTACTTCTTCCTGGCTGCCGGATGCGGAAGCAGCCCTCCTTCAGAGGGGCCGGGTTGCCCTGGGATTTCCTAGTAGTTCACGTGGCAACACAGAGAGGGCTTGTCCTTTGGAAGGGGCGTGATTTCAGAAAGATTCATGTGTAGAAATGTATGTGTGGAGAGGTTTATTTATTAGGGGAGGACACTGCCCAAGTGTAAAGTTCAGTTCAGTTGAGTCGCTCAGTCGTGTCTGACTCTTTGCGACCCCATGAATTGCAGCACTCCGGGCCTCCCTGTCCATCATCAACTCCCGGAGTCTACCCATTGGGCACTTACTGACCTGGGGAGTTCATCTTTCAGTGTCCTATCTTTTTGCCTTTTCATACTGTTCATGGGGTTCTCAAGGCAAGAATACTGAAGTGGCTTGCCATGCCCTTCTCCAGTGGACCACATTCTGTCAGACCTCTCCACCATGACCCATCCGTCTTGGGTGGCCCCACACGGCATGGCTTAGTTTCATTGAGATAGACAAGGCTGTGGTCCGTGTGATCAGATTAGCTAGTTTTCTGTAATTTTAGTTTCAGTGTGTCTGCCCTCTGATACCCTCTTGCAACACGTACTGTCTTACTTGGGTTTCTCTTACCTTGGACGTGGGGTATTTCTTCATGGCTGCTCCAGCAAAGTGCAGCTGTTGCTCCTTACCTTGGACAAGGGGTATCTATTCACGACGGCCCCTCCTGACCTTGAATGTGGAGTAACTAAAAGAGAACCTCAAAAGCCCCCCAGTGCTGCATAAAGCCCCCTCAACATAGGCACGACCTCTCTTGCTCCCCAAACAGGCAGGCTTTCCCCTCTGTGAGTGAGGAGGGGTCGGTCCAGTTGTAGACAGGATTGAGGCTCTCGAAGAACACAAGGACTGACGATGGAAGAACAGCTGTGGGCCTTTGATGCGGGCCCCGCGTTTCTCCGTCCCCGCTTCGGGATCCTTAGGCGGGAGGTGCCCACCAGCCCTCCTAGGACGATCATTTACTGTTGGAATCCGTTCTGATTGCTTGGAGCCCGTACCCTACCGGTTGTTAAATATTTTGAACATCAGCTCGGCCCAGCTCAGAGGGAACTGGGAAAGGAAGGAAGAGCAGTTTAAAGGATGTGAATGGGTCAGAGGTGACACTCTCAGATGGGAACAGTCCCAGCTGTGACAGCCCTCAGTGGGAGGAAGCTAGGATGGTGAGGGGGGAATTGACTGGACCGCCCTGAGCGGGTGGCAGGAGAGTTGACCCTTTAAACGCCTTTCTGGAAGCGTCCAAAGGTGGAAGACACATTGACCCGCGGAACCTAGGGAACAGGAGTGGGCTGGAAAGGGGGTGAGGCCAGGGTTCCGGAGCCCATGGGAACGGTGAGGCCAGGAGAACGCCGGAGGGGGCACAGGGAGCAGGGCTGGGGTATGAGTGGCTTGCTATGGTCAGGCCGCATCTGATGGCCCGTGGAGCCGGCTGCGCCGGAGGCTCCTGAAGAGGGCAGACGCAGCCCAAGTGCCCAGCCCTCTCAGCTGCACCCCCAACCCGCCCCGACTCCTTTCTAGCGCCAGTACTGGGGACCTGGCCCAGATGGGACCGTGTCCTAGGGGTGTGCCCTGGCTGAGAGGCCCAGCCCACCCCCCCACCCCCCCCCCCCGCTCATCACCTCCTCTGCATGGCCCGCATTACTCCTCTGAGCGTTCACAGTGGACTCCAGTAGAAATGACTTTGTGCACTTTGCTTTGTCAGTGCTGGGAACTCAGAAGGACGAAAGGTCGAACCTGCGTTGGACCGGTGATACCTCTCCTTGCCATTTGCTTTGATGTGTAAAAAAATCCAAGCCTGTGCATGTTTTGCTTTTTCCTATCACATTCACTGCATTACTTGCAGACAATGTTAAGAAAATTTCTATGAACAATCTGCGTTTGACTTTAGGATGTTCTATGTCTTTTTTTCCCCCCTGAGCAAAATGAACTGTCTCCTTGTTTTCGGGGCAGTGGTATTCTGTTATATTTTGTTTAGTGATGTCACAGCAACACAAGAGGAAGGCTGAGCCTGGTTAAGGTGAGCATTTTCCTGTCCATCAACCGCAAACGGGGAACTGAAAGGGGATGCTAGTCTTTAAGTTCTGTGTTATCACTCGTCTTTGGGTGTGCCTTGGGTTGGCAGCTTCTGATGGTGTCTTTTGTTAAAAGAAACACTTCATGTTTAATGAGCTATCATATGCTGCTGGTTAAGGCTTTTCAATTTTTTACGTGTAAGTAGCCAGTTCTCCCAATAAGATGCTTCGGTGCCTTAGGGGGAAGTAAAGGCTGAAGACACATCCAGGTGTCTGAAGGCTCCTTGAAAGTTGGTTAGTGAGCCTTTGGGGGGAAGGAAAGCTAACCTCATGAACAGGGGTCCAAGTTCATAACACCGGGGCTGAGCATGTGACTTTGAGCAGAGAGTCAGTGCTGAGGACTCTTTGACATAGCCAAAGAGACGCCCGGTGGAGGTGGGGAAATGGGGAGGCAACTGAAGTGAACACTTCACTGTCACCTCATGTGTTTTTTTGTCCTGGTAAAAGTCGACCTCATTCACGAAGAGGCAGAATTCGTGAAATGACCTATGAAAAGAGACTTACTTCTCTCTCTGCACTGGAATCTCAGCTAAAGCCTTAAAGTTGAGGGCAGTGGGCTAAATAAATAGCTTCACATTCATTCAGAATTTACCAAGGAGGACTCATCTTTGAACACCTGCACCCATAAACCAGGTCCATCCATCTTATTGGAAGGTTGGCATTTATTGTGAATTATTTTGAAGGGATATTTGTAGGAGTAAAGCCACCTTCGAGTCTTCTACTCAGGGAAGGGAAAAGAGGAGACGATGTCACTTCTTTTTGCTCTCATTCATGAGCCAAATGAAGAAGACCCAGAACTTCTCCTAGACTTCAGTGTTATCTGCTGGAAGGGGTGACGATATCTCATTTCCTTGCTGAATGTCGGCTGGGGTTCAGAAACTTGTTATCTTACCTGTTTGAGCACAAAACTCTCTAGAAAGATTGACAGGTGTCCCCTGGAGGAGTCTAGAGGTAGGAGGTTGGTTGGGGGTAGATTACAGGAACAAGTTCAGGGGCCAAGCAAGCTGTACTTGCATTGATTGCTTTGAGGGGCAAGAACGTATTCCCAAGGCATCAGGCAGATGTGTAAGCAGATCTGGGCTCCAGTGGTCTAGAAGGGATCCTGTCTAAGAAGCCTATTTTCCTGGGTAAGCAGACCGTAGAGATATACTGCCAGGGCAGGAGCTAATGGATCTGGGGCCCTAGGGGCTCAGCCAGGGGAAGAACAGCTTGCTCCAAGGAGGGGCCCTAGGTGTGGGCTTCAGTACACCCTGACCTGCTTGCTGCCTGCAAAATAAAGTCAGCGCTTAGGTGACAGAAGCACATCAAGGCACTGAAACAGCACCAATTAAGTAAAAATTCCTTTGATCTTTTCCTTCTCATCCTTTTTGTACCTGGAGAACCAAAAAGCAGGTGCTGGGCATGTTGAGCTGCTGGGGCAGGAGGTATTATTGCGAGAGAAGGGCAGGCAATGAGCCCTCCACAGGGGCTGATTCCCGAACCTGAACTCAAGCCTGAGCTGAGTGGAGAAAGTTTTAATTGAATGCAAGTTTAAAATTTTGACTTAGGATGGTCTGAATTGGAGTTTTAAATTTCTGAATATGGGATCGGATTTTAGTGGCTGAAACTGATTTGAAAGTTATTGAATCTGACCCAGGCATTGGTGGGGGGAAAACAATTTTCTTGATTGTATCATATACCCAGTTAAACACTATATAAAACAAACAAACAAAAAAAACCAAAAAATCCCTGCATTCCATATGTACAGATACAGCTTGCTATATTAGCTTAAGGTTAGCTACATTGGCTTTATTTTGAAGACCAACCAAGAGAGTGGTTAGTTTCAGGTGGAAATGTCTCTCTCCACCCGGTATTTGAGGGCAGGCAAGAATTTGCCCAAGGGGAACAGACCACAGTGCTTTCCAAGGCAAGAGTATCACAGGGAAGACCCATTTCAGACCACACTATCCTCTCGAGAGCCAGGGGAAGATGCTTTCTGGGATCGATTGAATTTTTTCCAAGATAATTTTCAGCCCTTCTCCATGGACTCCCTTGTGGCACTTCCCCCCAGCCCTGCCCCTAGCCCACTCACCCTGCATTAGGATGAAAAATTCAGTGGTTGCCAAGTCTGCTCTCTCTACAGGAAGGACTCACTTTGAAGGGTCAAAAGAATCAAATTGAGCTCCTATGACAGACAAGAGCCATTGATGCCTTTAGGAACTTCTCTGACACCTGCCACTTAAAACCCCCAAGAAGAATCCAGTAACTCTCTTTCATTATCTGTATTCATATTAAGAATCAGAAGCAGGCAAGGTGTTTTCTCATCAGCACCAAGAGCATGTTCTTCTCTGAGTTCACTTCAGGAACCTCACACTTGAGGCACACACAAACAAGAAATACAGAAGCCTCAACATTATGGAAGCTTCCTTTGTGAAAGACAGATCAATCATCATTTATGTTAGTGGTCCTGGTTGATCTCTCTCCTGTATATTGCTCTCCTTGGCCATATCCCAACCTGAAGACCATTTTCTTTGATGTGTGCTGGCAGCTCCATATTAAAGACTCAAGGGAATATTTTCCAAAGAATAGTAAGGCATTACTAAGGTCCTCAAGGACTGTTTGGGGGGCTGTTCTTCTTTAGTCTTTTCTTCTGTAAATGACAAAGCATTGCTTGAGTCATACTTCCTTATTGCAGAGGCAGAGTCAGAAGCAGGAGAAACAGGTGAATAGGGTTTCAGAAGCGAGGGATCCTGGGTTCTCTTTCCAATGCTGCCATGGACTTCCAACAAAAGTTGGAAGGCTCAAACCTGAATTTATTATTAGGTAATTTAAAACCAGAGAGACCTGTTACATGGAGGGTATTGTATTAGAGCCTTTCTAGAAGCTATGTTTATGTTGCCTTTTGTTTCAGAAGGAGACAGGGCCTAACACCCAAATTCTAGTTCATAAGATCTTTTTCCTTAATTTTAAACTCAACCATTAAAGTGTGGCTTTTGTTCATTTTACTGTATTTTTTCTCTGGAGCAAAACAGATCTCTCATTACTAACCTCATATTTTAAATTGCTTTTAGATTGAGCTGGGCCTTTTTTGGGGTCTGTTTTGATGATATGAGAAAAGCATGGGAGACATGCTCTGGGCTCCCAAGAGTAGGAAAAGGTAGCAGCTGGGGGAACCACAGCCATGAGTGTCCAGGAAAGACAGTGGATGAGACCCAGTGGGTGTCTTGGTTGGAAGTTCCTGGTATTGTAGGAGCCGTAGCACAAAACTTGTAAAATCTTTTTATTTTTTTTGTAACTGGAATTTCCTACTGAGGATTCAGTTCTGTTTTTCTCTTATCCTGAAGAAAACTCAGACACGGTTCAAAGAGGGTAGGTTGACCAAACTTATACCTAGCTTTGACTCACAGTTAATACCCAGAATTTCCATAGCAACTGTCCCAAATCAGTAAATCACCGTTACTTTCAAAGGCAGGGAGTCAGGACCATCACTTCCATTTTAAGCAATTGACAATGAAGGGGAAGTCAAAACGCATGGCCTTGGTGAGCTCTTTTGAACATAGATGTCTCAAATGGCCACGAAGTCAGGGCAAAGGTCCCTGGAGACAGCGTCAAGCTGGATTTATGCTTGAGCTCCCTTGGTCACCTTACCAGGGTCAGAATCTTGCCCCAGCTCCAAAAGTTGCTTGGCCAGAGGACGACTCTCTTAGATCTTTTATTCTTCCAGGAGGATACACGCTGATTGGCATGTCTTTACACGCTCACTAGTCCGCTTCAGACAATAGCCTATGCAGATCCACTGCCCTGCTGGCTCTCTGAACTTCAATCGTCGTGCTCTCTGGGAACGTCTTCCCAACAGGTCTGACAGCCGTGAGGATTTAGTGCTGGTTGAAGTCTTTGCTGGATCCACATTGTGTCCCTCTACTGGGTGTAGCTTGGCTGGTGACTGAGGCTTCTCTTCTCTTGTTAGGGGTCTCTGCCCACACTAGCCCGTGGCTGAACTATGCAGTATGCCTCAGTGTTGCTCACATCAGAGTAATGATACGTGATGGACATGAACATTGTGTTAGACTTAAGGATGAATGAAGCAGGAAGGAAATGATGCAGTGAAAGGAAATGATGTCAAAAACTTTAAAAAAACTGACTTAACCTGAGAAGGATATGTATATATATGAGGGAAAACTGCAGCAAAATTCTTGGATAAAAGCATAAGAATAAATAATCCTTATGAAACTCCTCTGGTTATACTTGACGCTGAGAGGGTCAATGAAATACCCAAAAGGAAGGGAAAGGCCACCGTGGTTGTGAGAGTGTCAGGCATCACAGGAGCGCCTCAAGCAGGGGAGGGGGCTGGAGCATACCTGTGGCTCAGGTTGGCAGATTGGACACACATGCCTAACTTTTCTCCCTCCTGAAATGCCTGTAATGTTTGTGGAGCCCCAGAACAAGAGTGTGGAGGGCCATTTATAAATCAAGCTAGCAAACAATTATAGTTTATCCTTCTGCCTTGACAAATACACCCTCATAGTGACAAGACTGAAATGTATTTGTATATTCATGACAAATAGCCTCAAAGTGCAACGTCAAAATTCATTTCACTTTTGTCAAAGCCGTGGCTTGCTTTGAGACGAGGCAGTGGTGCACACACATGAACACATCTGGCTCTATACTCAACCTTTGCGAAGAACCGTTTCTTGGCATCCCTTATGTATAGAGTGAACATATTAGCAATGCAACCTGCTGTACTGACTCAGAAAGAAACCCAGGCAGGTCCTAGACATGTTCTGGGTAGATACTTGGAAAGGGACTTTGGGGGTCTTGTATACCCAGAATGTGATCACAAAGGGGATGGTGAAGGCCCTGAGAGAGCCATACTGCTTGCTCTTCTCTCTTTGGGATGGAAAGGCTCAGAGTCAGTTTCCCTCTTGCCCAGATCTGAGGCAGTACTGATGGGGATGAACCAGAGAAGGGCCCAGAGTAACAAAATTTCTGAAACTGGAAAACAAGATGAATAAGCAGTAACAGATTTAGCAGACACAGGAAGGCTCACTCTTTAACCAACAGCAGGGAAAAGGAGGAATTGACCTGCTTTAACTATGAAATCCCCAAAAGGTTTGAAATGTAAAGGTTCAAGGACTTCCAGAGGTGAAGATCTCTTATAAGAAAGAGGAGTTGAGAAGTGTCTAAGAGCTGGTGAGATCCCTGTATTCTTTCTTCTGTCCCATACTTGTGGGATAACCACCCTTCTCTCACTCAGGAAATAGACCACCCTTCTTAACTAGAAAGGGAAAAAGAAGGTCTGTGGACCAGGAACAGTCAGGCATCATTAAAGGCAGGATGCCACACTGAAAAATTCAAGGTTTTACTGAAATATGTCCATGGAATGTAGATCCCTATCCCACCTCCAGGTGTCTTCCCCCATTCTGCTTAGGAATACTGGGATCCAGGCCGAAAAAAGTGGAGTATTTTCTGTGAAAAATATGATTGAGTCTTCATAGTCAATAGATCCCTTCCCGGGGGCAAATCTTCTAGGTAGCCATTTAGTTCTGCATGGGAGCAGACAACCAACAATTAGCAGATGCTGGAAAAAGACTTGCAATAGTAAAAGCAAAAAGAAGAAGCCTTCTGGAAAAGAAACCAATCGTGCATGAAAAACTTCAAGCAAATAATGTTCTCGAAGAAATTTTTTTTAGAAAAGATATAGCACCCATGGCTGAAGAACAGTCTCCCATAAATATACTAAGACTATAAAAGAGCTTCTGGAAATAAAAGCTTAATGGTGAAAAAGAAGATTCAATAGTGGGTTAGAAGATGACATTGAAGAAGCCTCTTCAGTCACACACAGAAGAGTCGGGATGATGAGATGCTTCTCAAAGACACACAAATACAGGAGATTGGAAGATACCAGAGCAAAGGCTACGGAATTCTGGACAAAATCAAACTTTCCAATCAAAGTTTTTATACCCAAACATGCTATTAATGTGAGGCTATAAGAAAGTAATTTTCAGACATTGGAGCTCCCCCCAAATCATGCCTTCTTAAGAAGTTATTGGAGAATGGGTTCTATTAAAAAAAATTAATCAGAAGACGTGGTGTGTCAGTCAATGCTATGTGCTCACTGTACCATTTCCTCTTCCCAACACACAGGAAGATTACATATCCCAGCATCCCTTGAGGTTGTATTGGAGCCATGTGAATGAATCCTGGACAATGAATGTGGGAAGAAGGAATGTCACTCCTCTGGGTATGAAAAGGTCCAGAATGGTCTTCTGGTCTCTTTCCTTTCCATGGTTACTTTGAGGCTTTGAGTTCTGGGTGGGTTTTTATGGGATGGAGAGCCACTTGATCTGCACTGGACAGACATGAGTGAGAAATAAAAAACTGTGCTGAGCTATTGAGATTTGGGTTTTGTCTATTGTAGCAACTAGTGTTGCTTTCTCCCTCTCAGAGAAAGTGAATGCTAATGTAACACAAACTGTGTGGCATTTGCTCAGTGGCTCAGTGGTGGGCAGCAAAGAAATTAACAGAAATTGAGAAGATGGGGACCCAAGTTATGCAGTGGCAAACATTTGAAAAAGTATCACTTGCTGTAATGTGGAATCCAGCAGCCCAAGGAGAACTGGTTGAAAAGAAGTTAAAAGTTAAAAGTGGGTGTGATGGTACCATTCATTCAAGCTTAATAGGCTCCATGTGGTTGTTATTAAATTGGAAGAAAGATGTGGAGGGAAGGAGGAGGCAATGAAATAAGTCTGTATCTAGAAGGCAGGACTATGCTTAGAAAAGAATTTTGTGTATGGTTTATGTCTATGAATTTAGTCAAAAACAAGTACATTAAAAACCGGCTTTTGATGGAAGGAATTTATTGGCAGTGAGTTGGTGGCTCCGACGGTAAAGAATCTGCCTGCAATGCAGGAGACCTGGGTTTGATCCCACTCCAGTCTTGTTGCCTGGGGAATCCCAGGGAGAGAGGAACCTGGCGGGCTACAGCCCGTGGGGTCACAAAGTCCGACACGCCTGAGCACTAACACTTTCACTTTCACTTGATTTAAAAAACCTCAGTTTGTGAACTAAAACAACCCCTGCAGCACAAACTTCACAGCCAGAAAAGAGGATTCAAGGGCTCCCAAAGGGACACGCTTGACAGCACTCTGGTCAGATACGACCAAGGAGAATAAAAAGCAGAGTCTCCCAAAGAGCAGAGAAAAGGGCCACAGAGAATAATTGCCAAAGGTGTTCCTTCCAGAGGCGGAGTCACAGGGAGCAGGAGGAGACAGGGATGGAGAATGTGCAAGTGTTGGTGGGGGAAGGGGTAGGGAGGAGGAGACTTTGTTATCGTATTAGGAAGCCAATACATTGCCTAAAAGCAAAAAAAGAAAAAAAAAGCAGTAACAGCACGATATTCATAGATATGCACATCTTCGTACTGAAAGACTCAACTCGAAACAGCCATTTCTGACATATTGTCATGTTAGAGAAGGAGAAAGAATTTTAAGCCCAACCAGTTTCAGCGGTGAATTTCTTGTGATAGTTGCCTTGATGGTGGGCGTTCTTCGGCCATGCTGTTAAGAGAAATGAGCCCGGTTGTGGTGAAGGCTTTAAAACGTCCTGACAATCAAATGACTCATGACCCTATTTATCTCCGTTGTCCTTTTTGCCTCCTACAACCTCAGACCTTTGCAGCTGGCTCAAAAAATTATGTCCCTCTCAATCATTTCTTCTCAAATAAAGCCCAAATCACAACTATCATTCTTTCCTTTCTCTTTGGACAAGGATGTAAAACCAGTCAAGGTGTCTCAGCACATGCGAATAATTGTTGCTGTGGAAATTTTGCTTCCTGGTTTTCTTTCTCTTTCTACTTTTATTAAGTTGGGTGAACATGTTATGGCACATGGGTCAAATCTGGCCCATCACTTCTGGTGTGTGGTCTGCGAGGTGAGAATAGTTTCATATTGATCTCTCCTCAATTCATACATACATGAAGCAAAAACAGTGGCAGTAAGGCCAGAATCAGAGAGATTGTAGATAAAGGGGGCCCAGGAACTTAGTCTATAAATGTATAGAGCCAAGTGCTAATCAGTTAATTTCTCCAAGACACGGTTTTGTTCACGAGTTCCCTCCAATGTCTGGTGCAGTGCCTGTCACAGAGTCGGTGACAGTAGATGCTTGTTGCTTAACTGTCATGTAGCATCTGATACGCAACAACAGGTTCTTGGCAAATGCGCGTGTGAATAAATAACGGGCTGAACAACACGTAGTTACTCTGTTCAGGTCAGTCGCTCAGTCGAGTCCAGTTTTTTGCGACCCCATGGCCTGCAGCACGCCAGGCCTCCCTGTCCATCACCATCTCCTGGAGCTCGCTCAAACCCATGTCCATCGAGTCGGTGATGCCACCCAACCATCTCGTCCTCTGTCGTCCCCTTCTCCTCCCGTCTTCAATCTTTCCCAGCATCAGGGTCGTGTCCAATGAGTCAGTTCTTTGCATCAGGTAGCCAAAGTATTGGAACTGCAGGATTGATAGATTCAGGATTGATTTCCTTTAGGATTGACTAGTTTGATCCCCTTACAGTCCAAGGGATTCTTGAGTCTTCTCCAACACCACAGTTCAAAAGCATCGATTCTTTGGTGCTCAGTTTTCTTTATGGTCCAACTCTCCATACATGACTACTGGAAAAACCGTAGCTTTGTCTATATGGACCTTTGTCAGCAAAGTAATGTCTCTGCTTTTTAATATGCTGTCTAGGTTGTTCATAGCTTTTATTCCAAGGAAATAGTTATTACTAGTTCCTTATTACATATGCAGCACCATGGGGCGTAAAGTATAAGAAATGGTCCTCAACTCTTAAGGGTAAAACACTTTATGATGATAATGTCAGTAAACAATTATCAGCTGAATTGTGAATTACAGATAAGTACCTTTTAAACCTGGCTATCAGAGCCCTGGGGTCCTCTTTCCTGTCATCACCCCATGTCCCCCCTTTTATAGCCTATCTCTTGCTTTGTCTAAGAAAGGCAAATACTTGACATTTTCCAGTTCTTACTGTGGTCCTTGGCCTCTAAACCCCCTCTCCCCCATCCAGGGCACCGTCGATTTGAAATACTGACTTGAGGGAAGAGTCTTTTAGTTGGAGACATCAAGAACTTCCCCCAACCACATCTTCCTTTCCTTTCATATCTTGTTTATATTTGTGTTAAAGATGAAGCATGGCACTGGAAATGAAGGTATTTTGATCCTTGCTGGTGTGTCCTAAAACAGACTGACAGTAGACCATGGATCTAAGTTTTATTTCATGACCTTCTCTTTCATCCCTGACTATTACCGAGAAATGCATAGTTCTTATGAGTTTGATGAAGTTAAGACAAGTATTGATAAGAAATAAGGAAAACTAAAAATGGGCCTCCCCCTTGGAACCCTCACCATCAACATATTTCACATAAGTGATCCTTTTCACCTGTTGTTAATGCTTGTCCCTGTGACGTCTTTACCTAGAAAGAAAAACCCCTGTGAGGCGCACACGCAGAAGAGGTTTTTGTTCAGTCACTAGGTCGTGTCCAACTCTGTAGACAGGTAAAACAAAGATGGTTAATGTGAAAAGGGTAACTGGAACATTTTTAGGAACTGTCGAATTTTCAAGTTACCTTGGAAAAGCCTGTAGATAAAAATTTTGTATGATCCTGCACAGTTTAAATCTGTATTATCATAATGGTAAATACACGCTTAAACTACAGAAAATTTTCATCTTCCTTCACCTTATAAAATGTTTTAATTTTATCTACTTCCTAATATAAAATAGAAACATCATGATGAAAGCATGACGAAAAGTTGATAAACCACAGTGTTTAAAATTTTTTTGTTAAATTTTTTTTAAAATTGAAGTATAGTTGATTTAGGGCTTCTCTGGTACCTCAGCTAGTAAAGAATCCACCTGTGATGCAGGAGACCCCAGTTCTATTCCTGAGTCTGAAAAATCCCCTGGAAAAGGGATAGGCTACCCACTCTAGTCTTCTTGGGCTTCCCTGGTGGTTCAGATGGTAAAAGAATCTGCCTGCAATGTGGGAGACCTGGGTCTGATCCCTGGGCTGGGAAGATCCCCTGGAGGAGAACATGGCAACCCACTCCAGTGGTTCTTGCCTGGAAAACCCCATGGACAGCGGAGCCTGGCGGACTGCAGTCCAAAGAGTGGGACATGAGTGACTAAGCACAGCACATACTTGATTTACAAATGTTGTGTTACTTTCAGGTGTACAGCAAAGTGATTCAGCCATACACACACACACACACACACACACATACTTCTATATTATTTTCTATTATAGGTTATTACAAGATACTGAATATAGTTCTGTGTGCTATACAGTAGGTCCTTGTTGTTCATCTATTTTGTATATAGTAGTCCACAATCAGTCCATCCTAAAGGAAATCAGTCCTGAATATTCGTTGGAAGGACTGATGCTGAAGCTGAAACTCCAATACTTTGGCCGCCTGATGCGAAGAGCTGACTCATTTGAAAAGATCCTGATGCTGGGAAAGATTGAGGGCAGGAGGGGACGACAGAGGATGAGATGCTTGGATGGCATCACCGACTCAGTGGACATGAGTTTGGGTAAACTCCCGGAGTTGGTGATGGACAGAGAGGCCTGGTGTGCTGCGGTTCATGGGGTCGCAAAGAGTCGGACACGACTAAGCAACTGAACTGAACTGAACTGAAGTGTGAATCTATTAATCCTAAACTCCTAATTTAGGAGTTTATAACTCCTCTGCCCCTTCCCCTTCGGTAACCGTAAGTTTATTTTCTATGTTTGCGAGCCTGTTTCTGTTTTGTCACTAAGTTCATTTGAATCATCTTTTTCTAGATTCTACGATCACATGATATGTGTGTTTGTCTTTTCTCTGACTCACTGCACTTCGTATGATAAGCTCTAGGCCCCTCCACGTTGCTGCCAATGGCATTATTTCATTCTTCCTTCGGCTGAGTAGTATTCCATTGTATATTTGTACCACATCTTCTTTATCCATTTAGATATTTTCAATGGACATTTAGAATCCCACATAGTCTTTTGCGATTTGTAACTTTGTCTGCATAAACATATTTGATCACAAAGTCTAACGAAAGTCCTCTCATGAAATAATTGGTGTTGTTTCTTACCCTTCTCCATTATTCTTAAACTTTTCCTGTAACATGTTTTCAATATTATTTGAGAACATTCAGTTCTTTTATAAAAAGCAAGGCAACAAATGGGATAAATAAAACTCATAAGAAGCGTTACGCATAGTAAGAAAGGTAGTAACTTATGCGATACAGGCAAAATTGACAGGACATGCTTGGGATAAATAATGGCAAACAAGTAGCTTGTGAGACACAGGCAGAATACATGTGTTGAACATAGATCGTAAGTAACCTGTGAGACAGGTTGAAGACGGAATAGATGAAATGTGTGATGAAACAAATAAAAGGGTTACTTATAGGTACAAAGATATGGAAAAGCCATCATAAAGTAAGCTGATGCCACTTCTGAGCATCCTTAGATTGGCCATCCGTTGGAGGCTCCTGGTATGGTCCTATTTTGAGCCCACATGCCACTACCTAAGAAGCTCGTGAAGACCCAGGGCTATGGAGCAGGCTGCTTGCCAAACTGTTGCTATGCCCAGGCTTCCTTGGTCTGAGTCTCTTGGATAAAGTTAGTGTTTGTGTTGGCTCCAGGCACTTTGTCTATAAAGCCCTGTGTTCAAACCTCAGTCATCAGTGCAGAATGTTGACGCAGGAAGCACAGGAGGCAAACACTGTGTGACCTGAGATTTGGGTGGTGTGGTCGTCCCATTGTGTACTGCGAGATACCTGCCCTGTACCCTGAGAATTTGGGTTTTTCTTCTGGGACCTTTTCTTCCATTGAGAAGCATTAAAAATTGCATGTACTACTACATTGGTATAAAGATGAATACAATCCAGGCTGGATGACATTTTTTTCTTTGTGGTAAAAGAAGTTAAAACAGTTTTGTGGACTTCTAAAAGTGCCGTGGACCCTAGGTACTGAGTCTACAGTTCCTGATGGAAAATTGTGCTGCTCCATCTGCTTGTATCCTATCCTGTGTGTGTTAGCCTACTTCTTCTCTTTCCCTGGCTTCTTGCTGCGCTTTAAATTGATTAAATAACCTGTGTAATTCAAATATTTTGATTTGGTTGGTGAACCTTTGTGTTCTGTAGCCTCTGAGAGAGCTTACCTGAGAGTGTAGGTGGGAGTCACCGTTGCATCAAGGTCACCGTCTCCACAACATCCCCCTGAGCCAGACACTGGCATCAGTGCACGCGCTCGAGCCCAGCCGACTGGACGGCACCCTGCCTTTCACCCTAAGGCTGCTCTTCCAAAACTTGTGCGAGTTTAACCGTACATTAAACTTTATACCTTAGCTAGTTGAATACAACAAAAAGATTTATGGTTGATTTTGTAACTTAGAAAAGTTCATAGTTTTATGGTATTAGATCTGTGTCATTTTAATCTTGACAACTTTTTGCAGTTTATTTTACAGTCTTGTAAACTTATCATTGTGATTTGTATCTTTGTTTTCAGTGGATTTTTTAATTCATTACTTTGGGTAAAGGTCAGAGGTTTTTTTTTTTTTTTTTCCTGACAGTAGGACTAACTCTGCTAAGTACGTTATGTGCCAGATATTTTTCATAATTTGAATGAGCTAAATATGAAGCTCCAAGGCTTTGACTATATGCGTACGAGCTGAGTTGCTTCAAGCATGTCCGACTGTCTGAGACCCCATGGACTGTAGTCCGCCAGGCTCCTCTGTCCATGGGATTCTCCAGACAAGAATACTGGAATGCATTGCCAAGCCCTCCTCCTGGGGATCTTCCCAGCCCAGGAACTGAACCTGGTCTCTTACCTCTCCTGCAATGGCAGGTGGGTTCTTTACCACTAGTGTCACCTGGGAAGCCCTTTGACTACATATATACGTATACATCGGAGAAGGCAATGGCGGCCCACTCCAGCACTCTTGCCTGGAACATCCCATGGACGGAGGAGCCTGGTAGGCTACAGTCCATGGGGTCATGAAGAGTTGGACACGACTGAGAAACTTCACTTTCACGCATTGGAGAAGGAAATGGCAACCCACTCCAGTGTTCTTGCCTGGAGAATCCCAGGGACAGGGGAGCCTGGTGGGCTGCTGTCTATGGGGTCGCACAGAGTCGGACACGACTGAGGCGACTTAGCAGCAGCAGCAGCAGCATACATATACATATATTCTAAATGTATATCATATATTTATATGCAATAAGAAAAAAATATTGAAATCAACAAATTTATTTTTGTAACATTTTCCTTTGTATTGAATTAAACAAGATAACTCAAGAACAAATCCCATGTGAAAGTGGCATCAGTCTTGGCCAGAAATGCCCTCTTCTCTGCACTTGGCTGTGTCTTCAGTAGTCAGCAGAATGGTCCTCCAAGATGTCTATGCCCCAATCCCTGGAATCTGTGAATACGTTACATTACATGGTAAAGGCCATCTTGCAGATGTAATTAAGGTCAGTTCAGTTCAGTTCAGTCACTCAGTCGTGTCCGACTCTTTGCGAACCCATGAATCACAGCACTCCAGGCCTCCCTATCCATCACCAACTCCCAGAGTTTACCCAAACTCATGTCCATCGAGTCAGTGATGCCATCCAGCCGTCTTATCCTCTGTTGTCCCCTTCTCCTCCTGCCCCCAATCCTTCCCGGCATCAGGGTCTTTTCCAGTGAGTCAACTCTTCGCATGAAGTGGCCAAGGTACTGGAGTTTCAGCTTCAACATCAGTCCTTCCAATGAACACCCAGGACTGATCTCCTTTAGGATGGACTGGTTGGATCTCCTTGCAGTCCAAGGGACTCTCAAGAGTCTTCTCCAACACCACAGTTCAAAAGCATCAATTCTTGGGTGCTCAGCTTTCTTCACAGTCCCAACTCTCACATCCATACATGACTACTGGAAAAACCATAGCCTTGACTGGACGGACCTTTGTTGGCAAAGTAATGTCTCTGCTTTTTAATATGCTATCTAGGTTGGTCATAACTTTCTAGGTTATAACTGTCTAGGTTGGTCATAACGCTTACTTAAAAGTAAGTGTCTTTTAATTTCATGGCTGCAGTCACCATCTGCAGTGATTTTGGAGCCCAAAAAAATAAAGTCTGACACTGTTTCCACTGTTTCCCCATCTATTTCCCATAAAGTGATGGGACCAGATGCCATGATCTTAGTTTTCTGAATGTTGAGCTTTAAGCTAACTTTTTCACTCTCCTCTTTCACTTTCATCAAGAGGCCCTTTAGTTCCTCTTCACTTTCTGCCATAAGGGTGGTGTCATCTGCATATCTGAGGTTATTGATATTTCTCCTGGCAATCTTGATGCCAGCTTGTGCTTCTTCCAGCCCAGCGTTTCTCATGATGTACTCTGCATATAAGTTAAATAAGCAGGGTGACAATATATAGCCTTGATGTACTCATTTTCCTATTTAGAACCATGTCCAGTTCTAACTGTTGCTTCCTGATCTGCATACACGTTTCTCAAGAGGCAGGTCAGGTGGTCTGGTATTCCATCTCTTGAAGAATTTTCCACAGTTTATTGTAATCCACACGGTCAAAGGCTTTGGCATAGTCAATAAAGCAGAAATAGATGTTTTTCTGGAACTCTCTTGCTTTTTCAATGATCCATCGGATATTGGCAATTTGATCTCTGGTTCCTCTGCCTTTTCTAAAACCAGCTTGAACATCTGGAAGTTCACGGTTCATGTATTGCTGAAGCCTGGCTTGGAGAATTTTAAGCAGTACTTCACTAGCGTGTGAGGTGAGTGCAATTGTGCGGTAGTTTGAGCATTCTTTGGCATTGCCTTTCTTTGGGACTGAAATGAAAATTGACCTTTTCCAGTCCTGTGGCCACTGTAGTGGACCTTGGAAGAGCGAGGGTATCCTGGATTGTTCAGGTGGGCTGGATCTAGTCACACAAGCCTTTAAAAGCAATGGCCTTTCTCTCGCTGGAGACCGAGGAAGGCGGCAGGAGGAGAAGGCGGGGGTTTTTAAGCACCGGAAGCATTTCACTCCCCATTGGTGACTCTAACAATGGAGAGAGCTGATTAAGTTTGTCGAAGCTGAGACAACCTCTGGATGATCGCCCTCGCGGATGCAGGGACCTCAGTCACACTACAGTGAAAAGGAACTGAATTCTACTGACAACCTGAATGGGCCCAGAAGAACATTCTTTCCAGAATCTCCGCAGAATTACTGTGGCTGGCCAACACTCTGATTTTGGCCCTGAGACCCAGGAGAGGAGAAACCAGGGGAGCCCAGCTGCATTAGCCTCTAACAAGAGTGTCAGCCTGTTGTTTCAAGCTTTGAAGTTAGGTGTTGACTTCTCCTCTCCAGCTGGATGATATCTTCTTCCAGTACAAAGCTGTTTCATCTACACTGAAGATCTGTTGCTTAGTGTAGCCACCTTCATTATCTTCCCGGTGACTCAGATGGTAAAGAATCTGCCTGTCATGCAGGAGACCTGGGTTCAATCCCTGAGTCGGGAAGATCCCCTTGAGAAGGAAATGACAACCCACTCCACAATTGTTACCTGGAGAATTCCATGGACAGAGGAGGCTGGCAGGCTCTAGTCCATGGGGTCACAAAGAGTTGGACACGATTGAACAACAAACACTTCATTATCTTACCTATATCTTCTGGATAAGTTGCTGCAGCTTCTACATCAGCACTTATTGCTAAACCTTTTTCTTAAAATGTTAATGGAGATGGCTTCTTTCCTTAAACCTCTGCTAGTTTCAAGCTCTCCTCCTGCAGCTTCCTCATTTCTATCCTTCAAGAAAAATGGAGAGTTAAAGGCCTTGTTGTGGATTCAGTTCAGTTCAGTCGTGTCTGACTCTTTGCGACCCCATGGACTGCAGCACCCCAGGCCTCCCTGTACTTCACCATCTCCTGGAGCCTGCTCAAACTCATGTCCATTGAGTCGGTGATGCCATTTAACCATCTCATTCTCTGTCATCCCCTTCTTCTCCCGCCTTCAATCTTGCCCAGCATCAGGGTCTTTTCTGATGAGTCAACTCTTCAAATCAGGTGGCCAAAGTATTGGAGATTCAGCTTCAGCATCAGTCCTTCCAATGAATATTCAGGATTGATTTCCTTTAGGATTGACTGGTTTGATCTCTTTGCAGTCCAAGGGAATCTTAAGAGTCCTCTCCAACACCACGGTTCAAAAGCATCAATTCTTTGATGCTCAGCTTTCTTTATAGTCCAACTCTCACATCCATCCATGACTACTGTATAGCTTTGACTATACAGACCTTTGTCAGCAAAGTAATATCTCTGCTTTTTAATAAGTTGTCTAGGTTGGTCATAACTTTTCTTCCAAGGAGCAAGCGTCTTTTAACCTCATGGCTGCAGTGACCATCTGCAGGGATTTTGGAGCCCAAGAAAATAGTTTCTCACTGTTACCATTATTTCCCCATCTATTTGCCATGAAGTGATGCCATGATCTTTGTTTTTTGAATGTTGAGTTGTAAGCCAACTTTTTCATTCTCCTCTTTCACTTTCATCAAGAGGCTCTTTAGTTCCTCTTTGCTTTATGCCATGAGGGTGGTGTCATCTGCATATCTGAGGTTATTGATATATTTCTCATGGCAATCTTGATTTCAGCTTGTGCTTCATCCAGCCCAGCATTTTGCATGATGTGCTCTGCATATAAGTTAAGTAAACAGGGTGACAGTATACAGCCTTGACGTACTCCTTTCCCAATTTGGAACCAGTCTGTTGTCCCATGTCTGGTTCTAACTGTTGCTTCCTGACCCGCATACAGATTTCTCAGGAGGCAGGTAAGGTGGTCTGATATTCCCATCTCTGTAAGAATTTTCCACAGTTTGTGGTGATCCACACAGTAAAGGCTTTGGCATAGTCAATAAAGCAGAAATAGATGTTTTTCTGGAATTCTCTTGATTTTTCTATGATCCAACAGATGTTGGCAGTTTGATCTCTGGCTCCTCTGCCTTTTCTAAATCCAGCTTGAACATCTGGAAGTTTATAGTTCATGTACTTTTGAAGCCTGGCTTGGAGAATTTTGAGCATTACTTTGCTAGCGTGTGAGATGAGTGCAATTGTGCGGTAGTTTGAACATGCTTTGGCATTGCCTTTCTTTGGGATTGGAATGAAAACTGACCTTTTCCAGTTCTATGGCCATTGGTGAGTTTTCCAAGTTTGCTGGCATATTGAGTGCAGCATTTTAGCAGAATCATCTTTTAGGATTTGAAATAACTCAGCTGGAATTCCATCACCTCCTCTAGCTTTGTTCATAGTGATGCTTCTTGAGGCCCACTTGACTGCACTCCAGGATGTCTGGCTCTAGGTGAGGCTTAATAACACAATTTAAATATTGTTGTTTCTCAGGAAATAGATCAGAGGAGTGGGAGTGAGATGGGGGAATGGCAACTTGGTAGAACAGTCAGAACACATCCAACATTTGTTGATTAAGTTCTCTGTCTTACATGGGTGCAGTTCACGATGCCCTTCAAACAATTACAATAGTAGCATCAAAGATCACTGATCAGAGATCACTGTAACAAATATATTAATGAAAAAGTTTGAAATATTGCAAGCATTACCAAAATGTGACAGAGACATGCAGTGAACAAATGCTGTTGAAAAATAGTGCCAATAGACCACAAACCTTCAATTTGCAAAAAATGCAGTATCTGTAAAGCTCAATAAAGTGAAACACAAAAAAAGAGGTTTGTCTGTGCTGACTATGGTAGTGTTCATTTGAAATAAAACCTAATTCAAAGAGATTAGTTTAAAAATCCTTTATCTATCTATCTACCTATCATCTATTTAGGTGATCCAGGTGACTCCTGGGAGAATCATGGAGAGGCAGCCTGTCTAGATCACTGGCTCCAGCAGTGGGAAATGACTCTACTGACCCTGGACACAACAATGTAATGGAGGAGGACTAGGTTCTTCATGGTGGAAGGGAAGAATGAAGCACCACATTATTAAGCAACTTAAGCTCCTGGCAGGTTACATACATCCAGATTTCAGAAGAATTTTCAAGAGGTCTTTGCTTCAGGTTTGGGTCTCTCTCTTGAATCCATTGCTTCATGATGGGATGGAGGATTTGTGAGTGGTCCCCTTTCTATCTAGCTCATCCCAGGATTCTCTATGGTACCAAACCCTATGTCCTGGGTCTAGTGGGAATTCTCCCAGGTTCAATCTTCATGCTGGATATTGTCTTAAACTTTCTGCTTTTTAGACTGTGTGTCCCCTACCAATGCTTCCATTTAGTTTCTGGTCCTAGGATGCTGCATCAGGATTCCAGGATTCTTCTAAGCATGACTTCTGGATAGTCATCCAGTTACCCTTGATTTCTTTTCTGTAAGAAAATGAAGTGGTGGTGAATGTGTGGGGAACAAGGGGTGAGCACTTCAGATCCTTTGGGTAGAACCCAGAGGCAAGCAGCCCTTCGATATTGCCAGCACGCACCTCATAGTTCCAATGAATTATGCTCAGAGAATCTTTTATTCCCCTGCTGTCTTGAGCTGAATCACCAAAAGCTGTATTGTCCTTGGCTTCCCAGGTGGTACAGTGATTTAAAAAAAATGTGCCTTCCAGTGCAAGAGATGCAGGAGATGCAGGTTTGATTCCTGGGTCAAGAAGATCCCCTGGAGGAGGAGATGACACCCACTCCAGTATTCTTGCATGGACAGAGGAGCCTGGCAGGGTACACTCCATGGGGTCAAATGGAGGTTTTCAGTAGCCTTGACTAGTATGGGACTAGAGACAGGCATGCCCTAGTTTGACTTACTGGACAAGATCCTAAAGCCCTATAGGAGTAGGGGTTCAGAGACTGAGAGAACAGGGCTGCAGTAGCAGCTGTGCTTAGGGATCTACACCCCTTACCCCAGTGTAGAAAGGCTGAGGAAATGGACAGATGGCTTCACAAGTCATGGCTCTCGGGCACTGAGGGACATGGTGATAACTATCTCAGATCCAGAGGGTATATCTACAGATGCTTCAGTGAGCCCCTTCATGGGTCACTGCCCCTTGGTGAAGGGGCTTGCATAACTCAGTGAAGCCACGAGCCGTGCTGTGTGGGGCCACCCAAGGTCATGGTGGAGAGTTCTGACAAAATGTCCACTGGAGGAGTGAATGGCAAACCAGTCCAGTATACTTGCCATGAGAGCCCCATGAACTGTATAAAAAGGCAAAGCGGTTGACACTGAAAGATGAGTCCTCCAAGTCAGAAGGTGTCTACGATGCTGCTGGGGAAGAGCGGGGGAGAACTACTAATAGCCCCAGAAAGAATGCAGCAGCTGGGCCAAAGGGGAAATGGCGCTTCAGTTGTGGATGTGTCTGATGATGAAAGCAAAATCTGATGCTGTAAAGAACAATATTGCATAGAAGACTGGAATGTTATGTCCGTGAATCAAGGTAAATTGGATGTGGTCAAGCAAGAGATGGCAAGAGTGAACATCGACATCTTAGGAATCAGTGAACTAAAATGGAGAGGGATGGGTGAATTTAATTCAGATGACCATTATATCTACTGCCGTGGGCAAGAATCTCATAGAAGAAATGGAGTAGCCCTCATAGTCAACAAAAGATCCTGAAATGCAGTACTTGGGTGCAACCTCAAAAATCAGAATGATTTTAAAGCAAACCATTTTCAAAGCAAACCATTGAGCATCACAGTCATTCAAGTTTACACCCCAACCACCGAAGCTGAAGAGTTTAAAAAACCAGAGGTCAAATTTGAACCAGAGATCAAATTGCCAATATTCACTGGATCATAGAGAAAGCAAGAGAATTCCGGAAAAACATCTACCTCTGTTTCATTGAGTACGCTAAAGCCTTTGACTGTGTGGATCATAACAAACTGTGGAAAACTCTTAAAGAGATGGGAATACCAAACCATCTTACTTGTCTCCTGAGAAACCTGTATACTGGGTAAGAAGCAACAGTTAGAAGCCTTTATGGAAAAACTGGCTTAGGATTGAGAAAGGAGTATGACAAGGATGTTTATTGTCATGCTGTTTATTTAACTTATATGCAGAACACATCATGAGAAATGCCAGACTGGATGAGTGACAAGCTGGAATCAAGACTGCTGGGAGAAACATCGACAACCTCAGATATGTGGATGATACCATTCTAATGGCAGAAAGCAAAGAGGAACTAAAGAATCTCTTGATGAGGGTGAAAGAAGAGAGTGAGAAAGCTGGCTTTAACTAAATATTAAAAAAAAACACCCAACAAACTAAGATTATGGCCTCCGGCCCCATCACTTCATGGCAGATAGAAGGGGAAAAGGTAGAAGTACTGATAGTTTTCCTCTTCCTTAGCTCTAAAATCACTGTGGACAGTGACTGCAGCCTTGAAATTAGAAGATGATTGCTTCTTGGAAGGAAAGCTATGACAAACCTAGACTGTGTGTTAAAAAGCAAAGACATCATTTTGCCAACAAAGGTCCATAGAGTCAAGGCTATGGTCTTTCTAGCAGTCACATACAGTTGTGAGAGCTGGACCATAAAGAAGGCAGAGTCCTGGAGAATTGATACTTTTGAACTGTGGTGTTGGAGAAGACTCTTGAGAGCCCCTTGGACTGCAAGGAGATCCAACCAGTCCATCCTAAAGGAAATCAACCCTGAATACTCATTGAGAGGACTGGTGCTGAAGCTAAAGCTCCAATACTTTGGTCACCTGATGCCAACAGCTGACTCACTGGAAAAGACCCTGATGCTGGGGAAGACTGAAGGCAGAAGAAGAGGGCAGCAGAGGATGAGATGGCTGGATGGCATCACCGATCCAATGGACATGACCTGGGGCAAACTCTGGGGGATGAGATGGCTGGATGGCATCACCGATCCAATGGACATGACCTGGGGCAAACTCTGGGAGATGGTGAACGACAGGGAGGCCTGGTGTTCTGCAGTCCATGGGGCCGCAAAGAGCTGGACACAACTGGGCAACTGAACAACTTCAGTGAGAACTCTGTCTTCATTTATGGCTGTGACACTCGGGTCCCATGAAAACAGGATGTGTGTGTGTGTGTGTGTGTGTGTGTGTGTGTGTGTGTGTGTTGAGCATGCCCACACACATGGGTGCACGTGCAGTTAATGCTGGGAAATCAAGATGTGGGTTGTGTGAGACGTTTTTCAGGATTATTGTCTTATTCATGCATATCCTTTTTACTGTAGGGACAGCCCTTGATATTTTGCAGTTGGTTTCTCAATAGCCACACAAATACTAAATAATGCTATGCCTTTAGCTGTAACTGACTAACTCAGGAATGGGTGCCTGATCAATGTCACGCCAACCTGAATCCTTCTCTAGTATCTTTCTGACTGGACTTTAGGAAAAAAAGGCTTTCTTTAATGGGGGAAGGAGGCATGATGGAATGAGATATTTAGCAACCGTTGGATGTCCTATTTTTTGTCACATGGAATAAATCGTCTACTTGGGAAGGAAACAGACTGTGAGAAGCAGAGGCAAGACCCGGAGTCCAGGAGCTGCTCAGTTTCCATTGCTCCTGAATTCCAGCTGAACCTCTGACCTTGCCATTGGATTGCTCAGTCCCTTAATAATGTAAGTTACCCCAGTATTCTTTCAATAAGTTTTGTCTTGGTCAAATCTTGCTCTGGTTGGATTTCTAAGAGTCCTGACAAATACAGTAGACACAGCCAATAGTCCATACAACTGTAATTGTTCCATACGTGGTAGAGATGACAGGAAGAATCAAATAATAGGAAGTCAGGAGTTAAAGAGATCCTTAGGGACAGGGAAGGTAAGATGAGATGGTTGACTAAAACTTTGACTTAGATGGATGGGGAGGAGCCTTTCGCTGCATAATATTCCAGGCCAGGATAACAGAATGTGTAAAAAGGCAATGGTCCGAATTCCAAAGATGTAGTTGAGAGACAAAGAGTATTTGGAGATGAGAGAGTGTAAGAAGAGTAAGGTTGAAGGGGAACTTCACTGCTGAGGACTTTGAAGACCAAGCTAAGAAGTTTGTGCTTTATTGTAATTATCAATGTTGTTTAGTTGTTAACTCGTGTCTGATTCTTTGTGACCCTATGGACTATAGCCCGCCAGGCTCTTCTGTCCATGGGATTTCCCAGGCAAGAATATGGAGTGGGTTGCCATTTCCTCCTCCAGGGGATTTTTCTGACCCAGGGATCGAACCCCTGTCTCTTGAGTCTCCTGCACTGGCAGGAAGATTCTCTACCACTGAGCCACCTGGGAAGCCCCAATGAGACTAAAAATTTTCAACATTAAAGTGGTATTACTAAAGTAGTATTTTAGAAATTTTGATGTGGTGACATGTAAGGTGAATTAAAGGAAGTAGGAAGTATATATGAGTTGGATATATGAGTTGGAAGGCAACTGCAGTCATCCTGATAGGAGTGACAAGAACCTGGGTCAGAGTGTTAGAGATGGAAATGGAGTGTCTTATTCATCTCTGAGTCCTTCATATTACTTGAGCAGAGTGACTGACCGTCTTGTAGGCACTCATCAAATTCTTGTTAACACATTAGGAATTCAAGTCAAGTAACGTTATATCCATGTCATCAACATCTTACAATATTTTACCATTTTTATTACAATTTAAAAATAAACTATATTGTTGCATTACTGAAGACAGTGAATGTTTCAGTTGTCATTGAAATCCAGTATAACCTCATAAATACATATGTTTCTTTGTTGTTCCTTTTAAGTCACAGAAAAAACATCCATTGCTGGAGTAAGGTTTGTTTATGTGTTTATTAGAAACTTACTTTCTTATATCTTTAAAATCTATGTAGACTATTCTATTTATCACTTCATTAGAAAATACAATATCCTCACCCACTTACAGTGTTAATTGGTTTTCTATCAAGGAAGAATACTGCTTATTAGCTTGATGAAAATACATGAAGCTTTCTTTTCCCTTATAACTGATCTTTAGAGAAAATGGCCAGAGCAAAGACCACTAGTGATCATGATGGAAAACAGAACATGAAGATGCCTTGTGGCTCCCCTGGTGGCTCAGACAGTAAGGAATCTGCCTGCAATGTGGCAGACCTGGTTTCAGTCTCTTGGTTGGGAAAATCCCCTGGAGGAGGGCGTGGCAACCCAGTCCAGTATTCTTGCCTAGAGAATCCCCATGGACAGAGAAGCTTGACAGGCTACAGTCCATGGGGTCGAAAACAGTCGGGCATGACTGAGCGACTAAGCACACGTACAGTCAGTGGATCTCATATTTTGTGTACTATGCTTTTGACACTTTATTATTCTATCTCTTTTTTTTTTAAATAAATTTATTTATTTTAGTTGGGGGCTAATTACTTTACAATATTGTAGTAGTTTTTGCCATACATTGACATGAATCAGCCATGGGTTCACATGTGCTCCCCCTCTCGAACCCTCCTCCCACCTCCCTCCCCATCCCATCCCTCTGGGTCATCCCAATGCTCCATCCCTGAGCATCCGTCCCATGCATAGAACATGGAATGGTGTTCCACTTCACATATGACAATATACATGTTTCAATGCTATTGTCCCAGAACGTCCCACCCTCACCTTCTTCCTCAGAGCCCACAAGACTGTTCTATGCATCTGTGTCTCTTATTCTGTCTCGCATATAGGGTTACTGTTACCATCTTTCAAATTCCATATATATGCATTAGTATACTGTATTGGTGTTTTTCTTTCTGGATTACTTCACTCTGTATAATGGGCTCCAGTTTCATCCATCTCAATAGAACCAATTCAAATGTATTTTTTTTAATGGCTGAGTAATATTCCATTGTGTATATGTACCACAGCTTCCTTATCCATTCGTCTGCCGATGGACATCTAGGTTGCTTCCATGTCCTGGCTATTGTAAACAGTGCTGTGGTGAACATTGGGGTACACGCGTCTCTTTCAATTCTGGTTTCCTCGGTGTGTATGCCCAGCAGTGGGATTGCTGGGTTATATGGCAGTTATATTCCCAGTTTTTTAAGGAATCTCCACACTGTTCTCCATAGTGGCTGTACTAGTTTGCATTCCCACCAACAGTGTAAGAGGGTTCCCTTTTCTCCACACCCTCTCCAGCATTTATTGCTTGTAGACTTTTGGATAGCGGCCATTCTGACTGGTGTGTAATGGTACCTCATTGTGGTTTTGATTTGCATTTCTCTAATAATGAGTGATGTTGAGCATCTTTTCATGTGTTTGTTAGCCATCTGTATGTCTTCTTTGGAGAAATGTCTGTTTAGTTCTTTGGCCCATTTTTTGATTGGGTCGTTTATTTTTCTGGAATTCAGCTGCAGGAGTTGCTTGTATATTTTTGAGATTAATTGTTTGTCTGTTGCTTCGTTTGCTATTATTTTCTCCCATTCTGAAGGCTGTCTTTTCACCTTGCTCATAATTTCCTTTGTTGTGCAAAAGCTTTTCTCACTGTTTCCTTTGTTGTGCAAAAGCTTTTCTCACTGTTTGCAGATGACATGATCCTCTACATAGAAAACCCTAAAGATTCTACCAGAAAACTACTAGAGCTAATCAATGAATATAGTAAAGTTGCAGGATACAAAATTAACCCACAGAAATCCCTTGCATTCCTATACACCAATAATGAGAAAACAGAAAGAGAAATTAAGGAAACAATACCATTCACCATTGCAACAAAAATAATAAAATACTTAGGAATATATCTACCTAAAGAAACAAAAGACTTATATATAGAAAACTATAAAACACTGATGAAAGAAATCAAAGAGGACACAAACAGATGGAGAAATATACCGTGTTCATGGATTGGAAGAATTAATATAGTGAAAATGAGTATACTACCCAAAGCAATCTATAGATTCAATGCAATCCCTATCAAGCTACCAATGGTATTTTTCACAGAACTAGAACAAATCATTTCACAATTTGTATGGAAATATAAGAAACCTCGAATAGCCAAAGCAATCTTGAGAAAGAAGAATGGAACTGGAGGAATCAACCTGCCTGACTTCAAGCTCTACTACAAAGCCACAGTCATCAAGATAGTGTGGTACTGGCACAAAGATAGAAATATAGATCAATGGAACAAAATAGAAAGCCCAGAGATAAACCCACGCACCTATGGGCACCTTATCTTCGACAAAGGAGGCAAGAGTATACAATGGAGAAAAAACAATCTCTTTAACAAGTGGTGCTGGGAAAACTGGGCAACCACTTGTAAAAGAATGAAACTAGAACACTTCCTAACACCATACACAAAAATAAACTCAAAATGGATTAAAGATCTAAACGTAAGACCAGAAAGTATAAAACTCCTAGAGGAAAACATAGGCAAAACACTCTCCGACATAAATCACAGCAGGATCCTCATGACCCACCTCCCAGAATATTGGAAATAAAAGCAAAAATAAACAAATGGGATCTATCTCCTTTTATTAGTAGAATACCATGCCACCCCCTACTATGCATCTCTTCATAACTTTGCATTCAGTGATGTCATACTAGTAGCTTGAAATCCTGGTGGGAGTGGTGGAAGTATTTACATATCAGACATTGACAAACACTATAAATAAATTCTGTTGATTGTTTATTCTGTTGTATGGCCTGTGGGTCTTTGATCTGTTTTTGTAAATTAGATCTTACTAGAATACATCCACTTATTTGCATATTGCTTATGGCTGCTTTCATACTACAGTGGAAATGTTGAGTTGTTGCAACAGAAACTTTATGACCCACAAAAAAGCCTAAAATATGTGCTATGTGTCCTGTTAAGAAAAAGTTTGCTGATCCTTGGTCTAGACTTTAAAAGTGATGGAGCAAATGTTAATAATCAAGATTAAACTTAAAAGTGTGTTGTGCTTATGGCTTATCCTTGATGAATGACTGACGTTCTGATGTATATCTTCATTGTTTCACACTTTACTCTTGAATATAATGAAAATATTATTCCACGTTGGAACTACATTCGATCATTCATAATATTGGTTATCTTTGGAGACAAGAGGTCAGTCAAGCTCAAGGAGAACATTCTGTGAGAATCAACTGCTGTTTGGAATTCATGATAAAAAAAAGTAGTCACAAAAACATATACTGTTATATTCCATTTCTGTGAAATGTTGAGGATAGGCAAATTCACAGAGACAGAAAGTATAAAGCTTTTCCATTTGGTGGTGTCTTTAGATTTGTTCTCATAGTTGTTCAATCATCACTATGATATAATTTTAGAACATTTTCCATGCTGCCAAAAGAAAGTCCTCCATACATGTTAGTAGTTATTCCCATTCCCCATTCACTTTACCTAAGACCTAGGCAACCAGTGGTGTTTTAGTGTATTCACAGAGCTATATAATGGTCTATAAATATTGCACACTTTATTATTACTTGTAAAACATGATATACCTTTGTAGTTTATAGTAAAGATTCAGTGTATAAGATACATATTTATTTTTTAAAAAAGCTCATTGTTGATACTACAAAGCTACAGTAATCAAAACAGCATGGTATCAGCACAGAAACAGACATACAGATCAATGAAACAGAATAGGAAGCCCAGAAATAAACCCACACACCTACAGTCAATCTTTGACACAGGAAGCAAGAATATACAATGGATGAAAGACAGTTTCTTCAAGTGGTGTTGGGAAAGTTGGACAGTTGCATGCAAAGTCAGAGCACACCCTCACACTATAACAATAAACTGAAAATGGCTAAAAGGCTTAAATATACGATGACACCATAGAACTTCTAGAAGAGGGGCTTCCCTGGTGGCTCACTGGTGAAGAATCTGCCTGCCAAAGCAGGAGACATGGATCCTTGGTCCGGGAAGATCCCACGTGCCTCAGAGCAACTAAGCCTGTGCACCACAAGTATTGAGCCTGTGCCCTAGAGCCCACAAGCCAAAATTACTGAACTATGGGCCACAGATGCTGAAGCCAGGGCACCCTAGAGCCCGTGCTCCAAGACAAGAGAAGCCACTGCAATGAGAAACCCAGGCTCAGCAGTTAGAGAGTAGCCCCCACTCACTGAAGTTAGAGAAAACCCTGTACAGCAACAAAGACCCAGCACAGCCAAATAAATATAAACAAAATTATATATATATATATATATATATAAGAACTAGAAAAGAACACAAGCAAAACATTCTTCAGCATAAATTGTACCAATATCTTCTTAGTCTCCCAAGACAATAGAAATAAAAGCAAAAGTAAACAAATGGGACTTAATCAAACTTACAAGCTTTTGCACAGCAAAGGAAACCATAAAACAAAAAGACAACGTAAGGACCAGGAGAAAATATTTGCAAACGATGCAACCAACTGGGCTTAATTTCCAAAATACACGAACAGCTCATTTAACTCTAACAAAAAACAAATTACCCAGTCGAAAATGGGCAGGAGACCCAAACAGATACTTCTCCAAGGAAGATGTAGTCAAGAGACATATGAAAAGATGCTCAACATCGATAGTTATTAGAGTCACGCAAACCAAGACTGCAGTGAGGTGTCACCTCACATCAGAGAGCATGGCCATCACAGTTCACAAATAACAAATGCTGGAGAGAGTGCGGGGAAAAAGGAACCCTCCTACACTGTTGGACAGTTGTTATTTGTGAATTTTTCAATAACGGCTATTCTGATTGGTGTGAGGAGATAGCTCCTTGTAGTCTTGATTTGCATTTCTCTAATAATTAGCGATATTGAGCATCTTTTCACATGCCTCTTAGCCATCTCTATGTCCCAGGCAGCTCATTGGTAAAGAATCCACCTGCCAAGCAGGAGATTTGGGTTTGATCCCTGGGTCAGGAAGATCCCCCAGAGCAGGAAATGGCAACCTACTCCAGTATTCTTGCCTGGGAATTCCCATGGACAGTGTAATCTGGGGGGCTGCAGTCCATGGGGTCAGAGGAGTCTGGCGGGCTACTGTCCCTGGGGTTGCAAACAGTCCAAAGTGGATCATTGACTAAACAGCAGCAGCAGCACATTATTGGTAGGAACACACATTGGTGTAGCCAGTATGGAAAACAGCACTGAGGTTCCTCCAAAAGCTGGAGTTGCTGTTATGATCCAGCAGTCCCACTCTGGACGCACATGCCTGGTCAAAACTATCATTTAGACAGACACGCGCACCCCTGTGTTCATGGCGAAAGTATTCACAGCAGCCAAGACATGAGACAACCTGTGTTAGTTTCAGATTTCCTGGGGTTTCTTCACTGCTGAAGGGAGAGCTGGGGAGAAGTAGCTTCCTTCCCTGTCAGTGGTGTCTTGGAATGACGTTATAGGTGGCTCTGAAGTCACCTCACCCTCCTACGTCAATGGGATTGCTGCCCTGTCAGGCTGGTGAAAATCCCATGCTTAGTCTTTATGGCACTAAATGTTCACTGTGCCCTGCTGGTGGCTGGGGGCCTCGCCGGGTGGTAAAAACTTAGAATGAGAAGCACCAAGTGAAAATAGAGAAAAGAGAAGCTGCATTTTCAAGCCAGAACTGAACCGGGGTAACGCAAACGCCTACACTTTTATGTCATTTACTGATTAGACACCTGCGGGAAATATGCAACAAATACCAGTGGACTGAAGAAGCTGGATGGAAGCTACCCTGGATGCTCCAGTGTGCCTGGTCTAGGAATGTGCCAGAGGACTCGTTTTTGCTCAGTTGTTAAGTCGTGTCCGACTCTTTGCGACCTCATGGACTGCAGCACACCAGACTTCCCTGTCCTTCTCTGTCTCCCAGAGTTGGCTCAAATTCATTTCCATTGAGTTGATGATACCATCCAACAATCTCATCCTCGGTCGTGCCCTTCTCCTCCTGCCTTCAATCTTTCTCAGCATCAGAATCTTTTCCAATATCAGTTCTTCGAATCAGGCTTCAGCATCAGTCCTTTCAATGAATGTTCAGGATTGATTTCCTTTAGGATGGAATGCTTTAATCTCCTTGCAGTCCAAGGGACTCTCAAGAGTCTTCTCTGGCACCACAGTTTGAAAGCATCGATTCTTTGATGCTCAGCCTTTATAGTCTAACTTTCACATCTGTATATGACTACTGGAAATCCTTTTAAATTGCTTTCCTGAGTCAAAATACAGACTATCTCTTCCAATTTATGACTGGTGGTGGATTTCATTATTCATGGACTAGCAAAGGCCCTAATCCTGAAAAAGGTAACAGAACTAGGTAAATTCTGCTCCATTTGGAGCCCGAGAAAGATGACTGACGGGCAGACTGGCTGCTCTGGGCTGTCACTCCTGCAGCCTAACCTCTGCATTTGGATACTGAACAGGCCTTATGCAATCTGAGTGAGGCTCCCGGTGAATTTTTTTTTTTTATTCCAAATAATCAAATTTTGAGAATGTGGTACAGGAAAATGCTGTCACATTGCATTAGGTTAGCACTGTGACTTCCATGGAAATTGTCAGGTAACCTGATTGCCACGGCCCAATCATTCACAAGCGTAACTTAGTTCACTTAGAGTTAAAAGAATGGATAAGTAATAAAATGTCCTATTTGGGGTTGTTGAAGGCAAGCAAAAAAAAAAAAAAAGAAACTATAGTGGAATCAGCCACTCGTTCAGCTTTTTGTGGGTCTTGGGCTCCAGGAAGATGAGAGTCCTCCCCAGAGCATCCGCATATGCCAGGACTGCCACGATGTGCCATGACCCTCTTCTCATCTATTACATGTTTGGCTTTCCTCAGTGAGCACGAAATTCCTTACCAGTGTTAACAGGTTATGATTCATTTCTGTTTTTTCCAATGTGGTTTTCAGGGATGTTTTTCTCACGTAGAGTCCCTTGGCAGCTTATCCAAAGTTGAGACAGGCAAACCTAAATCAACAGGCGTGGATTTTTACTGATATGGGGAGTGTTCCCAGGTGGTGCTCGTGGTGAGGAACATGCCTGCCAAAGCAGAAGACTTGAGAGACGTGGGTTCAATCCCTGGGTTGGGAAGAGTCCTGGCGAAGCCATGGCAACCTACTCCAGTGTTCTTGCCTGAGAAATCCCATGGACACAGGAGCCTGATGGGCTGCAGTCTGGGGTCACAAAGGGTGGGATGCGACTGAAGCGACTGAGCATGGCGAGTGTCCAGGATAATAACCAATAAGGAAAAATGAGAAAATAATGTGTGCGGCGTGATTCCAATTCTCTACCTATTTTTTTCTTTTTTCCTGCTACTTGTAGAGGTGTGACGTTGGGAAAGTTACTTATCCTCTGTGAGCCTTAAATGTGCACAGCAATGTGTACCCAGCAAGGATGATGTGAGGACTAACAGTTAAGCACTTGGAGGTCTTTTACAAATTTTGACAAGTCACCCTCATATTAATTTGCTAGCATTGCCATCACAAAGTATCACAGACTGAGTGGCTTAAATAACAGAAATTTATCACCTCACAGTCCTGGAGGCTAGAAGTTTGCGATCAGGGTGCTGGCAGAGTTGGCTTCTCTCAAGGCCTGTTTCCTTGGCTTCCCTGTGTCATCACGTGGTCTTCTTTCTGTGAGTGTCTGTGTCCAAACTTCCTCTGATAAGGACACCATTCATTTATTGGATTAGGTCCACCCTGTGTGTGCACATGTGCTCAGTCGTGTTTGATTCTTTGCAACCTCGTGGACTGTAGCCTGCCAGGCTCCTCTGTCCCTGGGATTCTCCATGCAAGCATACTGGAGTGGGCTGCCATTTCCTACTCAGGGCATCTTCCTGACCTGGAGATTGAACCCAGGTCTCTACTCCCTTCTGCATTGGCAGGCAGATTTTTCTTGTTTCAACCACTGGTGCCACCTGGGAGGTCCACTCTAACAACCTCATTTTGCCTTAATTACCTCTTCAAAGACCCTGTCTTCAAGTACAGTCATGGTCTGAGGAACTAGGGGTTAGGACCTCAACACAGGAATTTTGGGAGACACAAGTCAGCCCATAAACATACCTCCTGCACAGCTGACAGCCCATTCCCACCAGGCTCTGTACCGATTGCCCAACACTCACGGAAACTAACTCCCTCTACCTGGAATGCCAGATCTGCCTCCTTGACAGGCTCAGCCCTTCCTTCCTGAAGCTCAGCTCAAGTGTAGGAATCTTTAGGAAGGGTTTTGATTCTAACCATAAGGAATTCATCCTTGCCTCTAGACCCTGGGACTCTCTGCTTGCATCTGTAACAGAGCAACAATTTTACATAATTCTGCATAATATACATAATTTACATAATCCTATAGGCCTAGGGCAGGTTCTGGCAGGTGTTCGAGAAATAACCTGGAGAACTGTGCTGAATGCCAGTTAATTAAACCAACACTTTCCCTTTGTCTGACTTAGTTGAGAAATACCTTCATTTGATCGTTGACAGAGGATTCTGAGGGCAACAGAGATGGGAGGAACAAACATGATCTCAACAGTCCATTAAGACAGGATAAATAAGCTTGTTTATCTTCCTTCCTGTGTGTTTTATATTTAAGAAACCTATTTTAGGATATGTTGGAGGCAGCCTAGTATTTTTAGATGCTAACACAAATGCAAAACGACTTTCCTGATTATAGATATCCTTTGAATTTTTAATCAATATGAGAAAAGCTTTTCTACTGAGGAAGTCCAGAATATCACATGGGGTGATTATTTAAACTGCTTGTGTAGGAGGATAAACACTACAAAAAGTCTGCTATGAAATTGTGCACAGATTATTTAAACAGGGCTATGTTTCAAGATGTAGGGCATGTACATACCCATATTTTATTTTGTGCCAACAATTTAGTTGAGAATGGATGTCCTAAGGATAGTTGGGATTATGGCACAACTCAGTGAGTTGGTTACCTGGAATCTTCCTCAATTAAGGGATTTTCTCTTTCTCACAGCACCTCGATTCCAAACAAGTAGGCTTTGATGAAGTCTTTCAGCTCAAAGTGTGCCTCACACACTTCCCTTTTCCAGGCTCATTGCCTGTACAAATCTGGAGCAACACCACACTCGTTAAGAGATGCCTTTCTGTTGATAGCTCAAGTCATGGAGGATTTCACACATCTGTGCACAGTCTAGAGATTTCTGTACTTTATTGCTGTTACATTAGAGATCTCAACCTTTTTTTTTTTTAACTGATTCTGTTGCTAATGTATAACTTGAAAAAATTACATGTTACTTATACTTCGTGCAAGTTCAACAAAGGATTTTTGAATGGATGAATAAATGAACTGAACACTGAGATCTTGTCCAGAAAACGCCCAAGTCTTTAAAATGTCTGGAAGCCATTTAATTTCTCCTGTCTTTCTTCCTTGATGATGTCATCACGCACTTAGTCTTCAAGCAAAGGCACTCGGGAGCTGCAGTTGACACCTCTTCCTCTCATGTCTTCTGTGAGTAAGTCCCACAGCTTCTCTCAAATGTTATCTCTGCTCCATTCCCTCTGCCTGTGCTTAGACTATTTCCCTTCATCTACGCAGCAGCATCTCATGGAATTGTGACAAAACAGGTTTGACTGCATATGACCGAGACCTGAAGTTCAGTTCAGTTCAATTCAGTCACTCAGTCGTGTCCAACTCTTTGCAACCCCATGGACTGCAGCGCACCAGGCTTCCCTGTCCATCACCAACTCCCGGAATTTACTCAAACTCACGTCCATTGAGTCGGTGATGCCATCCAACCATCACATCCTCTGTTGTCCCCTTCTCCTCCCACCTTCAGTCTTTCCCAGCATCAGAGTCTTTTCCAATGAGTTGGTTCTTTGCATCAGGTGGTCAAAGCATTGGAGTTTCAGCTTCAGCATCAGTCCTTCCAATGAATATTCAGGACTGATCTCCTTTAGGATGGACTGGTTGGCTCTCCTTGCAGTCCAAGGGACTCTCAAGAGTCTTCTCCAACACCACAGTTCAGAAGCATCAATTCTTTGGTGCTCAGCTTTCTTTATAGTCCAACTCTCACATTCATACATGACCACTGGAAAAACCGTAGCTTTGACTAGACAGACCTTTATTAGCAAAAGACCTAAGTAACAGGGGCTTAAAACACAAGACGGGGATTTTTCTCTTGTCACGTAACGATCCAGGCTGGTCTGCAGCCTCTCCCTCTGCGGAAGCTCAGACTCCTTCTGCTAGGGATCCCTCCTCCTTCTGGTGGTGCTCTCATCTGCATGGGCCAGGATGGCTTGCCGCCATCCCTGAATTCCAGGAAGAAAGAAGGGGGATATGAGAAATGAGAGGGTATTTTTTAACCTTTCCTTTAACTAGGAACCCAGAGTTTCCCATGTAATTTAGAATCGCATCCCACTGAGCAGGATTAGTCACATGGCCTCACTTCACTGCAAGGAGTTAACTAGGAAATGTAGTCTTCATTCTGGGCAGCCTATGTCCAGGTAAAAATTCCACCCCCATGTAAGAAGAGAGAATGGCTATTGGATGGATATTGGTGAACAGCTTGCAGTCTTGACCTCGTCACCTAACTGGCTTTCCTGCTTCCTGCCTCTCAAACTGCTCCTTTTACTCAACTCATACCAGAAGCAATCTGATCACATCTCTCTCTGCTCAAAAAGCATGCATCAAGCCCTTGACTGCCTGGAAGTAAATGCTTAGTTCTCAACATGGACTGAACAGTCTTCATGATCTGGTTCCTGTCCACCTCGTCTCCTATTTTTGTCCTCTTGATTCTCTAACACTGAACTCTTGTTGTTTTTCCATGAGTAACATAGTGTCTCATGCCTCAGTGCCTTTGCACATGCTATTTCTTTGAAAGTCAAACTCAGGAGTCACTTCTTTCAGGAAATATTTTCTGTTACTCTCTCTGCTCCCAGCCTTAATCAAGAGAATTCATTGGACACTCTTTATGCCTCACACCTGTATTTACCCATTCCATTTTTGCTCTAATATATTATGTAATCCTTTATTTCCTCTTCTACACCATGAGCATGATCAGATTCACCTTTATATCCTCAGAATTCAGCTCAATGCTTGCCACAGAGCAGATCAATAACTATGTATTTACTCTTGATTGAATGAATGAACAAGTGACAGAAGTGATATGACCTCAGTACCTGCTTAGAGCTTTTAACCTTTTACATGGTGTTCTCTTTTAATAAAAACTCCTTGTGAGCCCTTACTCTGTTTGAGGTACATTTACTTTGTGTACGAGTATTAGCCTAGTTGGGCTTCCCAGGTGTTACTAGTGGTAAAGAACACGTCTGCAAATGCAAGAGACATAAGAGACATGGGTTCAGTTCCTGGGTTTTGAAGAGCTTCTGGAGGAAGGCAAGGAACCCACTCCAGTACTCTTGCCTGGAGAATCCCATGGACAGAGGAGCCTGGCGGGGTACAGTCCATGAGGTCGCAGAGTCAGACATAACCAAAGTGACTTAGCATGCACACACGCATTAGCATACTTATCTAACTTAACCTTTATGGAGAGTCCTGTGAGACAGGCATCATGATTCTCATTCTGCAGGTGGGAAAGTAAGGCATGGAGAATTAGTTTAAATAACCCATCTCATCTCTTTCTTAATTGTATTGACTGTAGGGAAGGTGTTGCGTGGAAGAGAGTGGAGGGGAGTTTTGCCTCAGGTGGTATCCTGTAGGTATATTGAACTGGTAGTTATTGGGCTCTTATCCAAATCTATAATTTATTAGCTTGAGTGACCAGCTTTTCTTTGCTTTTCTGGCTTCAGTTTTCTCATCTGTAATAGGAAGGGTTGGCTTGAAGATCCCTAAGTTTCCTTCCAAATCTAAAAGTCAGTGATTTTCTTACTTCTCTAATACAGCAAATTGAAATGTAACCCTCCTCCACACCAATATGCTGCATTCACACAGCTGTGCTTTTGCTAAAAATGGACACTTTCTAAATGTTAAAAGAGTACATGGGAGAGAATAGTCAGTTTAGATCCAAAACCCCCAACTCTGCTAAAGGATTAACACAAAAGCCCTGGAACCCACTCAACAGAAAATCTTCCCAGAATGGGATATGTATAATGGCATTGCTTTGACTGGAGGTTTTGTTTTTAGATTGCATCCAGACATATTTAGTCACCAAGCACATTTTGGATCTAGGAGGAGTGCAATAGAAATGTAGCCAGAAATGCACCCTGGTTTCTCTCTATGCCACGAGTCCACAACGTATAGAATTCTACACGACTCCTGTGTGTGTTGACCAAGTTTGTGCAGGTCATTTCGTCATTGAGCTATCCCGGAAATCTGAAGCGTCTATAAAACTATCACCCTTCTTCCCCACCAGGGTTCTGAAACAACTAAAAACAAGGCCAAGTTTTTCATCAGGGGGAGATAAATATATCGCCTTTGTGGTGATAACAACGATACTGGAGAACACGGCTTCTGTTGGTGGGCTAATCCTGAAGCCCAGAGTCAGATGGACATCCACCAGCCCTGCTAGACGGAGAGAAGCCTTTTCCCCGTCAAGGGTATGACCGAGCGTTCTGTTTCTCCACACAAACTCAGTGCGGCGCAGTCTGCTGGTCGCCCCCTCAGTCTCTTCTTTCCTTCCCCGACGGTAACGCAACCCTCACTCTTCAGTGGGGTCTGGTGGCTCCTCAGAATAGAGACGACGTTCCCCAGTCTCGCTTACAGCGAGGTGTGGCCGTATGATTCTGCTCAAGGATGTGGGGGTGAAGGACGGGCTCGTGCCTCCCTCGAGGATGGACGAGGGTCTGCGTCCTCCCTGTGGGCTTCCTCTTCCCTTCTGGCAAGTGTGTCCGTTTGGACCATGAGATGGAAACTGAGTTCTGAGGACGGCAAACAAGCCAGAAGGAGCCCGGGACCCTGGGGACGTTGTGCCAGGGCCGGACTGCTTACTTCAGACTCCATTGATGGAAGAGAGATGACCTTTACCTTGTTTAATTATTATTTGGGGTTTCCTGTCTCTTCAGGCTGAGCCCAGTTCTGACTGATACAGTCTCCACTCAGATGCGTCGTTGCATCTCCTCAGGCCCTGAGTGAGGAAAGGAGAGGTCAAGGGGCGGAGCAGCCCTGAATGTCACACTGATTGATGTCCCTCCACACGGAAGCTAGCGTGAGGGGGTAGAGAAGAAGAGTTCCCCTTCTGACAAGTTCTTCACCCAGCAAATGATCACATACTCTTGCTATATGCCAAGTCCTGCTCTAAGAACTTTACAACTGACCATTTATTTAATTCTCATAACAGTCTTACAAGGTAAGTAGTGGTAATATCCCCATAATAAAATCCTCTGCAGATGATGTAACAGAGGCCCAGAGAGGTCAGGAACTTACTCCAGGTGACATTGCTCTGGAGTGATGGATCGTGGATGCAACCCCAGGCGGGCTAGCTCTTGGGCTTCTGCTGTCCATCACTGCAGCAGGAGGTTTCCTAGGAGGGGCAGGAACAGAGAGCCTCCTGCATTTCCTCAAGTGAACGATGTTTGTGTTGGCACAGATGGAGAGGCCAGAGAAATAAAGCATATCTCAGTGGTCACCTGAGATGCCCTGGCTTGTGACTACCCCTTCAGCAGGGTCGAATCCATCATTCCTAGACCATTTTCCCATCACCGTGGGGACTCCATTCCTGCCTGTCACTATCTGTCCTGCTTCTTCCCTCCTATCGCACTCAACCACTAGTGGTCTCAACTCAGTTTCTTTCTACCCCATAGTATCTTCTTATACGTGTCCTCTACTGCCTTCGGCTTCTGCATTCTGCCCTCTTTATATATACACATTTCTTCCAGGTGGCACTAGTGGTAAAGAATCTGCCTGCCAATGCAGGAGATACAAGAGACGCGGGTTCGATCCCTGGGTTGGGAACAGCCCCTAGAGAGGGAAATGGCAACCCACTCCAGTAATCCTGCCTGGAGAATCCCATGGACAGAGGGGCCTGGTGGGCTACAGTCCATAGGGTCACAAAGAGTCTGACAGGACTGGAGTGACTGAGCATGCCTGCCTTATTGTCCACCAACAATATTGTCTTCTCCATACAAACAATTGGTGAGATCAGCCAGTTATCCTCCAGGACTGAATGCCCAGCTAGGTTAAGCTTTTATACCAGTCACTGTCTTTGGATGGTCAGAGCCTCCTAACCCACCACTCTATCCCCCCTCCCCAGCCCAGGTCACCAAGAGAGCTGTAGGCTGTGCCGCACCCTTCCAGAACTCCCTGCCATACAGTCCCTCATTCAGTTTCTTTGAGTGGGACACATGCCCAGTAAGGCAGTTTGGGCATGCTGTCCTTGCTATTTTCTCTTTGTCATCCTTTTTTCTTTATATCCTATGAATGAAGCCAAAACATAAACACAGTATTCAACGTTTGCTCCTTCTTTTCCTATATCGTATCAGAATAACATGGAATGAACTTTGGACGTGCACCAACAATATCTTCCAAGTCTCACTACTCCATCTAGTCCAACTGATACTTATGGCTTCTTTATTGATTATCGGCCAGACTATCCTCAAAGGCAGCTTTTGAATCGGTGATCACCCTAGATTAATCTTCTATGATCAGAGTAGTTGGTTATGAAGAATTAGTGGGACTGTAGTCCTGGCTGTCTCTCCAGGCACCACAGACTCTTCTCCAAGAATAGTAGCAAAAGACAAGGCATGACTAGGAAGGTTTGGCATGAGAAAAAAATGGGTAGATCCATTCAAGGTTTCATAGTACATAGAGTTTAATATAACCACTATCTTCTGAACTCTTCTTAGGGACTCCAGGTGTTTAGGACTCGAATTAGAGTGGAAACAACCACTGGACTGGAAAGTCTAATCTGAGCTCCCGTCCAAGGGAGAGAGCAAGTCCTGGGCCTTCTGTCCTTTCTTTCCTTTCCTCCTCCTCTTTCATTTTTATTGCAGGTATACAGAAATGGGCTCCAAAATCACAGATGCCATGAAATTAAAAGATGCTTGCTCCTTGGAAGAAAAGCTATGACAAACCTAGACAGCATATTAAAAAGAAGAGACCTTTTGCCAACAAAGGTCCATATAAACCATAGTCAAGGCTATGGTTTTTCCAGTGGTCATGTATGGATGTGAGAGTTGGACTATAAACAAGGCTGAGTGCCGAAGAATTGATGCTTCTGAACTGTGGTGTTGGAGAAGACTCTTGAGAGTCCCTTGGACTGCAAAGGAGATCCAACCAGTCCATCCTAAAGGAAATCAGTCCTGAATATTCATTGGAAGGACTGATGCTGAAGCTGAAACTCCAATATTTTGGCCACCTGATACAAAGAGTTGACTCATCAGAAAAGACCCTGATGCTGGGAAAGATTGAAGGTGGGAGGAGAAGGGGACGACAGAGGATGAGATGGTTGGATGGCATCACCAACTCAATGGACATGAGTTTGAGTAAACTCCAGGAGTTGGTGAAGGACAGGGAGGCCTGGGGTGCTACAGTCCATGGGGTCACAAAGAGTTGGACACAACTGAGCGACAGAAAAACAAAGTAGAAATGAGTTCATTATAATCCTTGGTTCATGACATATTATTAATTTGAAAATGGCTTGCTCTTACTATTTACCTCATAGGGATTTTTAAAAGATTAAATGAATTAAATATAGATAACACTGAGAATAGTGCCTAGCACATAATAAACACTATGGTAATGTTGTTTGACCAATGTTTCCAGGTCCTGCTGGATGTTAGGGCAGTGTTCTGCAAATCAGCTTTTGAGAGTGTCACTTTTATCTATGCTCATATGTGTTTATCACTCTATCTCGATTCATTTCTGGCCATTTAAAATGAGTTATTTTTTTTCCTTCACAGATAACTTTTTTCTTGAGTAGTGAATTAGTGGCTGATGGAAAAATATTAACTCAGTTAATATACATGAAATGTACATATAATTATATCATACAAATAATACACAGGTAATAATAATATATCACACGATGCATAATTCTATCTCTAAGCTCTCCTCTAGCTTTAATAGGCTGTGATTCTATAAAGGATGCTGAATTACTTATTGCAGGCTGCCTGAAGCTTGACAAGTCATGAGGGAACTTAAATTACACTGCTTTGTTGAGTCTGAAATCACATTCCAAGGTAATAGTCACTGGCTAAGTAAAATGGACTGCCAATTATTCAAATAAGGAGAAGTCACATTGTCCTGTATTAGCGATCTTCACCTCCCCATCCATTAATAAAGTTCATTTGTTTCCACTTGCCCACCTCTCCTTTGTTCTGCAGGGCTTTCTGAAGACTACTGAATCCATGTAGGCTTTTATCCACTCCAAACAGTCCTAAGGAGACTGATTCTTCTACTGAGTGTATTTTTAGCCACAGTTAAAGCTTGTTGTCTCTGGCTTTTCTGAACAACTGGCATCCTGCAGCATTCAGAACCACCTGCATTCAGCCTTCAGGGAACTGGACTCCTTTGCTGATGCTTCAGCTCTCAAACAGAGGCATAAACACCGCAGGTTGTGTGTAAACCGGGGAAGGTAGCTAATTATGCTAAACAGGAGTATTAATAACACAAGCTGTGCAAACAAAAACACTCTAACTAGTTTCAAAGCATGATTCCTCCTCTCCCCTGCTCTCCCTCCCAGGCTCATCTGAAGGACAGGATAGTAGCAGAAAGTAGGTGGCTTCCACAAGATACTGGATCCTGAAAAGCAAGAGATGAAATTGACAAGGAAATACCAGTGTAGAATCCACGGGCCCCTGGAATTGCAAGACAAACACCACCCTTGTCTGTCTCGAGGCTGGACTTTTTGGAAAGGTTTGGAAATCACAGAAGTATAAGTAGCTGCAAGAAACTAGTGGAGTCTCTAAAAGAGACTCAGGTCAAAGGTCAGAGTAGGGCCTTGTCAAAGGTCATTCCTTTTCAGTTCAGAAAAAGGAAAAGCTTGACAGATGGGCAGGTAGAGGTTGGATCCAGTGAGAGGAGCAAACTCTTTCCTGTCTTGCAAGTAAGAACATCTGTCACGTGTTATTCTCAGGAGGACTTGTCAGCTGATAGAAACCTACGTCTCTTAGATTAAGTCCCCAAATGAGTCTTAACAAGGTCACTGCTTATCTTCTGCTGTGGGACCAACCACTCAAAAATTTACTGGCTTAAAACAGCAATTTGTTATTATCTGTCATGGTTCTGTGAGTGGACAAGGCTCAGCTTGACCTCCTTGGTTTGGGGGCTCTCATGCCCGGATGGTCAGCTGCCATTTGAATGCTCTTGTGGGCTGGATGTCCAGCAGGGCCTCCTCTACCACGGGTCTGAGCCCAGTGCTCCTCCCTGACCTCCCACGGTAGCTGAGCAGCTGGACACAGTGGCTCAGGGCTCCAAGAGGGAGGAAGGTGCCCTAGCATAGCATCCCTTCTGCCACGGTCTATTGGCCAAAGTCATGAAAGGCCAATTCAAATTCAAGACAATGGAGTGGTGTGTGGGTACAAAGCAGGGAGCTACAGAGGGCATCATCTCTGGAGACAAGTTACTACATGAAGCGAGTCCCATCTCTTGGAATGTCTCCCAGGAAACCTCGCCCTTGAGAAGCAGAGATCTTTGTGCTGAGTCTGGCAGAGATCTTTGCCTAATTACTTATAATACTTTTCATCCTTTAATTCTTAGCTGAAGCATCACTCTCCCAGGATGACTTTCTAAGGTCTCATCATTAAATTAGCTTCTCCTGTGCTTATCCTAGAATTTCATAGTCTGTAATTGCACATTTCTATGATTACTGATTTAATGTAAATTTCAGTCCAAGATGGGGCTGAAAAGTCCACGTGGCAGGCAGGCCTGTCTGAATTCTGTCTGTCGACTCCCAGTGCCTGGCGTGGTGCTGGTTCTCAGCAAAAACTCAGGAAACAGTTGTTGAAGATGAAGGCGTGGATGGGAGGTGGGCACATCTGATCTCCCCAGGTGGCTCCAGTGGTTCACTCGGGTTTTCATAAAGGGGAGTCCGGTCACCCTTCAATGAATTTATGATGTTTTAAACCTGTATTGGCTGAATGCCCAGCAGGTCCCAGTCACCACACTAGACCACAGGATAGAACTGAGGACAGGAGGGCAGAATTGAACTCTGCATTCATAGAATTTAGTTTCTGGGGGAAGTCAGACAAGTAGGCACCCTTGTATCATCCATGTAGAGAGTGCAGGTCGCCAGGATCCGTTATGCACATTTCCTTCCCTCTCCCTCCTAATCTCTTCCCCCAACACACACACAGGGAATTTCATGTGCAGCTCCAGGGCCCATGGATTCCACGCTGAACACTCCTGGTTTAGAGGCCGTAGCATGAAACGTGCTTCAATAATATTTTCAATATTATTTGGGGCTTATTAAGAATGACTGGGGAATGTTCTTCTTTAATGAAAAAACCACTACAGTATTGTAAAGTAAGTAGCCTCCAATTAAAATAAATAAATTAATTTAAAAAAAAGTAAAAGAAAAAATTAAAAACAAACTTGCTACATATTAGATGTTCATAATATTGGAAAGCCAGAGTTTTTGTCAGAAGAGCTGGAATCTACAAGGAGTTGAAAAGTTCATAAAATATTTCCAAAGTCAGAACCAGAGGTGAAAGTTTTTCACTTTTAGACCTGCTTGTATTTCAGATTATGCACCTCACCTTCGAACTTCTCTGTTCATATTCCACACAATGTATTAATAAGTCAAATACAGAGAAATGCAAAATCACCCAGCAAGGCACAACTTTTCTTGTTTCAGCTTGGCTGTCTGTCACACTCTGAGAACAAGAAAGAGCTTCTGATACAGTAGTGAAAGAAGTATGAATTTTGTTCTGCACGTGAGTTGATTGGAAGATTTGGGGCGGGAAAGAGACACGATCTTTTTTTTTTACATTTTAAAGAAGGATTCCAGCTTCTGAGTGGAGTTTGTTTGGACTCGAGGAGTTTAGAAGTAAAGCAGTCTTCCCTGGTGGCTCAGATGGTTAAGAATCTGCCTGCAGTGCAGGAGACCTGGGCTTGATCTCTGAATTGGGAAGATCCCCTGGAGAAGGGCACAACAACCCACTCCAGTATTCTGGCCTGGAGAATCCCATGGACTGTAGTGTCCATGGGGTTGCAAAGAGTCGGACACAACCGAGCAACTAACTCTTTAACACTTTCACTTTCAGGAAGACCAGTCAAGAATCTTCATAATTGGCCAGGCTCAGAGGAAAGGGTAACAGCAGAGACTGGAAATGAGTGACTAGAATAGTGAAGGGGTTTAAAAATTGTGTCATATTTGTATTTTAGAAAGCTAGGAGAGGTGTGGATGCTTCAGTATGAGATGGGGCTGCTGTGTAAAAGATGGATTCAAGTTTTTCTGTCCCTGAAGGAAGACCCATGAATGGAGGCCACAGGGCATGAGATTGGGGCTCAGAATGAGGAAGCGCTTTTTCCCAGAGCTGTGCAAAGATGGAAGGGGCTGCTGGGGAGTCAGTGAGTTCTCATTCTCGACTCTGCGTGAGCAAGGGCTGGAGGACCCGTGGGAGGAGATATGGAGAGTCTAGAAGGAATTGTGGGACCAGATGATGCAGAAAGCTTACTCTGAGATTCCCTGATTTTGTAGACTTGTAAATGGAGCAGGACCGATATTCTTATTTTGGTGTAACACCTCTAAGATAAAGAAACTTCATAATTATGTTATCCGTCTTGGGGATTTTTAGAGAACTCTCAAGTATTTGGCCCACAATATGTCTCATGTGGGTGTAACTGCTCCGGATCTATTTCGTAGAAGTGGGTGAGCTTTCTTTTCCCACAACTTGGCTCCGTTTCTCAGAATATTTCTCTTTAATCTTCTTCAAAGAGGTGGTGGGGGAGAAGGGGGCAGGTTCTGGGTGAGAGAAACCTGGCCTGAAATTCTCTGCCACAGTTGCTAATTGCATGAGTGTCGGTAAATTACCAAACATCGGCGAGCCTCAGCTATACACCTACTCAATGGGAAGCACATTGCTTGCTTGCTTTCCGCTGCGTTGGGTCTCTGCTGCTGCTGGTGGGCTTCCTCTGGTTTCTGCTGCTGGGGGCTCCTCTCTGGTTGCGGGGCTCGGGCTTCTCCCTGAGGGGCCTTCTCTGCAGAGCACCGGCTCTAGGGTGCACGGGCCTCGTAGCTGTGGCTCCCGGGTCCCAGAGCACAGGCTCAGTAGTTGCTGCTCATGGACTTAGTTGCCCCACAGCCCGTGGGATCTTCCCAGACTAGGGACTGAACCCGTGTCACTCTGCATTGGCAGCCAGATTCCTATCCATTGGAACACCGAGGAAGATGGTTGTTCTAAGAGATAATCTATGTAAAGTTTCCAGCACTTAGTAGGATTTTAGTACATAGGAAAAAAAATTAAAACACTTTTTCTTGTGCAAGTAAATGGAGCCGAGTCATTACCTGGTGGAACTGGGTAGTCATGGTGATGGAAGAGCCAGGCAGTGAAAGGAAATGCTCACTGATTGAATTGATGGATCCTAAATCCAGGGTATTATTCATCCCCTCCCCCTCCAATTTGATGCATCTTTAAAGATAACCATTTATGGAATGTTTAAGAACATTCAGTGTTCGTAAAACACTGAGAAATTAGCGACAGTTCAGAGGCAATGATGTATGAGGTTTGGCACTCTCCTGAGTCTGAGGCTGGGGAACTGGGGGGCTAATTGTGTCTCTTCTATGAGTGCACGTCTTCCTGTGAATACCGGGCGGGGGGGGTGGGGAGGGATTGATCTTCAAATAAATATGATTCATGGTTTAGTGGAAAAGCTGCAAGCTTCCCCATGAAGATTGAATAGCAAGTCAGTTCACTATACTGTAGTTATTGATATTGCAGTACGCTCCCGATGAACGCAATTACAAATCCGTTTAGGAAGGAGTGTGATTGTGGATTTGGTTCATTTTCATTTACCCTTTGGGCACCTGAATGGTTGGGCAAATGAGACCTGGCCCCCTCCACTACCCTTGGGTCCCGATCATTTCTATTAATACTTCTCCAACACCAGTCACAGTGCCTGGTCACAGAGGGGGGACAGGTCTCATATGCAAAACCATCCAGGTTCTTGCTAGTATTTGCTGGTTGACTGGAGATGCCCTCACTACCTGTCTCTGGTGTGCTTTTGCTCACTCAGCATGGGGATGGTCAGATTCTGGTTATCAATTTATCTCCATGTGTGTATTCACAGTGCACGGCCCGTAACCCAGGCTGCTAACCCCACCATTGACACACAGCCTCCACATCTCTTTATATGTCCAGGGAACGATCCATGGACACCAGTTCAATCGGGGTGCACAACCTGTTGATGCGTGAGACTCTGTTTCATCAGACTTTCTTGTAAAGCTCCAAAGCTGAGAGCAGACAAGATCCCCAGTGTTCTCAAGAGAGTGACAGGGAGCTAGCAGACGTGCCCTTTATGGCTTTCAGAGGTGATCTATTGATCATGTTACTATCACTGCCTGCTTCCCCCTCCCCCACCCCAAACATCCTGTGTGAAGCAGGGATGTGACTTTTGAAGGCAGCTCATCCCGGGTTCATTGATGTGAGGAGTTTTGGCCACATGGGGAATACTGCGGCGTTCTCATCTCCAGATTTAAGTGACAAGATTCCCGGAGAACTGTCAAAGGGTTTTGGGGTGGATGCTTCTGGAAAGGGAGACTGGCATCTCCCTCCCTGACTGCATGCAGGCTGAGCTCAGAAGCATGGCAGCATTCCCGGCCTGCCACCAGGTGGCAGAAGAGAGAGCTCTTGAGGGCTTGACTCCTTGATGCTGGAGTTTAGCCTGCTTCCTGACTATGGAGAATGAGGCTTCATTACAACCTGGAGCATTCTGGAGGTCTGAGGGTGGATGGTGCAGCCTGTGATGGCTGCGAGGAGAAAAAGGAAGAGAGGCTCTGTGTTTGGCCTGCATGTCTCTCACCCACAGAGGGTGGTGGTCAGGCTTAAGCCACTGTTCTGGTCAGCTTGGACTGACTGTAACAGAATACCATAGATGGGCTTCCCTTGTAGCTCAGTTGGTAAATCATCTGCCTGCAATGCAGGAGACCCAGGTTTGATCCCTGGATCAGGGGAAGATCCCCTGGAGAAGGGAATGGCAACCCACTCCAGTATTCTTGCCTGGAGAACCCCATGGACGGAGAAGCCTGGAAGGCTACAGTTCATGGGGTTGCAAGAGTCAGACACGACTGAGCGTCTAAACCACCACCACCACACAGATGGGATGGCTTGCCCCGCATGAATTTATTTCCCACAGTTCTGGAGGCTACGAAGACCAAGATCAGGGTGCCACTGTGGTCAGGTTCTAGCGAGATCTCTCGTTTAGACTTGCATATGGCCATCTTCTCACCATGCTTCCTCATGTGGCAGAGAGGAGAGAGAGAGAGAAGCAAGCTCTACTGTCTTTCGTAAGGGCACTAATCCTATCACGGAGGCTCTACCCTCATGACCTAATCACCTCCCAAAGGCCCCATCTCCAAATACCACCACACTGGGCACTGGGGCTTCAATATATGAATTTTGGAGAAACACAAATATACAGTCTGACAGCCATTTAGAAGGAATCTGAGAGGGCAGTGTGCACAGGATGGTCACTGCACTGTGGGGAGTCCCATGGGAGGCAGGAACTCAGAGGTGGTTCAGCAAGAGCAGCCCAGGGGCATGTGACTCCCTCGGGAACAGAGAGGCGCAGTGGTCCCTACGGTGACTCTGAGGAACCCACCATGTGTCCCACGTAAAGTCAGCTTTTGAAGGGGGGGGGCAACAGTAAATGGAAACCCACTCCAGGACTCTTGCCTGGAGAACTCGACAGAGACAGAGAAGTCTCGCAGGCTACCGTCGATGGGGTCGCCAAGAGTCGGACACGACTGAGCAATCATCACTCACTCACTCAACACAGAAGTGGTGGCCACTTGGAGTCAAAGGAGAACATATGAGTGACCAGAGGGGAAAAAAGACTTTTGACTCTTCCCCTCATCTGTCTTTTCCATGTACTGACCTTGAAAGTGCAGAAGAGATGGCAGGAGGTGGAGGCAAAAGTCATGTTCAGTTTCCACTGCAAGTCCCCTAACCGAGGTCAGGCCTGAGTGGAAAGGAGTGGACAGTGGAGGCAGGTAATGTGGAAATAGGAGAGGGACGGTGGCTCAGATGGTGAAGAGTCTGCCTGCAAAGCAGTTCGATCCCTGGGTAGGGAAGGATCCCTGGAGAAGGGGCTGGCTACCCACATGAGTGCCTGGAGAATCCCTGGTGGCCTATAGTCCAGTCTGTGGGGTCGCAAAGAGTAGGACAAGAATGAGCGACTAACACTCAGTAGTCTGGTAGGGCTTAGGATTGGATGGGAGGCTCAAGGTTTGTTTTCGATTGGATAGGGCTTTAGAGAATGTGAAAAGGAATCACTAGAGGGAGATTGTTCATGAAACCAGAGAAGGTCACGAGATCTGCCTGGGATGCCCTTAAATGGTGAAGGAAGGAGATCCATCAGAACACGCTGGAAGCAGTGGAAGGAGAAAAATAAATCTGTTCCTGTTTGTATCCTCACTGAGTTCAGACCATTCATTAAATTACTTCCATGGGCAATGTAGGTTTCACGGAGGTATTCACAGGTGAGATGGAGGACAGCGCCTGCCCCACACAGAGCAGACCTCCCCAAACATCCTCCTGAGGTGTGACTTTCCTTTCTGGATCTCCTCCAACCGTGCTTCCCTCATAGCTCAGTTGGTAAAGAATCTGCCCGCAGTGCGGGAGATCCTGGTTCGATTCCTGGGTTGGGAAGATCCACTGGAGAAGGAAAGGCTCCTGTATTGTGGCCTGGAGAATCCCATGGACACAGTCCATGAGCTCACAAAGAGTCGGGCATGACTGAGTGACTTTCACTTTCCCTTTCCAACCCTGCAGCACTAGAGGTCATGCTCCCCTGCGTGGAGCTCAAGCTCTTTCCCCTGGATGTGAACTTGCATTGCCCTCCCCAAGGACATTTCAGTGATCCCCCACAGGAAGGGCGTGACATCAGGGTGGGTGTGCATGGGAAGGGGCAGACACTCTTGCACACCCACCCTAGACTTTTTCCAAGAATGCAGTCTGAAGGTAGGTTTGTAGGTTGATCTCAGTCTCATAGAACGAGCTTCCATTTAGGTTAAATGAGGCAGGTATTGTGTCCAGAAAGGAAATCCAATTTTTTAAGGTAATTTTGGATTCTCATTGAAAAATTCAGTTGGGGGGTCTAGGTTGTTAAACATGAAAGTCTCAAGATGTGAGACTTTTATAACTTTGATAACTTATACATGCTTTTATAACTTCTTTCCAACCTTCAGGTGAATTTCCCATTTTGGATATTGTCTCCACTTAATTGAAAATTGCTTATCTCTAATATTATTATCTACATAGTATTATAAAATGATTTTGAATTCTCATTTGCCCTTAATGGATGAGTTCATTTGGAAAAGAACATTAAAAAAAACAATATTTGTCATCAAAAATGACAGTGATGGGCCTTTCTGTGGAAATCACAGCAGGATGGTCCATGATCAGATGGAGTTAAAAGCATCTTTTGAGATGGCCACTCCATAGGAGGGTCATGGGAGAAGCTAAAGGCGACAGCGTGTAGTAGTTTACCCTTGTGACGGCCTTTTCACAGCTTCCACCTCCATAGTATGTCCCACTGTGCCATAGCTGAAGGCAGGGACATCTGATCTACCAGTGGGCCTGTTGGTTTTATTGGCCAAATAGACTTTCAGTCAGTCCTCTCTTCTCCACCTCCATTCTGACTGCTTCAGTCTGGGCACTAAGTGGTCTCTTTGCTTCTATTTTGCCTTTCTTGATCCACTCCTCACACAGCAGCTGATGTGATTGTAAAAAACAAATGAATTACGGTGGTGAATTGAATTCACAGAATTTCTCTTCTCCAATACCTGGTTCATGAGAGCATGTGGATGCATGCATGCTCAGTCGTGTCCAACTCTTTGTGACCCCACCAGTCTCCTCTGTTTATGATATTTCCTAGGCAAGAATACTGGAGTGGGGTGCCTTTTCCTCCTCCAGGGTATCTTCCTGACCAAGGGATTGTATCCACCTCTGCTGTGTCTCCTGCAATGGCAGGAGGTTCTTTGCCAAATGCGAGTAAGGGTGTACAAACCAGCCAGGAATGTATCAACAAATGAGTTGAATAATTATATAAAAAAAAAATTCTCTTGGGAGAACTTCCCTGGTGGTCCAGTGGTTAAGTTTCCCGAGGCAGGGAGCGTGGGTCCGACCCCCGGTCTGCCAGCTAGGACCCCAGATGCCTCTCGGCGTGGCCAGAGAGAAAAATCCTTTCATTCTGTTTGCATGTCTCCAGATTTAGGAGTGTTGGTAAGAAAAGGCAGGCTTCTGCTGGCTCACCAGGATGGATTCTGGGGCACTGGGAGAGGGTGAGGAGCAGGTCTCCTTCACTCAGAGTCAGACTTGCACCATGGTCCGAGGCCTCGCTCAGCCTTTCCTGAAGCCCTCTGGATTTTCTCTCATAAATGTTCCCCCTTATACATTTCTTGCATGTTTCATCCTGTCTTGAAGTAAAATTGGTACACAGGAAATACTTGATAAAATTAAAAAGAGTTTTATTTCATGTCTTCAGGAAATAATCTCCACTATCTTTGGGGGAACGATGGGAAGAAAAATCATATTTTTTTTCTTGCCCTCTTCTGTTTCTAAGTATTCTCCGTGCCCGATTCTTTGTTATAAAATAGCTTCATCCAAAGAGAAGCATTGAGTCATCGTGGTCTTTTGCTTTAGACAACTTTGGCACCAGGAGTGGTTTATGAGATGGTGTAATCATAAAATCATATGTGAATTCACTAAAAATACTTTTCATGGTGTTCTTGTGGAGAGTAAATGAGATAACCTGAGCAAAGAGTTTAGCACAGATCCTGACACGTTATAACTAGATAAACTGTGGCGGATGCACAGCACAGAGTCCCGAGCATACATCTGAAACAACACACCGAGTGTGTGCACACCAGCAAAGGTGGGTCACACATCACACATGTGGACCGACTGGAGGGCCTCTGGTCACGTACAGTGTTTACGTTCGCTTGGAGAATTTATGGTCGACCCCAAAGCCTCTAGGTCTAAGGGCTCTTATTCCTCACCATGTTTGACTGCGAAAAGAATTTTGCAATTCAGAATCATGAGGACAGGTGGTTTTGTTTTCCAGTTAAAAAATCACTTTGGTTTTTCATTTATTTTGTAGCATGTTGCTTTACAATGCTGTGTTTGTTTCTGCTGCACAAAATGAACCAGTTAAACATACACCTAGAATCCCTTCTTTTTCAGATTTCCTTCCCATTCCGATCGCCACAGGACGTTGAGTAGAGCTCCCTGTGCTGTATGTACTGTACGTTCTATTAGTTATGTATTTCATGCATAGTATCAATACTGTGTGTAAATCAATCTCAAGATGCCAATTCATCCCACCCCTTCCTTTCCCCCTTGGTATCCATACATTTATTCCCTAACAGCGGATACTTTTAAAGCACTTCTTTGTTCCAGAATGTTCAGTGGTGGTGGTGGTGGTGGTTTAGTTGCTAAGCCGTGTCCGACTCTTGCGACCCCACGGGCTGCAGCCCGCCAGGCTCCTCTGTCCATGGGATTCTCCAGGCAAGAATGCTGGAGTGGGTTGCCATTTCCTTCTCCAGGGGATCTTCCCGACCCAGGAATAAAACCTGGGTCTCCTGCATTGCAGGCAGATTCTTTACTGACTGAGCTAAGAGAGAAGCTAGAATGTTCAGTAACTTGCCTTAGATCACACAGCTACTACAGGAAAAGATGGGCTTGTCCAGGGTGATGGGGCTGGCATGGCTGTGCGCATGAGAAATGAGGCAGGGAGGAAGCTGGAGACAGCTGGAGCCCTCCGAGTACCATTCTACCTCGGACACCTGTAGGGAGGCAGGGGTGCCATGGCAAGACTGAAAATCCTTTCTTTTCAGCACAGAGAGGCGGCATCCAGTGGTACAAGCGTGGGCTGAGTCCAGAAATAGAGCTGCAGTGTGGCTTTGCCACTGTGTATCATGGAATCTCAGGGAAGCTACTTTAATATTCTATGGTTTCCTTTTCTGTAAAATGGAAACATGCTACCTACTTCGGAGGGTTGTATGCTAATCATGTGAGATGGTAAGTGTGTTCCAGTTTATGGGGTAACAAAGCTCAGTAATTGTATTAGCTTAAAATCACTCACACTGTATGACACTCTCTACGTCCATCCATGTCTCTACAAATGACCCAGTTTTGTTCCTTTTTATGTTTGAGTAATATTCCACTGTATCTATGTTCCATATCTTCTTTACCCATTCCTCCGTTGGTGGAAAGTTAGGTTGTTTCTATGTCCTGGCTATTGTACATAGTGTTGGGAAGGAGGTCCAAAAGGGAGGGAATAGATGTACACATGTGGCTGATCCATTTTACTCTACAGTAGAAGCTAACGCACCCTGTAAAGCAACTCCATTCTACTCTTTGCAACCTCAGGGACTGCAGCCCACCCGGCTCCTCTGTCCGTGGAATTTTCAAGGCAAGAATACTGGAGTGGGTTGCCATTTCCTCCTCTAGGAGATCTTCCTGACCCAGGAATTGAGCCCACGTCTCCTGTGTCTCCTGCATTGGCAGCTGGATTCTTACCACTGAGCCACCTGGGAAGCTCCCAATAAAAGTAAATTAAAAAAACAACAACTCACAATCCCTGGGTTGGGAATTTGGGTCAGGCTGTGTTTGGTGATTATTCTGCTCCTTGGGCGTTGACGGGGGTGGTGCTGGTGTTAGGCTGGTGGCTGCCTTTCTCTGGAGGGTTTAAAAAGTCTTTCCTCACATATCTGGGGCCTTGGGGGGCATGGCTAGAAGTGGGGACTCGACTGGGCCATTCTTCCCTGCCATGGAGTCTCAAGACTCTGCACGTGGCCCGTCCATCAGGGCCGCCTGATCGCTCACAAGCAGACTCCGCTCTCAGAATGAGTAATTGCATAAAAAGGAAACGAAAGCAACCGGTCTCTGAAGATTTGGGCCAGGAAACTGGCCCAGCCTCACTCACTCCAGCTTCCATTAGATAACCGCAGAGGCAAGCCAGCTTTAAGGAGAGGGGGCAGGGAATCACCTCTTGTTAGAAGGGGTGAGTGTCAAAGCGTTTGCAGCCTCTTCAGCTGCCCTGGTGAGCGGCGCAGGGAGAGCCTTGGGAGCTTGAGCTCTCAGGACACACACGAGCTGTCTTCACCACTTAGGACCACAGAGTGGACCCATCCTATGGCTCACTTTCTCTGTCTGAAAAGATGAGATAAAAAACTGACTGCAATTCCTAACACTGGAAGAGACCCCCACTGCTTTTCATGTTGGAACTACATTACAAAGACCTTGAAGACATCAGCTTCCAGAAATGGGAAAACAGAAAAAACCCAGCTTACCATTTAGTCCCATATACTGAGAGTCCATTGTGTTCTTCGTGCCACGCTAATTGCTATATGCATATTTCCCCCTTAATCTTCACAATAGCCCTGAAAGGCACCAATTGTCTCCATTTTTTAAAATGAGAAAACCTCTCATTTTAAATGTTTCATGAGACATTAAAGGAAGCAACCTAAGTGTCCATCAGCAGAGGAATGGGTAAGGGAGATGTGGTACATATACAGTATGGACTATTGGGCTGTGTGCTTAGTCACTCAGTCCTGTCCAACACCTTGCAACCCCATGGACTGTAGCCCGCCAGGCTCCTCTGTCCATGGGATTCTCAGGCCAGAAGACTGGAGTGGGTTGCCATGCCCTCCTCTAGGGGATCTTCCCAACCCAGGGATTGAATCCAGGTCTCCTGCATTGCAGGCGGATTCTTTACTGTCTGAGCCACCAGGAAAGCCCCTGTTACTCAGCCATGAAAAGGAACAGAATCGAGTCATTTGTAGAGACATGGACAGTCACACAGACTGTCAAAAGAGAAAAGCGAATCTTGCATATTAGCACGTATGTATGGAGTCTAGAAAGCTGGTGTGGATGATCTTATTTGCAAAACGGAAATAGAGACGCAGACGTCGAGAGCACACACACGGACCAGAGGGGGCGGGCTGGGTGGGGTGAAGTCGGAGACTGGGGTTGATGCACGGGCACTACTGTGGTTGAAACAGGACCGACTGCATAGCTCGGGGAGCTCTGGGCAACGCTCTGTGGTGACCTCGACAGGAAGGAAATCCAGAAAAGAGGACATATGTGTATGCGTATGGCTGACTCACTTTGCTGCACAGTGGAGACTAACACAGCAGTGTAAAGCGGCTGTATGCCAACCAAAAATAATTTTAAAAAGCTAGGCCAGTATCGCACAACTAGCAGGAGGTAGAGTTGGGATTGTGCCAACCAGAAATGCCTTCCTGACTCTGGGTTCTATTTATGCAATAGCTTATTCCCAAGACTTATTTCCCCTGCCTTATACAATGTAGGATTTCAAGGGCCATCACTTCTACAAGCCAATAGCCAATTGCCTGAGCTGAAAAAGGAAGATACTGTAATCAAAAGCATTTTTTTTTTCATATTTCAACATGTCGCAACTTTTTAGAGGCTGAACATGTATCTTATGATGACTTGTATCTTAGACCAGTGATTCCTCATCTTTTAAGGATTGTGATATTGGGAGAGTTTCACAAAGTTTGGGAAGTAAATGTCTACCTGCCTGCAGATATAAAAGAGTTGTTTTTTATCACTGTTTATGGCAAGTGATACTGATTTTCTGTTTACATTAGTGATATGGTGCTTTTAAAGAAATTTAAGTGAAAATATGAACTGATTTAAAGAAAGCAGACAATAGTAAGTTGGCAGGTATGTATACAACAAGTTGGGAATCATGACTTCCTGAAATTTGGGAAATAGTGGAGGCGTAGATAGAGATATCTACTAGATATTGAGTATCAGGATAGATATTAAGATCTAGCTCTAGATACATAGAGATGGAGAGACATCATATGTGGAGACTCATGTGTAATCTGACAGCCCCTGATTAGGTGTCTGATTCTGAGCAACTTACATATGGACCTCATCCATATGGACCTCCAGTCTTCTCATTTGCAAAATTAAGAATTGATTTTATTTATGCTGAAAATTCTTTTTTTTCCCTAAAAATGTGTGACACCACGCCTTCTTCTTGCTGTGATAGTGGTTTTTGTTCTGGAGGCTGTGGAATTGTAGTTCTTGCTTCTGTCTGCAACAACCTCAGGTATGCGGATGATACCACTCTAATGGCAGAAAGCGAAGAGGAACTAAGGAGATGAGGGTGAAAGAGGAGAGTGAAAAATCTGGCTTAAAACTTAAAACTCAGCATTCAAAAAACTAAGATCATGGCATCCAGTCCCATCACTTCATGGCAAATGGATGGGGAAAAGTGGAAGCAGTGACAGATTTTCTTTTCTTGGGCTCCAAAATCACCACAGATGGTGACTGCAGCCTTGAAGTTATGGGATGCTTGCTCCTTGGAAGGAAAGTTAGACAGCATATTAAAAGTAGAGACATCACTTTGCTGACAAAGGTCCATCTAGTCAAAGCTATGGTTTTCCCAGTAGTCATGCAGATGTGAGAGCTGGACCATAAAGAAGGCTGAGTGCCAAAAAGCTGATGCTTTTGAACTGTGGTGTTGCAGAAGGCTCCCGAGAATCCCTTGGACTGCAAGGAGATCAAACCTGTCAATCCTAAAGGGAATGAACCCTGAATATTCTTTGGAAGGACTGATGCTGAAGCTCCAATACTTTGGCCACCTGATGTGAAGAGCTGACTCATTGGAAAAGACCCTGATGCTGGGAAAGATTGAAGGCAGGAGGAGAAAGGGATGACAGAGGATGAGATGGTTGGATGGCATCACCGACTCGATGGACCTGAGTTTGAGCAAATTCTAGAAAGTGGTGAAGGACAGGGAAGCATAGTGTGCTGTAGTCCATGGGGCCATAAAGAGTCAGACATGACTTAATGACTGAACAGCAACATCAACCTCTTCTTCCAACAAGCAACTCATTTGTTCAGAAATTAAAAAATATTTTGCTGTATATTTCATATGTATCTGAAAGAAGTAAAGATGATAAGGCTTTTAACTCAGCCCTTTCTAAGAAAAACTATTTTAATAATGTCTAAAGTGGGCTGGAGTCTGTGGACTCCATTTTTCTTCACTGACTTAAATACATTTCTGTCAGCCTCATTAGTTCCTAATTATAATTACATCTGGAACCAAGATCATAAAATGTGAACACTCTTATTATCTATCATCATTATTCATTGAAATACATCATGAAAGACTGTCCCAATCCTCCATAATTACCCTGCCAGTAATACTGCTATGTATATCACATTCAGAAAATTTTATGAAAATTCAACAAAGATACATATTCTATATATCAGCTTCAGAAAAGTTCATGCAAAATGATCTGAAGGAAAGATCCTAAGTGCAGAGACATTTCCTGTTGGAGCCAGGCGGTCACTGAGGTGCCCAATCGATGCTAAAGTAGCATCTCTCACCAGGTGATGGCCTTGAAGTTGATGCTTTCTAAAGTGAACAGGCTCTGAGTGGTTGAAGGCTTTCACTCACTGGGGGAGGAGACCAGAGGCTGGAGGAAAGGAACGCCACCACGCTCAGACAGGATGGTTTCTGCCCATAGCAGTAGTCTTGGAGACTGCAGCAGTGTTTCAGTCTCGACATCTAGAAGCAGTCCGACTCTGGGTTTGGAGCTCAAGATCATAGGATGAGGAAGTAGCAAAGTCAGTACCAGAGACCAAGTGACTGACTCCTGTTGGATCGATGCTTTCCAGCACTTGTGCTCTGCTCAGTCGATTAGTCCTGTCCGACCCTTTGTGACTCTTTGGACTGTAGCCCGCCAGGCTCCTCTGTCCGTGGGATTCTCTGGGCAAGGATGCTGGAGTGGGTTGCCATTTCCTCTTCCGGGGATCTTCCCAACCCAGGAATGATATCCCCATCTCCTGTATCTCCTGCTTTGCAGGTGGATTCTTTACATCTGAAGGAAGAACCCTTCCTCAGTGCAGGAAACCTGGCTTTGATCTGTGGGTTGGGAAGATCCCCTGGAGAAGGGAATGGCAACCCACTCCAGTATTCTGACCTGGAGACTCCCATGGACAGAGGAGCCTGGCAGAGTCCATGGGGTTGCAAAGAGTCTGACACGACTGAGTGACTAGCACTTTCACTTTTTCTTCAGGGTCCTAGGAAGATACTCGTCATCTCAGATCCCTTTGTCTCCAGCCTGCCTGGAGCACAGCCAAAGTTGCCTGGGCCACCGTCAGTCCCAGAGATTCCCTGACACCTGAGGTCTATCCAGCTGACCATGGATGTTACCACTCCTTTACTTGCTTGAGAGTTCTTAGAGGAGCAATTGTACCCATGCTCAGAATGACCGATGGATATGAATATGGGGCCAACCTGGGCACCAGCCATCGTGTCTGCAGAAGCTACAGAGCTGCTTCGGACAACACACCTGGCTGTGTCCCCCAGGCTCAGCAGTCTGGACTTCCCTCCTTGAGCTCACCATTCTGGGACTCACCATTCTAACAACTGTGACAGGAAGGGGGTTCTTGGGGAAAGGTGGGGAGGTGGGGAGACTTTCCCCCAAACTCTTCCTAAGAGTTTTCTACATTTATTTGATAGACAATAGCTGAATACTCACTTATTGACCCATGACCCATTCATGCATTTACTCATTCACTCAAGAAACGTTTGCTGAGCACCCAATAGATGCCAGCATTATGATCTCCACTGGGTATACATCAGTGAATCAGACGTAGTCGTTGCCTTCAAGGAGCTCACAGTCAACATCCATGTAATGAAGGTCCAGGGGTGCTATGACAGAGGAAGGATTTTGATGAGCCCAGCTTAAGTTCATTCGTGGACATGACTCAAAGCAAGGAAGTGTGGTGTTCTGATTGGCTAGGCCTGGATCACATGTCCATCACTCTGGCCAGGAGACTGATAGCTCTCATCAGGATCACAGGTGTGTTGTAGGAAAGCAAAAAATATCTCCAAAGATATGATGGATGGATGTGGTGGAGGAATGAATACTGCCAGCAGAAGAAGGGAGACTATTGGTCATGAGCAGGGAAAAAGAAAAAATATGTCCTAATCTCTTTTCATAAACATTTCTTATCCTACTTTGATACAAGCAGATATGCTTTTACTAGGGTAAAAAGACTTGCAAACTTAGAAATAAGGTTTAAAATACATACTTTCAAATGACAGTATTAGTGAGAATAAAAAAAAATGCCTACAAACTTAAGAAAAGATGGAATTTTTATAGCCATGATAGCAAGTGGCTTCTGGCATCAGTTTTAAACCTGTTCCCGTAGATCAAGGCAGCACCCATCTCTCAGTGTACATGCAGTCAGTACTCAGTGAACTAACCAGTTAGTCTTTTACTTTTAAAAGTCAATCAGTGATGGACTCACCCTGGTAAACATACCAGGACTGCTAACCAATCAGCACATGACCATGCTTCTACAGAGGATGTCAACCTCTTATACCTCTGCAAGTCTCCCAAATCCATGAATGAACTCTGTGCTTCCCCAAAGCTGGTAAGAACATCAGTACCTCTGTTCTGCTCAGAGAGACTGTATCAAACCAGCTTACCTTTCCCTTACTGTAAAGTGAGCAATAAATTCAACTTTTCTTTTCCTGGTTTCATTTGGCTTGAACAGTTTTGGAATTCTGTTTTTATTGATAGTGTCTTTGAGCGTATATCTTTGTACAGCTTTTTTTTGTGGTTAGTCTAGGTATTAGGTACACAACTCATCACAGTCTACTGGTATCAACATTTTATCAGTTTGAAAGTGTGAAGTGTTTGTTGCTCAGTCATGTCTGACTCTTTGCGACCCAATGGACTGTAGCCCACCAGGCTCCTCTGTCCATGGAGACTCTCCAGGCAAGAATGCTGGAGTGGGTTGCCATGCCCTTCTCCAGGGGATCTTCTCAACCCAGGGATCGAACCCAGGTCTCTGGCACTGCAGGCAGATTCTTTACCAGCTGAGCCACCAGGAGTGCAAATACCTTGCTTTTTTTCCCAGCTCTTTACTCTCCCTCATCTTAAATATTTCCTCTACCTACACTGAGAATCAAGTTAGACTGTTTTTTCTTTTTCTCTTTTTCTGGGACTTGTTGTAGTCCCAAATGTCTCAGAGGTTTTGTTCACTTTTTTCAATATGCTTTCTCTCTGTTTTTCAAATTAAGTATCTTCAGTCTCACTGATTCTTTCCTCTGTCTCCTCCATTTTTCTAGTTAGCCCTTTCACTGACTTTAAAATTTTAATTTTGGCTTTTATAATCTTTAGTTCCCAAATATGCATCTTGTTCTTCTTTGTATTTTCTTTTCCTTTACTAAGACGTCCTGCTTTTTCATTTGTCGCAAGTGTTTTCATAATTGCTTATTAAAGCATTTTTGTGGTGTATAATGCTTGTCAGTTAACCTTTACTATCATCTGTGTCATCATGGTGTTGACATCTGTTGATCATCTTTTCTCATTAAGTTTGAGATCTTCATAGTTCTTGGTATAAGTGGTGTTTGAGTGAAAGCTGGAGCCTTGGGGTTTTGTTATAAGGATATGAATCTTCATGTGAATGTTGGGGTTTAGCTGGCTTTCCCAGATCTGATCTGCTGCATCACTGCCAGATTGGGGGTGCTTCTCCCCTTCTTCCTTTTGGACAGCCGGGGGGAGGGTATCTTTGTTATTTTGTCACTGCAGGAGTGACAGTGAAGGGCTCCCAAGGCTGGGCTCGGAAGGCCACCCAGCTTCTAGGAACCCCTGATGGCGTTCGCTCTGGAAGCCTCAGGCACGCTTCAGGTGAGAAGCGCGGATTTCCTAAGGCTGCCCTGTGGGGAAACCGTGCAGCCTAACTACAGAGAAAGGGAGAGAGACCGAGGCGCACCAGCTGTGTCAGTCCTCAGCTCTTCGGGGCTTCCCAGCCCAGGCACCAGACGTGGAGTGAAGAAGCCACAGGATGCCCTCAGACCCCCGGCCCGCTAATCGCAACTGTATGAGGGACCGCCAAAGAGAACTGCCTACCGGGAGCTTTCTCAGCCGCAGACCGGACAGGCCCTGGTGCTGCAGCTCGTCCCCGCCTCCCTGGGCTCTGCTCACTAGATGTCAGCAGCGCCTCCCCAGTCGCGACAGCTCAAAGCGTCTCACGACACTTCCCTGGGAAAAACCACCCCAGCTGGCTAGTTGTTCTCAGTCAGCCCCAGATTCCTGTCAAGTACCTGACTGTTACTGTCTTTAAACCATTGTTTGGGGGTGATTTGCGACACAGCAATAGATCATCAGAGGGGGTCAAGGAGGCCAGGACACAGAGCACCTTCACTCCCTCCTCAAGCTCACCTGAGGCTGGCGGCAGAGTGGACTCTGCAGTCTGCTTCCGGAGTGCGTCTGGTGGGCTCGCCATTGTATCTAGGTATGCATGTGTGTTTATTTATCACGTATAGGCCTCCCCAGTGGTAAAGAGTCCACCTGCCAGTGCAGGAGGTGTGGAAGAGGCAAGGGACACAGATTCCATCTCTGGGTCGGGAAGATCCCCTGGAGTTGGAAATGGACACCCACTCCAGTACTCTGGCCTGGAAAACTCCATGGACAGAGGAGCCTGGTGGGCTGCTGTCCATAGGGTCGCAAAGAGTCGGACACGACTGAGCACACGTGCACACACGCACACACAACACAGATCTGTGATATTTAGGTATGTATTCATTTATCATATATATGCAAATAAATGATCCTTTTATAGATAGGATGTATAGTGACATAATAAAACACATACAGATATGTTATAAAAACATGTTTTTTATATAAATACATGCAAGACAGTTAAATAAAAAGAAAAAATTGGAGTCATTCAGAAGAATGGGAAAATACTTGCTTTAGAAAGAGGAACGTGGTTGATGATCTCATCCCCTTTTCATCTTTCTAAAAACAGAGAAACACATGGATGTTTTATTATAAACTAATTTGTGGGTATTACAAGTTTTTGTGTCCCTACATCCTAAGAGGAATTTACAACATGGATTCTTAGATGAAAGACACCAAAAATGTCATCAACACAGTTTTACTTCTATAAAAGTTGTAGAAAAAAATCTCCCTTTGGCCAAGGACCTTACACTAAATCGTAACTCAGAGGAGGTATGTCTGTCAGAATGAAGCTGATGTTGCCCAAGCATTTCTGGTGATTTAGCAGGATACCAGGATGGCATTTAGAGAAAGCAGTAAACTAAGCTTGAACAGTAGCTAACTGAGCAGCAACCCTATTTCTGACAAATAGTATCTCGTGGGGTCATCTGTTACTTTACAACCTTCCTATTTAAGACCCATAGTTCTTAAAAAAAGATTTTATACAGATATGAAGGAAGGCTTGTTTTCTCTTGTTTGTTTTTTGGGATATGGCAAATTCATGAATGGAATCAAGTTATTAATCAGTTATTTTAAAAAGGAAAAAGGAATGTGGGGATGCAAAGCACTCTGGACACCCCTGCCCGTTTTCCTTTTTAAATTACTACTGCATCACTCAGTACCGATCTTCCCTGTAGCTCAGACAGTAAAGAATCCACCTGCAATGCAGGAGACCCGGGTTTGATCCCTGGGTCAGGAAGATCCCCTGGAGAAGGGAATGGCTACCCACTCCAGTATTCTGGCCTGGAGAATCCCAAGGACAGAGAAACCGGGCAGTCTATAGTTTGTGGGGTTGCTTAGAGTCAGACACGACTGAGTGACTAGTACTACTACACTAAATCCATGAATGGAAGCAAGTTATTAATCAGTTATTTAAAAAGGAAAAAGGGATGTGGGATACAAAGCACTCTGGATCCCCCCTCCCGTTTTCCTTCTTAAATCACTACTGTACTGAGCTTAAGGAGCTCAGCCTGGTGCTCTGTGACAACCTAGAGGGGTGAGATGGTGTGGGAGGTGAGAGGGAGGTTCCAGAGGGAGGGGACATATGTATACCTATGGCTGATTCATGCTGATGTATGGCAGAAACCAACACATCATTGTAAAGCAATTATCCTCCAATTGAAAATAAATAAATTATATAAAAAAGAAATCAAATCATAAAAAACCCCACTCTGGATTTCCATGGCTATCTTCTTACATGCTTGAAGGTTCCATCCAAAGATTTTGACTCTTGCAATTGGGATTATGGTGCAAGATCTTTATTAGCATTCCTAATGGCCTAGGACAGGTTAATGGTGTCCCTAAATATCTTATATTGTTCAAGCTGTTTTTCTCCTCAAGGTAAGGAATGTAAATCTAGATTGTGGTAGAAAAGTCTGGGCTGAAACTGTTTGCTGTAGAGAATGAGGTGGTTAGAATGTCCCTTGGACCATTTCTTCTTAAACAGATCCATGGTGCTTTTAAACAGTGCTGTGAAGCAGACAGATTACAGAGTGTTATTAGAAGGCAGTCCACTCACTGAAGACCCTGGACCCCCAGGCAGCCTAAGACAAGAGCTACTGCACCTCTGTCTGAGAATCACCAGAGCAGGATCTGTGGGAATGCATGGTATTATTTTGGGGTCATGTTTGAATAATTTAGAGTATTAGCATTGAATCTGGCATGCACGAATCTTAGCGTGTTGATTAGTGGAACAGAATCAATGTTGGAAAGCCTTTGCTGAATTCCAACTTCTGCCTTGTAAGATAAACCACCAGGAGTGACTTGAGAATCTCTCTGCTGCTCTGTGGGAGGCAAATCTGATCCCCCTGTGAGTATATTACGGTGATTATTAAGGATGAAGAACTTTGCTGCCTTTCACTGGGTTGAGAGGCAGATGAGTTTGCCCTCTCGGTGGGTTGATGTGTACACCATCTTGTCACTCTTGTCGCTGTGGGTGGCAATATGCTGTTTTCTTGAGAACAAACATCCCTCAAATCCCATAGGAGTCTTTGTAAAAAATTTTATTTATTTATGTTTGACTGCCCTGGGTCTTTGCTGTGCGCAAGCTTTCTCTCGTTGAGAAAGGGTGGGGGCTACCCTGTGTAGGGGTGCACGGGCTTCTTGCAGTGACTTCTCTAGCACAGGTTCTAGGTGTGTGGGATTCAGTACTTGCAGCTCATGGGCTCTAGAGCTCGGGCTCAGGAGTTGTGGCACAGGGGCTGAGTTGCCCCTCGCCATGCAGAATCTTCCCGGCCCAGGGATCGAACCCGTGTCTCCTGCATTGGCAGGTGGATTCTTATCTACTGCGCCGCCAGGGAAGTCTCCGTACAAGGCTGAAGATGGGTTTTGCTGTTGTTTTTAAAGTATACAGAGACCTCTGATTTTAATGGGGGTCATCTGCCATATGATTCAAAAAAGTCATCAGAAGTCCTTGAGTAAAATGATGCTGAGCTACTGTTGTGCTAAGAAGGTCAGGCAGGCCCAGGAAGGTTTATTGCCAAGTGTGAAGCACAGTGTCACTACCATTAGGTCAGGCTGAACTGAGGATCCTTGTTATGAAGACACAGCCGTAATGTACCTTGGCTCTCCACATCTGCAAAAGTTTTCAGTTTTCAACCATCGGGCTGGAAACAAGTTTTGGTATCTGTGTGTCAGATGGTGTTAGATGGCCTAAGGAAATCACGGTGCTTGATAAAGTCCATTTCTTGGTTCCAAACAAACGCAGTCACCTTTGATCCACAGCTTAGCCCAGAGTCAGGGCTTCTCTGGTGGCTCAGATGGTAAAGAATCTGCAGGCAACGCAGGAGGCCCGGATTCAACCCCTGGGTCAGGAAAATCCCCTGGAGAAGGGAATGGCTACCCATGCCAGTAGCCTTGCCTGGAGAATCCCATGGACAGAGGAATCTGGTGGGCTGCAGTCCATGGCGTTGCAAAGAGTCAGACACGACTGAGCAACTAGCACTTTCACTACTTTACTTTTCAGCCCAGGGTGACAAGGTGGTGCAGGGTAATTGCAAGTCCAGACTGTGAGAGTGAATTCTGACTTTGTTTTTGGAAAGGTATGCCCTTTGCAGTCTGTTGGTTTGATTCCTTGTGATGGCTTTCACAGTCTGACAGGGAGGCGAGTTATCTGTAAATCACAGTGATTAAGAATGAGGTCTCCATGTGCCACCTAGAGAGACTGACTCTCAGAACAGTTTATTAAGACGTCACTTTTACAAGGACCTCTCATCCTCATGTCCAGAACTCAGCAATACATTGAGTCACTTTTGTGCAGCTTGATTTCAGCCACTTTGGAACTTAAAGGCTTGGGTTCACGTGAAAAGGGCATTGCTCTGGTGAATAATCCTTTCAAAGTACAATACATTAATTATTCATAGATTTAAATCTCAATTTCCCACATAGTAGCTGAGTTATAAGATTTTAACCTCTCTAAATGTATAATTCCCTTGTTTTGTAAAATGAGGATAATAATAGTACTTTCCTCTTTGGACTGTTACATGAATTAAATGAAATTGTAAAGTTCAAAGCTCAGTTCCTGATGCACAAGCGGCCTGTGGAAAATATTAGCCCAAATAATGACTGCAGATAATATCTGGGGACTGACAAGAAAGCTGAACGCCAAAGAATTGATGCTTTTGAACTGTGGTTTTGGAGAAGACTCTTGAGAGTCCCTTGGACTGCAAGGAGATCCAGCTCACAGGATGTGGCTCCGAATATGATCTAATAGACCTTGAGAAAGAACTAAAGGTCCTTGACTGTGTTTAATGACCACATTATTATTTAATCTCCTGAGACTGTTTTCCTTTGTTTCAGCATTTCTCACTTCTCTGATTAAACTTATTCTTTGAGTAGTTATCCACAGGCAAAAGGTGGGCAGAGAACATGGTGAGGGGTGGGCAAGGACCATACGGTCTTGCTCTGTTTCAGGAGGGGAAGGGGACGACAGAGGATGAGATGGCTGGATGGCATCACCGACTCAAAGGACATGAGTTTGAGTAAACTCTGGGAGTTGGTGATGGACAGGGAGGCCTGGTGTGCTGCAGTGCATGGGGTCACAAGGAGTCGGACATGACTGAGCGACTGAACTGAACTGAATCTATCAAATTCAGTTTCTTATAGCTCAAAGAATTGGTCAGGCTACTCTATTTTCTTACTACAATTGTGGATAGTAAGAACGCTTTGGAATAACTTTAACTTGGAAGATTCAGTGGAATATTTTGTAATATAAAAATGTAGAAAATAAGGTAAGCTCAAATTTTAAAAAACATATTATTTATTTATTTTTATTTTTGGCTGTGCTGGGTCTCTATTGCTGTGCAGGCTTTTCTCTGAATTTGACAATAAGGAGTTCATGATGTGAGCCACAGTCTGCTCCCAGTCTTGTTTTTGCTGACTGTATAGAGCTTCTCCATCTTTGGCTGCAAAGAATATAATCAATCTGATTTCGGTGCTGACCATCTGGTGATGTCCACGTGTAGAGTCTTCTCTTGTGTTGTTGGAAGGGGGTGTTTGCTATGACCAGTGCATTCTCTTGACAAAACTCTTATTAGCCTTTGCCCTGCTTCATTCTGAACTCCAAGGCCAAATTTGCCTGTTGCACCAGGTATCTCTTAACTTCCTACTTTTGCATTCCAGTCCCCTATGATGAAAAGGATATCTTTTTTGGGTGTTAGTTCTTGAAAGTCTTGTAGGTCTTCATAGAACCATTTAACTTCAGCTTCTTCAGCATTACTGGTTGGGGCATAGACTTGGATTACTGTGATATTGAATGGTTTGCCTTGGAAAAAGCAGAGACATTACTTTGCCAACAAGGGTCTGTCTAGCCAAAGCTATGGTTTTTCCAATAGTCATGTATGGATGTGAGAGTTGGACTATAAAGAAAGCTGAGTGCTGAAGAATTGATGCTTTTGAACTGTGGTGTTGGAGAAGAAGACTCTTGAGAGTCCCTTGGACTTCAAGGAGATCCAACCAGTCCATCCTAAAGGAGATCAGTCCTGGGTGTTCATTGGAAGGACTGATGTTGAAGCTGAAACTCCAATACTCTGGCCACCTGATGTGAAGAGCTGACTCACTGGAAAAGACCCTGATGCTGGGAAAGATTGAGGGCAGGAGGAGAAGGGTACGACAGAGGATGAGATGGCTGGATGGCATCACCGACTCGATGGACATGGGTTTGGGTAAACTCTGGGAGTTGGTGATGGACAGGGAGGCCAAAGAGTCAGGGGTCACAAAGAGTTGGACACGACTGAGCGACTGAACTGAACTGAACTGAGCTGGGTCTCTACTGCCGTGCAGGCTTTTATCTAGTTGTGGGGAGTGGGGTCTACTCTCTAGTCGCGGTCTGTGGGCTTCTCATTGGGGCGGCCTCTCATCGTGGAGCCCGGGCTCTGGGGCATTTGGGCATTTGGGTCAGTGCTGGTGGCACATGGGCTCCACAGCACAGGCTTGATGGTTGCAGTGCACGGACTTCGTTGCTCTGAGGCATGTGAGATCTTCCTGGACCAGGTATCAAACCCGTGACTCCTGCATTGGCAGGCGGATTCTATACCACGGAGCCACCAGGGAAGCCAAGTAAGGTCAAATTTTAATTTTCTGAGTGAGTCCAATATTGGCAAAAATTATTAAGTACAACTTTTCTAAGGGTAGAATAAATATGTAGAATATGTAGGTAGAATAAATATGTAGAATTTCTAAGGGTAGAATAAATATGTCTATTTATTAAATAGACACATACATCTCTTTCAGGCACTAATTAGAAAATGTTTTGTTGTTCAGTTGTCAAGTCATGTGCGACTTTTTGCAACCCCCTGGACTGCAGCACACCAGGCTTCCCTGTCCTTCACTATCTCTTGAAGTTTGCTTAAACTCATGTCCATTGAGTCGGTGATGCCATCCAACCATCTCATCCTGACTGTTGCCCCCTTCTCCTCCTGCCCCCGATCTTTCCTAGCATCAAGGTCTTTTCCACTGTGTCGGCTCTTCCCATCAGGTGGCCAAAGTATTGGAGTTTCAGTTTCAGCGTCAGTCCTTCCAATGAATATTCAGGACTGATCTCCTTTAGGATTGACTGGTTTGATCTCCTTGCAGTCCAAGGGACTCTCAAGAGCCTTGTCCATCACCACAGTTTGAAGGCATCATTTCTTTGACGATCAGCCTTCTTCGTGGTCCAACTCTCACATTCATACACAACTCCTGGAAAAACCATAGACTATATGGACCTTTGCTGGCAAAGTGATGTCTCTGCTTTTTAATACACTATCTAGGTTTGTCATAGCTTTTATTCAAAGAGGAAGCATTAGAAAGTAATCGTTTCAATATGTCTAGGATGTCCATTTCTCTCCAGACAGCCTAACTTTCAGCAGACCTTCTCCCTCCCACATCCTACAGTTGAAACTGAGTCGCTGCATCTATTTTGGCGTAAGTAGAATCCCACGCTTTAGTCTTTCTATTTTGGATCATGACTCATGCCTTCTTGTTCCCTAAAATTACTGTCTCGAGATTGGATTTCCCGCTAACTTTGCTTGTTTGGGCTGAGTGGATTCTTCTTTTCAGTTCCTGTGAAGGATGATGTTTAATTATCCTGAGAAATGTTAATCTCCCAGACATACAGTCCCAGCTACAGCAGTCTCAGTGATGAGAAGACGGTGGTCTATGAAAAGAGAAAGCTCTCTAGAGTCAGCCAGGCCTGAGTTCTATTTTTTTTAATTGAAAGTACAGTTGATTTACAATCGAATATTAGTTTCAACTGTGTTGTTGTTCAGTTGCTAAAGTTGTGTCTGATTCTTTGTGACCCAATGGACTGCAGCATGCCAGGCTCCCCGTCCTCCACTGTCTCCCAGAGCTTGATCAAATTCACGTCCAGTGAGTCGGTGATGCTGTTTAGACATCTCATCTCCTGCCGTCCTCTTCTTCTTTTGCCTCCAATCTTTCCCAGTATCAGAGTCTTTCCCCATGAGTTGACTTTTCCCATCAGGTGGCCAAAGTATTGGAGCTTCAGCTTCAGCATCAGTCCTTCCAATGTGATTCATATTATACCCCACTAAAAGTCATTACAAGATAATGACTTTAATTCCCTGTGTTACACAATATATCCTTGCCGCTATATTATGCAAAGTAGTTTGTATCTCTTCACCCCTTATCACCGCCTTGCCCCTCCCCCTTCCCTCTCCTCACTGGTAGCCACTAGTTTGTTTCTTTATATCCGTGGGTTTGTTTCTGCTTTGCCATGTGCATTACAGATAAGTGATGTGTTACAGTATTTGTCTCTATCTAGCTTATTTCACTGAGCATAATACTCTCTAGGTCCATCCACACTGCTGCACAGGGCAGAATTTCACTCCCTTTTATAGACTGAGTCATAGTCCATTGTATATCCGTTTACCACGTCTCCTTGATCCATTCCTCTGTTGACGGACTATGACTTGGGTTCAGGTCTGGGTTTTGCCACTGGGAGAGGGGAGTAGCCTCTTGTGGCAATCATAAGTGTGGAGGCATCTGGCTCTTCTGGGGTAAAGTTTTTGGTGTCTGGTTCCAGGTGGTACTGCTTGTAAAGAACCTGGCTCTCAATGCAGGAGACTTAAGAGATGTGGGTTCAATCCCTGGGTTGAAAAGATCCCTTGGAGGAAGGCATGGCAACTCACTCCAGTATTCTTGCCTAGGGAATCCCATGGACAGAGAAGCCAGGTGGGCTATAGTCCATGGAGTCACAGAGGGTCAGACGTGACTGAGTTGACTTAGCACACGTGTCTAGTCTTACAGGACAAAGCCAGAAGCAGCTGTGAATCTGTTCCGGCAGTGCTATGACTGGTGTACACTGAGCGACTCTGCTCCTGGCAGTGAGCCTTCTAACCTGGGCTTTCCAGCCCTCCCGAAGATTGTGCTGCTTCCTAATATCATATTAACAGAACTCGTTCTGCTTAACCAGAAAGGAGGATTCGGTTTCTGCCACTAAGAACCCAGACGGATGCCATCCTTCCCCACCTGCATCTGAATCCAGTCCATCACACAGTTCTGCCAATGGAGTCATTTTGATCTGTCCACTTCTCTTCATTCCCTCTGCTTCTTCCTTGGCTCAGAAACTACCTTTTTTGTCCAGATCCCATCCACAGCCTCCTGTTGGCTCTCTGACCCCCAGACCACCCCACTCTAATTCATTCTCCTCACTGACACCAGAGTCATCTCCCTATGATGCCAACGTGCTCAGGACACCTCCCAGAGCAAACTCCCCAGTGCTCAGTCGCTAGTCACATCTGACCCTTTGTGACCCCATGGATTGCAGCCCACCAGGCTCTTCTGTCCATGGGATTCTCCAGGCAAGAATACTGGAGTGGGTTGCCATTCCCTCCTCTAGGGGCTCTTCCCGATCCAGAGGTCGAACCCGTGTCTCCTGTGTCTCCTGTATGGGCAAGCAGATTCCTCGCCACTGACGCCACCTAGGCTCCTGTTCTGTGGGGTCACTTCCTTTTCCTCGTGTGTGCAGTTGGTCCTCTTATCACCAGCCATGTGTGAATTTACTCTTTCCACCTAGAACACGCTGCTCCCAAATCACCAGGTGACATTTTATTCACCTTCCCGGTCTTAGGTCAAGTTTTCACTGCTTCGGGAAGCAGCTCCTGACTTCTCAAGTTCCAATTAGGGGCCTTTGTACTCTAGAGCATCCCCAGACAAATTTCACTTGCTGTTTATTCATCTGGATTCCCTACGACACAGAAGGCCCTATGAGAGCTGGAGTCTTTTCTGTTTAGTTGAGAAGTGTGCCTCTGAAATCTGGAACACAGCCTGAAACATGTGAGCACTCAATAAAAGCTAATTACGTGGAGGAATAGTGTCAAATGTCTTAGAAAGGTCTAAAGTATTAATGTAGGAATTGACCATCATTCACAAGTTCTGACAACCTAGAGGCCCCTAAGGACCTCAATAGGGGCAGTTTCAGTGCAGAAGTGGCAGCTGAGGCCAGGTCTCATGGGGCGAGGAGCAGTGGACACAGGAAGCCCCCTGGTTTAGGACTTCTTCCCCCACTCCGTGACTGGCCAAGATGCCCTTATGAGGTCCAAGGGCAGGACAGGCGGTGGACATAGGAAGTTACTAGACGCCTAGGATACTGGTCTAGAAAAAACAGCAAAGGAGCTAAGGCGCCAACTTAGGCTGAATTCTCCACTGGGCACCAGAAGCAGTGTCTAGAACCCCCCAGTACTTGTAGGGGCCCACCAGATTGTTTTAATTTTGTTTTTAATAAGAAGAACAAAATCTGCATAGAATCCTCATGAAGCTACACTCTTGATGCTTGGATTATAGTCTTCCTTATACCAACACAGTCAAGAAATATAATTGGTGACATTATTTAACAGAGGAAGGAGACCCCCATAGGAAAAATGACCCCAGCCCATGGCAATCGCGATGCATCCCGGCAACTTTGCTGACCTCAAGAAGTCTAGTCTTGCCTCTGAGATTCATTTGTCACGAATCAGGTCACCCCCTTTCTTCTTTCTCTCGGCCTTTGGCCCCCCACTAGCTTCGGCTCTCCCATGACCCCTAGGTTGATCTGATGGGGGGACAAGCCTATCCTCTGATATCTCAGAGACTGTGGTTTGGAAAGGTCTTAGAGGTTCCTGATAAGGCCAAGGGCAAAACTGTATTTTATGATTTTTAACACAGATATTGGGTTCAGCATGCGGGCATGTCTGTTGATTTCCGTTTCCACTCGGGCTGAGCAAAGTCTACAAGCAAAGATACCATCTTCCTGGAACTGAAGAGAGAGAAAGACCAGCCAAACTGCCAACACAGCACAGGATCTGTAAACAAGAAGTGCTGACTTTGTTGGATGAAGCAATTAGCAACTACTGTGCATGGCCAGATGCGTGAAGACACCCTGGAAAAGGACAGGGAACCTGGGTAAGGATCGCCTCCCCAAGAGGGGCACTGAGAGGAGCAAAGAAAGCTTCTCAGGAAACACGTGAATTACAGACACCCTTCCCATCCAGACCGTCTTTGTTCTAAGGGAAGGTCTAATTTGCTTTAGATAAACTGGGAAGTTCTCAACTTTACAAGAATCTGCACTTTTTAGAGGAGATAAGTCTCTCTCTAGCCCTTGGTATACGGGGCCATGGCGGGGTGTGTGTGTGTGTGTGGGAAGGGATTGCAAGCAGAAGCCGTATAAAGGGCTTTGTTTCTTAAGGCTGTTCCATGTGGGAACCACCTGCAGCCAACACACAACAAGGCCTCTGTCTGTGGGAGGGTGAACCAAGGCCTGGTTCAGAGGCCAAGTTCCATGGGCTGCACAGCAAATGCTCTGTCTCTGAGAGTTTATCAAATTAAGTCATTAATCCGTTCATCCTCTTAGGCCCCTTCAGATGCTGGTGATGTAAGTGTGAAGAAAACCCCACCCGGCCTGCTTCGTTGGCACTTTTCTTTGTGACCCAACATCTCGTACACTTACTTGTTTACTGTCTCTCCCCTGACTCTCTGCTCTGTGAGATTATAATCTCCATGAGACTGGGGACTTGGCTCTTTTGTCCACTGGTCTGAATTTAGTGCCCAGAACAGCTACTGGTACAGCTGGATAAATGTTTGTTGCCTGATTTTGGATGAATGAATGAAATTATTTTATCATTCCTAATCCTGAACATACTATTAAAATAAAAATCCAATAGCCTCATTCATTCAGTTTTGATTACCATTTTCCAAAAATTTGATTTTGGAAATGAAAGACGTGGTAAAATTAACATGGAAACACCAACACTTTTCTTTAATACAAACTTGATATAAGTGTGTAACAGAGCACTACCAAGCTCTACCTAAACTTCTTATGTTACTCACTTTGAGGAATTTGAACTGCACTTGAACTAGCACTTGTCTTATTAACTACTAAGTATAGCTTTCACCAGCTCAATAATGCAACTCACCTTTTAGTTGTTTGAAATAGTTCTTTCACACAAGGCTAAATCTCCTACTAGGAAAGATTAATCTGTTTGCAACGAGCTCTCCACATGTTCAAAACCTGGTTGGTCTGTTTTGACATTTAGAAAGAAAACAGACCTGGGCTCTGAACCAAATCAAACAACTGCAGGAAGGAGCCATATGGCCTCATAAAATGATCTGGTGACAGAGCTCAGCCTTAAGAGCATCAGGTATAGAAAGTCACATGCAATGACTGTCTCTTGAGTTCCACTATTGAAGAGTCAATCCTTTGGGTGTCAAAAAGCTTCTTACTCTTTAAGTTTTCCCCTGTAAATTTGGGAGAACTAAATACTCTAAGCCATCATGTCTTGAACAGCCAGTCAAAATTGTGAATTAGTGAAGCAGGGGGATACAAGACAACAGGGAATCGGTGTGGGGACATAGATGCTTATGCCTCCTAATTTCTACCCAGTAGCAACTTTAGACGGAGAAGGCAATGGCACCCCACTCCAGTACTCTTGCCTGGAAAATACCATGGATGGAGGAGCCTTATAGGCTGCAGTCCATGGGGTCGCTAAGAGTCGGACACGACTGAGCGACTTCACTTTCCCTTTTCACTTTCATGCACTGGAGAAGGAAATGGCAACCCACTCCAGTGTTCTTGCCTGGAGAATCCCAGGGACGGGGGAGCCTGGGGGGCTGCCGTCTCTGGGGTCGCACAGAGTCAGATACGACTGAAGCAACTTAGCAGCAGCAGCAGCAACTTTAGAGTTTTGTTTAGAAGGATGACCACCAAACTTGGGCTGGGGATGGGATGGGGCGGCTGGTGGTGATGCTTGAAGCTAAGTTTGTATAGTCGTTTACATAAAATAAACAACATCCTTTGTTCATGTCAAGGCATGGGGACAGAGTACAAATAGAAATTACATGGGAAGAATAACTGAAGGCTTCTGAACACCCACCGGGATGCTATTCCTGGCTCAAGTCTTGCTGCCCTGTGAAAACTGGGCGCAGCCTTGTTAGGGCACTTGCATTTTCTAAAGAAGTTGAAAACCTCTATTTTTATGAGAAATATCCTGCTGGCGGTGGCGGTGGTGGTTTAGATTAGGTATCAGAAAAGGCCTGCTTGATAAACAGGGTGACATCTGAGTACCGTCTTGAGTTGAGGAAATTGTGAAAGAGTGAGCCACGAGAGATGACGAAGGATGGGGTAGTGAGTGCACAGCCCTGTGGCCGCCGTGTGCTCGTGAGCCAGAGAGTGGCCACTGCATCTGGGGAGGACCAGTGGGGAGACGAGAGAGCGGATACGACGGCAGCGGAGGAGCAGGGAGGGCAGAACATGGAAGCCCAGACAGATCTGGAGAGGGCCCTGATGAGACTGTCATGGAGTCACCCGGGAAGCCCCTGGGAGGCTTTGACCACAAGAGCAACTTGGTCCAAGCTGGAGTCATTTCTGGCTGATGCCATGGGGAGAATAGTTTATTTAAAAAAAAATTAAAAAAAGGAATGAGAGCAGGATCAGGGGAAAAATAAGGCATATTGTCTTGAATGAAGTTCAGCAGTGACAGTGTTCTCCAAATAAGAGAAATTCTCCATGGAGTTCTCCAGGCCAGAATCCCAGAGTGGGTAGCCTTTCCCTTCTCCAGGGGATCTTCTCAACCCAGGGATCGAACCCAGGTCTCCCGCATTGCAGGCAGATTCTTTACCAGCTGAGCCACCAGAGAAGCCCAAGAATACTGGAGTGGGTTGCCTATCCCTTCTCCAGGGGATCTTCCCAACTCAGAAATTGAACCAGGGTCTCCTGCATTGCAGGCAGATTCTTTATCAACTGAGCTATGAGGGAAGCCCCCAAATAAGAGATGCTTTAAGTAAAAGGTGGGGATCTTCTGGTGGCTCAGATGGTAAAGAATCTGCCCGAGATTCGGGAGACCCAGATTCAGTCCTCCGGTTGGGAAGATCCCCTGGAGAAGGGAATGGTTACCCACTCCAGTATCCTAGCCTGCAGAGTTCCATGGACGGAGGGGCCTGGCAGGTTACCGTCCGTGGGGTCGCAAAGAGTCACAGCTAACACCAAGTCAAAGGTGGTTTCTGTCTCCTTCATCAGTTCAGAGGTCTGAATCTAGAGGTTGATGGGAGCTTTGTTTGCCAAGTCCTCAGGGAATCAAAAAACTTTCAAGTCAGTGTTCTAAGGACTTATCTAGGGCCTGAATGCAGATAGAACAGAGCAAACTTAAGGCTGCCTATCTGTGGGTTAAAGAGTCAACTGTTTAGCTGGAAGCAGGATGAGAAAAAGATAAAGAGAAAGCCATTAAAGGTACCTTACAGCTATCTCTTAAGGGAGCTTCCTAGAAGTTCCATAGACATTTCTGCTTATATCCTCTTGGCGACACAGACATTTCCGCTTATATCCCCTTGGCTACACCAAGCTGCAAAAAGTGTTAGAAAATCTAAATTCTGCTAAAAATTCTATCACTGTAGAAGGAGGGAATCTAGATACCGGGAGGAAGTAAGCAGGTTTTTAAAATTTGGTTTTAAGTTTGTTCAGGTTGTGCCAGGTCTTTCGTCACGGCATGCAGGAGCTTCAGTTGTGCCATGCAAAATCTTAGTTGTGCTGCGTGAGATCTAGTTCCCTGACCAGTAATTGAACCCAGGCCCCCTGTATTGCAGGTGCAGAGTCTTAGCCATTGGACCACCAAGGAAGCCCCAGAAATAAAAGAGTCTTGACCCTAGGACACAAACATGGTAACCCAGTGAGAGATGATGGTTATGGAGGTGATAAGAAGTGGTCAGATTCTGGATATAGGCTGAAGTAGAGGAAAGAGGACATGCTGATGCATTGGTTGTGGAGGGTGAGGGAAAGAGGATAGTCAAGAAGGATGAAGGCTTTGGCTTCAGTTCAGTTCAGTTGCTCAGTCGTGTACGACTCTTTGCGACCCCATGAACGCCAGGCGTCCCTGTCCATCACCAACTCCCTGAGTCTACCCAAACCCATGTCCATCGAGTCAGTGATGCCATCCAGCCGTCTCATCCTCTGTCGTCACCTTCTCCTCCTGCCCTCAATCTTTCCCAGCATCAGGGTTTTTTCCAATGAGTCAGCTCTTCGCATCAGGTGGCCAAAGTACTGGAGTTTCAGTTTCAACATCAGTCCTTCCAATGAACACCCAGGACTGATTTCCTTTAGGATGGGCTGGTTGGATCTCCTTGCAGTCCAAGGGACTCTCAAGAGTCTTCTCCAACACCACAGTTCAAAAGCATCAATTCTTCGGCGCTCAGCTTTCTTTATAGTCCAACTCTCACATCCATACATGACCACTGGAAAAACCATAGCCTTGACTAGAGTAAGCATCTTTTAATTTCATGGCTTCAATCACCATCTGCAGTGATTTTGGAGCCCAGAAAGATAAAGTCAGCTACTGTTTCCACTGTTTCCCCATCTATCTGCCATGAAGTGATGGGACCGGATGCCATGATCTTAGTTTTCTGAATGTTGAGCTTTAAGCCAACTTTTTTACTCTCCTCTTTCACTTTCATCAAGAGGCTCTTTAGTTCTTCTTTACTTTCTGCCATAAGGGTGGTGTCATCTGCATATCTGAGGTTATTGATATTTCTCCCGGCAATCTTGATTCCAGCTTGTGCTTCCTCCAGCCCAGCGTTTCTCATGATGTACTCTGCATATAAGTTAAATAAGCAGGGTGACAATATACTCCTTTTCCTATTTGGAACCAGTCTGTTGTTCCATGTCCAGTTCTAACTGTTGCTTCCTGACCTGCATACAGGTTTCTCAAGAGACAGGTCAGATGGTCTGGTATTCCCATCTCTTTCAGAATTTTCCACAGTTTATTGTGATCCACACAGTCAAAGGCTTTGGCATAGTCAATAAAGCAGAAATAGATATTTTTCTGGTACTCTCTTGCTTTTTCGATGATCCAGAGGATGTTGGCAATTTGATCTCTGGTTCCTCTGCCTTTTCTAAAACCAGCTTGAACATCTGGAAGTTCATGGTTCCCTTACTGTTGAAGCCTGGCTTGGAGAATTTTGAGCATTACTTTACTACCATGTGAGATGAGTGCAATTGTGTGGTAGTTTGAGCATTCTTTGGCATTGCCTTTCTTTGGGATTGGAATGAAAACTGACCTTTTCCAGTCCTGTGGCCACTGCTGAGTTTTCCAAATTTGCTGGCATATTGAGTGCAGCACTTTCACAGCGTCATCTTTCAGGATTTGAAATAGCTCAACTGGAATTCCATCACCTCCACTAGCTTTGTTCGTAGAGATGCTTTCTAAGGCCCACTTGACTTCACATTCCAGGATGTCTGGCTCTAGGTGAGTGATCACACCATCGTGATTATCTGGGTCATGAAAATCTTTTTTGTACAGTTCTTCTGTGTATTTTTGCCACCTCTTCTTAATATCTTCTGCTTCTGTTAGGTCCATACAATTTCTGTCCTTTATTGAGCCCATCTTTGCATGAAATATTCCCTTGGTATCTCTAATTTTATTGAAGAGATCTCTAATCTTTCCCATTCTCTTGTTTTCCTCTATTTCTTTGCATTGATCACTGAGGAAAGCTTTCTGATCTCTCCTTGCTATTCTTTGGAACTCTGTATTCAAATGGGTATATCTTTCCTTTTCTTCTTTGCTTTTCACTTCCCTTCTTTTCCCAGCTATTTGTAAGGTTTCCTCAGATAGCCATTTTGCTTTTTTGCATTTCTTTTTCTTTAAGCAACACAAAAATGGAGCTACTTATGTTGAGTAGGATTAAGGATAACCTTGGGGGGGCTTCACTTGTAGCTCAGTTGATAAAGAGTCTGCCTGCAGTGCAGGAAACCTGGGTTCGATCCCTGGGTCAGGAAGATCCCCTGGAGAAGGAAATGGCAACCCACTGCAGTATTCTCGCCTGGAAAATCTCATGGACAGAGGAGCCTGATGGGCTGCAGTCCATGGGGTCGCAAAGAGTCGGGCACGACTGGGCGACTAACAGTTACTTACTTACTTGGGGTTCCTTGGTGGCTCAGTGGTAAAGAGACTGCCTGCAATGCAGAAGACGCAGGAGGTGTGGATTCGATCTCTGGGTCAGAAAGGTCCCCCAGAGGAAGGCAGGGCAATCCACTCCAGTATTATTGCCTGGAAAATTCAATGGACAAAAGATCCTGAAAGGCTACAGTCTGTAAGGTCACAAAGAGTTGGACACGACTTAATTGATCAAGCACGCAAGCAAGAATAATCGAGTTTGATTTGGGAGAGTTAATTCTGACACCCAAGTGGAGATGTCAGGAAGACAATTGGATATGCAAGCCTGGGGTTTAAGGGAGACATCTAGTTTAGAACAAGAAATCCATCTGCATAGACATGGTGTCAAAAGCTACATAACTTGAGAAGATCATCTAGAGAATGAGTGTACATCAGTTCAGTTCAGTGTAGTCACTCAGTCATGTCTGACTCTTTGTGACCCCATGGACTGCAGCATGCCAGGCTTCCCTGTCCTTCATCATCTCCCAGAGCTGGCTCAAACTCATGTCCATGGAGTCAGTGATGCCATCCAACCATCTCATCCTCTGTCTGAGTGTATGTAGCAAAGAATGAACTTAAGACATAGAGCCCAAGGCATCCCAACATCAGAGGCTGGGGAAATGGAGAAGTGACCAGTCAGGAGGGCAAAGAACCAAGAGGGCGGGTCTTTGGATATCAAGAGAATCAAGTATTTCAAAAAGGAGTGATAGACTGTATTAAATGCTGCAGCAGGTTGAGTAACACGGAGATTACTAGTTGACCACTGGGTTTGGCAACATGAAGGTCAATAGTGGTCATGATGTCAGCTGCTTCAGTGAAATGGTGAGAGAGAAAGCCTGTTTGGAGTGCTTCAAGAGAGAATGAAATTAGAGAAAGAGTGAACACAGACAAAGTTTTCAGGGATATATAAAAACTAGCAGAGAAATGAGACAGTAGTTGAAAGAGGGTATGGAGTCAAGTTTTTTGTGTTTTAGAATGAGACCTATTACAGCATATTTTGTGTGTTGATGGGAAAGGGCGAGTGTAGCGGGGAATTTGAGGATGCAGCAGAGAAAGGGAGGGAGTTGTGCGGAGTAAGATCTGTGCATCCACAGGGGAGAGGATGCCCAGTGCACACATGGGGGTTTGGCTTTAGAGAGGAGCACAGACAACTCACCCGGGAGGGAAGACAAAGTACGCGAGAACAGATGAAGGCGGGCGGGAGAGGCCTGGCGGGAGCTGGTAGAAATCCTCCCCTGACTGCTTCTGCTTCCCTTCTGAAATAGAATTCCAGCTCCTCAGCTCAGAGTGAGGAGGGGGTAGAGGAACTAGAGATCTGTGAGGAGAGAAGAAAGGAAGAACTAGCTTTGTAGGAGACTGGATGAGTGAATTAACTGTGGAAATGGAATGAAATTGCTGGGCACCACTATGGACCGATTCTATGTCAATGGTCATGGATTTAAGGTTTGTGACTGGGAGTGGGCAGAGGGTTGGATGGAAGCCGAGGGGGGGTGGGGGTAAGAAGAAAGGGGGGAAGGAGAGAAGGGATGAAGCGTGGACTCATCCAAGGGAATCACAAGAAGTATAAAGAGACCATACAATCTCATCTCATCCTAAAGGAATGGGATGATGATGAGGGACAGTGTAAAGGTCTTGGATTCAATGGATCACCTATCTTTCAGTGGCTTGAAAAACAAAGAGTCACTATCATAGGATTTGAATTGATGGCCTCTCTGCTCCACACAGATACTGAAGAACGCTGCCAGCTTCAACATGTGACCTCTGGGAGTCATCCAAACCTTACTGCATCAGTCGGTCAGTAGGGAGAAAAGGCATTGAGGGACAAGTGTCAGAGGCTTTTATGGGCCATGCTTGGGAGTGGCATGGATCACTTTAATCATATTTGATTGAAGAGAACTTCATCACATCTCTGCTGGGGATGCTGAGAAGTGAAGTCCAGTGCGGGCCCAGAAGGAAAGGGAGAAGGGATTTTGGTAGACATCTAGCAATCTCTATCACAATTAGCCCCTTTGGTCACCATCCCCCCCTTACACGAAACACGCATATTCTTTAGGGGAGAAAACCTCAAATTTCATCCGTTGATTGTATCTATTTCGGAGTCTAGGATCTCCAGGTGATGCTCAGACCACTGCTTCAGGTCCAGGTGTTATTTCTCAAGGTCCAGCATCCTCTGAACTGAAAGACAAATTACCTGCCTTCCATCTGGTCGATGATCATGATAAAAACTCTCAGAGCAGTCCCTGGTCCACAGCAATGATGGAATCCTGTTTGGGGGGGTATTGCTAGGAACCCCAACCCTTTGAAGAAAATGTCTTGGTAGATTCTGGGTCTGTCCTTTCAGGGAGGCTTTCTTGTCCATTGTTCTTGGTGGCTGGAGGACAAGAAAATTCTTGTCTGTTATTCCCATGGTTATGTATGAGGGGGTATATTTGGGGGTATATAAGGAGGTACAGACCTTTCAAATCCCACTTTCTGCTCCTGTATGAGAGTAGTTTTACAGACACAAGCTTGTGGTTTCCGGGCAGTACAGTTTGCCTAAAAACATGATAGGCTTCTGACCTACTTGCTTACAGTCGGTTTCATGTGGAAGTAAATAAGCTCCAAATTCTTTTCTAGGTTGGTTCTACAGTCTTTTTTTTTTTCTCAGCCCATCCACTTTGCCCTCATGGAATCTACACTGACGTCTGAAATGATCATTTTAGGTGGCAAGGCAACATGCTTGATATTATCTTTGCCACTGGGCTGGGTCTCCCTCCTTTTTTATGACGTACAAATCTTATCTTCTAGCATTTGAGCTACAGAAACCATCAGTTTTCCCAGCCCTAAGAAGCTCTGAATTCTGAGTCTTTTTATTTGGTTTCACTTCAGCTGGCAAACCAGACCATTTTTGCCTGAGATCATCTCTTTCTTTAATACTTTGCTAAAAGCAATGAATATTGGCCAACATACCCTAATATTCTTGCTTCTTCTAATTGCTTCCCCTAGAGCTACAGACTTAATAGGCTCTTGGTCTGCTTTCTGAGTGATCAGAGGTGGTAATTTTATTAAGTTATTTTTCCCCCATGGATAACACAAGCTCTAGCTTTTTAGTCTTTGATGTGCGCTTTCTTCCTTCCTTTGTTCTGAACACTAAACTAATTCCATACGTTTTAGGTGTTTGCTATGGTACATTACATTCAGGTAATGATTTCAGGTAATTAATTAGAGAATGTGGAAACATAAACCCCTAAAATCCAGTGGCTTAAATAAAACACGTGTTCTTCTCTCACTGAGGGAGTGCAGGGCGGCAGCTGTAGGGGCATAGGATCTCAGGGACCCAAGTGTGATGGTGAGTCTGCTGTTCCCCACACGGTCTCCTTGTGGTTCCCTCCCCAGGGAACTGGAAGGAAAGCACGTGGAGGAGCATGACTGGGGCTTAAGGATCCTGCCCTGGCAGGGTGCACATGATTTCTGCTCACATTCCATTGGCGAGAACCCAGTCACATAAAACAACGGTAAAGGAAATCAGGAAATGTACTCCAGCCACGGGTCCAGGAAGAAGGGAAGAATGGATTTAGGTGGTCAGCTTGCGGTCTCCATCTCACACAATAATAAAGAATGAGGACAGATAAATGGGACTAACTCTTCCTACGTGTGTGTACTAAGTCACTTCAGTCATGTCTGACTGTTTGCAACCTTATAGACTGTAGCCCGCCAGGCTCCTCTGTCCATGGGATTCTCCAGGCAAGAAAATTGGAGTGAGAGGCCATGCTCTCCTCCAGGGGATCTTCCCAACCCAGGGATTGAACCCGAGTCTCTTACATCTCCTGCAATGGCAGGCGTGTTCTTTACCCCTAGCACCACCTGGTAAGCCCAATTCTTCCTATAGAACATCTTAATGCATCTGAAGTGTCATGACATCATGGGAAGAATTAGAGGAGGTTGTATATAAGGTTTATAGAAGGAACCAAGGGCTAAATTAAGGAATTTAAAAAAATATCAATGGACAGATTTCATTAAAACTAGTGCCTAATAAAGATAAAACGTCATGTGATTTGATCTGGTTTGTAGCAACAGAGATAGATGAGAAAACTATCTTTTGAAGATTATTGATTTTTCCATTTCTAGAAGCTGAGATTTCTTTCACTTTGAAAAGACCCTAAGAATAAAAATGACAAGAAGGAGGCTAATTTTAAAGGAGAATTCAGTGCACAAAACACTTCAATTATATTTCAGATGAAAACAACAATGCTTTGCTTATCACAAGAGTTATTTGTTGTTGTTTTGTCGTTAAGTTGTGTCTGACTCTTTGCGAGCCCCATGGGCTGAAGCACGCCAGACTCGTTTGTCCTCCACTATCTCCTGGAGTTTGCTCAAATTCATTTCCATTGAGTCGGTGATGCTATCTAACCATCTCATCCTCTGTCATCCCCTTCTCCGTTTGCCTTCAGTCTTTCCCAGCATCAGGATCTTTTCCAGTGAGTCGGCTCTTCACGTTAGGTGGCCAAAGTACTGGAGCTTCCGTCAAGGACAGATAATAAAAGAAACCTCATTTTACAATAATAAGCAAAAAAACTTTTTGAAAGGAATAATCCAAGACCTCTGATTTTAGGCAGCTAGTGGATCACATTAATACAGAAACTTGCACAGCATGTAGAAATTCAGAATACTATGTGTAATATACAGACACAAATTAAAGTGTGCTTCCAGATATCACACAATAGAAAGAAAATTTGCAGAAGTAAGAAATGAATGAGGAATGAAAAAACAGCCATAGGTCCAGATGATGTTATAGGCAAAGTTCCAACAATTCTTCAAAAAATAAATATTCTCATCTTATACAAACCAGTCTAGAATATAGAAAAAGAGGGAAATTATTCCATCTCATTTTATGCCATATGGTAATCTCTGTTTCATTGAATACACTAAAGCCTTTGACTGTGCGGATCATGACAAACTGTGGGAAGCTCTTAGAGAGATGGGAATACCAGACCATCTTACCTGTCTCCTGAGAAACCTGTGTGTGGGTCAAGAAGCAACAGTTATAACCCTGTATGGAACAGCTGATTGGTTCAAGACTGAGAAAGGAGAAAGACAGGGCTGCCTGCTGTCACCCTGTCTGTTTAATCTGTACGCTGAGCACATCATGAGAAATGCCTGGCTGGATGAGCTACAAGCCAGCATCAAGACAGTCAGGAGAAACAACCTCGCCCATGTGGAGACCACTCTAATGGCAGAAAGCGAAGAGGAACTAAAGAGCCTCTTGATGAGGGTGAAGGAGGAGAGTGAAAGAGTCAGCCTAAGACTAAATATTAAAAAAAACTAAGATCATGGCATCTGGCCCCATTACTGCAGGGCAAATAGAAGGAGGAAGGGTGGAAGAAGTGACAGATTTCCTCTACTTGGGCTCCAAAATCACTGCGGATGCCGACGGCAGCCCTGAAATCAGAAGACGATTGCTTCTTGGAAGGAAAGCAATGAGAAACCTGGACAGTGTGTTGAAAAACAGAGACATTACTCTGCTGACAGAGGTCCATATAGTCAAGACTGTGGTCTTCCCAGTGGTCACACACTGTTGTGAGAGCTGGACCGTAAAGAAGGCAGAATAGCAAAGAATTGATGCCTCTGAACTGTGGTGCTGGAGAAGACTCCTTAAAGTTCCTTGGACAGCAAGGAGATCAAACCAGTCAATCTTAAGGGAGACCAACCCTGAATTCTCACTGGAAGGACTGATGCTGAAGCTGAAGTTCCAGTATTTTGGTCATCTGATATGAACAGATGACTCACTGGGAAAGTCCCTGATGTAGGAAAGATTGAGGGCAGAAGGAGAAGAGGGCATCAGAGGATGAGATGGCTGGATGGCATCACTGACGCAATGAACATGAACTTGGGTGAACTCTGGGAGATGGTGTGCGATGGGGAGGTCTGGCTTGCTGCAGTCCATGGGGTCGCAAAGAGTTAGACATGACTGAGCAACTGAACAACAGCAACAACAATCTCCAATACAGAGAAAGCTTTCATAATACTAATACTAATTATTAATGCTAGTACTAATTTGTAATAGAAACTTATAATACATTTTTTTGACCTGAGAAGGGAAACCGTAAGAAAGCATAAAGCAAATATTACACTTAATAGTGAAATCTGACAAAGATGTCTGTGATGCCAGTTTTATTCAACATCATTCTGCAAGAGCTAGTTAGCAAAGCAATGTATGAAAATAAGTAAAAGTTAAAAGGATAGGTAAAGAAAAATCAAATTGTCACTACTCATAAGCAAAGTATTATTTTCTACATAGAAAACTAAAGGAATTTAAAGGCCAAAACTAGAGTTATTAAGAAACTTCATCATCGTTGCTGGATACTAGATGACCTTATGAGAGATGGACTCATTTCTCTGCATCAACCAGAACCAACGAAAGGGTGAATTTTTTAAGATGCTGTTTGCAGCATTAAGGTGACCTAACAATAAATCTAACATAGATGTCTTAGATCTTTATGGAGAATATTATAAACCTTTATTGAAGGCCATAAAAAACATTTAACTAAAAGTAGAAACATATACTAACTTCCTGGATGGGAAGTCATAAATATGTAAAAGTTCCAAAAATGTGTCTGTAAAATTCAATGCAATTCTAATGAACAATTCAATAGAGTGTCCTCAGAGACTTGCTAAATTGGTCCAAAAAGCTCGATGAAGTGTAATGGTATAGAAAAAGGCATAAAACCTCAAGAAAAGAGGAGAGGGTATATATATATAACAGACTTAGGTGCATACCAGAATTAAGAAATATGGAAAAATGGGATTGTACAGTGCAGGAAGGATGCATTCAATTAATGGTGTCAAAAATGGGCTCCCCCTGTGGAAAAAAAAGATGTTTTGACTTTTACATACACACCACTCATTAAAATAAATTTCAGAGAGGGTTATGAGCATGGACCACAGACTCCCCAACCTAAGGAATCAGCATACTTGTCCACCTACGTGATGATTTATAATTGGCAACATGAAGAAATGGGGCAAAGATGGTTCCAGGCTGAAGGACCAGCATCTGCCCCGAGGCAGAAAGGATCACAGCACAAAGGAGGAGCCTGGTGTGATGGGAGCTTAAGGAACAGGAGGAGGTGGCCAGAGCTGAGGTTTGATACATTGTTAGGACCGTCTCAGACCCCACAGCTCGTGTGTGCCCTGTTAAGAGTTTTAGAATCCATTCTCAGAGCAGTCGCAGCCAAGAGGGTTTTCAGTGGGATGAGTCCTAATCAGACTTTCCTGAGGATACCTCTAAACCGCTGTGCGAAGAACAGAGGGGAAGATGAGGCAAGACCACGCTGGAGGCTCTGTAGTTCTCCAGGGTCTTGAGAGATGGAGAGGACAGCGGTATCAGGAGAGAGACATCTTAGAAGGATGTACCCAAAATGGGAGACAGTCACATGAACAAAAATGGATTTTGTTACAGTTCTTCCCATAATTTCACACAGGAAGTCTAAAGCCCTAAAAGTTGCTAAAGCCACCAATAATGTCGCATTTCTTTATGTTTGGAGCTAACAGACCAAGGAAGCAGAGAGGCCTCAGGGTTGGGTGGAGGCGTGGAGAGATGAAGAGAACGCTAGGCTCACTTGGAGAGCTTTGTTCAAGCTATATCCATCCTGGCCACTCCAACCTTCCAACCGAGACGTGGGAGATTCTAACAGGGGCCAAGATTGGGTGACTTATTGGGAATTTAACAGGCTAGCATGTGAAAACTCGGGCTTCCCAGGTGGCACAGTGGTAAAGAATCCTCCTGCCAATTCTGGAGATGCAGGAGATGTGGCTTCGATTCCTGAGTCGGGAAGATCTCTTCAAGAAGAAAATGGCTCCCCACTCCAGCATTCTTGCTGGAAAACTCCCTGGTCAGAGAAGGCTGGCAGGTTGCATTCCATGGGGTTGCGAAGAGTTGGACATGACTCAGCAACTGAGGACACACGCATGCATACGAAAATTCAAACATATTGTTGTCTTACTACTCCGAAGAGAAGTTAGGCTGACCATTCTTGGCGATAGGACAAAGCTTGCTGCTTTTATACAGACTGAGCTCTTTATGACCCTCAGAAAAAATGTTTGCTCTATTGTGAGGTCTCCAGTAGTCCACGAAGAAGTAAAGGGCAGGGGGAAAGAAGGTATAAACTTCAAGTCAGGGGCAGTTTCAAGGGAGCAAAGGAGGACTGAACAGGTGTGGAAGACCACAGTCCTGGCTACCATGGCTGAGCGCAGGAACATCGTGGCTGGACGTTCACGTAAAGGGCCAGAGCTGGACAGCATCGTCACATAGAGGCTCAGGGCCTAGACGCCTCAGCAATCTCCCAGCATCTTGTAACCTTCGACAGTGTAAGAAAAGGAGCCCTAGGAATGACTAAAGCTTTCTCAAACTAAGCATCTTGCTATCTCTACCCCCAGGCCCAGCAATAATCGTGTCAGTGAAAATTCTAGAGCCTCTCTCTTAAGGAGTCTTTCCTAAGGACAGCCCTTTTGCACGTTGAGTTCTCAAGAGTTTTCTCCAGTCAGGCTTCTGTGGTGGCTCAGTGGTAACGAATCCGCCTGCCAATGCAGGAGACTCGGGTTCAATGCCTGGGTCAGGAAGATCCCCTTGAAAAGGAAATGGCAACCCACTCCAGGATTCTTGCCTGCAAAATCTCATGGTCAGAGAAGCCTGGTGGGCTACAGTCCGTGGAGTTGCAAAGAGTCGGACAAGACTGAGAGACTAAACAGCAGCAGCAGCTGTCCAGACACACCTAGATGCAATCGGGAAGAGACCTGCAAGACCTAAGCCTCGTTTTACAGATGAGACAACCAGGCACCTGGTTCAGGTCACGTGGCCTGCATCTGTGTCTCTGGGGCGAGGATGCAGGCGTCCTGCCTCCCAGCCCAAAGCTACATCATCACACACTTTCCACTTCAGTAAAGGGAACTTGGCTCAGAAACACAGTCTACTTCTAACCTCCCCCTACGAAAGGTCAACTGTGGCTGGGTTTGTGATCAACTTATGGAGTTGATATTATGAGCTCCATAATATGTACGTTCATGAACGTACAATAGGAGAAATTCAGCAGGACGCACTCTTCCCTTTGGGCTCCCTGCTGTTCTCACATCTATTACTCCAACTCTCAACAGGGTGTTTCAGTTTCAAGGAGTCCGTGAAATAACCATGTAAAGCCAGTATCTCAAGTGCAACCACTGGGGGATAAACATCCATGGGATGCACAGTGCCTCGGGCAGGCTAATGGCTTGTTTTGAAAAGGTTTATTTCTAGAAAATAGGAAAACAACTTACTTTTGTTTTCAGTTGAAAAGGAAGGCAAATTTAAAATGTTTATGCATGTGTCCTTTGATATTTGTGTCTCTGGCCATTTCCTGCAAGAACATCTATTTGTCATCAGGCATTTATACATAGGCCTGTGGGAATGTTTGCCAGAAAGACTCTCGGGTGATTGGGGTCTTTGGGATATTTCATGAGAACGTGCAGGAGAGCTGCAGTCTTGCTTCCCCTGTTGGACCCTCAGGAGGTTCATTTAGAAAACTAAAGGCTTCGGAAGTTTTTTCATGTAGCCCTTTTGCCAAATTTCTTTGACCATGAAACCCTTGTGAATTTTTTTCTTTCAGCATCCCTAGAACTGCGGTTCCCTAGAATGCCCTTTGGTAGGTGCTGGTTCATAACTCTTGGGAGCTTCCCACATTTTTTTGGGTCCCTCTGTCTCTCTGTGGAGCCTCACAAATGTAGTGCTAGCTGTGAGCCCAGCACCAGGGCGGTCTCCTGACATCAGCAGGCTCTTCCCTGTCACAATGGGACAGACAGCATCTTTCCACTTCTTTCACAACTCTTGAATGTCTGAACGACTCTCAGTGACTATTGACTATTACCGCCTTGAGACTTGGACCTTGGAAGAAGCATTCATGATCATCCAGCTCCTGTTGCCGCGCTGACCGTGTCCCCGGGGCTGAAAGCTTAGCCCTCGCTGTGTCAGCAGGCTGCCCTGATCCCGAGCCCTGGGCGTGCCGATCTCAAGGCTCACGGCAGGCTGCTGAGACTGTTCTTCTTCCCCACCCCTCTCCTGTACATTTGCTTCCCCAGTCCCACAAAGGCCATCAGTCCCTCTCCTCGTCCCATGCCTGCAATTTTTGGAAACTGCTTTGTTTGGAACATGCCCTTGGGAGGACTCACCTGAAGCATCAAATATTTACAAACATTTCTGCCATACTGATGCAATGTTCCTCCAGGAAGAATTCTGTTCACACTTTCCAGAGCACTGTCATTGAGACTGCATAGGTGTTAAAAGGGAAGGAGCCAATGGTAGGGCTGCTCAGTGAACCGAAGTTCTCCTCCCCCTTCCCCGCACTGCGGGTCTGCGAGCACCGTGATCAACCCTGGCTGCACATCCTGACCATGTGAAGAGCTTCTTTTTTTTCAGATTAATTTTTATTGGAGGGTAGTTGGCTTATAATAGAAGGAAAACTGTATCTGAAGAGCTCTTAAGACACGGGCCTCTGGGTCCCACTTTTAGAGATTCTGACTTAAATGGGGGAGTCCATGCCTGCATCAGGTTTAAAGCACCGAGGTTATTCACTGGTACACATCAGGGTTGAGTTTCACTGATTTGGCAAAAGGAATCGATGAAGGTGAAAAATGCCATCAGTAACCAAATCATCAGAAAGAAGAGCAGCTGAAATATTTCACAGGAACTAGTCCACCTGGCCACCCGCGGCCCCTCTCCAGTGGTCTACCGGATCACCCACAGCTCTTCACATCTGACTTGCCCTCCACATGCTCTGAAAAGTGTGACAGTAATTTACCCCTGCTCCTGCCACTTGCACTTCCGGCTTGGGAGAACGGGAAAATACATCTAGAACATTTAAGGCACTTTCTTTAGAGTCGTCACTGGTGTGATGTTACAGCTGAAACTTTACAACCTGGGTTGAATTTTCATCCAGCTCTGAGGCACCCAGTGCAGGGCAATAGTAACTACAACTAGTAATATAATTGGAGAATTCCATTTTTATGGATCTTTTATGGTTTGATTTCTAGGGTCACTTCTGATGCCAGTCATTTAGCCAGAGGTCCCTTGAAAGCACAGCTTAAAGGCTTGAAAATAATCCCAGGGATCAGGACAGGAGGAGAGTAGGTATAAGGACAGCTGGTATGAGGATCTGTTAGTGAGCAGGCTGCTGCTAGGGGTGACTGATTGCTCCGTTCTGTGGGTCCATCCCCCGAGAAGACACACAAATTGCATTGTAGACCTGTTCGTTAGTCAAGGGAGAGATAGGAAATTATTCAGTGATAAATTGATGGGCAGTAAACTTGGCTGGGCTTCCCTGATGGCTCAGCGGCAAAGCATCGGCCCGCAATGCAGGAGATGTGGGTTGCAACCCTGGGTCAGGAAGATCCCCTGGAGAAGGAAATGGCAACCCACTCCAGTATTCTCACCTGGAGAATCCCATGGGCAGAGGAGCCTGGCAGGTTACAGTCCACGGGATCCAAAGAGTTGGACACGACTTAGTGACTAAACCACCACCTTCAAACTTGGCTGTCCATTTTGTATGGATGGCTGGTCTTGAGTCTGGAAGGTACAGGACTGGAAAACTAAGGACAAGAAAGTCTGAGGAAGAGGTGTGTACACTGGCCCGTAGGAATGGCACAAAGGTAAGCAGACCATCAGGGAACATCCACTGCAGGGGGTCTCCCTACAGCCAGTGGAGAAGGATGACTGTGCAGGACAAAGGGCCCAAGGACAGAGTGGGCATGCGGCAGAGACGTGATGGGCCCTCACTGATCTAGCTAATGCTGCTCCTGAATGCCCAACCTGCTGGCAGCGGAGACCACGGAGATCAGCCAGACTTGGTAGCAGGTTGTTTACAGTAGACATCATCCACTCTGGGGCACAGAAATTTGTCCTTATGGGATTGATACTTAATATTAATATGAATTTTCTGTGTATAGACTCTGAACATATTTAATAGCTGTATTGCAACAACTGGACTTCCCTAGTGGCTCAGATGGTAAAGAATCTGCCTGCAATGCAGGTAACCCAGGTTCAATCCCTGGGTTGGGAAGATCCCCTGGAAGAGGGCATGGCAACCCACTCCAGTATTCTTGCCTGGAGAATCCCATGGACAGAGGAGCCTGGTGGACTACAGCCCATGGGGTCACAAAGAGTCAGACACAAATAAGTGACTAACACGCACACACACACTCACATGCACACACACACATTGCAACATTTACGGCTTAACAAAGGCAAGGAAAATAAGGGCTCAGTTTTCAGGTCTGAAGGTCAGCGTCACCCCACCAGAATGCCAGCCCAGACCAGGGTCCTCTGGGACGTGGAGTCAGGAGGAACCTTCCCGAAGCATAGATTTGATCCTGTCGTTCACTTGCTTAAAAGTCTTAACAGCTACTTATTGACCTCAACAGAAAAGTCCAAATTATTTATCGACGCTGAGAGATCCTCCAGGGTCTAACTTCTGCTTTTTCCGCTTATGTTTTGCCCCTGCTTCCTCGCAGTCAGCGCCAACAATGCTGAACTACTTTCACTTCCTTAAAATAGAGCCAGACTGGGTGCTGCCTCTCAGCCTGAAACCCCCTCTCCTCACTTAGTAAATGCCCACTCAGCCTTTTGACCTCAGAGGAGACACCGAGTGTTCTTGGATGTTTTCCTAGATCCTCCGAGACTGAGTCAGTAGCCGGTGTGCCCACTCACCCTTCTCCCTTACTGTTACTCAAACACTCGCTATATTACATTGCTTGTCCCTGGATCCCTCTTAGATTATAAATTTCCCAATATTCCAGGAACCCAGCAAAAATTAGGCACCTGATGAGGATTCATGAAAAGAAACAATAAACGAATCAGGCCTTTTTCTTTTCTTTCTGTTAAATGTTTACGATCCTTTATATATCATTTAAGAAGATGGGTGTGCATTTTTTCCTCACGCACGTCTCCAATGTACTGAAGAAATAAAATAAAATGGAATATGAGTGGCATGAAACTGATGGGAAACCTTAGCCGACGAGTAAAGTTTATTTCATTGGGCTTAACCTCTAATAGTCATCTTTAAGGAAAAACAGATTAAATTCCACATATAGATTCTCAGTCATTGAATATTCTCTTACATTTTTATATTTAGCAAATCCCAAGTTATATTTTTACCACAACAGTGTATTGCAAAACTGAACACTCTGCCTCTTGACCTCTTGACACTCTTGCTGGTGGCCTTGAATTTTGTGATATCATAGCAATTGGAACTCAGATTCATAGTGACTGACAGAGAACAGCAGCTCAGTACACCATTCCCTTCCCAGCTGTTAATGTGGGGTCCTCAGGGGGTAGTGCAGTCCTTTTCCCAGAAAAGTATCTACAGTAAATCTGCAATGGGCACATAAGAATCTCCTGAAATGAGACGAATAAAGCTCCCTCTGCATCTTGACCCAAGTGAGACCTGCTCTTCAATGCGGATCAGTCAGGGGTTATTGGGAGAGAGAAAGAACCACGTGGAAACAGATAGCCTATACAGTAAGGAGATGGGGGTCACACGCTTCGGACTCAGACGTTTGGATTCAAATTCTACTGCTTTAAACCTCTCTAAGCTTCAGTCCTTTCATGGACAATGGGGATAAGAACATCTACTTCATATGACCGTTGGGGAGATTAAGTAAAATATCGGAAGTGGAGTTCTCAACACTCTCAGAGCACTGCTAGGAGTTATCACCGCTGAGTTCTCACAAAGCTGGAACATAAGAGACTCTGATGGAAAGAGTCTCAGGAACCAGAATATTCACAGAGGGCCGGGCTTGAGGAAGAGGGGGAGTTAAGGGGGACGGAGGGGGGTGTCTCCCTTGTCTCTAAGGTGTGTGCTAAATCACTTCGGTCTTTGCGACCCCATGGACCGTGACCCACCAGGCTCCTCTGTCCATGGGCTTCTCCAGGCAAGAATACTAGTGTGGGTTGCTACGCCCTCCTCCAGGGGATCTTCCCGACCCAGGGATCGAACTCCTGTCTCTTATGTTTCCTGTATTAGGCAGGGTTCTTTACCATGAACGCCACCTGGGAAGCCCTGCTCTAAAGCAGTTTATATCAAACCAGAGCTTCCGATCTGGGGGTGAAGATCAGGCAGTCATCCTAGAACGCAGCAGTGCAGAAATGAAGTGTTGTAACCCTCGTTATTTGAGGGAAAATATTCTCAGCAAACTGCAGGGGAGAGAGAGCAGGAAGACCCCTGGCTAACGCACAGCTTCTAAAGGGCTTGCATAACTCTCTGGGACACATGGATATTTTGTGCTTTTGCCTACTCATAAAGAGATAATAAGCACAGTGACTCACTGTCAGGCAGCAAATTTGATTAACCTTTTTTATTCTCCCCCCAGCAATAAGCAGAATCACAGTAAATCATTTCCTCAATGCGATCCTGGAGTAAACTGGAGGTTAATTTCTCACTAATTCATTTCAACTTTCCCATGGTTAAAATATACTGCCACATAGGGAGGGACTCAGATAGGCTTTGGAACTTTTCCTGATGTAAGAATTATAAAAAACGCACACCCATAAATAAAACATCGTATTTCCTAAGCTCGTATACAAAGGCTGAAATGATCAATATGAAATTAGTCCTTTGCCATTCCCCAAACACTTTTATTTCTAATATTTCACTTGTACTGAATGACAAATACCATCAGATGGGCGAGGAAAATATTATCTTCATATTAAAGATGGGGAAACTCTGTCTCTGAGAGATTATCTGATTTGTTCAAGGTCACAAAGCTAGCGAACAAAGGAAGGAACACTACAACAAGTCTTCAGATCCTAAACCAAGATAAAACCCAAGTGGACCTCCTCGTGTTGTTGCCATGTATATTTGCAATCCCATGTGTTTCAAAGGATTTTTATTATAGCTGTTGAGCAGGCAATGCTGCAGTATAGGAGTTTAGACAAGGGTATACAGTCAGACATCTCATGGCCCATGAATAGAGTGTAAATATAACCGGAAAATGGAATACTGCCTTCTTGACCTTTGTCTATCCAGCTTCATACCCTGAGAAGCTAACCTTATGAACCATGAGACTCTGCCTCTGGCCTCCTGGTAGGTCATCCAATAGAGACCTTCTGCGGAAAAGCAGAGGGAGGGGTGAGAGGTTTGGGGAACTTGTTTCCCCAGCTCCCATGTGAGGCTGTACCCTCACTAAAGGTCACAGCTTCAGTCCAGCTGCCCTCCCCCGTCTGCTGTGCTCCAGGATTGAGGGCCACCACCTCCTCTTGCCCCTTCACAGCCAGAGGAGTCAGGGAGCCCAGACGTTACTACCCCCAGGGGCCGCAGCATCCACGCGGCTCCACTACTCTCTGACCTTGCTTTTGTAAATATCTCTTTGGGACGGTTGGACAGCACCACTGACTCAGTGGACCCAAGTTTGAGCAAACTCCGGGAGATAGTGAAGGACAGGAAGCCTGGCATGCTGTAGTCCATGGGGTCTCAAAGAGATGGACAGGACAGGGTGACTGAACAGCAGCACTTACACTCTTTCAGATCATCTGAACCTGAGTGAGCCCTCCATTGCCTGCCAGTATCTTTCCTGACATTACCTTCTGGAGCAAACATTGTTGAAGGTGTCTATTCCCTGAAAAAAAGTCCAATCTTTGCCTTTTATAAGATTAAAAAAACTAACCTTTCTTTCAATTGAGAATAATACAAGGCTCGTGTCTGGTGTCACAGGTGTACCTGGACTCCAGAGCCCAGAAGGATGCCATCACAGAAACACTCTTTTCCCTCCTCCTTTTGGTAATGTATTCTGCTTTTCCCTTGGAAAGCCACTCTTTCTTCTCCTTTCAGTCTCTGAGCCTAGGGTGTGACTGTCTTACACTCCAGGAGCAGGCCTTGTCTATGAGAAAACTCTTAACCACAAAGACTGGGGAGCAAGTGTAGGGGAAGCAGAATCACGAGTCTGGAAAGAGAGCTCTCTCTTCCCACTGGACTTCCTAAGCTGTGGACCCTCAGCCTGGAGGTGCCGGTGGCCATCTCTGATATGATGTAAAAGCTAAAAACAGCAGAAGGTGAAATGGAATGATGGTGAAAAATGTCTTCCTGGTGCACGGGGCACACTTAGCTGAGCATTTGAATTCAGGCACATCTGAAATGGCCCCTGGGCTTTACTTTTCTGGACCAATAAGCTCCCTCCCCACCCCGCCCCGGCTTTGACAGTTTGCTTTGTCACCTGCATTCAGAAGGATTTGCAGCAAAGGCAAAACCTCCTGATGTGGGAGACTTGAAACTTATTACGGTCTCTGTCATTTGGACGTTATATAAATTATTTTACCATTGTGACTCTTCATCTATGATAGGAGGGTTTTGTACTACATGCTCTTCAAATGCCTTTCAAGAGTGGAATATGGAGAAGGAGTAAAAGAGGCCAACCTTCCAACTCAGAAGTAAGAGGAAAGTCTTGCTTCAAAGTGAGCTCATCCCTGCCCATTCCTGACAGTGAACAGGTAGTCTTACTCTCCACACAATAGAGGCTGCTGCAGAGAAAGACCACACCCAGCCCTTGCCAATCCCATTGATATTCCTAGGAGCTCCCATCTGTCTTCCCTTCTTCAAATCCACCAAGTACATGATGTAATTTTCATGGTAACTCTCTTCAAATCTAATTAGCACATCGGATGATCAAATAAATATTCAATGCTGAGGTAAGCTGATGTGCTAGGTGTCGTGGTCATTAGCATTCTATCTTTATGTGTATCCTCCTTGGAAAGGACAATTCATTTTTATGAAATGAATGCGGGGTGGGGGGGAGGGTGAGTTTTGAAGCAAAGAGGATGGAAAATTTTGGAGTCCGTCATCTTCCTTATCCACTACCGACCCATCCTTGCAGCGCCCAGTGGCCAGGACACTGTTTCTGGGCTGTTCCAGTAGCTCTATTTTCTGCTCTTGTTTTCCAGTGGAAGACACTTTAGCTTGAATAAACTAGGCTCATACAACATGAAGAAACAAACAAACAAAAACCCCAGAATGAACGTAACAGCAAAATCCTGCCCCATCTGCCAAATTTTTGTGGAGTTTCAAGGACACATTTTTAATCAACATGTGGATGTGGGGAAGAAACTATTATCATTGTCTCCTCATTCCCAGTGAAGGTGGGGAGAAAACTGAAATTTGCGCATCGAGGGTATTTTAGTCTCTGCTGGCTAATGTCCACTGCCGTGTGTGAAATAGCTAGCTAGTGGGAACCTGCTCTATACCAGGGGGCTTGGCGTGGTGTTCCGTGGTGATCTCAATGGATGGGGTGAGGGTGGCGTGGGAGGGAGGTCCACGAAGGAGGGGCTAGATGTACACACAGAGTGGATTCACTTCGTTGTACAACACTGTGAAACAGCTGTGCCCCAGTAAAAAAGGTAAACAGTCTTTTCAAAATTTGATTAGTATCTTTTGGATAAATAGTCAAAGTCAAGATTCCTGTTTCCTCTCGGGACTCATCTTAGATAGCCACAGGATGGTTCCTGGTGTTAGCAAAAGGTGTGGGGTTTGGCTGCTCGCTGCCCCAAAAAGCCAACAAGCAGGACAGGCTGGTGGGAAGGAAAGCTTGCTTTATTTCAGAGGTTGGCAGCTGGGAGGTGGAGGGAGGGTGGACGTCTGTCCAAAGGCGGACTCCCCCCACTGGCAACCAGGGGGGCAAGAGCTTTTATACACAGAGGGAGGGGCTCCATGCAGAAACAGCACAGTCAGCTCCGCCAGTCATCTTCAGACTGATCAGTAGTGGTGACCAGCGTCGTCTTGGTTGTTTTAGGTACAGTTAATCTTCGGTTGCAAGGTTGGTTTATTTCCATTTCTTTGAGACCAGTTCTCGGAATTGTGGCAGCTTAGGTCAAGGCTACAGTCTGGTCATCATGGAGTTAACTTCAGCTGGTGGGGCTTCAGTGTCTATAAGACAGCTCTCAGGATATTATCTACAGCCCTTGAGGAGGAACCAAAAATCCTTGACTGTGCTTAATGAGTCCATTATTATTATTTGATTTCCTTTGATTACTTTCCTTCATTTTTGTATGCTCTCATTTATCTGATTAAACTTACTCTTTGACTAAACTTTTCCACGGGCAGGAGGAGGGCAGAGGAAGTGGGGGAGGTGGTGGTGGGGTCGGGATGGCCCACAGGGTCTCGCTCTGGTTCCCTGAGTGGGAAGGGAAGCTCACGTGTCCTCTGTGATGAGAAGGAGAGTGGTGTTCCCCTGCTGGTCCTGTGCTATCCCCTGGTCTTCTCTAGCCTTTGAGAAGATGTCCTGCACATCCCCTGGGGATCCTTCTGGTAGAAACTGCTGACCCCGCAGTCAGCATGACGTGTCCCATGCTGGCCTGTGGGGGTCCAGTGTTTTTCCCTTACCTAGGTGCTCACTAGAGCTGCAGGTGTCCTGGATCTCAGCCACCTTTTTACATCCTGGGGATCCTCTGGATCTCCATTACCATCCAGCCTCTGCCCCAGGATCCCTCCCGCCCCCCACGCACCCCCAGAGTGATCCACAGTATTCCCATTGCCCTCCTCACTCCTGCGCCTTTCCACTTCTGGGAGTGATGCAAGAGGGGGGACCCCTCCCAGGGCCGGAGAGTGGGCTCTTGTCTAACCCTCAGAAATGAATTGTCCTGTAGATACACGTGCTGACAAAGCAAGAGACTGGATTGAGAAGGGGTGCCTGGGAGGTCATCAGAGTCAGTGAACCAGGCAACCTGCTCCGCCTTGTGGCTCGAGGTCTCTGGTTTTGTGGTGACGGGGTTCGTTCCCAGATTTCTCTGGCCAATTACCCTGACTCAGGGTCCTTCCTGGCGGTGCACACCCTGCTCAGCCAGGATGGATTCCTGCCAGAAGATTCTGGGAGGCTGGTAGGACATACAGACGGGTGTCTCCTTTTGAACTTTCCCGAATTCTCCTGGTGGGTGGTGGCTTGTTCCCTGTCATAAGATAACTCATGCAAATGGTTACTATGATACCTGGCCAGTGTTTCCCCAACAGGAGCGCACAACAGTGTTTGCACGCCCTCCCCGCCCGCACGAGCCGACCTCCCAGACGCCTCTCTCAGTGTCCTCACAGCTTACCACCATGTCTATGTCTCTCTCCCACTGCCATTTTCTATTGTGTTTAAAGACTTCCCTGAAGGTGGTCTCCTCTCTGAGTCCCAAACAGGACAAGTCCCTCTGCTTCTGCCTTTCCTCCTTGCCCTCTCTCCATCTGACCCCAGAGGCATGTCCTCTCTCAGTCTAGCTTTCTCTACCTCACAGCTTCCTCCTAGAATCAGAAGGTTTATCTGCTTCATTTTTATACCCAGTGGGGCATCACTAGGCAATATCTTCTTTTACAAATTATATTTCTTTGATACCTCCTTCCTTTTTCCTGGGCAGTAAACTGGGCTTTAATGATGAGAGAAGATCACTCATATGAGAATGGAAAGCAGACTCATTTAATGTCTTCTAAAAATGATTCCTGTTACATCTAGACTATGCAAAACTTTATGTTCGTTTCTAGAAAGGGAACTGAGTATGGGCTTGGAAGAGATACACAGATGAAGAAAATGTGGTTTCTGCTCTCAAACAGCTCTGGCCTGGTGGGGGGAGATAGAGGTGGAACCATTCACAGAAGAACCAAATGTAGCTTGCGCCACAGAGCTGTGAGATCAGAGAGATTATACAACATCTTAAAATTGGGCAGTGTTCAGTCTAACTGCTTTCTTTCAATTCTGCAAGTTAGAAACCATAGCCAGAAACCTATCTGAACAAAGTTTTTGAAAGATAAAGATGTCTGTCTTTTAGCAAACTTCATGTAGAGATATGCATTGGGAATAGGAGGGACCCACAGATACACTCATTGCCTGTGGTTGTGTACAGTCGTACCTTCACTATTTTTTATCTGAGTGTGTTAGTCGCTCAGTTGTGACCCCCTGGACTATAGCCTGCCAGGCTCTTCTGTCCATGGAGTTCTCCAAGCACGAATACTGGAATGGGTTGCCATTCCCTTCTCCAGGGGATCTTCTCAACCCAGGGATCGAACTTGGGACTCTTGCATTGCAGGCAGAATCTTTACCATCCAAGCCACCAGAGAAGCCCTAGTAGGTCGTAATTGATGAAAAAAGGCCTGGGAGAGGGTGCCATGAGATCAGAGCAGATATCTCAACAAGTGGCCCACCCTCCTCAAGGTTACTGGAAAACGTATCAGAAATACAAATTCTCAGACATCACCCCAGTCCTGATGGATCAGAATCTCTAGGAATGAGGCTTTATAGATAAAACCTACCCAGTTTTTCCTTACTATATGTGTGTCCTGTGTGTCTCCTTTACTGCTCACCCAAAACACTCCACTTCTGGCACTTCTGGTCACCAAACTGACAACAAGCAATCCTCTGCAACACCAGCTGGGTGCCCTCCATTTCAACTCAGTTCTGACGCTCTCTTCTTGGAGACACAGCGTCAGAGGCCACACGCTGAGGACTCAGTCCCAGAACACTGCGCATGCCCCACTTCAGATGCCTGTCACCAGTAGGAGCAGCCCGGGGTACCCACAACTTCTGTGCAATTTGATTACAAATCAGAAGTTCCTATGGGCTTCCCTGGTGGCTCAGATGGTAAAGAACATGCCTGCAATGTGAGACCTGGGTTCAGTCCTGGGTCTTTTCCAATGAGTCTGCTCTTCACATCACGTGGCCAAAGCATTGGAGCTTCAGCTTCATCATCAGGCCTTCCAATGAATATTCAAGGTTGATTTCCTTTAGGATTGACTGGTTGGATCTCCTTGCAGTCCAAGGGACTCTCAAGAGTCTTCTTTAGCACCACAGTTCGAAAGCATCAGTTCTTTGGCACTCAGCCTTCTTTATGTCCAATTCTCACATCCATACATAACTACCGGAAAAACCAGAGCTTTGACTAGATGGACCTTTGTCAGCAAAGAGAGGCCTCTGCTTTATAACGTGGGGTCTACGTTGGTAACGGTCCTCTCTCCAAGAAGCAAACATCTTCTAGTCTCGTTGCTGCGGTCACCGTCCACAGTGACTTTGGAGCCTGAGAAAGTAAAAATATGTCACTGTTTCCACTGTTTCCCCATCTATTTGCCATGAGATGGGACCAGATGCTATGATCTTAGTTTTCTGAATGTTGAGTTTTAATCTAGCGTTTTCACTCTCCTCTTTCTCCCGCATCAAGAGGCTCTTTAGTTCCTTTTCGCTTTTTGTCATTAGAGTGGTACCTTCTGCATATCTGAGGTTGTTGGTATTTCTCTTGTTAGGTAGCAGGATACAAAAATATAATTTTGCTTGTGAATAAAGGATATTTTCACCTCTTCCTGCTTAAACTGTCTCACTGGGTTGACTCAGCTACTTTGGGGTGAATGCTCAGTCTTTCAAATACACTCCAGCTCTCCTAGCTCCTCCCGTGAAGGCTCTGGAGCGAAAGAGGTTTACACTCTTTTGTGGTGGCAGGAGAAAGGCAAGGTTAAGCCTTTCACACGGCATTCTGTGCAAGTTAGAAAAAAACGTGTCTTCCTTAGGACGCTTTCCTTTCAGTGGTGGAACATTTTCACACTGCTTTTGTTAGAACACATTGCTGCCATATGCTCTAAAACTGCCATAATGAATGTGCAAATCTATGATGTCTGTGAAACGTGTGGTGCCCTATAGACATAGGTTTTCTTGTGCAGTGCTCAACCTGCACAACTGTATGCTAATCTCTAGTTTTGTACCTAATCGCTGTGCATCAGGATGAATACATAACTTCCCCCTGAGGCTTGCAGCTGCCTGTGGGGAAAGCACATTCTTTGCCTTAACTATTCTCCCTTACACACTCTGAAGTTTCTGAGAGCCAGCAGAAACTCCTCAGGCCAAGAGGTTCAACATTTGCCTCTGAGGTCCTCATTCTACTTTTTATTGCCTCCTCCCTGTGGCCCACTGGGGTCAGGTGACCAGGCTTTTCCATTCTATTGTCTAACAGGAACTTTTGTTTATATCAAGACTGCATCATCACTTCCCTTGGCTTGGAGAAAACTCCAAATTTAAGTCATCTGCGCCTGATTCTTGATATGAAATGGGAGCCCACGAGATTTCAAAATTCTTTTCTTTCTCCATAATGTCTGGCTTTTGAGACGTTGCTCTCTAGAGACAATTAATACTGGCTTCCTTTTTCTAACTAAAATTCCGTCCCCCTTCCCTTTCCTGAAGCAGGAAAACTCATTGCTCCAGTGGATAGGGCCCTTGGGTGGCAGTATTTTCTAGATTTGAAAATATATCAGGAAAGCGCTCACAAAAAATTGTGTTAGTGTATCTTTTTCTTGTGGTACCTTATTGAGGGCTGTAAATAGAGGGTCAGAGACTCCCATGTCTTGAATTTTTCCTAAAAGCTCCCTGGTGTGAGAGCCTTGGTGGGCATTTTCTGAGTCCTGAGTCATAGCGGAAAACAGTTTAGGTGGTTGTTTTGCAGCCATTTAATAACAAAGGCTGCTAATTTCACAAGCTGGAGCTGTCCCGTGGACGGCGCCTTCAGACCTCTTCAGCCCTGTTTACTCGACAGTCTTAGCCTGTAACTTACATCACCCTTACTTCCGCGTGCCACATTCCACTAGGACGTGTCGGGGTTCAAGAAAGGGCCTCAGACTGACTTGGAGAATGAGGAAGCTGATGTGGTTCGCGTCACTGCCATGTGCAGAGAATCAGTGTGAGAGAAGACCCAGCTTCAGTGCTTTGAGCCCGAGTTCTCGTGGCTTCCATGTGTTGGCTATTTCCTGATCACGAAATGGCCGCGGAGGTTCCAGGAGACGCGTCTGCGTACGACCTAAGTAAGTGAGTCAGTGAAGTCGCTCAGTCGTGTCCGACTCTTTGCGAGCCCATGGACGGTAGCCTGCCTCCAGAGTGAAAGCAGGAGCCTTTGCGCAGCATTCTAAATTCATCTGGACACACTCAACCAATCACCGTTCTTGGGGATTGAGTTACTTTTTTTTTATTAACTTTTTTAAGTTGGAGGATAATTGTTTTGTACTGTCGTGTGGGTTTCTGCTGTGCAACAACTCAAATCAGTCATAACTATACATATCCCCTCCCTCCTGAGCCTCCCTCCCACCCCCACCATCCCCGCCCCAGGTCATCACGGAGCACAAGGCCGGGCTCCCTGTGTTATATAGCAGCTTCCCACCAGCTATCGATTTTACACATCAGTTCAGTTCAGTCGCTCAGTTGTGTCCGACTCTTTGCAACCCCATGGACAGCAGCGCGCCAGGCCTCCCTGTCCATCACCAGCTCCCAGAGCTTGCTCAGACTCATGCCCATTGAGTTGGTGATGCCATCCAACCATCTCACCCTGTCGTCCCCTTCCTGTAGTGTATACATGTCAATGCTACTTTCTCATCTCCTTCTGCCCTCTCCTTCCCCTGCTGTGTCTGCAAGTCTGTTCTCTATGCTGCATCTCTATTCCTGCCTGCAAATAGGTTCATCAGTACTATTTTTCTAGATTCCATGTATATGCATTAGTATATTATATTTGTTTTTCTCTGACTTACTTCACTGTGTATAACAGGCTCTGGAAAACCATAATTCGAAAAGACACATGTACCCCAATGTTTATTGCAGCACTGTATACAGTAGCCAGGGAAGCAACCTAGAGGTCCATCGATGGATTGAGCGACTTTGATCAGCTTCACTTATGTATATGCTCCACTCCTGAAGCCAAGAACCACATGGGTTTTGAAGGGAATGTCTACCTGATGGGTAGGATTGTGGGTCATTGGCTGGTTTCTAGCCCATCTTGTCAATGAGCCCTGGGCCTCACAATAATCAGGGAGGTAGCAAAGAACAACAGAGGTTCAAAGAACTACTGAAAGCTTAGATAACCATTGTCACTGGAGATCATTAGAGACTGGAAATCCAAGTTCCCTCCTTCATTTTCTTAGCATCATTAAATCTCTCTGATTCTGGTGTAAACCTGAAAAAGGACAGCCCAATGATGACTGAGATGGAATTCCCTTGGTGGTATGTGGGCTGGGCGTTTTAACTAAGTTTTTTGTAGCACTGAATGGGTGAGAAGAGACACAAATGTCATTGCATAGTTTGCAACACAATTTAGTCCAGTTATGAACATCTGACTACAAATTTAAAGAAAAGATATTCTAAAAAAAATCCTCATGAGCGAAGAATGAGAGATGCTAATCCATATAATTCCTGTTTTACCAGTTTAAAATATCATTGCTAATATTTGTTTCTATTTCACTTTAACAAATATAAGAAATATTAATTAAAACTCTCTTAAAAGAAAACTGTTTTTCCTTAACCTTATGTTTCCATTAATCTTAAGAATTTTCAACTGAAAATACAAATAGTGCCAAGGGTATCAGAAACCTAACTCTGGAGTTAGGACAAAGAGTGAAACTGTACCATTTTTAGTTGATTCCACTAATTGACTTATTATTTACTCATTTAACAAACAATTCTGATTATCAGTGAGAACACCCTTAGCAATAGTCCTTTTAGGGGTCGGAGCAAGGTTTGTAGAGCAAGAGAAAGAATCCCTGCTTATTCCAGACCCTTCTGGGCAATTCTTTCACCCAAGGGGAATGAGGTGAGTGCTGGAAGGTGCTAGGTCTTTCCTCTTATGGTCCTTTGGAGCTCAGGGTATCCCAGCTCCCTTCTTGGGTAAATGACAGAGAAGCATGGAAGGCATTGCCCCAAAGGTTCAAAGTAGCTTTCCTTAGCATCAGTGTCATTTCCGTGAGTGGGTGAGTGGTATGACGGAGGATTTTTTGTTATCTATGTATTTAAAAACACTAAGACAGCTTCATAGAGCTGGTACGCCATAGAGCTGCACGTGTCTAAGATTGCCAGGATGTCTGGGTGGCCTCCCTACAGGGGCGCTTTTCAGTCCATTATTGCAGTCCTTCGATGCGATTCATTTAATCATCCAAAGAATTCAGGGTTTCCAAGTTAATCTATCTGTTAGGAAGTGTCAATAGTTTTGGAGCTAAGACCATAAATTTTGCAATAATTTTGAAAAGGATTCTTTTAGAAGGATGTTTACAAGTTCAATTACATTTCCAAGAAGGATCAATGAAATACTGGGAACTAAAGTTAATATTTTTCATAGCATTGGCAATACCAGTCACTGCAGAGTGAGGTTTCTTGATTGTATTTGATTTTGCAATTAATTGAGCACACATTTCCTAGATAATAACATTTATAATTTATTCTAAAGCTTGCACTGAGCGATGACATGGAGACTTCTCCAGCCTATTCCTTTATTGTCTTGCTTTTTGAACACCTAATTGTAACATTATTCGAGGAATCATAATCTATTTTTAAATGTGTAAACATCCACTGGTGCTTCATAAAGAGCTTATGAAAATTGTAGGCAGAGGAAAAGTAAATTATAGGCCATAATATGTTTAATGATATGCAAATACTGTTAAACTAGAACATGATTGTATTACTATTCTTTGGGGAAGAACAGATTTAAACAATTCAAAATAGCAGATGTAAGTTTTTAGTGCTGAGATCTAACAATAATAAATTAGAAATGGAAAGCCATACATATACTGAATTACATCTTGACTTTCATAGATTTTCATTTCATCACCGTAGACAAAACTGCAAACGGCTCCCAGCTCATATTTTATGTTTCTCTTCATTTGAAATGTGGCCAGTATTTTCTTCAGTGGGTAAGATAACTAAATTAGAACAAGTCACCAATGTTATCGCCACAATCCTGCAGAAATTACGCAGTTCAGTCTGTGTTCTCTCAGGTGTAAGCTGACCAATTTAACCAGCTTGGAAAAAACAAAACAAAACTAGAGTGACATAGGGAACTTGGTCTGGTCTTTGTTGTTAAATCGTGTCCGACTCTTTGTGACCCCAGGGACATTAGCCCACCAGGCTCCTCCATGGAGTTTTCCAGGCAAGAATACTGGAGTGGGTTGCCATTTCCTTCTCCAGGGAATCTTCCCGACCCAGGGATCAAACCCATGTCTTTGTAGGAGGTCTCTTTACTGACTGAGCCACAAGGGACACCCAAACCAAGTGAGATTATCTAATGGTTACCAAGCTCTCTAGAAAGCAAAGAAATGAAGAATACAAACTGAATTTCAGCGTTCTCCCCACTCACTCCCAATTCATAGGGAATCTTGCTTGTTTCCTGGTAGTAAAAATGTCATTCTAAGCTCCTCTCTGCTGTTGGGGAGTGGCAGCTAGCTGTGAGCTACAAGGTCCTGAATAGAACACAGTCACCACCTGGTGGCTACAGACAGGGCTGCTGTGTGAATTTTCTTGGCCAGCAACAAGTGATGTCAGAGAAGGATCTTGGAAAAAGAAGAGGAATCTTTAACTTCCACATCACTTTTCCTGCACCTGTGTTTGACCCTGTGTTGCCATTCTCAGCTTATTCCTGCAAAAAAGGGGCATTCGTCTAACGCAACTGAAAAGCAACCCTGTCATGCTCCATCAGTAAGGGTATGAAATGCCAAAGAATAAAAGAAAAAAAATTTTTAACTTGAATCACATATTTACACTGTGAATGAAGAATAAAACTGACACCTCTGCTTTCTTTTAAACTTACCTTCTATTATTTTCCCCCAAAGGTTGTCTGCCCAGGACATGTAAATAAAATCTCCCAGTCAGAACTGGAAATTGTTCAGAACAGCAGAGCAATGGAAACAACGTGTATACGAGTTTCCTTACAACGGCCTCCTTGGCAGCCGCTTTTGGTTGAAGGAGAAGGAAGGGAGGAGGGAAGAGGAGGGAAGAATCTTCGCAATGTTTCCCAGCTGCTGATTCAGTAAACAAGGAAATAAAACACCCACATGTGCATTAACTCAGAAGGCAAAGAGGTCATGTGTGTTCTCCCTGTTGGTGTGGTTGGTGTTCAGTCCCTAAGCTGTGTCTGACTCTTTGTGATCCCATGGGTTGCAGCATGCTAGACCTCTTACAAAACAGTACAAAAATAGGGTAAAAGGTCCCAGGGAATTTTTGCTCATTTGTTTTTGTGAGATGATGTGGGTTGCTTGTGTGTGTCTATGACTATGTATTATTTGTGCGCTGTTGTGTCTATTGTAGGAACAGACTTCTGATTCATGGCAGGGTCACCTGATGAACCTAGACAAAGACGCCTCTTATCACAGAGGCCTTCCTGGGTTAGGGTGTTATAATAGCTGCTGTGTTTCCATAGCAACCTGTGGATGGGTTTCACCAGAAAAGAGCAGAAGCCCCACGCATAAATGACTGATGACCGTGATGACTGGGCAAAAAGAAGCCCAGCGCAAGACAAACACGTTATAAAACGAAATACCTACATGCTGTGTATTACAAATTCCATTTTAAAATAGGTACTCTTTCTAGTTAAAAGCGGGTAAAGTCAAGAGAAGCAATTGGCAAGTAATTGCTTATTTGATCACAACATGAAAGATTAGAAATATGGTATCTTGGGGAGAATGTTTAGCTTAAATTGGAAAAAGGGAATAAATCAGGTTGGAAAGGGAGATTTTCTGAGGATGCTTCTGCGGAGGCAATGGTGTGTAATTTGAACAAAATGAGGTGGTTATTTTTTATGTCTTTTAACTTCTTCTTCACCTGTGGTGGCTCAGATGGTAAAGCATCTGCCTGTAATGCAGGAGATCCAGGCTCGATCCCTGGGTCAAGAAGATCCCCTTGGGAAGGGAATGGAAGCCCCCTCCAGTATTCTTGCCTGGAGAATCCCATGGACAGAGGAGCCTGACAGGCTATAGTCCCTGGGGTCACAAAGAGTCGGACACGACTGAAAGACTAGCACTTAGACTTCACCTGTGAAGCTTCCCCCAGACTAGGCAGGGAAAAGTGGAGGTTTCAAAAACCTGGTCTCAGTCTCTTTACTAGCCTATGCAAGATGCCTAATTGAGTTCATTCAAATAAAAAAATAATATTTTTAAAAAGGAAACAAAAATAAAAAATTTAAGCAAAGTAAAACTGGACTCTGCCCCTCTGTTTATGGTGATGACCATAGCTGCATCTCTTCACAGCTGTAAACTCCTAGAAGCAGGCTCTATTGAGAATGTGGAACCAACAGCAAAGGTCCTTCGGTTATCATAATGGACTTGTTGAATCATCTGGAGGAAGTAACCACAGCCATGGTGTGTGGGATCCAGCCCTTACCAGCTATAGTCCTACCCCCAGAGTCCCTCCAGGGCCTATCACTTGGGTCAATTAAGTTCAGTTCAGTTGCTCAATCGTGTCTGACGCTTTGCAACCAATGAACTGTAGCATACCAGGCCTCCCTGTCCTTCACCAACTCCCGGAGCTCGCTCAAACTCATGTCCATCGAGTCGGTGATGCCAGTCAGCCATCTCATCCTCTGTAATCCCCTTCTCCTCCTGCCTTCAATCTTTCCCAGCATCAGAGTCTTTTCCAATGAGTCAGCTCTTCACATCAGGTGGCCAAAGTATTGGAGCTTCAGCTTAAGCATCAGTCCTTCCAATGAACACCCAGGACTGATCTCCTTTCGGATGGACTGGTTGGATCTCCTTTGCAGTCCAAGGGACTCTCAAGAGTCTTCTCCAACACCACAGTTCAAAAGCATCAATTCTTCAGCACTCAGCTTTCTTTATAGTCCAACTCTCACATCCATACATGACTACTGGAAAAACAATAGTTTTGACTAGATGGACATTTGTTGGCAGAGTAACATCTCTGCGTTTTAATATGATGTCTAGGTTGGGCATAGTTTTTCTTCCAAGGAGCAAGCATCTTTTAATTTCATGGCTACAGTCACCATCTGCAGTGATTTTGGAGCCCAAGAAAATAAAGTCTGTCACTGTTTCCATTGTTGGGTATTTCATCACTTGGGTAGCTGTCCACTAATCCTGATGAAGATGAGAATGAAAGTGAAAGTCACTCAGTCATGTCCAACTCTTTGTGACTCCATGGACTAAACAGTTCATGGAATTCTCCAGGCCAGAATACTGGAGTGGGTAGTCTATCCCTTCTCCAGCGGATCTTCCCACCCAGGAATCAAACTGGGGTCACCTGCGTTGCTGGTGGATTCTTTACCAGCTGAGCTACCAGGAAAGATGCTAATAACTGATAACAATAAACATTTAGAAATCTCATCACAGTTTCAAAGTGCTTTCACATCTACTTTAAAAGCAAGTGTTCCCTGTACTGTCCTTGCTGTTTATAGACACGAGCCTTAGGGAAGGCAGAAAAATTGTTTGAGGTCAAATGGTACATACATGGATAATTGCCGGTGTTCTAATCTAAATCTTCTGACAACAAAGTCCCAGGTAATAATAGCTACAAGGTTTTATTCCTTCCAGAAGTACTTTTAGTTTAATTGGGAACTTTAATCAGGAAACGATAAAGCCTTTCAAAACTAAAGGATAAACTTTCCAATGTTGGGATTGTAGATAATTTTAGGTGATATCTAGAGGTGAGTGAGTGAAAGTTGCTCAGTCCCTCTTTGTGACCCTATGGACTATACAGTCCACGGAATTCTCCAGGCCAGAACACTGGAGTGTGTAGCCTTTCCTTTCTCCAGGGGATCTTCGCAACCCAGGGATTGAACCCAGGTCTCCTGCAGTGCAGGCGGATTCTTTACCAGCTGAGCCACAAGATATCTAGAGGACTTTTCCCTAAATCATATGAGCATCTTCCTAACATGTGTTCTCCAAGGTTGACCCTGCTCAAAGGTTTTGACAGCCTGGTTTACTCTGGGATTTATCTCATAACATGTTAAATTAGTGGTTTTGTTGTTAATCATTCAGTAGAACATTCTAAGGGGGCCACAAATTTTTATTTGCCATATCTCTTGATTTAACCAACTGAAAGGCAGTGGCACCCCACTCCAGTACTCCTGCCTGGAAAATCCCATGGATGGAGGAGCCTGGTAGGCTTCAGTCCATGGGGTCGCTAAGAGTCAGACACGACTAAGAGACTTCACTTTCACTTTTCCCTTTCATGCACTGGAGAAGGAAATGGCAACCCACTCCAGTATTCTTGCCTGGAGAATCCCAGGGACAGCGGAGCCTGGTGGGCTGCTGTCTATGGGGTCACACAGAGTCGGACACGACTGAAGCGACTTAGCAGCAGCAGCAGCAGCAATAAGCTAGTGACTTAGTGATAGTATAAGCTCAAAAAGCTTATTAGATCATTTCTTTTGTAACCTCACTACTTAACACAAAACCTAGTACATAGAGTGGGCTCAATAAATATTCGTTAACTAAGGAGATAAATAGAAGTGGTATTTAGTTAGTAGGTGTTGTTGGAGACAGGTCCATATGATTGGGAGGAGTGATAGCGTGAAATCCATAGGAGTGAGAAAATCACCATGACTGTGCACAACGGTTCCCACTTTAAAAACACACAGTCCTATACAGCCTATTGCTCCCTGAGAGATTAGAGCACAGATACAAAAGCAATTGCCGTGAACAATAATGACCCCGAGTCATTAGGAAAATATTCAATTTTATTTCATTCTCATTTAATAAAAGTCAGGGAGCTATACAACGTACTTTTAAAATATTTCCATTAGGATTAAAATCATCCCCCAATGGGGACACTTTGTCTCCTCTCATGTTTAGGATTCCTTTGCAAAATATAATCTTGAGGGCATAATATCACCTATCTTTAAAAAACATATACCTTGGTTCTATTCCAGGATGTCTAATTCTATAGTATCTCTGGCAGATATAGAAAGTACACTTTTTCTTTGTCTTTTTGATTTATTAAGCTTCCCAGTAAAGAACTTTAATATATTCCACATATCTGATCTTCCTGTTTCAGTTATGAAACAGTACAGGATTGGATCAGCAACACAATTTAAACTTGTTAATGCAACTGTGATTCTATAGATCTTATAACTCTGCTTCCCAGACTTGGAATGGTCAAACACTTGTTCTTTTAAGTTCATGTCATGCTCTAAAATGCTGCGAATCAGCAACATCACATGAAAGGGAGTAAAACACAGGACAAAAGTCAAAGTGATACTAACAAGTAGTTTTATGATTCTCTTCTTTTCCCTGTTTTCTGTGGCTTGATTTTGCCGCACTGCTTGGTAGACTTTCTTGTTGCAAGTCATTATAACGACCAAAGGTATCACATAACCTATACACGTCCTAGCAAAGTTAAACCTGATTTGCCAGTTCTCCAAAGGATATTTGTCATAGCATAAAGTAAAGCTAGACTTCTTGGAATCACAATATTCAACAGCTGTTTCATCTTCCCACAGAATGACAGCATTGAGGATGGTTTCCAAAATCCAGATGGCGAGGCTGACCACGAAGGCACATTTTCTTGACCTTAGGAAAAAGAACCTCAGAGGGTAGACCACTGCCAAATACCGATCAATCGCGATGCAGGTGAGGAAAGCTGTGCTGCTGTAAAAGTTCAGGTACATGAAAAAAGCACTCCCTTTGCACAAGGCAGGAGAGAACGTCCAGTTGTCTCTGTTCCAAGTATAGTTAATCCACAGAGGGAGGGTTAGGGCATAGAGCAGGTCCGAGAGGGATAAGCTGAAGAGGTAAATGCCTAGTTCGTTTTCTTGCTTTGCTTGCAGAAAAGACACACACAGAGCGCCGACGTTGGCCGGAACGCTGACTATCACCACAAAGACGTACACAACCGGGAACAGGTAGTGGTCCAGCTCGTGCTGCTCCTCTGTGCACGTGCTGTTCATGGCTCCTCTTCAGGGCCGGTGACATGTGGTCTCTGACAGGAAACGGCAAACTGAGCCTTGCCTCTTGGTGATTTGCTTTCAACACCAAATTCTCTTTTGCTAAGATTGTATCAGTTTTCCTTTGCTTTCAAATGTCCTGATTGGCTCACTGGTGGTCTTAAAGATGAATGGAGATCAATTTTCACACAGGTGTCGATGGATGGACGTATGGGCTCAGGCTCCTGGCAGTTATGACAGGAATCAGTTGATTTTAAGGTGAAGTCCACGCGCTTCTTGTCACAGAAGCTGACGGAGAACCCTGGAGGGTGAGCTAGGTTTTCCACCAGTTTTCATAGAGCGCTGTCCTCGGTTTAGTTTCCCTCACAAAACTCAGGGGCGATTGGTGCAAACGTGGATATACAAGGATTCATTGTCACAGAGGTTGGCATCTCTTTTTAAAATGCTTTTGTTTCTGTAATGAAAGACAAACTAGAATAGTTTGGATGTTTAAAAGAGACATCATAATTTTTGAAAGAATCTTATTTCATTTATTGAGGATATCAACATGCATTAAATTTCACACAGTGAAGGTGTTTAAAAAGGGAAAACGGTCTAGCAGACTTGAGTAAATGAAATCAAGCTGAGATATTTGACTTATTTCAAATAAAAATTATTCAAAGGATGATGGGTTAGAAGGAATTTTACTTCCCACTGGACATAATCTAAGAATGCAAAATTAAAGTCAAAAGTCATTTTAGAAGCTAATTTTAAAAAAAGATGGCAAATTCAGTTATTTATTTGTAATCCGTAAATGCTTTTGAGTGTATGGTAAAGTGTATGATTACAGCATTTCAAGTTTTTAATTTCATATTCAATCTCTGTATAAGGCACTTATTTTCAAAATAAACTTAGGAGCCAAGAAAAAAATTGTCATAAGAGGTTTGATAAAGAGAAGCATTTGAAAATATAGCAGCTTGTCGGGCCTTCATAAATAATTAAACAACACTACCTCATTTGTTTTTCCTTTCCTTTCTTTGTGGGCTAATTTACTTTATCATTCTCATACTCTTGTGAAAGACAGGGCAGAATGTTCTCGGTTCTGGGTAATATCTTGTGATCTTCATTTTCTACCATTTATACCTGATTGCTTACAAGTCTAGCTTTCTAAAAAGGTCTGAGGTTGTAGATTCAACATCTACAGAAAGAAAAGAGAAGGAAAGAGGGAACCCACCCTCCTCTCCACACTAGAATCGAGAAATAGTGAGGTCTGCTGGTGCTTCGGCTGATTTATCTGAGGGGGATATTCACAGAAAGCGGTGTGGAGTCACCATGCTGGGAGAGGAAGTCATGCCCTCTTCCCAAGTGAACCAGAGAGTAAACCAGGCCCAGAGCCCGTAGTGGAGATCACACAGCACAAAAAGGCGAATTACAATTCCTGAAATCACCTAGCGTTCCCACACCTAAAAATATGAATCGACAGCCTTTCAGATCAATAGGGAATCCTGCCAGAGAGGGAAAAGGGAAGCAAGAGCTAAGGTCAGAGATGTAAGTGAGCTATAACGCCCTGCGTACCCTAAGGCGTATGTGGATCTGGAGGAACTAATTTTGACGGCAGAGAACCAGGGACAGAGCGTGGGCCTGCGCAGGTAGCAAGTGGTGCCCGGTCATCCAACACCTACTGGGGCCCAGGGGTCTCTGCCCTCAAAATAAAGAAGCTAAAATAACATTTCACAGGTCTTTACAGACCGAAGCGTAAGTTGGCAAGTTCTCTGTCTTAGCATTGTTTCTTTGAGGAATTCTCAGAAAAAACCCCACATATATCCATGGCCCGTGGTTGGTCCTCACTTGGGAACTGGTCTGAGACTACACTATTAATTTCGTTCTGAAAACTTAAGGTCAACAGTGACGCAATACTGGGTCTATGTGCTCAGCTTCATTAGTCATCAGGAAACTACAAACTAAAACCACAGTGAGATATAACCACATATTCACCAGAATAAATGAAATGAAAAAGATAGCAAATGTTAATACCAAGTCTTGATGATGTAGAGCATCTGGAACTCTCATATATTGTTGGGTGGAAAACTGTTTGGCTCTTACGCAAATCTTATGGTTCAGCAACTCTACTTCTAGGTATGTGCTCAACAGAAAGACATAACGTGGTTCCCAAGACACATGTGGTAGAATTAGAATGTTCACAGTAGCATTATTCATAATATCCCCCAACTGGAATGCCCAAAAGCAATAGAAAAGATGCTTTTGAACCATGGTGCTGGAGAAGACTTCTGAGAGTCCCTTGGACAGCAAGGGGATCCAACCAGTCCATCCTAAAGGAAATCAGTTCTGAATATTCATTGGAAGGACTGATGCTGAAGCTGAAGCTCCAATACTTTAGCCACCTGATGTGAAGAGCTGACTCATTGGAAAAGACCCTGATGCTGGGAAAGATTGAGGGCAGGAGGAGAAGGGGACGACAGAGGATGAGATGGTTGGATGGTATCACTGACTCAATGGACATGAGTTTGTGCAAGCTCTGGGAGATGGTGAAGAACAGGGAAGCCTGGAATGCTGCAGTCCATGGGGTTGAAGAGTCAGACATGACTGAGCATCTGAACAATAGCAAAAAATCTATACATCAATAAAAGGAACAAATTATTGTTACATGCAGAAACAACGCAGAAACAACGCAGAGGGATAGAAAAAGGCAGGCACAAAGGGTCCATATTGTCTGATTAAGAACCAGGTAGTGTTAATCTATGCTTTCAGAAATGAGGATAGCTCTCCATTTATTGAGGGCTTTCTGCATGCTGGACTCCATGTTAATGGCATGTATATTTGTTATAATACATGTTTTACAACTCTGCTGTGTATTACAATTCTGTATTACAAAGAAGAATTGAGCAACGTATTAGGCAGTTAGCCCCAAGTTATCTGTCTGATCTTGGTAGAACTTGGCTGCAATCCTAGGTCATAATTCTGAAGTCTCTTGATTCTTAACTACTTTGTCTTCTACCTTTATATAAAAATACTTTAGAAATCTGAAGTATTTTTAGGCTTTAGGTCTTCCAGCTATAATAGCTCTTCTAATTAAAGAAAATGACATCGATAATAATTTCTGCAAACTAGATATAAAATAACCCTAAACTTTCTAAAAGACGTTACTTTTGTATTCTCTATTAAACTGAGTGGGTTTCAAATAAATATGTGAGAACAATCATCTCACGTCATGTCTCACACTCAGTGACAGCATGTCTTTATGTTTCCTTATATTTGTCAACATGTTTTATTCAGAAGGTTAAAAGTGTTCCTTTTCAGTAATTTATGATGCAATACATTTTAATTAGGCTTTTATTTTTTCTGTATTGGGTTTTAGGAATAGATGGCTAAAAATGAGCAAATATCCTGCTACCACTGTAAAAAAAAAATTCTTTGAGTTAGGAGGCTGAATTTTGAAAGGTCTATTGTTTAGATCAGGAACCATCTGTGAATTGTTTTAAAGTTGAAATTAATTATGTTTCACCACTCATAATGTGGTGATAAAGAAAATGTAAGTAAGACCCACTGGAAGTGGGAAGGAACCTCATACAGTCCCTTTCTTATCAACAAAGCCCATCTGCCTTGTTGCGAGCAACCACATAGAATGTCATGTTAGACATTCAGCTGTTGTGAAAAACAGATAAAGCGGAGTCAGGCGGCAGTGGCCTTTGGAGAGGGGCTGGGTTATGATGGGAACAGGGTGCCCGGAGGACTTCTGAGAACCGAGTGGAGCTGTCTTTCTTGATGTGAGTGTTGCTATGAACAACCTCGCACTGCAGTCCCCGGGGTCGCCAAGAGTCAGACACGACTGAGCGTGGCACCGCAGCACAGGAGCAAGTTTGTAACAAGCTTAACGAGCTGTAAACATGAACAAGGTTGTAAAACTGCATCAGGCTGTAAGCTTTGGATTTGCATTTTTTTCACATATGGGTTATGTTGTGATTAAGGTTAAAAAGTGGAATCAAAAGGCTACATGTGATGAGATATAAAGAATCTTGACACTAACGCCTGGATCACCTGCGCGTGGAGCGTAAATGCCTTCCTAAGAAATGCTATTTTTCCACTCCTTTCCTCACATATAAAAGGCAATTTATAGAAGCACAACAAAACAGTAACTTCAGTAATTTAAAAATGAATTCACCCCAAACAAAGGCTTACCAGATGGAAAAGTAAGTATACTAGGGTCCTGGAAGAAGCAGATAGAAATCATCCCTTGAGGAGAGCTCCCTTGACCCAGGCTTTAAAGAATTCTCGCAGATAGGGTTCTAACAAATATGAACTGATTAAAATGCCCTCCATCCACACACACACAAAGAGAGTTGATTTTAAAAATAGATAGAAAGAGCACACATCCTGCTACCACACGGAGAGAAAGCAGACACAAACAGAAATTAGCTTCGATGTGTGAGATTCAGTAACCAAACAGGAAAGAAGACAGCTGGATCCACAAAAGCCTTAGAGATGAAATTAATAGATATACAACACAAAACAAGTATGCCCAATCTGTTAAAGAAATAAAAGAAGGAATCTGAACATATGAATAAGGATCCAGAGGCAATGAAAGATAACTAAGCATGCAGAAGATTGAAAGAGTCTTTTCAGAAATAAAAACTGCAATAACTTAAAACTCAACCCAGGGACTAACTGACCAACTGACCAACTCCAGTTGAAGAGAAAATTAGTATGTTGTAAGGCAGAGCTAAAGAAGTAACACAAAATGATCAGAGTGTTAAAGAGATGTGAAAAGACCACACCACAGAGAGAAGGAGGGTAAAGTGAAAAGGTCAGCATATGGATAACTGAAGTTCCCGAAGGACAGAAGAAAGTACGGGTGAGGCGATGTTAGAAAAGATGATGACGGAGACATGTCTGAAAGTGATGCAGGACAAGGCGTCCTCAGATTATGAAGCTCAGCAAATCCCAAATAAGATTAGAAACAAACAGAGATGGAAATCTCTCCTTAGATGCATTGCAATCAAGCTTCAGATCACCAAATACTCAAAAAAAAAAAAAAAAGAGCCAGGGAGAAAAAATGGATTACCTATGAAGGATGAAATTTCAACTAAGACCTTTTCAACAGCAATGATAACAGAAACCAGAAGCAGTGGATTGATATTTCCAAATTGCTATGAAAAAAATATGTCATCCTTTAATAGCCTACTCAACAGAACTAAATGCTAAACTGAGAGCACAAATAAGGATGTTTGAAGATAAACTACCACTGAGACCACTGACCCCCACAACCCTCATTAAAGAGACTCTAAAGAACATAAGAGAAGAAGGAAAATGTCCGAGATGCCCAGAAGAGAATAAGCTACCAAGGATGGAATTCTCATGGTTACACAACGTTACATCCACGACCAGGCTTACGGGTCTGGGGGAGAAATTTAAACCATGAAAATAGTCTTCCTTAGAAGCAGGACTGGGGGAGCTGGGTGATGGGCAGGAAGGGACCCCTTCCTCGTTTGTCCGTGGTACTCAACAAATAAGCATGTTTTTTTTTTTTTTCAAAGGAGGACTTCCCTGGTAGTCCAGCGGTTAAGACTCTGCCTACAAATGCCGGGGGCCCAGAGTCAGTCCCTAGTCTGGGACGCACTCCGAGAGGCCACTGAGCGTGTGCACCGCAACTACTGAAGCTCACGCAGCGAGTGCCCGCGCTCCCCGACGAGAGAAGCCCGCTCCAGGAGAAGCCCGCGCGCCACGCCTGGAGAGGAGCCCCCCGTCCACCCCTGTGTGGCAACAAAGACCCAGTGCAGCCAAAGATAAGCTCATCTTGAAAAAAAGATAAGAAGGATCGATTGGAAAAAATTATTTTGAGACGACTTACAAAATTCTCAATGGAATACATTTCTTTGTTTGCAGAAACATTTCCTGCCTTAGCTAAAACAGCCGTGAGACTACATGGTTTGATGAAGCAGATACTGAGGGCCTTTTGGGTGGGACCACAGAGACAGTGGTTAGGGAGGCTTGTGGTTACGTTGTGTGGGCTCTGGAAACTCAAAGGCTCTCAACAGTTCTTGGGGGATTTGTGACCACGTGTGTTTCAGTTTTCACAGGTGTAACGCAGCAACCATTTTATAGAATTCTTGTGAGGACTGAACGAGATGATACATGAAGCCCAGTACTGAGAACACGGTGAACCTTTACTACACGTGAACTGATACTGTTCTAATGACAACACTGGTTGTTGTTCAGTTGCTAAGTTGTGTACGACTCCTTTGAGACCTAATGGACTGTAGCCGGCCAAGCTCCTCTGTCCGTGGGATTTCCCAGGCAAGAACACTGGAGTGAGCTGCCATTTCCTTCTCCAAAGGTTCTTCCTGACCTAGGGATTGAGCTTGCATCTCCCGCAGTGGCAGGTGAGTTCTTTACCACTGAGCCGCTAGGGAAGCCCAGCAACACTGATAGTCTGTGTTCTCTCCTACACGTCCTGAATGGAGATCCTCTTTGGCCATCTCTCCAGAGCGGAGCGGAGAAGCCAGAGGCACTCGAAGTGAAATGTACATAATAACATTTCACGTGGGACACCAAACTCTGAAGATGAGAGCTGTTAGATTAATTTGTGTGAATCTCAGGTTAAAATGGGCCCATAGTTCTTATCATTCATGCTTTTCAGATATTGTTTTGACTACTTTCATCATATTTTGAGAAAATTGCTTTTCCAGTGCTGAGAAATTTGGGTTAAGGTTTCGGTTCTGACTTTAATTTCTGCCTAAAGAAGAGAGTCCACAGCTTCTAAAACCGCTGACGACCATGATCAGAGATGAAACATGCTCTAGAAAACATTGGCCTCCACTTATCAGCTCGATAGCTCCTCATTAAGACTCGACTGTGTGTCAGACAAGTCACAGTCAGTTAGTAAGCTATTAATTAACACTGCAAATATTATTTTCACATTTCACATCATTTCTGATGGTATGAAAACTTACCAGTAGACCACTATATTGGTGGAAAAGTGGTGCTAGATAGCTCTACAGCCAGGAGTTTGTACGTTTCTTCCTAACCACTTAATTTTCAGTTCGTCAGTCGACTGTTTCCTGTAGAGGAAATAGAGCATAAACGTTCCCCTATTACGTTTTGATCGTTTTATCTAACCATTTCTACACGAAAATTGTGACATCCTTTACTACCACTCTAAGTAGAGAAACCATATGGCATCCCCATGTCTCCCTGTCTTGTAGGATCACATTTATACAGCCTAAACTGGACAAAATGTTGCAAATATCACTGACAACCATTCAAAAGTATGTTAGCTACTTAAAATTTTATTTTTTAATCTTACACTTACCCATGTTCCTTGGGATGGTGATTCTGTCGATCGAGGAGTCAGATAAATCTGCTGGCACCCAGAAGAGAAACCAGCATTGTTGAGGGGACAGGAAATTGAACTCATATGTCGTCATAAACCAATGAGGAAGCAGCATCTTAGTGAGATACAAGTACATTATCCAAGTTTGAGCAACAGAAGTCTCCTAAGTATTTTTAAAGATGCTTTATTTATTATTTACTGTCATATAATTTTTATAAATCACTTTTCTCTTTGCGTCTTAGTTACAATTGTATATTGATATTATATGTGCTTTATTTAATAGAATATGTGCTGAAATATCATTCATTTGTTCATTCCCTCTTTCATTTATCCGTTAACACATATATCTATCATACTCTTAGGGCACTGTGCTGGGAAATATATAGGACCTGGTTCTAATCCATAAGGGGCTTATCATTTAGTGAAGGAAATAATAATCACCCAAATGGATAAATATCTGTATCTCCAAGAGAGATAGAGAAAGATAGGATGAGTCATTGGATGTGTGAAACAGGAGAGGAGATTGTAGACGGAATCAGGGTGATCAACATCCTGGGAGAAAAAGAGTAGAGAGAATGGGGGTTGGGTGTATAAAGAGCATTGCGTCTATGCTTTGTCAATTTTCCAGGCAGGGATACTGGAGTGGGTTGCCATTTCCTCCTCCAGAGTAGCTTCCTGACCCAGGGATTGAACCTGTGTCTCCTCTGTCTCCTGCACTGGAGGCCTTTTTTTTTTTTTTTTTTTTTTTTTTACTGCTGAGCCACTGGGGAAACCCCACATAAAGAACAGGTTCATTTCTTAATGGCATGATGATGGGGCCACAGTAGCCAACTTGGTGAAGTTTTTTTTTTTTTTTTTAAGGTACTAATGGGATTAGCTACATAGTATGTTATTATAGAATCACTTTCTCCTTTGATTTTCCTCTTGGAATAGAAAAGTCCATCAGAGGTTGCTAAAGCATGTTAAAAACCAGTGAACTAACTGGTTTGAAGGTGAAAGTTGCTCAGTGGTGTCCAACTCTTCGGGACCCCATGGACTGTAGCCAGGCTCCTCTCTCTTCAGGCAAGAACACTGGAGTGGGTAGCCGTTCCCTTCCAGGGGATCTTCCCAACCCAGGGACTGAACCCAGGTCTCCTGCATTGCAGGCAGATTCTTTACCAGCTGAGCCACAAGGGAAGCCCAAGAATACTGGAGTGGGTAGCCTATCCTTTCTCCAGGAGATCTTCCTGACTCAGTAATGGAACTGGGGTCTCCTGCATTGCAGGTGAATTCTTTACCAGCTGAGCTATCAGGGAAGCCCCCTAACTGGCTTAGGCAGATCAATAATTTTATGAAACTTGAAAATTTATTTAAGAAAGATGTGGGTTATTACAATGAAAACTCATGTAGTATATTAAGGTTGACAGTTGGCTACCAAATTTGTAAGTGATTTGATATGAAGTAAAATTAGCTCCTAGAACTTTTGAGATATTAAAAAAGTCAGAAACATTATGTTTGAACCCTACTGAATAAACTTTTATTACAAATGAAGGGGAAATTTTTACTTTATAAGTACAGAATTAATTTGAAGTGGAAAAATTTAACTTCATTTTAAAAACTACCATCATGATAATTTGAGTCTGTTCTTGTAAAAGGAGGTTAGATGTTCCTGTTGGTAGGGTTTTTAAAATTTCTGCCCAGAATTGGAAAATATGACCTTGTGATATAACCAAAAATGCTCTTCCTTGAAATAATTCAGGATGTAATAGGTGTGCAGTGGGTTTACTATACTTCTTTTGTAGGTCTTTCATTGAAAATAATAAAAGTACTCATTTAGATTTATCAGGTACATTTGCAAAGTAATTTAGCATATACTAACTTAAAAGCAATGTAGCATACAGTAACTTAAAAATTCAGAATATCTCCTACTTTTACTGAAATAATGAAAAATGTAAGTACAACGCAGAAAATTAATAGTAAGACGCTTCAGTTCAGTTTACTCACTCAGTCGTGTCCGACTCTTTGCAACCCCATGGACTGCAGCACGCCAGGCCTCCCTGTCCATCACCAACTCCTGGAGTTTACTCAAACTCATGTCCATTGAGTTGGTGATGCCATCCAATCATCTCATCCTCTGTCGTCCCCTTCTCCTCCTGCCTTCAATCTTGCTCAGCCTCAGGGTCTTTTCCATTGAGTCTTTCGCATTAGGTGGCCAAAGTATTGGAGTTTCAGCTTCAGCATCAGTCCTTCCAATGAACACCCAGGACTGATTCCCTTTAGGATGGACTGGTTGGATCTCCTTGCAGTCCAAGGGACTCTCAAGAGTCTTCTCCAACACCACAGTTCAAAAGCATCAATTCTTTGGTGCTCAGCCTTAAGCCTTTACAAAAATGAAAGCAATGATTTCGTTTTTTTATGACTCTAATCCAAAATTTTTATTTGGTTTCACACAGCCACTTATCTGTGGCTTCTACACATGGGTATCTTATGACACTCACAATTTCTTATTTTACCAAAATAACCTACACTTCTGCTTTTAGGGAAATGCTGTTTTCACATCCACATCAGGTTTTTATGTATTTTACTCTTCAAAAAGAAAAAAAAAACGGATGTTGTTTAAAAACACAAGAAACACAAACTTTCACTTCTGATTAATTAGGAGAAAAACTGTGGCTGCCCTATGCTGAAATTTGTCAATGCCACATTATAAGGGTCTTGAGAACTTTTAAATAACTCTGCTTCTTATTAAGTCCAGGTTTTCTGAAGCCACAGGATGGAGTCCTGGCACTGGCCTGTGGCAGAACTCTTGGGCTGCCCATGGGGAAGACGGGAAGAGAGTGTGGTTCTCCCTGGCTCCAACTTCTCCATGGGGCAGACAGTGCAAGGGCAGAATCTGCTGATGAAGTGTCCTTTGTAGCCGCATTTTCCATTTGGTGCAATTTCACTAGTCAAAGCCACAACTCAACATGGCAGGGAACATTCTGAACATTCTGAAATACTGACTTATTTCCCCAGCCCTACTTCCTTTTACCCTATTCCTACCCGCCCCCTGCCCCCACACACACTCAATTAGCCACTTTGAGAGTTTATTGCCTCAAGAGAAGGAGTTCTTGGCAGAAAAATATGGGATGGGGAGGAGAAGACAATTCGAAGTTTTCAATTTCAAAGGATTTAGGCAACTAAGGAGAATGAAGGGCTTCCCTTGTGGCTCAGTTGGTAAAGAATCTGCCTGCAATGCAGGAGACCCAGGTTCAATCCCTAGGTTGGGAAAATCCCCTAGAAAAGGGAATGGAAACCCAGTTCCATATCCTTGCTTGGAGAATTCCATGGAAGAGGAACCTGGTGGGCTACAGTCCATAGGAGTCGCCAAAGAGTTGGACTACAGTCTGACTGTAGCTGCGGGCTACAGTTGCAGAGAGTCGGACACAACAGAGTGACTAAGCACGGGCGGATGGGAAGGACGAAGAGGCAGACAGTCTGCTTGGAAGCTTATCTGTTCAGATAAAGCAAATCCTCCTTCCCCCCAGAACAGATAAGAGGCTTCTCCTGCCTGATGGGGCTGGGGCTTAGGGCTGTGAGGAAGGAAGTCATGAGAGTCAGAGGTGGTGGCCGGAGACAGGGACCCAGCGTCCTGACTGCTTGTACCCCCTCCCCTGCCCACCCTGAGGTGGGGTGGGTGGGGCGACAGTGACTCTGATCTGGGGAGGAGGGTGCCTGTCTCTCATGTCCAGGGGGATGTCCAGATAGGAGGCTGTCTCAAGATGACATGTGTGGGCGGCCTGGGCCAGCAGCGCCACATTCCCCGGCGCCTGGCATAGCACAGGCCAGGCACAGGAGGGCCACTCAAGTGATGGAAAGCATCTGCCTCCCCATGGTGCTGCCAAGGGCCCAGTGGGCCGTAGAAGGAGCCTGGCTGCCACTGACAGGGGACAACCCTGCTGAGTCCTGCATGGACTAACTGCTGAGGACCAGGAGGGAGTGAGGACATCCCAGGAGGGGCCAGCATGGGCAGAGGGCAGCCGCGAGGCTCAAGGCTTGAGCTAAATCCCTCCAGCCTTAGCAGCATACAAACGCCCTGGTTCCTACATGGTGTTACGGGCTGACATTCAACCCCCTACCTCTCTGCCAAAATCCATATGTTGAGGTCCTACTCCCTAGTACTTCATAATGTGACTGTATTCGGAGATAGGCTCTTTAAAGAGGTGACTAAGCTGAGAGAAAATTGTTAGTCCAATCTGATTGTGGTGTCCTTATAAGAAGAGAGATTTGGATACCCAAAGAGACTCCAGGGATGCACATGAGTTAAGGAAAGAGCAGGTGAGGACAGGGCGAGAAGGTGGCCATCTGTGAGCCAAGGGGAGAGACCTCAGGAGAAACCAACCCTGCCGACACCTTGATCATGGACTTCAGCCTCTAGAACCGTGAGAAAATAAATGTCGTTTTGTTATGGCAGCCCTAGCAGAGTATAATAAATGCAAGTGGAATCCAGAGGAAGAAGAGGTAAGATCCTGAACTGACTGGGAGCAAGCGTCCACCAGTTTGGTAGAATGGAGTATTAAAATGGAATTTTAGTTGAGTTACAGAAAGATAAAGAATATTTTATTTCTTGCATCTCTGATTACGGCCTGAGATTGGAGTGCACATTTTAAGGTCACACGTTTGATCTAAAATGTATAATTCAACAAACATTTGTTAAGCCTTTGACTAGCAAAAATATTTTTCTCATTACTTGTCAGGGGGGCTAAAAGGTAACTATAAGATAACTTTCATTTGAGGGGTTTTGAAAGTTTTAGGCTTCCCAGGTGGTGCTAGTGGTAAAAAAAAAAAATCCGCCTGCTGAAGCAGGAGACTTAAGAGATACGGGTTCAATTCCTGGGTCAGGAAGATCCCCTGGAAGAGGGCATGGCAACCCACTCCAGTATTCTCACCTGGAGAATCCCATGGACAGAGGAGCCTGGAGGGATACAGTCCATGGGGTGGCAAAGAGTGGACACAACTGAAGCCTCTTACTCCACACGAATGAAAGTTTTATCATTAGGCTTCTTTTCTAAAGATGCAAGTATATTACTTGGGTTGGAGGGGAATATTAAGTTGTCAGATAAAACCTAACTCGGTGTCTACATTATGACAAAGCTCCCCAGGATCCATTTGCACCAATACTTCTCCAAGTGTGCTTCTTGGATTAGCCGTGTTAAAGTCATATCTGAATGTTTGAGAATTACAGTTCTCCGTCCCACCCCAGGCCCAGGGGGGCAGAAGCTCTGGGGCTGGAGCTCAGAGATGTGTGTTATAAAAAGCCTTCCAAGTGGTTTTGATGCCCCCAAGTTTTGAGAACAATTCGTGTACAGGATGGCTGCCTGGGTAAGAGGCTGGGGGGAGGAGTGGAGAGACAGAGAGCAGAACCTCTATAAAGGGAAGGCTATGGAGACACTTTCTGTTCAAACTCTTCCTTAGTTTGGTGCTTTAACCCTGTCAGAGGGGAAGGAAGTCTTCCCTATCCTTCTGGGCTCTTCTGGCTGAGACGGACCTGAGGCTGAAACATTGGGCGCCGTTGCCAGGGGCTCTGACGAGCTCCAGCACTATAGTCCTTTATGTCTCAGTGCAGAAAGAACTCAGCAAGAAGCAGAGGGACAGATAAGAAGTCATTTATTAGAATAGGACACTGTTGAGGCTTATAAGCAATGCCCGAGAGCTCAGTGGGCTACAGTTTTATAACCAAAAGGAAAGTGGGGAGGGGGAGAAGACCTTCTTTGTCTTTCTTGAGTAAACGTCATGCTTCCATTATCAGCTCCTCCTCCAGGTTGGGCGAGGGAGTTTTCTTGTCTCTACATAGTCAAGCTAAATTCACAAATTATTGTCCTTTATGTGTGCAGAGAGCATGTCCTAGGGATCATTCACTTACTGAGCTCACCAGGCAGGCTGTGGGGCTCATGCCACCCTTGTTTTATTGTTTGGGGGCAGGTTGGTACTTCTGTTGCATGGTTTTGTGGCTAAGCCAACCTGCTTTCAGGAGTAACCATTAACTTACAGGGGTCTCCCATATATTTTTATATATATAATCCCCTAGTGGGCTTAACTATTTAATTACCTACTTTGTCCCTTTACTCTGTCCCTATCAAGATCGGTTAACAGGACAAAATAAGACAAAAATTTAATAGTATGTATGCATGGGAGAGGCCCAGGAAGACTGCGTAACTCATCCAAAATAGCTGAAATCCTTAAATATTATCTTCAGCTAAAGACAAACGAGGATGTTGGGGGCAGTGGTTTGAGACTTCAAAGGGGAGGAAGGTAATTCACATAGAGATGGGAAGGCAGACGTTTGGTAAATAAATGTGTGCTGGGTTACGTGGAGACAATGGAACACCGAGTGCCCTCTGATGTCCAGACTCTGCCAAGTTTCCCCCATCACACTTAGTCCCTGTTTGCAGATCTCTCTGGTGATGGCTCTATTCTGGGAATAGGCCCTTCATCCAAATTCTTTCAGGCAGTTAAGGGGAAGTGTAACAAGGAAAACTCCCCACGTCTTCTGTTTCTTAAAAATAATCAGTCTAAGTCCTTATACCAAAGAGACACATTTCGGGGCGGCAGACTTTGCTCCCTTACAGCTGTATCGCCTCTTCGTCAGGTCTTCCATTCCATCCTGCGTCACTGTGTCATTAGTTCATCTGGTTCTGCCCTTTTAAAAAGGTTGAAGCTAACACAGACTCTCATTTCAGACTTGTGAATGATTTTAACTTAAAGCTTAAGTCGGAACATAAGTATAGTAACAGTTAAAATGGAGACATGTTATCAGACTAAGGGCTGGAGTCTTGAATATCCTAAACATCTCATTATTGTTGCTGCTGCTGTTTTCTCGCTAAGTCGTGTCCAACTCTTTGTGACCCCATGGTCTGTAGCCCGCAAGGCTCCTCTGTCCATGGGATTTCCTAGGCGAGAATACTGGAATAGGTTGGCATTTCCTTCTGCAGGGGATCTTCCCGATCCAGGGATGGATATCTCCTGCATTGGCAGGTGGATTCTTTACGGCTGAGCCACTGTTACTGAGTTCAAGCTCACTCTGCTTGCTGCTTGAGAGGCTGATAAATCTGCGAGACGAGATGTTGAGGCAAGGAATATGACTTTCTTTGAGAGCTGGGTAACTGAAAAGATGGAAGACTAATGTCTCAAAAAATAAAAAATCATCTTATCTGGTGCTGGTTGCCAGGTTTTTTATGGATCAGAGATAGAGGGAAGGTGAGGAAACAAACTAAAAAGACCATTTAATTCTTGCAAATATCTCCTAGAATGGGAGATGTGCTAGTTTCACTTCCTTACAGCCATTTCACAGGTGGTGTGAAATGGAATATTTCCTTCCCTATCCATAGACAAGGAATGCCACAGTCCTTCACAGGAAGGTGGGGTCAGGTTATCTTCCTGAGGCAGGCAGTTATGTTTGCCATAGTAACAGAAGTGGCAAGATAAAGGTTAAAGCCACAGAAGCAGATTCAGCTGGTGGTGTTCAGTCGAGTCCAACTCTTCGAAACCCCAAGGACTGCAGCACACATTTCCCTGTCCTTCACTATCTCGCAGAGTTTGCTCAAACTCAGGTCCATTGAGGCAGTGATGCCATCCAACCATCTCATCCTCTCTCGCCCCCTTCTCCTCCTGCCCTTAATCTTTCCCAGCATCAGAGTCTTTCCCAATGAGTCAGCTGGCCAAAGTATTGGAGTTTCAGCTTCAGCATCAGTCCTTCCAATGAATATTCAGGGTTGATTTCCTTTAGGATTGACTGGTTTGATCTCCTTATTGTCCAAGGGACTCTCAAGAGTATTCTCCAGCACCAACCTTCTGGCATCAATTAAGCATCAGTTCTTCAGCGCTCAGCCTTCTTCATGGTCCACCTCTCACAGTTGCACGTGACTACTGGAAAAATCATAGCAGATCCAGTATGAAGTCAAAATTAACCCTACACCACAAGGGAAGCCAAATACCTCTTTGGAATATCTAGCATGTATTTCTTGATGTCTATAAGTTACAGAAATAAATTTTAATGCATTTGTTATGCTCACTTATTGAAGTAATCAAATTTAGGAAGATGTACTCCAAATAGTTTCCTCAAGTATTGTGGAATGTGCAAAATGATTAGCTTAATTTTTTAAGTCAGATAATAAATGTAAGTCCTTGTGGAATTATCTGTTCTGTCCAGTTTGCTTATGCTAGGGATAACCAGATAATCTTTTGATAAGATTTAGATAAGATTTAGAATCCAAAAACTGTTTCATAAATTCAGGTTTAATCAAGACATGCACTAATATTCACAGAGCTTCAATCCAAAGGATAGTCCAGAGAAGGAGGAGAGATGATTGGCAAAAAATTGAGTCAACTTGGGAAAGGGGGTAGGGACAGACAGCAGGGAGGATGGGAAGTCAGGTTAATTGTTAGGGGTTCTGTGGCATCAGGACTGGTGAAGGCAGGTTCTGTTACCCAAAGCTGTGAGTCACACCAGAATCCAAAGAATGAACAGAGCAGAGATTATAGTGAAAATCCAAGAGTGACAGGAATACCTGCCATTTTATAGAAAATAATGCTAGAACCTTTATTTCCCTTGGTGCTTTTTTTTAGAGGATGTTAAAATATTTTTGCAAATGTGCTGTATTTGGGTAAATCCCTTCTGTTGTTTTAATACCCCTTTCTATAAATAAGCCTTCAAAATATATAGTTACTGCATTATTTAAGACTATATCATATGAGTGGTTTGCTGAAATGCATCATGGGCAAATGCGATTTTAAATATGTTCACAACATACAGATGGCCAGCAAAACACACGAAAAGATGCCCAACATCACTCATTATTAGGGAAATTCAGGTCAAAACTACAATGAGAGATCACCTCATACTGGTCAGAATGGCCATCATTAAACAATCTACAAACAATAAATTCTGGAGAGGGTGTGGAGGAAAGGGAACCTTCCTACACTGTTGTTTGGAATGTAAACTGACACAGCCACTACGGAGAACAGTGTGGAGTTTCCTTAAAAAACTGAAAATAGAACTACCATGTGACCCAGCAATCCCACTCCTGGGCAAATATCCAGAGAAAACCGTAATTCAAAAAGATACATGGACTCCAATAGTCACTGCAGCGCTATTTACAATAAAGGACACGGAAGCAACCTAGATGCCCCCCAACGGAAGAATGGGTAAAGAGGGTTTGGTACATATATCTGTACATACAGGCATAATATTCCGCATACATATAAAAAGTGATGAGACTGTGCAGTTTGCAGTGATGTAAATAGATCTAGAGACTGTCATACACAGTGAAGTCAGAGAAAAACAAATATTGTATAATATTGCTTATATGAGGAATCTAGAAAATGGTACAAATGGACTTGTCTGCAAAGCAGAAATAGACACACAGACATAGGGAATAGACATGTGGATATGGGGATGAATTCTGGGAGACAGGGACTGACATACATACACCACTATGTCTAAAATAGATAACTCTTGAGTACCTACTATATAGTGTTGGGAATGCTACTCGGTGTTCTGTGGTGACCTAAATGGGAAGAAAATCCAAAAAGGAGTGGATATATGTATTCGTAGCGATTCCCTAGTGGCTCAGATGATAAACAGTCTGCTTGTAGTGCAGACCTGGGTTTGATCCCTGGGTCGGAAAGATCCCCTGGAGAAGGAAATGGCAACCCACTCCAGGATTCTTGCCTGGAGAATCCCATGGACAGAGAAGCCTGCTGGACTTAGTCCATAAGGTCACAAAGAGTTTGACATGGCTGAGCACGTGCGCACATACACACAGCTGATTCACTTTGCTGTACAGCAGAAACTAACATCATTGTAAAGCAACTGTACTCCAATAAAATTAATTAAAAAAATAAATAGAATACATTCACAAATTCTTTGACACTCCTCAAGAGGTGGAACCCAATTTCCCTCCCCTGGAGTGTGGGCTAGACTTAGTGACTCACTCCTAGCAAATAAAGCAGAAGTGATGCTGCGCTGTTCTGGAGACGAGGTCAGAATAATCCTGTGAATTCCCCTTCAGGCTCTCTCACTTTCTCTCTTTGCTCACTTGGTCTGAGGGAACTCAGCCTGTGTCGTGAGAACAGGCCCGTGGCAGGGATCTGAGTGAGCCAGCAGCATTGAACAACCACCTTGGAAGTAAGTCTCCAAGCCTCAAGATGATGCAGCTCCTGCTAACATCTCTACTGCAGCCTCACGAGGGATCCTGAGCTAGAACCACCCAGCCAAGGTGATCCCGAATTCCCCACCCACAGGAAATGAGATGGACTAAATATTTATTATCTTCCCTCATAGCTCAGTCAGTAAAGAATCTGCCTGGAATGCAGGAGACCCAGGTTCAATTCCTGGGTTGGGAAGATCCCCTGGAGAAGGAAATGGCAAACCACTCCAGTATTCTTGCCTGGAGAATCCCATGGGCAGAGGAGCCTGGCGGGCTACAGTGTGTGGGGTTGCAAGAGTCAGACACGACTTAGCGACTAAACTACTACTACTACTAAATATTTATTGTTGCTTTCAACTGCACAACATTGGATAATCTGTGACACAGGAACAGATAACAAATTCAGTGTATATTATTGTTGAATTGATGTGAATGTCACGATGTGGATTCTAGGTGCCAGAAGTCTGAAGTCAAATTAAATGATAAACCCAGGATTAATTCAGGCAAGTGCCAATCTTCAAGAATGTTTCCCTTTTTATAACTAAAATATTCTGTTAACTCTCTGGGTTTATGGCATGTTCTTAACTCATTTTTAAGCAAACGTTTCTAATAATCATGGTAACTCATTGCTGATTAAAAAACGCTTGTCTGGGAAAAAAAAAAAGAAATTTTAAGCTGATGGTTTGGACATGCAAGCAGTACAGAGAGACAGGAGGTGTATTTGTCTGCTCAGGCTGCCATGACAAAATAGCACAGACAGGGAGGCTTCAACGGTGGAACTTTGCTCCTAGTTCTAGAGGCTGGAATCCAAGATCAAGGTGCCTACCATTTGATTTCTGGGAGGAGCTCTTTTTCCGGTCTTGCAGATAGCTGTTTCCTCACTGTATGTCCTCACCTGGGGGGTGGAGGGTAGGGTAGAAGGAACAGACAGGGTGGGCGGGAGGGAGGAAGAGAGAGTGAGGAAGGAAGAAGACTGTCTCTTTTTATAAGGACCCTACTCGTACTGTACCAGGGTTCCACCCTTATGATCTCACTTCACCTTAATCATCCCCTTAGAGTTTCTATCTCCACATCCAGTCACCATGGAGGTTAAGGCTTCACCATATCAACTTTAGAGGGGATCAGTTCAGCCCATAGTATTAGGCAGTAATCAAGGTCTGAGATGGTGGTGGGAAAGCATGTTCTTATCCAAATGTCTGCTGACACTGAGGAGATGGGCAGTGAGTGGGGGAAGGAACCCAGAGAGCATTTCAGGCTTCCTTGGGGCCAGAATGCAGGAGGGGGAGATCTTTTATCCAAAACTGTTGCAGTTGAGATTAATTAAGGAAAGTGGGAAGCCAGGGCTGTTAAAGTAGCCTATGAAACGAGGCAGAGGGCCCCAAACAATAGTGACAGTCAGATTATGGAGCCAGAAATCTGAAATCTAGGGAGCAAGATCAGAGCAGTGGAGGCAAAGCAAATACTGACAGGTGATTCTTGCAAACATATGGTGGGGTTATGTTTGCTGTGCTGTGTGTGTGTGTGTGTGTGTGTGTGTGTGTGTCTGTGTGTGTGCACACGCGCATGCACGTGCATGGGAGGACTGGCCACTACTATTTCTGTTTCTGCCCATGGAACACTTCTGACATAATATGTTTGGGGTTTCCTTTCTATCAACAACGAATCCTCAAATACTCCAGACACTAGCTAGATGTTCTACAACTTGGTAATTCTTACACTAATTACCTGGAGTATAGCATCAGATTCCACAGGAAAGAGCTCAGCTGCACTAGACTGATTCCACTTCAGATGCCAGTCACAAGACTTGGGTCTCCACTACTTTGGACCAACTGGCTGTAATTTGGGGGCTCTCCAACCCCTTCCTAAGGGTCAATAATTTGCCAGAATGGCTCTTAGAATTCAGGAAAGAGTTTTACTGACAGGTACTAGTTTATTATAACTGAACCACTTGGAGAAGGAAATGGCAAATCACTCCAGTATTTTTGCCTGGGAAATCCTATGGACAGAGGAGCCTGGCGGGCTACAGTTCATGGGGTCGCAAAAGAGTTGGGTATGACTTAGTGCCTAAACCACCACCACCACCACAACTTAACCACTGTTAGCTATTACTATGGGCTGAATTGTGTCTGCTAAACTGTGTTTATTGAAGCCCTAACCCCAGTACTCAGAACATGATTGTATTTGGAGACTGGGCCTTTATATAGGCGATTAAGTAAAAATGAAACTCTTAACATGGGCCCCTATCCAGTCTGACTGGTATCCTTGAAAGACGAGGAAATTTGGACACACACAGAGACAGCAGGGAAGCACATGCCCAGAGGGTACAAAGTGTTGGTGGCCACCTGCGTGCCGGAGAGAGACCTTAGAAGAAACCAGGAGAAACCAAGATTTCCCACACTTTGCCGTTGAACTTCAGAACTCTGAGAAAATAAGTTTCTACTGTTTAAATCACTGTTTTACTGCATTTGTTATGGCAGCCCCAGCAAAGAGTTGGTATTTTTCAAACTCATTTTTAGCAGGCAGAGGTAGATGTTTACTGGGTGTGTATAGCCGGCATACATTACACCTGCTTAGTCTAATAATGGGGCCACGGGTCACGTGTGGCTCTTGTGCACTTGAGATGGGGCTAATTTGAACTGAGGTGCGCTATGTGTATAAAACGACTTCCCTGGTGGCTCATTGGTAAAGAATCCACCTGCCAATGCAGGAGACACAGGAGACGTGGGTTTGATCCCTGGGTCAGGAAGATCCCTTGGAGGAGGAAATGGCAACCCACTCCAGTATTCTTGCCTAGGAAATCCCATGGACAGAAGGAGCCTGGCATGTTACAGTCCATTGGGTTGCAAAAGAGAAGAGACTAAACAACAACAATCTGTATAAAATAAAAGTCTAGATTTTTGAAAATTTCATATAAAAACCCCACAAAATGTTTTACTAATATATTTTTATATTGACTACATTTTTATCAACAATACTTTGGATTCTTGTTTTTAGCTGCTGTCCAACTCTTTTGTGACCCATGAATATTGAGCTAAATAAAATATATCATCAAAATTAATCTCATATACTTTTTTGGTCAACTTTAATGTGGCTACTAGAAAATTTCAAGTTGTATACATGTTTGCCTTCTATTTATTGGACAGAATTGTACTAGATGTTTAACAATCTTCTGAGCCATGGGTACTGTTATTTTTTTCATGCCTAAGACTTGAAATTAGGTGGATTCTAGAATTCTCACCCTGGCTGGAGTGCAGAAAAAGGTATTGACAATCCAAAGACGAATAGATGTATCATGGGTGAAACAGAGGAGGACAGCAGAACTTTCTGGAGTTCCTTAATTTGAACTAATCCATGCACTAATGGGGATTCCCAGGTGGCGCTAGTGGTAGAGAACCTGCCTGCCAATGCAAGAGACCTAAGAGATACAGGTTTGATCCCTGGGTCAGGAAGACCCCCTGCCCCCGGGGACTTCCAGTCCCTCTGGGGAGCCTCTAGCAGCAGCCTGTACATTTAATTGCACTTCCAAGAACAAAGTCCCAGGTTTGGGGAAATGACTGAGGGGTCCTGGTCACTGGGGCTCCAGAGCTCACGTGCTGAGGGTGAGCAGAGGGACGGTGCGGCGCCTTAACTCCTGAAGGAGGTGGGATCTGCCTCCCACCAAGACTCAGACGATGGGGGATCAGCCACACACAGGAAGACACGGATTTGGATGACCACAGACAACAAAATGCAAACCAGTACAAAGACAGGAAGAATCCTTTCCCTCAGGACTGTCTTGGTTCTGTGGAGAGCAGTAAACTCAAGAGTTATGTTCTAGTTAAATCTATATTCCATTGATGTTATTGTTCACGTAATAAGCCCTTCAATAGCTTGTAGTATATGCTGATCATTCTTCTAAGTGTTATATAAATATTAATTCAGCTGAATTTCACATTAACAGTTCTACCATCATCTCTATTTATGGATGGTTAAACTGCAGCCCGAAGAAGTAAAGAAACCTGGCCGAAATCACACAGCTAGCAGGTGGAAAGAAAGATTTGAAGCTACGTAGTCTGGCTCCAGGGCTGATCGTATACTACTCTACCACATTGCTTCTTATTCTAGCAGTTTTTATCTGTAGTTATACTGCAGAAAATGTTTAGTAAACAATACATAATTTATTCCATTATGTGGATTTTGTCCACTGAACTATTAACTGAGAGAAGTCATGGAACAGGAAGTGATGTGATTAACAACTGAAATCAAACAACTTATGTAAAAGTTGTAAAGATCAGATAAATGGCAGACGTTACAGGATAGTTCATGAAAAGAGAATACTTCATACTTTTGACCCTGGAGGATTCTTACTTTAAGAAATGTTTCCAACTTATCTAGAAGCAATTTTTTTTCTTATCCCCTTACATGATTATTTAGTGACTTTCTTAAAAATCAAACTTTTATTTTGTTGTGTCAAGATATGAGTCTTATACAGACCCCAAGTTATACAGGAATTTGCCCGTATTTTCTAATAGAACTTTTAGGTTTCCTTTTTTTTTTTTTTTTACACATTTAGAGCTTTATCCATTTGGCAGTTATACTTAGATGTGGTATGAGGCATAGATCAAAAATTTGATCTTTTTCTCAATATCAGTTCAACATATATACTGAGTACTCACCATGGATTGCACTCTGCTGCACTTAAGTACAAAGAAGAAGACTTGGTCTGTAGCCTTGAATTTCTGGCAGCCTAATTCAGACTCCTAAAAGTAAAACCATTTCTGAAAGTGAGACAGCAGACTTTACCAGCAACGTTTCATCTTTTAGATAAGACTGCGCTCACTTTCCTCAAAAGATCATCTGATTTTGATAACATTTTCCCTTTAGAAAACTGAGAAATTTGCTGGGGCTGAAGTGCAGTTTGACACTCAGAAACACTGCTTATTTAAGAGAAAAACTCCTTATTTTTAAAACTCATCTGACTTTTGAGAACTGAGAGACCCTCTTTTCTTACTGTCTGGTATATTTCAGGGATCCCGATAAAACAGGAGCAAGAGAAGCTGAACACACCATCACTTGTCTGCTAACTGCTGTTTCCCTCTATTTCACATCTTCAACAAGTAGCAGTGCTGTGCCCAGCAGTCCAAGTATCTCTTTCTTAGCTTGCACTTACTGCTTTTTTATTAGAAACTTTCTTGTTTAATGGTTTCCTGAGCATAAACGAGAAATTTGAAACAAGAGATGTCTTCCCTGATAAGGAATTACTTTGGTTATGAACTAATAGGAACTAGTTGTACACATTTTCTGTTAAACATTCTGTTTCCTCTTTCCCAGCTATTGCACACTGCACATATATTTATAGGATGCCTCCCAAATACAAGGTACACCAGTGCACTACAGGATGACATATGCTGGGTTCTGGTTTCCAAGTTCCCAATTTTGCTTGTATGGTATTTTCCTTCTATTTTCACCTTGGTACTTCCCTTCTGGTTACATTACTGTGCATATGTTTTAGGGCTTCCCCCGTGGCTCAGCTGGCAAAGAACCTGCCTGCCAATGCTGGAGATGCATGTAGACTCGGGTTCAATCCCTGGATCGGGAAGATGCCCTGGAGAAGACAATGGCAACCCACTCCAGCATTCTTGTCTGGAGAATCCCAGGGACAGGGGAGCCTGGTGGGCTGCCGTCTATGGGGTCACACAGAGTCAGACACGACTGAAGCGACTTAGCAGCAGCAGCAGCCAGTATTCTTGCCTGGAAACTCCCATGGACACAGCTACAGTCCATGGGGTCGCAGTGCATATCACAGATACAAAATCTCAGGGTTGGTAGGAAGCTTAACATTTACTTATCAACCATGTCTGGCATCCACTGGCACTCCAACCCATGTTTAAAATTTTATTAGAACAGTTGGAATGACACCATCAAACCATCTCACCGTCTGTTGCCCCCTTCTCCTCCCGCCTTCAATCTTTCCCAGCATCATGGTCTTTTCCAATGAGTCAGCTCTTCGCTTCAGGTGGCCAAAGTATTGGAGTTTCAGCTTCAGCATCAGTCCTTCCAATGATTATTCAGGACTGATTTCCTTTCGGATTCACTGGTTGGATTTCCTTGCAGTCTAAGGGACTCTCAAGAGTCTTCTCCAACACCACAGTTCAAAAGCATCAATTCTTCGGCGCTCAGCTTTCTTTATGGTCCAACTCTCACAACCACACATGACTACCGGAAAAACCAGAGCTTTGACAAGACGAACCTTTGTTGGCAAAGTAATGTCTCTGCTTTTTAATAAGCTGTCTAGGTTGGTCATAATTTTCTTCCAAGGAACAAACGTCTTTTAATTTCATGGCTGCAGTCACCATCTGCGGTGATTTTGGAGCCCCCCCCAAAATAAAGTCTGTCAGTTTCCACTGTTTCTCCATCTATTTGCCATGAAGTGATGGGACTGGATGCCATGATCTCAGTTTTCTGAATGCTGATGCTTGGCGGGGTCGGGGGGGGGGGTCCATGATAGGCCATTCACTGCACGGCTCCCTTGGCCTTGGATAGCCATCTTTTTCCTTCGATAAAATACTCCAGTAGGTGATGCCAAAGGCGGGGCACCGAAGTGACAAACGCGGAAACCTGCAGTCAAGCGCTGACGTAGAGCCCGCTAGAAAAGGCTCGCTCCCCACCCCCACAACACGAAGGCGGCCGCGTCAGCGACCTGCAGCCCACACTCAACATGGTGGCGGCGGCACCCGCGGCCTCCTGCCCTTCTCCATCATGGCGGCGACCGGACCCGCCTCCCTGGGCGCCCGAGTCATATGACCTGTCACACAATGGCTGAGCGCCTAATTCAGGCCTCCCAGCAACGCCGGGCGAAAGCCATGACGGCCGCCGCGGGTTTGGCGGGCCAAGCCGCGGTGACCCTGCTGCTGTGCGCGCTGCTGGCGCCCAGCGGCGCGTACGTGCTCGACGACTCCAACGGGCTGGGCCGGGAGTTCGACGGCATCGGAGCGGTCAGCGGCGGCGGGGTGAGGAGCGCGGGGGGCGGGGGGCGTCTGGTTCCGCCCCGTCCCACAAGCCCCCGCGGCGCGGCCCGGCGTTTCGACGCGTGCGCGTCGCTGCCTGAGGGGGGCCGTTCGTCCATGGCTGCCTCGACGTCGTGGCCGTGCGACTGCCCCGCGTTAGTTGGTTTAAGATGACCCCATAGAGGCAGCTAGGTTAAACAGATGAGGGTCCGGAGGTCCACCGAGTAAGTGACAGGTCTAGATAGTGACAGGGCAGGGGGGCTCAAATCCCCCCTCAGCTTGAGCAGGGGGCCTGAGGGGAAGGGTCTTTTCCCCTTGAAGAGGGCACTCTGGGAGGGTCGCTCCAGAGATGGCCAGGGGCCCGGGGCGCGTCCTTTGCCGAAGAGGAAGCCGGGGAGGGATGTTTTCACTGCGCCTGTTATTTTTAGGGTGGGAGGGCGGGGGTCGGGGAGTCCTGGACCAGGATTGCAGCTTGCGGTTGGGCTCTTTCCCAGGGGCAGGCGTCTGGTAGGTTTTTGTTTGAAGGGACGACAGGTGCCTCAGGTCCTGTTTAGGAAGGTGAGAAGCCAGAAGCTGGGACTTTTCTTCTAATGTCAGGCCACACCAGTATCAGCTGCTGATACTCTCGGATTGTTTAACTGTTGGAGGACTGTTTTCCGCTCGGGTGGCAAAGGCCTAAGGGGGTGAGTTGCCCGCTGGAAGAGGCCTCGTTGGTGGCTGTTCATGTGTGCCAAGAGAGGGAAACGTTAAGGTGCATAAGAAACCACCTGGTCTGTTTGTTTAAACGCAGACTCTGGCCTTCTCGCCAGCTCCCATTCTGACTTTAGAGCTCCGGAGTGGGGCCTGAGAACTTGCATTTTAACAAAGGCACCAATTGATTCTCGTCGTAGGTATTGAGAGAACTTTTTTATTGATTCAACGACCTCTGGGGCAAGCTTGTTTTCTTTTCTTTTTTTTAATGAATTTTTAACTTGAGAAATAGTTTTAGATTTACAGAAAAATTGCCAAGACCATACAGAGTTGTCATATACCCTGTAACCAAGTTTTCTCCTATTATCAGCATCCCACGTTAGTATGGGACATTTGTCCCAACCAGTGTTGATTACGTTAATGAAAGTCCTTACTTCCTTTCATATTTCCTTCGTTACCCAATGCTCTTTTTCAGTTTCAAGATCCCACACAGGATACTAATTATACTTAATTGGCTTGTCTCTTTAGTATTTTCTAGGCTGTGTCAGTTGGGATAAGTTCCTCTTATCTAGGCGTTCTAAAATACTTAAGGGAGACATGAGGGCCATACCAGCTTAATGCAAAGTCTACGTGGGCATAGCTGGTAATTTCCTTAGTTCCCTAGTTAGGCTAACAGGTGGCTCCCAAGCCTGGGAGCTTGCTACAGTGGTCTCTGTAACCTTTGTCTTGCCTTTGTTTTCTCCCCTTGTGTTTATAGCCTTTGAGTTCATGGCGTTTGTGGTGGCAGGTCTTTGGATGAGAGGGATTTTCTTTTTTGTTCCCCAGGACAGAGCCAGAGCTGATTTTATTTGAAAATGGCAAGGCTGAACTCTTGAATGGGTTGTTTGTTGAATTGAGTCAGATGGAATGTGTGTCCTTGGATGCAATTCAGAGCTAACTTGAACGCTTGTTTGCTGGGTGGCTGTTTTAGGCTGGTCTCAGCCTATTGATAACCAGTGTTGTCGTTGCCCCTGTGGTTCTGATGATTGCAAGATGCCCTCAGTGATAACCATCGGAAAACTTTGAACAAAAAAATGTTTATTACTCATAGGTCCTGGAAAGCACATGGCATCCCCAGGTCATGCCTGGTGATTGTAGGTGGAGAGAGAGAGGGTGTGGGCCCGGGGTTCTGGTTTCATTAAGGTCAAGGGTGGAGGCCTTGGGCTTTGTGGCTTACTTTTCATTGGTGAACTGAAACCTTAAGTGTGGGAACTTAAAGTTCAGGGAAAGAAAAAGTGGCCCTAATGATGGTCAGTTAGGGAAACTGATCAAGATCTGGCAAAGAACTCCCGCCTCCCCCCACCCTCAGCTTGGCTCTGGGTTCTTTGGTTGCAGTGTGTTTATTTGAGAGAGCCATCTCGGAGGGGGATACCTCTTTGAAGTGGATGCTTTGCAATCAAAGCTTGAGTCCTGCACTTGCATTACAAAAAAGGAAAAACCTGACCATTGGGGATTCCACTACAAGCCACCCCTGAGGCCCAGGTATCAGAGTAAGTGGTGAGGACCTTAAACTGCATGAAGAGCATTTACTGAAAGTAAGGGATAGGGCCTGTTGTAATTTAGAAAGGATTATTATAGCACTCCTGTAATTATACTACAGTCAATAGTTTGCAATCTAGTTGGTAGCCATTGTCCTAAGCTTAAAAGGTCACACCTTGAAACCAGGTCACTGATCTTGGGGCCCAAGGAATCTGTTCAAAGATTAGGTAATACTGTGATTGACATTTTGGGCCATCTGATAATGAGTGGGTTTGAGTCTGTCCTGGGTTGGTGGATTGCTCCATATCTCACCCAGCCACGGTCAGTTCCGTTAAAGGGTTGTGTCGCAAGTGTGCTTACAAGGTTTGGTCTGTATGGTGCAAATACTTGATTCAGTTTATGTAACAGACATTTCTATGAAAACAAAAGAAAATGGTGGCTAGTGGAGCAGAGTGTAAACCTGTTCTGAATCCCGAGGGCAGCCAGTTGTGATTTCTAGATGCAGAACATCTTCAGATGGAGTGGGAACAGATGGTGGCAATCAGATCTTCCTGGATTGAGTTTGACTATCTCTGGGGATCTTTCTGAGTGGTCAACAGAGCAACAGGCATGAAGGTTGTTCAGATATGAACTGTTGTGCTTTCTCTGGAGTTTGTATAAAGTTATCCCACTTTAGGTTGCATAACTTCAGGAAAAGGGAAATTTTAGTTCTTAATAATTTAAAGTCAGAAAGGTGGGAAAAAGTCAGAAACATTAGTTTGGAAGGCTGTATTCAGATATTGGAGGAAGTGAGAAGAATTCAGTATTTGGTCCAGTTTACAGGTAGAAAACAAACCTCAAAGACAATTAACAGGACTAAAATCTGATAATGGGCTTCCCTGGTGGCTCAGACGGTAAAGAGTCTGCCTGCAGTGCAGGAGACCCTGGATTGATCCCTGGGTCGGGAAGATCCCCTGGAGAAGGAAATGGCAATCCATTCCAGTATTCTTGCCTGGAAAATCCCATGGACGAAGGAGCCTGGCAGGCTGTAGTCCGGTTATCTGCAGAGTATACTCTAGTTCTTCACTGAAATATAATTTTCTCTCTATCGTCACCCCTTACTTCCACCTTTTATTAGAGATAACCAAAATAAGGCTAATTTGCTTGCAAAATAAGTATAGTCTTACTAAACTTGCCCTGATTATTTAAGTGCAGCCAAAATAATAATTGACCATATAGGCTCTTTTAAGTGTGCTCTGTTGGACATTTGCACAAGGAATCACAGATTGGGCTGTTAAAAATCTCCCTCAAGGCTAGGAAGCCAAGCCGTGAACATATCATCAGACTTTCTCTGCAATCCTGATAGATTTGGGTGAATTCCTTTCTTCTAGAGGTCCACCAATATTCTGAGATTCCTGCATCTGCCAAGAAGTGACCTTTCTTACTTACCTGGTAAGGCTTCTGGAAACCCTGTAAGCAGGTTACCAGGCTGATTTTTCCAGGGAGCTTTATTGGCTCCATGTGCTGTGCTTAGTCTCTCAGTCGTGTCCGAGTCTTTGTGACCCCATGGACTGTAACCCTCCCAGCTCCGCTGTCCGTGGGGATTCTCCAGGCAAGACCACTGGAGTGGACTGCCGTGCCTGCAACCCACTGCAATGGGTTGTAATGCGCCCACCTGCAATGTGACAGACCTGGGTTCAATCCCTGGGGTGGGAAGATCACCTGGAGAAGGGAGCGGCCACCCACTCCAGTATTCTTGCCTGAAGACTGCAGCCAAAATGATGGGACAGAGTTCACTGACATTGGCTCCATCAGTTCAGTTACTCAGTCGTGTCTGCGACCCCATGGACTGCAGCACGGCAGGCTTCCCTGTGCATCACCAACTTCTGGAGCTTGCTCAGACTCATGTCCATTGAGTCAGTATGCCATGCAACCATCTCATCCTGTTGTCCCCTTCTCCTCCTGCCTTCAATCTTTCCCAGCATCAGGGTCTTTTCCAGTGAGTCAGTTCTTCGCATCAGGTGGCCAAAGTATTGGAGTTTCAGCTTCAGCATCAGTCCTTCCAATGAATATTCAGGGTTGATTTCCTTTAGGATGGATTGGTTTGATCCCCTTGCTGTCCAAGGGACTCTCAAGAGTCTTCTCCAACACCACAGTTCAAAAGCATCAATTCTTTGGCGCTCAGCTTTGTTTATAGAAAGCATTGGGCATATTTCTTTATATGGGCAAAGAAAGCTTTGGGCATATTTATTTATATGCCCAAAGAAGGGCAATGCCAAAGAATGTTCAAACCACTGCACAATTGTACTCATCTCACACGCTAGCAGAGTAATGCTCCAAATTCTCCAAGCCAGGCTTCAACAGTACATGAACTGTGAACTTCCATATGTTCAAGCTGGCTTTAGAGAAGGCAAAGGAAACAGAGATCAAATTGCCAGCATCTGTCGGATCATCGAAAAACGAGAGTTCCAGAAAAAAAGTCTACTTCTGCTTTATTGATTATGCCAAAGCCTTTGACTGTAGATCACAACAAACTGGAAAATTCTGAAAGAGATGGGAATACCAGACCACCTCACCTGCCTCCTGAGAAATCTGTATGCAGGTCAAGAAGCAACAGAACTGGACATGGAACGACAGACTGGTTCAAAATCGGGAAAGGAGTACATCAAGGCTGTATATTGTCACCCTACTTATTTAACATATATGCAGAGTACATCATGAGAAACGCTGGGCTGGAGGAAGCACAAGCTGGAATCAAGATTGCTGGGGGAAATATCAATAACCTCAGATACACAGATGACACCAATCTTACGGCAGAAAGTGAAGAGGAATTAAAGAGCCTCTTGATGAAAGTGAAAGAGAGTGAAAAAGCTGGCTTAAAACAACATTCAGAAAACTAAGATCATGGCATCCAGTCCCATCACTTCATGGCAAATAGATGGGAAACAATGGAAACAGTGACAGACTTTATTTTCTTGGGCTCCAAAATCCCTGTAGATGGTGACTGCAGCCATGAAATTAAAAGACACTTGCTCCATGGAAAAAAAGCTATGACCAACTTAGACAATATAACTAGGCAGTATATTAAAAAGCAGAGATGTTACTTTGCTGACAAAGGTCCGTCTAGTCAAAGCTATGGTTTTTCCAATGGTCATGTATGGATTTGAGAGCTGGACTATAAAGAAAGCCGAAGAATTGGTTCCATAGGTCAACCTAAATTTTTAAAATCTGTCTGGTCATATCTGAGTCTATGTAGGTCTTTCTCAAATATGACATGTTAGTTAAAACCTTGGTAATATAACCAGTGTTTCTAATTGTGTCCTGTTATGAGGAGGACAAATTCGTAGTAAACTTACACAAATAGCTGTATTTCTATGAAAATAAGAATACTCACTAAGAGTTTTTGAATATTGAAGGGATAAGATAGGGAGAAATTTGTTTTATCTTCGTTTACAAGGATACACTTAGCAAATTGCTACGAGTCATAGGTTAGGAAAAAGGTTTTCCACTAATCTGGAAGAAGTAAAACATTCAAGAAGCAACAATGTTTTGGATAAAAAGTCATAAAAATTAAAATTATCCTCATCAGTTCATTCATTACAGTTCAGTTCAGTTGCTCAGTCGTGTCCCACTCTTTGCAACCCCATGAATCGCAGCACGCCAGGCCTCTCTGTCCATCACCAACTCCCGGAGTTTACCCAAACTCAAGTCCATCGAGTCAGTGATGCCACCCAGCCATCTCATCCTCTGTCGTCCCCTTCTCCTCCTGCCCCCAATCTTTCCCAGCATCAGGGTCTTTTCCAATGAGTCAGCTCTTCACATGAGGTGGCCAAAGTATTGGAGTTTCAGTTTCAACATCAGTCCTTCCAATGAACACCCAGGACTGATCTCCTTTAGGATGGACTGATTGGATCTCCTTGCAGTCCAAGGGACTCCCAGCAGTTCATTCAGTTCCCTATAATTAATTCTTATTGATCTTGATATTTTGTTAGCAGTTTTAGGATTCTTGTTTTACCTTCGAGTTCTGTAAATTCTTACCCAGTTCATCAATATGATCTGAAAGTTATCAGAATCCTGTACTTTAAGTGAAGAGTTCTTTCCAAAAGTCTTGAAGATGAAGCACTTTTGGAAGAACATTTTTGCCAAAGCATTAGTAAAGCAATAACTATCTGTAAATGACAAAAAGGCTTAAATGCGGCCATATTAAAAATCTGATAAAGTTCATTGTAATTCAGTTGATAAGGAAATTTGGTTATTTCTGTGACCTATAGCATTTTAAGATAATAACTAGAATTACAAGTGATAGCATTATACCAGGACATAGCAGATGTCTAGGGATTTCATGTAATTTCTGGAACACGTATGTTAATAACATGTATCAATACAAATATCAACTAAAGAAAGTTTAGCATTACATTTTACTTGACATGCTTACTATGCAGTTTAACATACCAAATAAGCCTAAAATGAAAGTTGATCATGTCCTAATATCTTTACTTTGATGCTAAATCCATTGTTTAACTTGCTCAAAGTGGAAATCTTTTTTGTTATTTTACGTTTATTAACTCGGTTTAAAATGAGAAGGATTGTTTCATAACTCAGAACAAGAAACTCTCGATAGTGTCCCTGTGTGTAATGTGTTACTCATCTTAGAAGTTCAGTAAATACTGATGGAATGAAAATGATTGCAATGCTATATTTGCACATCACTCCTTTCTGGAGTCCCTGGATGTAGCACAGTTTGTAGCAGTAAGTGTTTGGCGTATTCTCATTTAATCTGCATATTTGGTAGGGAAAGCAGGGTGGTGCACATGGACTTAAAACCAAATTGCCAGGGGTCTGCTCTGGGCCTGCTTGTCACTTGCTGTACACCCTTGGGCAGGTTATTGAACCACTCTGTAGCTCAGATTTTTTTCTGGGCACACAGTGATACCTGCCTGGTTGGAACATTGTGAGGATAGATGTCAAACATTAAAGGATGGCATCTTCCCCATGACTAATTTTGGTTAATATCATTCTGTTTTATACATTAGGGGGAAGGAAGTTATCCAAGGATTTTAAATGAGAAATGCATTCAGTGCCTGCCATTTATTGAGAACATAACTGTTTTCCAATTTTTGTGCTAAGGCTTCATCCTGGGCTGTTATAAACCACTCCGGGCCTAATTTAGGGAGCATGATTAGTATCCATAATTTGGTAATTTGTTATTGCTTCATGGTACATTTCAACACTTGGCTATACTGCTAACTATTGCCATTGATAAAACGAATGCTTCTGCACTGGGTGTGACTATAAGCTGGCAATATCCTAATGATGTGGTATGATTGCTCAAAGTTGGCCCTTTCTTTGTTAAGGATGGAAGAACATAGAGAGCAAAACAACCCCCAAACAGCAAAACACACTGTTCTAGCAGCAGTATATATTAGCATGATACAGAGCAGCATTGTTTCCCTTGTGTCAAGAATAGGTTAGCGTGCATATACAGCACTCATTCACTTTAATATTTGAGCCTCTACTAGTCTGTAAGCTCTTTGAGAAAGCGACTATATTTTTAAAAGCAATTTGTATAAACAATGCCTGTCATCTCTTGAGAGCTTGCTATGTGCCAGCTACTGTTCTAAGTCCTTGCCTATATCTTAATTTAGTCTTGGGATGGCTGAATGAGTAAGACGACCCTTGGCAAATGATAATTTGCCCTTGGTCACACTGCTTGTAACTGATGTAATCAGGATTCCAGCTCCATGGACTCAAAGACTATATTACGTTGCCTGTACTGGTGAAGCAAATGATAACATAGGAGATATTAAATAAATGCTTATTGAATAAGAATAAATGGGGATATGAACTTGAATGGGACCCAGTCATTGTCCTCAAGGATCTTAGAGGTGAAACAGTGATGAGGGTGCAGGGATAGAGGGATTAATGGTAGCGACGTGGACCTGTTGCTGAGGGAGGCCACAGTCCACAGGAGAGGCACCTACGTCACAGCGATGAGGAAGAGCAGAGGGAATTCTTCCTTGAAGAGGTGGAGTTTGACCGGAAAGCTTGGACTGGATTTGGCCAGATGAGGGTGCAGAGTGCATCTGATAGATGAATGGATAAAGAAGCTGTGGTACATAAATATAATGGAACATTACTCAGCCTTAAAAAAGAACACATTTGAGTCAGTTCTAATGAGGTCGATGAACCTAGAGCCTATTATACAGAGTGAAGTAAGTAAAAAAGAGACAAATATCGTATATTAATGTATATTTATAGAATCTAGAAAGATGGTACTGTTGAATCTATTTGCAAGGCAGCAATGGAGACAGAAGAAAGAAATATTAGTTTGTTATACCTGCATAGATGATGTGAGTTAGAATCCAAATAATTAAAGGATTTGGGCATAAAACTGAACAATCTGAACTTTATTCTGAAAGCTCTTGGGGGTAGGGAAATTCTTTCATCTCTCTCTTTTTATTCTTCCACCTTTATCCATGCATTTTGATGCCAGTCTTTTTAAAATTTTTATTTATTTTTAATTGGAGGATAATTGCTTTACAAGGTTGTGTTGCTTCCTGCCATACAGCATGAATCAGCTACAGGTATACGTATGTTCCCTCCCTTTTGAACCTCCCTCTCACGTCCCACCCACGCCACCCTCTCGGTTGTCACAGGGCACTGGTTTACGCTCTCTGAGTCACAGCAGATTCCCGCTGGCTGTTTCACGTGTGGTAATGTATGTATTTCCATGCTGTTCTCTCAATCTGTCCCACCCTCTCCTTCCCTCAGTGTGCCCACAAGTCTTCTCTATGTCTACATCTCCATTGCTGCCCTGCAAATAGGTTCCTCAGTACCATCTTTCTAGATTCCATATATATGCACTAATAGATGATATTTGTTTTTCTCTTTCTGTATAATATGCTCTAGGTTCATCTATTGCATTAGAACTGACTCAAATGCATTCCTTTTTATGGCTGAGTAATATTCCATTGTGTATATGTACCACAGCCTCCTTATCCATTCATCTGTCAATGGACGTCTATGTTGCTTCCATGTCCTAGCTATTGTAAACAGTGCTGGATGCCAGTCTTGTGTGAGGTTTCCTGTACAGCCTGGCCTGGGGACCATTGTGTGGTCATTCTTAACAGTAAGAGATAGCACTTATAAATCTCTAATAAGACTGAGGAGAGGAGAGGATCCTTTAAGAATTGCTGCTTGTAATATTTTTCTACAAGATGTTGAGGCGAAAAATTGCCTGAGATTCATCTTTCCCATTCTTGGCCCCCAGATATTGTAGGTGACAAACAGTCTTGAGGTAGAAAAACTGTTTTATTTCTTCTAATAACCACTCTCTGAGTCTAGGTCCTCAAGACAGATAGGTCCTCTGTAATAATGAGATTCATCAATAGACTTAGCAACCTTAACCTCCCAGCCAACCATCACGAACCCTCATCTCAGTAGAAGAGAAACGTGGTTGTTGCTAGGGACCTGTATTTTAACTGTTGGACAGACATCAGCCCTATTTACCCAACACTGAGCAAAACAAAGGCAGGCAAAGAAGGAACCTGGAAAACGACTTCCCACAGCTCGGAGCTGCCCAAGAGCTGGCTCACTGTAGACATGCTAGATGGCATGCATAAACACCGTGAAAAAGTGCTCATGATTAGATCTGATTTATTCATGCTTTTGAAACTTTCTTTTCTTTTAGGCAACCTCCCGACTGCTAGTAAATTACCCAGAGCCCTACCGTTCTGAAATACTGGATTATCTCTTTAAGGTAGTGAACAAATAATGATTTAATGGTGTCTGTGATATTTTAGAAACTGTGGTGAATTTCAGCAATAGTCTCTAGCATCTTCACAATTCTAGTTTTTAAAAATCTTGTAAATTACTTTTGGAATAAGTTGCTATCTGTTTGAAATTTTGCTTTGGTTTTCTCATCTCAAAAATCAAAGGCAGTGACTGAAGTGTTTTATCCTACATACAATGAATCACACTGTTAATATTGTTACTTCTTTCCCCAGCCAAACTTCGGTGCCTCTCTGCATATTCTAAAAGTTGAAATAGGTGGTGATGGGCAGACAACAGGTAGGAAGATTTGGGGAATGGGATTTTGCTTCCAATATTTGAACCTATACCTAAACTCATAGACTGTGGTTTCAGAATACAAATAATGCCAGCATTTCTGATGTTGATTTAGATTGCTTTTTATTGTTCCTTTTTCATTATAGTTATTTTAAAAATATTATATCAAAACATGTATTTTTCCATACAAAGCAGCTTGTGGATTTAAGATTTCTTATTTAGTTGAAGAATCAGTAGTAAATAAATACACAGTTTTTTATAAACTAATAGTTACTAGACAGAGAATAGGGAGAGAGTGAAATTTTACTGAGAAGTTTTAAGAAAGTAAGTTTTTAACATATTAAACATGTAAAAAAAAGTGTTATTAGCTTTAAATAAAATACATGTCAAAATATAAATAATTGGTATTTCAAAGATACAGCGTTTTTATCCTTTAAAAATAAAATAATTTTAACCAATAAATTTGCAGTCTTTGTTGTCATCATTTTGATTGGCTTTGTGTAATACATGCAGTCAATTAAAAATTTTTTAGGTCTCTGGTTTTCAGAAGAAGAAAATTCTCTCAATGATTATATATAGCTTATTTTGTTTATAGGTTAGACTCCATTATAGTGAACTTTAGAGTATTGTCTATATGCCTGTGTTCCTGTTAGTGACTTGTAAGTAATTTTTGTTAAATAGATATATCTGTGTGGTGGTACTGGTATTTAATTTATGCTGAAAGAAAAAATGCAAATTAAAAACAAAAGAAAACCCCATAACAAAACCATCCCCTAGCTGTTACAGGAAGACATGCATTTTATTATGAAACCCTTTTTTGCAGAATAGATAAGGACAGGCCATCTTCATGTGCTGAAGCTAGACTGGAGATAGAGATGCAGAAGCAGGTAGTTGTGAATTCTGATGTTTACGTTTAAGAAGAAAAGGGCTAGAGCGCCTCCCCCAGGCCAGATGTTGTGAAACGTGGTAACACATGAGGGTTGATGTTGTTTACCTACCTAGACACCCTATAGAGGTTACTATAGCATTTCCTTACAATGAGAAAGTGTGCTCATTCCTATTTTCTCAGTATTCTATTGTCTTCAGTTAAGGAGGCATGTTATAGGCTCAAGGCATGGGGTATGGAAATTGGGGCTTAGCAACTCAGGATTGATGCTTTTGAAGTGTGGTGTAGAAGAAGACTCTTGAGAGTCCCTTGGACTGCAAGGAGATCCAACCAGTCCATCCTAAAGGAGATCAGTCCTGGGTGTTCATTGGAAGGACTGATGTTGAAGCTGAAACTCCAATACTTTGGCCACCTGATGTGAAGAGCTGACTCATTTGAAAAGACCCTGATGCTGGGATAGATTGAAGGCAGGAGGAAAAGGGGATGACAGAGGATGAGATGGTTGGATGGCATCACCGACTTGATGGACATGAGTCTGAGTAACCTCCGGGAGTTGGTGACGGACAGGGAGGCCTGGTGTGTTGCGGTTCATGGGGTCGCAAAGAGTCAGACACAACTGATCGACTGAACTGAACTGAACTAAGGGTTCACGTCTGGGATTGAGAAGCTAGAAGTTGAGGTGGGCTGAACTTAGAGTTGGGTGTGGGGATTTGAAAACCCCAGAGAGACCAACTCCCAGCAGGATATTAGTCCTAGAAATTTTCAACTATACACGCTGATAAGACTCATGGCTTATGATAGAAAGTTGTGGTTTATTATTTAAGACCTCTGTGATGCTCAGGGCAATGGAAAACTGAAAAAGTATGCTTTGATCATTTACCTTTAAGTTATATAAGATTATTCTTATGTGCCCCAGGTCAGGATTGGATCTAGAACCTACTTCTCTGCAATATGTTTGTATGTGTAGAGTGTGGTCTATGAAGCACCATTAATAGCTTCCTTCCTGTTTTGCTCTCTCCCCTTCAGACGGCACAGAGCCCTCCCACATGCACTACGCATTAGATGAGAATTATTTCCGAGGATATGAATGGTGGTTAATGAAGGAAGCTAAGAAGCGGAACCCTAATATTACACTCATAGGTAAGAAGTGAAGTTTGCCATACTTTTGTAGTCTGCTTCCTTTCAATTTTAAAGTTCTGAATTGTGTATGTGGAGTACCTGTTACTACTGAAGTGCTAATCATGTGGTTAACACTGCCAGTAATGCTACCAGTAGCCAAGCATGTGCCAGGCATGTGTCTTCCTTTGCTCATGAATATTGTGTCTGATACTTACCCTACCTCTGGAGGGAGGCATTATCTTCTCATTTTACAGAAGCAGTGGAGGCTTAGAGAGTTATACCACTGACTTAAGGTTGGAAAATTCAGTTCAATTCAGTTCAGTTCAGTTGCTCAGTCGTGTCCGACTCTTTGCGACCCCATGACTTGCAGCATGCCAGGCCTCTCTGTCCATCACCAACTCCCGGAGTTTATCCAAACCCATGTCCATCGAGCCGGTGATACCATCCAACCATCTCATCCTCCGTCATCCCCTTCTCCTCCTGCCCCCAATCCTACCCAGCATTAGGGTCTTTTCTGATGAGTCAACTCTTCGCATGAGGTGGCCAAAGTATTGGAGTTTCAGTTTCAACATCAGTCCTTCCAATGAACACCCAGGATTGATCTCCTTTAGGATGGATTGATTGGATCTCCTTGCAGTCCAAGGGACTCTCAAGAGTCTTCTCCAACACCACAGTTCAAAAGCATCAATTCTGCGGCACTCAGCTTTCTTCACCGTCCAACTCTCACATCCATACATGACCACTGGAAAAATCATAGCCTTGACTAGACGGACCTTTGTTGGCAAAGTAATGTCTCTGCTTTTAAATATGCTATCTAGGTTGGCCATAACCTTCCTTCCAAGAAGTAAGCGTTTTTTAAATTTCATAGCTGCAATCACCATCAGCAGTGATCTTGGAGCCCAAAAAAATAAAGTCTGACACTGTTTCCACTGTTTCCCCATCTATTTGCCATGAAGTGATGGGACCAGATGCCATGATCTTAGTTTTCTGAATGTTGAGCTTTAAGCCAACTTTTTCACTCTCCTCTTTCACTTTCATCAAGAGGCTCTTTAGTTCTTCTTCACTTTCAGCCATAAGGGTGGTGTCATCTGCATATCTGAGGTTATTGATATTTCTCCCGGCAATCTTGATTCCAGCTTGTGTTTCTTCCAGCCCAGCATTTCTCATGATGTACTCTGCATATAAGTTAAATAAGCAGGGTGACAATATACAGCCTTGACATACTCCTTTTCCTATTTGGAACCAGTCTGTTCAATGTCCAGTTCTAACTGTTGCTTCCTGACCTGCATACAGGTTTCTCAAGAGACAGGTCAGATGTGGTCTGGTATTCTCATCTCTTTCAGAATTTTCCACAGTTTATTGTGATCCACACAGTCAAAGGCTTTGGCAGAGTCAATAAAGCAGAAATAGATGTTTTTCTGGAACTCTCTTGCTTTTTCAATGATCCAGCGGATGTTGGCAATTTGATCTCTGGTTCCTCTGCCTTTTCTAAAACGAGCTTGAACATCTGGAAGTTCATGGTTCACATATTGCTGAAGCCTGGCTTGGAGAATTTTGAGCATTACTTTACTAGCATGTGAGATGAGTGCAATTGTGCGGTAGTTTGAGCATTCTTTGGCATTGCCTTTCTTTGGGATTGGAATGAAAACTGACCTTTTCCAGTCCTGTGGCCACTGCTGAGTTTTCCAAATTTGCTGGCATATTGAGTGCAGCACTTTCACAGCATCATCTTTCAGGATTTGAAATAGCTCAACTGGAATTCCATCAGCTTTCTAAGGCCCATTTGACTTCACATTCCAGGATGTCTGGCTCTAGGTAGTGATCACACCATCGTGATTATCTGGGTCTTGAAGATCTTTTTTTTACAGTTCTTCTGTGTATTCTTGCCACCTCTTCTTAATATCTTCTGCTTCTGTTAGGTCCATACCATTTCTGTCCTTTATCAAGCCTATCTTTGCATGAAATTAGTAACCATCAAAATCATATTTAGAACCTAAGTCTATTCTGTGTTTTTCTTTTCTTTTTTTTTTTTGTGGTGTTATACTAATTTCCTCAACAGAATTTCTCATCAAAATTTGTAAAAGGACAATAACATTTATAAGATTGTATATTGTATGCCGCGGTGTCAACTTAAAAAAAATGTACAATATGAGAGTTACGAGTTAAGTTTTCGTTGGGGCAAAATGCTGATTGCAGCACGGGAGGCAGCGCTTGAGAAAGAGGAGAGAGCCCTTCCGGAGAGGCGGGGGCGGGGGGTGGTCAGTGTGCATGCGGTTGTGGTGAGGGGAGCGCATGCAATCTAGGTCACATTTTTGTGGAAGCTTTCTGCCCGTCACGAGGAGTAGGCATCCCCATGAAGGAGTTTAGCGCTTTTCTAGAGACAAGGAGATACAAGAATTGGGCTCATAAAATGGGCTTCTGAAACTATGTATCACAGAGTGCCTCATTTCTGCTCTCCACCCTGAACTCCTTTCAGGGGGTGTTGAAAATCAGCATGCAGCTCACATGGTTAATCCTTGTAGAGGTTGGCGGAGGTGCCCGTTTCTAGTCAACAGCAGTATATCCCAACTAACTTGCAAAATTGTGTGTCACATACAGTAGTGGATCCCGTTTCTAGAAGAGGTATATACAAAAGTGATTTTTGTTGTTGTTTGTTTTGAACCTCAAGGATGAGGTGGTCACTGTTCTAGGCGGGGATGCCTTATGGAGCTTAAATTCTAGTGGCAGGATAATTTCTCACATGGGACTATATTCCTTGTACTGTTCTCCTGGAGCAGTGTACAGAACCATAAAAGATTTCAAACATACACAGAAGCATACTTTTATCATTTGAAATGATGTTGGTTATTTCAAATAGGCTTACACATTGAGGCTAAATTGTGTGATTTATTGAGGTCCACCTTATAGGGCTTCAGTTGAATTCAGTCGCTCAGTCGTGTCCGACTCTTTGTGACCCCATGGACTGCAACACACCAGGCCTCCCTGTCCATCACCAACTCCTGGAGTTTACTCAAACGCATGTCCATTGAGTCGGTGATGCCATCAAACCATCTCATCCTCTGTCATGCCCTTCTCCTTGTACCTTCAATCTTTCTCAGCATCAGGGTCTTTTCCAATGAGTCAGTTCTTCGCATCAGGTGGCCAAAGTATTGGAGTTTCAGCTTCAGTATTAGTCAGGACTGATTTCCTTTAGGATGGCTTGGCTGGATCTCCTTGCAGTCCAAGGGACTCGCAAGAGTCTTCTCCAACACCACAGTTCAAAAGCATCAATTCTTCTGTGCTCAGCTTTCTTTATAGTCCAACTCTCACATCCATACATGACTAGTGGAAATACCATAGCTTTGACTAGACAGGCTTTTGTTGGCAAAGTAACGTCTCTGCTTTTTTATATGCTGTCTAGGTTGGTCATAGCTTTTCTTGCAAGGAGCAAGTGTCTTTTAATTTCATGGCTGCAGTCACCATCTGCAGTGATTTTGGAGCCCCCCCAAATAAAGTCAGCCACTGTTTCCACTGTTTCCCCATCTATTTGCCATGAAGTGATAGGACCGGATGCCATGACCTTAGCTTTGTGAATGTTGAGCTTTAAGCCAACTTTTTCACTCACCTCTTTCACTTTCATCAAGAGGCTCTTTAGTTCCTCTTCACTTTTTGCCATAAGGGTGGTGTCATCTGTGTATCTGAGGTTATTGATATTTCTCCCGGCAATCTTGATTCCAGCTTGTGCTTCATCCAGCCTGGCATTTTGCATGATGTACTCTGCATATAAGTTAAATAAGCAGGGTGACAATATACAGCCTTGACATACTCCTTCCCCAATTTGGAACCAGTCTGTTGTTCCATGTCTGGTTCTAACTGTTGTTTCCTGACCTGCATGCAGATTTTTCAGGAGGCAGATAAGGTGGTCTGGTGTTCCATCTCCTTCAGAATTTTCCACAGTTTGTTGTGATCCACACAGTCAAAGGCTTTGGCATAGTCAATAAAGCAGAAGTAGATGTTCTTCTGGAACTCTCTTGCTTTTTCGATGATCCACTGGATGTTGGCAATTTGATCTCTGGTTCCTCTGCCTTTTCTAAAACCAGCTTGTACATCTGGAAGTTCGCAGTTCACGTATTGCTGAAGCCTGGCTTGGAGAGTTTTGAGCATTACTTTGCTAGCATGTGAGATGGGTGCAATTGTGTGGTAGTCTGAGCATTCTTTGGCATTGCCTTTCTTTGGGACTGGAATGAAAACTGACCTTTTCCAGTCCTGTGGCCACTGCTGAGTTTTCCAAATTTGCTGACATATTGAGTGTAGCACTTTTACAGCAGCATCTTTCAGGATTTGAAATAGCTCAAGTGGAATTCCATCACCTCCTCTAGCTTTGTTCATAGTGATGTTGCCTAAGTCCCACTCGACTTTGCACTCCAGGATGTCTGGCTCTAGATGAGTGATCACACCTTCATGGTTTTCTGGGTCCTGAAGATCTTTTTTGTATAGTTCTTCTGTGTATTCTTGCCACCTCTTCTTAATATCTTTTGCTTCTGTTAGGTCCATACCATTTCTGTCCTTTATTGAGCCCATCTTTCCATGAAATGTTCCCTTGGTATCTCTAATTTTCTCGAAGAGGTCTCTAGTCTTTCCTATTCTATTGTTTTCGTCTTTTTTCTTTGCACTGTTCACTGAGAAAGGCTTTCTTATCTCTCCTTGCTATTCTTTGGAACTCTGAATTCAAATGGGTATATCTTTCCTTTTCTTCTTTGCCTTTAGCTTCTCTTCTTTTCTCAGCTAATTTGTAAGGCCTCCTCAGACAATCTTTTTGCATTTCTTTTTCTTGCTGATGGTCTTAACTTATAGGGGTTAACTTCACGTTATTTTTAAAATCATTTTCAAGCATCAAAGGACAAGTGTAAGTTTTTCTAAGTTAAAAAATGAGGAGTCAGTGTGTTCTTTCTAAATGGACTTTTGTAAGAGTTTTCAGAAATTGAGCAGTAAAAAGCATCATTGACTTCAGCACATACTTGACCCCTGGGCTGCTTTCAAGGTCAGTTCTCATTTAAGTGCAGAAAATCTGGCAGGCTGAACCCTGTCCTAACAAAGACTTACTCATGGCAGACCTTCAGAATGTATTTCGCATTTCACTGTTTTAAAACATTCCATTATTTTAATGTCACATTTCTTATGTAGACACAACTTAGACGTCCTTCTGGAGTTTAGAAAAATAAGCATTTTGTCATTTTGATTTTATTGTTTTTCGTGGTAAACGAGATTGGTGACATATATTAACAGTTAAGGAACTTCATGTTGACCTTATTTTAATATATTAGCAAGAGAATTAGGATTTAGAATCATGATTAGTGCTTCTTTTCTCTCTCTTTCTTTTTTTAAACTTAATAATAACTGAGGTATTAGAAGAATGTGGATTATTTGTTCAATATCATATAAGAAAGGCATATTTCCCTATTGAGTCACTGGCGCTTATATTGCCATAAAGAAAAACTAGTTTTGCAAAATTTGATTGCCTTACTAATTAGTATTTAAATAGCTTCAAGTTGTAAGAAGATGTACTAGTGAGTGAGGAATTTGTATTGTACTTGCCTCACAGAAGTAGTTACGCATAGTGTTAGTTGCTCAGTCATGCCCAACTCTTTGTGACCCCATGGACTGTAGCGCACCAGGCTCTTCTGTCCATAGAATTCTCCAGGCAAGAATACTAGAGTAGATAGCCATTTTCTCCAGGGGATCTTTCTGACCCAGGGATCAAACTAGGGTCTCCTGCATTGCAGGCGGATTCTTTACTGTCTGAGCCTCCAGGTTAAGCATAAACCTTTCAAAACTCTTTTATTTGCCTTCAGAGAACAAAAATTGTACATCGAATATCTTTTTAGCAGGGATGGGGATATTAAATTGTATGTTACATTTGTTTCTGTTGGTAAATATCATTGAGAAAAGGGTTTTTGTTTGTTTTTATTTCTTTTTATTGAAAGAGCACTTAGAATCACGGAACCTGACTCTCAGGATCAGTAAGGAATTACTGTGTCTGTAAACTGGAAGGGATTTTGGGAATTTGTGCATGGTATGTCATCTTTCCTTTCGTCAGGCCTTTACTGGCTATTTGCTTAGCCTGTGTTCGTCCTTTTTGTTTATTTTGCTCTGGTTTTAGTGGTGCCCGCACTGTTACACCTGCTCCAACCCTGCTTGTTCCTCTCCACAGGGCTGCCATGGTCATTCCCCGGATGGCTGGGGAAAGGCTTCAACTGGCCTTACGTCAACCTTCAGCTGACCGCCTACTACATCGTGACCTGGATTGTGGGGTCCAAGCATTATCACGATCTGGACATTGATTATATCGGAGTTAGTAATATATTTTTCAGAACACGATTAAGCTTTGGACATTTATTTATAATTTTTTAAAGTAATTTCTGCACTTTGTTGACATCTTTGTGTTCTGAGACTAGTTTGTTCTGTTGGTGTCTGTTGACAAATTCTCTCTATGTCACCATTGATTCTTCCTCTCTGCCCGTCCAAATCTTCCCGCTTTTGAAACCTGTATATAGTCTATGCCTCCCTGCACTGTTTTTGTTTTTGGTACCACCCCAGTTCAAGTTCTCCTTCTTCCAAGCTTTCCTTAGTTTTTCTGTTAATAATTCTTACAACAATAATGTGTTTACTTTATAGTTTAGTGATTAATCTCATTTTCCTCCCTCAATCTTCTGTGGTCCTAAAGTAGAGGGTAGCAGACTTCTAAAACTGCTAGAGAGTAGATATTTTAAGTTTTGTGGATCACAAGGCAATATTAAGGATATTGTGTGGGTAAGTATATAACCGTTTAAAATGTAACCACTTAAAATTGTAAAATCCATTTTTAGCTTTCAGGCTGTAAAAAAGATGAATGGTGGGCCTGATTAGGCAGGCTGGCAGAAATATGCCTACCCTTGTCCTGAGCTGTTACTTAACACCTTTAATGATTTAAAAATGCAAGACGTAACATCTTGTGTTTCTAGCTGGTCTGTTGGCTGGCTGGAGTCATGCCTCACCCTGCATTGTGCCCCCACAGAGCCTCATACACACATAGTGGGTCACTGTACATTTTGGCTAATAAATATGCTGTCAAAATTGATTTTAAAAGCTTTCATGCAGTTAGCCAGCAATTACAGAGCTGCTACTGTATTGCAGGCATTGTGACTAATATGTCCTGGGGAGAGCACGATTAATAAGCCCTTGAGGAGTTGAGTGAGAGAGGTGGACACTGCAGCAGGTATACTACAGGATCCTAGGACACAATATGAGACATGAGGGTGAACCAGGGGCTGTAGGAAGCCAGAAGTAAGAACATACTGTTTTTGTTATGCTGTTCTAGATTATAACTGAAAATTAGTTTGTTGTGTTTGAGAACTTTCTTAAATATCAAATATTTTTAACCCATAGTGAACTAAATGTGGGCTTGGGTCCTGCAACATTCTATTATGGTAAAGTCACAATTTACCATAAAATGTTTCTGTTAGAAAATGGGTTATTCGCACCTCTTTTAGACTCTTCATAACCACACGCCATGGTAAGGAAGTTTCTTTGATAAGACCACTTTCCAGTTGGTAAAGAATCTTCCTGCAGTGCAGGAGACCCAGGTTGGGAAGATCCCCTGGAGAAGGGCATGGCAACCCACTCCAGTCTTCTTGCCTGGAGAATCCCATAGACAGAGGAGCCTGGCAAGGTACAGTCCATAGGGTTGCAAGAGTCCGACATGACTTAGTGACTGAACCACTACCAACAGAATCACTGGCGTGAAAAGAGTATTTGGAGGCTAGACCCATCTCTCAGATGCAAAATGAAAGTCTTAGCGAAGTTCTCTTTCAACCCTGGAACCTCATGCTATATAATTCTCAGCCTAAGAGATTTGTGCATGTTCCTTTTATCTGTCTTCATTAAGAGTTTGCTTTCGTGATGTAGCACATCATTGTGATTGTGTGTGTGTGTGCTAAAAGCATTACTCCTGTGCAGAGTCCTTATTAATACTTGGCTTTCAGGACTGGTAAGAATTGCTGCCACAGTCCTATGTGTGGTAAGTGTCCAGTGCCTGCTGTAGTTCCTGGCATACACTGCCTTGCCAACCTTTATTGGATGATTTAATATTCCATTTTTAGAAGTCTCTGGAATAAGTGACATTTTGAAAAATACGCTCCAAATATGTTAAGGTTTTAAAAAATATCATTTTAATTAAAAATTATGTTGTCTTATAAATATCTTTAAATTTAACAGTAGGACATTCTATTAAGTAAGAAAAATGGCTTTCCAGATAATATGAAAGACGGTGAGAGAAGAGGCATCTTAGTGGTAGTGTTTACTTTCTGACACAAAATCTTACAATTCTGACATTTTGACTTTCTGTTTTGCAGATTTGGAATGAAAGGGCATTTGACATTAATTATATCAAGGTCTGTGCAACTTTAAAATCTTTTTATCTTTACATTATTAGTAAAAATTCCTTTATAATTGCATGGAAATTAGTAGTAGGAACACTGTATTTTTTACAGCACAGTGATGTGTTTTGCCAGTTGTAACATAAAATTATATAATTCCTTCTAATCCCCAAATTGCCTTTGTCTACAGAGTTGTGGTGAACTTTCCTATTTAAAAACTCATTATTTGTGTAATTATGATAATTGTTATGAAACAACTATATCATTTAGATTTTTAGAACTTCAAGAAATGTAGATTTTTCTCTCATTGTCATATATCAAATTTGTAGCATATTACTGCATTCTTGTTTTCTTTGGAATGCCTGTTACATTGGAGTGTGTTGTATGTTTCTATTTGTGATTAGCAAATAGATAGCCACTAATATTTGCAAAGTGTTTCTTTTTGAGGTACTTTCCCTAAATATTTATCTGTCTCTAATTCTTACTGCCTCCTTTATGGGGTGTGGGGTAGCTACTGTTCTTGCTATTTTTTAGGAAAGGAAAATCTGAGAATAATAACCCTTTCCATCACTGGAAAACAAACAGCAGTTTAATTTTCAAGTGGAGATATTCTCTGCTTTACTTTATAGTTCTGTTTGTCTTGTTTTATGTGTCTTTTCTGTAAGAAATAGAATTTCGTGGTTACATTTTCTTTCAGTTAATTTTTTTTCTTTAAACTGAGTGTCTTATTCTTTTAAGCGTGTAATATCCACTGAATTTATTTCATTTATTTATTCAATCAGTCAGCCAAGAAGCATGTTCTCAACACCTAGTATGTCAGACATTGTATATGTGCTTGGAATACAAGGATAAAGTGTGCTTTTTCTACCCAAAAGGAGTTCACATTTGGGGACTGTAGAGTCCTGTATGACCAACTGAATCATCAGTCATGATTTATTTAGCAGAATAATGCGCATAGAGGGCTTGTCAGAAGGTGCAGAGAGGAGGCGATGCCTGTGCCTGAGGATTAGGGAACTCTGTTTAGTTGGAATCTTCAAGCTGGGGTGGATAGGAGCTCCACAAGTTACTGAGGCAGACCATGCCATTGGGAGGACGTGAAGACTGAGAAGTACAGGGGTTTGAGGGCAGAGCAAGTGGACAAAGATGGATTAGACCAGTAGGGGCACTGAGCCATCAGTAGGCCAGTGTGTTTTGGATTAACAGCACGATTTAATCACCAGCTGTGCGGAGGAGAAGGCGTGGATTTAGAGGATTGAATGCAGCCAGAGCCAGGTAACTCAAAGTTAACTCCCGGGGGCAGGCATTACCAGTGACGTGGTGAGAGTGTGGTGGTGGGGGTGGGTGGCTGTGGAGGGGGCAGTGGAGCTGGTGTAAGATGGACGCACAAGAGTTGTTCCTGGAAAGTTGGGACTAGTACGAGCACAGGTCTGCTGAGGGCAGCAGGAAGACAGAGCAGAAGCCAAGTTAGTGCCCGTATCCCGTGTAGCCCTGTAGTCAGGTACCGTGTTGCTGCAGTGATGAGCTTTCATCTTCCCACACTTGACATTCCGCAGCACCCCCCCTCCAGCCCCCACCTTGGGATTACAGGTTTCTCTTTGAAAGAAGTGAAAGTGACATCGCTCAGTCGTGTCCCACTCTTTGCGACCCCATGGACTGTAGCCCACCAGGCTCCTCCGTCCATGGGGTTTTCCAGGCAAGAATACTGGAGTGGGTTGCCATTTCCTTCTCCAGAGGATCTTGCCAACCCAGGAATCGAACCCGGGTCTCCCACTTTGCAGACAGGTGCTTTACCATCTGAGCCACCAGGGAAGCCCATATGTTTCCCTTTAGTTGTGTGCATTTCATTTGGAAGAAGCTTTAAAAGCATTAGAAGTTACTTTCATTTTTGTCTTAAGCTAATGGTCTGCAGCAAGGTGGTTGTTTTATTTATTTATTTGTTTCTAGTATTGAGAGCCTGTTTCTGGTTCCTTTGCATTCTAATTCGGCTTGCCTGGTTGGAAAGACTAGTTCCTGTTCCAAGACTCATCATCAGTGTTCGGAATGTCTTAGACTTCATTTCCTTTTCTCTCAAACTGTAGTTTACCTGCAGTAACACATCTTAGGAAATAACTTGTAGTTTGCATTTGCTGTTTTTGTAGTAATATTTTCCTAGAATCTGTGTCCTGTTTGTTAAAAGGCCCGTGGGAGAGAGTTCAATAATGGCAAATGAATGCAGGTATTCAGATTCAATAAGCTTCAGTTCAGTTCAGTTCATTTCAGTCGCTCAGTCGTGTCTGACTCTTTGCAACCCCATGAATTGCAGCACGCCAGGCCTCTCTGTCTATCACCAACTCCCGGAGTCTACCCAAACCCATGTCCATCGAGTCAGTGATGCCATCCAACCATCTCATCCTCTGTCGTCCCCTTCTCCTCCTGCCCCCAATCCTACCCAGCATTAGGGTCTTTTCCAATGAGTCAACCCTTCACATGAGGTGGCCAAAGTATTGGAGTTTCAGCTTCAACATCAGTCCTTCCAATGAACACCCAGGATTGATCTCCTTTAGGATGGATTGATTGGATCTCCTTGCAGTCCAAGGGACTCTCAAGAGTCTTCTCCAACACCACAGTTCAAAAGCATCAATTCTGTGGCACTCAGCTTTCTTCCCCTCCAACTCTCACATCCATACATGACCGCTGGAAAAACCATAGCCTTGACTAGACGGACCTCTGTTGGCAAAGTAATGTCTCTGCTTTTAAATATGCTATCTAGGTTGGCCATAACCTTCCTTCCAAGGAGTAAGCGTCTTAATTTCATGGCTGCAATCACCATCAGCAGTGATTTTGGAGCCCCAAAAAATAAAGTTTGACACTGTTTCCACTGTTTCCTCATCTATTTTCCATGAAGTGATGGGACCAGATGCCATGATCTTAGTTTTCTGAATGTTGAGCTTTAAGCCAACTTTTTCACTCTCCTCTTTCACTTTCATCAAGAGGCTCTTTAGTTCTTCTTCACTTTCAGCCATAAGGGTGGTGTCATCTGCATATCTGAGGTTATTGATATTTCTCCCGGCAATCTTGATTCCAGCTTGTGTTTCTTCCAGCCCAGCATTTCTCATGATGTACTCTGCATATAAGTTAAATAAGCAGGGTGACAATATACAGCCTTGACGTACTCCTTTTCCTATTTGGAACCAGTCTGTTCCATGTCCAGTTCTAACTGTTGCTTCCTGACCTGCATACAGGTTTCTCAAGAGACAGGTCAGATGTGGTCTGGTATTCTCATCTCTTTCAGAATTTTCCACAGTTTATTGTGATCCACACAGTCAAAGGCTTTGGCAGAGTCAATAAAGCAGAAATAGATGTTTTTCTGGAACTCTCTTGCTTTTTCAATGATCCAGCAGATGTTGGCAATTTGATCTCTGGTTCCTCTGCCTTTTCTAAAACCAGCTTGAACATCTGGAAGTTCATGGTTCACGTATTGCTGAAGCCTGGCTTGGAGAATTTTGAGCATTACTTTACTAGCATGTGAGATGAATGCAATTGTGCGGTAGTTTGAGCATTCTTTGGCATTGCCTTTCTTTGGGATTGGAATGAAAACTGACCTTTTCCAGTCCTGTGGCCACTGCTGAGTTTTCCAAATTTGCTGGCATATTGAGTGCAGCACTTTCACAGCATCATCTTTCAGGATTTGAAATAGCTCAACTGGAATTCCATCACCTTTCTAAGGCCCACTTGACTTCACATTCCAGGATGTCTGGCTCTAGGTAGTGATCACACCATCGTGATTATCTGGGTCTTGAAGATCTTTTTTGTACAGTTCTTGTGTGTATTCTTGCCACCTCTTCTTAATATCTTCAGCTTCTGTTAGGTCCATACCATTTCTGTCCTTTATTGAGCCTATCTTTGCAGGAACTGTTCCTTTGGTATCTCTAATTTTCTTGAAGAGATCTCTAGTCTTTCCCAATCTGTTGTTTTCCTCTATTTCTTTGCATTGATCGCTGAGGAAGGCTTTCTTATCTCTCCTTGCTATTCTTTGGAACTCTGCATTCAGATGGGAAAATCTTTCCTTTTCTCCTTTGCTTTTTGCTTCTCTGCTCTTCCCAGCTATCTGTAAGGCCTATTCAGACACCCATTTTGCTTTTTTGGCATTTCTTTTCCCTGAGGATTGTCTTGATGCCTGTCTCCTGTACAGTGTCACGAACCTCTGTCCATAGTTCATCAGGCACTCTGTCTATCAGATCTAGTCCCTTAAATCTATTTGTCACTTCTACTGTATACTCATAAGGGATTTGACCTAGGTCATACCTGAATGGACTAGTGGTTTTCCCTACTTTCTTCAATTTAAGTCTGAATTTGGCAATAAGCAGTTCATGATCTGAGCCACAGTCTGCTCCCGGTCTTGTTTTTGCTGACTGTATAGAGCTTCTCCATCTTTGACTGCAAAGAATATAATCAATCTGATTTCGGTGTTGACCATCTGGTGATGTCCACATGTAGAGTCTTCTCTTGTGTTGTTGGAAGGGGGTGTTTGCTATGACAAGTTCATTGTCTTGGCAAAACTCTATTAGCCTTTGCCCTGCTTTATTCTGTACTCCAAGGCCAAATTTGCCTGTTATGCCAAGTGTTTCTTGACTTCCTACTTTTGCATTCCAGTCCCCTATAATGAAAAGGACATCTTTTTTGGGTGTTAGTTCTAGAAGGTCTTGTAGATCTTCATAGAATCGTTCAACTTCAGCTTCTTCGGCATTACTGGTCGGGGCATAGACTTGGATTACCGTGATATTGAATGGTTTGCCTTGGAAATGAACAGAGATCTTTCAATCGTTTTTGAGATTGCATCCAAGTCCTGCATTTCGGACTCTTTTGTTGACCATGATGGCTACTCCATTTCTTCTAAGGGATTCTTGCCCACAGTGGTAGATATAATGGTCATCTGAGTTAAATTCTCCCATTCCAGTCCATCTTAGTTCGCTGATTCCTAGAATGTGAATGTTCACTCTTGCCATCTCCTGTTTGACCACTTCTAATTTGCCTTGATTCATGGACCTAACATTCCAGGTCCCTATGCAATATTTCTCTTTACAGCATGGGACTTTGCGTCTATCACCAGTCACATCCACCGCTGGGTATCGTTTTTGCTTTGGCTCCATCCCATCATTCTTTCTGGAGTTATTTCTCCACTGATCTCCAGTAGCATATTGGGCAGTTACTGACCTGGGGAGTTCATCTTTCAGTGTCCTATCTTTTTGCCTTTTCATACTGTTCATGGGGTTCTCAAGGCAAGAATACTGAAGTGGTTTGCCATGCCCTTCTCCAGTGGACCACATTCTGTCAGACCTCTCCACCATGACCCATCCGTCTTGGGTGGCCCCACACGGCATAGCTTAGTTTCATTGAGATAGACAAGGCTGTGGTCCGTGTGATCAGATTATCAGTAAGATATTGATATCAATAAGATACTGATATCAATAAGATATCAGATTATCAATAAGCTTAATGAATATATATTCCATATAGTATAGTAAGATGGCCCCTGGAAATAACAAGGATTTGTCTTTAAGAGTAGAAATAAATACAGTACAAACAAGCAATGTATGTGAAGATGGCAAGCGTATTTTTTTCTTTTATTTTTGGTGTTTACATTGTATTTGGGATTCCCTGGTGGCTCAGACAGTAAAGCATCTGCCTGCAATGTGGGAGACCCGGATTTGATCCCTGGGTCAGGAAGATCCCCTGGAGAAGGAAATGGCAACCCACTCCAGTCTTCTTGCCTGAAAAATCCCATGGACAGAGGAGCCTGGTGGGCTACAGTCCATGGGGTCACAAAGAGTTGGACATGACTGAGTGACTTCACTACATTGTATTCATGATTGACTTCGTTTTTCAGTTATGTCTGGAAAATCCCTTATAGGATCTGAGGGTTGTGAATGGAAATGGATGTGTGAGTCTCTGGACCCTCTTTCAGTTCAATCAGAACAGCTTCCTTTTCATTTATCTTATAAGTAGTGTTTCTATCTAGACTTTTGCAGGGGAAGAGGGTGGTGGAAAGGGAAAGATTCCACAGCACAAACATTTGGAATATATTAGATAAAGCTTTGCTCAAAGAATACTGCTGTTCATCCTCATTTTGGCAATTTATGTATAAAACACAGCTTCTAGACTTGTATATTTTTGAGTATTATTTGAATATACCATATAGAAAAGTGAGTGATTTTAGAGATGATGGTCCATCGTGATAAATACAAATGTGACTGAGTTGCCTCCCTCCTCTCCGTAAGAGTAAGACAGAATTTCAGAGTGATGAAGCTTAAGCTGGTCTCCTAACAGAGAGCTCGGGATTCTCAGTCCTACTGAATCTTGAGCTGTTTGTTGTTTAGTCACTAAGTTGTGTCTGACTCTTGAGAGTTAGTTGATCTCTAAGTTATCTGTTCAGATTGCTTTCAGAGTGTAATTGATGAGAGCACATTATTTGGAAATTTCTTTGGTTCAGAAAACTCCGAATGTGAAAAGAGAGCTTGTGAAATTCTTTGTTCCTCCTTACTCAATATTTATTGAGCGCCTGCAACTATGAGCCTGATAGTTCAGAGTACATGGGGGTGTAGCAGTAAGTTCATACACAACCCGTTCATCAAGAACTACTTTTGAAGCATGTAAATTATCGTATGTGAAACAAATCGCCAGTCCAGGTTCGATGCATGAGACAGGGTGCTCAGGGCTGGTGCACAGGGATGACCCAGAGGGATGGGATGGGAGGTGGGAGGGGGTTCTGGAAGGGGAACACATGTACACCCGTGGTGGATTCATGTCAATGTGTGGCAAAACTAATACAATATTGTAAAGTAAAAAATAGATAAATAAATAAATTTTAAAAAAGCCCTACTTTTGGTTTGAAATCCACGTCTTCTGCTCCTGGGTGAACTGAAGTCCCCTTCCCTCTGGTCTTGTTCCGTGTGTTGGCAGTCCATACGCTTCAGTATGGACTGCTCTGGTTTTCTGGGACATCCTGTTAGTTTTCGTGTGCTGCTGAGTGTTTGCCACTGAACGGCGAGGACCCTATCTTGTGCTTCTGTCAGGGTCCTCTTGGGGCCCAAGTACAAAACAAGGCGCTCTGTGCTTTGTGAATTTATTTCCTGTTACAATTTAGCTTGTTATTTTTAATCTGGTGGGTGGATAGTCCTACAGACTGATTTTATTGCCTGTGCTGTGTATACAATGAAAGCATTGAGGGTAACAATAGAATATTTCTTGTTTCTACTTCTAGTATGATGCAGAATACTAATAATTGTAATATTTTAAGTTATGGCAGAATATTTAAAGACATTGGAAAATGCTCAAAATAAAATGAAAAGTTAAAGCACTTTGTGTGTGCGCTCAGTTGTGCTGACTCTTTACAGCCCCCTGGAGCCCACCAGGCAATGGGGTATTTAATTTGATCCCAATTTACTATGTCTGCATAAGAACATTCCTGTAAGAATTCATACCAGAGTAGTGGGTTTTTATGGATATTACTGCTCTGATTTTTCAAAAAAAAAATTTCCACCATTGCTCCCAAATTCTCTATGGCTAAATGTAATTTTAAAGTCAGAGGGAAAATCCCTCTAAAATATTTTTGCCTCTTGGGTTTTTTTTTTTTTTTCCTTTTTACATTCCCATGAAGTAGATTATCTTAGTGATGGTGCTTTTCTACCTCTCCACACGGGGTGCATTTCTATTGAGAAATAATGTTAACGCTCTCATCCTGCTTGTTGAATCTGAAGACACTTCAGCTCACTTGGTCGTAAGGCAGCAGCTGAAAACTCATTTTTAACCTTTCCCGTGTTCTGCTTATCTCTCTGAAAGGTGTTAAGAAGAATGCTGAACCATCAAGGTCTCCAGCACGTGAAAATCATAGCGAGTGATAATCTCTGGGAGCCCATTTCTGCTTCTATGCTGCTTGACCCTGAGCTCTTGAAGGTGATTGATGTAATAGGGTAAGGAATGTTTTACTTTGAGAATGAACAGTTTCTGGTTGGTTGCTCAGATTATCGACAGCACCTTTGTTTTTGCCTGCTTCTCCCCTTTTGATTATATTTGCGGAAGTTTGCTTTCTTGTATTTACTTAACTAAAGCATGTATAAATGATACTTCATTCCTTTTTTTCTTTGAAAGGTATGTATTTTGGGAATCTTTCTATGACAATGTAATAATGTATTGATGACTTTTGAAATATTGTGTCAGTGTTCAGAAATACACAACATGATTTTATTTAGATTAAAGGGCAAAGTAGTGTTTACATTTTAGAAATTATGAAGGCAGTGTTGTCTCTCCCTCACCCTAAGTGTTCCTGTCTTACTCAATTTGGATTCTAATTCAAGGAGCTTATTCTCATGGTGAGATCTACCATTCCAGAAAGGATTTGTTGTTGTTCAGTCGCTCAGTTGTGTTTGACTCTTTGTGACCCCATGGACTGCAGCACACCAGCCTTTCCTGTCCTTCACTATTTCCCAGAGTTTGACTCAGTGGACATGAGTTGGAGCAATGATGCCATCCAACCATCTTATCCTCTGTCGTCACCTTCTCCTCCCGCCTTCAGTCTTTCCCAGCATCAGGGTCTTTTCTAGTGAGTCAGTTCTTCCCATCAGGTGGCCAGAGTATTGGAGTTTCAGCTTCAGCACCAGTCCTTCCACTGAATATTCAGGACTGATTTCCCTTAGGATGGACTGGTTGGATCTCCTTGCAGTCCAAGGGACTCTCAAGTGCCTTCTCCAACACCACAGTTTTCAAAAGGGTCTTCGGTGCTCAGCCTTCCTTATGGTCTAACTCTCACATCCATACATGCCCACTGGGAAATCCATAGCTTAGATTATTTGCTGCCTATTTCTGAAATAGTTAAGAGTTTCAGTTTGTATTGTTTAGTATGGGGACCACTAGCCACAGGTGTTTATGGAACGCTTGAAATGTGGTCAGTCTGAACTGAGGAGTATTATAAGTATAAAACACACACCAGATTTTAAAGATGTATTAATAATAGAAAAGTAAGTTATTAATGATTTTTCATATTGATTACATGTGTTGAATGATAGTGTTTTGGGTATATTGGGTTAAACAAAATATATGATTAAAATTTTGTTTTTTTAAAATGTAGCTCCTGGAAGATTTAAAATTAGTTTGTATAGCTCACATTGTATTCCTATTGGGCCAATCTGGTTTAAACTGTCACAGTATTGTGTTTAACCTCTTAGTGAATTTATTGTTTGGGCCTTGGCCCCAATTTCCAGCCTGTGAAGATGTTTTCCCTTTAGCCAGTTGTTCTCAGTGCTTCCACTCAGGGTAGGGTCTGCCCCTGTGGAATGAGTACCTGTTGGTCACCTGTCACCTCCACTGTTTCCATATTCTGTCTGCTGATGCTGCCAGTGCTGATGCTGCAAGACTCCTGGGGACTCGCTGTCACCTAGTTTTGATGGGGATATTGTCTGTGGGTTTTAATTTCCATCATCAGATTGGTCTGTTTGGTTTCAGGAGAAGTATTGTGGGGACTTTCAGAAACTGGGCTGCTACCAATGATCCACCTCGTCTATAAGTTCTATTTCTCTTGTAATACACATATGTTTTTCTGATAGGATAAACGTTGGTTTACTTTCAGTGATCTTAATCTTCTCCTTTAAAGTTTGAAAAATCATGCCATGAAATAATAAGAGACGTTTTGCCTAATTATATGCATTTAAAAATTATATTCTTAAAGAACTTTTGCATTATTTTGTTGAGCTGTAGATCTGGGCATCACAAGAGGCCTGGGTTTTAGTGTCAGTTCTACTCCTCTTTTCTCAGATCATTTGGTGAATCACTCAGGTTAAAATGTAACAGTTTCTTTATTTTCTGAGTGAGGGATATAATACCTATTTCTATAGCTTTGAAAGAGATGCTTTTTGGGATTTTAAAAATAATGCATACTCGTTATAGAAAATTTGGAAACTGTAGAAAACCATAGAGTTGGATCTTATAATCTTAATATCTAGAGATCATTAATAGCATAACAGCATATTATTTTCCAAGGTATTATTTTTTATATAAGTATTTTTTATTTTTACCAGAGACATACCAGATATACATTTGACTGAGTGATAACTAGATGAGTCTTAAAATTAGCATTTCTTTGAGGTGTCAAACTGAATATTATGATCATGGAATGAAGTTCTGGGATACAGAATAAAGGCCTCCCAGGTGGTGTTAGTGGTAAAGCACCTGCCTACCAGTGCAGGAGACGTAAGAGACACGTGTTTGATCCCTGGGTCGGGAAGATCCCTAGGAGGAAGGCATGGCAACCCACTCCAGTATTCTTGCCTGGAGAATCCCATGGACAGAGGAACTGGAAGTGTTATAGTCCATAGGGTCGCAGAGAGTCGGACGTGACTTTGAAATGTCTTAGATCAGATCATCAAAATGTTAAAGTTTATTAAAATTATGTAATTGCAGAGAATGGTAGTCAGATTTTCCAAGTTGGGATTTATAGTTCCAGAACAAGAATTATTAACCCTGTTAGGTGCTAGCTTTCTTTTGGGGTTCTTGGGGTATATTTACAATGCTGAATAGGTGCCTGTTTTCACCTGAGGTCGGTGATTCAATGAAACCTTGGTGGAATCTCATTTTCCTCTGATTCCTTATTTTATATTTATTTATATATTCATTTTTTCCTTATGAAACCATGGAACGCCAGATTGATATGCCTTATTTCATATTTACTGGGATAATTAACTCACAAGTAGGATTTTTTTTCTTAAAAGATTCATGACTTAAATGGAATTAAATAACTAAAAACTAAAGGTTGTTGCTTTTCAGTCGCTCGGTATGTCCAGCTCTTTGCGACCCCATGGACTGCAGTGCGCCAGGCTTCCCTGTCCTTCACCATCTCTTGGAGCTTGCTCAAACTCATGTCCATTGAATTGGTGATGCCATCTAACCATCTTATCCTCTGTCATCCCCTTCCCATGCCTTCAATTTTTCCCAGCAGCAGAGTCTTTTCCATTGAGTCAGTTCTTCACATCAGGTGGCCAAAGTATTGGAGCTTCAGCATCTGTCCTTCCAATGAATATTCAGGGTTGATTTCCTTTAGGATGGACTGGTTTGATCTTCTTGCAGTCCAGGGGACTCTCGAGAGTCTTCTCCAACACCACAGTTCAAAAGCATTGATTCTTTGGTGCTCAGCCTTTTTATGGTCCAGCTTTCACATCCATATATGCCTATAGCTTTGACTATACAGACCTTTGTTTGAAAAATAATGTCTCTGCATTTTAATACGCTCTCTAGGTTTGTCATAGCTTTTCTTCCAAGGAGCAAGTGTCTTTTAATTTCATGGCTGCCGTCACCATCTGCAGTGATTTTGGAGCCGAAGAAAATAAAGTCTGTTGCTGTTTCCCCATCTATTTGCCATGAAGTGATGGGACTGTATGCCATGATCTTCGTTTTTTGAATGTTGGGTTTTAAGCCAACTTTTTCATTCTCCTCTTTCACTTTCAGCAAGAGGCTCTTTAGTTCCTCTTCACTTTCTGCCGTAAGGGTGATGTCATCTGCATATCTGAGATTATTGATATTTCTTCTGGCAATCTTGATGCCAGCTTGTGCTTCATCCAACCCGGCATTTCGAGTGATGTGCTCTGCATATAAGTTAAATAAGCAGGGTGACAATAGACAGCCTTGACGTACTCCTTTCCCAATTTTGAACCAGTCCATTGTTCCATGTCCTGTTCTAACTGTTGCTTCTTGACCTGCATACAGGTTTCTCAGGAGGCAGGGAAGGTGGTCTGGTAGTCCTATCTCCTTCAGAATTTTCCAAACTAAAATAGGTCGCAAAGAGCTGGACATACTGAGCGACTGAAAAGCGACAACCTTTAGTAATGTTAAGAATACTACTGTACCAAACCACAAAGATAAGAATTGTGCTATGATTCAATCTCTGTTATTCTGCTTGTATTTTTGTTAAATATTTTGTCAATAGTTGTTGGCTTAAGAAGTATACACTCTTCTCCCTAGAGTTTGTTTGCTGTCTAATTCTTATACTGTTAGCCTCTTTACTATTTTACATTTGAAATTTCTTAATTGTTTTTATATTCAATAATCAGTCACTTCTGCAAACATCATTATGATAGTATTTTACTCTTGGAACAATAAATATACATTTATATTTCAGTTGACACCTCTCAAATGCTAGAAGATGGGAGAGGTTCATTGCTCTGGGAAGCGTTTCTCAACCTCTGCACTGTTGATATTTTTCACTGGATAATTCTGTGTTGTGGGGACCTTCTATGGGCGTTATGGGATGTTTAGCAGCAGCTCTGGCCTCTGCGTGCTAGATAACGGTAGCAACTGCTGCCGTGCCTTCTCCACCAGACAAAATCACCCAAGTTGAGAGAACTACCACTGCTCTGGGATAATAACTTCTTATTTTTATTCAAAGAAGAGTCCTCTGTGGGTTTTTGTTGGTTTTGTTTTAGTGTTTTTGTGTTTGCTGGGGAATAAATGCCAAACTGTCTTTCTTTGTATGAGGGGTAGAGCGGGGGAGGAAATACCATTGATACTTTATGTAATAAACTCATTAGTCTTTTTTTAAAAATAAATACTGTATCTCTTTGTAACAAATGAACTGGGTCTTCTTGTGATACTGCTGTAGTTGTGGCCCATGGGCTTCTGTCATTATTGCCTCACAGCATGTGGGTTCCCTGACCAGGAATTGAACTTGCGTCCCTTGCATTGCAAGGCAGATTCTTAACCACTGGGCTACCAGGGAAGTCTCACTTTTGGTTTTATTTTTCACTCCTTCCTTTCTACTGTCCAAGATCACCATGTCCCCTGGGAATCTGCATCCTGTCTCCACCTCATTCATCTCTTGGAATGTTCTGTGTGTCTCCTGTCTCCATCTGTCAACATCCTTCCCTTCTTGTTACGGTTTCCAGAAAGAAGTCTTTCACCCGCTGATGATCTTTCCCCGCCTTCTGTGTGTTATAAGTGCATCTCATTCTCAGGGTGTCCTGAGACCCAGGGGTGGGAAGCAGATGCTTACATGCAGCTTGACATCCACCTGGAAGTTGCCCGTTGTTTTAAAAAAAAAAACCTTGGCAAAGAACATATATGTTTGTTCACTCAATGAAAGTTGCAGTTGCTCAGTTGCGTCTGACTCTGACCCCATGGAGTAGTCCATGGAATTCTTCAGGCCAGAATACTGGAGTGGGTAGCCGTTCCCTTCTCCAGAGAATCTTCCCGACCCAGGAATTGAACCGGGGTCTCCTGCACTGCAGGTGGATTCCTTCCCAGCTGAGCCACCAGGGAGGGTATTTACTCAATAAATAGACGTAAGTGCTGTGTTCTGACTTTTTACATTTCCTCCCCCTCTTTCTTTTCCAGAGCTCATTACCCTGGGACGCATACAGTAAAGGACGCTAGGTTGACTAAGAAGAAGCTTTGGTCTTCTGAAGATTTTAGCACTGTAAATGGTGATATGGGTGCAGGCTGCTGGGGTCGCATATTGAATCAGAATTATGTCAATGGCTACATGACTTCGTAAGTTAGTAAAACTTTTAAAGGTTTTTATTTTGAAAAATTTCAAAGCATAATAAGTAGAAAAAAGTACAGTGGACTTCCGTGGTCTCACAACCTGAATTCAATGATTGTAAGCATTTGCCTTATTTCGTTCATCTATCCTATACCTAATGTGTCAGCTCTAGAAAGAAAAGGCAGGAAGCTGCCAACAGGAATAGAGCTTATTTTGGGGTCTGATACATTGTCTCAGATATGGTTAAGTTATTTCCCTGGCCTGGTGATAGCTGTTTGTTCTTAGATGCTTTTGTTCCCTTAAAATCAGTTACTACTGAGACCTCTTCTACAGGGGCAAGCACTGTGGGCAGGCTTAGATCACAAAGTGGCTTAGGCCTTAAATGGCTGCTCTTACGTCAAGAGAGTTATGTGTGGTTCTCTTCCTCTGGGAGCCCCTGCCCTGTCTGCCTACACCATCACTGGGGCCCCGGCAGTCAGACTCTTAAGAGTTCTCATTGTAAAACTTGACAGCAGCTGAGTCGGGTCATGAAACTGGGGCGTTAAGAAGGCTGACTGTCAAAAAGAAAGCAGGTTTAGATAAAGTCTTTATCTGTGTTTGACTCACGCTTGTGCCATATGCGGTACTGGTAGGTCGTGACTCCTTCTGGTTAATACTGTTGTGCAGTAAAAATTGTACAGCTCATGTACATTTGTACTGTTTATTGTATGATTCACTATTAAAAATATTGCATCCATCACTTGATTTTTCGAAATGTGGGTGAACTTAGGCACCTTAAACGCTCTTGTTTTGGGTGGTGATTTTACCACTTACGTATGTTTGTACGACCTTTGCTCAGGTCTTTTATATCGTAGGCTTCTAGACATTTACGTTTTTATTGTAAGCTGCCTTTGGTGTCTCTCTTTTATCAAACAATCTTTTAGCACCATTGCTTGGAACTTGGTGGCCAGTTATTACCAACAGTTGCCATATGGGCACTGTGGACTGATGACTGCTCAGGAGCCATGGAGTGGCCACTACATAGTAGAAGCTCCTATCTGGATATCAGGTATGGTTCAGAGTCTCTCTCTCACTCCCTGACTTTCTTTCTAAGGGACAAAGCAGGAAACACTTAGAGGGAGTTATGGAAACACTGGTATGTCTGTGTGCAGGCACGTGTCTGCACATATCCATTAGTTTTAAGTGTATCTCTGTTTTAGCAAGATTTGTCCTAGTGTTGTATAAGACTCTCTTGGGTAACTAAGCTTCTCTCTGTATTCCATTCTTGATTGTTCTAAGACCAAGCTCTTTTTGCCAGTTTATGTATTTTTCACAGAGATTTGTAGTCATGACATCAACCACGTAATCATGACATTATTCTAAACTCAGGTTGTTCTTTAATAAATATGAAAATGCTAAGTTTTGGATTTGTATATCCTGATTGGTTAACTCCTTAAATGTTGAAATAGTTGGTCCCACATTATTTCAATGAACTAACATACTTTTATAATTTTGTCACTGTTTCTTAGGGGGTTAATTTTGTCACCTCCAAAAATGAGACAAGGAATATCACTCAGTACATTTCTAGGACAAGCTTTGGAGGTGCCCAATAAATAAGTATTGTGAATAAACTTGTTTAAAACCATAAAGCTTAGTTTTTGAAATATTTTATTAACTTTTGAAAACCATATTCTTTGTAGTTATATTAAGGTGGTTTAAATAGAGATCAACAAAAAACTGGGAGGAGATAACTTTATTTACTGTTGGAATAAAGCAGTTTTTCAGTAGTCTTGAACTAACAGAGTGTGGTTTATTTATTTTTTACCAGTCATTCTAAGAATATTCCCATAATTATACCATTTAACTAGGCTAATTACTCAAAAGTTGAAACATGAGGCTGGCAAATATTTTTTCCAAAATAGAAATTAGCTGTTAGACTCAGTCATACTTGGGAAAGTTTTCCTTTTAACCTTCTCGGTTCTTTGGTCAATCTAATAATTGACAAATGACAGATCACCAGGAAAAAAAAAAACACATTTAATTTACACATTTAATTTTGTACATAAAAATATGGGCCTCAAGTTTGCAGTGAGGCAGTTGAGGCTTTATAATGCTCTCCTGAGCAAAGGACTGAGATAGGGACCTGGAGCTTCACAGGGGAAGAAGACCATTCATAGGAAGAGAAGAACAGATATTTGCTCTGCCATGTAGGTGAGTCTTTCAGATAGAAGGTTATTGCTGGTAATAGCTCTCTTTCTGGGTCAGGTCTCCTATCTAGATTCTTTCAGGCAGTTGAAGGAGAGAGAAATTTTTTCTTTAGTCTTCTGAGTCTTGATTGCCAACAGTTCGAAATAATACACATGCTAAAGTGGCACATTTTGGGGTGGCATATTCTGTTCTCTTTCAGCCTCAAGTAAGTAGATAGCTTTTTATTTTTGCAAGAATCCTGTTATCACCACTTTAATGTTATTTGGGTCTTTCTCTGCTTTTCTGTAGCTCATACCACTCAGTTTACTCAACCAGGTTGGTATTACCTGAAGACAGTTGGCCATTTAGAGAGAGGAGGAAGCTATGTAGCTCTGACAGATGGCTTAGGTAACCTCACCGTCATCGTGGAAACTATGGTAATTCTTTGTTGTTTTTATTGGATTAATTCACTTTGTTAGTATTGGGGAAAAAAAGCATAAAATGTAACTGAACACCTTGAAAAAAACAGGAGCTCTTCTTTTCTGTGTAGGATCCCGGCACTGGGATAACCAGTCTGTGGCTTGACCTGGTCACTCTCTGGGCTGAGAGTTCACCTGTGCAAACCTTTTCTTCCTTTCAGATTCCTCCCAGGGATGAAGGACCCAACTTTATCCCTTTTTTCCCCATTCTACCCAGCTACATGGAAATCTTTCTTGCAGCTTTGGTTGTAAAGAAATTCTGCCAGTTCTTCAAGTAGCTGAAGGGAAAGGGCATGAGAAATACTGATATTCTGCTTCTCTCACAAAGATATTGTTGCCTTCAACTGGGAACTGGGAGGGAGGGAGCCCTGTGCTCTTGGCTGTACCTACTTGGCATGGAGTTTCTGTTAGTCCAGCCTGAGAGGGATACGGAGGGATGGATTGTGGTTTAAATGCCATATACTCTTGATGCTCATACTGAGTTTTGGTAGATTTTCTTGACTATTTCTGTATTTGTAGTGTGCCCTTAGGATCATTTCCAGACTTTAGCATTATTATTATTTAAATAATTTTCACCAGTTTTGCTGGGAGCATATTTATGGAGCTCCTCACACTGACATTCTAGAAGCAGATCTCTCCTTTACTCATTAGATATGATTTCCTTCAGTTCTTTGAACATTTTTAAATACCTAATTTAATGTCTTTGTCTAGGAAGTATAATATCTAACAGGTACTGACTAGGCTTTCTCAGACACAGCTTCTGCCAACGGCTTTCACATCTGTATGTGGGCCATTCTTTCCTATTTCTTTGCAAGTGTCATCATGATTTGTTGAAAGCTAGACACGTTACACAGAGAAGGCAATGGCACCCCACTCCAGTGCTCTTGCCTGGAGAATCCTATGGACGGAGGAGCCTGGCAGGCTGCAGTCCATGGGGTCGCTAGGAGTCAGACACAACTGAGCGACTTCACTTTCACTTTTCACTTTCTTGCACTGGAGAAGGAAATGGCAACCCACTCCAGTGTTCTTGCCTGGAGAATCCCAGGGATGGGGGAGCCTGGTGGGCTGCCGTCTATGGGGTCGCACAGAGTCGGACACGACTGAAGCGACTTAGCAGCAGCAGCAGCAGACACGTTACATAAAATAATCTGGACACGCTGGACATCAGGTTCTTTCTCCTCTAGCATTTGTGGCTGTTGCTTTTTGTCATGGTTGTTGCTGTTTATTTGCTTTGTGACTTTCCTGAACAGATTCTATAGTTTGTCAGCCGTACCATGTGTGGCCGCTGAAACCTCTGCCCAGTTTTCTTAGTGGTCAGATCGTGATGGTGCAGATGTCCTCATGTTTGGAACTAGCAAGTGTCCCGGCCTTTGCTGATGGGCTCTGTGCACGTAATGGGGGCATGCTTCAGTGCCCAGGTGGCCGCTTACAGCTGTGCCTTAGCTCCGACTTCCTGTCTGAGCCAGCTCCCAGGGAGGCTCGAATTTCCAAGCAAAGCCATTGTCTTTGTGGGAAAGGTTTCACTATAGCTTCAGCTCCCTTTACAGATGAAGGGAGGTTCAGTTTGTCCACACCTTCTTCAGTGAGCTTTGGGTTTCTGTGTCTTCAGGCAAATCTGTCCGTTTCATTTAAGTCATTAAATTTCTCAGCACAAAGTTACTGCTATTATTCCCCACTGTTCTCTTAATATATATATGTATGTACTTTGTATTGATGTCACCTGTCTTAATGTTCATAATTGCAGTTTGTAGTTTCTTCTTTCTTATCCTGGTTTCCTGATTAGTCTGGCTAGAAGTTTATTCAATTCTATTAATCTTCTCAAAGAATCAGCTTTTGGTTTCTCAGTTATACACTTTTGTTTTCCTGGTTTTGTTTGATTTATCCTTTCATCTCTATTATTTTCTTTCCTCTGCTTACTTTGTTTTTTTAAATTGAATTAAAAGTTTTATTGAAATATAATTGATTTACAATATTGTATTAGTTTCAGGTACATAGCATAATGATTCAATATTTTTATAGGTTATGCTCCCTTTAAAATTATTAAAATATAGTGTCTATATTTCTCTGTGCTGTACCATATACCCTTGTTGATTATCTGTTTTATATATAGTAGTTTCTATCTCTGAATCCCTTACCCTGTGCTTACTTTGGTTTTAATTTCCTCTTCTTTTGCTAGTATCTTAAGCTAAGGTTTCTGTTTTAGTGGCATCCCGCAAATCCTGGTGTGGTGTGTTTTTATTTGTAAGTTCAAAATTCTAATTTCCCCTTTTATTTTTTTCTTTGAGACATAGATTATTTAGAAATTTGTTATTTAGTTTCTAAATATTTGGGGATTTTTTCAGACATTTTTGTTATTCATTTCTGATTTAATTCTGTTGTGGTCAGAGAATAGACTTTGTGGGACTTGAATCTTTTTGAATTTATGGAGACTTCTTTTATGGCTAAGAATGTTGTGTACTTTGGTAAATGTTCCTTGTACACTTGAAAAGAATACGTATTCTGCAGTTATGGATGAAGTGATCTATAGATGTTAATCCAGGCAAATTGTTTGATAGTTTTGTTCAAATCACCTGTATGTTGGTTGATATTCTGTCTAGTTGTGTATCAGTTATTGAGGGGAGGTATTAAAATCTCTAATTACAATTTTAAAATTTCCCACAAAACCTGGCCCAGAACCTTATATTGTAAGTCCTCTGTGATTGTTAAATCCCGTAAAGTAGGAATGATGTCTCAGACTTCTTTTGATCCACACCACGGTAACGATGGCTTCCCTGGTGGCTCAGATGGTTAAGTGTCTGCCTGCAATGTGGGAGACCTGGGTTTGATCCCTGGGTTGGAAAGATCCCCTGGAGAAGGAAATGGCAACCCACTCCAGTACTATTGCCTGGAAAATCCCATGGACAGAGGAGCCTGGTGGGTTATGGTCCGTGGGGTCACAAAGAGTCGGACATGACTGAGCGACTCCACTTTCCTTTTTTCCTTTGCTTTATGACAATGATTATTTTGAAAAAGTGATATTGACAGTGAGATTTGTTGTATATATTTAGCTGACTGAAGTTGTGGATTTGAAGGTTATACTTGGGTGAGATGCCTTCTTGGTGAAAACATCCCAAGCATTTCCTTTTTTTGGGTATATATCACTTAGAAATCAGAGCATAAATTTAATCTGTGTGTGCCATCAGATGACTCTGGAATTCAAAGTTTGACTCAGTCACAATGCCATTTAGTTTTATTTTGAGTAGGTATATATGGTGGTATTGTTGGTCAGTTGCTCAGTCGTGTCCGACTCTTTGTGACCCCATGGACTGCAGCATGCCAGGCTTCCCTGTCCTTCACCATCTCCCGGAGCTTGCTCAAACTCATGTCCATTGAGTCGGTGATGCCATCAACCATCTCATCCTCTGTTGTCCCCTTCTCCTCCTGCCTTCAGTATTTCTCAGCATCAGGGTCTTTTCTAATGAGTCGGCTCTTTGCATCAGGTAGCTAAAGTATTGGAGCTTCAGCTTCAGCATGAATATTCAGGACTGATTTCCTTTAGGATGGACTGGTGGGATCTTCTGCAGTCCAAAGGACTCTCAAGAGTCTTCTCCAACACCACAGCTCAAAAGCATCAATTCTTTGGTGCTCAGTCTTCTTTATGGTCCAACTCCCACACCCATACATGACCACTGGAAAAACCATAGCTTTGACTAGATGGACCTTTGTTGGCAAAGTAACGTCTCTTTTCAATATGCTGTCTAGATTGGTCATAGCTTTTCTTCCAAGGAGCAAGTGTCTTTTAATTTCATGGCTGCAGTCACCATCTGCAGTGATTTTGGAGCCCAAAAAAATAAAGTCTGTCACTGTTTCCATTGTTTCCCCATCTTTTTGCCATGAAGTGATGGGACCAGATGCCATGATCTTAGTTTTCTGAACATTGAGTTTTAAGCCAACTTTTTCACTCTCCTTTGCCGGAGTCCTGCCCCAGCTGGTCAGGGTTCCCTCAGAATGGATGGCGTCGGTGATACGAATGAGAAGACACAGCGAGTCGTGGTGTTTCCAAGTGTCTTCCGACTTTATTGTTTTTAAGACAGTTTTTATATTTTTTGTGGTACATAGAAACAGATGTAAAGTATAGAATCATACCAATTCAGCTTAGTGGGCATACCAATTTAGCTTAATGGGCATATGAATTCAGCTTAATGGGCCTATCAATCCAGCTTAATAGGCCAGCAGTTTTTGACCTTCATCGAAACTGTTTGCCTGTTTTTAGTTAAAAAAAGCCTCATTTTGTTTACATCATCTTCCGGCCTGGGGCCCTGCTAACATCTTGTGACTCTCCTATTGATAAGGGTTGATCAGTCAGAACACTTTTGTATCAGGCACAGCAGGAAAGAATTTATCAATAGAAAGTTTCAAGGTAAAACCTGTTTTCGGTCATTTACTCTACGCCTTGAGCTTAACAGAAAAGAATGTGGTTCCATAAAGTCATAGAACAGCAAGCTGAAGGTCAGCTCTAAGTAAGAATCACCAGTTAAATCAACAATTGTCTTATTATTTGTATTAAAGCTAAACTTCTATTTATATAAATCTTTTAACTATTATACTTATATTATATAGGCTAAATACGTTAAGAGTAAAAACATAGTGAGTAAATATAGACTAAGTAACAGTTTCATAAAGCAATATTTCTTATATTTCCTAACAAGCCTTTTTTCCTGCGAAAGGTTTTGTGCCCATAGGGGCTTTCTGTGCGGAGGCTCTCAATGCGGTTTTATTACTAGGGAGCAGTTATGTACATTAGCTCCAAAGGCACAGGTACATTTATTAAACAAACCAATATGTTAGCAAAAGGAATTTAGATCAGCATACTCTATATCCCAGATAATTTTATTTAGGGTGCTACCGTTCAGGGGCCTTGTTGATTTGAGGTTTCAGAATGATCTGTTTTAGAAGGGAATCAGGAAAGGCTTTTTGCCTAAATCACAGAAAATAAGAAGAGGTTTATTATAGCAAGCATCAGAAAGACAGATCTCATTTTTAAGGTGAGTGCTGAGACAGCCTCTCGAGAATCCCCGAGGCCTGAGTTGCTCTGCTCATCAGTCCTTCTCCTCATGACTCTGTCATGAGTGGGATCTCGTGAGCTGGCTCCCGGCACTCCTCTTTCACTTTCATCAAGAGGCTCTCTAGTTCTTCTTTGCTTTCTGCCATAAGGGTGGTGTCATCTGCATATCTGAGGTTGTTGATATTTCTCCCAGCAATCTTGATTCCAGCTTGTGCTTCATCCAGCTCAGTGTTTCTCATGATGTACTCTGCATATAAGTTAAATAAGCAAAGTGACAATATACAGCCTTGACGTACACCTTTCCCAATTTTGACCCAGTCTGTGGTCCCATGTCTGGTTCTGTTGCTTCTTGACCTGCATACAGATTTTTCAGGAGGCAGGTAATGTGGTCTGGTATTCCCATCTCTTGATGAATTTTCCAGTTTGTTGTGGTTCACATAGTCAAAGGCTTTAGTATAGTCAATGAAGCGAAAGTAGATATTTTTCTGGAATTCTCTTGCTTTTTCTATGATCCAATGGATGTTGGCAATTTGATCACAGATTCCTCTGTCTTTTCTAAATCCAGCTTGAACATCTGGAAGTTCACGGTTTATGTACTGTTGAAGCCTGGCTGGAGAATTTTGAGCATTACTTTGCTAGTGTGTGAGATGAGTGCAATTGTGCGGTAGTTTGCGCATTCTTTGGCATTGCCTTTCTTTGGGATTGGAATGAGAACTAACCTTTTCCAGTCCTGTGGCCACTGCTGAGTTTTCCAGATTTGCTGGCGTATTGAGTGCAGCAGTTTCACAGCATCAGTTTTAGGGTTTGAAATAGCTCAGCTGGAATTCCATCACCTCCACTAGCTTTGTTCATAGTGATGCTTCCTAAGGCTCACTCGACTTTGCACTACAGATGTCTGGCTCTAGGTGAGTGATCACACTGTTGTGGTTAAATCTGGGTCATGAAGATCTTTTCTGTATAGTTCTTCTATGTATTCTTGCCACCTCTTCTTAATATCTTCTGCTTGTTAGGTCCATACCATTTCTGTCCTTTATCGTGCCCATCTTTGCATGAAATGTTCCCTTGGTATCTCTGATTTTCTTGAAGAGATCTCTAGTCTTTCCCATTCTAATGTTTTTTTCTGTTTCTTTGCATTGATCACTGAGGAATGCTTTCTTATCTCTCCTTGCTATTCTTTGGAACTCTGCATTCAGATGGTGAGACCCTTCCTTTTCCTCTTTGCCTATAGCTTCTCTTATTTTCTCAGCTATTTGTAAGGCCTCCTCAGACAACCATTTTGCCTTTTTGCATTTCTTTTTCTGGGGGTGGTTTTGATCATCAACTCCTGGATAGTGTTATGAACCTCCATCCATATTTCTTTGGGCACTCTGTCTACCAGATCTAATTTTTTGCATCTATTTGTCACTTCTACTCTATAATCTTAAGGAATTTGATTTAGGTCATACCTGAATGGTCCAATGGTTTCCCCTACTTTCTTCAATTTACGTCTGAATTTTGCAATAAGCAGTTCATGATCTGAGCCACAGTCAGCTCCTGGTCTTGTTTTTGCTGAGTGTATAAGACTTCTCCATCTTCAGCTACAAAGAATATAATCAGTCTGATTTCAGTGTTGACCATCTGATGATGTCCATGTGTAGAGTCATCTCCTGTGTTGTTGGAAGAGAGTGTTTGCCATGACCAGTGCATTCTCTTGGCAAAGCTCTGTTAGCCTTTGCCCTGATTCATTCTGTACTCCAAGGCCAAATTTGCCTGTTACTCTAGTATCTCTTAATTTCCTACTTTTGCATTCCAGTCCCCTTTGACGAAAAGGTGTTAGTTCTGGAAGGTCTGGTAGGTCTTCATACAACTATTCAATTTCAGCTTCTTCAGCATTAGTGGTTGGGGTTTAGACTTGGATTACTGTGGTACTGAGTGGTTTGCCTTGGAAATGAACAGAGATCAGTCTGTCATTTTTGAGATTGCACCCAAGTACTACATTTCGGACTCTGTTGTTGACTGTGAGGGCTACTCCATTTCTTCTAAGGGATTCTTACCCACAGAAGTAGATATAATGGTCATCTGAGTTACATTCACCCATTCCAGTCCATTTTAGTTCACTGATTCCTAAGATGTTGATGTTCACTTTTGCCGTCTCCTGTTTGACCACTTCCAATTTACCTTGATTCATGGACCTAACATTCCAGGTTCCTGTTGAACCTATTGAGCCATGCTGTGTAGGGTCACCCAAGATGGACAGGTCATGGTAGAGAGGTCTGACAAAATGTCTACTGGAGAAGGGAATGGCAAACAACTTCAGAATTCTTGCCTTGAGAACCCCATGAACAGTTAGAAAAGGCAAAAAGATATGACACTGAAACATAAACTCCCCAGGTTGGTAGGTGCCCAATATGCTACTGGAAAAGAGTGGAGAAATAGCTCCAGAAGGAATGAAGAGGTTGAGCCAAAGCTAAAACAACATCCACTTGTGGATGTGACTGGTGATGGAAGTAAAGTCTGATGTTGTAAAGAACCATATTGCATAGGCACACACAATAGACATTCAGCAAAGGTTTTGTTAGAAAAAGTCTTTAAAATTTGAAATACACTCTTCTTTGTCACCCAGTGTGTGTCATTTCTGTTAATCTAGGTGCAGTAAATGACTTTTTCTTTAAAATGTCCTATGTCTCATCTGAATAACTTACATGATTTTTTTTTCTCCTTAGAGTCATAAACATTCCAAGTGTATACGACCACTTCTTCCCTATTTCAATGTTTCACATCAGTTTGCTACCTTCGATCTTAAGGGTTCTTTTGTAAGTAAATAAGTGGAACTTTTATTTTGGTTTTGATTTGAGAATTTATATATTTTATCATGAGCTAGGAATTGTTAAGTGAAATATTATAAGCTGTTAAGAGTTTGCATATGCATCGTTAAATGTCTTGGTGTCTTCTGTTTGCTGACTGGTTCTAGTCAGGAAGTACAGAAGCCACTAGGAGGTAATGCTCTTTGTGGTTTTGAAGAATCCTCATAAAAGTCACTTGCAAAACAGTTGTTCTTTTGGATAGAGCATCATTTGTGTAGCTGAGGAAGCTTTCCAGCACTGCTCTTTACAGCATTCTGTATAAAAAGATACAAAAATCTTGTTATTTCTACCTGTTGTTAGATTTGAATACAGAAATACATACAGTGCACTTTCTACTAAATGCATAAGCATTGTTTTTTAATGCCAGAAAATTATTAAAAAACTTTTTATATAGATATAATAATAATGATTATTTTTGAAGCAAAGATACAAATCTTTTTGAACATTTGCCAAAAATCTGCAGTTTTGTAGGAAATAAAGTATTTGCTTGAATAGTGTCTTCCTACTTTTGGAATGATTATTACTTAAGGTTTGAGGTGGGTCTTTTGGTAGGTAGAAATAGAATGCACGTTGTCCTTGGTTCATTCTTGCTGGTACAGGTTTTAGACGTCCTCCAAGAGAATATGGTGAATCACTCAACAGTGCTTTCTTTGTGTTTCCTCCTCAGAGTCAAATACCAGAGCTGCAGGTGTGGTATACCAAACTTGGAAAACCATCGGAGAGATTTCTTTTCAAACAACTGGAATCTCTATGGGTAGTTTTAAATAAATTCCTATAGTTTGAGCATTGCAGCAGTAGAGGGAACAGAAATTTGATTAATGAATTAGTTTTTAATTTCATAGTTGATTTATGGCTAAAGCATAATAGAGATAAAGTTGCCCCCCTTTTTTTAAAATAGAAGTCCTCTTCAAGGCAGTATGTTTTGGTAGATGGATTTGTTCTTGGTATTTAGTTTGTCTTGGTGAATGGTACCATCACTTGGTTGCCCAGGTCAGAAATTTGAGTCTCATTTGAGACTGTCATTCCCATCCATTCTTTGAATACCCTTAGTGATCAAGTACAGAAAATATCACCCACATAGTTCTCCTTCCAATGCCTTATTCTCCATTCCTACTGCTCCTGCTTATTCAGTTCCTCATTATATCTCCCTTGGATTTCGGAAACTCTCTCTTGCTCTTTTAAGTCTCTCTGCCAAACATCACACTGCTCCCAGAGCTGGTTTTTGTCAGTCCTTTGCTCAGATGCCTTAATGATTCTGTCAGTTCACATTCCTTAGTGTAACATGTGACCTCATTAACACCTCATGAGGTAAAAGAATGCTCTCCTTTCTAGATGCCTGTCCGACTAAATTGATCTTTCTTCTCACGCTAAACTCCTTGCCATTCTCAGAGCATGGTGTGCCAAGTTAGTGACTTCTGTGACTTTGCACATGGTTTTTCTTCCTCCTGGGATGCCTTCTGTTTGTATTTTTATCATCCTTCAAGACCCAGCCCAAGTGTGGCTTTCTCTGAAGCCTTCCCACCAGTCTTAGGGTCACAGCCACCTGGGGATGTGTGTTTGCTTAGTAAGCACGTCCCCGCTGCACCGGATGCCTCGATGATTAAGTCCCCACCTTATACATCCTTAACGGTCCCTGCCTTTTTGTCCCAGGTACCTAGTGTGGGGCTTAGTGAATGGGGCTTTCTTGTCAGTAAATGTTTCAAAGACTGAATTGGTCCGTGTAAGCACATCACTTCACCTAATTGACACAAATCTACTTTTTCTGGTAATTATTAATGTTCTGTGACTCAACTAGTCACTATCAATAAATGAAGTAAGTGTAGCGTCTACTTTTTGTATAACACATTGCTAGAAATAGCATCATGGAATTGATTTTCCCATAAGAAAAATGTATCATTTGGGGTTATTCCTAAGCCAGAATATGGTATTAGATATTTCATAGATGTGATCAACAATTTATTAAAGCAAAGGTGTGATATAAACACCTTTAATTCAAAGTAGAAAAGAACTGCTCAGATTTCATGAAGTGGACATACATTTAGTGCCAATATCAATTATGCAAAGGCTTTCAGTGTCTTTAAGAGGCTTGCGTTTTGCCATAGGGCACCTATGATGTAGGGAATGTTTCTTCTGGGTCACTCACTGAGCTTAGAACTTTATATAAATATTGTCTCATTTAATACTCAAAACAGCCCTATGTGGTATGTATTTTCTACTCATTTTAGAGATGAAGAGATTATGGCTTTAAGAGATTAAATTGGCAAAACATAAAGCTAGCTTGCTAATTGAAATATATATTGAACATGTAATGAGTAAGTAGGACTTTTTAAAAATTAATAGTAAAAGGTTTCTGTGTTTAATAGCTGAGTCAACAATAAGATTTTATGGATTTTTCTACCTTAGTGAAGTCCTAAAAAATAAATAAGCAGATCTCTTAGGTACATATATTGACTTTATACGTCTTACAGTCTAATGGAAAAGCATAGAATGATAGCAGTAGATGTGTATGAAGTGAAATTCTCCCAATATCCTTTCTAGAATGTTTAATTGTATAAAGTCTTCTAAACAACTTAAGAAAAAAGATTTCCAGGGCCTTGGTATTGAGTGTGTATATTCACAAATAGTTAGGAACTTCAAACAGAAATCAGTTTGGCATTTCTTAAGCTCATTTTTTAAAAAGCTGTTTGACTCAAGTGAGATGAGCCGAGGCACCCGGCTTGACCGCAGCGTCGTTTCTCTCTCAGCTCCTTGACAGTGGCGGCAGCTTCACGCTGGAACTGCAGGAGGACGAGCTCTTCACCCTCACCACACTCACCTCTGGCAGGAAAGGCAGCTTCCCATCGCCTCCGCAGTCCCAGCCCTTCCCCTCTGTCTATGAGGACAACTTCAACATTGGCAAGTCTTTGTACTGACACTTAACTTGGTTCCCATTTTCAGCAGTAATGGATAGATTTCTACCTATCAAACTGGTGCAAGATGGAGTCTGTGAGAAGCACATTGATTTAGCTTAAAATCTCTATGTGGTAAAAGGGACCTGATTTCTCTGTTACTTCCAAGTAGCATCGCAACTGGAGGGCCCTGTAATTTTCAGTGCCAGAAAAAAGGTAGAGGGTATTGTTGGGATGAAAGTTGTACAGACCTGACTCAACTTACAGTAGGGTTAGGTCCTGATAAACCCACCAAAAGTTGAAAATACCGTAAGTCAATAATGGATTTAATACACGTAGCCTACCAAACCTCCTAACTCAGTCGAGCCTACCTTCAGTGTGCTCCGAACACTTACATGAGCCCACAGCTGGGCAGAGTCATCTGACACAAAGCCCATCGAGATGCGGCGCGCCTGCTGTCGCCTACTGATACTGTAAAGAAAGTGAGCCCAGGGTGGTCGTCAGGGCCCAGAAGGCGGCTCAGTGCCTCTGTTGTTTACCCTCGTGGTTTGTGGCTGATGGGGCTGTGGCTCTCTGCTGCTCACTGCCACTGCCCGCATCTCGAGAGGGTGTGCTCATCAAAATCCATAATTTGAGGTACAGTTTCTACTGGATGCATACTGCTTTCATACCATCGAAAACTTGAAAACTTGGAAGTCAGGTAAGTTAAGCAACTTGCTTGGGGAACTGACTGAGCTAGACTTTGAACCCAGGTCTGTGTGTTCCTGAACTCAGGATCTTTCCTCTCAAGCATTTGCATGGATTGAATATGTAAAGTCTATATGTCAGGCTGATCATATTGATATTTAATAAAGATGACATAAAGTCAATAGCTCTTTAATTACCTAAACCCTACCCTTTGACTATTTATAAGTATCATTTCCCTGGTGGCTCAGTGTTAAAGAATCTGCTTGCCAAGGCAGGAGATATGGGTTGCAGCCCTGGGTTGGGAACATCCCCTGGAGAAGGAAATGCCAACCCACTCCAGTATTCTTGCCTGGGAAATCCCATGGACAGCTTGGCGTGCTGCAGTTCATGGGGTCGCAAAGAGTTGGACACAACTTAGTGACTGAACAACAATAAAAAATATCATTTGCTTATTTAAAACTTTTCAAAAGTATATCAGAATGTACCAGAAAACATTAGAGAGGAGAGATGCTGTAAGGATTTGATAACTCAACACACAATTTTTTGTGTTCTGAACAGATTACCCGTTTTTTAGTGAAGCTCCGAATTTTGCTGACCAGACTGGGGTATTTGAATACCACGTGAATATGGAAGACCCCGGAGACCATCGCTTCACACTACGTCAGGTTCTCAATCAGAGGCCCATTACGTGGGCTGCTGACGCGTTCAACACCATCAGCATTATCGGGGATTACACGTGGTACGTAAACTGACCTAGTCTTTACCGTAGATCTGGAGAAATAACCTTGTAATGTCGTCAGGTACTTTCTGAAGCCAGGACTCTGCAACAGCCCTCCTTGTCCAGGAACCTGGTAGGTATGTGATAACCACTGAATATCACAGTGACCACAACCCAGCTGGTTGCTTTGTAGTTGTTCAGTGTCCTTCCCTCAGATTTCCCTAATTTAACAGTAATTGTTGCAGGATAAGATTGGTTTTAATGTGAAATCCGAGGGCTTTGGACCCAATTATAATTTAAAATTTATGTATAAGCAGATTTTGTGATATGCATGTTGTTTTTAAGTTTTTGTATTTGCTGGAGGGTTGATTTGTTGATCTGGTGTTGCCACCTGCTGGATCCATACTTGAATTACACTGTTTTAGCCTTTGTGCAAAATCTGTTTACAAAGTGACAGTAGATGGCAATAGTAAAAAGCAAATCAGCTTTTAGTTGTCTAGTGAATTTAACTAGTATACTTCCACTGTGAAACATAAAATACAAGCATTTCAGCCTTAGTGAGAGTAACTATTAACGCGAAGCCACGAAACAGCCATATCTGTAGTTTGGAAATCGGACAGGGAAGGGAAGATAATTTGAAAGAGAGCCTTGAATTGTTTATTTGAGGAATGCTCCAGAAAGTCTTTATCCCTTCTGCAGAGCCTTAATCTGTGTTATATAATGGCAGTTCTAGTCGCAAGCTCTGATATAAGTCTTGAGAAACTTTCAGTTATCCAAAGTTTCTGGAACCGTTATAGCACCATGAAGAATTATTAGGATAAAGAATTCTTACCTAATTTAGGATAACTTTGGTGGATAATCTTTTTATACAACAGCAATACTGTTTATACCAGCATCTCTGTTAGTTCAGTTCAGTCGCTCAGTCGTGTCCGACTCTTTGCAGTCCAATGGACTGCAGCACTCCAGGCCTCCCTGTCCATCACAAACTCCTGGAGCTTGCTCAAACCCATGTCCATCGAGTCGGTGATGCCATCCAACCATCTCATCCTCTGTCGTCCCCCTCTCCTCTCACCTTCAATCTTTCCCACCATCAGGGTCTTTTCCAATGAGTCAGTTCTTCGCGTCAGGTGGCCAAAGTATTGGAGTTTCAGCTTCAGCATCAGTCCTTCCAATGAACATCCAGGACTGATCTCCTTTAGGATGGACTGATTGCATCTCCTTGCTGTCCAAGGGACTCTCAATAGGCTTCTCCAACACCACAGTTCAAAAGCATCAATTCTTCTGTGCTCAGCTTTCTTTATAGTCCAACTCTCACATTCACACATGACTACTGGAAAAACCACAACTTTGACTAGACGGACCTTTGTCAGCAAAGCAATATCTCTGCTTTCTAATATGCTGTCTAGGTTGGTCATAGCTTTTCTCCCAAGGAGCAAGTGTCCTTTCATTTCATAGCTGCAGTCACCATCTGCAGGGATTTTGGAGCCCAAGAAAATAAAGTCTGTCACTGTTTGCATTGTTTCCCCATCTATTTGCCATGAAGAGATGGGACCAGATGCCATGATCTTAGTTTTCTGAATGTTGAGTTTTAAGCTAACGTTTTCACTCTTCTTTCACTTTCATCAAGAGGCTCTTTAGATCCTCTTCACTTTCTGCCATAAGTGTGGTGTCATCTGCATATCTGAGGTTATTGATATTTCTCCTGGCAATCTTGATTCCAGCTTGTGCTTCATCCAACCTGGCATTTCACATGATGTGCTCTGCATATAAATTAAATAAACAGGGTGACAATATACAGCTTTGACGTACTCCTTTCCCAATTTGGAACCAGTCTGTTGTTCCATGTCCAGTTCTAACTGTTGCTTCTTGACCTACATACAGATTTCTCAGGGATGCAGGTAAGGTGGTCTGGTATTCCCATCTCTTGAAGAATTTTCCACAGTTTGTTGTGATCCACACAGACAAAGGCTTTGGCATAGTCAATAAAGCAGAAGTAGATGGTTTTCTGGAGCTCTCTTGCCTTCTTGATGATCCAATGGATGTTGGCAATTTGATCTCTGTAGTAGACACTTTATCTGGATATTCTGGTCATGTCAGTGGGCTTTGTGATTTCCTCATTTTTTTTTTTTTTTTTACTCACGGTCTTATTGTAAGACAGGTGACTGAGTTTATTTGTCTAAGGGATGGGCCCTGTTATATTTTGACCACTAGTCTGGAAGCCAGCCGACATAGATAACCTTTAACTTTGTGGGCCAACCCTTATCCCCCATGCCTGTGAATATTCTACATGTAGTTCTCTCTGAACCCCAAATCTTTTGTTTCTGGCTGAGACTCTAGAAAAGTTGAGAGAATTTCATTGTAGTAGAGAGATGATATAGAACACCACTGAAGGATTAACCAAAACTCTTCATAACTTTGAAGGTTTTACAGTATTTACATAGCAGTACTCAATCTTTACTATTGCGGTGGGGAAGGAGGGAGGGAAGGGGAGGGTGAAGTGAAATGGGGAGAGAAGGAAAGAGTGACATATTCTGAAAGAAAAATTATGGGAAAATGGCAATCGCGCACGTCGAGAGGAAGAGAGGATGCTTCCGTCCTTGTTACGCTTCGCCCTCCTGTGGTGTCACTGCTCAGGAATATGCCGTGACCCTCGCCTGCTGCCGAACCCCATGCACACTTCTGGGCCTGATCCCAAAACCTTTTGAAATTTGCTCTCTTCCTGTTTACTCTGTGTTGTTTCTCATTATCCTATTCTGGGTGCAGGGGAGCCGGATCTGTTGAGAGATACACACACATCCCACGTTCATTTCTGTCCTCTGGCCGTGATGACCGTTTATTGCAGAGTGTGGAGGGAGTGAAAGCTGGGTAACACTGAACACTGGTCTGAGCTTCCGATGGCTGCTTTATGCTGAAGGCAGCACCCTGCCTACCCTATAGATGGGAAATGGAGGCATCGGGGTAAGACTGTTCAAGATCCCATACTCTTAAATTCAGAACCAGGGCAAGAGGCCAGGTCTGTCCTGCGCTGTAGCCCCTGCTCCTTGGACTTCTTCTCACAGCCTGTTTTAATCACTGTTTTCTCCCTGAGGGCAGGAAATGGAAAGTTGGCAGAGTGTATCCATACTGCTATTCCAGTCAGTCAGCTGTGTGCATGCAGGGTGCCATCAGTTCTGAGAACTGTGTTTACTACAGAACTTCCCTCATGTTTAGATTTAGTTACGTGTCAGCGCAGTAATTTGACTGTAGAGGGTGGACTTTCCCAAAGCTACTTCATACTTTCATCTCATTAGTAAGCTTTGCTTGGAACTGAGGACAATCACAAAATTATCTTTTTCTAAACAGACCTGAACTCTGAATCCTTTTGATCAAATTTACTTAATATGTTGGCTGGTTTTTATTCTCTCAGCACTTCTGAGGGGTTATGACTGTGGAAGACGAAGCCGATCTTTTACTCTGTTTTATTCATCATCTGTAAAATTGCCTGTAAGTTCTGATGCAAGAATCATTTATTATGGAATGTGGTGTAAAAAAGGAAAACATTTGATCTTCTCTTATCTCACACACGGAGAAGGCAATGGCACCCCACTCCAGTGCTCTTGCCTGGAAAATCCCATGGACGGAGGAGCCTGGTGGGCTGCAGTCCATGGGGTCGCTAAGAGTCAGACACGACTGAGCGACTTCACTTTCACTTTTCCCTTTCATGCATTGGAGAAGGAAATGGCAACCCACTTCGGTGTTCTTGCCTGGAGAATCCCAGGGATGGGGGAGCCTGATGGGCTGCCGTCTATGGGGTCGCACAGAGTCGGACACGACTGCAGCTACTTAGCAGCAGCAGCAGCAGCATCTCACACTAAATAGAATCAGTTTATGGTGCTGACAGGTTCTGATGAACCGACAGAGAGGTAGGGGATTTAAGGAACCAGTCCGATCCAAGGTGGTTTCATGCTGGTGACAGTCTGCACAGAGAAGAGCGCTCTGCAGTGGGAGGGCGTGCAGGAGAGACTGGCCTTAGTCACTCAGCATCGGGCCTTCTTGTAAAGCAGCCCAGCTCTGATCAAGTGATTAAATGAGGATTTTCCTGATGGTTGTGTACCTCGTGTATATGCTTCTTTTTTATAGTTTCCTTTACAAAGTAACATTTCACTGTGCAAAATTCAGTGATTAAAAAATGTAGAAACCACATAATTCTAGATCTAGTTTCTCCCCATTTCAAAAAATGTATTTCTTGGCATTCTTAGTTTTAGATAAATTGCTTGCTTTATTGCTTGGCTGTGTGCAAGCTAATTCTTTCCCATTTGTACTTAAAATTTGAGTAGGAGGAGAATTGTTTTCAGATGTCATGTTGGATTGGGGTGATTGTGGGCTTCCCTGGTGACTTAGCGATAAAGAATCCCCCTGCCAATGCAGGAGACATGGGTTTGATCCCTGGGTCAGGAAGATCCCCTGGAAAAGGCAATGGCAACCCACTCCAGTAGTCTTGCCTGGAGAATTCCAAGGACAGGGAAGCGTGGTGGGCTGCAGTTCTTGGGGTGACAAAGAGTTGGACACGACTTAGCAACTAAACAACAACAAATCACTGCAAAAGAAATCTGGTAGCATTTGTGAAAGGAAGCCTGGAGGAGAGCTCATTGATGACGCTCTGTTAGCTCCTGGTTGGCTGAATCTTTCTCCTCCTCTGTCAGTCAGCACTGCCAAAACTGGGGTTTTACTGCCTGTTCATAGACAGAGGTACCCTGTAGGGGAAAATGGTTCTCAAAGTGAGATTCCTGGACCTGCAGCATCGTGTCACCTGGCAGTCTGTTAGACAGGCAGGTTCAAGGGCCCACCTAGACCTGCTGAGTCAGACCCTGAGGGTGAGCCCGGCAGGCAGACTCGAACACGCCCTCCAGGGTGATTTCCATGGGGCTCAAGTTTGAAAACGCCTGCTATAGAGTCAAGGTAGAGTTGACTCTGACTTGACAGAGAAAATAATTTTATATCTTTCTTCTGTCGTTTTTAAGTCTTGTTAGGGTTAAATGTAAAAATTAGCCTCAAAGTAACTTTTCCCAGAGGCTCCTAATACATAGTCTTCACTGCTTCTCTTTGCTGATATAAACGTAATAAACCTTTTTGCTCCAACTTAAGTGGAAACCTATCTTTTATGTATTCCTACAAAAAAATGGATTCTTATTATATTCTTAGGATGAGAAGTTATTTTACAGGAAATACATTCTTAGGAAACTTGAAAACAATAAATATTATTTTCCAAGAGTAAGTCATTTAAAAGAGGCAATGAAATGACTTGACTTTAGTCATGTAAAATTTAAAGCCATTATTGGTGAAGGTTCTTGAAGCCCATACCTGCTATTAATGTGGACTTAGCAAAACACACACTTCCCTCAATTAGAAGTTTGGAAGCATGTGGCTGTGAAGTGAGCCATTGGTGCTGCATTTGAAATGACACAATTAAAAGCACTAATACTTTGATTCTGCAGGTCCAATCTGACTATAAAGTGTGATGTGTACATAGAGACCCCTGAGAAGGGAGGCGTGTTCATTGCTGGAAGAGTCAATAAAGGTGGTATTTTGATTAGAAGTGCCAGGGGGATTTTCTTCTGGATTTTTGCAAATGGAACCTACAGAGTCACAGGCGATCTAGGTAAGTGGTTTCTTCTGTAGCACATGATTTACTATGTGATATGTTGCTGTGAGTGTCTGCTTTTTACCTATGGGAGTTATGAAATACCTCACCATGTTTGAGAATCTAATTGGGAAGAGATTCAACACGTGTAAGCAAACACCAAACGATTCCAAATTATAGTGTTAATTAATTAGTACAGAGGCAGCTCGGTGAAAGAGGAAATTGTGCAAAGCCTCTTGGGTATTGTAGACTTGAGCTAGGCTGTTAGAGTAGGGTGTGGGGGTAAGGAGAGAATACTCAGGAAATTAAAAAAAAAGCAGAACTATAAGAATGTTGCTGGTGTGCTTATGGAAATATAAAGGGAAGAATTAGCTTGCTTAAAATGGAGATACCCTATTTCCTAATTTAGTCAATAACTTGAGAACAGCTTGACTTTATTATTCATCTTAACAGTCTCTGTCTTATGTATAATAGTATTTTATCTAGAATAGGTACTTTGAATCTGTTCAAGTTGAATTCCACCCACTTCACTTTGGTTTGGGTACACACCACTCTGTTGAAACTAGATCTTATTGGTGACTCTTTCTGATTCAAAGTCTCTTGACTTTCATCCTGCATTAATAAAGTCTTCTCTCCTATTGTTTCCCCCCTTTGCTGCTTCCTTAGGTTAAAGGGCTCCAGTGATAAAATAGAAGTTAAAGAGCAAGTGGGTAATAAGGATGTTAGAATAGAAATTGCATAATCATAGCATGACTGGTCTGGAAGGTACCTTGCGTTTTCCAGTCCAAAAGAGAGTGCCAGAGAGGTTAATTGATTTGCTGAAGGTCTCAAAATGAGGTAGTGGAAGAAGTGGAACTAGATATTTAAATCTCTGTCTTCAGTCCGCACTGCCCTGTGTCTTAAACTGCCCATTGAACATCTCATCCTGGGTTTCTGTCAGGCATTCAAATATAATACATTCAAAAATTGACATTATTTTCTCTCTAATTGTCTAATGCAATTAATATTACCTTGCAGTCAGTTACAGTAGCTGGAAATCTTATGGTAGTTTTTTGACGGTTTCTGCTTATCTTTCATATTCGATCCGATCAGGTATACATACAGACCTGGATATACATGCTAAGGCGTCATGTACCCTGCTTGGTTTGTGAGTTTATTTTGCTCATTCTCTTGTGAGCTCATGTATTGTATGTGGCTCAGGGTAGGATCTCTGCATGTTGAATGCATTCCTCAATGAAGGGTGTTTTTTGTTTTAAATCAGTTGTAGATCTTGGAAATGTCGATCTTTATTATAACTGACTTTACTACATATGGATGCACCTAAGAACCCCCAATGAGTTATGTGATTCAGTGTTTTAGATTTTAAAAATATGGATATCAATTAGGATAATCTTTTTGTGTTACAGCTGGATGGATCATATATAGTTTAGGACATGCTGATGTTACAGCAAAAAAATGGTATGCACTCACTTTAACTCTGAATGTAAGTATTGCCAATCCCAATTCCTGGAGGTAAAATGTTCTTTTCTTGTGTTTTTTTTTTTTTTTTAACATTTTATGTTATCAAATGAGATGGAAAGTGTGATAAACAGTGGAAAACAGGCAGAGAACCTGCCATGATACCAGCAAACCACCAGTCCTTGGGATGCTAGCATGTGTCTGGGTTATTTCACCTTTGTGAACCTCTGTGTCCTTATCTTTAAAATGGAAGTAAGCTCTGTGGGTTGTTTGAGAGTTAGATGATTTTTATTTTTTTTCATTCGAGACATTTTTATCAAGTGTCTACTGTATATACTGTTCTAAACAGTAGAGAACTAGACGGGCAAGATTCCTGCTCTCTCAGAGCCTCTGTTCTTCTGGGACAGGAGTTATTAAGCTTTTTTTTTTTTCCCCCCTGTAAAGGGCCAAAGAGAAACTATTTTAGGCCTTGAGTGCCCTATGGTGTACTGTGCAGTTCTTCAGCTCTGCTTTTGTAGCGAGAATGGAGCCTTTGACAATAGGTGGATGAACGGGGGTGGCTGTGTTCCAGTAGCACCGAATTTATAAAAATAGGTGGCCGGGCTGTGGGCCAGAGCTGGCTGACTCCTGCTATAAATAAGCAAATAAAACTATGAAGGTAAAAATGCGATAATGAGATAAAGTAGCTTCCCTGCCAGATTCTCCAGATAGTGGCCAAGGAAGGCCTCTTGGAGGTGGTGACCGAGCTGAGGTCTGAGCGGAGGGCACTCTCAGACTGGCCGGGTGGGAGCAGCAGTCAGAGGGTGGGGCAGCCGATGCCGGGGGTGGTGTGGGGAGGATGAGCTTCTGTGCTTAATATGGTTTGTGTGCACAAGCCCCGGGCTCAGTGTAATATTCACCAGTCCCTCAGTGGTGGAAGATGTTCAACAAGCACTTTTAGAGCTGGAGAGGGATCGCTGTGAGGTGTGCAGTAATAGGAGTGTATGTGGCTCTGCATGTGGAGCTGGGCTACTCAAATTCAGGTCTTAGCATCGCTGGTAAATCTGTGATTCTGATTGCTCGTCGCCATGTCTCCAGCCATAAAACACAAGAACTACGAAGGCCCATTCCATTATAATTGTATGACTCAAGAGCAGATTTTATTCTGACTCTGCCTAGTGCTTTAGATCTTTTGCTCTTCAGCCTTTTGAAATTAGCTATTTAAATGTGGCAGGAAGGAGTGTGCTGTGAATGTTTGCTCATAAGCAAGCTGTAATAGTGGTAAGAGCTGTGTGCCAGGCACTTAGCTAAGTAGGAAGGGCAGCTGTCTGAGAAGGCGTTATGTTTATCTTTCTCTGTCAGTGACCAGTACGTTGTTCCTGTGGATATTTCTCTCTTCTTCCATCCACTCCCCCTGCCCCTCCCAGTCACTAGTTTAAATGCTGGTTACTGTTTTTCTAACAAAAGGGTGAGCTTTTGATATGACCTCAAAGTGATATTCTGTACATGAGGATAAAACAATAAAATGAAGGTTAATTACTCTTCTCCTGGCTGGGCTGATGCTCTTTAATGAAGACCTTAAATAAGCATCCTGGCCCCTGCAGTCCTGTCTGAAGAGCTGGTAGCTGTAAGCTACAAAGTACGTAACTGCAACTACATGTAAATAAGAAATGTGTTTTATTTTAGTGAGCTTTTGTCTACAATTTTATCATAATGTTATGAAAAGTGTTACACCCCTGCAGATTGTAGAGCATTTGGGGGGAGTACAGGAAATATTGGGGTATTCTTGTGCCTTGGGAACTGTTTATATAAACAGATGAGAATTTCCTTTGAGAAAATTTCCCCTGCATTTCAAACTTCTGCTCAAAGTTGTGGGATCGTTTTGCCTTGATGAGTCTTGTGTGAGAAGAATATTTGCTACACTAAGTGGGTGGCCCTTCCATTGAGCAGCAGGCTTCAGAGGACCGTTTTCCCATGCCTCTAAGGGCTGTGTTTCTCTCCGCTCCAGGGTGGTTTCTCCTCCGGCAAGCTGAATGGCAAGACCCTCTGGAAGAACATCTCTGTGAACTTCCCAGAAAATGGCTGGGCTGCGATTGGGACTCACTCCTTTGAATTTGCACAGTTTGACAACTTCCGTGTGGAAGCCTCACACTAATCCAAGGAGGGCCTTGGAACACTCTGCATTGTCCCTCTTTTTGGTTTTGGTTCAGAGCCAGTTCTTGTTTTGATGATCAATATAGGAGCCTTTCGGAGGCGAAAAATAACGAAGAGGAAATGGGGAGAAAAATATATTTTTGCTTGATCCTCTTGAAGATTATTTTAGAACTAATTCCAAGGGGAAACAGATGAAGCTTTAACGTGACTTGACGTGTCCCATACATAGGACATGAGGTACGCGGGTCCCATCCTCGGGAGTGGTTTGGGTGTTGGGACCCCGAAGCCTTGTGTTAATGCTGAGGTGGCTTTCATCATCTTACATGCAAGCACCCATGCAGATGTCCAGGATTCGCTCGTCACGGCGACGTGTCTGTTCACACTGACCTTGTGTCCTCATTGCGGGCAGCACTGCCCTCAGGAAGCTGAAGGACCCTGTAGGTACAGCTGTGTGGAAACCACTCCAACATGTCACGCTTGCACTCTGAGTATTTTTTTCTTTTCCTTTTTAAAGTGATATATTTTTGAATTATGATGAGTGAGATGATTTGAAAAAGAACTCATTAATAACAACCTCTAAAGATATTTCTACAGTAATAAATACTAGCAGATTAATTGGGTTACCTGCATTTTTTTTTTTTCTTTTGGGTCCAGCTTTTAGTCTTGTGACCCTTACCACTCTGTGAACATTTTCCCAGGTGGCTGGAAGGAGGAAGAAAGCTCGCTGGCATGTAGCCATTGCTGTTAGTGGGTCCAAAGGTAAAATTGTAGCACATTTTTTGTTTCATTTCATTGTGCCTCTCTGGTCTGAGTTCTCTTCTGGCACTGGTGAAACGCTAAAATAACTAAAGAATACTTCCATCTCCTTGTGCCTGGAAGAAGATGATCACCTAAGCTTTTGCTAGTTTATAGAACTGGATCATCCTCTAATATTTTGTTGTGGTTAGAAGTATTTATTTAATTGAAGTACAAATATGTTTAAGTGTAGGTGAGAATGTTTCTCATGCATTATAATTTATATCTAGTCATTAGTGTACCCCCTTGAAGCAAATCGGTTACTCATGTGGATAAAATAAATTTGGGGGGTTTTTTTTGTAATGAAGTTTTAAAAGTTCTTGAACTAATTCTATAAATTGGAATTTATAATGATTTAATGTAGGCTAAACTGACATGAAGTTTTGTATTACCATTAGAGACAAGAAACTATATTTTAGAATAAAACCGCCATTTTGGACTCCTGTTTCCTATTCTAACTACCTAACAGGTCAGTACATATTTTTTAAAATTAACTTTATTGAGGTATAATTTACATACAGTAAAATGTTCGCATTTTAAGTGTACAGTTCAGTGAGTCTTGGTAAATGGATAAAACAAGAACTGGAACGTTCGTCACTCCAGAAAGTTCTCTCTTACACCTGTTCAGTCACTTACCCTCACCCCACCCTGATCCCAGGCAATCATTTATCTGATTTCTGTCACTGTTGATAAATTTTCTTTGCTCCAAAACATTGTAAAAACTGTATCATACACTTTGTACTCTTTTATGAATGATTTCTTTTACTTATAATGAAGTTTTTGACATTTGTTTAGGTGCTACGTATATCAATGATTTGCTCCATTGAAGGGATATACCACAATTTGTCCCCACAGCTTTTAGAATTAGAAGTAAAGTTGTTATGAACATTCAAGTACAAGCTTTTGTGTGGACATATGTTTTCATTTTTCCTGGCTAAATGCCAAGAAGTGAAATTGCTAGATCTTGTTGGGAAGTGTGTGTTCAACTTTATAAGAAACTATCAAACATTTCCAAGATAATTGTGTGATTTTATACTCCCATTCGAAATGTTTGAGAATTTCAGTTGCTCTACATTCCTGTCAGTGCTTCCTATTATTATTATTTTTAATTTTAACCCTTTCTTGTGACTCTGTAGTAGGTTCATTAGCTGCTGGGCATCTTTTCAAGGGCTTATTTTCCAGTCATATATTTTCATGAAGTGTTTGTTCAAATCTTTTGCTCATTTGAAAAATATGGTTCCTTATTATGAGTTGTAAGCGGTCTCTGTACATTTCAGGTGCAGTTGTTTTCTAAACTCAGATATGTATTTTGTAGATTTTCTCTAAGTCTATATATCTTTTGAAAAGTACAAAATTTGAATTTGGAAGTCCAATCTGTCATTTTTTCCTTTTATGATAGGTGTGTTTCTGGTGTCCTAAGAAATCTTTGTTTGGCCCAAGTTCACAAGAGTGTTTTCTTCTTTGTCTTCTAGAGTCTTAGTGTGTTTAGTGTTTGTATTCAGATCTGTGATCCCCTGTGCATCACTTTTTGTTCATGAAGAGAGATGAGGATTGAGGTTCATATTCTCCCTGTATGAATATTCAGCTTCTCCAGCATCATTTGTTGAAAAGACTTCTTTTGTCAAAAATCAATTGACCGTACGTGTGTACAACCAGTAATAGACACTCTGTTCTGTTCTACTGATATGTATGTCTGTCTTTATGCAAATACCACATCCTCTTCATTAGCAAACACCCTTTCCAACAACACAGATGACTCTACACATGGATATCACCAAATGCTCAATACCGAGATCATATTGATTATATTCTTTGCAGCTTAAGATGGAGAAGCTCTATACAGTTAGCAAAAACAAGATCTGGAGCTGACTGTGGCTCACATCATCAGCAAAATTCAGGCTTAACTTGAGGAAAGTAGGGAAGACTGCTAGGCCATTCACATATGGTCTAAATCAAATCCCTTACGATTATACAGTGGAGGTGACGAATAGTAAAATTTGAGCTCAGCTTATATCCTCCAACTTTGTCCTTCAAAATTGTTTTGAATAATCTGGATCCTTTACATGTCCGTAAGTTTTTGACTCATATATTTCTGCAAAGTCCTTTCTAGAATTTTGATTGGAATCATACCAGCATTACAGATGGGAAGAATAGATATCTTCATAATATCAACCCTTCAATCTGTGATCATGTTCCATCTCCATGCTTTGAGGCTTTCTATAATATCTCTCAGCAATTTCTGTAGTTTTTACTGTACAGTTTTTAGTACATATTATATTTATCCTTAAATATTTTATTTTTGGATGCTGTTATAAATGGTGTTTTCTCATTATTTTATTTTTCAGTTCTTTGTTGTGCATACATCAAAATACAGTTGATTTTCTTTTGTTGACCTACAGTCCCACTGCATTACTAATTTCCCTTATTTTCCTTTTTTAAAAAAAAAAATTTAGAATTTTCTATATGTACAATAATATCATCTGTGAATACAGATAGTTTTACTTCTTCCTTTCTAGTAGGTCTGCTTTATTTCTGGTGTCTTATTGCACTGGCTAGGACTTCTAGTACAAGGCAGGGAAGACGTGGTAAGAACAGATGTCCTTGCTGTATTTCTGATCTTAGGAAAGAAGTGTCTTTTGTCATTAAGTGTGATGTTAGCTGTAGTGTTTCTTTTCTGTAGATTCCCTTTATCTAGGGAAAGTTGTCTTCAATTTCCAGTGTGTGGAGAATTTTATTGTGAATAGAGATTCAATTTATTAATAAGTTACATGATTTTTATATACTTAATAAGATAGCAATATGATTTTTCTTCTTTATTTTGTGAAGATGGTATTTCACGTTTGATTTTTAAATATTAAAACAATTTTGCCTTCCTGAGATATATCATGACCAAGTGGTTTTAGTACCCTGTTTATATAGTAGTGAATTTGATTCCTCGGTATTTGGTTAAGGGTTTTTATGTTTATGTTTACATGGAATATGGGTCTAGTTTTTTTTTTTTTTTTAAATGTCTTTGTCTGTTTTTAGTACCAGGAATGATGCTTTATAAACTCAATTGGCAAGTGTTCCCTCCTCTTCTTTTTGAAAGAGTCTGTGAGTTTCTTAAATCTTAGATGGAGTTCATCAGTTGTATCAGTCAGGGTCCCTCAGGAGGCAGAAGCTACACTAGGAAAACTTCACATAGAGAGTTGCTAACTAGTAACAGGATTAACTCCTAAGAGGTAAGGAGACCCCTGAAGAATAGACATGGCTGCTGTGGAGACCGCCGCTTTCTTGGCTGGGCAGAGTCCTCAAGGAAGCAGCGCACCTGCAGGAGGGTTTCCACGCAAGGCCGAGATTGCGACCTCACCGGAGACGGCGTGGCCGTGGTTCTGAGGATGGCACAGAGCTGCTGAGGCGGTGCAGCTGCAGCTGGCAGGCAAGAACCTGGCTTTGGGGGTGGACTTGAGAATCCCTGGGAAGCCGCCTCCTGGAAGGCTGCTGAACTTAAAGTCACCCTCTGTGGTGCTGGTGGGACTTTTCTGGGAAAACTGCTGGCGTGTTGGTGACAATACCTGGCGGGTCAGGGCCACTGTTTGTCCCAGCCTCACTGGAAGGGACGCATCACAGGGTGTCCCCGAGGCTGCGGCACGCCACTCGCCACAGGAGCGGGGAGAAGAGAGCGCACTGTCTTGGGGGTGGAAGCTTCTTGCTTCTCACTGTCCCCGTGGGACCCACCTCGCTCTCTGGCGAAAGAAAGCGTTTACAGGCCGCAGTTCGAGGGTCACAAAACCGGTCAGAGACCAGGACTTGGGGCTGAGAAACAAGCAGAAACAGAGTTCTCCAGTTTTTAAATGTCTTATGTCAGTTTTGGCAGTTTGTGTTTTTCAAAGAATTTATGTATTTCATATAAGTTGTCTAGTGGCATAAACTGGTTTATAGTATTTCTTTATTGTCTATGAGACATTCCTGACATGGCCAATCTGGGCCTGTTCTCTTTACTAGTATAATTGGAGTTTTGTCAATTATCTTTCAAAGAGCCAGCTTTTGATCTCTTAGATTTTTTTTTCCCTTTGCTTCTTTACTTTATGTTTTATTGATTGCTGCTTGTACCTTTGTTATTTATTTTCTTCAACTTACTTTGGGTTTAATTTTCTCTTTTTTCTAGCTTCTTTTGATGTCAGCATAGATTTTTGATTTTGGATCTTCTTTTTCGTAAATATAGGCATTTAATACTAAACTTTTCTCTAAACACTAATTTAGTTGCATCTCCCATATTTGGATATGTCATGTTTTTATTTTCATTCAGTTCAAAATGCTGTCTAATTTCCTTTGTATTTTCTTTTACCCTTGGGTTAGTTAGAAGCGCAGTGTTTCCTCTGGCTGTGCTGCGTGGCATGGGGTCCCTGTTCCCCAACATGGGGTTGACCCCATGACCCCTGCAGTGTCAGGGCAGAGTCCTAACCACTGGATCGCCAGGGAAGTTCCAGAAGCATGGTGTGTAATTTCCAATCATGTGAGGATGTTTTAGATTTCTGTTTTTGTTACTGATGTTTAACTTCATTTTGTTGTGGGTCAGACAATATGCTGTTTGATTTCAGTTATTTTAAATGTATCTAAACTGGTTTTATGACCCAATTTATCTTAGTTCATGTACTCTTGAAAAGAATACAGATTGTATAGAGAATGGCTATAACATTTTAAAACATTAAGTCTCGTGTTGGCTGATAGTCTTGTTTTAGACGTCTAAGCCTGTACCGATTCTCTGTCCACCTTTCCATCAGTTATTGAGAGAGGAGTGTTAAGTCTCCAAATACAGTTGTGTGTTTTCTCCTTCCCCTTTCAGCTCTGACAGTTTGATTGTTTTGGAGCTTTTAGAGCTTTGTCAGGGCAGGTCCAGAGTAGCCTCTATGTGGGTCTGGAGTACTCCTTTTCCTGAGGCATGGCATTCTCTGGGAGTTGAATGAGTTCTGCACTCTGCAGCTCCACTATTGTTCAGCCCTTGAACACCTCCCGCCTCTGTGAGAATTGTATTGGTTGTTCAGCTCACAGGTCCTTGGTCACTGTTCTTTCCCTGCTGATTCTTTGCCTGGCCCGTGGAATTTCACATTGTGCATACATTAGTCTGGAGCCAGGGATGCAAATGGGCCCCTCTGCCGATACCTGGACGGTATCCTGCATGGCTGCCGTGTCTCTGACGCGCTGCACCGCAGACCTCAGGTGTCTCAGCCTCCCTGAGCTCCTCTCCGCATCTCCACTGCGCTACACAACCCCGCCCGGGGAAATGCACTCCCTGTATCCCCCTCTGTGTGCTGGAATCTGCTAAATGCCTCCACATAGAAACTGGGGACACAGGGCTTGCCTCGTTGAGTCCCCTCTTTCAGGGATCACAGTGCTGGGCTGTGTTGTCTACTCTGAAACGTTTGCTTACGGCGGGAGGACAGGTCCATCCCCAGTTAGTGTTCTTTCATGGCGGAGAAACGGAACTCTCCACTCATTCAGCTCGATATTTATTTAGCCTTCATGAGTCTTTTCCAAAATCTTTTAGCACTAATGGTGTGAACCCCATATTTGTTGACTTTGATGCTGTTTCAGGTGGAAGCTTGACCTTCTCCATAGCTTTTAACTTTTTAGGTGGAGAATGTCTCATGCTTCTTCATTCTGTGTATTGGTGCCCGCACGCGAATAGGCGCCCAGCAAGGACTTGATTTCCGGTTGGGTTTGACTTGATACACTGTGTTTACTTACGGCTGCTGGTAACCATGAATTGTACTTATTAAAGTAGACACCAAGCCTCTAGATAAAAACCCTTTGTAAATGGCTGGAGTTACTTCACACACTATCAGAACTGTTGGAGCTGCTAGAACGAAACCGCACACACTGGGGTGGCTTATACAAAACAGACATGTATTTCCTGTAGTTCTGGAGGCTGGGAAGTCCAAGATCAGGCACCGCATGCTCGCCTTCTGGTGAGGACTCCTTTTCTGGCTCATAGCAGCTCTTTCTCACCGAGTCCTCATACAGCGGAAGGGGCTAGGGACCTCTGGAGCCCTTTCATGAAAATAATAATCCCCTACCCTCATGGGGTTCTCTGCAAGGAGATCCAGCCAGTCGATACTAAAGGAAATCAGTCCTGAATGTTCGTTGGAAGGACTGATGTTGAAGCTGAAACTCCAATACTTTGGCCACCTGATGCAAAGAACTGACTCATTGGAAAAGACCCTGATGCTGGGAAGGATTGAAGGCAGGAGGAGAAGGGGACGACAGAGGATGAGATGGCTGGATGGAATCACCGACTCAATGGACATGGGTTTTGGTGGACTCCGGAAGTTGGTGATGGACAGGGAGGCCTGGCGTGCTGCGGTCCATGGGGTTGCAAAGAGTCGGATATGACTGAGCGACTGAACTGAACTGAACTGCCCTCATGATCCAATCACCTCCCGGAGGCCCCACATCCCAACACCATTGTATTGGGTGTTAGGATTTCAACATATGAATCCTGAAATGTGGAGGACCGAAGCATTCGGGTCATAGCGCACACCTAAGTGTCCCACCTGGAGGAGTACCATGATGGTACTGAACTTGGTCCTAAGGTCTGGGCTCAATGCCAGCACTCTTACTTACTGATTGGTTGAATCACTTAAGCCTTCTGGACTGAAGCTGCTGTTTTTATAAAACAAAGACTCGAGGCTGGCCCCTGAGACTCGTTCCAGCTCTTACTCTGTAATTCTATGCCTTGTAAAATCTGCATTTCTTTATTGAATTCAAATTTTGCTTACCTGAAGAGGTAATTTTTTTCCAAATCAATATCATTTGCTATCCATTGTTTTCCATAGAGCAGATGATCAAACAATGCTTTGTACATTTTCACTCCGGCAAAATGGCTTCATCAAGTGAAATCATTTTGCAAATGCTAGTCTACTTCATTCTAAAGTAATATAGATAAGCCTTTTGGCAGATTCCATTCTTTGAGTTATGTGACCTGCTTAAGAAAGACCACTTTATCACTCTCACGGAGCTATTAGTAATATTTCAAGCTATCATGGTGTCTAAACATTGTGATAAGTTAGACAAGAATCAAGCGTTAATCAAGATGCAGAAACCACATGATTTAGAAACCACAGCTTTGCTCGTAGATGGATTCTTCATAACATTTGATTTTTTCTTTTGTTGATATTTTTCTTTCACTTGCAGGAAGCATCTGTTTCTTTCAAGTATGTCAGAGGTATCATGCTTTGATCCAGTCATTCTGAAAATAGCCCTGTGCCTCCTTCAAGCACAGGGAGAACCTGAGGCGGTTTTACACGAGTTCTCCTCCTTCCTTCTCCTCACGTCCCCTCGTCTCCACGGCCCTTCTTCCTCAGCCACTCCTTTCCCACCTTCTTTCTCTCCACCTTCCTCTTTCCTTCCCTCTCTGATAGAATTGAACTTGATGCTCCACATGATCGACGATTATTAACTCAACTAGAAAAAATGCAAACACTTTGAGCAATGGTGGGGATCCCTGGGCAAGAAACTTGAGGTGATTTTGTTCCCACTTGATGGTTATAACTTTCACACTCACTGAGGGAGGGAAACATTATGAAAACTCAGGGATTGGAAGATTGTGCTGAAAAGAGTGTGTTACTTGCTGCGTCTGTCTCGCAGATTGCTCTGATGAATGTTTCTGCATTGCGTGCTATGCACTGAACACAAGGTAGGGAGTGTTTCTGAGCCCGTGTTAAAGGCAGATATGCAGGGTGGTACCACGTACTTTGGGCATCAGTGTGGACTTTGGCAGCTATGATATTGCTGCGGTGGATTTACTGCTCTGTTTGCTAACACTAACGGGCTGTCAGCCAATCGATTACCAGGTACAGGCAGAGTATACAATGCCCTTTAAGGTGAGTAAGTGACACTACGCTCACCTGTGTGTGGCTTTTCTGTGTAGGGGACATAGTGGCCCCACCCACCCAGGCGGGCTGCACAGTTTCCAGCCCTGAAGTCTCGTAAGAATTCTTAGCTTCTTGTGATACTGTCTAATGGGGGTAGGAATATGATCAGACTGACTGCAAATGGGATTTAGGGTATCTCTACCTGCTTGTCTCTTCCCAGTTACTCTGGAGACTAGACATGTACGTGATTTCTCCTTATGTGTAGCTAGTAACAATCCAGGATATTTGAGAATTTCCTGCAGGACTGGGTGAGTTGAAGATCAGTTTCCCCCAGCAAGTCCAGGCCACAGAGCCTCCCGAGATCTCTTCCTACATGCTCTCTCTGACAGATTTACACTAACTCTGACTGTTGCTGTTCAGTTGCTAACTTGTGTCCAACTCTTTGTGACCCCATGGACTGCAGCACGCCCGGCCTCCCTGTCCATCACTAGCTCCCGGAGCTCACTCAAACCCATGTCCATTCATTGAGTCGGTGATGCGATCCAACCATTTCATCCTCTGTCGTCCCTTTCTCCTCCTGCCCGCAATCTTTCCCAGCATCAGGGTCTTTTCAAATGAGTCGGCTCTTCGCATCAGGTGGCCAAACTATTGGAGTTTCAGCTTCAGCATCAGCCCTTCCAGTGAATATTCATAGTTGATTTCCTTTAGGATTGGCTGGTTGAATCTCCTTGCACTCTGACTACCTTTACAAATAATTAAGGCTTGCAAATAAAACTGAACCTACCTGAAGATGCTAGAATGTTTATCTGTCAACTTGGCTAAGTCATGATACCCAGATATTTCTTTACAGATGTTTTTGTGAAGATATTTTTTAGATGAGATCAACATTTAAATGCATAAACTTAAAGCAGATTACCCTCCATTGGGATTCCCAGGTGGTGCAGTGGTAAAGAATCTGCCTGCCATGGCAGAAGACGCAAGAGGGGTGGGTTAGATCCCTGCGTTGGGAAGGTCCCCTGGAGGAGGAAAGAGCAGCCCGCTTCAGTATTCTGAAAAATCCCATGGACAGAGGAGCCTGGTGGGCTCTAGTCCACGGGGGTTGCAAAGAGTCAGACATGACTGAATGACTGAGCACACACACACACACACACACACACACACACACACACACCCCTTCCATAATATGGGTGGGCCTCACCCAGTCAGTTGAAGGCCTTAATTTAAAAACAGACTGGCCTCCCTGGAAGAAGAGGGGACCTGCCAGGACTCTGGATGTGAACTGCAGCTCTCCCCTGGGGCTGCATCCTGCTGGCCGACCCGGCAGACTTTGGGCTTGCCAAACCTTTCCCATCGTGTGAGCCAATTCCTGAAGACAGATCTCTCTCTCTCTGTCTCTAAATGTGTGCTTCCTGGTGGTCCTGTTTCCCTGGAGAACTCTAGTAAGATGCCTTTATCGAAGAACTGCATTTTGGCATTCTTAAATGGATATAGATAAAATCTCCCATTTGGATTACTGCATTACATTTCCTAATAAAAATGTAACAACGCAAGGGGTTTGGGCCGTTTTTTGTAGAGGACAGAAGAGCACGTGGGAAATGTTCATCGATCGTACACATTTCTGAACGAATGCTGAATGAAAAGCCTACAGTTGGTCTGTGATGACATTCCCCTCACCTAGCAGTGTAAAGGGTGTCAGAACCAGTCCAATCCTCTAAAGAGAGTACACATGGCTTGCTAACTTATGGTGATGGTTAAATAAAAAGCTTGTCTGAAAACATTGACTTTGGAAAAAAAATTACTCTTTTGCATGTTTCAGTAGCATTTTTCTTCCCACATATTCTTTTTGTGGATTGCTCTTCATGAGGGGAAAAAGGGCCAGACCCTCCCCATTTAAGAAGATGTACTGGTAAGAGCAATTGACGTGTCATTGACTGGAATCCAGTAACATTCTAGCCAGAGGCACCAGAGAGGCTGGAAATTAAGACCTTTTAACCGGGCACATGGACGCTCCACATAGAGTTGGGTTCAGTTGCCCGGAAGAAACAGAAAGTAAACGTGGAGCTGGCAACTACAGCCTCTGCCACACCGTGCTTCTCGTATTAATTTTATTTAAAATCTCAGTTTGTGGAAAAGCATTTTGCCTAGTTATTTTTGGTACTGCTATATTAAATCTGGCAGGCCTGAATCATCATTGTTTTTAGGGAAAAACAAAACCACATACACACACTTAAAAATACACACACTTACTGGAAAATGTTGGAGCTGGCAGGGATCTTAGACATGATCTGGCCCAGTATCTTCATTTTTCAGAGGAAAAAACTGAAGCACAGATAGGGGAAGTGACTTGAATAAATGTCATAAAGCACCGTGAAGACTTCTTGGGAACAGGAAGTTGGTTGTCTCAGCCTATGTTTATAACCCCCCTAATCCCTGGCATTTCAAGTTTAATCAAAGTCAGAAAGCTATCCAGCCCTTCAGGGCTACATTTGTTTCTTTCCGTGAAACTTAACTGTGCAAATGCCTGCCATTTGGGGATCAGCAAGCCCAAGTAAAAGGTTGCAAATTCTTGCTGTACCGCTTGCAGTATTTATTTTTAGCAGCAAATGGATCGTTCTCATTCTTAGCATGTTGAAATAATAACAGCCGGCACCTACTGAGAATTAGTTTGTAAGCTCCATGGAAGCAGGGATCAAGTTTGATTTTCCACATCACCATATCCGTTGAGCCTAGCCTAGTCCATGATGCGTACTACATAACACAACAAGTAAATAGCTGTCGGGTGAGTGGCCATAGTGTTTACGAGGTGGCGGGCACTGCATTAAGCACTTTCCATGCGTTATCTCATTCCATCTTCATAACTATCCCATGAGGTAGCTAATATTTAAAACTAAAAATTGAAAAAGTGCCCAAGGATGCAACCATCGTGAGTGTTAGGGCCCGGACTAGTCTGTCTGACTCCAGGGTTACCATTGATTATCATTTGGAATGTATAAAACTACTCTTCGATTAAGTATGGGGGAGTTTTAAAAGTCTGACTAGCTGACATGTGATCCAGCACTAAAGATAAGTTGCTGCTAAGTTGCTTCAGTCGTGTCTGACTCTGTGCGACCCCATAGATGGCAGCCCACCAGGCTCCCCTGTCCCTGGGATTCTCCAGGCAAGAACACTGGAGTGGGTTGCCATTTCCTTCTCCAAAAGATAAGTTACTTAGCCTTAAAAAAAAAATGGAAGAGTGAAATAGGAAAAGACTGACCCACCAGGTTAGCTAAAGATGGTTGGGTATTTTGGGAGGAATAGAATGAGGTTGACTTTGCCAACAAAGGTCCGTCTAGTCAAGGCTATGGTTTTTCCAGTAGTCATGTATGGATGTGAGAGTTGGATCATAAAGAAAGCTGAGCGCCAAAGAATTGATGCTTTTGAACTGTGGTGTTGGAGAAGACTCTTGAGAGTTCCTTGGACTGCAAGGAGATCCAACCAGTCCATCCTAAAGGAGATCAGTCCTGAATACTCATTGGAAGGACTGGTGCTGAAGCTGAAACTCCAATACTTTGACCACCTGATGGGAAGAACTGGCTCATTTGAAAAGACCCTAATGCTGGGTAGGATTGGGGGCAGGAGGAGAAGGGGATGACAGAGGATGAGATGGCTGGATGGCATCACTGACTCAATGGACATGGGTTTGGGTAGACTCTGGGAGTTGGTGATGGACAGGGAGGCCTGGCGTGCTGCAGTCCATGGGGTCACAGCGAGTTGGACATGACTGAGCAACTGAACTAACTGACTGACTGAGTGGAGAATAATTATGCAATAAATTTTCTACCTGGTTTGAGAGTCAAGTGGCTTTCCTCTGAACCATACGTTCAGTTTGAACATGCCATCCTGTGGCGTTTCACTTCTAGATCACAGGTGAGAGACAAGGAAGTCTTATCCCCAGGCGCTATGCTCATGGTGCTAAACCTTCCCTGGGAAACGGTGCATCTGTGCAGGCGCAGAAGGGAGCGGTGAGCTCAAGAACGGACTCGGCGCTTTCAACGTCTCGGGCACTGCCCTTCCACCTTGTTGGGACACAAGTTTTATGTTTTTTGTGTATGGATTATTTTTTTCACCTGAGGCATGACTATTACTGCTGGAAGCCTGTGTTAGGTGGTGAGGATGAGTTCCGATTTCTCAGAGCCCTGCAGAGAGACCTAAGCCATTGTTCCTGGAACAGAATCCCCAAAGCTGACCCACGGGACCGCCTCGGTCCAAGGCCCAAGTCTTTGAGTGGATGTGGCTTAGAGACAGTGAGGCCACATTCCTTTAAAGGTTTTGTGTTTCCCTTCCCTGCATGTTTCTGGAGCCTAGTTGTCTGCGACTGTGGGTGCATGTATTGTACCACTGCCTGAGGGGACCTAACACACGGATGGCCAGGCTCTGTCCCGAAGGGTCTGGTTTGGAGAGCGGTCCGGCTGTTGGCATTTACGATGGAAGCGTCCCAGGTGATTCTGACGTGTGGTCAGGGCTACGGGCCGCTCTCGTGGCCTTACAAAGCTCCTGCCTCTGTGACCATTGTTTTCCTTTGCCTGTCTCCCCTTCCCACGCCCTGACTCATGTGGCCTGGGGGCTTCTGCTTGTTTTTGGAGGGCATTTACAGGGAAGGTCAGAGACTGTGCGTTTGACTGGGCTGTGGGATGGGTGGGGGGAAGGTGAGGAAGGCTTCTATGAAACACACAGGGTGAGGTGGGTATAACAATGGATTATTTCTCTTTTTAATTAAAAGTTAATGAATAAACCTAAGGAAAGAAAGAATTAAAGCTAAACAAATGTGGACTGGAAAAATTTTTATGAGTTTTCTGTAACCAGTAAATCTGAGCACAGATTGCCTTCTAACAAGTGAAAAAATTAGAGTAAAGGAACGCTTTTGTAAGAAATGGGCTCAATAAAATGGACTCAAGAAGAATTGAAAAGAAAAAGAAAATGACCAATTATCATGGAAGAAATTGAGCCATTTGACGTGAAACATCAGACACAAATAATGTCCACTTGGATAATTTGAAATATTGAGGGCCAGATGGTTTCTAAGGCTGTTTAAAAGTGTTCCAGAGTAGAGAAAAAGAAGTGAAGCTTCTGAATTATCTTTATGAAGCAGGCACACCATTGATAAACAATGATGGGTGAAGGTAGCACTTGAAAACAATTAGGTAAGAAATTTAATTTTTCTTAAGAACATTGATATAAAAATCCCAAATGCAGTATAAGCAAATAAAGCATAACAATGTATAAAAGGTTAGCACCATGGTGTAGAGAGGCTATTTTAACAAATCAAAGATAGATCAGTTTGGGAAATCTGCTTTGATAGGTAAAGGAGGGGGAAAAGTATTATGATTTCAAGAGATGTGGCAAAGGCATTTGACAAAAGTCAATATATGGCCTGGATAAACAAAACAGTAAAATAGAAATAGACCATATCAGGGAAATTTCCATAGGTTTTCATTACGCTTAATGGTGAAACACTAGAACAAGTTTTTAAAGTTAGAAATAGACAGGATGCCCATAGCAATAACCACTATGATTGAACAGTCATAACAACATGTTTAGAGCACCAAGTGAACAATGGTTTCTATGTTGCAGGCAAATTATTTCGTCCTCCCAACACCCTGAAAGACAAATGCTATACTATTCACATTTTACTGATGAGAAGATAAAAGCACAGAGGAGTAACTTGCCCAAAGTCACCCTACCAGGGAGTGACAGACCCGGGATTGGAATCTGTGCCTGGGCGTCCTCTAGGAAGAAGATTCTTGATAATAGGAGGCTTGGATAAATGGAGATTGGAAGATAATTTTGTAAGGATGGCATTCCCTCTAAACTTACTAATGAATTAAGAAATTCTCAGATTGTAATTCCAATAAAAGTTTCTTAACTTGAAAAACCAATTCTGAAGTTCTCCAGAGAAATGGGACTTCCCTGGTGGCTCAGACACTAAATCATCTGCCTGCAATGTGGGAGACCCAGGTTCAATCCCTGGGTTGGGAAGATCCCTTGGAGAAGGAAATGCCAACCCACTCCAGTATTCTTGCCTGGGAAATCCCGTGGACAGAGGAGCCTGGCGGGCTACAGACCATGAGGTCCCAAAGAGTTGGACACGACTGAGCGATTTCACTTTTCACTTTCCACTAGAGAAATGGATATTCAAGAATAGCCAGAAAAGATCTGTAAAGAAGTTTTCAGTTGGTCAAAATGTTCCCTCAGGTTTTTCTATGAGATCTTGTATGCTTGCTCAGTTGCTCAGTTGTTTCCAACTGTTTGTGATCCCATGGATTGTAGCCCACCAGGCTCCTCTGTCCATCGAATTTCCCTGATAAGAATACTAGAGTGGGTTGCCATTTCCTCCTCTAGGGGATCTTCCTGATCCAGGGATCAAATCTGCGTCTCCTGGCTTGGCAGGCAGATTATTTACCCCTGAGCCACCTGGGAATCCCTGTAATATTTTATGGAAGAACAATTTTTTTTTTTTTTTTTTGCCAACCCAATATAATGTTGGGAAGGAGGGACAAATTGAGAATTAAGACTGACATGTACACACGGCTGTATTCAAAATAGATAACCGAGAAAGATCTACTGCATAATGGTAGAGAACTATGCTCAGTATTCAATAATAACCTAAGTGGGGAAAGAGTTTGAAACATAATAGGTATATGTATTACTATATGTATAACTGAATCACTTTGCTATACATCTGAAACTAAGACAACACTGTTAATCAACTGTGCTCCAACATAAAATGTTGAGAAGAAGTATAGTGAGGAAGAACTTTAAGTTGTAGCTATGCAGTTGGCATGGTAACAGCCCAGGAGTCAGCTGATGGGGGGTGTAGAACAGGGGTCACCAATCTAGGGCTAGCAGGCCAAACACAGCCATGCCCGTCCATTTACACGGTACCTGTGGCTGCTCTCATGGTCCAAAAGCAGAGCTGAGTAGCTGCAACAGAGACCACTTGACCAGTTCAGCAATATTCACTCTCTGTTCCGTTAGAGGAAAGTTTGCCAACCCTGGCAATAGAATAAAGTCTGCATCAAGTATCTATAGATGGCATTTAGAATTCACTGGGAGGATTGCCCTGGTGGTCCAGTTGTTAAGAGTCCACGTGTCAATGCAGGAGATGCAGGTTCAATCCCTGGTCTGGGAAGATCCCACACATCATGGAGCGACCAGGTCCATACCCCATGGCCTCTGAGCCTGTGCTCTAGAGCCCGCGCTCCGCAGCAAGGGGAGCCACTGCAGTGAGAAGCCTGCTCACCACAGCTAGAGAAAGCCTGCATGCTCAAGGAAGGCCCAGCACAGCAATACATAAATAAAATAAATCACTTGGAGTGGGAATTCCTCGACTGTCCAGGACTGACCAAAATAACAATAATAATGACTGGGATTATTTGATTACAACAGTTTTCATATTTCCTGTGTCCCCCTTCCTCCAGGATACACATACAAATGGCCAATAGTAGGTAAAAATTGTACTGAAAGAAAATAGAGCATTTATCAACCTGCTGTGGAAAAACTTTTTCCAAGGGTGGCATCAGTGAGGATAAAGAACGACTGTTAAAATGTGACTACAAAAAAAAAAATATGTTTAAATGGCAAGGAAACAGCAGAAACAATACTTCAAGCTAAATGGCAAACTCGAGAAAAAAAATTTTAAGACATCTTCAGATGGTTTAACATTTAGTGGTTCCGTTGCAGATTACAGAGTCCACTCTGGCTTGTTAAGCAGAATGAGATTTAATGCAAGGGATTAAGAGGTTCCTGTATTGTTGGCAGGGCAGGAGGAGATCTCGGAGCTGGTCTTCCAAGGCAAGTGCTGCTCTTGTTCATCCAGGAAACTGCAGAGGAAGCTGCTGTCTCCTCCCATGACCGTTGGGTCCCAGGCTCACAGATGTGAGCCAGAAATCAGGAAGTTTTAGCCAGCCCTGTGGACTCATGAGCCCCATGGAGCCCACTGACCCCACAGTAGCAAACGTGAATGCCACATGTGCCTGCTGAGCTGACCCAGGTTCTCAAGTTTCCTGCCAGCAGGACCCAGTGGTTGGATGACAGCATATTTGAGAGCTTAGCTGCAAGGGAGTCTGGCAAGCATGGGTTTTCGGCTCTTCTGGAAGCAGAGGAGGGTCAGGCAGGTGCTGAAGGAGCCAATCTACCACCTGTAACTGTGCACCCTGGCATGTACATTGTGGGAGCTGTGAGAAGCTAACCAGGAAAAGATGACTGTGATAAGTTTTAAAAACAGGCAAAGGAAAAGACATGTAACTCAAGTGAGGAGGACCAGGAGGTCAAAAATGAAAAGCTGTCAACTTTATGATAGTCAAGAACTGCAACTGAAGTCACCAGTGACAAAACTGCTATTGGCCTGGATGTGGGGGCAAGAGGCACCCTCACCACTGTCAAGTCAGAAAACCCTTGTAAGGGGCAAATCAAGCCATGGGTCCAGCAATCCCAACTTGAGGAGTCTCTGCCAAAGAAATCATCGTTTCATGAAGGCAACAAGAGGCACATTCAAGCATCAGAGGACTGCTCTCTGAATATTGTTCTTTAGCTGCAAAATACTGCAGACAGTCTGAATGCTCATCAACTGGGGACTGAGGAAATAAATGGCGGTACACTCACACCACAAAATAGCCTCTGAAACAGAGGGACAGTGCTTGGAGACAGGGCCGTGAGGCCAGTAAGCACACAGGGTTTGGAACTAGAGGGCCTGGATTTGGACCCCGATTCTCCCACTTACTAGCTGTGAGGTCTTGGAACATACTCAGTTTTGACATTTGGAAAATAGAGATAATAACAGCAAAGTAGACATAATGATAGATAAAACCTTCTTGGCTGGGGTTTCACGAGAATTAAATGAGTGAATATGATGTCTCCTTCTGAGCTCTCAGAGAATATTAGATGTTATCATGTTTGCTGCTCAAAATCAGTGACCATTGTGTGACATACCAAGTGATAAATTCAGGCTTCAAAAGATCAAGTATGTCATGATCTGTTTTATATAAAAAGCAGTGTACTTGTGAGAACACACACAATAATAACAGAGGCAACAATAGAATTTTCCAGAGTTTATGATATTAACGGAAGTCCTCTTTGAGTGGGACTTCAGGTGATTTTACTTTATTTGCACTGTCTTTGTGCAAATGTGTATACGTGTGTGTGTTTAGGGCTTCCCTGGTGGCTCAGTGGTAAAGAGTCCGTCTGCAATGCAGGAGATGTGGGTTGGATCCCTGGTTTGGGAAGATCCCCTGGAGGAGGAAATGGCATCCCACTCCAGTATTCTTGCCTGGAGAATCCCGTGGACAGAGGAGGCTGGCGGGCTACAGTCCATGGGGTCACAATGAGTCGGACATGACTGAAGCGATTGAACACACACTCACATGTATGTGTTTATAAAGTACTATGAGTTATTAAAAAACCCGAAGGCCAGGGTTTAACTTCCCCTCTTTTATTCTCTTGTCTAGAGTAAGGCCCTGCTCACTGTGGGCAGAGCCCCGAGGTCCCTGCACGTCCTTGCTTCTTGGACCTTCACACCCCACTTGGCACCCTCTTCTCTAACTCCATCACACCTACCTGCGTGGCCAATAATAATACATGTAATGAGGGGCTCATCAAGTGTGAAGGTAGGGAAATCATGAGGCTTCATTACCCAGGAAAGTAAGGCAAACTGAAACCTACCCATGAATATGATGATCTTGTCTGCCTAGGTACACTATAGAAAATTCACATTTTCAGCCATGGACACGCTGGACCACAGCAGGGAGTCGGGTTTCCAAGCCTGAGTCAGGTACCCACTCAGGTCGCCATGGCAACCATGATGGAAAGTTAAAAAAAATAGTTTTGCTGGAAGAAAGCACTTTTCTTTATCATCAGTGGCATAAAAATAAGGAGCTTATAGTTTTAATATTTTTGACAGCAATCTTCTTTCCTCCATCACTGAAGTCTCAGGGCAAAAATTCCGGTCCTTTGGACGCAGGTTCAGACAAATAATGAATAATTTGACATGTAAGCTCTTTATATAAGCAGTGCTGTTTGGCAAATTTTTCCTATTTTGACCTGTGGACTGTGGAGATTATTGTTCAATAAATGTGTTGGAAATGAAGCATCCAAATGAGTGATACTCTCTTCAGAACAAAACCAGCACATCTTTGAGTTATTTGGAAGGTGCTTTCAGTTCAGAGGAGAGCACCCACTTCTGCAGCTCTGGTCTGTGGTGGTTTAGCTTTTGCCCGATCCTGTTTCTGATAACTGTCCCTACTAATCCAGGGGCTTCCCAGGTGGCACTAGTGATAAAGAATCCACCTGTCAATGCAGAAGATGCAAGAGATGTGGGCTTGATCCCTGGGTCAGGAAGATCCCCTGGAGTAGGGAGTAGCAACCCACTCCAGTATTCTTGCCTGAAAAATTCCATGGACAGAGGAGCCTGGTGGGCTACAGACCATTGTGGGCTACAGTCCGTGGGACCACAAAGAGTTGGACGTGACTGAGTGACTGAGCATACATACTTGTCTAGAGATGTTTTCATTGTAGGAGAGTTATAATCATTAGAAATTATTTAAAAATATATATATCTTCTGTTGTTTTGAGCCCCAAATCTGCCTTTCTAGAATGATTCTAATCTTAGTTCAGAATCACCTCCCAGAAAGTGAAATTCTTGTCTCATTTCAAAGCTTTTCAAACAGAGGAAGGTCCCTGACATGGACTACTTTAGAAAGTGATATGTGATTATTGTCTATGGAGGGGATTTCCGGGGTCTTCAAGTCCTGGGCCTGTGAAAATGAAGCAGACACCCACTGACAGCCTTGTTTGAAATGACAAGGTGTTGTCTGCCCTTCTCCTCCCTGACATTCCCCCCTTGATCTAGCTGTGATCAAGAATCAGGACAGATGCTACGCCTCTGAGAAGGCTTCCTGGTTCTCGTGGGAGCTGCCTGCCTCTGCTGCGGCTTCTTCCCCCATGGCGAAGGGGTCTGTGGTCAGACTGATCTCCTCCCCGAGTATCACAGGAGGGGTGCTGTCCATCTCTGAGTCCCAAGCGCCTGTCTGACTCCGGGACTCGATAACTGTCGAATGTTCAGTGTGGCTGGCGCTTGGTCCTGAGGACAGGGAGATAAGCCTCCCGCGTCTCGTGCCACCTAAGATGACATTCCTTTCCTGCCCTGCTGGGTTTTAGTGAGCATGTGGCTGAGCTGCTGACAGATGAGCTGTCGCCCACTGAGATGTCCCAGAGCATTCAGGGCGCCATGCAGGGGGTGGGGAGGGGTGCTCCCCTGGGCTCTCCCCGTCTTTTCAGTGTGACGGATTTGGATTTTGATGCTCTCACCCTGCTGGGTTTTCAGCTGTTCAGATAGTGTAACAAGCTGGTGTTGGGTGTGAAGCACAGTCACCCCCCTCCAGAATCACCTGCAAAGCTCCACAGCCAACCCCCAGCGATGTGAAAGACCCCGTGTTTCGAGCTCAGAGAGCTGCCAGCAGGTGGGCCTGGCCCCTCTCTGTAAGGTTTTCTGAGAGGCACCAGCTGGAGAAGTGGGCTTATCCTGTTACTCTAACTGTCTCCTGATGGACAGTTCGTGGGGAGGGACGCACCCTCTTTGGGGCTGTATGTGTGCTGGTGCTGAAGAGAGACTATGCCTTTTGCTTTCCACCCCAAATAAGAGACGAGCACCTCCCAAATCCACAAGGGAGCATGAACCGTCCCTTTTTCCACTTGTGTGGGAGTTAGTGCTCATTGCATTTCCTCCGCCCAGGCTCCTGGGCCGCTGGGCTGTACAGCAGAAGCTGCCTGCACAACTTTCCAGGGCCTGGCAGGACTTCAGAGCATACTGGGTTCTAGTTGCTGTTCAGTTGCTCAGTCGTGCCTGACTCTTTGCGACCCCACGGACTGCAGCACGCCAGGTCTCCCTGTCCATCACCAACTCCCGGAGTTTGCTCAAACATATGTCCATTGAGTCGGTGAGGCCATCCAACCATCTCATCCTCTGTCATCCCCTTCTCCTCCTGCCTTCAATCTTTCCCAGCATCAGGGTCTTTTCAGATGAGTCAGCTCTTCGCATCAGGTGGCCAAAGTATTGGAGCTTCAGCTTCAGCATGTCTTTCCAGTGAATATTCAGGACTGATCTCCTTTAGGATGGACTGGTTCGATTTCCTTGCAGTCCAAGGGACTCTCAAAAGTCCTTTCCAGGACCAAAGTTTGAAGGCATCAGTTGTTCGGCTCTCAGCCTTTTCAACTGTCCCAGGGTTCCAGGGTATGCTGCAGAAGGGGTGGCCGGCTGCGTTTCCTCTCTCCCTGAGACTGTCTACTGGGGATGGGCCCCTGCAGCCTCACTTGGGGTTACTGAGGGATCTGAGACAAGGACCAACCCAGCAGGACTTCCTGGGGGTACAGACCCTGAGGACCACCCTCCCTCCTGGGAATGCATAAACAGGGTCCTGAGAGTATATTTCGAAGCCCAAGCTCACGGAGGGGACTGATGTCTAATCATATTTAGAGAAACAGGGCCCTCCACTTGAGAGGGGCTGGTCTGTGCCCAGGCAGGTCTCTGTCTTCTGTTCCAACACCACGGCGAGAGGAAATGAGACAGAGACAGACAGAGCTGGGGCGCTGCAGGGCGGAAAGTCTAGCCTGCCCTGCAGGGAGGACTCTGAATCAAATAAGGGTCTGAAGAGTTAAAATGAAGACTGGGTCTTCAGGAGCTGGAACTGCACTGTTCTAATACTTGAAAGTGACCAAAAAGTGTTGAAACAGGTTGACATATTGCTACAATCCCCCTCTCGCCGACAAGGGGGTATTTGCAGAACGGGTTCTTAGGGGCCGGGAAGTTACTGGAGAAACTGATTCCCTTCCATGTTCGTATCACCAGCGAGTGGGACCACCAGCGAATCGGCTTCTTTGAGTCTGTTTATAAAACAGCTAACGCATCCATGGAACCGTACCACCATGGACAGGGAGGCTGCTGGGAGGCTGGACCATCTTCCCACATTTAGCGAGTTGCCTAGAAGTCACCGAGGTCTGGTGAATGAGGCTGTGAAGAGAAGCTCTCTCCTTCCCGTACGTGTGAGGTGTCGTGATTGTGTGGAACAGGCCTTGGGGGCTCCTTTTCTGATCACGGGAAGGAGATTCATTTGGGATGTAAGACTGAGTCACCCAGCCGCTCAGCTACGAATAGGACGTGCTCCTTGGACTGGAAAACCGCAGTGGGTGGGATGAAGTGAGGGCATGAAGGGGCTGGAAAGTCTACTCTTTTCATTGTTTCTTGATTTCCCCTCCCTCCCTCGCCTTCCCTCACCTCCCGCCCCCCCTTCTTCCGCTCCTTCTTCTCTCCTTCCTCCCCTCCACGTTCTCTTTCATTGTGTTTCCCTTCCTGTGCTCCCACTTTGTAGAATTTACAAGTGCATAAGCATTTGTTTGGGTTTCCCCGGTGGCTCAGATGATGAAGAATCTGCCTGCAATGCAGGAGACCCAGGTTCGATCCCTGGGTCCGGAAGATCCCCTGGAGAAGGAATGGTGACCCATTCCAGTCTTCTTGCCTGGAGAATCCCATGGACAGAGGAGCCTGGCGAGGTACAGTCCATGGGGTCGCAAAGAGTCGGACACGACTCAGCAACTAACACTACGACTACTAAACATTGGTTTAATTGCTGTTTATCATCAGCCTTCTCCACTGGACCACAAGCTTCCAAAACCAGCCACGTCTGTTGGGGTCACTATCCTCTGTTACCAGCCCAGTGATGGGCATGTGGCAGACACTCAGTGTATACTGAATGAATAAATATGTGAATACTCAAAGGGGGCCATTAAAACAATACTTGTTAAATTGCTAATTTTATTATGAGCTGAATGTCCTGCTCTCAAAAAGCCGTGATCCACAGTGAGCTCCTGTTTTCCTCTTGAAGTATCCTCACTGTAACTGTGCACGGTCTTAGCCCGAGTCCCCTCCCCCGGGGAGTTCTGGGAGCTGTCTGAGGGGCTTCTCTCAACCGTGCTCAGAAAAACTGTGCCCGGTTCTCTCTGCTGTTTCCCAGTGCCCACCCATCCCCCATGAGTCTCATTATGGGGCCCTTGGAGGGGGCTGTCGGTGGGCAAGGCTCCCCGACTGGGTGGTCCTCTCTAGCTCCCCCTTTGCGCTTCAGGAGCATAAACTGTCCTCTCTTTTTCTCTTCTCTCTTGCCCTGGGCCAACTTCTTTCTCTAATTTCTAGGAGAAGATCAGAGACCCAGAAACCCCAGAGTGTAACTGAAAACTGCCACGTGTCCTTATCTACAACCTACTGGGCCAGAGCGGTCCCTCTGAGGGCCGCTTCCCTGGCCACTTCCTGGCCAGCCGCCTCCTAAGACAGGGTAGCCTGGAGGTCCCAGGTGGCTCCCTCCGTCAGGGTCCAGGACAAGCTTATCTTGGCATCTGAAGAGAAGAGGAATTTTGTTTTTGCCTAACCTTAATATAAAGCCCATCCGTCCGCTGAAAGACACAGCCTACTTGCATTATTAAATGAGTCTGCTTGGGACATCAGCATTCAGGTTACTCTGCTGCATGTAGGTCTTCCCCCGGGGCAATAGTGGGGAGCTGCTAAGATACATTTTCTTAAATCGAAACGTGGTCTCCCCTGAAAGTAAATTCAAGACTCCTCCCTCAGGAGACAGAAACCATTTACAGCATTGAAAGACTGGAATCTATTTTCAGTGAGGCCTGCCCCGTTACCTTATCATTGCAATGGTTGTCTTTTGTAGGATAACCCACATGTGGATGTCACGTTTTGATATCTTTCTTAGAAACCCAGTCACTACTTTGCACTTACATTTGCTTATTATTTATTTAACAAGTATTCGTTGGGCATTTACAAGGTCCCTGTTTCCGTGGAGTTTACATTCTTAGATCAAGGATCAGCAAATTTCTTTGTGTGTAAATGGTCAGACCATAAATATTTTAGGCTTTGCAGACCGTAGGTCTCTGGGTACAACTTTCAGCACTACTGTCTTAGCACTTAAGCCTCCATAGATAAAATAGAAATGAGTGGACATGACTGTCTCCGATAGAACTTTATTTATGGACTGGATGGTGGCCTGGGTGCAGTAGTTTGTTGATGCCTGTTCTAGACAATAAAACAGATATATAACATGGCAGGTATGACCAAGTGCTAAGAATAAAAACAGTACATGGTGGACAGCTGAGGACGGGTCAGGCAGGGGTTTGTGCGGAGTGAGGTTAGAAATCCCTGGAAGATTTAAGCAGGGAAACGGTATGCTCTACAGTTGCAGTGGAGCACCCTGCAGAAAGCGTGGAAACTTGGGGACCAGTTGGAAGGTCCCCAGGCAGACGGAGGGTGGCTGGTACCAGCATGGGATTTAGATCGATTCTAGATGGATTTAGACATTGACCAACAGGCTTGGCTGAGGGTCTAAGTAGTTCGAGGATGACTCTTCGATTGTAGACTGAGCAGTGGAAAGGATGGCTCTTCCATCTCCTAAGATAAATAAGAGAAGGCGTAGGTTTGGGGCAGAAGACCAGGAGTTCTGTTTGGGACACTTAAGGTGTGAGATGCCTGTCAGACGTTCAGATAAGGCTGTGGAGCAGGAGGCTGGATGGATGAGTCTGGGATGAAGGCAGGTGACCTGGTGTCATGGATTCATACGTCCTCAGCACGTGGATAGGAGAAGGAAATGGCACCCCACTCCAGTACTCTTGCCTGGAAAATCCCATGGATGGAGGAGCCTGGTGGGCTATAGTCCATGGGGTCACAAAGAGTCAGACACGGCTGAGCGACTTCACTTTCACTTTTCACTTTCATGCATTGGAGAAGGAGATGGAAACCCACTCGTGTTCTTGCCTGGAGAATCCCGTGGACAGAGGGGCCTGGTGGGCCACAGTCTATGGGGTTGCAGAGCGTGGGACACGACTTAGGAACTCACACACACACACACACAGCACGTGGATGGTCCTCGCAGCGTGGATGCGATCGGCGAGGGAGAGAGAGCCCTGTAGGAGAGAGGTCGGAGGATGGATGGAGCCCCGGGATGTTCTGAATCTGGAGTCGGAAAGAGGCGGGCGGGGAGGAGAGGAGCCCTCCGGGGAGGCTGAGGCGTGCCCGCGGGAGAGGAGCGGGGCGCGGGGCGCGGGCTCAGCGCTGGGAGTCGGAGGATGCTGCCGGCGCAGCGGCCGGGGTGCGGGCTGGGAAGGGGCTTCCCGCGGCTCTCTCAGCTGGAGAGCCCTTTGCCTCGCGGACCCTCCTGCCGTGTCCCCCTATGGTTCCTGCTGCTTTGCTATCAGCGAACCCCCTTCCCCGATCCCTTTATCGCCCGACCTTCTCTTTGCAACTTGGCGGGGAAATCGTGCCTCCCAAATTGCCCATAATACGTGGCTAAGCGGCGCCCTTTGTGCTGAAAAGGGAAGCCAGCAGAGTCAGAGAATGGTTTCTGGAACAAAGAGGAACCGTTTCGAAGAAGAGCTCAGGCCCATCACAGGCCCCCGCCCCCCTTGTCCTCTTCCCGGGGCAGGACGACGTCTCCTGGCCAAGAGAGCAGCTTCCCCCCATTTGCAGGGAAAATGCAGCACCCACCCTCCCCACCCCGAGAGCTGGGGGAAGCATCCTGGCTTTCCCAGGGAGGCAGAAGCACCAGGGATGGCCTTTTCCCAGCCGGTGATCGTGTGCGGAGCAATCCTGGAGCGAGAGGGAGGGTGGGCAGAGGTGAGAGGGAGGGGACCGAGGACCTGCAGAAGGAGGAGGTCTCAGGCGGGAGGCGGGGCGGGAGGCAGCAGCGTTTGTTTTGCGGGTCGTCTTCTGCCCTGAACCTGGCTCCGGGCTTAAGGCTGCGGAAGCGGGAAGCTGGTCCCCTCCTCCTGTTTCCTTTCCCATCCCAGCAAAGATGATCCCTGGCGTTCTGAGCTCACATCTGCTCATGCCTTTGTTCTATTTTTTCCCTGCTCTGTTCTATCTGAGTGTTTGGCACGAGGGACCGAGGTTTGAAAGCCACACTCCAGCTGTCCCCTCCATGCCCACTCCTGCTGGATTACCCTGAAATCCCTCTTGCTGGCATGGCCCTGCTGGTTCCCGCTAAGCAGTCTGGGGCAGGCTTCTGTTTTGATATGGAATCAGGCACTTGGCTCACCTCCTCTCAAACAGTCATCTTGGATTTTTTTTTTTTTTTTTGGTATTTAATATAATTGTAGGCATTAACAGAGGGAATTACTTCTTTTAAACAGAGGTGTGTTTAGATTTTTAGTCAGAGATGGAGAATTCATAGGAGTTTGGGGACAATGTTTCTGATGATAGAACAAGAAAGGGAAAAAAGCACAAATGTGCTCACAGAAGACAATCAAGTATCTTTCTTGGGTTCTTTGGTTTTTATTGAGCTGTAGGAATTTTTAATGAAAGGAATTCCTTTAAGTTGTAGGAATTTCACCAGAAACACAAGTCCTTTGTCATATATATATATACACACATATATTTACATATAATATGTTTTCACTTTGTGACTTGATTTTTCATTTTCTCAATGACGACTTTTTTTTTTTTTTTTACATTGTTGACCTGTGTTTAAGCAGATCTATAAATAAGAGGAAGTTTCACTTCCTCAAGACCCGCAGCAGAGGAAACAGCGACTGGCCAATAGCAGGGTCCTCCGCCTCCCCTTTCTGAAACCTCAGTGGTGCTGCTCTGGGCAGCCTCTGTGCTCGGATCCAAGGACAACTGTCAGTTTCCAAGAGGAGCTTCCTCTGAGTCTCCTGGAACAGGACCCCAGGCAGCTGTGGCCTCCGCTGCTGGTTCTAGGTGAGCAGGCACCACAGAGCAGGGCCTGCACGGGGTGCGTCGCTCAGCCTCCCCAGAGCCCGGGGCTCACTGCCTGTTGTTTGTTGTTCAGTTGCTCAGTCGTGTCCACTCTTTGCGACCCCATGGACCGCAGCACGCCAGGCCTCCCTGTCCTCCACTCTCTTCCAGAGTTTGCTCAAACCCATGTCCACTGAGTCGGTGATGCCATCCAGCCATCTCATCCTCTATCATCCCCTTCTCTGCCTTCAATCTTTCCCAGCATCAGGGTCTTTTCCAATGAGTCAGCTCTTCGCAGCAGGTGGCCAAAGTATTGGAGTTTCAGCTTCAACATCAGTCCTTCCAATGAACACCCAGGACTGATCTCCTTTAGGATGCACTGGTTGGATCTCCTTGTAGTCCAAGGGACTCTTAAGAGTCTTCTTCAGCACCACAGTTCAAAAGCATCAATTCTTCAGTGATCAGCCTTCTTTATGGTCCAACACTTTATTAGATTTATTTCTAGATATTTTATTCTTTTTGATGCAATTATAAATGTGATGGTTTTCCTAATTTATCTTTCTTCTTGGATTACTAAACATGTCTTCTAGGCTTCACCTCTTATTGTTGGGGGATGACCTGCTGTCCCTCAATAGAGCTGAGAGCCATGGAACTGATGGGGATTCTAGATAACTCGAAACTCCAGTCAAGGAATATACAGGTTAGCCGGGTGTGTTTAACACAGCAAAGGGCAGAAAAGCCCTTTAAGTTATGGGATATCCATAAAGATAGAATGGTTATAAATGTACATAGTGATTCTTTGTGTTACTAGGCTTTATCAAATCCATAATACAGCCTTTGTTTATTGTCCTGGCTCCCAGGACAAAGTAGGTCAGGGAGAAAGAAGACATGAGAAAAGCAGGCAGGGGCGAGGAGCAAAGAATGTGCTACATTAATATCTGTTACCAGAAATCTTCCCAGGAAGGGAGCTACTTTATGAAAGTACTTTGACAAGTCTTCAGGGAATAGAAGGGGAAGCACTGAGGGTTGTTAGGAGTTAAGAGGATCCAAGGAATTCCACGTAGATACCAAGACTTCGGGCAAAGGAGAAGGGGGGATGGAGTTGGAGAGGGGGCCAGGGGCTGAAGAAGAGTGAAGTGCTTCTGTTCTGTTAGTCAGGGTTTTCCAGATAAACAAAACCAGCAGGATGGCAGTGTATATGTATATCTAGAAGGACATTTGTTATAAGAATTGGCTCCCATATTTGGGCTTCCCAGGTGGTGCAGTGGTAAAGAATCTGCCTGCCAGTGCAGGAGATGTGGGTTCAATCCCTGGATTGGAAAGATCCTCTGGAGGAGGAAATGGCAACCCACTCCAGTATTCTTGCCTGGAGAATCCCATGGGCTGGCGGGCTACAGTCCACAGGGTTGCAAAGAGTCAGACACGTCTGAGCGTGCTCACAGCCAGCAGCCAGCCCATGATTATGGAGGCTGAGAAATCCTATGGCCTGTTGTCTGCAAGATGGAGATTTAGTCAAGCTCTGAAAGCCTAAGAACCGGGAGCACCAAAGGCAGAAGCCCAATGTCCCAGCTCAAACAGGCTGAGTGAATTCAATCCACCTGCCTCCACGTTTTTGTTCTGTTCAGACCCTTGAAAGATTGTGTGATGCCCACCCACCACTGGGGAGGGCCGTCTGCCTCGCTCAGCCTATCTCAATTCAAACGCTAAGCTCTGAGAAACCCCGTCACAGACACGCCCCCAGATGATGCTTAACTGGGTTTCTGGGCATCTTGTAACCTTGTCAGGTTGCCACAAACAATCTGTGTCCCTGGTCCACCTGCTGGTAAGGAGCTGAAAGGGGTTTTATGCAGCAGAGATGACAAGTGGTCAATACCATGGGGCTGCATGTTAGGAACGTAGCTCTCCCACCTCCCGATTTGTTGAAATATTTAGTGAGGTATGTTGTGCACACAAATGTGTGCCTTTTTAAAAGCGTTTTTATTTATTTGCTTATTTTTGGCTGTGCTGGGGCTTGGTTGCTGGGCTGGCTTTTTCTTTAGTTGTGACAAGTATGGTTGTGGTGCATGGACTTCAGGAGTTGTGGCACATGAGCTTCAGTGTTTGTGGCTCCCCGGCTCTAGAGCACAGGCTCAGGAGTTGTGGCCCGTGGGTTTAGTTGCTCTGTGGCCTGTGGGATCTTCCCTGGCCAGGGATCAAGCCTGCGCCCCCTGCCTTGGTGGGCGGACTCCTTACCACTGAGCCACCAGGGAAGCCCCATGACTTTTCTTAAGTGATGAGCTTGTGTGACTGTATGTGTGCATGTATTCACGTGTGCATGGTTGTGTGTATGCATGTATGATATATGTAAGCATGTGTGTGAGTAGGGTGTGTATGTGTGAGAGAGAGAGAAGCCGAGAGAGACAGAGACAGATTGGTCTGTGTGGATGGAGGAGACTGACGTGCCCCCAGGGAGGGTTGGTGCAGAGCAGAACAGGGACTAGATGAGGAGATAACTCAGAAATGTAGCAAATTCAGCAGAAACAGGACCCTACATCGTCAGTGGAAAGGCCTGAATCCCCAGACATCGTGTGGACTGTTGAAATGAAGTGGGAGTTACAGCCAATCTTATCTGGATGAGAAGGAGCATGGTGATGCCAGTGATGAGTTCTCCATGTGTTATGAAAGTTCCACTAGCTTTGGGTAGAATATAAAGTGCCCGCCGGAGACCCCAGTTTGATTCCTGGCTTGGGAAGATCCGCTGGAGAAGGGAGAGGCTACCCACTCCAGCATTGTGGCCTGGAGAATTCCATGGACTGTATAGTCCGTGGGGTCGCAAAGAGTCGGACGCGACTGAGCGCCTTTCACAAAGTGCCCACTCACTCAGTCGTGTCCGACTCTTTGTGGCCTCATGGACCGCAGCCCGCCTGGTTCCTCTGTCCATGGAGTTTTCCAAGCAATGATAATGGAGTTGCGTGCCATTTCCTCCTCCAGGAGATCTTCCCGACAGAAGGATCTAATTTGCATCTCTTGCATCCTTCACTGGCAGGCGGATTCTTTACCATTAGGGCCACCTGGGAAGCCCAGAATATAAAGGCCGAGGGTTAAAAGACTGATAATCTAACCATAATTGCCCTCCACTCTCAACAAAGCACATCATCTACATTGTTCCTCTGCTGTTATATTCCCCTCTGGTTATCATCTTTGTGACAACTTTCTCTTCCCTTATCAAAGGCATGTGTGTGTGCTCAGTCATGTCTGACTCTTTGCAACCCCATGGACTATAGCCCGGCACTCTCCTCTGTCCATGGGATTCTCCAGGTGAGAATACTGGAGTGGGTTTCCATTTCCTTCTCTACGTTTATCAAAGGCACTTTAACCTAATTTTAGCAGACAAAATTGTTGGAAGTGAGGGTATGATTTTCTGTAGTGGCTTTCAATACAGGGCCTTTTCAATAGGATTTTTTTTTAATTAGTTTATTTTCTATTTTTTAACTTTACAATATTGTATTTGTTTTGCCATACATTGACATGAATCCACCATGGGTGTACATGTTTTCCCCTTCCAGAACCCCCCTCCCACCTCCCTCCCCATCCCATCCCTCTGGGTCATCCCGGTGCACCAGCCCCAAGCACCCTGTATCATGCATTGAACCTGGACTGGCGATTCGTTTCACATATGATAATTTACATGCTTCAATGCTATTCTCCCATATCATCCGCCCTCGCCCTCTCCCATAGAGTCCATAATACTGTTATATTTATCTGTGTCTCTTTTGATGTCTCGCATACAGGGTTATCTTTACCGATTGACTAAATACTGTATATATGCATTAGTATACTGTATTGGTGTTTTTCTTTCTGGCTTACTTCACTCTGTATAATAGGCTCCAGTTTCATCCACCTCATTAGAACTGATTCAAATGTGTTCTTTTTAATGGCTGAGTAATATTCCATTGTGTATATGTACCACAGCTTCCTTATCCATTCATCTGCTGATGGGCATCTAGGCTGCTTCCATGTCCTGGCTATTATAAACAGTGCTGCGATGAACACTAGGGTACATGTGTCTCTTTCAAGTCTGGTTTCCTCAGTGTGTATGCCCAGCAGTGGGATTGCTGGGTCATATGGAAGTTCTAGTTCCAGTTTTTTGAGGAATCTCCACACTGTTCTCCATAGTGGCTGTACTAGTTTGCATTCCTACCAACAGTGTAAGAGGGTTCCCTTTTCTCCACACCCTCTCCAGCATTTATTGCTTGTAGACTTTTAGATAGCAGCCATTCTGACAGGTGTGAAATGGTACCTCATTGTGGTTTTGATTTGCATTTCTCTGATTATGAGTGATGTTGAGCATCTTTTCATGTGTTTGTTAGCCATCTGTATGTCTTCTTTGGAGAAATGTCTGTTTAGTTCTTTGGCCCACTTTTTGGTTGGGTCGTTTATTTTTCTGGAATTCAGCTGCAGGAGTTGCTTGTATATTTTTGAGATTGTTTGTCCATTGCTTCGTTTGCTATTATTTTCTCCCATTACAAGGGCTGTCTTTTCACCTTGCTTATAGTTTCCTTTGTTGTGCAAAAGCTTTTAAGTTTAATTAGGTCCCATTTGTTTATTTTTGCTTTTATTTCCAATATTCTGGGGGGTGGGTCATAGAGGATCCTGCTGTGATTTATGTCGGAGAGTGTTTTGCCTATGTTTTCCTCTAGGAGTTTTATAGTTTCTGGTCTTACGTTTAGATCTTTAATCCATTTTGAGTTTATTTTTGTGTATGGTGTTAGAAAGTGTTCTAGTTTCATTCTTTTACAAGTGGTTGCCCAGTTTTCCCAGCACCACTTGTTAAAGAGATTGTCTTTTCTTCATTGTATATTCTTGCCTCCTTTGTTGAAGATAAGTTGTCCATAAGTGCGTGGATTTATCTCTGGGCTTTCTATTTTGTTCTGTTGATCTATATTTCTGTCCTTGTGCCAGTACCATACTGTCTTGATGACTGTGGCTTTGTAGTAGAACCTGAGGTCAGGCAGGTTGATTCCTCCAGTTCCATTCTTCTTTCTGAAGATTGCTTTGGCTATTCGAGGTTTTTTGTATTTCCATACAAATTGTGAAATTATTTCAATAGGATTTTTATTCAAGGGCTAAAAGATATAATTCAATAAAAGTAACTTGTTTTACTTGGAACATCTAGGACACCAGTTGTGTAAGATGAATTATAATTTCATGCAAGGTTCCAAGTGGCTAACTGACAAAACATGAACAGAGTGTTTTCTTGAAGTCTTAAATGCCTCTGCAGATGTGACTTGGTCTATAGCATCACAGGGTCTATTTTCTCGTGGGTCATACTTCCCCTTCCCAATTCCACTGTTGAGAGAATCATTAGTTTGTGTCAGCTGCTGAACTTGAGTCACCAAGTACTAATCAGCTAAGAAATGGATTAGCAAGGAATCATATAAACTGTATTTTCAGAGTGGAAATAAAGGCAGCGCACATTTAAAATTCACAGCGAAGCTATCACAGCTATTTAGGATGCAGTAAAAGTCCATTTTAATACGAATAACATAGTTTACCTGTAGCCCATTAAGTGCAGTTTAGAGATAGGTAAAGTGAAAAGTGTAATCTGCTTTTAACCATTTTCCACTAATATAAATTACCCACATGAAGTATTAGGGCATGCCGCACTGCTAACCAGGGCAGAAAACGTCACCAAACTTTCATGTTAACACTCTGTAGGTGCTTGGCCGTGTTAGGAATGGATCATGTGATGTTAGTGAACCTACCTTGTCCCTCCCCTACGTTGGGTTGGAAGGCAAACAGGTCTGATCTTGGGCACACCAGTATCCTTTGCAGGCTTCTTTACCAGGGAGCCTGCAGGGAAACCGCATAAACTTGTAGTAGGTGTATTTAATTCGACACTATCATTTCTAGTGTTCTATTTACTTTAACCAGTTAAGACGGAAATTTTAAATAAATTCTGCTCTTCCTGCCTGTTAGGTCAAATTTTATTTGATACGAGAACACATAACAATGAAAAGAACATTTAAAAAATTTAAAATAACTCATCATACTTACAGACCCTAATTTACCAGTTCCTGTTTGGGGGCCTTTTTACTGCTTCTGCTTTCTCTGTACATGGCAGAGGTGTCTAATGCTCTCCCAGCTGAGCTGTTTTTGCCCGTAAGATCAGCATCTTCTGCAGAAGGGGTCTAGGGGTGGTAGATCTGGAGAACTGAGGCGCTGGGTCCTTCAGCTTGGGGCTGGATGGAGGGTTTGGAGAAGGCGGGTGGGGCTCCCGAGCGCTTCCGGACACAGCGGCAGTGGGCCGGGTGTGGGGACCCCCGAGGAGCGGATCCCGGCGGGCGGCCACAAGAGGCTGCGCAGGCTATGGAGGCGGGCAGGGGGCCTGGGGGCAGCCTGGGGTGGGCCTACTCAGCCCAGCGGGGAAGAGGAAGGCCGGGAGATCGGGGTGGAAGTCCGCTCCAGTGGGGAGAAGAGGGCTCGGCCTCTTGGAGGCAGCCCCTGTTTCCACTTCCTTCTCACGGTGAGCTCCTTTAGGCCTGCAAAGTTCTACGCGCGGGAAGGACGACACAGAGACGGCGCCAGCGTCCGCGGTCAGGGAGCTGGGGCTTCCCTGGTGGTCCGCTGGTTAAGAATCCACCTGCCCAGGCAGGGCACACGGGTTCAGGCCCGGGTCCAGGGAGATTGCACATGCCGTGGGGCAGCTAAGCCTGCGCCCTAAAGCCCGTGCTCCGCAGCAAGAAACGTCACCCCAATGAGGAGCCCGTGCACCGCAACTGGAGAAAGTCTGTGGGCAGCAACCAAGACCCACCGCTGCAAAAATAAATATAAAAAATTAAAAAAAAAAAAAAAGAAGAAGCTAGCACCTTGGGGGGTGGGTGGCAGGGGTGGCTCGCAGACTCCCCGGAGCTGGGAGCTGGGGGACCCTCAGGGGCACACATCTGGGTGCCTCCGGGGAGTCCTGCTAACCGCTTTAGACCAGACCAGGGCCAGTTCCATATTGCAGTTAAAACCAAAAGCTCACCCTGCCTGCCCAGTGAATGGGGACATCGCAGAGCGGGGACAAGGCGGCTGCCAGCAGCTCAGCAGCAGCCGATCATGTCCTCGAGAGAGCGCCCCTGGAAGTGGGGCGTCTCCGAACAGAGCACCCCGAGATGTGCAGGTAGAACAGCGCTTCCTCTGAAGCCTGCGGGAGCCAGAGGACGGTCTTTGCAGCGGCTTGTGGTGAGCCAGCCCCGGAGCCGCTGCTCCCAAGCAGGCGTCGAGTCAACCACACGGCGCTGATGGTCACCACGTGTGACTTCCGTTGAGGTCGTACATAGGAGGTATCACAAAATGTAGATTAATTAAAATGATAAAAAGACAGCATTTTTTGGCTTATCATTTCCGCAAGTGGATACATAAATATACTCTGCGCATGCATGCTCAGTCGTGTCCGACTCTTTGCGACCCTGTGGACTGTAGCCCGCCAGGTTCTGTCCATGGGATTCTCCAGGCAAGAATACTGGAGCGGGTTGCCATTTCCTCCTCCAGGGGATCTTCCCGACCCAGGTATCGAACCTGGGTCTCTTACATCTCTTGCATTGGCAAGCACATTCCTTACCATTGAGCTACCTGGGAAGCCGAAATATCTATACATTATATATTATTTTATGTATAGCAGGTAATACATAAAATAATACATTGTGTATGGTATGTATTTACTTATATTATATGTTTATATATATATGTTTGTAACCCTGGCACAGTACTTGCTTTGCTCTTAGGGCAGTTAAGCTTATGGATGTAGACGTATCTGAATGTGCTTTTGAGGGAGGAGTTACTTGCATCATTAATGCCCTTGCTTTTTGGGCAGAGGGAGAAACTGAGGCTTGGAGAGATGAGATGACTCCTTCATCCGGCACAGCTGAGGAGGGAGCCCACCTCTTTCTCATTCATGTCCTCCTCCTCCCTGGTGTGACCTCAGTGCGCAGTCATGCCTGAAAATGGGCTACAGTAAAATGTCTCTTTTCAAACAGAAACATGCTTGTCACGCAACAGTGTTCATCACTGTCTCAGGACAACAGCAAAAAGGGAGAAAAAGAAAGAGGAAGTGATTGGTTACAGTTTCTGTTTGAGGTCTAGTTCCTCAAAGACTCGCCTTGGAGGTAAACCAAATGCAGGCGATTGCCCCTCCAATGACACTTCTTTCCAGGGGACATATTTCCTCTTGTGAGAAGCATCTCATTTTTAGACAGAAACATAAACAGAAGTTCTATTCTGACTCACCAAGTGTCACTGGTGAGAAATATCCTTCTACCAAGACAGGAGGTAGAAATAGTGTAAAAATTCTCTAATATACACTGACAGAAGTCTATCAAGGAATTCTACAAATTAGCCTCCTAAAGGAAAAAAGATATTTGAAGACCCTTAGGTCTTCAGAGGGAGAAGGCAATGGCAGCCCACTCCAGTACTCTTGCCTGGAAAATCCCATGGACGGAGGAGCCTGGTGGGCTGCAGTCCATGAGGTCGCTAAGAGGCGGACACGACTGAGTGACTTCACTTTCACTTTTCACTTTCATGCACTGGAGAAGGAAATGGCAACCCACTCCAGTGGTCTTGCCTGGAGAATCCCAGGGACGGGGAAGCCTGGTGGGCTGCCGTCTATGGGGGTCGCACAGAGTCGGACACAACTGAAGCTACTTAGCAGCAGCAGCAGCAGGTCTTCGATCCGTGTTCGCCAATTTCCAGATGGAAGTTCTCAGGATTGTCCACTAGATGGCAGCATGATTATGGTTAAAGTCTCACATTTGCTTTCTCTGGCACAGAAAAGTGGATTTATTTCTTTGATCAGAGGTTGGAACCCAAAGGTTTAATAGATACAAATATTCTGTTAAAATATTATAAATGAAACTATATATCTAATATCTAATTCTTACTATTACTGTGTGAAGTATCACATTGGCTTTCTTTCCATAATTCTTCCTATCATTACTCAGATCCACGTGTGATTTAGAGTGTGTGTTAGTCACACAGTCGTCCGACTGTTTGCTCAGAGAAACCATGGCTTCTCGGTCCGCGGAATTCTCCAGGTTGAGAATGCTGGAGTGGTTAGTCATTCCTTTCTCCAGGGGACCTTCCTGACCCAGGGATTGAGCCCAGGTCTCCTGCATTGCAGGTGGATTCTGTCCCGTCTGAGCCGCCAGGGAAGCCCAAGTCCTTCGCAAGCTACCACTCTTTCTTGACTAATCCCAGCATTTGCTTTGGTTCTTCAAAGGGCAGGGAGTATGTACTTTTTAAGCGGCTCGAGTCTACATTGGAGAAGGCAATGGCAACCCACTCCAGTGTTCTTGCCTGGAAAATCCCAGGGACAGCGGAGCCTGGTGGGCTGCCGTCTATGGGGTCGCACAGAGTCAGACATGACTGAAGCGACTTAGCAGCAGCAGCAGCAGCAGCATCAGCAGTCTACATTAGCCACACAGCTGTGATCCTGGTAATTACTGGTCAGTCATGATTTTCACTCAGTTCTGTGATGCAGTCAACTGCTTCTTTTCCTACCACGATTAAACATGAACTACAGTCTGATTTTTGATATTTCAATGACGCAATATGTTAGATCATTATGTTTTCACTGAGTTCCAGGCCATGTGTGAGCTGTTGGCAATGCTCACCGAGGTTTTCATGATGGTTACACGCTAATGAAATATACCGAAAGACATAGGGAAAGAACATCCTTCAGGACTAAGTAAATTCCTTTTGATAAGTCCTCTTAAGATTTAGATACTTTGTTGGTTATGAAAAGTTCTTTCGGAAAGAGCTGGGTGATTAGGAAAAAAGTTAGGACCTGAGAGGATCAGAGGTGAGTTTCCAAATCTAGGGATTATTAGGAGGAGACCAATGCCAGGCATGTTCTTTAGGACCGTGCGGCGGCTGTCTGCTGTTGTCACCATCTGTCACCTTTAGGAGACAGCCGCACGGACAAGGCAAAATGTTAGAAGTCTGTGGACAGTCTGATTCGTGCAGTTATCCAAATAAAGGGGTGTGCACACAGACTGATGGGGAGCAGACGTCTCTGTCTCTGGCAAAATAACGCTCCCTGTCTTAAAGCACCCGATGGCTGATCAAGCGCGTTCAGATGTATTACATGCGAGGTTACCAACGCTAGGCCCAGAACGTGCAGCGGTCAGCCCCAGCTGCCGCAGCTAGGCAGTGACGAGAGAATTCAGAGGTGGAAGGATACGGCCTGCCAAGTGCCCATCAGAGGTGCCCCATCAATCACTATTTTACTGTGGCTACTATTTACCAGGAGTCAGGTCATTGGTTTCCAGGCATAGCACCCTGACATCAGGCTCTTTCTGGTTTAAGACTTAATGACTTGAGATCTCCAGGTGATTCGCTAAGTTCCAGCGTCGACTCTGTGTGTGAGTGTGTGTGTGTGTGTGTGTGTGTGTGTGTGTGTGTGTGTGTCTGATCGTCACACTCCATTTCTGGGGTTTCTGTGACTTGGCTCCACTTGTGTTTTGGTGGGTTGTGGACGGAGACGGTGTGCCTTGTCCTTCAGGGGCCGGCAGGACTGTAAACCAAAGCAGCACTGTTGCTGGGCAGAGGGTAAATTAAGCAACAGGCTTTTTCAGAGCAGAAATGTGAAAAGACTACCCTGCATGTGATTAGCAGCTTGAAAAAGGAATTATTATCATTTTTTTTTTGCTGTGGCAAGTGGGACTTGAGAGCGAAGCTTATTTATAACTCGGGGTACCGGGAGGGCTCAGCGGTGCAGTGGCTATTAAAGAACACTGAAATGTTAGCGGGAAGAGCTGTTTGCCATAACCTCATAAAACGGGCTTTCTGTTTCCAGCAACAGAAACAAGCAAACAGAAAGAGAGAACTGCGAGCAAGTGGAAACAGCAAGACGGTGCGGGAGTGAGTGGGGGCCGAGAAGGGGCCAGGGTCCCGGGCCTGGATTTTCCATGAAGAGACAAGTATGTTTAGAAAGTGGCAGCGCCTTGTGACGTTTGCTAAGTGATTTTGATGACTGACTTTTCAATTGAGTTTTTGTAGTAAGACGTGAAGGGGGGGCGGGGAGTGAGGAAAAAGCAATTTTCCCGATGGGGGTATAAAGCCCTTCAGCCTAACGAAATGTTTTCTCTGGTTTAGAGATAACAACCCACTTTTGGCTTTTATGCCTCATATTGATTCTTTGTGTATTTTTGATGGAAGCCTTGACGAAATTCAGTTAATTGTGTTTTATTAGGATGAGGGAGTGTCCTGTTTAATATTCTCCAATCTCCTCACCCATGGTTCTTTCTACCTTCCCCCCTTCTCCCTATCAGTAGTTTAACTTTGATGGATGGTTTGTGGTGGTTAAAAAAAAAAATCAAACTCTCGCTTTACCTTTCTTGATCTGCTTCCAGTTTACACAGTTGCAAAAGCACTGAAAAAGCCAAGTTCCTTTAAGCGGTAAGATGCTGAAATATGGTCATTAAATCCTGATGGGTTTTTCATTCTGCATCTCATAATTTTAAGGAGAACCACTTTCTGAGATGGTTGGATAAATGCAGAAAATATCATAAGGGGAAAGCGAGGTCCCAAGGCAGCTTTTAAACCTGCGGGGTGCTGAGTTTATTTACAAACAGCAGCAGAACTAGTGAGTTACCAGGGTGGCGTCAGCAAGCGGCGGGGCTCTGGAACACAGATGGCAGGTGCAGGGGCGTCAGCCGTTTAGGGGCAGCGGAGGGGGGTGGGCTGCCCTGTCTTCCATTTTTTTACGTCTCGGTGTTTTATCTAGCAAGGCCTTGTCTTGAGAGAACTGCTTTGCCCCTGGGCCATAAGATGACTTACTTCTTGCGACGAAGGGTCTCATAAAAGAAACGAGCAAGAAGACTTAGTTGTTTAGAGAAACTGTAATCTTTCTTGACTGACTGGGGTGGACATGGGAAGCAGAATTAGATTTAGAATTGTTCAAAGGATAAAAGGGTTCGGATTTACTAAAGGCCCCCAAATAATGGAAACGAAAGGTAATAGAGAGACAGGATATTATGCTACAAAGAGTCCTGCCTTAGTATTTAGAAGCCTTGGGTTTTTTTTGAGTCCTGGTTTTGTGACTTAGAAGTCAAATGCCCTTAGGGAAATCACGTAACTTCCCTGAGCTTTGAGTTTTCCTAGATGTAGGGAAGGGTATTCTGGGGGCTTAACTTGGGTTGGATGAAGAACTCCACAGGTGCTCTCTAATTTAACCCTCTCAAGAACCACATGGGGGAGGAACTATTATGGTAATCTATATTGCACGGATGAAGACACAGAGGAATATCAAAGGTCAGTAACTTTCCCGAGTCAGTGACAGGGCGGTATTTGCACAGTCTAAGGCCGGTGTCTGAAACACACAGGCTACTATGGTAAAGCCATGCTGGACACATAGTCCTTCACGTGCTTATGTAATTATGGTCCGATCAGAAAAGTCTTTATTGGTAAGACGTGTGCATAAAAGAAAAACTTATATACGCATGTAAGGTGGTATTGTTTTCAGTTTATTATTAATAGTCTCCTTGGTGCTGGTTGTGGGGAGCGAGTCTAACTCAGACTGTAGACTCAAGTGCTGTGACGTTGCTGTTTATCATGAGTGCACTATTTGCCTTGGGCTTTCAAAACAAAGTACCATAAGCCACGTGGCTACAGCAGGTCAGTTTTATTGTCTCACAGTTCAGGAGGCTGGAAGCTCAGAACCACGGTGTTGGCAGGGCCATTTGTCCTCTGAAGGTAGGAGGGCCATTCCGTCTCTCCTGGCTTCTGGATGCCTCCAGCATTCCTTGGCTTGTGAATGGCTGTCTTCTTCCTGTGTCTCTTCACAGCATCCTCCCTCTGTGCACTTCTGTGGTCAATTTTCCTGCTTTTATAAGTGTCAGTCACTTGGATGAGTGTCTACCCTAATGACCTCAACTTAATTGGATCATCTGCAAAGACTTTATTTGTAATTAAGGTCACATTTACAGACACTGAGGGTTAGGATTTCAACTTTTTATTTCCAAGGTGGGAAGGGTGGGGGATAGCCAACTGACCACAGTGAGAAAGTACAGGATGGAATTTGGAGGCCAGCACACCAGAGTTCAAGTCCAGCCTCCATCACTTACTAATGTGTGGTGACTATATTAGTTTCCCATTGCTGCTGTCACAAGTGACACACATTTAGTGGCTTAAACCAATACAGTTTTTCTGTCTTAGAGTTCTGGAGGTCAGAGGTCCAAAATGGGTCCCACTGGGCTAATATCAAGGTGTCAGTAGGGCTGTGTTCCTGCTGGAGGTTCTGGGGGAGAACTCACTTCCTGCCTTTTCCAGCCTCCAGGGGCTGCCCGGACTCCTTGGCTCAGTGGTCCCTTCCCCCATCTTCAGAGCCAGCAGTCTAATAATACCTTCAAATCTCACTCTGAATTTGACTTTACCTTCTGTCTTCCTCTTCCATAATTTAAGCATCCTTGTGATTCCATTGTGATTTCAAGGATCCTTGTGGTTAACACTTGGATCATCTAGTATCATCTCCCCACGTCAACACGCCAAACTTAAGCTCACCTGGAGTCTCTTTGCCATGTAACGTAGCTTACCGCCAGGTTCCATATGAGGATGTGGACATCTCTTGGGGGGGGGGGTGGTTTCTGCCTGCTCTGATTGCTACCCTAAGCGCTCTCTGTAACTTGGGAGTCCGAGTTTCTCCCGAGTGTTGTTGAGACGGTTGGAGGAAGCCTTTCCTGTGAGGTGCTCAGGCCAGCCAGTGCCCAGGAAAGAGCTGCAGTGGCTCATCCTCTCCTAGCGGCTGCCGCTGTTACCCTTGGCACCCATGCAATGGTTTCACTTCTTTTTAAATCCTGTCAAGTGGAAGGGAAACCTGTGCAAACATTTGTGATGCTTCTGAGTCCAAAGCAAAGCACAGGCGTTCTGTTTTCTCAGCGATCGGTGAAGCCCCGTGTACCTAATGGTGCATGTGTGTGTGGGGGGGCACAGGAACATCATCTATGTTGCTTACATGTCAGTTCGTTAGGTTCACTATTCTATCAAGTGGCAATTACTAGAGATCATGCTTGGGAAAACAGCCTGTTTAACTTGGCGATGTTAATATACCTAAATATCCCATTTTTAGGAACCTTAATGTTTAAGACATTTTAATGGCCGCTGTAACACTTACTCTATCACCTCCAAGTCCCCAGTCTCAGTTTAAATTACTTTGCAGTGTTTAACGTGCTTTATATTAGCAGCCCAAGCCATACCAAATAGAATGGAATGATAAAAAGTATTGTTTTTCACAACGACAATAACAGTATACATAACTGGAGAACACTTGATCGTTTTACAAAAGGCTTTCTCATCGGCTGTCAAGTAAATGACTGATTTCATGGTTACATAAGCCTCCTAGTGTCTGACGAGGAGTCTGGGGCCCTGGCCTCAGAATCAGACTCCACAGCTTTGGAGTCCAACCCTCGCACTTGATGGACTCCGCGATCCCAGTGAGGTCTCCTGGTGCTCCCTGAGCCTCGGGTTCCTCATCTATCAAGTGAGATGAGCATCACAGCTTCCTCACGGGTGGTAGTGAGGATTCAACGAGAGAACACTGAGGAAGCACTTGGCTTGGTGCACAGCACTTTTTGAGGGAGTGCTCAGTCACTCACTTGTGCCTGATTCTAGGTGACCTCGTGGATTATAGCCCACCAGGCTCCTCCGTCCATGAAATTTTCCAGACAAGAATAATGGAACGGGTTGCCATTTCCTCCTCCGGGGGATCTTCCTGACCCAGGGATCAAACCCATGTCTCTTGCATCTCCTGCAGTGGCAAACAGATTCTTTACCACTGTACCACCTGGGAAGCCCATCCAGCACTTCTTAGTGATTATCAACGTTGGCTGCCATGATTACTATTATTGTTAATAGAGGCTACCGTCCAAGGTGAGGTGCAAAACCACGGGCAAGACTGTGAACAAAATGTGGGTTCTGACTCCATCTTGACCACTCACCTCCAGCCTCAAAGAAGTTGGAAAGACAGGCAGGAGGGCAGGAGATGAGGAAGAGAATCGAAGATGGGGTTGTCGGTGGGATGGGTTGGTCCAGAGAGGAGCCGATATGGGGTCTACCCAGGGAATGTACCGTGTGTCTCTGGGCCTTTGGTGGGAACCACAAACTGGTGCCCGACTCATTTCCAAAATCCCCGAGAGCAAGAGACTGTCTGGCTGTAGAGAGGATGGGGTGATGGAGAGACTGCTGCTGTCTCGGGGTTGGCTGCGCTCTGCCTGTTTCTCTGGGCAGAGGAGGTGCGTCCTGGGAGCAGCTGGGGCCGGGCTTGGGGGCAGCGGGGCTGTCTTAGATGCTGCCCAGGATGGCTACCAGCAGGGGCGAGGTGGCACCACCCGAGAGGAGTCGGGGGGCATTCCTGGATTTCCAGGGCCAAAGTAGGGTGCGTAGGTTTCAGCTGGAAGGCAGGCATCCATCCAAATGAGCAGAACTACAAGGTGCTAACCCCCAGCGATGGGGTGAGGGAGGGCGGGTGTCACAGGTTCCAGGAAGTGTCCAGGAGGGAAGCTGGGGAGCACACGGGGTCATCCTGAGATGATCTTCGTTTCTCCCTCCCCTGTGCTCTGATCCACAAGGGTCAGAAACCAGGATTAACAAGATTGAGGAGAAGAACTGGATGTGCAGGATGGGAAAGAGAAGACAGACGCCACCTCCTCCCAGGCAGGCAGCCCTCCTGCTTGCTCGCTCTATACACGGAAAGGCTGTGAGTGAACAAAGGAGTGGAAAGTTTTATTTATTCATTCACACCCGAAGATATGAATTACCCAACCGAGACTTGTTAAAGTGTCTGGAAGAATCATGAGACTTGCCTTCAGTCTGACACAGGGATAAGGAAAAGCCAGTTCCGGGAGAGGAACCCAGAGAGCTGTTGAGAACTGAAGTTGCCCCGTGACCCCTCCCGTGAGGGATGCTCCAGTAACCCGGTGCTTCCCTCCTTGTCTCTCAGAACAGCCCGGGATGCAGGTGTTGCTGCAGGAAGTAACATGACTCCACAGACAAGGTCATCAAGCCTCGGAAGCCTGTGGGCTTTGTGCAAAAATCCCAGAATGAAAACAAGCAGAGGTGGGACTTGAACCTTGGGATCAAGATTCTTGACCCACAGACCACAGGGCCCCCATATCCTGGTGGACACGGTAACGGAACCCAAGTCCAGGAGGGTCCTGGAGCCCAAAGTGCATTGGCAGGAAGTCAGGATGGAGCTTTGTCTCTGGTTTGTGATGCGGGAGCATCATTCTAGGTTAATATGTGGTTTAAACAGGTTGTTTTCCAGGAGAATCCAGATCAAGTCCACGCTCTTTTCTTTTAGCACAAACACGTTTAGGGGGTTTTGGTTGAGAGGAGGTGGTGAGGTCTTTCTGCTGTGCCATGATTCTTAGAGAAGAATGCTCCTTCAGCCATTTATGGGCAAACCAAATGAACTTTTTGGCCAACCCGATATCTCTTAAACACCTCCATTTCTTGGTGAATTAATCACCCTAAATGGAATTATCTAGAGGAAGTCCAAGATGGTGAAAGTGGAGACTGCCACAAGACAGCATGGGTCACACTCCCTTCAGGGGGGCCTGGAGACACCACCGAGGCTCCCTGGAGGGAAGAATGGTGCCTTTTTCATGGGAACAAATCGGTGTCACCAAGGGTGGCGGCTGTCCCTGTGCTCAGGGCCCGTTCCCCTGGGATATTTATGGCATCTCCTGTGACAAGAAGCTCCATCTCTGAAAGCTATGCTTGCTTGTGCTTCAGGCAATGGACCTCTGCCTTGGATGAGGCGAGAACATTTCTGGCCTGGGGGAAAAACCAAAGGGACCCCCACTCCAGCCACTGAAACAGGTTCCTGGTCGTGCTTGGGGTTGGCGGTGGGGTGTGGGCCACAGGTGGGGGCCGCACCGCGTGTGTCCGTGAGCAGTGCCAGCTTGGGGGGCCACAGCTGCCCTTCCCTCGAGTCATCGCTCCCTTGGCCAAGGGCTGAAAGCGGTGAAAGATGTGCTGAACGTTGCGTTGTGCTGTCTTGAGTAGCAGCTGAAGGAAAAGAAACACAACCCCCCAGTCTCTGACCAGTCTGTCTCTCTCTGTGTGTGTCCTGAGGGGTCCGTCTTGCTGAGATGACAGGACTCAAGTCAAGGGAGCAGTCAGCTGGGGAGTCACCTCTGCTTCTGACAGATCCTGACACAGAAAACTTGCCCTCATCAAGGGTGGATGAAGAAGAGGGAATGCGTCTAGCTCAGAGACAAATAAAAACAGGGAGACAGACAAGCTTCATCAGCTGGAGGGGGTGTAGGCTTATTCTCTGGGACCCCAGAGGTGAGATTGAGGGAAGGAGTTGAGGTCACCTGCAAACAGACTTGGGTTCAAGAAGATGAACGCTTTTCTAGCTCAGGGGGTTTTGTACCAGAAGCTACTGTGTTCTTTGCAGAGCAGCGCAGAGCGGTGCGGTGAGCAGTTCTCACTGAGCCTCTGGTTTCCACCCCTTCTCCCCACCAGAGTTAGCGGTTACACTGCCCCCAGACTGAGTCATAAGGGGTCGAAGATGGGGTCAGGTGCTCTTCTGGATGATGCTTTTTTGAGGGGAAAGCAGATGGAGTCTGACAGTTTTCTCCCCTCTCAGTGAGTTTGCAGAAAAGAGCGTGGATTTTGGAAGTAGACTGCTGTTGGTTCCAGTCTGGCTTGTCACTCACATGCTGGGCAACTTTAGGCAAGTTACTTAAGCTCTCCAAGCCTTAGTTTCACCATTTGTAAAATGAGGGAAACAAAAGTCACCAGTATAATAATGTAGTTGTTATAATTAAATTTTTATCATGGCCTGGTGCCTTCTACACACATGAAAGTGGCAACCTTAAAAAGCACCCTTTATTTTTTTAATTTAGTTTTTAAAAATTTTATTGAAGTATAGTTGAATGTTATGTTAATTTCTGCTATACAGCAAAGTGATTCAATTATACACACACACACACACACACACACACACACACACATATATATATATATATATATATATATATATATATATACATGTTCTTTTTCATATTATTTTCCATTATGGCTTATCACAGGATACTGAATATAGTCCCCTGTGCTATACAGTGGGACACTGTTGTCTGTCCATCTTTTGTACAATAGCTCATATCTGCTCATCCCACACTTCCAGTCTTTCCCCCATCTCCCTCCTCTTTGACAACCACAAGTCTATTCTCTATGTCTGGGAGTCTGTTTCTGTTTTATAGATAAGTTCATTTGTGGTGTATTTTAGATGTCACATATAAATGATTTCATATGGTATTTTGCTCTTTCTGAATTACTACACTTATATGGTAATCTCTAGTTTCATCCATGTTGCTGCAAATGCCATTATTTCTCTTTTTTATGGCTGAGTGGTATTCCATTGCCTCTGTGTGTGTGTGTGTGTGTGTGTGTGTGTGTGTGTGTGTGTGAGACATCTTCTTTAAACATCCATTTGTTGATGGACATTTAGGTTGTTTTCATGTCTTGGCTATTTTAAATTGTGCTGTTATTAATATAGAGGTTCCTGTATGTTTTCAAATTACCAAATTGTCTGCATATGTGTTCAGGAATGGGATTTTAGAATAATATGGTAGTTCTATTTTTAGTTTTTGAGGACCCTCCATACTGTTTTCCATAATGGCTGCACCAATTTCAATTCAGTTCAGTTGCTCAGTTGTGTCCGACTCTTTGCGACCCCATGGACAGCAGCACACCAGGTTTCCCTGTCCATCACCAACTCCCAGAGCTTGCTCAAACTCATGTCCATGAGTCAGTGATGCCATCCAACCATCCCATCTTCTGTCGTTTCCTTCACCTCCTGCCTTCAATCTTTCCCAGCATCAGGGTCTTTTCCAGTGAGTCACTTCTTTGCATCAGATGGCCAAAGTATTGGAGCTTAAGCATCAGGATCAGTCCTTCCAATGAATATTCAGAACTGATTTCCTTTAAGATTGACTGGTTGACTCTCCTTGCAGTCCAAGAGACTCTCAAGAGTCTTCTCCAACACCACAGTTCAAAAGCATCCATTCTTCGGCACTCAGCTTTCTTTATGGTCCAGCTCTCACATCCATACATGACTACTGGTAAAACCATAGTTTGACTAGACAGACCTTTGTTGGCAAAGTAATGTCTCTGCTTTTTAATATGCTGTCTAGGTTGGTCATAGCTTTTCTTCCAAGGAGCAAGTGTCTTTAAACCTCATGGCTGCAGTCACCATCTGCAATGATTTTGGAGCCCAAGAAAATAAAATCTGTCACTGTTTCTGCTGTTTCCCCATCTATTTGCCATGAAGCGATGGGACCAGATGCAATGATCTTAGCTTTCTGAATGTTGAGTTTTAAGCCAACTTTTTCAGTCTTTCATTTTCATCATGAGGCTCTTTAGTTCCTCTTTGCTTTCTGCCATAAGGGTGGTGTCACCTGCATATCTGAGGTTATTGATATTTCTCCTGGCAATCTTGATTCCAGCTTGTGCTTCATCCAGTCCAGCATTTCACATGATGTACTCTGCATATAAGTTAAATAAGCAGGGTGACAATATACAGCCTTGACGTACTCCTTTCCCAAGTTTGAATCGGTCTGTTGTTCCATGTCTGGTTGTAACTGTTGCTTCTTGACCTGCATATAGGTTTCTTGAGGCATGTAAGGTGATCTGGTATTCCCATCTCTTGAAGAATTTTCCACAGTTTGTTGTGATCCACACAGTGAAAGGCTTTAAAGTAGTTAATGAAGCAGAAGCGGATGTTTTTCTGGAATTCTCTTGCTTTTTTGTTGGCAATTTGACCTCTGGTTCCTCTGTCTTTTCTAAATTCATATTGAACATTTGGAAGTTCTCAGTTCATGTACTGTTGAAGCCTGGCTTGGAGAATTTTGAGCATTACTTTGCTAGTGTGTGAGATGAGTGCAGTTGTGTGGTAATTTGAACATTTCTTGACACTGCCTTTCTTTGGGATTGGAATGAAAACTGACCTTTTCCAGTTCTGTGGCTGCTGCTGAATTTTCCAAATTTGCTGGCATATTGAGTGCAGCACTTTAACAGCATCATCTTTTAGGATTTGAAATTGCTCAATTGCAATTCCATCACTGGAGACTCCTGGGCACTCCAGTATGAACCATTTATATTCCCACCTATGGTGTAGAAGGGCTCCACTTTCCCACATCCTCTTCAGCATTTATTATTCACAGACTTTTTAATGGCAGCCATTCTGACTGGTTTGAGGTGGTACCTCATTGTAGTTTCGATTTGTTGTTAATCATTAGCTAAGTTGTTTCTGACTCTTTGCAACCCCATGGGCTGCAGCATGCAGTCCTTCACTATCTCTTGGATTTAGCTCAGACTCATGTCCATTGAGTCAGTGATGCCATCCAACCATCCCATCCTCTGCATTTCTCTAGTAATTAGCCATGATGAGCATGTAAGACACTCCTTATTTGTTTCCTGTTTACAATGCTTAGACATATTGAATATGACTAAATTGTACATTCCCTAAAAGGAAATGACAACTACAGGTCCAAATACCTAGAGTTTTTAAATAGGCAACTGCATCTTAGGCATTGATGATCCTGAGTTTTGCTATTAATATCAGTTCTTTCTAGTTCTTTTGTATTGGACTCCGCTAGCACATGCCAGCAGACATGTGCTGGTAGATCTCCAAAGTAAAATAAAAACCACTGAGAGAAAATTGAAGTTTTACATATTTTTATACGTTAAATTCAATGTAATTATTTTTGAGCTCAATCTGGGTATGAATTCTCATTTGGCTATAAATTAGCTTTATGACTTTGGACAAATTACTGAACCATTTTAAACCTGTCTGCTCATCTATTAAAAAGAAATTGTTGTCAGGATTAAATTCAGTGAAATCATACAAGAAAAGCTTAATGGTTGCTATGGTCCGAATGTTGTTGCTGTTCAGTCACTCAGATGTATCTGATTCTTTTGCGACCCCATGGATTGTAGCCTGCCAGGCTTCTTTGTCTGTGGAATTTCCCAGGCAAGAATATTGGAATGGGTTGCCATTTCCCTCTCCAGGGGATCTTCCCAACCCAGAGATCAAACCTGTGTCTCCTGCATTGGCAGGCAGATTCTTTTACCATGACTACTTAGGAGATCTTATATAAGAGGAATCATACAATATTGTCCTTTTATGACAGGCTTATTTCACTTTGTATAATTTCCTCATGGTTCATCCATGTTATTGTATATGATAGGATTTCATTATTTTATAAGACTGGAAAATATTCCATTGTATATGCATATGGTCTGAATAGATCCCCTCAAAATACGTATATTGAAATCCTAACCCCAAAGGTGATGGTATTAGTAACTGGGGTCTTTGGGAGGTGCTTAAGTCATGAGGGTGGAGCCCTTATGAATAGGATTAGTTTCTGTATCAAAGAGGCTCTAGAGAGATTCCTGTCCCCTTTCACTATGTGAAGACACAGTGGGAAAGAGCCAGCTGTGAACCAGAAAGGGGGCCTTCACCAGAAGGCAACTTTCCAGCCTCCAGAACTATAAGAAATATACTTCTGCTCTTTATAAGCCACTTAGTCTGTGGTATTTTGTTATAGCGGCCTGTATGGACTAAGACAAGGTATTACATTTTCAAAAATTGATAAATGTTAATGTTTTCTATAATAACTTTCTTCATTATCCAACTTTGCATGTGTTCATGCTTAGTCACTCAGTCATGTCTGACTGATTGCAACCCCATGGACTGTAACCCCCCAGGGTCCTATATCCATGGGATTTTTCAGGCAAGAATACTGGAGTGGGTTGCCATTTCCTCCTCCAGGGAATCTTCCTGACCCAGGAATCGAACTTGCATCTCCTGTATTAGCAGGTGAATACCACTGAGCCATATTCAACTTTATCTATTGAATATCTAGATTTGAGAGCACCAGCATTTTGCATGCGCAAAGTTGGAGAAACACTGTGTCAAGAGTAATCACAATGGTTCTTTGGTCTGTATTAGTTTCCTGTTGCTGCTGTAACAGATGACTGTATACCTTGTGACTTAACACAGATTTATTCTCTTAAAGTTATGGAAGCCAAGTATCTGAAATCAGTCTCACTGGATTGATGTCAAAATGTTTGGCAGAGCTGGTTCCTTCTGGAGAGTCTAGGGGAAAACCCATTTTTCTTGCCTCCTGCAACTCCTGGAGCTGCCTGCTTTCCTTGACTTGTGACCCCTTCCTCCTGGCACTCAATCTCTTGCTTCCATCTTCAAATCTCCTATTTCCGTATTCAGAGCTTTCTCTGATAAGGATGTTTGTGAATGCTCAGGCCAGCCTGCGTGATCCAGGGTGATCTCCCCCTCTAAAAATCCTTAACTTAATTACATCTGCAAAGTCCTCTTTTGCCATGTGAAGTGACATTCGTAGGTTCAGGGGATCCAGGCGTGGACATCTCGGGGGCAGAGGATGTCAGAGCAGGATCCTAGCTGGTTGCCTGTTTGGGAGGGACTGGTGGGCATCTCTGATAATAAGTGAGAGGCAATAGGGAAAATTGTACCATTCCTAAATGAAAGAATCTCTTTCCTTCTCTGCCTTGTGCTGGGATGCTTCATCTCAACTCAGCAAATCTTTATCTGTAAATGCATTTTCTTGAGGTTGTGGTTCATCCAAAATGCACTAATCCACAAGCCAGTTGAGCCCCTCCCCTACTCTTTTGAGGGTCCCCCATTCTTCTGACACTCCCCTCTTTTATACTCACTTGCCCCAAACTAACAGGCCTATCATATTTATATAGCATTTATATATCATCTCTTTTCTAAACACCTCATATACGTTGACTCATTTAATATTCAAAATGTTTCATGATGGCCATATCCCCATTTTACAGCTGAGGAAACTGAGGGAGGGTATAACTTGCTCAAAATCTCAGGTGAGTGTTCAAAGCATGTCTGGCTCAGGAGCCTAGACTTTTAACCCTTGTCCTCCACTGTCTCTCTGCACGAAGTCCTCAGTAAACGGTCACTACTGTTGTTTTTACAGAGCCCAAAAATAAATGTTTTGGAGCCTGACTCCTGTAGCTCCGCTCTGCTTTCTCTGAGCAAAAGAAAGAAGCAAGGGAAAGAGAAGTGAGTGGAGGAAGTTCTTATTGACTTGATCTGGGAGTCACATCCATCCTGTGGGTGAGCAACACACACGTGCATGACATCACAAGTAAGCGGTTAACATGTTCCATAGTCTAACCTTCAAGCTAGTGCCGAGCAGATGTCGATAGAAAAAAGTCAGAGAAACATCGTAAAATGATGATTAAGTGAAAAAGAATTTGAATGGGAAAAACTTAGCGTGTTACATCTATAAATTTATGACTACTCTGGGCCTTTGTGTAAAAATTCAGTCTTGAAGCTGTAGCTGTGCTGAGAGTTTGGGAAGGCAGAGGGTGGGTGGTGGGGTGGTGGGAGGCATTCGCGCCTGTCTGCCCTTTGACGGACCTCCTTTCTGCTCTCAGAGGTGATCAGTACAAGGTGCAAACTGCGCTGGGGTAAATCCAGGCTCTGAAGCTGGAAGGTCTGTGTTTCGATTCTGCATCCCTGTTTAGTTGTGTGGCTCTGACCAGATTTACTAAACTTTTCTGTACCTTAGTTTCTTCAGGAGAAAATGAGCATAAAATGGTACCTACCTTTTAGGGTTTTGTTAAATGGTTAATACCCATATGGCCATTTGCCTCCCACGAAAGTACTCAATACAAGCGGACAGTTATTGTTATTCCCTTGCGCTCAGTTGTGTCCGACTATTTGCAACCCCCGTGGACTGTCACCTGCCAGGCTCCTCTTGTCCATGGAATTTTTCAGGCAAGACTATCGGAGTGGGTTGCCATTTTCCTCCTCCAAGGGATCTTCCTGACCAAGGGATCAAAACTCCGTCTACTGCATTGGCAGGTGGATTCTTTACCACGAGCACCACCTGGGAAGCTGAGGTCACGAGGTGCGGGGAGCGAAAATCGGGTTCTCCTAGTAGGGCTTATTCCCTCAGGAGACATTTTTTTTTTCCCTTAAAGCTTTCCCTATTGTTTGGGAATTAAACTCATTGGGGGCCAGTTACCTTTCTACTGGCCTTGTGTACTGGCCTTCTCCCCAATCATAGCTAATAGGCTCGGGAGATGATCACACATGGGGAAGAGGGAGATGTTTCTCTTTGGATACAAATTGTAAGGGACTTGCTCGTTGTTTGTGGGAGGAAGGGAGACAGACAGCAAGCTGTCTTAGTTAGCTTGGGCTGCTATAACAAAACACCATGCTGTGTGTTAAAACACCATGTTAAACTCAGACATTCATTTCTCACAGTTCCAGAGGCTGGAGTCTGAGATCAGAGTGCCAGCAGATTGGGTTCTGGGGAGCGTCCTCCTCCGGGCATGAACACGGCCACTCACTCCACGTGTTCTATGACCAGAGAGAAGGAGACAGAGAGAGCGAGCCCTGGTCTCTCTTCCTCCTCTTATAAGGCCATTCGTCCCAGCATAGGGCCCTGCCCTGACGAGCTCATCTAAATCTAGTTCAGTTCAGTTCAGTTCAGTTGCTCTGAGATGTCCGACTCTTTGAGACCCCATGAATTGCAGCAGGCCAGGCCTCCCTGTCCATCACCAACTCCCAAAGCTTGCTCAAACTCATGTCCATTGAGTCGGTGATGCCATCCAACCATCTCATCCTCTGTCGTCCCCTTCTCCTCCTGCCCTCAATCTTTCCCAGCATCAGGGTCTTTTCCAATGAGTCAGTTCTTTGCATCATGTGGCCAAAGTATTGGAGATTCAGCTTCAACATCAGTCCTTCCAATAAATATTCATGACTGATTTCCTTTAGGATGGACTGGTTGGATCTCCTCACTGTCCAAGGGACTCTCACGAGTCTTCTCCACCACCATGGTTCAAAAGCATCAGTTCTTCAGAGCTCAGCTTTCGTTATAATTCAACTCTCACATCCTTATATGACTACTGGAAAAACCATAGCCTTGACTAGATGGACCTTTGTTGGCAAAGTAATGTCTCTGCTTTTTAATATGCTGTCTAGGTTGGTCATAGCTTTTCTTCCAAGGAGAAAGTGTCTTTTAATTTCATGGCTGCAGTCACCATCTGCGGTGATTTTGGAGCCCAAGAAAATAAAGTCTGCCACTGTTTCCATTATTTCCCTATCTATTTCCCATGAAATGATGGGACTGGATGCCATGATCTTAGTTTTCTGAATGTTGAGTTTTAAGCCAACATTTTCACTCTCCTCTTTCACTTTCATCAAGAGGCTCTTTAGTTCTTCACTTTCTACCATAAGGGTGGTGTCATCTGCATATCTGAGGTTATTGATATTTCTCCAGGCAATCTTGATTCCAACTTGTGTTTATCCAGCCTCCATTTCACATGATGTACTCTACATAAAACTTAAATAAACAGGGTAACAATATACAGCCTTGACGTACTCCTTTCCCGATTTGGAATCAGTCTGTTGTTCTATGTCCTGTTCTAACTGTTGCTTCTTGACCTGCATACAGATTTCTAAGGAGGAAGGTCAGGTGGCCTGGTATTTCCATCTCTTGTAGAATTTTCCACAGTTTGTTGTGATCCACAGAATCAAAGGCTTTGGCATAGTCAATAAAGCAGAAGTAAATGTTTTTCTGGAACTCTCTTGCTTTTTCAATGATCCAACGGATGTTGGAAATTTGATCTCTGGTTCCTCTGCCTTTTCTAAATCCAGCCTGAACATCTGGAAGTTCACAGTTCATGTACTGTTGAAGCCTAGCTTGGAGAATTTTGAGCATTTCTTTGCTAATATGTGAGATGAGTGCAATTGTGTGGTAGTTTGAGCATTCTTTGGCATTGCCTTTCTTTGGGGTTTGAATGAAAACTGACCTTTTCCAGTCCTGTGGCCACTGCTGAGTTTTCCAAATTTCCTGGCATATTGAGTGCAACAATATAACTACATCATCTTTTAGGATTTGAAATAGCTCAACTGGAATTCCATCACCTCCACTAGCTTTGTTCGTAGTGATGCTTCCTAAGGCCCGCTTGACTTCGCATTCCAGGATGTCTGGTTCTAGGTGAGTGATCACACCATTGTGATTATCTGGATCATGAAGATCTTTTTTGTATAGTTCTCCTGTGTATTCTTGCCACCTCTTCTTAATATCTTCTGCTTCTGTTAGGTGCATACCGTTTTTGTCCTTTGTTGAGCCCATCTTTGCATGAAATGTTCCCTTGGTATCTCTAATTTTCTTGAAATGATCTCTAATCTTTCCCATTCTATTGTTTGCCTCTGTTTCTTTGCACTGATCACTGAGGATGGCTTTCTTATCTCTCCTTGCTGTTCTTTGGAACTCTGCATTCAAATGGGTATATCTTTCCTTTTCTCTTTTGCCTTTAGCTTCTCTTCTTTTCTCCATTATTTGTAAGGCCTCCTCAGACAACCATTTTGCCTTTATGCATTTCTTTTTCTTGGGGATGGTCTTGATCACTGCCTCCTGTACAATGTCATGAACCTCCAACAATGGTTCTTCAGGCACTCTGTCTATAAGATCTAATCCCTTGAATCTATCTGTCACTTCCACTGTATAATCAAAAGGGATTTGATTTAGTTCATACTTGAATGGTCTAATGGTTTTCCCTACTTTCTTCAAGTTAAGTCTGAATTTGCCAATAAGGAGTTCATGATATGAGCCACAGTCAGCTCCTGGTCTTGTTTTTGCTGACTGTATAGAGCTTCTCCATCTTTGGCTGCAAAGAATATCATCAATCTGATTTAGGTATTGACTATATGGTGATGTCCATGTGTAGAGTCTTCTCTTGTGTTGTTGGAAGGGGATGTTTGCTATGATCAGTGCATTCTCTTGGCAAAACTCTATTAGGCTTTGACCTGCTTCATTTTGTATTCCAAAGCCAAATTTGCCTGTTACTCCAGGTATCTCTTGACTTCCTACTTTTTCATTCCAGTTCCCTATAATGAAAAGGATATCTTTTTTTTGGTGTTAGTCCTAGAAGGTCTTGTAGGTCTTCATAGAACCATTCAACTTCAGCTTCTTCAGCATTACTGGTCGGGGCATAGACTTGGATTACTGCGGTATTGAATGGTTTGCTTTGGAAATGAACAGAGATCATTCTGTCGTGTTTGAGATTGCGTCCAAGTACTGGATTTTGGACTCTGTTGTTGACTATGATGGCTACTCCATTTCTTCTAAGATATCCTTGCCCACAGTAGTAGATATAATGGTCATCTGAGTTAAATTCACCCATTCTAGTCCATTTTAGTTCACTGATTCCTAAAATGTCGATGTTCACTCTTGCCATCTCCTGTTGGAAGTGCTCAACCTTCCAATTTGCCTTGATTCATGGACCTAACATTCCAGGTTCCTATGCAATATTGCTCTTCACAGCATCAGACTTTACTTCTATCCCCAGTCACATCCACAAATGGGAGTTGTTTTTTCTTTGGCTCCATCTCTTCATTCTTTCTGGAGTTATTTCTCCACTGATCTCCAGTAGCATATTGGGCACCTACCGACCTAGGGAGTTCATCTTTCAGTATCCTATCTTTTTGCCTTTTCATACTATTCATGGGGTTCTCAAGGCAAGAATACTGAAGTGGTTTGCCATTCCCTTCTCTAGTGGACCACATTTTCTCAGAACTCTCCACCGTGACCTGTCTGTCTTGGGTGGCCCTACATGGCATGGCTCATAGTTTCACTGAGTTAGTCAAGGCTGTGGTCTGTGTGATCAGATTGTCTAGTTTTCTGTGACTGTGGTTGTCAGTCTGTCTGCCCTCTGACAGATAAAGATAAGAGGCTTATGGAAGCTTCCTGATGGGAGAGACTGACTGAGGGGAAACTGGGTCTGGTTCTGATGGGCGGGGCCATGCTCAGTAACTCTTTAATCCAATTTTCGGTTGATGGGCGAGGCTGTGTTCCCTCCTTGTTGTTTAACCTGAGGCCAAACTATGGTGGAGGTGATGAAGATAATGGCAACCTTCTTCAGAAGGTCCCATGCAGGCACTGCTACACTCAGTGCCCCTAGCCCTGCAGCAGGCCACTGCCTCACACCTCCACTGGAGACTCCTGGACACTCCCGGGAAACTCTGGATCAGTCTCTTGTGGGGTCACTGCTCCTTTCTCCTGGGTCCTGGTGTGCAAGGTTGTTTGTGCCCTCCAAGAGTCTGTTTCCCAGTCCTGTGTAAGTTCTGGCAGCTCTATGGTGGGTTAATGGCCACCTCCTCCAAGAGGGCTTATGCCATACCCACATCTACTGCATCCAGAGTCCCTTCCCCTGCAGCAGTCCACTGCTGACCTGGACCACTGCAGGAGACACTCAGACACAGTTCTGGCTCAGTCTCTGTGGGGTCTCTGGGTCCTAGTGCCCACAAGGTTTGTTTGAGCTCTCCACGTGTCTCTGGGAGTTATGGGGTTGATTCTAAATGCAATTTCACCCCTCCTACCATCTTACTGGAGCTTCCCCTCTGCCCTTGGAGGTGGGGTATCTCTTTTTGGTGGGATCCAACATTTTTCTGTCAATGGTTGTTCAGCAGCAAATTGTAGTAATTCTCTCCCAAAGGCCCACCTCCAAATATTAATACTATCACACTGAGAGTTAGGGCTTCAACATAAACATCTGGGAGACCTCTAACATTCAGTCCACACTATTAACAAATGGAAAATTTAAGAGATGGTTTCAGAATGTGGTCAATGTCAGGAAGAGAATGGTTCATAAGAATGGGTTTGTTTGTGCCTGGGATTGGGTGGGACAGAGACCTACTCCAGCTGGGTGAGCAGGGGTGAGCTCTTCGGACTGGGATCTGAGTTAGAGCAGGGATCTGGGGGGAGGATTCAGGTTGTGGGAGTGGGACCGTGAAGACCCTGAGATGGGCAAGAGCCTGGGGTGTTGGGAAAGCAACAGGTAAAGAGTGCAGCCAGGACAAGCACAGAGGAGGGAGAAGGGAGAGAGGGGAGGGGAAGGAGAGGGTCTTTGGGTGGCGGTGGGGGCTGCAGGAGGAGTGAGTGGGTTTCCTCCCGAGTGCCATGAGAGTCCGCTGAAGGTTTCAGCCAAGCGGAGATCAGCCAATGTGTCCCGATTGTGTTTCACACCTGCTGTTATTGTGCTTTCCATGTGCTGTGATATATGGTTTGCATTATTACTCTGGAGAGATGCATTTATTAAGTACTTACTGTATGCTAGGCATATGCTAACAACTCTGCACACATGTGGTAGGAAATAGACTGAAAATTCCAACAGAGGACTCAGGACACTATAGGTGTGTAATTCCAAAGTGAAATGCCAGAACAGATGCAGATTTTGAAGGCAGCAGGGGCTGCATGGTGTGAGCACCAGCCCGTAGGATGTAAAAGGCAGGAAGAGTGGATTTGTGAAGAGGATTTCTTTGGAGACAGCTGATGCCAAAGTCTGTCCCCTCCTCCCTGGTAACTGGGGGCTTCAGTGGGGTTACTAGAAGAGTAGATTGTCAGTGCTGACAATTTGGGGACAATCCGCCTGCAATGCAGGAGACCCTGGTACGATCCCTGCGTCAGGAAGTTCTACTGGAGAAAGGACAGGCTTACCCACTCCAGTATTCTTGGGCTTCCCTGGTGGCTCAACTGGTAAAGAATCTGCCTGCAATGTGGGAGACCTGGGTTTGATTCCTGGGTTGGAAAGATCCCCTGGAGGAGGGAAAGTCTTCCCACTCCAGTATTCTGGCCTGGAGAATTCCATGGACCATGCGGTTGCAAAGAGTTCAATGTGACTGAGCGACTTTCACTGAGACTGGGTGGGTCTGATATGAGAGGAGGAAGATGAAGGGCAGGGAGAGGGGATGGAGGAAGAAATAAGGAAGCAGGTCAAAGGCATGTGAAAGGTTGGCCAGAGGTGCAGACTGGTAAAAATACTGGGCCAAGATCATTCAGAAGGAGACAGTGCAAGAGGCCCCTCTAGAGGTCCTGAGTTCCCTGCAGAATAGGGACTTGGGGACAGGAGAAGATTTGAAGACATTCATGTGTGACTGTCGCCTTGAGCTGGACTTTCCCATCTGAATTAAGACTGTGTTTGAAAGTGACTGAAGGGTTATTTTTTTTTTATCATCTAAATTTCACTGGTTGTGGGCCAGGGTTCAGACAGACTTCCACCAACTACAAAGAAAAAGCCTCCCCGACCAGATACATTCTAAAGAGGAATGTTGAGTTTGGATTATAACCCTTGAACTACTCTTGTTCCAACAATACTGATCCTAAATGGTATTTCATTTAACCTTCTCTGAGGTGGGTGATCTTCTTATCTGCACTGAAAGATGAAGTTAAGGCTTAGAGAGTTTCTGCTAAACCACATGAGGTCACAAAACTGGTTGGGAGTCTCCCGGGTCTGAAGCCTGAGCTTCTTTAACGGCACTGTGCCATGCTGCTGAGGAAGAAAAGAGCCCGCCAGTCGGACAGAAAGCTGCTGGAAACAGCGCGTGGGTGGTGGGTTTTGGATCGTTTAAGAAGGAGGTCAGCCAGGGTGCCGAGCCTGACCCACCACCTCTCAGCTGAGGACAGTCTGAAACGTTCCCTGGAATGAAGTGTCGCTTTGTCGCCAAGGGGTGGCATTTTCTCTTGCATGCTCCTCAAGGGCAGAGCTGAGCCTTTAGGGAGGTGGGGAAGAAGGGGTCCTCTCCCCCTGCAGTGTGCCCTCCACTGGTAGCTTTAGGGATGCCCCAGAAGCGCAAGTGCAGGGCCTGGGCCGTGACTGTTCACCTGGGTCTTCATCTCGTGTCCAGTTTGCTGAGCTCTGCGGGGCTGGGGGCAGCTCTAAAGTCACAGAGCCTCATGCTGGAGACACGAGGAATTATGTTTTTCAAAGGGGCTCTCAAGGACCCCTCTTTGCCGCTGTTCCCTTTCTCAGGGAGCAGCCTGAAGCCAGCTTGTGTGTACCACCATTCCTGGTACAAAGCCATTGTTAAACACCCATTGTTAGGATCACAGCTCTCGGATAAATAAAATACTGCTGTATATGCAAGCATGGCCTTTACAGCATTATATTAAAACAATAAATCATGTATCACAGGCTCAGCGTTTGAGCCAGCTTTTATTGCATTATTCCATCCTCTCCATTATCCAGCTTTAAAAATCCCTCCCTCTGCATTTATGATTTTGAAACATTACATCAGTTACGTTCCCCTGGCACCTTAATCTAATCCAGCACTTTAAAGGGGGAGGTAAGTGTTTCGGACACTGGGCCAGGCTCTGATCATTTTATGAAACTGTTGTTTTATAGAAGAGCATCACCTTTATTACCAGATCCTACGGCGTATTTTCGGGGGACTATCTGGTTACAATTACAAATAGCATTTCTTAGGAGCTGCAGTAGAAAGCTCAGCCGTTTGAAGATGAGCTGTGGCTTCTGTGATGGGTTGGAGCAAGTTGGTGCAAGATGTCAAAGGGAAGCATGTAAGTGGCTCAGCCTGGTCCTTCTCCCAGGGGGATGTTATGTTAGCTATTGGTGCAGGGGGTTCCAATGGGCCCCTTGACCCTGGGCCCTGAAGTAATGTTAGTTATTCTTAGCGCAGTTGTCACCTCTAGGAAAGGAGGGCTTTTAAGTACTGGCTAATGCAGTTTGTTAAATTCACCCCAAATGAAGTGGATGCCGTTAAACCTTGAGTGCAGTGGGCTCCTTCTTACAGGGTGGTCAGTCTCCTGGACTGGAGGAGGGATCACCGTCTACAGGGCTGCCTCTTCATCTCTCCGGGAAGAAATGGGCGTCTGTCCCCATCAGCCTTTAAGCAGCTGCCAATATCTGTGCGTGTCGTTCCTCGATACTCGTTTATTTTGGTTGTACTGCGGGGAGAGTCTGTAGATAAACCATTTTTCAACAATAATCCAAATGATGTCAGTATGATACTGTTTAAAATTCAAGGGACCCATCTTTCATATACCATGAGCCTCTGGGAAGCCAGTAAATGTCAAAGAAATGTCAAATTATGTGTGCATTAGTTGGGGCCGCAGTGCAATTCTGAGGAAGCCTCGTGTTGTTTGGCCATCTCATTCTGTGAAGGCAACAAACAGAATAGGTGCCATGAATACATCAAACAAATTTCAGCATCTTGTTCTTTAGTTGCTAAGTCATGTCCGATTCTTTTGTGACCCCACGGACTGTCGCCCGCCAGGCTCCTCTGTCCATGGGATTTTCCAGGGAAAGAATTCTGGAGTGGGTATCCTCCAGGGGATCTTCCTGACCCAGGGAACAAACCCGCGTCTCCTGTGTCTCCTGCACTGGCAGACGGGTTCCTTAGATGATGAAAGCCCATTTCATCATCTACTCCTGCAATCAGTTGCTCAGCATTAGGGAGCATGAAGGCCTCTTCCCTCTTGGGAGTTGCCTTTGCTAGATGATTCTTTTAGCTCTGTTGTTGAAAGTAGGTGGGCAGACACGTCCTGATCATCGATGAGGAAGGCCCAAGTTAGGATCGCCTTTGACACTCTGAGCCCTTACGGCAGAAGCTTTTAAATGTTCCATGGGATTAAGCTGCCCAGGTGGCTTGAGCAGTCACCTGCAGGGTCAGAGGAAGGTGATGCCGTGAAGAAAAGTGGGCTGAGCATGGTGTTGGCTCCAGTGTCAGCAAGGGCTCCCCCGAGACCGTGGTGGCTTAGCTGTCTAGGAGGACACGGGCATCTTTCTTTCTGCTCATTGTACAGAAAGACCCCTGAGGTGCCCGGGTCTTTCGGAATCAGATGGTCTTCAGGGACAGAGCTGAGCTGAGTTGAACCTCAGGAGCCAGTTTAAATGTCTTTCTTCTCTTTATTAAGACCGAAAGTGAATTTGTCAGACTTCTTATAAAAATGCTTGCATCAATATAAAGAATGAATTACTTATTTTCTTTTCAGTGTATCTCTTCCCACAGTCATTCTCTCAAACTACCTGAATTCTATAGCCAAATTTTTCCTTTTCTATGATTGAGGATTCGATGTTTATGGAGTTCCTACTACGTGACAGGCACTGTGCTCCATCATTTACGTTTATATTAGCTCTAGTTAAGTCTGAAAGACATGAGGAATTGTCATTTTAGGAGGGATGAAACAGGCTCCGATTTACCGACTTCACCTACCCTCTCAGTGCCCAAGCAAGTGTTTGGATCAGGGTTTTCCTGGCCCCCTAGTCCAGTTTCTGGGGGATACCCAGGAAATCCCTACCTGAATTGGTGGGGAGGTGGTCTTTCTGAAAAAATATATTCAAAGCTGTTCAGCTCTGAACTGTGTCCAGAAGCAGACTCATTGCAGAGGGCCTCACACCACACCCATGCTTACTCGGCAATTTTCATAGGAAATGGAATCTCGGTCTCTTTGCCAACATGCTACGGGGAAGATGTGAGGTTGATCATCGTCAGTCAGTGGAGTTTAAGGCAAAAAGGATGAAGAATGGGATAAACTGGAATCAAGAACGTATGGCCAACTCTAGTGACTATGTTATTTATTTGAAGCTTTAAAATAATAGAGTCTTGGATAGACAGTGGTTGGCTGTCAAGGAAAATCATGAAGTGTCGTGATGCTAAGGCATAAGACTGGACACGTCCTGTACATAAAGTGTGCTAAGAGATTTCAAAGATTTTTTTCACTCGACTACCTCTTTGCCATTAAAATGGGCAGGGAGGACCACAGACTCCACAAAGTCACGTTTGTGAAAGAGCTTTGGAATTCTAGAAAGAGAATTTCTTTGGAAGGAGACTCCATCAATCTAGTTTTATTGTTAGAATATCTCTTCACTCCTGATTTGATAAACTGCCTTAATTTACTCTGTCTCCCTTGAACCTATCATGAAACCGTTTCCCACTTGAATCAATCTGCAAATGATTCCTCAGCCTTGTCGGAGACTCAGGTTCTGATCCAGCAGGCACTTATTCGGGTCCGGCATGAAACACTTGATCCTGTGTCCTTCTGAGAGATTCCTCTCCCCAAGAATGTCAGGACTTCCCTGGTGGTTAAGAATCTGCTGCCGACGGACATGGGTTCAGTCCCTGGTATGGGAACTAAGACCTCACATGCTAAGGGGCGACTAAGCCCAAGCACCACAGCTACTGAGCCCAGGCACCCTAAAGCCTGGGCTCTGCAACAAGAGATGCCAGCGCAGTGAGAAGACCAAGCACTGTGACTAGAGAAAGCCAGCTCGCAGCAGGGAAGACCCAGAGTGACCAAAAGTAAATAAATACATGAGAATCCCACCGACCGCACCAGCAGGAGCATCCCTCTCAGTAGAAGACAAGGGGCACTTTCTGGCTTTTTCTCTGCATTTGCACCAAGGGAAAGGATTATGTCTTTAAAAAACGTTCAGATACCCAGTGAACTTGTTAGACAAACACTCCTTGTTCTCTACTTTAAAGAGACATGAACAATTTGGACTTCATTGATGTAGAACTTACTTCAAGTTAGACATAAGCTTGAAAAATTACATTTATTAATAACCAAAACTAGGCTGCAAGGCACATGGTTCACCTCTGATAAGAATACTTTATTTGAAAGTCCACTCAGCACCTATTTCCATATCAATAATTGGTGTGCTATTTACTGAGCATTTAAATCTAATTATTAAAGCAGATCCTAAAAGAGAACTAACTTGCTAATTTGTAGCAATCTTGTTTAGGCTAAAATATATAGTCATACTTAATAAGCCTGCATATCTTTGAATATCCAATATTCAGGATTATTTTCTCTGATGGATCTTATGCAGAATCAGTCTAATTAATGAGAGTGTTCTATACTTCATTGTTGACAACTTTCTTTTCGTACGTTTAAATTTTATTTTCAAGAATGTTCATTCCTAGAAATATAAACAGGTGACATAGAAGTTTTGAAGATATTAATCAGTGGCAACGATAGAAGAGTTTTGTAAGGAAGGGGAATTAGAGATGCTTTGACGCTCTTTTCTGAACACTGGCTGCCATCATAGGTGTGATGGTTGATTTTGACTTAGCTGGGCCACAGTGCCAGGTAGTTGGTCAAACATTTTGGAGTTCCTGAGATTAACATTAATTGGTAGACTCTGAATAAAGCAGATTACCACTGGGGGCTCATCAAATCAGTTGGAGACACAAATAGGATAAAGGCTGATCTCCTCTGAGCAAGAAGAAATTCTGCCAGCAAAAGGCTTCTGAACTGGACAGTAGCTCTTCCCTGCATTTCCAGCCTGCTGGCCTACTCTGCAGATTTTGGACTGGCACCTCCACAATTATCTGAGCCAGTTTCTTAAATGGAGAAGGTGATGGCACCCTACTCCAGTACTCTGCTTGGAAAATCCCATGATCGGAGGAGCCTGGTAGGCTGCAGTCCACGGGGTCGCAAAGAGTCAGACATGACTGAACGACTTCACTTTGACTTTTCACCTTCATACATTGGAGAAGGAAATGGCAACCCACCCCAGTATTCTTGCCTGGAGAATCCCAGGGACGGGGGAGCCTGGTGGCTGCCGTCTATGGGGTCGCACAGAGTCGGACACGACTGAAGTGACTTAGCAGCAGCAGCAGCAGCAGTTTCTTAAATTCAATCCCCTGCACCCCATCTTTCTCTCTCAACTATCCATACATCTTCTTGGTTCTGTTTTTCTGGAGTACCCTGACTAGTACAGCATGCTTTTCGGAATACTAACATTCTGAGAAAGCACCTAGTTCCACTCTCGGCACATTTAAGAAAATGACTGTTCAGAGCTTTCTGAATGTGGGGCGTTGCTGGCTTTTAGGTCTAATGCCGAATGGCATTTAATATAGTTTCCTTGTCTCTATTATCAGTGTGATGTTTGTACAGTATTTAGCACAACCGTAATGGTTGGTAAACACGTGCCAGAATATTGTAGAACACCTGGACAAAAGAGGGCAAAGTAGTTCAACGGCATAAAACCAGAGGGAAAATAAACTTTTATTTTTTTGGCAGGATTCCATTCCAGAAATGGTTTCAAGCAGTTTCTAAATGTCAGGGTTAAACTAGCACATGTGAATAGTGGAAGAGAATAGGTTGTTGAATTTAAATAGAAGAAAATGTTAATTTTAAATGTATTTAAGGGAATTTTGAAGTATTTAAACAAGCGCAATTGGCCTCCTCTGTACAGTTCAGCCACAAAATTAAAAGATGCTTGCTCCTTGGAAGAAAAGCTATGACAAACCTAGACAGCGTATTAAAAAGCAGAGACAATACTTTGCTGACAAAAGTCTGTATAGTCAAAGCTATACTTTTTCCAGTAGTCATTATGGATGTGAGATTTGAACCATAAAGAAGGCTGGGTGCTGAAGAATTGATACTTTCAAACTGTGGTGCTGGAGAAGACTCTTGAGAGTCCCTTTGACTGCAAGGAGATCCAGCGAGTCCATCCTAAAGGAAATCAGTCATGAGTATTCACTGGAAGGACTGATGCTGAAGCTGAAGCTTCAATACTTTGGCCACCTGATGTGAAGAACTGACTCACTGGAAAAGACCCTGATGCTAGAAATGATTGAGGGCAGAAGGAGATGGGGACAACAGAGGATGAGATGGTTAGATGGCATCACCGACTCAATGGACATGAGTTTGAGCAAATTCAGGGAGATAGTGAAAGACAGGGAAGCCTGGCATGCTGCAGCTCATAGGGTTGCAAAGACTTGGACATGACTTACTGACTGAACAACAACAATATAGTTCAGTTAATAAGAGAAATGCTGGTTTTGTGCAATCAACTGGTAAAATGCATGATACTCATTTTATGAAATAATATTTTTTTCTTCACAAAAGTGCTGCATAGACAACTAGGAAAATATGGAAAGGTAGAAATTAGTCATCGTTTAGACGATGATCATTGTCAACATTTTGGAGTATTTCTTTCCATCTTTCCATCTATGCTATTTTTATTTTGGTGTTTGGATTTTGCATGGTTGTATTACATTTTAATACACAGCATCACTTTTGGAAGTGTGTCCAAAATGCCCAAGGAGTGGAGCTCACCTTTCTGAAAATCAGAGCCAACGACTATAAAAAATTTAAAAAGAAGACATGCTATTGCTGTCAGAACACTTTTTCTCTGCCCTGTTGGTAGTCCACGTCTCTATGAGCCTCTCTGGACTGTAACCCACAGCGGTGTTTCCAAGGTGAGCAGTCCAGTTGTTCAAGCGCAGTTCCTGTTCAAATGCCAGCACTCACCTGTGGATAAACTCAGCCAAGTTTCCTCCTCTGTAAAGTGGGGATTATAAAACACTCTCTTATATGTTGCAAGGATAACATAAAAACATGGAAAAACTCCTAGACTAGTGCTGACAGTATACCGCCAGACTCTGTTTGCGTTGCCTGGACCCTGCATTTTTCATCAGTTGAGGGTTTGAGGCAGACCCTGTGCTGACTGAGTCTTTCAGGCCATTTTCCCAGAGTAGCTGCTCAGTTCATATCTCTGTGTCATGGTTTGGTAATTCTTTGCAGGATTTCAAATCCTCCACCATCACATGGTGGTTACCAATCTTTGGCAATAAAGTATTTTTAAATGAAGATATGTACATTATGTTTTTTATATTAAGTGTGTAAGTTATTACACACTTAATAGACTATAGTATAGTGTAAACATAATTTTTATATGCATAGGGAAATAAAAAATTCATGGGGCTCACTTTTTTTAAAGTTTATGTATATATTTATTTGAGCACCTGGGCCTTAGCTGTGGCCTCGGGATCTTCCATCTTTGTTGTGACATGCGGGGTCTTTAGTTGTGGCACGTGGAATCATCTAGCTGCAGCATGAGCACTCTCAATTTCGGCGTAAGGGATCTAGTTCCCTGACCAGGGATTGAACCCTGGGCCCCCTGCATTGGGAGAGTGGAGTCTTAGCCACTGGACCACCAGGAAATTCCCCCATGTGACTCACTTTATTTTGATATTCCCTCTTTTGCAGTTGTCTGGAACTGAGCGCATAATATCTCTGAGGTCTGCCAGTAGTAATCTCTCAATTGGTGAAAACTATTGGGCTTCCCTCATAGCTCGGTTTGTAAAGAATCCGCCAGCAATGCAGGAGACCCCAGTTCAATTCCTGGGTGAGGAAGATCCGTTGGAGAAGGGATAGGCTACCCACTCCAGTATTCTTGGGCTTCCCTTGTGGCTCAGCTGGTAAAGAATCTGCCTGCAATGTGGCAGACGTGGGTTTGATCCCTGGGTTGGGAAGATCTCCTGGAGAAGGGAAAGGCTACCCACTCCAGTATTCTGGCCTGGAGAATTCCATGGACTGTGTATAGTCCATGGGGTTGCAAAGAGTCAGACACAACTGAGCGACCTTCACTTTCACTTTCATTATTAGATAACAGGAGATTGCTTCAAATCGCACCATTAACATATTTTTTTAAAACAGTAATAAGCCCCTAGTTAGTGAATGCAGTTTATTAGCACTTTACACATATACCTCATTAGCCTATTTGTTCTTAATGACACTTTGTGATATAGACACCAGTACGCCCATTTTGCAGATGAGAAAATGGGGGTTACACAGCTATCTCAAGGTCTCCCAGCTGGTAAGTGGGAAGATAGAAAGTTGAAAGTGAAAGTTGCTGAGTCATGTCCAACTCTTTGCGACCCCATGTTCTATACAGTCCATGGAATTCTCCAGGCCAGAATACTGGAGTGGGTAGCTGTTCCCTTCTCCAGCAGATCTTCCTCACCCAGGAATTGAACCAGGGTCTCTTGCATTGCAGGCGGATTCTTTACCAGCTGAGCTACAAGGGAAGTGGGAAGATAAGCCACTAGTTTTTCAGATCCTCCCTTTCACCTCTAGAATGAGGAAAACTTAGGTACCTCTGGTCTTATCTGTGCAGGTGTGGGAGCAGCTGCAGTTGGAGAAGGAAATGGAAAGGAGAAGGAAAAGGGGGTTTGAAGGAAGTGAGCTGTGATCTAGGAGGGCTCTGGAAATTCACATAGAGAAGCAGAGCTACTGTGAAATATCTTTTAGTGCCTGCCCTCATTCTTTCAGCCCTGCTCCTCCAAGACCAGACCATGTGAGTTACAACTTTTTGATCATTGTGCTCAGAATCTTTCTGGTTGAGAATAAAAAATAGCACCAAAAAGGAGAATGTCTGTTCTTCATGAGGAATTGCAGAAAAGGAAGGCACACTTTTCTTTGTTCAATTTTCCCTAGGAAGTAAGTCATTGCATCTGAGAATGGTAGCGGAGAACGCGAGTCAGTTCTTATGCATGCTTATGTCATTGGCAAACAGCTTTTGAAAGAAACACCCAGGGTAATTTATCAAGGAAATAGCTTTTGACTCTCTTCTTTTCCCTGGGGTTTATGAAACTTCAGCAGGCGGCATTTTGGTGTTTAGCTTGACAAGCTTGTGGAACTGAGACAGCCAGCAAGGAGAGGGGCAAGTTGATTTGGCTCCTTTCAAATACCAAGGATAAGGAGGGAAAGAAACTAATATGGATTGAGCATCTTGAATAGTCTGGGCTCTAGATTAGAGGCTGTAATGTACATCTAATTTTTGTGTAATTTCACATGCATCAAATTTAACCGTCACAGCATTCCTTTAGTCATTCAGCTAACATTTACTAAGTGCCTGCGCATGAGCGGATACGAGGTAAGAGGCTGAGTCTGCAAGGTGAGGCACACAGGGCCACAGATGCAGCCCCATTTTGGGAAGACGCAGGGCTCCTCGGACGGGCAACATTGGCTTAGGGACTCCCTGATGGCCTGATGGAACCTTCCTTAGACTGCGTGGCAGGCAGAGTGTTCACCCATAGTCTCCTGCCCTCTCTCCCTGGGCAGATCAGACCCGCATCAGGGTCCAATGGCTCTCCCAGCCTCTACGTGTTCCCTTTCCTTTTTCCCTCACTGGCATTTTCCCCAATAAATCTCTTGCTCATCTTATCCCATTTTGGCATCTACGTCTTGGAGAACCCAAACGAACGAGATAGAAGTAATCATAGGGGCCTTGTTTATGCATGTGGCTAGGCAGGCTGTTCCCCAAATCTTGCTTTAATAGCCGGTGGCTCAAATCGCACGTGCCTCCCACCAGTAGGAAGCAGCAGAGTGAAACGTGCTCGTTCGCTGGCTGAGCGGTGGTCACACAGGAGGGGCCGCCACGCTGACCGCACTGTCCTCTCGGGTATTTGCCTGACGGCGGCTGACTCAGGATTTCAGCCTGCCCTGCAGCACTGTTGGTTTTGCCAAAGAAAGCATCTCAATATCTTGGACTATCAACTCCTCACTGGGTCACTTCTTTTTGTGAAGACACAACAAATCGCACACCTTCTCCAGGGACTCAGCCTTGATCTGTTTCCTTCTGAAGCAGTTTGCCAAGCCTCCCTGCCCTGACCATGTAGGTCTAAGTGCAGAGTTCATAAACTAGTTTATAAAGAGATCGGCCCCATCTCTTGGCCAAAGTGATTTCTCCAACTGGAGAACAACAGAGATATTATTACCTGGGCCACTCGCTTGGGCTTTACCACCTACTATTCTATTTTACGAGCCGTCCCAGGTGGCTCAGTGGTAAAGAATCCCCCTGCAAAGCAGGAGACATGGGTTCTATCCCCGAGTCAAGGAAGATCCCCTGGAGGAGGAAAGGGGTGCCCACTCCAGTATTCTTGCCTGGAGAACCCCATGAACAAAGGAGCCTGGCAGGCTACAGTCCATGAGTTCACAAGAGAGTCAGACTCAACTTACAGACTAAATAACAACAGCGACAACAACATTCTGCTTTATGGCACCTGTTGTACTGGTTCGTGTAGGTTTTTTAATGTTTGAAAGGAGTCACAAAGGAAAAAGTTAAGAGATCTAAGTGGGAAGAGAGAGAGATTGTAGTTCCGATTCCAGCTCAGATATTCATTAACCAGGCACCCTGTAGTGAGTTTTGTAATGTTCATGTGCTTAGTTTTCTCATCTGGAAAAGGGAATTATAATGCTGCATGGCTTGGCGGGAAGTACCTCGTATAAAAGATCCATTTATGAAGGAGCGTGAAAGTACTGGCGGAGAAGGAAATGGCAACCCGCTCCAGTATTCTTGCCTGAGAAATCCCATGGGCAGAGGAGCCTGGAGGGCTACAGTTCACAGGGTTGCAAAAGTCGGACATGTCTTTGCCACTAAACGGCAACAACAACCAGAGTAACAGGAGTCCCAGAGCGGGGCTTAACCACTAGCAACCAGGGGACCAAAATGCGCTGGAGGCTGGCAAGGCCTGAAGGGCAGTCAAGGGGCCTTGAGCAGGAGGTGTTACATAAATGCAGCTGATAGTTAAACCCTGCATGAGCGCTGTGAGCCATCAGGGTAGAAGTCTACTGCAGACTTCTGAAGGGTGGGCCATGGGAGCCACAGTGCCAAAGGGAGGCCTTGCCCCCAGCAAGCGCTTTGTACATACTCTATGGATGAGTTGATAGCAAGGAAGCTGGAAGGGAATGAGACCACCAGTACAAGAATACGTCTGTCATTCTTTCCCTGGATTCTTCTTCCCAAAAGAAGCTCAAAAAGAGGGAGACTGTTTTGAGAGGAAACTATTTGGATGTTCAATTTCTTCCTCATTTATCAGCATTTATTAAGCATAGTCTAAGTGCTTGGCTGACAGTTCAAGGAGCTGTCAGATTAGTCCTGGAGAGAGCTTACTACAGGTCACTTTGAAACAGTGTAGGCAGGGCTGGCCCAGAAGTCTCGAGGGAGGAAACGCCACTGGAGTTTAGTCTGTGAGGTAGCCAGGTGAAACTTGGTAGCTTAAAAAGGGACTGTCACCTGACAGGTTCAAAGTTATAAAAGAGCCTGGTTGCAGGGGCTTCCCTAGTGGTCCAGTGGCTAAAACTTCACCTTTCAGTCTCAGGGTTGCAAGCTCGATCCCTGGTCAGGAAACTAAGACTCCACATGCCTTGTAGCCAAAACATAGGAAAAAAAGCAAACCAAAACATAGGAAGAAAATAGAAGCCATGTTGTATCAAATGCTATAAAGACTAAAAAAAACGTGATTCACATTAAAAAAAAAAGATCTTAAAAAAACAAGAGCCTGGTTGTTAAGGGCAACAGAGTATTTTTCATGAGCTATGCACCAGAAAAGTACAGAAAATAAAGTGTCTCCCAAGAGAAGGAGAGAGAAACATTGAAAGGCCTGTAGCTGGGGGATGATATTATTCTGTTCACCGACAAGCTCTGAGACAAAATGGCAGAAGTGAGATATGCCGTGTGGAGGAAGAATTTGCAGACCAGCCAGCAATAAGCCCTTGACAGATTGAAGTCAGTGTCTCTGACGGGACTTTTGCAGACACTGTTTATCTCCAGAGAATCTCTTCTGCAACAGCCGTGGAGATGGACGGGAATATGCATAAAGGAAGAGCAAGACCTCAGCCCTTGGATAGTCAAAGCTATGGTTTTTCCAGTGGTCATGTATGGATGTGAGAGTTGGACTATAAAGAAAGCTGAGTGCCGAAGAATTGATGCTTTTGAACTGTGGTGTTGGAGGACTCTCGAGAGTCCCTTGGACTGCAAGGAGATCCAACCAGTCCATCCTAAAGGAAATCAGTCCTGAATAATCATTGGAAGGACTGATGCTGAAGCTGAAACTCCAATACTTTGGCCACTGATGTGAAGAGCTGACTCATTGGAAAAGACCCTCATGCTGGGAAAGATTGAAGGTGGGAGGAGAAGGGGACGACAGAGGATGAGATGGTTGAATGGCATCACCGACTCGATGGACATGAGTTTGAGTAAACTCCAGGAGTTGGTGAGGGACAGGCAGGCCTGGTGTGCTGCGGTCCATGGGGTCGCAAAGAGTCAGACATGACTGAGCGACTGAACAACAGCAGCAGCAGCCCTTGGAAGTGCGGACAGATGGTTGGGCTCTGTGGGGTTTGCATCTTCACTCAGCTTTTGCTCCACAGGCCCTAGCAGGCAGGTGTGTAAAAACCACTCGCAGGAGCCATTCTGTTTCTCCCGCAGTCTGCTTTCCGCCCTTTTCTGCCACCAGCAGATTCTTGCTCATAAAGGTGTCCACCCCTTCATGTGCCGCTCTTGGGCCACTCTAAGTCTGACTTCCTCTTTATTTTTTTGCCACTTGGCAAGTGGGATCTTAGTTCCCTGGTGAGGGATCCAACCCACATCCCCTGCAGTGGAAACACAGAATCTTCGCCACAGAGCCACCAAGGGGAGTCCCGGGTTCTGATTCTCGCACCTTCCGACAGTGTGTGAAGGAGAAAGGCCCCTTTGCTTCTTGTCCCGCCCGCTGCCGTGTGGAGGGTTTCACTCTGGGTCACGGCTCGCCACCCCTGCTGCATCGGTGACAGCCCGCCCCCGTTCCGCACATCCTCTTTGGCTGAACGATCTCTCTTTCTTCCTTCATATCCCCTCACCTACATTTCCCCAGGTTGTTTTTATTTAACCTCTAATCATTTTCTCCACCAGTTAATAAACTCTGCTTTATTTATTTTCCCCCCATTCACTGGGTAATGAGGTTTCAATGCACTTTCTGTCTTTTGTCTAAAAGCTATTATTAAGCTATGTAGCAACAGGGCCACCTCTCCGAGGGCACCCATTTCATCCACCAAGAAGGTTCCAGCTGGTTTCCGGGGGGGCTCTCCCTGTCTCCCTCCCCTTGTCTGCTCACTTGGAGTGAGTGATGCGTTTCAAGCTCTAAAGTCCCGCAGATTCCAGCCTGACCCCTGCCTGACCCCTGCCTTCCCCCCCCCCCACCCCCCGACAGGCACCTGCTGCCTTCCTTCTTTGTCTCACAAGCAGTTACGTGAGGCCAGTCCCCTCTGCGGAGCTGGAGCGGCTGTGGACTGTGTTTCCCAGCCCGTCTTCGGGGTGGAGCCTTAGGTAAAATGGTCGAGGCAACTGACCGCGAAATAGAGTGCGTTTCTTTGTCCCAGCTGCACTTTGCCTGGAGTTGAATCAGGCGCGCACAGAGGTCCCCATAGACCATACTGTGGGCTCATCACTCTGACTTGGTACATCTATTCATTTCCCCCGAGAGTTTGCTTTTGTTGAAAATAAAAAGTATTTTTTTTCTAATATTCAAAGCAATGCAGGCATGTCATAAAAATTATAAAATGTAGTCAAACAGTAAGAAAATATAGAAGACAAGTAAAATAATATAAGCAATACATTTCTGCCTTCAATCTTTCCCAGCATCAGGGTCGTTGCCAGTGAGTCGGTTCTTTGCATCAGGTGGCCAAAGCATTGGAGCGTCAGCTTCAGCATCAGTCCTTCCAACACTTTTGCTTAGTTGGCATTTCTAGGAAGAGGCATAAATTGTACAAAAATAGCAGCATGGATGAGAAGGGTGTTCTCTCCACAATTTCTTGAAAATCAAGCCATACACTGTGCTGGGGAGCCCTTTTCTAAAGCCTCCAGAGAAATGCCTCAGGGCCTTTATTATCCCCTCAAGGAGTCAGAGAGCTCGCAGTTTTCAAGCTGTGTTATATGGAAAATCGAAGCTTAAATCAAGTTTGCCTCTTGTGGTCCCTCAGTCCAGTCTCTGGATTTTATTTCCTGAGCAGGAATTTGCAGGAGGAAGGGCGTGTTCTCAGACTGAGTGGAGTCAATAGGCTGTTTACCCAGGTAACTGATGCCCCCAGAACCTCCGTTTCTCTTCCCAGGTTCGCGTACTCGCCCACAGCTTTTGGGCAAACCGCGGCGGCAGCAGTTTCTCTCACCTTTAACGCTAATCATCAGATCTCCAGGCATTCTATTCAAACAGCTTCCCCACCCTCCTCTCACGGTGAACTGCCTTCTGGTTTCCTGCAGTCTTGGCATTACTGGGTTGCACAGAGCGGACTGAGTTGGGGGTGATAGTAACAGACTTTGCTATTAATGCATATAAGTGGAGTCTAGAAAAAGGGTAGAGAGGACCTTATTTGCAGAGCGGAAATAGACGCAGGCACGGAGAACAGGTGTATGGATGCCAAGGGGAGGAGGGTGGGTGGGACTGGGCGATAGGGACAGACACATACACACCACTGATGCCGTGTGTGAAGCAGACACCTGATGGGAGCAGGCTGCATGGCCCGGGAACTCGCCTTAATGCCCTGTGCTGACCTGAATGGGAAGGCGGCCCAAAAGGGAGGGGACACGGGTGTGTATGGCGGACTCACTTTACTGAACAGCGGAAACAAACACGGCATTGTAGAGCAATTACACGGCAATAAAAAAATTTAAAAAATAAGATTAACACTGGAAAAAGGCATTGTTAAATCAGCAGGATGGTTATAATTTGGTAGTAATTTGATGTAGCCATAGTGCCATGAGTCATGAGTCATATTTATAACCATTTATACATGGGTGTTCATTGGAAGGTCTGTGGCTGAAGCTTAAGCTACAATACTTTGGCCACCTGATGGGAAGAGTCAATTCATTGGAAAAGACCCTGATGCTGGGAAAGATTGAAAGCAAAAGGAGAAGGGTGCGACCGTGGACATGAATTTGAGCAAACTCCGGGAAATAGACAAGGACAGAGGAGCCTGGTGAGCTACAGTCCATGAGGTGGCAAAGAGTCAGACACGACTTAGTGAGTGGCAACAACAATCTATGTAGGAGGGAGTTTGGGGCCTGAGGCCACAGTGGCAATTGTCTATGAGGCCTGAGACTGTGTGGAAAGGTGGGGACAGAGTAGAATATGGGAGGAACATGGCAATCTCTCAGGTCAGGCTTTGGGATCAACAGATTGACAAAGGGTTGTGATTTATGAGTTGGGAATAGCCACACTCAAGCGCTTAGCATTGATGGATATTTTTCTCATTGCATTTCAAACATAGAAAATGCTCCTTTCTGAATGAGGAATCTGGGGCCATTTTAGTCATTAGTCATTTGAAACTTTCTCTCCTGGTGTTACTGAGAAAAAAATGACAAGAACTAAAGCACATTCTTTGCTCTGAATTGCTTATATAGAACAAAATGCAATGCTTAAGTTCAGTAACTCTATTAGCCTGGTGGTTTGCTTCTTTTTCTATTTTCTATTTCTGTTTTAGTGGCTTTGTTGTATTCAAATCTTTTATTATGTGGGAACAGTGAGTAATTGAACACATACTGTGCTGGGAACATATGCGTCTATATTAACTCTCCAATGGGTCCCTGTGGCACCTGTAATAAAATCTAACTCCCTTGTATGATTCAAGGGAGGCACTTGACTCACATTTGATTATTGAACTGAGTGGGCTGAAACAATGACACCTCAACTCCACATGCATGAAAGCATGTATTCGGGAAGTTCTGGGAAAGACTGTTGGTTTCTCTTTAGCTATGTCGGTGTCAGACGGATAGCCTGCCAAGAGGCTTGGTGGCAACCTCTTTTGGGTTTCTGGACCCTATGCCAATGTGTGCCTGTGTGTGTGTGTGTGTGTGTGTGTGTGTGTGTGTGTGTGTGTGTAGTTCCCACACACGCAGTGAGCAGTGTTCTGACCAGCGTGTGAGTGTGTGTGTTCTCTGTCTCTGTCTGCCTGTGATCCCATCTGATTGTGTTTGGGCACCGACAGGACAGATCCACACAAAGTCTCAAGTGAGTCTCCCTCATCCTGGGACACAGGTTCTTGGGTGGATACCACCTTGTCTGAGATAAACTGCTTTCTGAGAAAGGGGTCTGGATTCATTAAAATCTCAGAGAATATCCACAGATGAAAATACCTTTGAAATACACACACATACACACACATACACACACAACATACCTCTCACTTCTTAAAGACACAACACAAAGCAAGCAACTTAAGTATCAAACTTATGTTAGCTATGTTTGATAGAAATGCTTAAATTGTAAAATGAAGTGAAACTTATCCTGCCTCCTTCAACAGATCACATGAAAGTAGTCTTAAACTTTGTGAGGGGAGGAATTGTGACTGTTTTGTTCATGTTACATCCTTAGTACCCAACTCTGGATCTAGAGCAGAGTAGCTATTATATAAACATTTGTTGAATGAGTCAATGAATGCATCACAAAGTACAATTAAATATGACATAATGAATTTTAATTTTTCCCCCCTTTTTTTATTGGAGTGTATTTGCTTTGGGACTTCCCTGGAGGCTCAGTGGTAAAGAATCCACCTGCCTATGCAGGAGAAGCAGGTTTGACCCCTGGGTCTGGGAGGTCTCCTAAGAAGGGGATGGCAACCCCCTCCAGTATTCCTGCCTGGAGAATCCCATGGACAGAAGAGCCTGGTGGGCTACAGTCCATGGGATCGCAAAGAGTTGGACAGGACTGAGCCACTAACCAACAACAAGAGCGTAATTGCTTTACAATGGTGTGTTAGTTTCTGCTGTACAACAACGTGAATCAGCTATGTGTGTCCATACACCCCTCCCTCTTGAACCCCCCTCCCAACTCCCTCCCTGCCATCCCATCCCTCTAGGTCATCACAGAGCACCGAGCTGAGCTCCCTGTGCTAGACATAATGACTTTTAAAGAAGTTAGCATGTTTCTGGTGGTGATTAATTTCAAGTCAATGCAGATCTTCATGTGTTTGTGGTCCAATCCACACCTTATGTTAATTTTTTAAAAAAGACTCATCACTTTGCTCTGGACCTGCCTGGAAGCTCTTAGCCACAACTCCACAGCTGCTAAACTCAGCTAGAACCAAATCAAGCTTCACCTCAGCTCCATCGGATTTGTGTGAGCTAGTGCACCTTGGATTGTTTTTCTAAGTAAAAGGAAACCATTTGCTTGCTGACAATGCACTAATTTAAATATACCTACAGGTATGGATTTTCCATAAACCTGGTAACCAGCCCAGCCCATTTGGCTTTTAATTCTGAAATTTATTAGCTCTTCCTAGCCATTTGCAGATACAAGCTCATTCTTAATTGTTCATGCTTATTCTTACCCTAAACATAGTAAATCTTAATGGCTGTGCTTCCAACATTAAGAGGCAATGTGGTAGCTATAGGAAAAAAAGTATTCAAAACACACTAAATTAGGAGCAGTATAATAACGTTTCCAAGCTGTTCATAGGAACTTATATCGGCTTTCAAAGAGTAATTGTGCTGATAGGTTTTTGTAGAGGGATCCTCCAGATGGGTAAATTCTTTCCACCTCAAGTTTTTGTCATAACATGTTTTCTCTTCATCTCTGAGTCATTCAGAACTGTGAAAATTCTATTTTCCACTTTAATTACAGAACTGGTTGAGAATGTATTCTGTTGTTTGGCAGTATTACTAATGCACACTATTTGTTTACAGCTCTTTGAGAAAGCCATTTTAATAAGGTCAGATTTGCAATTTAAATGAACTTAAATATTTCTTGCAAAGGCTGGGGCTGCCTATTTATGTGAGGGGTGAACGTGGTAGAAATTTATGGTTTAAAAATACATTCTCCTGTTTTCTTTTCCAAATGGTGCATCTCAGCTGATAAATGCTTTCAACTGTATTTATAATTTTTTTTCCAGAAAAGGGCTGAAAATCCAAATCAGTGAAATAAATCATGACTCTAAATGGGGTTGTTATATTGTATTTTTCTGCTTTTCCCATTAAAACCTCCACCCCAAACCCCTATTGTATTCACGAATAAATACTAGTCACAGTCGGATGGGGTGAACACTTTTATAAGCTTCCCGTCACTTTTATAACACGAATAAGCAAAAACAAAACAAAGTTAAAACTGTTCCCTGAACTTTAAGGTGTCATCTTTTATTGAATTGATGGAAAAGACTTAGGTGAAAAAGGAAGGGGGCCCTTACATTCACCTATTTAAAGAATCTGTAGCTGATCATCAGATAGGTGACTTTATATTGTATCCTTACAATTCAATTACCTCCAGGATGGGTGGACTTTAGCAAAATTCATTTAATCCATTGAGGAACTGTTGCTCGATTGGAGTGACAACAGAGAAACACCACCGTCCTTTCCCTGGCTTGAATTCTGCTGCGCACTGCGTGTTTCCAAGATACCCTGTTGAAAGCACAATGAAGGGTGTGAAGATCTGAATGAAGCTTAAGTAATAGATGCTTGCAGGCACCCACACTGAAAATACCTGAATACATTGAAATAGGAGGGTTCCCATTTCATTTTTAAAACCAAGGTAAGAATGAGAATGAGAGTTGTATGACACAAGTTTCCTGAAAGATACAAATTTATCTGCAGAAGCAAAATTCTGCCAGGAACTAAATCTCAGTGAAATGAGCCTTCCTCCCACCCTCCCTCCATTCCTTCTTTCCAACATATTACTATGTCGTCTCACCTATTTGAAAGGCTTGGCGTCCTTTGGAGTCAGGTAACTTCAGCTACAGCCTTGTCTCTCTCTTTCCCTGCAGAGCCGCGCTTCATGGGAGAGTAGCCTCAATTATTGGTACCTTTCCTCACCTTCCACTCACTCCTCAACCCACACCCTTCCCACGACCATTCCTGATGTTCTGCCAAGTTCAACAGGATCCTTACAACTGGAAATTCAATGGACACACTCTCTGCTTAGACTGCGTGACTTCCCTTGGCAATAGTCCCTGTTTATGTGGTCCTCCTTCACACCTGTTCTTTGCTCTTGTGAAATCCTGCTTTTATTCATGAGTCTATGGAGATTCCTTCTCAGCCTCTTCCCAGAATGCTGGGGCTGTGAGTGTTGGTGCTTGTCTGTGTCCTTCCCCCATGAGCTTTCCCAGGTAATCGCATCAGAAAAGAAGTAAAGAAAAAGAAAAGAAGAAGTAAAGCTGCCAAGTAGTCTCATCTGAGCTCAGGACTTTACTTACCACTTACATAACATGCGAGAGTTAGTATCTGCAGTGCTCTGAGCGGGGGTCAAACAGTGGTTCTCACCGGTTTTGTGGTTGCTAAACTCAGACAGTAAGAATCCACCTGCAATGCAGGAGGCCCAGGTTCAATCCCTGGTTCAGGATGATCCCCTGGAGAAGGGAATGGCAACCCACTCCAGTTCTTGCCTGGAGAATTTCATGGACAGAGGAGCTTGGTGGGCTACAGTCCACGGGGTTGCAAAGAGTCAGACATGACTGAGTGACTAACACTTTTACTTGACTTTCACTTTTCACCTCCATGAAAGACCTCCAGATCCATTTAACCAATCAGAAGTCTGAGCTGCAGATTCTTTCCCTCCTTGACCACATATCCAACCATTAAGTCATCAATTTCTAAGTCCTTAAAATGCATCTATGCACCCCTCTCTCTCCACACCTTCTGTGCCTGACATGGTCCCAGCTACTTATTCTCATTATATCACTCTTACTTTCAATAAATAGAGAAGGAAATGGCAACCCACTCCAGTATTCTTGCCTGGAGAATCCCATGCACAGAGGACCCTGGGGTCACAAAGAGTCAGGAATGACTTATTGACGAAACCACCACCACTTCCAATCAGACCTCCATTCTCAGAGTCATTCCCAAGCTACAGATGAAGAATACTTTCTAAAACATGATATTTGGTCATATCACTTTCCAGTTTCATACCTCCCATGACTGTCCAAACTTTTGGTACAAATTCTTAATCCTTCAACTCTCTCTTTGCCGTTACTTTCTTTTAAAATGCTATTGCCAAAGAGCATACAGAGTTTGGTTGTATGATGTTGAGTTTTTGGAATTTGTCAAGATCCCTTTTGTGGACTTGTACAAATTGATTTTTAAAAATTATTAGATCAATATATTCTTGAAAAGAATAATTTTCTCTAATTGTTTTTATTTGTGAAGATTAGAACTCAGTTTGATCTTTCAACCTGGGAACTTAAATTTCTCTTCAGTTCTAGGAAATTCAAATGTTGCTATTTTCCTGTATTTATTTTCTTCTGTAAATTCTATTGGACATACATTACTAATGTCTCATTCTTTTCACTATCATTTGAATGTCTTATTGATATTGTTCATCTGTATATGCCTGTGCACATTCTGGATGTTTCTGTAGTAAACTTTTCTGTTCTGTTAATCTGTTATTTAATTTGCCCATTGCATCTTCTATTTCAATTCCTGTGTTTTTCATTTTTTCAGTCTTGCTTCTTTTTAAAGTTCATTTTTTAAAATTCTAGTATCCTCTCTTACCACCAGAATTTATATCCTTTCTTTTGTCCCATTTAATGATTTTTAAAAAGAATACCAAATTTTAGTATTTAGATATTGTAGGTATTTCTAGTTCTTGGAATGCTAATTCTGCTGTTGGTCATGACTGCTGATTCTCCTTAGGGTAGTATATGTCTCCCTGTGATTTAAAATTTTTGATTGTAAATTTATTTCAGGGAGATTGTGGGAATCTTAAGTGTTTGAGTTGTGGGAATATCTTCTGTAGAACAGGTTTGGGCAGTTCTGTATGTAACCCAGGAGATCCACTGTTCCGTGGCCAGTTTTGATGTTCATTTTTCAGCTGATATTCTTGCATCATGTATCTAAAGAGAATTTGGATTCCACACCTGTTATCACACGAGGCTTTACTGGGGCCTCAGCTGCAACAGGGGTGAATGCAAACAATCAACAGGTCCCCTTGCTTGCTTGCTCCCTGTGGGGTGGTAAGCTTGTTCCTTGTATGGGGTGAGGGTGGGGGTGTGTCCACGGGTCAGGCAGGAGGGATGACTTAGGTGGTTTGCCCACTGCTTTGGTGGTGTTGAGTGCAGGGTGTATACTTAGTATCCTGCTTTGCTTCCAACAACCTGTTTTTGCTCCTGGCTCTTCAGAAGTGGCAGTTGGGTATTTTGGTCTCTGTATCGTTTGTCCAGAATTTGCCCCAACTGCATATATGTACAGTAATTTTTAGTCCCGTAAAGTTTCCTTGTATGCTGCTGCTTGAGGAGAATGTGTCCAGGTGCAAGCATTATGGCCAAGGGTCTCAGGTCCTAGCCTGTCTCAAAAGTGTCTTGTGACATAGAAACCTTTGCTACATAGCTGACAAGTGAATACATGGAGGAAAATGGGGGTGAGGAGGTCTAATCTCTTGGGGGGGGGGGGTTGGGATCGAAGCAGCTCACGTGAGGTGTGCCAGCTGGTCCTAGAGAGGGTCCAGTAACTCCCGCTCCATGAAGTGGCCACACGTGTCCCGTGAGGACAGCCACCATGAGGGCACAGGCTTGTGCCCCAGAAAGAGGCAGCCTTGAGGATTTGCCTTAAAGTGAAAGCCACACCCTTTAGGTACCAGAATGAGGGAGGCTCAATTCTGTGTATCTGTCCTGGTAGAAGGTCAGCTGCCACGAACACGGTCACATTGTATCACTGATAGACAGAGATAGAGGAAGTATACACATGCATGCACACACACTCACACATACAGTCATGGGACCATATATTTAATTTTTTAAAGCCACACTTGACTCATCTCATAGTCTCCTGGTGCTGGGCTGAGGCCCCGTGGCTCTAAATCATGTATGAGAGGGAGGCCAGCCTTATTCAGGAAAACACTTAGCGCAGCTTTTACCAAGTGCCTGCGGAGCCTGGTCTCAGCGGTAATCACTGGGCAAATTGGAAGCTTTCTCTCTTGTATCTACCAGGATGAGTCAGCAGCAAAATGGTCATGTAAGCACTTGGGAGATACAGCCTGGACCATTTAATCAAAAATTATTGAAGCCCTACCTGAGCCTGCTTGAATTTTGATGTAATTCATTGTAAACTTTCTTCTCACAGGAGTATCTGACCAATGGTCCCTTTCTCCTTTCTTTTGTAAGCTTTCCCCACTTATATTTTCTCCTTTTTTATTTTGAGAGAAAAGGGACTTTTGGATAGAAATTGTTAATGTTCATTCTTAGATCTTGTTTGTGAACGTGAAGGTGGGAGTCACATTTAGGAACAAATGGGAAAGAAGTACAATGATGTTCTTGGTGCCAAAACTCACTTGGATTCAGCTTTGCAATACATTCTGATTTGTAAAGATTTATAGTCCTAATTGTTTACTTTTGAATTTATGTCCCCAAGGCCCTCAGCTTCTGGGGAGTACTAGCTGGCAGTGGGGTACATTGCCTGGGTATATTTCAAAGTCTACAAAGTGTTAGTTGCTCAGTTGTGTCTGACTCTTTGTGTCCATGGACTGTAGCCCACCAGGGTCTTCTGTCCATGAATTCTCCAGGCAAAAGTACTGGAGTGGGTTGCCATTTCCTTCTCCAGGGGATCTTCCCCCCCCGGGGATAAAACCCTGGTCTTCTGCATTGCAGGCAGATTCTTTACCATCTGAGCCACAGGGGTATATTTCATGCTGTAGATTATTTGCACCCAGGGCTAAGTGAATGAATACATTCCAGAATGGAGACCCAGGTGGACCTGAAGGAGCCCCTGGAGCCGTGATGTTTTTCTCCATGAGCAATAACACATGCGCATGGCCCTAGCTGGTGACACGTAACACCAGCTTAACAGGGTGATAGCTCATTGCTAGTGGAGACACCTAGCTACTTCATAAAACTGCCAGATGAGGAAAAAGGAATTGCTTTTTAAATGACTTGATATATTTGCAGAGATCACAGGAGTTCAGGCCAGCAACAAATGTGTTCGCCTATCTTTTCAAAAGAGGAATGATCCCTGAGATTACCTCTAGAAAGTTTAAATGTATGGAGAAAAATGGCCCAGAACATCCAAGAAGTAATGGAATCATGAGTGAATAAGCAGCTTGGTGTTGCCACAAATAAATCATCCAGGACTCATCTGAAAGCTGTTTAAAATTCACAGTGGAGGGGAACAAAGTTACCACAATTCATCTTGATTTTGGTAATGTATTTGATACCACGTCACAAAATTTTACTTATGAAATTAATTGACACTGGCTTGGATGTGAACGCTGTCATCAGGATTGATAATTTTTAGGAGGTTTGTAAACAAGGCATGGTGATGAATAGTGTGACATCCAGCCAGAGGTAGCTGATTAGTAGGGGTGCCAAAGAGATTGGTGTTAAGCCTGATCATATGCAACAATGTTATTAACGGTTTCCAAAAGAAAGTAAAGAGAATGTTAATGAAATTTGCAAATTACCCAAACTGGGGTGGTGCTGGAATAAATCCAATAAGAATGATGGATAGAATTTATTCCGAGAGGTATAGACAGGTTCAATATATGGGTAATAAACAGCAAAATGAGATTCATTTTCAAAAAATGCAAACTAGGATAGATCAAGGGGGGAAATAAAAGAAAAAAATGATTCCTAGAAGGCCACTATGAACTTAATTTGCGAGATGCTTCAAAGTCCCTTTTAGTTGGGCACCAACCTAACTCTCTCCCTCTCTGGAGTCATAGAGTCATCCTTTCCTATTTGTGGTCTGCCCCCAACAGCACTCCCAGCACCCATCCCAGGAATCTCCTTGAGTGGTCTACGATCTTTTACACCTCCATGATTTTGCAAATACTGTCTCCTTTGACCAAATGCCTTTTCCTTTTATTTGTATTTGTAAAAGTGGATGCATTCTTCAATATTCCACTCACTGTTCATCTTTTTTGTCGCAGAATTCTCTCCTCCCCGGAGAGCCACTTTCTCCTCTGAATGGCTGTCTTGTTACCTACCAGGGTTCTTGGCCTTCCCCAATCAATAGATTTTGACTAGAGGTCAGATGAGAAATTCGGCCAAGGCTTTATTGGGGCCCCTGTTGCAGCAGCGGGCAGGTGATGGGTGGGGGGCGGTGGGCAGTGAGAACAAACAGCATATTTTCTTGCCTTCTCGCTCCCTGAGGGGGGGCGAGCTTGTCCCTTATATAAATGAGGGTAAGGGTGTGTCCAGTAGGAGGGGTGGGTTGGGTGTCTTGCCCATTTCTTAAGTGGTGTTGTGTGCAGCGGGCATCACACTGGGGAATATAGTTTTCATCATATGAATTTGGGAGGGGACACAGCCATTCGGCCCATAGCAGGTTTTTTGCAAGGATTCAATAACACACTCTTTACAAAAAAGGGCTTGACCAGTTTCCTGTCAGTTACTATCTTTCTTAATAGTAGCGTTGGCTTAAACCTTTTTAGTGCAGTGTTAGTTGCTCAGTCGTGTCTGACTCTTTGCTATGCTCTGGACTGTAGCCCACCAGGCTCCTCTGTCCATGGGGTTCTCCAGGTAAGAATACTGGTTGCCATTTTATTCTCTAGGGAATCTTCCCAACCCAGGGATCAAACCTGGGTCTCCTGCATCACAGGCAGATTTTTTTTTTTTTACTGCCTGGGCTACAGGGAAGCTAAAAATCCATAAACTCTTTGAGGGCAGAAAATTATTAATGAATTCATTCCTCCTAGTGCCTTGCACAGTGTCTGGTGACTGGTGGGACTTTTAGAAAACCAGTGGGCAGCCCATTACTGTGAGCTCTTTTGAAGCCATCAGAGTCATTTCTTTTGCTATTTGTATTTTGGGTTCAGTCGGGAGATGGAGGATCTGGTTAATTTAAGCTGTTTCCCAGTTCCTTTCCCAGGTGTTTCAAAGGAAAGCGTGGGACATTTTCATCTCTGAGTTGTGTGCTATTGCAAACATCCAGAGGAGACTTTCTGGTGTCTTTCTGGTGAGATCATGTCTGAAGGAGTATGGTGAAGCGTGGGCCAGATGTAGCCAGATGGGTGGAGTGGGGAAAAAAAACCACGTGAATGGCCAAAGGGAGGGCCAGTCTGGTTTATTTAAGAGAGGCTCTGGGGGTGGGGTGGGAAGGTAAAGGCATCGGGAGGGAAGACAGACCGGCAATTATCTAATATGTAGGAACCCCAAGGAGGGAACAGGATCTTGGCACATCATATGGCTTGGAATTAACACTTCGGACAACAAAGAAAAAGAGAAACATGATTCCAGTATTCTGGCCAATGCCAATAGAATCCCTCTGGCTCTGGAATAGTCGTTTTGGTTGAAGTGCAGTGTTTTTATATGCACAAACTTGCTGAAAATAGATGAAGCCCCAGGAAGGATGTAGCCAATCAATTTTTGAGATAATAGTCTGTGTTGCCTGACATGCAGACATGCTAGAAACCACCCCAGCCTGCCCATATTTATTCCCCAACCCCAGTCTCTGCCCCTACACATCTGCTGGAAATCTAGTATCAGTCGATATATTGTTGTTGTTCAGTCGCTCAGTTGTGTCCGACTCTTTGCAACCCCATGGACTGCAGCATGCCAACATTCCCTGTCCTTCATTATCTCCCAAAGTTTGCTCAAACTCATGAGTAGGTGCTGCCATCCAACCATCTCATTCTCTGTCGCCCCCTTCTACTCCTGCCCTCAAGCTTGCCCAGCATCAGGGTCTTATCCAATGAGCTGGCTGTTCATAATAGGTGGCCAAAGTATTGGAGCTCCAGCATCGGTCTTTCTGATGAATAGTCAGGGTTGATTTCCCTTAGGATTGACTGGTTTAATCTCATTTCTGTCCAAGGAACTCTCAAGAGTCTTCTCCAGCACCACAATTCAAACGCATCAATTCTCTTTGTGCGATAAACAGGAGTCTGCAGGTCAATTGCAGTTTGCCTGATCTAGGCTGAATTTGGCTGAGCCAGGCTGGACTCCAGCCAAGTTCAAGTCTACTCATGTGGAATCTTGGGGCATGCTTTTCTCAGGGGAGATCACAGGGTTACAGGAAATCAAGCCAAGTCACGCAGATGCATTTGAGCTCTGCTACCATTATCTCTGCTAATACTCCACCGATGAAAGCAAATCACGTGGTTAAGCATAACATCAAAGAGGCAGAGAAGTGTCCTCAGCCTCCACTATTGGAGGGTGCCTGTTAAGTTACACGACAAAGACCACAGGTGTGTAATTCTCTAACAGGAGGAAAGGAAGAATTGGGAAATACTCCAACATTTGTAACCACCATTCCACTGCTCATCTGTTGCTCAGTTGGCTTGGATACGGTTTTCTTTATCCAATTGGTATCCTTAACCAACTACTTCCACCTACTTCCACTCCAGCCTCTAGATGTGACTGCTTTTCTGGGTGTTTCTACAGTGACTCCAGCTACTGTATCCCTGGCCCATGCTCACGGCCTGTCTGTGTCACCAGAGGAGATACCTGGAATTCGAGGGTCCCTCTGCTACTGTTCATACCACCTCTATCAGGGAGCATCTGAGGGTTCAGATGGTAGGGCTAGAAATCAGCTGTCACTAACTCTGGAGAACCTCTACTTCTCTGGTTGCCACTGAAGGAGGAGGGGGCATACTTAAATCAGCCTTCTCTGGACTGTTTTTCAGCAGAACCTGGTATTGCTTAAGGTACCTATTCTTCTTGCCAATGTAGTTAATCCAGGCTGATTTTAAGGAAGCGTTATTTTCAGGCTTGATCCTGGAGTCGGCTCAGTTAGCACTGGACATAGATTGGAGGAGAATCAATATTTCAGATGAACGGAATGTTATTTGGAAATAGAAATTTTAGGAGGTTTTATAAGGCTTTAACTTTAGAGTAAGTTCAAATGTTCAGCTTCTACTAGTTGGGAGGCCAAAACCCAGGGACTGGCACTCAGTGGGTTGGAAGGAATGTCTCTGTGTTTTGACCTAGGGCCCAGGTAAGTCATGGCCCGACTGCCCCTCTAAACTCCTTATGCTCTGCCCCCTCCCGCCCTTCACCCACTGTAGTCCTGTTCCACTGACATTCTCTCTGCCCCTTGGGCCACCACACTCTCGTTCCCCAGGGCCTTTGCACATGCTCTCACTTCTGTCTTGACGACCCTTCTCTGACTCCTTTCCACTCTTTTTTCCTCCATATATGGGTCCCCTTCTTAGAGAAGCATTTCCTGATTGCTTATGTTGGCTATCTCTGATTGCCCCTCAAATGCACTTTCTCCCTTTCTCAACCCAGTCCTGTGTTCTGAGATGCTTTGACAGGCTTCCAAGCCCCCTGGTTTACTCTTGGGATCAGAAGATCAGAGGGTGGAGAGAGGTCGGGGATTTACCCCTTGAGCTCCTTCTGCAATGAGTCACGTGGTTGGGCTGTGTCCATCAGCTGAGACTTCTGCCAGAGAGATGCTTCCTGGAACTGTGGACAGCTCCCTCCCGTGCCCGTTAGGTTATAAAGGTAAACTGCTAGCTGTTCTCTTCCTTCCCCAGCGAGGAGCTTCTCCATTCCTTGCTGCTTCTCTCCATTCTCCTAACACAATTTTACTCCGTAGTCTTTTCCTAAACTTTCCTCAATTACTCTGCTTGAGTTCGTCATCTGCTTCCTGCCAGGACCCTGACTAAAACTCTATCTAAACAGATCTGCCTCCCGCATTATTTTCCTTTACTTAATGTAACTTTATCTTCATGTATTATGTTTATATATCATTTTAAAGTTTGCTTGCTGCTTCATGCACATATCCCCTCCTGATGGTGAGTTCCATGAATTTAGGGATAAATCTTATTTAATAAGACATAGTCACTCCCTGGCACTTTGTGTTTGGCTTGAAAACTTATTTGTTCAATGAGTGAACAAACAAATGAATGGATAGCAAGTTTCCAGTGAGGTTGCCAGGGGAGAAGGGTCATTAATTGAGCGATTGCTATTTGCCAGATACTATGTCAAGTGCTATCTGTGCGTTACTTCATCTGCACAACCCATAGGGAGATGTGATGAATGTCACTGTCATATACAAGAGGATACTAGAAGTCTTGGAGGTTTTGTGACTTTTCAAAGGATACAGTAGGCCGTGGCTCCAGGATTCAAAGCTGGTCCTGTCTGACTCCAGGCGCTGTGCTTTTTATCACTGTGCTAAAGTGGTTGGGCCCTGGAAGGTAATACAGGTCCCAGGAACCACTCCCAGTGTTCATTTTGGCTGATAGAATCGTCCATCATGTTTTCCTCTCAGCCATGAAGAACCCAGTCTGGTTCAAGGCTGTAGCAGGGCAGTTCTCTTTGCTGGGTAGCAGGTTCTTTGTTGTCTGTGTGTACCAAGGGTATTTAATGATTTGCTCTTATGTATGAATAAGATGTGAAGAGAGGTTAATTCCATACCAAACGGAACACCTGTCAAAAAATTAGTGCCTTCGTTTTATAAATCCCCAGTCTCCCTTTGATTATTGCTGTAACTCATGCAGACAGAAAATAATCTCTAAATTATACACAGCTTCATGATTAAAATATTTTGCCTCTTTTTAGTAGCTGAAGAAGAAAGAAGATGTGGCTTTGGAGGCTCGGTGTCAGATTAAGCAGTAACAGAGCTATAGAAGAACATAATAAATACGCATAAAGAGACGGAAAAAGCATTTCTAATAGGTCCATACTGCAGGAATGGCTATGTGTGAAACTGAAAGACTTCCCAGGGAAAATTCTTGGCCCATTTGCTTTTAAATTCACTTTTTATGCTCTTTTGTTTTAAAAAAAAATGTTTTAAGCTCCATTATTCCCTTGCAGAGGAATCAGATCAAAGGAACATTCTCCGAGCTCTGGAGCTTCCCAAATGCCAGCTTAGAGAAAAACTTTGCTGAGGGCAGGTACCTTCTGAGTCCGCTGCCAGCCAACCATCAGGGTAGGAAATATCCTCGCTCTGGTTTTTTCCTCCTAAGACCACAGCGATAACCCCGGGAATAATCAATCAATGAAACGGACCCAGGAATATTTACTAAGACCATCTGAGCTAGAGTTAGCAGGTGAGAGAATTGAAAGACAGTCACATGCCTGAAGGAGCTTGTCTGGGCCACTGGCCGGCTGCCGTGGCGGGTGGTGCTGCAGCCTGGTTCGCGGCGGTCCAGGACTGGGAGTTGAGTTCCCATTGGAGCGCCTTTTGGGTGGAGGTGGGGCTTATGTGGCCTTGTAAGCTGATGTCACTTCCGGAAGTGTGGACTTGGGTCTGCAGTGAACAAAGCTTCTTGCTGAAGCGAAGGCGGCGTAGAGACTCTGAGAAGAGTGTTCGCAGAGCAGATGTAAATTCTGATGCTACTCTTGCAGCTTACAAGATATATGTCCTTCACTTTCCCTTCAACTCTCAATTTTCCTTTTCCAAAAAGATTAAGAGGAGAAAATGGCTGGAAGAAACAGTGGAGAATGAGAAGTCTTTCATTTTTCAGAATACTCTATCTGTTCTACAAAAGCCTGAAAATTTGCAACTTCCTTGCCCAAGATTTATAGCCATAGTGAGATTATGTCCTTGGAGAGGCAACTCTTTCAGACCTTTCCTGCATATTATGCACGTATTTGGTAACTTTGTACCATTTCAGAGCTTTATACGTTTAGGAGGTGTTGTGAATTTATTTAATGTTCTCTCCATCGTGATTCAAATATAAAAGTTTCGGGAAAGTGCCTTAGACTATGTAAATACATACAAAACTGTTGTATGGGTTTTGTTGGTATCTGAGAATTTGGGGTATGTGATAGACAGCAACAGAGTTGACTATCAGGTAAATATGCCTTCATTTTGTTTGAAATCTTTTATGAGCAGGTAGATTTTTTAGCTGTTGGGAATCAGACCACATTTATATAGCAACAAAGAAAACAAATGAGCTAGTATAGCCCCTATATTTTTCATCTCACATAACTGAGCTGGACTTTTATAGCTAATGTGTTACTGAAGTTTGCCTGCTTTCTTTTCATCTAGAGGCAAAGGAATGAGAAAACAATGATGTACTGAGCAACTGCTGCATGCGCTGTGCTGGGGGGTTTACAATGATTTCTCACTTCATTCTTGGAATGACAGTCAAGGCAGGTATCACTTGTATCATTATAAAACGGTGTAATAATAATGCCCAAGTCTCAAAGATACCATGAGGATATAATAAGAGAATGTGTGTATGGTATTTAGCTGAATGTCTTCCTCATAACTATAATCATTATCATTATCATTTTTATTTACCCCACCAGTGTTATCCAACCAGTAGGAGCTATGATTGAAGCCCTCTTATAAAAAGGCCAGAACTGATTCATATTTTGAAATAAAACAAGGAAGTTAGTTTACCTACTTATTATCCCTTATGTGTAAGAAATAAGCTTATATTGAAAGGTTCCTTAAAAATTCAATTAGATCTGGATTCATCCAAATTTAGCTGGCACATAGTGTTGTGTTAGTCACCCAGGTGTGTCCAACACTTTGCAACCCCGTGGACTGCAGCCCACCAAGCTCCTCTGTCCACGGAATTCTCGAGGCAAGGACACTGGGTGAATAGCGGTTCCCTTCTCCAGGAAATCTTCCTAACCCAGGGATTGAACCTGGGCCTCTTGTACTACAGGCAGATTCTTTTCCATCTGAGTCACCAGGGAAGCCCCGGCTGGCATATATCTAGTGTCCAAATCTTGGTTTCTAATATTATTCTTCAATAAAAGGATTCAGGGCTTTTTGGAGGAATGGCTGATTCTAGGTCTGGGGAGGAAATACACAGGGTGAGCCTGGACCAGTTTGTAGTTCTTGAGAATACGAAAGTGCTCATAGAACAAACAAACAACAGATGCCATAAATTAGGGTTGTATGGTAAAGGGACATAAAGAGTTCTGGATGGCCGGAACTGGAGCAATGTGAATAAGGTAATAAAATAGTATTTCTTTCTAACCCAAAGTATACAATAAATACCCACGAGTGCATACTGACATAACTAAATGATTAAGTAATCAAATAACTGGGAGGAAGAGACAACTCATACAGAAGAATTAAAAAGAATTTATGTAAGTTCTGTTTTCAAGATCATGGGTGTGACTCTCCTTAAGAGTGGGCTGTGCAGAGTGACTTCCTTCCAAACAGCATGGCAAGAAAGTAGGGGGCGAGAGTCATTTTATACTGAGAAACTTCCTTTAAAAATTAGCCTTTATTGGAGTACAGCTGGTTTACAATGTTGTGTTAGTTTCTGCTGTACAGCAAGGTGAATCAGTTATATGTATACATATATCTACTCCTTTTTTCATATAGGACATTACAGAGCATTGAGTAGAGTTTCCTGTGCTATACTGTAGATTCTTATGAGTTATTTCATATATTCCCTCTGGCTTCCCTCGTAGCTTAGTTGGTAAAGAATCTGCCTGCAATGAAGGAGACCTGGGTTCTATTCCAGGGTCAGGAAGATCCTCTGGAGAAGGAAATGGCAACCTACTCTAGTATTCTTGCCTGGAGAATTCCATGGACAGAGGAGCCTGGTGGGCTACAGTCCATGGGGTTGCAAGAGTTGGACACTGCTTAGCGACTAAACCACCACCATTTTATATAATAGGGTGTATATGTCAGTCCCAATCCCTCAGTTTATCCCTCCCCTCCCCCTTCCCCGCCTTGGTAACCATAAGTTTGTTTTCTACATCTGTGACTCTATTTCTGCTTTGTAGATAAGTTCATTTGTGCCATTTTTCTGGATTCCACATATGAGCAATATCGTATGATTTCTGTCTTTCTCTGTCTGACTTACTTAAAGTGAAGGAACTTGATGAACATTATCTCAGCCAGGTAATCAAGGCCAACACCGCAGGGACGCCAGTAGAGAGGATGCAAGAAAACGGTTACTTTACCTCTTTGGTCTACTTCCTAAAAACCCATAACTCCCACGTAATCATGAAAAAAAGCATCAGGCAAACTCCAATTGAAATTCATCTTATGAAATACTGATTAGCACTCCTCAACCTCCTCAACCATCAAAGTTGTCAGAAGCAAAGAGACTCTGAGAAGCCATCACAGTCAAGAGGAGCCTAACTATGGTCGAATGTATGGTGGTATCCTAGATCGTATCCTGACACAGAAAAAGTATAGCAGGTAGACACTAAGAAAATCTGAACTAAGTATAGATTTATTTAATAATAACTTATGTTGTTTCATTAATTATAACTAATTACATGATGCCAATAATAGGGGAAGTTGGACGTGGGGTTAGGGAACTCTATATCATCTTTGCAGTTTTCTGTAAATCTAAAACTGTTTAAAGACATTAGTTTTACATAAACTTGCTGCAGTTCATTGCCCATATGTGTGGTCCTGGACTAAATAACCAGAACACATTGTGGGTGTTTTGGAAATATCCTTTGAGGCTGGAGAAGCTATAGATATATGGAGGCAAGGAAGCAGGTAGCAGTTTCTCTCACTTTTAGGTTATGGTTTCTGAACAGTGTGCCTTGTATACTTAATGCCAGGTACCATGTCAATGAAGAGCTAATTATTTCGCCCGCGTGGTTGATGGGGGCTATGCTGAGAAGGACAAGGGACTTGGGAGTCCTGGTGGAATCTCCTGTCCTCATGGCTACCGAGATCATGGCTGTGGAAGTGATTTGTAAACTGCAGCACCCTTAATACAAGTCATTGCCCTTCTCCCTTCGGGATGGAAGTTTTAGGAATTCCAACCAAAGGGGAGCTGGGATGTGGTTATGGTGGGTCTTGGCTCCATGAATGAAGCCCCTGAGCTTTGCTTTATGAACAGGTGGGGCTCATGGGTGAACTTTTAGAGCAGGAAGGTGTCACGGTCAGACAATGCTTCAGACCTGCAAGTTAGGGAATGGGAAGAAGGTCATGGCAGGATGAGAGGAGGCCCATCAACCAAGGAAGTGGAGCCATTTGTGATGAGAGAGAGACAGAATACATGTATGAGAACTCACTGGAGAGAAGTTGTGGAGGAATGATGGGGTGACAGGTAGAAGAGGGGACTCTTGAGGAGAGTAGAAGAAATTGAACACCATTTTAGAAAAGTAGTTCAGAGGGGAAGGAGTACTGTGGGAGAAAATGCGTTCAGTCATAGTGTGTGAAAAGTGGGGTGTAGTCAGTCTATTCCAGCAGGGAAGTGCTGTTGGTGGAGGGTCTGGGGAGCTGCATTGGACTTGTGGGTTAGAAAGATGCAGAGAGAAGCATCTCAGGTGGTGTGGACAGGGAGCACTCTGGAGGAGACAGAGAGGCCAGTGACGAGGTAGAGCCTTGGGAGGACGTCCCCCCTGAGAAGGCAGGGGAGGAGGAGCTCGTGAGTCCCTGTCAGAGACTGCGCTGGACCACAAGTCTCTCTCGGCGCTGTCTTGCCGAGACTGGCTAATCCAGCCCATGAATAGCTGGAAAGGGCAGCCATCTGTGGTGATTCCCAAATTATCCTTTTGTTTGAGGACTTATTTCCATAAGGGCTCCATTACAGCTCAAATCAGTAGGGCCACAATATATTTCATCATCCAAATCAAGGCACATTTTGCGAGTGAAATGAAGTGCTATTAATAATTACAAAAGGAGATCATGAGGAAGCCAGGCCTCTTCCAGGCAAACCTAATGCATGGTCAACCCACACACCAAGATGTTCACAGGACTAGGAGAAAGTTTTGCCCAAACCACCCCATTTCTTTCAAGATCCTTTGGGTAAGCTTAGGGACTCCTCAGGGCTTCCCTGGTGACTCAGCTGGTAAAGAATCTGCCTGCAATGCGGGAGACCTGGGTTTGATCCCTGGGTTGGGAAGATCCCCTGGAGAAGGGAAAGGCTACCGACTCCAGTATTATGGTCTGGAGAATTCCATGGACTGTGTCCATGGAGTTGCAAACAGTCAGACACGACCGAGCGACTTTCACTCAGTCACTGTGGACTCCTCAACCACTCTTTCTCTTTTTCTCAGAGAGTTCTGTACATAGTGATCCCTGCTTATATTGGCTGACAGTTATTTTAAATGTCTTGCCTTTCCCCAGGTATTTCTGTGTTGGATAGAGTTGTGGTGCTGAATATGAGAACAAAATGGACATTTCCAACAACTGATCATTGTCTTATTTCCTAAAGAGGTTTCAAAGAGTAGGCATGTTGAGGATGAAATAATAAGTAGTTTGATGTGTGGGGATGAAAGAAGTTCAGGATGCTTCACGGATGGAAGATTCCAGGTCTTTCTTTTCCCATGTTGCTAAACCTTCTGGCATTTTCAGTTTGTAAAGCACTGGTGTAATAGTTTTCTGATAATTCACAAAGTTCTTAGCCAAGTCTTTTTTTACCCAACCCCTCATATTACACCCAATTAGCCACGTTTCATGAGCTGCGATTGATAATTTGCCATTACCCTAATGCATGCCAATGCTGAAGGAAGCTGATGGTCAAAAATAAGTGGACAAGAGTGCTGACAAACCGCAGGGGCAAGTGGAATGGAGAATTGCTTTGCTGATTCTCGGTGAGGCAGAGACAAAGCTGCTGATGAGGATTTTAATACGAAATCTCCATTCATTCCTCATAAGAGACGCTAGATTCAAGGGAAACGAGGGAAAGTGTCTTAAAGAGTGAAGTTCCCCTTGCACGAGGGCTCTCCTCACAGGTTTGTGACCTCTGACGGGATCAGAATCCGAAATTTAAGTTATTGGTGGACTGGACAATTTCTCTTGGAACTTTATGTAATTTGGTGGCTTAATTTACGGGTTGTGGTGGTGTCAGGTGACTTTATGCTCTAAGCAACTATCTGATATACAGTTGAGCCTTGAACAATATGAGTTTGAATAGCATGGATCCACTTGTACATGGATTTTTTTTTTCAGTAATACTACAGTACTACTTAATCTGTGGTTGGTTGAATCTGTGGATACACAACCATAGTTATGGAGGGCTAGCTACAATTATGCATGGATTTTTGATTGCTTAGAGGATGGGTACTCCAACCCCTGTGTTGACAAGCATCAACTGTACTTATAAACAACTTGAATGGAACTTGGTTGCAATAATTTGGGACATTAGGTGGCTAGATTAAGTTATATATTTCATTTTATAAGATGGTGTGATAGTTTTATATGTCAAATTAACTAGACCATGGATGCTCAGATACTTGGTCAAACATTATTTTAGGTGTGTCTTTAAGGATGTTTCTGAATGAGATTAACATTTAAATGGGTAGACTGAGTAAAGCTGATTGTTCTCCCAAAGGGATGGTTGATTGTTCTCCCAAAGGGATGGTCTCATCCAATGACATGAAGGCCTGAAGACCAAAGAATGTGATCTTGTCTAAGCAAGAGAGAAATCCTGCCTGGCTGCCTTTAGGCTGGGACTCTGACTGTTTCCCTGCCTTTCACTTGAACTGAAGCATCAGCTTCTCTTGGGTCTTCAGCCTGTGGGCATCCACCACATTTGCTCTCCTGGATCTCCACCTTCTGAGTGCAGATCAGAAAACAAGACTTGTCAGCTTCCATAGTTACAGGAGCCATCTCCATAATCACATTGATCTATCGTCTGTCTATCTATCCATCCTTCCAGCCATCTATCTATTATATATCTATCCATCTAAGTATCTATCTATCCATCCACCCTTCCACCTTTCTATCTTTCCTATTGGTTTGGTTTCTTTGGAGAACGCTGACTAATAGAGATGGTATTAGTGTTCCATGACTGCCATAACAAAGTACTCCAGATGGAGTGGCTTAAACAACAGAAATTTATTTTCTCACAATTCTGGAGGCTACAGGACTGAGATGAAGATGCTGACAGAGGTGGTTTCCACCGAGGCCTCTCTCCTTGGCTTGTAGATGTCTACCTTCTCCCTGCCTTCACACCATCTTCCTTCTGTACACTTCTGCCCTGGTCTCCTCTTCTTATAAAGCCACCAGTCACACTGGATGAGGGGCCCACTCTATGACCGCATTTTAGCTTACTAACCTCTTTAAAGGCTCTACCTCCAAATATACTCACATTAACAGGAAGTAACAGGGAGTTAAGTCTCAAACATATGAATTTGGGGAGGGGAACACGATTCAACCCCAAACAATGACCCTCTGTAAAGGAGTCAGGAGCTTCCAAGTCAGAACTTGATGCTTTAAAAATAAATGCTGGAAATGGCCTACACCGGAAAAAAAAAAGAAAAAAAGAGATTTTTAGTCAGGGGAATTATGAGGCCAAACACCCTTTTCTTTAAAAGTATCTTCAATTTTCCTTAATGGAAACAGTTGAAAGGATAAGCATGGTTGAATGACGCTAGAGATACAGAAAGTGAGGAGAGGCTATAAAAAATTGTGTTTAGATTCCTAAATAGTAAGTAGAGAAATTGCTGCAATGGCCCGGGGGCATCTCAGCCAAAAAGTAAAGGCTTTTAACTGTGGAGCTTCTCTGTGAACTTCTTGCCATAAGAATCTTCTTAAATGGGGCACATACATTAACCTCTTGTATTAGTTAGGACTCCTTGATCAAAGGTGACAGAAAGCAAACTCTTTCTACTGAAGGAAAAGGGGGAATTTATTGACAGAATCTGAGTATCTTGTGAAGATCAAAACAAGCAAAGGACAGGAGGCACTGAGGCTCAGGAATGACTGGAAGCAGGTACCCAGGTGTCATCAGGGCTTTTTCCTCTGTCTCCACTTTTTTGCTTTTTGCTGTCATTGGCCTCATTCTCTTCTCTTTTTCCCTCCTTTCTCTCTCTCTCTTTCTTCACCCGGTCAGATCACAGCCACAGCCATTCATCATGGAGCTTTAGCTACCTAGAAAACCATAGACTCTCTTAGAGCTCCAAGGGATTCCCAGGCGGCTCAGCTGGTAAGGAATCTGCCTGCAGTGCAGGAGACCTGGGTTGGATCCCAGGGTCAGGCAGATCCCCTGGAGAAGGAAATGGCAACCCACTCCAGTATTCTTGCCTGGGAGATCCTATGGACAGAGGAGCCTAGTGGGCTAGAGTCCATGGGGTCACAAAGAGTCAGACATGACTGAGCAACTCACACTTTGACACTTTAGAGATCCAATGAATACATTTCTGGGAAGACTCTGGTTGACTCTGATTGACCCAGACTGGGTCAAGTATCTGCCTCTGGACCAATCAACTGTAGCCAGCAGGCAGGACATTGTTGTATAAAATAACTGCTTTCACAGCAAGAGTGGGAGGGACGAAGTTGCCAGATAAAGAAGGGTGAGCAAACAGTCTTGTTGCTATCCTCTGTACCTCGTGTTAGTAGTTTTTATACCTTTTATGAAAATGACCTTTGGTTATCCATGGCTTCGGTTAGGTACTGTTAGACTTTCGAATAAAGAACTGAAACATGAAAAATTTGATTTCTACAAATTAGGGAACATCCTAGGGTAGTTATGATCAAGACAATAGATAATCAATACACCTAGAAAGTTTAAAAATTTGCTACAAAAGATATAATCAAATAAGTAGCAGTAGCGTATTCTCCAGCAAGCTTTCAGAAAGCAAAACTGCACTAAGTAGTTTTAGAGATAAACATCTGTTAGGGTGACATATAAGCAGGATGACCATGAGTTTTGTTACCTAATCCAGAAAGGTTTGAAAGGCAAAAGGAGGCACTAAATAATTAGGCAGGGAGGTCCTGAGAACATGTATAGTCACTCTTGTATATGTAGCCCAGCTCTTCTTGAAAATTGTCTCCTTTTTCCATTAGAGCCTTTCGTATACGGTAATGATAGTTCTTTTAAATACTCTGTAAGATAATTCAACATTTCTGTCACATTTGAGTCTTGCTCTGATGCTTTTTTTGTAATTTCAGGCTGTTTTTCTTTTAGCATGCCGTGTAATTTTTTGTTGAAAGCCCAAGATGTTGGGTAATAGAACTGAGGTGAACGGGCCTCTAGTGATATTTTATGCTAACTTAGTGAGTTCGGTTGTGTTTTCTGCTGTAGCTGCAGGTGTCTGAGGCTTCAGATTCCTATAGCATCCTTGTTTTTGTCTCTCTTGTTGGTTTTGGGCTTCTATAAGCACTCCTCAGTAAAAGTATCTGTCTTCCTGTAATCTGCTCTTTATATTGGAGCTCTTTGGGTTTGATGTTTCAGTTCAGTTCAGTCGTGTTTGACTCTTTGCGACCCCATGGATGGCAGCACTCCATGCTTCCCTGTCCATCACCAACTCCTGGAGCTTGCTCAAACTCATGTCCATTGAGTCGGTGATGCCATCCAACCATCTCATCCTCTGTCATCCCCTTCTCCTCCTGCCTTCAATGTTGCTCAGCATCAAGGTCTTTTCCAATGAGTCAGTTCTTCACATCAGGTGGCCAAAGTATTGGAGTTTCAGCTGCATTATGAGTCCTTCCAATGAACACCCAGGACTGATCTCCTTTAGGATTTACTGGTTGGATCACCTTGCAGTCCAAGGGACTCTCAAGAGTCTTCTCCAACACCACAGTTCAAAAGCATCAATTCTTTGGTGCTCAGCTTTCTTTATGGTCCAACTCTCATATCCACACATGACTACTGGGAAAAACAATAGCTTTGACTACACAGACCTTTGTTGGCAAACTAGTGTTTCTGCTTTTTAATATGCTGTCTAGGTTGGTCATAGGCTTTTCTTCCAAGGAGCGAGCATTTTTTAATTTCATGGCTGCTGTCACCATCTGCAGTGATTCTGGAGCCCAAAATAATAACGTCTGTCACGGTTTCCATTGTTTCCTCATCTATTGCCACGAAGTTATGGGACTGGATGTCATGATCTTAGTTTTCTGAATGCTGAGTTTTAAGCCAGCTTTTTCATTCTCCTCTTTCACTTTTATCAAGAGGCTCTTTCATTTTTCTTTGCTTTTTGCCATAAGGGTGGTGTCATCTGCATATCTGAGGTTATTGATATTTCTCCCCGCAACCTTGCTTCCAGCTTGTGCTCCATCCAGCCTGGCATTTCTCATGATGTACTCTGCATAGAACTTAAATAAGCAAGGTGACGATATACAGCCTTGAGGTACTCCTTTCCCAATTTTCAGCTAGTCAGTTGTTCCATGTCTGGTTCTAACTGTTGTTTTTTGACCTGCATACAGATTTCTCAGAGGCAGGTAAGGTGGCCTGGTATTCCCATCACTTGGAGAATTTTCCACAATTTGTTGTGATCCACACGGTAACGGTTTTGGCGTAGTCAATAAAGCAGAAGTAGATGTTTTTCTGGAACTCTCTTGCTTTTTCAATGACGCAATGGATGTTGGCAATTTGGTCTCTGGTTCCTCTGCCTTTCCTAAATCCAGCCTGAACATCTGGAAGTTCACAGTTCATGTGCTGTTGAAGCCTAGCTTGGAGAATATTGAGTATTACTTCGCTAATATGTGAGATGAGTGCAATTGTGCAGTAGTTTGAGCATTCTTTGGCATTGCCTTTCTTTGGGATTGGAATGAAAACTGATATTTTCCAGTCCTGTGGCCACTGCTGAGTTTTCCAAATTTGCTGACATGTTGGGTGCAGCACTTTCACAGCATCATCTTTTAGGATTTGAAATAGCTCAACTGGAATTCCATCACCTCCACTAGCTTTGTTCGTAGTGATGCTTTCTAAGGCCCACTTGACTTCACATTCCAGGATGTCTGGCTCTAGGTGAGTGATCACAACATCGTGATTATCTAGGTAGTGAAGATTTTTTTGTATAGTCCTTCTGTGTATTTTTGCCACCTCTTCTTAATATCTTCTGCTTCTGTTAGGTCCATACCATTTCTGTCCTTTATCGAGCCCATCTTTGCATGAAATGTTCCTCTGGTATCTCTAATTTTCTTGAAGAGATCTCTAATCTTTCCCATTCTATTGCTTTCCTCTGTTTGTTTGCATTGATCACTGAGGAAGGCCTTCTTATCTCTCCTTGCAATTCTTTGGAACTCTGCTTTCAGATGGGTATATCTTTCCTTTTCTCCTTTGCCTTTAGCTTCTCTTATTTTCTCAGTTATTTGTAAGGCTTCTTTGCCTTTTTATAATTTGCCTATTTGTAATGCCTTTGCCTGTTTGTAATGCCTTTTTGCATTTCTTTTTCTTAGGGATGGTCTTGATCACTGCCTCCTATGCAATGTCATGAACCTCTGTCCATAGTTCTTCTGACACTCTATCTGCTGGATTTATCCATTGAATCTATTTGCCACTTCCACTGTATAATTTTAAGGGATTTGACTTAAGTCATACCTGAATGGTCTAGTGGTTTTCCTTACTTATAATTGTAACCACATAATCTTATGATTAAATCTCAGTTGGTTATAGTAGGTTTGTGTCTCAAGGATGTGACTTTCACAGATTTTCTTAGCATTCCTCCCCTGCTTAGGTGAGACAAGATGGCTGGAGTGGGAGAATATCCTTCCCTCAAGTGGGGAAGACTCTGAGGAAGCCTTTTCTCCTGGTCTTTGTTGCAGAGAACCTTGATAGTGGTAACTGTTCCCCTCTTCCTGTAAGAACCACTAGCTGGTCTTTCTTGACTCTTCACCATGAGAACCCCTAAGCTCTAAGAGGTAAAACCCAGGAAATTTGGGGGGCAGCCCTAAGACTGTGGCCCCAAGGCATTTCTCATTGTCATGCTCATACATCCCGCCTCCCCCGGGTCATCCAACCTGCGCTGTCCAAGTGTCTATCCGTGGATGGCTCCTGTGGCTGCTGCTCCAGGTGAGCGGGTCTCTGCTCTGACTTTTGGATTCGCCCATCTCCCCAAGGTTTAGGCTATGGTTTTCCTTGAGACCGCAGTTCTCTGGTGGGCCCACAAGTCATCAAGTTTCAGTTTTCCAAGCTTTTTACATTGTACAGATAGGAGACAGCTTCCAAGCTCTTTATATACTGGAGCTAAAACGGAAAGTCCTTGAATATAGAAGTCCTTTTATTCTCGTGATAAACTATGTATCTAGTAAGAGTAAAGTAGAGACATTTTTGCCATGCAAGCATTCAAATATTTTACCACGTAGGGAGATTATCTGGAGAAAAATATGGTCTAGTAAAATTAAAAAGAAATGAAAACATCTGTTCCTCAGAAGACGAAGTAGGCATACTTTTCTCCATTTCCCTTACTGAGTACAACTAAAAATCTTGAAATATATATATATATATATATATATAACCTAAGAAAACTCTGAAAGCTGGAGAGAAGCAAGTGGACCTGCAAAAAGCCTTGAGACCTTTATTCCCCTCATATATCCCAGGAATTGAAGGAGACGACAATCTATCCAGTAACGTAAGCAAGAGAGACAAAAAACAAAACAAAACCCTAACCAGAGACTGCTCTCTTTAGCAAAAGGACACCAAAAGGGGAAGCCTAGCAAAATAGAAGATTTTAGACAGCAACTGCTCTTCCCGAGCTAAATAGATAGCACAGAGATATCCTTAGTTCCCACCTCCAGCCACTCGAGCAGCAATCAGCAGGAGGGGTCTAGACTTCCTCCTTCGTCCTGCTATAATGAGATAGCCCAGTAGCCCAGCAGTATAGTGTCAGAGAAGGTCAAATAGAGAAGCGGGACTTTTACTATTATCATATGGTGGTGAGGACACCCCCTGTTCTCTGTGTTGAACGCTGTGTGGGGAAGAGTGGCAAGGCCCTCCTGCCCCCTGACCGGGACAGGACCAGTGGAGGGAGGCGGGCCGGGAGCTGGGTCTCTTGCCCTGCCCTGTGGGGATGAGGAGCACCTCCCTCAGATGCTGCTGCAGAGCGAGTGGAAAATCCAGACTTTCACCTCCAGTCGGCAAGAATGAGACGATGCTTCCCCTTGCCATGCCAGAGGGATGTCAGAAGAAGCCAGCTAACATGGAACATTTAAACAAGAGCCAGAGTCTCATGACATAACCAAACAAAAGTTCCGAGGGACAGAGGGGAACATTTCATTGTGAAAGGGTCAGCCCACCGAGGCCTAAAAATCTGAAATGTATATGCACCAAACAACTGAATTGCAAAATATGTGAAGTAAAAACTGATAGACCTAAAAGGAGAAATAGGTAATTCATAAGTGTAGTTGGAACATCAGCACCATTTCTCAAAGACTGATAAAAATAGCTAAATGGAAAATCAGCAAGGATAAAGAACTTGACACCACCAACCAACAGAATCTGACTGAAATCAATAAAACACTTCACCAAACAGCAGAATACACATCCTTTTCAAGTGCCTATGAATCACATGCCGAGGGAGATCATAGCCTGAGCCATAAAACAACCCTCAACAAATTTAGCAGAATTAAAATCATTCAGAGTGTATTCTCTGACCATAATGTAATCCAATTAGAATTCAATAGGGAATTGATAGGAAACTCTCTAAACACTTGGAAACTAAATGACATACTCATAAATAGTCTGTGGGTCAAAGTTCAGTTCAGTTCAGTCACTCAGTCGTGTCTGACTCTTTGCGACCCATGAACCGCAGCACACCAGGCCTCCCTGTCCATCACCAACTCCCTGAGTCCACCCAAACCCATGTCCATCGAGTTGGTGATGCCATCCAGCCACCTCATCCTCTGTTGTCCCCTTCTCCTCCTGCCCCCAATCTTTCCCAGCATCAGGGTCTTTTCCAATGAGTCAGCTCTTCGCATCAGGTGGCCAAAGTATTGCAGTTTCAGTTTCAACATCAGTCCTTCCAATGAACACCCAGAACTGATCTCCTTTAGGATGGACTGGTTGGATCTCCTTGCAGTCCAAGGGACTCTCAAGAGTCTTCTCCAACACCACAGTTCAAAAGCACCAATTCTTCGGCACTCAGCTTTCTTTATAGTCCACCTCTCACATCCATACATGACCACTGGAAAAACCATAGCCTTGACTAGACGGACCTTTGTTGGCAAAGTAATGTCTCTGCTTTTTGATATGCTGTCTAAGTTGGTCATAACTTTCCTTCCTAGGAGTAACCGTCTTTTAATTTCATGGCTCAAAGGGGAAGTCACAAAAGAAATAAATAGCAGCCATGTGGGAAACTGCATATAAATCTATAATTATCTTAAAATCGAATGTTTAATAATAATATAAAACAAATCCATGGAAATGGAAGACATGGATGTAAGAAAAAGTGGATGCAACCCAGGAAAACAATAAAAACGAATCCCTGGATGACAGTTATGCAATCCCAAAGTCAGTTCACTTTAAAACAGGGTGTAGGGGCCTTTTGCTTTGTGATCCAGGAGGCGATACTATGGGGCTTCCCAGGTGGAGCAGTGGTAAAGAATCCACCTGCCAGTACAAGAGATGCAGGAGAAACGAGTTTGACCCTTGGGTCAGAAAGATCCCTGGAGTAGGAAATGGCAACCCATTCCAGTATTCTTTCCTGGAAAGTACCATGGATGGAGGATCCTGGTGAGCTACAGCCAGGAGGTCGCCTAGATTTGGAGTGAGCGACTGAGCATACATCACACGGGTGATACTATAGCACAAGAGGTGGTATGTATACAGTGGAATACTACTCAGCCCTAAGAAAGGATGAAGTCTTGCTATTTGCCATACATGCATAGACCTTGAAGGTATTATGCTAAGTGAAATCAGTCAGACAGAGAAAGACAGATACTGCATGATGTCAGTCATCTGTGGAACAAATGAAGCAAAGCAAACCTAATGAACAAAGCAAACTAAGCACACAGGTGCAGAGAACAGAGTGGTGATTACCAGAGGGGAGCGGGTGGGGAAGGTGGGGAGAGCAGTGGGTAAAGGGAAGCGACTCCAAGGTGATAAATAGAAACTAAAATTTGGTGGTGAGCATGCTGTAGTGTACACAAATGCTGAAATATAATACTGTACACCTGAAAATTATATGATGTTTTAATCCATTAAAAACCTGAAGCAACAAAACAGAAACCACTTTAAGGATTCAGAAGGATGCCAATACAAATACTAGCTACTTTTAAAGATAAAATAAGAAATAATGGAATACAACTTTACCAAAACCCATGAATGTTCCACGTAAGAGAAAAGAATGTAGAGGGATGCTAACAGGTGATGTGATTTAATCAATAGTTCTAAAGATTAAACAAAGAAGCAAACAAAACAGCAAGAAAAAATAGGAAACAGTAAAATTCCTGGAGATCATCTGTAAGAAGAGTGGTTATCTTTTCACCCAGAGACTGGGTGATCTTAGTAATACAGTGAAAATCTATCATTAAATTATTTGTATTTCTAAGTATTTTATATGTCCAATTGGAATATGCTGGTCCTCCTTCTACACTCCTCTGAGGTTCTGATATTAAGGAGAACAGGTTTAGTGAGGTAGGAATATAGCACTTTCTCTGCTGGTTCAATTATGTGTCTTATGGTCTACAGTGAATAATATATACATCATATATTATTAACACTGATTATTGGTTTTCAATGTAGAATCAACTTATAAATAAGGCATGAAAGCCTTATATTTTGACATTGATGTAAGTGTTATAAACCTTGACACTGACCATGTAAAATTAATGGCATGTGGGACTAAGCAGCCGATGGAGAGGCAAGAATTGGAGGGCTATGAGGGACTATTAAGGCAAATGTAGGGGCACTGATTTCCTCATCCTCACACATTGTCTGAAGTCAATTGGTCAAGATGTTGTGTAAAGTCACTGGTTCAAAGACTAAAAATGCACAATTTAGACTTGTGAACATAACCTACAAGATTAAAAAACAAATTGACTGGCAGAAATATTGAAGCTAGAGTGTGGGAGACAGAATTAATGAACTGAATTCCTCATTTTTCATTTCAGTTAATGTGCAAGAGGACCTAGGGAGTGAGAGAGGTCTGGACATAGCTGATATGTGCAAATCAGCTCTGCTGATTGGGAAGGACATATTAATGAGGAAGAGGTGAATATTTAGAAAATTAGAATGGCTAAGCCAGAATCGGAATTTGCAATGCTGTCATCCTTTTTCACTTCAACCTTGAATCAGCCGAACCTGAGACAGTTCCAAAGAATCATGTCCTCCTAGCATTTTAACTTTCGAGCTAATATCACCCAATACCAACTAGGAATAGATCTAGAAAAAAAACATAATAATATAGTAATTGTTTACTTAATACTGCTAGAGTTGGAAGGTCAATTACCAAAATGTATCATTTAAGACCCAACAAGTGGTTTTCAAACTCTCCTCTGCTGAGGGTACATTGAGGAAGCCCGGGGATCAGTTACCGAGCCTCCAATCCAGCCTTTAGCCAGAGCAGATCCATTTTTTCATGTTTTATGTGTTGGCTTCCTTATATGCTTTTGGTTGAACAAGGGCTCTTCAGCTGGACAAGTTTGAAAACCAGAGGATGTCTAAGATTCTACCAATTCTATTTTGCTTTCCTTCTGCATTCCTCTGACCCTCAGCAGTACTGGGTAAGCCAGAAAACACTCAGTGGGGTAGCATCTAAATTAGGTCTCAGAGGTTAAGTAGGAATTCTCTACAAGGTTGTGTGGTTACCAGGATATTAGCATTTCTAAAGGATGTAGAGATCAAAGTTCAAGGAACCAAGACTGGAATTCAGAGAGAGTTGTGACTGGCCCTCAATGGGTGGCTAAAGGATGGTGAATTTGTAAAGCCCAGAAGCATTCTTAGGCTTTCCAGGTGGCGCTAGCGGTAAAGAACCCGCCTGCCAATACAGAAGACCTGAGAGACGTGAATTTGATCCCGGGTCAGGAAGATCCCCTGGAGGAGGGCGTGGCAACCCACTCCAGTGTTCTTGCCTGGAGAATCCCATGGACAGAGGAGCCTGGTGGGCTACCGTCCGTGGGGTTGTAAAGAGCTGGACACGACTGAAGTGACTTAGCATGCACACAAGAGGCATTCTTAGAGAGTAAGTCAGGCTGTCCTAAGATCAGATATATAAACCAAAGCACAAGTTTATTAAATTACAGAGACTAATAATTGTTAATTCTTGGATTATTCCAGACTCCTTCCTCAAATCCATGAAACTAACTTGGCAATCAGAGCACCGTTTGGTGAGCATCCACCTCTCTCATCTGCTGAGCACTGTCTCTCTGTCCTGGCTAAACCCTGGAACATTATTGCTCTTGACTTTCCTGTCTAGATGCTGGGAAAGACTGAAGGCAGAAGGAGAAGAGGGCAGCAGAGGGTGAGATGGTTAGATAGCATCACCGACTTAACGGACATGAATTTGAGCAAGCTCCGGGAGACAGTTAAGGACAGGGGACCCTGGCGTGCTGCAGTCCACGGGGTCGCAAAGAGTTGGATATGACTTAGTGACTGAACAACAACAACTTTCTAGATACACAGAGACCATCTAGTCAGCCTTATTCTTCTTTCTGTAACTGCCCAGATGAAAGCATTCTTTAGTCACCGTCAGGCCTGAGGAAACTCCCGGGTCTCTTCCACCTTTAGTCACAGTCGGGCCTGAGGAAATGCCCGTGTCTCCTCCACCACTTTTGAATGTTTCTGAGGGTCAGCAGCTGGATGATGTGTTTGGGTGGCATGGCCGACTGGGACATGAGCTGACTTTCTCCTGGTTCACTCTGAGAAAGTCATTTCACCTCTTCATTCGGGAGGCACATTATTGTTTCTCTGAATCTGGAGCTCAGCCTTTCATGTTGCCCTATTCCTGAGAAAAATCAAAAATCGGCTCTGATCAGCTGACATATTCACACTGCTCTTTCAGGAGCCCCCAAGCACCTCCGCCTCACCTTTGGCTCCAGTGGAGGAGAGATTGAATCTGACGTTGGCTGCTGGGTATAGCTGCCCTGATCGTTCTTGGAATTCCTGAGCATGCTTCTCTCTCTGGAATAGCAAAACCCCTCTAATCTGAGTGGTTAAGTTGATTTAAAGTCAGAGATGCAAACTCTTTGCCTTATAAATTTTGATGGGATCCTCTTCTAAGAGAGGTGTGTTTGCCATATGTAATGAGGTGTAATTATACAATTCAGGAGTTCAGAGTGAAAACAATGATTATACTTTAAAAGGGAATGAGAGAGACTTTGAGTTTGGGCAAAAGGGTTTTCCCGATTGGGAGATGGAAGATTGGATTGGGAACATCTGCTGAGAGCTGCTTCCACTAGGAATCATGAAAGTCACTCAGTCGTGTCCGAGTCTTTGCGACCCCAGGGACTATACCGTCCATGGAATTCTTCAGGCCAGAATACTGGAGTGGGTAGCCTTTCCCTTCTCCAGGGGATCTTCCCAACCCAGGGATCGAACCCAGGTCTCCCTATCATACTTGACCCCAATTACTCTGGGATGTTGATGCATATGTTCGCTGAATATTAATTCAATTGATAACTCATGGCATTTCAGGCACTGTGCTGGTGCTCTGGATATACAGATGTTCCTTCTCTGCTTCTCAGCCTCCTGATCCAAAACTTCCCAGGCTGCTTCTGGCTCCAGGGTTGAATGTAAGACAGAGAGAGCAGTTAAAATGGCAAGGATTTTCTCATTGACTGTAGTGTGCACAGTAATAGCTTCCCAAAGAAGTAACGTTAGTCACTCAGTTGTGTCCAATACTTTGCGGCCCCATGGACTGAAACCCACCAGGCTCCTCTGTCCATGGGCTTCTCCAGGCAAGAATACTGGAGTGGATTGCCATGCCCTTCTCCAGAGGATCTTCCTGACCCAGGGATCGAACCCAGGTCTCCTGCATTGCAGGCAGATTCTTTACCTTCTGAGCTACAGGGAAGATCCCAAAGAAGGCCAAATACTAATCACTGGAGCCTGTGAATGTGTGAGGTTCCATAGTAAAGGAGAATTAACAAACCTGTAGTTACCAAAGAGGAGAGGGGTATAAATTAGAGGTATGAGATGAACAGATACCAATTGCTTTCTCTTTATGTATATACCCTGGTAGGAAGCATCACTATGAACAAAGCTAGTGGAGGTGATGGAATTCCAGTTGAGCTATTTCAAATCCTAAAAGATGATGCTGTGAAAGTGCTGCACTCAACATGCCAGCAAATTTGGAAAACTCAGCAGTGGCCACAGGACTGGAAAAGGTCAGTTTTCATTCCAATCCCAGAGAAAGGCACTGCCAAAGAATGCTCAAACTACCACACAATTGCACTCATCTCAGACGCTAGCAAAGTAATGCTCAAAATTCTCCAAGCCAGGCATCAACAATACATGAACTGTGAAATTCCAGATGTTCAAGCTGGATTTAGAAAAGGCAGAGGAACCAGAGATCAAATTGACAGCATCCGTTGGATCATCGAAAAAGCAAGAGAGTTCCAGAAAAACATCTACTTCTGCTTTATTGACTATGCCAAAGCCTTTGACTGTGTGGATCACAACAAACTGTGGAAAATCCTGAAAGAGATGGGCATACCAGACCACCTGACCTGACTCCTGAGAAATCTATATGCAGGTCAGGAAGCAACAGTGAGAACTGGATATGAAACAACAGACTGGTTCCAAATTGGGAAAGGAGTACGTCAAGGCTGTATATTGTCACTCTACTTATTTAACTTATATGCAGAGTACATCATGAGAAACTCTAGGCTGGATGAAGCACAAGCTGGAATCAAGATTGCTGGGATAAATCTCAATAACCTCAGATATGCAGATGACACCACCTTTATGGCAGAAAGTGAAGAAGAACTAAAGAGCCTCTTGATGAAAGTGAAAGAGTAAAAAAGTTGGCTTAAAACTCGGCATTCAGAAAACTAAGATCATGACATCTGGTTCCATCACTTCATGGCAAATAGATGGGGAAACAGTGGAAACAGTGGCAGACTTTATTTTGGGGGGCTCCAAAATCACTGCAGATTGTGACTGCAGCCATGAAATTAAAAAACCCTTGCTCCTTGGAAGAAAAGTTATGACCAACCTAGACAGCATATTAGAAAGCAGAGACATTACTTTGCCAGCAAAGGTCCATCTAGTCAAAGCTATGGTTTTTCCAATAGTCATGTATGGATGTGAGAGTTGGACTATAAAGAAAGCTGAGCACTGAAGAATTGATGCTTTTGAACTGTGGTGTTGGAGAAGACTCTTGAGAGTCCTTTGGACTTCAAGGAGATCAAATGAGTCAATCCTAAAGGAAATCAGTCCTGAACATTCATTGGAAGGGCTGATGTTGAAGCTGAAACTCCAATATTTTGGCCACCTGATGCAAAGAACTGACTCATTGGAAAAGACCCTGATGCTGGGAAAGATTGAAGGCAGGAGGAAAAGAGGATGACAGAGGATGAGATGGTTGGATGGCGTCAACGACTCAATGGACATGAGTTTGAGTTAACTCCGGGAGTTGGTGATGGACAGAGAGGCTGGTGTGCTGCGGTTCATGGGGTCGCAAAGAGTCGGACATGACTGAGTGACTGAACTGAACTGAACTGAGGCGAAGATTGTGCCTCTTGCTGCATAATAGATGCTCTATTATTTTGACTAATATTTATTAAGCCCCTATTATGTTCTCTATAAATTATTACTGCCATTGGATATACAGGCTGACCTCAGAGGTATTGTGGGTTTGGTTCCAGACCACTGCATTAAAGTGTACATTGCAATAAAGCAAATGACATGAACTTTTTGGTTTTCCAGTGCATATAAAAGTTATGTTTGCTCCATATTGTAGTCCATTAAGTGCTCAATTAAATTATGTCTATAAACAATGCACATATATTAATTTAAAAATACTTTATTGCTAACAAATGCTATATTCGGAGCCTTCAAGTTGTAATTTTTTTACTATAGTGACATCAAAGATCCCTGATCGCACATCACCATAACCAGTATAATGGTAATGAAAAAGTTGAAGTATTATAAGAATTACCAAAATATGGCACAGAGACAGGAAGTGAGCAAATGCTGCTGGGAAAATTGTGCCTATAGGTTTGGCCCCTGCAGGGTTGCCACAGGCTTTCATTTTGTAAAAAAACACAGTATCTGCAAAGCTCAATAAAGCAAAGCCTGATGAAACCAGGTATGCTTGTAGCATAAGAGATGTGGCAGATACATGTTTTTGTAACCTGAAGCATCTACATTTTTTGAGGGGGCTCTCTTAAAGAAAAAAAGTAACAGATTCTGGATATCGAATGCCTGTAGCCTCCTTGAGAGAGCTCCCTGTCTCTCGGGGGTCCCTGCGATGTAAGCGTCGTTATTTTGATGATGGGAATGCTTTTGCACAGAAGTACTCCATTGGACAAAGGTGACTCCTGGCTGCTTGACCTGGGTTCAGCTGTTGCATGCTCAGTTACTCAGCCGTGTCCGACTCTTTGCCACCTCAACGACTGTAGCCCACCAGGCTCTTCTGTCCATGGAATTTCCCAGGCAAGAATGCTGGAGAGGGTGGCCATTTCCTTCTCCAGGGGATCTTCCTGACCCAAGGGTCAAACCCACGTCTCCTGCATCTCCTGCACTGGCAGGCAGACTCTTTACCACTGTGCCACCTGGGAAGCCCAGCTTCTGAGAGAGGAGGATTTGGGAGGTGGACAGCTACTGAGAATCGGTCCCTTCTGTCCCTGGACGTGAGCTGGCTGGGAGTCAGGGGGCAACACGGTTTGTGCCCAGCAGTGTCTTAACCTGGACCCTGGGATCACAGCCTCCACTCTTGGTGAATGGGTGGCCATGAAGGAAAATACCAAAGCCTCCCTCTGTCTCTCTTTTTTCTATTAAAAAAATTAATTAATTGATGTTTCGCTCTGCTGGGTCTTTCTCTAGTTGTGGCGAGCAGGTTCACAGTTGCGGAGCTTGGGGTCTAGGGCGCGCCGGCTTCAGTAGCTGAGGCTTCCGAGCTCTAGAGCACAGGCTCAGTAGTTTTGGCACGCGGGCTGAGTTGCTCCGTGGCCTGTGAGATCTTCTTGAACCTGTGTCCCCCGTATTGGCAGGCAGATTCTTAACCACTGGACCACCAGGGAAGCTGCCTTTTGCTTGGAAGAACAGCCAAGCTTGTTGGTTGAGGTCAGGGATTAAGAGCACGTGGTATCCAGGGTCCCGGAAGTCACGTGACTGCTTTTGGACTGCACTGTGTGGGTCTTTCCAACAAGCCAGGAGAAAGATTCCCATTAGAGTAAAATGCCCATTTTGGTCGCCTGCTCAGCATCCTTCAGCCAGCCTCTTCCCTGTTCTCTGCCCTGGGGGGTTCCTTCCCCGGGGTGGGGGTTCCTTCCCCTGTTCAGATGCCTCAGAGAATGCACTTCACTCCACTTCTTCTTGTTCCTCCTGCACACCCCAGAATCAGCCTGAAAGCTTTCACACACCTGGAAGAGGAGTTCAGAAAGACATGTCAGATTAGTTCCCAAAAGAATGGGTTTGGGACCCAGTGAACTATGTTCCCTTCCCGGCTCCCAGCTTCCCTGTGCCCTGGGGAAGTTGCTTAACCTTCTAAGTCTCTTAGAAGGCTCTTTCTCCATCTCTATGAAGGGAGAAGTAATCACCATCTACTCTTGATAGCTAAGGTTTATTATTAATTTTCCAAAATCTATATTTAAATTCCTAAACATTTTCTCCTTCTGGAACAGACTGCGGCATTTTCTTCCATGGATTCTTAAGAGTAACAAATGAATAGAAGTTGCAGGACTTTCTTAGAGGACTCTGTTTCTTTTCATTTCCTGATTTAGGCAGAAAACTTACAGAAAGAAGACAGAAACATAGAGGGAAAGAGAGAAGGACATGCGAGCGTTTAAACATCCGGTTTGTACATCGTAATGGAAGAACTGGAGACCTCACGGATGCTAAGATGTGTCTAAGCAGTTTTACTGGTCTCTCTGTAATGCACAGGGAAGCAAGTAGACGTGTTCCTGGTGAAATCTGAGGTAGAAACGATCCATGAGCTGCTCTGATCTGCAGTTGCAGGGTCAGCTTAAAAAATCTTCCTATTTGCTTGTAATCTGAAAATGAAGCAGCATCAGAGAGCTGAGACTGGTGGGTCTTTTGCTCTCCAGTCTTTCCTGTCCACGATGATGTAACTTTATGGTTTCATATGATAGATATTTTAATTTTTAATTAATTATGATTACAGATTATTTGGAGAAGACTATTGAGAGTTCCTTGGACAGTAAGGAAATCAAACCAATCCATCCTAAAGGGAATCAATCTTGAATAGTCATTGGAAGGACTGATGCTGAAGCTGAAGTTCCAACACTTTGGCCCCCTGATGTGAAGAGCCGACTCACTGGTAAAGACCCTGATGCTGGGAAACACTAAGGGCAGGAGGAGAAGGAGACGACAGAGGCTGAGATGGCTGGATGGCATCACCGACTCCATGGGCATGTGTGAGTGTGTGCTCAGTTGCCTCAGTCAAGTCTGACTCTGTGACCCCATGGACTATAGCCCGCCATGCTCCTCTGTCCATGGGATTCTCCGGGTAAGAATACTGGGGTGGTTTAGCATTTCTTCCTCCAGGGGATCTTCTAGACCCAGGGATTAAACCTGCATCTCCTGTGTCTCCTGATTGCAGGCAGATTCTTTACCCACTGAGCAACCTGGCCAACCCCGATGGACCTGAGTTTGAGCAAACTCTGGGAGATAGTGAAGGACAGGGCAGCCTGGCGTGCTGCGGTCCAAGGGGACACAAAGAGTCGGACATAGCGACTGACCCACAACAACAGATCACTTTGTTCCTTGGATATGGTAGTGAGTTGACTGGCAGCTCCTAAAGGGTATGTCTCCATTCGCATCCTGAGAACCTGTGACTGCGACCTTATTTGGGAAAGGGCTCTGTGCGGATCATTCTGAATTATCACAAGTATGTCTATAAGAGACACGTGAAAGAGAGACGCACAGAAGAGACACGCAGAGAGGATGCGAGGGGAAGGCAGAGACTGCAGAGATGCAGCCAGGAGCCAGGGACTCGCTGGAAGCGAAAAGACGTGAAGAAGGGGTCTCCCCACAGGGCCTTCAGAGGGACGTGCCCTGCCCGCACTTGGACTTCTGGCCTCCAGAAGGTCAGAGAATAAATTCCTGTTGTTTCAAGTCACCAAGTTAGTAGCTTGGTGATTATGGTACCTAATTCATTATGGTAACCCTAGGAAATGAGTACAGTTCAGTTCAGTTCAGTTCAGTCGTTCAATCATGTCTGACTCTTTGTGACCCCATGAACCACAGCACGCCAGGTCTCCCTGTCCGTCACCAACTCCCGGAGTTTACCCAGACCCATGTCCATTGAGTCGGTGATGCCATCCAACCATCTCATCCTCTGTCATCCCTTTCTTCTCCTGCCTTCAATCTTTCCCAGCATCAGGGTCTTTTCAGATGAGTCAGCTCTTCGCATCAGGTGGCCAAGATACTAGAGTTTCAGCTTCAGCATCAGTCCTTCCAATGAACACCCAGGATTTATTTCCTTTAGGATGGACTGGTTTGATTTCCTTGCAGTCCAAGGGACTCTCAAGAATCTTCTCCAACACCACAGTTTAAAAGTATCAGTTCTTCGGTGAGTACAGATAGATCTCAAACTCCAGCTTACGCTTATTCCCAGCTCCCTTTTCAGGCATTGATTTTACCAGGTTACACAGGTGACTGTGTATGTGTGTTAAGGAGTACAAATAATACAAAAAGTGTCTAATCACTTATTGACATCCATCTCTAACCATAAGGGTTATTTTCTCGGCACTGCTGAACCCGGGGAGAGGTCATTTCCAAGAGCGTTCTGTAGAGCACAGATGTTCCCAGGAATTGGGGTTTGTGTTCCCAAGAATTGGAGTTTGTGTTCCCCAAACCTCTATCATGAATATTCGGGTGTTTAGGAGACAGGTTGATCCATGGTAGTTATTGCTATTTGGTAGCTATTTGATAGATTATTATTTTTTTTTTCTGTATAACATATCTGATAATTACATAAGTAGGAGTCTATGCTTTATCTAGGAAAAATTCAGGAGGTTTTGGTTTAGCTGGACCCGAGAACAGAGCTCTAAGGATGTGAGATCAGAAAACATAAGCTGCTTTTTTGGGAGAGTATGTCTATCAAAGTCAAGGCCTAAGACAGCAAACTCCTTTCTTTGCTTGTCAAAAGCCGCGGAGAAAGAATACCGATAAATCATTGTAATAACAGTGGCAGTGGACTGTCAGCTCAGCGAAGGAATCCAGATGAATTTTCCTTTTCAAGCCATCAGTTTTAAGCAAATGAGAGGCCTAAAGCAAAGAGTAAAAATAACTGCTGTAAACCAAGAGAATGACTCTAGATACAGGAGATATTAACTGACAGAATTTCCTTTTTCCTACTTTCTTTTCAAGGATGACTGGATACTGTAAAACCTCATTAAATCAAAGGTTTTACATTTGCAATTTCTCTTTAGTTTTGACAAGGGCTCTGCTTCAGTTTCCTTATTTACCTTTGTCTCTCCTGTGCCCAGCACGTGGTATCAGTAATGACAATAGCAATCACAAACATTTGTTGCATGCTTACCTTGTGTCTGGCCCTATTAGGAGTGCGTGGCACATCATTTATTTTTGCAACAGCCCTAAGTGGCAGGTGCTACAATTATTTCCATTCGCACATAGGAAACCCGGGCGCAGAGAGGAGCAGCATGCTGCCCAAGCCTCACAGCTGAGTGGAGGCGGCATGTGAATCCAGGCAGTCCTGTTCCAGAGCTCTTGACCTTTGAAGCTCCAGAAAGATTAGCAAACGCTCAGTGAAAAATAACAATAAACTCAGTGTTACTTAAGCACTTACAATGTGGCGCTGTTTTAAGTCCAACATATTAACTCGTTTAATATCCATAAGAACTTATTTATAGATACTTTTTTCCAGCTTTACTGACATATAATTAACGCTTAACACTGTCTGTTTAAGATGTACAAGGTGATGATTTGATTCACATATAGACTGCAAAATGATTACCACAATAAGGTTAGTTAACATATCCATCACTTCACCTGATTACCATTGGTGTGTGTGCGCTGAGAATTTAAGATCTATTCTGTTAGCAACTCTCAAGGATATTGTACGGTATTGTTAACAACAGTCACCGTACTGCACATCAGATCCCCAGAAAATGTTCATGTTATAACTGGAAGTCTGTACCCTTGACTAAGATCTCTCCATCTACCCCATCCTCCAAGCTCTGGAAATTACCAATCTACTCTCTGTTTCTGGAAGTTTGGCTTTAAAAAAACATTGAATATAACAGCGATCATAAAGTATTTATCTTCTCCTGTCTGACTTATTTCACCAGCACAAAACCCTAAAGTTTCATTGATGTTATTGGAAGTGGTTGGATTTCCTTCTTTTTAACAGTTGAATAATGTTCCGCGTGTCCATCTGTGTCTCCATTTCTCCGTTGTGGGTACTGTGGCTGTGAGAGGTGGACAGTGAAGAAAGCTGAGCCCTGAAGAACTGATGCTTCTGAACTGTGGTGTTGGAGAAGACTCTTGAGGGTCCCTTGGACTGCAAGGAGATCCAACCAGTCCATCCTAAAGGAAATAAATCCTGGGTGTTCATTGGAAGGACTGATGCTGAAGCTGAAACTCTAGTATTTTGGCCACCTGATGCGAAGAGCTGACTCATCTGAAAAGACCCTAATGGTGGGAAGGATTGAGGGCAGGAGGAGAAGGGGACAACAGAGGATGAGATGGTTGGATGGCATCACCGACTCGATGGACATGGGTTTGGGTAGACTCAGAGAGTTGGTGTTGGGCAGGAAGGCCTGGTGTGCTGCAGTCCATGAGGTCGCAGAGAGTCAGACACGACTGAGTGACTGAACTGAACTGTTTCCATATCTTGGCTATTACAAATAATGAATATGGGAGCTCAGATATCTCTTCAAGATAGTGATTTCACTTCCTTCAGACATCTACCCAGAAGTGGGATCTCTAGATCATACCATAGTTCTGTTTTTAATTTGTAAACGAAGAGCCATACTGTTTTCCACTGTGGTTGCACCAATTTACATTCCCACCAACAATGCACAGATTTCCCTTTTCTTTGCATTCTCAGCAACATTTGTTATTTCTTGTCTTTTTGTCAATAAATAGTCAATCTAACAGGTGTGGGACGTTATCTCATTGTAGTTTTGATTTGTGATCAGTACTTAATCATCACTGGCGATTAGTGATGTTGAACATATATGTATGTTTTAAAATATCCAATGCACATATAAAGAAACTGAGGCCATGAACAGTTTAGGAAATTGCCCAAAGTTCACAGCTATTAGGTGGCTGTGACAGGTTTCCAAGCCAGGATATCTGTGGTAATAACCACTCAGCAACACCAACTTCTACATGAACAAGTCACGAGATTCGTCTTCATCAGAGCTATGAAGGGAAAGAGAGTTCCTGAAAACAATCGCTGCAGCTTAGAAGCAACCATTTGCTACAATCAACAGATAAGCAACTAATACCAGATCATTCTTGACTTCATTAAAGCAGCTTTCCCAGAATCTTAGAGTGGCTGCCAAACAGTGCTTTGCTACTCAAAGTGTGGCCTTCACACCAGTAGCTTAAGTACCACCCACGGGGAACTTTTTAGAATGCAGAGTCTCAGGCCCATCCAAGACTCATTGACTCAGAATTTGCATTTTAATAAGATCTTCAGGTGATTCAGTGCAAACTGAAATCTGAGAAGAGCTGCTGGGAAAAGGGTGCTCAACTTAGGCTGTGTGTAGGAATGTGTGGGGGTGGGGAGAGTGTGATTTAAGAGGCCTGGGGGTGTGGTCTGAGCAATAGGATTACAAAAGCCCTTCAGGGGAACCCCTGGTGGTCCAGTGGTTAAGACTCCTGAGTGCTTCCAGCTTCCAAGGCTATGGGGGTGGGTGTGATCTCTAGTCTGGGAACTAAGATTCTGCATGCTCTGCCGCTCAGCCAAAAAGAAAACAGAAAAGTAAATAAAGCCCCCCAGATGCTGGGGCTGTACAATCAAGGTTAAGAACTACTGAACTAGTACAGTGGTTCCTAACACAGGATGTACGCCAGCATCATCTGGGAAGGTTTTTATAATATCTCAAAGCCCGATTCATCTCTGGGGTGACAGTTTTTAAAATCTCCCTCTGATTTAAATGAGCAGCCAAGATCTGGAACAACAGGAGACCAAGCTTGAGTTTTGGAGTTCCTTGAAAGTGAAAGCATCAGTCTCTTTGCAACCCTGAGTAGCCCACCAGCTCCTCTGTCCACGGGACTTCCCAGGCAAGAATACTGGAGTGGGCTGCTATTCTCTTCTCCAGAGGATATTCCTGACCCAGGGATCGAACCACACCTCCTACATTGAAGACAGATTCTTCAGTGTCTGAGCCACCAACTTTGTGATTATTTATTCAGCAAGTGGGATTCCCTCGTGTCTCAGACAGTCTGTCTGCAATGCAGGAGGCATGAGTTCGATCCCTGGGTCCGGAAGATCCCCTGGAGAAGGAAATGGCAACCCACTCCAGTATTCTTGCCTGGAAAAATCCCATGGATGGAGGAGCCTGGCGGCTACATACAGTCAATAGGATCGCAAAGGGTCGGACACTACTGAGCGACTACACTTTCACCTTCATTGAACAAGTATTCACAGCACTCTTTGATAACCAGGGCTCTGTAACACCACCAGCCCGCAGTCCCCGAACTCAGGAAGTAGGCGGGACAAGTGACTTACCCTCTCTGAGCTCGGTGCCCTCATCTGTGCGACGTGGTATGGAACTGGGGAGACTGCCTGCCTACACCGCCTTCTCATCTTTGGGGTGAATTCTTGCCCACGCATGGAGCCGACCTCAGAACCCCTCCCCCAGCCCCACCGCATCTGATGGGCTGAAGGAGACCACCTGACCCAGGAGCGGCCCCTCCACCAGAAAACACTGGTTCCTGGAACTAGGACTACGACTGAGAAGATAACCAACGTTTGTGAGCGCTTGCTTGCTCCCAAGGGAGCTGACCATTCTCAAACGACCTTTCCTGTTGGCCTTGCAGGACGGTGTCACCCCGGGGAGCAGCTGGCTTGGAGAGGCCTGGAGGACAGCGTTTGGCCTTCAATGGGCAGACCATGCCCTGTGGCTTACTCTCTGACTCTTGGGGTTTTCACAGACCAAAGCAACAGCTATTTATGATGGAAAACTGATCAATCTTCACTCCAGAATAACAAGCAGGTAAGGAGATCCAACCAGTCCATCCTAAAGGAAATCAGTCCTGAATATTCATTGGAAGGACTGATTCTGAAGCTGAAACTCCAATACTTTGGCCACCTGATGCAAAGAACTGACTCGCTGGGTGAAAAGACCCTGATGCTGGGAAAGATTGAAGGCAGAAGGAGAAGGGGACGACAGAGGATGAGATGGTTGCATGGCATCACCGACTCAGTGGACATGAGTTTGAGTAAGCTCCAGGAGTTGGTGACGGACAGGGGGCCCAGCGTGCTGTGGTTCATGGGGTCACAAGAGTCGGACACGACTGAGTGACTGAATGGAACTGAATTGAAACATTTATTGTCTACTTAGGGTCTCACGTGGTATTAGGCCTATGTCAATCTATTTGTGACTTGGCCTGGAACATGAGACTTTTCTACCACCCACGGGAACTGGGACCCAGGAAGCACTGGTCCATGCTTGCGTGGTGACTGCAAGTCTGCCTGACTTCAGAGCCTGTGCCCTTTTCACAGCCACGCGGTGTCCTTCACACTTTTTGATGAGCCTTCTCTAATTTACCCCTGGAGAAGGGAAATGTTCCCCACTCCAGTATTCTGGCCTGGAGAATTCCATGGACTGTATAGTCCATGGGGTCACAAAGAGTCGGACACGACTGAGTGAGTTTCACTTCACTTCTCTAATTTATGCTTTTTACAGATATTGCTGCTTCACTCAGGAGAATTTCTTAAGGATTTTCTGATTGTTTTGTAAGGTAAGTTTTCAGAATGTACACTGTTGTTGTAACTTAGAGATTCCTTGGGGATTACTCTGCAAATTCTTCTAGAAAAAAAATAATAATCTTGAAGTTAACCCAAATCAGATCAGTTCTGTGTTCTGTAAAAATTCTTCTTATGCTTCTTATGTTCTCCTTCATAATGACATCATGTGTAGGCATAGAAGCTCACCTTTGTGATTTGAGGGTTACAGTGGTTGAGCATTTGAAACACTGCCATAATCCTGGCAACGTTTATCAAGGCATTTTATATCTCTTTTCATGCCAATATATTTCACTGAAAGTGTGCTTGTCTCAGAGTTGGATTAGCTGGTTGGACAGAGTTACCAGGTAGTCATTGAGAAGGGAATACTAGGCAGGTAAATTTCAATTAGATAGAGGTGTCCCGTGCTGTCCGAGGTGGTAGCCCCCTCTACATGTGAGAATTGAACACTTGAAATGTGGCTCGTTTGAACTGAGATGTGCTGTAGGCGTTAATCACATGCTGGATTATTACAAGAAAAAGCAAAAAGAGGGAAATATGTTATTAAGTGTTTTTATATTGTGTAAATATTGAAATGATAACATTTTGGATATATTAAGCTAAATAAAATGTTATTAAGGGTAATTGTACCTGTTTCTCTTTGGTTCAGCATGGCTACTATAAAAGTTAAAATTACATCCGTGGTTCACACTTGTGGCTTGTGCTGTGTTTCGCTGGGTTATGCTGAGCTCACGTAGGAAGGGCAGCAAGCTCTAGAAGAGCTGGTGCTCGTGAAAGGGACAAGGGTAGACCCCGAGGAGGGGGATGGGGAGCAAACAAACGACAGCAAGGCAGCATCTGGCATTTGTCCAGTTTCACATTTTTGCTACGTGTACAACTTACTTTGTCCACGTGGCAAAAGGGAACCTCCCACCCAAACTGCCCTTGTTGTAAACAGCCTGACATTGAAAAATTCGCCTGCGCTCTTTTCCTCTGGTTCTGCTGTAATTAGAACTCAGCCACCCCTGAATCTAGCTGACCTGCCAGCTGAAGGGGCACTGGAAATGCCCTGGTTTTCAGGCAGCTGCCAGGGCACCCTGGAGTGAGAATAATGAGTGTGGAGGGCATAGTCTCCCAGGAGGCACTGGGGAAGGCTCGGATGAAATGAGGTTGCTCTTGATGTGATAGATGTGCTCTGGGTGGATGAGGCAAGACTGGGAAGCTGGGGACCACGCAATCCTGCCTCTTCTGGATTGGTGCTGGGGGACAGGCTCGGCTCTGGACATGGCCCAGCCTGTGATTAATCTTTAAAAAGTTTAAACGATGGCTGTCCCAGTGTCCAATCTTTTAGTTTCAATTGGGTAAAGCAAGGACCATCTTCCCAGCATCATATAGCATGGCTTGCTACTCATTTCAATTATAGATTGCTATGTCACTAGTTAGCCCAAAGCATAGTGGATTAAAACAATAGCTGTTTTATTTCTCAGAATTCTATGGCCCAGGAATTCCATTAGGTCATAGCAGGGACACCTATCTCTGCTCCAGGATCAGCTAAGATAGTTCACATTCACTGGCTGAGATAGCTTGACTACAGCCATATAATTAGGGTAACAGCTCTTACTTTCAGCTGGTTTCATGGTTTTTTCTTGCCATGTGACGAGTATAGGCTTCCATATAGCATGGTGGTCTCAAAGTACAAACATATCTTGGAGGTACTGTGAGTTTGTTTCCATAGCAGACAATAAAGCGAACATTATACAAAAGCAAGTCACACGAATTTTTTTAGTTTTCCAGTGCATATAAAAGTTATCTCCACACTATACTGTAACCTATTAAGTATGCAAGCATTCTGTCTAAATAAATAATGCACATACCTTAATTCCAAAAATTAATTTAATTAACAATTAATGAACTTAATTAAAAATTAATTTATTGCTGAAAATGCTAACCATCATCTGAGCCTTCAGTGAGGCATAATCTTTTTGCCATAATAATATTAAGGATCATGGATCATAGAGCACAGGAACAAATATAATAACAAAAAGTTTGAAATATTGCAAGAACTACCAAAATGTGACACGGAGACATGAAGTGACTTCAGATGCTGTTGGAGAAATGGTGCCGATAGACTCGGTTGACTCAGGGTTGCCACAAACCTGTAAGGTGTTAAAAACCCAACATTTGCAAAGCACAATAAAGCAAAGTGCCATAAAATGAGAATGAGGTGTGCCTGTGCTGGAACTTCTTACATGGTGGCTGGCTTATCTCAAGCAAAAGTGGAAGTTGTCGGGATTCTTAAAGCTTATGACCCTTTGAAAGAGAGAAAACAATTTCTTAGGTTTGGGAGCTGACCGGCGCTCTCGGCTAAACCTCGGTGTTGCTAGGAGCTGTCCTGTACTCATCGTTCGACCACGGTCTTTCCTATTAAATATAAACATTTTCACTGAAGAGGAACATTAGACAAGGTCATTCTGTGACCAAGATAGAGCAAGAAAAAACAAAACAAAACAACTCCCCTCAAGATAAAAACCCCCAAGCAACACTATACAATCATGTCTTAAACGCAGACAAAACTAAGAACATTGTGGCTAGTACCAGTAACTGCTCAGTGACTGCTCCTACTTTGCTAGTTGTAATAAATGTCTCATTCCATTCATTCTAGATTCTAGATAAAAATTATTAAGGTCCCTAATCATAGAATTATCCCAATTCCTGACAGCATCCGTTCCACAGAAAAACCTCACTTCCTGAGCTCTCGGAAACCACGGACTGTAAGCCCAGTCTCTACAACAAATCCTTTTTTACATCCCCTTCCCGTTTCCCTGGTGGCTCAGACGGTAAAGAATCTGCCTGCAGTGGGGGAGACTTCAGTTCGATTCCTGGGTCGGGAAGATCCCCTGGAGAAGGGCTTGGCTGCCCCCTCCCAGTGTTCTTGCCTGGAGAGTCCTCATGGACAGAGGAGACTGGCGGGCTGCAGTCCACGGGGTCGCAAAGGGTCGGACATGACTAAGCACAACACAACAACATCTTCTTCTGGAGACATTCCTTGCCTCCCCACAGAGGGGGGAGACAGGTTCCTCGCCTGATGGGTGGGCAGCCTGTGCCTGCAAGGGACTGGTGCGGTCATCTCTGGAAACCGTCTACCACGGCACTATAGCTTGTTCACCCACACTTCACAGGAAGTAGTTGAGTGTTACTTTAAAAAGGTATGTGAAACCCGGGCATGGGTCACCTCATAGGACTGGATTCTCTGAAAACAGAAGAACTTAATTGACTCAGTCTCTCTGTATACCCTCAAAATATGACTGCTTTTCAGTGGTTTCTTCTCTGTTTTTTGAAAATGGGGAGGTTTTCTCTTATCTTTTTCCTTGTCAAGCTTGCTGCCCACAGGGCCTCTGCTCTGTCTGAACAGTTGCTTCCAGCTTTGGATCAGGAGTTTCCTGGTGGCTCATTTGGTAAAGAACCCGCCCGCAGTGCAGGAGATCCAGGTTTGATCCTTGGGTTGGGAAGATGCCCTGGAGAAGGACGTGGCAACCCACTCCAGTGTTCTTTCCTGAAGAATCCCCATGGACTGAGGAGCCTTGCCACCTAGAGTCTATAGAGGTCACAAGACATGACTGAGCGACTGAACCACTACCACCATGCTCTAGGTCAGTGTCTCCTTGCTGGTCACCTTCTGGAACGTTGGGTTGAGCACCTTTGCTGGCTGTGTTGCTGTTACCACCTTTGTGCCTTGAAGGAAAAGTCATGGTACTGAGGCCATTTTCCTTGCATGATTCCCTCCACGCTTTCCAGATGCCACCTACTGCAAAGCTACTGGGAACAGGAGACTCTAACACCGGGATGATGTATCAGAGACGTAAAGCTGACCAAGTGGAGTCTGGTAGCCCAGTCCTTTACAGCCACCTTCCTGGGCGAAGGTCCTTACTGTGCAGCCCTCTCGTCCTCCTGTCCTGATGGGAAAATGGCTGTTCTCCGGTACTCTCTCTGGCGCTCTCTCTGGTCTTGATAAAAACAGCAGTTTTAAATAATGCATCCCCTTAGGGCTAACCAAGGTAATCTGTGTAAGAGGGTGGGCTCTTTTGCCTTCCCTTGTGGCTTAACTGGTAAAGAATCTGCCCACGGTGCAGGAGACCTGGGTTCGATCCCGGGTTGGGAAGATCCTCTGGAGAAGGGAACAGCTGCCCACTCCAGTATTTTGGTCTGGAGAATTCACAAAGAGTCGGACAGGACTGAGCGACTTTCACTTTCACTCTCTTTGTTTATCTGTATTTGTTTTTCTTCAAGGAGCATGCATTGCTTTTTAATATGACAAAAACAGTCAAAAGTATATTTTTAACTGCAAATAAAACAAAGGGCTTTTAACAGAATAACCTAATGATTCCAATGCTTGGATTTTTCCCCTGCGTCTTCCATTTCTCATTACTCTTGGTTTAACCTTGCCAGCAAGTGTTTAGAATGTAGTGTGGGTCGAGACGGTGTGGTTTCCAATGTAAACGCCTATTGACTTTTTTCAATACTTTTAAGATTTGTGATCAGAGACCAGGCCCTAATAAAAAAAAATGAGGTGTTGCCTGACTTGGTAGTATAATCAATTTAGTTGAGTGAGCAGCTTGAGACAGGAAAAGATCCAAATCCTTTGACAGTCAGGAAATATGTAGGTTGTACTCTGGAGCCTCAGAAAATGGCACTGGAGGAGTTGTCTGTGGTCTGCAGATAAAGATGAGGTCATCTTATGATCAGATCATGCAGGGACTTCACCTTGGACATAGCTCTATAAAACCTCAACTCAAAATGAATTCTACTGGAAGTAAGACGTGTCCGACTTTTAGTGCAGAACGCATTTTCCTAGTCCCTGATGGTTGAACTCCAAGGTGATGAAAGGAGAGCACGGGAGAGATTCACTTATGTTCTCCAAACGCAGTGAGAGGGGCATCACGACTGCCTTCTCTGAAGCACCTTGCTTTTTAACTTACTTTTTTTCTTATTAGCTTTTTCTTTTCCTGTTTTTTTTTTTTTAAGTTTGATCACTCTCCCTCTCTCTCTTTTTAAAATTGGAATATAATTGTTTTACCCTGGTGTTCATCAAAGCACTATTTACAATAGCCAGGACATGGAAACCTAAGTGTCCAGTGACAGAAGAGTGGATAAAGAAGATGTGGTATATATACCCAATGGAGTATTACTCAGCCACTAAAAGGAATGAAATAGGGTCATTTGTAGAGACAAGGATGGGCCTAGAGTCTGTCATATAGAGTGAAGTAAGTTAGAAAGAGAAAAACAAATATTGAATATTAACACGTTATATGTTGAATCTCATTAGATTTTTCACTTGTAGGTGAAAAGGTTGAATGAAGCCTGTGCAGGCTAATGAGATGGAGCTTTCCTGGTTGAGGACTGTATGTGCACACCTACTATGTACATCCTATCGTGCTAATCACTTTCCCATTGCCAGAAAATGCTTATGATAGCAATAATAACACTCCCTACCGTGGGCCATTGTTGCTTTGTGTCCATTGTGTTATTCACTCCTTAAAACAACCCCACAAGTTTCAGGCTAACCTTATCGCTTCCTCTTTTACAGATAAAGCAACTGACACGCAGTTAGTTTAATTGACCCAAGGCCACAGGCCACTATGAATCCATTCTCGGATGTTAAACAGAATATTATAGTTTCCCCACTTCTCGGTTTTGAGCTATTTCCATTAACTTCATTATGTTACCACCTTGATTTTGATTGTTAGACATACCTTTTGCTGCTGGCAAGTGATTCTTGCTGTTTTCACTTTGATTTTGCACTTCAGAGCCAATCTTTCACTGGTTCAAATTCGATAAAAAGATCACAACCATTTCAATGGAATCCTATAATGTTCTCAAATTTGTCTTCATCCACAGTGATCTATTAAATATCTGAACTAATGCTAACACGTGCAGTGATTCCCTCTTACAGCCTGAGTGCTTTACTGCTTATTGAATTTTTTCTTCTTGGTCCTTTGGGGCCAGATTATAAAAGAGCATCCACAGCCATCCCATAATGAGAGCCAAAGCCCTGATGAAGTGAAGAGCCACGTGAGCATTCAGTGTTGGCCTGACATGCTTCCCCTGCTGGAGTTCTCTTTCGTGAGTGATGCAATTTGAAACAAATTCCCTCATAGTGAAAGACCTAGAGAATCTCAGTGGAGAGCAACAAAAATGATGAAATGTTTTAAAAATTAGACCCTTGAGGAGGAGGTAAGAGAACTGAACATGTTCAACCTTGTGTCAAGAAGACTCAGGGGAGAAATAACTCTATAAATATGCGTGCTGATGTAGTGGACTCGGTGAAAGGCAGTTTTCCTCACGGTAGAGGAGGGCAAAGGAAATAGGAAGGGGGCTAAATTATAGTCAGGGAAATTAGTTTAAAATATGATATTAATCCATACAGAGGTAACACTGAAAATTCTATTTCTTTTATTACTAAGGTGGTTACCTGGGAAACACATTTACTCTGTATATGTATATATATATACACACGCATTTACTCTGTGTATATATATCTACACAGACACACACACACACACTCTCTTCTATTAGATTGATGGTGACAGAGTGATAGGGGCCTGGACTGAGAGGAAGAAGAGTTTTGTATGAGTGGATAAGTAGGGTCTTGTTTTGGAGTAAGCCTGGAAGATTGGATCAGTTTCAACTGGTTTATAATTTCTATTTTATGTTCATAGATCCATTTTCATCTATTTAAAAATTTATTGTTTCTGGCACAATAATAATAGTAAACATTTATTGAACACTTTTTAGTGCCAGGCCATTGTGCTAAGTGCCTTACATGCATTTGTTCATTCAATTTTCACAATGTTCCTGTAAGTTAGGAGTTATTATTACTGCCTCCCTCCCCATTCCCCCCACGACATCTCCAAAGCTGGGCATTGGTTTCCTCATCTGAAAAAAGTGTTTGATATTCACGGTAAATCCAAGGCTGTTAAAAGTACTGAGGGACTAGAAGTCAAATGTGCTTTATATTCTAAGATGCATGGAACAGTTTCCTAAAAGGTGAAGGGCTCAAAATGCCCATAGAATCCTTCTTGAGAACACTTTTGCCCTAAATAAATGCTCAAGTTCCTGAGAAGCAACCCAGCATATCTTCTTGTGACATGAAGGTGGACCATTCAGGTTCTCCTAACCTGAGTTAGTTGCTGTAAATACTGAAGCACCCTACCCACTTGTAACAAGGCCTCATCATAGCAGTCACTAAAATGTAAAATGCAGTTCAGTTCAGTTCAAATAGAAGGTGATTATTGAAGCTGACGTGGTCTGGGCTTTATCTATAGAGTCCAGTGGTTCTCAGACATGACAGATCTTGAGAATCTCCTAGAAAACATTGAAAGATCCAGGCTTCTGGGCACCAGTTCCAGGAAGTCTGATGCAGTTGCTCTGAGGTGGACAGATAGCCTAGGGATCTTCTCATTGTTATTATTCTGCAAGTGATTCTGAGGATTGGACACTGGACTCTGTGACCCAGCCCCAGCTCCCCCTGTATAAATGGGAGCGGATAAGGTCGCAGAGCCAAGCCCAGCACCCATATCTCCTTCTTTCCCCTTTGCCACCCAAGGCTCTGTTCATTGCTCGATGCTGCTTCTGTGTGTTGGGTCTTCTTACGGAAAAAAACAGAGGAAGTAAATAAAGGGCATACTGAATTCCTGAGATGTGTTAATACTCATGTGCCATTTCCCCCTCCATGGGCCACCCCTCTGCATCTAGATGGGAGGTCGTTATCTTTTATGATGATTAGCGCATGTCCAAGATTGATCATGAGCAAGGCTGGAGTCCGTAGCCACCCAGATGATTAGGAAAGCTTCTTAAATAACATGATAGCCCTAGGTGGGCTTGTGATTGCCAGGGAGTAACATCGAGGGTTTAATTTTCCTGAAGGGCTGCAGACAGTATCAGGAAGGAGGGAGAGAGTCAAAGTAACCCTTGCGTGGAAACCAGCTGATGTCTCCATGAGAGAGGCCCAGAGGAAGTTCTTTAATCTTCCTCAGCATCCGCTGAGTTCCTGAGTTGCTGAAGAGAGAACACGAACTGAATAGCTGACTGAGTCTGTTTGTATAAAGTGCGCGTGTGTGCGCATGCGTGTGTGTGTGTACGACAACCTTAAAAACATCAAGCCGGGGGCAAAGTCCACCTTAGTTTAGAAATAAGGCAACAGAAACAGCAACACAGCAGGAGGTGAAAAAGCCTGCTTGGGTCCGGGGCAGAGCTGCGACGCAGCTGTCTGCTGGCCAAGCCCGGGCTCAGAGCCTCAGCCCTTCCTGTCCTCCCGGGAAGGTCACGACGCTCCCGGGCAGAGCAAAGCGGAAGCCTGCTCCATGGTCAGCATCCACGTGCTACCCTGGAGGTCTCCTTCCCCAGCCTCGGGCTCACAACTCCAGATCCTGTTCATGTTAAGGCTGCGGTCCTGGCCTGACTTTCTTTGCTTTTGGAGCCTGCCCCACCTGACCACCTTCCTCACACCCCAGCCCCCAGATCCACGGGGGTTCTTTGCTCCCCCCCAGTCTGCTGGTGGGGCTGGGTCCCTCAGGGCCTTATCTGCGGCTTTCAGCCTGACCTCAGCCTCAGCATCAGGGTTCCAGAAGGTCCTAGTCACCCGCACCCTCTCTTAGCCTCAGATTTAGAGCCATTCTTCAGCTAGATCCTTTCTGGAGTACCTTATTTCTATGGAACAAAGGACACGTGGGAGATTTGGTGGGAAGCTTGCTTAGGACGGCTGTGCGCCCTCCCTGGGGCAAGTCAGAGCTGCTGTTCCAAATCTCTGAGCACAGACTTACCTGGCTTTTCCTTGTGTGATCCACAGTGCTGGCGGTCCTCGGGAAAGGGAGGTCATCACAGCCAACCTGACAAAGGAGCTCGCTTGTTGCCTCTCAAAGACCTCAGGCTTGAGGGAACTCAGCCACAAAGGAGAGCGGACTGGCTTGGCTGTTCAAGAGTCGTGGGCTGAAGGGACATAGAAGGTTCAAAAAGAGAAAGGCTCACCCTGGGGACTGAGCATTATAACCAGGGAAGAGAAGGTTGACAGGAAGCCCAGGTGGGTTTGGAGGATCTCAGCAGGGAGAGAAAGCCCGGAATCCAGAGTCGGCATCCAGGGTGGAGGTCCTGGGGCTCCGGGAGGTGTGAGGCCCCAGGACACAGATGGCTGCACCGACGGCCAGTAGGTGATCCTGGGACAGCCTCACTCCCCCAGGCCTCCTCCCTCCGCAGAACACGCATCAACAGAGGCATCCCCCTGCCCCAGAAAGTAGGCTCTCAGAGGCTGTCTGACCCCAGAGTGATGCAGGGGCCACGGGATCCGCCACCTCCAAGAGGATCGGGGCAAACGAGAGAGCAAGCCCAGAGCGACCTGGCCTCGGGAGCAAGGGCCTGTGCTGCGCTGGGCGGTGCAGGAAGACACGTGTAGACTGAAGGCGGGACACTCGCCGGGACGGGACATGACCTGATGCCAGGGCAGGCAGGTCCAAGGTGAGGTCCAGGCTGCTGTTTCTAGAACCTGCCAACAGCCTCAGCTGGCGCAAACCACCTAGACACAGTCCTGGGGGAGGAAGGGAAGGATGGACCGGGCCATGAAATAAATCAGGTTTCCCATCAAAGAAATGATGTGTGCTTAGTCACTCAGTAGTGTCCGACTCTTGGCGACCCCATGGACTGTAGCCCGCCAGGCTCCTCTGTCCATGGGATTCTCCAGGCAAGGATACTGGGGTGGGTAGCCATTCCCTTCTCCAGGGGATCTTCCCAACTCAGGGATGGAACTCAGGTCTCTCATATTGCCAGCAGATTCTTTACCATCTGAGCCACCAGGGGAGTCCCAAAGAATGAAGATGATTCACCAAAGTTACGGTTTTGCTTTTTAAATTTTTTGCTGACACAAGAGTCTGAGCAGAGACGCTGTGCTCTTTCACAGTTCCTGGCCTTTCTCCTCCACAGGTCTTACCCCCTAGAGTGCCTCCCTGGCTTCCTGGGCCAGGGAAACACGGAGACAGGTTCTCCTGGATCCTTATTCAGCCCCTTCCTTTCCTCCCACTCCTCTTTTGAGTGCTTCCACGGAAGATCACTGCCTCTGATATCCCAACAGCCTCTGTTCAAGAGCTGCTATGACTTAATCTCTGCAAGATTAGCTTTGTTATTATCACCCCGGCTTATCTGGTGTGCTCACAGCACGTGGCAGCTTGCTGAAGGGGACGTCTATTAGGAGATGCTTGTTCTAACAGTAGGAGGAGAGAGCGATAAAGCGACTGCTTTACCCCTGTCTGAACAGCCAAGCAGTTTTGAGTTTGACTGATAGGTTTGTAAACAAGAAAATACCGTGGCTGGATTCCCAGGCTCCCAAGGCAATGACACATATCATGCTGTGCTGTCAGTTTCACTAAGTTAGTTAAATTAATTGATACAAATGAATGAATGAATGGTTCAAGGCTTGTGGAGGACTCACTAGGTGCCAGGTTCTACATTAGATGCAAGAGATACAGATGTGAATTATACCATGTGTGCATTCTAAGCACTTATGTTCTGATTGGAAAACAGACCTAAAGAGGCAGAAACATTTATTTAAAAACTATGGGTAGTTTCGAGGAGAAGGCAATGGCACCCCACTCCAGTACTCTTGCCTGGAAAATCCCATGGACGGAGGAGCCTGGTAGGATACAGTCCATGGGGTCTCGAAGAGTCGGACACGACTGAGCGACTTCACTTTCACTTTTCCCATTCATGCACTGGAGAAGGAAATGGCAACCCACTCCGGTGTTCTTGCCTGGAGAATCCCGGGGATGGCAGAGCCTGGTGGACTGCCGTCTATGGGGTTGCACAGAGTCGGACATGACTGAAGCGACTCAGCAGCAGCATGGGTAGTTTCATGTGCCAGGCTCTATGGTGAACCTCCAGGGAGAAAGCATGTGGTGCTGAGCCTTCAGGGATCCTCAGTGTTCCACTAAGGGCGATGGGGGCTTTGATAGGGGAATTCTCAGGGTTCATTCAATTCACTTCAATGCTTATTCTAGGATAGTAGTGCTCTGTGCGTGTAATATAAAATATATATTATGGAATATCTACATATCAATGGATCAATAGACAGACATTTTCCTGAAACAGCTTTTCAGAGTATTTCTATTTTTGGATTCCGAGTTGTGTCTATTTCTCTCTGAATTAACCACGTTGTTGCTGTTCAGTCACTAAGTCATGTCCGACTCTCTGCAACCCCGAGGACTGCAGCACCCCAGGCTTCCCTGTCCTTCACTGTCTCCTAGAATTTGCTCAAACTCATGTCCGTTGAGTTGGTGATGCCATCCACCTCCCTCATCCTCTTTCATTCACTTCTCTTTTTGCCTCCAATCTTTCCCAGCATCAGGGTCTTTTCCAATGAGTCGGTTCTTCATATCAGGTGGCCAAAGTATTGGAGCTTCACTTCAGCAGCAGTGCTTTCAATGAATAGTCAGGACTGATTTTCTTTAGGATTGACTGGTTTGATCTCCTTGCAGTCCAAGGGACTCTCAGGAATCCAGCCACGACTCTCCAGCACCACAATTAGAAAGCATCAATTCTTTGGTGCTCAGCTTTCTTTATGGTCCAAGTCTACCATAGCTTTGACTATATGGATCTTTGTCGGCAAAGTGATGTCTCTGCTTTTTAATATGCTGTCTAGGTTTGTGATAGCTTTTCTTCAAAGGAGAAAACATCTTTTAATTTCTTGACTGCAGATTTAACCATAAGAGTGTGTGATGCAGGGATCTAATAGTTTTCTTCCCCTAGTAGCTTTTAATATCCCCTCTAAAAATGTATTAATAATCGCTATCATTTTTTAACATTTAACATGTCCATGTTCTGAATGTGGTACCTTTCTTATCTTATTTAATAATAAGGTAAACCTTGTAAAAAAACTAGTGAGGTAGGAATTATTATTTCAAGAAAGTGTTTCTTGGAGAGGTAAATTTGCCCAAGGTAACATAGTTGGTGATAGGGCCAGATTCCAGCCTTGATCTGTGTCATTCCTTGTACTCAGTTATACTGGAATTTATTGAGTCCTTACTCTGTGTCTGGAACTTACCGATGGATCCCATACCCATGACCTCTTTACCTTTTGAGGGGGGCACCATCTTACAGATGGATAAACTGAGGCTCAGGGAGGGTTACTCTCCCAAGGCTGGACAGTAACTAGCTGAATTTGAACTCTGATCTTCCTGATTTAAATATCACCTATGCCAAATTTAATAGCATACATGTAACTAATCATACTTCAGTGGAAGGGAAGAAATCAATATTCATTGAATATCTCTTTCACTCCAGCGTACATGTTACTTTTTCCAAAAATGGCTCTCTTAGGTAGAAATGGTCTCTGCAGGGCTTCCCAGCTGGCGCTGGTGGTGAGGAACCTGCCTCCAATGCAGGGGATGTAAGAGATGCCAGTACAATCCCTGGGCCTGGAAGAGCCCCTGGAAAAGGGCATGGCAACTCACTCCAGTATTCCTGCCTGGAGAATCCCAGGGACAGAGGAGCCTGGTGGGCTACAGTCCATGGGTTGCAAAGAGTTGGACACGACTGACTGACTTAACATGCATGCACTGACAGAGAAGGCTCTCTGGACAGGTAGATTTTGCCCAATGTCATAGAGCAAGTAGTGTGAACTTGATATTTTAACTGGTCTATTTCTTCCCATTATATAATTTTGCTTCCCAAAGCAATAAAAATTCATGTATAAGAGTTACCTTGTGCGTTAATTAGTTTTAATTCCTGGAGGATTAGCAAAGATAAAACACTTATGGATAGTTGTTGTTGTTCAGTTGCTCAGTCATGTCTGACTCTTTGTGACCCCAATTATGGATGGTGGTAGGGATCAATTCATTTAACCCAATGAATGATTGATTCTTTGCACAGTGTTTCTAAGCTTCTAGTTCTTGTTGCATTTACTTACAAAAGGAAGTAATTTTCATGGTGTAAGACATGGAAACAAGTTGTCTCCTGTGTATAGGACACATCCTAGTGCTGATGGCTTGAAAATGCCATATGTAGGCTTTTCATGTGAATAAATAGACTGTGAAAATGACTTTATGAGAATTCCCTGGAAGTCCCGTGGTTAGAACTCTGAGCTTTCACTGCCAGTTGGGAACTAGGACCCCACAAGCCTTGCGGCATGGCCAATTTGAAAAAAAAAAAAGATTTTACAATAGGAGCATCATTATAACTTAGCAGGAAATAGAAAATAAGAGACTATCCTATATGATAAAATCACAGAAGAAAATGAAAGAGATAATTCAGACGAGATGATGAGAAAGATAAAAAGTGAAAAAATGTGTGTGTGTGTGTGTGAGTGTGTGTGTGTGAGTATTGTGAACATCTGTAGGGCACTGGTCAGTAACTTCCCATAATACATCAACAGGGTCACCCCTCTTAAGATGCAGATTCTGCTATTACAGCGTTCAAGGCTAGAATGCCTAGTTAGAATGGTAGGAATCGTGAATCAACCCAAGATTCTAGGAGCCCAGAAATGTTTAGGAAAGTTACAAGTTTTTCTAAACCTTCCAAGATCCTATTTAAAAAAATTATGCCTTGTGATCCAGAGAAATAAAAGCCTAACCAAATTCAACTGTTTTATTTATTATCCTTTTCTGTTTTTAAAGGAAAGCCTGTACTTAGAGATTTTAATCAAATGTTCTCTTTTTATATGTTGCTTCTTTTTATTGGATTCTAGAACAAGCTGATGCAGTGTATGTGTGTGTGTGTTTTGGTGGGAGCCTCTGCGATATTGCCACAATAAATATTACAGAGCAAAACCCCACCAGACCATTTCTTTTAGCATGAGTGCTTTGAGAGTGTACTTAGAATTGCTGACTATGAAGTTATGCCTTGCGTTTGTTACTGTGAAGTGAACACTGCGACAATACACTGTCTCAATGGGTCTGGAATTGACAGTGAGTGAGAGGGGCAGGCTGAGCAAGGGGGCTGGGTAAAGGAAGTGGCTGAGGAACCGGAAGGTGCAGTCAGCTTGTCCGGGAGGCCATTTTGGGTCTTCATACCGTGATTTATCCAGGGGTCATGGCCCCTGCCCCCATGCTGTGGAGGGTCCTGCTCTGGTCCTGTGCCAGCTGTGTCTTTCCCCATTGGGCTCAGAGCTCCAGAGGCAAGGAGCTATGCGATACTCATGCCTTCCAGAACTTGCTCAGGCAACCTGGCTGAGAAATTCCCTCTTCCAGGTTCCAACCCCCCCTTCTAGGGTCTCTTCTGGGAGTCCATCCTCCTGGACAGGCGAGGTCACTCTGAAGGTGGAAATCTTTAGGTCCCTGATGTGGTCAAGGAGAAGCTGTGAGGAGAGGTGTGGCCAAGGCTTTGATTCTGGGTGGGCTGTCTGCAAATATGCATGTGAAGCCTGTGTAACAGGGAGCTGGGGGTAGAAAAAAAGTGGGGTGTGCTGTGAGCTGAGGGCCAGACCAGCACCCTATGCTGCCACCCTGCTCTAGCACGAAGCTTCCCAAGTGTCTGTGACGGGCAAAGCTGAATGGACCTTCTAGGTCATTATGAAGGCACACTTGTCAAGGTAGAAAGACAAAATATATTTCACATAACAGTTGCTAGCTTAGTTTCTTACACCCAAAAGTCAAGAGGTACAGTGTAGGGCCTTCATTTGTGCTGAGGCAGGCCCTGTAAATATTAGAGCTGAGACTAGAAGGAATTGGTTGTAGTTGGGAGGGTATAGAAGGCTTTGAGAATTAGATCTGCTGTTAAATTGGAGATGATTGTTGTTGCTGTTCAGTCACTCAGTCGTGTCCAACTCTCTGTGATCCCATAAACCGTCACAGGCCAGGCTTCCCGTCCTTCACTATTGCCAGGGGTTTGCTCAAGCTCATGTCCCTTGAGTCAATGATGCCGTCCAATTATTTCATCCTGTCACTTCCTTCTCCTCTTGCTTTCAATCTTTCCCAGCATCAAGGTCTTTTCCAGTGAGTGGCTCTTCCCATCAGGTGGCCAAAGTATTGGAGTTTCAGCTTTAGTATCAGTTCTTCCAGTAAATATTCAAGGTTTATTTCCTTTAGGATTGACTGACTTGACCTCCTTGCAGTCCAAGAGACTCTCAAGAGTCTTCTCCAGCAACAATTAGAAAGCTTCAATTCTTTAGTGCTCAGCCTTCTTTATGGTCCAACTCTCACATCCATACATGACTACTGGAAAACTATAGCTTTGACTATATGGACCTTTGTCAACAAAGTGATGCCTCTGCTTTTTAATATACTGTCTAGGTTTGTCATAGCTTTCCTTCCAAGCAGCAAGTATCTTTTAATTTCATGGTTGCAGTCAATGTCCACAGTGATTTTGGAGACCAAGAAAATAATATCTGTCATTGTTTCCATTTTTTCCCCATCTATTTTCTAGAAAGTGATGGGACTGGATGCCATGATCTTAAATTTCTGAACGTTGAGTTTTAAGCCAGCTTTTTCACTCTCCTCTTTCACCTTCATCAAGGCTCTTTAGTTCCTCTTTTCTTTCTGCCATCACAGTGGTGTTATCTGCATATCTGAGGTGATTGGATATCCCCAAAGATGACTTACCTGTCCTCTGAGAAGGGTGGAATTACAGCAGAGGAGTCCATATCAGGCAGAGGTGAAACAGATTCCAGCTCTCTTCCCAACCTTTCCTTTCCCCATTCCCCCACCTCTGAGATGGACAAAGATATATTCTTAGAGATATATCTGCGTCTCTTAGAGACATATTCTGATTGGACAGAAACTAGATAAAGTAGAAAGTATATTCCTAGCCAGACTGATGGGGAAAGTTTCAGCACTGCCAAATGTTAACCCTGATTTTCCTACTTAAAATGGGGATAATAATATTTGCTCCTGGTTATTTTGGTGATAAGATGGATTAATGTGAAATGATGTGATTTAATGTAGCCTTAAAGTTAAATAGCTGTTCAACCGAGGCCACCTCTTTCCTGCTTTGATAAACAAACAAACAAGCACATGTTCTTGTGTTTTATTTCCTTGGATGCTTTCCAAAATTCTTATTTAATATTGAATATAATTCTTACTATTGACATAATATGAACACTCTCAGAAAAAGTTTTGAAAAGAGACTTGAAGCATTGTGCTTTAGTGCTACAGAACTACTCTGGAGCAAGGAAGCCCCTTAATTCTCACCCACTGAGTGACCAAGGCCCATACCCAAAGGCTTAACTATTCTGAGAGGCAGGTCTCTGGAGCTGTCTTTGACAGATCAACATTGGCTTCATCTCAGTTATTGGATTTTGATTTATTTCCAGAATTACCTGGACTGAGTTCAATGCCAGAGCGGCACTTGGAATGATGGACAGTCCCAGGGACTTCATTTTCTTTAAAAGTCGTATGTCCTAATGTTCCAATTTTTCTGAACAGACAATAGTGTGATGGTGAATTTTATGTCTCCACTTGGTTAAGCAGCTCCCCTGGTAGCTCAGACGGTAAAGCATCTGCCTGCAATGCGGGAGGCCTGAGTTTGATCCCCGGGTTGGGAAGATCCCCTGGAGAAGGCAATGGCACCCCACTCCAGTACTCTTGCCTGGAAAATTCCATGGATGAAGGAGCCTGGTAGGCTACAGCCCATGGGATCACAAAGAGTCGGACACGAATGAGCAACTTCATTGGCACTGGTTAAGCAAGAGTATTGGGTTATTCAGTTAAACACTAATCTGAGTATTGGTCTGAATGTATTTTGTAGATGTGACTAGTCCATCAGTGGATTTTAAGTAAAGGAGATTATCCTTCATAATCTGGGGGCGCGTCATACAGTCAGTTGAAAGATTAAGAGCAGAACGGAGGTTTTTGTTCTGAGATGGAAAAAAATGATGCCGCCGAGTGACAGCCTCAGCTCCTGTCCCGGTGTTCAGTCTGTCGGCCCGCCGTGGAGATTTCAGACTTGCCAGGCCTTGCTTTTTGCCCATTCTCTCCTCTCCTCCCTCCCTCTCTCCTTCCCTCCTTCTTGCCTTCCTTTCCTTCCTCCCTCTCTTTATCATCTTTAAGTTGGTTCTCCTTCTCTGGAAGAACTCTGACTGATGCAGATTTTGGTAGCAAGAGTGGTTCTAGAAGAATTGAGTCTTGAATATGAGCTTCTGGATTGAGTCTAGGTTTTCTGGAACTGGTTCTCTAATCTGAATAGATTGACCAGATTTAAAGACACTAATCATTCTGTTTCCAGTGATAAAGAGGGCACTGGTATATGGCATGATGTAGCAATAAATATACCCAAAATACCACCACTGGATACTCCTAATCAAGTGTGTATAAAAGACAAGGTTATGGGTGACCATCTATTTTGGAGACTCGTTAGTAAAGACCATCAGAAGCAGTCTGATTTCAGTTGGAAAGGCCAGGAATACACCTTCACTGTCCCACCTCAGGAGTACATTGACTCTCCATCCCTACATCGTAATTTAGTCTGCAGGGACCTTGACCAACTTTGCCTTCCATCACACTATTCTGTTACACTGAGGCTACTATGCTGATTGGTCAGTGTATGCTCTTAGGATTTTGGGAACAAAGGCTTGCCATCCTCTATAGATAACTACTCTCCTTTGGACAAAGAGCTTGTGGCTTCCTACAGAGCCTAAAAAATGACAGAATGCTTAACCATAAGTTGCCAAGTACCCATTTGGTCTTACCTGTGCATCATGAATTTGCTCTTTTCTGACCCTCCTAAACCAGGATGGGATGCATTCCTTTATTAAATGGAAATGCATCTACAAGATCAGACCCTGAAGGCATAATAAGTTACATGAAGAAGTGACCCAAATGCTCATGGTCTCTATTCCCGTTATAGCACCTTCTTTCTCCAAATCTGTACCTATGGCCCCATAGGGAATTCCCTAGAGCCAGCTGACCAAAGAAGAGAAAAAAAATTATAATTTATAGATGATTCTGCCTGATAATCAGGCTCCAACTGCAAGTGGGCAGTTGCAGCAGTACAGCCATTCTAGGCATGTCCTTGTGGAACAGTGGTGAGGGGAAATCCTCTTTTGGTTGTTCTTTTTGCTTGGAAAGAGAAATGGCCAGAGAAATGAGTCTGTGCAGATTTCATATGTTGCCACCAGCGGTTTGGCTTGGTCAGGGACTTGGAAGGAAAATCACTGGAAAATTAGTGACAATAAAGCTACTATGTGAATGCTCACTGAAGGTTGACATCTACAGAGGAGAATATTAATAATTGATTGAACGGGATGACCTGTTCTGTGGATACGGTCAGCCTCTTTTCTTAGTCATCCATTTCATTGCCCAGTGGACCCATGAACAAAGGGTGTACGGAGGCAGGGACTCAGCAACATGGACTTCCACTCACCAAGGTCAACCTGACTGTGGCCACTACTGAGTGCCCAGTCTGCCAGTAGCAGAACTGAATCCCCAGTAGGTACTATTCCCCAGGGTGGTAAGCCAGCTACTTGGTGGCAGGTTGATTACATTAGACCACTTTCATCGTGGAAGGGGCAGTGCTGTGTTCTTATTAGATGTAAACTATTGTATATAGAATGGATAAACAACACCATCCTACTATATAACATGGGGAACCATATTCACTATCCTGTGATAACTATAATGGAAAATAATAGTTTTTTAAAAGCTGGAAAAAAAGAATAGATATTTATTCTGGACATGGATTGTCTTCCCTGAATACAATGCTTCTGTGGACATACAGAATTCCTTGTCTCTTAAAGTGATATTCCAGACAGAGTTGCTTCTGATCAAGAAAATCACTTCGTAGTAAACGGAGTGCAGCAATGGGCCTATGCTTGTGGAATTAATTCATGGCTTTGCCGTGTTTCCCATCTTCCTAAAGCAGGTGGCTTGATCCAACAGTAAAATAGCCTTTTGAAGACTGAATTATTAATACAATGCCATCAAGGTGGTAACACCTTGTGGGGTTGAAATGTTGTTATCCAGCAGGCTGTATATGCTCTGAATCAGCATCTAATAGATGATGCAGTTTCCCCAGTAACCAGTATTCACATGTCCAGGAAACAGGTGTAGAAATAGAAATGAAGTTATTTAATAATATTATTATCCCTAATGATCCACTAGCAAAACTTTTGCTTCCTGTCCCCATGCCCTTATTCTCTGTGGTTCTAGGGTTCTTAGTTTGGAGGAGAGAAATGCTTCCAACTAGGAGACATGACGGTGACTTCAATGAACTGGAAGTGAACTCTGCTACCACGTCATGTTTGGTTCCTCATGCCTCTGAGTCAACAAAAAGAGAGTCCTGTGCAGGTTGGGTTTATTGATCTTGACTCCTGTGGGGAAATGGGGCTGCTACTACACGGTGGAGTAAGGCAGATTATGTCCAGAATGCAGGAGATCTCTTAGGGCGTGTTTTAGTACTACCATGACCTGTGATTAAAGTCAATGGAAAACTGCAATGACTCATTCAAGCCAGACGGCTAATGGCCCAGACCCTTCAGGAATGAAGGTTTGGGTCACCCCACCAAGCTAAAAATCAGGGTCAGCTCAGGTGCTTGCAAAGGCAAAGAAATATGGAGTGGGTTGTGGAGGAAAGTAGTTACAAATTCCAGCTATGACCATGTGACCAGTTGAAGAAACAAGGACTGTAGTTTTTATTAATGTAATTTTAATGAATATTTTCCTTTGTGTATATATATAATGTGTTCGCATATGTAGTATTTTTGTTGTCTTTGCTGTCTCATTCCTTTTCTGTCTAAATAGATGTATTCAAAATAGTAATGTTTATATCATAGTGTTTAAGTACTTAGGATATCAAGGAGAAGTATAACACCCACATTGCATCCTCTTCTAAGGAAAAGGTTAGTGCATTTTTGGTCGCATACAAGATAGTTGCATCATATTAGGCAGAAATATTACTTTTTTTTGTCTTTACTTGGAGGTTAAGCATTGTTTAAAGAGGTGTGTATAGGTGCTAAGTTGATACGGGATGGACTGCGATTTTTTTTAAGGCTTTTTTTGAAGTGGACCGTTTTTAAAGTCTTTATTGAATCTGTTACAATATTTTTTCTGTTTTTATGTTTTGAGGTTTTTTAGCTGCGAGGCATGTGGGATCTTAATTCCCTGACCAAGGATCGAACCTATACCCCCTGCATTGGAAGGCAAAGTCTAAACCATTGGAGAAAGCCTGCCTGCGATGTTTTATGTGTCACTTGGCTAGGTTATAATGCCCAGTTATTCAATAGAGCATTGATTTAGGTGTTACTGTGAAGGTATCTGGATGTGGTTACTATCTAAAATGAGTTGACTTTCAAAACAGGAGACTGTCTTAATAATCTGGGTGAGCCTCATCAACCAGTTGAAAGACCTTCAGAGCAAAACTGATGAGGAAACCCTACCTCTGGATGGCGGCGCTAGATTTTGTCTGCGACTTTCCAGCCTGCTGGCTGCTCTAGGAATGTAAACCTTGCCAGTATCTGCACTGTGGACGCCAATTCTTTACAGTTATACATATTTACATAAAATATACAATTATATATGTATAGATATGCATATCTCACTCACTTTATTTCTCTGCTATAACCCTAATAGAAATAGCAGAGTAGATATGCAATGTCAAGCATATCACCAAATACAAAACTATTATACTATTATATTAGGCAAAATGCTATGCAGAGGAATCATAACACTGAAAACTCAAGAACATACATCATCTGCCTAGGAAAAATGCTTTGAAAAGATTTGCTGGTCATGTATCACTCAAAGCAATATTAATTATAAGAGCAACCACTTATGAAACATCCATTTATATAAGCTAGCCTTGAAACTGACGGCTTTACATTTATCTATAATTTTTAAAATGTTGCAAAGTAAATATCATAATCGCTATAGAGTATGAAATTGAGTCTCAGAGAAAGTGGAAAATGTACCCAAGAACACAATTGTGAAAGGCAGTACAAGGACTTGCACTCAGGTCAGCTGGACCCCATAGTTTTTGCTCTTCATCAAACAGAGCACAGTTTTCCAGCCCAGAATTCCTAGAAGGTTGCCCCGGAATGTGGGGCGGAGCAGTAGCCCGCACGGGTACGAGTGGGGTAAATGACTGGCAGCGTCATCTTCTTCTAGGTCTCAGTGTTTGGGAGACTGTGGCAGGGCGGTTTGGCAGCCTCTGGACAACTGCTGTGCTGCACTCTTGGTGTGATAACCAGCTCTCTGATGGGCACAGTGGAAAGATGCCTATGCTGGTGGAGTTGTGTATCCATACTTGAGATAAGTCTAGGTGATGTGTCTTTTCACTCTCAGGGCCATAGCTGAGCCCCCCAAATGACACAAAGACAGTCATATGATGTGGGACAGACAAAGGCATACTTTCAGTGAAACCTCTGGCTTGCTAAACCTAAGGTTCTTGGCTAGAATATTTCAGAATATTTCACTCTGAAATTTCTTATCCTTGGGATACATACAGACAAATAATCAAGCTGAGAACATTGAAATTTAGAGGTCAAGTTGAATTCAGTTAACGAGGCAGCTCTGGGATGGCAAAGAGAACACGACCAGCAGTCAGGAAACCAAGGCGGGATAACTGACCTGAACCTTACTAAGCACCGTCAAGTTGTCCAGGTCACTTAATATTCCTAATGCTCATTGCCCCATCTACGAAGTGAGGAGAAAATCCCATGAGATGGCTGTGGGATTTTAATTAAATGAGACTATACAGTATAAACATAATGAAAGGGGGACTCATCTGTTGAAAACTGTCTGGCACAATTGATACATAATACATACTCCATGTTCCGCCCACTGAGTAATCACTCCCCATTTCAGAGCTTAGGGAAGCTCTTTTGCAATCATAAAGGTCTTAGTGGGAGAGTAATTCTCTCCCACCCAAGAAACCAAGAGGATTATCCTCTTCCCACTCCAAGCAGGCCCATGACCCAGACTCAACCTAGTTAGCCACACTTTCCCGGGACTGGAATTGTTGTTCAGTCGCTCAGTCATGTCCGACTCTTTGCAACCCCACAGACTGCAACACGCCAGGCTTCCCTGTCCTTCACCATCTCCCAGAGCTTGCTCAAACCCATGTCCATTGAGTCAGTGGTGCCATCCCACCATCTCATCCTCTGTCGTCCCCTTCTCCTCCTGCCTTCAATCTTTCCCAGGACTGGAGAGAGGGACGCAAAATCAGAAGACACAGACCATTCAGTGGCAGCTGAGGCTTCCTGATCAGGCTGTTTTAGTTACTGTACGATTGGTGTGTATTTTGTTTCCAGCATTGGTCCCCTTGGAGATTATTGTTTCTCTACTTATTCCCAAGTCCAGTTCTTTAGATTCTCACAGACTGTTAGCAGCAGCACTCTCTCCATCGATATCCTTCCAAATAAATCATCCTTTGCTTAAGTTAGTTGGAGTTGGCTTTTATTGTTTGCCACTGGGACCCTGGCTGACACATGGCAAGAATTGACATGAAAGAACCAGTAGGCTAGAACTCACAGAACTGTTTACATATTTCATTCGATTTGGTGGGTTTGTAATCACAGATGTGGGTATAAAATTCCAATTGCTTCTCTAATGAGCTTTTCAGTGATTGACCTGCTCCTAATTTGCTGTGCTTTATTATAGCTAATGCTGGCTACTACCAGAAGACCTTGCTTTGACCTCATAAGAAAACATCATTCAAAATCAACTGGAGGAAAGCAAAACATGTGGCCCAAAGGCAGAGAAGAAATTCACTACGTGTGTGTTTCAGGACTCACTGTGTCCTTATTACCATCTCCTTCCTAATACACTAACATGTCTTGTACATTTGACTGCTGTTTAACATGATCAGACAAATATTATTTTAAAAGGCACATTCTGAGTTAAAAATGACCCTCCTTCTTGGGTGTGTTTTGTGGTTTCTGAAGCTGGAGGTTATAATAGGCCATTTGATTAATGAGCTGTTTTATTGGGATGCAAATAATGCCTAATGTCATAAGACCCATATGTTGTAGATTACGGAGGCATAAAACTTACCGTGACACAAAATGGAAAATTTAAAGCATCTCTCTTGAAAAGATATATCATGCTCAACAAATAGCACGCGGGTATTCCCGGTCTTTATGAAACTGATGAATGCTGTGCGGATTTGTTTGGTTTGAGCGCTGACTCTTATCCTGCGCACGCATGTGTGTGTTTCTTTTTCATCAGAAGTAACTTTATGCTTCTGTTCTTTCTCAGTCTGTTCAAAATAGTCAAAAAGAGCCAAACAGCTGGTTCTGATAACACACAGTAGCTATAACCTACACAGTTTAGAACTAAAATGCTTAGATACTGGAAAGAAAAGGTAATTATAATAAAAGCAGCAACTGGAGATTAGAGATGTAATTGCTCACGCGTTACCATCCTTCAGCTCCTGCTCAAACATCGTTTTACAGAGAACTTTTCTCCAGTTACCTCCTGGCCCCCATGGTCACTGTCGTTTGTATTACCCCATTTTATCATCTTTATGAAAATTTTCACTGTCTCAGTCATCCTGTTGATCTGCTGTGCTTGCTTAATGTTACACGTTTCACAGCAGAAAATAGGCTCCACATCAGACTTGTTTACAGCGGGAAACTCAAGCCAGTGCCTGGAATGCAACAAGTGCTAAGAAGAACTGTTTCTTAGCGCTCACGACTAATTCCCGTTCTCCAAGAAGAGAAAAAGAAGATGTTTGTTTGAATTGATCATGTAAGATTTAGGTTGAAATAACTTCCCGGAAGAGATGCTGGATTCGAAAAACGAGGCATAGATATTTGTTTCTATATGGGAAACTTTTCTCTGTCCCTGACAAAATGGAAGCCTTCACGGGGAGTTTAGGGGAGAATGGATACGTGTATATGTATGGCTGATACAACATTGTTAGTCGGCTGTGCCTGCCTGCCTGCTAACTCGCTACAGTCGTCTCCGACTCTGTGACCCTGGGGACTGTGGTCCTACAGGCTTCTCTGTCCGTGGGATTTCGATATAAAATAAAAAGTTACACACACACACACACACATAGAATGCTGAATTTGAAAAGTTAGGGTAATGATAATTCCTCTTCCTTTTAAGGGATCCTGTGATGCTTAACTGAGATGATCCTTATAAACTTGACATGACAGTGTCAGGCACAGAGTTAAGTATTTGGTAACTGTTAGCTAGCATTATTCTTTCATTATTTGTTGATAGATTACTTAAAACAGTACTGATGATGACAATGGTGGTGTAAGTCAGAGTCCTCAAGAGAAACTGCATACATATAAAAAGAGATTTGTTATGAGGAACTGGCTTGTGTGATTTGGAGGCTGAGAAAACCCACAACCTACGGTCTGCAAGCTGAAGAACCAGGAAAACTTACAGCATAAATTACTCTTGAACAGAAAGTCCTGATAGCAAGGAATGTCAGTGATGTAAGTCACAGTCCAAGGGCAGGAGCAGACTGATGTCCAGCCCTGCCTTGGGGGGAGAGAGAGTTTTCCTGTCCTCCACCCTTTTGTTCTATTGCGACCCTCAGTGGATGAGATGATGCCTCCCCTCCCCACATTGGGGAGAAAAATCTACTTTTAGGTTTCTCAGGTGGTAAAGAATCCATTTGCTAAGGTAGGAGATGTAAGAGATGTAAGTCAGGAAGATCCCCTGGAGTAGGAAATGGCAACCCATTCCAGTACTCTTGCCTGGAAAATTCAATGGACAGAGGAGCTTGGTGAACTACAGTCTGTGGGGGTCACACAAAGTCAGACCAGACTGAGCAGCTGAGCACACACACAGTCTACCAACTAAACTGCTCATCTCAGCCGGAATACTCACACAGACACGTCAGAAATAGTATTCAACTAAATGTCTGGGGATCTCATGACACAATCAGGTTGACATCAAAATTACCCATCACAATTATGTTGAAGTATCACCACAGAGATTTAACCAACACAAGGGAGAGTCCATCGACCAGAAAGGGATTTCACTTGGCTAAGTTAATCTATAACTTCTCGGAACATTTCAAAATTAAAATTTCAAAAACCTGTGTGTCTGTTAGTCACTTAGTCACGTCTGACTCTTTGTAACCTCTTGGACTGTAGCCTGCAAGGCCCCTCTGTCCATGGGATTCTCCAGGCAAGAATCCTGGAGTGGGTGGGTCTCCTGCAGTGCAGGCAGATTCTTTACCAACTGAGCTATAAACCTAGCTCAAGACATAATTGCACAGATTATTAAGATAGTCTGTTTGGTATGAAAGTAGGATTATGCCCATTGTGTGTGAATTATGACTTCATCAAGAACTAGGAGGCTATAACAGACCCAGCAGGTATAATGCCATAGGAAACAAGCTCAGAAAGCTCTTTCAGATCAGGTGGTTGCCTCTCAGTCATCGGGTTATCATTAGGAACATTATTCCTGAGCTTTACATTAGTGCTTGCTTAGATACTTCTGTGTCAGGGGAATCATGCCTATGCTAGCTCATTTGACGGCATTTTATTCTGCACCTGTAATAAGCCTGCTCTTTAAGAAAATGTATATTTCAGATTCCTTATACTTACAAAGCACAAGATATGTAGGCTTGATTCTTAAGCTTCCTACGGGTACAGTGATGAGAAATGTGATCCTTCTTAAGTCCTACTCTTTAAGCAAAGTTGAGAATTTGTTGCTGTTTCTTTTCTCACTGATAGTATTCTACTTTCTAACCAGGTGTGTCTTGCCTTCCATAAGGTTGGAGCTGGGGGCTATCCCAGGTGAGGGACCCTGAAATATCGCCTCACTGGTTCACTGCATGCCAGGGCACAGGATTGACTTTTGAACAGTAAAATTCTGATGGTTTCCTCAAAGGGGCCAATTTCTTCAGATGAACAGCTGCTCTATTAATGTCAGAAGAACTGTGTAGTTAAAAAAAAGGTCTTTATTTACAGACATCAAAAAGTATGTCTTAAATCATAGGCCCCTGAAATTCAAAACAAAAGGAGTGTAGTAAATGAAAAATCATAGTTTATATCAAATATCCTCTTTCAGTGTAACACATATTAGGTAATAAAACCCCAGGGGTATGGAAACTGTTGATGTTCACATTATTTCTGTGATATATTTACTTTGAACCATTTCTACATGGGGCTTCCCAGGTGGCATTTGGGCTTCCCTGGTGGCTCAGTTGGTAAAGAATCCGCTTGCCAGTGCAGGAGATGTGCATTCGATCCCTGGTTGGGAAGATCCCCTGGAGAAGAAAATGGCAACCCACTCAAGTATTCTTGCCTGGAGAATCTCCATAGACACAGGAGACTTGCAGGCTGCAGTTCATTGGATCGCAGAGTCGGAAATGATTAAACAACTAAGCACACACATTTCTACATGGGAAATAAAACTCCAGTGTTTTATGTTCTTTTAAACGTCAAGGCTGTATATTGTCACCCTGCTTATTTAACTTATATCCAGAGTACATCATGAGAGACGCTGGGCTGGAAGAAACACAAGCTGAAATCAAGATTGCTGGGAGAAATATCAATACCTTCAAATATGCAAATGACACCACCCTTATGGCAGAAAACGAAGAAGAACTAAAGAGCCTCTTGATGAAAGTGAAAGAGGAGAGTGAAAAAGTTGGCTTAAAGCTCAACATTCACAAAACTAAGATCATGGCATCTGGTTCCATCACTTCATGGGAAATAGATGGGGAAACAGTGGAAACTGGCTGACTTTATTTTTCTGGGCTTCAAAATCACTGCAGATGGTGACTGCAGCCATGAAATTAAAAGACACTTACTCCTTGGAAGGAAAGTTATGACCAACCTCGACAGCATATTAAAAAGCAGAGACATTACTTTGTCAACAAAGGTCCATCTAGTAAAGGCTGTGGTTTTTCCAGTGGTCATGTATGGATGTGAGAGTTGGACGGTGAAGAAAGCTGAGTGCTGAAGAATTGATGCTTTTGAACTGTGGTGTTGGAGAAGACTCTTGAGAGTCCCTTGGACTGCAAGAAGATCCAACCAGTTCATCCTAAAGAAGGTCAGTCCTGGGTGTTGATTGGAAGGACTGATGTTGAAGCTGAAACTCCAATACTATGGCCACCTCATGCGAAGGGTTGACTCATTGGAAAACATCCCAATGCTGGGAAGAATTGGAGGCACAGAGGAGGAGATGATTGGATGGCATCACCGACTCAATGGACATGATTTTCAGCAAACTATGGGACATAGTGAGGGACAGGGAAGCCTGGCGTGCTGCAGTCCATGGGGTCACAATGAGCTGGGCATGACTTAGCAACTGAGCAACAACCGCATATCATTTGTAGTCTAGCGTGAGTCACAGTGAGGGGGAGATCTGAACGAAGGTGAGATATCTGAGCTGGGCACAGAATTCCCATTTGTCAGAGAGCTAGTGGCTTTCTCTGAAGGCAAACAGTGAAGGGGGTTTTTTGGCCTGTAGGTCCCTGCAGAGGAAATATGGGAAGAGGAACAGGGGAAGCTTCTGAGACAAGGGGAGAGGTGAACACTGCCTCAAGCAAGAAAACAGGAAAGCCACCCTAGTTAGGAGAAAGCTGCAGGGCTTCCCGCAGTGGCTCAGTAGCAAATAATCTGCCTGGAAAGCAGGAGATGTGGGTTCAATCCCAGGGTTGGGAATGGACATGACTGGGCAGCTAAACAACAACCACAATGGAAGACAAGTGCCCCCAACCAGGTTGCCTGTGGTTCTGGGTGGATGAGCTTGTGTGTGATGAACCACGGTCTCCCACTCACCTTAGTGTCTGAGAGTTTCCAGGTTCCCAGGGGAGTCTCTCAGTTCCCACGTAACCAACAGTCACTTCTCTCTCCAATTTGTTCCCCTTAGTCCAGTTCTTCATTTCTTAAAATTGATGTTTATCAAAATAATGCAAGCTATAGCTTGAGTCAAATATTAAGGGGTTTATATGAAAAACAGCTGTGGGCAGAAATGTAGCTTGGAAATATGGAGAGAATCAAGATCAAGAAACACCTTGGTCTGTCTCTGTCTCTGCCTCAACCTTGTGATCCTGTACCAGTGGCTGGTCCCGACCAGAAACGGGAGCCTGGCCAACTCATTCCAAAGGGCAGGAAACAGATGCAGAGAGAACAAGGGAAACTGGTGCAAAAAAATAAGCAACAAATTGACCAGTTCAAGAGCTTATGCCTATTTACAAGGGCTACTTGGAGACTTACATGAGATAAGTAGAACAAGCGCCCAGGCAAAGTAATTGGCATACAATGGGACCTCAAAATATGTTTTTTTTTTCTTCTGTCTTCTCTTTCCTCTTTCTCACTAATCAAAATCTGCTCTCCAGAAACTGATTCATTTATTGCATAAACTGTTTTAAAATGCATTTTCACAAAGATGAGACTAATTCAAAGCATTTTGAATGCTTCAGATGGTAGAAACTCAGTGAGTGGCATTTGGGCAGAGGGGTGGGAGAGGTTTGTCTCCATTTGCAGAGTTCATGGCAAAGGAAACTGCTTATTTCATTTATCCTGCCTTGAGAGTGACGGTCTTTCCGCAACTATTCAAGTGCCCCATCAGCTGGCCCATAGGACTCAGGGTGGCTGTTCCCACAGGAAGGTGCTGAAATCTGAAAATGTAGGTCATAAATCTCTCTGGATACTTGGAAGCCTAGTTACCCCAGAATTCCGTCCCACCACATGCCAACAATTCTGCTGCAATGGACCACTTTCGCATTTACTGGCCTATTTGCTACCACCACATGCCACTCAATCAGTGTCAAGAAGAAATGACTCCCTCCCCTCTGAATCTGGCTTCCTGCCAGTGCTGTGGGTTTTGACGAGATGCTCCCTTCTTTTTACTGTTAACTGTTGATGCTTTCAAACTGTGGTGCTGAAAAAGGCCCTTGAAAGTCCCTCAGACTGCAAGGAGACTGAACCAGTCCATCCTAAAGAAAATCAACCCTGAATATTCATTGGAAGGACTGATGCTGAAGCTCCAATTCTTTGGCCTCTTGATGCAAAGAGCTGACTCATTGGAAAAGACCCTGATGCTGGGAAAGATTGAAGACAGAAGGAAAAGGGGGCGACAGAGGATGAGATGGTTGGATAGTGTCACCGACTCAATGGACATGAGTCTGAGCAAACTTCAGGAGATACCAGAGGACAGGGAAGCCTGGCGTGCTGCAGTCTATGGGGTCGCAGAGTCAGACACAACTTAGCGACTGAGCAATAACACAGTTTCCTTTTCCCCTCCCTATGCTATTAACCTTTCAGCGCGTTACAGTGACCCCTGGGTTATCACTGGAGCAGCTGCCTGGTCCAAGTAGTCACAACGTCCTTCTGGTGGAGGGAAAAGGTTTCCCATGTTACAGCATCCTCCTCAGTTCCTGGAGGCTGGGCTCAGGGATTTTGATCCCTCTCTAGAAGACTTGCCTGGCCCCTGGAAGGGAGTTCGCCTGAGAGTCGATCTGGGCTTCCCACTGGGACCCAGCACAATCCCTAACCACATGAGCCCTGTGGACCGTCATTCTCTCACCAGACTCCCCTCCACCCACCCATAATCCACTCCTCTCAGGTTCCTTGTTAAAGCAAAAATCGTCAGGTTCTTTTAATGTGGCTTTTTGTGTTTCATTTCCTTTGTTGGTTAAAAAATGTTGCCAGTGAAACATTTTATAAGATTTCTATACAGTGCATACATTTTGAACATTTTGTTCCTATTAACATAAAATATTATTCTCATTTCCTCTCATGTTGGGAAGAAAGAAAAAAGCATTCTAAAAATTAAAAATAATTTCTTTGTTATGAAGGAAGTATGAATGATTTATGAGCATAATAAAGGCAAGTCTCTTTGGTCAACATTATGAATCGAAAATAAGACTGCTTTTCAGATTTTTGAAATGACTTGGACGACAGTAGGCAGTAAAGTAACAAAGGAGGTCCAGTTATAATGGGAAGTCCACGTCCCTCGACTTCTTCTCCCCCAGAGATGTGGCATTCCTTTCTACCTCCAGAAAGAAAATAGAGTCATCCTAGGGCATGGTTGGCCCACTGAAGCTGAAGCTGCAATACCTTGTCCACCCTTGGACAGCAAGGAGATCAAATCAGTCCATCCTAAAGGAAATCAGTCCTGAATATTCAGTGGAAGGACTGGTGCTGAAGCTGAAGCTCCAATACTTTGGCTACCTGATGCGAAGAACTGACTCATTGGAAAAGACCCTGATGCTGGGAAAGATGGAAGGCAGGAGGAGAAGGGGACGACAGAGGATGAGATGGCTGGATGGCATCACCGACTCAATGGACATGAGTTTGAGTAAACTCTGGGAGGTGGTGAAGGACAGGGAGGCCTGGCGTGTAACAGTTCAGGGTCACAAAGAGTCAGACTCAACTTAGCGACTGAACAACAAGGGCATGGTCAAGGGAGGTCCATGTCAAGTAACTTGTTCCAGAACACATCTGTGAGTCATCTGCATTTGTACAGAAATGCATTTTAAAATGTCCTCTGGGGTGGGGGAGCAGTCCTGGAATCAGGTTCCAGCCCTGGTTGCGGAGTTAAGATCTCACATGCATCGTGGCTGAAAAACCGAAACATAAAACAGAAATAATACTGTAACAAATTCGATAAAGACTTAAAAAATAAGACAAAAAAAATCTTAAAATATTTCCCTCTGTCATTTTGATATGTCCTTACCGATCATTTCTAACTGAGTGGCCGTATCTTGCTAGAGTCACCCATGCTGACTGACTCATCCCGCCTTGAACTTCCTCCCAGTGGCCTGGAGCCCTGGTTTCTCCCACACACTGACTGTCTAGCAGCTCTGAGATTCTGCCTTTCTGTTGTATGTATTATTGGATATTTCCCCTGCCACTTCCCCCAAGTTCTGGGTATGAAATTCCACTCTCTATAGAGTGAAGGGCTCTGTACTTGGTTTTCAGTTCTGGGTCTCATGGTTCCCAGCCCAGCACTCTAGTTCTGTAAACACTCAATTATGTAATGAAGCTGAAGGCGTCACCAGGGGAGGCCGGCAGACTGGCAAGGGGCCCTCTTAAGGGGTATTTCCTAGGCGAATTCACCCTAGTTTGAGGTCAGATATCTGGTGGTGTATGCTCAGAAACCAGATTCTCTTAGTATATCAAGAAGGTGCTGGGGAATGGCCTCATGCCCACCAGCTTGTGAGGCTGGGGCAAATCGTGGCAGTTCAGTTTCTGTTTGCAAGAGAAACACCACTTTGCATTGTGGCTGGGTCACTGCTGGGAGAAGGGACTTGCGTGGAGCAACTGTATGACCTCGCTATGATATTAGCTCCCAGAGATTCAAGTTTTCAACAATTTATTGAGTACCAAGTTCAGGGCAGGCTCTATTTGGGTACTGGGGATACAGAAGTGTGAACCAAGCAGAAGTGGATCCCTGCTCTCCAAGAGAGCGTCTGTTCTAGTTCCTGGCCCTGAGGTCTGGGTCTCTCATGCCTGGGAACAGCCAGTGAATGGAGTTCCATTGTCTCTGCTCAGAGCTTCGCACGCTCACCTCAAGAATGAAAGCACATCACAGCGGACCTTTGCAGGAGTAACTTAAAGAAAGGGCATCCTGTGTGAAATGTTTTTCATGCCTTCGATTTTAACCTAGAGAATTCTAGGAGTGAGAATAAGGACGATATTTATTACCTTGCTATGGTTTCCTCTCTTCTCCAATTCTGCTAACTAGAGAAAAGCTCTTGCCAACCTACTTAGTGAAAATAAAACTGAAAGAAAATGTGGAGAAGGTCAGGCCACAGATGTGGAGAAAAGGGAGAGAAGCCAAGTCAATGTTCACAATCAAGGGCTGGGTGGGTGTGTGGTGTGGAGAGAGGAGGGTTTGGTTTCGAGGTCCAAGGCCATTGTGAACAGCAAGAGAAGTGAAGACAGGAGGAGGGGTTTTAAAAACCGTTTCTGGATTATGAAGTGAATTTCTTTTCATGCTTTTTTTTTTTTGAATGGAGTTACTTTTGATTACTCATCTGCAAAGATTAAGCAAAAAGAGACCCTATGATTTATTAAAATTCATGAATTTGGGGTTCTGCTTTTAACCCAAATATTTTTGAGTCCTTCATTCTGCTGGTCTCATTTTTTTCCTTTGACATATAGTTAAAATGCCATGAGTCCTTTTCCATAGCCCTACAGGAAGTCCACTACTCACTCCAATATTTATCAGGTTCCAAAGGTGCTTTGGTGCCCAGGTAGCTGCCTGTCTCCTATCCCAGTTCTTTGCTTCTTAAGTTCAATTTCTTAAATTAAGTAATGTATGCTCTAGTTTGAAATTCAAACAGTAAATGATGTATAATGAAAACCAGAGGTCCCCAACTAAGCATTTCCAACTCTACACTCCAACTCCCCACAGACAATTGCTTTCAGTTCTCAACTCTAGCTTTCTCGTACTTACCTCCATATTTCTGAATGAAATGCATGCTTTGCCATGTGTTAATTTTAGATGTTATGTATTGGCATTATCTTGTGGTAGATGAGGATGTAGTTCTCTCACTTTCCTTCCATCCCCATTCCACCTACCTTCTCTACCTATACTCTCACTAAAATGATAGGAAGAATTTTGGTCAAATCAATGATCAAGACTGACATTATTACTATAAGAAAAGTGTTAATAGCCAAAAGCTATGTAATAAGGATATTTTCTTTCTTGTAACTTTTCCCCTAGAGTTAATATTTCCTTCATGTCTGGCTTACATTTTGTGTGTATATACTTAAATGTTTTTTTTAATGCTCTACTGTGCTTCTTTTATAGCTATCCATATTATTTTCCAAATGGCCCAAAAAAATCCATAAACTACTTATTTTCACTGGGTTAGGTCTTCCCTGGTGGCTAAAATGGTAGAGTCTGCCTGCAATGTGAGAGACCTGGGTTTGATCTCTGGGTCAGGAAGATCCCCTGGAGAAGGAAATGACAACCCACTGCAGTATTATTGCCTGGAGAATCTCATGGACAGAGAAGCCTGGAGAGCTACAGTCCGTGGGGTCACAAAGAGTCAGACACGACTGAGCAACCACACTTTTCTCTCTCCAATGCTTCCCCTCTTATGTCTCCATTTGGACAATTGCTTCATGGGCCTGCTGTACGGTTTTCAGTGTGGACTTTCATTTGTACTTTTGTGCTAGATTCACTCTTTTCCTGGAAACTCTTTTTTTGGTTTACTCCCTCACTTTGCTGGAACACATGCTCCTGGATTGCTAGGAAGCTGTTCACAGTGATAATTACACATCTGAAATTTTGTTTTTCTGAAAGCGTTTTTGATCTACCTCTATACTTGGTAGATAATTTGGCTGGAGTGGCTCAGATGGTAAAAAAATCTGTCTGCAATGTGGGAGACCTGGGTTTGATCTCTGGGTTGGGAAGACCCCCTGCGGGAGGGCATGGCCACCCACTCCAGTGTTCTTGCTGGGAGAATCCCATGGACAGGGGGCCTGGTGGGCTACGGTCCATGGGGTCCCAAAGAGTTGGACACCACTGAAGCGACTAAGCTCAGCACATAATGCTAGGTTGCACATCATTGTGCCTCGCACTTGAGAAGCCATCTTTCTGTTGCTTTCTAATCTCCAGGTTTGTTGTCAAGAAGTCTGATATTATTCCATTCCATATCCTTTGTCAATGAAATTTCCTGCCCCCATCCTCAGGTAATAATTTATAGGATTTTTTTTCCTTTATTCTCTAATGTTCTCAAATTTCATAATGAAGGGCCCGTGTGTTTGCCTTTTATCATTCATTGCGCTGGATGCAATGAGATGTTCTTTCAATCTGAAGATTCTCTTATTTTTTGGCTCTGGGAAATGTTCCTGGGTATGAATTTCAAAATAACTTCCCTTCTCCATTTTTGTCTATTTTGTTAGTCTGTGTTTGGGCTTGTTGGGTTCATACTCTAGATGTGATATCTTTTTTCCTCCTAGCTTCAGCCTTTTGCTTTATCTGCACTACTTTATGAAGTGTATCTGAATTTTTATTTACCAATCATGTTTTCGCTTGGACCACCAATTTTCCATTTTTCCTAATTGCCTCTCTTCTACCCCTGTCTACACAGCATCCCACCTCGTGTTTACACTGTCTTTTCTTATCCCTCTAATGTTACTCCTTCTAGCTCGTTCACTGGAGTTGAGAGCTTCCTTCTGCACCCTCTGCCCTCTCCTCCTCTCCTTGTCCCTTCTCCTCCCCGTCCTGCTCCCCCTCTTCTCCCTCCTCCTTCTCCTTCTCTCAGTTATTGCATTTTGAGCTTTCCCTAAATATTGAAGCTTTGAGCGTGCTTGGGGGGCTCTTATCATGCTTTATGCTTTTTTCTAAAAGTCTGGTTGTTCATTCACATTCAGTAGTGATGACTAAAGACTGACTAGAAGCACTGAGAGTGTAGACTGAACATCTTCATAAATAATTTTCAAGACACTGGGACTGATGTCTACCTATAGATCTGACATCAGTATCTGAAAGTGAAAGTTGCTCAGTCATGTCTGACTCTTTGCAACCCCATGGACTGTAGCCTGCCAGACTCCTGTGTCCACGGAATTCTCCAGGCAATAATACTGGAATGGGTGGCCATCCCCTTCTCCAGGTGGTCTTTGCAACTCAGAATCGAACCCAGGTCTCCCACATTGCAGGCGGATTCTTTACCGTCTGAGCCACCAGGAAAGCCTGACATCTGGCACTGTTTATTCGGGGATCTTAGATTTCTCAAAAGACTTCTCAAGTCCCCCACCTGTAAGGCTTATTTATAGAAGCAGAAATGTCGCTTAAACCCTTGCTTTCCATTCTTAACCTCTCTTTTCTCTGCATTTTGAAGAATGTGCTGTGTCTTCTCCACTTGGCTTCTCCTGAGAATAAGCCACGGTCCCTTGTGTGTGTATCCAGGTGCTTGTCGGTAGTTGGTTGGCTTCCTGAGGAAAAGAAGGAGGCAGGTGCCAACCACTCCCCAGAAAGACCTTTGACTGTCCCCTGTGTACTGTGGCTTGATGTGGGTACCACCCTCTCCACAAATTCATTTGCTGAAGAACCTCAGGTTATCAGGAGATAATCTTTAAGGAGGCAGTTCAGTTGAAATGAAATTGTCAGAATGGGCCCTAATCCAATATGACTCATGTCCTCTTGAGAAGAAGAGGAAATGTGGACACAGACGGTTAGAGTGAGAGAGCTGTGTGCAGACACAGGGAGAAGAGAGCCATTTACGAGACAGAGAGGGAGACCGCAGAAGACATAAGCTCCGCTGACACCTTGTTCTGGGGCTTCTAGCTTCCAGAACTGCGAGAAAAGAAGCTTCTGTTGTTTAAGCCACCCAGTCTGTGGTACTTGGTTATCTCAGCCTGAACAAAGGAGTATACTGTGTTTTCAGCCTTTTACTCACTCTGAACTGTTGTGAGACCTGTTGACCCCAAATTCTGTGCTTTCACAGGTTCTGTGGGGTGGATGCCTCCCACTCACTGGGGCCTCTGGGGGTGGCTGTGCCCCTCTAGGTGACACTACTCTTCCCTTGGCTTGCGTTCTATCTTCTTAAAGTTTGTTTAACTTAAAAAAAATTTCTTTGTTTTCCTTCTACTAATTTTATTCTTTGGAGCTTTATACTTAAAAAATTGTTTTACTGCCATTTTAGTGGGTTTCAGGGGGAAGGAACAGTTATACGTGTATTTTTTTTTTAAGTATTTTATTATTCTTATCATTATTTTATATATTTTTAAGAAAACGTTGGCCACACCACACAGCATGTGGGATCTTAGTTCCCTGATCAGGGATTGAACCCATGTCCCCTGCACTGGAAGTGCATAGTTTTAACCACTGGACCACCAGGGAAGTACTTGTATTTCTAACTTAAGCCCTATCTCTAAATTTCAGGTCTTATTAACCTAGCAATAGAAATACTCAACAGAAGCTATGAAATTTCAGTTCTTTTAACATATTTCTTAGTACTGGTACTGATCTGTTTTTTCTCAGCTCCAAATTCATGCTGTTTGCCCTGGTTTGTGATGGTGGAGCTGCATCATGTAAACATTTTTTTGTTTACCAGGTGGCTAGATACCAGGCTTTGTCAACAGGGGACTTTGGAGGGACATTGTAGGGTGAAGGACTCCTCCTCCAGGTTCTGAAAATGAGAGTGAAAGGCGCTCAGTCGTGTCCAACTCTTTGCGACCCCATGGACTATACAGTCCATGGAATCCTCCAGGCCAGAAGACTGGAGTGGGTAGCCTTTCCCTTCTCCAGGGGATCTTCCCAACCTAGGGACTGAACCCAGGCCTTCCGCATTTCAGGCAGATTTTTTACCAGCTGAACCACCAGGGATGCCCAAGAATACTGGAGGGTAGTCTATCCCTTCTCCAGTGTGTCTTCCTGACCCAGGAATCAAACCGGGGTCTCCTGCATTGCAGGCAGATTCTTTAGCAACTGAGCTGTCAGGGTGCCGGAGTCCTGCCCCAGCTGGTCAGGGTTCCCTCAGGATGGATGGCGTCGGCGATACGAATGAGAAGACACAGCGAGTCGTGGTGTTTCCAAGTGTCTTCCGACTTTATTGTTTTTAAGACAGTTTTTATATTTTTTGTGGTACATAGAAACAAATGTAAAGTATAGAATCATACCAATTCAGCTTAGTGGGCATACCAATTTAGCTTAATGGGCATATGAATTCAGCTTAATGGGCCTATCAGTCCAGCTTAATAGGCCAGCAGTTTTTGACCTTCATCGAAACTGTTTGCCTGTTTTTAGTTACAAAAAGCCTCATTTTGTTTACATCATCTTCCGGCCTGGGGCCCTGCTAACATCTTGTGACTCTCCTATTGATAAGGGTTGATCAGTCAGAACACTTTTGTATCAGGCACAGCAGGAAAGAATTTATCAATAGAAAGTTTCAAGGTAAAACCTGTTTTTGGTCATTTGCTCTACGCCTTGAGCTTAACAGAAAAGAATGTCGTTCCATAAAGTCATAGAACAGCAAGCTGAAGGTCAGCTCTAAGTAAGAATCATCAGTTAATTCAACAATTGTCTTATTATTTGTATTAAAGCTAAACTTCTATTTATATAAATCTTTTAACTATTATACTTTCATTATATAGGCTAAATACGTTAAGAGTAAAAACATAGTGAGTAAATATAGACTAAGTAACAGTTTCATAAAGCAATATTTCTTATATTTCCTAACAAGCCTTTTTTCCTGCGAAAGGTTTTGTGCCCATAGGGGCTTTCTGTGCGGAGGCTCTCAATGCGGTTTTATTACTAGGGAGCAGTTATGCACATTAGCTCCAAAGGCACAGGTACATTTATTAAACAAACCAATATGTTAGCAAAAGGAATTTAGATCAGCATACTCCATATCTCAGATGATCTTATTTAGGGTGCTACTGTTCAGGGGCCTTGTTGATTTGAGATTTCAGATTGATCTATTTTAGAAGAGAATCAGGAAAAGCCTTTTGCCTAAGTCACAGAAAATAAGAAGAGGTTTATTATAGCCAACATCAGAAAGACAGATCTCATCTTTAAGGTGAGCGCTGGGGCAGCCTTCCGAGAATCCCTGAGGGCTGAGAAGCTGTGCTCAATCAGCCCTCTACCTCATGACTCTGTCATGGGTGGGATCTCGTGATCCGGCTCCCGGCATCAGGGTTCTAGTGTAATTTTATCTGTGGTTTCTGTGGTTCAAGGCTACCAGTGGCATGTGGCCTGCCAAAACCCTTTAATGAGTTTTGCAGACGCCCATCTGTGTATTCCTAGTGGGAATGTACCTAATGGGAGGGGGCTTCCATGTGAGTCTGGTTAAACCTCAGAAGGCAGTTTCCAAGTTGCCAGCACTGACCTCCAGCATTTCGTGAATTTTCCCACCATCCAGATGGCCCTAACCACACCTTCACAAGCGAGGTCTGAATCTCAGCCTGGCATAGTGGGTGGTTTTTTTCTCAGATGATTCCTCTTTGGATGCTCTATCTCAGTCCCATGTCTGCTATTCCTATACTTTCTGGAGCAGGAGTTAGCATATATTTTCTGTAAAGGAGCAGGGAGTAAGTGTCTTAGGTTTTGCAGGCCATAGAGTCGGTTCAGAATTACCTAACTCAGTGGACAAACCATAAACGAGTGGGTGTGACAGATGAGCCCATATGCCCACTCCTTGTCCCATGTCATCAGTCCTCTGCTGCTAGTTAATAATTCTTTACAGACAAATACACTTTCACTGCTAAAGTTACCGGTATGATTTCTCCTTCTGACTGGATTTTGGTAGAAACATTGAAATTTTAGGGAAGGTATTGGCTTGGCCTGTTCAAGTGCTAACACCGCAATATGTCAGCAAATTTGGAAAACTCAGCAGTGGCCAAAGGACTAGAGAAAGTCAGTTTTCATTCTAATCCCAAAGAAAGGCAATGCCAAAGAATATCTGAACTACTGCACAATTGTGCTCATTTCACAAGCTAGCAAGATGATACTCAAAATCCTTCAAGCTAGACTTCAACAGTATGTGAACCAAGAACTTCTGGATGTATAAACGGGATTTAGAAAAGGCAGAAGAACCAGAGATCAAATTGCCAACAACCATCAGACCATAGAAAAAGCAAGAAAATTTCAGAAAAGCATCTACTTTTGCTTCGTTGACTATGCTAAAGGCTTTGACTGTGTGGATCACAACAAATTGTGGAAAGTTCTTAAAGAGATGGGAATACCAGACCACCTTACCTGTCTCCTCAGAAACCTGTATGCAGGTCAAGAAGCAACAGTTAGAACCAGACATGGAACAATGGGAAATTGGGAAAGGAGTACATCATGGCTGTATATTGTCACCCTGCTTATTTAACTTATATGCAGATTATATCACGTGAAATGCCAGACTGGATGAAGCTAAAAGCTGGAATCAAGATTGACAGGAGAAATATTAAGAGCCTCAGAAATGCAGATGATACCACTCAAATGGCAGGAAGCAAAAAGGAACCAAAGAGCCTCTTGATGAAAGTGAAAGAGGAGAGTGAAAAAGCTGGCTTAAAGCTCAACATTCAGAAAACAAAGATCATGGCATCTGGTGCCATCACTTCATTGCAAATAGAAGGGAAAAAAGTGGAAACAGTGACAGATTTTATTTTCTTAGGCTCCAAAATCACTGCAAATAGTGACTGTAGCCATGAAATTAAAAGATGGCTGCTCCTTGGAAGAAAAGATACGACAAACATAGACAGTGTGTTGAAAAGCAGAGACATCCCTTTGCTGACAGAGATCTGTCTAGTCAAAGCTATGATTTTTCCAGTAGTCATGTGTGGATATGAGAGTTGGACTGTAATGAAGGCTGGATGCCAAAGAATTGATGCTTTTGAATTGTGGTGTGGGAGAAGACTCTTGAGAGTTCTTTGGACTGCAAGTAGACCAAACCAGTCAATCCTAAAGAAAATCACCCTGAATGTTCATTGGAAGAACTGATGCTGAAGCTGAAACTCCAATACTTTGGCCACCTGATAAGAAGAGCTGACTCACTGGAAAAGACTGATGCTGGGAAAGACTGAAGGCAAAAGGAGAAGGGGGCAACAGAGGATGAGATAGTTAGATGGCATCACCAACTCAATGGATATGAATCTGAGCAAACTCGGGGAGACAGTGAAGGATAGGGAAGCCTGGCGTGCTGCTGTCCGTGGGGTCTTAAAGAGTCGGACATGACTTAGTCATTGAACAACAACAACAAATAGGCTTGGGTGACTTGGGCCAGGTGAAAGCCCTTATTCTGGATCTGACAATTCTGTGCAGTGTTTGCAAGAGAGAGGGACATATGGGAGAATGTGCAAATTTGTGACAGCCTTAAACAATGAAACTAACAAGTGAGCAAACACTTGAGGCGAGGTTTGCCTGTCTGTGTATGAAAGGATCTTGGGGAAAACAGTAGAAAAATATTCTCTTCTAGTCAATTGTAAACTTCAAAGAGCACAAAATATTCCCTCTAGTTGTCTATTCTGAATATTCATGTTTATTTGAATACAGTTTCCCTAAGATCTTTGGATAAAACTGATGCTCTCAGAAGTGCAAGGTGTTTTCCTGGGGTTCTCTCTTCCCTTGGCTCAGAACGGCCATCCTCCTGGGGAGTGTGTGTTGATTGCTCTCTGGAGTGGCAGTCTCACCCGCTCCCCAAGCTTTTCTTGGGCAGAGTACCTTGCAACTGATTAGCTTTCTGCTTTCTAAATTGCTGTCAAGTTTCAGACTCTCTCCCTGAGATTGTTCCCATCATCTTTATTGGAGGTTTGGGTGTCTGCAAGTTCTTCAGAGACACATTTACAGGCTGTCTTTTGCTTTATGCTCACAGATGGCTAAGCACAATGATACCAAGCATTTTACTAGTTTAATTCTCAGAGGGTAACCTCTTTTCCAGAATTTTATTTCTCCATGTACTGCCAATACCACGAAAATATTTTCTGATCAAAATAGGACAAGAGACATTTACTCTGAGGCTTCCCCCAAGACATGGCTCTGGTGCTTTCTGAAAATCAGATGCTTCTTCCAGGTTCCCTGTGGCTTGTAATTTGTGTGATAGGTTAGGGAGAGAAGTGGAAATAAAAACCAAAAACGAAAACATGCTCACAGGCAATCCTGATGCAAGAGCAATAGCAGTTGGCAAAACCTTTATCCTGACTGCCCATCAATTTTTCTCTTCATCATGATACAAGCAGGGAAGGTTATAAGATCAGCTGTTGTAAATGATGAATTAAGACAGAATTACAAGCAGAGGATGCCTTATTGCTGGTGTCAGACTTAAACCTCTGAAGAGAAAAGGGGAAAAAGAGAATGACATATATTTTTTTTCTTGCTCATTTAAGGCTCAGAATGTAGTGTTCAAAGGGGCCTAGCCCACCAGTTGACAGCTCTCCATTGTCCCTCCCTGCTTCTGGACCAACCAATACCCTTCTGTAGATAGAATACAGGGACTGCAAAATGCCTCACAAGAATTCAAGGTAGGTAAGATTGTTCTCTGAGAATTAAGCTATAAAACTGTCTTAGATCAGGGTGAGAAAGTACGAAGTCATCTTAGACATAAAATATATTCTAGGCTAAGACATAGTGATGAATGGACTGTCGGCATTGATGTAGACAAAGAAAGTACTTATGAGAAAGTCGTTGAGGAGAAACTAAGATCATGGCATCTGGTCCCATCACTTCATGGGAAATAGATGGGGAAACAGTGGAAACAGTGTCAGACTTGATTTTTTGGGGCTCCAAAATCACTGCTGATGGTGATTGCAGCCATGAAATTAAAAGACACCTACTCCTTGGAAGGAAGGTTATGGCCAACCTAGATAGCATATTTAAAAGCAGAGACATTACTTTGCCAACAAAAGTCCGTCTAGTCAAGGCTATGGTTTTTCCAGTGGTCGTGTATGGATGTGAGAGTTGGACGGTGAAGAAAGCTGAGCGCCGAAGAATTGATGCTTTTGAACTGTGGTGTTGGAGAAGACTCTTGAGAGTCCCTTGGACTGCAAGGAGATCCAATCAATCCATCCTAAAAGAGATCAATCCTGGGTGTTCATTGGAAGGTCTGATGTTGAAGCTGAAACTCCAATACTTTAGCCACCTCATGCGAAGGGTTGACTCATTGGAAAAGACCCTAATGCTGGGTAGGATTGGGGGCAGGAGGAGAAGGGGACGGCAGAGGATGAGATGGTTGGATGGCATCACCGACTCAATGGACATGGGTTTGGGTAGACTCCGGGAGTTGGTGATGGACAGAGAGGCCTGGCGTGCTGCAATTCATGGGGTCGCAAAGAGTCAGACACGACTGAGCGACTGAACTGAACTGAACTGAACTGAGTGCCTGTCTAGATCTGTTCTGCAGGACGGACTTCGCTCCCAGCTCTGACCCAGAGAATCAGGAGCACCCGCCATTAGCATCTTTTCGCTAATCATCCTTCCTTTGTTCCATCCTCACCAAGCAAATTCTTTTGCTCATCTTGCTCCCCCATGTGGGTTTGTCTACAGAGGATCAATAGCTTGATCTTCAAACATCCCCGGCATATCTGCTTGATAGCTATTTTCTCCTGGAAATGGAACTAATTAGCAACATAGCGGCTATGAACATGACGGATTGATATCTGAAACTGGGAGGCTGACAACTCCATTGTCTGCTGTCAGACGAAGAAATTCCAGTGCGGCATCAGCTCGACTCCTATTTTAAATAATCCTAAAGTTTTTCTGAGCTCTTTAACGAAAATAATATGTATTCATTATTTTTATTGCCTGGAAACTTTACGTGGGAAAAGATTAAGACAGGGAGAATACTATGATGGTGAAGAGCATGGATTTAGGATTCAGACAACATGGGCTCAAGCTCTGTTTACTTACCCTCTTTATAATGTCCATAGGCACTTGACTGGGTTCTATCTGTGTTCAAGCTGTTTTATCTACAAAGCGAGTATATAATAAAAGTATTTATGTAATAGGATTGTTATGAAGATTAAATGAAACTTGGCCATAAAATGCTTATCACAATGCTTGGTACTTGGTAACTGGTCAATAAATTTTAGCCATCATCATGATACTTATTAATTATAAAATATTTTTCTCCTTTTAAAATATCAAAGCCAGACGTTATTGCCAGAGTTTAGAGCAGCCCAAGAGAATCAGTGTTAATAACTGGGTTGCAAGAACTTTTGACCAGACAGTGTTCTTATATAGAGTCAAAGGAAGTAAAAAGTAAAAAAAAAATGAAGACAGGTTCATTTAATTAAAAATATCGAATTAATTTCAGATAGTAGTAAATGAAATGAAGATAAACACTATGAGAAGGCAGTGGTGGGAAATGTCAAATAGAGTGACTCTATCAACTTTAGATAGAAAGCACAAGATCAAACAAAGAGAAAGAATGAGAGAGAGAAATTTACATCTGCGCTGAGACCCAATATAATAAGAGGCTAGCTCTTTAAGATACGGAGGGAAGATTCAGGAAGATGCCACAAAACGTACAGGCTAGAGGAGGGAAAGAGCTCAGCATTTTCTAGAAATAGAAAGACCAGGGAGCATGGAAGACTACAGTGGGGTGGGAGGTCTAGAGGAAGATGAGATTGGAGGGAGGGCTGGACGTCCACCTAGAAAGCAGGCTTTCGTGTCCAAGACCAGAGGAGCACCCCAGGGTTTGATGCGGTGCAGTCACAGGCTGAGACTGGAGAAGCGCTTGTCACTGGGGTAATTCACTGCTGAGGAAGCAGGGAGCCTTCTGGAGGTGAATGGCCAGGGCCAGCTGAGAGACTGTCGTGACTCAGGCTGATGCAGAGATGACAAGGGTGGAGACAGATGGATGACTTTGTGAAAAAACATTCAGAAATGTTATTTCCACTGTGAGTTCAGTGATGGAGCTGGCCCTAGAACCTGAGCTTATTGACTTTGTTACTTGATGAGCTATATTTCTCTTCTGAGCATTTCAGAAATCCCAAGATCATCTCTATAATTAGAAAAGTCTTCAGAAAACCTAAGCCTAACCATTCTGGCTGAAACAAGGATCTTGTTTTCATGCAAATGTGGCCTTATAAATAAAGAATGGGAGGCAGAAGTGGATAAAGGGCCAAGCTTCAGAAGCTGAATAGATTTCCCTACATACCACAGCTTCTAAAGGGATTGTCTGCCCACCTGGGTTTAAGGAGACTGCCAGGGAAAAGGAGATCATGGCATCATGTCCAAAGAGGAGGCCTTGTCAGGCATGATATAGTTATTTAAATGCATATTATAATTACATTATACATAATAATATAACAATTATAATTGTATTATGACAAATAATTATAATATGCATTATAATTATTAAAATGTGTATCATTAGTTTCCTGTCCGAATCCGTATTTTTCAGTCTAGGGGTTGGGAATGGACAGAGAAGCCATTTGTGATTCCTGAGAAACCAAGACTACAAATTCCGAACAAACCTGTACACAACATCCCATAAAAATCTCATTACTCACCCGTGTTTTCTCTGAATCAGCACTCTGGGCTTTGTCATAGATATCCTGTAAATTATGCACTTATAAATTACTCATTTATAACATCTGTCAGAAGGTAGCTACAGATGCGGGTTTTTTTTTTTTTTTTTGCTTCTCAACTCTGTAGCTGCTTACTTTCAGATTTTGTTTTGATTCTTCTGAGTGTCCCTGAAGACCTCAAACCCATTGCTGACTGGCTCAAGAGTACCTACAAGTATGTTCCGGTGAACTCAGATCACCTCCTTGACCCAATAGTGGGGGAAGCTGGATGTCAATCACATGCCAAGGATTATGCCAGACATCAGGAATGAAGAGGTGAGAGAGACCCATGTTAAAGAGACCCACAGAGAGCTAAGAAAATCAGTGAGGACTGAACAACCTGAAAAGACCTACTGTAGGTATTGGCACAGGGCACCGGTGAGACTGGGAGAAGCATCTAACCCAGCTTGGCTAACACCCTGCTCCTCCTCAGCGTCCAGCTCTTCCCACCTGAGAGGCCACTCGTGTGCTCTGTCCTCCATCTGGAATACTCGTCCCTAGGCTTTTGCAGGACTGGTTCCCCCTCTCACCAGCTCTCAGCTCAGCTGTCTCTCTGAGAGCTTTCATTCTGGGCCTCCCTATCAAGTTGCACTGGCCTCCTCCAACCCACTCTATCACAGCCTTGAGTTTTCTTTTCTTTGTAGTTCCTGTCTCCTATGTCCTTTCTTGCTCATTATCAGTCTCCTTCCTGAAATGCAAACTCCATGCAAGCAAGGACTTTGATTCATCACAATGTCAGGTCTCTGCACACAGAAGCTTCTTGCACTCCTGCTCAGAGAATGAGTGGGGATGGAGAGGGATGAGATGGGGAAGCATGAGGGCTTCTCATAGTCCATGGTCAGATTTGCACAGGGTGGACGTGCTGATGGTGGCTGGAGGGGAAGATGGGTGGGCAGGGCTTGTTATTTCCCAGCTGTATAGTCTCAGCAAAGGCATTCAGTCTTTCCAAGCCTCCAATTCTCCAACTCTAAAATGAAATCTCTAAAACCCAACTTATGGAATGGAAATGAGGGCACCAAATGTGCACATATGCATGAAAATCCTGTGGAAACTACCAAGGGACCTATTCATATATTCAGCATTTAATATTATTATCCTATACCTACAGGGTCTGTGTGTGGGTGTTAGTTGCTCAGTTGTGTCCAACTCTTTGTGACCCCAGGGACTGTGGCCCACCAAGTTCCTTTGTTCATGGAATTCTCCAGGCAAGAATACTAGAGTGGGTAGCTATTCCCTTCTCCAGGAGATCTTACCGACCCAGGGATCGAACCTGGGTCTACTTCATTGCAGGCAGATTCTTTACTGTCTGAGCCACCTGGGAAACCCTATACCTACAGGGTCTAGGTCCTGACAATTCCGAGATTAGTAAAGACTTGATCTTTGCCCTTGATGAAAGTGAAAGAGGAGAGTGAGAAAGTTGGCTTAAAGCTCAACATTCAGAAAACTAAGATTATGGCATCCAGTCCCACCACTTCATGGCAAATAGATGGAAAAACAGTGGAAACAGTGGCTGACTTTATTTTTGGGGGCTCCAAAATCACTGGAGATGGTGAATGCAGCCATGAAATTAAAAGACACTTACTCCTTGGAAGGAAAGTTATGACCAACCTAGACAGCATATTAAAAAGGAAAGACATTACTTTGCCAGCAAAGTCCATCTAGTCAAGGCTATGGTTTTTCCAGTGGTCATGTATGGATGTGAGAGTTGGATTATAAAGAAAGCTGAGTGCCGAAGAATTGATGCTTTTGACCTGTGGTGTTGGAGAAGACTCTTGAGAGTCCCTTGGACTCCAAGGGGATCCAACAAGTCCATCCTAAAGGAGATCAGTCCTGGGTGTTCATTGGAAGGACTGATGTTGAAGCTGAAACTCCAACACTTTGGCCACTTGATGCGAAGAGTTGACTTGTTTGAAAAGACCCTGATGCTGGGAAAGATTGAAGGCAGGAGGAGAAGGGGACGACAGAGGATGAGATAGTTGGATGGCATCACCTACTCAATGGACATGAGTTTGGGTGGACTCTGGGAGTTGGTGATGGACAGGGAGGCCTAGCGTGCTGTGGTTCATGGGGTCACAAAGAGTCGGACACGACTGAGCGACAAAACTGAAGTAAACTGGTCTTTTCCCTAAGTGGCCCAGGTTTGGTAAGGAAGAGAGAGCTGTAAGATGCCATAAAGAGTGTCTTCCATGACCTCAAGGCCTCTCAGCCTCGGTCTCAGCCTCCAGGTATAACCTAGCAACAGCGTGCTCTGCCTTTATTAGCACTGGGAGCTCCCTGAGCACAGCCACGGGACCTTGTGTCTTCAGCAGGGCCTGAGGGGTCTCTCTGGATCCGCCTACAAAGGAGGCCCACCTCTTCCCATGACTGGAGGGGTCAGGCCCATCTTCACACCATGGGATCCCAATCCTGGGCCTCCAGGCCTTGCAGCTTGAGTTTCCTTGTACAGCAGCTGGTCCATCACTATCCTTACATCATCCCTCTCAGATGCTTGTCCGGTCAGTGCCCGTTCCAGTGTGACTCTCTCTTCTCTATGCGGTTTTTATTCTACGTGGTCTTTTTACAGCTCTATCTCTTCCCCCTCTTCCGAACTCTTTTCTCTTTAATACATGTTGTTCCACCCGTCTTTATTTTTCATGAACTACTGTGATTCTTTGTGACTCTATTTTATACCCTTTCGGATCCCCAGGGCCTAGCAGTATGCACGGAAATCTCTGCATTCCCAGAATTCTATCCACTCCCTGTGATCATTTAGGCACCACGTATGGCAGTGTGCTTGTTTCTAAGCTGATTCTTACATTAGGCAGACATTTTTCAAGGGGAGGACTTGGTCTTTGTCCCCTTTTATGGTACACGCCTGGCACAGAGCGATGGTTCGTTGTTTATGAGACGGTGGTTTGAATGGCCCTTGGGATGATGGTGGCTTCAAACCCGCCTTCTGCTCTTCACTTGTTGTTGTGTAGTTGCTAAGTCGTTTCTGACCCTTTTGAGACCCCATGGACTATAGACTGCCAGGCTCCTCTGTTCATGGGATTTCCCAGGCAAGAATACTGGAGTGGATCGCCATTTCTTTCTCCAGCGGATCATCAAGACTCAAGGATTCATACATGTATCGCCTGCATTGGCAGGTGGATTCTTTACTGCTGAGCCACCAGGAAAGCCCATTAGATCTCATTAAAACATTCAAGTAAACAGCCTCTTCTGCATCTCCCTAAAACCTGTCAGGATGATGCAGCTGACTTCAGGAATGGTGGGTGAAGAGGAGGAGATGCTGTGTTTTACTCTTGTACTCCTAGTTTCAAGGTTTCTCTAGGGTGTTGGTTCTCTTTATTGGGTATTGAGTGTCTAAGTAGAGTTGGGTATTTCGCGTTGCTCTGATTCACTCCAGGATTGGACCAGCAGCTGTGTCAGAGAAGATGGTGCTGGTGGGCATGCAAGAAGAACAGGGTGGAGGGGTTGATTAAAAATTAAAAAAAAAAACAGGAAAATGCTTCCTTCAAAGATTTCCAACATATTTATTTATTAACTTCCCAAAATTAATTTCTTTTGGAAGATTGCTTTGGCATAGAAGCCAGAAATAAAGGATCAGAGTCTTTTCTATACATTGTTCCATAATGTGTGACTCATAGTGATCGTGAAAAGCAAACCTTGATATGGCAATGGAAACCACATCACATGAATTAGCCACATTCAAATGATGGTGCTACTGGCACCATTCACCAAAAAGAGCTTCCCCCTGCGCGTGAAAACAGAGACTGCTCCTCCAGGCAAAGATGAAAAGTTTCAGCATTTGTTTATTGAATACCTACTAAAAATAACACCTGTCTTAAAACAATAGAATTGGAAACTTCTAGGCTTCCTTTATAGCTCAGCTGGTAAAGAATCCGCCTGCAATGCAGGAGACCCTGATTTGATTCCTGGGTCAAGAAGATCCACTGGAGAAGGGATACGCTACCCACTCCAGTATTCTGGGGCTTCTCTTGTGGCTCAGCTGGTAAAGAATCCACCTGGGTTTGATCCCTGGGTCAGGAAGATCCCCTGGAGAAGAGAAAGGCTACCCACTCCAGTATTCTGGGGCTTCCCTTGTGGCTCAGCTGGTAAAGAATCCACCTGCAGTGTGGGAAACCTGGATTTGATCCCTGGGGTGGGAAGGTCCCCTGGAGAAGGGAAAGGCTCCCCACTCCAGTATTCTGGCCTGGAGAATTCCATGGACTGTATAGTCCATGGGGTCGCAAACAGTTGGGACACGACTGAGCGACTTTCCCTTTCAGGCAAAAGGGAGCCTTAGAACATAGTTGTCCAATCCAGTCCATCTGTGTGAATAAAAAAAAAAATGTATATATATATATATATATATATATATATATATATATATATTTTTTTTTTTTGCAGGGATAAAGAGTGATGCATGGAGGAATCCATCTCTTTGAAAGCCAGTGAGAATGTGATTGTGATGCCTTGGGCTTGATGCTGCTGCTATGAAATCTTTATGTTTTGCCTAATGATGCCTGCTTCTGATTAGCTCTTCTTGGGAAAGAGTCTTTTTCCCCTTCTAACTACACATTTGACTGCACATTTGTCAAAGTGTTGATCAAGGGCGCTTCTTTCTTTTAACAAATGTGCTGTATCCATTCTGAAGCCCTTCTTCAGTAATTAATAACAGTGAGATCGGGTTACCTGTGGAGAGCTGAGACATTGAAAAGAGCCAGGGAAAATGCAAGAGAGTGGTGGTGGTTTAGTTGCTGAGTCACGTCCGACTCTGCGACCCCATGGACTATAGCCTGCCAGTCTCCTCTGTCCATAGGATTTTCCAGGCAAGAATACTGGAGTGGGTTGCCACTTCCTTCTCCAATACCAGAGGGTACCAGCAGCCTCATAACGGGACTGGCTGTCTGCTGTCTCTGCCCCGTGCCCAGACCATCCCTGCTACCCAGAAACCCTGCCACCCTTCAGGGCACCCCTTGATGCTTTGTTTGTAAAAAGAAAAAGTTGGACTGCAGGAAGACGTGGATTTCATTTCACGGGGGGAAGCAGGCATTTTGTACTGGTTTCCCCTTTCAAACCGAGAACGGCTCCCTTGTTGGTGCAGCAGATCCTTGTTGTTGCCATCGTTTGTCTCACACGTTAACACAAGCCGCTTCCCGGTGCTGCTGTGTCCAGAGACTGGCTCAGAAGGACGCTGCTTCTCTCCAGGCGTGCTCACGAGTGCCAAGCTCGGGACCTGCCAAGGAGTAGCTATTCAGTAAACAAATGCTGAAGATTTTCATCTGTGCCTGGAGGAGCGGTCTCTCTTGTGTTCATTGTGACATGCAAGGGGAAGCTCTTTTTGGTGAATGGTGCCAGTTGCACCTTCATTTGAATGTGGCAAGTTCATGTGATGTGATTTCCATTGTCATATCAAGGTTAGCTTTTCACAATCACTATGAGTCATGCATTATGGATCAATGCCTGGAAAGACTCTGATCCTGATTTATGTTTATGTAGACAGACATCTCTGGAAGGATACCTGAGAAATTGCTAACAGTAGTTACTGTTGGGGAAATAAACTGGGAAATCGTAAAGACTGGAAGTGGACCACATTTTATTGTATAGCTGCTTTACATTTTGGAATATTTTCTGTAGTACTCATATAAACAATAATCAAAATAGAAAGGAAAGATCCTAATGGAAATGTCCATTCTTTATTTCTCCTCTTTATTGGACCCTCCCACACTCCCCCCATCTGGAGTAGAATCCTATAATAAATGTGTCTACCTGAAACATATGAAAACATGAAGAAGGCAGGGGAGATATCCAAGTAGCCCAAGGATACTGGCTTGCTTTTGCTTGCATTTTCTCCCACAAAATGAGGGAGAAAAATCTGGGAGTTACAGGCTAGGAGGACACAGGGTCCAGTCTCCAGACTTACGAAGGTCATCAGTAGAATGTAGGGACCTATGGGAATCAGCAGTTTTCCCCCTGCCCTTATTTGCACATACTGGAGATGTAGTATGGGACAAATAAACCCAGAACTTCATAGAGCAAGGAGTGTCTTATTTAGGGCATCTAAATTCTTGGGAATCTGGCTACTTCATAGCATCTCCCAACCCTCCCAACACCAGGAAAATCAGCTGGACCAAGACCTGTCTAACCTTGGGGCAAAAAAAAAGTCCTTGCAGAAAAAATAGTTCATTCTTTTCAGAATAAAAATATGAGTATGAAAAAATGACACTTGCTCAGTGCTTACACAGACATTTACACGTTTATACTTAATTCTCACAATCACGCCCTGGGGAAGGAATTCACGTTGCTATCCTTATCTTTTACAGATAAGGAAGTAGGCCTTAGAGAAGTCAAGCAGCTTCCCCAAACTAGGTGCTCCAAGTCATACCTGGTAAGGGCTGACTCCAAACCCATGAGCTGCAGTGCAAGGGGTGTCGCTGGGTGTTGATCTCAGTGTGCAAAAGCGGACTGACTGTGCATGCTTTTCTGAGACAATGTGGGTGGCCCTCCCTAACGGCTTGACTTTGGATCCATCAGGTAGCCTCAGCCGTCCTTTCCCAGTGCCCACGGCCCCCGGCCCCGCTCGCTTTGTTTCTGCAGCATCTTTCTGCTTCTGTCTCTGGGCGTCTACACTTCCTCTTCATCCTGCTTGAACGCCCTCTCCACCGCGTCCTTGTGGCTGAACTGTCATGACTGTGGTCATCGCCTCTTCCCCAGAGCTGAATCGGAGGCCCCTCTCCCAACAAATCACTCTGTATCAAACCAGATGACTCCATTCCCTTCACTGTGGTTATCTGTTCTTGAAACAGCCTATTTATTCATTTATATGTATTTTTTTCCCACTATGACTTTAGTTCTTTGCAGGGAGGGACTAAGTCTTTTCATATTCACCAGTGTTTCCTTAGCACATAGAATGTCAGTGCCTGGTCCATAATGGACTCTCAAAAGACATCCATGGGGACCTCCTAGGTGGCCCAGCAGTGAAGACTCTGTGTGCTTACGATGCAGGGGGCACAGGTTCGATCCCTGGTTGGGGAAATAAGATCCCACATGCTGTGCGGTGCAGGCAAAAAAAGAAAAAAGAGCCATGAACTTTCCAACTTGCTGGCTCTCAATGTATCCTCACGTATATGATCAGGATGATATTACTAACTCTCAGCCTGTTCTTAGGAGCTGAGAGAATGTGTGCATCCAAGTTGCCTGCTTGGTGCTCAATGAATAGGAACTCTTCTGATCATCATGGGCTGCTTTTCTTTTCACTTCCCAAGGGCTTGAAAAAACGTTTCACTGAATGCAGTCTTAGCAGCAAAGTGGTCCCTGAAGCACTGCCTTGCCTGCCCTGAGCCTTGGGGAAAATTAATCACATTTTCTATCTAAGGGTGATGCAACATGGCCACTAAAGTTTATCTGTTTAGCCCTATCCATCATGTGTCTCTCCTACCCCTCCCTTGCACCTCCCTTGCTGGGAAGGCGCTCACATTTACCACGTGTGTGATAATCTCCACTGTATTTCTGTCTGCCCAGTGATTGATCTTTCGCTAACAAATCAGCTTGGCTGGCGGTGCGGCTGCTGTCCCGTTTGCTCCTCGTCTGATGGAAAGCATGCCTGGCCGCTCTGCAAATCTCTGCAGGGAGACGTCCCCCGGACGGCTTTGGGAGGGTTCTCTTTGCACAAAGCTGGGCTGCATTGAAAAGACCCCAGGCACCTGCAGGGCTCACTTCTCCCAGAGAGGTGGCGGCATTTTCATCTGCCCTGGGATTGGTGCCAGAATGGATTTTTGCCTTCCCGGCTGCTTCCTGCATCCTGGAACTCTCATAGATCAGAACCCAGCACAGCTCAGGGGTTGGGAAGCCATGGCTTCCTGGGGTCTCAGTTTGGCCTTTTGTGACTAATTATAATCACAAAAGGATTGAAAAAGGGTCTTTGAATGTATGGTAGTAGTTAAAATAGTCACACTCTGTTAGGCTCTCCTCCCTGCCTGCCTCATTCGCGCCATAATGAGAGGTCTGCAGGGTTGGGATTACTTGGACGACCTCCAGCAGCGCCATGGACAGAACCCAGCAACCTCTCCTCATAGAGATGTTGGTGATGAGCAAGAACATTTATGAAACCTTCCCAGGTCCTCCGCCCTGTTAATCACTTTGCATATGGATGGACTTATTCTTACAGGAATGATGAGCTAAGAAAGCAGGTCAACGACCTCTCTGGTGGGAATGCATACAGACTGTAGGGACAGGATTGTGACTGTGAGATTCTGAAGGTGTACTGTGTGTGGGCTCAGTCACTCAATCGCGTCCGACTCTCTGCCACCCTGTGGACCGTAGCCCATCAAGCTCCTCTGTCTATAGGATTCTCCAGGCAAGAAGACTGGAGTGGGGTTGCCATGCCCTCCTCCAGGGGATCTTCCTGACCCGGGGGTCGACCTCGTGTCTCACGTCTCCTGCATTGCCAGGTGGATTCTTTCCCCCTAGTGCCACCTGGGACGGGGTGGGGGTAGCATTATCCAGTACTTAAGCTAATTCAGCCCTTTCCTGCAAGATATTCCTTTCACCAACCTTGCAAGTCAGGTCACCTCTTGCCTACATTTTTACAGGTGCAAACTGAGATCCGAGAAGATTTAGTAGCCCATCCAAGATTACACATGGTTACTAAGGGGGCAAACCTAGGATTTAAATCAAGTTTGTCTGACTGCAGGCTCTCATTATGGATAGAAATGGTCTGAAAAGGTCAATCTTGTATGCAGAGGGATGAAAAAGCTGCCAGACAGAAGGGTTTTTTCCTCTGAGCTTTATAGTTTTCTTCTATTACTAACACAAAGGCAAATCTATCTATACACACACACACACACACACACCATTAAGAGTAAAACTAGACAACCTTTGCAAAGCACCATGAAGCCAAAAAGACTGAACTATTTGAGGCATCCACTTGATCATTATTTCAGCTTCTACACGTCATCTTTATAGTCTATTGAATTAGTAAGAGAAGTGAGTACTCCTTGGCACTGACAGAGAAGTACACTGCATATTATAGAAACCGCTCTGTGCAAACCCATCAGATTGCTATAGAGACACAAATTCATACTTTTCACCATCATAACCCATAGTCATAACCCAACATCCATTCAAATTAAAGCACTGTAACTCTTTTTAGAAATAGAAGAAAAAAATACTTGCTGCCTTTTACTGGTTGATTTACTGGCACATGACAATATGGAGTATATTAAATTTTAATATTGGCGCTGTCTTTTTCACCATAAGCTTTGTGCTGAGGAGCTTAGAAATTATTTCACTTTAAAAGGGACATTTATTGCACTGTATAGGCAGGTAGGTAATTTTGTCCTCTGAGAAACTCATGGCTTATTTTCCTTCTGAGACGTGAGAACTTTTGATTTGTACTAGTTGTGTTTGGATGCAAAGGAAGGGTGATTTACTGTTTCCATTGCATTAATAATGTTCTGTTTGTTTCTGCACTGTTTTCCAACACCTACTGTGGATAAGGTCTCACAGTTTGCTAGGCAGAGAACTCAAACCTGTTCCTGTAAATGTCTAGGAGAGAGAAGGGGAAACAGCTTTGGATTTCAGCCTGATGTTCTAGTGGGTCATCTTAGAAAGAGATAATCCAGTTACGGTGGCCAGAGCTACTAAGCACGTATCCTTTCTGTTTCTTTTCTTGGAACCATTAGAACTCTTCAGGGAGCATGTCAACCTTCTTACCCTTACAGTGAGATAATTTCCAGGATAATTCACGCTTTTTATCAAAGACGAGACATCTCTTCTATTCCGGCTACTCTCCATCCACCCGTTTTCTCCATTCCTCTCCTCTCTGACCTCTTATCACCAGTTTCAAGAAATATATGCCTGTCTCTGAAAATATCATGTGGGAATTCTAGCATTACACAACTTTATGGGGATCTCTACAAAATAGATATGACAGAAACCATTGGTTGCTGATCCAACATCCTCATCTTTTTTTTTTTTAAGTTATAAAAACTGATTTTATTTGGAGTGGCAGTATGCTAGCCTGAGATATGAATTTTCCAGCCTCCATTATAAGTTGATGTGATCATTCTGGATAATGACATGGAAAAAGAAATTATTGGGTAGATCCTCTGAAAACTACAACTCTGAGACAGAAAATTGGTATGTCCATTTTTTTCCTTTCTCTAATTTCTGCTTTCTGTTGGATTTTGGACAGATGGCTGGATCTCTAGCAGCCATATTGGAAAAGGAGGCACTTTCAGTTCTTGTAATAAGGGTGGTAGGAAGAATGAAGGAAGAGTTCTGGATGCCTGATAATGTAGTGGAGCCACTGTGCCAAATCAAGCACCACCTACCTTAGGACGCTTTATAAGTGAGAGAACAGATTTCTGCTTTATTTAAGCAAGTATAGCCATGTGCTATTATGTCCACCTGGGAAGCCAGTCTCCATAATGTGAAGACATTGATGTATCCTACGAGGAGGTCTGCACAGTAAGGCACGATGATGTCCTGCCAACAGCCAGCATTGACTGTCAGCTGTGGGAGGGAAACCCTGGCTGACAGCTTGCCTATGACTTCATAAGAGACTCCAAGCCAGCCAAGTTGCTCCTGAACCCCTGACCCTTAGAAACTGTGTGAGATGTTAAGTGTTTATTGTTAGTTTAAGCTGCTACTGTAGTATATAAATAAGACAGACTTCAGGATTTGGTATGTATTCTTGTGTATCTATTTTTAAACTGATGGGTCAGGTGACTAACACAAAACCTTGATATTCTGAAACCCCATACATGAAAATATCCACAAAGGCATTAAAATGCTTCCCCTTTGTAAGTCATCATAGTTAAATATGGCTGCAGACTTAACAGCTTTTTAGCCATTCTTATGAATACAGCAGATAATTATCCTCATGAATTTCACATTCCACTAAACAGGCATTTTCTTGACCTAGACTAAAAAGCCCACGTTCTCCTCACCTACTCTCTCGCCAGCTACTCTCTCCCCATGAAGGTCCCTCCCAGTTCTGGAAGGCTGGAGTGACCCACTGGACTCCAGGTCATAGAGGACTGAGGCTTCCCAGAGCATTTTTCTCTCCTTCTTGACAATACTTGGTGTTTTGCAGGGAAAGCTAAACTTTGGAAAGGAACATGCCTTCCCAATTTCAAGTTCAATTTAACTTGGGAGAATGAAACTGCCTTCCCAATTTAAGGTGAGGGCTGGCTGCTTACCGCTCGACTCATCTGATGATGGGCCCCCAGCTTGTTTCCTGATTTTCATAAACACTTGACCTTTCCAGACACCTAGTTTAGCTTTGCAGTGGCTAGCACCTTCCTCACAGATCACACATTCAACTTCAGCCTTTATGAAACTTTTATAATCCTCTGTCCATCACGACCCCAGTGACCCCTGAGCAATATAAGGGGTTGTCTGCAGAGCTGCAGATCGTGATGCCTATATCGCTAGTTTCCTTGGGCTGAAGCACATTTTAAATTGGGTATTAAGTCTCTACGGGCTTCCCCAGTGACTCAATGGTAAAGAATCCATCTGCGATGCAGGAGACCCAAGTCTGATCCCTGGGTTGGGAGGATCCCCTGGAGGAGGGCATGGCAACCCAGTCCAGTATTCTTGCCTGGAGTATCCCATGGACAGAGGAGTCTGGCAGGTTACGGTCCATGGGGTCGCAGAGTCAGGCATGAAGCTACTGAGCACGCACGCACCCATAAAATTTCAGTACCTGAGGTTTATTAGTCATTTGATTTTGATCACCTACCAACAGTTTTCTGTCCTATGATGGACCAGGTCCTGTCTGCCTGGGGTGTAAAGTGAAGCTGCAGGAGAACAGCCCTGCAGCATTGGTGAGACCAGGAAAGTCTCACTGTGGCAGGGGGAGGGTGCCCCTGAGCATTTCTGGGCCAGCCGTGCATCTGTCATAACATCAGAAGTGAAGACTGTCATATCCACAGGGCGATCCCTTACCCTTCACTGCAAACCTGTCAATTCATTCTGAGATTCCAGTTGTAGAATCTTCCATTGATAAATATCAGAGACTTTGGCAGAGTAATGGCAAATTGTCCAGCTGAATTTACTTACATACCCCTGGACAATTCATCTCCCAGCCCAAAGCTATCATCACCTACAGATTGCCTTTTAATTTGGATTTTGTCATTCTCCTCTCTCTCTTCTGCTTCCTCTTCCCCTTTTCTGTGCATTTGCTTGCAGATTAGAGCTTCCCTGGTGGCTCAGACAGTAAAGAATTCACTTGCAATGCAGGAGACCTGGGTTTGATCCCTGGGTCAGGAATAGCCCCTAGAGGAGGGCGTGGCAACCCACTGCAGTATTCTTGTCTGGAAAATCCCATGGACAGAGGAGCCTGGTAGGCCACAGTCCACAGGGTTGCAAAGAGTCATACAAGACTGAGTGACTAACACTTAATTAAAAACAAACTCCTGACTTCATTATTAGTTGGTTGGATTCACTCTTTCTTTTTCTCTCCTCCTCTTCCTCCCTTCTTTCTTCCTTCCTTCAATCTAATTATTAAGGGGTGTTGAATTTTGTGGTTTGCAGACTATGGAAGACAAAGAAGCAGTCATCATTGGTTTAGTGCTATGCTAGAACATTTAGAGGCTATAAACATATCCCAACCCCCACCCCTCCCTTCAAGGCTACTTAGAAATATGCATTTGTAAGAACATTGGTTCATAAACTAGAATCTGGGATTGTCTGATCAGAGCTCCTTCTGCAGGAAGGAGGAATTTGTACGCCAGTAGTTTCAGTGTCACCCTGGTGGCTCAGATGGTAAAGAATTGCCTGCAATGCAGGAGACCTGGGTTTGATCCCTGGGTCAGGAAGATCCCCTGAAAGAGGACAAGGCAACCCACTCCAGTATTCTTGTCTGGGAAGTCCCATGGACAGAAGAGCCTGGTGGACTACAGCCCATGGGGCCACAAAGAATTGGACAGGACTGAGCTATTAACACTTCCGCTTTCTTTCAAAGTTAAGTCATCTGGTGGCAGATCTGATTGGCAAGGTTTTTTCTTTGGTTGGGGATGAGGTGAGTGAGGGAGAAAGAAAAAAGCCTGGTTAAGATACTGTTTCACTCTTGCCAAACAGCATATAGGGAATGTCCCATTTAAGAGATATCCCAGTCATGGCCATTAAAGGGTGACTGCTTTTTTTCCTTTTAAGAACAGGAATCTTATTTCACGCACTCATCCTGTGCCTGAGGTAGCAATCTCAAAGCAGCATGAAGTAGTTGGCAGTGAGCAATTCAGATGCAATTTATTTCCCAGGCTCAGCTTGTGTATCTGTATCAGCTTCACTTTAAACCATTATCGAGTGAGCATATGAACACACATACACAGTAACATATACCAGTAAATCTATAATGAGTGTATGTTCTGATTTCTCTCTCCCCTCGCCAGCACCTTCACTGTCAGAGGAAATGAACCTTAACCCACTGATGCTTTTTGACTGAGATGAAAAATATTTGTGTTTTCTGTTTGCAGAAACCAAATGAGACGAGCATCCCGAGTCAGCTGGGTTGCTCTGAGACCCATCAGAGCATCACAAGACCCATCAGGCACGAGAGTTGTAATAACAACGACAGCTGTTGTTTAGGCCGTTCCGACTGTGTACCAGGCTCACAGTGGCTTTCATAAAGCGGACTTCCTCCTCCCATCAGCCTTGTGAGGTTGGTGGGTGGAGAACCAAATAGTCAGCCAGTGGGAGAGGTTCACCAGCTACCCCAAAGAGTCCTAAGGATCAGGAGTAACCAATAAGTCTCCTTTCTTTCCTGTCTTCCCAGTAAAGCTCTCACTTTCTTCACACAAGTTCTTCTGGATGCCTTTTTGGACATCTGGGTTTGCAAGTCCTAGCCAAGTCCACTGGGACATTGATGTTTGACTTGGGCATAGAGATGTATAGCGTGAGCCTTTGTCCCTCTTCCAAAGCCCTTTCTATGTAACTCTCAGAGATAGCTCTGTGGGGCCTGGCTTGGCTACACTGCCTTTCGTAGAGCAAGAACTCGGTCCACGTTCAGAAAAGTCAAGTTACTACTAGTGCTGTTGTTGTTCAGTCCCTAAGTTGTACCCAACTCTTTGCAACCCCAAGGACTGAAGCACTCCAGGCCTCCCTGTCCCTCGCCATCTACTGGAGTTTGCCCAAGTTCATGTCCATTGAATCAGTGATGCCATCCAACTATCTCATCTTCTGTTGCCCTCTTACCCCATAAACAGTGACTAGGTTGAAATGGAATCATTTATGAATTAAATGAAAAAAAAAGAAGGTGTTTGTTGGAAGCCAGGCACTTTTATAGGCATTGGGAATAGAGGTGCTAAGTACTGCCTGTAATTATGGAGGTGATGGACTAGCAGGTGAATGCGTATGATACATAAAACAAAGAGGAAATAAGATAATTATAGAATAGGAAGCACTCAGTTCAGTTCAGTTCAGTCCCTCAGTTGTGTCCGACTCTTTGCGACCCCATGAACTGCATCACGCCATGCCTCGCTGTCCATCACCAGCTCCCAGAGTCTATACAAATCCATGTCCATTGAGTTGGTGATGCCATCCAACCACCTCATCCTCTGTCATCCCCTTCTTCTCCCACCTTCAATCTTTCCCAGCATCAGGGTCTTTTCCAAAGAGTCAGCTCTTCACATCAGGTGGCCAAAGTATTGGAGTTTCAGCTTCAACATCAGTCCTTCCAGTGAACACCCAGGACTGATTTCCTTTAGGATGGACTGGTTGGATCTCCTTGCAGTCCAAGGGACTCTCAAGAGTCTTCTCCAACACCACAGTTCAAAAACGTCAATTCTTCAGCGCTCAGCTTTCTTCACCGTCCAATTCTCACATCCGTACATGACTACTAGAAAAACCATAGCCTTGACTAGACAGACCTTTGTTGACAAAGTAATGTCTCTGCTTCTTAATATGCTGTCTAGGTTGGTCATAACTTTCCTTCCAAGGATTAAGTGTCTTTGAATTTCATGGCTGTAATCATCATCTGTGATTTTGGAGCCCAAGAAAATAAAGTCAGCCACTGTTTCCTCATCTATTTGCCATGAAGTGATGGGACCAGATGCCATGACCTTAGTTTTCTGAATGTTGAGCTTTAAGCCAACGTTTTCACTCTCCTCTTTCACTTTCATCAAGAGGCTCTTTAGTTCTTCTTCACTTTCTGCTATAAGGGTGGTGTCATCTGCATATCTGAGGTTATTGATATTTCTCCCTGCAATCTTGATTGCAGCGTGTGCTTCCTCCCCAGCGTTTCTCCTGATGTACTCTGCATATAAATTAAATAAGCAGGGTGACTACGAAGGAAATAAAATTCATGGATGCCATGAGGGGGAGAGGGGTTACTTTGCACTGGGTGGCCCAGAAGGCTTCTCCAAGGAGGCGCTCAGTGACTATGATTTGTGTAGCCCACTGTCTTGCAGCAGGTGAGAACCCCGCACCTGCTGTTATACTAACAAATAGAAGTGTAATTATTGATTTCTGTTACATCCATTGGAATTTGCAACCTGAAGGTGGTTATAATTATCCCGTTATTCTCTTTTCGGCAGCTTCCAAGTAATGGAGCAAATGACAAAGCCACGTGCTTAGAAAAGACAACTTTATTCTTCTTCTTGTATATTGACCTTGCTAGAAATCAGAGAAGGGGGTCAGCGCCTGGACTGAATGAGGACACTGGAATCATCCTCAAGGGAGGCTTCTTGTGGAGATGTTTCCTTCCAGAATTCTGGGATCTGCTGTGATCCCTGGGGGTAAATAGATGGGAGTTGAAATGGACTCATTTCTGGATAATAGTGAAATGGGACTTCTTTCGTGGTAGAAAGGCACTTAGGATAATATTCCCTAAGTGAGGAGGGGTTGCTCGGGAAAGCCTGGAACTGCACAGAGTGACCCCTGGACCCGGTCCTGTGCCCCGGGCCCCGGCTTGAGGCAGGTGAAGGCTCCAGGGCTCAGCCCCGCATGGGGTGTCTGCTTGAGGGCCCCCGTTCACCCCCTCTCTGCCTTCAGGGGGCCGCCTCCTCCTGCAGGTTTGGCCCCTTCCCTCTTCATCCATCACATCTGCTTCCTCTCCAGCCTCGCTGCCATCATCTCCTCCAGGACCCCAGTGGCTCTCTCCTTCTGTCCGCCACCGGCTTCACTTGACGCTCTTGAGTCTAGTCGTTTTTAAATGTTAGGATCTTCAAGGGCTAAAACCAGATCACGTACTCTTTTGCACACCCTGAACTTTTTGGAATTCCTAAGTTATGGACAGAGGAACATCCTGGGAGCATCCTTGGAGATGCTTGGTTCTGTAGTCTGTGGACTGGATGAATAACGCGTCCTAGTCTGTCAAGGTTGCTGTACCAAAGTGCCATAAACTGGGTGGCTTATAAAGAACAGAAGCCATTCAAAAGGCTCGAAGTCCAAGCTTAGAGAGCTGGCATGGCTGGGTTCTAAGGAGAATCTTCTTCCAGGCTGCAGATGTCTGAAGGGCTTGGGAGCTCGGTGGAGTCTCTTTTAAAACAGCATTAATCCCATTCATGGGGGCTCTATCCTCATGACTCAGTTACCTCCCAAATACCTCTGAATACCCATATATTGTGGGTTGGGGGTTTCAACATATTAAAAGTTTGGCATGAAACAAAAACATTCAGTCCATAACAGAGTGTCAAAAATAAGTCCACAAATATTTTCAAATGTAAATACTGTTTTGATTATTGGAGTAGGAAACGGCAACCCACTCCAGTACTCTTGCCTGGGAAATCCCATGAACAGAGGAGCTTGGTGGGCTACGGTCCGTACGGTCACAAAAGAGTCAGACACGACTGAAGAGACTTCACCCGTGTATGCACTGTTTTGATAATAAAATGCAAATTTATTTTAAAGAATAGCTGAATTGATTTTTTCATTGTATATTTTAAAAATCAACAAACAGATCTTTTATTCTACAGTGGCCCATGATAGCTCGCTCATCTATTAATGCATCTGCAGACTTGAGACGGAGTCTTGGATGCCACCACCAGGGTGAGGCCTGAGATGGATGATTTGATTGACACCTGCTACATCCCCTGCTGCTGGATAAATGTGCCTGCCAGTTCACACCCCTGGTTGTGGGTTCGGGGAGGGGCCAGTGAAGTCAACAGTGCTGTGAGCCCTGAGGTAGGTCGAGGCTCCTAGAAGCAAATTCCTGGACTCCGCCCTCCTCTGTGCAGAGGGATAAGCTAGCCTAGGCCCCATCCAGACGTCATTTTCATCCTGGACCTTTGGGGGAGCGCTCAGTTAACAGAGCAAACACAAGGGGATTTTTATGGCAGTTTCCACCAATTTGCATTCGTGTGGAGAGTTGTGTGGGAGCTGTTTCCGTCTCTGCTTGCTCTGTTTATTCAGCATGAGGGTCTGGAACACGCAGTCCTGCTGGCTTTTATCAGCTACGCTGTCTCATGGTACTACAGGGAGGATCTTTATTATTAGCATAATAAGAGGGAAGCGGGCTGCTTGTGGCAACTGTCTGCCTATTTCTAGAGCTTGCCTGGTGTTATGTACTGGCTGCTAGTTAAAGCTCAGCTGACAGCGGCAGGATAGGAAAGGAGGAAGCCGTCCCCGCGAACAGGGCGGGACGTTGGGACAGCGGCCCGGGCGCCTGCTCGGTCCGAGTTTCCCGGCCGGGGGATGGAGCCTCCCGAGGAGCTTCTGCTCCCTGGGTTTCTTGCTGCCGGAGAACCAAGCAAGCCCGCGCACCCTTCTGGGGAGAGAAAGCCCGCGCCTGTATCTGCTCTTCCCACCCTTCGTGTCCGGGCAGGCGGGGACCGCTCCTTTGCTCACGGAGGCATCCCTGAGGACGCCCAGGGCTAGCTCCGAGGGGTGCAGAGAAGGAGGGTCAGAGGGGAAGCGAAGGAGACTTTGCTTTCTCAGGACCGTCTTTAATCTTTGCATCACTGTGATTTTAAAAATTACCGCTATATGCATGTGATATAAAATATAATAGTGGAAGTATTCAAATAATTACCAAGTCTGTAAACAAAGTCAAAGTTTCCTTTCATGAACCCACTGGATCCCACTTTCTCCTCCAGAGATTGCCAGAAGCATCAGTTCATTCTATGTCTATAACTCATCTATTTACATATATATCTTTTTAAAGATATGTATAAATAAAATATGCATTTATTTTATATAAAAGATATATATATAAAATAAAATTTTATATATATACATAAAATTCTTTTTAGTATATGCAGTAGAGTCACACTGTTTATACTGCTTTTTCTAGTCTTGAACATCTTTCCATGAGAGGAAATGCAATGTTATTACATGACGTCCTAACTCGTCTGAGATAACTGCTCCATACTATTTCCATTATGGATGTACGTATTATTAACCTGATAATTCTTTTATTCACAGCACTTTTTTTTAGGCTTTTGAGGACGAGTCTGATCAGGTTTCTAGCCCTTTATATTTTCTTTCTTTTTCTCCTAATTTCTGCTTTTCTTACTTTCCTTCATGTGAGAGGCTGCGTATCCTACCACTAAGCTTTGCTTAGCTCACAGGAAACCTGCTGACCAGGCCTGCCCTTGAGAGGCTGCCAGAAAGAGCAAACTGACCCACATGCTCTGGATTCTGCCTGAAACCCGGACTTTACTCTCTCCCTTGTTAGTATCGAAGAAGCCTGGGTTCTAACTGGGGGAGGATGGTTCTTTGAGACACTAGTTCACCACCTTCTTGGTCTGCTGACTTCCTGAATAAAGCCACTATTCCTGGCCCCAACGATTAATCTCTTGACTTATTGGCTGTCAAGCTTGGACTTGGAAGCACAAGTACCCCAGGTCTCCTATAGATTGACCTCCTGGCAGGTGGGTCACATTCACCCACACATAAATAATGAAAACCGAGGTAAAGTGCTCAGTGGCAGTGTGAAGAATGTGCAATGAACTAAGGGCACAGGCAGGCAAATGCTTAAATGAGTTTTAAAACAAGCAGCATTTATTGCTCTACACCTTGCTTTTCTAATTTAGCAATACACTCTGGCCATCCTTCCTTGTCAATGGAGCTAGAACATCTCTTTCTCTTAGCTGCAAGGGATTCCACTAAGAGATGCTCCATAATTTAATTTACTGTTGTCTTACTGATGGACTTGCACGTTGTTTCAGAGTTGTCACTGAATTAAAAAAAAAAAGGCTTGGATAGTGTGAAATGAAAATATCTCTTGCCATATCAATAAACAGGAAATGTCCCAGCCATCAGCGATTTCTAGCCTCCAACGTGAATGAGGGCTCCTAAAACTGCAATCTCGTAGATGCTGCCACCCCCAGGGTGATTGCTGAGGAGCTGGGGGAATGCAAGAAGCAAGGTGAACAAGGAAGCAGGACTGGCCCCAGACAGCTGAGGTGCATATGAAAGGAACGCATTCGGTGAGCCCGGAGGCTTGCATCTTCCCACAGGCAGAATGCTAAATTCCTTAACTTGATACCGGATCTTTGATGTTCAGACTGCCTGCTCCCTTTGCTGCAAACTTGTGTACAGCCTGTCTTCCCTTCCTGCCTCCTTGGAGCAGTTTTCTCAGAGCCACTGAGATGCTGTCAGTATCGGACCCGAGCTCCAAGTCCTAAACATTCCCACCAAACAAAATAACTCTCTCCTTTCAGGTTGTGACTATGTTTTTAGTTGACAATAGACATTCTTGCTGCTTTATCTGAAAACAATGTGGAAACCTAGAGGAAACTGTAGAAGGACGTACAGCAAAACGTTACTCTGGTTGTCTTCGGTGGTGAAGAATTTTGGAGAATGTTCTCTTTCTACTTTATTGCTTCCCTGTTTAAATTGCTTTTCACAAGCATGTATAATTTTTATAATTAGAAAATGCATGTAAGAATGTTTCAAAGAAGTACAACTTAATTAAAATTGAGTGTGTGTTTAAATGCTCAAGTATTTACCGGACAAGCGTGTTTCTGGTTTTCTCAGAAGGGCTGTCAGTTGGTGAGTGTTGTTGCGGGGCCCCTGCAATCAGCACAGGTGTTTTTAGGTGCTCCCTGCCGGATCTGGCGTTGGGGTGGCCCGAAATGTCTTTCCTCTTATTTAAGAATTTTTAGGTACTCGTGATCATGGACTCCAAGGAGAAACGCTGAGTGAACTCACCTTTTCTCAGTTTCGAGGCACAAGGGGAAACAGACGTGAAGGAGGCTCGTGCTCATTTCACGGCCCATCCTGGCATGAGGTTGCAGCCGCTCGCCTTTGCTTCGCCTTTTAATAAATTTATTTATTTGTGGCTGCACTGGTCTTTGTTGCTTCGCATGGGCTTGCCCTGATCACAGTGAGTCCTGGCTACCCTCTGGTTGGGGTGCTCGGGCTTCTCATGACAGTGGCTTTTCCTGTTGCGGGGCTCAGTCATTGTAGCGCCTGGGCTGAGTGGCCTCGTGGCATGTGAGTTCTTGCTGGACCAGGGATCAAACCTGTGTACCTTGCCTTGGCAGGGGGATTCTTAACCACTGGACCACCGGAGAAGTCCAACCTTTGCTTCTGAGCTATCAGGTTTGGGAGCGGGAAACGCAGCTCTGACCAATCTCCAAGGGATTCATGGGAAAAGGGGAGGCAGAAATTCAGTCTCCAGGGTGCTGATCCTTGCTCAGAAATGAGTGTCAGTTGTGAGTTCAGTTCAGTTCAGTCACTCAGTCGTGTCTGACTCTGTGACCCCATGGACTGCAGCACGCCAGGCCTCCCTGCCCATCACCAACGCCCAGAGTCTACCCAAACCCATGTCCATCGAGTCAGAGATGCCATCCAACCGTCTCATCCTCTGTCGTCCCCTTCTCCTCCTGCCTTCAATCTTTCCCAGCATCAGGGGCTTTTCAAATGAGTCAGCTCTTTGCAGCAGGTGGCCAAAGTATTGGAGTTTCAGCTTCAACATCAGTCCTTCCAATGAACACCCAGGACTGATCTCCTTCAGGATGGACTGGTTGGATCTCCTTGCAGTCCAAGGGACTCTCAAGAGTTTCTCCAACACCACAGTTCAAAAGCGTCAATTCTTCGGCACTCAGCTTTCTTTATAGTCCAACTCTCACATCCATACATGACCACTGGAAAAACCATACCCATGACTAGACAGACCTTTGTCGGCAAAGTAATGTCTCTGCTTTTTAATATGCTGTCTAGGTTGCTCATAGCTTTTCTTCCAAGGAGCAAGCGTCTTTTAACCTCATGGCTGCAGTCACCATCTGCAGTGATTTTGGAGCCTCCCAAAATAAAGTCAGCCACTGTTTCCACTGTTTCCTCATCTATTTGCCATGAAGTGATGGGACCGGATGCCGTGATCTTAGTTTTCTGAATGTTGAATTGTGAAGGGATTTACTAATCTAACAAGAGCTCTCCAGATCCTAGATATAAAATACTTTTTCCGAAAAACTGCAATACACATTCTGAATCAGGACTGAATTGTAGGACCAGGTTTGTTTTGATGAAGGGTTTGCTCTGCTCCACAAAGGGTGCTGTGGAGCAGCGAGGCAGGAGGTGGGGAGTCAGAGCGGACCTAGGACCCAGGCAGGCAACACTGTCCAGGACCTGGGGTCTCTGCTATGCTCAGCCACCTTTGCTGGGGAGGAGGAGACCCTCCATCGTCCCTGGAATTGGAGGTCGTAGGCGAGGTAGCATTTTGTTTTCTCTTCTCACAGCTGATTGATTCGTGCCATTCAGCGAAGGGGCAGGTGCCCCTCCCAGAGCAGGAAGGGAGAATGGTCATCAGGAAGGAGGACCACAGTGGGAAGACATCACATATCCCCGTAGCAGGCTTTTTTCTGGGATTAAAAAAATAATGGCTATAGCAAACAGAGGCAAATAATAACCATCATTTTGATAGCAAGATTTGGCCTTCAGACCCTTTGCTTTCTCATTGGCACTGAAAATAGTCCCGAAAGTGGGCCTTCTTGCACGGTTTGGAGCATCCTGCAGCTACAAATAGCAGAGAGCCACCGGATGGGATGGACCTTTAGCCTGACCATCACCTTCTTTGTTTTGTAAGCATTTCAGGAGAGAGAAAGGGCTAAAAGCATTTGAAGAGTGAATAGCTTTGCTTTCTGACGTTCTTTTATTTTGCACAGACTTTTCTCCCAGTGGGGTCAGGTTGACACCAGATGACATCAGGAGACAAAGAAAGCACAGCAATTAACATGAATTAAGCATTTATTTCCCTGGAGAAGGAAATGGCAACCCTCTCCAGTATTTTTGCCTGGGAAAGCCCATGGACAGAGGAGCCTGACGGGCTACAGTCCACGGGGTTGCAAAGAGTTGGACACGACTTAGCAATTGACCAACAGTAACAAAGCCTTTATTTCAGAGCCAACTCAGATGCTTTCAGAGATTTCTCCTTTTTACTCTTCTGTGTTTTCAATAGGGATGGTGCTGGCTGTCTTTACAGAAACATTCGGGAACACAGCGTAATTAATGTTTGTGCATTAGACCAGACGTGGCATTAGAAGCAAAATTTAAGGACAGCATTATTCATGGGAGAGAGTGAGTCCACTTAGGATGGGAAGATGTGTGAGGCTTGATGAAACAGTCCTGGATGTAGGTCACTCCAATACTTTGGTCTCCTGATGCGAAGAGTAGACTCATTGGAAAAGACCCTGATACTGGGAAAGATTCAGGGCAGGAAAAGAGGTTAACAGAGGATGAGCTGGTTGGATGGCATCACTGACTCAATGGACATGAGTTTGAGCAAGCTCCAGGAGTTGGTGATGGACAGGGAGGCCTGGCATGCTGCAGTCCACAGGGTCGCAAAGAATTGGACATGACTTAGTGACGGAACAAACAACAGGTCTACATGCTTTAACAGCCTTCTGGTTGCAGAGCTGGACTCCCCTCCATGTTAAGCAGTTTGGGATGCTAATAACTGAGCCTCTGGAGGCAGCCATGGGGGCACAGCACCTCGGATCCTTCCTTGGGTGCCCCCCTAGGACCCCCGATGGCAGCAGCAACCTGGAGTCTTCTTCCACAGACAGGGAAGCCCCGTACTCATTCCTCTCGCCCTAGATCTATATGTCCTGGGTTCTGCTCAGACCTCAGGGTGAAAAATCACTTCTGTTCTCCTGATATTTCCCCTGCTTCCTCTGGTGAACCTTTCTGTTCTACTTTGTTGGGCTGAGCAGGTACCCAAAGAAAAGCCTTCATTGTGACGAATCATCATCTTAAATTACAGCCAGGTGGCCTTTTAAATGACAAAGCTCTTTTATAGTCATTTTCCAGGTTTGAGACTTAGCAGCCCCTTGAGATCAGCAGGGTAGCTATGATTATGTGCATTTTCTAGATATGGAGAGAAACAGAAGTTCAGCAGAGAGGTTGTGTAACCAGTCCAAAGTCACACAGCCGCTGAGTAGCAAAGCGGGAAAGCTAACTTGAGTCTGTCTGACTTCAAGTCCACGGTCTGCCTTGTGTAATCAGTTGCACCACCTTACGTTTCAACCACACTGTGTCCCTTACGAATGTCTTCATCTTGCAGGACGCTAAGACTAGTGGTCAGTAAGGAAGCTGACTCAGAAGGGGCGAACCTTGATGTCTAAGGTGACAGCGCTAGGTGGCAACAGCGTCAGGGCTCCAGCTCACTTTTTCTGACTAAGCGCCAAGCTCCCCCTTCTTCTCAGCTTCCCGTCCAGGAGACCAATGTGTCTGTGCCTTCTCGTGTGTCAGTTGTGTATCTCAGAGTCAAATACGTGACTGGAAAAGGGACTTTCTGTATGGCACACCCACAGTGCTGCCTAATGGAGTTCTTGTGATATAGCAAGCAGTCTTTTGTGTGTGTGTAATTCCCCATTTAATTTAATCTTTACCACAAACCTGTGGGATGTGTTCTATTGCCGTTTAGTAGCTAAGTTCAGTTTGACTCTTTGCGATCCCATGGACGGCAGCAGCCAGACTTCCCTGTCCTTTGCATCAGGTGGCCAAAGTATTGGAGCTTCAGCTTCAGCATCAGTCCTTCCAATGAATATTCAGGGTTGATTTCTTTAGGATTGACTAGTTTGATCTCCTTGCTGTCCAAGGAACTCTCAAGAGTCTTCTCCAGCGCTACAGCTCGAAAGCATCAATTCTTCAATGCTCAGCCCTGTTTATGGTCCAACTCTCTTATCCATATATGACTACTGAAAAAAACATAGCTTTGACTATATGGACCTTTGTTGACAAAGTGACGTCTCTGCTTTTTAATATGCTGTCTAGATTTGTCATAGCTTTTCTTCCAAGTAGCAAGCGTCTTTTAATTTCATGGCTGCAGTCACCATCTACAGTGATTTTGGGGGCCAAGAAAATAAAATGTTCCACTGTTTCCACTTTTTCCTCATATATTTGCCATGGAGTGGTGGGACTGAATGTCATGATATTCGTTTTTTGAATGTTGAGCTTTAATACAGTTTTTTCAGTCTTCTCTTTCAATCTCATCAAGAGGTTCTCTAGCCCCTCTTCACCTTCTGCCATTAGAGTGGTATCATCTGCATATTTGAGGTTGTTGTTATTTCTCCTGGCAATCGATTCCAGCTTGTGCTTCATTGAGCCTGGCATTTGTATACTGTAATTATATCCATTTACAGTGAGAATCTGAAGACACTGAGGCTCAGAGAGGTTAAGTAACTGTCCAAGGACACACAGCATAGAGACAATATTTGACTGCAGGTTTGCCTGCTTTGGGGCTTCCCAAGTGGCACTAGTGGTAAAGATGCAGGAGATGCAAGAGACTCGGATTTGATCCCTGGGTTGGGAAGGTCTCCTGGAGAAGGAAATTGCACCTCCCTCCAGTATTGTTGCAGGAAGAATCAGATGGACAGAGGAGCCTGGTGGGCTACAGTCCACGCGGCTGCAAAGAGTCAGACAGGACTGAATGAGCAGCATCATTATCGCCTGCTTCTATCTTTTATTTATTAATATACATAATTTTCAGGTTGAGAGGAGATTATGGATAATGGATAGCTTTTGGGGGCTGACCCCTTCTTGACAACGCTTCCTGGTTATCTGGCTAGCAGGAGTGCCGCCCTGATCAGAATCCTCGAATAGCTCCTCTCGGCTCATGTGATGAGGCCTGAAGAGGGATTTGGCTTATTGGGTGTCAGATGCACAGCCTACATCAGCACAGCTAACCTCTTAGCAGCCCAGGGAAGGGAGATTTTATTAATATCATCCTAGCAGTCAAGAAATGGAAGCCTAAAGGCGTGGTGTCACCTGCCACAGCCAAGAAGCCTGAAGCTGTTGTATCCAAGATTTGAGCATCTCTGTCATCCCAGTCCTCAATGAGGGTCTCAAACTCGAGTGGGACCCCATCTCCCACCATTATGTCCATACCTGAAGCGCATAGTAGACACTCAAAAGAGACCTATGACATGAATGCATGAAGCACGCCCCACGCCCTCCCCCCCCCCCCCCCCCCCCCCCCGGTGATTTTAGACTTCTCCTGAAGGTTTTGAGGGAGTGGGCAGGGGAGGTGGTTCCTGGCCTCTTCCCCAGGTCCCTAGCGAGATCATAACATAATCCAGACCCCAAACTTGGCAGCCTCAAGTGCAGTGCGCTTTCACACACAGAAAGTAAACGCAGTGTATTTCCCCATCTTTAGGGGAATTCTGTAGCAGCTTCAGAGGGGATGCACGCGTCTTCATGTTGTTACACATCCATTGTGTTATCGGTGGTGTTTGGACAGAGTGTTCTGCCATGGAGTAGAGAGGACACCGACCTCACATCCAAGTCTGCATCTAACATTTTCAGAACAAACGGGAAGAGAGATGATAAATATTTCAAAGTCAGAATGCAACTTTTACAGCCCTACAGCCTTACAAATGTACCAGCGTTGCTGCAAATCTCTTCGATGAGTTCATTAAGGTGATTCATAAGAACAGAAGATTCATCCTTGTCAGGCAGGGTTGAGCAGGACGGATCACCAGTGGGCACATTCTCACACCTGTTCTTAGGACTTCCAAGATCACGGCTGACATTTATTTCCAATAAGTCGCGGGAAATAAATGAGATAGTTTACCTGTGCCAGAAGACAGAAAAAATATCCTTTTTTTTCTTTTTTTGCAAAAACATATCCTTTTTTGTGGGCTTATAATAGATAAGCCACTCGGGAAAGGAGATGTTCTATAAAAGAGCCCAAGACACAGCTTGCCTTGGGGAATCAACATGACTGGAGAGGAGGCAGCGGCTAGAGGGCCTTTTACTAGGCTGCTTGGAGCTAGTCTCCAAGGAGGGAAGAAGGATCAATTCGTTTGCAGCTGCCAATGCAGGGCCAAGCAAATCATGGTTTTTAAAATGTCTGAAAGGAGGCTTTGGCCCAGGTAGCCACCTAATGTCCAGGAAAGTTTGCGCTGTTTGTGTGTGTATAAGTGTATGTGTGTAAACGTGTGTGTGTCTCCTTCCTTTATCTTGACCACCCTTCACAGACTCCTGTGTGAGATTTCCTCTTTAACCTGGCTTTTGGCAGCTGGCTGGGAATCACACCTGCCTAGTGGGCTACGTACAGCATTCTGGGGGCTTATAGGAAGTCAGAGGAGCAGAAGGCAGGAACCCCAAGTTTATAGTGCACAGGGGTGACAGAGAAGCATGGAGTGGGGTGCCCTTTCAATCTTGGTGGGACCCCTGTCCTCTTTATATCCGTAGAAGTAGCCATGTATGTAGCAATTTGTCTCTGGGTTTACTCTGCAGGAGCCGCAGGAGACTTGGGTTTGATCCCTGGGTCGGGAAGATGCCTTGGAGGAGGGGATGGCAACCTTTTCCAGTATTTTCGCCTGGAGAATTCCATGGACAGAGGAGCCTGGTGGGCTACAGTCCATAGGGTCACAATGAATCAGACTCGACTGAGTGACTTAGCATGCACACATGCACACACATGGGCAAAGAATGAGGTATGTAATGCTGTTTGTTATAAAGACTAAAAAGAAATGGAGTGGCCAGTCATATGTAACTGCTAAGGAAATTATGGTTTACTCACACAGTGGACTACTATACAGCAGTTGAAAAGAAGGAAAGTCTGTATATGCTGAAGCTGAAACAATTTCCAAGTTGCAGAACAATGTGTATCACTGATTGGCTTTTTCGAAAGAAAGAAGGAAGGAAACAAATAAACACATATCTCTCCGTTTATTCACCACTCCTGGGGCCCTTCTGATTCCTTTACAGCTCCCTGCCTTGGGCTGAAGGTGTGGGAGGCAGGTGGATCCGCCCTCTGGCTGAAGGCTGTCCTCTGACCCCTGGTATTGCTGAGCCAGGGGGCAGGGCAAGCTGCAAGGGTGGTGCTTCGCTGCCTCAGAAGCAGCTCTGGACTGATGATGGGCAGAGGGTCATCACGGTCCGCTTGTAGCTCTTCAACTGGGGCGACTCCGAGGCACAGGCTCCATGTCAGCCCCAGAGCTCCTGCTGCTCCCGGCAGTGACCCAGCTTGACGATGCCCTTTTGTCGCCTCCCTCCCTTTCTTCCTTCCCACCTCCTTCCTTCCTTTCTCCCTCCAGCTCACCTCCTCACTCTCTCCCTAATGCGTTTCCTGGAATCACCTTCCAAATAAACAAAAAAAATTTGTCATATCCAGGAAGAAGTACCCTTCAGGAAGTGTTCTCAAGCATTTCGTGCTTGAAAACACAGCAGAGGCGTTTCTCATGTTAAAAAAAGTTAATACTGTGAGAAGTTCATACCCCCCCCCGCCCCCCCCCCAGGAGACGCAGAGCCACCTAGAGGTCCCAGCTTGAGTGGTGTCAGAGCCTGTTCCGTTAAGGACCTTCACAGGGAAGATCCTCCCCAGGGCTAGGTTCTTATTTCAGCTCCTGCTGACTTAATCCTTAGCTGTAAAGTTCTGCTCTTTCAATCTGGCCTCCAACATAAAGCTCTCTAAACACAAGCTTTTGTGGGGTGAACTTCTCTTCCTCTGAAGGGATATTCAGGTAAAAAAAAAGAAAAAGGCCAAATCGGTTTTCCAAGTAAATCTTTCCACCGTGATTTATTTCCCTGGGAAAGGCTTAAGCTCAAATGTCATTTCTGGCTCTCATTGTGGTCTCTCTTTGAGCTGAAGGACGGAGGGCAAAAAACTCGGGCCCAGGGTTACTCTGTGGGGCTGAGTCTGATGCCAGATTCAACCATTTGGGCAGGCTGCGCCCTGTGAAGTTTGGAGACTGGGTTTGGTGCAGAGAGTAAGGCATGGAATCTGGGGGCAAGCTTACAAAGCACATTCCTAGAGGTGCAGGACACGGTACCTGGAGTCTCACAGGGTGTTGCCTAGGTGAGCTCAAGAATCCTCAGCTACCCGAGTACTAGCTCTGAAAGTGAAAGTGTTAGTCGCTCAGTCATATCTCACTCTTTGCGACCCACGGACTGTAGCCCACCAGGCTCCTCTGTCCATGGGATTCACCAGGCAAGAATACTGGAGTGGGAAAGCATTTCCTCCTCCGGGGGATATTCCGGACCCAGGGATTGAACCCAGGTCTCCTGATCTGCAGGCAGATTCTTTATCATCTGAGCCCCCAGGGAAGCCCTGAGGAAGCAGCTAAGGGCTCCTGCATGGTGTTCAAACCTCTCATCAGGCCACTGCCAAGAATGGCCATGGTTCTGTCTGCTGAGCTCCTTGTCAGGTGATCAGAGGCACATTTCCCCAGAGAGCTTCACTCAGGGGAGACTCTTGGATGGAAAATGTGGGAACATGAAATACCTGGAGCCGGGGTGGCTTTTTAGACCAGATCCTGCGGGAAACCGACTAGTGTGGCTCAGAAGCTTGCTGACCTTGTGGGGAAGAGGCCACTCATTCCTCTCCATCTCGGGGAGCTTTGTACCAATGCCACAGGACAAAAATCTCTGGAACTGATCAAGCCCCCTAGCAACAGTTGCCATGAGCCTCCGGATCTAAACTGGCCAGGTCCCTGACCCTATATTAGATAAAATAACCACCCTATTACCCACTCTGTAGCATCCTAACCAACCACCTAATGCCATTCCAGTAGGTGTTTCTCTGTCTTGAGGCTGTAAAATTTGGCTACTAGCCTGTGAAAGGCTTCTGCTCTCCTTAGTCTAACGGCGTCTCCCGCTCGAATAAACTTCATTCTCCTCTCATTTCTGCCTCATGTCTGGAAATCCTTTTCCAACCCATGCATGGACCACGACACATTTCTGTCTTTAGGTTTTGCAGTCTTTGCAGTAAGGACCCTTCTGACTGAAAACAAACAGGCCCAGAAAATCCTGCTACGTTGCACGGGGTCAAATGCCTGTGAACAGGGCGCTGCCTCAGGGAGTGGGGGTGTTGGGAGTGTTACGTGGTGGCTTTTTAGGGAGAATCAGCAATGGTCTACCAAAGGGCATCTCAGCCCTGGATACCTCACGCCTCCTTCTACCCTGATGCCTGTGTGTGTGATGTGTCTGAGGATGAAGGCACTGTGTGCAAAACAGTGAAGGAGGGGCAGGAACTCTTACCTGAAAAGGACAACTTGCCTCTATGGGCCCTCTCCCGTTGTTGACAAGCAGGTAGGGAGTAGATCTGGGGAGCAGGACTCTACATGGAGTCCTGGGCTTATCTGTTAATTCGAGTCCAGGTGGAACCAGGTGGCTTAGTGGTAAAGAATCTGCCTGCAAAGGCAGTAGACGCAGGAGATGCAGGTTCCATCTCTGGGTTGCGAAGATCTCCTGGAGGAGGAAATGACAACCCATTCAGTATTCTTGCCTGGAGAATCCCATGGACAGAAGCCTGGTAGGCTACAGTCCATGGCGTTGCAAAGAGTCAGACAGGACTGAGTGACTGAGCAGAAGCAGGAGCTTAAATTCCTGCTCCCACGGGGGATGCCTGCCTGACCCTCAAGGACTTGCAGCTTTGAGCCTTCACCCTGGCCTGTGTTGTTATTCTTTGATGTGCTTTTGCTTTCTGCAGTCCTCGATTCCTTCCTCCTCCACTTCTTTAATATGCCAGTTTTGCTGCAACAACAAGCTAGAGGAAACTGGGTGAGCTCCAGCTTAGCAACTGCAGATGGGTAGAAACCACACCGGACTTCCTGGTCCTTGGAAACATGGATGCCGCCAAGGGGCAAAATAAACCCAAGTTAAAAGGCCATCTGTGGAGAATCAATCATCAGAGAACAGGGGTTTGCTGTTTCACCTCTTACCACAGTGATCTTGGCACAGCTCCCCTTAAAGGGGTGGGGGGGGATGGTGCAGGAGAGTCTAAGGTCAAGGGTGTAGACCCTCCCAGCTCTAGGCATTTAACCTCAATTTCCTTATCAATAAAATCAATAATAACCCTGGTTGGATTGTTGGGAGGATTAAGTGAGACAGCAAGTGAACAGTTCTTGACACAAAGGGTCTCATTCAGCGTTAGCTATTATTAGTCTTCCTTTTGATTTCTGTTATCTACTGTCTTCGGTTAATGCTCAGAGCAACTCCGTGGATGAGCTTTCCCCATTTTTCTACCCGAATGTTTCGTGGGCGTCTCAAACCTAAGCTGTCCGAACGTAACCCCAGATCCTCCCTCTGTGATTCCCCACCTCGGAAAATGACTTCAGTTTTTCTCCCTTTTCTCCGTGTTTTTCTTGCGTCCTGTTTTCTCCTCTTCCTCTTGTACCCCTACACCCAGCCCCACTGGCTTTACTTTACTTACAAAACACATCCCGAGTCCAGCCACCTCTCATCACCTCCCCCACCGCGGTCCCCAGGTCCCGGGCTGGCGGAATGACTTCTTGACTGTTCTCCATTTTCTGCCTCGTTGTCTTTGCCCTCAAGTCTGTTCTCAACGAAACACAGTGGATTTGTACCCTCTCATGCCATCCAATCCCAGAAAAAACACATCATCCTACCACAGAGGGACAATTTTAGCCTGTACTCCTCTCCCGAACCACCTCCCCCCAGGACCCCCACGTAACCTTACCTCTTTGCCATCTCACTCTGGCACTAGCTTACTCATCTCCAGCGATCACACCGACCTTCTAGCTTCTTGTCAAACACACCACCGTCTCAGCACCCTTTTGAAACCAAGCAGGACGCTGTGGGCATCCTGGGCTCGGAAAACTTTTCCGTGTCCATTGTTTCAGGATTGTAGGGAACAGACGGCAGCTTCCATGACCTTCCCTGAGTCCCCAAGGGCAAATTCGAGCAGTCACTAATCAGGAAAGGGAGGGGATGCAGAGACAAGGGAGGAGCAGCCCAGAAACAGCAGTGCAGCCTTGGGGCAGGTCCTGGTTTCTCAGTCAGATCAGTTCAGTCGCTCAGTCTGTCCGACTCTCTGCGACCCCATGGACTGCAGCACACCAAGCTTCCCTGTCCATCACCAACACCTGGAGTTTACTCAAACTCATGTCCATCTCGGTGATGCCATCCAACCATCTCATCCTCTGTCGTCCCCTTCTCCCGCCTTCAATCTCTCCTAGCATCAGGGTTTTTTCTAATGAGTTGGTTCTTTGCATCAGGTGGCCAAAGTATTGGAGCTTCAGCTTCAGCATCAGTCCTTCCAGAGATACACATAATAACATCTTTGGGCTCTTCTGCAGAAATAAACCCCCAGCAAATAGAAGATGTTGACTATTTGGCGAAACATTCTCCATCCCAGAGAGAAGGTAACCTTGAGACCTGCAGAAGCCCATTAGGAGACCACCTGAGGCCAGGTTAAAGCATGCAGGCTCTGCACACACCCCAATCCTTATCAGCAGCCCCTCCCTTGAACCACTGCAATAAAACTCCTCTCCAAGTCCCCCTGGGTTGGGACACATAGTTTTGAAGGGCATGGACCTACTGTGTCCCTCTTCACCTGGCAAAATGATAAAGTTATTCTTTTCTATTTCACCCAAAGCTCCATCTTTGAGATTCAACCAGGCATCTGTATGCAGACCGTTTTTGCATCCGTAGTAAATCTGGGTGCTTACTATGTGCTTAAAAGCAAAGGAGAAAACAGAGCAGAAAAAAGAAAAAAAAAAGCAACAGATTGGAATTCCAAGATCAAAGAGAAGCGAACGCTGGTAGCTTGAGCCCTAAGTATCATGTGTGCTAATGTATAACATATGCTTGTTTGCAGAACTCACGTACACGGGGAATGGAGAGGATTGGAAGGCAACCTGTGAGTGGTTACTCACAAGGTGCCGCATATGTCTTCTTTAAACACGGCTCGGGAAATTGGCAGCACATGATGAAAACCCAGTCTTCCCTGACATGTTCACGTGTCCTGTTTGTGTGACTCACAACACCCGTCCTTTCAAATGCAAGGTGGCAGGCTGGGGGCTCCTTTCCAGGGAGCTGTAACACAGTCAATAAGCCATTTTCTGGAAACGAATATTTATTGTTTTAACAGCTGTGCTCCTACTTTCTTGGATTTAAAAAAAAATTACTTGTACCCACGAATGACTTACAGAGGTTGGAAAGTACAGCTTTGAAATTCCCCATTTGAGATATCTTACAGGTTTTACAAAGCGGCCCCCAAACCACAGCATTTTTCGATTTCTGACTTCCTTCTTACCCCTGGAATGATTAGAGAAACAAACAGCGCTTTTGGCGTCCAGAGCTTGGGGTTTTGGTCAAAGTTGTGTGTGTCTATGGCAGTGCTCAGTGAGGACCAGCCTTCTCTGGTTACGTGCTGATTCAAGGAGTCAGAACTCTCCGGAAGTTCCCACTTAATTTTCTTGGGGGAATTTGTCTTCAAAGAAAGATTTGCTTTTGAAGGGCTGCTGATGATATTACAGAGCTAAGCTCCCTGGGCTATTTGTTTCTGAGATTGTATATAAACTACAAACATTATTATGACACAATTACCAGTAAGTAATCATCCAATTGCCATAAACATGTCCCTCTCGAAATATTGCAAATTAATATTCATGCTTTCCTTGAATCCGCCATTCTGAGCAAATGTGTGTCTGCATAGTTCATCAAAATGTACATTTTTTTTTTCCAATGAAAGGGAAAATTATAGTTCGGTTCTTCATCTTGAGGCATGGGAAGATTCTTTTGACAGAAGCATTAGTTGCTTTGAAACACAATTTCCCTGTTACCGATGCAGCCTCCAGCAATGAGCTATGTGCTTTCAGGTAAAACATTTGCACTGCCTTAGAGTTATATTGTTCAAAAATGCTTCTGGTCATTCAGTCCTGGCTGCTGAGAAATCACTCCAACTGCATGATCATATATAATTGTCGTATGTCATGATCATAGTGTGTGCAATTCTAAATGCTGATAATTTAGTCACTGTTAAGGGGGAGATCCTAGAATCTCACTGCCAATAAATAACTGAAGGTTCTTCTCCCTAAACCCCATAAATCCACCTGAAGAAAGAAGCTCCCAAACATGCTATGATTTAGAACCATAAAATTTGCCAAGGTGATTGTAAAGCGAAATCAGGACCAAAAAAGTAACCCTGGAATAAGTTAATGTATTTTAACATTGAATGTCAGTGAACTTAATTTCACTCTGTACAGAGTATCAAATGATAATACTGCTTTCTGCTAATTCAACAGGCTACATCAAAGATGATAAAAGTATCTCATACTGGCCAAACATGAGTTCATTCAGTAGAAGGAAGGAATTCTAAAGCCTCAGATAGACTCGTGGGTCGAATGCATATCTGTAAATGTTTATGCATAGAGGTCTGCTTATAAATGTTTCACAACTGGCTTTCCCAAAACAAAGTGGGAAAAGGCCTGATTTATCACTTATCTCAATCTTTGTGTCATAAATACTCACCATGGCCAATTTCAAGCTACCAGTGTGACATCTCTGGTTCCTCAAAATTGGGAAAGGAGTACAACAAGGTTGTATATTGTCATCTGTTTATCTAACTTACATGCAGGATACATTGTGTGAAATGCCAAGCTGGATACAAGATTGCTGTGACAAATATCAACAACCTCAGATAGGTAAATGATAACACTCTAATGGTAGAAAGTGAAGAGGAATTAAAGAGCCTCTTGAAGAGGGTGAAAGGGGAGAGTGAAAAAACTGGCTTAAAATTGAACATTCAAAAAACTAAGTCCCATCACTTCTTGTAATAAAGAAAAGGTGGAAGCAGTGACAGATTTTATTTTCTGGGGCTCCAGAATCACTGTGGGTGGTGACTGCATCCATGAAATTAAAAGACGCTTGCTCCTCGAAAGAAAAGCTATGACAAACATAGACAGCATATTAGAAAGCAGAGACATCACTTTGCCAACTGTATGGACAAAGGTCCATACAGTCAAAACTGTGGCTTTTCCAGTAGTCATGTGTGGATGTGAGAGTTGGACCATAAAGAAGGCTGAGTGCTGAAGAACTGATGCTTTTGAATTGTGCTGGAGAAGACTCTGAGTCCCTTGGACTGCAAGGAGATCAACCAGTCAGTCCTAAAGGAAATCAACCCTGAATATCATTGGAAGGACTGATGCAGAAGCTGAAGCTTCAATGCTTTGGCCACTTGATGTGAAGAGCCAACTCACTGGAAAAGACCTTGATGCAGGGAAAGATTGAAGGCAAAAGGAGAACGGGGCAGCAGAAGATGAGATGGTTAAATAGCATCACCACATTAATGGACAAGAATCTGAGCAAATTCTGAGAGATAGTGCAGGACAGGGGAGCCTGGCATGATGCAGTCCAAAGGGTTGCAGAGTTGGATGCAACTTACCGACTTAACAGTACCAACAACATGAGCATGCAAAGCTGGGAAGAAGTTCAGACAGTTGGTCTTTGTGAGCCAGAATACGATGTATGATGATAATCCAAAATTAAGATGAAACGTGTTCTCAGTGGGTCCTCTGTCTTTGACATTAACATGTCAGAAATAAAATGTGACATGGGTTGCTGTGATACTGTCTTGAGGACCAGTGGGCTAAAGCAGAGAATTGAAAAAGAGTGCTGGCTCAACACTGCTATTGTAACCTTTGGAAGCAGACCCGTCCTCTTTGGAGGGATCAGGACTTGGTGGGAACAACTTGAGATCTGGCGTCCAGCCTGGGTTTGGATGTGGTCTTTGCCACTTCATAACTGTGAGTCTGTGAATAAAACTCTTAATCCCTCTTAGCCTCAGTTTCTTCATTGGTAAAGGGATTCTACAAGTCACCCTGGAGGGTTATCCTAAGTGTTAACTACAAAGCAATAGTCTCTAACGTACTGCTTGGCAAATGGTAGGTATTCATTTTTGTTATATGAACCTGTTTGTCCATTCTTTACTTAAAATAGTTGGGCTACATTATATCTTAAGTTCCTTTTTAATATCTAAATCTCAGAAAAAACTCTTTTCTATAACATAGATTCAATTAAATAAAAGATGATAAAAGCTCAACATTGAGAAAACTAAGATCATGGCATCCGGTCCCATCACTTCATGGCAAATAGATGGGGAAACAGTGTCAAACTTTATTTTTTGGGGCTCCAAAATCACTGCAGATGGTGATTGTAGCCATGAAATTAAAAGACACTTACTCCTTGGAAGGAAAGTTATGACCAACCTAGACAGCATATTAAGAAGCAGAGACATTACTTTGCCAACAAAGGTCCATCTAGTCAAGGCTATGGTTTTTCCAGTGGTCATGTATGGATGTGAGAGCTGGACTATAAAGAAAGCTGAGCGCCAAAGAATTGACGCTTTTGAACTGTGGTGTTGGAGAAATTCTTGAGAGTCCCTTGGACTGCAAGGAGATCCAACCAGTCCATCCTAAAGGAGATAAGTCCTGGGTGTTCATTGGAAGGACTGATGTTGAAGCTGAAACTCCAATACTTTGGCCACCTGCTGCAAAGAGCTGACTCATTGGAAAAGACCCTGATGCTGGGAAAGATTGAGGGCAGGAGGAGAAGGGGACGACAGAGGATGAGATGGTTGGATGGCATCACCGACTCAATGCACATGAGTTTGACTAGGCTCTGGGAGTTGGTGATGGACAGGGAGGCCTGGCATGCTGCAGTTCATGGGGTTGCAAAGAGCCAGACATGACTGAGCAACTGAACTGAACTGAACTGAACTGAAAGAAGTATTTAAAAGCATCTAAGAAGTATTTAATAAATGTTTAAATGTATGAATATATATGTGAATTTTATATTATCTCTTGGTTTTACTCCAAGCTAGAAATCTGAGAGACAAGTTTCACTTCTTTTTTTGAAATAAATCATCCTCCATATGTAATAACCAGGGGGCTTCCCTGGTGGCTCAGACAGTAAAGAATCTGCTTCCAGTGCAGGAGACCTGGTTTCAATCCTGGGTCGGGAAGATACCTTGGAGAAGGGAATGGCAGTCCACTCGAGTATTCTTGCCTGGAGAATTCCAGGGGCAGAGGAGCCTGGTGGGCTACAGTCCATGAGGTCACAAAGAGTTGGACACGACTGAGCTACTAACACATCTAATAAATTATCAAGTGCTGGTGATTCTTCTTATATATAAAAAAAATAACTGCTCCCTTCTCTTTATCTGTCTGCGCTCTTCTAGGTTTGCCTGTCATTAGCTCTTCATCAGTTTTCTGCCTCCCATCTTGAACACCTCATCCTTGACAAGACTGTCTGTCTCCAACTCAACATTTTAAGCTCTTTATAAGGACACAGGCTTTCTTTTGTTTATTTTTGTCTCAAATTCCAATATAGCTCCTGGCACAAAATAGATGCTCGATACATGTTTATTTGATTGCATAATAAATGAGCCAACTTTTGGGAAAGTGATTAACATAGCTTTCTGTGCTGGAAGTTACCTTCCAAAGTGATATTACCGATGTTTCCTTATGTGTCCCCTTGTATGCCCTCAAGTTTGGTGACTTCAAGTTCCAAGTTGTAGGCCATTCTACACCATGGGCCTCATGTCTCAGGGTCACACACAAAGGTCAGGGTCATGACATTTTGTGATGCTGCTCCTCCTGGGTGGACCCAAGTGTGGGGTGTCTGCCTGAGCTTGAAGCCTGGCTCTTCTTGTCCTGTCTGTGCCTGTCCTATGTCAATCCACTCGGGGGTTCCCTTGGACCCTCAGGTGAGCCTTTTTACAAGAAGAGGTTGCTAACAGAGCAATCAAGACTTATTAATAGTTTCCTGAATTAGTGCAAATTGGGCTAAACTTCACAGGGTTGAGCACGCTGAGGTTTTACATGACCTCAGCTCTCAGGAGTAGATTTCCATGAGCCTGAATGAAAATGGCATGTAAAGATAGAATTGAAATTACAAGTAAGGATTATTTGCTAATATAGGACAGCAGTCACCAGGAGCTCTGGAGAAAGACACAGCCACTTTCCTTTCCTTCAACTTGACATTTTCTTGATCAGACCTGACATTGAAGGATCTCACATCCAATATATTGAAGGAAGGCTTTGGCAACTTGGGCTAGAAGGGACGGAAGAAGTGAGCCAGCAGCAGGAATATCTGCCTCTGATCATTAAGGTAGGACAGGAATAGGGCTTTCTGTATGTAAGCCAAGTGGAATTATTAAGGCTAACCTTCTCACTCAGCACTTAATCAATTTTTGTTGCTAACAGTGGAGGGTAAAAATCAAGGAGGGAATGAAAATGCTCCTCTCTCACCTTTGCGAAGGGCTTCTGAGTGTGCAAAATGATGTTAGACATATTATTTCACTGAATTTTCACAGCAACATAAAATTGACCAGGGCAGCCCTGAATGCATTCATTCTGGAAGATGCATTTAACAAACATTTGGGGGGTCATCAGCCATCAGCCACAGAAATCTCTCTACGGTCTTTACTTTCTACCACTCAACTTTGATACCCAGTTCCTATCTCACTGGGCCATTGACAAACTTAAGAGGAGACCCACTTACCCCTGGTTTATGTGAAAATCCTAGGGGAGGGATCTTTGGTCAGCTGCCATCCTTCCGTGGAGGTGTACGCGTGGAGATGCTAGCAGAGCTCCTTGCTCAGTGGCCTCAAGAAGGCAGGGTTGTTTTGAAACCTACCACGTTTCTTCTTTGTTGCCAACAGTGTGTAAATCCTTTCATCTTCCACCTGGTTCGTCCCCGTTGCTCCCCTCAAGGTCCTGTTCTCAGGGAAAGCTTTATCCCTGCCTATCTTTTAACACGTCTTTGCTATGCCTCCACTTATGCCCTTCTCTTAAGCTTGGGGCTTTGGACACTGAAGCCAGGAGGTCCATGGGATGCCTTCTTCATTCTTTGGCTGAGGCCAAGAACACAGAGCCGAGCACGTCTCCAAATGGGAGGGACAGAGAGAGATGGAAGAAGGAAGCGGTAGTCAGAGGCTTGATATCGAAGCTGTCTAACCCCAACACAACAGAAAGAACAGGCCTGTGGCAACCGAGCAGCGTGAGATTAGCCTCTCTGCCTTTGCTTCGGACTGCAGCTGCAGCTGAAAACCCGGCATGCAAAGCCACTGGCTTTCTCCATGGAGCGTCGATAAGAAAGCCCCTAAATCTCCAAGCTCAGCTCTATTAGATAAGAGAAGACTAGAAAAATGTTAGCATTAGAGGAAGAATTCAAAGTGATGAATGGGATGGAAGCCCTGCCTTACGGTTTGAAACTGAAACAATAAAAGGTGCTTAGTTTATCCAAGCAACTGCTAACTGGGAGAGCTGAGAAGTGCCAGCGATTCCAAGCAGTGGCGGGGTGGAGGGGGAATGAAATGAAACAAGCCAAGGGAAACTTTATATGGGAACATAGCTGGGAACCGTTCTCACCAGTGAAACGTTTAGCCTTTGGAATGATTTCCTTTTGGAGGGAAGGAAGGTCAGTGGCACAAAAGATTTAAGAAAGATGATTAATGTGATATAGGAGACACATCCCCGGATTTCACAGCCTGGAGGAACACTGGGGATCCCATGAATAACAATGTCCTTGTGGTATAGACTCTCATTCCTCTCACCATTTGGGGGCACTGAGCCAAAACTGCTTCTTTTTTTCCCCCCTAGAAACAATAGGAAGGTGAAGCTTCCATTCCTATTAAGTTGAGTTATAAACCACTTGGAGAGATCTCTACTTTCCACAGTGGTAGAGAGTCTCACACTGGGTTCTGATCACAGCAGAACCTAGGATAATTCTACCCGGGCCGATCAGACAGGATGGAATGGGATGGGGTAGTGAGAAACTGCAGGGGCTGCGTGAGAAACTGTTCCTGTTCCTTCCAAGGAGACTGACCTGCCTCCAGTCCCCGCCTGTCCCCGGAGCATCTTAATCTCCCAGAGCAGAGGGGCGTGTGCTTCCATCTGCTTCTGTGGCCTCGTGGGTCCTGCGCTTGCAGCATCACCAGATGGCAGCAGAGATTGCTCCTGCCTGGGCTCCCCTGTACCCGCTGCCCAGCAGGACGCGAATGTTCACCAGCGAACGCGGGGCCGCGTCCTCTGCTAAAAAACATATTGATTTCATTCGAGGAAGATAAATTCATAAACTATACAACTGTATTCATCAGTTCATTTCGGGGGAATGTGATATAGGAGTGGTGCAAAAATAAAATTCCCAGCAGCAGGCATCATCTGTTATCTCTTCCATATGCACAGTCCCTAAAGCTCCTGAGAGGGTGGACTGCTACTGAGTCTGACAGCTGCCTTTCCAAGTATCCTTGTTTAACCCATAACCACTGTGTGGAGCCGGTCCAGGGCGCTGACCGAGGCTTTGTTTTTTCATGTAAATCACGTAATGCAAATCTCTGACTGGCCTGAATGCCTGCCTGAGGGAGTTCTGCCCAGATTGCTAAATTTTTTTTTTTTTTTTTTTTTTTTCATCCTGGCCCTCAGTCTTGCCTCAGACCTGGTCCTGAAGCCACTGAAACACATTCTTGCCAGGTTCTACCTAGAGATGAGATGTAAAGGTGTGTGTGTGTGTGTGTGTGTGTGTGTATGGATATGGACTGGGTGACCTATTCTTTCTAACCCCTGGGGAAAAAGTTCACCCTAAATTTTTTTTTGTTTGTTTCTTTTCTCTTCTATGTTTTCATTCTCATGGCTATTGTCCAAAAAGGTGTTTAAATTATACATAGCTGCTAACCATACGTTTATATAAAGCTCTCATGACAAAGTAATAAGACTTGTAAATAGAACCTGTAAAACATTATTTTTAAACAGAGATCAGTTCAATTGCAGCAGAATGCCTGACTAAATGGACTCAAAATACCACTTCCGTAACAGAGAGGCAGTTACAGGCATGGGTACTTCAGTAGTTGGATGACGCCTGGGCGGTGGCCACCTCTTTCCTACCCTCCTGCCTTTCTTCTCGTGGCGATAAGCCATAGTTCCAAAATTACCGCTTTACCCTTTGATACCCAAAGAGGCACATGAAAGAGACACTTTTTCCCATGATCTTCTGTTTATCAGGAGAAAAAATCACTTGTAAAAATCCTAGAATTCCTTCCAGGTCCCATTCCTGGGAACTAGGTCATGCGACCACCCCTAAATCAGTCACCAGCAATATAAAATGGATTTACCTGGGTGCGTTTACACCAATTATGATTCTTGCACTGCAAGGAGATCCAACCAGTCCATCCTAAAGGAGATCAGTCCTGAATGTTCACTGGAAGAGCTGATGTTGAAGCTGAAACTCCAATACTTTGGCCACCTGATGCGAAGAGCTGACTCACTTGAAAAGATCCTGATGCTGGGAAAGATTGAAGGCGGGAGGAGAAGGGGATGACAGAGGATGAGATGGTTGGATGGCATCACCGACTCGATGGACATGAGTTTGAGTAAACTCCGGGAGCTTGTGATGGACAAGAAGGCCCGGTGTGCTGCAGTTCACGGGGTCACAAAGAGTCGGACATGACTGAGTGACTGAACTGAACTGAACTGAACACTGGGATTAAGTCTACCTTTCTGAAAATACTATTATTTGAACAATATTGGGTTTATTTTAGCAAGAAAGATGTATGGAATGCTGTTGGATAGGCAAACAGCATGGTATGGTAGCATCATTCAAGAGTGCAGGTTACAGCTTTAGAGTCTTATTCTAGAGAGTATCCCTAAAGAATGGTATGAAAGGAAACTCCTTTCTATGAGCAGGACTTTGAGCCATGTACATGGCTATTCACTTTGCCTGGAAGGAGAGACCTGGGCAGTGGGTAATGGTTTGGCCGGTGGTCAAGGACTCGGAACTAATAAGGTTGGAACACAGGCGACAAGGAGGTCTGGGGAATGAGATACGAGGATGGACCTCTCAGGATGGGCAGAGAGTGTGAATATATTTGTGCCCACGTAATGACAACCAAAGAACAATCGTGGAGGAAGAGGCTTTCGACAATCAGATGGAAACACAAGTGCCCACTCTGCCAACAGCAGAAACTAAAACTGAGCTGCTGTTAGGGCTCCATTTCTTGGATAAAGCAGCAATCTGTCCTCCCTAGAATGCTTCTGCCAGAATTCCCATGTGTGAGTTTTTGAAATGCCACATTTATCATGATGATTTTCCATATAGCATCTCTTCTGACCAGGAACTCAGTTTAGAATGAAAGACACATGGCAATAGGTCCATACCTATGAAATTCACTGGACTCAATGGACATGAGTCTGAGCAAGCTCTGGGAGTTGATGATGGACAGGGAGGCCTGGCATGCTGCAGTCCACGGGGTCGCAAAGAGTCGGACACGACTGAGTGACTGAACTGAACTGAACTGATACACGTTTCATCATCCCAAAGAAGCTGGCCTAACATAGCAATAGTATGGCCAGTTGAACACTCAGTTATCACACTGTATATAATATATGATACCTTGTCTTCCATGCGTAGAACGCATAGGTCTGGGACGAACCGGGAAGAATTGGTTGTGGCCTTTATCACCGTTCTCCCTAATGATCCAATAGCAACATTTTGTTTCCAGTCTTAACAACGTGGGCTCCACTGGTTTGGAAGTCTCAGTTCCCAAAATGGGACCTCTTTTTCCAGATATGTGACAAAAATTGCTCTGAATGGGAAACTGGTTGCCACCTGGCCCTTTGGGCCACTTATGCTGCTGAACCAACAAGCTGAGAAGAGATTACTACTCTGAAGTTGCCGAGATGGTGATTCTGATTACCAGGTTAAAATTAGGGCTGCCACTGCGTGATGGAACACCCAGAGTGAGCTGTAATGTAACCTGTGGATTTTGGATGATTATAATGTGCAAATGTCGGTTCATCAGTTGTAAAAACTATATGTCTCTGGTGAGGAGTGTTAATAAAGGGGGGAGCTATGCAAGTGTGGGGGGTGGGGGTAAATGGGAAGTCTCTGCACCCTCTTCTCAGTTGTGTCGTGAACCTAAAACTACTTTTAAATTTGTTTTTGTTAATTTAATGGAAAACTATAGTGACCTAATACAGGCACAGATCCTTCGTTAACAGAGTTTTCAATCACCCTGACAGGTAAAGCACCATGACCAGCTGAGGTATTGAGTGAGGGCAAAGGTAATATAGAGTAGACAGTGAAAGAACTAAGTGATAACAGTTTACTTTATATGATTACATTTGCATTTATTGCTATTTGCTGCAATTATTTATTTTACCGTTTTCTCACTGACCTAACGTATAAAGTGACTTAATTGCAATTAACTCATATTTTGTTAGTCATAAGCCATCAACAAGAGATTGTGACTGAACTAGAAAAGAAACAAATAATACTTAGATAAGGATAAATTAACATACAGAATGTGTGTCTTCCCTTCAGGTGAAGAGGTGAGTACACCTTTAATTTTACAAGGAATAGTTACAAGGCAGAGGCATGATGTTGTTATCGCCTTTATTCAAGAGCTAAATATGGGTTGAAGTGCTGGTATGGACTGCTGAGAGAACAAAGGAGTGGGCTGTGCCTGGTTATCTGCTTCTGCTGAGACAGTGGTTGCTATCTTTCAGAAATGTATCCAGAAATAGAATCGCTGGACCATACAGCAGTCCTACTTTCAGGTTTCAAAGTGACCTCTACACTCTTCAGTGGCTGCACCAGCAATAGCTGCAGAATTCATTTCTACCAACAGTGTATAAGCGTTCCCTTTTCTCCACACCCTCACCAACATGCTAGTTGTCATCATTTTAATGATGGCCATTCTGACAGGTTTGAGGTGATACCTCATTGTGATTTTGATTCACATTCCCCTGAAGATTCATAGTGTTGTATACATAACCTATTGGCCATCTGTATATCTTCTTTGAAAAATGCCTATTTAGGTTCTTTATCCATTTTTAATTGGATTACTTGTTCTGCTATTGATTATGACTTATATATTTTGGATATTATGGATAGCTCCTTATTAGATATGTATTTTTCCTATTGCATATGTTGACTTCTCATTCTGTTGATGGTTTCTCCTGCTGTGCAGAAGCTTTTTAATTTGATGTAATATCACTTGTTTTTATTTGTTGGTTTGTTGCTTGTTCTTTTGGTGTCAGATCAAAAAAAATCATTGCCAAGGCCATTGAGCAGGAGGTTCTCCCTAGGTTTCCTTCTGGAAGTTTTGTAGCTTCAAGCTTAAGATTTGAGTCTTTAGGCCATTTTGAGTTAATTTTTTGTGTGGTGTAAGATTGTTCCAAATTTATCTCTTTACATGTGATTAGTTTTTCCAGCACCATTTACTGAAGAGACTCTCCTTTTCCCATTGGGGGACCTTGGCTTCCTTGTCAATATTAGTTAATTGTATATGTGTGGGTTTATTTCTGGACACTTGATTCTGTTCCATTGGTCTATGTGTCCATTTTTATGCCAGTACCATACTGTTTTGATAACTGTAGCTTTGTAATATGATTTGAAAATAAGACGTGATGTTTCAGGCTTTGTTCTTTCTCAACATTGCTTTGGCTGTTTGGGTGCTTTTGTGGTTCCATACAAATTTTAGGATTATTTTTTAATATTTGAAAAATTTCATTAGATTACCTGTTGTCAACTCAGCATCACCATAATCTCCTTCTAAGTTCTCTTCTGTACCAGAGAAGAGAAGCTGAGAGCTGCATTTCCCTTCATCATGTGGTTCTGGGATTGAGTTTGCCAATGAGAGGAACTCAGACAGGACATGTAAGACAGAAAATAAGGATGGACTGTCATGATTCTGTGGCAGTCGCAGTCCAGACATGTGGGATTATATAGAGACTTTGCAGCAAGCTCTTGAGGGCAACTCTCTTTGCTGATGTAGACTGGAAAACTTGGTGGGAGATTTCCAGAAAGTGTTAAAAATTCTAGCGGCTTCTCAGTGAGCTCTTAGATCGTCTGTGTGGTTTCTATGACCTCTGCTCCCTAGGCACTTCCATCTGCTAGGTAAGCACCAAATTTCCTGTATTAGAAGCATTCATTTCTGGAATACTTAACATGGCTTCTGTTACTCTGATGGATTTTGGCTGATTTAAAGATCCATTAAAGGTCTATCTATTACATCTATGAACTGAATTATATTTGTTATATATCTATGAACTGTATTATATATATATATATACTATATATATATGAACTATATTATATTATATCTATGAACTACTACATCTAGTGACAGTATGTGTATACATGTGTGCAAAATGAAAAAAAGAGTTATCTTCAGTTATACAATAGTATATCATTACTGTGAAAATGAACAATATAGAAGTTTAGAAAAGAAAGCCTCTCTCTATAAGCTCCTTATTTCTCAAAATCACTTATCAGTTTTGGCCATTGTAAAAATTTTACAACTGTTGGTTGGCGCCTCCCAGAATTTTTCTATAGATTCAACCTTCTCTACCTTTTTAAAGAACAAAAATGGAATTATGCTGTATATATTGTTCTAAGTTTGTTTCTGGATGTAGCAGTATTTTATAACCATTCTCTCGAGTATATGTACACAGATAGAGCTGCCTCATTGTTTTTTTTTTAATTTAGTATTCCACTGAATAGATGGGCCGTCATTTACTTAGCCATATTTACCACTGATGGGTATTCAAGTTATTTCCAGTTTTCCCTTTTCACAAATATTACAAGTGAATATTCTTGTGGGTATATACTTGCATATCTGCATGAGTATTTTAGCAAGAGAGACATTTAGAAGTAGACCTGCTGGATCAAAGTGCTTGCTTATGTAACAGTGTGGCTTGCAAAAATACTTGGAGTCTTATGAGTAGCTCTGAAATCATGCATCAGTACACATTCCTACTAAAACCAAGGAAGAGGCTTTTGAATTTGACACTTAACATGCTACTAACCAATATCACATCACCTCTTCAACTGGAGTCTATTTGGAAGAACACTGGTTTTGGAGGGGCTACATTTAAAGGGCATTTATATTTTCACTGAAGGCTGAAAAGGCCCTGGGAAGAATAAAAGTGAGCCTGGTTCTAACCTGAACTCATCAACATTGGCTCAGTGGCTTCTGTCCTGGGACTATATTCTCCGTCATTTTCCAGAATGCGGCACAGACTGGCTGTGTTAGAATATATTTGCTTCCAGCTTCTTCGGTTGCCTTTTGTTTTCAGACTTGTACGTAACCATTCTTGAGACCCCTGTTCCTCGAAGGGCTGTTGGACTTCTCAGCTGGTCAGTATGCAAGCGATATGACATATAAGCACCAAACTTATTAGTAATGAGTGGGCAGAATTCAGTTCAGATGCTCCTGGAAGACCCCTGTGAACTAACCTGATCCTTTGGGAATGGAAAATATAAGCCAGGGACCTCATTGGCAGAAATTTTTTTCTCATTAAGTACTTGCTGGCTCTTCTAGAGTCTGGCTAGTCCAAAAAAGCCAGGGTATGAGACCCAGATTTGAAATTACTGCTACTGCTAAGTCACCTCAGTCGTGTCTGACTCTGTGCGACCCCATAGATGGCAGCCCACCAGGCTCCCCCGTCCCTGGGATTCTCCAGGCAAGAACACTGGAGTGGGTTGTCATTTCCTTCTCCAATGCAAGAAAGTGAAAAGTGAGAGTGAAGTCGCTCAGTCGTGTCCGACTCTTAGCGACCCCATGGACTGCAGCCTACCAGGCTCCTCCATCCATGGGATTTTCCAGGTAAGAATACTGGAGTGGGGTGCTATTGCCTTCTCTGGATTTGAAATTAAGAGGAGTTTTAATACGAATGAGTGGGAATTGGTAATTACTGAGTGCTTACTCTGGGCTAGAGAGTTTATATAGATCTTCTAAATTAATCTCCCCCATAACCCTGAGAGGTAGTTGGCCATACTCTCATTTTCCCAAAAAGGGAAAGTGCAGCAGAGGGGGCATAAGTAAATTTAACCGACACCATCCAGCTAGTCATTGGCATAGCTGGGATGCAAAGTCAGGTCTGTATAGCCTCCTCCATGCTCCCTGCATCCTTCTGCCCTCCTGGGACTACTGTGTGATTTAAAGGGAAGAGAAGTACTAGACATAGGAATGATGAAACTTGGGACCAAGATTTATGGTTTGTTACTATGTCTATAGTTTAAGTAAAGCACTGTTCTCAGAGTAGATTGTCTTAATGTAAAAGAAAAAAAAAAGATGTTCTGTGATAAGTTTGTTGGTATCGGTGATCCACGCAGTGATACGTATTTAATGCGGGATTTCTCAAATCAGCACCACTGACATTTTGGACTGAATCGTTCCTCGTGAGGGACTGTCCTGTGTACTGTAGTATGTTTAGTAGCATCCTTAACGTCTACTCACTGTATGCCAGTCGAATCCCCAAGATGAGACGATCAAAAATGTCTCCAGATATTTCTCCTATTTGACAGCCACTTATTTAATGTAGAGATAAGTCAGGAGACAAACAAAAGGGAAATAAAATCTATAAAGAATTGCCATCAGGTTCCTAGTTATCCAACGCATATGGCTAAACAGATTGGGGAATAGGGGAGGATTTTTAGCATGAAATGCAAGAAAAAATAGGCTTACTTTGACTCAAGCATAAATAGGAACGATGTATGTGCACTTAGTGAAATGTAGAAGTGTTATCCTTATGGGGACTCTGGGTAGGTGTAATAACTTCAGCTTTTTCAAGCCTGCGTCATGACCTCCCAGGAAAGTAAAATTAGGCAAACAGCTTATAATTATTGAGCTATTTAAAATACTCTGACGAGGTAGTGGCACAGACTTAAATTTAGCTGTGCATTTCCCTCTACTCATAAGTACACCATTGGACCCCAAGCTCATTTGCAAGAATTTTTAGTTATTTCATACCAGGCCTACTGTGGGCACAGGGAAATGTGGGCCTATGTCGTTGGTGCCTTCTAGGGAGCTGGCATACTGGAACGGGAAGAGCACTGGATTGGCTGGAGATCTGGATTCTGGCTGGACTAGTCAAGGTGTGTGCCCCTGGGCAAGTCACTTGAATTCCTTGAGTTCAATTATGCAGGAATGAAAGAAGAAAACACCTAATTGACCATAACCTCTTCTGTCTAAAGTTAGGTGTAGCAGATGGCTGGCTTTAGAGGCCCCAGTCCCTTTCCCCCAGTCTAGATTCCCCGTCATATCATATTATAACCCCCTCATCTCTGACTCTGGGCTCAGCCACGTGGAGCGCTTTGGCCAGTGGACATTACCAGGCTTGACGAAGCGGAGGGTGAGAAAGTGCTCGTAAGTTTCTGCTTACATTTACCCTCTACCATTGCTGTGAAAAAGGTACACCTTGCTCATCCTAGGAGGAAGATGAGAGACAAGTTGCTTTACCATTCTAGAGGAAGCCATCCTAGAATTCCCAGATGTGTGAGTGGGTTCAGCCAAGATCAGCAGAGATGCTGAGCTGAATACCCCAGGTGTGTGAGCAGTAGACGTTTATTGTTGTCTGTCGCTGGGCTTTTTCTAGTACAACACAATCTTGCTATGAATTAGCATTTGCTTCCATCACCTGTGTGGAGCAGCATGCTTGGCAGGCAGTATCTCCAGGACATCGATGCCACACAAAGTATGTGAGAAAATAAACTCAGAAGAAATGAGATTAGACGTGGAAGGGCTTCCTTGAATCTGGAAGTTAAGTCTACCTCACCCCCAGGGAGGGTCCCGACCTGAGAAGGGAAGAGAGCTGAATCTCTGCATTACCAAAAAAGAAAGAAAAAGAACGTTGAGTTTCTGAGGAAGTCTGAGAGAAACGAGGCTAAGGCTAGAGAAGAGGGGGAAGGAGAGATCTGAGGAGACAGAAAGGAGATAACCAAGCTGGAGGCTGAGCTGGGGAGGACTCGGCTCGGGGCAGCTGGTGTGGTGGGGGGGCCCGGGAAAGAGTGCGATGTGCAGGAGCCTGCTTTCCAGGGCTAGTCACCCTGTGGGCTGTTATTATCCTAAGTCAAGCCTCAGCGACATATGAGCCACGTCCACCTCCATCCATGGTCCTCTAGGTTACCAGGCAGATCCCTATATGGAGCAGGTGCTATATTCAATCTTATAATAACCTATAATGGAAGAAGTCTGAAAAAGAACATATATATATATATGTGATTCATAAGAATATGTATGACTTTGTTGAACACCAGAAGCTAACACAACACTGTAAATCAACAATATTTCAATTTAAAAAACCTCCACAATGGAAAACAACTTCCCGTCCACGAGAAATGCTAAAATGAGAACAAATAATGAAATTAAAAAAAAAAAGGATTTCAGGCCCCGCCCTGCTTGCGGTCCTTCCTGACCACCCGTTGCATCATGCACTTCCTTTCTCACTGTGCCCTCCCTTTGGGTCACTTTTCACTTCTCAAACTCTTTCCTTCCAAGTGTCTGCTTCCCACAAGCCCCCAACCCCCTCTCACTCCACATTCACACACTTTGCTGGGGCCGAGTCAGGGGTGGGGGTGGGGGTCCTGCTTAGCGTTCAGGTCTCAGCCTAAACGTCTGATCCTCTGTGAGGATTCAGATCCCCAGCCTGGGGGAGGCTCCTGGTCTGATGCTCCCTTTTGTCGTCTCTTGCTTTTACGACCGTTGGTGATTCATGATCATTGTTTGTGTGTCCTTGTTTCACGGTTGTCTCTGCCACTCAGCTGTGCACTCTGCAAAAACAGGCCTCGGCCCTGTCTCTTGCCTCTGGGTACTCGGTGCACAGTGTCTGGCACCCAACAGGTGACCTGACTTGCAGAGAGTGAATGAATACATGAGAAACAGGATGTGGTCCACAGTGGGCTTGATGTAGGGAAGACACAAGACATCTATAGATGGAGAAGCCAAAATGAAACCCATGTCTGGAGGACAGAAACTCAGAGTGAGCATTTCTAGGCAGCCAGCAGAATCCATGGAAGGGTGCTGGACAGAGTGTCCACTGACACAGGACCGAGTTATTTTTATCCAAACCTTAGTGAAAGGGTCATCCCAGGATGATGGGATGTCTCAGTGGCAGCCACTGGAGTTTCATCAAGGAGAAGGAGGTGGCAGAGGATGAGATGTTTGGATGGCATTACCGCCTCAATGGACATGAGCTTGAGCAAGCTCTGGGAGATGGTGAAGGACAGGGAAGGCTGGCGTGCTGCCCTCCCTGGGGTCACAAAGAGTCTTAGCAACCGAACAACAACAAGGTTTGCATTTGAAAAATGTGGGGGTTGGGGGCTTGATCAAGGTGATTGCCAGCATCCTTTCCAGCTACAGGATTCTCAACAGAGTTGGGGAAGACAGGTAATTATGGATGGGAGACAGACGTCTATGGATTTGCAGAACGAAGCTGAGGGTGATGACTGGTGAGTCAGCGCACAGGACAGCGCGTGCCCTTTGGGAAGATGTTCAGCTCCACGGCTAATCTCTCCTCTGCAGGGCTCCCTCTGATGAATAAACTGGCTCCTTTATTTGACTGTGATTCCCTTTGTAAATTAAAGGATATTCTATGCATGCTAAATGGTGAGAATGCATTTGTAGCCTAAATATCTGATATTTAACTATGATGAATTACCCAGGCTAATGAAAGGTTGACAAACCTCAGCCGTGCGTCACATGCTCCAAAATGAAATAGAAATCAATGAAGCAGCTAAATGCCCCCTTAAATGCCAATCCCCTTTTCCATCTAAACCCTCTTCTAATTCTTTCATGGAAATAAATGGAAGGGATCTTCATTACATATTCATTTTCTGAATCCATTTTGATCATTAAGCTGAAATAAGGGGTAGGTGAGGGTTTATTAGGGAGTAAGCATATCTGATAAGCATTAAATTGCTTCTGATGGCTTTATGTATTTAATAGTGTTAGCAAATTAGCTTGGTGTTTGATCTAATGGAGCCCGATGTTGATGAAGACTAGAGATTTAACCCTGCGTGTTCAATAGAACACCGCTGACCTGGGGAACAAGACAGGAGACGGAACAGTCCAGGCATGCTCTTCATTCTTGTCCTTGGAAACTTGTCGCTTGCTCACGATTCCCCTAACTGCCTCCCTGTAGGCGACGCCTCAACTATCATTGCCAGTTGCGACCCTCTGAATGTTGGTCTTTGGGGTCCACTGCCTCCTGCACAGTTGGCCTGACTGTTCCATGGGGCATGCAGTCAGCAAATCAAATTCCCTCCCCCATGACCCTTTCCCTTCCAGGTTCCCCATCTGTCACTTAACCCCCCACCCTCTTCATGACTCAGATTGAAAATCTCCTGGCTTTCCCTTCAGCGCACACTTGGCGAAAGGGCTCCCTCTGCTGTTTGCCTTTGAGCTCACTCTCCTGATTCACGTGAGCTTTTTCTGCTTGATCTCAGAGAGGAGGGTGTTAGACTCTGGATTACGTGAGTGAGCACAAGGGTAACAGGCAGGAGCTACATGTGTCAACAGATAGTTAGAGTCTCTTATGCATAAGTGGTTATGTGGCACAGAAAAGGCCACCTGAAAAAGGTGGGAATGGGTGGTGGGCAAAAGCTTCAATGATGACATGACCTTGAACTTGGCTTGAAAGACAGTTAAAGTGTGCCAAGTGTTAGTGTTGGAGAGGGCAGGATGGAGCTAGTGAAATTACGAATTATCCCCATAATTTACCTTACAGCTTTTGCATTGTGAATATTCCCAAAATGGGAAATAGTTGCCCTCCCACACTATTCCCCATTTTGAATATAGCAAGTGCAATTCCAAGTTTTCCCATCTTCAGTTCAAGCTTCCTCCATCTTTGGGAGGATGAGTTCACAAGTCAGTTACAAGATGTGTCCATCATGTTTTGTCTGTGGGGCAACCGTCACCTGATGACTGTTTTTTTTTTTTTTTATAAATAAAGTTTTATTAGAACACAGCTATGCTCAACCATTTTATGTTTCTCTATGGCAACTTTTGCGCTGGAATGGCAGAACTGCTCTCTGGTCCTTTACTGAAACAGTTTGCTGACCCCTGATCTTGTCTATTATGACCACATTTTGTGTCTGGGACCCTGAGGTTTGGACGTGACTCCATAGTTTAAATTACAGAAAACAACAGTACGGCTGTTGCTGGAAGTTATTTAGAACCTGTTTTTCTCTCACCCCCACCCCCAAGGGTGTATCTGAACACTTTAAGTCAACCAGCTACAGTGTCAGCAGTGTCTTAGGGAATTATTGTAGCTATAATTGACAGTACTCATAACTGTATTTGAGGGGTTTTGAGAAAAGTATCATTTGAACAATGTTAGGGTTTGGCATTGCCTTGAGGCAATTTACTTGAAGGTTACTGGTTTCTACCAGGGTGCAGTTTTAGGAAAGAGGAACTTGAAAAGGAGATGGAAGATGGATACAGTACTTGCCAAGGGTCAAACGTTCTTTGCAGTATCTAGCACATGGAAGCCCTAAATACTGGAGTATCCTGATTTGTTCTAATTTGTCACCTATCCAAATAATGTAAGTACCAAACTCTGTTAGGGCCCAGATTCTCCTAACAGAAGAGTGTTCAAGATCTCTTGATTAACATATCTGAAGGCTGGTTCCACCACTTAACAGCTGTGTGACCTTGGGCAAGTTACTTATCACCTCTGCACCTCTTTCTTTTTAAAAATTTGTAAATGGGGAGAATAATAGTACCATCAGGATTATTAAAAGAATCAACTGAGTTTACTAAGCATGTATATATATATATGAACTATTATTTTTTACTGTTTGAATCATTTTCTTTTTAATCTCAAGTCTCCTGTTTCTGTGCTAGCTGATGGAGCCAGCCTGCCAAAAGAAAAGTTATTTTATTTGACAATGTGGGATGTGTTCATAAAATATTTATCTCAGTATTAGAAACCCAATGAAGTATTTCCTGTCAAATAAAGTCTTGTTTGGATACTTTCCTCCCATATTTGTTGTTGTTATAGTTGTGTGTTTATGAAGTTGCATGTACACCTATTCATTAAATGAACCCACAGCTTCGGTTAGCCTAGGGAATAGAATATTGATTTAAACCATACTTTAGGAGGCTTATCTATCACTTTGAACAAATAAAAACCTATGTGAAATTGGATTTCACTGTGTGAGACAGGAAAAAACATCCTCCACTGAATACAGCCTGTGGATGTAAGGCCAAGTTCTAGAGGCATCATCAATATATTGGTTCCTGCTTTCACTTTTTAATGATCTCTGTCAAGTCTGATAAAGATATGCTCGCTTTTATTGAAGCAGAATTTACCCTGTTCCCTATTTTAAACACACTGAATCTACCTTCAGCCTGTCACCATCTCAGAATTGACGTCTCTACTTCCAGATTTGTGAGAGTTGAGGAATCAATGTGTTTCCCAGAAATTTTGTCTTCCTTTGGCCGGGGAGGTTGAGATTTCTCTGTGTGGCGTTTGACTCCTTTCCAAACTACTTTCATGGAGGGAAAAAGACTGTGAATTGCAAATACCGACTTCATCCTCTCTATCCTGCCCTGTCCCCCTTTCTCAGCTTCTAGGCACGCAGATGCATGGTTGAATCAATAGTTGTCTTAAACCTGATTCAGTTTTTCAGCCCTGAATAGAGCCTTTCCAGGCTGCTGGAAACTTTCTTCTACTCTCCTAGTTATAGGCCCCTAGAAACATGCTTATCCATCTCAAGACTCATTTCTAGCTTCGTAAGCTAGCAGGGATGCGTAGCTGATTTCTGGCTTGTTGGGGTGTCAGCCAAAGGGAGCCATGTGAATTCCATCATCAGTCCCCAAATAAAGGTCATGTTCTCTCCGTGGCCTTTGTGCTTCCTGTGGTTGGAATCCTGCAGTAACTGAAACAGTCACGGAAATCACAAGGTGGGAACAGCCCGTTGAGGATGGGAAGCAACTAGACAGATGGAGCCTGAGCTCCTGACAACACAGACCAGCTACAGCCGCCGTGGGCTGCGTGAGCTCAGACTGTCCCAGAAAGAGACACAAGCTACTTGCTCTGAAGTGTGAAATGTTAGTCACTCAGTCGTGTCCGACTCGTTGCGATCCCATGGACTGTAGCCCGCCAGGGCTCCTCTGCCCATGCAATTCTCCAGGCAAGAATACTGGAGTGGGTAGCCTTTCCCTTCTCCAGGGGATCTACCCAACCCAGAGATCAAACCCGGGTCTCCCTCATTGCAGGCGAATTCTTTACTCTCTGAGCCACTAGGGATGCCCACTTGCTCTAATCTCTCTTATCTTAGCTCCTGCCGGAGCAGCTGAACTGGTACCCTCACTAATCTAGAGTTTGGGGCCTAGACATTGGGGTGCTACCCTAGTAGGACATAAGCTATGAGGCCTTTGTTTTCTAGTTAGCCATAGGTGGCTGAGTCATAGATACTGTTCAGAAGGTGGCCTGGGAAAGCACTGGTTAAAACCTCCTGCATCTCAGGAGATAGGCCTCATGCCAGCAGAGCTCCTGGCTCCAGTGGAATCAGCTGGAAAAACTCAGGATGTTGGTATGTGTTGACTGCTTCCTCCACTATTTGAAGGGCCACCAAAAAGGTGAAAAGCAGGAGCTGACGCAGTGGTCCCCAGCCTTCCTTAGGGGTTTTTTGTAAGTGCTCTTGGCCAGACAGTGGGAGACATCCCTACTGCAACACCATATCATAGACACTGTTTTCCCATCCGAGGCTTTTGTTTCTTGTGTCCTTGAAGAAGTCACCATAAAGAAGAAGGAAGAGGGAATTGGCCAGAGCATGGAGGCCAATAAACCAGAGTTTATTCACAGAAAGTAGGTCTAGATGAGACTTTTGGTTCTAGTCACTTACAAAGTGTCCAGAAGCAAATGTATCTTTAAGTTTTTGAAGAAATAGTATTTCCAGAGAAATTGCAAGCCTGGTTTGCAAAGGTCTGTGATGATTCAGCCCCCAAAGTAACCCCATTTCTTATATCTACTACCAGGAAATGATAGCAAATTTGTGCAGGTCTCTGGTGGCTCAGATGGTAAAGCATCTGCCTGCAATGAAGGAGACCCGAGTTCCATCCCTGGGTCAGGACGATCCCCTGGAGAAGGAAATGGGGACCCACTCCAGTACTCTTGCCTGGAAAATTCCATGGATGGAGGAGCCTGGTAGGTTATAGTCCATGGGGTTGCAAAGAGTTGGACACGACTGAGAGACGTCACTTTCTCTTTTACTTTCAAGGGAGACATGCCCTACAGTAGCCATTTCACATGCAGCATGGAGGATAACGGGCAAGGATGCCTCGCCAAGAAAACCAGGGGCTTCCAGATGGCCTATCCACGGAAATGGTTTCACTGCTCAGCAGGGCATGAAAGTTGCTATAGACAAGGAGCTGCTATGGTTTCATTCATTCCTTTCCTAAATGGGAGTCTTCTTTGCTGTGGTCTGGATCCCACTCAACCATGTTGCTATGGCGACGATGACTTTCCGATAGCTCACATGATGAGTATCCATAACAGACCTAATGGAGAGAGCTGCACAAACCCAGGGTTACTAGATTTGAACTGTCCACAGGAACTGAGGACAGCTTCAGGTTGCCTGATTTGGGAATGATGGGATGATGTTCCATGCCTGGGAAGAAGAGTATGCAAAAATATTTGATTGGGAAAAAGGAAAGATCATATCAGAGAATGCTAGTTTCCGCTAATTTCTATTTTCTTCCTTCTTTGATAATAGAATTCCTAAGATTTACCCCCATTTCATGGATTCCTAGTCAAAAGTTTCCATTTTCTAGACTCCCGTGGCTAGTTTGGCTGCTTGACAAAGTTCTGCCCGATAGCACAGGAGCAGGAGGTCTGGGTGCTGCTTCTTTGTTGAGGCTTTAAAAGAAACAGACACGTTCTGCCCTTCAACTTCCCCTCCTCTCTATATCTGTTGACTGGAATATGAACATGATGGAAGGAGCTGGAGCAGCCATTTTTGACCATGAGTAAAAAGAATCTGTGTATTGAAGATGCCAAATTACCATATTGTAAGGCACCTTGTTCTCTGATCCTGTGGAGCCCTACACAGCCTTGGACTGCTTTGCATGGACTCTTGAGAGAAGAACAGGCTACCTTGTTAAAGTCACTCTTACCTTGGCCTCTGTTCCAGCAGTTGAAATGGTATCCTAAGCAGTACATCACAATGCTATTTCTTTTGAAATGGACATCTGAGAAGCTGAAATGGAGATTCCTTAGAAGAAATGTTGGGAACATTAACAGTGAGTTCAGAGATTCTCCTGCCTGCCTATGAATTCTACACAGCAAGGCCTGCACCAGCTGTCCAATGGCTCATCCAGAGGCCCTGCTGAAGCTACAGGAGGCCTGGGCATTGTCATTCTCTGGCCTCGCAGGGAGCAGCTGATAGGAGTGCCTGGTGCAAAGGCTGTAGCAACCTGCCCACAGACAGGCACCATCTGTCTGGACTGCAGTGGTACCAAGAGCTGCCAGGCCTGGAATGATCTAATTGAAAAGAGGGCTATGACCTCCCACTCCTCCTCGGGAGGAGGAATCACTGCAGCTGCTCCGGGGCACTTGCCAGCCGCAGAGGGCTGCCCGCTGCTCACGTGCTCTGCCTGTCAACCGTCCCCAGGTTTTCAGCTCAGCATGAACACAAGCGGTCAGCAACTTTAGAAGCACTTTCTCTGCACTTCAAGAAGAGGCAAAATGCCTTTGGTCCCAGAGCCAGAGGAACTGTATTAAATATTGCAATCTCATCCTGTGGATTAGAGCATGGCATAGGACTCCAGGCAAAGCCATGGAAAGAGCACTGTGTTTCGTATAAAAGATTTACATTTTCATTCTAAGTCTGTCAAGCTCTTAGTCTAATGGTTGAGACAGTGCACCAGAACTAATCAGTTTCAGGTACAATTCCTGGTCCTGCACTGTGCAACCCTAGGCTAGTTCTTCAATGCTTTCTAAGCCTTAGCTCTATCATCTCTAAAATGGGTATTTTTGTGGTGCCAGTTGCCTGCTTAACTCTTACACGGGGCCTGTAAGTGTTGGATATTGTTGATATTTTTAGTATTATAACTGTGCACCTCTCCAGATATATGGCTTGGCTCATCACCAAAATCCTTCTGTTACTAAAATCCTGAGAGACCAGAAACTCTGGTGGAGATGATGATTGTGGATGCTGGAGTGGGGTGCAATGCAGGAGAGGGGCAGTAAACCAAATATACCTGATACAATTACCTGGGGAGAAAGGGGCAGGAAAGAAGTCTGTACTCAGGCAGTGAATGTTTATTAAATACCAAGTCTGAGCTGGGCTTTATTCTGGCTTGAAAGAAAAGAAGAGACAGTATGGGCGTTTGATGGGGGTTTCTATTCTGGTGGGCAGAGCCAGTCAGTACAGAAGTGAACAGTGACTTTTTGGTGACCATCTTTTCCAAACTCATCCAGCTCACCGGTCAGGTGATGAAGAGCCTAGATTGTTTTTTTTCCTTCCAGATGCCTGAACACTGAAGATTTTAGATCACGGTTTTTAGTTTAACCCCCAGCCTTCTGTGAATGTATGACCTTGCATGAACCACGCCCTCTCTCAGGGGTCAGGTCTCTCACTGGTCCACAGTGGAGATGCTGGGAGCTCTGGATGGTGTTGAGGTCATTGTACCGCCGGCTCCCTAAGTCCGCCCCGTAAACGTCAACCTGAGTGCACTTTAAACAGTGCAGGAGGACGTGTTTGCAAACAGAGGTGCTTAGCCAGTGAAGTCCCGTTCATAGGTGTTTCCCGGGCTGGTTGGAGCTGAAGGCAGAGGGTGGGCGGCGGAGGAGTGTTCAAGTAAAGAGACTCCGAAAGGTGCTGGGGATTAAAAACCTATTACATGGATGGAGGGTTAATAAAAAATATCCTTTTGAAATAAATGGAAGCTCATCCAGACAGGGAAGGAGACAATTAGACTAGGACGTGGGGTGACAGCAGGCAGAGCTCGGGAAGAGCACCCCAGTGGGGAGGCCGGCGAATCCTGGGCCGCCCCCAGGGGAGCAGGGCTGGGAGACGCACGGGTGAGGACAACCTGTGCCTTCAGCACAGGCCTGCAGGGTCTCCCCCAGGTCGGCAAGGGTGAAGTTTGGGCCCAGAGCCTCATTCTGGGTTCAGGTGGGTGCTCCCAGCTCCACACGGTCATGCTGACCTGCGTGAAGGAATGAAGGGTTGCCTTCATCTGACATAGTGGTGTTTTGTTTTGCATTAGTGCAAGCCGGTGGGCTTCGCTGGTGGTTCAGACGGTAAGGAATCTGCCTGCAATGCGGGAGTCCTGGGCTTGGAAACTGGGTAGGGAAGATCCCCCGGAAAAGGGCATGGCAACCCACTGCAGTATTCTTGCCTAGAGAATCCCATGGACAGAGGAGCCTGGTGGGCTACAGTCCACAGGATTGCAAAGAGTCGGACATGACTGAAGTGACTTAGCACACAAGCACACACACAAGCCTTCGGGCTATTAAAAGTCTTTCTCCGTTACCTCAGATGTCTTAAAGGATTGTTCCTTAGAGGAGGGAAGGATAGAATACATGTAAACAGATACTGAACTCAGAGTCTGATAGATTCGAATTCAAGGCTTGATCTTGTCACAGACCAACTGTGTGACTTCAGGAAAGTCATGCAACCTCTCTGAGTTTCTCTGTCTCAAGTATGGGTGACATGATACCTGCTTTCTAGGGTTATATGAGGGTTTCAGATGATGGATAGTAGATCCTGGCCTAGCATAGTCCCAGACTGATATTAGACAACTGATTCCCCATCCAGCAAAGATTCTTAATTTTAAATGATTACATAATACAAGGCAAAATGAGTAGCACTCTTTTTAGGATCTATATTTTTCTTTTTAATTTTAAATACCTCTCATTAAGCACAGAAAACAGGAGACTATCAGCAGTCACTGTGTGAGTCCAGGTAAGGGCAGAATTTGTTGTTGCTGTTTCTCCTGCCACACGTTGTTTTTCTACGGTACTATTTTTTGTTGTTGTTTGTTTTTTGTGTGTTTGGTTTTTTGGCCACGCTGTGCAGCTTGCAGGATTTTGCTTCTCCAACCAGGGATTGAATCCAGGCCCCAGAAGTGAAAAAGTCAAGTCCTAACCACTGGACTGCCAGGGAATTCCTACCACACTTTCATTTTAAGTAAATTTTTTTTCTTAGAAATCTGTAGGAATCATAAGTATGAAACAAAAGGTAGAATTAGTCTCAAAAATCTTGTTTCCAAGCAAGCTCAAGTAGAAGGCTATCTCAGATGCAGCCGCCCTGCAGCTTTGGCCTTCCACCGTGTGACCGCAGAAGTCCACCACGATTCCTCTCCGGCGGTCTCTGCATGTGTCCCTTCCACCGTCACCCAAATACACTGCGGAAGAAATTTTCAAAAGCACCTACTACCAGGGGCTGCATGCTGGGTTAAAGGCTTGCACACACCATTCGTTTCATTCAAACTACAGCCTGGATTGACACCTGAGGCTGGAGAAGCTTGGACGTGTCCCCGTGGCCACTCAGCTGGCTGAGCAGGACTGACCCCAGGCAGACCGGCCATGGGCCCGCTTCAACACAGCGTCGGGGGAATGAGCGCCAAGGCTCCCCTTTCCGGGATGTGGTTAACACCGTGGCTCGGCCACATCACTGCTCTCCACTGGAAGAGAGGTTTTGAAAGTGCCAGTTACAGCAGTAGGCCTGCTCCCGACAGAGCAAGAAGCCATGGGCCCCCAAAGCAAAATGAGGCTGCAGGGGAGGTGGGAGAGATAGAAGGTCCCATTTCTGCTCCGAACCACGGGGGAGAGGATGTCTCTGCTTCCCACGGGGCCCACTGCGAAGCACACTCTCAGCTCAGGGTGATGGGCCGTCCATCTGTGCGGTGACAGTCAGCCCGCCCCTTCGGGCTGAAGACGACCTCCGCCCGCGGTCCCCATATCTCGGCTGGTCACGGCCCTCGGCCGTATCACACATCTCGGCCTCCCGTCCATTCTGCTGTGGGACAAAGAAGACCAGGAGAGAAAGCCTGTGGCCTTCAGGTGTTTGCACGGATGCCGGAGTGGAGGGAGGTGGTGAGATAAGCGGTATTTCAGACTGTTTCTTCTGCCTGTGTGAATAGCACATGATTGATTTCAGAAAAAGAAATTTATTTCCCTGCAGACGTGTTTTTATCATTTACTTGAATTCCTTGATGCCTTACTCACCATATGTATAGAAGGGCCAGGTCTCCTTCAGAGAGGAATGGAAGGGAAAATGGATAACACTTTAAACTTGGGAAGAAAAAAAAAATACACACACACACACACACACACACACACACACACACACACATATAAACCTCTGCCAGATAAAATGTTCCATGACCTATGAGCTTTGGAATGGGTCAGAAGGATTATACGAAGGCTGACATTTAGAAATGATGAGATCCGTGGGCTGCTGCGTTTGCATGCAGCACGCCAAAATACCTTCCAGAGCTCGCCTTCTGGGGGAGCCTCCATGAAACCCCTCTGGATAGCAGGCACTTTAACCCCGGGGGTGAGAGCTGGACTTAAGAGAGTCACTTTGTGCTGACTTTTACAGGGTGAGATGACTTTATTTAAAGGTACATATTCAATTTACTTAAGCCCTCAAATTTAATGTACTCCTGAAAAAAAAAAAGGCTTAGGAGAGGCTAATATTAATGGAAATGATTTCAGAGGGAGTTATGGAGAGGAGGCAGGGAGGTTATGGTGGACAGGGAAAGGAGGGATGGGCAGAGAAAGGGGAATTTGTATGCGATGAGTTTCTTGGACATAAGCCTTTTTTTTTTTTTTTTAAGTCTGGTATGTTTAATATTTAGGTACAAGTGGACATGCTTACCTGGGATGAGTTAGTTCTGGGAGACTGAAAATATGGATAATTTTCAGGACCCTTTTGTTACTCTGGTGTAAAGTTAATGCTTTGGTGATACATTAACGAGTATGTAATCTAAAGTATGTAACCTAAAGCATCTAATTCTTGAACAGGGCAGTTGGAAGGTCTTTTTCAGACAACAGCTTTCCCCGGGTAATTTGCACAGATGGAGGCTGGACAGGGGAACAGACTGCCGTCAACGCGGGCTGGCGAGGGTGTTCTTGCACTTTCTTGGGGATACCAGGGAGTCAGACATCCTGGAATGCACTTTCAAGCAAAGTCTCCCAAGTGGCAGGCCTGTCTCTGGAGTGCTTCGGAGCCCTGGAGCGAGATCGCTTCACCGGCTGGCTTCTTCCGCAGTGGTTCTCTGCCTCTCTGCTTGGGTCCTGCTGGGAATGGACCATTTAGGACCGATCCATGGCGTTTCCCCCTCTCAGACTTTCCCAAGTAGGAGATGAGGGGCTGTCCACCAGAAATGGCAACGCCTACGGTCTTCTTGCCTGCAAAGCCCGTGGACAGGATAGACTGAAAATGTGGCCAATGAATTGAATAACCGAGAGGCCGACGGTCAACATAGGGGCGTGGACATTTACAAAGGCAAACGCGGTCACTTGCTGTCTTGGAAGCTGTACAGAAACAATTTTGCGTCTCAGTTTTCTCCTGTACAGGGTAGTGGGTGTCACTCTCTCACAGTCTGATTCCGTGGGCTGATCCTGTTCACCATCCTTTTCTAAGCCTCTTCAACATCCCCTCTATTATAATAAATTAATAGAATGATATTGAGAGACTTCAGGAAGGGGCTGATTACAGTTGAATGAGCTTCCCTGGTTCAGCAGTAAAGAATCCGCCTGCCAATGCAGGAGCCGCAGGTTTGATCCCCGGGTCAGGAAGACCCCCTGGAGAAGGAGATGGCAACCCACTCCAGTACTCTTGCCTGGAAAATTCCATGGACAGAGGAGCCTGGCAGGCTGAGGTCCATGGGGTCACAAAGAGTTGGACTTGATTTAGGGACTAAACAACAACAAATATTTGAATGTAGCAAGAGTAGTATCTTAAGGGTCAAAAAATGACATGCATGTTGGAAGCATGTGATAGAAACCACTGTAGGCTAGCTTAGGTAAAATAGATATTTAATTCACTAGAGGGATATTACAGAAACTCATAGACTCAAAGGAAGGCTGTGGAGAAATGCTGATCTATATTTCCACATGAAAAAATATTTGTGTTAGTAGTTCCTGATTTCCTTGTTTCCAGCTGTCAAGAGTTTAGGCCTCTTTCCCATTAGACTTGATTCACATAATTTGAAGGAGGAACTCTGACTGGCTGAGCTTGAGCCGTGTGCTCACTCTCGAACCAATCATTCTAGCTACGGATATGAAACACTGACCGGCCAGGATTAGATCACATGTTCCTCTGTTTGGACAGTGCTTGGTTTCAGAGAAAGGGAATGCGATGGGTAATAAGCAGAATTCAGTTATTATAATTTGGCACACAGTAGATGTGATGTTCCTACTTATTTAGAACAAGATCATAATCAATGTTTTTCTTCACGGTGCTATGCTGCTAACTTAGTGATCTATGTTTCACAATAAAAATTATCCCTTTTGAAGTTGTAATTTGGCTTGAACAGTCATTTTGCATGTTATACGTCCCAGTTTGCTTTTAATCACTATTGAATTGCATTCTGTTTTGTTAAAGGGTTTATTTTAGGTCATCAAATACTCTTCCCCAAAACTGAAAAGACCAAAAAGAATCCTCTCCAGTTGGTCATAAAACGTTCCCACATTCTCTGTGTTCAAGCTAAATCCATCCTCACGGCAGGCACCCCATTGTCGAAGCTGGAGAAAAGCGCCTGCCATTTTTCACAAGGATGTCTGTGGGCGGGGCTCAGTTAGCACCCCCTTTGCTTACCGCTTCACTGGGTTTATCTCAGGATGGAGGGAGTGAGGTGGAAGGTCTGACAGGCAGTGATGGCTCAGCTGGTCAAACTTTAATACCACAGCATGAGGCTAAAACCCTTAGCCAAACAGACCTTCTAAATACCACTGAGAAGCAGGAATAAACCACACAGACAGGAGTAAGGCTCCTGTCCAAACATTACAGAACCTCTGTCACACTTGTGCAAACTCAAAACACACACGTGTATGCATATATCCTTTCCCGTTATTACCGGTAACCAGAGAGCTGAGGGTATAGGTTTAGCATCACACAGACTCAAGTGCTGACAACTTATTTTTACAGGGCAGCCTTGAGAAAGCCAACAGAGGTAAACCAAAGGAGGGGAAAAAAAATTAAAAAGGAGGTGAGGGCACATAATTTAATCCTTGCTATTGGCATTCACCAGCTTTCAGACTTCAGTCCCTGCACTTCCAGCCATCACCTTCCCATTTTCAACTACAAGCTTTTCTGATAAATTGAGATGTAAAAACCACATTGGATATTGGATATGACGACTGAAAGGGATGAAGTGTGCAATTCTGTGTGTGTGTGTGTGTGTGTGTGTGTGTGTGTGTGTGTCTGTCGGGCATACGGAAGGATTGGAGTGAAGTCTCGGGAGGCTCGCGGAGCTCTGGGAAGCTGCACTGTTGGTCTCTGTGAGGTCGCCGCCTCTCTTTCTTGGCCAAGCCCCGTAGAGGGAAGGGATCTTCCTCCCCGGACCTGTGCGCCGGGCGGTGGAAGTGTGGTTTCTGAAGACGGACGCCTCATTCAGCACTGCTAATGTCCTGAGCACGAACTTCCAGGTGCTCTGTCAAGACCCGGTCAGAAAATTGGTTTAGGAATTTCCTTGTCAACTGCAAAAAATTTAATAACTCACTCTGGCCTCCCGTGACAGCTCAGCCTTGTGGGGAGGATGCTGAACCTGGAGTCAAAAATCCCAACCCAGGGAACTGACTGGTGCTCCAGCAGTTAAGACTCCGTGTTCCCACTGCCCAGGACCCAGGTTTGATCCGATCCCTGGTCTGGAAACTAAGATCTCGCAAGCCCAGGAAAAAAACAAACAAACCTATAAAGAACATCTTGACCAAGTCCTGGTTTGGTTTCTTATTTGCCACAGGAGAAAAACAAAATTTGGGAAGCCTTATTTGTCTCATCTGTAAAATAGAGGAATAATAGCCTCTTTCATAAAATCACCAAGACCATGTGAGACAACAGGAAACCACTTTTAAGATGTCTAATGCTTTACAAAGGCAGATGGTGGTTATTATTATCACTTATGGTCTTTTCCTTATCTCACAGTCCCAACGCTGATAAAAAGATACTATTAGCAGCAACTTCAGCTGAAACTTAGCCAAAACCTCTTACTTTTCCTTCTCAGGGTTAAGTATCTTTTTTCTTTCTTTCTTTCTCTATTACACCTAGAATGTTCTTAGAAGCGTGGGAGAGAACACTCCAAGAAGTGAGAATGGACTAACTCCCAGGGGAGGGGAGTGTTACTTCTCACACGTTGGACGAACCTGTGGGTTTGTTTCAATGGTTTTAACCAGGGATGGATTTGACCCCACCCCTCCCCCACCGTCCCGGAACCCTTTAGAAATATCTGAAGACATTTTTGACCCTTATGGTTTTAAGGGTGCTGCCAGCACCTAGTGGGTAAGAGAGGCCAGGGGCCCAGGGATGCACAGGAGAGTGACCCTTCAAAAAGAATTGTCTGATCCAAATACCCACTGTGCCAAGGCTGAGAAAGCCTGCTGTCTTTGGAGGGTAGCTCCCTTCCTAGGGTTCCCAGATGGGTTTTTTCAGCTGGCAAGCTTCTGGGAAGGGGAACCATATCTCTGCTGCAATTTCTATTTTCCCATCATCTCTGCTATAAAAGACTTAGTGTTTTGAATGATACCTTTTATCAAGTGATAGAATTTACATGCACTTTTCTCTCAACTTTCATACTTTAAAATGTTATGGCTAGTTATAAAGAAATGTCCACTTTCCTATCCCTATGTTTTTTGCAGTGTCTTTAGAAATTTTTCTTTGTAACTCACCTGTCTTTAAATAGGAAGCCTTGAAAGTAAATATGCTTTTCATGTTTCTTTTTATTTCTTGTTATTATGATCATGCATTTGCTTGAGCTACTCTAAACCTTTTATATAATTCAGATAGAAACATGATGCCTATAGTAAGAATCATGAAACACTTTACCGAGTAACCTTATTTCAAAAAATATGCCACCGTTTAGATTTACCGGTAACTTCAATTTTTAAAAAAATTGAAACAATTGAAACTTCACAAAATTTTTGCAAGATGAGCTCACACATTCTATATTAAGATTTTCTAACTATTGATAACATTTTATAACATTTACTTTGCCAGTCTCTCTCTCTTTCATTCTGTCTACACACACACACACACACACACACACACAAACACATACACACATACATATATACACACACAATTTTTTTCCTGAATTACTGGCAAGTAAGTTACAGACATAGTGCCTCATTAATCCTAGATACTTTTGCATATATTTTCTTGTTCTTTTTTTTGGCCACGCCACATGACTTGTGGGATCTTAGTTCCCTGACCGGTGATCCAACTCAGGCCCTTTGGCAGTGAAAGCATGGAGTCTAACCACTGGACCACCAGGGAATGCCCTGTGTATGTTTTCAGTTCATAACCAAAGTATATACAGACAATTCTGAAAATTAATATTAATACTTTTCGACCATCTTATCTACAGACTATTCACACTTTTTTGTCTCTTTACTGGTGCTGTTAACTTCTGTCACTTGGTGAAGACTGCTTTGCTTAGGTCTCTTTATGCTGTAAGTTACTATTTTTCCTTTTATGTTTAATGGAGCTTCCCAGGTGACTCAGAAGGTAAACCATCTATTTGCAATGCAGGAGAACTGGGTTCGATCCCTGGGTCTGGAAGATCCCCCGGAGAAGGGAATGGCAACCCACTCCAATATTTTTGCCTGGAAAATTTCATGGATGGAGGAGCCTGGTAGGCTACAGTCCATGGGATCACAAAGAGTTGGACATGACCGAGCAACTTCACTCACTCACTCAAGTATTTGGGAATATACTTTAAGACTTTGTAGATATCCTTTTTGGCGTAAAACTTTTGTTTGTTGATTTAAATATCCATCGAATAATTTCTAACTGAATCAACCGTTGTTACGATGGATGCCAAAAGGCTCTTTGTCTAAGCTATTTATAGTGATTAGTTGTCTGTAAGGAAGAGATTTCACTTCTGCATTGTTTACGCATTTATTTAGACCAGTAGAGACTCACAGAATCCTCTTGTATTTAATGTATGATGTATATCAATAGTTACTTTATCTTTAATCTCAAAATGTCTCATTAGCTATGGGAGCCTTTTCAAGCTAATTTCTCTGTTCCTTTGACACCGTATTTTGAGTACTTCCTTACTTTCTGGACAACTCGATGTTTCAGGCGCATTTTGTATTTTTAGGCTCATCTTGTATTTTACCTGGAATCAGCTGTTTCTTCAAGGAGGTGTGGTTCCTTTTAGTGGAGTTTGGTTCAGTTCAGTTCAGTTGCTCAGTCATGTCCGACTCTTTGTCACCCCATGAACTGCAGCACACCAGGCTTCCCTGTCCATCACCAACTCCCAGAGTTTGCTCAAACTCATTCATTGAGTCGGTGGTGCCTTCCAACCATCTCATCCTCTGTCGCCCCCTTCTCCTCCTGCCTTCAATCTTTCCCAGCATCAGGGTCTTTTCAAATGAGTTAGTTCTTCGCACCAGGTGGCCAAAGTATTAGAGCTTCAGCTTCAGCATCAGTCCTTCCAATGAGTATTCAGGACTGATTTCCTTTAGGATGGACTTGCTGGATCTCCTTGCCATCTAAGGGACTCTCAAGAGTCTTTTCCAACATCACAGTTCAAAAGCATCAACTCTTCGCTGCTCAGCTTTCTTTGTAGTTCAACTCTCACATCCATACATACTGGAAAAACCATAGCTTTGACAAGATGGACCTTTGTTGGCAAAGTAATGTCTCTGCTTTTTAATATGCTGTCTAGGTTTGTCATAACTTTTCTTCCAAGGAGCAAGGGTCTTTTAATTTCATGGTTGCATTCGCCATCTGCAGTGATTTTTGAGCCCCCAAAAATAAAGTCTACCACTGTTTCCATTGTTTCCCCATCTATTTGCCTTGAAGTTATGGGACCAGATGCCATGATCTTAGTTTTCTGAATGTTGAGTTTTAAGCCAACTTTTCTACTCTCCTCTTTCACTGTCATCAAGAGGCTCTTTAGTTCTTCTTCAGTTTCTGCCATAAGGATGGTGTCATCTACATATCTGAGGTTACTGATATTTCTCCTGGCAATCTTGATTCCAGCTTGTGCTTCATCCAGTCTAGCATTTCTCATGATGTACTCTGCATATAAGTTAAATAATCAGGGTGACAATATACAGCCTTGATGTACTGCTTTCCCGATTTGGAACCAGTCTTTTGTTCCATGTCCGGTTCTAACTGTTGCTTCTTGACCTGCATACAGATTTCTCAGGAGGCAGGTCAGGTGGTCTGGTATTCCCATCTCTTGAAGTATTTTCCATAGTTTGTTATGATCCATACAGTCAAAGGCTTTGGCGTAGTCAACAAAGCAGAAGTAGATGGTTTTCTGGAACTCTCTCGCTTTTTCTATGATCCAACAGATGTTGGCAATTTGATCTCTGGTTTCTCTTCCTTTTCTAAATCCAGCTAGAACATCTGTAAGTTCACGGTTCGTGTACTGTTGAAGCCTGGCTTGGAGAATTTTGAGTATTGCTTTGTTAGCGTGTGAGATGAGTACAATTGTGCGGTAATTTGAACATTCTTTGCCATTACCTTTCTTTGGGATTGAAATGAAAACTGACTTTTCCAGTCCTGTGGCCACTGCTGAGTTTTCCATATTTGCTGGCATACTGAGTACAGCACTTTCACAGCATCATCTTTCAAGATTTGAAATAGCTCAACTGGAATTCCATCACCTCCACTAGCTTTGTTCATAGTGATGCTTCCTAAAGCCCACTTGACTTCGCATTCCAGGATGTCTGGTTCTAGGTGAGTGATCACACCATCGTGGTTATCTGGATCATGAAGATTGTTTTTGTATAGTTCTTCTGTGTTCTTGCCACCTCTTCTTAATATCTTCTGCTTCTGTTAGGTCCATACCATTTCTGTCCCTTATTGTGCCCATCTTTGCATGAAATATTCCCTTGGTATCTCTAATTTTCTTGAAGAGATCTCTGGTCTTTCCCATTCTATTGCTTTCCTCTATTTCTTTGCATTGATCACTGAGGAAGGCTTTCTTATCTCTCCTTGCTATTCTTTGGAACACTGTATTGAGATGGGTATATCTTTCCTTTTCTCCTTTGCCTTTCGTTTCTCTTTCAGTGGAGAGGAATATTTAAAAACCATGATCTGGGTATAGGGTGTGTTTATTACCACTGGGGTGCCATTGCTTCTAAACTCTAGCAGCAGACACAGTGAGTTACACACTTTATCTGTCTATCCATCTATCTATCTATCCGTCTTTCACCATCGGTAGTTCACACCAGTGCCTTCAGTTTGCATCTAACCACAAAGATCCCCAAGGACCCATTCTGGGTTTTTTTGTTTGTTTTTTCCTTTCTTTATTTGTAACTCCTTTCTCTGACTGTGAAAAGGAGACTAGGACCATTTTGTGAGTATGGGAACTATGGCCACAGCCAGAGACTAGATGCATCATGTAGTTGGCCCTGGGCCTAAAAGTGGATCCACTTAAAGACACTCTCTGTCTAAAGGAGACCAAAAAGATACAACACTTGCATGTAATGTTTGATCTTGCACTGGATTCTGAGTCAAAGCAGTTCTATAAAGAATATTATTGGGAAAGCTGGTGAAATTTGAACATGAACCATTATCATATAATGGCATAGTACCAGTGTTAAAAATCGTGAATTGTACTGTGGATAAGTAAGAGAAGGACTGTGTTTTTAGGAAGTATACACGGAGGTATTTAGGAATAAATGGATGCTGCTGCTGCTGCTTAGTCACTCAGTCATGTCTGATTCTATGCAACCCCATGGACTGTAGCCCTGCAGACTCCTCTGCCCATGAAATTCTCTAGGCAAGAATACTGGAGTGGGTTGCCATGCTCTCCTCCAGGGGATCTTCCTGACCCAGGGATCAAATCTGGGTATCTTTCATTGCAGGCAGATTCTTTACTGCCAAGCCACTAGGAAAGCCCCAAATTGGCTGATACGTGCACTTGATTCTGAAGGGTTCAGCAACAATAATACTATACACATAAAAATGTGAATTTGAATTTCAGCCCTATCACTTAGCAGCTGGACGAAGTTGGGAAAATTAATTAACATTCCTGTCCTCAATTTCTTCATTTGGATAATAGAGATGCTAATGATTCCTTATTCTTGTGGTTACCTTGGGAGTTAATGAAAATGCATATAAAATACATGACAGGGTACCAGACACTGAGTTGAAGCTCAGTAAATATTTATCCAGTGCATAAATGTATAAATGTTAATAGTCCAATATTCTAGGAACAGTTGTAATAATGATATCCATTTTTAGAGTCCGTGTTAGTAGTGCTGGGACTCATTTTTACAGTTACAAAATGTGCACTCCCTTCTGTGAAAGTTCCTAGGGCCTGACTTGGGTTCTGTCCAAATCTTGAGACTAAAGATGATAGCCTGTGAGGCTGATGGAGAGACAGGAGAATGAGAGCTTCCATTTGAGGTGGAAAGAGGGGTTTGTCCTCCCAAAGAAGGAATGGAGCACATGACATAATGCACGCCTACCAGAGCTCCCAAAGACATCTTTAAGGACGATATCATCACTCTCATAGACTGACATACCGGGAGAAGGTATCCAGGAGGGATAAATGACTTGCTCATGGTCATAAGAAGTAGCGGAGTGAGGTTCAAATCCTGCTCAGAGTGATCTATGTACCACTCTGTCAATGGCTGTGCTATTCTTGAACTGATTAATATCATCAATAGCTTTCGCTTTTATTGCATCTTGTGGGTAGGGAACGCAGCCAGTTGACTACCTGCTGAGCCAAGTGCCTCTTCTTTATTTTGAGCAGAAACACTTATTCCAGAATGCTGTGGTTTCGGCGTGTCCATTTATGCTGTTGTTGTTGCTGTTCAGCAAAACTGTATTGATTATCTTCTAAATGCTGTGTTAAATATTAAGGAGCATTACATAAATGTGAAGAGAAAGCGTATCGTTTCGTGATGGTGTCTACCGCCTTCATGATTTTGTGGACACCTGGGCTACAGACCGCATGGAGTGATGCCAAATGCAGCATGAGATTCCCTCCTCCGCACTTTCTGGAATGCTCTTATCTTTGCCTGAGACACTCCTTTGGGTTCCACCTTCTTCAAATGGACTTTCTGGACCACTTCCTCGCTGTTCCTTTATCAGAAATAAGACATTTATTAGGTGTCAGTTGTTGTTTAGGTGGAGAAGATGAATGCCATATACTGTCTACTTTGAGAACATGCAGTCTATTTCTCTTAGTTATTATCATCAATACAGTTAGATTTGGCTTTGGTTTTCCTGGATGCGTCTCTGTGTCTCATTGCATTTTAGTTATTTCTTTGAGGAACGTGACAGTATGTGTTTTTCTTATCATCTGAGCATGGAGTGTGGAAGACATCCTAACTTTATTTACAGTTGCCTTAGATGTGAAAGTCTCTCAGTTTCCTAAGCAATCCATCTACCTCCTCATTAATTTGCACATTTAGCTTCTATTTATTGAGACCTGACCAATGCCCTACCTTACCATTGATGATGAAAGCTAGGAAAAGGACGGACTAACACGTATCTCACTTTATAATAATATAGATCAATGGTTCCTCACTGGGGACAGCTTTGCCCTACCCCCTTCACCCCAGGGGACAGCTGGAGATGCGTAGATGCATCCCATTGTCATAACTAAGGAGGCGCTGCTGACACCTAGTGGGTGGAGGCCAGGTATGCTGGTAACAGGATAGCCCACACAGCGAAGAATGATCAAGCCCAAAACAGCAACAGTGCTGAGGCCACGACATCCTGACGTGGATTCTTATACCTCATAGTATTACACATGGATAGATGCTTCAGTATCAAGATTCTTAAATCTCTCTAGAAACTGATAATTAGGCCTCAGAAAGACTCCCCACAAGGGACCTAGAAAGCGTTGGTAATTTTCCTTTCTTCTCACAACACTTCTGAGAGACCGAGGACATTCCTGTTTTACTGATGAGGCAGCTCTGACTTGAAGAGGTTGAGTAACTGTCAGAAAAAGTCTTCACTTTTGCTCTTTCAGGAAGTATACCCAAGAGGTTATTGAGTTTTTACTGAAAGGCTGATTCTGGGCAGCAGAGTGTCAGCAGCAGCATTTTTGGGAGGAAATTCAAGTCCTCTCTCTATAGAGCCGTCACGTCATGACTCACCCTTAAAGGTGGGCCCAGAGTTCCCCTATAGGTTTCCGGTTGTGTGAGAACGACAGTTAAGGAGTTATCGATTGCCAGCCTGCATGCCCTGGGAGGCAAACGTTAGCCGAGAACCGAGACAACTGTGGTCACTGGCCATTTTTCCCACTCCGTGAGGCTTTGCACAAACCTGACTGCTGTCGAATCTCCACTCCAGGCCCCTTTTGCTGACTGTCCTTCTCAGGCCCCCAGCTCTCCTTCCCTCCAGGTACTGGGGTGCCTGGCTAACTTGTCTGTCCTTTGCCATCAATGCTCATCTGTGTATTATATTGCTTTGCAAGAGTTTTTGCAGCTTCATTCATGCTTATTTTATATTTACAACCTGACCATAAACTTCTTCCTGAGCTGAGGAGTAATAAATGCTATTGACCAACAAATGCTCTGTTGCAAAAGAGGCTTATCCTCCACTTCACTCCTTTACTTGTGTGTGTATTCCAGAATCATTTACCGAGTATTTTAGTGTGTATCAGATATTGTGTGTGGTTATAAAGAAATAAAAGTATTAAACACTGGAAAATAAAAGATACTGAAAGACATTGTGGGGACTGATGGCAATAAGACAGGTAAACCATGTGACATGGCTTTTGGTGCTCAGGTACACATGCTCAACAAATATTAGCGATTATTTTGCTATCTCTCCCAACCCGTGGAGGAGTGCTATGAAAGTGGCGCTTTGTACATTTTTGCTGTGTGATTGAAGGGATCTACTCCGGGACCCTAAACGTGTGACAAGACTTAGACAAGTATATTTGTAGCCCTCAGCAAAGAGTTCGGGTGAGCACATATTTTTACGGATGCATCATTGACCAGATGACTTGGCTCAGGGAATATTTGACAGGAAAATACATTTTTACAAGCAAAGTGAACCACTGGGTCAACACAGCGTGGAGGAGTAAGATTCAAACATATTTCCCAGCTCTCAGTGTAAATGGCATTTGATTTGCTGGGAAATCTGTTGACTACTAGGGCTCGGAGTCCACTGCAGGATTCTGGAGAGAAAGATTTACAGTGTATTTTATCAGAGAACACCCTGCTAATAATCAGAGCTCAAGTCATATAGAGAAGGGTCAAGGAGGCCCAGTACACAAGTCTGAAGTGTCAAAATCCATAGTGAAAACAATCAGTTGTTAAATTTGGAAGAAAAACATTGTTTTATGTGAGCATCCATTTGAGACACATTTCCTTCAGGGCTTGTCCTGTACCCTGAGGCTGGAAGGAGGACAAAGCATGAGGCTCCAGCTCTCCTGGACAGACCCTTGGATGGAGTGCATCCGAGTCCTGCCTTTGTAAGAAGGATGTCAATTGCCCAGTTGACATATTGCCACGAAAAGTCTACACAGCCTGTGAAATGGAGATAATACATCTTGGCCTCATCCAAATTACTGAATGGATGTCCAAGTCAAATGATATACTCTTGGTGAAAATGCTAGACTTATAAAATAACATGACTTACATTATTGAGTTTGAGTTATGTTCCCAGTTTTAGCCTCATATTTCCAGGCTTGGCTCAGTCTGACATGTCAAATATGTCCCCAAACAAGCTGTTCCATTCCCAGCTCCGCTTCCCTTCGATTTTTTACATCCTCTGTTAAAAACTCTTGCATACTCTCCCTTGTGAGAAGGCATATTCTTTCTTCCATCACCAGGCACATCCACGATTGGTTCCCTGTACTGTTCCTTGGTCTATCCATAGCATCTGGCATTTAGCAGGCCCTCATCTACAATTTGCAGAGTAAATAAATAGATGCATCCAATTTGTTACCAACTACCCCCAATTCTACCTCAGTGAGATCTCTTCCCCCGTCATTTCTTTGCATTCCCACTACTGTTGTATTCATGGCTGACACCATCACACCCCACTTTGATCACAACAACTGGTCTTCCTGTAGTGACAGGAGACGTATGTCTCCTTACCTCTGCATGCCTGGCCAGCTTCTTATTACCCACCTGCAAAATGATGTACTCATGTCCCTCCTTTGCTCAAAGATTCCAGTGGACATCCATGGCCTAGAGATTTTAGCCCTTACTGTGCATACAGAGCCTGGGCTATGAATGTAAGATAAGACTGACTTAAGCTTTAAAAAATCCAGGATCTCCAGTTCTGCTTCATTATCCTCAAAACCCTCTGCTGGAGCCCCATTGGGCTCCTTTCCCCCATCCATAAATATCTCAGGCTATTCCATACCTCTTGACTGGCAAATACTCTGATCTCTATTTGAAATGCTTGTCCTCTTCATCTTCATTTGGTCTTTATCTTCACCCTTCAAGACCCGGCTCAAATGTTATCCTTTTCCTAATCAACTAGTAGACCAGTTAGCCTTTCCTTTGGTTTACTACAAAATTTTGTTGAATGTCTATGAAAAAACTTACTATTTATTTCAATAATTTTTTTCATAGTGCATTGTCTTTAATATTCATGGCTTTATTCTAACCAAACTGTTTGGAGAAATTACTTAATCTCTCTGTGCCCCGTTTCTTCTTCTGTATAATGAGTGTAATAGTAATGATCACCTCATGGATATTTTGCAGCTTGCATGCATTGCAGAAATGTACGATGTTCTTAGAACAGTGTCTGGTGATCACCCTGTAAATACTGTCTATCATTTTGTGTCATTTAATCATTACAGCAGTGCTATAAGGGAAGCACTGCCTTCATTATTTTACAGGTGGAGAAATTAAGGGCCAGGAAAGTCAAAGGTCTTGATCAAGGGTACAAAACTAGTGTTTATAGGAACAAGTTTTGAAGCCATTTATTTCAAACTCTGGAAACCTGAGGTCCCGCCAGCATATAGAAGTGATTTTGTCCAGTTGGTACATTGTGGTTGGAGCAAGGCTCTTTGAGTCTCTGCTTCCTGTATTGGACTAGACACTTGGGAGAGTGTTTGTTTCTGTTACATCACTGTCTAGCGTAGCATCCAGCATCCAGGAGATGTGCAACCAGTGATTGTCTGAATGAGCATCATTACTATGTATTTGTGTGTTTGGATTGGCCATCAGAGCTTGATGCTGGAAGCACATTTTCATCAGAGATACAGTTGGGCTGCTTCAGTTTGACTGTGCACATCCCAGGTGAGAGCTGGACCACAAGAGGGCGAGGCAGAAGAGTGGAGCCGTGCATGAGTTGTAAGCCCTTTTACTTCTCCCCCTGTTGTGTTGGCTCCAGAAAAATGAGGGCCATGCATTGTACAATTCTAATGAGAAATTGTATATTGTATTAAAAATCATGACTTTTCGTTCATAACTCTAGCATACAAGAAATGTCACATTCTTTATTTCTCTAGCTCAGTTTCATTCTGTTCTGAAGTCCTGATCACCCGGCTGTGGGTGGAATAATCTCATTGTTGGGATTCTCTTCCTTCTCTGTGGGCTCCACAGCCATCCCGGATTTATAAGGTGTCCACCGCAGAGGGAAGCACCAGATCCTTTGTCTAGATTGCGCTTCATCTTTGCGACTGCTCCTTAAATTTCTGGTTCCTGATGTTGAGAGCGAGGCCCGGGCAGACATTTTGCTCTGTGGATTTGCACAGTGGTCCTGATCCATCCATTCCAGCCCTTGCAAGCATTCCCTGGGCAGTGGTGACCCATGCTGCAAAAGCATGGTTGCCCGCTGTACCGGAAATCCTCTTCTGCAGCCCTGCTCTTTGGTGCCCTGACCCTCCACTGCTCTGAAAGCTCCCCACTCTTCCAGGAAAGCGCTTCCTTTCTCCATCCCCTCCTAGTGGCCCCAGGATGACTCAGCGCACTCCTTCTCTGATGGATATAGAAACCTCACTGGAGCTTTCTTTTTTCAGAATGTGGCAGCAGGAAAAGACATCAACCTCAGTGAGTATTTTGCTCTATAACACACCTGTTTATACAGGTGCCCCTGTTGCCCTGAGCAGGGCAGGGAGCAGCAGAGGTGAGGCTGGAAGAGGGAGAAGGAAAGCTCTCCTAAGGGCTCCCTCTGCGTCTCCCTGGCTCTCCAGGTCTTCCAAGCCTTCTCAGTTTCTCATCCTCACACAATTACCTTCGTCATTTTGCAGACCTAAGGTGTGAGTTTTCTTAGACTCTTGTACCAAACCAGGCCTGAATCCTATTTCCTCGCCTCCAAAGGGCTTATTGAAAAGGGTAAATCGTTTTTGGTCTGCATGTTACCTTTGAGTCTTCTTTTGAAATCCCCTGTGTAATTTCGCAGACGTCACCCAAGCAGAAGGAGCCTCTGGCGTTTATTATTCGGCAGCCTCCTTGCCGTTTCTCCTGTTCTGGAATACAGCAAATAATTGTGTTTTATCTCTTTCTGTATGTTGCTTTTAAGTTTTCCGCTGAAGGCACACGTTGCTGTAGGTGAATCTTGGAAGGCTTAGCAAGCCTGTTCATTTTTTGTTTTATTCACCCCAGACTAGGTGGTATAAACACCTTTGTAAATGTTTGGTTCTCCAGTAATGAGGCTATGGCTGCACGTATTAGGCCCAAGTCTTCTGATTTTAACCCCTTGTAAAGATGATGGATGATGTTACTGAGAGTGTTTACTCTAGATCAGTAGAAATGGCTTTACCATTTAATATTTTCATGTTGAGAGGAAGGTTTCTTTTTTATACTATCTCTGACTGTTAAGCATCTAATATTAAAAAAAAGTCCCTTAGAAAAAGCCTCAAAGAAAAACATCTTATACAAATAAAACTCTTGAGAAAATGGAGGAAGAAGATGCCTGATTCAGTGTCGCTGACTTCTCAAAGATTCGGTTCTATTTTAAATGTTGGCAGGTGCCAGGTTGAACTTGCTGTTAAACATAAAATCCTTAATCAGGACCAGAGCTTCAGGGTGGCCAAGGTTAGTTGCTTTGGCGCTCAGAGGATGCTCATGACACCAGTAGTGACATCTCACCTAATGAAACTGTCGATGAGAGGGCAGACTTGAGTGGAGGCTGAATAATCAGAAGGAGTATGGGCCCAGGCTCCTGTTTCCTGGCTGTCTGGTACGAGCCACGATGGAGGCACCTCTGTGTCCAACATTGTGTGTGCGCTCAGTCGCTCGGTTGTGTCCGACTCTTTGGGACCCCGTGGACTGCAGCCCGCCAGGCTCCCCTGTGCGTGGAAGTTCTCAGGGAAGAGTACTGGAGTGGGTTGCCATTACCCTCTCCAGGGGATCTTCCTGACCCAGGGATTGAGCCCATGTCTCCTGCATGGACAGGTGGATCCTTTAACACTGAGCCAGCTGGGAAGCCAAAGCTGCCTAGCTGGAATCTCAGTTACTCCCAGTGAGAAAACTCAGTTTCTGAACATATGTTAAGTGCCAAACAGTGAGTTAGGCACTTAATAAGCACTTGATAGACACTAATTTTTTTAAATAAGTTGATATTGCTAAGTGCTTAGGAGAGGGCCTGATGCATAACAAGCCATCTGGGAGTGGAGTTATTATTATTATTCTCACTTGTTATAATTTCTTAATACAATATTAAAAGAGCAGTTTTACTATTCTCTGAATATTTACTATGAGAAATTTGAAGCTCAGGGTTAAAATCTTGCTGTACTCAGAAAACAAAAATGGGGCCCTATCAAAGGAACCCAGGCACCAACTGTAAAGAAATCCAGTGGGCCAAAGTGGAACAATTTGAGCAATGAATTAAGTCATGTATTTTTGGATTTAACCCAAAGTACATAATAAATGTCCATGATTCCATACTGATATAAACAAATAAAGGAATGAGCACATAAATGAGAGAGAAGAGACACATCTGTATAGAAGAATCCAAAGAATTTATGTAGGTTATTCTCCCATACAGGAGATGCACCTAAATCTTCCCACCACCTGTGGACTTTTCCTGATGACTGGTTTCCAAACAGTCAGAGTATGGAGCATGGGGGGAAGTGACGGGAGAGTGGAGAAACCAGACAAACCCTGTTTCAATCAGGAGATCAAAGTTTTAATATCATCACTGATAAGTCGTGTTGCAAGCAAGCAACCTTAATGTGATATGATGAGAATGTGCATCACTCCTGCAGTCATCAGCCTCAAAATTCATCGTTCTAGTATAATCATGAGAAAAACATCAACCATGCTCAGATTAAAGGGCATTCTGAAAAGTGCCTGATGAGTATTCCTCCAAGCTGTCAAGCTCATCCAAAACCAGGGGAGCCTGAGAAACTGTCATAGAGCAGTGATGGCTAAGGAGACCTGAGGACTCAGTCTAATGAGATGTCTTGGGTGGAATCTTACAACTGAAGAAGGATGTTGGGACAAAACCAGTGAAACTTGAATAGTGTGACATTTAATTAGTGGTGATATACCAATGTTGCTTCCTTAGCTGTAGCAAATGTACCATGACAATGTACAGTTTACCTAGAGGGAATGTTGTGTGAGGTGTATATGACAAATCCTGTGTGCTATCTTTGCAACTTTCCTGTAAATCTAAAAGTTTTCTAAGATAAAAAGGTATTAAAAAAAGAAGACTTATTGCTGGTGCCAGGATTCATATCTAAGTCTTCATATTGAGAGCCCAGATTCTTTCGGCAGTTTATAGAATTCCATTTGTTAAAATTCAATTTTAAATGTATTCAGATATTGAATTATGATTTCAAAAGGACAAAGGCATGAATCTTGTGAAAATATAAAATAAACGTGTCAAAATGTTGTTTAACTCATTTACGTGAATGAGCGAACTAATAAGATAAAGTGATTCAAAAGGCATTTGAGAAGTCATATATATGTTTTACACATATATATGTCATATATATATTCTTATACATGTTATGTATAACATGTGCATATAATATATATAATATGATATATCTTATTATGCTGCTGCTGCTAACTCTTTGCAACCCTGTGGACTGTAGCCCTCTAGGCTCCTCTGTCCATGGAATTTTCCAGGTGAGAATACTGGAGTGGGTTGCCATGACCTCCTCCAGGGGATCTTCCCAAGCCGGGGACTGAACCCTTGTCTCTTATGTCTCCTGCATTGGCAGGCGAGTTCTTTACCACTAGGGTCACCTGGGAAGCCCCATATCTTATTATATTAATATGTAAATATATGCATACTCAAAAGGATAATATTGCTAAGTTAGAGTCAAAATCTCTCGGAGCAATTAAGAAGGCCATTCGGGTTTTCTGTTTCACTGGTCAAAAATTATTTGCATATCTGTTTGCAAAAATCTACAGGCTAACTTTGGCTCCATGGAGCTATCAAGTAATCCAGCCAATAGAAAGTTAAGCTCAGAACTGCACAGAAACAACGGCCAGTAATCTCTTCTGCTTACTTCCAAGTTATTTATTAATTTTTTTCCTGAGCATCTCTCTTCCATCTTCAACAAGTACCCTTGATCACACAGAAGCTGATCTCTTATGTTTGGCCTGGTTATTTACAAAGATACAGCAAGCGTGTTAATTAGCCATACAGGTCGGTTCCAATTTACTTTGCAAATACAGAGCTATATAGTATTGAACACCTACTAATGCCTGAGATTAACTCTCCCTGGAAATCTCCCTAGTGAATTTCAGATTGAACTATTAAAGGCCCATATGATTTAGTCGTCTGTCCAAGGGCTAGAAAACCAAGCCCCTCCATCAGATTTCATCTATAGTTACTGTAAATTTGAATGAATTCCTCTCTTTGATGTCTCCCAAGTCTCCTAAGGCCCTGGCTGGCCTGGCAATGATCTTTCTTACGCATCTGGGGCTGGGGTCCTCTGTGCAGGTTCGGGGCCTGTTTTCTTGGGAGGATTATGCAGCCCTGGGCTCTGCATAGGAAGTGAACCCTTATTCCCTAATATAGGCTTGCTATACCTTGTTTTAAAAGCATCATTCACAAATTGGACACTTCAAGTAAGGCCTGGTTGTCCAGTCTGGCTGTCCAGTTATACACTGGGGAAAGGAGGATGAATTCCTATTGAAGGTATTCACATGACTGTAATGCCATGAAAAGTAGAAAGACGTGGTAAAATCTGTGTCTCTGAATTTTTGAGGGGCCAACAAGAATCAAACACCAGTAGAAAATGGTTCAATTTAGTTTACAGAAGAAGAGATTGCTAGATTGAAGGCAAGAGATGGCTTAAGGAAAAAGAGAAAAGGCTTCCTCATATACCCATAGAAACCAGAGACAGATTAAACCCGGCCAGCACTGCTGGATTGTCCTAAAGCTGTCTGATGTCATGTAGTAGCTCCCTGCCCAGCAAAGTGACACCATTCACAGAGATGCTACCTGGTTTCTTGCTACCTGGCAGCTTCTGCTAATCAGATTCAGAGAGCTTAACGTGAGTGATTGGGCTCCTTCATGGAAAAGTCAGGAGGGAGGTGGGAAAGGCAGAGATAAAGTGCATTTCTCACAACTCTAATCCCTACGTTGCAGGACATAGGAGGTGAAACTTCACACGGCTCATGTTTGTGCCTGAGTGACAAAGAAATATATGGTAGAAACTGCTTGACTTCTTTTTTCTTCTTTAATAGATTCATGTTCTGCTGATGACAAGGCTGCTACAGAATCTTAAGGAGAAAGAGTTCCGGAAAAATCCTCTCAACTCATCTTAGTCAGCTCATTGCCAAAGTCGACCCCTGTAATTATTACACAAATGATAATTTACCCAATGGCAGCAGGATACTTGTTTCTGTTCACTTCATTTCCCATGAATTTCCAGGAACACAACTCATGTAAGATTTACTCCTTATTCCTTATTTAATTACTTGCATTTTTCTAAAACATTTAAATATCATCAAAATTTAAAAGTCAATTCAAAGAAAAGAAACACAGGCATATTAATAAAGATTCAATTGACAAGTGGAATTTACTAGAGTAGAAGGCGGTGTTGCTGCTGCAGAGGGTGGCCGCCCTCAACGTCAGAGCCATCAGCGGTCTTTTCTAAGGACTTTGTCTGTCTCAGTTCAGTTCAGTTGCTCAGTCGTGTCTGACTCTTTGCGACCCCATGGACTGCAGCACACCAGGCCTCCCTGCCCATCACCAACTCCCAGAGTTTACCCAAACCCATGTCCATTGAGTCGGTGATGGACATCCAACCATCTCATCCTCTGTCATCCCTTTCTCCTCCCACCTTCAGTCTTTCCCAGAATCAGGATTTTTTTCTGTCTGTCTGCATAAGTGTTATGTCAAATTTACTATTGCTACCCTACCACTGGGTTCTGCTATTTCCTGTATACCAGTTTTCCTGACCTATTTACTTTGTCTGTGTTCACTGTATGGAAATTAGCTCACCCTACTTTATATAGTAGGCTGCTTTTTAACTTGTGTTTCTCAATGAACTACAGGGCTGACATTAGTGTTTACAGAAACATGATACAGCCTGGGGATCTCTTACTCATACATGTATTGTTTTTGTGACCTGCTTCACATCAGTGTTCACAAATACCAGTTCGTTTCTTTTTATCTATGTGACTTTATAGGAGAAGGAAATGGCAATCCACTCTAGTATTCTTGGTAAATCCCATGGACAGAGGAGCCTGGTGGGCTGTGGTCCATGGGGTTGCAAAGAGTTGGACATAACTGAGTGACTAACACTAACAGAGCATGTGACTTTATACATTTTATTTTAAGGTAGATTAAAAATCCTTTTGGCCTGTAGTACATGATATTTCACATTTAAATAAACAAAACCCTTTTTACCCATAGAAAACCACATCGGCATCATGTCCAACTCAACTACAAAAAAAAGCACAGGGCTTCTATTTCGTTCCCTTCAAAATCTCCTTATAGACCTGGGATAGATCTTATAAACCTGTCTCTTATACGATGTCACTATATAAAATATTTAAGAGTTAGATTTTCTGTTTATTTGCCACTACAAAAGAAACCCCAATAACCCCAAGCCCCTGTTTCTTGAAGTATCAGGGCCATGTTGAATAACAAGATCAGACTCCTCTGAAACGCAGTCTACTGGTGAGAAAACTGTTTCCATTCCAGGCAGGATTGTACAATCAGGCTGCTCTTGGGATCCTCTCTGCACGCGGTTTTCACCTCTCGCACCTGAGAAGGAGAGTTATAAAACCTTCCACCCACTGCCAAGCCAGGGGAGCGCCCAATATTCCTCCTGGCTCCACCCTAATTAACCGTGGACTTTATGTAAACCGCAACCCAGACTTTTTATGAATTCAGAATATGCTGGCTTCATTATTCTTGTCAGGTGGCAAAACTAGACCATGATAGACGAGTTTCTGAGCATTTGCTGATCATTCATCTACAAAACAAAATAGTTTGATTCTTTCACTTAGGGCTATTTACAGAAACAGAAGTTGATTAATTGGAGCGTAGGCACTGGGTAAATTCTCATATTCTCTCTCTCTGAATCCACTCTTAATGTATCTCAAGGAAATCAGCATTAATAATACATTACCCAAGGAGGAATACTGCGGCTCCTTCCCTCCAGAGAAATTATATGATTTCCTTCATCTTAAGCTTGTACATATTCTTTAACTGTGTTTTATCTTTGTTAAACAGATAGTTGCATATCATAGAGATTAACGAGTTCCCAATATACGGAAGTGTTTAAAAGTTCTTGAAACATGAAAGTAATAATAACAACAATAAGAGTAATACATCCAACACCTATTTAATACCCAGTGTGGATGAGTACTTCAGACTCATTGTTCCCAATCCTGACAGCAACTCTGATAGATGCGCGTTCTTATCCCCATTTTGCAGAATAAGAAATGAAGACACAGACGGATGAAGGGATTTGTCCATGGTCACCACACTGCTGAGTGACAGAGTCGGGATTTAATCCCAAATATAATTGGCTCTGAAGCTTGTGCCCTTCGTCACTGTCAATGTTATCCTGTGGATGAATCCAGTTAGACCACAGAGCCGTGGGTTAATGGAATGATGACGGACAGGCAGGCCAACTAACTGTGTTTGGATCTCTTGCTATTTTCAAAAACACCTTTTTACTCAACACTTCCCTGCTATCACCTTTATGGGGAACAGCAAAAGGCTTCAGTCTTTTTTTTTTTTGACTTTTTTTTTTTTACTGTGGACCATTTTTTAAAAAGACTTTATTGAGTTTGTTACAATATTTCTTCTGCTCTATGTTTTGGTTTTGGAGCCGTGAGACATATGGGATCTCAGCTCCCTGACCAGGGATGGAACCTGTACCCCCGGAACCCAGAGATGAAGTCTTAACCCCTCGACTTCGAGGGAAGTCTCTAGGGCTCCAGTCTTGAACCACGTCTGTCTCAGCCCCACCCAGCCCCAAGTCCCAGGATCTAAAAGCACAACCTTGGAAGCCATAAGCTTAGGAGTTGTCAGTACACTTCCCTGCCCTGCCAAAGGGCAGAGAGGAATCTAGAGTCCTTCTGGCCGATTTTTCTACGGCTGATCATCGGTTCTTTCTAACCAGGCCACACTTGTAATTCGAAGGCTGAGGAAGAACTCGCAGAGTGCCCTGGGGCTCTCAAAGCACCCCGCTGGCAGGACCTGTGGTTGTCAGTAGAACCTCTGAGGAAGTGTGTTTGTGCAAGCCAGTCCTCAGATGTTCACAGGGCTCCTCATGGGCCAGAGAACCTCAAGGGATGGCTGCAGGTCTGCCCTTCCTTCCTTGATCTGTTAATACAGATAAAGCTGGGCTAGGTCCTCCCCAGCGAAGCAGGAGGGAAAGACAGCAGGGAGAGCACTTCAGCAATTTGCTGTAGGAGAACTGTCTCTTCCTACAGGGCTGCTGGCACGGACGGCAGACTGCGTTCTGCCATCTCTTCCAGGGAGATAGCGTGATGTGAAAGGAAGCATACCTGAGTGAGTCAGGAATCAAAGTCTCCTTTTTTGTGAGGTTTGTTTGTTTATTCTGCGTCTTGGCTGCCCGAGGTCTTCACCGCTCCAGGGGGTTTTGCTCTAGTTGCGGCGAGCAGGGACTCCTTTCCGGTGCGGTTTGTGGGCTTTCTCACTGTGATGGCTTCTCCCGTGGCAGACAGAGTGCAGGCTCTAGGGCGCGAGGACTCCAGTAGTTGTAGCACACAGGCTCAGTAGTTGGGCGCATGGGCTTAGTTGTCCCACAGCCTGTGGGGGTCCTCCTGGACCAGGGATTGAACTGGCGTCCCCTGCATTAACCACTGGGCCACCAGAGAAGCCCAACGTCTACTCTTGTTAGCCTGTGGTCTTGGGTTCATTGCTCTGCCTTGGAAGCCTCAGTTTCCTCATCCTCCAAATGGGTTCCTCCCTGGAGGTCTACCTGAGGCTGCAGGCCTTGGGGCTCCAGTTTTGAGCATCTGTCCCACCCCACATGAGCTCCAAGCTCCAGAATCGAAACGCACAACCTTGGAAGCCACAAGCATGGGAGTTGTTGCCGCACTGCCCTGCTCTATAAAATAGCCCGTTGATGCCCTGTGTACTTTGTGTTCTGCTTCTGCTGCTAGGCCAGCCTGTGGGCAAGAGGTCTTTTATTTCTGAAAACAGAAGTCTGCTTGGCAGATTTTCCAGCGCTCTTGACATTTCAGACTCTGAACCTGCTCATATTTATGTATAAGCTCTACGAAACCCACATTGCAGCATCTGCCGGCACTGCCTCTCTGCTGGTTAGGAGATGGGCCAAATTTTTATCCTCCATAGCTCCCTGGTATATTTAGCAATGAGATAAGTGTGGCTTTATCAAGCTTTCAGGAATAAAGCAATGCCACCATTTAATTTAGCGTTTAATTACAATATCCTGCTTGACTGATAAGTTGCTGGGTGCTGCCCAAGTAAACTGAGTGGAAAAATGTCTGTTACTTTTTGCCTTGGATTTCAAAGTTCATTTCCTTACGAGTTGTTCCATTTAGCTTCAGTCTCACCACTGGGGTTTGTACTGTATGAAAACCAAGAGAGGTGCAAACATACAGGTCTCCGTGTGCACCGAGGCTGGTGTCTGGACCATACTCTTCCTTGGCTTAACTCTGCACCTCTGGCACTTCAGTAGTGTCAGCCCCTTGGGTTCCGTAGATGTAAGAACTTCCTGTGGGTGCCATAGTGAACTACTATAGACTAAGTGGTTTAACACAACACGAATGTGTTCCTTGACATATTTGGTTGTTAGAAATCCAACGTGAGCCTTACGAGGCTAAAATCAAGGTGCCAGTGAGGCTCCACTCCTTTTGGAAACTTCAGGAAAGAATCTACTTCCTGGTACTTTTCAGCTTCTAGAAAAGTACCTGCTTTCTAGAAAGCTAGTACCTGCTTTTCTAGAAAGCTCCTGCTTTCCTTGACACATGGTTCCTTTCTCCATCCTCAAAGAGCATCAGGGAAGGGATGTATGCACACCTATGTTAATTCATGTGCATAAGAGAAATCAACCCAAGATTGTAAACCAATCATCAATCAGTTAAAAATAAATAAATTTTTTTAAAGAGCATCACTCCAGCTTCTGCTTCCTTCATCACACATCCTTTTCTCACTCTTAACCTCCTGTGTTCCTTTTACAAAGACCTCAACATTTTTCTCAGACCCTACCAGATAATTCTGGCTGATCTCCTCATCTAAGGATCTTTATTTATCACAACTCCAAAGTCCCTTTTGTCATGAAGGAAACAGATTTATAGGTTCTAGGGATTACAATGCAGCGGTTTTGGGGGAAGGGGCCTTATTCTACCTACCACACCTCCTGTGCAGGGCCAGTGGTTGCATTCAGAAGGCGCTTTGGTGTCTCACTCCCCACTCCCGTTTGGGAATGCTGATCCAGCAGACACTAATCTCTCTGCAACATCAAACTCCCTTGCTTGTTTTCTCCTTTGACTAGTTTATCTCAGCAGAGGAAAGAGTGGTTGTCATATCAGTTGTCATGACAACCCAGTGAGGGAGGTACTCATTTTACACGTGATGAAAATTATACACAGAGACACGTACTTGGGATCTCACAACTTGTTGGTGATAGAGTTGCGATTTGAAGCCAAGAGTCTGTGTTTTAACAGCTGAAGATAATGCCTCTCTGTCGAGTTGAGTTATTTCCACTACCTCAAAAATGTCTGCAGCCTCTGCCCTGGAGTAAGAGATACCCCAACCCCCTTCAGCATTAACCCTCGGCTCTGGATTCCATCTCTTTGCACCTCCTCCGGGGCCTCGGCATTATTTTCGTTCTTGTTGTTGATTTCCCTATCACCTTTATCTCATCCTCTCCAGCTTACAAATGTGCTCATCCAAAGAATATCTCCTCCAAAGCACTCCTGCTTTTCCTGTGTTTCATCGGATGTCAGTCTTTGACTTCACCGCATTCCTTGGAAAAAGAGTCCATAACCACCATTTCTTTACCGTGTTCCCTAGTTCGCTACAACCTAGTTTATGCAAGAAAGTTTCAATTTATCCAATCTTTGTGCCGAATGTCACCAGGCTGGGTCACACATTCCATCTTGGAGCCTTTTCCTTTAGGTCTTCCCCGAACACTTGCAATCTCTTAGTTCTCCTCACACTGGTTAGTCAACACCATGATGGGTCTCCTCTCATGGATCCTTTCTATCTCCTTTTTTAATGTCACCATCCCCCAAGGATGCAGCCATCCCCGCAGACCTGGCATCTTTCCCAGGTTCGATTTCCAGGGCTGACCTTGAGTCATGAGGACCTGCTGCACCTCTTCCCCCGGAGTCCTGCCAACCATTCAAGCACAGAGTGTGACAGTGTGAGCTTGTTCATTCAGCCGGCTTGCTTGCCTGCTTTCCATCTGCCGAGTGCTAGGCTGTGAGTGAGATGTAGATTTCCGGGAGTCTAATGGGAGAACGATGTGGACACATCACTGGGAATGCAGTCTGGCATGACTAGCAGTGGAGAGAGATGTTTAGGAGTGCAGGGGAAGCACACAGGAGGGTCCTCCCTCCGCAGGGCACAGAGTTGGATATAGGGCTTCCCTGGTGGCTCAGCTGGTGAAGAATCCGCCTGCAATACGGGAGACCTCCCTGGGTTAGGAAGATCCCCTGGAGAAGGGAAAGGCAACCCACTCCAGTATTCTGGCCTGGAGAATTTCATGGACTATAGTCTGTGGGGTCACAAAGAGTCAGACACGACTGAGTGATGTTCACACTCACACACACAGCCCCTGACCCTGCACAAGAAAGCATATGCCCTCAGTTTCCCTTCCTTCCCAACACAACATACGGTCAGGTTCTCAGTGGTGTTAAGGTCCTGCGTGAATGTGTGTGGGTGTGGAGGAAGGACACGTCGCACGTGTGAGGCTGGGCATGCCCCACGCCTCTCGGGACCAGTATGTCCAGATGGGCCCTCTCCCGCCTCCCCCGCTGGACTGGAAAGCTCTCCAAGCTAAGACAGGCCTCATCCGTCTCTGTGTCCCCCCGCCCCTCCAGCACCAGCTACACAATAAGTGCTTAGTAAGTATCTCTGGGATAAGGGAATGAATAATCCAGTGGAGATTGTAACTGCTTTAGTCGCCTCTGGGGCATTGTAAGACATCATTAGTTAATGTGTGCGGAGAATTGTACGAGTCTTAATTATGAACATTATTCTATCTGCCAAGTGCCTATGGCTCGCTTTCTGGGTCTGATGCGACAGCTGGGCCGGGAACAGAGTTCCCCGATGTCCACTCCTGGCTGCCCGTCCTGCCTGGAAAGCGTGGGCTGGGAGGTGCTGGGGGCAGTGGAGGAGACGCCTCCCGCAGAGCCCCTGCCGGGGAGCATGGCTTGGCCAGGCAGCCGTCTTCCTGCAGCTCCAGGGACGAGGAATGGCTTGGAGCCTCACCCTGAAGGAGGGTTGGAGGGGACATTGCCGTTTTGCTTGTTTCCCTGGCCATTCTCCTAGTTGGTAGTAGAACAAATCAATGTGTCTTTGTCTATGACTCAGGACTTTATTAGGAGGGAAGCAACTTCAGGCTTCATGGAACTTTCCCTTTGCCTTATGCGTTTCCCCACTCTGAGTCCTTCCTGCTCCACCAATCGCCTACAGGAGAAACGCTGGGAAATGGACTCAGACCAACACCGAGCGGTCAGCAAAGTCCCAGAGTGGGTATGGTGACCTGGGCTTCTCCTGTTGAAAAACAGTTTTTCCCTATTCGCTAAGAAATCGGTCTATTATAGTGCAGAGTTAGATTTGTTTTCAAAATTCCTAAAGGTAGATGACCCTGGGGAAGAGGAGTTTGTGTGTGTGTGTGTGTGTGTGTGTATGTGTGTGTGCGTGTGCGCGTGTGTGTGTGTGTGTGTGTGTGTGTGTGTCAGAGAGAGATGATTGAGATCTTGTCACTACGTGGGTCTGGAAATTGGCCTCTTGACTTTTTATTAACCTTCTCCAATTTTTTTGGGAGGAAAACGTTCTTAACAGTGTATGTTATCTTTTAACATATTGTCTCTCTCTCTCTTTTTCATACACACACACACACACACACACACAACACTGCTTATAAACTCACTGGGATAAGAAGATCTATATATGGGAAAGCGAATCGTACAAGACCATGATATTAATTAGCAGGTGATTGGCACAGCTAAGTAATACTGGGAATTTATTCTCAGTATCATGGGAATCACACAAAAGGCTGCCTGGGCAAGAGGAGAGCTTCCTCGTGGAACTAAGCCAGGCTTGCCCTTTCTTGCCTCCTTCTCTGTCATTACACTGGCTCTCACCCAATACCTGCCTTCTTGGACTCTTATCCAGGCTTTAACTCTCACTGGGAAAAGAAGAGAAGTGAAAAGCAAAGGAGAAAAGGAAAGATATTCCCATCTGAATGCAGAGTTCCAAAGAAGAGCAAGGAGAGATAAGAAAGCCTTCTGCAGCGATCAATGCAAAGAAATAGAGGAAAACAACAGAATGGGAAAGACTAGAGATCTCTTCAAGAAAATTAGAGATACCAAGGGAACATTTCATGCAAAGATGGGCTCGATAAAGGACAGAAATGGTATGGACCTAACAGAAGCAGGAGATATTAAGAAGAGGTGGCAAGAATACACAGAAGAACTGTACAGAAAAGATCTTCACGACCCAGATAATCATGATGGTGTGATCACTCACCTAGAGCCAGACCTCCCAGAATGTGAAGTCAAGTGGGCCTTAGGAAGCATCACTACGAACAAAGCTAGTGGAGGTGATGGAATTCCAGTTGAGCTATTTTAAATCCTCAAAGACGATGCTGTGAAAGTGCTGCACTCAATATGCCAGCAAATCTGGAAAACTCAACAGTGGCCACAGGACTGGAAAAGGTCAGTTTTCATTCCAATCCCAAAGAAAGGCAATGCCAAAGAAGGCTCAGACTACCACACAATTGCACTCATCTCACATGCTAGTAAAATAATGCTCAAAATTCTCCAAGCCAGGCTTCAGCAATACGTGAACCGTGAACTTCCAGATGTTCAAGTTGGTTTTAGAAAAGGCAGAGGAACCAGAGATGAAACTGTCAACATCCACTGAATCATCAAAAAAGCAAGAGAGTTCCAGAAAAACATCTATTTCTGCTTTATTGACTATGCCAAACCCTTTGACTGTGTGGATCACAATAAACTGTGGAAAATTCTGAAAGAGATGGGAATACCAGACCATCTGACCTGTCTCTTGAGAAACCTGTATGCAGGTCACGAAGCAACAGTTAGAACTGGACATGGAACAACAGACTGGTTCCAAATAGGAAAAGGAGTACGTCAAGGCTGTATATTGTCACCGTGCTTATTTAACTTATATGCAGAGTACATCATGAGAAACACTGGGCTGGAAGAAACACAAGCTGGAATCAAGATTGCCAGGAGAAATATCAATAACCTCAGATATGCAGATGACACCACCCTAATGGCAGAAAGTGAAGAAGAACTAAAGAACCTCTTGATGAAAGTGAAAGAGGACAGTGAAAAAGTTGGCTTAAAGCTCAACGTTCAGAAAACGAAGATCATGGCATCTGGTCCCATCACTTCATGGGAAATAGATGGGGAAACAGTGGAAACAGTGGCTGACTTTATTTTTTGGGGCTCCAAAATCACTGCTGATGGTGATTGCAGCCATGAAATTAAAAGATGCTTACTCCTTGGAAGGAAGGTTATGACCAACCTAGATAGCATATTTAAAAGCAGAGACATTACTTTGCCAACAAAGGTCCGTCTAGTCAAGGCTATGGTTTTTCCAGTAGCCATGTATGGATGTGAGAATTGAACGGTGAAGAAAGCTGAGCACCGAAGAATTGATGCTTTTGAACTGTGGTGTTGGAGAAGACTCTCGAGAGTCCCTTGGACTGCAAGGAGATCCAACCAGTCCATCCTACAGGAAGTCAGTCCTGGGTGTTCATTGGAAGGACTGATGTTGAAGCTGAAGCTCCAATACTTTGGCTACCTGATGCGAAGATTTGACTCATTGGAAAAGACCCTAATGCTGGGAAGGATTGAGGGCAGAAGGAGAAGGAGACGACAGAGAATGAGATGGCTGTATGGCATCACCAACTCGATGGACATGAGTTTGGGTGGACTCCGGGAGTTGGTGATGGGCAGGGAGGCCTGGTGTGCTGCGATTCACGGGGTTGCAAAGAGTTGGACACGACTGAGCGACTGAACTGAACTGAACTGAACTCTCACTGACACGTGTAACAGACGCCCGGACTCTGGGTGGATACCCTGAGTTATGCCAGTCTGTGTCACGTACATTCGAAGGACATCCTTCTGCCTGTGCCATCAGTGGGGTCTGGAAACTCAAATGTCAGCAGGGCCCAGCAGGGCCCAACATAACTGACAACATCTCCTGGGTCAAGAGAAAGCAGGTTTTTTAAAAAATATTTATTTATTTATATGGCTGTGACGAGTCTCGGTTGTATCATGTGGGACCTTTTGTCAGCATGCAGCATCTCTCTGATTGTGGGGTTTGGGCTTCGTCGTCCCGCAGCACGTGAGATCTTAGTTCCCCGACCAGGGATTGAACCCGCATCACCTACACTGGAAGGGGGATTTTAACCTCTGGACTACCAGGGAAGTCCCAGAAAGTATGTTCTGGTAAACTGAAACATGCTTGACTCACGGAAGAGAGCAAGTTCTTTTAGAATCTGGCTGATCGGGCGGCGGCGGCGGCGGCGGCTCGGGGCACCGGGGCCTTTTGTTTGGAGCGGCGAGGCCGGCGCCCTGCCCCTGCTTGCTCGGTCCCGGCCGCCCCTGGCGGGGGTGGGGGGCCACCCCCTGGGCCGGGCCTAGCCTGAGGCGCCGCCGCCCCGCCCTTGGCCCGCCCAGCCCGGCCCGAGGGGAGGAACCGGCCCGGCCTCCCCGCGCGCGGCCCAGAGCCACCTCAGGAGTCGCAGCTACTGCCCTCCGCGAGCCGGACCAGAGGCCGCCCCTCGCCCCTCAGGCAGACGCCATGAAGATCAAGGATGCCAAGAAGCCCTCTTTCCCATGGTTTGGTATGGACATCGGGGGAACTCTGGTAAAGCTATCATATTTTGAACCTATTGATATCACAGCAGAGGAAGAACAAGAAGAAGTTGAGAGCTTAAAAAGTATCCAGAAATATTTGACTTCTAAAGTAGCATATGGATCCACTGGTGTTCGGGATGTACACCTTGAACTGAAAGATTTAACACTTTTTGGCCGGAGAGGGAACTTGCACTTCATCAGATTTCCCACCCAGGACCTGCCTACTTTTATCCAAATGGGAAGAGATAAAAACTTCTCAACATTACACACGGTGCTATGTGCTACAGGAGGTGGTGCTTACAAGTTTGAAAAAGATTTTCGCACAATTGGAAACCTCCACCTGCACAAACTGGATGAACTTGACTGCCTGGTGAAGGGCTTGCTGTACATAGATTCTGTCCGCTTCAATGGACAAGCAGAGTGCTATTATTTTGCTAATGCCTCAGAACCTGAGAGGTGCCAAAAGATGCCTTTTAACCTGGACGACCCCTATCCACTCCTGGTGGTGAACGTTGGTTCAGGAGTCAGTATTTTAGCGGTCCACTCCAAAGACAACTATAAAAGAGTGACCGGAACAAGCCTTGGAGGGGGTACCTTTCTGGGTTTATGTAGCTTACTGACTGGCTGTGAAAGTTTTGAAGAGGCTCTTGAAATGGCATCGAAAGGTGACAGCACGCAAGCTGACAAACTCGTCCGTGATATTTACGGGGGAGATTATGAAAGATTTGGTCTGCCTGGTTGGGCTGTAGCATCTAGTTTTGGGAATATGATTTATAAGGAGAAGCGAGAATCTGTTAGTAAAGAAGATCTAGCAAGAGCTACTTTAGTTACTATCACCAATAACATTGGTTCTATAGCACGAATGTGTGCTGTTAATGAGAAAATAAACAGAGTTGTCTTTGTTGGAAACTTTTTACGTGTCAATACTCTCTCAATGAAACTTTTGGCATATGCACTGGATTATTGGTCAAAAGGTCAGATGAAAGTATTGTTTCTGGAGCATGAGGGATATTTTGGAGCGGTCGGTGCACTTCTTGGTCTGCCAAATTTCAGCTAAAGTATCAGGTTTATCTCTGCTAATGTCATTCAAGAGGAACTGAAAACCAGAGGCATTATTACTGAGTTATTTTTCATTGGGAACCAAAGGATACAAGAGTAGCACTCTTCCTGTTGATTTTTAAATGTCAGAATGGTAAGCTGCTAAATGTTGCCGTGTTAAAAAGAGAGCTCCACTAACATGAAATATTTCTAATTGGATTGCTTTTCCTTCTGTATATAGTCAGTGTTAAATTCTTAAATGCAATACAGCCTCTGATGATTGAGCTTCCTCTCAAAAAAAAAAAAAAAGAATCTGGCTGATCAAAGCTCAACCATGCGAGACAATGAGAATTCAAGCCCAGTGTCACCCATGTCACACATCAGTTATTTATGCAGATTCCCCAACTCAATAACATTGGCCTCTAAGTGATTTATGGTGACATTGTGCAAACCAGACAAAACTTAGCCTGGAAATCTTACCTACTGGTGTCCAGTTTGCAACCTCTGATGCTCAGCTTATGGGGGTGCAAGGAGTAGAAGCCCAAATGGAAGAGGGAGTGAAAGTCTCTCAGTTGTGTCCAACTCCTTTGGGGCCCCATGGACTACCTAGTCCATGAAATTCTCCAGGCCAGAATGTTGGAATGGGGCACCTTTCCTTTCTCCAAGGGATCTTCCCCACCCAGGAATCAAACCAGGGTCTCCTGTATTGTGAAAAGCCCCTTATATTGAAACCACTAGGAAAGGACTCAGTGGATGTAATTGGGAGATAACAGTATGAACACAGTCCTTGAAAAGGCTCTCTGCTCAGATATGAAGATTTGTCAGGTTGAGACAGGAAGGGGGAAGGGAACAATCTTTAAAAAAAAATGACATAGCCCGAGGACATGACATAAACTAATTAGAAGCAACTAGATCCACGATGGCAGATGGGTCATCCTCCACTAGACATCGAACCTCAGTATATGCTCATTATAATATGTCAACAAGCTAAATGGCACACTCACAAGGGCCATGAAAGTAGGCTGTGGCCCAATTCCTGGAAATCCCTGCCCCTTCCCCAAATGCTCCTCCCACTATTAACCTACGAAATTGTTGTTGTCGTTCAGCCACCCAGTCGTGTCCGACTCTTTGCAACCCCTTGAACTGCAGCACGCCAGGGGAAATTACGCACCCTGGTAAAAACTTACAGCCCCATACTCTGGTGCCCCTCTTGCCTTTGGAGATGGCCCACATTCTGTCTATAGAGGGTGTAGCTCCCTAAATAAAGCTTTCACCTTCCTCTGGAATTCTTTCCCACGTGAAACTGAGAACCCATACTTGGCGGTCGTCCTAGGGACTCGGATGCCATCTGGGGTGTGACCAGCCTCTCTCGCCCCACGCTTTTTCCCGCCAGGCAGTCACCTCTGAGCACTCAGTTCCGTAAGACATCGTGTGCCCTTCTGGCACCAAGTGATGGTTCCTTGCAGGGTTCTCTGCCCACAGAACCAGGGATTTGAGCTGTGAATTCATCACTAGCTTGGGAAGCAGGGGACGCAAACCGCTCATGGAACGTTCAGTCTTGTCGGAAAACAGCGACATGATCAGAGGTCTGGGGAGTGTTTCAAAAAGGTAAAGAGCCCACCGGTCCAGACTGCCCTCTGCCCAGAGCGAGGGCTTCGGGTGACCAGCTGAGGGTGAACCAAGAGGAAACCTCACTTACCTTCGGGCTTGCTGGAGCACTTGACCGGTGTGGCCGGGTCTGTTCCTCCTGAAAAATCTCTTCTTCCTTTACAGGTGCCCCATTATATTTTAGGTTTATGTCACCATTTTGGAAGACTCTACACTAAAATATTATGTATTTGTGACTTGAGGCATTTAAAAAAAAAAAAGACAATGAACTCTTCTGATTCTTGAACCAAGCTCAGCATGTGGAAAGCCCTGCACTTCTGGGCGCACAGAAAGCAGGGTTATCACCAGAGGGCCTGGGATGCATCTGCCCCTTTACCAGTCATGAGTCCCCGAAGCCCATATCTCGCAAATATTTTTGACAATTCCACAAAACTCAGCTTATCTTTAAAGAACAGTTATGAGCCCTGGAGTTGTCCTTCTGGTGAAGTGTGTCATCAGCATAAATTATGCAAAAATATTAGTTTGAATGAAATGATTTGCCTTTTAGACATTCTTCCCTGTTTTGCATGTCAAAAACAACTGCCATCTTTTTACACAATCAATGCAATTGGTTTGTTCAGTAAGATATATTACCAAGTGGTTCAGTGGTAAACAATCTGCCTGCCAATGCCTGAGGTACCAGAGATGTGGGTTCCATCTCTGGGTTGAGAAGATCCCCTGGAGAAGGAAATGGCAACCCGCTCCAGTGTTCTTGCCTGGAAAATCCCATGGACAGAGGAGCCTGGCGGACTACCGTCCATGGGGTCACAAGAGTCAGACGCGATTTAGTGACTTCACCACCAAACCAAGTAAGTTAGTCTTTAAAATTGCAAGAATAAAAGAGTGCTTTAGTAATTTCTTCAGCGTGAAGAGCATACAGTCAAAGATCCGTATAGTTTTATTGCATCATCTGATAGGTACAAAACAAAGGCTCTGATGTTGGGAGATCTGAGGTTACATGCTCTCCATTTTGCCAGCCTACTAGCTCCCCCTAGCCCAGCTGCAGAAGCTCGGGGACCCCTCTCCCTAGACTCTCACCCACCACCTGCCAGTCACAATGTTTCCCAGGAGCTTCTCAGTGCGTGTTCACTTGTTCCCATTGGAGGAAGTCATGTCTCTCAACACCCCACTCCCTGGGATGCCAGCACTCCCGCATCATTCTAGCAGATGCTGCACTTACTCCCTGGTGACCAGCCTGGGCCCACAGGCTGGCTCCTCTGCCCTCAGGGAGGGGAGGTCTTCTCTCCACTTCAGTGAGACAAGTCCAGGTGAGAATCAGACCGAAATGGGTCCGAAATTCAAATCTGCCACTTTGTGATTTGGGATAAGTTACTGCATTTCTTTAAAAGTCAGTTTACCTAGCTGTAAATGGGCCAATAGTGGCCCTGAAGAGGTCTGTATGTGTGAAAATTAAATGAGAAACATATATGAAGCACTTAGCATAATGACGGTCCCATGGGATAAGCATTCAGTAAATCAGTTCAGTTCAGCCGCTCAGTCGTGTCTGACTCTTTGCAACCCCATGAATTGCAGCACGCCAGGCCTCTCTGTCCATCACCAACTCCTGGAGTCTACCCAAACCCATGTCCATCGAGTTGGTGATGCCATCCAACCATCTCATCCTCTGTCGTCCCCTTCTCCTCCCGCCCCCAATCCTACCCAGCATTACGGTCTTTTCTAATGAGTCAGCCCTTCGCATGAGGTAGCCAAAGTATTGGAGTTTCAGCTTCAACATCAGTCCTTCCAATGAACACCCAGGATTGATCTCTTTTAGGATGGATTGATTGGATCTCCTTGAGTAAATATTAGCCAAAAAAAAAAAAATTATTGTCCGCAGCTACTGGTGTCCCCAGAGTTATTATAAACAATCCCATAGCAGTAGTTTTCCGCATGAACACCCCGGGCTTTTTCTGTCGTTATCGTTCACGGTGACGTTTGTCCTACTTCACACGGAGCTCTGAGTCTCCCAGTGAGGGTGATGGGCGCAAGGGAGGCAGCCTGAGAATCCCCCTTTATTTGTATTTCCATCTCCTTACCACCCAAACACCCATTTGTTTTTCTGATGTAAAGGCATAATGAGCACTCCTGCTACTACTTAAAACATGGGCAAGAAAAGAATATTTCCCTAATATCTCAGCCAGCCAAACACATTTGCTGGCGATATATTGTGCCCCAGTGGCTTTTCCTGATTAAAAGTTTCGGGGCTCTTACTGAAAGGCTGCAGCTGCCCACATTGCAGTGATTAGCATATAAGCGCTCACGTCTGTCATGGGTGTGTATAATTGTGAAATATGCTACCTTCCAAATAGGACCATGCAGTAGACTTGGGTGCAGAATGGTATAGCATCTTATAGCAATGCAACATCTACGGTTGAATGATCTTTTCTGACAGAAGCAGGTATAATAATTTCCCCCGAATACTGTCAGGATAAACTTTCTTCGACTTGATCAACAGCCAGAAAGAGATGCTTTTGCTGGCATATGTGGGCCTTCTAAGCAATTTTCCCTGCTAGTTTTCTTATACTTTTTGGAGTAGGAAATGGCAACCCACTCCAGTATTTTTGCCTGGAAAATTCCATAGATGGAGGAGCCTGGTGGAATACAATCCATGGGTTGCAGAGTCGGATGAGACTGAGAACATTCATATACTTTCAGCAAATGTGCTCTAATAATTGTACCTGCTTGGACAGAAAAGGGTTTGAATATTTTTGACTTAATTAACTGATCAACTGACCAACAATTTGAGTGCTTCCTTTTGAAATCTGGATTTTTGACTTCTAAAAATGCACTCACTTGGATCTTGCCTTCAAAGTCAATAGTCTTATGTATCATCAGCCTAGAAATTGTGGGTGATGTCTCATCTCTCACACAGCCAAGATGAACCTGAAGGTGGGTTCTGCCTTTTTCACTGCTGCCCCTACAGTGCTTGGGACTTTTAAATTAACCTCTCACTGACAGGATTCCTGGCGTAGTGAACATTGACAAGTAGTTGCTTATTATCTCTCATGACCTTTCTTTCCCTCTGTGCTCACCACCATGAACCGTGAGCTTGAGGTTCCTTGAAAAGTACCACTGTGCCACCCCTTCACCTTTACTGAGCTCTGCTCATCTATTTACAGCATCACACTTACCAAGTTGCCTGTACCACGGAGACCTGCAGTTAACAAGGAGCAGAGACCTTAAGATGAAAGGATGAGAGTCTGATTGGTAGTATTTCAAGCATCAGCCAGCCTGATATGTAGGTACCGATTAACGGTTTTGGACATTTGTGCCTTCCTAGAGCCCTACAATCACACACAGATGTGATCACCCAGTCACTGTATGACAAAAATTGACTTGTTACAGTCACAAGACAGCTGAATTAAACGGCCCAAATGCAATGCGTGTGTGCATGCCCACTCATTTGTGTCTGACTCATGCAAGTCCATGGACTGGAGCCCACCAGGTTCTTCTGTCCATAGAATTTTCCAGGCAAGAACACTGGAGTGGGTTGCCATTTCCTCCTTCGGGGGATCTTCCCAGTCCAGGGACTGAACCTGAGTCTCTTATGCCTCCTGCATTGGCAGGTGGACTCTTTACTACTGTGCCATCAAATGTGCTACCGTTTTCAAATAATGATTTTCAGTTATGGACAAAGTGACGCTTTCAAATTATGGAGGTATAGGATGTCCTGCATATTTTTATGAACAGCCTCCTTAACATATCTGATTCTAGGTTGCATTTTAATGAAGAGTCTCATTTCTGTTAGCAATGTTAGTCCATGTATTTTGGCCAGCATGAAACATTTATTAGTTCTCTGTAGATGCTATTAAGGGCTTCCCTGGGAGCTAAGCTGGTAAAGAATCTGCCTGCAATGCAGGAGTCCTGGGTTTGATCCCGGGGTTGGGAAGATCCCCTGGAGGAGGGCATGGCAACCCGCTCAAGTATTCTTGCCTGAAGAATCCCCATGGACAGAAGAGACTGCCTGGCCGCAGTCCATGGGGTTGCAAAAAGTAGGACACAACCGAACAACTAAGTACAGCACCGCCCAGATGCTATTAATGGTTGAACCAAAATAAGCTATGCTACATTTTTCATATGTGTAGCAATTTACTTCAAATATATGTACTATGTGTTTTTAAATAAAAAATCCTAGAATTAGATTCTCCCATGAGTAATACAGATTCTTAGAACAGCAGTGGCTTAAGTAGAAGTTTATTTCTCTCTTACATAAAGGAAGGCTAGAGATAGTACTGCCAAGCTAGTTTGATATCTCCCTGAAATCATCTGTGATGCAGACTTCTGTCAGCTCACCATTCTACCTAGATGAAGCTCCCATATTCATGATTTAAAATGACTGCTCTAGATTCGGTCATCACAAACTCATTCCATGAAGCAGAAGGAAGGGTGGAAGAAGGGTACAAGTTATCACTTAAAAATATTTTTGGAGTGTCCCAACATGATTTCCAACTAAGTCTCACTAAGCAGAACTCTGTTACACACGAAATTAATTGATGTCCACACTATGTTTCAGATGGGCTTTCCCTGTGGCTCAGCTGGTAAAGAATCCACCCGCAAAGTGGGAGACCTGGGTTCGATCCCTGGGTCGGGAAGATCCCCTGGAGAAGGGAAAGGCTACCCACTCCAGTATTGTAGCCGGGAGAATTCCATGGACTATATGGAGTCACAAAGAGTTGGACACGACTGAGTGACTTTCACTTCACTATGTTTCAGATAAGTCTGGGAAACGTATAGCTGAAAATACAATGTTTTCAGCAGCAATGTTCTCAGCTAGAAATGCGGATTGCACACAAAAGAAAAACATTATTATGTAATGCATTCATTTTCTATTGCTGTGTAACAAATGAGCATAGATTAGTGGCCTAAACAAATACCTATCTATTATTGCAGAATTTCTGTGGGTCAGAAGTCCAGACATGGCTTAACTGAGTTCTCGACCTGGGGTCTCATGGGCCTGAAATCAAGGTGTCAGGTGGGTTCATTCTTATTTGGATTCTCAACTAGGGAAGGATCTGTTTCAGATCTTTCTCAGGTTGTTGGCAAAATTCTTTTGTTACATCTACAGATTCATGGCTATTTGCTTCTTCAAGCTGACAACACAGAAGTAGTCTCTACTGAGCTTCTAACCTCAGGGAAAATTAATCCTCTTTCAAGGGCTCATCGGATTAGTTCAGGCCCACCCAGGATAATCTCCCCTTTGACTAACTCAAAATCACTGATTATGGACTTAATGATCTGAAAAACTCCTCTCTCTCTGCCATATTCTGTTGATTAGAAGGTCACAGGTGTTGCCTGTACTCAAGGGGAAGGATTATACACAAAGTGACTAAGTGGGGTTGTCCTAGGGTGTATCCATCATGGATAAGAAACAAGAAACTTTTGTTAATCACTTGTATATGATTGCTCATTTTCTGCTACAATCTTCCATTAAATAATGGCATGTCAGACCCAAAAAAGAATTGCCAGAGATATTACCTGATGGATTTATGCGAGATGTTTCAGCAACTCATTGCTGTCTGAGCAAAATTTAGCAACTGCCAGTTAAACTAATGCATGCTATCTATTCAAACAAGTAATTTATCTTATCATTTCAACCCATGTTCCTAGAATTTTATAAAATGATTTACTTTTTCTAGTTTGTTATTTCATAATGAAGTTAAAGATCGTTTGCTTAAAGTGCATATGGTAAAAGTGACAATTGATCATTCCATCAAAAAATTATAATTGAAAAGTAAGCATCTCAATGCCAAAAGAATTTGAGAAGCACTAGCCTTGGCAATACAGGTGGATTCTTCAGTAAAAGTGGGGGTGGGTAGGAGTCCAACTCTATTCATCAAAGGAAGTCTTTTAATAACTCTTTCATTTAAAGATGGTTATTTAATGTGAATGCTATACCTGAAATAATAAAGCAGGCAGTAGAATAAGTAGTGATATGTAGTAGAAGATAAATAACCTTCATACATGCACAGGTCTCCTGATTCATGTCTCGACTCAATAAGAACATGTGATAGAGAGGGGATTTGGATTGACATATGTACACTATAAAATAGACAACCAATTGGGAACATACTTTGTAGCATGGGGGACTCTACTCAGTGCTCTGTGGTGATCTAGGTGGGAAGGAAATCCAAAAAAGAGGGGATACATATGTATGTACAGCTGGTTTGGAGCTTCCCTGGTAGCTCTGCTGGTAAAGAATCTGCCTGCAATGCAGGAGACCCTGGTTCGATTCCTGGGTCATGAAGATTCCCTGGAGAAGGGATAGGCTACCCACTCCAGGATTCTTGGGCTTTTCTGGTGGCTCAGATGGTAAAGAATAGCCTGCAATGTGGGCGACCTGGGTTCAATCCCTGGATGGGAAGATCCCCTGGAGGAGGGCATGGCAACCGACTCCAGTACTCTTGCCTGGAGAATCCCCATGCACAGAGGAGCCTGGTGGGCTGTAGACCGCGGGGTCACAGAGAGTCGGACAGAACTGAGCCGCTCAGCACTGTGCGCGGTCGGCTCACCAGCTGCACGGTGGAGACGAGCAGGACATTGTAGAATGCACTCCAATGAAATTAATGAAGTGTTTTAACAGACATCGGAAAAAAGAAACAGAATTAACTTCACCTGAGCCGAGACTATAGATATTTAAAAGTTTGGATATTAATGATCGTGTGCTTAATCGATAGAGAAGCTTTCTAAGAGGCTTTTTCCCTTTTCTTTATAAGTCTATTAGTTCTGGTTACCTGTTTTTTCAGACCTTAAGAAAGAAGTAATGGAAAGAAATGGATCGCCAGAGGGGGAACCCCAAGAGCGCCCAGAGATGACCTCTCTGGGGAAGACAGGACAAATACAAAAAGAAAACCAGAAGTTTAAAAAGCATAGAGTTGTGAGGCCGTTTATCCAGGGACATGTGGTAACATGTGTTACTATAAGAATCTTTGTAAACTTGATACACTTCACAACGAATCATAATGATAACCTTGGGTTATTGAAAGTACTTAACACCTTCTTTAAAAGTTTCCAAAGATGAACCGTTTTCCCCCACATCTTTTCTACGAGGTTATAATGAAGTGATGGCAATAAATTGCACAACAGAAGAGAAACACAATAGATCCTCAATGATGTCAGTTATTGTCTGTAACGAGCTCTTATTGTTTATAACTATCACTATTGTTATGGCTATTATTGCTCTTTCTTGGCTTACTTCAGCCTAAGCCTCCGATCTAACCTCTTCCACTCTGTACCAGTGTATTCACATTTCATTTCTAAGTCACAATTGACCCAGGAGTTTTGTAGCAGGTTTGGTCCATATTGCCTCAGCAAGGTTCTCATTCTCCTATTTCGGAGACAAAGGACTTGCAGGTGGAATATTCTGGATGTGGGGCCAAACTACTTCATTTCAAGGGCCTTGTGTGATCTCATTACTAAGGCTGCTTGGTGATTGAACTCTTATTTTTCTAGGTATGGCGCAGCTACATGGGCAGACATACAATTCAACAAATAAGTGTGCAAGGACAATAGGTTGCCATGGAAGCCGACATTACAATGGCCAGAGTCATCTAGCTCGAGGCCGCTGATGCTCTAGTGAACTGTTCGGCAGTTAGCACGCTCTGGGGATGTGTGCGACTGCAGGGCCCTGCATGTTCTCTTAACGTTTAGCACAAGAGTCTCATTTTAAGGTAGCTGCTTTTGTACATCACCATTTGAGATAAAATAAACATGGATATTTTCATTGTGTATATTTTTTTTTCAAGAAAAAGAAAGCTGATATTGCCAATGCATTACTTTATTGTTCTTGTTATATAACCTGTGGGTTTAAGAATAATGGTTCCATTAGAGTTTTATGCATCTCCTGAACCAGGGAATGGTCAATTATTGGCAACAATCACATTCCCCACACCTCCCTAATGGCTGGTGGCCCACACTGTAAATTAAGTAGAAAGCGTAGAACAAGCAAAAAATGTGGACCCCTGCTTTGGCTAATTTAAAAGGTGTTTCATAACATTAGCCTTGTGTGCAGAGATTCCTGCCATTTGCCATGGTACCATAGAAGTATGTATAGAGTACAGGTTTCAGGCTTGGGTGCTGCCTTCTTAGACAGTCATTTACTATCTGGATGGTGATCAGGATACTGGAGGTTGTGTGGAAACCATATTTAATAATTGAATGAGTGACTGAAGGGAATGGGATGATTTGGGAAAGGGCCATTTGGGGAAGAAAATTTCTGTCTTTGAATATCTAAAAGCTGGTGGAGACGAGTCGGCATATTTTGCTTTAAGGGGTCCTAATGAGAGACATGGAGAAGCAAATAGCAACCCACTCCAGTACTCTTGCCTGAAAAATCTCATGGACAGAGGAGTCTGGTGGGCTTTAGTCCCAAGGGTCACAAAGAATTGGACACGACTGAGCAATTGAGCAGAGAGAGTGAATGAGAGACATGGTAAAGATGACTGATGTTCAGACTCCCTGCAAGAAGGAGCATTACAATAATTAGAGCTGGCTAACAAGGAAATCTACTGAGCAAGTGAACTGAACTGAACAAGGAAATCATCTGCTCTTCAAACAACATGTGGACTTTTCTAGAAATGTTCAAACAAACCCTGATAGATGTGGTTGTAAAGAGGTTTACTGCGTAGCAGGGTGACTTGGGTGAGAAGATATCTTAAGTTTCTTCGATCTCAGGATTAGCTTGATTTCCTCCATGTCCCTGTTGTTTTACTTTTGCTTCATATTCTTTCATGGAAGGAAATTGGAGCAAAGGAACAGAGAGGGAATGGCAATATTGCTTCATTCAAGTCATGATTGTGCCTTTGACATGTGCAAGCCAGTTTCTTGGGGGAGAAAGGCATGAAGACTCCCACACCTGGTTCTCCATCGTGATACTGCAGGTTGCGTTTTGTGCATTACCTGATGAAAGAGAGGCCAATGAAAGAATAAACTGGGAGACGTCCCTGGTGGTCCGGTGGTTAAGACTTTGCCTTCCGATGCAGGGAGTGCGGGTTTGGACTCTGGTTGGGGAGCTAAGATCCCACAGTCCTCATGGTCAAAAAAAACGAAACAGAAAACAGAGCAGGGTTGCAACAAATTCAACAGAAACTTAAAAAAAAAAAATGGTCCATTTTTTTAAAAAAAGAATAAATTGGGATGATACCGAATGGTCCCAGAGGGTTCAGACCAGGAGAGCTTTTGCTTCCTGCCACACAGTATGATTGCGCTTCCCTGGTGGCTCAGACGCTAAATGTGTGCCTGCAATGTGGGAGACCTGGGTTCGATCCCTGGGTTGGGAAGATGCCCTGGAGGAGGTCATAGCAATCCACTGCAGTGTTCTTGCCTGGAGAGTCCCCAAGGACAGAGGAGCCTGGCGGGCTACAGTCCTTGGGGTCGCAAAGCGTCAGATAGGACTGAGTGATGAAGCACATTCAACACACGGCATAGCTGACTGCTCACTGCTGCAGGGGGTCACTGGCTCTAGTTTATGACCCCCACTTGGGTCATAAACAGAAGAAGAAAATATTAAGAAAAGGTGGCAAGAATACATAGAACTATAAAAAAAAAAAGATCTTCACAACCCAGATAACCATGATGGTGTAATCACTCACCTAGAGCCAGACATCCTGGAATGTGAAGTCAAAGTGGGGGTGGGATGATTTGGGAGAATGACATTGAAACATGTATATTACCATATGTGAAACAAATCACCAGTCCAGGTTCAATGCATGAAACAGGGTGCTCAGGGCTGGTGCACTGGGATGAGCCTGGGGGCTGGGATTGGGAGGGAGGTGGGAGGGGGGTTCAGGATGGGGAACATGTGTACACCCATGGCTGATTCATGTCAATGTATGGCAAAAACCACCACAATATTGTAAAGTAATTAGCCTCCAATTAAAATAAATAACTTTATATTAAAAAAAAAGTAAAAAAAAGTAAAAAAAAAAAAAAAGCATCACTATGTACAAAGCTAGTGGAGGTGATGGAATTCCAGTTGAACTATTTCAAATGCTAAAAGCTGATGCTGTTAAAGTGCTGCACTCAATATGCTAGCCAATTTGGAAAATGCAGCAGTGGCCACAGGACTGGAAAATGTCAGTTTTCATTCCAATCCCAAAGAAAGGTAATACCAAAGAATGCTCAAACTACCGCACAATTGCACTCATTTCACATGCTAGTAAAGAAATGCTCAAAATTCTCCAAGCCAGGCTTACAGTACATGAACGGTGGACTTTCAAATATTCAAGCTGGTTTTAGAAAAGTCAGAGGAACCAGAGATCAATTACCAACATACGTTGGATCATCAAAAAAGCGAGGGAGTTTCAGAAAAGCATCTACTTCTGCTTTATTCATTACTCCAAAGTCTTTGACTGTATGGATCACAACAAACTGTGGAAAATTCTTCAAGAGATGGAAATATCAGACCACCTGACCTGCCTCCTGAGAAATCTGTATGCAGGTCAAGAAGCAACAGTTAGAACTGGATATGGAACAACAGACTGGTTCCAAATTGGGAACTGTATATTGTCACCCTGCTTATTTAACTTACATGCAGAGTACATAATGAGAAATGCTGGACTGGATGAAGCACAAGCTGGAATCAAGATTGCTGGGAGAAATATCAATAACCTCAGATACGCAGATGACACCACCCTTATGGCAGAAAGTGAAGAAGAACTAAAGAGCCTCTTGAGGAAAGTGATAGCGGAGAGTGAAAATTTGGCTTAAAGCTCAACATTCAGAAAACTAAGATCATAGCATCTGGTCCCATCACTTCATGGCAAATAGATAGGAAACAGTGGAAACAGTGAGAGACTTTATTTTTTGGGGCTCCAAAATCATTGCAGATGGTGAATGCAGCCATGAAATTAAAAGACCCTTGCTCCTTGGAAGAAAAGTTATGACCAACCTAGACAGCATATTAAAAAGCAGAGACATTACTTTGCCAACAAAAGTCTGTCTAGTCAAGGCTATGGTTTTCCCAGTGGTCATGTATGGATGTGAGAGTTGGACTATAAAGAAAGCTGAGCAGTGAAGAATTGATGCTTTTGAACTGTGGTGTTGGAGAAGACTCATGAGAGTCCCTTGGACTGCAAGGAGATCCAACGAGTCCATCCTAAAAGAAATCAATCCTGAATATTCATTGGAAGGACTGATGTTGAAGCTGGAACTCCAATACTTTGGCCGCCTGATGGGAAGAGCTGACACATTGGAAAAGACCCTGATGCTGGGAAAGATTGAGGGCAGAAGGAGAAGGGGATGACAGAGGATGAGATGGTTGGATGGCATCACCGATTCTATGGACATGAGTTTGAGCAAGCTCCGGGAGTTGGTGATGGACAGGGAGACCTGGCGTGCTGCAGTCCATGGGGTCGCAAAGAGTCGGACACAACTGAGCAACTGAATTGAACTGAACTGAACTTGGGTTTAGCTTGGTGCATCTGGTTGATAGCATGATATACATCATCTTTTAGAAAACTGTGGTTGTAAAGCATTTTAGAATGCATCCTTCCAGTTCATTCTAACTTCAAACTTTTGGGGGATCTTAGGGCAGATTTGTTTTAATCAGCAAGTTGATTCCAGTGTTCCTTTCCTGCTGAGCTGGTGTAATTGGAAGCGTCAGGGTTCACTCATGGAAGGTGGTTAAACACAGCGGTTCCGTTCTGCTGACCGAGAGGTATGTCGCTTAGTAACTTTGACTTCACATGTAGTGAAATCTCCATCTGTGGCCTCAGGCCAAGTGCTCTGTGAACACCTCATTGGACTCACCGAATATGAGTTGGCAGAAAGGATGTGTTCAGAGGCTGCTTCTGTGTCGCAGGTTCAGATTCATTGATATATAATTGGCTTAGCAATTTTTCTGTTTGGGCTCCAAGGAAGCACTCTCTCTGGCGTGATGTGGCGATTAGAAAATGGGACTACTGCACTGTGTCTGACTCTGTATTCCAGCCCTCATTTGTCTGGATAACTTCTGGAAATCGCAAGAATTTCTAGGGTCATCACAAAAATTATTCTACAGCATTTTCTTGCATTCATTCACTTTAACTTTGAAAAACCAATGCATTTTACACAGACTATTTTGGGAGCTTGAGGAACTGTAAAATATTAGTACAAATTAGACAATCCCTGCTTGGGTTTTAGAAGAAAAAAATGGATATTAATTGAGGGGTTATTAGGAGAATCGTATTGGACAGAAGGAAAGCATGAAAGAAACAATAGCAGCCCCCTATTCCTATGATTTCTTTTGAATGGAAGAGAAGAGAAACAAGAGAAAGTGGTCAATGTTTCTTGTGTCTGCTCATTCTCCTGGGAGAGGGAGTGAAGGAAAAAGCTGACTTTGCCCTCCCCACATTTTTGTTGTTGTTGTTCAGTTGCTAAGTCATGTGCAGCTGTTTGCAAGCCCATGGACTGCAGCACACCAGGCTCTTCTGACCTCCACTATCTCCCAGAGTTTGCTCAAATTCTTGTCCATTGAGTCACTGATGCCATCTAACCATCGCATCCTCTGCCACCCCCTTCTCCTCTTGCCCTCAGATTTTCCCCACATCAAGGGCTTTTTCCAATGAGTTGGCTCTTCACATCAGGTGGCCAAAGTGTTGGAGCTTTGGCTTCAGCAACAGTCCTTCCAATAAACATTCATGTGTCTAGCTGCCTGCGTCCCCCAGGAAGCCACAGATTCCATGTGCGATAATAGCATGTTGGAAGTGTCCTTGGGCCCTGTCGAGAAGAGGGAAGTGGCAAAGCAGGAGCTCTGCATTCCTGGGTTACTTGAACCTTGGCTGCCTTTCTGCCCCCGTGGGGTGTTCTTTCCCCCTCGGCACTGCCAGACTCTGTCTTCGTGGGTTGACTTCAGGCAGCTCATGGTAGTTGCCAAACCAAAGTCAGCTCACGTCAATCCGGCTTCATTTTCAGCTTTGGGTGAAGTTATTTCCTTCATTATTTTTGACACATGATCTTAGATGAGACCCATATGTTTATTAATTCCAAGCAAAATCCAGTGGAAATCAGATCCGGGCAATTTACGACTCCTCAAACCCTGCAAAGATTACGGAAATCTTCTAATAATAAAATACAATATGTAGTCCTTCTAAAATTTTTGCTCACTCATCTTCATAATCATAAATTATTTCATACCTAATTACAAATAGGCAGGCTGAATAATTGTCTTCATTGAGAGATGTTTGACACTGAGAAAATATAGCCTGATTTTATAAACTTTTTAATGCTCAGACTATAAATATGTCACAGCTAACGAGTAGTGCATCTTTAAGTGTATTAAAGTCACTCTTGTGTAACCAAACATAATGGGATTTTTAAATGAATTATAACTAAAGTAGTTAACAAACAACTTTTTAAACTTTTAACATGTGTGAAGCTATTTGAAACTGTTCATTTCATATCAAATGCCCCCCAAATATATTTCATTTTTGGCCATTTGTCTACAAGGTTATATTGGTTGAAACTCTTTTGAGATATAGATTGAATATAAAGAAAATAGTTTGATAGGAAATTTAATACTTGTTCTCCCTTCATATGTGCAAGGAGTCACATCCATGAGGTCTTAGAGCATTATTTATTTTGGGAAGAGTTTTGGAGTAGGAGCAGTTCATGTGCATTTAATTTAGTAAAAGGATTCTTCACCTGTCTTCTGGTGCTTGGGAGATGAAGTCCTGAACTTGTGAAAACATGAACTCTTCTGTGTGAGATCTCAACTCATACCCTGAACTGGCTGGTCCACTCCTGGAAGTAAAACTGCATCTTCAGTCAATCCTTCACTCCCTTCCCTGCGTATCTTATTCTGAAATTCTTGTGACAGACTGCAGTGGCTGGTTTATATACCGTTTAAATGGATACTGAGTTTGGCTCCTAAATTCCAGCAGAGGAAAATTTTTCACCTATTTTGATCACCATTTTATCCTAGGAAATAATAGGAGTTTAAAGAGTGTTGTTTGAAGGAAGAAAGGAACAAGCATTTATTGAAGTCTTGCTTATTAGAGTTTGGAAATTACAAGGACAAGCAAAGAGAGCCTGCTTTCAAGGAACCTACTCTTTAGAAGTGCTTCCCTGGTGGCTCAAACAATAAAGAATCTGTCTGCAATGTGGGAGACCTGGGTTCGATCCCTGGGTTGGGAAGATCCGCTGGAGAAGCACATGGCAACCCACTCCAGTATTGTTGCCTGTGAATTCCTTGGACAGAGGAGCCTGGCGAGCTGCAGTCCATGGGGTTGGAAAGAGTCGGACACAACTGAGAGACGAAAGCACAGACTCTCTCTAGAAGACAGGTTGGTTTCTATCGATTTGCAAATCTTGAAAGGAAAAGGCTGCTAATGCAGTCATTATTTTCTGTTTTGATGCTTGACAGGCAGTGACATGACTTAGTTTAAGACCCACCAGAGAGTCTGGGGACAGTGTTCTTGACCTAATTTTCCCAGGCTGTGTTGAATGATCTTAGGGTCTGATTCAAAGATATCAGTCAGAACGACTCTATCATCCCAAATTTATGGGACACCAGTACACTGTAAAGTTCTATGGATAGTGGAGAGAATTAGCTGCCTCCATTCAAGACAGACAGAGAGACAGAGAGATACGTTAGCATCGCCATCAAAGCTTAGCAAGTGGCATGAGGGATGTACGACTGACCCTGCTGGGGAGTCTCTGTATAGTACCTGAGCCCTGGTCTCAGAATTGAAAGATTTCTATCAAATTCATTGCAAAACTGGTAACTAAGGTCCCTGGTGTGTGTTTAATTAACATAGAGCTGACCCTTGAACATCACAGGGGTTAGGAGGGCCAACTCTCTGCACAGTGGAAAATCCAGATATAATTTCCCAGTTGGCCTTCTAGCTACCTGATTCTTCCATATTCGTGGTTCCACATTCACAGATTCACCAACTGCAGATTGTGTAGTACTGTAGTATTTACTATTTGAAACAAAATCCATGTATAAGTGGGCAGTTACAGTTCAAACCAGTGTTGTTCAAGGGTCAGCTGTATTCCACACCCAGACCAGGGCCTTGGTGATAATCAGTGTGGATTCTGGGCCGGGTGAGAAGAAGTTGTTGGGTGTGGGCAGTCCACATGTCTCAGCTGCGACTCCAGTAAGCCAACAAGAGCTCCATGCTAAAATGAACGAGAAAATAGCATGTCCTCAAGCACCATTCTACTCCAACAATGAGAAATGCATGACCACAGGAAGCAAAACCTTCTCCATCACAGGAACTTATTATAACAATTTGAAAAGAAAAAAAATTCTCTTTCTGTACCTTCTTTGATGTTGTATTCTACATTCAGAGAGAGTATACATGTGGGTAGCCAGTAAATCAGCTGATAGCTAAAAATCTCACTGAATAAAGGAAATTCTAACTGAGGCAACGGCTACTCACTCCAGTATTCTTGCCTGGAAAATCTCATGGGCAGAGGGAGCCTGTGTGGGCTACAGTCCATGGGGGGTCGCAAAAAGTCACACATGACTGAGCATATGCACACACACACACACACACACACACACTCACACTGAAGCAAAAGAGAAATACATATGTTACCGTTCTCACTTCCTCTGCCTCTTGTAGTTATATAAAATTCAGGCTTGTCTTATTGGCCAATGATATTTTCTTCTCATCATCAGCTTCAGGAAATGTAAAACAGAGGTGGGCTGGTTCTCAGGGTCCCAGGCTTTTTACTTTGTCTGTCCGATATCACTTCTGGGAGTGTGTTTATGCTGAGAATAAAATTCATCTTTTGGCCCAGATGGTGGTGGGAGAGAGTGCTTCACTCAATTATTTGAGATCCTAGGTTGCTATTATGGATTAAAGAAATATTGCAAAACAGAGCAGAACTAAGCAAGCAGGAAAGGTGGTAACGGACAGGATGGTTTTCTGCTTGTTTGTTTCAGTGAAGGGCACCATGGGGACCTTTCTTTATACAGGAGAATTTTGCTTAAAAATATACACTTTTCTTTTCTCTCCCATTGACTTTGCCCTGTTATCTCATCTACTCATTTCCAATACATTTGATTGCCTGCTGCTGCTATGCTCCAGGAAAAGCTGGAGACCTCTGTAGACTTCTCCTTTTGCCTTATTTATGATCGTAGGAGCCTAGACAGAAAGAGGCTGTCAGATTTATCAGGGAGAAGTCAAGAAGAGTTTATTTTAAGCCAGAAAGAATGCAAAAGTCTTTTTTAAAATTTAAGAACCAAATATTTTCTTATTTTAAAACTCAATGGGTAAGAAGTGATGTGAATGCAATTCAGTAGTTTAGTAGATGTGAGCACAGCTGAAGAAGACATCACACCTGCTATTATCACTTTAATACATATGTGCATACATCCACGCTCAGAAAGTGATGCATGTAAGTCATGACAGCAAGCACTTCCGTAATAACTCTGAACCCTTGGTTAAGTCACAGGAAGCTCCTTTGGGTTGCATATTTGACTTAAAGTTGATCATCCATATTTTTCATAATTCACCATATATATACATCTTACGCAAGAAGAAATTCTGGCAGAGGTGGGAATGATTCTGGGCAGTTGGTTTCCATAGAAGGTCTTCATTCCTTTAGGAGAATCCCTGGACAAAAGATTTTGCATGTATCTTTTCCATGAGCATGGTGTGGAGGGCAAGCTACTTCACTCTCTCCTGCCAAATGCTCGTCCCTGTGAGATGGGAACCTCCTACTTGCTGTCTCTCGGGCACAGTGGTGCAGACTGAGTTAATCAAACAAGCTGCCTTCACCCCAAGTGCAATGTCGGGGTTAAGGGGATGAAATCTACACCCAGAGTGCTGGCTCCAGTTCCCCGGCTTTACCACTTCTTGGCAGCCAGCCAGGAGCGCCTGTACGATAAGAGCTGATAACAGGTGTATCTGGAACACAGCAAACACTTCATGGCTGATGGTCAGTGATATTACTATTATGCATCCATTCATCCATTTCTAAAATAGATCAGGCAAAGCGCCAGCTACGTTCATGCCCCAGGTCCGACGGTAGGACCTAGGTTCTACAGAGATTTTGCTTTGATGTTAGGGGACGATGTAAATAAAGTAAATGCTTTAAAGACAATTTCAGATCATTACAAGTGCCAGGGATGTCATAGGTGTGATGAGAAGCAGGTAAACGGTAATTACAGAGAGGAAGCAGTGAGGATTCCTTTGGATCAAGGTGCTTCGTGGGTCCCTTCAAAGGCCTCAGACTTGCTTCAACGTGAAGTTGCACGCTCTTCTCTTTGAGGGGGCTCCCCAGAAGCTGTGCCTGCTTAACAGACTCTGGACAGGAGATAAATGAGGAACCACTTTATTACAGCAAGAAGCGATCAGCCACGTACAGACTCAGGGCAAGTGCCAACGAGCACAGGGGTCCACGTGTGAAAAAGGCAGCGAAGAGGCCAACAGACTCAGGGGTGTCAAAGAGGCCCGTGCGGCCAGGGCCTAGTGAGGTGGACAGTGGTCAGGTCCTGTAGGGACTCGTCATTTAGGTAAGGCCCTTGGGTTCAGTCTAGGTGGCGATTATGGGTTGGATTGTGCCACCTCAGTGCCCCAAAGAAATGTTGAAATCCTCCCCTGGTACCTAAGAATGTGCCCTCATTTGGACATAGAGTCTTTGCAGAGATGACTGAGTTAAATGAGAATATCGGGTAGACTGGAAACCAAAATGACTTGTGTCCTTATGAAAGGGAAAACGGGACACAGGGACAAGAATTCACAGATGCAAGATGAGCGAAGACACGGCGGAGCAGCATGTGGAGCTGGGGGATTGGAACAGTGCATCTGTAAACCGCAGAAGAGCAAAAACTGCTGACAAACCCAAGAAGCCAGAAGAGGCAAGCAAGGGATTCATTACAGGTTTTAGGGGAATATGCGTGGCCCTGCTGACTCCTTGATTTCAGAATTCTAGCTTCCAGAACTATGAGACAATACATTTCTGTCATCTTATGCCACCCAGTTTGTGATGTTTCATTTCAGTTCAGTTCAGTCGTTCAGTCGTGTCTGACTCTTTGCGACCCCATGGACTGCAGCACGCCAGGCCTCCCTGTCCATCATCAACTCCCGAGGTTTACTCAAACTCATGTCCACCGAGTCGGTGATGCTATCCAACCATCTCATTCTCTCTTGCCCACTTCTCCTCCTGCCTTCAATCTTTCCCAGAATCAGGGTCTTTTCAAATGAGTCAGTTCTTCGCATCCGGTGGCCAAAGTATTGGAGTTTCAGCTTCAGGATCAGTCCTTCCAATGAACACCCAGGACTGATCTCCTTTAGGATGGACTGGTTGGATCTCCTTGCAGTCCAAGGGACTCTCAAGAGTCTTCTCCAACACCACAGTTCAAAAGCATCAATTCTTTGATGCTCAGCTTTCTTTTATTTATTTATTTATTAATATAAATTTATTTATTTTAGTTGGAGGCTAATTACTTTACAATATTGTAGTGGTTTTGCCATACATTGACATGGATCAGCTTTATAGTCCAACTCTCACTTCCATACATAACTAAAAACAAAGCTAGTAGGTAGGAAGCCAGTGAAGGGTTTTAAGCCATTGAGGGATAAGATTGACATTTTTATAAGGGGACTTATGCTTTGTAAGGGCTTTCCTGGTGGATCAGATGGTTAAGAATCAGCCTGCAATGCAGGAGACCTGGATTCAGTCCCTGGGTCGGGAAGATCTCCCGGAGAAGGGAATGGCAACCCACTCCAGTCTTCTCAGCTAGAGAATCCCATAGACAGAAGAGCTTGGCAGGCAACAGCCCGTGGACTCACGGAGTCGGATATGACTGAGCAGCTAACACTTTCCCTTTCTGCTGTGTAAAAAGTACATTGAAAGAGAGCAGGAAGGGAGAGTAGAAATCAAGACTAGGAGGGATCTGGCTCTTCGGTGATGTTGGCAAGGACTGTGGTCATGGCTGGGGGGATGAACAGGACAGACAGATCCTGGAAGAATCTTGGCAGCTGACCCGCTGGGATTTGCTGGTGGACTGGATGAGCAGTGTAGGGAAAGAGCAGGTTCGAGGGTGACTCAGCTCAGGAGAGTGTCTTTCCCTCTTACCTATAACGTCGTCTGTCTCCTAGCTGAGAAATATTCACAGTGCCTCTGAATCCTTGCTCACCAGTTTCATGGCACCATTTCCCTTAACAATCTCTTGTTTATTCACCTTAATAGCATTGTAGCATTTAGTTGCCACGCTATGAGGGAAGCTATTATGGCAGATGGTTCCACAAATAATTACCTTCATACTTACTTGCGTGCTCTATTTATTTTTGCCGATTACTGTTGCATTTTTTTTTGAACCCATTAAAGCCCTAAAGTTCTACCAGTAGGCACCTAAATAAAGCTCTATCATCTTGAAGAAGAAGAATTTAGTATGTGATTGTTGAGCTACTAAACTCTCCCCAGCTACACTACTGCTTCAGTCATTGAGAGTTTAACGGAGGAGAAAATCAGAATGTATTGATTTCCTCTTATGTCCCTTGGAAGAGGCATTCCACGTTGTTTTTATGATGTTTTGAAGCACACATGATGGTGCCTTTTAAAGTGTTTGAGGAAATGCAAATCTGCTGGGTGAGCATTTAGCCAGCTTGCCGTTGAGGTCTGGCTCTGTGTTAATGTCAAGCTGTGGGTTAGGATCTGGAGGCAGAAAGAGATCAGACAGCCTTTCCCTTCTGGCAACTGTGTGTATCTGACCACAAGTCAGATTCAAGCACTGAGTTTTCCATGCTGACTAAAGGACTGCACCCAAACTCTGTGAAAACCTATGCACATAGGCAACTCACAGCTTTGCACATGAAAAATTCACCAGAAACAGTCTTTCCTCTTCTTTCCTTTTCCTTTTCTCTTTTCTTCTCCTCCCTTTCAATTAACTGAGAGCAGGGGGCTTGCCTGGTGGCTCAGATGGTAAAGAATCTGCCTGAAATGCGGGAGACCAGAGAGTTCAATCCCTGGGTCAGGGAGATCCCCTGGAGAAGGGAATGGCAACCCACTCCAGTATTCTTGCCTGGAGAATCCCATGGTCAGAGAAGCCTGGCAGGCTATAGTCCATGGGGTTGCAAGGAGTCAGACATGACTGAGCAACTAACATTTTCACTTTTCAGGGGGTTATACGTCTTGGGAGCCATGGGTATCAAAAATCACAGGACTTTATCCAAGCAATAATGTTCTCATGATGAACGTGCATCAGGTGGCCATGAGATACATTTGTGTGTGTTTGCAGGCAAACACACATTGCTGGAATGACACCAAAACTCTTCTTTTGTTATTTATCTGGGTCACAGTTTTTCATTCATCTCAGTCTTCAGTGCTTAGTAGTTATACGCTGTGCTAGGCACTGGATGATACTTCATCCAAAATATGATTAAATGTATTCTCTCTAGTTGACATCATTTACATGCATGCAATTTCTGGTGAAGCCCTGGATTGTAAGGAGAGTAGGGATCTCCAGCAGGATGAAGATGAATTATATCTGAAGATTATAGGGAATTGTGTAGACTCTCTTGGTGATCTACTCAGTTTTTTATTTCACTTTCTTTCCTATTAAAGATCCCGATTTTATTCAGACAGTAATGTGCCCAGACTCAGATGGTGGAACATGATTGACCTTTTATGAAATCCTGTGGTTTCCTTTTTGTCCCTCTGGTAGTTAGGAGTATCCATGTGACCTAGACTGGCCAGATGGCTCCTAGAGAAATTTCTGCTTTCCTGAACCAAAGGGCAAATAGAGCTGGCACCTCTTCTTCCCCTTATCCCTGCCAGATTATAAATGTGAGAGCTGGAGCTACAGCAGCCATCTTGCTATCACAAAAGTAAGTTCCCGAGAATAGCAGAAGTGTTGGCCTTAATGTTGTTGAACCAATGCCACCAATACTGCAAAATTCTCACGTGAGAAAGCAAACTACTATTTATCTAAAGTGAATTGTCTATCAGTTGAAGCTGAGTGGATTCCTAACTAATATGGGAATGCATTACAAATATCTGTATACACACTTGAGTATGATTTAAAAATAACAACTGCACCACACATTTAAACTCAACTTTACTTAAGCAATCCCCAGATGAACTCTGGCAAACTTTTGTAGAATAACCATGTAAAACCTAAGTTTGGAGAATGTCTCTGATAGGATGTTGGGAAACAGCAAGGCACTGTCCAGAGACTTAGATCCGGTGCTAGGGAAAAATGCTGGTTCCAGGAACAGAGCCTTGTGGTGGAACCAGGCTGTGGGCAGGGACATAGAGGGTCCATCCACTGTGGTTGGACTTGGCATGAATGCCAAATAGTTTCCATTTTCCTTCTTACAGGTAGGGTTGCCAGAATTAAAACGTAAAAATATATGATGGTCACTTACATTTAAATGTCAGATGTACAATGAATGATTTTTGAGTACAAGTAAGTTATGTCCTGAAAATTACATAGGATATACTCCTGGCAAAATTTATTCATCATTTATCTGGCATTCAAATGTAACTGGGCATCCTGTTAATATAACATCATCGTGTATATGCCTCGATCTCCCTCTAGTTCAGATGGTTAACTAATTATTCTCTTCTTCAGATTCCTTTCTTAGAAAACATTCTCCTCCACCTTGTGCCCTGGACTGGAGGAGCCCAAACCCTATGGGCAGCTTATCTTCATTCAGTGGTGAGACCTTGGAAGCTACTCTGTCTTTCCTGTCTTTGTTCTCTTCACCTGGGTGTAGGCTAGTTACTTTGTAACAGCCCCTGGATGCTAAATGAGATGGTTTTAATAACTGATACATGCAAAATGTTGAGTTCAACAGCAGAACAAAATAGAAAACAATTTACAGGACCCTGCAGACGGTCTCTAAGAAAACGTCAGGAGACAGGCAACACATGCGGGGCTGTCCTGGTGGCTCAGCAGTGAAGAGTCTGCCTGCCAGTGCAGGATATGCAGGTTTGATCCCTGAGTCGGGAAGATCCCCTGGAGGAGGAAACGGCAACCCACTCCAGTGTTCTTGCCTGGGAAATCCCACAGACAGAGGAGCCTGGCGGGCTGCAGTTCATGGGGTCGCAAACAGTCGGGCACAACTTGGCAACTAGAACAAACCAACAAACAGTTTAATACATGTGAGCTGAGTCGAGTTTCATAAGCTATCTAGTTAGGTAATGGGAAGGGCTCTGGAAACAACTGGGGTATTGTCATGACAAAGACACACAGATATATCAGATTAAGTGAGCAAACAAACAAACGTAAAACAGGGCTTTTAGTCTCCAAAAGCAGTTATCCAGAAGGGTTGTTCCTTTCTCTCTCTGCCTGTTGATTCATTTCCATTCTGTGTGCTGTCTCCATATGTATTTAAAGATTAAAAAAAAAAAAGCAAGTCAAGAGGTGTTAAAACTCACTTAGACCCCATGTCAATTCTCTGGCAAGTCTCTTATTTTTCTCTAAATATGGTCAGGGGCTGGGAGCAGAGGGAAGGGAAGGCGGAGATGGGCTGGCCTGGCCCCGGTCCCCCACCCCACACCGCTGGCCGGATGTCACAGCACTTCTGCAGGGCAGCTGGCAGCCCTTGTTGGGAATTGAATGCCACTGTCGTGATCAGACAAGTCACCCATCAGCGCCGTGCTTGATGTATTTTGGCTCCCTGGCCGGCTCACGGAAATCTCTGCCTAAATTAGACGGAGAAGAGATATTCTGCTTCAGAATTCTGCCAGGCTTTCATTAATCCTCTAGACATAGGTGGGATCTGTCGCGCTTTCTCCTTTTCTTTGCCAGCAAAATGACACTTCACGAGGAAGGTACCTCTGCACATGCTGGTACATCCCTGACAAACTTTCATAAATATGCCCAGCTGTTTCCCCAATCTCGGCTCTGTGTAGCTTGCAAATCACTGATTAATTTGCACACAGCTGCTACAGATTCTAGGGAGACAAGCTCCCGAGAAACATTCAGTGTTGCTGGTATTAAGCCTCTAATTTCCTTAAGCGAAACATTTCTAAAGCTGTTCAAATTGTCAGAGGAAGCTGCAAAGGCAGGACTCCTGGGCTTCCTCCCGGCTCATTTGACAGCCTCACAGTCGTGCAGAAAAATCCACTTAACTCTTGAGTACATGCGGTGCTCCACGGTCTCAGCACTTCCTCTGCAGTTTTTTTCTGAAAGCTTCTTTGACCACCCATTTTATGCAAGGCACAGAAGTAGACCATGCGTTAGCATGGATGGCACTCTGACCTTCAAGGTCAAAGAGAATTGGATGATAAACCCTAGTCCCTTCTTAACTTGGGCCTTAGGCCACGTCCTTATCTGTAATAAATAAATCCAATTCACAAGGCTCCTGGAAACTGTTTAACTGAATAATATCAACAGCAGGAAAATTTTGAAGTCTTTATCACAGCCTTTCCCCTCATCGATTGCCTAAGGGGGATTTTTAGCTCTCTTGTCTGCCCTGGTTGTGAAGATTGGGATAATGGGTGGGAGGGAAGTTTGGAAAGGTCTGGAATACCATCTTCCAAAACAGTGAGATACTTTCGGGAGGTGGGGGGCGCTCCGAAATCCCTGCAGATGGTGACTGCAGTCATGGAATTAAAAGACGCTTGCTCCTTGGAAGAAAAGCTATGACCAACCTAGGCAGCATATTATAAAGAAGAGACATTATTTTTCCAACAAACGTCCATCTAGTCAAAGCTATGATTTTTCCAGTAGTCATGTATGGATGTGAGAGTTGGCCCATAAAGGCTGAGCACCAAAGAATTGATGGTTTTGAACTGTGGTGTTGGAGAAGACTCTTGAGAGTCTCTTGGACTGCAAGGAGATCCAACCAGTCCATCCTAAAGGAAATTAGTCCTGAATATTCATTCGAAGGACTGTTGCTGAATCTGAAACTCCAATACTTTGGCCACGTGATGTGAAGAACTGACTCACTGGAAAAGATCCTGATGCTGGGAAAGATTGAAGGCAGGAGGAGAAGGGGATGACAGAGGATGAGATGGCTGGATGGCATCACTGACTCAATGGACATGAGTTTGAGTAAACTCTGGGAGTTGGTGATGGACAGGGCGGCCTGGCGTGCTACAGTCCATGGGGTCACAAAGAGTGGACACGACTGAGTGACTGAACTGATCTCCCCAAGGCTGGCCAAACTAGGAGATGTTTTGCAAGACTTATGGCCTTTTTAGTTTATTTCCTCACCTCCTCCCCATCTCTGTTCTGTAAAAAGAAACTAGCGTCCAGGTCCTCTAGGACTCTAGTCCGTCATCCTTTTGGACACCTGACTTTCTGATTGAAGACCCCGCTCCTTGCCTTAGCACCTCTTCCCCTGATTTATTGACTTGTCACACGGTGAGCAGACCAAGCCTGGACTTGGGAATATGTGGGTGGTGAATAGAACTGGATCTTCCCTCTTATAAGTCTCCCAATCCAGAACACATTTTTCATTCCTCCCTGATGGGCCATGCCCTTCTCATTCTTCAAGATCCAACCCAGGTCTTCCACCACCTTAGCGTCTCCAGCGCTCAATTTCATCTTTTCTGAAGTTCAGATTTCTGAATCACAGCCTAGTCTGCCATCTTCATTCCTGACCTTCTTGGACTAGAATGTTAGTGATTGTATCAGTCTAACTCATTTTTTTTCCAATTGGATTATAAACTCCTCGAAGGCAGTTACTTTGTAACTCCTTCTCTTTTATCCTCAGGGCCAAGCATACTCTGAAAACAAATAACTATTGAATTGTTCCTGGTGAATTTAAGATTCTTTCTTTGTTGCCAAAGAATTCCGAGGTGAAGTAGGGAGATTAAGAAAGTAAAGTGAGTTTATTTAAGCAAAAGCATGCTCTTATGGGGCTTCCCAGGTCGTGCCAGTGGTAAAGAAGCCGCCTGCCAATGCAGGAGATGTAAGAGATGCAGGTTCGATCCCTGGGTCAGGAAGATCCCCTGGAGAAGGCAATGACAACCCCCTCCAGTATTCTTGCCTGGAGAATCCCATGGATGGAGGAGCCTGGTGAGCTACAATCCACAGGGTCACAAAGAGTCGGACACAACTGCCGTGAATAAGCACTCACTCGTGCTCTCAGATCGAGAGGGGGCAGACAGATGAGGGGCTTCTGCCCTGGATTTCTTTGGCAAGCCCGTTATGAAAGAAGAAAGAAAGTGAAGTCGCTCAGTCGTGTCTGACTCTTTGTGACCCCATGAACTGTAGCCCACCAGGCTTCTCTGTCCATGGGATTCTGCAGGCAAGAATACCGGAGCAGGTTGCCATTTCCTTCTCCAGGGTATCTTCCCGACCCAGGGATGGAATCCAGGTCTCGCGCACTGCAGGCAGACGCTTTATCGTCTGAGCAGGGAAGCCCGTTATGAGGGGTGTATAAGGGAAGGGACAGGATGTTCATCGGGGAAGGAGGAGTTTGGTGGCTGTGTTTCTCGATTTTCATCCCAGCTGCGCTTTCCCAAGGTGGGAGTGATTTTCTTCTTTAGTTTAGATCAGAAGTGTCATGACATGATGGGTACTTCTTATCCGCAAGGCTAATTTCATTATAACGAGAGCATCATGAATAACAGCTTACATTCCGGCACAAGAGATTCCCACCATTCTTTGCTCCCAGGACACTTATCAACAGAACATGTGATGCGGAGGTTCTTGAGGTTCCTACTTTCCTTTGTCTGCCATGGACCCCCACTGTTTGCAAGATGTGTGATTTCCGGCCACCTGGCTTGCGCCCCATTTCTCTGCTCCTACCTGCCGGCTGTAACAGAATCGGAATGGAGTTGTGTTTCCAGGCATAACTTGCAGGGTGACTGGCATAAACTCTTAGGGTAGGGAAGAAGGGAAGACACGGTAAGAAATGGAGATGTACACAGATAAACCTAAATTTTCCAGGAAAATGGGAATCATCCTGCAGCACCTTTGAAGAAGTTGGCAAAAATCAGCTTAATATACTACAAATATGTACAGGAATTTCTACTATCTCCATTGTTAAGCTGAGGAAAAACCCTTCCTGGGAGCAGGTAAAGGAGTGGACACGTCCTTGACTTGTCTCCCACCCAGGTGTGAGTTGCTCCTTCTGTACTTAAACTCTTGTCCAAAGGATTTTAATTTAATACAGATGCTGTAGGTGGTTATATATTTATTGGGTTTCTATCATCTCATTTCTCAAAAAAGTTCTGAAACACTGCCTACAGAAAACTTTATTTCAGTTTAAATGAGGTTTTTGTGTGGTTTAATTTTCCTGGATGTAGCAAGGAAACAGAACCTCTCAATAGCAGAAATCAAAACCCCTACATATTCCAAGAGTCACAAAAGTGAGATCTGTTGACAATGATAAAGCAGGAAGGAGGGGGAGGAGGAATGTAAGAGAAAACAAATAGCTCACTTGGCCACCAGCGGGTACTTGCTGTGTGTGCTTTTTAAGAAATAAATTCTGAGAACATTAAAAAACAAAAATTTTCCAAGAGTGAAGTTGGTGACTGGCAAACCATCTTTCCCCCACTTTTCATGGGGACAAACTGAGACCCAGAAAGGTGATGTCATACGAAAATAATCAGGTAAGTAATGCTGGTATCATCCCTGGGAGACTTTGTCTTTATGAAGACTTCTATGAAATCTTGTGAGAGCCGTACATAAAGGAATGTCTAGTCCTGTAACAAAGGAATGGCTTGGTTTGCAGAAGGATTTTTCCAACGTTCTTTAAACACCAAGCCAAGCGGTGCCCTTGAATTCTGATTTGATTTTTAGATATTTGGTTTACCCACAATTTTTCAAGAACCCTTCAATTGCACAAAAGCATGTTGAAACACAGGCAAAGCCAGGCCAGTTCAGTTTCAACTTGAATTAGAAGTGACCAGAGTGTCTGAAGAGTACTCTTTCCTCCAGATTAGCTTATACTTAACTTTCCTTACAAAATGGAAACCTCAAAAATTTTTTTGACTTTGTGTGACTTTCTGCTACAGATGTATATTTTAGGTGTGATTCAGCTTTATGGTCTATTTTCTTATCTGCCTAAGAAGAAGCAGTTGTTCAGGCAATTTACTTGGCTAATTCTTTCCTGTGTTGTCTTTGTAGTTATTTCTGATAGGCTTTGGCCAAACAATTCTTTCTCCATCATGCGGTTTCATCTCGGCTTAAAGTTTATGTCCATAAAGTCTGTTGTCTTGGCAACAGCTGGGCTGTTACCAGCTTGATATTATGATTTTACTGCAAGGAAAGAAGAAGAGGAATGAACTGGGGGTGAAGGATGCTGGAGAACATGTGGCCATTTCTACGAATCTATTTTAAAGCAATTCATCTTGTCACCACTGCTGTGGTTAAGATTTTGCATAATTCTCTCCTTTCAAGGACCTGAGCTCTCCTAAATGTGTCATCTCCTGCACATTCATCACTTAGTTAATGTTTATTGAGAAGAAACCACGAGGCGTGGTCTAGCACAGGCACCGTCGTTCATTCGTGGGGGTGGTCCCATAAACATGCACTGAGTGTATTGTGCTAGAGAAGATTTCAGGAGTGGGACCCAGCTGTGAATGTATCAGACAGCAATGTGGCTGTCCTGGGTACTCGGGGTCTAGTGAAGAGTGAGGCAGTGAACAAGCAAATTCATACGTGAGATGCATTTGGTTGATTATATGGGTCACAAAGAAGATAAAACACATGACTGAGCAAAGGGCTGGCATAGAAGCCAATACTATGCCATCAACTTTTAAGAAAATAAAGAACTCCCTTGGGAGGTCTACCGGCAAGGACACAGGAGTCGGAGCTCAAACCTGTCTCTCCCTCCAGGAGTCGAGGTGATATTTAAGAGCTTAGAGGAACTTCAAGCTTGGAAACTGATTGGCTAGTCGTGAATGAGTTCCTCAAGCCACCTGTACTGCTGGAATCTGGGTGTTCCTTACTGAGAATTTTGCTTCCTCCAGGGCAACATTGTTCTTTGAGTTCTGTACACTGAAGACTCTTGGTTTGGGGGTTATCCCATAGGTATGAGTTCCCTTCTGACATGTGCCCAGTGCTATCTCTGTAACATAACTCCAGGTTTGATTCATCAACAGCCTGTTTTCATAAAGCAAAGCCAGGTGAAGCTGATGACTTTTTCCTGCGCTGTTTCAAAGAGTGCACTCAGAAGGGGTGCTCCAGGAGCCCTGGACAGGGCACCAGGGAGAGCCTGGGGCGGCAACATTGGAGTTGACGCTTGACTGCTGAGGAGGGCAGTGTGTGAACATCACAGGAAAGGCTTCCAGGTGGAGGAAACAGCAACTGAGAGGAAGTGGAGGCACGGGGTTACTTGACATTTTTTAATGAAGAGAAATGATTCAAGAGCCTTCAAGGTAGGGAGCAAAGGACTGAAGTGGAGGAGAGGAGGTCTCAGAGGCGGCAGGGGACTGGGGGCGGGTGGTGACAGCCAGGGCCGTTCCATGTGCTTCAAGGCTCTGCTGCTGCTGTCTTGAAACTCTTGATGATTTTACCTCCTGCCTTGTGTCTTGGTGAAGTTTGTGGGGCAGTGGAGCTCGTGGGTGAGCAGAGGCTGTGTGCACAGTACATTTGCCTGCTGCTCCCTACAGATCCACCTGCATATAGCATCACAGTGGCCCGTGAAAGCAGGATTCCAGTAGATCCAGGGTAGGTGGTCAGCCAGACTTGAGGAAAGGGCAAGTTCACTGTGTTATCAACAGCTGGGTGAGCGGGCGCGTTGGTGGTCCACGGGGGCCGTGGCATTTCGTTTGGACCAGAACTTGCTTGGAGGCAGAAAGAAGGCAGTGGGTTTGAAGAAGCACTGAGGAGCGAGGAAACATACCCTTCCTCCCTCAGGTCTTTGTTCTGCATTAGCCGACCACATGTATGGAAAACGGTGGCACAGAAGCAAAGGGAAACCCAGGACAACTCAGAGTTTTCCTTCTTTTCTTCCTTTCAGTCCTTCCTTACTCATCAGCCAAAAGGAGAGAGTGTTGGTGGACTAGGCAGGTTCTAGAAGTGCAACAAATGGTTACGTTTTAGGCATAATTTATGCACTGTTTTAGTAAGAATGGGGGAATTCTCTAATGCTTTCCTGGTTAGGATTCAGTGCTCAGTGCTGTTGCCTGGATTCAATCCTTGGTTGCAGAACTGAGACTCCACAAGCCACTTGGCATAGCCAAAAAATAAAATAGTTTCTTGCTCTAAAAAAGAATGAAATTATATACATATATAAATTACTGAATGTAGATAGTGTAATTTCTGTGACTCCACATACCAATTAAATGCACTATTATGTGCATTTGACATTGGCACTGCATAAAGACTAACAACAAAATCCAAGCTAGTAATTTAAAACTTTCATTTTTCTTGACTGAGAATGACATTAAATAGTGAATAATAAACATCCTTATAGGCTGAGAGAGACTGTGGGCAAAAGGAGAAAGGCATATTGTAGTACATTCAACATTTAAGTATACTCTTTTTTCCTTCTTTTCTGCTTTTTTGAACAAGGGGTCCATTGGTCCATTTGGGCTGCTATAATAGAAGTTTATTTCCCAGTTTCAGAGGCTGGGAAGTTCGAGATCAAAGTGCTGGCAGACTTGGTGTCTGGTGATGACCTTCTTCCTGGTTCATGGATGGCTGTCTCCTTTCATATCCTCACATGACAGAGGGGGCCAGGGAGCTCTCTGTCATAAAGGTATTAATCCCATTCGTGAAGGAAACACCTAACTACCTCCCAAAGGCCCTGCCTCCTATACCGTCACCTTGGAGGTAAAGATTTCACTGCATGCATTTGGGGGCAGGGCACCAATGTTTAGTCCCTAACAAGGGATCTTGCATTTTAAATGTTCACTGGAATCCACAAATCATATATAGTGATAAGTCACATGAGAACAGATATTGATACATATAAGAATGTGAGGATGTTGCTTAGCAATTCTGAGCCTCGATTTCCTGAGTTCTAAAATGCATATGATAATATCCCAGGGATGGGTTTGTAATAAAGATCATTTCACAAGCTAATGTGCGTGCCTCACTGGGCAGAGCCCTTCATATTTAACAGGCATTCATTCAATAAGTAATAATGTGGTGCTTATAAATGTACCCTGTGAGTTACAAGTTCTGCATGGATATGATTTATCTCAGGGATGTAAGATGGGAAAGGCCTTCTAGAAGAAACAATCTTTATATGTCTATAGGGAAATTCTTGCTTGAAAGGATCTGAAGAAGGAGCCTACAGCCAATATATCCCATAGTACTTCAGAGAATGATTTGATGGATTATTATTTTATGTTCTTTAGTGGAAAAGGAGAAATGCGGGCTAGATGGTAAGTCTGATAGACTTGTGTCAGTTCAGTAACTCCTCAGAGATTCAGATTAACGGATTAGGAAAGGCCAGAGAGTGGACTCCAATGACAGGTCAGGGAATTTTGCTGTTGACCGTGTCCAGTTTCTTATTTAATTCAGAGCCTTCGTGGAGGACACATCAGGCCTGATCACCAAATATGCAACTGATGCGCTGATAGATGCAAGAACTAAAACTTTGGGTGACTGATGGATGATTCAAAAGTATTTTGATAGACTGCCATCAGAGCCCATTCTAATGGGATGGAATTTAACATGGATAAGGTCGGTTAGAAGTCAAATCACAGACAGAGTATCCTAGGTGTCCAAGACTATCCCATGACAAAACGCTAAGTTTGCGAGTCATTATTAAGTATGGATTTTTGCTTACCATCTATTTAGTACCGGTCATCATACTGGTTGCTATGAGGAAGATAAAGCTGGCAGCTCAGGGAATTCAGTGATGAACTTGGCAGATCCAACACCATCCACCATGGGCAGTGGTGGAGGAAGCCAGGTAATGCTGACACCAGCTGAATGCAAATTTCATTCATTATTGTGTTTGAATCACAAGGTCATATATTTACTCTATAGCCCTATTGAATATGGGGATTTGTGTTTAGCTATTAAAAAGAATATTGTAAGGTACTTCCAGGAAAGCGTACTATGGATAATAAACATTTTAAAAACTCGGTCATGACATGTGTGAATGGAATGGATTGAGTGTTTCCCATTGATACTGCTATTGCAATTGATGATAGCTTCTTATGTTAAAACCAAACCAAAGTAGAAAGTCTCTCTGAGTCAGCTAATTTTGCACATTTAGCCTGGAAAAAGCACTTGGGAAATGCTCAATTTCTCTCTTTAAATATTTAACAGACTTTTATGTGGAAAATGAAATTAGGCGTTCTCTGTGTTGAACCTTATTTAGAATGAAGACAAATGAGTAGACTTTACAGAGGATGGATTTTGGCTCAATATACCAAAAACTTTCTGCTGGGAGTTGATCTTCTCGTCACTGGAATTATGCTTTTTGGGCCGAAATGATCACTTTTCAGGTGTGCTACTAAATTAAAGACTGAACAGTACAGCTTTTATGGTTCTTTCCTATGCTAAGATTCCATAAGGTTATGGAATTTAATTCATTTCTGCAACAAATTTGACCCCTTCTCTGTGGCAGCCACTTAACTAGACCCTCTAGAAGTTAGGCAAGCACTCAGCAATTTTTGACTTCACTGAATGTCCAGTCCACATGACTGGCCAAAATACTTAACAAAGAAAACTATCTTAAAGACATTCAATTTGAGGTTAAGTTTTGAATGAGATATGGACTGTAGTTTCAGAAATGAATGAAGAAAATGGTAGGATAGAGAAATGTTGAGATTTAGCATTCTTAGAAAAAAAATGGACATTTAATTTTACCAGTGATGGAGGTGGCTATCTATCGCACAGTGAATTGCAGTAAAGTAAAACAAAGACTTGAAAAGGTGTATTTCTATCCGCCTTGTGGGCTATATTGAAGGGCTGCGTTGATGGAAGGGGTGGGGATTGTGGCAGGAGACCGGGGCCCGGTGCTCCCCATACCCTCACCCTGTCTGAACGGTTCTGACACACAGGCCACCATTCTTGGTGTCTCGTGGCCCTGGCATCCTGGCTATGGCTCAAAGGAATGAAAACAGACGCAAAGGCGGGCGATGCAGTCTGAGTGAGTGTTGGTGTGAGAGCTGGGCCAACAGGGGCTCTCCGTGGGGACGTGGCTGGCTGCCCTCAACATGTTTTCTATTCACCGGTGAACAAATGGTGCAATCAGATACGGCAGAAACCAAGACACACACAGAGAGAAAGGGCAGAGAACCAATTCCACAAGGTCACAGACCCCTGCCACGGAGGGGGTGAGAGCCGAGGAGATCCAGCAGAGCCGGGCAGGGGTAACGAGGCCGAGACCGGCTTTAGGACCCGCCCGTGATGCCGGAGCGCTGGATGCCTGCTAATGGGAGCCCAGGTGACGTGGATGAGGCTGCAACCGAGTGTCAGCGTCTATGCCAAACACAAAAACCCTTGTGGGATATCAGAGGAGGGGATCAGATGATCTCGGAGATGAAGGAAGAGGGAAGATAGAGCTTGAACTGCCAAGGAGGCCATCCCTGGGAAGTGGGAAGCGTTGTTTGCGGGGATGCAAAGACCAGCATAACCGAAAGATTACACTTGGGGTAAAGGAGAAGTATACGTGTACCGAGTGAGGGCAGAGAAGAGACATTTCTCAGAATGCACTGCCCTCTTGAAAGCGTCAAGATGGCCTCACTGTGGTCCTCGCACATTCTGCACTCTTCTCCGGAGAAGGTTAGGTCCCCCCTGGGGAGAGGACCCTGCCGTCACACCCCCCTGCACGCCCTCCCAGCCCTCAAGGTCTTTGCTCAATCACGCTGGACTCCAGGATTCTGCGTCCACCTGCCCCGTGGCAGGGTGGAAGGCCTGCCGTGGTGGTTTAATACTCTGCCCACCAAAGTGTAAATTGTGAGGGTGATTCGGGGACTGCGGACAGCTGACCGTGGACCAGGGTAGAGGGCGTCTAATCATTTTCTATAAATAACTGAACTTTCTCCAGCTGGTAATGATTTTCTGTCTCTCTCCGCAAAGCCTGAACTTGAACCGAGAAGCAAATTGTTCTGACTCCCTCCACGGGTCCTCTGACTAAAAACTAGATGGAGTCAATAAACAGCGGGGGATGGTTCGAGGGAGAAAGCATTGCTGTTTTTCTCTTGCTACTGATGAGTTTTAAATACATTTGATTTTTAGATGTTGAATTAGGGATTCATCACAGCTCGGAGAGAGGTCCAAACAGAGTCCCAGACTTTCTGTTCCCTGCTGAGGGCTGATGGGCTGAGGGCTGAAAGCTGCTTCTGCATTTTTTTCTGGATAGAAAATTTTAGCCGAGGGTCAAAACGATGGGGAGAATTCGCAACAAATGCACGACACACAAAGCAAGGCCTGATCTGGTAAAATCCTATTAACTGGCTCACAAATTCTCCATTTTCACAAAAAAACCCAAACCTGCCGAGTTTGCCTGTTGGGTTCTTATTTGTACATGGAGCAATGCTTCTTGGAGGAGATGGTAAATACAATTTCTGTCAGCCAATCAGACGGAGGGTTTCCAATGAAGTGATAAGCACCAGGGAATTCAGAGAGGTTCAGAGAGGAGGTGGAAAATGAAAGCTGAGTTATGTTTCTGTGAGTTGCCTTGTGCCAAACAGCCAAAGAGATAAAGTGGGTTACAGGATGTAAAAACACCTGCTCAAATCTACTCATGGTGGGGAAACTGGGCCCAAGAACCTTCTGCTTTAGAGCCGATGACAAGCCCTCGGGGCACAGAATCGAGGTGAAGCTTTGAGAGCCATAACCATTTCCAGCATCTGTAGGAAACTGCATGTACCCTGTGTGTGTGTGTGTGTGTGTGTGTGTGTGTGTGTGTGTGTGTGTGCGCGCGCGCGCATGCGTGCTCAGTCACTCACTAATGTCTGACTCTGCAGCCCTATAAACTGTAGCCCAACAGGCTCCTCCGTCCATGGAGTTTTCCAGGCAAGAATACTGGAGTGGGTTGCCATTTCCTTCTCCAGGGGATCTTCCTGACCCAGGGACTGAACCTGCGACTCCTGCATTGGTAGGCGGATTCCCTACCACTGAGCCACCTGGGAGGCCCAGGTACCCTATGAGAAGAGCCTAATCTCTGGAGTTGCCTTCTTTTGCAATGAATCCTCTAGAACTTTGACTGACTTAAACGCACACAATGAGTGAATCTGCATTCTTACCAAAATCCAGTCTTCACTCCAGAATGTGGAGCGCAGAGAAGAATTACAGTGGGAGAGTATTCACAGGAGATAGAGGGGCTTCCTGTAATTGCAAACTCGATCCTGCCTCGAGGGGCTGGATCGATGGGGGTTCACCGGGATTTATCGACAGCCCAAGGCAATCGACCAAGCAGAGCTGAGCTTTCGTCTTCTGCTTAGAGAGCCGGGAGGGGCTTTGGTGTCCTCCGCTACAGCCCTAACTCCTCCTGTGGAGGCCTGTGTGAGCTCGGTTAGGGAGCTTTTGTGCTTTGAGACTTCAGAGGATGCAGTAATGATATTTTCAGGACTTTTCAGAATGCTGTTTATCTGGGTCCCATTTGCTTCCTGCCAAAAAGGGAAGGTTGCTAATCTGGTTGGTGGGCTTAGGAGATGCTCTGATACCTGGCCCAGGTCCTCCCGATAGAAGGGGACACTTGTCACCCCAACTGCTGGGAGCACTAATTACTGCCAGCTCACTGATGGGGCCCTCTCAGGAATCGTCCCTGGCTTCAGGGAGCTGCCTTGCTCAAGGTCATGCCCCTTCCCCAGGAATAGCCTTTGTTCAATGACTTTGACCTAGAGATTATCATACTGAGGGAAGTAAGTCAGACAGGGAAGGAGAACTATGCTATGACACCCCCTATATGTGGAATAAAGAAAGAAATGATGCAGAAGAACTTACAAAACAGAAACAGACTCACAGTCTTAGAGGAGGAACTTATGGTAACAATAACTTAAAAAGTATTTATTTTTAATTGGAGGATAATTGTTTTACAATACTGTATTGAATCAGCCAGCGGTATCAGCCTCTCCCCTCCATGTTGGCCCTCCCTCTCACTTCCCACCCCATCCCACCCCTCTAGGTTGTCACAGAGCCCTGGGTTTGAGGTCCCTGAGTCATGCAGCAAATTCCCACGGGCTGTCTGTTTTCAGTACAGTACTGTGTACGTTTCCACGCTACTCTCAGCTGGTCCACCCTCTCTTTCCCCAACTGTATCCACAAGTCTGTTCACTATGGCGGCCTTCACTATGTTCACTATACTGCTGCCCTGCATATGCAAAGGATTTTTGATGCTGGAATACAAAGGCCCAGGCTACTTATCTCAATTCAAGACTGTCTTGGGTGGTCAGAGCCCTTATGGCGTCTGCACGGCTGTTCAATTTCCATCTGTCTGTCATACTCTTTGCTCAGTACGACAGTCTCTTGCTACCTGTTTTTTTTTCACTGCCCTTCCCCCAACACCCAAGGGGTGATCCTGAAACACCCTCCAATAAACTTCTTGCATATACAGATCTCTGCTTCCAAGTCTATTTATGGGAGGACCAACCTCAGAGAGGGAGAGGCTAGGATACTGATTATGGTTTATCTGTTGTAGAGCTGAGCCACTGTTTTCAGGTAAGTTATTTAACCTGAACTTTTAAATAGTATTACAGGAGGCCTTGAGATATGTTTTTTTTTTTTTTTCTAAGGGGTCTTGGGTTGGAAAAGGTTTAGCCACACTCTGATATAATTTCAAGAACCAGCATGGAGCAAGAAGACAGATTTTTTGGTGCTGCAAAACTTTCTGGAACTTGAAAAATCATACCTGTCAACTATGTGTCAGATTTCCAGGTTGAGTATAACTGCTTGTTTACTGACTTATGTCATCTTGGCAAAGCTGCTTTTGCGTTAATTGCTCTGACTGCTACAGAGCAGCCGTGACAGTCCTCTCATCCATACCCCGAACTTTGGAGAAGTCTAATCACGCTCCCTCTGTATGCTGCCTTATCCTCTCCCTCCTCAGAAAAGTTGAGGCATTTTATTTCCTTTGTTTCCTCTCTTACTGAAATAGTTCTGTACCCAGACAGCATTGTTTCCAGGGAGACAGTGAAAAGCGAAAGTTAACTCAAAGAACTCTAAGGAGAGGGGTTGATACATTACGTGAGATGCCTCTGTGTCAGAGGAAGGCAGAAACACCTCCTAGGTATTTTGGGGATAAACAGAGGACTTTTTAACAAGGTTATGCTGAAGACTCAGAGGCCTTCATAAAAGCTGATATATATTTATTTAATGATTATAACGATGGGTTAATATTTACCCAAGGAGCTTATTATTACTCACGAGTTGGAAAAAAAAAATCACTGCATATCTAGGTGCAAGAAGTAAATTATGGATGATACATTTTCTTGCCTTCTATCTTTGAGTAGAGTTGAAAGTGACCCATCTTTCCCAGTGCCCATCCATCAGTCTAATATCTCTTGTCATTCACTATAGGTCACTATGCTATTCTCCCTGGTTCCTTTTATTTCCTTTAATGCTGCAGAATGTTTGGATTTTTTTGCAGGAGATCAAAGCTAGTCATTATTATCAAACACTTCTGTGTTCCTTTGTATTTAAATCAGAACAGGGCGAGTATGTGGTATTGTTAGATATGGCCTAATGCTGCAATTGAAAGCATTTTGAAAGATTGCTTTTTTGCAAACCAGTGTGTGAGTGGGCCAAGAAAGGGACGGAGGGAAGTGAGAGAACAAGGTGAAATTTTACGTCTAGACTAATGGGAAATGGAGGATGAGGAGGGGCAAGATTTTCTTGTCATCTGAATGTATCATATCAAGTCAAAAGGATGAGGACCAGGCAGACTTCTCAGCTCCTCAAATAACTGATTTTCCTGAAAACAGCAACAAAACAACCCCCCTCACCTCGTATCGAATTACTTAGTAGGGATAAGAGAGACAGAAGAAATTATTTCTGTACTCTTTTTGGAGTCCGTATACTTAAGTAATAGTGACTGCACATCCAGCCCACTACCCAGGGCTACGCAGTGAGAGCGGTCCACACTCCAGGAAAAGCGGTGTGGCCAGTGGCCACTAGAGGACAGCAGAGAGCTGCTCTTGGAGGGGATGCTCCTGACAGAAGGACACAGGTCACCAAGGTGACCTCCTCTCTCCTCTCCACCAGGGGAGAGGGAGGGGCCCTCGCTTTGTCTCGGGAGGATATGCCCGTCAGGACTCCTGCTCCCAGACTGCACTCTGTGGGGTTTCCAGTCACGGAGTTTTAGCTGTGAAACCTGTCTCGGTGTTCTCATCTATAAAATGGGGATAGTAATAGTATGAAACTCATAGAGTTGTGAGCTATAAGCACAAAAAGGCTGCCATTCAAGCAGTCAGTTCAGCTGCTCAGTCGTGTCCGACTCTTTGCGACCCTATGAACTGCAGCACGCCAGGCCTCCCTGTCCATCACCAACTCCTGGAATCTACCCAAACTCATGTCCATTGAGTCAGTGATGCCATCCAACCATCTCATCCTCTGTCGTCCCCTTTTCCTCCTGCTTTCAATCTTTCCCAGCATCAGGGTCTTTTCCAACGAGTCAGTTCTTCAAATCAGGTGGCCAAAGTATTGGAGCTGCAGCTTCAGCATCAGTCCTTCCAATGAATATTCAAGACTGATTTCCTTTAGGATGAACTGGTTGGATTTCCTTGCATTCCAAGGGACTCTAAAGAGTTTTCTCCAACACCATGGTTCAAAAGCATCAATTCTTTAGTGCTGAGCTTTCTATATGGTCTAACTCTCACATATATGACTACTGGAACAACCATAGCTTTGACTAGACAGACCTTTGTTGGCAAAGTAATATCTCTGGTTTTTAAAATACTGTTTAGGTTGGACACAGCTTTTCTTCCAGGGAGCAAGCATCTTTTAATTTTATGGCTGCAGTCACTATCTGCAGTGATTTTGGAGCCCAAGAAAATAAAGTCTGTCAGTGTTTCCATTGTTTCCCCATCTCTTTACCATGAAATGATGAGACTGGATGCCATGATCTTAGTTTTCTGAATGTTGAGCTTAAAAAAATGTTTTAAGCCAACTTTTTCACTCTCCTCTTTCACTTTCATCAAGAGGGTCTTTAGCTCTTCTTCACTTTCTGCCATAAGGGTGGTGTCATCTGCGTATCCGAGGTTATTGATATTTCTCCCGGCAATCTTGATTCCAGCTTGTGCTTCATCCAGCCCAGCGTTTCTCATGATGTAATCTGCATATAAGTTAAATAAGCAGGGTGACAATATACAGCCTTGAAATACTCCTTTCCCAGTTTGGAACTAGTCCATTGTTCCATGTTCGGTTCTAACTGTTGCTTCTTGACCTGCATACAGGTTTCTCAGGAGGCAGGTCAGGTGGTCTGCTATTCCATTTCTTGAAGAATTTTCCACAATTTGTTGTGATCCACACAGTAAAGGCTTTGGTATAGTCTATGAAGCAGAAGTAGATGTTTTTCTCGAATTGCTTTTTTGATGATCCAGCGTATGTTGGCAATTTGATCCCTGGTTCCTCTGCCTTTTCTAAATCCAGCTTGGACATCTGGAAATTCATGGTTCAGGTGCTGTTGAAGCCTCTCTTGGAGAGGGGCTCTGCCTGCAGCAGACCTGGGTCTCACAGAGTGTGGCATAAGCCCTCGTGGAGGAGGTCGCCATCAGCCCCACCAGAGAGCCACCAAGCAGACAGGAACCCTGAGGGAAGTTGACTTTGGAGGCCAGTGGGACTTGATTACAGAACTTCCACAGGACTGGGGAAACAGACTCTTGGAGGACCCAAGCAAAACCTTGTACAAACCAGGAGCCGGGAGAAAGGAGCAGTGCCCTCACAAAAGACTGAGTCAGACTTGCCTAGGAGTGTCCATGTGTCTCCGGTAGAGGCATGGGTGGACAGTTTGACCTCAGGCCAAACAACAGCCTTGCCCAGCAACAGGAAATTGGATTAAAGATTTACTGTCATTCAATATGAAGTGAAGTGAATGTCACTCAGTCGTGTCAGATTCTTTGCGACCCCATGGACTGTAGAGCCCATGGAATTCTCCATGTCAGAATACTGGAGTGGGTAACCTTTCCTTTCTCCAGGGGTCCAGGGATCAAACCCAGGTCTCTCTGCATTCCAGGAGGATTCTTTACTGTCTGAGCCACAAGGGAAGCCCAAGAATACTGGAGTGAGTAGCTTATCCCTTCTCCAGTGGATCTTCTTGACCCAGGAATTGAACTGGGGTCTTCTTCATTGCAGATGGATTCCTTACCAGGGAAGCCACTGCCATTCAATGGTCACTCAATAAACATGTGTGCATGCTCAGTCATGTCTGACTCTTTGCAACCCCATGGACTGTAGCCTGCCAGACTCCTCTGTCCATGGGAATTTCCAAGCAATATTACTGGAGTGGGTTGCCATGTCCTCCTCCAGGGTATCTTCCTGACCCTGGAATTGAGCTCAGGCCTCTTTCTTCTCCTGCATTGTAAGGTGGATTCTTTACCACTGAGCCACCTGGGAAACCCTCAATAAGAATGGCCATTGCACAACTAATGATTCTATGTCACTGAGTTATTTCAGAGAATTTGCAATTAGAGGGTTTTTTTTTTTTTTTTTTTTTTGATAACTGGTCCAGGATCAACTTTTTAATCACTCATAATACTGTTTCTATCTCTGAGCTCAGAAGCAGGTCTACAATGGCCTCCCTACAATACACAAGCTGCAGGCAGTCACTCCCAGAGAGTATTTCAGAGATTAGGAGACCTCTCTGACAAGATGAAATTGTCAATTGATGGTAGACCTAAGAAGAGAAGGCTTCCCTAGCAGCTCAGATGGTAAAGCTTCCGCCTGCGATGCAGGAGACCCGGGTTTAATTCCTGGGTCAGGAAGATCTCCTGGAGAAGGAAATGGCAACCCACCCCAGTATTCTTGCCTGGAGAATCCCATGGACAGAGGAGCCTGGCGGGCTACAGTCCATGGGGTCACAAAGAGTCAAACATGACTGAACGACTAACACACACAGACCGAGGAGCGAAGGCATTAAAGTCTTAAAGAACCAGCTTCCTAAATATGCTATTTTCTCTTGGACGTCGGGAGGCTAGTTTGAAATAGCATAGTTAAAAATACGTTTCATTACCTTTAAATCTAATGCTCACTTTAACTGGGTAAGCATATGTGATTTAGAGTTTTAAGGTTTGCATTTCCCAAAATGTTGGTTCTCAAGGAAGTTAATATCATTGCAGAAAGCTGATTTCCAAGCTGGCTCTTCTTTTGAATGTTCCCGTAAAAACAGGCTTATGGAAGCCGTGCTCTGGGCACAGTATAGAGCCAGATTCCTTGGGAGATTAGACCCTGTTGGGGAGGCGGTCTAGCATCCAACCTCACAGGGTCTGTAGCTATGGGATGAATCCAAGATGCATTTCTGTACCTATTACTTCCTGCTGGACATTTCTGTGCAGAAAGGTGCTGGAAGATGTCATTTTCCAACATCCAAATAACGAGTCATAGAGCATTTAGGGTCACGATGGCAGAACCATCTTTCTTCCGTCTACCCTCTGAGGAATGTCATAAATATCGCCAACTATTGACTTTCCACTACCTGTTTTTTCCCTCTGGTTGATGATGCATCCAACTCTGCTTATGGACAAAGTTACTCACTAATCACCGGGAGAGGCAAATAAACAAAAATGATCTACGCTGAAAGCGCACTGTGGGGAAAATAAAGTGGGGTTTCGGTCCAATTAAGCTAAATATAAGTCAAGGGTGGGCTGTGGCCGACAAGAGAGAACGCAGTCTGAGATTACTCATACACCGTGTCTGGAAGAAGGGAAGTGTTAGACCAGGGGCCCTCCGTATCTGTAGCGTCACTGATTTCTTTGAAAATATGTGAGCTATGAAACTCTCTCAGAAGTCACGTAAATATAAAATTTGAGTTGACTACTGTGCAATAAATATTCTTCCCTAACCACGACACGCTGTCAATGTTTAATTTCACCTTCAGCACTTCCTATGGACTGAGAACAGCCCACGCTTATGAAAAAGGAATCACTTCCCTGTTCTCTCAGCCCACCTGGGAGTAAGACAGGTGAGTGGGTTCTTTCAGGACGGTGAGTCTCATGACCCTGACAAGGTCACACCTGGCCTGGCAAGTGGGGACAGCTACTGAGGTTTCGGGACTCTTGATATGGTCAGTTTTGTAGATCAGGCTTCCTTTCCACTCAAGGTCAGAAACAGAGGTGAGGATAGAATCCAGGAACTGCGAACTATTTCATAACCAGAAGACCCAGAGAGCAGAGTGGTTGCATGGAAACTTCCTGGTTAGTGAAATGCATGCTGAAATGTTTAGGGGAAAATGTAGGAATGTCTGCTAATTACTCTGAAATGCATTAAAAAATAAGATATGGTGATGTATGGATAGAAATAAACAAATAGGTAAATAAAAAACTGGTCAAATCTAAGTGAAGTTCTTCTTTCTGCTTGAAAATGTTCACATAAATGGAATTCACTCAACAAGGTCAGTCCTGATGGTAATAACTAACTGAACGGAAACATGCAATCACTCTGGTTACTACCAGGAAATGAAAGTTAAGTCACAGTAATCAGTGCAGATTGCATTTGTTATTGATCTTTTGGGGACCTGTCTCACTTTATATCCTCAGTTTTGTACGATCATCATTCATTAGAGAATCAAGTTTTTGCCAAACTCCAGTTTCTCCTCATTCAGGCTCAAAAACGGTATACGGTGTTGTGCTTCCAACACTAACACAGTGCGGTGTGTGTACAGGACATCTGCTGTTGCAATTTCCTTGAGGGGCAACATGGGGTGGAAACATCACTGAAAGATCAAAATGTTCATGGATGTGCATGGTAAAACAAAAGTTGTGTTTCCATCCATTTCTTAGGAGCATAAAATCACTTGTTTTTAATCAAGAGAAGTAAAACCAACTGCTTCCATATTTAAGTAATTTTCTCTCCTTTTCTGTACCATAAAGCTATTAGTGATACCATGCTTGTGCTTAGGTCGGCTTTGTAAACAAACTGCTGGCTATTTTACATTTCTATTTTTAAAAATAATTTTATTTGGTTATTTTTGGCTGTTCTGGGGCTTTGTTGCTGGGAGGGCTTTAGCTATGGTGAGCAAGGGCGGCTCTCTAGCTGTGGTGAGCGAGGGCTTTCTCTAGTTGTGGTGAGTGAGGAGGGCTTTCTCTAGCTGTGGTGAGCGAGGGCTTTCTCTAGTTGTGGTGAGTGAGGGCGGCTCTCTAGCTGTGGTGAGCGAGGGCTTTCTGTAGCTATGGTGAGTGAGGGCTTTCTCTAGTTGTGATGAGTGAGGGTGGCTCTCTAGCTGTGGTGAGCAAGGGCTTTCTCTAGTCGTGGTGAAGGGTTTTCCTTACTCACCTCCATCGGTGAGTCATGTTACTCATTTGCAGTACATTCAAGTTGATTTGTTGCTGTTCCATTTGGAGTTCTTCTACATCATGATTAATCTTAGTTGCTTATTTGTTTATTAAAAAAGTAAACCAGAGAAGTGTTTACCTGATTCCCAAGTCCCCATCTGCCACCTCATTCCCACCCAGTTTATTGGCACTTATCTCATTAGTTTCTGCACTATTCTTGTATTTCTTTCGTAAGAGATGCAGGGATACACTTATGTTTTTATACACTTCCTTACCAGAGAAACAGTGTACTATAGATTTATAGTCATTCCTTGCTATCCACGGTGGATTGCCTTCCAGGGATTCCCCCTCCCCCCCGCCCCAAACACCAAAAATCCATATCAAGTCCCTTATGTACAATGGTATAGTATTTGCATACAACCTACATACATCCTCCCGTATACTTTAAATATCTAGGTTGCCTGTAATACCAAATGCAATATAAATGAGAGGTAAATAGTTGTAAGTACCATGTAGGTGTTATGTAAACAGTTACTGGCACACCAAATTCAAGTGTTGCTTTGTGACACTTTCTGGAATTGAAAAAGAAAATATTTTTGATCTGTGGTTGGTTGAATGGACGGATGTGGAACCCACAGATGAGTAAGGTCCTACTGAGTTTTGTCCTGTGCTTTTCCCATTTAGCGTCATATCCTAAACATCTCCTGGTATCAGCTCTTAGAGCTCCTCTCCACTCTTCTTCAGTTGTCAAGGACTCCAGTAAGTGAGAACACGGTGCCTTATGCAAACAGGACACTGTGCTTTATTCATACGCTAAGGTATAATTATTTGGGCTACTTCCGGCATTTTGTATATTAGAGATAATGTTGTAATAAGTAAGCTTTTGAATATGTCTCCTTTTGTATTGTTGGAGGCTTATTTGTAGTGCCAATCCCTAGAAGTGGGTTAGCTGAGTCCAGATGTAAATTCATACGCAGTTTTGTTAGCTTTTGCCAGGCTTCCTTCCACAGGTTGCTGCCGTTTGGTATTTTCACCAGCGATGTCTGAGGGCGCCTCTGCTCCCAACCTTACCGAGAGAATGTGTTCTCACACACTAATCTTTGTCAGTCTAACAGGTGAGAAATACCAGGCCAGTGTTGTTTCAATTTGCATTTGTCTCGTTAGAAATGAAGTTAATATTTTTAATGTATTTAAGTACCATTTTTAATATCTTTGTGTGTGCGTGTGTGGATTTCTGTTGATGTCTTTTTCCTCAATTTTCTGTTAGGATTTTGTCTGTCTCTCGTTTTTAAGAGTTTGTCTGCAGCCAGGGACTTTAACCTTTTTGTTTGTGATATCCTTTCCAAATGTTTTCTTCTGGTGAATCAGTTGCTTTTTGACTTCGCTTTACGGAAACATTGCGCGGTCACATTTTTCAAGCTTTCTTCTCTTGCGGCTCTTCTGAGTCCCGGTCAGAAGGCTTTTCCCAGCACGGAGGTTAGGACAGAGCTCACTTGTGCTCTACTCTGCGGCCCCCCTGCCCTCCCCGCCCCTCCTCCTTCTCCTCCTCCTTCCTGTGTTCAGACCCCTGGCCCATGTGTTCACTTGGGGTTCATTTCCCTGTATGCTGTGAGGCCTGGATCCTTTTCTGAGCGGCAGCAGTTCCCGCATCATCATTGAAAGTCCGCTGCCGGACGGCCCGGTGGTCCAGTGATGGAGACTCCAGGCTCCCAGCGCAGGGCCCCGGGTTTGATACCTGCTCAGAGAACTGGATCCCACTGGCCACGGCTAAGGTCAAAGATGTGAGTGCAGCAGCTCAGACCTGGGAGAGATAGCACAAGAGAGAAATACATGTTCGAAAGGGCCCCTTGTTGTTGCAGGGGTTTAAGGCGTCGCTGGCGGGGGTGACCTCCTCTCCCGCCCCAGTTGCGTGTCCGAGCCAGTCCCCCCTGTTGTGTGGCGTGGAGCCCTGCCCGGCGGGGCTGCTTCCCCTTGTTGTCTTGTTCTTTTGACAAAAATTTTTTCAGGAGGGTTTTTATCATAAATGGATGTTGAATTTTGTCAAAGGCTTTTTCTGCATCTATTGAGATAATCATATGGTTTTTATCTTTCAATTTGTTAATGTGGTGAATTACATTGATTGATTTGCGGATGTTAAAGAAATCTTGCTTCCTGGGATAAAGCCCACTTGGTCATGATGTATGATCTTTTTAATATGATGTTGGATTCTGTTTGCTAGAATTTTATTAAGGATTTTTGCATCTATGTTCATCAGTGATATTGGCCTGTAGTTTTCTTTTTTTGTGACATTAGCAATCCCACTGCTGGGCATACACACCGAGGAAACCAGAATTGAAAGAGATGCATGTACCCCAATGTTCATCGCAGCACTGTTTACAATAGCCAGGACATGGAAGCAACCTAGATGTCCATCAGCAGATGAATGGATAAGGAAGCTGTGGTACATATACACAATGGAATATTACTCAGCCATTAAAAAAATACATTTGAATCGGTGCTATTGAGATGGATGAAACTGGAGCCCATTATACAGAGTGAAGTAAGCCAGAAAGAAAAACACCAATACAGTGTACTAATGCATATATATGGAATTTGAAAGATGGTAACGGTAACCCTATATGCGAGACAGAATAAGAGACACAGATGCATAGAACAGTCTTATGGACTCTGAGGGAGAAGGTGAGGGTGGGACGTTCTGGGACAGTAGCATTGAAACATGTATATTGTCATTTGTGAAGCAGAACACCATTCCATGTTCTATGCATGGGACAGGTGCTCAGGGCTGGGGCATTGGGATGACCCAGAGGGATGGGGTGGGGGGGTTCAGGATGGGGAGCACGTGTGGACCCATGGCTGATTCATGTCAATGTATGGCAAAAACTACTACAATATCGTAAAGTATTAGCCCCCAACTAAAATAAAAAATAAAAAATTTTTTTTTTCAAATCCTTTTTTTTCCCCCCTCTCTTTTTCCTTTTGAAAATTATGATTGTCTTAGGCTCAGTTAATGTTCTTTATATTGAATTCAATTTTATCAGGTGTAATTATAATAATCCCTTCTAAAAAAGTTTAAATTTACTTGTATATATTAGTTTTTTCCACAAAGAAAAAAACAACAACAAATGATATATCCATAAAAATAACTCGTTCTGAAAAGCTAATTTAAAGTGAAACAAACCAACGATGGAAGCCGGTCTCCTGGTCTTTCCGCCCCCATTCTGCCTCCATTTCCACGTCTGAGGTGTAACCCTTTTCAGGCCTTTTCATCGTTTGTTTCTTATGGTTACTTCCATATTGCTAAATACTATACTCAATCACTATCTTTTGATTTGATATTTAAAACATTATTTAATAACTTTCAGTCATGGTAGCCTCCAGTTATCTTTAAGCAGGGAGATCCCAAGATAATTCATATAGGCTTTTTTGACAATTAGTTTCCTTTTACATTTAGCTGGACATTATTTTTTTAGTAATAATTTTCCTTTCAGTAATTTGGAACACATAGTCAAATTTATTGTTCTTTGTATTATTGATTTCAATATTTAAAATACTTATACTGAACTTCAGTTTCTGAAATTATTGGTGACTATTGACTCTTCCCTTGAAAGGTGAAAAATCAGTTTACTTTTAATGGCCCATAATATACCCGCTATCCATTTCTACCTTCTGTTCTGTATTAGTAGACTCAAGAGTTTTTATTATAGCTCATTATAATTAAAATGATAAATACTTATAATGAACTGTAATGGAACCTTAATAAACTATAATGGTATAGTAAATACATTAATAAAACTAAAACACTCTTATAAACTATAACATAATACTATAATATAAACCTGGAATAAAATGTTTTTTAATAAGAATTAAGATATTTATATTCAGTCTTCTAACGATAGTCACAAATAACTTTCTAGACTAAATCTTTTGCTGAAATAGTTCAAAGGTCTTTCTAGTTTCATATAGGAATTTGTACATCTGTGATTATTTATTTTGATTTTCATCTTGATTATCAGGGTTATGTAATTATGATATTTTGAAGAAGAGTATATATTAATTATGCTTCCAGAATCCCTGAATAATTGAGAACTTCTTTCTGTCACCGCCGTAAGGAATAAAACCTAAACTGGGGAAAGTTTTTGGATCATACATCCCTTTATTCTTTCAGAATTGGGTAGACTAGCTCCACTGTTTTCTAGTATCTACATTTTTTTTTTTAATCAAGCTTCTTTTGAAATTCAATTACTTATTCAAGAATGAAGGCATACTCTTTATGTTTACAAACGTTAGGTGGATTTAACCCTGTTAAATCCGTATTCACATGTTATTTCAGTTCAGAAACGTTCCCTTTCATTATGCCTCTGAGTATTCTATGTTCCCTGGCTTCTCTGTTCTCTTTCTCTTCCAGGTCAAATGGTTATATGTTCGGTCCCTACAGTGGGTTCCCCACGTGGACCATCTTCTTCTGAGTACTTTGAATTTTTCCATTTTCTTTCTATCGTGTGTGATTTTTTTTTAAAGCCCACACCATTGTTCTTTTTCCTGAAGTGTTCATTCAGCTTTTTGATGCTACTGTTCTAATTCCGTCTCTTTTTCCATTAAAAACTGTTTCATTATTTCCTCTTTCATCTGAATTTATGGAGGATATGTTCCTTTAATTTCTTTGAGGACGTAAAGCGCTGTTGCTGAAAGATTTCTTTTCGTTCCTGGAGGTAAATAGCTTTATGAACAAATAGCTTTATGAACCTACTTTCCGACATTCTCCTTTAGCATGTGACTAACTGCCTCCCTTCTCAGGAGGCCTGGTCCTCACAGGGCTTCTGATCTCAGATTTGCAGGGAAGGAGATTGGAGTCCCTTTGATGAAAAAGTTGAAGACCAGCCCCTTATTTCTTGGAATCTAAAAGAGCCCTGCAAATTCAGACTTCGAGGGCCTGGAGCAAACTGTGGAACCTGCCATGGGAGACCCCGATGTTTTCTGTAGATGGCTGGACACTCGTGAGCAGCAGCTTGTAGGTCTGTCCAGGGAGGGTGGGAGGCGAGCTTTGCGCTCTCGCTGCAGTTTGACAAGTGAAACTTCATCTCACCTGATCGTATTGTGCTTTCTTCTCTGATTGTTGATCTCAGGGAGGCTGGGAAGACTGAGCCCATCCTCACAGGGCAGAGAAAACTAACGGACACAGGATGAGCCCGTGTGCTCGGCGTGGTGGGTCTCTCTGGCCGTGTGCGTGCGTGTGCGAGCACTTCAATAGGGTGCAAGGAGGTGCTGTGTTGCAGTAAGTTTAAAAATACACATTTTCAGAATTCTTAATATCAAAAATTTAGTGCATAAATGTAGTCAAAATTCCATTTTCCAGAGTTATCTATGTTCCTATTTTGATGAATCCGGTGTTTTTCTATTAAGACTTACATATTTGCGTATATTTACCTAATACAAACAGAGTCTTTAAAATAGTAATATGAAACAACACATTTTTCAAACAACACATATTTCAACAATAAAACAGCTCATTTTGTTTTAAAGCGTGTTGTTAATGGCTCCCTGGTAGTCTACTGAATGGCTATGTTAATATTTCCTTTACCTGCTAGGAACCCTTCCTTGGTGTCCGTTTCAATCATCTGTGGTGAGAGAGGATTTGAACCAAGACCCTCAGTGACTAGAGTTTCTCAGACCTTGGCTGTCTTTCTTTGACCATCGTGTTGCGATGGACTTCACGTGACCTGCAAGGGCATCTTCCCCTGGCACCTTCAAGGGATTTGCCTAGGGTGTTGATATTGAGAGGGTAGACAGGGCAATTCACAGGGAAAAACCAAAGTCTTTAGGGAATCAAAGCATTGAAGAAATAGGAAAGAGTGCAGCTACGTCCATTAAAAAGAAAGAGAAAAGCGAGAGAGAAAGAAGGGGAAGGGGAGGGAGAGAGAGAGGGGAGATGGAGGCTTCACTTGTTGTCTGGACGAAGCAGACTCAGTTATAGAGAACAAATCAGTGGTTCCCGGTGGGAACTGGGGGAAGGGCAACGTTGGGGAAGAGTGGCAGGTGCAAGCTACTGGGTCTAAGATAGGCACAGCGATGCGTTGGACAACATGGGGAAGGAATATAACCCATATTTCGTAGTAACTGTAAATGGAAGTTAAGTGAGTCACTCAGCCATATCCGACTCTTTGCGGCCCCATGGGCTATAGTCCGCCAGGCTCCTCCATCCGTGGGATTTTCCAGGCAACAATACTGAGGTGGACTGCCATTTCCTTCTCCAGGATATCTCCCCAACCCAGGGGTCGAACCCAGGTCTCCCACACTGCAGGCAGACTCTTTACCGTCTGAGCTGAGGAAGCCCCAAGCGTAAATGGGAAGTAATCTTTAAAATTGTATTATATATTTTTTAAATTTATTAAAAAATTAAATTTTTTTTTAAATTTCAAAAATCCCACAAAAGAGAGAAACAAAGCTGGAACTTTCTTTAGACTCCTCACAAGCTTGGGAATAGAAGCTCTGTTCAGGGAAGCACGTGGTGGTGATGTTAGTCACTGAGGCCAAACTAGTAGAAATAATCATGCACTGTTTTATAGGACTCTAAGGGCCATAGTTAGCCCTCTTAGTAACATTTCTGATAGTTTTTCTGCCCTTATATCACAGGAAAATGAGGCACAGAAATGGAGACCAGCGCCCCCTGATGCTCAGAGTGGGAGAGTGTCACCCAGCCCCTCCGTTCAGACCAAGACAGAGGGAAGGACTCTAGTGGGCTTCCCCTGTGGCTCAGCTGGTAAAGGATCCGCCTGCAATGTGGGAGACCTGGGTTTGATCCCTGGGTTGGGAAGATCCCTTGGAAAAGGGAAAGGCTACCCACTCCAGTGTTCTGGTCTGGAGAACTCCATGGACTGTGTAGTCCCTAGGGTCACAAAGAGTCGGACACGACTGAACACCTTTCACTTAGTGGAACTAATGCAGTTGCCCCCAGGCCTGGAGCTGTTTTGTTTGCAGGACAACATCCTCCAGCCTGCAGTGGGCACGACAGCACCGTGTTGCTCAGAAATGGGGCCAAAATGTCCATCACACTAGGAAATCCTGAACACTGTCTTGAGGTAACAATGGAGAATCATTCAAGGGTCCATTTTTAGTAGCTCACATACACTACTCATCCCTTTCAGACACTTTCTTTCCTCTCTTCTTCCAAAATTTATTCCCCTGATGCTTTTTAAAGAAGCCAAGGCCTGAAGTTCATGCTTTGATTTCAAAATGGCCACTCGTTCTAGTACAAGATAGATTCTGAAGTGGATGGACTTGGGCCCTGGAGGCTGCAGGGAATTAAGGTTGTTTGATGAGGATGCGTTATTTCTGACCTTGAAGATAGTGCTTGTGGAGACTCTTCTGAGTGTCTAGAGAGGTGGAGGGAACTGGGCTGTGGTGAGGTCTGGCTTCATTCTATTTGGAGTCCTAATACCGCAAGCCGTTGGATGCTTGGTAACTAATGCAACTGAAGTGGCTCAGAAGATGGGGCAGTTCTGGTCATGCAAGTGGGTTTCTTTGCAGAAGTGGACAATGACTATAGAGGGACACCTATTTTCATAGAGTGATGGCAGCATCATTACTTCAAAAACCCTCGACAAACAAGGATACTTATGGAAAGGATAAATTGCTTAGTTGACTTTTCTACTTTACAGAAATTAAGCAGAAAACTACAGACCCTTTTAAAAAGCAAGGGCGTTGTAAGAACCATAGATGGGTCTTGTTTTGTTCTTGAGAATTTATAGTACCTGAGACCAGTCATAATCTTAAGGGATTTGACTTAAGTCATAGGCCTAAGTCACCTCTGGAGGCATTAGTTGCTTTTTGGGGCTTCCCTGGTAGCTCAGCTAGTAAAGAATCTGCTTGCAATGCAGGAGACCCTGGTTCGATTTCTGAGTCAGAAAAATCCCCTGGAAAAGGGATAGGCGAGCATACATTTTTCTAGCCAACAAACTTACCCAGCAGCCAGGGCTTCCCTGGTGGCTCAGACAGTAAAGAATCCACCTGCAACGTGGGAGACCTAGGTTCCATCCCTGGGTCGGGAAGATCCCTCTGGAGGAGGGCATGGCAACCCACTCCAGTATTCTTGTCTGGAGAATCCATGGACAGAGGAGCATGGTGGGCTGCAGTCCATACAGTCCAAGATCCATGGAGAAAGGAATGGCAATCCACTCCAGTATTCTTGTCTGGAGAATCCCATGAACAGAGGAGCCTGGTGGGCTACAGTGCATACAGTCCAAGATCCCCTGGAGAAGGGAATGGCAACTCACTCCAGCATTCTTGTCTGGAGAATCCATGGACAGAGGAGCCTGGCGGGATATAGTCCATGGGGTCCCAAAGAGTTGGACATGACCGAGTGACTAAGCACACATGCACACAGATCACAAAAGCACAAAACATGGTTTTCATTCTTCAAGACTTCAGTAAAAGTTTAAGTTGCTTATTAATGCTGTTTTTATGTTCAACTTGTGTCTTCCATGAGTATCACACCATGCCAAGGCCAGTTCCATTTTATCTGTGTTATAAGAGGTTTTGACGGATGAGAATGAGAGAAAGTAGGCACATTCAAGCTCTCCTGGAGTGTCCAGACAATGTTCAGGTTGTGCTTTTAGGAGTAGACTTTGAGGAAAATGGAGCCCAGGGGAAATGTAGGATTACAAAGGCAGGATAAAATTTTGCAAATGATAAGCAGAGGAAGGGAGACTTTAGTTGGTCTTATCCCTAGAAATTCTCATCCGTGGAGAAGACAAAGACTTAAATGTGCAAAACAACTGTTGCCTTGGAAAAAAAAGAGCAACCTAAAAGTTGAGAATTATGCTTTATTTGGTGGATTTCTGAGGACTTCAAGTCCAGAAGACAACTTCTCAGATTGCTCTGAAGAACTGCTCTCAGGAGGTAGGGGAGTAGCCAAAATATAGAGGAATAGCCGAGCATCAATAGATCACTGTAAGTTAAAGAAAACCAGACGCCTCATATCAATGAATTTAGTGCTTTTCTATGTATAGGAAGATGCAAGCATCTGGATTCATTAAAATCTGTCCTTTTGTATGCATCTTAGCTGACTTGTTTAGTCACTAAATTGTGTCCAACTCTTTGTGACCCTATGGACTGCAGCACGCCAGGCTTCCCTGTCCTTCACTATCTCTTGGAGTTTGCTCAGACTCATGTCCATTGAGTCAATGATTTCATCCAATCATCTCTGTGCTCTGTTGCCCTCTTCTCCTCCTGCCCTCAATCTTTACCAGCATCAGGGTATTTTCCAGGGAGCGGGCTTTTCACATCAAGTGGCCCAAAGTATTGGAGCTTCATCTTCAGCATCAATCCTTCTAATGAATATTAAGTGTTGATTTCTTTTAGGCTTGACTTGTTTGATCTCCTTGCAGTCCGAGGGACTCTCAAGAGTCTTCCCCAGCACCACAATTTGAAAGCATCAGTTCTTTGACACTCAGCTTTATTTATAGTCCAACTCCGTACATGCCTAGTATTCTGCTTTCCTTCATCCTGAATCCCTTTGGGGTGCACAGCTGGACATGGTCACAGTGGCTGAGGGCTTCAACATCCTTTGTCTACTGACAAGGCAGATTCCTCCACACAGTCTCACCCTTGTTGACTGTATTTCTCCTAGTCTCCTCCTAGAGCTGGCCTCCCTCCTCCATGGCTTCTTTTGCCTTTAACTGAAGGTCTTATTTAAGGCGGTGGCTTCATCCATTTTAGAAATTTGTTTCCCTGGGTCTTTTCCTTGTGAGAAACGGAATATTTCCTGACATATCAATAAACAAAGGGTGACTTCTCTGGTGGCTCAGCGGTAAAAATTCTGCTTGGGATGCAGGAGACGCAGGTTCAATCCCTTGAACCTGCAAGGGTTCAAGGTCTTGAAGGTCTTGACTTTGGTTCTGTCTCCACCAGCTGTGAAACAATGGGAGGAGCATTTCAGATAAAGAATGCAGGGAATTACTTCCAACTCTCCTCCCCACACTGATGGAAGCATATGCATCATGCAGAGCTGAGGCAGATTCAGAGTCCACAGCTCTTAATTATTTCTTGGCTGACCACAATGACTCTCTTTCCAGTGGCCTTGACCATTCAGAGTCACCTGTTTTTCGTGTGCCATGGAAGAGGTATAACAGAGATGTGGATAGCATGGCCCACAGATTTAGAGGGGAAGCCCGTGCCACTCACCCACATGGGGTCACTCAGGTCCGAGTCCTGCATGCGAATACAGTCCATGCTAATCTCAACCTTGTTTGTTGCACCATTTTCTAGTGGTTCATCCACAAAGATCAAGTCAATGGGCTGAACTCGACACATGGGTCTGCCATAAAGGGAAACAAAAGTGTGTTAGGTTTGGGAACTGGGAAGGTCCTCCTGAGAAGGAAATGGCAACCCACTGCAATATGCTTGTCTGGGAGCTCCCATGGGCAGTCCATGGGGTCACAAATGAGTCAGACATGACTTGGTGACTAAACAACAGCACAGTCGCCAGCAACTGCAGCCAGCATCCAAGGTGAACTGGTGAGACCTCAGGCAACCCAGGAAGGAAGTAAAGAATATCTGCCATCTAGCAGCCATCAGAGGCCGATTCCTGGGACTGCAGCAGCGTATGTCATGGCTACAGTCTGGCTACCACGTAGTTAACTTCTTTCTCTTGGTGGAGGCTTCAGTGTCTACAAGACAGATGGCAGGAGATGGCTCAGAATGTCATCTATAGCTCTTGAGAAGGAAGCTTACCGACTGAACTGATACTATTTAGTCTTGTTGGACTGTTTTCCTCTGTTTCTGCATTTTCTCACTTTGCTGATTAAACGTGTTCTTTGGCAGAAGTTTTCCCACAGGCTGAGGACATGGGAGGCAAGGACCATAGGGTCCTTCTCTCTTTCAAAAGGAATGATTTCATGCACCTAGACGCTTTCATCATGTCACGCCTAGAAAAGCATTATATTCCCTAACTTGAGATATCTAGCTTTCTTCTGTTAACAGATATCTTTTGTTCCTTCTACTTGCCCTTATTTACAAAATTCCTATATATCCTCGCCCCCCACCTCACTTCCTCAAGCAGTTTTCTCAGGGTTGTTTGAGATGCTGCCTCCAGGGCATGAAGTCTTCAGTTTGTCCACAGAATAAAACAGAACTCTTGACTTTTAGGTTGCGGATGCCTTTTTTAGTAGACACGTGTGTACATGTTATTAAACTTTTGTCTGATTTGCTCCTATTAATCTATTTCATGTCAGTTTAACTCTTCAACAGCTAGAAGGACCTAAAATGGTAGGAAGAACATTTTTCTTCGCCAACAACTCCCTGAGAGCTGCTTGGTGGAACTCCGGGGGGTGCCTGCTGTTTAGTGCTAAGTGGGGAGGCCAAGAACTCCTGCACATGGATGCTTTTCCCCACGATATGTCAGGGACCAGCAGGGGGAAAGATATTTTTCTGGCTTGGTCCTTTTTTGAGTTCTCTGGTGATTTGAGGGTCCTTTCCAGCTGTGAGGGTGTCTAACCTGGTTAAAAGCTGACAGATTGTTGTGAATGCATGGCAATTGAAACTGGATAAAATCATTCATAAACATTATTCTAAGAAGGCTGTCCCAGCTGCGGGTGGCTCTTTTGAAGGCACCGGATTTGCCGTCAGAGGGTAGAGATTCATTACTCTGTTCTCAAGCGTTCTCATCACTATCCCATTTTTGTTTTGGAATTTTCTGTGAGCTTTTTATTTCATTAAAAAAAAAATCTGTTTCTGGAAGGATTGTTTGAGATGGGAGATTAACAGACTTTATGCCCTCTAATGTAGAAAATAGTGAGGAGAAAATAGAAATTTCTCTTGCATAGTTTCTCAGATCAGGAATGACTGGCAATATAGCGATGAGAGACTTGCTGTCAAAATATTCCTGTTGCTGAGGTCAGTGACAAACACAGTCCTTCGTGAGTGTGTATGTGTTAAAGGTCTGCTTCTATCAGTGCTGCCAAATATTTCGATTTTGTCTTTGGGTTGTAATTTGCAGTTTAAATACCAAAGGCAGGACCATATTTTAAAGGCAGAAATAAAACATAAAACTACTGTCATGGAAGGACGATCAGAATGGAGCTGGTGTTGCTAAGAGAACTCTCTAAAGTGGGGCCGGGCACCCACTGAGAACGTGAGACCCACGTGCTTCTTGGCCTGGATGGAATCTGACTCAGTTCAGTTCAGTTGCTCAGTCATGTCCAACTCTTTGCACCCCAAGGACTGCAGCATGCCAGGCCTCCCTATCCATCATCAACTCCCTGAGCTTACTCAAACTCATGTCCATCGAGTCAGTGATGCCATCCAACCATCTCATCCTCTGTCGTCCCCTTCTCCTGCCTTCAATCTTTCCCAGCATCATGGTCATTTCCAATGAGTCAGTTCTTCACATCAGGTGGCCAAAGTGTTGGAGTTTCAGCTTCAGCATCAGTCCATCTAATGAATATTCAGGACTGATTTCCTTTAGGATGAACTGGTTGGATCTCCTTCCAGTCTAAGGGACTCTCAAGAGTCTTCTCCAACATCACAGTTCAAAAGCATCAATTCTTCGGTGCTCAGCTTTCTTTATAGCCCAACTCTCACATCCATACATGACTACTGGAAAAACCATAGCCTTGACTAGATAGACATTTGTTGGCAAAGTAATGTCTCTGCTTTTTAATATGCTGTCTAGGTTGGTCATAACTTTCCTTTCAAGGAGTAAGCGTCTTTTAATTTCATGGCATCTGCAGTGATTTTGGAGGCCCCCAAAATAAAGTCTGCCTCTGTTTCCACTCAGAGAAGGCAATGTACCCCACTCCAGTACTCTTGTCTGGAAAATCCCATGGACGGAGGAGCCTGGTAGGCTGCAGTCCATGGGGTCGCTAGGAGTCGGACCCAACTGAGCGACTTCACTTTTACTTTTCACTTTCATGCATTGGAGAAGGAAATGGCAACCCACTCCAGTATTCTTGCCTGGAGAATCCCAGGGACAGGGGAGCCTAGTGGGCTTCCATCTATGGGGTCGCACAGAGGCGGACACGACTGCAGTGACTTAGCAGCAGCAGCAGCAGCAGCTGTTTCCACTGTTTCCCCATCTGTTTGCCATGAAGTGATGGGACTGGATGCCATGAAACATTCACAACCTAAGAGTTGAGAGTTCTGTTTTACTCGGCTTGGACTTTCAGAATTTCTACCCTGGGGAGTGGGGGCAGCAGCATCTCAGGTAACCCCGAGAGAACTACTCCAAGTTGGTGAGCAGAGGAGCCCGGTTATACAGAAGCCTTGCAAGAAAGGGCAAGCAGTCTGAATGTCAAAGGATCATTGCTAATTAAGGAATTTAGAAAGATGGTAACGATAACCCTATATGTGAGACAGCAAAAGAGACACAGATGTAAAGAACAGACTTTTGAACTCTGAGGGAGAAGGCGAGGGTGGGATGATTTGAGAGAACAGCATTGAAACATGTATATTATCATATGTGAAAGAGATCCCCAGTCCAGGTTTGATGCATGAGACAGGGTGCTCAGGGCGGGTGCACTGGGATGACCCTGAGGGGTGGGATGGGGAGGGAGGTGTGAGGGGGGTTCAGGATGGGGGACACATGTACACCCATGGCTGATTCACGTCAATGTATGGCAAAAACCACTGCAGTATTGTAAAGTAATTAGCCTCCAATTAAAATTAAAAAAAAAAAAAAAAAAGGAAACCAGATATGTCAGGTTAAGGAATTTAGCACTTTACTGTGTATGGTTAAGATGCAAGAACCTGGGCTCACTGAACTCATTCCCTTTACATGCACCTCAGCTTGTCCACAACCTGAGTTCCTCAGCACTCTCCCTGGGGAGCGCCGGCCTCTGAAGGCGGCTGGATGGCAGGCGTTCTCCTGCCTGACTCTCCCCAGGCTCACAGGCTCTCACTGGAGGTCTTGGATCATGATGACTGGGACGTTCTTTGTTTACTGCTACCGGTGGGAAATAGTTCATTTCTCACGACCTTTGACCACTTATTGTCTTAATGCAGCCTCGACCATCTAGGCCATCTGCCCAATGTTCCAGAAGCTCAAGATACTTATCAGACCCCTTACTCTAAAATAATCTCCTTTTCAGCATCAGGGTGGATCATAATTCTTGCCAGACAAGTTTAGCAAGCTTGTAGCTTTTACCTTTGTAAGCCCCTGACTTTTTTTCATCTCCAGAACACTTTTATCTGAAAATGTGTCTCCAAAATTGCAATTCCAAGATCCTAAATACTTTTATTTTTTGTAGACCTCAGAATTTCTTGGTTGACACTTATACATGTGTGAAAATATAAAATGAAAACACCTATTAGTAATTATATGCTCCATTAAAATACATTTTAGTGGGCTTGAAATAGCATTTTTAACTCAATCTAAGACATTGGAAAGATACTGATGAATCTTTAAAAAAAAACAATTTGTCCTTTCTACTCTTGTGTTGACTGCAAGGTAACTCTACAATGTGAGAAAGTCTCCCAGGATAAATAGTATATGAAATTTCAAATCTTTTTCCCTGGAGTTGGGACTTTGTTGCTCAGTTACCTAACCTCCGTTTTGTGACTATATTGGATGTGCTCCCTAAGATAGATTGAATTTTGCAATTTAATGTGATAGGTAAGACAGAATGCTGGTTGCTCTACTTCAGGTAAAAAGTTAGGGAGATGTGCGGAGAAACAATGCTTCCTTCATACCTACAAAACATTCTCTCCTGTTTTGCTAGACTCAGCATGGAGCCTCTTGACTATTCAGGCTGGAGAAGCCTAAGAGAAAAGGGCTTCCTGGGCTTGGCGCACCCCTGGGGGTCTGCTGCAAGGCAGAGTCTGGGAGGTGGGATGCCAGGAGGTATGTGGATGGGACTGTGGAGACAGGGAGACTCAGCAGAGTCCGAATAAAGCCTTGGAAATGCTGCAGGCTAGAAGTCCGCGGTGAAATGCAGCTCTGAGCATGGTGTTAACACCGAAGGAACTGAGAGGCGGTAAATGCGCCCGAAGAAGGTGCGTGAGGTAAGCAAGTTTACACCTTCACATTTCAACATACATTTGCTTAATATTATTCTGTTTATAAAAGTGATATCTGCTTACTGAAGAAAACTTGGAAAGCACGGAAGACTCTGAAAGGAGAGAAAAGAAATTGTGTGCAATCAGCATCTCTCCCCACTAGAGTGAACCGTTTTGAATGTCTTACTTTATGCTCTTTCTGGAATTCATTTTCCCAAGCACATAGATTGGGAATCTAATTAAGATATTATGTCTGTGTATATGACGGCATATCATTTTTTCTCATAATATTTTTGCTTATTCAACATTCAAGAAGCATTTGCTCTACGGCTGTTGGAAATTTTTTTCCCTTATTTTTAACTTTTTGATGTAGTCATTGTGAATATCACATAAACTTATGTAACAGTGTTCTTTTTAAAACTGAAGTGCAGTTGATGTATGTTATATAAATTGCAGGTGTACAGTATAGTAGTGATTCACAATTCTTACAGACTGTACTCCATTTATAGTTATTATAGAATATTGGCTGTAGTCCCTGTGTTCTACAATGTATCATTGTAGCTTATTTTATACATAATAGCTCGTATCTCTTAATCTCCTCCTCTTATCTCCCTCTGCCCCTGACTTCCCTCTCCCCACTGGTAACCACTAGTTTGTTACCTGTATCTGTGAGTCGGCTTCCTCTTTGCTATATTCAGTAGTTCAGTGCACTTTTTAGGTTTCACATGAAAGTGATATCACACCACATTTATCTTTCTCTGTATGGCTTGTTTCACTTAGCATACTGTCCTCCAAGTACATCCGTGTTGCAAATGGCAAAATTTCATTCTTTTAAGGTTGAGTAATATTGCATTATGTATATATACCGCATCTTCTTTATCCGTTTATCTGTTGATGGGCACTTTGATTGCTTCCTTATCTTCGCAACTGTAAATAATGCTGCTATGGACATTAGGGTGCATGTAGCTTTTTAATTTTTAGGACCCATCTGGTCCTGCTTGGTTTTGATACCCCCTTTATTTGATGCTCAGATCTTTCCGTGCTGACTATCTCTTGCCATTCAGATGTGTTTTTCTGATACTATATTCGGACTTTGTCATTATAGGTTCTCCACACAAGCTTACCTAAGACATTTCCACTTGCATTCATCAATTTCACTTGCGAAATGCATCTTTGAAGCAAATGTTTACTCAATGTTAGTATGTCCAGGTACCAGGCTTCTTTTTACAACAACCTATTTTAGTGAAAAGAAACCTTTTATCTGAACAATTTAATATGGTTGAGCCATATTTGCAGCACATCTGCTGTGCTCTCTACAGATCCTAGTGGCACAGACTTTTCAAATCTTTAATAAGAAATATATATGAGCCGCTCACATGCCCAAGAGTAGTGGTAAACTAGCTGCTAACGTTTATGGGATGTTCGTGATCTGCTAGGCACTGAGCTGTCTTCATCACATGAATGAGCTTACTTAACCCTCATCAAAATCTCCTGAGGTGAGTTGCATTATTGTCCCCACTTACAGATGAAGACATGAGTTATAGAAGCCACATGATTTCCCAAGGTCACTCATGTATGAAGTCAAGGTATTTGACTCTGGCAGTCTGAACTTGAAGTCTACATCCTTATGTTTCAGAATGATACGTTCAGTGTGATATCATCTATGTTTTAAAAAAGCCTCTCCACAATATGACTTCTGTGAGTAGTTACTTGTGATGTATGTATGCAAACACAGGAGAAAATGTCTTAGAGTTAAATGTATATAAAGTTGAATAGTGATTGCTTCTAGAAAGAGTTGAGAGGAAGGTCAAGATTGAGATGGCCTTCAAAGAGCTTTAGACTTATCTGTGGGGGCTTCCCTGGCAGTCCAGTGCATTGACTTTGCCTTCCGATGCAGGGACTGTGGGCTCTATCCCTGGTCAGGGAACTAACATCCCACAAGCCTCATGGCCAAAAAAGCAAAAAAAAAAAAAAAAAAAAAAAAGGAGAAATATTATAACAAATTCAATAAAGACTTAAAAAAAAATACAGGGTGTTCTTATTTTTCACTTCAGTGTGAGTGCAGGAGTGCACCGTATATGAATTACCAAATGATAGCTCATTTTCTGGCCCTCCCTCTGCTTTCAGATTCTCCAGAATAGGCCTGTTTCCCTTCATTCCCTCTGCAAATCTTGCAAGCGGTAAAGAGCATAAAGGATTAAATTCATTAGCAATTTTACAGAGAAATGTTTCTTCACATTCCCGTGCACACATTTCTATTCATGATATTCAGTATCTGATGGGCAAGCTTTCAGCTGATGAAACAGGGACACAGCCTTCCTCCCTCCACAGAGCTGAAGCATTATCATCACATTTTGCAATCTTTCAGCACTGGTGATCCGCAGAGCTTGGAATGGTATTAGCGTGGGATGGAAGCTCTCGCCTTATTAGTCTTAAGGAGCATGACATAGGAATACTCCACAAGCAGGACAGAAACTCAGTGGATCGTTATCAGGAGTCACATTCCCATTTAAAGCACTCTTATACCCCTGATGTCCTTTGAGGCGCTGGACTCTCTGAAGGAAGAAGAGCATGACTTGCTTTAACCCATTATCCAGATGAGAAAACTGAGATGAGGAAGGGGATGTGACTTGCCTTGGTCACAACCACTAAGAAGCTGAGATTCAAAGCCAGGTTTCCTAAATTCAAATGCTCTTACATTTTCACTAGACTGTGTTGCCTCACACACATACAAAAAAAAAAAAAAAAAAAATCTTTCAGGGTTGACCAGATGCTCTTTTGCTTTTACAGACACTATAAATTGCATTTTATACATTTTATAATTTGCAGTGAGACTGAATAGTAACTAGGACACCTAGTTTAAAAGGAGAAAAAATCTGGGCCCCTCGTGAATAAACTATATGGCAAGTGAGTGTTTGCTGACACTTTCAGTTAAAGGGATCTTTATTACTGTTTGACTTCTGGTGTTTACATTACATGTGAAAGTTAAAGATAAACACCACTTTGGGGAGACATTAAAATGTTACAAATGAGCTTTGCTTTATTTAACTAACTGTCACCATCCTTGGAATCCTATGAAAGTGCTCCTTTTGCCTTTTAGGAATGCATGGGTGTTTTCTTTTTTTCATAGGATATCACAGGTGAGGTCTGAAAAGCATATTAGGATTGTCTTAGTTTAAAAACAATTCCAGTTATACAGTATTAAAATTGGAAGAAATCTCAAGATCAACTTTTTTCATTTTCTTTCGCATGCCGTCCTTCACCTTTCTCAGCTAGATATCAACTCTCCTTGAACGTGTAGTATACTCCTTCAAAACCGAGCTCTCATTTGGGGAAGCGGTAAATTATTATTTTTTTCACTGATTTGTGATCTGCAACATTTTACTTTTTATCTTCTTGTCCCAGTTTTGTCCTTCAGACACACAGGTGGGAAGATGTTTTGTAACAAAACAACAAAGCACTATTCCTACCTAAGCTCTTAGGGCTTCCCGGATGACTCAGTGATTTACAAAAAGAAAAAGACTCCTCCTGTAATGCTGGAGTTTGATCCCTGGGTGGCCAGGTCCCCTGGAGAAGGAAACGGCAACCCACTCCAGTATTTTCTGGGAAATCCTGTGGACAGAGAAGCCGGGTGGGCTACAGTCCATGGGGTCTCAAAGAGTCTGACATGACTGAGCACATACACACCTGTAAGCTCTCATATAACACAAAATCCATCTAACCCTCCTCTGCTTTGGCCATCAATGAAATGATTTGGTGACATTAAGGCATGGCTTGAAGAAGGACTTCAGCCTTCCCCTTATCACCATGCAAAACCTTCCGTATTATCAATGAACCGCACTCTTGGTTTAACCATAAGTGTTTGCTGTGCACAAGCCAGTGCCGAAGTGTCCCAAGTGAACACACAGTCTTGGCGAGAACAATGAGTCTGCAAACCTTGTTTCTGGAGAGTCTCTGCCATCTGACCACAGCCCCTTGAGCCCATGACTGCAAAAATTCTGAAGCCTCCAGCTGTCTCTTTCTGCCATAACAAATTACTACACAGTTGGTGGCTTAAAACAACAAACATTTGTTCTTTTGTGATGCAAGAGCTCGGAAGTCCAACAGAAGTCTCATTGGACTAAAATTCTTTATGAATGCTTCATTCCTTTCTGAGAGAATCCACATCCTTGCCTCTTAAATTTTCCAGAGGCTACCTAATTTAGGCGACCTAAATTTCCTAGAGGTTCCCAGTGCTGTTTCTCTGTCCTCAAAGTTAGAAATGTGACCACCATCTGCTTCTGTTTCTATCACCACATATCTTTCTCTGGACTGCTCTGCTGTGTCCTCTAAATTTAAACACCCGTCTGATTACACTGAATCAGCTCCAATAACCTAGTACCATCACTGTACTTTAATCTCACTTGATTAGCAAATTTATTCTATTTGCAACCTTATTTCTGCCTTGCCATGTAACCTAACATATTCACAGGTTCTAAATATTGGGGCATGCACATATTTAGGGGTCATTATTCTGCTTACTGGGCTTCCCTGGTGGCTCAGATGGTAAAGAATTTGTCTGCAATGTGGGAGACCTGGGTTCAGTCCCTTGGTTGGTTGGGAAGATCCCTTGGAGGAGGGTATGGCAGCCCACTCCAGTATTCTTGCCTGGAGAATCCCATGGACAGAGGAGCCTGGTGGGCTACAGTCCATGGGGTCGCAAAGAGTCGGACATGACTGAGCGACTAAGCACACACTCTGCTTACTGTGCTGAGCTTTCCAAAGTCTTCCATTTTCCTGCCTGTCCATCCCCATCATCCTTCTACATATGGCATGGTGTTAAATGCACACCTTTCTGATTGCTTCCCCAGGGCTTCCGTTTGTTTATAATATATTGGGGACCACCATGAATAAGATGCTCTGTTAGGTGCTAACGATTTTGCACCTAGTAACAGATGACTACTGCCTAGAATTATGAGACTAGTAATAAAGATGTGTACGAGATGCTATTGCAGGCTAGATTTGCCAGGAGGCTGACTGTGAGACAGAGACAGCTTGCAAGAGGCTTAGGGAGGCCCTTTGGGATTAGCACCTGAGGATGAGATGGGATGGAAGTGGGAACCAACAGGGAGAGAATTTGGCTTGTGATAGAGCTTTCAGCTGAAGCTCCAATACTTGGGCCACCTGATGGGAAGAATTGACACATTGGAAAAGACCCTGATGCTGGGAAAGATTGAAGGCAGGAGAAGAAGGGGACGACAGAGGATGAGATGGTTGGATGGCATCACCGACTCAATGGACATGAGTTTGAGTAGACTCCAGGCATTGGTGATGGATAGGGAAGCTGGGCATGCTGCAGTCCATGGGGTCACAGAGTCAGACACCACTGAACTGAACTGAACTAAGACTTTCATTGGAAACCTCGGGTAACCTGATGGCATGGTCTGGTAACAGGATAATCCTTCAGAACTGTTCCAAGTTAGGGCAAGAGTGCAGGGCTTTTGTACCCCTATGGTAACCAATGATTTAGTGAGGGTCTCTCCATGAAGCAGGCATGACCTTGGATGAGGCCACTCACTTTGGCTGAGGCAATCCCTGACTGCGGCCAACAGCTGAAGGCTATTCACGAGCAGCACCCCGAGAAGGTGGGGTCTTCACTTATGAAGGGAGGTGTGAGTATGGATTACAGCTCCATCTCTGGGGCTATGGAAACATCTAGCAAAGACATTTTTTTTTTAGTCTGACAGCCAAACGCTGAGGAAGTGGCCTGACTCTTTGCTGGACCTTGGTATTGTTAAGAGCTGATCTGTCCATCACAGTTTGGTCCCGTTTTCTGCAACTGAATAGAATCTCACCAAACACCAACATCAGGCAAGGTCATTACGGCTGTGATAGATTGAGACAGGAACAAAGCCACTGTGCAATCACGTTTGTAGTCAGACAGAGAAAAGATTTGTTCAAATAGGAATCTGTCCAAAAATGACCAAACTTTCTCCAATCTTGGCTAATATGAGTGGCTCCTGCTATTTTTAAGCCAAATATAACTTTAGCTTTGCTTTGTTTCTCCCATCTTCTAGATAAGAATTATTAATATAACAGAAACAATTATTAAGATACTGAAGAATAGAATTGTCCCCACTTCCTGACATCATCCAAGCAGAAAAAAGTCCTGATTTCTTGACCTCCTCTCCCCCCTAAACCTAGCACAAGCCCAAAGCCAATGATGAGGTCTTTCTAATGCTCTTTAGCCAGATACTCCATGGTTCTCCATGTGTGTGGGCTCCCTATGGCAACAAGTTGATAAACCCAGCTTTACAGGTATGTTCCTGGTGGTCTTTGGTTGGAAAGCATTGACAGCTAAGTCCAGGGGTAGAGACTGTGCCTGACACATAGTCCTACAATAAATATTTTCTAATAGCAGGTCTTATTTGGCTTTGGATTCTCGTGTTTTGAATATTCAGTAATGACTAATTTATTGGGTATTAATATGCTCAATATGTTGTAGAATATATTTTGTTGGTTGATGAATGAGAAAGTGAGCCTCTTCTAAAAGGTTAAAGACATTTTAGAAAAGAGTTGCAGGGGAATACATGGGAGAACCACAGGAAAATTTATGAAAATCAAAGTATTTCAGTATAACGAGGAATAGGACATCGGAGGGTGTCAGGCCTTTTCCTCTGGGGCCCTGGGCTGAACTTAGTGAATTATCACTCATGCTTTGTTTGCTGCTTTTCATTTCCCCTGGAGAGTTTACTTTTCAAAGACTACTGTGACAGGAGGTATGCCAGGTGTTCCTGGGGACCACGGTTAATTGCTGGAACATCTGGGAAATCGCAGGAGAACTCTAGAGTGACTTGGGGGACTTATCTGAGCAATGTGGATGTAACAGCTGTGATCTTCCCTTTGGAAACAAGGTGCTAGCATTTTCAGAGATTCCTGAAGCTTCCAGGACAGTTTTGAGTGATGCTGTTCATGGTGACCCTGTGAGAAATCACAGGTTTACCAACCTGTCTGCTCCATGTGTCAGCATCCTCTTGATCACACCCACCCTCAGGATATGGATTCATTATTTCAGATATTTTCCCCCAGACCCCCTTTTTTACTGTCTTGTCCCTTCTCTCCAGGTCCTAGGATTTCAGCATTTACACAACTTTCATTTGACCAATACCAGCTCTGAAAAATTATCTGTTGAACTCATTGACAAGGTACAAATGACTGATCAGGTCTAATTTCCAAAGGGGGCTTGCAGTTCTCCACAAAACAGAAAATATATGTCTACAGAATTCAAGCATCCCAGGGGCAACTGGCAAGTGTGTGGGAACAGTTTAGAGTCTCAACATTTCCTCTGCCCTCGGAATGGTAATACAAGGCTTTGCCTACTTGGAGGGACAAAAACCTCATTCACATCATGGTAGGCTTTTTGACCAGATTACTTTAGGAAAATGAAGCAAACTAAAACCATGCTTGTTGAGAAGAGAGTGATAAGGATATTCTTTCTGCTTCTCAAAAAACCAGAATTCATAAGAACTGAACATTGAAAAGTCTAGAATATACTCTGTACAAATTGACTCTGCTATTTTTAACCTGCTTCCCTGGGTCATTTTAATTATATCTGAAAGATGAGTTATGAGAGGAAATGAATTAAACTAAGTGAAAGTAGCTCAGTCATGTCCAACTCTTTGCAATCCCATGGGCTATACAGTCCACAGAATTCTCCAGGCCAGAATACTGGAATGGGTAGCCGTTCCCTTCTCCAGGGGATCTTCCCAACCCAGGGATCAAACCCAGGTCTCCCGCATTGCAGGTGGATTCTTTATCAGCTGATCCACCATTCAGTTAAGTTCAATCGCTCAGTCATGTCCAACTCTTTGCGACCCCATGGACTGCAGCATGCCAGGCTTCCCTGTCCATCACCAACTCCCGAAGTTTACTCAAACTCATGTCCACTGAATTGGTGATGCCATCCAACCATCTCATCCTCTGTCATCCCCTTCTCCCGCCTTCAGTCTTTCCCAACATCAGGGTCTTTTCAAATGAGTCAGCTCTTTGCATCAGGTGGCCAAAGTATTGGAGTTTGAGCTTCAGCATCAGTCCTTCCAATGAACACCCAGGACTGATCTCCTTTAAGATGGACTGGTTGGATCTCCTTGCAATCCAAGGGACTCTCAAGAGTCTTCTCCAACACCACAGTTCAAAGCATCAATGCTTCGGCGCTCAGCTTTCTTTGTAGTCCAACTCTCACATCCATACAAGACTACTGGAAGAACCATAGCCTTGACTAGATGGACCTTTGTTGGCAAAGTAATGCTTCTGCTTTTTAATATACTGTCTAGGTTGGCCATCGCTTTCCTTTAAAGATAAACCAATTTTGAAAGTTTTGCTGGTCTACATCATGTATTTTAATTCAGGTGCTTTTTGGTTGGAATGCTGTAAAATGAAGGTCCTTAAACGTTCTGTTAATTTAAAAGACAGTGAAAAGTGGCACTTCTTTCTGATCATGACTCTGATATTTTTAAAAGAGACTTTCTGGTGACCTTGTCCACTTAATTAGGGGTATGAAAGCAAGCAGAGCACTGTGATCTTTGCCCCCTGTGTCCTCAGCCGCCTTCTGTCCACGGAAGAACCTGAAATAAGGCCTAAGTTTGATGAGAGAAGTGAGAAAATGCAGAAAAAAAGAAAAACAGTCAAAGGAGACCAAGTAATAGTTGTTTAGTCTTAAGCAAATTCGAGGACCTTTAGCTCCTCTGCATGGGCTATGGATAATATTCTGAGCCATATCTTGTGAGCTTTCTTATAGATCCTGAAATTCCCACAAGGTGGGAGAAGCTAACTACTTGATGACCATACTGTGGCCATGACATAGGCTGCCGTGACTCTGAGAATCGGCCTCAAAGAAATGGGAACAACCGACCATGGAACTGAAGATTAACTGTACCTAAAACAATGAAGATAACACTGATCAGACCACTGATGACCAATTTCAAGATGACTATCAGAGAGTAATCAATTCCTCAGTGATCAATGCAAAGAAATAGAGGAAAACAATAGAATGGGAAAGACCAGAGATCTCTTCAAGAAAATGAGAGATACCAAGGGAACATTTCACGCAAAGATGGGCTCAATAAAGGACAGAAATGGTATGGACCTAACAGAAGCAGAAGATATTAAGAAGAGGTGGCAAGAATACACAGAAGAACTGTACAAAAAAGATCTTCATGACCCAGATAATCATGATGGTGTGATCACTCACCTAGAACCAGACATCCTGGAATGCGAAGTCAAATGGGTCTTAGGAAGCATCACTATGAGCAAAGTGAGTGGAGGTGATGGAATTCCAGTTGAGCTATTTCAAATACTAAAAGATGATGCTATGAAAGTGCTACACTCAATAGGCCAGCAAATTTGGAAAACTCAGCAGTGGCCACAGGACTGGAAAAGGTCAGTTTTCATTCTAATCCCAAAGAAAAGCAATTGCAAAGAATGCTCAAACTACTGCACAACTGCATTCATCTAACATGCTAGCAAAGCAATGCTCAAACTTCTCCAAGCCAGGCTTCAACAGTACGTGAACAGTGAACTTCCAGATGTTCAAGTTGGATTTAGAAAAGGCAGAAGAACCAGAGATCAAATTGCCGACATCCGTTGGATCATCAGAAAAGCAACAGAGTTCCAGAAAAACATCTACTTCTGGTTTATTGACTATGCCAAATCCTTTGACTGTGTAGATCACAACAAACTGTGGAAAATTCTTCAAGAGATGGGAATACTAGGCCACCTTACCTGCCTCCTGAGAAATCTGTATGCAGGTCAAGAAGCAACAGTTAGAACTGGACATGGAACAACAGACTGGTTCCAAATCGGAAAATGAGTACATCAGGGCTGTATATTGTCACCCTGCCTATTTAATTTGCAGAGTACATCATTTGAAATGCCTTGCTGGATGAAGCACAAGCTGGAATCAAGATTTCCAGGAGAAATATAAGTAACTCAGATATGCAGATGACACTATTCTTATGTCAGAAAGTGAAGAAGAACTAAAGACCTTCTTGATGAAAGTGAAAGAGGAGAGTGAAAAAGCTGGCCTAAAACTCAACATTCAGGAAAGGAAAATCATGGCATTTGGGCCCATCAGTTCATGAGAAATAAATGGGGAAACAATGGAAACAGTGAGAGACTTTATTTTTTTGGGCTCCAAAATCACTGCAGATTGTGACTGCAGCCATGAAATTAAAAGACATTTGCTCCTTGGAAGAAAAGCTATGACCAACCTAGACAGCATATTAAAAAGCAGAGACATCTCTTCCCACAAATGTCCATCTAGTCAAAACTATGGTTTTTCCAGTGGTCATTTATGGATGTGAGAGTTGGACTATAAAGAAAGCTGAGTGCTGAAGAATTGATGCTTTTGAACTGTGGTGTTGGAGAAGACTCTTGAGAGTCCCTTGGAAGTCCCTGATACTGGGAAATTTGAAGGCAGGAGGAGATGGGGATGATAGAGGCTGAGATGTCTGGATTGCATCACCGATTTGATTGACATGCGTTTGATCAAACTCCGGGAGCTGGTGATGGACAGGGAAGCCTGGTGTGCTGCAGTCCCTGGGGTCACGAAGAGTCAGACACAACTGAGCGACTGAATCAAACTGATCAGAACTGACTGTTGTTTCCGCAGGTAGCCCCCTTCCTGTCTCTAGAAGCTCTTGTCCACTGATTGTCCAGATTGGAGGTGGGGGGTTGACTTACGGACAGGTGTATGCCCGCCACCCCTCTCTACCACGTGGCTGGCATCCAAGTAAAACAAACTTTCCTTTCTACCAATCTGCCCTCTATAATGGGTTTTGAGGGACAAGCAGTAAGACCTGTGTTCATTAACAGGTACGTAGCATGAACCTTCTTTGGCATTTGCTTCATTGCTATCAGAAATAAAATATATGGAGCTCAGGTCCAAAATGAAGCACACACTCACTCGTGATTCTAAAGTGGCTTACTAAGGAGGGGAACTGTTCTTTCAGTTTCACTTTTCTGTGGCTTTTTGCTCCAGAATGATCCAGCAGAAGCATCAGCACCTGGGAGTTTGTTTATACAGAAACTCAGATTCTGCTATAGCCCTGCTGAGTTGGAATCTGCACTTTACTAAAAGTCCACGTATGTTCATGGAAAAGATTGTTGTCTTTAGAAGCACAGGTGTAGAACCTGCTAGGCTTCACTTATTCCTCTGGTTTCGTTTTTCGCTGAATACTATTATATTATTCAGAGTAGGCATCTTCACAAGAAACAACCCTAAATCTCAGGACTTAATGAAATAAGCTTACTTTTCACCTAAGTTCCGTTGTAGGTAGAGTTGAGGGGGTCAGTCGTCCTCATGCAGTCCCTTGGGGGACCATTCTTTCCATCTAGTAACTTTTCTGCCCCTGGGGACCTCATGGTTCTCCACTGGACCCCCTGATTCTGAACTTTCAGAGAAAGAAGATGCAGAACATGGGACAATGTGCGGGATCTTTTATGGCCCAGGTTTGGAGGAAGTACATCACTTCTGCCTGCATCTCAGTGGTCAGAACACAGTCATACAGGCACATATAGCTGCAAGAGAGGCTGAGAACTGTCAGCTATCACTTTGCCTAGAAGGAGGAGGGGATGATCTTGGCAAACTTTTAGTCAGTCTGTGCCTCACTTATCCATCTTCTGGGATCCAACTAAATCCCTACTTACTATTAAACTTCTCCAGGCAGTTGGGGAATGTCTTCCAAATTTCTACAGATTTATTTTTCCATCTTTTCTTTTACGTATCTCACAAATATTCTTATATATTGTCCACTCAAGGATGTATTGATTCACCATCAGGAAGCATGATCACTTGTAAGACAATAGTCGTAACATTCAATTTTTTTTTAACTCTACAGAGCCAAGATTGATTTTATGCAGGTGATGAGCATAATATTAACATTTTTTATTAAGTTACTGAGAACCTGAGGCAATATAATTGTTCTTCTTGTACCAGTATTTAGTAGGATATCTTGTGGCTCCTTTTGATATCTGTTTTTTTTATGATTAACCCCCAAATTTCAGAAACTATCCTCCTAATCTCGTCACGTTTTTGCATATGTCATCAGTTTTCTTGTCTTAATGCATCCTAATAAGACGTGTTGGGAGCATGACATGGACCACAGAACACATTCTTACGCCATGTCATAGCAGAAGCAACCAAAGTCCCCAAAACATAAAAAGAATTTTCCTGAAATCACAACCTGGTAGGCAGGGAGAAGGCAGGGCTTGGACTCCAGTCAGTGTCACGGCTCCAAACCCAGGGTTTGGCTAACTGTCCCCCGCAGTTTCTTCTGTGAACAGCCGCATTCTCTTTGGATGCATGAAAACATGGTTGATATCGACACAATTATGAAGAGAATTATGTATAACTTATAGATGGCTCTTTAAAAAATTTCAGTCCCCATTTTGCCAGGAATGTCACAGAAAATTTAGGCTTGTTGTGGTAAGACTTTGTAACTTTTCAAAAAACTTGGAATTTTTTCACAAATAGATTTTCTGACTGAATATAACCTGGATCACCAATTTTTAACTCAAGTATGACAACATTCAGTGTTACTGCAGTTTTGATGTCAGAACATTTTTTAATTTGTCAGCAACTATTTTGTTTGTTTCTTTTCCCACCCTCTTTTTACCCACTTTCCTATTTATAAAGTATTTTTTTCTTAGAAATTAAAAAAATATGAACTTGTGTACAGTTACATATGCACATTTTCTTTGATTTTGCATGGATTCAAGTGGGCTCTTTCAATCTGAAATTTTCTTTCACAAAACAAATAGTCTAATATTTGTTGTTTATGGCATATCCATTATTTACTTTGTTATCTTCTTCTGGAATAGTGGTTTTATGTTTTAGATCTCTGGGATGGGTCCTTCATCATTCTCTTAGTTTTTACTCATTATCATTTTTACTTTGTCTTTATTTTCTTGAGTTGATTTTGTAAATCATACATCTGGTTTGCTACATCATACAATCTACTGTTCATGGCTCCCAAAGCATTTTGAATTTTGCTGGTCATGTCTTTCAGGAGCCAAATCTTGTCACTATTTCAACGGAGTAAATTTCGCTTGAAATTTATTCAGAAAATTCATCAGAAATTGCTATCTGAGAATTTTTCTTGTCTTCTTGGAGGGTATTTTGCGTGAAAATATTTGCCCTGAATACTTGAAATGCTCACCTTCTTGTGTGTGTGTGTGTGTATGTGTGTGTGTGTGTGTGTGTCCCACTACATCTGGGGATTTTCTCCCATCTTTTGTAAAGCTAAGGTGACCACAATTTTTGTTATTTCTAGCTTGCTGGAGCAGTGTTCCCTATGGTTCAGATTTCCCCCCACCTCAGATAATTTTCTGGAAAAGTTCTCTATTTACTTTTTAAGTGTATTTCTCTTTTGCTTGCACTTATTGGCCACAAAAATACGCCCCGAGGCATGTGAAATCCCCCTGGGCTAGGATCACATCCATGTCCCCCGCCACTGGCAGGCAGACTCTCAATCACCGGACCACGAGGGGAGTCTTTTCTTTGTATTTTTAATAAAAGGTATTTTCAGTGAGTGTAGAATTTATGTTGAGAGTACCTTTTTCTTTCAGTTGACTTTAAGGATATCACCCACTGTCCTTCTGTTCATATGATTCCTGATGAGAAGGTTCCTGTAACTTTTGTTCTTCCATTGGTAATATATCTCTTTTCTTTGGATGCCCTTACATTTTTGGTTTATAGAAATTCAAATAAGGTATGTCTTGGTTAAAATTTTTTTTCCTGCTTGGTGTTCTCTGAGCTTCTTGGATTTGATGTCTGTTGTTAATTTTGGAAAAATCTTGGCAAAATACTTTATATTCATCAAAATATCTTCTTCTTCCTCTGTGATTTAAGTCATATATATCTTGGACCATTTGATATTTTCCTACAGTTCATAAGAACTGTTTTTATTTCCACAGTTTTTCCCTTTGCATTTCAGCTTGGATAATTTCTAGCTCCAAGTTTATCACTTCTTACCTTGGCCATATTCAGTCTAGTAAAACCCACAGAAATCATTCTCCGTTTACAATTTTTTTTCAATCGCAGCATTTACTTTGGATTCTTTGTTGTATGTCCCAACTCTGCTGAAGTGAGCCCTCTGAACTTACATGTTGTCTACTTTTTCACATTAATATCTTTAATACCTTAGTAAGTTATTTAAATGCCCTGTCCAATAGTTTTAGTATGTTTTTCATACCCAAATCGGGTTCCAATGATCGCTTTATCACTTTGCAGTGTCTTTCCTCTTGCCTTTTAGTATGTGTGGTAAAACCCAGACATCTTATCTGGAGAATAGTTAGTAAAAAAATATATATTTTCTATGTTTAGAAATAAACATGCCTTTTCTCTGTTTAGGTTTTTAAAGTTGAGGCGAGGGTAAATTAGTCGAGTTAGGAGTTAAGTTGTGCTTGAGGCTTGTTGTTGCCATAGCTACCCCGAGTGTACTGCAGGCATCAAATTCCTTTAACAGTATCTTGTGTTAGGGGTGTAGGTTTGCTCAACAGAGGTCATTTTCTCAATTTCCACTTTCTCATGGGTTTGGGTTTTCCTTTGTGCTTTACCCTGAAGAGATTATGTCTCTTATACCTCTTTCAGTTTTACTCTTCTGTAACTTTCATCTGAGATTGCTAGCTGGGTGGTAGAGTTGAGGGGTGCAGAGGAATTCTCTGAGACTCTCAGGAAGCCTCAGTGTTAAGCAGACACTTTACTCCTGACTCTCAGGTCTGTGATCTTGCATGCTCTCCAGCTTTAGTGTGTGGACCAGCAAGCATTCTGCCCCACCCACCCAGGGCTGGGCTTCGTGGACGTCTTCCTTCCGCCAGCGTCCTAAGGTAACATAACACTCTTCCCTGTGTTATTTAGGGATGATGGCGGAGATGGGTCCAGGTAGAACTTCAGTAGTGGCTGCTGTTCCTCTTCCCAGAACATTCGTATCTGAGAAAACTTCTTGGGATTCTCCCAATCTCCCTCTGAACATCTGTAGGGTTCGTGGACAGACAGTGTGCAGCAGGGTGTGAATCCTCTGTGGCTCCTTGAGGGGTTATAGTTTTACACTCGTGCAATTAATTCATTGTAATTTGTTATACTTTTACAACAAATTAAAATATTTTTGCTGCTTCTTCACCTGTGTGCTCAGTCACTTCCGTTGTGTCAGACTCTTTGCGACCCCATGGACTGTAGCTCTTCTGGGCCCTCTGTCCATGGGATTCTCCAGGCAAGAGTACTGGAGTGGGCTGCCATTTCCTCCTGCAGGGGATCTTCCCGACCCAGGGACTGAACTCGCATTTCTCACATTTACTGCACGGGCAGGTGAGTTCTTTACCACTAGCGCCACCCGGGAAGCCCACTTCTTCATACCAGCTTGCATGATGTCCAGCAGCCTCTGCCCCAAGGAAATAAACCCGTGGTTGCTGTTTCTGCCTCCAGGTACCATTGTCTTTCCAGATGTCACGTTGTCTATTTTCTTTCTCCATAGTCTAAACTTTCTGGTGGGTCCCGGAAAATTCAGTAATTTGCAGTTTGTCTTTTGTTAGAAGTTTGGATGTTATTTTTCATCTCTCTGTGTATCTGAGCTGAAACTGATATTTTAGTTGACTAATTTTGAGACAAATATTTAGCAGCATCTAGAAAGCACATCCATGAAACTCCTGGAGGTAGAGGACAGGGAAGCTTGGCGCACTGCAGCCCGTGGGGCCGCAAAGAGTCAGACGTGACTTAGCGACTGAACGACAGCAAAAAGTACACCCAGGACTTCCTGCAGGTCCGGTGGCTAAGACTCTGCACTCCCAATGCAGGGGGCCCGGGGACGATCCCATGTGCTGCAGCTAAGATCTGGCAGAGCCAAATAAATAAATATGCACCAATAAATAAAATAGAAAGCACATCCAATACAGCACAACAAGCAGGTTATTCCTCATTCATTGAAAGCAGCCATCTGGTTATTTGGAATTATATATAGTCAAAAACCCACCCTGTTTTATTTGAAAGCAGTCATGCTAATTTGGCTTATGAACTTTGTGGAAGAAAGAGTAAATCCCCACACATTGGTGTTTCCATAGTGTTCTTCTGGCACCTTGCACTGTTCCTGTGGCACAGTGACTGTGCGTCTGCAGCCCCTCCAGACTGAGTCCTTGAGAGCAGGCATGCTGTCTCATCTACCTTTATTTTCCTGTTGCTGAGCAGGTTGCCTGGTACCCAGTGGGAACTTGATAAGTACTTGCTTAATGTTGCTGAAGGTCTTTGGATCATTCAGTGAGATGGTGCATTTTCTGAGTCTCTTCATTTCTCAGAGAGGGAAGTCTCAAGAGATGACCAAAGTCTTCTTCCACCTATTTGACCTATATCATCCAGTAAAAAGCACACCGCTCAGACGTGCTCTGAGGAGGCCTGGGGCATGTACTGAGGTGGTCTGTGTGCCCCGAGATGCCTTATTTCTTTAACCGGGGAACATCTGGTATTAAATTCCAATTTAACTACTATGTCTCATAGTTGGATGTATTTTTAATGCTCAGTGACAAACAGCATTTTAATTTGAACTCTATCAGGCTCGAGGCTTACATTAAGTGAACAAGTACATGCAGACATGGAGGAGAGATGAACACTGCCTGCCTTCATTACGGCTGTGCAGCTCAGCAGAAGCAATGCTCAGAGTGAATCTTAAACAGTCTAGCGAAGTGAAACCCCTCATCTGTGTAGTCAGTGGAGACGGTAATCTGTGTGTGACAGAAGCCCTCACAGCTGCTTCTCAGCAGTGCAATTTGACTTGGGGATTTGTTTTTGTTAAAAGGCTCACTGTCAGGCATGGAAGAGAAAAGTTTGACCCTGACTTGCAACAAATAACTCTTGAGCTGCTGATTTCTGCTGCACTAGGGTCCTTATAGATGTGGAAGGAACACATTGCTTGTTGTTTAGTTGCTAAGTTGTGTCGGACTCTTTGTGACCCCATGGACTGTAGCCCCCCAGGCTCCTCTGTCCACGGGATTTTTCTAGGCAAGAATCCTGGAGTGGGTGCCATTTCCTTCTCCAGGGGATCTTCTCAACCCAGGGATTGAACCCACTTCTCCTGCACTGGCAAGCTGATTCTTTACCACGGAGCCACCAGGAGAGCTGTGGATAACGGGCAGTGGGGTTTAATCTGGGAGAAGAAATTTGCTCCTCTGTACCCCCCGCCCTCCTCCTTCCATCCTCCACAATGCTGTGTGCTCACAATACACTCAAGCCACTCGTTTGAATATCTCTGTAGATTTGACCACTGACTTGGCAGGTCAGATGACGTGTTTCTCGTTGCTGATCCTACTGTGCAGTTGTGCCAAGAGAGGCAGGGAAGGACTGTGGGCAGAGAAGAAATATCTTGGGTTTTGGAGGCAGCCAGAGCTACGTTCAGATCCTGGCTCTGCCAGTTTCTGCACTTGACCGTGGTCGAGTGATAGAAACTTTCTGAACCCAGTTCTCCTCTGTAATATAGTAGAAGCACTAGACTCATTTAATTCTTATGAGGATAGAATGATGTATGTATGATGGGGGTGAGATATATCTAAGAGATATAAAGGTTCTGGCCCCCCAAAAGGGGGATTCAGTGGATGACAGTTGCTATTACTATCACTGCTATTATCTATGTTTATTACTGGCTTCATGAGCCTGCAGATGTCTGCGGTCTTGCCTTGGTCCTTTCACAGCCCGGGCCCCGCGGCAGGCTTTTGCTCTTCACCTGTGTTGAAGTCCCTCCTCTTGGGAGGATCACGTGGCCCCACCTTCCTGATGCGTGTACAGCCCTGTGATTTACCTCGGCCAGAACAATGGAGGCAAACATGGCGTGTCACTGCCAGGCAGAGCTTCTAACACAGGGTGCATCTAAACAAGGCTTAAGTCCTTGAATGAATGTGATGAGCTGAGGTCCACTGAGATGGAGATAATGTGAGTAAGAAATAAACTTTCCCACTCCAAGTCAAGGGCTTTTTAAACTTGTTATCACAGTACAACCCAAGCCATCCTTATTCCTACCAGCCTTATCCTTAGATTCTAGCTCTGAGTTAGAGTTCTCTTTACCTGTCAACTTGTGCAGATCCTGACTCCTCTCAAGTTGCCCTGCCCATCTAATAACAGGTGGATCCTGCAAGGCTGCAAGCCGATGCCTCGGTCAGACCCAGGCCCTCTCAGACTGTCTTCCTCCTGCTTCCTATGTGTGTGTGTTCTGGCGCTCAGTCGTGTCCAACTCTCTGTGACCCCGTGGACTGTAGCCCGCCAGGCTCCTCTGTCCATGGAATTTTCCAGGCAAGAACACTGGAGTGGTTTGCAATTTCCTACTCCAAGGGATCTTCCCAATACAGGGATTGAACCCGGGTCTCTTGAATCTCCTGCATTGGCAGGCAGACTCTTTACCATTAGTGCCACCTGCGAAGCCCCCTTATCTACTATACTTAGACTCTAAGTTGCTCTCATCTTTCAAACTGAGTTTTAATACACAAACGTAAAGAAAGCTGAGGTTGAGAAGGATGACTCTCAGTTCAGTTCAGCATGCCTGGCTTCCCTGTCCATCACCAACTCCCAGAGCTTGCTCAAACTCATGTCTTTCGAGTCGGTGATGCCATCCAAACATCTCATCCTCTGTCATCCCCTTCTCCTCCCGCCTTCAATCTTTCCCAGCATCAGGGTCTTTTCCAAGGAGTCAGCTGTTCGTATTAGGTGGCCTTCACACCAGGGTGACTCTGGGAGGCTTCACTTCTTCCACTTTCCTTTTGTTTCCTGTCTCCCATTGTGTGCTCACTCTTCAAGCTCCTGGTGCACATGGAAAGCCCTATGAGAGGCGAGGCTGAGGGTAAGGCAGGGTGTGGGTCTGCTGTGATGGACAGAGGCTTCATTGCCATTCTTGGGCCTCTTGTCTTCCCTCCCGCAGCCTTCCCCACGGTGGGCAGGGGCAGTGTCCGTCCTTGTCTGCCATCTTCAGTGATACAGGGTCACCGCACCTCCAGATACAGCCTCCACCCTGCTTCCAGGCTCTCCTAGCACTTTGGCGGGGCGATCTGAGCACCCCTGCTTTTTAGATTGGGTGTTGTCTACCTGGCCTTTCCTGGTGCCTCCGTGAGCTTCTGTCTTATCCTTCCTTTTGACTTTTACTCAGGACCCAGGATCCTCCTGGAGTAGAACCTGCTTCACCCTCAAAGTCCCAGGCTCATAACCAGTACCCAGAGCTGAGCGTTTTGGTCTGAGCCATTTCTCCCTGGTTTGGTGAATTAGTGGTTGCAAGTAAGAGAAGCCATCTAGAGCAAAGAGAGGGGTTTACATGGAGGCTGAACAAGCCTCAGAAGTAGAGAAGGACAGTCTTTTGAAGCCAAGACAGCTCTCAGGACCAGTTAGCATCCTGGTATCAGTCCCTCATGGTCCTAGGGTTTCTCTCATTTCTCTCAGAGGATATCAATGTTTCAAGCACCTACTGCTGTGTAACAAACTGCCCCAAACATTTGGGCTTCAAATAACAAGAGTATCTTATTTCTCATGATCCTGTGGGTTGACCAAGCACTTCGTCTACATCAAGTAGTATCTGTTACTACCCGGGGATGTCTGGAAGCTCCAGAATGTCCTCCCTCCCATGGATGGCAATTAATGCTAGCTGCCAGCTAGGTGCTCAGCTGGCACAAATGGTCAGGACTTTGGTTCTTTTTTATGAGCTACTGTCTTTCATCCTGAATGGCTATCCATTTGCTGTTTCATGGGGATGCATTTATTAGCTGATGCTGGAGCTGGGAAGTCTCCTGGGACTCTCCTCCTATCCATCATGGCCTGAGTGCTCCAGGAGGGATGAGGGGCCAGGATTTCTGCTTTCAGCATCTCCTGTTTTGTCATTGATTGCCTGAGCAGACAGGTGCTTCTCCACATTTTACTTCTGCTGGGTCAATTACAGTGATTTCAAAGGACATAAATGTGTCTGAGAAGTCCCATTGGAAAGAAAATTCCTCCAGATTAACAATAAATTGATTTGATTACCCAATCCTGGTATCATTCAGGAGAAAAATGCAAGGCTGAGGTGGAGTGGCATTCTTTATTCATATCAATCTGTGATAAAATGGAGAAGTTGGAGGCAAGAAATGAAGAATCTCTGCTCTCAGATCAAAGATATTACTACTCAGAGGTAGTACGACAGGTGTTCAGGAAATATGAAGAATATCACAGGAACTTCCCTGACGGTCCAGTGGTTAACACTCCCTGCTTCCACTGCAGGGGGCTTGGGTTTGATCCCTGGTTGAGGAACTAGGATCCCACATGCTGCAGGGCATGGCCAAAAATACACAAAAATAAAAACTGATGCAAAAGAAAAATCCATCATGCACAAAAAAATCAAAATAAAAAAAATAATATTACAGACTTACTGGCTGACCTTATTTTAATGCTGTAAGGGTCTCAAGACCTTAGTATCTGAGGTGGCTTTGCTGTCTTGTTTGTCACTATTGAGTTATTTTTAGATAAAGAGGTATGTTCCAATTGTGTGAGCCTAGTGAAGAAGAGAAGAATAGTAAATTCTGACTGTGACCTGCAGCAGGCTTGGCATGTAGCTGAGTCATCCCACCTGGCAATGCTGGTGAAAGAAAAATAAATTCACTTAATGAAGACAAATAGATTTCATTTAATAAGAGCCTAATAGTTGCTCTCGTTGTATTATCTCTGTGCTAAAGACCTCTCTGACCTCTCTGACCTCTCTGACCTCTCTGACTCCCATGCAAAGGTACTCTTCCTTTCTTTTATTCTCTCATGGTGTCCTGGATACACCTCTGTTAAGGGACTTCTTAAATCTGCTCAGTTAATCAAATATTTATTCAGTTCTTATTAGATGTCAAGTTCTGTAGTAAAGTGCATTAGCAGTGCATTCATTCAGAGTCTTCATCCCTGCTCTATCTTGGACCTGTTCACTCAAGAATATATAATATAATATATATAATCCGCATTCCCAAGAAATTTATAATCTGGTAGGAGATTGTCACAGATATTGTGGGTTAAAGCTCAAGAAAGTATTGTTCTTGGTCTTTGCTGGAGTGACTTCATTTTTGATTCTGATGGCTCATGCTCCATCACGTTGACTTAGGTGAGATTCCAGTCGGTCTAAACCCATCTCTGGCAAACCAGGGGTTTGTGGGGCAAGTGATTCAATAGTGACTGAGGCGACACAAAGGGAGATTGGCAGCAGAGGCTTCTGAGAAAGATTACTTTATTGATGTAAAGAGACATAAGAATGAAATATATAAAAACAACAAAATTCTGTAACGAATTATCCTTCAATTAAAAAATGAATTAATTTAAAAATAAAAAATAATTATATATATACATATATATACACACACACACACATATATATATATGTATATATATATATGAGAAGGCAATGCAACCCACTCGAGTATTCTTGCCTGGAGAATCCCATGGACAGAGGAGCCTGGCGGGCTACAGTCCTTGGGGTCACATAGAGTCAGACATGACGGAAGTGACTTAACGTACACAAGCATTTATTAATTTGGCTGCATTGGGTCTTAGTTGTTACAATGTGGCAAATGAGATCTTAGTTCCCAGACCAGGGATTGAACCCACGATCCTACACTGGAAGGCAGATTTTTAACCACTGGACCACCCAGAAAGTTCCAGAGAATGAAGTATATTCTGATTTTTAGATGTGATACCTGGGAACACTATATTTGCTTGTTCCCCAGAGGAAAGCTTGCCCTCAGAGCACCTGTCAGGATAGAAAAAGGTGGGAAGAATCTGGGTTCCTGGTGTACCTTTCAGTTGTTTAAATAACCCAAATTGGAGGTATCCTACACCAGATGACCTGCTCTGATGCATAATAAATATCCTTGATGCTAACACCAGCTACTGGCTGAAGGCTTCCTTACTGCTATGGGGTGAAGTGATAAAGGGTAAATTTACTGAAATAATGCAAAATATAAAAGGTACAAAAAGAGACACAAAGTGCTATGACAATTCAGAAGAATTTGGGGAGAAGAGATATCAAGAAAATCAGACTCACAAGACACACAAGGGCAGCACATTCAGGCCAAAGGCATTTTGTAGTATGTATCTACATACAACACACAAAACTGCATAGTTGTGTCTGACTCTTTGGACCTCATAGACTATACAGCCCATGGAATTCTCCAGGCCAGAATACTGAAGTGGGTAGCCTTTCCCTTCTCCAGGGGATCTTCCCAACCCAAGAATCGAATCAGGGTCTCCTGCATTGCAGGCGGATTCTTTACCAACTTAGCTATCACCTGGTGTACAGAAAATTTGAAAACAGATATCAAAAAAATAGTGTCTTTTCCATAAAAGTCAGTATTTATTTTTCTGTACTTGTCTCCAGTGCTCCCGTAGCAACAGAGGCTGGAGTTGAAGGAACCTCAGAGGGGACCTGGCGTTCCCCCAAGGTCTGCTGCCTCATGGGCGTGCGCTGGTGACCCTGCTGGCCTTTGACTGCTGTCTCTGTTAAAGGAGAAACCTTTGCTCCAGAGAAACGGTTATATTTGCTATTGGTAACACCTGAGGATAAAATCTATCCGAATAATGCAGACGTAAGCCAAGAGGTTTGGGGTAGAAAGAAGCTAAAAAATAGAGTGTTTTTCCCTCCTCGCCCTCTCCTTCCTTCCATTCTCTCTCTCTCTCTCTCTCTCTTTCTTGAAAGACTATGAAGGGACAAGGAGAGGAATGGGCTCATTTGAAATCATCTGAAGGTCAGAAGGATTAACTTTGGGGTAAAGTAAAACCTTATGCCTGTTTCTAAGTAGAGGTATAGGGTTCATTGTGTGTTGAGTGCCAGGAAAGCTCTGAATGAAATGAATGATCCGTTTGGAGTCTGCTGGAGCGCTTGGTCTATAGGATCCCCGAGGTACCATATATTCTGGATCTTTATTCTCCCAGGCACTTTGGAGTAAAAGGACACTTTATGAGCTAGGAAGTCCTGTCACTGTGTTTAATACACTATCAAATTTGCCTACTAAGGTAGAGGACTGATTAAGATAAATACACATGATGATCTCATCCTGGAAGGAATTCCTATTGCAAAAAAATTTCTGACAAGATTCCCCTTTTATCTGAACAATAAAATAGATCAATTTCTCAAAACTGTTGTGTTTGCCCAGTTAATCTGGTGAGAGAATGGAAAAAGGGAGGCATCCATTAATTTTATAATCTGCAGTCCATCACTCTGACAAATCAGGAAGGAGAGTGCATGGGTACACATTTTGGGGGGAAAAAGTTATTCCCAAAACATATGGAGTAGGGAGACAAATTTCATCAGCTGGATTCTGACAATATACGCAGATAAGAATCTGCACTTGAGAAGCCTTCACTTGTTCCTGTTTCCTATAAAATTTCTATTTTTGGCCAGCAGTAGCACAGTAAAAATACAATTTTAGCTTTAAAAATACAGTTAGTGATGTAATTAAGCATATTAGTATGAGGTTAATATTTTAAAATGGAAGGGCTCGTGATGTACTGGAAAAAAAAAATAACCAAAGAAATTATTTAATCCGGTTTAGGCCTGTCCCAATCTTTCTGCTGGCTCTTCAGGCAACAAATTGAACCAGAAGTTAGAATTGCTACAGATGGGAGTACCTGCAAAGACATTAAACAGGTCTTGCGTTGTTTAACAAATGAAATCCAGCCGGAAAATAGAAATAGGAGGTGAATACATCTGTGGAAGGACAGAACAGTCTAACCTTGGCACTCTTCAGAAACACCTAGGAATTTGTTAATGTTCCATGTGAAAGGCCTGTCTAGCTACAAACATCTGGAAGAATCAAAAAACATTTTTCAAAATTGATACAGGTGTGAAAACAAATGGGAGGATTCAGCGCACAGTGGGTCTTCACTAAGTGCCTGCAAGACATCTCAAAATGTCCATGACTGGGGTCTTTAAAGGAAACGGTAAGCGAAAGTGTTGGTTTGCTCAGTCGTGTCTGACTCTACGCGACCCCAAGGACTGTGGCCTGCCAGGCTCCTCTGTCCGTGGAATTCTCTGGCCCAGGATCCTGGAGTGGGTTGCCATTCCCTTCTCCAGGGGATCTTTCTGACCCAGAGATCGAACTCGGGCATCTTGCATCGCAGGCAGATTGCTTACCATCTGAAGCCCTTATAAGATATCGGGGTGATGTCTTATCACAGGGAAAGGCCATGTGAGGACGCAGGGAGGAGGGGGCTACCAGCAAGCCGTGAAGGCAGGTCTAGTGAGAAACTGGCTGACTCTTTTATCTTGGACTTCCAGCCTCCAGAACTTGAGAAGAAAAATTGGTTGTTTCAACCACACAGTCTGGGGTATTTTGTCATGGCAGCCCTAGTGCACCAAAACAGTCTTCACGACCAGCAACATAGCACCTCCCTGACCATTTTCCCCTCATCACAAATCTTCAGCCAGCCAATTTTCTGCTCTAAATGTGAGTCCTCTGGTACAAATATGATTAGGTTAGGCCCACTCAGATAACCCAGGATCATCTTCCCATCTCAAGGTACTTAACCCTAATCTCATCTACTAAGTCCTTCTGCCATTTAAGCAACAAATTCACAAGTTCAGAGATTAGGACATGGACACCTTTGGGGGAAGAGGGGCATTATTCTATTAATCAGCAGCATAAAATGCAGTCTTGAGAGTATATGAATTTATAGTCAAACCAATTGCAATGGGAACACCACTTTAGTAGAGAAAATTTCTTTTTTCCTTGCATTTTCTCAATTATCCTAATTCCAGGGCACACATTTTTTTGTTTGTTTGTTTTTTTGAAAGATTGATTTGTTTGTTTTTTTGGCTGTGGTGGGTCTGCTGCTGCATGTGGGCTTTCTCCACTGTTCCTTGCATTTCTTGGCTTTCTCACTGCAGTGGCCTCTTCTGTTGCAGAGCACAGGTTCTAGGCATGTGGACTCGAAAGCGTGGGTTGAGTATAGTGGCACAGGGGCTTAGTTGCTCCGTAGCATGTGGGATCTTCCCGGACCAGGGATCGAACTGGTGTCCCTTGGATTGCAAGGTGGACTCTTCACCATTGGACCTCCAGGGAAGCCTAGGGCCCAGGTTTTAATTAAAATTTGCCTTGCTCCTTTTTCTCTAGCAGAATGCAGAGGATTTACCTAATCCACATTTCTGCCATTAAAGAGCTTTCTATACCACTTCTTAACATCTTGCCTGCTTTTACAAGATTCCTTTTGGCTCTATCTATTGAGCTCTGTCTCTCTACTGAGGAACTATTAGCAAAAGCTGTTGGCTTCAAGAGCCTCTCCTTGAAACTATAAACTAACTCAACTCCACTGAAAAAAACACAGTGAATCTTTTTCTAGGAAGCCTTGCCCTGCCGATGGAGAGGTAGGGAAGGGTTTGCATGGCAAGTTGCTTTTTTGTGATTTGGGTCTCAGAAACTGTATTAAAAGTCTATTAAATACTTTATCAACTTCTGTTGGAGCTACAGATAACTTCAGTCAGAATTCGTTTTCCACACACGCCAATTATAATATCAGAAGTGTGCTGTGCTGAATTTTCATATTTGCATTTGATAGCTAAGAGGGCCAGCTGGTAAGCCTTTTCCACTGTAAGTGGATGTCACGTGCATCTTTAAATTTAGATATTAAAACACACACCAAACACACAAGGCTGGAAAAATGCAAAGAAATACCGAACAAAAAAACCATTTTTGGCAGACTCACAATTGAATGTTGAATCACCAGTTAAACACTTCTACCCAGAAGGGTTGCATCAATTTATTGCAAGTTCTTTTCACTCTGGTCAGAAACTAACTTGCTTATCTTTTTTTTTGACAACCTCTGACTTCACTACCCTAACATTCAGCTTTCATATTCTGGAATCATTCCCTGAACGCAAAGTGACAGCTGTTTTCCGAGTTACAAGCACAGCCTTGATCTGTTAGGACCACTTCTGCTGTTTCTTCTAGGACTTCAGCTGGTGTGCCACCCAACAGCTCAAGTCCTTCTGCTTCTTGAGGATGTAATAGTAGTTCATGGCTCATTTGAAGTCGAGTGGCACACAGCAAAGCTTTATGGCAGGAGCTGAAAGTGGCATCCTGGGTGGCATCTTTTGCACGTAAGGGAAGAAGTCAGGGACTGGCGGTCTCCAGCAGCTTCCCTCAAGAGAAGCTCAGCCTAAGCAGAAGGCAAGGAAGGAGGACTTAAGTATGGTGGGTTTCATCCTAGAAGAATGTGGATTTACATTCTGTTGTATCAGCTGTCAAGTTCCTGAAATGGATAAAGATCTTTGTAGTCACACTACGAGAATTCTCTGCGTGGGATTAGATTTTTTTTCCCCAAATGTAGAGAAAAATCATGACAGAAGTTCAGGAAGTACTTCTATCATCCTAAATGGGTGTAAATAATGAGTAGGAGGTGGGGGAGATGCCCCTGAATGCAAGCTTTGCCTGTTTCCAAGCACCCCACTTTTCTGCACTGTTCTGCAGCTCATGGGTCGGGCCTGAAAAGGGAACGAAGGATTCCTCCCTTTCTCTCCCAGTGTCGCACCCCAAGAGAGACTCTTCCTACCCATAAACACAGGAGGGTTTGTCAGCTGTGTTGGGTCAGGAACCATGTCTTTTGATGCTACTATTCTTCTAATAAATGGTCTTTTTAACGCTTATTCGCATTTATGCGTTTGCGCCTGCGTCTTAGTTGAGGCACGCAGGATCTCTGATTTTCGTTGCAGCACGCGAACCCTTAGTTGTGACACCTGGGATCTAGTTCTCCGACTGGGCATCGAACCCGGACCCCTGCCCTGGGAGCGGGGAGTCAGCCGCCTGACCACCAGGGAAGTCCCAGTACTGTGATTTTTAATGAAAAATTTTAAAGCATGCATTTTAAAGTATTGTGTCCTCCAGGTTATCATTATGCTTTTTTAGATCCCTGTCGAGGACTTCTACAACTAAGAGAATTCCTGCCTCTAGCAGTTGTAGTTGATGGCATCCAGGACCCTAATTCTTGATGGGTCTCTGCGACAGTACCCGAGTCTCCTGCTTTTGTAGTTCCTCTCACTAAAGAGGTAGAACCTGTTTCCCAACACCACGTGATTTGCTTCAGCCACTGGAGTGAGGCAGAGGGGATGGCTGCCTATTTCTGAGCATCAGCCCCACAGGATCGTGGTGTAGCTCTGTCCACCTTGCTCCTTGGTTGGTGTCCTGAGCCGCCAGCTTCTCTATAGGTGCACAAAGGAGGCGACCAACCCATAGACCCAAGAGGAAGGTAGCTGACCCAGCCTAGGGCGGTAGAACTCCCAGTGATCTATAGACACTCACATTGTAATAGTCAATGACTATAATTTTAATCATTACATTTTCGTGGTTTATGCTTTTGCAGCAATAACTTATTGACATATATGCTGACATTTAACAAACACTCCATAGCTACTTATGAAATGAATGGATGAATAAAACTATACCCAGAATGTGTTTCTCTGTGTGGATATGAACACAAATACATACACATATGTAATATATTTAAAACATACACAATGCATATTTTTACCTGTTTACAGAGTCAAACAACTGCCTATTGTAGTTTTCACAATTCACTTTTGAATTGTGGATTGGGATTAATTGGCTGGTTGCAAACTTCACACAGAATGAGAGGCAAATCTACACTGCAACAGGACTCAATGGCTCTTGTGTCTTATAGAATATGACTTCAACAACCATGTACATCAGACCTAGGAGACCGTGAGGTTCAGCTACAGTTCAGTTCAGTTCACTTGCTCAGTCATATCTGACTTTTTGCAATGCCGTGGACTGTACCACACCAGACTTCTCTGTCCATCACCAACTCCTGGAGCTTTCTCAAACTCAAGTCCATTGAGTCGGTGATGCCATCCAACTATCTCATCCTCTGTTGTCCTCTTCTCCTCCTGCCTTCAAAGTTTCCCAGCATCAGGGTGTTTTCCAGTGAGTCAGTTCTTTGCATCAGGTGGCCAAAGTATTGGAGTTTCAGTTTCAGCATCAGCCCTTCCAATGAATATTCAGGACTAATTTCCTTTAGGATGGACCGGTTGGATCTCCTTGCAGTCCAAGGGACTCTTAAGAGTCTTGTCTAACACCACAATTCAAAAGCATCAGTTGTTTGGTGCTCAGCTTTCTTTATGGTCCAACTCTCACAACCATACATGACTACTGAAAAAACCATAGCTTTGAGTATACAGACCTTTGCTGACAAAGTAATATCTCTGATTTTTAATATGCTGTCTAGGTTTGTCATAACTTTTCTTCCAAGGAGCAAGCATCTTTTAATTTCATGGCTGCAGTCACCATCTTCAGTGATTTTGGAGCTCCCCAAAATAGTCTGCCTCTGTTTCCACTGTTTCGCCATCTATTTGCCATGAAGTGATGGGACTGGATGCCATGATCTTAGTTTTCTGAAGTTTGAGTTTTAAGCCAAATTTTTCACTTTCCTCTTTCACTTTCATCAAGAGGCTCTATAGTTCTTCTTCACTTTCTGCTATAAGGGAAGTGTCATCTGCATATCTGAGGTTATTGATATTTCTCCCAGCAATCTTGATTCCAGCTTGTGCTTCACCCAGCCCAGCATTTCTCATGATGTACTCTGCATATAAGTTAAATAAGCAGGGTGACTATATACAGCCTTGATATGCTCCTTTTCCTATTTGGAACCAGTCTGTTGTTCCCTGTCCAGTTCTAACGGTTGCTTCCTGACCTGCATACAGATTTCTCAAGAGGCAGGTCAGGTGGTCTGGTATTCCCATCTCTTTCAGAATTTTCTGTAGTTTGTTGTGATCCACACAAAGGCTTTGGCATAGTCAATGAAGCAGAAATAGATGTTTTCCTGGAATTCTCTTGGTTTTTTGACGGTCCAGGGGATGTCAGTAATTTGATCTCTGGTTCCTCTGCTTTTTTCTAAATCCAGCTTAAACATCTGGAAGTTCATGTTTCCCTTATTGTTGAAGCCTGGCTTGGAGAATTTTGAGCATTACTTTGCTAGTGTGTGAGACGAGTGCAGTTGTGCGGTAGTTTGAGCATTCTTTGGCATTGCCTTTCCTTGGGATTAAAATGAAAACTGACCTTTGGGATTGGAATGAAAACTGACCTTTTCCAGTCTTGCGGCCACTGCTGAGTTTTCCAAAGTTGGTGGCATATTGAGTGCAGCATTTTCAGGGCATCATCTTTTAGGATTTGAAATAGGTCAGCTGGAATTCCATCACCTCCACTAACTTTGTTCATAGTGATGCTTCCTAAGACCCACTTGACTTCACACTCCAGGATGTCTGGCTCTAGGTGAGTGATTGCACTATCATGATTATCTGGGTCATGAAGGTCTTTTTTTGAACAGTCTCCTGTGTATTCTTGCCACCTCTTCTTAATATCTTCTCCTTCTGTTAGGTCCATACCATTTCTGTCCTTTATTGTACCCATCTTTACATGAAATGTTTCCTTGGTATCTCTAATTTTCTTGAAGAGATCTATAGTCTTTCCCATTCTATTGTTTTCCTCTATTTCTTTTCATCGATTACTGAGGAAAGCCTTCTTATCTCTCCTCGCTATTCTTTGGCACTCCACATTCAGATGGCTATATTTTTCCTTTTCTCGTTTTCCTTTCAGTTCTCTTCTTTTCACACCTATTTGTAAGGCCTCCTCTGACAGTCCTTTTGCCTTTTTGCATTTCTTTTTCTTGGGGATGGTCTTGATACTTGCCTCCTCTACAATGTCATGAACCTCCATCCATAGTTCTTATTTTAAGAGACCAAAATAAGACAAAGTGTCTTATTTTAAGAGACCAAAAATAATGTGGACTTCCCATTAATGGCAGCTATTTTCTGTGTAAACTACTTTGTTAAATATATAAAAATAACAATACTAGAAAAATATGGACTATGTCTCAAATAACATCAGAAATAGGAAAATAGAATAGGAATGATTTTTAGGACTGATCATAAGGGTACCTTGCTTATTTGGTGAATTTAGATTTATTATAACAAAATCACAATCTTGTAAGGTGATAGTACACATTCTGAGGGCTTTAAAATGTCTTTGTTATGTGATTATTTAGGCTATTCTTTCCTTTATGGGGCTTCTCTGATAGCTCAGTTGGTTAAGAATCTGCCTGCAATTCAGGAGGCCCCAGTTCGATTCCTGGGTTTGGAAGATCCCCTAGAGAAGGGAGAGGCTACCCACTCCAGCATTCTTGGGCTTCCCTTGTGGGTCAGCAGGTAAAGAATCCACCTGCAATGCAGGAGACCTGGGTTCGATCCCTGGATTGTGAAGATCCTCTGGAGAAGGGAAAGGCTACTCATTCGAGTATTGTGGTCTGGAGAATTCCATGGGCTGTATAGTCCATGGGGTCGCAAAGAGTTGGACGTGACTGAGCGCCTTTCAGTTTCACTTTTCTTTCCTTTATTTATAGAATGTTTGTATGTGCATCTGTGTATGTGCATGCATGAGTGTTGAAAAATAGAAGTAAGAATTTAATACACTTAGTTTACAGTAAGCTCTGAAGAGACAGAATCATCTCAAGTTTTATGTTTCTAACATATATACATTTTATAGACAATATATTATTTCCAGGGAGTAGAGCAGATACTCTTCTTTGATGATTACTTTTGGATTTTCTTTCATCTATAACAATACAGAGTACTTTATTATACATTTAAGTAAATGCTGAATCAATAGTAGGTTACACACCCATGTGGTGAGTATATATATATAAAGATAGACATTACCCAGAATATATGCCTTGGTCAGAAAGAAAACTTGTAGAAATATTCACTTTAGATAATTCTTATTACTCAGTAAGAGCAGAGATGCAAAGAAATAAAATATTCTTACATTTCATCCCCAATTCTCAATTTTATGTCAGTTTTTTGTGGTCTAACTTTCAAATAGGGCAACCTAGAGGCAACTGTATTTTTCAAATTTTATAATGAATAATGTTCACGGTCAGATTTTGGGACATAGGATTAGAAATGTTAGTTATGAGTCCCAACTCTGGTATTGATCTGTTTCTTTTTGAAAATTATATGATCCAACTTTCAAAATTCAAAACAGAAATAGATCTATTTTTGACCATGTCATGATATGTAACCTAAATCAAACAAGACAGAATACCTCTTGAACACTATATGGGTGCAGGCAATGGCACCCCACTCCAGTACTCTTGCCTGGAAAATCCCATGGACATAAGAGCCTGGTAGGCTGCAGTCCGTGGGGTCACGAAGAGTCAGACATGACTGAATGACTTCACTTTCACTTTTCACTTTCATGCATTGGAGAAGGAAATGGCAACCCACTCCAGTGTTCTTGCCTGGAGAATCCCAGGGAAGGGGGAGCCTGGTGGGCTGCCGTCTATGGGGTGGCGCAGAGTCAAACACGACTGAAGCGACTTAGCAGCAGCATATATATATATTTGCATATATATATGTATATTTGTCTCTCCTGGTTTGAACAGAAACAGAATAGTTCCTAATGAACAGAAATATTAGACCATATTTGCTGGCTTTCACCCTTCTTATATTTATGTGCATTTTATCTCTTTGAAAATCCCAATGACTCTGATCCTTATTTTTCTCAATGGCTTTTACACCCAGTAGAGAATGCTCTTTGTAAAGCATGAAATTAATGTCTTATCCGTGTAATAAGTGGAAATGAAAGATTGTTATGTATCCATAATGTTGTTGGTTTATTTTTAAAGTGATGAAATATTGATTTTTTTTCTACACAGCAGTACTTCTTTCTGTACATTTCCCATGTATTATTTAATGTGATATAGTAGCCACAGAAAGTTACCCAGAACAGGAATTAACTTTTCCAATGAAAGAAGAAACTGAAACTCAGTGATGGCAAGCTAAAAATTAGATGATTGCTAGGCCCCTGGTAAAGGCTAAAGATGGAATTAGGGCTCCTAATTCTGTCTGCTTGCCATGGTCACATATTCATTTGGCAGTTAATGAGAATCTGTGTCAGTGCTAATCAGTTATACAAAGGTAAATAAATTGAGGCGGTAATAAACCAGTGGAGAAGACAGACAGGAGAGAGGCAGGTAAGAACGCACGCTAGTGTGGCAGGAGCTGCATGACTAGGAGCTGGTGGAATCAGGCAGAGCTTCACTGAGACAGTGATGGGGCGGGAACTCTTGGGGAACTCCAGGAACATGGGGCTAAACTTTTGATTCTCCCTCTCAAACTTACACGCCAAATCTATCAATGAATCCCAACGAATCTTTACCTAAATATATATGGAACCCAAGCATTTCTCCCCACAAGTCTATTATTCTAGTCCAGATCATCACAGAGTCTGTCCTGGAGGCTCAGCTTGCTCTCTCACATCTACTATCATTACTTAGCATCAGTGCTTCTTTTTTTAATCATTATTTGTATTTAAACAGCTGCTTTGTTTTCTTTTAGGGAAGCAAACAATTATTAGATGTGATATATAAGTAAATATTAACATGGCATATGGGGTTATTTAAGGGATTAAATATTAGTCTGGAAAAGAAAGTAAGCATTTTGGAGGGCTTAACTAAATTAAAGTCATCGTCAGAAAATGACATGTCCTGGTTGAACTGAAAAATCATCTGACTTAAACCTTCTTGATGTGAGTTAGAAATTGCCTAGGGCAATATAGTTATGGTGTATTGCTATTTAATATTTTTTAAAACTTAGTTTTAATTGGAGGATAATTGCTTTGCAATATCGTGTTGGTGTCTGCTGTACAGCAGCATGAATCAACTGTAATATACATAATCCTCTTCCTCTTGAGCCTCCCTCCCCCGACCCCAACCCCCTCACCTCAGTCATCACAGGGCACTGGGCCGGGCTCCATGTGCTACGCGGCAGCTCTCCACTGCTCTCTGTTTTACGCACGGTAGTGTACACATGTCAGGCCCACTCTGTTCCATACCCTCTTTCCCCTACTATGTCCACAAGTTGGTTCTCTGTATCTGTGTCCTTATTCCTTCCCTGCAAATAGGTTCAACAGTACCAATATTCTAGATTCCATATATATACTTTAATATAGGATATTTGGGTTTTTGGTTTCTGACTTACTTCACTCTGTGTAACAGGCTCTAGGTTCATCTACTTCAGTTCAACTGATTCAAATTTGTTCCTTTTTATGGCTGAGTAATATTCCATTATATATATGTACTACAACTTCTTTATCCATTCATCTGTCCCATCAGTGGTTCTTAATAACAGTTACAGTGATAACAAAATAAATCAGCTCATCCCCTTCCATGGAAGCCTCCGGTGGTTTTCCACTACTTGTAGGCTCTGGTTCCGACCCTTATTATGACTATAGAGCCCTCTCAAGCTGCCTCTGCTGCCTCTGTGGCCTCATCCTGCACCATGTCCCTCCTAGCTCCTCCTTCAACCAAACTGCTTTCTGTCCATCCTTCAAAATACCAAGACAGAGTGTAATGATTACTTTAAGTGCCCACTTGGCTGGATTACGGTGCCTAGATATTAAGTCAAGTATTATTCTGCATTGGATAGATTTTGATGAGATTAACATTTCAATCAGTGGACTTTGAGTAAAAGCAATTACCCTTCATAATGTGGGTGGGCTTCATTCAATCAATTGAAGGCCTTAAAGAGAACAAAGTGTGACCTCCCCTAAGCAAGAAAGAGTTCTGCCAGCACTGCCTTCAGGTCTGAGCTGCAACACTGACTCTTCCCTGGGTCTGTAGCCGGCTGGCAGGCCTGAAAATTCTTGGCTTCACAACTGAATGATCCAATTCCTTAGAATCTTCTTTCTCCCTCTCTCTGTCTACACACACACACACACACACACGTACATCCGTTGATCTTGTTAGTTTTGTTTCTCTGGAGACCTCTGATTAAGCCACAGCCCCAAGGCCTTCCCGCGTGTTGCTCTTACCCTGGGAGACTCTGCAGTTTTCAGCTTAAGTGTCATTTACACAGAAATGATTTCCCTGACCTTCTGATTATGAGATCGCTCTTTTTTAAAGATTACACTACAGTGTAGCCTCTGTGATGTCGGGGCATTACTTCTTCCATCTGCTCTTCACACCCAACACTGGACCTCATATGGCAGCACAGTGAGTGCTCTTCCCCAGCACTTTTCCCAGCACTCAGGCTGGGAAAGGCTGAAGGTGGGAGGAGAAGGGGATGACAGAAGGTGAGATGGTTGGAGGGCATCACTGACTCAACGGACGTGAGTGTGAGCAAGCTCTGGGAGTTGGTGATGCACAGGGAAGTCTGGCATGCTGCAGTCTATGGGGTCACAAAGAGTTGGACACGACTGAGCAACTGAACTGAGTAAGTGCTCAATAAACTTGTGTGGAATGTATTTAATAAATGAATTGACTGCCTGGGAAAAGTGTTCTGGAGAGAGTGCAGCTGGGCGCCATTTCCGAATTCACCACTTGTGACCTCAGACAAACCTCCTAGACCTCATGTCTTCATTTTTAAAGAGGCCATGGTGTCAGTCGCCCAGTCGTGTCCGACTCTTTGTGACCCCATGGACTGTAGCCCGGCAGGCTCCTCTGTCCATGGGATTCTCCAGCAAGGATACTGGAGTGGGTTGCCATACCCTTCTCCAGGGTGTCTTCCCGACCCAGGGATCGAGCCCAGCTCTCCTGAATTGCAGACAATTCTTTACCATCTTAGGCCCCAAGGAAGCCCAAAGAGGGAATAATAAGTTCCTAAACAACAGTTGCTATGAGGACTAAACAAGATCATGAATGCAGAGTGCTCAGTAAAGTAGCTAATGCAGTTGGTGCCAAATAGCATGCAAAGAACAAGAGCTACCTTTGCCAGGAGGTGTGTGTGTGTGTGTGTGTGTGTGTGTGTGTGTGTGTATGAGGGAGAGACAAAGGTAAAGGGTAAAAAGACTATTATGACCCACACCATCTTTGCCATATTTTCCCTAATCTAGAGTTAATAAATATAGCACATATTTTTCAGCCAGTACCCTGAGTAAATACGTGGATTTTCAAAAATGGTATGCTTAGGACTTGGCTGTTTTGACTATTTCTGATCATCAGTAGAAGAAATCAACCTGCCAGGAGAATAAAAGTACAGCTGAGTGAGATCTGATCACTGGATGAGGAATCCTGGTCCCTGAATGATACCTGGGAAGACTCTCGGTCACTCTCATTCTCCGTTTTCTCTCTATAAAATTTATAAAATTTTCATAATAAAAGTGGCTGCCCTCCTGTTTTATTTTGGGGCTAAATAGAGAGGATAGTAACAGCTCTTTATAGAAGTAAAGTATGTCTGCATTTGTGATAACAAGATTACCCAGTATCCGATTGCTCTAAGTGCCAGTATTGTGCTAGACTGACGGAGAAGCATTGATTTAATGAATCCTTACCACAGCCTACAAGGAAGGTGTTATCACTGCATTTTACAGTTGACGAAACCAAGACTGGGACAGATTAATTAACTGCTCAGCATCACATAGCCAGCAAGGGATAGAATCAAGATTCTACCCTCGGGGGCTGGCTCCATGACAGGGCCCACTTTGAGAATCTTACTCTTGGCTATGACTCTAACCAGCAGTCATTGGGATCTCACCATGTTACAGGCATTTTGCTAACTGTTTTATATTTTTAAAAATTTATCCCACTTAGCCAAGGCTATGGGTTTTCCAGTAGTCATGTATGGATATGAGAGTTGGATGGTGAAGAAAGCTGAGTGCCAAAGAATTGATGCTTTTGAGCTGTGGTGTTGGAGAAGACTCTTGAGAGTCCCTTGGACTGTAAGTAGATCCAACCAGTCCATCCTAAAGGAGATCAGTCCTGGCTGTTCATTGGAAGGACTGATGTTGAAGCTGAAACTCCAATATTTTGGCCACCTGATGTGAAGAGCTGACTCATTGGAAAAGACCCTAATGTTGGGAAGGATTGGGGGCAGGAGGAGAAGGGGATGACCGAGGATGAGATGGCTGGATGGCATCACTGACTCGATGGACATGAGTTTGGGTAGACTCAGGGAGTTGGTGATGGACAGAGAGGCCTGGCGTGCTGTGGTTCATGGGGTTGCAAAGAGTCAGACACGACTGAGCGGCTGAACTGAACTGAACTGAGAGGAGGGGAGAGTTCCTCTTGCCTAATTGCCTTTGACCTGGGACATAAACTTTTTCCTGCCTTTAGTCTCGAACTGAAACATCATGAATTTGAAGGCTGCCAGTCTTTGGGCTGAAAGTGTATACTCTTGGGTGCTCTGGCTCTTCGACTTTCAGACTTAGATATTTGGAGCCACGTCATTGGTTCTCCTGGGTCTCCAGCTTTCTGACTCAGCCTGTGGATCTTGGGTCTTGTCAGCCTCCACAATTGCATGAGCCAATTCCTTATGACCAATCTCTTTCTATACACAGAAATTGCCACCTGCCAATGCAGGAGTGGCAGCCTCAATCCCTGGGTTGGGAAGATCCCCTGGAGAAGGAAATGGCAACCCACTCCAGGGGGTTCCTGGGAAATCCCGTGGACAGAGGAGCCTGGTGCGCTACCGTCCACGGGGTTCCAAAGATTTGTACACAACTGAGTGACTAAACAACAATATTTATAATACACGTGAGATTAAAAATCAAATAAAGATGGGGAGGACCATAATTCTGATTCCCTAAATAGGTATATTTCTCCTTTAAAAGACACTCTGAATAATAAATACTTATTTATTGCTTTATTTTTACACACAGACATACTCAGGCATATATGTATATACACACGCGTATGTACACATACATATATGCACACATACATGTATGCATTTATATAAAATATGTCTATATGGAAACATATATACATATCCATATGTATGTTTATATAACTAAAATACAATATTCTCCAAACTTTTAACTCTCCTTTCACATATATCAAAGCTGAAAAGATGTAGTTAGAAAATAAAGATGGCAAGTCTAGTTATGTGATGTTTATGTTTATTTCATCCCTGTAAGAAAAATGTCCAGTTGTTAACAACTCTTTTCAGCGTATATAGTCAGTCATTTCTGAAGGATGTTCTCTCAGAAAGCTTATCCTTCAAAATAAGAAGTAAAAAAAAACCTGTCAATCAAATGTGGCGTTACTGGGAGGGAGATGGGGCTCAGATCATGCTTTCCCTTGTTTACAGAAACTCCGGAACCAGATTTCATCTGTCAAGAAAGCAAAAATGCAAACTGCGAAAAAATGGCTTGCCATCAAACTGACAAGTTCAAATCAGTAGTGTCATATCAGGGAGTAATTGGCCCTTCAATGTATGTCAGAAAAATGTTTTAAATTGTTGATACTGTCAGCTTCTCCTACAATGGTCGTCTTTCCTAACACTTAAAGTACAGAGTCATTTGCTTTCTCCCATAGTTTGCCCAACAGTTTTTAACTAAAGTTATTGTATATTCCCAGATAACGGTCCAAGCTGAAGAGAGGCTGCCCGTGTTTCAGTGGTGAGCACTTGTAAACGTCTGTGCATCTCCCTGCTTCTTTCTCCTCCTCTTTCTCTTTTTATTCCCTTCCATCTCTTTCTTTTCCTCCATCCACCTTTCTCTTGCTAAAGACCCTGACACGGGGAAAGACTGAGGGCAGGAGGAGAAGGGGGCAACAGAGGATGAGATGGTTGGATGGCATCATCAACTCGATGGACATGAGTTTGGGCAAACGCCGGGAGATAGCGAAGGACGGGGAAGCCTGCAGTCCACGAGGTTACAAAGAGTCAGACACGACTGAACGACTTAACAACAGCAACCCTCCTCTTCCTCATCTTTCTTTCTTCTTGATGTCTATCCCGAAGATGCAACTTCTCCTAAGGATGGGGCAGAGTGTACAGAGGGCGGTCATCTAGATTTGTACAGAGGGCGGGCATCTAGATTTGTACAGAGGGCAGGATCCTTCAAGTGAATTGTCAGTGGCTCACTTTCTCGTCCGATATGACAAGCTGGGCTTTCCTCCACATCACACATTGATAGGCGCAGGGCAGAGCAAATATTTGAAATGTATCCGTCGCCTCAAAGGAGAACCAGCCGGCTCTTTTATTGTATGACTTCAGCCTCGTGCAGTGTCTCCTCTGTGAGAAAGAAAAGAGCTTCTGAAGTAGCACATTCTCAGAGCTTACTGGGAGTTTGTAGAAAAGTCGTCTTAAGGAGTGTACTTGGTGGATTTGTCATTTCCATGGCTGTGCTAAGTGCGTTTAAGATTATTTACTCCATCATGAATAATTTACATTTACAATAATCAAGGGAAAGCTCTGAGAAGGTGCTGCTCCTTACTCTCTAACCAGAAATTGTTGACTGAAAGAAGATGCAGATAGTCCTTTACTTACATGCTAATGACGCCTGAGGATTCTTTAAAGGTACTATAGTTGGATTCTTAGCGATATCTCATGCAAAATGCAAGATGAAAGGAAATGACAAATGGGGAGAGAAGGCTCAATTCCCCAGTCATAAAGCGACACTTCGGCATGAAGTTGGTGCCGCTAATGAATGAAGGCGATTAAGCCGGGACTTTTAAGGAAAGCCGCAGCCTCCCCCATGCCCTGGAATAAGGTTAGGGTCTCTCCACCTCCCTGCTGACTCAGATGGTAAAGAATCTGTCTTCAGTGCAAGCGACTGAGGTTTGACCCCTGGGTTGAGAAGATCTCCTGGAGAAGGGCATGGCAACCCACTTCAGTATTCTTGCCTGGAGAATTCCATGGACAGAGGAGCCTGGTGGGCTACAGTTCATGGGGAGGCAGAGTCAGACACGACTGGGTGACTAACACACACACACGCCACCTCCCTGGCAGAGCTGGCACCTGCTCCTTTCTGCATATCGTCTTACTTCATAGGTTGTTGTGACGATTAAATAAGGTAATGGGCATCAAACACCTAAATTGCCCACTGCACAGTAAACAATTGGTTTCATGATCATGATAATAATAAATCTTTTTCTGTTGATGTTTCTCTTATATGTTCTGACAGAGTTTGGGGATATATGTGTGGAAGGTTTGGCACCAAATCACCATGTAAGATGTGTGTGATAATTTGGTGGCTTTCCTGTTTGAGAGGGTGCATAATTGGAGCTGGGCAGTGTGAGTGGAGAGTCAGCCAGTGGACCATGAAATGTCATTGACTGCATGTTTGGGGAAGGGGTGTCTTTGTGCAGCCATAATCCCAGGAGCTGCTTCAAGTGAAGAACCACAGATGAAGGAGCAATGGTCTGATCTACCAGTGGGCACAGCAGCCATCAGCAAGGGAGGAAATTACATTTGCCAATGTTGTCTCTTCTGGGTTAGTCATAAAAGGAACATCATTACTTTTCTGCTTCCCAGGTGGCCCTAGTGGAAAAGAATCCACCTGCCAGTGCATAAGACATAAGAGATGTGGGTTTGATCCCTTAGTTGAGAAGATTCCTTGGAGGAGGGCATGGCGACCCACTCCAGTATTCTTGCCTGGAGAATTGCATGGACTGAGGAGTCTGGTGGGCTACAGTCCATAGGGTCACAAAGTTGAACATGACTGAAGTGACTTAGCATGCACATACTTATCTGGGAGTTAACACATACAGAGAGGTTGTTCTCAAAGCTTCCTCTGGTCTATTGGTAGTCGGAGAGGAAATCGTATGTTCTGGCCCCCATTCTGATCACTCTCCATAGTAGTATAGCCAAATTTTATTACTAATATTTTAGACAGATTTCTCATTATTTTGGATGCCTTTCCCTGCCCCTTAGTTTGTATTAATGCAGTAGGGCTCAACTGTGTTGCTTTCATCAGACTCACAATGAAATGTATGAAGCATCCCATGAGAAGCTTTTACAAAGGCATATTATCTGGGTCTGATCTCAAATCTAATGAATCAGAGTTTCTAGAAGGGAAGGTCTGGACTTGTGTATTCTCAAAGAACTCCATGGATGGTTTGATGCCGCAACAGTGTCACAGCTCTGAACACTTTAGTTTGCCTTGACATTTTATTCCCTTTCGAAAGAACCAGGACAAGCCAATCTGCTAAGTCTTAATTGAGTTTGAACACTTCTTCAATTTTTTAGTGCCAGAAGATCGGATCTTCTTGAGTTGGCTGGAAGCAGGACAATTTATGAGTGAGCTGGATCCTATTGTTCTGATTTACGGCACCATTATGGAGACTTGGTCACCTGGAATGAGTGTCTGACCTCTGGTGATGGCCACGGGCTTTGGAGAGTGAGAGTTTCCAAGGGTCTGTTGGAACCTTGAGTCAGAAACCAAAATATACTCCTCTTCAGGCAGCACTCCATTCCAAGCAAGCTGCCACTTGGAAAGAAGCTTTTATCTTCTTTGAGTTTCAGTTTCAGCATTTCTTCATTAGGATGCAACCTGGTTCAGAGCAGTGGTGAGAATTAAATGAGAGGAAATACAGGAGGCACACAGCTTGGTATATTGGCGGAGACGACGTTAGTTTCCTTCCTTCTTCACCCACTTTCTTTTTCTTTTTACGGCCTCTCTTCATTTTTAATGCAGTGTCTAGCGGTTACTTGCTTAACTAACTAACTCACCTAGTGCCCAAATGTCAAAGTGCCTGAGTCCTTTATCTGTATAGACCTTGTGCGTTGCTTTCTGATGCAATCCGCAAGTCACTTGGGTATTTTCTATCCCTCAGAAGTTTAGAAACCCTTGGTTGAAAATTATGCAAAAGTTACAAGACCATGACTTCCTGTGAATCTGGATGAATTCCTGAGTTCACTTATTCAGGGCTCCCTTGTATTCTTGAGGATTATTTTGGTCCTGTCATCTCTGCCATTGGGCCCTTGCTAGCTTCCAGAAGAAATCACTGAAAACACTTGCTTAATTTTGTAGCTATAAGCGAGACTTGTGCAGCGACTAAAGAAATGAGAGGTTATATCATGACTGCCTTTTGTGCACCTCGTCCCCAGAGCCTTTGCCCTCATATCACCTTGCTGAGTTCCCGCACTTGCCTCCCCCACTTCACCCTGGACCCCTGGGAGACACAGTCTGTATTCTTGATTTAACTTCTTGATGAGCTTGGGTTCTTGAAAATGCCAAGCCTTGCAGTGATCAAAGGATGAAAACATACACACTCCCAAATCAGTAGCTTCCCGAGCCCTCTATTTCCACAAAATACAAACATACTTTGGTAACAATATTCGCGGCTGTAGGCAGTTAGAGTTATTGCTGGGTGAGTTTTTTTAAGGCAAACTCCTGCCCTCTTATTTCCATTTGCTTTTCTGTTTGCTGCTTAGTACATCAAGAAAGTGGGTGAGATCCTCATAGCTCACGGGCCAGCCGAGAGTTAGTTTTAATTTTAATGCTGAGAAGAATTGGATAATTAGTGGTACTAAATTGCCACTCTCCACATACCACTCTCTTTCTGTACCCAAGTGACTTTGAAGATTACATCCTATCTTTACTGCCAGAATTAATCTTGTCCACATCTTTGGTCTTTCTCATGTGGCAGGTGAGTCTTCAAAGAAGAAAGATAAGAGACTTTCACTCCCAGGAATTAGACTTTTCTTTCTTAACATATTTCTTCTAAATTGAAGCTGCACAAATTAAGGAGGTTATCGCTGTACCCCTCTCCTTTTTACTAACTCAGCCTCTTCCCTTTCCTTCTTTTCATTTATTTTAATGTATTTATCTCAATACACCAGAAAGACCGGGATTTCTTAGGTGCAAGTCCTGGCTCTGCCACATATTAGCAAGTCATTTCTCTCCCTCTTATAGTTTCCACTTTTGTCAAAGGTGAATACTAAATTTGCCTGTGTAAGTATCACAGGGCTGCTTGTTCCAATCTATTAACCCATTGCCTCTGGAGTATTTGAACTTCAAATTCATGGTTAGACATGTGACCCACTGGAATACAGACTACATTTCACTTCATTCATATAGCTAATGAGTTATATGCGGTCAGGTAATTAAATTTTGTACACTACAATATAAGGATAAGTGATATGTACAGTAGAATATAAGGACCAGTGATATACGCAGCTTTGAGGATGTGTTTTTAAAGGTAGTGGCCCTGTCCTTTAACTTCCTCTTCCATTTTCTGCTGATGAGAGAGGGATGCGGGGACTAAAGTGGGAATAGTCGTGTGGAACCTCAAAGAAAGGAGGTCGCAGAGGGTGGGTTGGTTCAGTGTTCCTTGGTGTCAGGACCCAAGTTCTTTCTATGTTGCTGCTCAGCCATGTAAGGACATCACATTATCATATTTTATGTTGCCATGCTTCACAATTGTTCAAATTATCTTGTTTATTTTTGGTTTGCTTTTAAAGTGTGCTTACCTTACCTAAATTTAAGAACAATCTGACTCATTTGCCACTGCCTTCCAAGTACCTGGACCACAGTTGGAACACAGTAGGTCCAAACATTAGTTGAATGAATCAATCAACCAGTGATGGATACACAACTTCAGGAGATTGCAAGCCCCGGGACCAGTGACAGTCATTGGCAGGAAAATGCCAAGTCCTACTGGGGGCTGTGGAAGAATAATAGAGGGCAGTGGTAACTGCTGCAGTGGTGGTGGCTACTGGCGGAGGTGGTGGGGCAGAAAAGCAGCCGGCGAGACAAGAGGGTTGTGATTGGATGTGATGAAGCAGTAACCTAGGAAACCTAGTAACAGATTTATTGTGAAAACACTTAAAACATCCTCTGGGATACTGACATATCTGGGTCTCTGGACAGAGGGAGCTTTGCATACATTGGACTTCCTGTGTCAGCTGATAGAGACAGCAACCAATTGTACTTTGAATTATTGTTGTTTTTCTGTTTTTCATTATCAAGCTGTACTTGGTAATGGGTGGATGTTTGGGTTAGAACCTTTATAATTTATAGCTTCAGAGATACAATTAGTTTTGCGTCTAATTGTCTGTGCCTTGCTGAGTCTTGGATTCTTAAAACGCCTTCTCTTCCTGCACACATCTTCTTTCATGCTTTCTTTCAAACCCTGCACATTCCTTCTTCACACATCTTAGAGGTGGGTCAGAGGTTCATTAATACTGTCCACTTGATTTCCTCCGGTTTCTCCAATTCATTAATCACAGGGCTGAGCCTTTTCATTGGCTGTGCCCTTTGCCTTTGTGCTATCTGACTCACATGGTTTACAGAGATAATTTATGGGCAATACATGTTTTGTCTGACTCGGCTCCAGGGGCCTGAAGTGACCCCCAGGGCAGTAGTGTGTACACAATGTGTGTGGGAGGAAAGCTGAGATAAAACGTTCCGTGAGGAATTATAAAGTATAATAAATGATTTTGTGCTTCACCTGACTTCCGCTCTGTCCCAGCTCCAATATCATCATGTGAAGAGGGGGGAAGGGGAGCTGGGAGGCAGCTGTAGGCAGTCATGAATAATGCTCCTTGGCTTACTTAAGCACACAAGACCTGCCGCCAAGGCTTCAAAGCAGGAAAAGGGATACAAAAGGCAACTGTGGCCACAATGCAATGAAATTTGCAGAATTTCAAATAAGACAAAAGAGTTAGGGGAAGAGTTTATCATTGGATAAAATGACTGTAGGAGATCGGTTGACTGTAAAAACATGTAGAAAATTTGGAAAAAAAATAACCTGAAGTGGAATTTACTTCATTGCTAAATTTTATTAGTACAGATTTTTTTTTCTTCTTTTTTTTTTATACGAATTCCTCCTACCTAAATACAGGAGGAAAAGATTGCTTATTAAAACCCTTAGAAATGTCTTGCATTGATTTTCTTGATGCCACTGTGTATTTGGGATTCTCCATCTTCAATAAATCTGTCTGGAAGCAAATCATTGTGCTTTTGGATTTTCTCTACTGAAAAATGTTCCCTGACTTCTTGGAGAAGGAAAAAAGAGGTACAGTGTTTTGAAAGAAAAATAAGGCTAATATGACTCTTGAATCTAAATTGCCTAGGGCATTTGTAAAGACTCGTAGATATGTCTGGTGCTAGAAGAAATATCAGTAAAGAATCTGCCTGCAATACAGGAGACCTGGACTTGATCCCCTAGAAAAGGAAATAGCAATCCACTCCATTATTCTTGCCTGGTGAATCCCTTGGACAAAGTAGCCTGGCAGGATACAGTCCATGGGGTTGCAAAGAGTCCGACAGTACTAACTGACTAACACACTTTCAGAAGAAACATCAGAGATCATACAAAACAATCCACTTGGCATTTTTAGGTAAAGAAATCAGAGATATTAAATGACTTAACCCATTGTTATGTAACTGCCCAGTAGGTTTTCAGCTCAGGAAGAGGTCTTTGGTTTTTGACCTCTGGTATAATGTTTCTTTAATGTTGACTTGAACCTCTTAAGCAGTTGCTTCTACTAAAGTCCTGTCTATTATTTATTTGTTTCTTTGCTTGCTTTTATATATTTAAGGTGTGTAACGTCATGATTTGACGTATGTATATGAAAGTGAAAGTCGCTCAGTTGTGTCTGACTCTTTGCGACCCCATGGACTGTAGTCCAAGGAATTCTCCAGGCCATAATACTGGAGTGGGTAGCTGTTCCCTTCTCCAGGGGATCTTCCCAACCCAGGGATCGAACCCTGGTCTCCCCCACTGCAGACAAATTCTTTACCAGCTGAGCCACCAGGAACAAAATAGAAACTCGGTTTTACCAGCTGAGTCACTACAAACAAGTTAATTAAAATATCCATCACCTCACATAATTACTTTTGTGTGTGTGTGGTGAGAACACTTAGCATCTACCCTCTTGGCAAATTTCAAATATACAGTACAGTGTTACCTATAATCAACATGCCATAGATTAGAGTTTCAGAACTTCTTCATCTTGTGTAACTGAAAATTTGTACTTCTTGATCAGCATTTCCACATTCACTCCTCTCCTCAGAGCCTAGTACTTTACTCTCTGCTTCTATGAGTTAGACGATTTTAGATTCCACATAATAGTGAGATTATGGAGTATTTGTCTTTCTGTGCTGCCTGTTTAGCCTAGCTTAACATCCTCCAGGTTCATCCATATGTTGCAAATGGTAGGATTTCCCTCTTTTGTAAGACTGAATAATATTCTATTGTGTGTATATACCACCTTTTATTTATTTATTCATCTGTTGATAGACATTTGGGGAGTTTCCCTATCTTGGTTACTGTGAACATTGTTTTAGCAGATGCAGGAGTACAAGAATATTTTCAAGATCTTGACTTTAATTCCTTTGAAAAAATACCCAGAAGTGGAATGGTAGGATCACATAGTAGATCTATTTAAAAATCTTTGAAGAACATTTGTTTTCCATAGTGGCTGTCAGTTCAGTTAAATTCAGTTGCTCAGTCCTGTCAGACTCTTTGTAACCCCATGGACTGTAGCACGCCAGGCCTTCCTGTCCATCACCAAATCCGGGAGCTTACTCAAACTCCTGTCCACTGAGTCAGTGATGCCATCCAACCATCTCATCCTCTGCCGTCCCCTTCTCCTCTTGTCTTCAATCTTTCCCAGCATCAGGGTCTTTTCAGATGAGTCAGTTCTTTGCATCAGGTGGCCAAAGTATTGGAGCTTCAGCTTCAGCATCAGTCCTTCCAATGAATATTCAGGACTGATCTCCTTTAGGATGGACTGGTTGGATCTCCTTGCAGCCCAAGGGACTCTCAAGAGTCTTCTCCAACACCACAGTTGAAAAGCATCAGTTCTTCGGGGCTCAGAAGAAGAACGGTCCAACTCTCACATCGATAAATGACTACTGGAAAAACCATAACCTTAACTTTCAGACATTTGTTGTCTAAGTAATGTCTCTGCCTTTTATGCTGAGACATATGCTGTCTAGGTTGGTCATAACTTTTCTTCCAAGGAGCAAGTGTCTTTTAATTTAATGGCTGCAGTCACCATCTGCAGTGATTTTGGAGCCCAAGAAAATAAAGTCTGTCACTGTTTCCATTGTTTCCCCATCTATTTGCCGTGAAGTGATGGGACCAGATGTCATGACCTTAGTTTTCTGAATGTTGAGTTTTAAGCCAGCTTTTTCACTTGCCTTTTTCACATTCATCAAGAGGCTCTTTAGTTCCTCTGCATTTTCTGCCCTAAGGGTGGTGTCATCTGCATATCTGAGGGTATTGATTTTTCCTCAGGTACCAATTTGCATATCCACCAACAACATACCCATGTTCTCTTTTCTCCACATCCTTGACGTCACTGTTTATTTATTTTTTGTTTACGTTATTTAGTTTAAATAATAGCCATCCTAACAAGTATAAAGTGATATCTCACTGTGGTTTTAATTTGCTTTTCTCTGATGTGTAGAGATCTTGAGCACACTTTCTTATATTTGTTGACCATTTGTGTATATTCTTTGGAAAAATGTTAATTCAGGTCTTTGCCCGTTAAAAAATTGCTTATTATTTAGTTACTTATGTATTAATCTCTTGTCAGATATATGGCTTGCAAATATTTTCAACCATTCCATGCCCAATTTTTTCATCTTGTTGATTGTTTCCTTTGCTCTGCAGAGACTTTTGAGTTTGATATAGCCCCACTTGACTGGTTGTGTTTATATTACCTGTGCTTTTGGTGTCATATTCAAAAATTTTTGACAAGACTAATGCCACGAAAATTTTTCTCTGTTCTCTTCTAGGGATTTTATGGTTTTGTTGCAATGAAAAGGAAGAAAAAAAAAAGAGGATTTTTTTTTCTTTCTCTTTCCTGAGAACAAAGAAGAAAAGAGAACAGGCCTGAACATTCCTAGTTTTGTTTTACTTTGACTCCTCCTAACTCTGAATGTCTGTAACTAAATTTGTTTTTCTGCCTCCTAGCTCTGCAGGAGTTATACTTCACTCCTATATTGCTTTGAGCCTATTCTAAATATCTGGTGTTTACCCTTACCATACTCTTTCCTTTATAGGTCTTCTTTTTACATATCAGCAAGAAGGCTGCAGAGACACCAAACTGCCAGACTCAGTGACTGGGTTACTGATGCCTGCCTATGACTGTCTTTGAAACAATGCAAGAGGAAGGAATCAAGATCCTAACACCTTTGTTCCTCAGCACCGACTCCTGACTGTGAGCCCTCATCTTATCTAAGCCCCTCGACTCCTCATGAATGGGGATACAGTTCTTGAGGCGTGAACACAGTAGTGTTCCCCTTTCTGCTGACTGTGACTTAAATTACCTTTCTATTTCCTCCAAACTCTGTCTCCATATTTTTCATTCATCTTCGGTGGGCAGGGAAAGCCAAGATTTTAGCCAGCAACAATTTAAGGGCTTACGTTTAGGTCTGTGATCCATTTTGAGTTGACTTTTCTGTATTGTGTAAGATAAAGATCCAATTTCATTATTTCACACGTGAATATTCAGTTTTCGCAACATCATTTACTGAGGAGACTATCTCTTGCCCATTGTGTATTACTGGCACCCTTGTTGAATATTAGTTACCCATATGTATAGGTTTATTACTGGGCTTTGTATTTTGTTCCATCGATCTATGAGTCTGTTTTTTAATGCGTATCATACTGTTTTTATAACTATACATTTGTAACATAGTTTGAAACCAGAAAGTGTCATGCCTTCAGTTGTGTCCTTCTTTCTCAAGATTATTTTGGCTTTTCATGATTTTTGTGGTTTTGTATGAATTCTAGGATTATTTTTTTTTTAATTTCAGTGAAAAATACTATTGAAATTTTGACAGAGATTTCATTGACTCTATAGATTGCTTTGGACAGTGTGGGCATTTTAACAACATTACTTCTTCTCATCCATAAGCACAAGGTAGCTTTAGTTATTTGTGTCTCACTTCATCAGTCTCACATAGATCTTTCAACCCCTCGGTTAAATTTACTCCAAAGTATTTTATTCTTTCTGATGCTACTGTAAATGGGATTGTTTTCCTAATTTCTTTTTTAGGATAGTTTTTTTTTGTTGTTGTTTGTTTATTGTGTATTGGTGAGCATAGATGCTTTCACACTTAATTTTATAACTTGCATCTGGTACTCAAATGTCTGATAGGAACAAAAGTAAAGCAAAAGTGGAATCACTTCTCATGTTTTTTCTGTTATTTAAGAATACATCACAAAGAGAAAAAAGAATACAGCATGAGAAAAAAGTGACTACAGGGAAATAACCCAAGGAAACTTGATTGGAAAGCCCTAGGCATCACTTTGGGTTCATGAACAATTTTTTCCCCCTTACATCTTAAGAACTTATGAAAATCTAGTTAGTTTTGAGGTCAAATACATAGTCTTGACTTCCAGAGTTAGGGCACTTTAAAAAGACTCCCTTTATAAACAAGATTACTTTCTCTTCAGTAGACTCTGAAGTAAGTACATTACAAATGTAATGCATCCAACTTTCTTTGCCTTATATTTTTATTAATTTGTGTCTTATCAAATCAATTGTACACCAGTGTTTCTGTGCATCCTAGTCAGTGTGAAGTCACCATGGTTACTGAGTTTCTATTACATAATATAAGGAAAGCGAAAGGGAAAAAATTGATGAGGGCAGACATTTGTTGAAAAACTCTTAAGGTGGACACTTCTATCCATTTATTGAACAAATGTTTCCAGGTACTGTGTGGAGCGTTGAGGATGCTTCAGTGAATAAGTCCATTGTGGATCCTCCTTCACTGAGCTTACTATCTGGGATGACAGGCACTGAATGAGTAAAGGCAATGTGACGAGAAGGGAAGAAGCAAAGCAAGATGATTTTTTTGTAATGCATATTTTACAGAGTAAGAAGCTGAGGCTGTTAGACTAAGAATCTTATTCAAACCAGTACGTGATAGAGACAACTTTAAATCCAATTCTGCCTCTTCTAGCCCCCGTCCCCTGCATTTCCACTTTGCCAAGTTTGAGGCACTGTCCTAGGTGCTGAACATTCAAAGGGTATGAGGTTATAACTTACCATCTTGTGGGAGAAATGGGGCATACGCATCAGAAGGAAAGTATCAGTATAGGCGAATACTCTGAGACAATAATTTATGAGCTTCAAATAATAGAGGGGTGGGCTTAGATGCTTGGGAGAAAGCATTGTGGGAATGTAGGTAAGTGGGGCCCTGGAGGACATGTAGATGTTAGATAGACGGGTAGATTAGAAGATGGGTGAGAAAGCACATTCTACCTAGAAAGCCTCGAATTGAATGTGCGTGGTTAAAACAAGCTTTTTACTAAGCTGTTGGTTCTTTTAGGAGAATGTTGACAGAGAAAAATGAAAAAGTACTTGGGACCCTTGATGAATAAGATAAGTATTTGGGCTTCATTCTATAGTTCAGTAACCAGAAAATCTTTTCCTAAAGCACAATAAATATTTTAAGACTTGAGGACCAAGCAAAGTCTAGTGTAACCACTCAGCTCTGTTGCATGAAAGCAGTCATAGAAATGTAAATGAGACAGTGGGGCTATTCTCCAGTGAGACGTGGCTGAAGCTAGCAACAGTTAATTGTGATAAAGTCAAGCTTTTAAGCAATAAATTCACAAAGAAGTGCTTTGGGGAGTATGATTTGGTAGTGTTGTATCAGTGATGATAAACAGGAGGATAGGTGACTTTAAGAAAATTAAGTAGAAGATTTATCCATTGGGAAAATTTAGAGTATTATGAAAGACAATATGGGTAGCAAGAGGAACACAGGTTCTAGGGAGGAAAAGACAAAAAAACCTACTGAGAAGGAAATACTGCTATAATTTGGCAGCTGACCAAATGTGGGGGTGAGAGAGTCAACAATGCCTCCAAGAAGGTGAGTCTAAGAACAAAAATGGTGAAAAGCACTTCTAAGAGGAGAAGACCGTAAATGAACCTCCGTGGGCTGTGGGGCAGAGAGATACCACCTTGGTGATCAAGATCAAATGGCTGTTGTGGATCTGAGAACAGCCAAAAAACTGATATATCCAAGTTAAATTAAGGTCATCTAAGAGTTAATGTGGTCTAGGTCAATAAACATTATTTCACCTTTGGCAGAAGAAAGTATCACCATTCCTAGAGAAGAGCATCCCCAATGACATACTTCCATAATTTAAGTTCAGTATATTATGAACCTATTATAAAAATTTGCCAGACACATAAGGAACCAAGCTATTTTTGGTTATAGTCAATAGAAGTAAAAAAAAAAAAAAGTAGTATTTCAAATTTCAAAATCTTCAAATATAGGAAATAATTGTGCATGAAATCTGTAAAAACATAGCATTTTAAAATCTAAATACATATATTTAAGTTGAATACATATAAAGAAATAAAGTACCAAAAATCTATTAAAAATTACCAAGGAGGTTTGAAAGAGAATTAACTAGAATTTTAGACATCAAAAACACAACTATTGAGTGTCAAACTCAGTGAATGGAGACGTGGAACCAAGCAGGACCCCCTGGAACCTTCCCTCACATCCTCTGCTTTGGCTCCTTTCTAAAGTACCTAGATAATAGTATTTGATGCACATTTCCTGAGATGCTTTTCAGATGTAATAACCCCCCCCCCCTCCCCAGTACACACTCCAATACATGGAAGATGCTAACTACTTGATGGCCAAAAGCATATAGCATCAGGACTCCTGGGGCATAAGGACTGATAATGTTAACCCCTGAGACACCACCCTGCTACCACCTCATCAGCCAGTCAGAGCAGTGGACAAGCGGATCACAGAACCTGTGACTCTCCTCCCTCACCTGGCTGTGAAAAGGACTTTGCCAAAACCCTTCAGAGAGTTTAGGACTTTTGGAACACGAGCCACTTGTTTTCTTGCATGGCCCTGAAACAAACCTCTCCCTGCTCCAAACTCCAGTGTTTCAGTTTGTTTGGACTCACTGTGCCTTGGGCACCTGGCGTTAACAGAAGAAGGTCATGAACAGATTAAGAAGGTATTAGTGATTAAAGGACTTATCCAGACTTCAGCACGGGAAGACTAGAGAATAGAAAAATCTAGAAAAAGAGTTTAAGAGTCATGAAGGATATCTGGAGAAAGTTTACAATACTTAAAGTCAGATTTTCAGAAAGAGAAAGTTGGGAACATGGATGAGGTGATAATTGAAGCATTGATGTTTCAGAAGTAGATGATGTTAATCACACAGAAGAAAAGAAGTTCATGCCTATACAATGTCGTGAAACTTCTGAAGACTCAAAACGAAGACTATCACATAAAAAGGAAGAGCTACAGAAAATCCCTTGATGACAGTCTCTTCAACAGCAGGATGAAAACCAGAAGAATACAAATGCATTACAGTTTTAAGAAAAAAACCAGCTGTTCGACCTAGAATTGTGGACCCAGAAAATCTGCAAAGAACATGGGCACTCTATAGGAAATTTTAGGTTTAAAAAAGTAAACCTTAGAGATTTACTTCTGCAGATCTTCTTTACTAAAGGAACTTTTAAAGGATATGCAATAAGTAGGCTTTTAAATGAGATTTATTTGGATTTGAATGGCATGTTGGCTCCTCACTATTTGCACAGCTTTTGTGTTGTTCTCTCTGAGCCTTTGTTTACTTACGTAAAAAATGAATACAACATTGACTTCACATCAAATGACTAGATTGGTCTTGACATGCAGTAATAGTCGGTGTTTGGTGAACACTGAGGTCACCACGGAGCCATGGGAGGGAAATAAATTATGCGTGACTCTTGAATTCCTAAATAGTTTACCCTTTTTACACATTTAAGTGATTTCGTCCAGATCAAGTCAATCTGTGAATATCTGAGTTGTGTTGGCTACAATGTCATTTTATTATCCCTTTTATCAGTAAGATGAATTTTAGGCTCATAGGCTCTTGAGATGACAGAGACATTAAAGGGGCTTTAGATGGACCTAGAGATTTTCATACTGAGTGAAGGAAGTCAGAAAGAGAAGGAGAAATAGCACATGACACCCCATACATGCAGAATCTAGAAATGATACAAATGAACTTATTTACAAAACAGAAACAATCTCACAGACTTCGAGAATAGGACATCTGGCTGCCTGAAGGGAAGTATGGGGGGAGGGATAAGTTAGGGAGTCTGGGGTCAACATACATACACTGCTATAACTAAAATGGATAACCAATAAGCTCCTATTGTGTAACACAGGGAGCTATGCTCAATGTTATGTGGCAGGCTGCATGGGAGGGCAGTTTGGGAGAGAATGGATACAGGTGTGAGTATGCCTGAGTCCCTTTACTGTGCACCTGGAGCTATCACAACCTTGCTAATCAGCTATACCCCAATATAAAGTGTTTAGAAAAAAATAAAGGACCTCTAGGCTAGTTGATCAGTAAGTAAGTAATAAACATCGAGGCCCAGACATATTGAAGTACTTACGATGGGCATACAAATTAATTGTAGAATCAGTATGCTCTTTTTTTTTTCCTGGAAAACTGTATGAAATAAGCAAAAAAAAAAAAAAAAAAAAGAAATGGAAACAGTAGTATTTGGCTTGTCACTACGGGCCCACTGAGATCTGACGGCAGCGCCTGGTCACCTCTGCCACCCTCTACTCCCTCACGTGGGTTATCTCCTCCTCCTCCCTTTTGGATTCATCGAACACACCGAACTCATTTAGAGTACAGGCTTTTCTCATTTTTTTTCCCATCTGGAATATCCATTTAATTTTCTCCAAAATTTTGCCCATCGTTTCATTTCAGATTAAAAAAAAAAATCACTTTTCTTGCAAGGCTCTCGCCAGCAGTCCCCTCCCCTTTCAGCTCCTCTTCTCCGGTGACCGCCCTCGCTCTATCACAGTTTGCCTGCCCCCATTTAGTCCAAAAGTGATGTTTTGTCTCCTGAACAAGGTACAGGGCACAGAGACAAGGGACCTAATTCATTCTTTCCCTCCTTGGCAACCACGCTGGGCGTATAATAGGAACTCAATCAATGAAAGCATGTGTGCATAAAAGTTTCATTTAAAAATGAATCTTCAGGATGAAAGGTGTTTACATCTGAAGAGTTATTCATCTGAGGCTGGTGGGACCCACCATTTGTTACCAGCCTATAAGTCATCTCACTGAGTCTTATTAGTCTACCCATTTGTCACCATACTTTAAAGGTTGTTTGCTTTAAAAAGCATTCACCATTTTAGTGGGAGAATAACCCATCTCCAACCTCTTTAATAAAGGTTTAACAACCATTTCTTTCACTTCATGTATCAAATAATTGCACCATATATTTCAGGGGCAGGGAAAGAAATGTGTGCAAACACAGGCCCCTGTAATTACCACAAAGCCTTCATTATTTTTATCAATAGCCTGCTTTTTGGCCCTAGAAGTAATCTCCTCAATTAGATAACTATCTAAGGTTATTGAAAAATACGCAATATTTTTTCAAAAAATGACCTATTATTTTTGCTCCCTATTTTTCTAATTTTAAAGACATAGTAAGACACCAATTAGAATATATGTAACGGTAGACAGTTAGATAAGAGAGAAAATGTGAAGCTTGTCTCCAGATCCGATTCAATTATGGGTTTATGCAGAAATTTTTGCTTCCCTCCCTAGCAGGCTGTCTCCACTATCCAGACACTTGATCGATAGATCCTTTCATTCAGATAGGCTGGGGTTGATATTAGTTAAGCATCACCACTTTCACCGGTGAAACAAAATCCTAGGATTTTAACACATTGCTAATAATTAGACATGTGGCCTATAATGTCAAATACAGATTGAACACACCGACTGAGAATTTGAATGGCTTCATATTGTGCTGAAACAATCTGCCCAGTCTCTTGTTACATACCTGGAGGCTGATTCTAAAGATTTTGTCTGACCCTTTATTTCACTGTAACTGAATCATTTAATCAGATTTTATAAAACTCTGGGTTTTAGTGCAATGAAATGCTAGGCACATCTTGCTCATTAGAAACAAAGAAGAAAGTTGTCAGCCTTGGGACTCAGCCATTTGTATTAAATATCTACATAAAATGCCACCAGAGACATTAGTATATATCTAATCTGTGAGATAGCCCATTTAAGAGATTTTTAGAATATATAGTTTATTCCATATGACTAACACATCCATGGCACAAACGGATAAAAAGAATCAATGAGAAGAAATTCAAAAAAGCATATTTTACTTTATCAGCTGTTTAAATGTCCTGTTTTATGTTTTAAATTGGAATTTTGTTGGTGCCATTCTCCAAAGAAACTCAAATGTGAATCAGAATAAAGAGTACTGCATAACCCTGTGTTTGGTCAATAAAAATGGAAGCATTTGAGATTTAGCACACAATATCAGATGTTCATTATATGCTGCGAATCACTTACCATACAACCCATTACTGATAATTAGGCTCTGATTAGAATACTGTGGTACGTATACAAAATAGAATATTACTCAACTATAAAAAAGGAACACAATTTGAGTTAGTTCTAATAGGCGCGTGAACCTAGGGCCCATTATACAGAGTGAAGTAAGTCAGAAAGAGAAAGACAAATATCGTGTACTAACACATATATATGGAGTCTAGAAAGACACTACCCGCAATTCTATGTGCAGGGCAGCAAATGAGACACAGATATAAAGAACAGACTTTTGGAGTCTGTGGGAGGAGAGGGTGGGATGATTTGAGAGAATAGCAGTGAAACATGTATATTACCATATGTAGAACAGATCGCCGGTGGGAGTCTGATGTATGACGCAGGGAACACAAACCCTGTGCTCTGTGACAACCTGCAGGGCTGGACGGGGCGGGGAGGGTGGTGGGCGGGGTGCTCAGGAGGGAGGGGTTACATGTATGCCTGTGGCCGATTCATGCTGATGTATGGCAGAGGCTATCACAGTACTGTAAAGCAGTTATCCTCCAATTAAAATAAACAATTTTTTTTAAATGAGAAAAAAAAAGCAAAGAAAGACAAAAAAGGTACTTTGAGAAATGAACTCAGAGAAATAAACCTATGGGTGAGAGCATGTTTCTTTCCACCTTTTTGGACCGCAATCTCTATGAACACTGTATCGCCACCATTGGAGTCCATGGTAGTTGTTCACTAAAACATTTATGCATGTTTACATGGGAAGTGGTCACACTGTGAGAATTTCAAAGTATTTCCCGATTAGAATACCATCTGGGGCAAACAACAATTTTCTTACAAAAACATTCTGATCGGACATCAGTAGTCAGGCATGTCAAGTAATTACTGCCTGACGGAGACTGTGTTTTATGAAAGGAGTATTGTATTAGTCGCTACTGTTCAGCAAAGTAGATCAGCTCTATGTATACATGTATCTCCTCCTTTTGGATTTCCTTCCCATTTAGGTCAAGATAGAAGAGCACTGATTAGACTTTCCTGAGCTATTTGGTAGGTTCTCACCAGTTATCCATTTTATGCGTAGCACTGCTGCTGCTGCTAAGTCACTTCAGTCGTGTCCGACTCTGTGCAACCCCATAGATGGCAGCCCACCAGGCTCCCCTGTCCCTGGGATTCTCCAGGCAGGAACACTGGAGTGGGCTGCCATTTCCTTCTCCAATGCATGAAGGTGAAAAGTGAAAATGAAGTTGCTCAGTTGTGTTGAACTCTTAGCGACCCCATGGACTGAAGCCCACCAGGCTCTTCTGTCCATGGGATTTTCTAGGCAAGAGTACTGGAGTGGGTTGTCATTGCCTTCTCCACACATAGTATTAATAGTGTATATATTGACATATGTGCACCCAGAGAATTCTTCACAGGGCTGGCACACAGGTTGATTGGAGGAGGAGGAAAGGGTTTGTTTATTGGTGATAGAGTGTGGGGGGAGGATAATTAGCAGCTTAGCGGAGAAGGTCAAACTTGAGTGGAGTTTAGGGGATTTCAAGGGCAGATGAGGTATATAAGCATCTTCAAAGAGAAGGAATACCTTGCCGTGAGACACAGAGGGTGAAAAAATCAGTGTGCTCTGTCCAAAGAGAGGAAATGGGTTGAAGTTAATGGAGGTGGAAGTGGGCTAGTGTGTGTGTGTGTGTGTGTGTGTGTGTGTGTGTGTGGTGGGAGAGGAGTCAGAAATGGAGCAAACTGGGTGAGACCATGAACACTAAACTCTTTCATCTTGTCAAGGAGGTTGCTCATCACCTGTAGGGATGTGATGTTTGTGATGACTTTTAGAGAAGACTGACTTATCCAATTAGGGTTTAGAAAAAGATGTTTCATTCCTTTACGTTTCCCAGACTATTTTGGACCCACCAACATTTTCAAAACCCTTGGTATAAAAACCTTTGAACCTCTGCCTTACCTATCAGCAACCCCTTGACCGAGGGGGTTGATTTAGGGTGATGTATAATGAAGTAATTTTAACTAAAAATACTTATTTCATCTCTATGTTAATGTTGTATTATTCAGTTCATTTAAAGAAAATCCTTTATAACAGTTTATTATTTTTTAATTAAATTATAAAAACTTGAATGCATTTTGCCATGTAAGAAATAATGTATTCAGTTTATGTTAGCAGTCATTATGTTTGTGGACAAACGATTCGTCAATGACTCACTTTCGAAATGACATTCACTTTCTTTCATGTTGGGAACTAATGTATGCTAAAGTGTTTCTTGAAATAGAGCTGTATTTTGCAGCACCAAAAGCTACCCAGATGTCTTTGACCAACTGATGTTGGTTTATTAAATTTCATGCTAAGAAACTCAAGCATGGTATAGTTAACTTTCATGTTTTATCTCTAGATAAAATTACGAGTGGCTTTTTGCAAGCATTCTTTTCCAATGAACACATTTTGAGTATAGATAGGGTTTATTTCTAATAAATAAAAAGTCAGATAGAGGTTAAAAATGATTACATCTACTCTATTATCATTGTGTTTTATAGTATGAGAGGCCTTTAAGGTGTCATATAAATATTTGACTTGATACTGGAATTTTTATATTTGATGATGTTAATCTTGAGAAAAGTTTTATGCATCTCTTAAATTTGCATTTGACCTTTTCCTTTTTTATTTTAACTAATAAGAGTGTATATAAGGAATGTGGACCACAAAATGAAAATCTATTGCAAATTGTAGAGATCATAGAGTTCCTGGCACAAGCAGATACTCAAAAAATACTTGTTAAAGAAATGGAAGAATCAAACCACAAAGTGGTGACAATGAAACACATTTGAAAGACTGTTGCAAACCAGTCCATCCTAAAGGAAATCAACTCTGAATATTCAGCGGAAGGACTGATGCTGAAGCTGAAGCTCCAATACTTTGGCCACTTGATGCGAAGAGCCAACTCATTGGAAAAAACCCTGATGCTGGGAAAGATTGAAGGCAGGAGGAGAAGAGGGTGAAAGAGGATGAGATGGTTGGATGCCATAATCGACTCAATGGACATGAGCTTGAGCAAACTCCAGAAGACTGAAGGACAGGGAAGCCTAGCGTGCTGCAGTCCACTGGGTCCCAAAGAGTCAGACATGACTGAGCGACTGAACAACAATGTATCTATAACCAGGTCTTCCTGAGGAGACTCTTAATAAGTGTTTGCTCCTGTTATGGGTTGAGTCATATCACCCCAAACTTCATATGTTGAGGTCCTAACTCCCAGTTCCTTAGAGTGTAATCTTTCCGGGACTTAGGGTCTTTGCAAAGGTAATCAAGTTAAAATAAGGCTCCATAGAATAGGCTCCAATCCATATGACTGAATTCCTTATGAAAAAGGGGAATTTGGAAACAGACATGCAAAGGGGGAGAACCCCATTGTACATGAAGACAGAGATCAGGGTGATGTTTCTGCAAGCCAAGGAATGTCAGAGATTGCTGGCAAGCCTCTGTAAGCTAATGAAGAGGCATGGAACAGGTTCCCCTTCGTAGCCTCAGAAATAACCTATTCTGCAGCCATGAGTCTTGAACTGGTAGCCTCTAGAACTGTGAGAATACATTTCTGTTGTTTAGACCACTCAGTTTATGCAGCAGTATGTTCCCTATGTATGAACAAGTTCTGATCTGAGAGAGAGTGTGTTAAGTTTAACCTGTTTGTAAGTCCAACAAAGTTAGCCTAAGTACCCAACTAACACAGTTGGCTATACAGTACTGTACTGTAATAAGTTTACAATACTTTTCACACTAATGCATTAAAAAAAGCAAATACACAAAAAAGCAAGCTTTTATGCTTACTTCCAGACACCTTGGGCTTGAAATAAAGATATCGCACAGTGTGCTCTATACAGTACTGTAGTGAAATGCACAAAAGCACAATCACTTGTAGAGGATGAGGGCATGTGGCAATGTGCGTGAAACACATAAACTACATGACTGGACGCGTGAGCTCCCTTTCACAGCTTTGAAAGTTCGCAGTGTGAACGTTCACTCGTGGGGACTTGCTGCAGTTTGCAGTGGCAGCCTCGGACAGCTCACATGGTTCCCGTGCTCCATTTCAGTTCATGTCCTCAGCCTCCTTTTAGATTTTGTGACAGACACTATAAAGGAAGAACAAAAGCTAGAGCCCAGAAACTTAATAAGATCTAGAAACAATTGCTGTGCTTTGAGAGAACTTTAGAAGCACTTCATAATGTTTGAATCATGAAAAAACATCCCTTTGGCTTGTATTTATGTAGAGCTTATGCTGTGTGCAGCTGTGGGTTACAACAATATTTCTTTCTTTCAAAATGCCTCAATAGAAATTTAATTTACTCCATGTCAAATTAGATTTTGTCATTGAATTTTTGAACCATAAAACCTTTTATATACCCTAATGATTTCTGATCCTAGAATTGCAGGAATTTAAGTCTCCTGGATGTGACCTTATGATTGTCCTTGCTATGCTGTATCACATTTATAATGACCTGTTGGTGTGTTTATCACTCTGACTGATTGGGAATTCTTCAGCGAAGAATTCTTCAGTGACTGTGTCTTTACTTCTTTTACCCCTACAGCAGTGTGCATGATGCTTGGCCCAGAGGAGACACAGGCTCCTCCTTAGGGTCAGGGCAGAGCCACACTCTGCTGCTTAGCCCTGCTGAGGGACCCTGAGGACCTGTAGGGAACACACAGCCCAACCTTGTCCCAACAAGGGTCAAGGGAGCTGGGAAATTTCTGTACCGACTCCCTTCATCCACTAAGTGAAGGCTGGGAATCAATGTCTCCTACTCCCGTCTTGGGTGTATAGGCAGAGCTGGCAACCGGAGAGAGTCCTCAGGCAAAAACACACAAGTGCTCGGGCCAGTGGAAGTCGGGCAGCGTGCTCTGTAATGACACGGGGAGGGGCGCTGGCCTGATCTGCTGCAACTGCTTTACCGCCCACTGGCCAGCTGCCGTCAAGCTCAGGTCTAGTGCCTTAAAATCTGTGCAATTCCTGGACCTCCCCGAGGTCCTGTTTCCGATATGCCCTCCTCCACGGAGGCCTGTGTGGCCCCTCTCAGGCCCAGGCGCTTCCTGTGTCCTGAAGACCGCAGCAGCAATGCCCGCAATGGAGGGCTGTGCTGCGTGCGATGGGCGAATCCACTCATTCATTCGTTCCTTCACACGCTGTGAGGCTGTGCTAGCCACTGTGGCGCATGCAGGGAAAGGCAGCTGGCGGCTTCCGGCCTCTTCGAACTCACAGTCTGGAGAGGAAGCCATATCTGTTAATAATCACAGCAAAAATGACAATAGCCATCATATGTAAATTGTGTGCCATTAGTGAAGGCAAAGGAAGGGTGTGATGCAAATCAAGTACTAAAAACTATAAACATGAAAGTACATATTCCACTGGGGATGAGTTGGCCATTGACTCTTTTCCTTCTCCATCCTTACAACACACACACACACACACACACCCCACATACACACAGAGCAGTGTTATGACAAATTCCCAGAGTTTTCCTTTGGAGGTACCCAGATGTGGAATTGTAATAGGGAAGAATTACATCTGTTTCAGTTACTTGAATCTATGTATTCAATTGCTTTGTTATGAGCTAATCACTAAAGGGATGTTGCCTACAGGTCTGAGCGTAATAATGGCCCATCTCCTGCAACTCTCCCTCCCATGCCAGAGCACTAACCTTTGTTTAGGTGGCTCAGTGGTAAAAAATCTGCCTGCTGATGCAGGAGACACAGGTTCAATCCCTGGTCCAGGAACATCCACTGGAGAAGGAAATGGCTACCTACTCCACTATTCTTGCCTGGGAAATCCCATGGGTAGAGGAGCCTGGTGGACTACAGTCCATAGGATCACAAAGAGCTGGACATGACTGAGTGACTGAGCATACCAGTATTCTTCCCTGGAAAACCCCATGGATAGAGAAGCCTGGCAGGCTATAGCCCATGGGATTGCAAAGAGCTGGGCATGACTGGAGCAACCAAACAACAACAAGTTTTGTTTAGCTCACAAGAAAACTTCTGACCAGGCCTGCCTATGAATGGCTGTAGGAAAGAAGAAATTATCACATCGCCTCTGGAGTCTGGTCAAAAGGAGGGAATTTTTGCAATGACTTCTCACCTTTTTACTTTACCTCCTTATCTTTCCCCTCTTTGTTCCATGAAGGAAACTAGCTTCCAAATTCAGGCAAGATGGTTCTTTGGAACAGTACTTCAGCATCTTCCTGGTCTGCTGACTTTGTGAATAAAGTCTCTGTTCCTTGCCCGATCAACTTGTCTCTTCTTTTTTTGGTCTGCCACGCAGTTTGAACTTGGACTTGATGAGAGAATTGGTTGTCTTACCAGGTGGATGAGAGCACCATCTTCCTGTAAAGAAGTTCATTCTCCTAGCTTTCCAAGCAGATTTTCCAGGCCTCCTTGAGTTTATTTTCACAGGTCAGACTGTAAAGCATTGTGGATGTGTTAATTTACTTTGTTGATACTTTCCAAAAAAGAAAAGTATAAGACATGGAGTCTTTATGGAGATTAGTGATTACATGTTGGTCCTGGCCCCCTAGGAGCCAACCATGTGCAGGGACCCAGGCATTAGTTATTTTATCTTCAAGTCTGATTCCTCATGGATGAGCGCTAACAGCCTCACTGTGGATTGAAGCAGTGAGATAGTTTCAGACTCAGCAGTTGACAACTGTCCACTACAAGTGGGAGGAGAGAAGACAGGAAGGTGGACCTTCCAAAGTTAAGTCCATTTTAGACTTAATCCCATGGGTTGGCTAATTCGTGTGTTCATATTCATTCAGCAGATTTTACTGAGCATCTATTAGGTACTTTATTAGACAGCAAGAATACAAAAAAAAAAAGCTACCAACAATCATTAAAGCAATGCTAATAGCTAATTTTTCTCCATTAAGCTCTTAGGAAATTTCAGTTGAGGATCTAAGTGCTTTACTTAATTTACTCTTGTGAGTCTATGGTGTAGGTGCTATTTCTGCATCTTTGTGCAGTTGAGGAAATCAAGGCTTAGAATTGGGTTAAGAAACTTGCCAACTGTCACAGAGACAGTGGTTCAAGGGCAGAAATGAGAAGAGCTCTGGCTCTGGTTCCTCCCTCTGCTTAAGTTCCAGATTTCCAAGAATGTGGACTCTGACAAGGAGGAGAACAGCACAAATGTTTAATAAGATGGATAATACCCAGTGAGTGCTTCCTATGTTACAAGCATCAATCTGAGTATTTTATGCGCATGACTTCATTCAATTCTCACAATCTCTCTCTGAAGAGGACACTGTTGTCTTTATCCTAAATTTATACATAGGGAAGCTGAGGCACCAAGCTGTTGTGGAACTTGCTTGAACTGACATGGCTGGTGAAGGACAGAACCAAGTTACAGAGGCAGGCAGGCTGGCCCCATAGCCTGCACTTTTAACCTTTTCTTATTGTCTCCTTCTGACATTGTGATTTGGATAATCAAGGGCTATAACTAGAAGGACAGGGAAGGAAGAGTTAGACAAGGGGTCGTATAAGAGCGGATGGTTGAGCTGGATTTGGAAGGCTGTGCAGTATCAGGCCAGGTGAAGATTTGGGGGAAGAGGATGCCAGGAAGGGAGCAGCCCAGGAGAGGATGTGGGAAGAAGAGGGAGCCAGGTCTGTTTCGTGGAACTGCAAGGGATTCCATTTTTCTCTATTACAAAGCATAACGAAGGGGGAAATAACAAATGTGATGGGAAGTGAGTTCTGGGCCATGTGAAGGAGTCTGGGTCTTGTTCAGATATGAGAAGCCGTGAAAGAGGCTGACAATATTTATTCATGAATAGTGTCATATCTGTGTTTGAGAAGGATCATTCTAGCTTGTGGGCTAAGACCCATGGAGCAGTCTGTTACACACATCCTTGCAATGAGAAGACAGTAACTTGCAGACCAGGATGGGAATAAGAAAGATAAGGGGAAGTGAAGGAGGTAGATCCAGTGTTAGGAGGTAGATCAAAAGGCAGTATGGTTGGGATGCTCAGGGGCTGGGGGACAGGTGGAGAGGAGTGAAGGATGAGCCCAGGGTTTTGACAGAAAGTGGGTAAAGGTAAGCCATCTACAGAGGCAAGAGTTTGGAGCGTGATGACGACAGGTTCCACTGAGGATGTGTGGAGTCTGAAGAGGTTTGGGAAGACATGATAGGTGTCCAGTAGACAGTCTAATGCATGAGTTTAGAACTCAGGACATAGAAGATCCGGACTGAGTTGGGGGAGACTGAACTTATTTATAGGTGACTTTCAAATTTTGGAGGGCACTGACACACGCCAGAAAACCTCCATCTGGGATCGGAATAAAATACGACTCCTGGTTTCCATGCTTGGAGTCCAGTGTTTGCCATATCCCAAGCAAATTTGGATGCATGCAGATTTCTTGGTGGCTCAGAGGTAAAGAATCTGCCTGCAATGCAGGAGTCTCAGGTGACGTGGTCACAGGCAAAAGTATATAAATGCTAATCATGAGTAACTTTTTTATTATTTTTAAAGATGAGCCAAAGCAGGCATACTTAATTTAATTATTATTTATTATTATTAATTTTTAATTATTATTTCCTCATTGCACGTGGGCCCTTCATTGCAGCATGTGAAGTTTCTCTAGTTTCGGCGAGTGGGCTTCTCCTGTTGCAGAGCATGGGCTCCAGATTGCAAGGGCTCAGTAGCTGGGTGTGCAGGCGTAGTTGTCTCAAGACATGTGGAATCTTAGTTTCTGGACCAGGGATCAAACCCATGTCTCCTGCAGTGGCAGGCAGATTCTTAACCACTGGACCACCTGTGCTTAGTTGCTAAGTTGTGTACAACTCTTTGCTACCCCATGGACTGTAGGACCACCAGGGAAGTCCCTAAATCATGGGACTTATCCCGAAGCTTGCTCTGCTAAATACAATCTGGGAACACCTGCCCCTGGGGTTGAAGGAAAGGCAAGTTTGCATCAAGTATAGTTCATTAGTAAAACTTGAATGGGGAAGAGCAGAGAAGAGAGGCTTTGCTTTTGGTATTAAAACCAAACAACTATTAGGCCAAGTTCTAGTCCTTGGTTCTGACAGAAAGACAGGTCACTGCTGAGCCCTGATTTAGTTATCCTGTGTCCCACTGCCTGTGAGTTATGGAGTTACACTTTTAAAGCCCAATTTGTCCAGCCGGGAGGTGTCTATTGTCGCCAGCTAAAGTATCATTTTTCATGCGGTGATCTTTGCTTTCATATTTAAATCCAGTTTTCTTTAATTTAAATTTTGCTGAAAACAGCCATATTGCGGCACGTGTAAATGAAGGTAGGAGAACGTGGATGGTGTCAGTTCACAGCTGTTCTTAAGTTAAATGACTCCGGCTCACTCCCCTGGATCTCTGCTTGCTGTGCCTGCACTGTTCAGTTAGGAGCACAAAGCACTTTTTCCATCATCGTTATTAGGATCAGGTTCAGGCTGAAGAATTTTCATGTGGTACAAGAAACCAGAACTAGGCTGAGACTCTGGTGATTACACACAGCCAGCTTACGTTGGAGAGGAGTCTGGGAGCTCGGCTGTTTTTTGTGAATTTATTACATTTCCTTAAAGGCATCTAAATTAATGCTGTGTTAATTACTGGTGGGTATGCACCCTGCAGCATATGCTGCTATTAATTGCATCCATTATCACAAAATAAACATCTCTTTATGAAAACAAATGATGCTCCGTTTTAATATGTGGCTTGAAACCCTCTCTTCCACAGCTGTTGCTACTTCTGTTTTGGTGCTTTCTCTACAAAGGGCCACCTGTTACAACAGACATTTCATTTGTTTTTATTTGGGAAAAATAAGACTCAGAAAACAAACCCCACCTTCATAAAGTGTAAGAATCATAAAAAAATGAAGCCCCAGAGGAAATCTGTGGTTTTTCCTATCAGAAGTTCTCAACAGGAGTGTGGCCCCTACAGCTTAATTCTCTTGGCCCTGACCCTTCAATCTAGATTCATTTGATTTTTGGATTTTAAAGGATCTCATTCTTGTGCAGGCATCTTTGTGTTGTAGATGGAGAAACTGGGCGTAGCTGATGCTGAATCAAGGCAAGCCCAGCGTCCCCTGACCCTGTAACGGGTGCTTCCGGGCTCTGCACTTGGCCTTTCGGGGTCATCAGCCTGTGGGCAGCATCGATGAGCTGTGACTCCTTGGGAAAATTACTTCGGCACTAATCCTCCGTTTCCTTCACTCCATAGAGGGATGAATAGTTAATTCATTGCGACTGATGGGAAGATTAGATGAGTTAGTACAAGTACATTGCTTAGAACAGGGACTGGGACTTGGTTTGTCTTAAAAAAATGGCTGACTATTCCAATAATAAGGTTGTCATTACTACTACTATTACTACCAGCGCAAGTAATGAACATGCCATAGTCCATTCTTGGAGCATTTGATATACGACAGTAAATTACCTGTCATCACTAGCATGGGACCTTGAACTGCTGCTTCTATGCATAGTGTTCAGTCTTTGGATGTTATTTTGTGTTCCTGAACAAAGAAATATAGTAATAAATTAAACTAAAATTGAATCGTAAAGAGTACCCCATATAGTAGTGACTAGATTCTAAGACTGAAAATTGCCAGAAATTATTGGGAAAACTTTCTCATCATTGGCCACTTTTCTGTCTTTTTAAGTAAAGAGAAAGAAAAATTATCTTGGCATTTTTAAGTTGACTGCAAATGGCCAAGGACTTAATTCTGGATTTTATCTAACTACAGTGACAGTCATCTGTTCATTCAATTTGAATTCCTGTCTGAGGGGGCACCTTGTTCAGAGGCACAGAAGGTGGTGGTTATTGAGTACATGCTAAATACTTTAGTTTCTTCATGAACTATATGTGTGGGGAATAAAACTAGATGAGGTTATAGTTCCTCACCTTGGAAAATCTGGGATTTGGCTGAAGGTCCGTGGTATAGTGTCTGATACAGGTAGCCACGGGCTGGAGAGTAAAAGATAGACCATTTCCAGTAAAGCTCGTTACAAAGGGAAATTCTGGAGCAGCCTAGCCATTTATGAAAACAAGTGTTTAGGAAATGCTGAGCATGACCTATTAGCCTCCTGGAGACACACAATATATTTTGCATTTTAAAGGTTTTTAGAGTTAATAAATACATCATTTAAATGTATTTAAGTTACCATCATTTTGATATGGAGTTCTTTTATCAATGAAATACCTCTGAATATCTCCCAGGACACTAGCGGTCTGCATGGAGCCAGCTCGAAGCTTGAGAATGGTCATCTTCCCCTAAACTGACCGTGGAGAGTAGGAAGAGCATGTCTCTTTCCTTGCACATTTCTGTAGTCTGCTCATGGCCTCCTCCTCAGCCATTTCTTTCAACATAATTGATTAATGGCAATAACCCAAATTTTCATCTGACTCTGCCTCTTAAAACATAGGTGACTTTGGGCAAGCTCTCTTAAAAAAAAAAAAAAAGATAAGAATATCCATCTTCCAGACAGTCTGTCTGTCTGAGAATCCAAATGAGATAAAGAACATGAAAGCATTTTGACTGTGAGTCCTGATGCAAATATTTGAGTGCTATTAGCTGTAATTTGGAGAAGGCAATGGCAACCCACTCCAGTGTTCTTGCCTGGAGAATCCCAGGGACAGCGGAGCCTGGTGGGCTGCCGTCTATGGGGTCGCACAGAGTCGGACACGACTGAAGAGACTTAGCAGCAGCAGCAGCAGCTGTAATTTATCTTAAACCTTGAGCTTATTTATATTCTTGGATGGTGCTGTCTCCTGGGCTTAACAATTCAAAAAAAAATTCATTTCTGCTGTATAAGAATGTCTCTCTTTAGTTGTCCTAAAACTGCCCTAAAATTCTCCTTAAACTCTAAGCAGGACCTCTGAGGATGGCTTAGCTGGGCTCTATGATTTTAGCCATAGGAGGGCCAGTTTCTCCGCTTAGCACTGCACTGCCTGGTACCCAGGGGGATCCTTGTTTATGTCTCAGACTCACTCCCCACAATGCATGGCATTGCTTTATTACATCTTTCTTCCAGACTCAAGACTGTTCTCCTCTTGTCCCAGCCACCATCTTCTCTTAGGACTTAAGAACTCAAGGGATTTAGTCGATTTATTGGTTACACATTGGTTAAAAACATCTCCTCCAAGAATTATTATTAATCACACATTCTGATAAAAACATCTCTTTCTCCAGTATTCTCACCAAGAACCAAGAAACTGACACAAACATAAAAAAAAAAAAGAAAAACGGAAACCTGTCAAATAATACTTAAAAGCAGAGGTAAATAGCAATATGAGTTGTGAGGTTATGCATTTATTATTCAAATAACTTACTGTAAGAGTACTAAGTGGTTACTGTGTCAAGCACTGAGACAAATGCTGGAGATATAGAAATGGATTCAAAATAGATTATTTCTCCTAAGACACCTTTCCTGAAAGAGGATTGTGCAGGAAACTGACCTGAGCAGATTTAAAAAGACTGAAAAAAAAAAATGCTATAGGTATGAAGATATTTGTACCTTTCTGCTTTCAGGACTTCTATCCATTTTAATAATGTTAGATGACTGTCTTCTTTAACCCCTTTCCTTAGACATGCTTAAGGTCAATCTTTAAGTACTGACTCAGACATCAGTAGAGATAGGGGAGGGAGCTGGGAGAGATGGGAGGGAGGCTCTTAAGCAGCTCAGATTGCTGAAGGGGGCAATTCTAAGATTGAATGGTGATTGCACTGGATGGTATCAGTGGCTCCTGACCTGAGGTCTTCAAAGGTAATCAATATTTCCAAAATTCATATGCAAACAATGCAAATATCCATCATTTGGTAATAAAGGCTATGTCTAATGAATTCAATGAATGCCATGAAATTAAAAGATGTTTGCTTCTTGGAAGAAAATTTATGACCAACTTAGACAGCATATTAAAAAGCAGAGACATTACTTTGTCAACAATGGTCCATCTAGTCAAAGCTATGGTTTTTTCAGTAGTCATGTATGGATGTGAGAGTTGGACTATAAAGAAAGCTGAGTGCCAAAGAATTGGTGCTTCTGAACTGTGGTGTTGGAGAAGACTCTTGAGAGTCCCTTGGACAACAAGGAGATCCAACCAGTCCATCCTAGGGGAGATCAGTCCTGGGTGTTCATTGGAAGGACTGATGTTGAAGCTGAAACTCCAATACTTTCACCAACTGATGCAAAGAGCTGACTTATTTGAAAAGACTCTGACACTGGGAAAAATTGAGGGTAGGAAGAGAAGGGGACCATAGAGGATGAGATGTTGGATGGCATCACCAACTCAATGGACATGAGTTTGAGTAAACTCCTGGAGTTGGCGATGGACAGGGAGGCCTGGTGTGATGCAGTCCAAGGGGTCACAGAGCAGACAGGACTGAGAGACTGAACTGAACTGACTGAATGCATTCAATATTTTTGGTATACAAAAATATTTAAATGCTAGAAATATCTACGTAGGACATTTTAATATTAAACATACTTTTAAGTGGTTAAAAAGTCAGAAGCTATGTTTCAAGATGGCAAAGGCTGCAAGATTTCATGGATGTTTCTGGAAATAAAGAATAGAAAATTTTCTGAACCATTTCTAAAACCATTTCTGGAGTTTAATTCTGTACTATAGTTTTCTCTACATTGGAAAAATTTTAAAATTATAGAGACATAACTAAAATGAATCTATTATTGGGTTTTGAAGGTCCCCTGTAGAAAGGCATGGCAACTCACTCCAATATTCTCGCCAGGAGAATCCCATGGACAGAGGAGCCTGGTGGGCTATAGTCCATGGGGTCGCAAAGAGCTAGATATGACTGAAGTGACTTACCAGGGCACCTTTAGTCAGCACGATCCTCATGGATCAGCCTTGCCTATCTCTCTAGCTAAAACTTTCACCCACCCTGATAACACTTGAATTTCCTAAAGCATCTCCAGTTGTTTTATGCATCTGTGTTTTCTCTCTGAAAGGCAATCTCAATCTGATCCAAACACAAATGCCTTCCTAGAATCCTAGCTCCGATAGCATTTCTTCCCTGAAGCCTTAACTCCTCCTTCTCAGGCAAATTAATCACACTAAATCCCGATGCTTTGTTGATGAGGCTGCTTACTACAGTAGATGATGAATTCTTGAGGGTAGGATATCCAGCCCCTATAACAAGGTCCAGCCCAGAGCAGATGCCCCTTAATGTGTATTGAATTAAACTGAAATGAATCATCTAGTGACTTTTTAGAGATTTTAAAATAGAAAGAGAAGGAACAAACATTGATTTTTAGTTCCAGGATTAGTCATCTCTTCAATGTCTGCTATTCCACTTATACAAAGAGAATGTCAAAACAAAGAATAATTATATTGCGATGACTAAATTGTGGAGGAACAATATTGAACTTGGGGATTTGATGCTTAAGAATAAAGTGGGTTGTGTGCTGATGGGGAAATGACTACCAAGCATTTGCCTTTTTGCCTCAGTAGGTTGTGGTGGAAGACCCATTAGTAAGTAAGGCATTCAGAAGGGCAAGAAGACTTGAGTGCTTTTTGAAATGGCAGGTCCTACAGTAGGATGTGAGAGTTGGACCATAAAGAAAGCTGAGCGCTGAAGAATGGATGTTTTTGAACTGTGGTGTAGGAGGGACTCTTGAGAGTCCCTTGGACTACAAGGAGATCCAACCAGTCCATCCTAAAGGAAATCAGTCCTGAATATTCATTGAAAGGACTGATGCTGAAGCTGAAACTCTAATACTTTGGCCACCTGATGCCAAGAACTGACTCATTTGAAAGGACCCTGATGCTAGGAAAGATTGAAGGTGGGAGGAGAAGGGAATGATAGAGAATGAGATGGTTGAATGGCATCACCAACTCAATGGACATGGGTTTGAGCAAGCTCCGGGAGTTGGTGATGGACAGGGAGGCCTGGTGTGCTGTAGTCCATGGGGTTGCAAACAGTTGGAGATGACTGAGTGACTGAACTGAACTGAACTGAAAGTAGGATCCTGAGGGAAAAATAAAGTTAAAGAAGCCAGATATCCATGTTCATATTTGAGTTACATTTCTCCAGGGAGAAAGGAAGAGATACTAGTTTTCAGCAGTCCAGAGCAGTGTGCCAACATTATAGAGTAGCAATCATATTTATACTAGTTTGAAAGCTAATAGCCACTAGAATTTTCTTGATCTTAAGGATAAACTTTCTCCCATAATACAGCAAAATGTAATATAACATAGCATTGTACAGCATACTATACCAGTCTGTGATCCTGTAATAGTCAAAGGAACTAAAAGATATATACATACCTCTATGCCATATCTATAAAACACATCTTTTTCTAGAATTATTAAATAATTCAACATTATTGAAAATTTAAAATAGCTCTTTCTAGCTTATAGTGGTTATTTTGAATATTAAATTTATATCTAATTACAAGTATACCTTATTTTCTTCTTTCTCTAAAACCTACTTTTAAGGTCAAATTCTATAAAGAGACCTGTTTTATAGATATGGCATAGTTATGTATATATCTTTTAGTTCCTTTGACTATTACAGGATCATAGACCCTGATGCTGGGAAAGACTGAAGGCAGCAGGAGAAGGGGATGACAGAGAACAAGATGGTTGGATGGCATCACCCACTTGATGGACATCAGTTTGAACAGGCTCCGGGTATTTGTGATGGACAGGGAGGCCTTGCGTGCTGCAATCTATGGGTCACAAAGAGTCAGACACGACTGAACTGAATTGAATGGATGAAAAAAGATACTTAAAATATGAGAATAAAGAGATATTCAAAGGGCACAGTAAAAAATATATATATATATTTTCTTATATTAATGTTTTTCCATATGCAGTTACTGCTTTTGAGGTTGCAAACCTGAAATATAATTTGTTATTAATTCTAAATTTAAATAATCTATTCATAGGAATAGATTATTAAACGTGTTCTTTCAATTCAAAAAAATATTGAGTGGGCATGTGAGTCATTTGGCGATCTTGTCAAAGTCCATATTCTACTAGGTCTGGGGTTTGGCCTGAGATATGGCATTTCTAACAAGCTCTGAAGTGACGTCTGTACTGCCAGGTTGAGGTCCCTTTTAAAATAACAGCAATCCTGCACGGGTACAAGCATTGGCACAGCTCTCAGTAGCAAAGCTAAAGTAATTTTAGTCCCAAATAGTCACTCAGCTCTCCATGCGAGAGGCCCATCGATTCAGTTTTGGGCTTTTTGCCTTCCTACCTTGTGATTCATTTATTTTTTCCCTTCTATAAGTCTGATTTTGTACATGATTAAGTATAAACTGGTTGCTAGGAGATACGGCAAATGAGACTTCACAGTAGGAACAGATAGAAAACTTAGCTGTTAGGTAGTCAAGTGAGAAGAATAGAAAAGTAAATTATTAGCTAGTCTCATTCCTATTCATCATATGACTTTTAAGAATAACAGGATATCAGTTAAGTGCTAGATATCATCTTCTTCCGCATTAAATGTGTTATTTGACACTACATTGCTTAATCAATCGTGTTATACACTAATTAAATGGCTATGGCTGCAGATATATATATATATTTATTATTATTATTATTATTTTTTGGAAAAGGGCAATTGGTTACCAACCAATAGAAGTCAATGTATGTTCTAAAATTTTCTACTCTGAGTGAGAAACCTCTGTTTTGTGTACTATCTTGTGGGACTAGGGAACTGGAAAGATGAAACATCAAAGGTAAGAGAATGTAACCTAGCTACTTGTTAGTTACTTGTTCTAAAATCAAAATGGTGAATAGTAAAATGGATCTTGCTATCTGGAAAATACCGATAATAATAATGGTGATAGTAACAAATAGAAAATTTTAAAAATAGAGTGGGTCAAGCTGATCTGTAAATCAGTAATGGGATGCAAAGTCGTGGACATAATTGAGATCTCAGCTCCGGAGGTTAGTCTTGAATGCTCATTTATGAAGGAGGAATTTCAGAGCAGAAATCTGGCAAGCAATTCAAGACACTAGTCTTCAAACCACCCTAACATTACAAGGCCATATTTTTAAAGTAAAAGGCTTTTTGAGAAGGCAAGAGAGGAGGCACTGATGGAGTTCACTAAGAGGCCAAAACCTTTTGCTTCCACACCAATATCCCAAGCCACCCCTTGATATTGCTGTCAGCAAGTAATGTACAAAGATCCCAATATTTTAAAAATGTGGCACAGCCTATAAAGCACTACTCAAGTTAGAGTTGTTTTTTTCTACTACAGTTGAAAGAAAAGAAGTCTTAAATGAAACACAGTCTGAATCTGCGTTGAACCCATTTTTAAAGAATTGCAAGTGAAGTTTTGAGCATCTATAAGAATGTAATTATGCTTCCATTGCTTAATGTATGGACTCAAATTCTGACTTAATTATTCTGCAACTAAATTTATATGTCATTTATGTAGTAAATCTTGGCAACTGCTCTCACAACTATCATTGGAAATGTAATTAACTTGAGTTAGATAAGTTTTACAGTGAGAAGTAAATGCAGTGTAATACCAAGGCATTATTTAAAAGGCAAAGGCTAAATACATCTTTCTAAACTTTCTTGTTTGTTTGCGATTTCTTTTCTCAGAAGGCTAAACGTTCAGTTTGTTTTCTTTTTCCAGCTTCACATTTTAGTCTGCTAATTGGAAGTTTTTCTTTTTCTTTCTTTTTAAGGAAAAGAGTTCTACTCTTTGTATTACATCTTTTCTAAGAATTCAGTTTATTTTTTTAAAAAAGCCTGCTCTGTATGTGATAGAGCAGTTTGATTATATTTTAAAAGTTAAGTTCCCTTTGTTTGACCGTAGTTAAGTATTGAATTTTCTTTTTGTAATCTGAAACTAAGGTTTCCCTAGAATAAATCTTTTGCTGAACCTAGAAACTGTCTTTTTCGTGACTTGTTAAGAACTGACAATGCCCTAAGCTATTTTTATTGTAAAAAATACAAATGATGGCTTAAAAAAAAGAGGAAAAACGAAAAGGCAGATTCAAGGCACTGTGATCACACGTGCACGAATGCTCAGTCACTCGGTTTGTGTCTGACTCTTCATGATCCTTGGACTGTGGCCCATCAAAGTCTTCTGTCCATGAAATTTTCCAGGCAAGAATACTGGAATGGGCTGCCATTTCCTCCTCCAGGGTGACCAAAAATATTTTAAGCTTATTGAGAAAATATTAATAGAAAATAATTGTCTTCCCATAGGTTTGGAGTTTGGATGAATCATAATACTACATTAAGATTATATAGTGAAATCTTTTGTCACCATAAGTTAATGTTCCTTCTTTTGTTCAGGTGGTGAATAATATTTCTCCTGTTATAGATGAGAAAAATGCACAGGAAATTTTTTTTTTTAATTTGAGATTTATTTATTCTATATACCCTCATAGAATTAGGTTTATACTAACATAAATTTCTTACATTTATCTCATTTAATTATTACTTATTTGTTGTATCAAATTTTTTCCAAATGCTTTCATATAAATATACATGAAATTAAATATAAAAGAAATCATACATAAGAATCAATTCCAAGTAAATTACAGATCAAAACATAATATAAAAAACAATAGAGCTTCTAGAAAATAACATAGGCAAATATATTTCTGATTTTGGAGTACATGGATATTTGTTAGAATTTTAAAAAGTTTGAAAAAACAATAGAAAGAAAAAATTACCTACAAAAAGGAATATACAAATAGCCAATCAACATATGAAAATGTTCTTGACATCTTTTATACTAAAGGAAATAAAAATAAAACCAATTTATATATCACTAGGCAGCAGATAAAAGAGCAAAATCAAAAAGTCTGATAATAATAAGAGTTGACAATACATAGAAAAATACATCGTGCAAAGAGCTGACTCTTTGGAAAAGACCCTGATGTTGGGAAAGATTGAGGGCAGGAGGAGAAAGTGGCGACAGAGGATGAGATGGTTGGATGGCATCACCGACTCGATGGATGCGAGTTTGAGGAAATTCTGGGAAACGGGGAAGGACAGGGAAGCCTGGGGTGGTTTGGTCCAGTCCGTGGAGTCACAAAGAGTCAGATGCAACTTAGCAACTCAACAATAACAGCAAAGAGTACTTGAAGTTTTCACCCACGGCTGATCTGAGCATAAATTAGCATCAAGCACTTTGGACAACTTTTTAGCAGGACATTCTGAAGATGCCTGTATGTATGTCCTATGATCTAAAAATTCCACATGCAAGAATATGCCCACAGAAATCAACACATAAACTCACAGAGACTTAGCTCAAGACCACTCAGACGGGGCGGTCCAAGATGACACCCTGGGAGAATCCTGACCTAACCTCGTCACAGACATAACAAACCTACAGATGCATATGGAAAGATTCCCTGTGAAAAGGATCTGAAAACTAGCTGAATATCTCCTCTACAACAAAGGATAACAGAGTCACATTAACAGACGCAGGTGAGACAGAGAACTTCTAGCCAAAAACTCCACTTCAGTGCATTTACCCACAGTTGGTAGAGATCTCACAAATGGAGCATTTTTTTTTTCTTTGTGGTCCACCTCAGGCATCCTGTAGGACCGGAAACCCTGAAACGAACCACCTAAACCTCCTACATGCAGGAGAACCATAGAGACACAGGGAACAGAGCATCTGCTTTTAAACGACTCACATGTGTACTCATTTGCCCCCGAACCCAGTGGAGAAGCAGCAGCTTGAAAAGTGCCCAGACTGTATGTGAAGGAGGCTCGTTTGCAACTGTGACAGCACATGCTGGAGAGGCAGGAATCTGCTGGGACTCTCTCCGGATGGAGGAGCTGGCAGACATCGATTGTGCCGTTTCCCTCTAGCGTGCTGACGCTGCTGGGCACTGTTTTTCACTCTCCCTCCCACTGACTAGCACCACTGGGCACACCCACTCCGCTGGCCCCTCCAGAACTATTGGGTGAGCAATATGCCCCTGTGTGCTACCCCTGCCAACCCTTCTAAGCTAGCAAGCAAGTGCGCTGTCTCCGTATCACTCCCACAGTTCCACCAAGCCAGCTGGGGTACACAGCTTACACAAGGAATGCCTCTGAAACACTTGGTCCTGGTGACCTCATCCCCAAACAACTGGAGAGAGAACTTCTTGAAAGCTACCACCCCCATAGTACTGCACAGATAGACTAAAACACCCCCCAGGCTTCCTGTAAAGAAAAAAAAAAGGCCTATTTATTTCTGCTTGAGGTGCAGACTTCAGAGACTTGGAGGGCTCTCAGGGAATGTGGGTCAGGGCATGCCATTTTTGTGCTTACTTTGGTTTCGTTTCAGCTCACTGGTATCCCCCCAACTCCCCAGAAAGGAGCCCAATCACTAGTGTAAAGCCTTAAATTCAAGAACTGTTCCCGAAGTGACATCTCTAGACTGCCTGACCTGGAGGTCAGGAAGGTTATTATTATGATCCAACAGGACTGTACATGTTTGCATGTCTTTATACCTGCTTCCGGAGACTCTCACTTCCCATCAGCCTGAAACCAAGGGCTAACTGAGATCCCTCTCTCTGGAACCTTCACAGGTCTTGGCACATCTTCAACAACTGGGACCTGAAGAATAAATCAGACTGCTAAGACACAAGCACAAAAATCTGAGAGACAAACAACAGCTAGGCCAAGGTGAAAATGATAAGGTTTATCTCATTCACAAGGCCACGAGTTCAAGGCTGGGAGAGAGTGTTGTTTCATCTGATACATAGAAACAAACAGAGAGAATCAAGTAAAGTGAGGAGCCAGAGAAATATGTTCCAAACAAGAAAACAATATAAAACCCTAGGGTGGAAAACCCTTAATGAAAGGGAAATAAGTAACGTAACTGAAAAGAGTTCAAAGTAATGATCATAAATAAGCTCATGAAATGCACAAGAAAGGATGAATACACTGGGGGAAAGCATTAAAGAGTAACAGAGAGGCGTCAGAGAGCTAAAACACACACAGCTGAAGTGAAACACACACTACAGGGATCTGTCAGCAGAGTAAATCAGTGCAGTGCAGTCGCTCAGTTGTTGCTGACTCTCTGTGACCCCACGGACTACAGCACACCAGGCCTCCCTGTCCTTCACCAGCTCCTGGAGTTTACTCAAACACATGTCCATGGAGTCAGTGACGCCATCCAACATCTCATCCTCTGTCGCCCCCTTCTCCTCCTGCCTTCAATCTTGCCCAGCATCAGGGTCTTTTCCAATGAGTCAGTTCTTCACATCAAGTGGCCAAAGTATTGGAGTTTCAGCTTCAGCATCAGTCCTTCCAATGATTATTCAGGACTGATTTCCTTTAGGGTGGACTGGCTGGATCTCCTTGCAGTCCAAGGGACTCTCAATAATTTACTCCAACACCACAGTTCAAAAGCATCCATTCTTCAGCGCTCAGCTTTCTTTATGGTCCAACTCTCACATCCATACATTAAGACTGGGAAAAACATAGCTTTGACTTGACAGACAGACATTTGTCAGCAAAGTAATGTCTCTGCTTTTTAATATGCTGTCTAGTTTGGTCATAGCTTTTCTTCCAAGGAACAAGCATCTTTTAATTTCATGGCTTCAGTCACCATCTGCAGTGATTTTGACCCCCCAAAATAAAGTCTCTCACTGTTTCCACTCTTTCCCCATCTAGTTTTTTGGATGTTGAGCTTTAAACCAGCTTTTTCACTTTCCTCTTTCACTTTCATCGAGAGGCTCTTTAATGCCTCTTCACTTTCTGCCATAAGGGAGGTGTCATCTGTGTTTCTGAGGTTATTGATATTTCCCCTGGCAATGTTGATTCCAGCTTGTTCTTCATCCAGCCCAACATTTCTCATGATGTATTCAGCATATAAGTTAAATAAGCAGGGTGACAATATATAGCCTTGATGTACTCCTTTCCCAATTTGGAACCAGTCTGTTGTTCCATGTCCAGTTCTAACTGTTGCTTCCTGACATGCATACAGGTTTCTTAGGAGGTAGGTCAGGTGGTCTGGTATTCCCATCTCTTTAAGAATGTTCCACAGTTTGTTGTAATCCATACAGTCAAAGGCTTTGGCATAGTCAATAAAGCACAAGGAGATATTTTTCTGGAACTCTCTTGCTTTTTTGATGATCCAGTCGGTGTTGGCAATTTGATCTCTGGTTCCTCTGCCTTCTCTAAAACCAGCTTGAACAACTGGAAGTTCACGGTTCACATATTGCTGAAGCCTGGCTTGGAGAATTTTGAGCATTACTTTGCTAGTGTGTGAGATGAGTGCAATTGTGCGGTAGTTTGAGCATTCTTTATCATTCCCTTTCTTAGGGATTGGAAGGAAAACTGACATTTTCCAGTCCTGTGGCCACTGCTGAGTTTTCCAAATTTGCTGGCCTATTGAGTGCAGCACTTTCACAGCATCATCTTCTAGGATTCAAAATAGCTCAACTGAAATTCCATCACCTCCATGAGCTTTGTTTGTAGTGATGCTTTCTAAGGCCCACTTGACCTCGCATTCCAGGATGTCTGGCTCTAGGTGAGTGATCACACCATCATGATTATTTGGGTCATGAAGATCTTTTTTGTACAGTTCTTCTGTGTATTCTTGCCACCTCTTCTTAATATCTTCTGCTTCTGTTCGATCCATACCATTTCTGTCCTTCATTGAGCCCATCTTTGCACAAAATGTTCCCTTGGTGTCTCTAATTTTCTTGAAGCGATCTCTAGTCTTTCCCATTCTATTGCTTTCCTCTGTTTCTTTGCGTTGATCACTAAGGAGCAGAAGAAAGTATCAGTGACCTGGAAGACAAGGCAGAAACTCATCTGAACAAAGCATCAAAATGAAAAAAAAAATTAAAAAGTGAAGATAGAGTAAGCAACCTACGAGAAACATCAGATGGAATAATATTTGCAGTATAGGAGTTCCAGAAAAAGAAGAGAGAGAAAAAGGGGAAGAAATTGTATTTCAGTGGATAATGGCTAAGTGTCACTAACTTAGGGAAGGAAACAGACATCCAAATCCAAGGATCCCAGGGAGTTACAAATAAGATAAACCCCCAAAGACTCAAAGTTAGGGAAAGAATCTTTAAAACAGCAACAAAATAATAACTTGTTCAGTTCAATGAAACTCCTTTAAGATTATAAACAGATTTCTCAGCAGAAACCTTTTAGGCCAGGAGGAAATGGAGTGATATATTTGAAGTGATGATAGAAAAAAACAAACAAACAGAACTTGAAACCAAGAATCCCCTACTGGCAAGGTTATCCAGAATTGAAAGTGAGATAAAGAGCTTTCAGGACAAACAAAATGGAAAGGAGTTCATCAGTACTAAACCGGTCCTACAACATGTGTTAATGGCACATCTTTAAGCTGAAAGGAAAGACCAAAAATTAATAACAAAAATCATATGAAAGTAAATATTTCACTAGTAAAGGCAAATATAAATGTCATGAATCAGTCACTTATAAAGCTGGTATAAGGACTTCCCTGGTGACTCGGATGGTAAAGAATCCACCTGCAATGCAGGAGATCTGAGTTTGATCCCTGGGTTGGGACGATCCCCTGCAGAAGAGAATAGCTACCCATTCCAGTATTCTGGCCTGGAGAATTCCGTGGACAGAGGAGCCTGGCGGGCCACAGTCCATGGGGTCACAAAGAGTCTGACATGACTGAGCCATTTTCAGTTCACTTCACTTCAAAACTGGTATAAAGATTAAAACACAAAAATAGCAAAATAGCTATAACCACCATAATTAAGGGATAAACAAAAAATAATGTGTACAATGTGATACCCAAAACATAAAACATGTGGGGTAATAAAAATACAGAATTTTAGAATGTGTTCAAACTTAACTTGTTATCAACTTAAACTAGACTGTTTTATACATAAACATATATGTCTATTATATGTTTATTTATATATAAATATAAATTTATATACAAAACTTTAAAATTTTATATATAAAACTGTTCTATTTTATATAAAACTGTTCCATTTATATATTTATATATAAAAGTGTTGTATCAGGCTGCCATGTATATGTATGAAAAACAGTCTAATTTAAGTTGATAACGAGTTAAGTTTGAACACAATCTTAAACTCTACGTTTTTAGTATCCCACATATTTTATGTTTTTGCTCTCACATTGTACATCCTTTTTTTTGTTTACCCCTTTATTAATCATAGTGTTTATTTTTATTTTGCTATTTTTCTCTTATATTCTTTATACCAGCTTTATATGTTGTTGTATGTAAACCTCATGGTCGCTACAAAGCAAAAACCATGCTGTCTACACAAAAGATAATGAGAAAGGAATCTAAGGACAACCCTGCAAAAGTCATAAAACCAAGTGGAAGAAAGGAAGAGAGAGGAAGAAAGAGCAAAACAGTGAGATGGCAGTAAGCACATTCTCTCAAGAATTACTTCCAACGTAAACATGCTAAGTTCTCCAATCAAAAGACATATAGTAGCTAAATGGATTAAAAAAATCTCATTTATGTACTGCCTGTAAGAGATTCACTTCACACGTGAGGATTCATAGAGGCTAAAACTGGAGAAACAAAACGTGTCTGATGAAAATGAGAAACCGAAAGTGAAAAGGGGCAACTGTGTTTACATCGGGCAAAAGAGACCTTAAATTAAGACTAATAAAAGACAAAATAAGCATACACAAAGATAAGGGGATGAATCTGGCAAGAAGTTAGAACATTTGTAATATTTATGCACTTGATGTAGGAGCACCTAAATAAATAAAGCAAATATTAAGAGACTTAAAGGAAGAAAGGGGGAGTTTAATATCCACCACATCAGGGGGTAGATGTTCCAGGCAGGAAGGCAATAGGGAAATAGTGGCCTTAAATGATACATTATGCCAGAGAGACTTAATAGATGTTTACAGGATATTTCATCCAAAAACAGAAGGTACATTCTTCTCTAGTTGGAATATTCTCTAGGACAGATCATATGTTAGGCTTCAAACATCTCAATAAATTTAAAGATTGAAATCACATCAAAAACCTTTTCCTAACCACAGTGGTATGAACTTAAAAATCAATTGCAAGAAGAAAACTGGCAAAATCACAAGTATATGAAGATTGAGCAACTGACAAACAAATCGGTCAACGAAGAATTCAAAAGAGAAGGGAAAAAATGCCTTGAGAGAAATGAAAATGGAGTACAAAAACTATGAGCACTTACACCATAAAGATATTGCAAGGATTAAACAGGCGCATGTGAAGAGCTCCATGTTTACTGGTAAATCTTAACTGAGTTTCGTTCCTTTTCCGCTCAAGATTTTGTTGTCATTATTGTTCAGTCGCTAAGTCGTGTCTGACTCTTTGCGACCTTGTGGACTGCAGCATGTCAGGCTTCCTTTTCCTTCACTATCTCCCAGACTTAGCTCAGATTCGTGTCCACTGAGTTAGTGATGCTATCTAACCATCTTCTGGTTAGATGCTATCTAACCATCTGCCTCCTTCTGGCAGATGGCACCTCTGCCACCCTCTTTTCCTTTTATCTTCAATCTTTCCCACCATCAGGGTCTTTTCCAATGAGTTGACTCTTTGCATCACGTGGCCAAAGTATTGGAGCCTCAGCTTCAGCATCAGTCCTTCCGATGAATATTCAGGGTTGATTTCCTTTATGATCGACTGACTTCATCTCCTTGCAGCCCAAGGGACTCTGAAAAGTCTTCTCCAACACCACAGTTCAGAGGCATCAATTCTTCTGCACTCAGCTTTCTTTATGGCCCAGCTCTCACATCCATACATGACCACTGGAAAAACCTTGGCTTTGAAACACAAGGGATATTTGATGTATTATTATTTTATGGTGTGTGACAAGCTAAAAGATGCTTGTATATCTAAGTTAATTCAAGTTTTGGTGAAAACTGAGTACATACTTTCAGAACCTAGATCAGGTGTTAACTTTTTACCAGAACTAGAATGTGACATGTTTCTTGAGAATCCAAGATTGACAAAGGCCAACCTCCAGCCTTTACTATTGCTTCAGGCTGACGGATAGCTTTTTTCTTTTCCACATGTATCTCTAAGAAAATTTACCTTTTATAAGTGTCTAGTCACTGAAAAGTGGCAAAACAACTAGAGTCTACACATACATTTCTGTAATAAATGATATAAAAATGATTCTCTCGGATGTGAAGGGTGATATTTCTGTACATATTTTAAAGTATTCAGGAAACTAAAGTTGAATAAATGGAATAAAGTTAACACTGATTCTTCTCCTATTGAGTGAAAGGCTATAGTTTGTCAATAGGATGTTTTAAATTCTTCCCCTATATTTGCATCCACTTTTGGTTTCCATTCTCATCATCTCTAACAGCTTTGAAAGAGGCCAAGTGAAGTACAGCTTTATCAGTGATTCCTTTCATGGTACTTTTAAATTTTTGCCTGGAAACAGAATTGCATTCCTGGTTGACTATTTGAAACAAAATTTAAAAGAAAAAAACCCGACCAGCATTCCTAAAATACTAGTTTTATGAAGACTTTATATTTTTCCTCTTATTATTAGAGAAGAACAGACCATTTGAGAATATAAAGACTGATTTGCCTGATCCATGAATTGAAAAAAAATAGGCACAAAATACAAGTTTTCTTCTGAGTGAACAGTAGTAGTAGTGATAGTTGCTCAGTCATGTTCGACTCTTTTCGACCACATGTACGGGGGCCTGCCAGGCCCCTCTGCACCAAGGGATTCTCCAGGCGAGAGTACTAGAGTGGGTTGCCATCCAGTCTCCATCTTCTGAGTGATGACCTTCCTACTTGCCTCTTTGGAGTGTAAAGAGTGATGATATGAAAGCAAAGTCATCATCCAAACCGAGAGTCTCCTAAGCAATGTGTGTATGCAGGGGCGGGGATATTAAGCATTTTGATATTCAGGAATGCCTTTATTTTGCTTTTACTCTTTACCATGGCTTGATGGGATTTAAAATTTTAAATTTCCCTTAAAAATTTAAAGGTCTTCCACCTGCTGATTACTGCTGGTGAGAAAGTAGATATTAATTTACTTCTTCTTCTTGTATGAGTAAATAAAGCTGAGCACTGAAGAATTGATGCTTTTGAACTGAGGTGTTGGAGAAGACTCTTGAGAGTCCCTTGGACTGCAAGGAGATCCAACCAGTTCATCCTAAAGGAGATCAGTCCTGAATATTCATTGGAAGGACTAATGCTGAAGCTGAAACTCCAATACTTTGGCCACCTGATATGAAGAAATGACTCATTAGAAAAGACCCTGATGCTGGGAAAGACTGAAGGTGGGAGAAGGGGGTGACAGAAGATGAGATGGTTGGATGGCATCACCGATTCGATGGACATGAGTTTGAGTAAACTCCGGGAGTTGGTGATGGACAGGGAGGCCTGGTGTGCTGCAGTCCATGGGGTCACAGAGAGTCCGACACGACTGAGTGACTGAACTGCACTGAACTTGTATGAGTAGATAACTTGCTCTTTGCTAACTTGGAGATCCTAAGGAAACTTTCTTCCGTGGTGTTCTTTACTTTGACCAGTGTCCTATAATTTTGGGGCCTCCTAATTTATTCCACGGTTGTCATTTATTCTGCTCACTCTCTGTGGGCCCTTTCAACGGGCCTGCCTCTCTCTTCAACTCCGAAAAATGGCCTTCTAGTTCTTCTTTTATTATTTACCTCTCATCCGTTTCTTCCATTCTCTCTTCTTGAGGTTTTACTGTATAGACATTGGTCCTCCATAGCTCTTGCTTTTTTGTCATGTTATTCTTCTCTTTATCCCTTTTCTCCAGTCCTGATCTTCGCCTGTCTTATCTAGTTTTAATTTCACCAATCGTTCAGTTCAGTTCAGTCACTCAGTCATGTCCGATTCTTTGCGACCCCATGAATCGCATCACGCCAGGCCTCCCTGTCCATCACCAACTCCCGGAGTTTACCCAAACCCATGTCCATTGAGTCGGTGATGCCATCCAACCATCTCATCCTCTGTCGTCCCCTTCTCCTCCCGCCCTCAATCCTTCCCAGCATCAGGGTCTTTTCCAACGAGTCAGCTCTTCGCATCAGGTGGCCAAAGTATTGGAGTTTCAGCTTCAACATCAGTCCTTCCAATGAACACCCAGGGCTGATCTCACCAATAAGACATCTTAGTCTCTATGTTCTCATTTTTCACACCAGCCTATTTCATGGATGGAGTATCTTCTCAAACCTCTGTGAGTTTATAATAGAGCATATCTGAACCCTTTCTTTTTATTGAGACAAGTAGTTCACTTGGTTAGTTTTTTTAAAAAAACAACCTTGTCCTCTCCATTTGTGATGCTGCTTTTTAAAAAAGTCAAATGTCTGGTGGTATTTGTTCTTTTGTTCATATTTGAGAAAAAAAAACTTATGTTGATTTCATAGAGGACTCTTACTTCTGCTACACCATAAAGCTACACTTTGGGTTGCTTGAATGGATCCTATGATGGCAGCCTATCCCTCAAATACCAAATCAGAATGGACCCTGGGAACACTATTCAGCACCTTTAGGTCCTTTAGATAGAGGCTCAATTAAATATGTATATATATTATATATGATAAACATGCATTTTTTAGGGTAGAATTTCCTGCCATGGTAATATAAAGAGTTTGGTAAATTTTCTCCGCAAAATATAAATATAAAACTGGGAAAAAGTGTGAAAAATTGCTATGTTACTACTCTGGAAATCAGCTTAGGCAAACAACCAATTCAGAAATGTTTATTCATATAAAGTTGCTAGAACTTAGAGTAAGATGTGTGGGAATCTATAGCTGTTGCCTGAGATGACTCCTAGACGGCTCCTATTCCTCTCCTCCTGGATTCAGTTTGCTTATGAGTTTTATCAGGGTGGGGCTGGCTGTGAAAACAAGAAATTTTGCTCCCATTGGGCCAGATTTTATTTGGATCAGAGAATGAAAACTCATGGCCACTTCCCTTGATGGAAAAATAGTAAAAAAGAAAAAAAAATAGTGAAAAACAGAAAACAAATAGAGAATACACATAGCTCTGTTTAGATTGAAGTTGCAAACCCAGTTAGGGGCCTGGACCAACTACAAATTTAATGGAGATCCAGGAGCTGAGAGAGCCTTAGAAGGATTAAACAAGCTCCCTACACAGCCCCGAATAATGGGAAGTTCCTATTCATGAGCAATAAAAACCTGAAGGCATATAACTTGGATTCCAGACCTGTTACATGGAGAAAGCATAGGCAGATAGATCAGTGAAGCACAGCAGGGAGTCCAGAGATACACGGATACAGAGACACTACACACAGTCACTTGATTTTCAACAAATGTGCAAAGAAATGTTCAGTGGAGAAATAATAGTCTTTTTAAAAAATAGTGCTGAAACAATTAGAAATTCATATGCAAGAGCATGAATCTCTGTTTGTAAATCACACCCGATTAAAATTAAATTAGAATGGAATACAAATCTGTATGTAAGAGCCATAGCTATAAATTGCCTAGAATAAAACATAGGACAAAATATTTCTGACCTTATTTAGGTAAAAATTCTTACATAAAATGCCCATGAAATAGCATTTGATAAATTTGACTTTTTCACCAGAATTAAAACCTTTTCTCTGGAAAAGACACCACTAATAAAATGAAAAAGGAAGCCACAGAGGCACAGAAGATATTTGAGAACTGTGTATTTGAAAGGTAATTTGTATTTGGAATATATAAAAACAGCTTACAAGTCACTAAGAAGAAGAGTAACAGTCAATTAAAAATTGGGTAAAATATTTGAATAGACACTTTGCAAAACATGATATGAAAATATAAAACTTTCTAATAAGCACATGAAAAGACAATGTCATTAGACATTGGGGAAATACACATTAAAACTACTGAGTCATACACTTAACACACCCTTTATAATGGGCATCATGATATCTTTCAAAAAACTGGAAGTATCATGTTTTGGTAATTATTTGGAGAAATTAGAACCCTCCTATATTGCTGCTGGCAAAAAAAAAAAAAAAAGAACCCCCCAAAAAAAAAAGGTGCAATCACTTTGGAAAAGAGTTTGTCAGTTTCTTAAAAAGTTAAACATATATTTATCATGAAACCCAAGTCAGCTTCTAGGTATCTACCTCTTTGTCTTTTCAATTCTTCACAAATTTATTGTTTCCTGGTATAAAAAGTATAAAAGCTGCATGCTTCGGTCACCTTTTTGAGTCTCATATTTTTTACGGACTTCCATATGTACGAAATTAAATCTGTCTTTTTCCTGACTTTGTCTTATGTTGACTTAATTGTTAGATCAGGCAAAGAATCTGGAATGGAAGAAAGGTAACATTTTCTGTCTCTGCCATGGCACACACCTAACACTGAATTGTGCTTAGTGAGATGTGATTGTGGACACCAGGTCTGACATCTTAGACAATTTCTCCCCATGACCAGTGACATCATCTTTCATTAAGATTTTTCTCTATTTCTTCCTGATGAATTTATCCTTAGAATAAATCTGCTTTCAACTTCCTAAAGCACAATAGTTTCAGAACATGAGATGGTGTGTGACTCTTTATTGAACTGCCCAGTCTTTCCCTCAAATCTGGCACAGCTATTCCCATGCTTAAGGCATATATTAGTCTTTACATCTAAAATTGCTTCTTTCATGGACTCCTGTTTTTCAACTTTATTGAGATATAATTGACATATGGCATTGTGTAACTTTAAAGTTTACAAATTGTGGGTTTCATATACTTATATATTTCAAAATAGTTACCATAATAATCTTAGCTAACACCTCCATCATGTCAAATGTTTATCTTTTTTTTTTTTTTTGGTAGTGAAAACATTTACTATCTGCTCTCTAAGCAACTTTTAAGTGTGTACAACAGTACTTTTATCTACAATCTCAATGCTGGGCATCAGAGCCCAGAAGTTCATCATCTTCTAACTGGGATTTTGTACTTTCTGACCAACATTTGCCTACTCCCCCCACACTTCAGACATTAGTAACCATCATTCTAACTCTTTTTCTACAAATTGGGCTTTTGCACGGTCCCTTCTTCCTTTCTCGTAACTCTTAAATCCAAGTCCAGATGTAACTAAATAATTCTTTCTTTGTGGAATATTAGGTCTTCCAAAATTACGCTTTCACAGCAATACAGATTGTACTTCCACTAAATCCCACACTATGGACATTTTATGATCTTTCCCTATAATATAGATGGAGATTATCAGTGGTAGGTTATGCACCATCGATCTATATTACCCTGTCAAAGGATAGGGATGCCAATACCATCTAAGGAAAGACCTCTTTTGATTTTGAAACTAGAGAATTTATGGCCTCAGGATCCCTTTGATTAATTCACCTCTTACATTCACTCCCTACAGGTCACTGACCACTCTTCTTTCACATAAATGAATGATGTGTTAAGACCTCTTTGCTATGAGAGATAAAATTGACCATTATTACCATGATTTACTGGTTTAAGTGATTATAGCATAGTGGATTGCTGTTACCTTATTAATTACAAATTAATTTAATTTGGGGAGGTTGGAAGCACTAGCTGGTTTTCTCTAATTAATTGTTTTTGGATGAATTGCTAGAGGAATCTTTTATGGTGGTGACACGAGCTAATGGCATAGCCTTCCATTTAGGAAGACTAGGTTGTAACTTGGATGAGAGCCATAAATAATGTGAATCACAGCATGTTTTAGGTGCCACTCGTATGTTCGGATACTAACTTAATCAGTGGACTCAGAGGAAATTAGCCCCTTCACTGAGAAAAGACTGAGGAGCTTTCCTGAGACCTGCCCTGGAGAGGGTTTGATGAAACCCTGTGTGCGCTGGGTGAGTCTAAGCTCTGGAGAAGCTCCGTCATCTGAGTGTACTCGGTCTCTTTGGGGTTGACTTCTGGCTCAATCTCCTACGAGCTGCGTGTAATCTGCAGGATCTTGAAAACGGTACTTCAGTTTCTAGGCTTCAGCTTGCTCATCACAAAATTGGGGAGAATAATGGTATTTACTTCAAAATGGTTGGTGAGAGGGTTAAATAAAATAAAAAATACAAAATGCATGAAGCACTTACTTGACATGTAGTTAAATGCTCAAAAGTCAGCTGTACTATTATCACTGCTGTTGTTTTTATGGTTATTGACCAACTTTCTCAGAATCCCCTTTCTTACCCTTCAATTCTCTCTTCTTTCTCCATTTCATGAGTCTTGTATTCTTGAATCATTTTCAACATCAATCTAAAAATACCAAAGATGAGTTTACAATAATTTCGGTGTCTAAAATAGCATTTTGTCCTTATGGTGTTTAAATGGATTTTTCTTTAAATGTGAAAGGCATTAAATTTCCACTTTACTATTGCTTGTTGCATGACTCATTTTTTATGCCAACATGTCTAAAAATCGATTGGTTAGTTAAATTTCTGATTCACGCATTAGTCATTTTAGAAGGTGCTTTTGTAAGTGTCACCCTTGTTCTTCACTCTGAGTGTGCAGGCTTGCCTCGTTTTATCTCACCTCACAGATACTATGATTTTCACAAGTGGAAAGTTTTTGGCAACCCTGTGTCTAGCACATCTACCTTTTTTTCTGATGGCATTTGCTCACTTTGTATCTTAGTGTCACATTTTGGTAATTTTCAGAATATTTCATTTTTCTCATTATCATATTTGTTATGATGATGTGATCAGTGATCTCTGATGCTACTACTATGACTCCCTGAAGGCTCAGATGACTGTGAGCCTTTTTTAGCAATAAAGAACAATATTAATCTTTCATTAAGGGGTGAAAATTGTTTAGACATGACTCTACTGCACACAATGGTGGTGGTGGTTTAGTTGCAAAGTCCTGTCCAACTCTTGTGACACCATAGACTGTAGCCTGCCAGGCTCCTCTGTCCACCAGTCTTCCCAGGCAAGAATACTGCAGTGGGTTGCCATTTCCTTCTCCACTGCACACAATATATTCCAGTAAAGTATAAATAGAATTTTATATGCACTGGGGAACCAAAAAATTTTGTGTAACTTGCTTTATTATGACAATTGCTTTACTGTGGTGGTCTACAACTGAACCCACAATGTCTCTGAGGTATGTTTATACAAATTATGTTGTTTAGATGAAAAATGTCTTCTTGACTATATGTTAGCTGCATTCATTCATTCATGTACTTAACAGACAATGCTTGTGCACCAGCTGTGCACCAGGCATTGTTCTAGGTACTGATATGTCGTTAAAACTGACCATGGATTTAACAGCATAGAGGTCATTGGTAATCTTGATAGTTAATAGCCTGATGAGAGTGTGAACAGTAGAAAAATGGAAGAAAGCAAGAGTAGATGACTTTTTTAAGAAGTTTTTCAGAGAAAAACAAAAGGTCGGGAACAAATGGAAAAAAACCTGCACAATCAAGATAAGTTATTATTGTTGCTGTTATTGTTGAGAGATGGGAAAATGATAGCTTGTTTTATGCTAATGAGATTGATCCAATATTGTTGATTCAGGAAGGAGGAAGTAGCTGAAGCAGTGTCTTTGAAGAAATGAACGGCTACAGAATGTGTGGCTAAGACAAATGTTGGCCTTTGATAGGGAAAGAGAGTCCATTCATAGCAAAATAGAAAGAACTGAGTACTGGTCATCAATATCCATCATTAGCTAAACTGTGCTTAGTTATGTAACATTAGTCCTGCATCCGGGAGATGAGACCCTAGAATGTCTGGCTTTGAAGGCCAGTGGGGACTGCATATGGAGGGAGTTGAGGGGCTGTAGGAAACTGACCACACTCTTAAACGGTGCACGCAAAATCTCAGATGCTCCAAGTCCCAGCTCAGAGATAAGAGTTTGAAAGTAGCTTGAGTCAGATCCATCTGTGGCTGTTGAAGAGCCTCCCACGGAGATAGGACATAAATGGGATTCCCCAGGGATGCAGATGCTGGCAGTGGCCATTCTGGGGAGTTCATGCTACTAAGTGGACCTTGGAGCTGGCAAGAGGTGCTTTGGAACCTTCTTTGTAGCCTTCTGGAGCACGCCAGGGGCTCTTCCCAACCAGGGGTGGTACTAGCACTTTGGCTTCTCAGGCCACGCAGAAGGTGTCAAACAACACATCTGGTAAAGGATTAATGTCCAAAACATGCAAATAACTCACACAACTCAGTACCAATAAAACAAACAGCCTTACTAAATAAAGGTTGTTGTTGTTCAGTCTCCAAATCATGCCTGGCTCTGTGACCCCACGGACTGCAGCATGCCAGGCTTTCCTGCCCTTCACCGTCTCTTGAAATTTGCCCAAGTTCATGTCTACTGAGTCAGTGATGCCATCCAACCATCTCATCCTCTGTCACCTTCTTCTCCTCCTGCCTTCAATCTTTCCCAGCATCAGGGTTTTTTCCAATGAATCAGCTCTTCGCATCAGGTGGCCTAAGTATCAGAGTTTCAGCTTCAGCATCAGTCCTTCCAATGAGTATTCAGAGTTGATTTCCTTTAGTATTGACTGGTTTGATCTCTTTGCAGTCCAATGGACTCTCACGAGTCTTCTCCAGTACCACAGTTCAAAGGTATCAATTCTTTGGTGCTCTGCCTTAAAAAAAAAAAAAAAAAGAATAGTGAACCTGAATAGACTTTTTTTTCCCCTCAAAGAAGACAGCCAGCCAACAGACACATGAAAAGATGCTCAGCTCTTAATCACAAGGGAAATGCTATCAAGGCCACAGTGAAATAAGATTTCACACCATTCAGAATGGCTACCATCCAAGCGACAAGTAACAAGTGTTGTCAAGGATATGGAAAAAAGGGAACCCTCATGCTCTGTTTGGAGAAGGAAATGACAACCCACTCCAGTGTTCTTGCCTGGAGCACCCCAGGGCTGGGCGAGCCTGGTGGGCTGCCGTCTATGGGGTCGCACAGAGTCGGACACGACTGAAGTGACTTAGCAGCAGCAGCAGCAGCAGCAGCATGCTCTGTTGGTGGGGCTCTCAGTTGCTGCAGCACTATGGAAGACAGCATGCCGGTTCATCAGGGGCACGCTACTGCATTCGAAAGGATAAACAGAGTCCTAATGTATAGCACAGGGAACTGTGTTCAATGATCTGTGATAAACCATCATGGAAAAGAATACAGAAAAAGCATATACGTGTATAATCGAGTCACTTCGTCATACAGCAGAGATTGGCACAGCATTGTACATCAACTATACTTCAGTTTAAAAAAAAAGAAAGGAAAAAATACAACTCCGTTAAAAAAAATAAAAAGAAATCTTATTTGTAACAAGGATGGATCTAGAGGATATGATACTAAGTGAAATAAGTCAGACAGAGAAAGACAAATACTAAGTGCTCTCACTTATATGTGGAATCTAAAGAGAAAACAAATGAATCGGGACCAGACCAGGTTCATAGATACAGAGGGAAAAACAGGGCTGCCAGAGGGGATTGGGTGAAATAGGCAAGGGGGATTTAGAAATGCAAGCTTCCAGTCACAAAATAAATAAGCCACAAGGATGTAAAAAAATAAAGCAAAACAGTAGTGTGTGGAATAGAAATATTTCCCCCAGCCAGTGAGGGCTGCTGCTAATTTCATCATGACATCACCAGCTCTGTTGCTATTTTCTGCTTTCAGCCCTTCTTAATAATCCCATTTTTTGTGGAGTTAAGCTTAGTCCGCAAGGTCCATGTGGTATCCTTAAAGTGTGGGAGTGTGAAAATTCAAGCAAGTGTGTCTGTGCAAAGTCAATTGTATGTGTTTGTATATGTATCAATTTATTTTTATTGGAGTATAAATTGATTAGCAATGTTGTGTTAGTTTCAGGTGTTCAGCAAAGTGACTCAGTTATGCATTGGCACGTGTCTATTCTTCTTCAGATTCTTTTCCCATTTACGTTGTTAACTAATATTATACAGTAGGCCCGTGATGGTTATCCATTTTATCAGAGTTACAAGTTCATTGCTAACTTTATTTCTTTAATTTTTATTTTATTATTATTACTTAAACTGGAGTATAGTTGCTTTACAATGTAGTGATAGTTTCTGTTGCACAATGAAGTGAATCAGCTGTATTTATACAGATATATCCCTTCCCTCTTGACACTCCCTCCTACCCTGCTGAATTTTTAACTAGAAATATTTTCAAAGGACAGTAGGAACACTATATTGTTGAAAACTGCATGAAGATCAATATTGTACATTTCCTTTCGGAGCACACGCATTGAGTTAAATCCCTGTACATACACCTGACTTACCCATGTGACCGGAGCACTGGTCCTTCAGCAGGCTTTGGTGGGGGACTTGTTCAAGGACAGACTCACACTAAGAGAGGAGGTGCCCTTTCCCCTTTAATTATGGTAGTCGAAGGAAGTTTTAATTGCTTTAATTAATGCCTGGTGTTTCTTTGAAATTGCTGTGCCCTTCTGTACAGCCATGATAATATCACAGTCTTTTTGTGAATTAGTTCCAAGAGCAGTGGGAGACGTTGAGTTTATGCTCATGAAATGGCCTTTGATTTCTTCTTATATAAAAGTTGCTTATCATGGTTACCACCTTGGCTTTGCCAGTTGCTCTGAACTAATTTCTCATTCCTATTCTCAGAGTGATGTTTTATTTAAATGAAACTTCTACTAAAGAATTCTTTTTGTTTTGGGGTAAGGCAGAAAGAAAAATTGTGGAGAAGGATGCCTAAAATTATTTTTACACTTTATGGGTGTTTTGTGAACTTTGAGATTCCTCACTTAATGGATGATCCTGGATTGAATTTGGAATCAAAAATAGACAGTAGGAAAACAGATGAAATTTGAAAAAGAAGCTTACAAGTTAGATAGTGGGCTTCCCAGGTGGCGTTAGTGGTAAAGAAGCCACCTGTCAATGCAGGTAGACTTAAGAGACATGGGTTTGATCCCTGGGTTGATCCCCTGGAGGAAGACACAGCAACCCATTCCAATATTCTTGCCTGGAGAATCTCATGGACAGAGGAGCCTGGCAGGCTGCAGTTCACAGGGTTGCCCAGAGTTGGATGCAAATGAAATGATTTGATTTAGCACACACGCAGAGTGCATAGCAATGTGATATCACTAATAACTCCCTACTCTTGAAAGCTATATGAGATGTTAACAGTTGGAGAATCTGGTTGAAAAGTGTAAGATTCTTTGCATTATTTGTGCAAAACTTTTTAAAATTTATTTTTAATTGGAGGGTAATTGCTTTACAATGTTGTGTTGGCTTCTGCTGTACAACATGAATCAGCTATATGAATACTTACATCCCTTTCCTCCTGAGCCTCCCTCTCAGACCCCCATCCCAGCCCGGAGTATGAAAGATTTTTGAAATAAATAGTTGAAAAGAAGTTTCCCCACTTTCTTTCTGAATTCGTGAAATTGTGGAGATGAGAATCCTAAAATTAAATCTAAACTGATGTAAATTAGATGACAATGTGGAAATAGGCTACATTTTGGGGGAAACAGGTAGACTGTTTGAAACGACAGATTTTGGAGCAAAGCTATTAGAATTCCTGAGAAAAGTGACATTGAGGAAGACCTTGTTAAAAAACATAGAAATTGCCAAAGTAATGATTGTGGTCACGTTTTGGCATGCTGTCACATGAGAAAGGGACTAGATTTTCTTCTCTATGAACTTAGTAGGTTAATTAAGGTCAATGGATAAAAGATATAAAAGATGATTTGGAGGTTATTATGTAAAAAACACTTCTGACAGTTACTTAAAAATAAAGTAGACTGCCTTATAACACAGTGTAATTGCCATCGCTGGGAAGTTAAACCAGAGGGCAAGTGATATTTGCCTTTCAAAACTGTAGAAGGGGTTTATGAATTGGGTAGGAAGCAAGAGAAAATAAGCTGTAAGGTCTTTTCCAACATTAATAGTATATTTTTTTTTTCTTACTAAATACTAGAGTGATGCTCCTGGTTGTGTAATTTACTGTATTAATTAATACTACTTCTAGCATAATATTATGTTTAGTATGTGTATGTTTGCATGTGTGTGGTTGTATGTGAACCCCTAAGGTTCAAGGTTTCTAAAATATTCACCCCAAGCTGATGATTTATACAGATTATATAAGTGGATAATATTAGATGCTGCACAGTCCTGATTAAATGTGATTTATTTGTCTGTATAACAGTAGCTCAAGACTGCTCCAAATGTATCTACAGGATGCAGGTTTGAAATTAATGTGTAAGAGTACTTTGACATAGGCAGCACACTGGCTGCGTTTGCTGATGTTTCGTGCAGCCAAGGACTCTTAACTTGATGGATGGTTGTTTCTTTCTTGATCAATGCATGAATCATCTCTCACAGGTGAACAAAGAGAGAAAACAGTGGGTGAGCCTGCCCACTGCTGGATTAAGATCAAAGCCTGAAGAGAACTTAGCATTTCTAAGGCAGATATAAGAAGCTGTTGTTATTTGAGTCTTTGGCATATTACTCTTTTTCAAGCTTCTGTTGCCCATACTGGATGAAAAAGGACCAGTGGTTTTTTTTTTATTCAATGGAATGACCAGATGAGATCATAGTAGACCATCCTTAGACTTATGTTTGGATGTTCTGCACATAATGACAGCTAATTTATAAACAAACTGTAATAACTATAGATCAGAATAAATTCTTGAAAATGTCTTCGTTTCGTAAATCATCATTTTTCTTTAGGAAATGAGATAGTATTTCAGTCTCTAAGAGGAGGGAAGAGGATCTTTTACTCCATGGCAGAGGCACAAATTACTTGAACAGTTCCTACAGGTGGACCATGAAAACACAACCTAAGGGATCCTGCTATGCTCAGACGCTCAGTCCTGTCCAACTCTTTGAGACCATGTGGACCAGGCTCCTTTGTCCATGGAATTCCCCAGGCAAGAAGACTAGAGTAGGTTGCCATTTCCTCCTCCAGGGCATCTTCCCGACCCAGGGATCGCACCCGCCTCTCTTGCATCGTCTGCTTTGGCAGAGGTTTTCCCCTAGTGTCTCCTGGGAAGCCTATTAAAAAGCTTTGGAGTTTCAGATATTAGTCTTTCCGATATTATTGTCTTAAGACAGTATTAGGAATATATAGATGTGTTAAAAATAAATGGGAATTCTATAGGAAGATCCTCCGGAGAAGAGAATGGCTACCTACTACATACAATATTCTTGCCTGGAGAATCTCATGGATAGAGGAGCCTGGCAGGCTACAGTCCATGGGGTTAGAAAGAGTTGGACATGACCCAGCAACTAACACTACAGGATAATCCTCACTGACTTAAATTCCGCAAACAAAAATATAGGTGAGAGGATGAATAAAGAGCTTTATCTGTGGAAAGAACTGGCTCTGCTTGAGAAAAATGGGATTCAGAATCAGATAGCTCTTTACTGATTTTGCAATATCGGAGAAATAATTTATTTTTCCTGAGTCTTAATTTTTTTATTTGTAAAGGGAGTAAACAGTATGTATTTTCAAAGGGCTGTTATGAGAATGAAAGGAGATAATCTTGGTTAATTAGCACAATGTCTGGCACAAACCAGACACATTCAATTTTTCATTAAGGAATTAATTGCATAATTATTTGTTTTTGGATAGACAATAGTCTCAATTAGGACAAGACTATGTATGTATTGTTTTTGCTATTCTAGACTCTAGTACTGTGCTGTGGATATAATAACTGATCAGTTATTATTTATGGACTGAATTATTTCAATAATTTTAGTTCCTATTCTCTTGGCAGTTTAACAAGTGTGGGATTGGGGGATTAACTTTGAGGGAAGCATTGCAGAAGCTAGCCATGATCCTCCAAAGCCTCAAAATTGGCTACTTGACCCTTTCCATCTGTTAATACAAAGGTTCTCTTTTTACAAGAAGGAAAAAGTACCACTTGGGAATTGAAAATATAATCTTCCTCCTAGAAGTGGAATAATTCAACCTGTTCTGCATTTACAGCAAAACACTGGAGCTTTTACTGGAGGAGGAAGGCTGGTGCAGCGGCAGTCAGAAGATACCAGGAAGGATCAAGAAATACAAACTTGGAAAAATCACATCCTTCTGGTTCCTCTCAGGATGCTTTGCAAAGCCACAATAGAGTCAAATCTTTCTGTATCTATCTTCTTAGATGTTAGATGAAGACAGCTGTTTCTGGCACGACTGAAATTATTTTTATTCCTTCAAGATTTGGAAATCAACTCCATTTTTCACATTAATCAGAGAAGAGATGACATTAATTTTTCCAGGTGATTAAGTCCTTTCCAAGAAACCTCTCAACTCTTCATTGAATAGCAGTCATGTCCGACTCTTTGCGACCCCATGGGCTGCAACACGCCAGGCCTCCCTGTCCATCACCAACTCCTGGAGCTTACTCAAACTCATGTCCATTGAGTCAGTGATACCATCCAACCATCTCATCCTCTGTCATCCCCTTCTCCTTCTGCCTTCAATCTTTCCCAGCATCAGGGTCTTTTCTAAGGACTCAGCGTTTCACATCAGGTGGCCAAAGTATTGCAGTTTCAGCTTCAGCATCAGTCCTTCCAATGAATATTCAGGGCTGATTTCCTTTAGGAGGGACTGGTTTTACCACCTTGCAGTCCAAGGAATACTCAAGAGTCTTCTCCAACACCACAGTTCAAAAGCATCAATTCTTCAGCGCTCAGCTTTCTTAGTAGTCCAACTCTCACATCCATACATGACTACTGGAAAAACCACAGTTTTGACTAGGTGGACATTTGTCAGCAAAGTAATGTCTCTGCTTTTTAATATGCTGTCTAGGTTGGTCATAGCTTTTCTTCCAAGGAGCAAGCGTCTTTTAATTTCATTGCTACAATCACCATCTGCAGTGATTTTGGAGCCCAAGAAAATAAAGCCTCTCATTGTTTCCATTGTTTTCCCATCTATTTGCCATGAAGTGATGGGACCAGATGCCATGATCTTCATTTTCTGAATGTTGAGTTTTAAGCCAACTTTTTCACTCTCCTTTTTCACTCTCCTCAAGAGGCTCTTTAGTTCTTCTTCACTTCCTTCCATAAGGGTGGTATCACCTGCATATCTGAGGTCATTGAGTTTTCTCCTGGCAATCTTGATTTCAGCACATGCTTCAACGAGCCCAGTATTTCACATGATGTACTCTGCATATAAGTTAAATAAATAGGGTGTCAATATACAGCCTTGATGTACACACTTCCCAATTTGGAACCAGTCCAGTATTCTGGCCTGGAGTATTCCATGGACTGCATAGTCCACGGGGTCACAAAGAGTTGGACATGACTCAGCAACTTTCACTTTCACCTTTGTTCCATATCCAGTTCAAACTGTTGCTTCTTGACTGGTGTACAGATTTCTCAGGCAGCAGTTATGGTGGTCTGGTATTCCTATGGCTTTAAGAGTTATCCACAGTTTGTTGTGATCCAGAGTCAAAGAATTTAGCATAGTCAATAAAGCAGAAGTAAGACGTTTTTCTGGAACTTTCTCGCTTTTTCGATGATCCAGCAAATGTTGGCAATTTGATCTCTGGTTCCTCTGACTTTTCTAAATCTAGCATGAACATCTGGAAGTTCTTGGTTCATGTACTATTGAAGCCTGGCTTGGGGAATTTTGAGCATTACTTTGCTAATATGTGAGAAGAGTAAGATAGTGAGATAGTGTGAGATGAGTGCAATTGTACAGTAGTTTGAACATTCCTTGGCACTGACTTTCTTTGGGGTTGGAATGAAAACTAACCTTTTCCAGTCTTGTGGCCACTGCTGAGTTTTCCAAATTTGCTGGCATATTGAATGTAGTACTTTAGCAGCATCATTTTTTAGGATTTGAAATAGCTCAACTGAAATTCTAATACGTCCACTAGCTTTGTTTGTAGTGATGCTTCCTAAGGCCCACTTGACTTCGCATTCCAGGATGTCTGGCTCTAGGTGAGTGATCACACCATCATGATTATCTGGGTCAAGATTTTTTTTTTGTATAGTTCTTCTGTGAATTCTTGCCACCTCTTCTTAATATCTTCTGCTTCCCTTAGGTCCATAACATTTCTGACCTTTATTGTGCCCATCTTTTCATGAAATGTTCCCTTGGTATCTCTAATTTTCTTGAAGAGATCTCTAGTCTTTCCCATTCTATTGTTTTCCTCTAGTTTTTGCACTGATCTCTGAGGAAGGCTTTCTTATCTCTCCTTGCTATTCTTTGGAACTCTGCATTCAGATGAGTTTATCTTTCCTTTTCTCCTTTGCCTTTAGCGTCTCTTCTTCTCTCAGTTATTTGGAAAGTCTCTTCAGACAACCATTTTTCCTTTTTTCCTGGGGATAATCTTGATCACTGCCTCCTGTATAATGTCATGAACCTCTGTCCATAGTTCTTCAGGCACTCTGTCTATCGGATCTAATCTCTTGAATCTATTTGTCTCTTTGACTGTATAATCATATGGAATTTGATTTAGGTCTTACCCGAATGGTCTAGTGGTTTTCCCTACTTTCTTCAATCTAAGTCTGAATTTGAAAAGAATTTTCAGAGTGTAAAGTTACTTTTGTAGACCAATTTGTTCAGAATTTCACTTGTTAATTTTGAAGTTTTTGCCGTTAGGACTCTAAATAACATCTCTCTGAAATGAATTTTTAATTAAAAAAGGTCTACTAAACTAATTTTTTTCTTCTGTCTCATTTTCTGTCATTCTTTTTTTCTCCATTTTTACAACTCATCCGAGGTCTCTTGTCTTTGAGTTGCTTCTGATCTTTTACTTTTTGTGTAATGAAAGTTCTTATTTTTACTTCACATTTATAGAAATGAGTGATTCTGTATCAGCAACCCCAAACCCTTCTCTGAGTACTCTCCTAAGAGCACACCCTCTTTAACATTCATATCTGCACAAAATGTATGGACAGACCATAGCAGTTAAAAGAAATATTTCTCTAACTGCTGTTGGCAGTTCACTTCTAAGATGGAATATAGTAAAATCTTGCCATTGGTGAAAGTTTTGGAAACAGAGAACAAGGAACCATTCATTGTCTGATATTAACTCCATAGGTCTATAGAGACTTAATTATCAGTGTAGCTACATGGAATGTCACACCTGATATAAAATGCCAATGAAACTGACCAGTGCTTGGGGAAGTGGGGGAATTTGCTGAGGCTGTGTTGTACCGTGAGCTTTGAAGTCAGAAAACCTAGCTTGCGTTTCTGGCTCTGTGACTTGTTATGTGATGTCTATGAGTCTCAGGATTCTCTTCTAGAAAATAAGAATATTTACATATATCTTAGGCATTAATTTTAATGCCTCTCAATCCTCCCATGAGAAGAAATTAAGAGCATATATGTAAACACATTAGTGTTTCTATGTTTCTTTGCTTTCTCACTAGCCATGATTTGAGAAGCAAGATTTGTCTTTGCAACTTATCTCCATCCTGGGTTGTCTGTATACATTTTGGGAAACAAACAACACTTTGAGTTAGGTTTTTCTTTTCTTTCTTTCTTCTTCTTCTTCTTTTTTTTTTAAGGGCAAAAGGCACTCAGGTGCAGAGAGTAGAGTTAACCATCTCCCTCGACTCACTGGACATCAGTGTCACTGTCCATGCAAGTGTCCCCCCGTTGCATTTGTTCATTTCATTTTTACGTCTATTCCTACATCCCGTTACTCTGGCTTCTCACAGGTGAACCTTTCATGGTGTTGATGTGCATCCTTTGATTTGTATATGTTCTCCCAAAACAAGTATTATTGATTTGTTTGTGTGTAGCTCTAGTTTACATAAATTATGTTGTGTTACAGATCTCATTTTTCCTTTTGTACTCAATACATTGTTTTCAAAGTTCTATTCAAGTTGTGTGTTTTTATCTCTACATTTTATTGCATTGTATACCTCTGCTGTATTTTGCCTCTCTCTTCCCTCAGTTATGGGCATCTGAATTACCTCCAATTCTATTGGGTTGACAGAAATTGAGAAAGTGGACATTTCCAAGTGATAGGGATACAGATCCTCACGCGCTACTTGTAGGAGGGTAGATGGGCACACTCTGGCGAGAAGTGACTGAGTGTACCTGTGTGTGCGCATGGGCACATGCATGCAGACATCAGCAGAAGGACATGCATCTAGATTGTAGAGGATATAGAAATACACTGGTAAACATACATACACATGTCTTATGACCTAGAAAGTGCTCTCTTGAAGTCCGAAGAATGCAGGTTCGTGGCGTTCTAGTCTCTGCAGCATAGAAAGGCAACAGAGGAGGAGGCATGTAAACAGTGCTGAACGTCAGTCCACCGTCTGTCAGAGTCCGGTAATGTGTGTTATGAAAGACACAAAGTTCCTTCTGTATTCTTTCTGGTGAGAATAAGGCAGAATTTCCTAATACAGTTGGGCCACAGAGCCTTTTGGCAAACTGGGAAGACCCATAAAACTCTTCTCAGGATGTCATTTTTAAACACATAAAATTTATGTGATTACAAAAGAAACCAATCATACTGAAATTAAGTTATAAAAATATTAAAATATACTGTGTTAAAATTATCTATGCTTTGTTAATGTAGTAAATAACGCGATCTAGCATCATGTCTAACAAATAACTATCTGCAACAACTGTAACGTGTGATAAGAAAATAACTGTGCTTAAGTTGGTGATGAAAATCACAGATACTACTGACGCTACTGTGGTTTTGATATTCATCACTGAAGGACATGTCCTGAACTCCAAGTTAAGAATCCTTGATTTGAGCTTTGGTCATCACTGACCTCTCCTGCCAACACCCATTTGCAGTCAGACCACTGGATGTCTGCTTGGGTCAGGATCACAGATTCAACTTCTGAAAAAGAGTCAGCCTTAGAAGATGCATCCTTTCTGCAACCCTGGAAGCCTGAAGGTGGAGAAACACAAGCTCAGGGGACAACGGCCCCCAGCATTTGGTTCATCAATGTGCCATCCCAGCAGGGCCTGTGCCCTGCTTGGCTGTTACCCTGTGGACGCTGATGGCCATCCTTCAAGACTAAGGTGCAGCCAGAGAGTGTTCCGCTGAGAGTGTGTGTAGGTGAATATTTACTGTGGAATCAAGGGCAGAACTGGACACTCTTTGAACTCACCCCTCTCTGGTCCCTCTCTCCACCCTCCACTCTAGACCTCGGCATAGCCCCTCTTGTCTTGTCTGTATCAGACCTCCTCGAACTCACAAGAATCTTCAGATTCCCCCAGAGTTTCTGGCAGTTTGCTTTGTTCTTCCTTTAGAACCATAATCCTCTCTTGCTTCAGTAGCTTCCTGGGGTTTACTTTGAAGGGGAGCAATCTATAGTTCTTGCTAGTTCATCCTCTTGGCAGGAATATATCCACTTCACTATCTGAAAAATATTTTCCAGTAGTCATGTACAGATGTGAAAGTTGGACCATAAAGAAGGCTGAGTGCCAAAGAATTGATGCTTTCGAACTGTGGTGTTGGAGAAGACTCTTGAGAGTCCCTTGGACAGCAAAGAGACCAAACCAGTCCATCCTAAAGGAAATCAGTCCTGAATATTCATTGGAAGGACTGATGCTGAAGCTGAGGCTCCAATAATTTGGCCACTTGATGCAAAGAGCCGACTCATTGACAAATACCCTGGAGGTGGGAAAGATAGAAAGGAGGAGGTGGAGGGGGCGGCAGAGGATAAGATGCTTAGACGGCATCACTGACTCAGTGGACATGACTCTGAGCAAACTCTGGGAGATAGTGAAGGACAGGGAAGCTTGGTGTGCGACAGGCCATGGGGTCACAAAGAGTCGGACTCGACTTAGCGATTGAACAACAGCGATCTGAAAAATAGCAATTGAACAGATAGTCTTTATGGGATGGTCTTGAGAATGAAACGAGGCAAAGCAACATACTTGGTACAACTGCTGCCCCTGGTAGGTGTGCCTGCTATCTGCCCTAGTTTTAGAACATGTAACATGTCCACAGCAGTCTGGGGCGTGCCAGTGTCCACCCCCGGGAACAAGGCGCATAGGAGGTCCTTCCCTCTGACACAGTGGCTCTCGACTTCAGCCACTAATAGAATCACCAGGAAGGTCCATATGTGTGGGCCCCACCCTGGTGCAGTTACACCAGAATCTCTGTGGGAGGGATCAGAGCAATTGCGCTTTTAAAAATTTCTCATGGGATTCCAACATGCAGTCAAAATAGAAAATCTCTGAATGAGGTTCTTGACTTGAACATTACTTCTGTTCCTTTATACCTCAGTAGGTCTGGGTCATCAATGAACAGAATGGAATTCCTGGGTGAAATGCTCAGTCTCTACATAAAGCAGCCAAGCTGGGTGTCTCATGTGCACACACTCAATGCAGATACACACTGCATGTGTGCTAAGCCGACTGTTAGAAGCACTTGAGGGTGAGACGGATCTGAGGGGGGAGAGGAGGGAAGATGACGTTTCTGGACGGCTGAAAACCTTTCCATTATTCTTCATAGTGAGTAAGAAGATATAGCCCCCATGAATATTAAAATCCTAAATTTAGAGAAACCAGCCCTTTGCAAAAGGGTCTGCTCACTTGAACTTAATAGAAACAAAACAGTAATATTCCCCGAGATGACCACATCATCCGTTCATATCAAGTTGCCTCTGTAGGGCTGGATCTGCGGGAGATTGTCCAAGTGAAACCTGTGGGTCTGGGTTATGTGACTCATCAGTAGCTCTTCTGGCTCTCTGCTATTTGCACTAAACCAGATTTAGAGCATCTCATCTCGAGTTATTATAAACCCTGGTGTTTTAAAGTTGCCTGCCAATTTAGAGTTATATCTGTCCGTTCTTTCCATGGAGTGAGGCATGAGATGGGGAGGAAGATTTGGCACCCAGGGCCCTTCCTCGCAAAGAGAGAGTGCAGATGGCCCTGACAGCTGGGGATGAGGAACCACGAGCCATGGAAGAGATCGCAGCTGAAGATGGATTATGAATTTTCCCTGGGAAATATTGCCTGAGCAAGAAGTAGTGGAAGTTTATGCAACTCCACTACATGAAACATACACACAAAACTCCGCAGCCAGCGTCTCAAGGTGACACTTTGAAATCTAAAGCTCCCATGGGTGATCCAGCGGAGGCGGGAAGTTCAGCACTCACTAGCATGATTCTTCTGTCATTTGTTTTTTCAATTCTAACAATGTCTTCCGATTGCTACTCACTGGAAATTTAGCCAGCAGCTAAGAGCAGATTGCCAGGGCTAGAATGCAGAAAGAGGAGAACCTGGAAGGATGACAATTATACGTATGGCTGCCCCGAAGAAAACATCCGAGGATGCCTGTCTGCAGAATCTTCCTCTTCTTTTTAACGTCAAAATTAAAATCACGGGAACCCATCTGCCAGTGCCTCTGACTCAGTGTTCAGGTGGGAACTGACCCTTTTCTTTTTTTGTTTCCCCCAGACCTGCTCAGATTTATCTCTCCTTCTCTTGTTTTCTCCAGGTCTACTCTGCCAAGTGACAGTAAGTTTGACAAATGACTCCTTACCGATAGATAGAGTGTTAATGCACTCATTAAAAAGTAATAACAAGCATTCATTGAATGCTTTCTATATGTCAGGAAGTGTATTAAAAGCATCCACATGTATTACTTCCAACCAACTTAACATTTTCATTTTGAAAGCTAGCTAATGATTTAACCCAAGAAAATGCCCCAAACGGTAGAACTTTAGGCTCCCAGTGGGCGAGGGTGGGTGTCTTTATTGGCTACAAAACATGGAGATTCTCAAATCACATCTGGTGATCTATCATCCATTTTATCCTTGGAAATGTATTTATTAGAAAGCTTATAAAATATGAGTCAGAAGCCCTAAATTAGAGATGAGTATCTTTTAGAGACAGTGAAATTTAGCCATCACTGAAATTCTCTGAACTTTAGCTTCCTTATCAATAAAAGCAGTATAATCAATAAGACCTTTATGGGTGATGATGGAGATTAGATCTCACTATCAGTTTGTAATTTATATGTGTGTGCTTAGTCGCTCAGTCAAGTCTGACTCTTTGTGACCCCATGGACTATAGCCCACCAGACTCCTCTGTCAATGGGATTCTCCAGGCAAGAACACTGGTGTAGGTTGCCATGCCCTCCTCCAGGGGATCTTCCCGACCCAGGGATGGAACCTTTGTCGCCTGCATTGCAGGTGGATTCTTTACCATCTGAGCCAGCAGAGAAGTCTATTTGTAACTTAAAATTATATATATATGTATTTTAGTTATACTGATGTTTGTTACTAATAAGTCTCCTGTAAGTTTTTCAAACCAGAATCCCCAAGGTCACTTAGGGATTCCCATGGATATTTTTTCAGTACAATATTTGGAAGTCTTTAATCCTTTAAGAACTTCATTCTAATTTAAGACAAACTTAAGACAATATTTGCCATGCTTATTACGGATTAAAATTTACCTGACGAACAGATGATAATTACCTTAAGGAGGACTATCTCAGTGAAGTGCTACTATATCTTGTGGACAACTTTAATTTCTTACTTAGTATGTGTATGTTTCTAGGTTGTGTGGGTGTCTGATGGTCTTAGTAAAAGTTTAGATATATGAGTATAATAATTTCTATTTAAGCTCAAAATCATCTCAGCCAGTAGCTGCCAAACTATAAATGGTGCTATTGTTACAAAAGGGCTTCCCAGGGGGCCCTAGTGGGAAAGAAACTGTCTGCCAATCCAGAGGATGTAAGAGACGCTGTTTCGATTCCTGGGTTGGGAAGATTCCCTGGAGAAGGGCATGGCAACCCAGTCCAGTATTCTTGCCTGGAGACTCCCATAGACAGAAGGGCCTGGTGGGCTACCGTCAATGGGGTCGCAAAGAGTCGGAGATGATTGAAAAGACTTAGCATGCATGCTCACATTGTTACATAAGCACTTTTGAAAGGCCTGGGTAAAATTATTAATATTTTTTTTTATGCCAGAACTTATACATTTTTCCTGGTTTGGCAAAAAAAGTAGAGAGCAATAGTTTGGGTAATTTGATTCATTTGGGAAATGAATAAAAATGAAGTAGGGATTTTTCTGTTCAATTTCAGGATGTTTTGCTCATCTGGTTTGGAGCTCTTGCTCATTAGTCTGATAGGTCCATGTTAAAAGAAATGAATACTGCTTTGGATAAGTTTTGATGGTCATATATATAATAAGAGAATTAGGCGATGTTTTCCATTAGTTTCTTGGTAATGACAGTAAGAGAGATCCAGATTATTTTTGTACTGGCGTTGAAGGTATTCTATGACTAAAGTCATATGCAAGCCTTAGTTTTGAGCTGTTTCTCACTCCATTCCTCATGCCATGAATTTCTGCATCAGAAAAGGTAGTTTGCTCTGCTTCCTTTACTGGAAGATGAGTGAACATCTGTACAGGTTCTGGCTGTGTTTTACTTCCCTTTTCATCCATAGTCTCTTGCTCAAAACCTGCACCAAAACATCAGAATGATCTGTGGCTCTGACATCACAGCTCCTCTGGTCTCTATTTTTACCTGTGAATATGTAACCAGAATTTCAAGGTTCTTCTTGAAACTAATCTTTCTTTCATTTTCTCTTTCTTTCTTCCTCTTTCTTTGTTTCTTATTTCCTTCTTTTTCTTTCTTTCTATTTTTTAGATCCAGGCTTCATCTTTCCAAATGCTGGTTTTAAGAAATGTGTTTTCTATTTTCATGATAGTAATTGAAGATATTAAAATGCTTAATAACTTATATATTTTTTTGAGGATAGAAATAGTAACACATACCAGCATGTTTCCCAAGTCACATACCATTGCACTCTGGAGTCCCACAGTGAATTTACCAAGGTGTTGCTGGGTATTTTAAATTTTTCAGGGAAACACTGACAGCTGACATCTGTTGGTCACTGCCTGAACTACAAGCTTGAGGAAGTTGGTAGTTTCAGTATTGGATCACTTTATATTCCTTTTCATGATCTGCAAAGCTGGGTTTTGCTTTGATTTTTAAAAATGCAAAAAATGAATGTGAGGCAATAAATGAGGGTAGTCAAGTCCAGTCTGATACCAATATTTGAGAATTTGTGCCGTGTTCAATAGGCATATGCATCCTGTTAGTAAATACAAATTAAGTAAAATATTTGTATATTTTCTCAATTTTAGTGCATTATTTTCAAATGGCTAGTAACTTGTTATGATAGAATAGGTAATAAGTTAGTGCAGCCTAATTACTTAATAAATGAACTGATAAGTGTTTATTTTTACTAAGTGAGTGCAGTGAAAAAAATTGAGACACTGAGGGTGCTGTGAATCAAGAAAGCTGGGGACACTTTGTTATATTGTATGATATTGGTATTCTTTGCAAACACCTAGAGTGCTTTATTCACTGTATATTCAATCAATATTTTTTTTATTTGAAACAACTTATGCTCATGATATAGCAGTGAGTTGACTTAGAATTTGCTTCTCTTTCACATAAATAAAATATTCAAAAGATTTCAAAATGAAAAAAACAGCAAGCATCGGATATTTACACATCCATGGTGCTATGTTAGGTACATTGTTTATGAGATGCAAGAATATTGCCTTATATAGTCCCCAAGATATATGTCATTCTTAAATTACCTTTCCATATCACTTCTCTTACATATCCAGACTCTTCAATGTCTGACAAGGTGAAGGGGAAAAAAACAAGGTATTTGACCTAACATCCGACTCATGGACTATAGAAAATTTCATCAGCGGAGGTGGAGACAACGTCAACCTGAACGTGCACAGTCAGCAGCAGTCAATAAGGGCCACGCAATAAGGCTCTACAGGTTTGGTTTTAAAAGAATCCCGAGAAGCTTGCCTCTGCGGAATCGTATTGATTGCCCTTTACCGTCAGATGCTGGGTAAATTACACAAAACGCTCACACACGCTGTTATATGAGATAGGGAGCAAACGGACAGATCAGCACCAAGCGGTTTCTTACACTGGGCAGAAATTCTTTCCAAAAGGTTTTGTGCAGGTACAATAAATCGACTATACAGGGGCATAGGAATTTCTTAGTCTCTGAGATGGGCAGTATCATGGGAGATTAGATGGAATAGCCGAGATGAGTGAATATTGTCATGGACAGATGGGTAGAAAAGGGTAGAGAGGTTCCTGGAGGAGGACGAGAGAAACAGAAATCACACTTCGCAGATTTTACAATTTCGCCTCAGGCCAGCCTGGAGCTACCAGGCAGTTTGTCATTTAAAATCTGAATTCCTAGTTTATTTAAGAGAATGTGAACCTTAAAATGTCTCTTTACTTTCATTTGCAATAAGGCAAGTGAGGGTTTTTCTCACACATAACTTCTTAAGGTCATCCAAGGTTAATAACTTTGTAGAAATTTAATATTTTTGTTATTGTTCAAAGAAATCTGTTGCCCATACGTCATCTTCTTTATCATCTGTGTTTTTAGCAAATTGTGAAATTATGGTCAAGAAAAGGAAGGGAAAATAGGGAGCTGTTGCCTCTCTTAAAAAAATGATTTGAGAGGAAATGTGATGTTTTGATTATATTTGCATCAATTCATTTCAAAGTTGGAAATGCTGAGGTGTTTAATTGATCATTTTTTAATAACCCAAATAAGGCTGTTAATCAGTATTTACATTTAGGAGCTATAGCCAGTCAACGATGGGCTTAGTGTTTTTAAGAAAAAAACATCTAAAATTTGAAAATAAAGCCAAAAGCATGATTCAATGCCTTTTCAATGTTATTTTGGGATTTTGTAAATAGACTCACATTCACTTTACTTAATTATCTAGCGGAACGTACATTTGTTTGACTTAGTTATTTACTATTTGGTTAGAGTCCAGACATCAAGAAGTTACATGTTAACATGAAGATATCTTCCAATAAGAGAGAGAATCTCAAAGGGTGCAGTTTTATTGCTCTGTAGAGCATCAATTGCTTTTGTAGCTATTACCAAATAAATTCCAGTATTCCTTTGATTGACTCACAGTATACATCATTATTCTTAACAGGCTTTGAACTACCTTTATCATCTTACTGACTTTCTTGTTGGTTAATGAGTTGAATAAAACATTAGGTACATGGTTATTCTATGTTTGCATGAGAGTCATGTTTTAATCTTTTTTGAAAATTATATTGGGGTACCAATCAGATGGATAATCTTTGCTACATTCTCTGATACACCTCTTTAAAGCTATCAGATCTCACACTATTAACTGCTTAGAATTCCAGACAGGCTTAAACTATAATTTGGATAAGGAAGAAGTACTCATTAGAAAAACTGCCTAGGCAATTCAAGCTATTCATGTGTGTTGGCCATATGCTTTCTGGCCAGAAATGATGCCTTTTAACTGGAGTATATGTTGTATCCCTAAAGTGGGCATCATGTTATCTTGGCAACTCAACAAGGCATATTTGGGGGATGCAAGTGGTAGAGAATGAAACTGATAATTCTGAGTGCTTACCACACGTGAAGCAGTTGTTATTCACACTCTAATTTAGCTTTTTAAATAGCTCCATATAGTAAGATTATTGCCCTTGCTGTACAGATGGGAAAATGAAATTCAAGAGGAAAACTTATTTGGCCAAACTACATGACATGGGTTAAAGCCAGGTTGACCTGACTCCCAACTCACATATTTTCTACTACCATGAAACTGAACCTGAGGGTTATTTTCATGGTTATCTAGGAACTATCAATTAATTAGAATACTCCCTAACTCAATAAAATCATCACATTTTTCTTTTGAGAGTGACCAAAAATTTTGGTCAAGTATTTACAATGATATTCTGAGTACTGTGCCACCAACAATTTGCAGAGGTTATAATACATAGAACCAGAATGGACAAATGAAGCCAGTGAAAGAAAATATATTGTAGAATGATTTTAAGGTGAGAGCTTATTATCATACTATATTTTATAATATATTTCAGCTTTCTAATATCAAACACTTTCTTCTGGTTTTCTAATTCGGGGAATTCCGTATCATGTTAACTCTTGATGGCGTCAATGCTGGGTCCTGCTGTGCAGTTCAGAGGGGCCGGATCCCCTCTCTCCTGCCTCAGTGTTTCCATAGGTGGCACTTGTTGATTTTGGCTAAGCCAGTAAGTCCCTCTTTCCTGATATTCTGAGACTTTAGTGGATGATATAGATGTATGAGGGCAGTGACAAGTCAGAATCACTGCAGTGGCCGTGGAGGCACATGGGCCAGACTATTTCTGCAGGAGGCTGTTTGCTGTGACTCCTGAGTGGCTAATCCTTTGGGGTCTCTTAATGTGGCTGAGACAATGCCTGCTCCACAGTATCCTTTCTTCTTTTATTCATTTTGGTAAATTTTAAACCGGGCGAGTGACTGACACATTCAGAGGCAAACTTCTATCCCTCCTTGTAGCTAGATATGGCTAACTGACTATGTTTCAGATAATGGGATGTGAGCAGTTCAAACACTGGTTTTCTTGCCCTGACGCTCTTTTCTGTCTCCATTTCTGCAGGTTTCAAAAAGGCTGTTGTAGCAACGAAGCTCTGACCTTGCAAAAAAGGACAACATTTTAGGGAACGGCAGAACAACAAAACGGAGGGAAGTGGATCCCTGATTGACTCTATGGAAACGGCGGAACCACTCATACAGACTCGCATAACTGTTATGTGCGAAGGAAATAGAGTCCAGCAGGCATAATCTGTAATGCTGGGGCAGCTCTTTATCATAGATGTGGAGTCTCTACTTATATTTAGAATCTTCTCTCTTTTTTTTTTTTTTTTACACCAGATCCTTCAATTCTGTGTACTCCTGATATGTCTCCAGTAAATTATATTTTTATTAAGACAGTCAAATTTGGGTTTTATTGATTGCCACTAAGAAGTCTGACTGATATGATCTTCTTCATTATATAATTTAAAGTGCTTTTAGTTTGTCCTGAAGCCTCTACTGTAATAATCATGCATTTTGTTTGTTTTTGCTGATTTATTTAGTGACTGCCAGGCACTAATTTTTCTCTTAACGGACCCCCATTTACAAAATATGAGTTTAGATGCAGACAGCTGTCATCACCGTGCCTCATCATTCAAGAAAAGTGTTAAAAGATGGCACAGACCACTGACGATACCTTGAGTTGAACATCTAGAAAAGATCAGGTGGAAAATATGCCTAGTCCATCAGCTCTTTGGAGACCAGTCCCAAGACTCTAGTCTTGACTGCCTAGGACTCTGCCTGATTCATAGTTGATGTCTAAGGAATGTGTGTTGAATTATTTGTTGACTATGTCATTGCATTACCAGCAACAGGAAGGGCTAAGCCCACTGAAATTCTAATTAGGAAACTTCTTAGAAATTAACTGAAAACCATATTTAAACATATATAAGGACAAAAGCAGAACACAGTGCTCTTCTCTCTGTACCTATACTTTCCTCCTTTCTTTAACAGAGCCCCTCTGTGAGCTGAACCTGTTCCACGTGCTTCTTTACAGGTGTTCTTTGCCTTCTCTACCCTAAGAGGCTGGCCTTTGGGGCAACATCAGTAGGAGTCCTGGGTGCTCAGTTTTCCATTGAATTCCCATCCTTTGGAAGGGCAGCCTTCAAGGATGGAGAAGTTGGGGAAAATTGTGAGGTCAAAGAGTTTGACTGGGTGGTTCCTTGACTGATAAAAAAGAAAACTGCTCCAATTAAGATTCCAACACTTTATAACCATCTCTCCCTCAAGAGCTGACAAACTGTTCCCTTAGCTCAGCTCTTAGGTCCTAGAAGTGTTAAAAGCTCAGGTCCTGTTGGAGCCAGGATTGCATTGTCTCTTTGATTCCTCTACAAGCACACAAATATGATAATCATTTCATAAACAAACCTTCCTCAAAGTAGCCTAATTTTGCGTGTCTCTTTTGTTTCCTGTTGAACCTCTGGCTGATATTCTTTATGTTCAGAATTTGGAACTAGAGAGTTGTATTAGCTAGTGTATAAACTAATGAAAAAAACTCAGAGTCCAGGGACTTAAAAATCTTGGATTGTATTTCTCCTTCATAAGGAGACATTCTCTGTCAGAGAGAAGTGGGGATCGCAGGGCTGGTAGCAGCTCTGCCCTCCCTGATACACGTCTTCCACTGGGTAGATGGATGTTAGTTAGCTGCCCTGGTCCATGGTCTTCAGCCAGCATTACAGAGGAAAACACCCAAAGGAATTCAGTCCCTATCTTTTATTTATTTATTCATTTGGCTGCATGTGGTCTTAAATCTCCATTGCATCATGTGGAATCTTTCACTGTGGCATTCTCTAGTCGTGGCATTTGGACTCAGCAGTGGACATGTTGGCTTAAAGCTCAACGTTCAGAAAACTAAGATCTTGGCATCTGGTCCCATCAATTCATGGGAAATAGATGGGGAAACAGTGGAAACAGTGTCAGACTTTATTTTTTTCGGCTCCAAAATCACTGCAGATGGTGATTGCAGCCATGAAATTAAGAGACGCTTACTCCTTGGAAGGAAGGTTATGGCCAACCTAGATAGCATATTTAAAAGCAGAGACATTACTTTGCCAACAAAAGTCCGTCTAGTCAAGGCTATGGTTTTTCCAGTGGTCATGTATGGATGTGAGAGTTGGACGGTGAAGAAAGCTGAGTGCCTCAGAATTGATGCTTTTGAACTGTGGTGTTGGAGAAGACTCTTGAGAGTCCCTTGGACTGCAAGGAGATCCAGTCAATCCATCCTAAAGGAGATCAGTCCTGGGTATTCATTGGAAGGACTGATGCTGAAGCTGAAACTCCAATACTTTGGCCACCTCATGCGAAGAGTTGACTCATTGGAAAAGACCCTAATGCTGGGTAGGATTGGGGGCAGGAGGAGAAGGGGACGACAGAGGGTGAGATGGTTGGATGGCATCACCGACTCGATGGACATGGGTTTGGGTAGACTCTGGGAGTTGGTGATGGACAGAGAGGCCTGGCGTGCTGCAATTCATGGGGTCGCAAAGAGTCGGACACGACTGACGACTGAACTGAACTGAGTGGACATGTACGGGCTTAGTTTCTCCTAGACATGTAATATCTTAGTTCCCTGATCAGGGATTGAACTCACATGCCCTGCATTGCAAGGCAGATTCCTAATCAATGGACCACCAGGGAAGTCTCACACCTTATCCTTTTAAGAGCAAGCTTCCAGAATGAAGCACATTACTTCTCACGTTGCATAGGCATTACCTCTCATGGCTGTAGTTAGGTGACAGAAATGCTGGGGAGTTTAATTTTTCTTTGGGCAGTAATGTACCCCGCTGACTTTCTATTACGATGGAAGTAGAGAAAAATTGTCATTGGTAGGTGACTAATTTAAAGCCAGAAGTTCATTTTAGTTCAAGAGAAGACAATCAGTCCCTGAGGATACCCCAAGGATACAATATTGTAAGGTATTTCCTCCTCTCGATGCATTGATGGCTTAGTGAGAGAAACAGGAACTAAGAGATATTTTCAACACAATACACGGGATGTAAGAAAAGTCTGGCACAAGTGCTGTAGGAGCATGAGGGGTAGTTAGTCCTGGTTTATAGCTGCAAAAAAGGCATCAGGAAGGACGGAGTTGAACTGTGGCTTGACATCATGGGGGCTTCCCTCGTGGCTTAGATGGTAAAAAATCTGTCTGCAATGCAAGAAACCTGGGTTTGAGCCCTGGCTCGGGAAGATCTCCTGGAGAAGGGAATGGCAACCCACTCCAGTACTCTTGCCTGGAGAATTCCATGGACAGAGGAGCCTGGTGGGCTACAGTCCAGGGGGTCGCAAAGAATCAGACACAACTGAGTGACTTTCACTTTCACTTTTCACTTTGAGATGGTAAGTACAAACTGTTGCCCTGAATGAGTCCATGATAATATAAGATCTCCTTGCAGTCCAAGGGACTCTCAAGAGTCTTCTCCAACACCACAGTTCAAAAACATCAATTCTTTGGCAATCTGCCTTCTTTATGGTCCAATTGCCATAGCCATACATGACTATTGGAAAAGTCATAGCTTTGCCTATGTGTTAGGATTTCACGTCAAATTTCTTAAACAAAAGAAAACAGGAAACATGGGCTTGGGGATGACACAGAATCTGTGCAAGTCACCACTTATAGCCACATTTGGATGCTTCTGAGTCATTGCAAGGATCGGGGCTCCACATGTTAAATTCCTGGATTCCTTTGCCACCTGGCCTAAGGATGGCTCCCCCAGGGAGGGGCCTGGCAGACAGCAGGGAGGAGCCACTCTCTCCTTTCTTGGTCCGCCTGTGTCTCCGGCAGCTGTGATTGTGACAGCAGCCACAGAGAGGGTGACAGTAGCAGTGCTGTGATTACAGGGGCTCCTGGGATCTCGCTCAAGAGCTGATGTCCTTCTGTGAAAGCCTCTGGTGGAAACTGACTCTGGGCCCTTCCTAGCAGGTCTTCCTTTTTACTCCTGCAGCCCATAGATGTAACCGATACTTGTATTTCTTCCTTACTGCTTGAAACACCTGCAAACATTTCTGTTTTCCTATTTGGATTCTGAGAGATCCAGACGGAGTACAGATGGGGGTTGGTTGCTGAAACAAATGCAAAGGAAACGAGGAATTGAAAGTAACTACTGTAGAATAGTGGTTATTAACTAGGTTTTTCAATCTGTTATAAGAAATGGGCAAAGATAAGGGCTGGTGTCCTGGGAATTGGGGATGATAGAAAGGCTCTTTTTCTGAAGTGGCTGCCCCTCTTGTGATGGCTCATAAGCCCTGAGAGGGACTCATGTGATTAGATGTACAGGTGTCCACGTCTATACTGGTCAGAGAGAGAATTTCTCCAGTACAATTGCTGATCTAGACACCATTAACATATAAGGACAGTTTCAGAAATGGATTTCCCTGGCTGGTCATTGGATTGTTTATGTGAGGACGAGGAAAAGGGTGGGGGAATGTTACGTGGGCCCGGGAAACTGTGGTGGCTTACTTCCCTTTTGAATAAAGGTGCTTGCCCACACAGTGACTTACAACTGGGCTCACCCAAAGTGGATCCCTTTTCCCATCGCCCCCACAACAGAATCCCTTTGAAGGAACAACCATCTACAGGCTATTCTCCTGCTCCAACGCAATGTTCAGAATATCATGGGTCTATTTATGCAAATTAAAGATTAGGGAGGTGTCCTTTGGAAATAAAACTGAATGGGATTAGAATAGGTGAGCTAAACAAAAAGCCAAGCAGAGGTCAAATTTTTGCTAAAGAGAGAGAAAAGGTGTGCATTTGGATCATTTAAAGTCTGACACTAAAAGCTGAGGTAATTGAAGTATGATTGATCATAAGATGATGGAGCTCGTCAGACAGAATGGAGAGGGAAGGGCCAGAACCAAAAGGAGAAAATAACTATGAAAGCGGAGTCAAACCAACACAAAGGGTCAGCGAATAAGCGCTAATGGACTCAAAAATGAAGGCTAACGGGAGTTCAGCCTCTCTGAAGCCATCTGAAGGGTATATTAATTCAACACTGAGATGAAAAAGAAAGCCATAATCCCAAGGTTTAGGGAAAATAATGAAATATCAATATGTGAGTGGCAAGGGAATATAAGGGACCAAACCAGAACAGGACATCAGAAAAAATTATAAGGGAACAAATAGCGCATGAAGAGCAGGTGGTAAGGGGGTTATGCCTGAGAGTTTCACAAAGAAGAACAAAACAAATTGTGGTGCATGGGAGGTGAGATCTAGAAAAGCATGATTTCTTTTTCTTTTTTTGCAGCAAATTACAACAAGCGAGGAGGGGTTTGGTATTCTGGTATTTTTCCAGGGATGCTGCTCTGACTTGGCTAATGCTTATGGTGATCATACAATTTATTACCCAGATAGGGACATTTATGAGAGTAAAAGAAAAAAGAAAGAAAGAAAGAAAGAAAGTGAAATTGCTCAGTCGTCTCCGACTGTTTGCAACCCCATGGACTGTAGCCTACCAGGCTCCTCTGTCCATGGAATTCTCTAGGCAAGAATACTGGAGTGGGTTGCCATTTCCTCCTCCAGGGGATCTTCCTAACCCAGGGATCGAACCCATGTCTCCCGCATTGCAGGCAGATGTTTTACTGTCTGAGCCACCAGGGAAAAGAATGCTATAAATAGTTACACGGGGCAACAAGCATAAACAGAAATGATCCCATGCAGTTGGGATGTCTGGTTATTACACTCAACAGGGAGGAGTATACAGGAGAATAGTTACTATGAGGAAGGTTAATATGGAACACAGACAAGAGTGTTTGCAAGCGTGAGTTGAAGAAATGTAAACAAACAAATGTTTGGATCTGTTCTGTTCTGCTTTTCTCTTCTGGCTCATTGAACGCAAATGGCATCAACACAAATCAACACAAAGGCTCAGCCTTCCCTGGATCATGGGAACGGGATCCTTACTCTTTTTATGCGAGAGCAACTAGTCGGACCAAGTAATACCTGTGGTCCAGCAAGTTGCCATGGTGATGAGGAAGGCAAAAGCTAGATATCAACAGCTAATGCTTGCAAGAATGAACAGGGCTGGAGGCAAAGGAAAAGTGAGAACAAATTAGGAGAAAGACGATGTCTCAAGTGTGAGGACAGCCAGTGGTATGGCACACCAAAGCTCGGGGGCATAGAATCCCCCCTCCTCGTGTGACCTTGGTTGGTAGATTTATCTTTACCCTGAGAGGTGGGGTGTGCAGCTGTGAAGGAAACAACCCAAGCGCCTATAGGGGTTGGGCATGTAATCGAAATAAGGGCAATTGGGCTGCTCTGAGTAACAGGGAATGCTGGAAAGTGGGGCAAAATTGAGAATGCAATGCAATATAAAGTTAATTTAAAGCAAAACAAAACTATTCTAGTCAAATATACATCTTCCATAGCTCCCTGAGGGCTTCCCAGGTGTACTAGTGGTAAAGAACCTGCCTGCCAACACAGGAGATGCAAGAGACATGGTTCAGTCCCTGGGTGGGGAGGATCCCCTGGAGGAGGGCACAGAAACCCACTCCGGTGTTCCTGCCTGGAGAACCCCTGGACAGAGGAGCCTGGCGGGCTACGGTCCAGGGGGTCACAAAGAATCAGACACAACTGAAGCAACTTAGTGCACACGCGCGTGCACACACACACACACACACACACAATCTGTATGTACATACCTCGATCTTTAAAGTTCTGAAGAACAAGGCAGGGTGTAGGAGGGACAGGTGGCAGAATCCAGTGTCCTTAGAAAGTCTGACAGTGGTTGACAGAAAAGTCCTCATTTTGATCAACTTGGGGCAAAATAGTGAATTCCATTGAGTCCTGTTTTTGACTTCTCTCCTTTAAAAGTTCATATATCCTCCTCCCTCCCCTAATTCTACCTCAGTTACACTGACGTTGTGCCCGGTTTCTTGGGGCATCTCTGAATCTTCCTTGCTTCTTAGTTGCCTACGGTCCTGCCCTATGCGTTCATGCTCTGGAGTTGTAGCCAACGACTCCCCTGTTCCTGCCCCTGTAGAACGTGTTCTTTTGCTGCATGCCAGGCAGTTTCACCAGGAAAGATACTGCTACACACTGACAGCTCTCCAAGTGAGGGTGTGGAGGGCAGAATTGTAAAGATGTCCTGAAATGCCTGTCCCCAGATTAATCAGTCAATCCTAATTTAAGTACTTTGAAGGTCTTTGCAGATGGAATTGAGGTACTGATTACTAATAGATGGACATTAAAATGGGAAGGTTATCCTGGTTTATCAAGACTGTCTCAAAGTAATCGGGGAAAAGGAAGGGGGAAGAAAGAAAGTACAAGATGTGGCAGAAGAAGGAGGCAGAGGAAAGATGAGGATGAAGGGGAGACAGTTGAAGAGTGAGAAGGCTCTATTTACCCACTGTTACCAGTTTTGAAAATGGAGGGAAGGGACTATAGGCCGGGGATGTGGATGGTGTCTGAGCGCTGAGGATGGCTCCTGACCGATATGCGGCAAGGAGACAGGAGTCTCAGTCCCACAACCACATGGAGCTGGATTCTGCCAACAATCTGAACGTTCTTAGAAGCAGATTCTCCCCAGAGCCTCTGTTCGATCTGCGTGCTGGCTGCTGCTCCTTTGTGCGCAGCCACATCATGAGCACCTAGCCAGGTACATGCAATAAGCTCTCAGTAATTACTTTTTTCATGAATAAATTAGTCGATAAGTGAATAACATCATTTACAAGCTGCAGGGATTGAAAAATCAGCAAGACTGTTGGCTCTGACAGGTGTGGGGGTTGGCCTGAATGTGTTTACCTGAAGGTGTCTTTTTTTTGATAAAAAATATTCGGACAAGGTCTGTTTTTTTCATCATTTTTCTGTTCTGATAACTGTGCAGGGTATTTAGAAAATCAACTTCACGTAAAGTTGGTGAAGCAACTTCACTATTAGATACGTGTTTTTGCTCTAAACATAGAGAACCATCAGGAAGCATAAAGAGATATGAAAACAGAACCAGGCCTGGCATTTGAACCTCAAAGATGATGTGGAACACGTTTCACCACGATATAGAACAGAGAGATGCGCTGGGGTTCCTGTTGCTAGGGCTACAGTTTCACCGAAAGTTCTGGCCTAGGATGTAGGGAAAGCAGAGACACAGCCACAGTTGGGACCTGAATCAGGCCCCTCACGGCTTGCCTGCTGCGTCCTTGATGCCCTGGGTGTTTCTGTGAGGCAGAAGCTCTGCTGTGTGTGCAGTTGCTTCAGTCCTACCCAACTCTTCGTGACTTACGGACTGTAGCCCGCTAGTCTCCTCTGTCCATGAGACTCTCCAGGCAAGAATACTGGAGTGGGCTGCAATGCCCTCCTCTGGCAATCTAACCGACCCAGGGATCTAACCCCAGCCTCTTGTATCTCCTGCATGGGCAGGCAGGTTCTTTACCACTAGTGCCACCTAGGAAGCCCCAGAGGTTCTACTATCTATCAGTAAATATATTTTTTTAATTGGGATGCAATTAACATATATTAATAACATTGTGTAAGTTTAGGTATATGGTGTGTTGATATGATCCATTTATATATTGCAATATGATGACCCCAATTAAATAGTGAAACTACAGAATACTAAAAGTAGACAATCTTGAACTCTAATATGCAAATTATCTGTAAAAGAATAATACATTTTCAGCAAAATTCTTATGAATAACTATAAGTGCATGTTTACTATGGAGTAATATCTTTAAAATATTGAAGAAAATAACTATTAGCCTAAAAATTAACTTATATGAAGTTATGTCCTGATTTAAAAGGGAGGAAAATAAAGACAGTATCAGAATATGGAACTAACAGGGTCTATCACCTTACTAAAAGGTCAATTAAAACTACTTCAGCAAAACAGAAACCTCCAGAAGGAAGGGTGAGGATACAAGAAATTAAGATAAGCACTATTTTTAAGTTAATGAATTTGTTTAATTAATAATTATTTTAAAATGCCGTAGCTAGGTTTACAAATAATAAAAAAAGACAAAGCACTAAATCCAAATTAAGACAAATCAAGAGCTGGTGGAGGAGGCGAGACTATGTGAGTAAATGAACCATGCTGAGATCCAAACCATATTTGCGTGCATGCATGCTCAGTCATGTCTGACTCTTTGTGATCCCCATGGACTATAGCCTGTCAGGCTCCACAGTCCATTGGATTCTCCAGGCAAGAATACTGGAGTGGGTGGCCATCCCCTCCTCCAGGGGATCTTCCTGACCCAGGGATCAAACCTGCACCGCCTCAGTCGCATTCGTTGGCAGCGGATTCTTTACCACTGAGCCACTTGGGCTTCCCAGACCATATTTAGGAGATGGATAAAAATAAGACTAACTTTAGATTTGAAAGGAAGAGCAGAGATTTAAAAGTTAAAAGTGTTTTTAAAGAATGCTAATGGAGGCACTAAATAAGGAATATTTTCTATAGCCTCCCTACCAGAAAGGGGAAAAAAAATGTTGGGGAAATAGAAAACTTTATTAAAAGATGAGACAGGTGTATTTAAAAAGTAATTGATTCACTGATTCACTTTGGTGTACTGCAGAAACTAACACAACACCGTGAAACAACTACACACCAATAAAAATTAATTTAAGAAACAGGAAAAAGAGTAAGCAAAAACTTGCAAGGTTTAAGTAAAATACATCAGAAACCACAATAAATAGAAACAGATTTAACTCACTAATTAAAACAAAGTAAGCACCAGATTGCTTAAAAAAAAAAAAAAAAAAAACAAGCAGAAGATCCAACTGAAGATGCTTTCATAGGAAACAGACAAGGCAGCATGTGCCCACCCTCCAGGGATCCGAGGGGCTGTGGGCATGAAGAGAGGTATAGGGCATCCTATCAGCACTCTGCTTGTGTCTCCTCAAATCTCCACTTAGAAGCTGCTTAGATATTTTCCTTGGGGAGGGAGAAAAGAAATGAGAGGGTGGTATTCAAGTTGACTCACACAGCAGCTTCAATCCTATCTGTGTTGCTGTATTACTCAGAAGGAAGAAATAGAAAGCAAATATGGCAAAACATTAAGATCTAATTAGGCAGGGTTATGAACGCTTTGGCATTCATATTATTCTCTGCTTTTGTCTATATGTCTGGGATAATTAATAACTCAACATAATTAAAACAAAAGTCAAACCAACAAACGAGAGGTTTCTGGTAATTTGCTTGTTCTCAGTGTTGCTTTCCTAATTTTTCAGCAGTGAGAATTTGAAGAGCAGTGTATATCACTTTAGAAAATTAAATCCTCCTGGGTTATGTTATTTTAAGTATTCTGAATTTCACTAGCTGCTAATGTGACTTTAGCAACTGTATTAGCTTCTCTGAGCCTTGGTTTCCTCTTTGGTAGAGCTACTCCTTATAATTAGATCATTCTTATGTGTCTGTTGTTACACTGCTCGTTGTATGACTGTTTTTACACTCTGACCTAAAGTATCAGTGTGAGAAAACCCAAGTAGGCAAACATGATTATTCCAACTCTGGCTCGCTTACAACCTTGTCAAATGGACTTTGTTGAGAGATTGATTTCTGGCTCCCAAATTTCTCCTCTGATAATTCATGCTTCTTATCTATTTGTTTCTTTACTTGTTTAACCTTGTCAACTGTTCAAGGACTGGCTGGCGTTGGATGTCACAAACGTATTTCTTCTTATTCTTGGAAACTCTCGATCATGAAACGTTTGAGTGGAGGTGCATAAGATTAAATGCATCACGTATACTGAGAAGGACTGGTCGGTTGAGATAGTTTTGCGGCTAAGGTAGGCAGATTATTTTGAGAAAAAGGAAATGAGCAACGACAACTAATAATCAAAACAATACCTTAAAAGTAGTAATATTTAGCTTTATTAACACATGCAACCTTCAGATATGCAGACGATACCACCCTTATGGCAGAAAGTGAAGAGGAACTAAAAAGCCTCTTGATGAAAATGAAAGAGGAGAGTGAAAATGTTGGCTTAAAGCTCAACGTTCAGAAAACTAAGATCATGGCATCTGGTCCCATCACTTCATGGGAAATATATGGGGAAACAGTGGAAACAGTGGCTGATTTTATTTTTTTGGGCTCCAAAATCACTGTAGATGGTGATTGCAGCCATGAAATTTAAAGACACTTACTCCTTAGAAGGAAAGTTATGACCAACCTAGACAGCATATTAAAAAACAGAGACATTCCTTTGCCAACAAAGGTCCATCTAGTCAAGGCTATGGTTTTTCCAGTGGTCATGTATGGATGTGAGAGTTGGACGGTGAAGAAAGCTGAGCACCGAAGAATTGATGCTCTTGAACTGTGGTGTTGGAGAAGACTCTTGAAAGTCCCTTGGACTGCAAGGAGATCCAACTAGTCCATCCTAAGGGAGATCAGTTCTGGGTGTTCATTGGAAGGACTGATATTGAAGCTAAAACTCCAATACTTTGGCCACCTCATGCGAAGAGTTGACTCATTGGAAAAGACCCTGATGCTGAGAAGGATTGGGGGCAGGAGGAGAAGGGGACGACAGAGGATGAGATGGCTAGATGGCATCACTGACTCGATGGACATGGGTTTGGGTGGACTCCGGGAGTTGGTGATGGACAGGGAGGTCTGGTGTGCTGCGATTCATGGGGTCGCAAAGAGTCAGATACGACTGAGTGACTGAAATGAACTGAACTGAACACATGCAATGTGTCAGGAACTGTGCCAGGAGCTTAATATACACTATCTTACTTATCACAACAGTTCTACAAAAAATGTTGTTATTATCCTTAGATAATGAGGCAGACAGTGACTGCAGCCACAAAATTAAAGATGCTTGATTCTTGGAAGAAAAGCTATGACAAACCTAGACAGTACATTAAAAAGCAGCCAATAAAGGTGCATATAGTCAAAGCTATGGTTTTTCCAGTAGTCATGAACGAATGTGAGAGTTGGACCATAAAGAAGGCTGAGTGCCGCAGAACTGATGCTTTCAAACTGAAGTGCTGGAGAAGATTCTTGAGAATCCCTTGGACTGCAAGGAGATCAAACCAGTCAGTCTTAAAGGAAATCAACCCTGAATATTCATTGGAAGGACTGATGCTGAAGCTGAAGCTCCAATACTTTGCCCTCCTGATGCAAAGAGCCGACTCATTGGAAAAGACCCTGATGTTGGGAAAGATTGAAGGCAGGAGGAGAAGGAGATGACAGAGGGTGAGATGGCTGGATGGCAATACTGATTCAATGGACATGAGTTTGAGCAAACTCCTAGAGACAGTGAAGGCCAGGTAAGCCTGATGTGTTGCAGTCCTTGGGGTCACAAAAAGTCGGACGTGGCTTAGTGACTGAACAACGACAAAGGAGGCTAACCGAAGAGTTCCAACAACACACAGACAGAGGAAGTGTCAGTCTGCAAACATCATACACAGGTCATTATGTCCCATAAATCCACTCTGGAGATGCACAGCCTTGAATGCTCCAGAGCACGGCTGGTGCAGTCTCTTCTACTGAGCTTTTGTCCCTTCTCAGAAGGGTGAAGCCTCTTTGGCGTGATTTTGTAAGTGAAATTGCTCTGCCGTGTCCAACTCTTTGTGACCCCATGGTCTTGTAAAAGTTGGTTGGTACTTGCATGGAAAAATATGTGTCATCTTCTTATGTCCATATGATTGACATTCATCAAAAATAGCATTCACTTCCGTATGAATCCCCAGGCTTGAACATACAAATCTTAATCCAAAGGCAATAGAAATAATTACAAGTAAGTGGGATCTATTTAAACATTAGGGTGTTACATTAAAAATCATTTTAAAGAGATGTCAAGAAAATGTTTACACTAATCTCTGTTTGCTTTCTTTCTGAAATAGTAAAACCCTTTACTGTACAAAGTTCAGCTCTTTCTCCTTAATGAGCCATTGTGTTTAGCACATTGAGAATAGCAGAAGATTCCCTTCTATTATCATTTGTTTTTGAGCCAAGATTGCACAAACTTTAAAATCTATTTGTATGTAACACACAGTCTCAGGGATGCCTTTAGTATAGCTTTTACATTTTTGTATAGATATTAGTCAATTATCTTTAAAATGTTATCCTAATTGTTAGCGTTGTTTAAAAGTAATTTTATAAAATTTACTTTAATGCAATATTTGATAGTATTCCTCCTGTGTGGATACACTTATTTGTTTTCTCTATTTGATTCTGGCACACCGAAAGCATGATTTGTCAACAAATAAATTTTTAAAATTACATTATTGAAAAAGACCAAAGATATATCCATAGATAAGTTGAAGTTAAACGCTTATCACAGATTCTTAAATAAAAATCTGTTTTACTACCTTCTTTTGGGAGGGCTTTCATTTTCCTCTTTAGATACCCAGTCAGATTAGTTCTATTTGTGTATTTAAGTCATGAAATTGAAGACAGAAGCCTTTGTCTTGTAGAAGTTTTTATTAACTCATTTCAGATTTGGCAAGTTTTTATCCAAAAGATGAAAAAGCTGTGCTCTTACCATTTTGCTCTTAAAAAAAGTAGTAAGTGAAACTCTAGAAACATCTTGCTTTGCTCGGAAAGAATTCCAGTCTTTTGAATAGAGATATGATGAAGATGACATTGAAGCATATTTGCAAAGCGATTTTTTCGTTAGTAGTTTTCATTAACTTGTTTTTCCACATTGATATTCCTTCTCCTACTTGTCCTTTGTCCAAATGCCCATAATTGAAACAAATGAGCATGACTTTGAATAAAAATAACTTAAAATTGCATAAGGGTGAGGGCCACCTTTGTAGCTGGCTGCCCTCACTGGGCCCAGACAGAGCAGGCAGGCTTAGAAAGTTTTGAGGCAGACACTCAGAAGCAGGGGGTGCCCTGAGATACGGAACCTAGGGTGGAGGCTTTGATTGAGCAGGCAGTTCTAGTGATAAGTGTATTAAAACTGAAAACCAGACCATCTAATAGTAGCATCATGAGTTGATATTAATTTTAAAATAATGACGACGGTCATCATTAAAATTTTAAAATAATGATGATCAACGCATTTATTCATTCATGTGATAAATATAGCTGATTATTGTGCATTGGATAGTGTTTGGGGGATTTGGGGGAGGAATCAATATACTACTACTCCTTGGTGGCTTATCGCACATTCAGTGCATGAGATAGTTGTATCTGGGAGAGCATCTAGAAAGATGCATAAATTACTGAGAGGTATAAATTCCTGCAGTAAAGAGAGGTGCAGCGATGAGAAGCCAGGTTCAGTTTGAGTCACAATCTAGGTGACTTTGGGTAAACAACTGGACCGGCTTGATTCTCAGTTTTCTTATTTGCAAAATGACAATAATACCAATCTTGCAACATTTTACAAGAACTATTGATCATGGACACAACTGTTTGTCATAACCACCTGAAATGGAGGAAATTAAAAAGAAGGAAAAAGAATGACAGTTACCATATTGCTCTTACTATTTCTGCAGTTGCTAATATTACAAACCCCAAACCTTTCCTTATCCATAGTTCCAAAGTTCCCCAATCTTCAAAAAAAGATTCAATTTTTTATTAACTAATTTAATGGCAGACTGACAGAAACTTGTATTTATAGGCTGTGTTTGTACTATTTGGTGTGAATATTGACACTTGAACCTGCAGAAATAGTATTTTGCACCGTGGAGTTTCGCTCCAATCTCCGTTGCAAGTGTTATGTAATATGCTGTGTAGATAATACGTAGTTGTTGTTGTTTAATTTCAAAACAACATCAAAAAGGAAACAAGAAACACAAACAACAACAACAAAAAAACCTGAAGCACTAGTGGCCCCAGGTTTTGAAAAGGGACTGAGCTGGCTCTTCACCCCACCAGGGGCTGCGTCAAGGCTGCTGTGCACCTTTCACATCACTCAGTATTGAATGCTCCAATTAAGATGTGTCTTGCTGAAGGTATAACTTCTCATAAGCAGGTGGTGTAATTTATTTATGCGCTAGAGAGCAATTCTTTCTCCAGAAGTGTATTTCTTAACTAAAAGCGTATTCTACATAGATTTTATTTGAAATTTCGCATGCTGTGGTTGCCGAGTAAACATTAAAAAATAATCTTAAGAGGTTGTTATCTTCTGCTCATGTTTTGTTTACTGTGACACATTTCTCCTGTTCCAGAGTGCTTCCTGAGACAGACAACAATTTCCTTTGTAGTCAGAACACTAACACCAGCAGAAACACAGCATAAAGTAGTGCTGGAACAAGCCAAGAAATATACAAAGGGAAAAAAATGTCACAGATGAATGTTCCTAAAATTCACATGTAGGCTGAAATAGGAGAAGCATTTATAGGTGCATACACACACACACACACACACACACACACACACACACACACATTTGCTTGAAATTCAGCACATATACTTGAAATATATTTACCGACATAGAAGTATATATCGAGGAGAAGGGGATGACAGAGGATAAGATGGTAGGGTGGTATCACCGACTCCATGGACATGAGTTTGAGTAAACTCTGGGCATTGGCGATGGACAGAGAGGCCTGGCATGCTGCAGTCCATGGGGTCACAGAGAGGTGGACACAACTGAGTGACTGAACTGAACTGAGGAGAAGTATACGACTGCTCTATTTTTGCAGCTTCTAGGTATCTCTGTTCTGCCTTGGAGGAAAACACACACACACACACACACACACACACACACACACACACACACACACACTTGGTTATGTCAGCCTACTTCTTCCTGTTACTGTATTGTTCTAGAAATGGCAACAGCTATCATGAGTTATAGGCAAGGATCTTAAATACAGACAGAATATGAACCAGTGTACCATTTCCTTTTTCTATATTGTCTACCCCTTACAGTCCCTTATTTGGTGATGGAAGCCATGCCTGAATAAGTGGGTAAATGCTCTTTGATTCAAAATGTATTTGTGTGGACCTTGTTGTACCTTCTTACTGGAATTTCAGGGGAGATGTAGGCTTCCTAAAGACTCCTGTCCTCTGTGTTGCCACAGGCGAAGTATGGTGAGAAAAACCCAGTGTTTGATGAAAGACTCAACACAGGTTCAAGTCCAAGGGCCCAGATTATCATTTCTATGGGGAAGTTGATGAAGGTCATCACAGAGGCCAAGCAAAATTAGACAATGACTATCACAAGAAGGTCATTGGAAAGTTCGGTGTGATCTCTGGACTGTCAGAAACCCTTGTACAGAAAGTTGTGTAAAAATATAAAAGATGTTATAACATTATAATAAGCAACTTTCCATGTTTAGTGCTGTAAACATGAAGTCTCTATTGAACTACCTCATTTGAAAGTCAGTATCAGATACTTGCTCTGTGATGAAGCATTAGAAAAAGTTCCCTTGCCTATCTTGTAAACATCATACCATTTCAGAAAGAATAATGATTTTAGGAATTTAACTTCTCTTCCTCCTGAGAAACTATATATTCGTGAATTTAGATACTTGTCTAACACCTGCAAAAAGTGCTTATTTGTTTTTCTACAGTTTGTTTTATTCTAATTGTATCCTGAGTTGATTTTTTTTAACACAGATGTGTGAAACTCATATATTAGTTTCAAGGGACATCTAATTAATTAAACTTCTTGCCAGCTGAGAGTCAAAGTAGAATTTTACCCAAAAATAAGCAACAGAAAATAAATTTCCCGTGAATCTTTTCTGTAAAATTCAAGTATGTTTTAGCAATGTTGCTTAAAAAAACATTAGCAAAGAATTCAGAGAGTTATGAGAACAACTTTAGGGGAAAGTAAGTAAACTATTGGGTGGTTTAGGAAACTGAAGTTACACTGGAGAACTTTTAAAATTATTATCATGAAAATGTAGTCATAAAATTATTTTTCTTCAACAGTTGGCATCTCACTGTCCATAGAATCCTACTATCTATCCAAGGCAGATGATTTGCTTGAATGTATAATTGGCCTCAGTTTAAATGATTGTCTTGAATCTAGTGACGCAGAAGGAATCAATAGTTTTGCAGAAAGGTTGAATATCAAAAACATTTAAGATCCATTTCCATTTCTTAGTGACTGTCACAATGAGATCAATTTAATACATCTTAGAAAGATGACTTTAATATATAAAGTGTAATTTAAAAACTGATTTTTAGTGTTCTCTGAAGGTATTTGTTTAAACATTCAATACGTCTGTAGTTGTCTAACAAGTGGTTCTCAATCAGGTACCTGTAGACTTTCATAAAGTCTAGTAAAGTAGATTTAGGGCAGAAGTAGGAAAAATGGTGGTTTTGGGGGAATAATACCATTATAATGCTTTTCTTTCCATTAATCCATGGAGTCTTTTAAAATACTTAAAAAAAATTATTTCTTTTGGTCACATTACAGAAGTTGAGCTTGGTATTCCGGATTGGCTGATAGAAAAAGTAGCTATTTTATCATCATTATTGAAACGAATCTTCAAAATCTTGGGCTCTCTAGCATGGGGATTATACATAGTAAAAGATGTGAAGAAAAGAAACCGCTGTTCTAAAAAAAAATAGCCTATCTTTGACTTAGATTCAATCTCTCACTAATGGTTCAAAGTACTACTCTTTAGAAAATTCACCTTTGCCATTAGCATTTCTGCCTTCTAGTCTCCCCAGAAAACAATCTCTCTCCTTTCTTGAAAAGTAAAGTAGTGAGGGAGCTCCATCTGCCTGAAAGAGTCCTGACCTATCCTGCTAGTTTGTGAAACCAAATTCCATCTGTTTCCTTTGTTTGGAAACATATGGCGCACTCACGGTGATCGAAGAAAATTTAGTCAATTTTTCATAAAGCTAAGAGCAGGGTTAAAGGTCAAAGATGGATTGTGAAGGACTCAGAAGCCAACCTACACCTGAAAGAAGCATCACTGAAACCCAACTAGACCTGCGGTGCTTGGAGATGGACCACTCAAAAAGAGACTTCAGCAGGAATACGCAGCCACTGCTGGCCTGTGGCAGCAGAGGAGGAGCTTGGCACACCTCGACTTCCCTCTCTTTCTCCCTCCCTCCTCTCTCCTGCTGATACCTCCCACTGGCAGAACCCGACTGGAGGTGAGTGATGGGCTGCCTGGGTAATGCAGCATATAGAGTTTAGCTCTGGGAGCCTGGAGTGGGTCCCTAAAGTGTGGAGGTGGGCAGTAAATGGAAAATCAGAGCAAAATTCTCAGCTGTGCCACGCAAGACACAAAGAAACTGTAAAGTATGGGCTGTTTTATTGAACAAATGCACATTTAAGTCTAGGGTTCTCTAGTGATTAACTTTGTGACTCTGGGCAAGCTGCTTAATGGCTTCCTTTTTATCAGGTATTTAAATTTCGGGACAACCTACTATTTGAATTATGGCACTAGAGAAGACTCTTGAGAGTACCTTGGAAAGCAAGGAGATCAAACCAGTCAATCCTGAAGCAAACCAACCCCGACTATTCATTAGAAGGGCTGATGCTGAAGCTCTCATACTTTGGCCACCTGATGTAAAGAGCCAACTCACTGGAAAAGACAGTGATACGGGGAAAGATTGAAGGCAAAAGGAGACGGGGGCGACAGATGATGAGACGGTTGGATAGCATCACTGACTCAGTGGACATGAGTTTGAACAAACTCCAGGAGATAGTGAAGGACAAGGAAGCCAGGCGTGCTGTAGTTCATGGGATCGCAAAGAGTCAGACATGACTTCGGAACCGAACAACAACAACTATGTATTATTATGGTTATTTAATGAGATAGATCCACATATACCTTAATACCAATGGCTGTATTCTACTTAAGAATGCTAGCCATCACTAGAAGCTGGGTAAGAGGAAGGGAAAGATTCTTTTCCAGAGCCTTCAGAGGGAGCATGACCCTGCCAACATCTTGATTTCAGATTTCTAGCCCCTGAAACTGTGAGTACATTTCTGTTCCTTTAAGTCTCCCAGTGTGTGATACATTGTTACAGCAGCCCTAGAAAATGGATGTGAGTGCCCCTTCCCACCCAACATTTTTAACATATCAGAAATCAAGAAACTTCTAGAAAAAGGCAGCCACGGCTGTCAGTAAGGCACATCCACAGCTCCTGAACTTGGCAGAGTGGATGTCAGCAGTTTTCATGATACACTCAAGGACCTGTTTTTTAATTACGAGGAAATAAAGTTTTGGGGGAAAGGTAGGAGAAAGGGTGGATTTGACAAGTTCAGAATAGTCCCCAAGCCAGAGGCCAAATTAAGCTCTAATAGTTGTTTGCCTACCTTAGGAGCTAAGCACCAATGAAACACACTGTTTTTAATGCATTCTTAGAATGTTTTTATTACAAACGCTCTTGAACTCACCAAGGACTACCTTGCATAGTAAAATATAGTCATGACTGTTAGTCCAAAAGTGATTTGAAGAGGTAGATTTTAAACATGAGGAAAAGTTTAGGAAAACTTACAAGAATTTATGTCAGTTGACTTTTCATTTTCAGTTCAGTTCAGTTGCTCAGTCGTGTCTGACTCTTTGCGACTCCGTGGACTGCAGCACGCCAGGCCTCCCTGTCCATCACCAACTCCCAAAGTTTACTCAAACTCATGTCCATTGAGTCAGTGATGCCATCTAACTATCTCATCTTCTGTCGTCCCCTTCTCTTCCCACCTTCAATCTTTCCCAGCATCAGGGTCTTTTCAAATGAGTCAATTCTTCTCATCAGGTGGCCAAAGTATTAGAGTTTCAGCTTCAACATCATTTTCATTTTAAGTATGCATTATCACGCTATATTATCAGAATCCATTTCTGAGTAAATCTAGACGAATCATCTCAGTGCATGTGAAATACAATCTTAAGGTAATGAGCTTATTATACCATATTTTAATTGGTGCCAGTTCATTTTTTGGAGCACACACGATGATTTATAGTTGTGTCTTAAATTCAGTGTTACAGTATTCATCATTTAAGTATCCTAGCTCCAATGATTCAGATATATTTGGTTCTTTTCTTTTTTAAAAAAAGAAACTTTATTGTGGCAAAATATATGTAAATATAAAGCTTACTGTCTTAAACATTTTAACTCTACAATTCAAAGGTAATAAATTTGTTCATAATGTTCATCTTGTAAGACTGAAACTCTATACCCATTAAACAGTAGCCATTCCCCCATCCTACCCCTTTTCTGACCCTTGCCAATCATCATTCTACTTTCTGTCTCTATGAGTCTGACTACTACTAAGTATTTCAGATAAGTGAAATCACACAGCACTTGTCCTTTTGTTGAATTTCTAAAAGTAGCATTTTAAAAGATCAAGACTCAAACCTCTTTCCACAGAGTAGCCATGTGAAAGATTTCTTTACAAAATGGCCTTGGTTGAGCAATGGCTTTAAAGTTCAAGGTGGTACCTTGTATAACACAACCTACGAATGTCTTTGGATGATTATTTGCCAACACTGTCATTTCAGTGTGGAAAGTATCAGGTCCTGAATAAATATTTTCTAAATATACCCATTAGATTGTAATGCTCTCCCAAGCAGAGCTCAACAATGTCATTTGCAAATTCATTGGCAGTTTATACCCTATTGTATCTTCTGTTCTGTATATAAAGAAATGGTTATGAGGAAGATCCTATTAGGTAAGTGAAAATGGAGATACACACATTAGTCTATTTTATCACTTTAAAAGAAGCATAAAAATCTCACAAATTCATTGTGTGCACATTTTCTGCATTTCAAGCCCATAAGTTAGTCTCATAACATTGACTAGGTAATATAGATTGTTTATGACATAGTAAAGGGAGATGGCATATATTTAAGAAAACATGTTTTAATAATTTTTAAAACTTACCTCATTAAATAGAAACTATTCTCCTTCTCACATAGTGTAAAATTATAGACTTTTAAAGCTAGAAAAAAAAAATCTTAGATCATCAAGTTCATGTTGTATTTTAGTGCCTAACCTATTAGCTTATATCTCAAACTGTTTATCTTTGTGGCTGGCATTTTGTGAGCTCCATAAGGAAACATTACTCTTGTCTATATTACTTCTCTTCATTCTCACAGTGCACGGAATCCACATCATTGATCTCTAAGTCAGCAATCTCAACCTAAAATGTCTATAGGAGGACAAGGTGAGTGAGACAGTTCAGGTGATACCTGAGGAACACTGGCGACGGAGTAGGGAACAAATCTGACCCATGTTGGATATGTTTCTTTTACCTTAAACTCTGGGCTCTGTTGACTATGCTTAGTCATGCTGGCTCTACACCTTCTGTAAAAGAATGTTGCCTATAGACTGAAATATACAGGATAGCCCATCACGAAGGCTATACCTTTAAAAATATAACACTCTTCTATTCATGTAGTGATGAAATGTTGCAGAGCATAGAATAACATTTGTCTTGCTGTAGGTTTATGTGACAAGACCTATGTGGACAGCTTCTAGAACAAAGGATTCTGACAGCAGGAAGTTTGTAACAATCAACCACATGCCTTCCTCTTTTATTATAGCGGCAGTGGAAGCCGCTCAATTGTGTCCCACCCTTTGCGACCCCATGGACTACAGTCCATGGAATTCTCCAGGCCAGAATACTGGAGTGGGTCATCTATCCCTTCTCCAGGGGATCTTCCCAACCCAGGGATCAAACACAGGTCTCCTGCATTGCAGGTGGATTCTTTACCAGCTGAGCCACCAGGGAAGCCCATTTTTTATTATAAATAAATCTACATTCTAACTTGATAAGATGGTTCTCTAGGACATTAGTCTGCCTCTGAATAAAGCAGTTATTCCTTGTCCTAGCAACTTGTCTCTTGACTTATTGGCCTGTCATTGGTGACAGGGAGAATGAATTTGGACTCAGTAACAGGGACTGCGTATCTTTTGAAAAGGGGTGGAAACTAGACTTTAGTACCAGGTGATGGGGAAACACTAAGTTAGCCCCGATGTTTCTAGAGTGTTCTTTTTCAAGAAGAGTCAGAATTACAGATTTTAAACATGAATACCTTCAACTGAAATTGACAATTAATTAAATATTTTTGAAAACTCTATGGGGGATAAGCCAAATATATATATTTTTAGGCTACTAGTATTCCATTTCTACTCTTGGTATTTATACTCTAATATGAGGAGTTTCTAATGAAATAATAGTCAATTCCTCTATAGACTAACTAAAGGTAGACAGTTTGTACCAGGTAAGTAAATGTCCATAAACTTTCTATGATGCTTTGGAAGCCCCAGAAATGTGAATAGAAATGCTTATACTTAATAGTCTAACCAGCTGACCTATGAAAGAGTTTCCCTTGCTTTGCTGCTACGTACAGGTTATATTTTCCAGACCGTCTAACTGCAGGGACAAAATAGAGCTCATTTTGCAGTTTTTAATATGAAAATCTGCAACACATTGATGTAGGTGAATTTAATTTAATAGGTAGTTATTTTGTATCTTCTCTGCAAAAGGTACCATAACTTTGGATTCTAGATGTAGTTATAGATAAGACATGCTTTCTTTCTCAACCTGTTCAAAATCTTCTGGGTGGCAAATATATCCACTCATCCAGTCTTACTTACTCCTTAATCACTTACTGTCTGGTGTTTACATCATAATGACAACTCACATTTTTGGTTCAAGGCTGTTCATTGTGCATTATTTTTTGCAGGCATCTTCACAACAGTCCTGAGAATTAGGGTTTCTACTTTTTAATAGTGGCTCCTACCATTCCCATTTCATAGGTGGGGAATACTTGGCATTACTGTCCTATTGACACACAGATTTCTATCTAGGACCATCTGATTCCTCTGCGTATGCTCTTTCTAATCTCCATGAACACTATCTACATAACTGGGGAAGACAGTATGCCAGTTTGGATTGTCACTGCCTTATTACCCTGGACTTAGCATAGAACCTGGAATAGCATATGCATTTTGCGCCACAACTGCACATGGAAGAAGCATGATTTACTTGTTCTCACCAAAAGAAAATTTTTAAGTTCCCACACTTATAAATTCTCAAAAACACTTGCATAGAGCTTAAAATTGGCTTCCCTTATGGCTCAGCTGGCAAAGAATCTGCCTGCAATGAGGGAGACCTGGATTCAATCCCTGGGTTGGAAACATTCCTTGGAGAAGAGAAAGGCTACCCACTCCAGTATTCTGGCCTGGAGAATTCCATGGACTGTATAGTCCACGCTGTCACAAAGACTCAGACTTAACTGAATGACGTTCACTTTAACTTTCAGAGATTAAAATAATATTTGCCTTGTTGATAGCACATGATAAGAAGTTTACCTTATATAAAGATATACGGCAGATTTTATTTTCTTGAGCTCCAAAATGACTGAGGACTGTTATTGCAGCCATGAAACTAAAAGATACTTGCTCCTTGGAAGGAAAACTATGACCAATCTAGACAACATATTAAAAAGCAGAGACATCACTTTGTTAAAAATGTCTGTATAGTCAAAGCTATGATTTTTCCAGCAGTCATGTATGGATGTGAGAGTTGGACCATAAAGAAAGCTGAGCACTGAAGAATTGATGCTTTCCAATGCGGTGCTTGATCCCTTGGGCTGCAAGGAGATCAAACCAGGCAATCCTAAAGGAAATCAGTCCTGAATATTCATTGGAAGGACTGATGCTGAGGCTGAAGCTCCCATACTTTGACCACCTGATGCCAAGAGCTGACTCATTGGAAAAGACTCTGATGCTGGGAAAGATTGAAGGCTGGAGGAGAAGGGGATGAGATGGTTGGATGGAATCACTGACTCAATGGACATGAGTTTGAACAAGCTCCTGGAGATTGTGATGGACAGGGAAGCCTGGCATGCTGCAGCTCACGGGGTGGCAAAGAGTTGGACATGACTGAGCGACTGAGCAACAAAAATGATGATACTGTTTATTGAACTATGACCTGTTGTGATGGGCATTCTGTCCATGTACATAATAGTGATCCTTAACATCACAAAAACAATGTGTTTTTTTAAGATGTTAATAAAACGATCCAGTGATTTGTTAATCAACATCAAAGTCTAACTATGTTTGATGAACCCAAAGAGAGAGTGGTGGTGATATGAGGTGGAATTTCTAGGCAGCTGTCATTCAGGGCTTTCCAGATTTCCATTAATATTAATCATATTTTTAATCTTTCTCCAACCCATGAGTTTTGTTGTTCTGCCATTAAGTTGCTTCCAATTCTTTGCGACCCCATAGACTACAGCATGCCAGGCTTCCCTGTCCTTCACTATCACCCAGAGGTTGCTCAAACTCATATCCATTCAGTCAGTGATGCCATCCAACCATCTCAGCATCTGTCGTCCCCTTCTCCTCGTACCTTCAGTCTTTCCCAGCATCAGGGTTATTTCCAGTCAGGTGGTCATTTCACATCAGGTGGCCAAATTATTGGAGCTTCAACATCAGTCTTTCCAATAAATATTCAGGGTTGATTTCCTTTAGGATGGACTGGTTGGATCTCCTTGCAGTCCAAGGGACTCTCGAGAGTCGTCTCCAACACCACAGTTCAAAACCATCAATTCTTCGGTGCTCAGCTTTCTTTATAGTCTGACTCTCACACCCATACATGACCAGTGGAAAAACCATAGCCTTGACTAGATGGGCTTTTGTTGCTAAAGTAATGTCTCTTCTTTTTAATATGCTGTCTAGGTTGGTCATAACTTTCCTGTCAAGGAGTAAGCATGTTTTAATTTCATGGCAGGCTCAGTGAGGCTATCAAATTTATCCAAGATCATATTTTGAGCATCAAGACTCAGATCTTTCTAACTTGAAAGGTCATATTTTGCACCAATGCCTCTTCACAACCAAAGATGATACTGTGATTCAATTTTAAATTTTGAAAAATCATTTTTTATTGCCAAATAGTGGGTAGCATTGATATATTGTGATGACTTTACACTGACCTTAAAGACATTTTGATTTCTAAAAACATATTCTCTGGGTTGTGAAATTTCTTCCATATCCATCTTTTTAAGAAATGCTTTCATATCAAGGGAAAGATTGTCTGATAAACATTTCAGCTTTGCCATGAAGAAGCTTGGTAGGACATATTCCCATATCCACTGTGCGTGCTAAGTCACTTCAGTCATATCTGACTCTTTGCTGCCCTATGGACTGTAGCCCACCAGGCTCCTCTGTCCATAGGATTCTCCAGGCAAGAATACTGGAGTTGGTTGCCATGCCCTCCTCCAGGGGATCTTCCCAACTCAGGGATATGAACCTGCATCTCTTGTGTCTCCTGCTTTGGCAGGTGGCTTCTTTACCACTAGCACCACCAGGGAAGCCCATATCCACTTTCAGTGAGTAATCAGATTTCACTGCTGCCATGTAGATCCCACTGGGTACAGAACTGGGTGTGCCCCAATACTGTCCACTTGGGGTGAAGTGCAAGCTGGACTGACTCTTTCTTCGGAAATACACTGTTTGAGGACTTTTTTCCTCAAGGTCAGTCAAAAAACAGAAAAAAAATGTGCCATCATTTCTCTTGAAACATACAGTGTGTCTTTCTTATTTGACAATAACTCTCTGTGTCAAGCTCTTCCTTTTCCATCCCTGGTTTCGTTGAATTAGAAACAAATGGGGCAGTTAACTAGAAGATACAGTTTTGTAATTTCAGATATCCTTGGGGGAAACTGCTTCTGCCCAGAACCTGGCTCCAGTTTCACCTGCTTGATAATTATGGACAGCTAATTAAGACTGTGTCTCTACAAATGGCAATAAAATAAAAATATTCAGTGAGTGAAGAAAGATACTGACCTGCACGTCTGAAAGGAATACACGGCTCTTATCAGATCCTTGGAGTGAGGTTTGACTGTGGTTTAGAAAAGATTGGTGCTCTACAGTATCACTGAATGAAACTTAGTTGGTCCCGTCTTCACTGGGGAGAGGCCTGGTGGGGAAGGGACCGGCTCCCTCGCTAGTTAGCCCTCACTTGACCGAACCATGCAAGACTCTTCCTCTAGTTTGTTTTGTTCTCCCTGAGTATCTGCCTTTGTTTCTATCTTTCCCTCAATAGCAGCTACATTTTTACTCATCCTACAAATCCATCTTTCTCAAAACTTTCCCCCTAAGCTCTTATTGAAAATGGAATTAAATGTTTACACTTCTTAGGATACTTAATGTTTAAAATATTTTAGTTTGGTTCTTTCTTGTTGTGATTGCCTTATTTCCCCTTGTTAAATTGTCAAACCCTTGGGAAAAAAATTCATTCACGTAGTTTTTAATCTGATGTAATATATTGTTCAGGACACTTCCTTCAACAGGCACTCAAATTTTATTGAATTTAATTCAATCTTCATATTAAATCAAATGTATTCACTTTCCTGGATGCACTGAGGAAATTCATTAAAGTATCCGATCATTATTCTGGTTAAATTGTATGTTGAAATCAAGTAGTTTAGAATCCTGGTTCAATGATATGTCAAAAATGATACCCAAACAGTCTGAACAGACTTGGCATACATTGAAATGTAGATATTCTTTTAGATCCAGGAAACAATGTTTTTCATTTCAACTTTAAGGGGTTATATTAGCAAAGAAAACATAGCGTATGCTTTATGATGGCTCCAAATATGCACCCTCAGTTTCACTTTGGAATCAGTTATTCTCAGGATTGGTTTCTAATCCACTTAGTAAACATCCAGTCAATTTAACACTAAGTGTCTTTACAGAGGGTTCTGGAGTTTTGTGAAGGGTACATCCTGGGGATCTTGAATAATTTGTCAATTTTTATAATTTCCTATAAGCTGCATGATAATGCATCTAAATGTTAGTAGCTGTTGTAACATGAAAACTGGATCATTGGCTAAGTAAATTTCTCACACATCATCTTTTGGACACCATTAAAATAGCATATTATTATGGACCATAGTGCTTTGAAATAACTCACAAGTAAATTAAATAATACATTTTAAATTCAGGGATGCCAAAGGTTTACCATTTTAATACTCTGCACAGGATATTGTGAAATGGGACCAGTTCCACAAAAGTTGGATAAAATATGAACACTAAGTCTCCTGTGTTGGCAGGTGGATTTTTTACCATTGTGCTGTCTGGGAAGCCCAGTAAGGATGAGCAGAGTATTAAAATGTGGGTTCGGAGTTAATCTAAGATGGAAGGAACGGCTGAGAATGAAAATCAGGTTTGGGTGCCTTTCAGCCTCTTCTAGTTTTGATTCATTCTGAGTCACTTATATTGTAACTCTCTCACCTTTTTCTAAACCCACAGTATCTCCAGAAGCCCTTAAGTCCCTGCTTAATCAATCATCCTTTGCAGCTATGAGGCAAGGTCTTCTCAAGCCATCTCACACCCAAATTCATATTCCACCTAGAAGACTGCTGTCATTTTCCTCTGACACTCCCCTTGTGTTTTCCTAAAGTATTTAGAGTTGCTCAGCACTCCTATTTATATTATATAATGTGTGACACCTCTGAATATATTAATCTATGTGTACGTATGTGCTCAGTTGAAGAAGGAATTCATGGGGCCTGGACTCCATCTTAGGCCTGTTCGTGTTGATCGTGTTCGGCCACCTCTCTAATGGACTCTGAACTCTGTGCTTAGTGCCTGTGGAAATGACAATAGAAGGACAAGACCCCCTCCGGACAGGGGAACCTTGAAGATTGTATTCAGGTTACTCATCACACTGTGCTTAGTGCCTGTGGAAACGACAATAGAAGGATAAGACCCCCTCCGGACAGGGGAATCTTGAAGATTGTATTCAGGTTACTCATCACCTAAGGGAAAACATACATACCTGATCCCCCTACCTCCGGACAGGTCATAGATTTTTTTCTGTCACTTGATTGTTTGAATATGGGGTTATTGTGATTGTAGTTACCTTTCCTTTGTTTATGTAAGCCACAAGGAAATTGGGTGGTGGGTTCACACACGTACACAGGGGGTATAAAAGATTTTCACAAATGCTGGTCGGGGTCCTTGGCTAAGAGGAGACTCTGCCTTGGGCCCGCCGGTGTAATAAACTGCACTTCACTATCTGCATCGTCCTTCTGAGTGAGCTTGTTTCCCGGAGCGCGTGGCTATAACACAGTCTCTTTGCGACCCCATGAACTGCAGCCTGCCAGGCTCCTTTCTCCAAGGAATTTTCCGGGCAAATATTGGAATGGGTTGCCGTTCCTCACTCCAGGGGATCTTCCTGACCCAGGAATCTAACCCATGTCTCTTGCATCTCCTGCATTGGCAGACGGATTCTTGACCACTCTACCACCTGGTATTAATGGTTAATCTCAAACCATTGTGATTTATTTTGAAAGGCTTTTTAAAGAAATACATTAACATCGATAATAAAATAATAATACTATCTAAACTGTGATTGATATCATTTTTAAAAACCATGCTGTTGAAATATTGACACACAAAAAGCTGTTCATATTCAATGCATACAGTTCAGTGAGTTTGGAAATAAGTACACACATATGAAACTGATATTACCATCAAGGCTATAAATATATCCATCACCTTCCTAAGTTTCTTCCCACTCTTATTATTATTATTACCAATGTTATCATCATTATTTTGCGATAAGAGCATGTAATGTGAGACCTACTTTCTTAGCGAACTTTAAATATGCAATGCAGCATTGTTGCATTATTTTTACATGTTTACACTGAATTATTTTGATCTTTATTTTTTCAGCTTTAAGAAGGCTAAATTTCACAAAGCCTTATATATATGGTCAATTTTACACTTTAATTATGAAAAAAGAGTTTTAGCCAAACCCCAAATGATTTTATTTTGCTATTTATTTCTACAGATTCTATAAGGAGAGAAATAAAGAACAAGCAAAAGCTTTATTAAAGCTTTTTTTTTTTATTATTTATTAAAGCTTAATACAATTTTATTCAAAGAGAAAGCATTGATCTTTCTTGTCACCTCATGGTTTTAGAAAATTAAAAATACAATTTTAATCAAATATCACAATACCATATTCATTTCAAAATGCAAGATACATTTTAAAAGAATTTTCAACAGTGATTGTAGTGGCTAAAGTGCTTTCACAGCCATCTTGTAATTTTTGTTTTGCATAATACAGAGGATGCAGTTTACTTAAAAGAACATTAGAAGGAAGAGAGAGTTTAAAAGAGTAGGACCCGTTTTAAACATATAACAGTCCCTGCCTCAAACTATGCATCAGCCAACCTGCACACAGTCCTTGTATGTCAGCTACACTCGGTTTACTTTCTCCAGTAGGTCTGGACATGTGTGCCGGCCACCTGCTAAGAGCTGAGACAATGCTGAGAGCTCCAGAGTGGAGATTTCCCCCACAAAACAACAAAGAGACAAATCGATCTGCTCAGTGTAACTTCTACCTGGGTTTATTTTCCGCGAATTCCCTGTGGTTAGGAGAGGGGTGACTCTTCCCTGTCATCTGTACTCTGCCTGTCTTCAGTGCATCCTTGGCTCCAGCTGGAGGTGTGTGTATCATGTCAGTAAAAATCCAGCAGATTCTGGAGTGTGACCTGTCACTGGATAAGTATCACTTAGCCCTCTGTCACGGAGCTAGGATCAGTATGACAGAAAGCTGTACTCAGCATGCTAGCCCATTTAAAGAGAATTATGGTTATTTGTGGCTGGTCTATTTAAGCTCAAATTTGAAATATTTTCTCTTTAAATTCTGGTTCTGTAATTAGCAAAATTCAGCTAGCTTTTTTTTATAAGTAGATTTACCTGCTCCTAGTGACTATTAAGGGCTTCGCTGGTGGCTCAAGCTTCCCTGGGGGCTTAGATGGTAAAGAATCTGCCAGTAGTGCAGGAGACCCAGGTTCAGTCCCTCAATGGGGAAGAAAACCTGGAGTAGGAAAGGGCAACCCACTCTAGTATTCTTGGGCTTTCCTTGTGGCTCAGCTGGTAAAGAATCCGCGTGCAATGCAGGAGACCATTGTATATTTGAAACATTTTATTGCAATTTTAAATAAGGAAAGTCATTTAAAAACAAAAACATTATGAAACATTTTCTTAATTAGTTTCTATTTTTTAACCTGTGTTAATAAGACATATGTCACTGTTTAAACCGAACTGAAGGTTAGCAAAAATTGGTTTGCCTAAATTCTTTTTCTTGTTTACTTACAAAAGAAGTACAGTCTCATATAGAAACCATATTGACATTTCCAAGCTTCTTCAGCCATGCTATTTACACTTTTTGCTTTACTGAACTTTATTAAAAATAATCTTTTGATCTTTTCTTTAGCATCTTAAAGTTACTGGTCTGAAAAATATGTAACCTTCACATTCTATAATTAGCTGTTACAAGATTTTGATACCCAATGGAGCAGAGTGTATTGGAAAAGAGATTTATTAAGGTTTAATGAATGATTTATAAGGGCATTCTCTATTGGAAAAAGAAAGTTTGCAGCCCCCAAGCTTGAGAACATAATCTTTTTTCTCTGAGCTAAGGTGTAATGATATTTATATGGAAGTAGAGAAAAACATACAATGAAAATATTGCAGGATTTGGACATATTTTCTAGCTATGAATCTTGAAGTCATTTACAAATATTAGTTACAATTTCAATGAACCATTGTCAGTGTTTTATTTCTAATTGTGCCAAGTTATATCATCCAAAGAAGTCAAATGGCATCAAACTGCTTGCTTTTTGAACTAATAGAGGGAGAAATTATATTAATAATATGAAAAAACAACAATAATTAAAAGTTATAATTTATTTTTAAATTCACACTGATTTTTTAGGAAAAGCAAAATATTTCTTACAGAGGCACAATCAGATATGCTGTAATTGAACTTCAGAAACTAATGTGTCCCCAAACGTACAAACATACTTTACTATCTATGTGCCTAGTAAGGCTATCAGATTTATCAAAAAGAAAAAAAAATAATAAAAGATACCCAGTTAAATCTGAGTTTCAAAAAAATAACAAAGTTTTTAATATAAGATGATAGTTAATTTTATGTTTCAACTTAATTGGATCATGGGATGGCCAGGTATCTGGTTAAGCAGAATTTCTAGGTGGTTCTGGAAGAGATTAGCATTTGGGTTGGTAGATGGAGAAACAGCCTTCCCTGATGACTCAGCAGTGAAGAATCCGCCTGCAGTGGGGAAGATGCGGTTTCCATCCCTGAGTCAGGAAGATCCCCTGAAGGAGGAGATCCCCTGAAGGAGGAAATGTCTACCCACTCCAGTATTCTTGCCTGAAAAATCCCATGGACAGAGCAGCCTGGTGGATTACAGTCCGAAGAGTCACAAAGAGTCAGACATGGCTGAGCATACCCCCAGGGATGAAGTAATCCAGATCGACCTCCACAGTGTGGGAGGTTATCGTTCACTCTGTTGACGGCCTGAGTAGAAGAAAAAGCGGAGCAAGGAAGGACTCATGTTCTCTGTGTGACTATTCAAGCTGAGCCGTTAATCCTGCCCTTGGTGTATCTGGCTCTGGGCCTTCAGATCTAGACCAGAGTCCACACCGACTCCCTGGTTCTCAAGCCTTCATATTTACATCACCTGCTTTGCTAGGTGTCCGCCTTGAAGACGGCACGTCATGGAACTTCTCACACGAACAAATGCCTTATCATAAATTTCATGTATATTTACAAATCTATCTTCTATTGGCTCTATTTCTCTGGAGAACCCTGGATAATATATAGTTTTCAATTATATATCTCCAATATTCATTGTCTATGACATACTTATGCTAAAAATTATTCTTTGCTTACCTGAAATCTGAAATATGCATTTTGTATTTAGTCCCCTAACCTTAGGAAGACATTTTAACGTGTCTCCATTTCACTGGTCCTCACCAATCTTTCAGATTTTTAGGTGATACAGAATGAAGGAAAAAAAGATAAGGTGAAAAGATATCATTCAAGAAAGGTGAACATCTCCATGAGGACACTTGCTGGGTCTCTGAGAACCTTTCCTTGACCCTCTGCGGCCTCTTCAGAGCAAAGATCTTGATCATTCCACACAGAAGGTGAGCAACACTTCCCCCCTTTAGAGAACTCACTGAGATAGTAGACAGTTGCACAAAACAAACCAAACCAAACAAAAAAATCTTGCTTTTGGGGTGTCTCCTCTGTCCCGGTGTGGTGGACTCTTCAGAGAATTAAAATCACCCTAAGCATCACTTTAACACTGATGACTGGATTAACCAGGGCGATTCTGTTCGTGGGGTGATGCCCATTCCTAGTCATAATTAAAGGCCTAGTCCTCGACAGATGTTAGGGGAACTTACATTATTTGAACTTAAATGATTTGATCCTAATTTTAGTTTCCAGCTGCTGGTCATAGAGTCTTTACAAGAGTTAGGCATCTCAGCTCATTATAGGGCTGTAGGCCCACTATAGCGCCATGTATTATAAATGCTGCATTAATCAGAGGCATAAGAGAGGGGTCGTGGATGACAGCTCTGGGAAGGAGAGAGGTAGTGCGGGTCATTGTTAAATTTAACAACTTAACTTATTGGGAACTATTTTTAAAGCACTTCTTAACCTCTATCTACTTTTTAAATTAAAATTGAACATGCAGGATTGTTCTTTCTTTTTCTTTTCTCTACAGATGTAGTATGAGTCTTTTTCCCCTCACTCTAAACTATTTGATGTCTATATTTAGCTGGCTGTATTAATGGATCAGGGCTCAAAAGAAAACAGATATCAATTTCTAATTTTTTTTATCTTATGATTTGAAAGCTGTAAAAAGATGAGTACTCCACTGTTGTTTTATTCTTCTATTTTATTGAGCTATATCTTACCTTCCTTCTATTAACCCAGTTCTTTTTCTAGCATTCTAAGATCTATCCATATCAATCACTGCAGTCATAGAAATCCTTTCGGCTTTGTAGGACTTACATAGTTTATCACCATAGACCAACTGTAATCAAATCTAAACTTGAGGATATTTGTCATTCTTATTTCCTATATTAAAAACCCAGCTCTCCTAAAAAGAAATGGCATAAATGAACTTATTTACAAAACAGAAACAGACCCACAGACTTAGAGAACCAACTTATGGTTACCGAGAGAGGAAGGATGGGGCGAAAGGATAATTAGGGAGTCTGGGATGGACATATGCACGCTGCTATATTTAAAATAGATAATCAACAACGATCTACTGTATAGTATAGGGAGCTCTGCTCAATGTTCTATGGCAGCCTGGTTGGGAGGCGAGTTTGGGGGAGAATGGATACATGTATATGTATGCTTGAGTCCGTTTGCTATTCACCTAAAACTATCACAACATTGTTGATCAACTATAACCCAATATAAAATAAAAAAGACCTTAATTATTGTTAAGAGTGAACATGTATAATAATTTATGCTGTTAACATTTTTATTCCTAAGATTTTGGTCATGCAACTATTTGTTCAAATGGAATACTAACGTTGAAGCCTAAACAAACAATGTCTGTAAAAGTAGAGCTCCTTTGTTTGGAGTGCTGGTCACTCTGCCTATTTTCCCTCTGTGGGGATTGCTGGACAGTTTCAGGAACCCTCTGGAACCCCCTTGGACACATATTGAAGTGCAGTACTGTGTTGTGCTTAGTCGCTCAGTCCTATCTCACTTTTTGCAACCCTGTGGACTATAGCCTTCCAGGCTCCTCTGTGCTTGGGATTCTCCAGGCAAGCATACTGGAGTGGGCTGCCAGTTCCTCCTCCAGGCGATCTTTTTGACACAGGGATCAAATTCCTGTCTCACTGTCTCCTGCATTGTAGGTAGATTTTTTTACCACTGAGCCACTGGGGAACCCAAATTAGAGAATACAGAATGCTTATTCCAAGGGGAAATATAGAATTAGGTTGTAAGCACCTGATCATAACATTTTCATTAACAAATCAATACCTACCCTTGTTTTATGTGTGTTTTATAGATAAGACACCTTATTTAATACATATTGTTGATTCACGAACATTGAACTCATGCATGGCCAACAGCCATGAATGAAGAGGCTGAATAAAGTCTACCCAATATACCTATTTTCTTTGTAAGACACATCACATCCTATTTACCTAGAGACAGTAGCCAGCACTTCAGCACTGTGTTTGGGATCCATTTATGAATAGCGGAGTAACCAACAAAACACAAAAATGCAGAAAAAAAAATGTAGCACTGAATAAGCTGTAGAAAGGATACTTGTTTACTGTTATGAGTTGAAATAAGAAGAAAGAACACCACCTTCCTTGACTTTACTGGTCAGAGAATCAAAATTTTTTTCTGCTCTGTGCATTCACATGCCTGTGAATGACTTTGAACATGCCACAAATACTGATTTTGGAGCTATAATTAAATTTTAGCAAATAAGTGAATTTGCATATATTAAATCCGTGAATAATGAAGGTGAATATAAAATGATGCATTGTTTCTTATAATCACTAAATATATAAAATGATGCACTTTTTAATTTATCAGTGCTGTTAATTACTAGGCTCTGTAAGTTGTCAAACAAGCTTTGCAACTATTAATTCAAGTAACATGTTTAAAGGGAATTAAAACATATTAAAATAAGAAAGCTAAAATATTTGAAAATGCTTTGTTTTAAAAGGTCACAAGCGGAACCAAAAGTTATTCAAAACTTCTTTAAAATGATGTCTAAAATCAGCTAGAATCACTAGCAGGGTAGGATTTACAAATTGGACTTAAAAACTTGATAAGGAGCTAAAAGCTTGAACTGACTTTAATAAATCAAACATTAATTTTAACAAAAAAGAAACATCTAAATAGCCTTTTCTGCTTTTAAAAGGCACCCTGACATTTGCCAGAAATGAGGAAGAAAAATCGAGAAGGAAAGGGTGGTAAGAACTCTATCAATGGGCAGACTGTCATGTAAGCACATTACTCCCAGCCTGGCCAGGAGAGGCAGTGGGCAAAGGTTGTGTAGAACTAGGGAGAGAGTTGGCAGGGTCCAGGGAAGAACAACCTACATGGCATCCTCTGATCTGACTGGAACAGAACCAATAATCTTGATCTGACTGAAAAATAATTGTTGTATGGCAATAAACTTACATGAAAGACTATAGATTATAAAAGTTCTACCACCACTGGAGATCGGAGTTGAGAGTAAAGAATAAGAAAAGTTCTATTTTTGAATTTCTGACTTCTATAAATTGTAGAAAAGCGAAACTGTTTTTTAGATACATGTAAGTGTTTTCTAAATTTTCTTTTTTTGGCTGGGGTGCACTGCATGTGGCATCTTAGTTCCCTGACCAGGAATGGAACTTGTGCCCCCTGCGGTGGAAGCATGGAGTCCCAACCACTGGACTGCCAGAGAATTCCTGAAAAGTGAAATTATCATAATGGTCACAATATTAGAGGAAGAGACAGCACTTTACATTAGCAGTCTTGTCCAAGACACCAGCCACTGTGTACAATAATGTGGACATCCTAAAAGAGACGTGACTGGCTCACAATTAGAAATGTCAAGATTCCTAAGTATTGGCAGACAGTCTAAAACTGCACAGAAGAGTGAGCTTTTAGAGAGGGTGAGAAATATTGGAAGGCTTTTTTTTTTCCTTTGGCATAAGCTATTCTTTGAGTCTCCTGAAGTTGGTGTGCACAAAGAAATGATACCTGACTGTCACCTGAGAGATCCAGATTGCAAGATATTCGGGCAGGTAGGCAAACTTGCTGTAAGGATGAGGGAGAGCCATGGATTCCTTGGAACTGGCTTTCTCTGCCCAAGTGTATCTGGCAACAAGGATGCATGACTCTTCTGTTTGGATCAGAGTTGAGACACATAGGGGATGTGAGTGAACTGAACTTTCATCATCTTAGAATCTTTCAACTTCTTCCTAGGAAGACTTCTGGGAGTCCAGTGGCGAGTTTATATGGAACAGAACTCCGAAATAAATAGGGGCTATGTGTATTGGAGAAACATGGAGAGACAGGATACATCTCCCGTGGAACAAGTGCTGTGGTTGGAGGGACCCCACATGAAATCCAAGGACCTCATGGACATGGTCGTAAGAGAAAGAATCAGCTAGTGAACATTTGGCAAGTTCAGAGACTGCAAAGCCATCTTACAAGTAATAAAACCCAGTCAAGAAAGAAGGTAATCAAATGATGTTAAATTTATTAACTTGCTAGAGCAAGCAAGTAAAATGTTACACCATGAACTGTGGAGCCAATCAGATAAGGGACTGAGAATGTGTTTGTGATTGGGTTGGGTTTGTATGAGTGGCTCTGGGAAGGTTTAAGAGTAAGGGCTTGTTCTGTATTAGAAGTTATCAGAAAGCAAGAGATAGTTATGTGTTGGGCCTCTGAGTAGCTTTGCAAAGGAGGTGTGTTAGTCGCTCAGTTGTGTCCAACTTTTTATGACCCCATGGACTGTAGCCTGCCAGGCTCCCCTTCCATGGAATTTTCCAGGCAAGAACACTGGTGTGGGTAGCCATTTCCTTCTCCAGGAGATCTTCCTGACCGGGGGATCGAACATGGATCTCTTGCATTGCATGCAGAGCCTTTTGAGTCACCTTTTGAGCCACCAGGGAAGGCACTTGCAAAGGAGGTAGGGGTAATAAAATTAGACAGAGTTGTCTTTGATTGAAAAAACAATGGTCCTTCATGTCAGCCAGGAAACAAAGATGTTTGATCTTTTCTGTGGTTGCCTAGTGCCCTTGTCTGTGCCTCCTTCCACTGTAGTTACAGAGTACACTTTTCTGATGTTGACATTATGTGAAATGATTTAGGATCAGCACCAAGTTAGTTGCTAGGCCAGCTATCCAAGAGTTCCCAACCAACAGGGGTATTTTATTATTGTTTTTTTTTTAGCTTCATTTTGATTCACTGATGAGACTCAAATAAACTGGCACTGCGCCTTCTTCCTCATTTTCCCTACAGGATCCCACCAGGGAGGGATCAGTTATAACATTCAGATGTGTGTTGGATGGTAAATGGGGAAGAAAGTGAATATGGATAAAAAGAAGTCAGTGAGAATCCCTTCCCTGAAGGTGGATGAGAAGCTCTGATGGGCAGGAGGCAAATCTACAGATGGCTGCAATCTGAAACTTTGCCTCTGGATTAAAACTGAAGCATTGGTTTGTGTATCACACTGGGTATTATAAATTTTTATTATACTTTTCAACTTAGAGTGATCATAAAATGTTACACTAGCATAATCAAAAAAATCGTAGGCCTCCCTGAATTTCTATCTGTAGGCAGTAAAACTTAGCGTGGGAAGATGACTTGAAAGAAGAGAAAGGGACCAAAGGGATTTTCATTTTGAAAACATCCTGAGAGTCGCGAATGGTCAATAGTTCAGTTCCATCTTCTTTTCTCTGGCTTCTCTTCTTCTGTCTCATCCTTCACAAGGCACAGGCATCCAAGCAGGACACTGTCAAGAGATAGCCTGCTAGACCAATATGTCTAAGTCATGAGTCTTTAAGGTGTCTTGTTTCCTTTCTAATTATGTAGATTTTCATACCCATAGTACATACAGAAACTCAATATGTATCAAATGAGTGAAGTTGTTGAAGCACAAAGAGATGGTGTAATTAAATAGTACTGTGTCAACATCATATTCAAATTGCAGCTAAAAAGAGTTTTATGTGCCCTTTTTTCTAACTGTGATTCATAGAAGGATTCTTTTGTTGTACTTTTTAAATGTCAGGTTTATGGTTTATTAAAATCCATCTATTTGAAGTATGTAGTCCAATGCATTTTGACAAATGTGTACAGACATAACCGTTCTCAAAATCCATCCCCTTCAACATTTCCCTGTGCCTCTTTGTCAGAAAACCCCTGCCTCAACAGCCAGCCCCCTGCCACCACACAGCTGAGTTTTGTCACTGTAGTTTTGCAGTTTCTAAATGATACAAAAAGAGAATCATTCAGTAGTTATTCTTTTACTGAAAATGATGTTTTGAGATGCATCCTTTTATTCCCATATCTCAGTAGTTTCTCCTTCTTTGCTGAGTAGTTTTCCACTGGACATACATCTGACAATTATGTATCCATTTACCACCTGATGGGCATTGTAGTCATTTCCAGGGTTTGGCAGTTATTAGCAGAGCTGTCGTAAATGTTCAGCCTTGTGTGGATATATGTTTTAATTTCTCTTGAGTGAATATGTAGCAGTGGCTTTGCTAGGTCAACTCTGGGTAAGTGTGTGTTTAATACTACCATAAATATTACCAAATGGTTTTCCAAAGTGGGTGCATCATTTTGCTTTCCCATCAGTGAATTGGGGTGATGGATGGGCTACTACCTACTGGGGAATGTGAATGACGGTACATAAGCTCAAAGATGATTTAATTAAATGTGCACAGATATAAACTCGAGACCACCCCTGAGAGTAGTATTAAGGATTTGCACAGCAGCGCAGTGATGATCTTCTAACAGTTAAGATCCCGGAAAGCACAAAGTATATAAATATATATAAACATATTCCTGTTGCAGCAATGTATGTACAACTGTCATATACCTTGTGTGTGTGTGTTCGTTGCTCAGTTGTGTCCAACTCTTTGCCACCCTGTGGGCTGTATCCCACCAGGCTCCTCTGTCCATGGAATTCTCCAGGCAAGAATACCAGAGTGCGTTGCCATGCCCTTCTCCAGGGGCTGTATACCTTAGAGAACTGTCAAATATGAACATTTTCTGAAAACTCTGGTAGGACAGGGGCTATCTTAATGCATTATATATTTCTGAAACATGAAAAACAAGTATATTATTAATGGTATTACTAATATTAAAATCATATAACAATGGATAATGCTTTTGTTCCAGATATTGTGTTAATTGCTTTACATATATTATTTAATTAGTAATAACACATAATAATTCAATAATAATTTGGTGACATTGATGTCAGCTAACATTTAATGAGGCTGTTATATGCCCCGTATCCTGTTAAGTCGTATATACTTTAGCTCATTTAGTCTTCATACCGACTCTATTATATAGGCACTGTTAATATTGGTATTTTATCAGTGAAACTTCTATAGAAAGATGATTTACTCTAAGATAGAAAACTAATGAGGAATAAAGCAGGAGTTTGAACCAAAACAGTCTTTCTATACTAATACAAGGGGACAAGTTTAGATCTCTGGGGAATATGGATGAAATCCTAAAGGTAAAGTTATTTTTTGAGTCAGATTATGTTGCTTGTATGGGGCCTAAATTGAACGGTGGAAGGGGAATGAACCGTCCCTTCAGGTAGACCTTACTTCTAACAGTGCCACTGTCTATATGCTTTATTACATGGGCAGGTTATCTAACCTCACTGAGTCTTGCTTCTCTTATTTGTAAAATGCTAATAATACCGCCTATTTTTTTTTAATGTTAGAAATGCTAGCTCCATATATTTCACCCTTTTCAACTTATGAGACAGCTTTCCAACTCAGAACCCACTGAGGAGTCGGTGCTGGAGAAGTATCCAGAAGGATCCTTGATCTTGCAACACAATGGCAAGTGAACACAATTTCTCGTCCTTCCCCAAGAACAACTGTTAACACCTACCTTGGTCCACTGTGGAAGGGAAATGCAGAGTCACTTCAGGACTGCTGGATCTGGGTCAGAGTTGTCATCAATACTTGAGGACTCAAAGCATCATCATGGCAGCCCTGTTAGTAAAGATGCGGTGCCTCAAGCGAAGAATGAAGCCCTGCTCTAGGACAGGATCGCAGCAGCTTTACTGCTGGACAGAGGGAAACACTGACAAAAGGCTTGAGGAGGAAGGCCATGACTGGGTTTAGAATCAACGTGAAATTTTGTGCCAGATGAGAATCAACAAAGGGGAAGGGTGGCCAGAGAGGGAAACAGACCCTTACAGGTGGAGCCTCATCATGGGGCCTTATGTTCTGATTGACTTTTGCAGTCAGTAGAGTCACAAAAGGGTTTCTAAAGAGGGAGGGAATATGTGAACTTATTACAGGTCTGAAAGATCATTCCAGCAACGATGTGAGAGCTAGATCGAGACAAAGGTGGTGAGAGGGAAAGGATTTAGATGGCCGATACACAATACTGGCAAGAAAAATAAGGAGAACTTGAAATAAGGGACATAGACAGAAGTTAGGAGGTTCCGAGAATATGAAGAAAGTAGAGGCAATGGTGTTTGGTGACTGATAACCCATCAGGAGAGAAAGAAGTGAGAGACGGTTTCTAGGTGTTTGGCTTTGTTGTGCTGTTGAGTCATTAAGTCGTGTTTGACTCTTTGCGACCCCATGGGCTGCAGCACCCCAGGCCTCCCTGTCCTTCACCATCTCCCGGAGCTTGCTCAAACTCATGTCCATTGAGTCGGGGATGCCATCCAACCATCTCATCCCCTGTCACCCCCTTCTCCTCCTGGCTTGGCTTATGCAATTGATAAACAGTGGTGCCACTTACTAAACACCAAAGCAGACAGGAGAAAGTCTGGCAGGGGCTGAAGGAGTTCAGGTTTGAACCCACTGATTTGTACATGTTCAGGAGACACACAGGTGACACCATGCATTAGGGAGTTGGATATATAAAGTTTCTGAAATCTGTGCAGAAAATTAAGTATGTGCAGATTTGGGAGTCACCAGGAAACAGATGGAAGTGAAGGATTAATACCAGACGAGCTCACCTGGGTCACATCTACCGTGTAAGGGAAAGGGGCTGAGATGGAACCTTGGGATGCCCGACATGTAGAGGGAGAGAAGGTGTGGTCAGAATTCCACCTAGTGCACCAGGAAAGAGCTGTAGCGAGGCAGGCCGGTGAGAAAGGGAGTGAGCGGTCCCAAGCCGTGGTTATTGTAGAGAGGTGAGCTGAAATAAAAGTTGAGGTGTGTGCAGAGGCAGACCCTCTGGAAAGTTGAGGTCTCCCCTGAAGTTTGCCTGGATGAGTCCCCTTGTTTTTGTCCAATATGAACTGAACTTTCTTGGCTGGTCTCCTTTCTGCCTCAGGGCTTTTGCACCTCAGTTTCCCTCTTTCTAGAAGGCTCTCTCCCCAGCTTTCATTTGCCTACCTTCTTATCATCACTTGGTTCTCAGATCAATGGTTAGAACCTTGGGATCTTCTTAACCTGGGTGCTCTCAAGATGCATCATACTTCTGTATATGCACTTTCCACAAGGTTTATGAAATTGTTTGTGAAATTGTAATTTGTCTTTCTTTCCCCTCGTTTGACTGTTGGTCAAAGGGAATAGGGATTTTATATCCTTTGTTCAACTCTGTATTTCCAGTACCTGGCAGAGTGCCTGAAACACAATAAGCATTCAATAAAGATAATTGAGCTTCTTTATTTTATTCATTAATAAAATTTATATGCTGCTTACTATGTGCCAAGCATTGTTTTAAGTACTTTATAAATATTAACTCATTTAATTATTGAATAAGGAAAACAGTAAACGAGGAGATTGGGAAATTAAAAACCAACTGTCAAGAACTTCTTTCTGAGAACGCTGTTCAGAATGGGGAGAAATGAGACTTTCAAGAAAATATATCTCAGTGGAGGGTGACAGAGCTTGAAGTCCGAATATCTGAAATCAAATGCCACCCCTGCCCCTAAATGACTGCATGACCTGGGTGACCACTTCATCTTCCTGATCACTTATTGTATCACTTTTCCTCATCTGTTTCATGAGAACAATAACATGGGCTGTTATGGGCTTTCTGTGTAAAGAACTCAGAATAGAGTCTGGCATGAAACAGACCTTAGAGATCATGCTATTATATTTTGTGCATGTATGTGCGTGCTAAGTAGCTTCAGTAGTGTCTGACTCTTTGGGACTCTGTAGTCTGCAGCCTGCTTAGCTCCTCTGTCCATGAGATTGTCCAGTCAAGAATACTGGAGTGGGTTGCCATGCCCTGCTCCAGGGGATCTTCCTGATCCAGGGATTGAACCCAGGTAGCCTACATTGCACGTGGATTCTTTACCTCTGAGTTACTGGGGAAGCCCCCGTTATATTTTGCATAATCTGTCATTTTTCTTCTCCTCACCTTCCCTAACTTATTCATTTCTTATGTCTATCTGTCTTGGAAACAAGTCATTGGCTTTCGGTCATTAGAAACAGCCTAAAAATTAATTCTACCTCTGAGCTTATCTCCAGTCACATGTCTCATTTATCTTCTAGTGACCTGAATAGGTTTGAAACCCTCAGGTTTGTATCAGTCCATTTGTGCCATTCTAATTGAAATTATACTAGCAACTGCTTATAAGCTAAATGTAATTACTTCAGCTGGCATTTGGATATGACTATAGGCTACCCCATTAAAAATTACATGACCCCTTCAATGACTACATCTACCTTTTTTTTCTGACATCAGCAATGAAGAACAGATTAAAACAACTCTTCCCAGCACACAACAGAGAAATGGCACTATCTCTGTGTCATTTTTTTATAACATGAAATCTATCATTTATTTCAGTTCAAATTTTTGCTGTATTATGATATGGAAGCTTTAAAAAGTGGCTTGACATACAAATTTAATTAACTATTTAAGTCATTTGTAATAGAAGTTCAAGAAAATATAGATGACAACATAATTTGGGTAGAGAAAGTTTTATATGTGTAATAAAACCCAAAAACTTTAATGGAAAATATTAACATGGTTGGGAAAAAATTAAAACATACATTAAAAAACAAAAACAAGGAATGACAAGACATATTTTAATTATGTGTCAAAAAGTTATTCCAAGTATAGAAGGAACTCATAAAATCAAGGAAAAGATTAATAGCCTAATAAAAATAGAAATATACAAGAACAGGCAATTAATGCACACATGAAAGAATTCAATGACCAATAAAGCTGAACATATTCCATTGCCAAGTCAAGTAAAATAAATTTTGCTTCCTTTTTTGTGTATTTTATTATATATATTAAAAATAATTTCTAGAAGAATCCTAAATGTTCATAAATAAGAAACTGTTAAATAATGTACAACCATACCATGAAATACTTTATAGCATAAAAAAGATTAAAATACTAAGTGACATTAAAAAAATCATTAAAAGGATGAGGTAGATCTACATGCTAATATAGAAAGAGAGGCAATACTATTATTAACTGAGAGAAAGTTCAGAATAAGAGGTAACGTGCTTTCCTCTGTAAAAGAACCAGACATGCATGCAGACATATGTAATAGTATATATGTTTGTGTAGATCTGTATGCCTAAACATATATGTACATATACATACATACACATGTGCACATTCACATCTATGTAATATAAATAAATGCATTTACATGGAAAATTATTGGATAAATGTTTCAGTTCAGCCGAGTTGCTCAGTTGTGTCCGACTCTTCGCGACCCCATGAACCGCAGCACGCCAGGTCTCCCTGTTCATCACCAACTTCCAGAGTCCACCCAAACTCATGTCCATCGGGCCGGTGATGCCATCCAACCATCTCATCCTCTGTCGTCTCCTTCTTCTCCTGCCCTCAATCTTTCCCAGCATCAGGGGCTTTTCCAATGAGTCAGTTCTTTGCATCAGGTGGCCAAAGTATTGGAGTTTCAGCTTCAGCATCAGTCCTTCCAATGAACACTCAGGACTGATCTCCTTTAGGATGGACTGGTTGGATCTCCTTGCAGTCCAAGGGACTCTCAAGAGTCTTCTCCAACATCACAGTTCAAAAGTATCAATTCTTCGGCGCTCAGCTTTCTTTATATTCCAACTCTCACATCCATACATGACTACTAGAAAAACCATAACCTTGACTAGATGGAACTTTGTTGGCAAAGTGATTTTAATATGCTGTCTAGGTTGGTCATAACTTTTCTTCCAAGGAGTAAACATCTTTTAATTTCATGGCTTAAGAAAAATTCTAAATGCTTAAGAAAATGTATGGCAAAACAAATACAATATTGTAAAGTTAAAAAATAGATACATAAACTAATTAAAAAATAGTAATAATAAAAAAAAGAAAGTTCTAATGGTGGTTGCAGGTTGCAGTTATGAAATAGGTTAAAGGCCCACTAAATCCATACTTTCTTTTAAGTCAAGCTAAGGTATATTTACACAGAAATGCTTTCAAGGATTTTTAAAATGCAGATTAAAAAGCATGATCATGCTTTCCTTCCTGCTGTGCAGGGCAAGTGTTCTGTTGAATGATTTGCTAATATGAATCTAAAGCCTCATTCTTTGAGCTAACAAAACCCCCTCTGGATACTTATTTTGAGAATATATTAGCAACAAAGTATCTATTATTATAAGGGGTCTCATTTTAGTATTTTTCTAATTATTTATTATTTTTACAGTAGGTCACTGTTGGTTGTCTATTTTAAAAAAACAGTGTTTACATGTCGATCCCAAACTCCCAATCTCTATCTTCCCTCTGTCCTTCCTCCCCACAACCGTAAATTCGTGGTCTAAGGCTGTGAGTCTGTTTCTGTTTTGTTGATAATTTCATTTGTATCATTTTTTAAAAATTCGACATAAAAGTGATATCATACGGTATGTGTTTTCCTTTTCCCAACCTATTTCACTTAGTATGACAATCAGGTTCATCCATGTGGCTACAAATGACATTATTTCATTCTTTTTGATGGCTGAGTAACATGCCATTGTATAAATGCACCATATTTTCTTTACCCATTCTGTAGATAGACATTCAGGTTGCTTTCATGTCTTGGCTGTTGCAAACAGTGCTGCAATGAACATTGCACATGTTTCTAACCATTTTAATATTTTTTTTTGGTAGTGGAAACCAGAAAACAATGAAAATATCTAACCCTAGAGTTATTTAAGGATTTATAAAATGATGCCCAATAAAAATTAAAAAAACAAAAAATATGATGCAAAAATACTATGTAGCTGGTAAAAATCATGTTTTCAATAAGTCTTATACTTTGGAACATTATTTGAGACAAATGTATAAAGTAGCTAAAATCTGGGATAATGTATTATTTCACTATGTTTATATATATATTTAACAATAGAAAGATTGGAGGTATGTGTATGACACATTATGTTTATTCTGGGTAGTTATATTAGGGATGGTTTTTAATTTTACTCTATGTCTTATTCAGGATATTTCAAATCTGCTCTAAAAATTGCATTTTATCTTTAAAATACTTGTATTTAATCACATACAAAAACGTGCTAATTTTGGAAATATTAAAAATACAGATAATCAGTTAGAGGTAATTACTATTTAAGGGCTTCTCAGGTGGAGCTAGTGGTAAAGAATTCACCTGTCAGTGTAGGAGACCCAAGAGATGCAGATTCAATCCCTGGGTTGGGACGATCCCCTGGAGCAGCACCCTACTCCAATATTCTTGCCTGTAAAATCCCAAAGACAGAGGGGCCTGGCTGCCCTGGTTCATGGGGTCACAAAGAGTCAAACAGGACTGGGTACAATTACTATTTAATGATTTTGTGTATGTTCTTATATATATTTTTGTTGCTATGTACTTGGAAGCAAGAAGATTATATGGTATAGTTTTATAGGTGGCATTTTTATACTTTTCAATATATCAAAACATATACTTATAACAATATTTTCACTTATATAAATTAATTATATTTAATTATATGGATTATATAGCTTATTTGTAACCAAGATACAATGTTGGTTACTTCAGTTGCTCCCAAATATTCACTATTATAATAATGCTACCATAGCATTAGCTAAACACATTCACAAATCACTGAATGTCAGTTTTGTTCTTTACCAAATAGGTCTCACATTTTGTAAACCTGAAAAACATTAACGCTGTACTTTCCAGTGCTCAATCCATCATTAAATCAACTACCTATGGAAAGCCTTTCTCTATCATAATGCATTTTATGTCTCTAATGTTTGTTTGTAAGATACATGGTTACACAAAACCTGGAACTGGAATTTCAAAGATAACCTAACATCACCCCTCCTTAAAAACGGCTCCTGCAAGGAGACAGGCGCATCACACTTTTGTGGGTGGGTTGGTCTGTCGCAGGGTGTACATGGCACAGTGTAGAAACCATTTTATTTATTTTATTTTTTCAGGATCATAATGAAACCGATTCAAGTGAGTCTTTCGGATCTTAACTTGCTCATTTATCAAACAAATGAAGAACGAAGTAGAGCACATATCGGCCCACGTGCTCACCCGTTAGAGCATGAGTGTGTCCAGGCATGTCCGCAAACACGTATAACACAGGAACACGCGTTCAGGTGTCGCGCAAAGCCTCAAAGGGCCACAAGCTGTGTTCCTCACTTTCTACGGTGGTATCTGCTGTTGTACGTGTGTCTGTTATCACTTGGTCGGTTATGTTCATTGAAAATCACCATCTATTTAACCAATGGTTATTGTGTGTTTCGTATGTGCAGGCATTTAGAATACAGACAAAGGTAAAACGTGCTTCTCGGGCCTTCCCTGGTGACCCAGTGGTTAAGATTTTGCTTTCCAAGGCAGGGCGTGCAAGTTCCACTTCTGGTCAGGGGCTGAGATCCGACCTGTCTCTAGGCCAAAAAACCAGAACCTAAAGCAGAAGTAATGCTGTAACAAATTCGTTAAGACTTTCAAAATGGTCCACATCAAAATATCTTTTAAAAATAAGAAATAAAATGTGCTTCGTTCATTCCGGGACCCTCCTTAAAGTCTATTGAAGGAAGCAATGATTAGAAGCTTATATAATCTCAACACATGTGATGCATTAATATAATATAAAAACTGATCAGTAAATTATATTTACTTAGTCATCATCCAAGCAACTTATTTATTGAGCACTTATATATGCCATGCTCTGTGCTCAATACAATAGTAAATAAGCAAACTATAGATGTTACCGTCATGGAGGAAAAGATAAGAATATCAGTTTAAGCAGCTGCATATTGTCTTTTTATTAATATGGTTTGGAAAGAATTCTCAGTAGATTTAAGGAATGTACTTTAATCTGTTTATTTGTTTCTGATATGGGTACTCAGTGTCTGCCCTGTTGTGATGATATTTCAAATTGGAATATGAAAATGTAGATAAATGAGCTTTAAAATGCTAATATAAAGAAAATGTCAGAACTGGTATTGTCAGGGCTATTTTTTACTTTTCCTTAATCTGGTGATACATTAGTGTTCTTTCCCTAGCTATAAAATCTTAAAAATAACATTGAAATCATACAACTGGTTACAAGTTCTTAAAAGTGTACTGGACAATTTTGGCTATCTGTTTTGTTTTTTTTTTGAGTTGAAAAGATGGAGGGAGAGAGAATGTAGCAGAGAGAGAGGGAGAAAGAGATAAAGGTATCAAAAGAATGGATCATTACATGAGACAGTATTTTGGCAATAATCCAAGGTAAATGATAGTGCAAATTTCCCATGGAGCTAAATGTGTCTATAAACTGACCCCAGATATCAAGGAGGACACTAGTGAACATGTTTTAATGGCATCATGGTATAAGTGTCTAAGATAATGACTGTTTTGCTCTACTTATGATATTTTAAAATTTACAACTATTTATTTTCTAAATACATGTCGCTCAGTCTCCTGTAGGTAAAATAAATGCCATATAAGGCATTCATTTTAAAACATGATACTCAGAAAACTTTATTTTTCTTGATAAACTCTGATGCAATTTACCAAATTCTAATTTATTGGCTATTCTTTACTGGACATTGTAAATTGCTGCAATAGTTTACATGAGTGTGATTTTAATAAGTGGATTGACATATTATTCAGTTTTCAAAACTTAACTGGAATTAATCACATTTATTCTTCATACTCCAATAACAGGGATAAATTGATGAGACAAGTTCAGCGATGAAAAGAGAAAGAATGTCGAGCAACCATTGGATCAAATGGAAAAAACATTCTTGATAATTAACTGGTCAATGACCTTAATTAAATAGTCACATTATTATCTACAATGTTTCAAAGCATTGCTCTAGGAATTTTAGCTTTTTTATTTTAATCCATTACATCTTAGGATGGTATTGCAGAAGAATATTGAAAACATGATTTAGTGTATGCCTCATTTGAGGGAGTGTTGATGATGTTGGGATGCAATATCACTAGGAAATTATAAGGGATGCATTTCCGCCTTTGGTGGATTATTAAAGGCTATTTTATTTATAGTGCTCCTCTCATAAAAGTCAGTTCCTGCAGTTAAAACATATGAGCATTATTTATACCTTTTCATATTTTGTCCACAATACTTACTACTTCACGAGACATAGAAGAGGGAGAGAAGACAATGACACACACGGATGAGCTAGTTGCAAGTTTTAAAATCTTTCAGGAATGTGATGAGCAGTATCACATTTCCAATCTGCTTTGACTTTCCTATCTCTTGAAGTCAGCATAAACAAAAGAGGCTTATCCAGCATTTTGAACAGAGTAGCTGATCCAATAGGAATAGAGCAGGTCTTGGCTCCAGGGAGCGGGCTTTGGTGTCGACCAGGCAGGACTTGAGCTAAGATGGCCAGCGTCTTCAGAAGTGTTCCATTTTTTACAAGGGAACCCAACTGCTGACCAAAATTGAAGTTGAAGTGCTCTTCAATGCTCTGGGGAAATGGGGCAGGTGGCGGAGAAATCTGAGGGGGGTGGACCAGTGCCCTTGGGCCCAGGGCTTGCTCCGAGTGTTCTAGCTGCAAGACACCACCAAGCCCAACTCTGGAAGGGATGGGAGCATCCCTTCCTGAATGACTTTGTTTCAGATGGGCTGATGAATTCAGGTCCTGAACACATGAAGAAATGATCAAGATACAACATGCACACATATATGCATACATATGTATATACATGTGCTGTGCTTAGTTACTCAGTTGTATCCAACTCTTCATGACCCTATGGACTAGCTACAAAGAGTCAGACACGATTGAACATGAGCACGCATGTGTCTATATTGTTCAGTCACTAAGTTGTGTCCAACTCTTTTTGACCCCATGGACTGTATGGAATTTCCTAGGCAAGAACACAGGAGTCGGGTGGCATTTCCTTCTCCAGGGGATCTTCGTCAGGAAGAAGGGATCAAATCCATGTCTTCTGCATTAGCAGATGGATTCTTTATCACTGAGCCACCAGGGAAGCCATGTGTGTATTTTTTTATGAGATCTTTTAAACAGCAATATTTAATTTTTGAAAATGCATAGAGAAAAATTTTACCAAAGACAATTTTATTAGATGTGGTCTGGATATGTAATAGTCTGTGAGAATTTTATGGATTAAAGTTCAGCCAACAAAGCTATGTAAGGAATAAATGCTCGGTATAATTAAAAAAAAAATCAAGTGACCTCAACTGTGGGAAACGTATGCTTAAGTTCAGTTCAGTTCAGTTCAGTCGCTCAGTCGTGTCCGACTCTCTGAGACCCCATGAATTGCAGCACGCCAGCATGCTTATCATAGTAAAAAAATACTGTGAGAATGGTGCTTTGGTAATCTGATACTAACTTTGAAAATATAATCATGAAATCAACTGAACTAATATTGCTCAATAATGAAGATGCTAGTCTTAGTGGAAGACTTCACCATATCAAAAATAGTGACCTGACTATATGAACAATCAATAGGCCTACAGGATGGTCAAAATAATAAAACTGTCCACAAAGCTTCTACTAAATGAAATAAATAAACTTTGCATATTTCATACATAAATGATTGAAATTTCCTGGAAATACCACAATGTTTCAAAAATATTTGCATCTTGACCCAATCAGTAAATTTCAAGAAATATTTAGTCTTACCGTCAGAATTGAGAATCATTTTAGTTTCTTAATTATCTGATTTGTTGGATTTTGGTTTATGTACTGCCTTCCTATCTACTCTTTTGAGTGGTGGTTTGCTAAAGGTCAGTGCAAAAGCTATATCCACTCAACTCAGGAAAGTGTCAGGAGATCTAAGTCAAGAATTGAACAAAATTTACCTTGTAGCTCAGTGGGTAAAGAATCAACCTGCAATGCAGGAGACCTGGCTTCAATTCCTTGGTCAGGAAGATCCCCTGGAGAAGGAAATGGCAACACACTCCTGCATTCTTGCCTGGAGAATTCCAAGGACAGAAAAGCCTGGAAGTCTACAGTCCATGGGGTTGCAAGAGTCAGACACGACTTAATGACTAAACCACCACCATTCATTTCCACTAATTAAGAGTGACATCACATGCCACTGATTACTGCCATATTCTTGAAATTTGTTCTGTGCTTTTATTATTTATTAAATTTTAAACCGAAGTTTGTTTTACCCTCAACCAAACAGGAAAGTTTGGGGGAAAAAGTAGGTTTGCTAAATTATGCTGCAGTACCAAATCTAAGTTCTAATTAAGCTTTAAATCTTGCATATGAGTTGGGTCTCTGTGGGTTAGATGTGGCTCTACTCCATCAAACCCCTTCACTGTGGAATCAGAGCTGAAAAAGAATCTATCTGGGTCATGACATTCTCAGGGCAGAGGGATGTGTGTACTTAGTCGCTCGGTCATGTCCAACTCTTTGTGACCCCATGGACTGTAGCCCACCAGGCTCCTCTCTCCATGGGAGTCTCCAGGCAAGAATACTGGAGTGGGTTGCCATGCCCTCCTCAGCGATCATATACACTCACATAATTTTCATGAGTTTTCCTCTCTTGCTACTGGCAACCACAATCTATCTCATGCTTTCAAGGAAAAAAAAAATGAAGTTTGATAGTAATGGAAGCAGTGTTGGAAGCTTTGCTGAGGGCCCAAAGTAAGGCAGGACCAGGTGGTGGGGAAAATGTAGAAGAAGACAATTTCATGAACATTTCAGAAGTAGAATTAATGGCCTGGTGTATTTAGATAGGAGCCTCTATTCCAGTGCTTTAAAAACCCATCTTATGCTGATTCCCATTTTACTTCATCGGTTCTGACTCCTTGGTTAAGGATTAGACGGCTAAAATCTGAATTTAGCTGCTGGATATGCATCTCACATTTATTATATGCAGAACAAAGTCCTTAATTCCCTGTTATGGCTGCTAGCTTAATTCTATGTCTTTTGTCAGCAGAAAGCACCATTTATACAGCTGCTCAAGCCAAGAACCCAGAAGTCACTTATTCCTTTTTTCCTCCCTCCCTCCTTTCCTTCGTTCCTTTCACTTCCTCTCATTTTGATCCTTCTTATAATTCTGACTGTTCAAGCTTCAAAATATATCTTATGTCCTTACAGTTCCTTCTAGCATCGCTATCACCATCCTAGCGACAACAAGCCTGGAAAAGGTGGCTAGGATATAACAGATCCTCCAAAGTTCATTTAATGAATGAACGAATGTTGTTGTATTTGGATTTGTCCCTCCCCTTTTTTATATTCTGTGATCCATTCTCCTCCCTTCTGAAAAGATAGATCAGATCACGTTACTAAGCTGCTAAAAATATTTAACTTCTTCCTATTTAGCTCCGAGGAAACAATTTTCTCAAGACTGTGACTTATGTAGCTCTGAATATTTCACTTCAAGTTATCTTTCCAAATTCATGTCATCTCATATCTTCTTTCTTCTCTCTAAATACATAGATTTCTTCCCTTCCTCAAACTTGCTAAGCTCTTACTGCTTCAAGGGCTTTGGACTTTTGGATTTTTCTGACCGAAATAAGTTTTCCCTCTTATTTTTTTCCCCCTAGTTTTTGAATGATTGTCTCGTTCTCAATTTTGGTCAGAATTCAAAGGTTATTCCTTAGAGCCTTTCTTTAACAATAAAAATTTGCTCCTTTAGTTACTTTGCATCATGAAAAAAAATTTCAGCAGTTATAGTATTTGAAAGTACTCTATATATTTTATGACTTCATTCTCCATTAGACAGAAGACCTATTAAAGCAAGAATCTGGTCTACCTGTAACCACAGCACCTACATACATGTTGAGGGATGCCTGAATGGTGACCCCCCAACTGAATGAGAGCTGTGAGAAATAGTTTGGGCTAGAGAATGACCCACAAGTTGACGGATGGTGATGCCTTGATCTAGAGAGGACATACCAGGTGAAACGTAAATTATGGAACAAAAAGGTGTTTGTTATTCTAGAGCCCAGTGAGTCTGAGATGTCTGCAGGACAGTCAAGTAGAGATTGCACATATTTTGTGGAGCTCACTAGAGCAGAGAAGATGGAGATACAGATATGCGGTCATTGGTATTAATATAATGAAAAAAAGTCAGGGAGTACACATCTCAAGTCAAGGGGAACTATTACATTTCAATCGCTGCCATAACAAGTTGCCACAAAATTAGTGGCTCAAAACAACACAGATTTATTACCTTACAGCACCAAAGATCAGAAGTTCAGATGGATTTTAGGTTGTACAAGGTGGAAATTGCTTTGCTGACACTCTGGGTTTTTACTGAGAGAGAGATTCTGGAAAGAATCCATTTGTCAGCTCTTTCATTGTTAGTAAAATACAGTGCCTTGTCATTGTAATACTGAGGTCTCTCTCTCTCTTTATCTGAGAGTCAGGGGATTCTCTAACTCCTAAAGGTCTTGGCACAACGACTCCTAGATCTCAAGGCAAGAAGTGACATGCGGAATCTTGGTTGAGATCTTTCTGACTTCCCCCGAAACACTGCATCTCCCTTGCATCATGTCTCTCTAAATAAATCTTCCATCTTCCTCTTCCATTTTTGAGAGTTTATGCGATTACATCAGTGTTGCCTAGATAGTCCAGGAGTATCTGTTTTATTATATTAGTGACCTTACAAACTCTCCTTACATCAGTATGTAGAATAATATTTGACTGAATTATCAGAAGACAGGAATCTTTGGAGGACACCTTTAAAATTCTGCCTTTTATGGGGCAAGTGATAAAATTTCTATCAAGTATATACATCAGAGGATCTTTTGAAAGAAGTAGAACCAATAGAAATGCAGAAACACCAGCGGGGTTGGTTGAAATACACGGTAGAAGACAGTAATGTCTTAAAGTTAGTGAAAGACTAAGAGAACCATGGTGAAATGCTACTGAGGGAAATCATGGCATTTAAAGTTTAAGAACTCATTCATGACTTTTCAAACAGTAGTTCAATAGAGTAGGGTGGCCCTAAGCCCAGTTTTAGTAGGTTAAGAAATAACTGAGATAGTATGAGTTGAACAGGAGAGTTTAGAGAACTATTTCCAGAAGATTGATGGGAAATAAGAGAAAGAGAAAGATGATCCGGTGACAGTGTTTTCCCAGTGGGGATAATTGATAGAAAAATACATTTTTCTTTAAACCAGTCTTGTGCCTTTGAAGAAGCATCTTCTAAAATAAAACAAAGTTCAGGTCTTATTATTTTCTTCAGTGATTCACAAAGATCTAGACCTACATTTAAAGATGTGCTTTCTAAATTAAATCACCACAACCTTTGAAGACAACTTTTATGAAGCAAATCAGATCTCTGTATTGATATGCAAAGAGATCAGAGAGCTTAGTGTACACAGTTCTTACTGTACACTAAAAGCTATGCAGTAAGAATGAAAGGCAAACAATGATCTTGAGATTGAAAACAAGCCACTTGATCTAAACTCTTCAAGCCTTTGTGAAGATCGAATGATGTTGCGTGCAATCAGGCATTTTCTTTCAATGCTTAGCTCCACATTATTTTTCTACATTTTTTTTTTTTTTTTTTTTTACTTTTTCCAAATAAGCAACTCATGGTCAGATTCCACTGATCCTTCAAAACTTTCAAGGAGGCAAACAAGATCAAAGCAAAAGCACACACATTTGCTTGTATGCATTTGCAAGAAGCAAATGGGTGCCATCTGTGAGATTTCATTTGCTGCCTAATTAATTCTCCCATGTTCCCTAGTACACCAATGCAAAGCTCACAGACACAATTGGAAAAGGGAACAGATGGTGTCTTTCAGTTACCTATTGACTACTGTGATCTTCTTGCTAATTAATCTAAATAAAGCACCCATTATTTAATCTTAAACACAATTTCAATGGGATAAGGTTTGGGGGTGTCATTAAGAAAATGTTTTCCTTTGCTTGCATAAATCATCTTGGTGTTTACTCTGAGGTTTAATGACTGAAACAAGTTGCAGAAACATCAACGTCATTCAGAAAACTTTCAAAGTAAGTTAAGTGGATACTCAAACTTTTAATATGAAAACTCTACTTCAGTGACAACTGTCATAAATTGAGTCCGAACTATCTGAATTCAGTCTGAATGTTTTAAATTAACAAAAGGAACCAAAAAAGACAGCAAAATATGTACTCTCCATTAGAAATCAAAGCAGTATTTTGTCAGTTCAATCTATGATCGTGTACCCAGAAGCTGACTATTTGAGATGTCAATTCCTAATTTGCTTTAATAATATTAAATGTTAGTGACTCCTTTAAAGTTACTAAATCTATGGATTCTAAAAATATCCTTAACTGATTTTTATCTTTAAGTTTCATTTTTTTCTTCTTGTTGTATTGCTTCTATAACACTGCCAAGACTTTTCTTGTTTCTTACTATCCTCAATTTTAGAAATTTGGAAATTGTAGCCCTTGAATTTTGGAAGAGGTCTTTTGACTTGAAAACAATTTTACAGCATCTTTAGAAAGTTATTAAAGAGACACATCCAATAGAGAGTGCTTAAGAATCACATAAAAGTTAGTTTCATTTCATGTAGCTGGAAAAATAATAACTAATAATTATGAATTATTACAGAAAACAAACTGAATTTAACCTCAAGTAGATTTGATTTCTTTTACTCTAATGAAGTCACTACTGTAATGGGAAGGTGATTCTATCTTAAAAAAAAAAGTATAAAAGCATCTTAACAGTAAACAGTTTGGGGTTCCAGCAATATAAGGTGGTTTTATATTCCCTGGCTTCAGAACTTCTTCAGCAAGTCAGGTAATTTGAATATCTATTTCGAGTAACATTTTTTCTTAAGAAATAGCTCATTGGTGAAGCATTGGTTCCTTAGAAGTTCCATTTTTCTTCACAGTTCAATTATAGCACTTATCATGCTATATAGCTCTGCTGTTCTGTTTTTTTTTTTTTTGCATGACTAACTCACCAGTCTGAGAGGTTGGTTCTGGAAGTCAGAGACCACGTCCAACCTGTCTTTTTATCCCCACCATCTAGAGATGTCCTTGGCACGTTGTTGGAGAGCAATGAACACTGTCCCAATGAATGAATGATCAAGTTTCACCTGAAAGAGTGATGATCAAATGCAGGAAAATCTCAAAGTACAGTGCACTCAGGAAAAGAATAATGAAGCAGATTATTTGATGAGCAGGAGGAAATCCATAATATTTCTCTTAAACAAAAAGAAAGAAAAACAAAGATTCATCCATTTTCAAGTCAAAATATTTCACTCCTTTCATCTCTGATTTGTACTTCAGGGTAAAACAAACTCTAAGGCAGTTCTTTGTAGTGTCTTAGGCTGCTTTTTCCTTGGGGCAGTGAGTGCAGTTGACATAAATTATATCATTAGCTTCCCTTGTCTTGAGCCATCCTAACCGTGACCTGGGGCTGTCATCTCCTTTATTCACTAAATGCATCCTAGCATGGACAAAGGTCAAGCTCCTTACTACTTCCAACTTACAATGTTTTCTTCCTATTTCTGATCACAACTTAATATATATCTGGAGATCTAGATCTTACTCTAATCAGATTCTCTACTGACTGCTGCTGGTGCTGCTGCTGCATCGCTTCAGTTGTGTCCGACTCTGTGCGACCCCACAGACGGCAGCCCACCAGGCTCCCCCATCCCTGGGATTCTCCAGGCAAGAACACTGGAGTGGGTTGCCATTGCCTTCTTCAATTCGTGAAAGTGAAAAGGGAACGTGAAGTCACTCAGTCATGTCCGACTCTTAGCGACCCCATGGACTGCAGCCTACCAGGCTCCTCCGTCCATGGGAGTTTCCAGGCAAGAGGACTGGAGTGGGGTGCCATTGCCTTCTCTGCTCTACTGACTAACTTTCCACAATGGGAATATTTGAGACAACAAAATATCTGAGAAAGCAGGTGCCTGAGCTCTTGCTGTTGTTCACTCGCTCAGTCGTGTCCGACTCTTTACGACCCCATAGACTGCAGCATGCCAGGCTTCCCTGTCCTTCACCATCTCCTGAAGTCCGCTCAAACTCATGTTCATTGAATCAGTGATGCCATCCAACCATCTCATTCTCTGTCGTCCCCTTCTCCTCCTGCCTTCAATCTTTCCCAGCATCAGGGTCTCTTCTAATGAGTCAGCTCTTTGCATCAGGTGACCAAAGTATTGGAGCTTCAGCATCAGTCCTTTCAGTGAAAATTCAGGGTTGATTTCATTTAGGATTGACTTGTTTGATCCCTTTGCTGTCCAACAGATTCTCAATAATCTTCTCTAGCACCATAATCTGAAAGCATCAATTCTTCAGTACTCAGTTTTCTTTGTGGTCCAACTCTCACACCCGTATATGACTACTGGAAAAATCATCACTTCAACTATATAGACCTTTTTTGGCAAAGTATTGTCTCTATTTTTAATATGATGTCTAGCTTTGTCATAGCTTTCCTTCCAAGAAATAAGTGTCTTTTAATTTTATGGCTGGAGTTACCATCTGCAGTGATTTTGGAACCCAAGAAAATAAAGTCTGCTACTGCTTCCACTTTTTCCCTCCCATTTTACTTGCCATAAAGTGGCAGGCCCATATGCCACACTTGCAAATAACCATACCACATTATATAATTGTATTAAGGGAAGGGTTTCTAGAGTGAACTGGGGGATACAGGAACATTGCATTTGGCCAGGAGATGTCTCATGTCAATTGTTGTTGTTCAGTCGCCCAGTTGTGTCCGACTCTCTGGGACTCCGTGGACTGCAGCACATCAGGCCTCCCTGTTCCTCATCATCTTCTGAAGTTTGCACAAGTTCATGTTCATTGCATTGGTGATGCTGTCCAGTCTTCTCATCCTCTGATGCCCTTTTCTCCTTCTGCTCTAGATCTTTCCCAGCATCAGGGACTTTTCCAATGAGTTGTATGTGCACATCAGATGACCAAAATACTGGAGTGTCAGCTTCAGCATCAGTCCTTCCAGTGAATATCCAGGGTTGATCTCCTTTAGGATTGACTGGTTTGATCTCCTTGCAGTCCAAGGGAGTCTCAAGAGTCTTCTCCAACACCATAGTTCAAAAGGATTAATTCTTCTGTGTTCAGCCTTCTATATGATCCTTCACTCAGCCTTAGCTACAGTTGTTGCCAATTTAATCATTCTCTCAAATTTACGTTCAGTACCCCTGATAAACAATACCCCAAGCCCTACTTAGGCCTATTTATTAAAAGGAACTTTGCCACCTTAAAAAAAATCTATTCTAGTTAAATTTAGCATTTTATGCCATTTTCCTAATATTAAGCCAAAATTTATCTTTTGACTTGTTTGTGAAATATTCTCAAAAAGAACATATTATAGATCCAATGACCAGCCACTCACATCTGAGGAAGACTTCCTGCTATCTCAAGTTATACTCAAGGAGAGAGAAGTAGCATGTCTTCAGAAGGATATTTCATACAGAGGAGAAATAAAGACACTTAAGAGGCAACAAGAATAGGTAGGAGAGAGAACCCTGCAACCCTTAGAGTTCAGTTACACTGCAGTTAAGTTATCTCAGTTAAGTAGTACTGCACTTAGGACATGTAAATACCTATTTAATTTTAATTTCCTTGAATACAAGCAACATTGTGATGTAAACACTGCATAAACAAAGTTTGGTAGTAAATATAAAAGGCTAAACATCCGACCACAAACTGAAAATTAGGAAATTTCTTTATAAATTTAAAGAATAAGTAAAAGCATTACTAGAGAGGAAAAAGTCACATAATCTAATGATATTTAAATGGATAAATGCATGAATGAGTAAATCAATTATGTGTGATTTGTGTATAAATGAGTGATTGTGCATAATAATGGATGGAGGAATAGAGATAGAAGTAAGAGAATTTCAGGCAGAGGCAAAAGTCAAAAACAGGCTAATAACTTATGAAATCTCTAATTATGCTGTAAACTAATCATTTGAATATCACTTAGTATTTTTGCCAGGGTGGCTTTTTGATAAATTGTATTAAACTATAAATTGAACTCTTAATTTACATACTCTCATTATCTCTGTGTAAATATAGAGAGATTTGTGACAACTTAATTTTTGCAATCAGCTAAAGAAAATCACTCTCCTGTTGGCTGAGTTGTTTTTAATTAGAGCTCTTTTTGGACAGAAACTTACTGACAAGACATTTGGTAGAAAGAGATCAATCAGCTAAAGCATAACAACAAAAATAGGACCCGCATGTGGTTTATTTATCGCGCATGTGCCATGCATCAGTCTTGAGAAACAGTTTGGGTCCTCTTCTCTTCATCTTTTATGGTCTTTACCATGACTCTGTGAAAAACAATGTTGCTCAGTATTCTCCGTGTTAAGACTGAGATGCAAAGACGTTGAATCGTGGAGTAACTTGCTATGGTCACAGTTGGTAAATCCTAGAGCTGTAGTTCCAACCACAGCCGCCTGATTGGAGAGAAGTAACTTACAAGTGCGTCATCATGGTGGAGTCACAACTCGGTGAGGGAATCAGGTCCATCCTTTGGATGTGTGCACATCATTTTACTTTCTACTTCTTTCTTCTTTTAACACTTCATATAGGTTTAGTAAGACTGAGAGAATACTGATAATCTAAACGTGGTGGGTAAGGAAAGATAAGTACCAATGTATCAAAGCAGATGCTTTAAACACTTTCAAGGCTGTTGGTTGCTTCCTATTTGAGGCAGCACAGGATGTCACAAAGCCCAGGACCCAGAGCTGTAGATGGGTAGTCCTCTCAATCTGAAATGCAGGAGCCTTCCTTTGTCCAGCTCCAGGAGTGCTTGACTCTCAGTGAGACTCTCTGGTCTCATGCTCTTTGCAGTGAGACCCGCCCTTGACACTGCAGCCTCAGAGAGAGTGCTCTCTGGCGGAGCTTGGCACGCATTTTGAAAAACCACTGGTGTAAATCACCAAAGAATCCAGTGTGCATGTGTGCTAAGCCGCTTGAGTCTTGTCCGACTCTTTGTGACCCTATGGATGGTAGGCCGCCAGTCTCCTCTGTCCATGAGATTCTCCAGGCAAAAATGTTGGAGTGGGTTGCCATGCCCTCCTCCAGGGGAGCTTGCTGGCCGAGAGCTCGAACCACATCTCTTAAGTCTCTTAGGTCTCCTGCGTTGGCAGGTGTGCTCTGTACCACTAGTGACACCTGGGAAACCCCAGAGAATCCAGAATGATGATCAAAAATGAAGGGTCAAAGAGGTCTACCATCGAACGGTTCAGTGCACGCTAATTCTGGAGAAGGTTCCTTGTCTGAAAACAACAACAACAAAAAAAAAAACAAAACACAGAGAAAGACACCAAATCTGGTCCCATGAGAGGGTTTTTTTTTTTTCAATCTGAAAAAATATAACAGCAACCCAAACCCCAAATTCCTACACATCTCAATATTCCAATTGCAGAGAAGAAAATTCTCAATCAAGAACAAATCTGGTCCAGTGGAAAGGGCTCACTAAGTATTAATGCTATTGACTGTAAAGGAGAAATGTCTCAGCTTGGTCCTGAGGTTGTAGAGTGATGTCTGAAAGAATACACTGAGGGAATTTTTATCCTTCCAGCCTGAAGCCCAATTAAAATGACAAATCTATATTTTCAGTTGCAAAAGACATACAAAGGGATATATAAACTGTTATCCCAAAACTGTAAAATCTGCCTCCCATTTAGGTACACAGATTACTAAACTTTTGGGTGATTAAGTCAAGAAAAACTTAGAAGCAACAGTTTGCTTTTGTTACTGTAGCGAAGCCATAATAACACGTTTATAGCCTGTCTGAAGCAATGGCTTAAACCCTAGTTTATCTCAACATTTTAGTTTCCTTGTCTGTCCATTTATTTACTCTAGTAAATATCCATCTTCACCACTACTGAAGATAAACTACTTGCATTCCCATATTGCTCTTCTTAGGAAATCCCAGATATTGCTACAAAAAAAAAAAAGGCAGTTAAATAAGATAATAGTGTGTTGGGTGTTATACATTGTATTTCTAAACCATTAACAAGAAAATGGAATATAAACAAATCAATAACCGAACCTATAAAAGCATAAAAAGGCAGGACCTGAGAGGTCAAAGGATGTTCCTGCCGTTATACTACTGAAATTTACTAAAAATATGCACCATAGGGATTAGTCAGTTTACTTTATTGCTGTTTTTACGGCTGACAACTCTGGGTGAAATATTCAGAAGAGGCTAAAGGTGAGTGCTGTTTGGAGTCACGTCTCCAGTCATTTGGTGAAGATTATTACAAGGCGACATGCAAAACACATAAGTATTGCCATGCAAGATGCCACAGCATTCCAGGAAACCTGAAGGAATATTCAGAAATTTTGACACATAAAGTTTTTATTCATCTGAAGACTTCTAAGCATTTCCCGAAGATGTATGTCGTGCACTCATCTCTCAATTCAATGGGAGTGGACTCTATAGTTAAACATTATTAACACAGTAAGTCCATTAAGATAAGGTGAGTTTTTTCAAAGATTTACCAGAGCTTATAGGACAACAAGGAAATAATATAGGATACAATTCTTATTCATGCAGCCTATGATTGGCTTCCTTCATATTCAACCTTTTTTTCTTTTCTTTCTTTCTTTTTTTCCTTCTTTTATTCTTGATGAGCTATTCAGCTGTTAGGAGACTTACCTAGCAGGGAAATCCATATGTTCTCTCAATTCATAGTAGTCCTGTCTAGGTGGTAATAATTTTCACTGAGCTTTAATAAAGGCTTTATTATAACAACAATTCATGCCTGTTCTTTTCGTATTCCTACTTCCTTTTCCAAGTGGCAAGGTGGTCTGCCTTTGATACTCAAGGTATATTAATTACTTTGGACTGTCAAACAGAATATCACAGGTCAGGTGGCTTAACAGTTATGGAAGCTTGGAGTACAAGATCAAGGTGCCATCAAAGTTAATTTCTGGCACAAAATCCCATAGACTGGGTATGAACTGTTACAAACAATGGAAATTTGTTTCTCACAGTTCTGGAGGATGGAAGTCTGAGATCAAGGTACCAGAAAGGCTGGTTGAGGGACTTCTTCTGATCAGAGACTCCCTATGTTTCCACATAGCTGGAAGAGGCTAGAGAACTCTATGGGGTCTCTTTCATGACTACACTAATCCCATTCATGTGGGTTCCACCATCATAATCTAATCACTTCCCTAAGGCTCATACCTCTCAACACCATTACATCAGGAGTCTGGATCCCTGGTGAACTGTGAAAGAACACAAGCTTTCAGATCATAGCAGCAGATTTCCTTCACAGTCTTTGTGGGAAATTGACAGTCCGTGCAGCTAGAGGTATTCCAGAATAACCAGTTTCCAGTTTGGTAGGGTCTTTATCATGCTACACAGGTAAAAGCATTCCTCACGTGTGTGCAAACATTTCTAAATGAACAGAGATGCATTGGAGAAGACAGTCTCATGGGCACAGTCTTAGCCACACATGGATGCTACTTGGGCCTGGAACACTTCCTTTTCAAGAGATGAATGTTGCTAAACTCAAGTTTGACTACTTGTTGCTGAGAGACAAATATTGGCCAAAAGGAAACATAGCTTTATTGAGGAATTTGGCAATGCTGGGGAGAGGGTGGACTTAGGTCCCAAAGAACCAACTCCGCTTTGCTGATCTGAGGGTAAGAGCTTTTAAAGAGTTTCAGGGATCTATTTCTGCTGTATTGACTATGCCAAAGCCTTTGACTGTGTGGATCATAATAAACTGGAAAATTCTTAAAGAGATGGGGATCATCTGATACCAGATCATCTGAGCAACAGTTAGAACTGACATGGAACAACAGACTCCAAATAGGAAAAGGAGTACGTCAAGGAGAAACCCTGCTTGTTTAACTTATATGCAGAGTACATCATGAGAAATGCAATTAAAAGACGCTTACTCCTTGGAAGGAAAGTTATGTCCAACCTAGATACCATATTTAAAAGCAAGACATTACTTTTGCCAACAAAGGTCCAGTCAAGTCTATGGTTTTTCCATTGGTCATGTATGGATGTGAGTTGGACTATAAAGAAACCTGAGCACTGAAGAATTGATGCTTTTGAACTGTGGTGTTGGAGAAGACTCTTGAGAGTCCCTTGGACTGCAAGAAGATCCAACCAGTCCATCCTAAAGGAGATCAGTCCTGGGTGTTCATTGGAAGGACTGATGTTGAAGCTGAAACTCCAATACTTTGGCCACCTCATGCGAAGAGTTGACTCATTGGAAAAGACCCTAATACTGGGTAGGATTGGGGGCAGGAGGAGAAGGGGATGACAGAGGATGAGATGGTTGGATGGCATCACCAAGTCGATGGACATGGGTTTGGGTAGACTCTGGGAGCTGGTGATGGACAGGGAGGCCTGGTGTGCTGCGATTCATGGGGTCGCAAGGAGTCGGACATGACTGAGAGACTGAACTGAACTGAACTGAACTGAATTGATAGGTAGAGGCAGGGTGCCACATGCAGAACAGCACGGTCAACTCTGGCAATCATTTTGAAATGGGTCATGTGGTGGTCTGATCAGTATCGTGTTGATTGTTCTAAGTACAGTTAATCTTTAGTTCCAGGGTCTGTTTGCTTCCATTTTCTCTGAAGCCAGTTCTCAGCATAAACCAAGGCTACATTCTGATCACTATGCTAACTTTTCCACCCAGTGGGGATTTCAGTATCTACAACACAGCTCCAAGGAATATGGCTCAGAAAATTATCTTCAACCCTTCAAGGGAAAACAAAGGTCTTTGATTTTATTTAATAACTAAAGTATTATTTTCTCTTGTTTGATTTCCTGCTCTTTCTCACTTCTTTGATTAAATAGTAAACAATAGATATTGTATTTACAGCTCATTAGTAATTAATCAAGGGCTTCCCTGATGGCTCAAATGGACCTGGATTTGGTCCCTGGATCAAGAAGATCCCTTAGAGGAGGGAATGGCTACTCACTCCAGTGTTCTTGCCTGGAGAATTCCATGGACAGAAGAGTCTGATGGGCTACAGTCCATGGGTTCTCAAAGAGTTGGACACCATTGAGTGATTAACACTTTCAGTATTTGGTAGTTGCAATTGGTAATTGTGGATAAGTATAAAATACTGTTTTTTTTTTTTTTTATTTTTACTATTAATAGCTACTAAGTTGTTAGACTTATTAGGTTGTTTGTACCTAACTACTTAATATGTGTAACTGTTAGGTGTTGCTTTTGGTCATGAAAATGGATGGGTATACTAAAAGCATCACAGACCAAGAATATTGGGGTCTGTGTTATAGTTTTTCTCCCCTTATTCCCTTTTCTTAAGTCAGAGATATCCTATACCTGTGGTCCTTTAGTTTTAGAGTACTTTTGTATTGCTTTTGAATCCCCTGGGGAGATGGTTAGAATATACCTTCCTAGGTTCAACCCTGATAGATACTGATGCAATACTTCTGCTGTAGGATTCAGGAGTCTGTATTTTTGAAAACTAGCAATTCAGATCCCAGGGGCCTGTGTACCACCCTTTGAGAAACTATTTCTACATGTTGATATGTCTAGAACACTTTTTAAAATTTATTTATTTTTGGCTATGTTGGGTCTAAACTGTGGCATGGCACGCCAGCCCCATAGCACGTGGGATCTTAGTTCCCTTACAAGGGATCAAAACCACGTCCCCCACATTGGAAGGTGGATCCTTAACCACAGGACGACCAGGGAAGCTTTTCCCTTTCTAGAGCTTTAAAACTACTTAACCTCAGTTCTGTTTTTTAAGATGTACTCTCTCCTGCTCTTTCATTTTTCCTGTTCTCCCATAAGGTGGGGAACATCAAACCTTGTTGATCTGAATATACTGTGTGAAAAAATTCTGTGTGTTTGCCTTTTGGTCGTGGTAGTGAAAACCATTTCTATCATTTCTGTTCCCCAGTTTAAGAACCCAGGCCCCTGATACTGACCTGTCGCCCCGTCAGAGACCACGTGTCTAGCAGTTCACTGCATGGCTGTTGCTGCTGGCTCAGTGTATACGTCGCTGCCTGTAATTCACAGTATGGTCTTCCTTTTTGCTTCCCTTCAGGTAAACAGTGTGACTAAATTGGAGAGACACGCATGGAGTGATGAGAGAGAAGTGTGTTGATCAAGCCGCCTGTTCCACGGAGCCGTAGAGCTGGTGGCTCCCTGTCCTTTAGAGCTGTCTTTCTTTTTCTGACAGCCTTCTGGCTGCACAGCACGATATTTATCTTACAGAATTACTGTTTTTGTCAAAACAAATAAGCAACAAGAAAGGATCCAGTATAGAAGAAAATGCAGGGAACAGATCCCAACCCGAGCAAACATAAGAAGCTGCATTTCTGATCACGTTTCTAGGGACTGTCTTTGGAAGCATCCAGATATACTTGGTATTAACAGAGGCAGTGTGTGGCCTCCTCCTTATGGCTCTGTTCTTTGCTCCTTTAGCATACTCTCCAGTTGCAACCATGTTCACTGTTTTCCTTATTATTTTTTTCCTTTGCAAAACCTGTGTCTGAAAATGTTATAATCCTGTAATTCAGTCAAAAATCCCAGGTGGCAGCTAGTGGTAAAGAATCCACATGCCAATGCAACAAGACGCAAGAGACCTGGGTTCAATCCCTGGTTTGGGAAGATCCTCTGGAAAAGGAAATGGCAACCCACTCCGGTATTCTTACCATGGGCAGAGGAGCCTGGCAGGCTACAGTCCATGGGATTGGAAAGAGTCAGACGTGACTGAACACCTGTCAGCAGCAGTTCAGTCCTTCACCCATTCTTGCATCTTCCTGAGTGCCCTCCATGTGCCAGGCACTGTGTTCCTTGTTGAAAGACAATAGTAAATAAAGCAGACAAAAGTGTTTCCAAATATGGAGTTAACTAGACATAGACTATGTACTGGGTCCTCTGTTTAGTGTTTTAAAATATATTTTCTTACGTTAAGTTCTCAGCAATCTAAGACGTAGATTCTAACATTACTTCCAATTCCCAGTTGAGGAAACTGAGGCTACAGGACTTGACTGTGATCATCTAGCCAAATGGGAGAGCTAGAGTGAGATCAAGGCAATTTCAACCCATAGGACAAATTATTACCAACTAGTTTCTAAAAGGGGCTTTCAGTTGGCTCAGTGGTAAAGAACCAGCCTGCCAATGCAGGAGACTTAAGAGACGCAGGTTTGATCCCTGGGTCAGGAAGATCCTCTGGAGGAGGAAATGGCAACCCACTCCAGTGTTCTTGCCTGGAGAATTCCATGGACAGAGGAGCCTGGTGGGCTATAGTCCATAGGGTCGCACAGAATCAGACACATCTAAAATGACTTAGCGCACACACACACATCCAGATTCTAAAAGAATGAATTATAAGTAACAACTAACCATCTTCTCCTAAGTTATTTATTCTTTAACAGGTAGGAAATCCTCAGAGGAATGGATTTCAGCTGGTTAATTTTAGATTTGGGGCAGAATAGAAAAGAGTGTGATGGATGAGAATTGCATCCTCGAAGCCTCTGAAAAGTCCATACTGAAGCCCACTGTGTTTAGCTGTATCTCAGCCCTTCAAAGCTCTCACAGAGGCGTCACCTGCAGAGCCTGTCTGGCCCCACCCTTCCTACAGGACCAGAGTGATGACAAGTCCATCCTATCATTCTCCCATGAAGGGAAGCTGGAGGGGAACAGGTTTGGTGGGGGGAACACTGTGCTGGGAACAGTATCAAGGAAACAGCTGGGGCTGTGACTGAAGCCTCAGAGGAAGGTCTAGATAGGGGATAAGCGTGTGTGGATGCAGGTGGTGAATACAGCCCTGGAGTGCATTTGGCAGGACTGAGGATAAGGAGCACAGACGTCAGAGACTCAGGGGATGTGTTTGGACCAGCTCTCCTCCACTCCGTGAGGTGCTATCAACAGTTTAACAGCCTCTGCTCATAATGCTTTATAAATTATGCAGTACTATACAAATGTTGTTTCAGTTTTAATGATAAATGATACAAAAGACATGCCTGCATTGCATGATTGCAGGAGGATTTAATGGGGAGACTTAGTGAAGATAAAGTTGGTGACATGGGGCTGTTGAGCCTGGGGAGAGTGGGCTAGCCACAGTCCTCGGAGAGGGGCAGCTGTCCTGAGATATGGACCTTGGGCTGACATACTCCTCTTCTGAATTGTGTTCATAAAGCCCCCAAGAGTCTCATTGATAGTACAGTTTACTGTTTTATTTATCTGCTTATTGAGCCAATATTTATTGATCGCTGATGACTGCTCATTATTCTCTTAAATGCTTATGACAAAAAGTCCCATCCCTTCTTTTAGAAATTTATAACCTAGTGAAGAAGAAATGTCCTATTTTATTTAAACAAAGCAGAGTGGCATGCCCTTCTGGATGGGGAGGAAGGGGAAGTGTGATGGTGAGGATGTCCCAGAGAGCCAGCAGAGGATGTGGGTTGAGAGAAACAGATCGGGGGTTCTGGGCAACTGTCAGAAGGCAATTTTCAGAAAGAGGGAACAGGAGTGACCCGATTCTGTAACGGGACAATGGCAGGAGCTGAAATTAGAGAGGGAGATGAGGGTTCATGACTGTAGGGCTCTGCAGAAAATTTGGACCTTATATTAGTTTCCCATCATCATGAAATGAGTCAGCACTGATTCAGCAGCTTACAAGAAAACCCATTTATTATCACACCATGTCAGTGTGTCAGAAATCAACACACCATACCTCAGCTGGATTTTCTGGCCCAGATCTTCTAAGACCAATGTCTAAGTGTCCAATGGGGTGCTCTTATGAGAAATCCTAAGGAAGAATGGGCTTCCACGCTCATTCTGGTTGACTGCAGACTTCAGTTCCTTGAAGTTGGTGGAGTGAGGTCCCACTTCCTTCCTGGCTGTCAGCCGGAGGGGGCCCTTGGCTCCTAGAGGCGTCTCTCTGGTGTTCACACCTGGGCCCATATCTTAGGACCACACACATGTAATCTCTGTGACTTCCCCTTCTGCTCCATCTCTTTCTGCTTTGAGCTGGAAAACATTCTAGGCTTTTTAAGAGCTCTTGTGAACAGATTGGGGCATCCTGGATAATCCAGGGTCATCTCCCTATTTTAAAATCATAATCCTAACTACATCTGCAAAATCTCTTTGCCACGTAATAGAGTCAGAGTTCACGGACTTGGTTTTGGACACATTTGGGAGTCATTCTTCTGCTTATTTCACATTTCACTCAGAGTTAAAGACCGTCGAAAATACTTACACAGGGTAGTGATATATCACCTCAGCCACATTTAAAATATATTTAGATGATTCTTCCTTTACTATGAACTAAATGAAATCTGACGATTGATGGAATTAGGGTTTGTTGCCTCCATACCGTGACTCTGGGAATGCGAATTCAGCTAAAAGCCCAAAGAACTGGGGCAGGAGGTGAAACCCTCTCTGGCCGTTGTGAATCCATCCCTGACCTGGGAAGTGATGGACATGGTCAGGGGTCATTAAGCTTTCACTTTCATCTTCTAAAATATTACGTTGTTGGTGGTGGTTTAGTTGCTAAGTCGTGTCCAGCTTAGCCTGAACTGTAGCCTGCCCTGCTCCTCTGTCCATGGGATTCTCCGGGCAAGAATACTGGAGTGGGTTGCCATTTCCTTCTCCAAAACATTAGGTTATTCATACTTAATGGTTTGAGTGAACATTTAAGCATTGAAATACATTTAGGATAAAATTCCAGTGAAGATGGTAATGGAAATATGGATCAAAAGAGAAATAGCTAAGATATACATTTTTGAATATTTATTTATTTATTTGGCTGTGCCGGGTCTAAGTTGTAGCATGTGGGATCTTTTTAGGTTCAGCATGCAGAGTCTAATTTTCTAATCAGGGACAGAATCCAAGCTCCCTGCATTGGGAGCATGGAGTCTTAGCCCCTAGACTACCAAAGAAGTCCCTAAGATATAAAATTAAATGTTAAGCTAAAGCTTACTCATTTATTTTTATATAGATCACTGCATGTCTATAATAATTATGGTTAGCTTCCAATGGATATATTTTATAAGTTACTTTAAAAAAATTACTCTGATGTTATTTCTTATTTATTTATTTTTTTTGGTCTTCAACAATAATCTTTATTTTTACAAAGCAGTACAAAAAAGACTGTTCCCCAAAGGGTGACTTGGAGCTGGAAAATCCATCCTGAGTGTGAAAGTGTTACTGTTATCTGCTAAGTTATGTGTGACTCTTTGAGACTCTATGGACTGGAGCCTGCCAGGTTCCTCTGTCCATGGAATTTCCTAGGTAGGAATACTGGAGTGGGTTGTCATTCCCTTCTCCAACTGACCACACTTTCTAAATGTTTCAAAAACATCTTAGGTATCATCACAATTATTATGAATAAACATTTGTTCCACAGACCATAAATACAGTAAGTGTCAAAAGTACGTTTTAAACATTAAATAGCAAAAATAAAAACCGTTGAACATACAGTTTTACTAAGAGCTCTCAGTAAATAAATGAAGAGTTAAAATGCTTTGTTTTCTGTACGCATGGAAACATATGAATGGCTACTAAAATGATGCAGTGTTCCGTATAATTTTTAGAAACTTATTTTATATTTTCATAGATAAAAATCACTGCATAATCTGGTTCTATTAGAGTGGAAGGGAGGAAAACAACGTTGGTCAGATCTTTGAACTTTTTCTTATACTAAGTCTGAGCTCCATACTTCCCTCCTATATAACTTTATTTTTAGTGACTTACCAGTTAATTACTCAATTAGGTTCTCTAGGGTTGGAAGCAAAACTTTCACAACTATGTGACTTATAAAAGAGTCTGTTACTTCGCATCAGAAGGCTTTCCTAAGGTTTACCAAATGACTGGTAAGTATATCTTTGAGTTTTTTCACCTAGAGGCACCTTGTTTAATATACTATAAGGAACCGGGAAAATGGAATTTTATTCTTCATATCTTTATATCTTTGCTAACTTTTCTATTTTATAAAATATATTTATTTTGTTAGTGCTTTTGAGGTGGGTGCAGAGATTCAGAAGCCTTTAAGGGCGGCTTTGGTGCCCAGTTGTGGGCAGTGTGGCCAGCAAACCCTCCTGGCCGCTAGCTGCTTCAGGGTCTGTCTCAGCTACAGAAAGTGGCCTTGGTGGATGGCAGGCACTTCCCAGGGTATCCCACATCTGGAGACTGAGTCAGGCGAGGGTGTTAATGTCCCATCAGTTATCATGATGCCCAACAAGGTACCTCCTGTTCCAGAACACTCCACAGGGACTGGCCCAGGCAGTTTTGGGCCAGCGTCACAGTTTGATTTCTCACTCAGCCCAATTCTTTTTCTTTATCATTCCCTCCACAGGTGTTAATTCCAATTAAAACATCTTGCACCCTAGACTTCACCTGTTTCTGGACAATTCCACCTGTGGCAACTTTGTATATAACTGAGTCAAAACTTGGGCTTTGAATTTAGCTCTTTTTATGGAAAATATATAAATAATCAAATAGTTAGCCAAATCATCTAAAAAATTGCCTGTTTTCTGTCTGAAAAGGCCTATCTTTATTTTATAATTCAAGTAAGCACATTAAAATGTTTGTTGAGAAGTGTTATTTTTTAAAGTACTGAAATAAATTATAAAACAGATCTTATAAAATGAAGTATAAAATAATTGAGATAAAATGTTAAAGACTTCATACAATTTATGCGTTTATTTTATAAGATATAAAAGCAAAATAGAAAAGTATGCTCTTTAGTATTAGTTAAACGATAATGATGTAACAAAATATAATTAAAGGAGGTTATTTCGGAAATGACAATAGTAAGAAAGGTACAGTTTGGCTATTTTGCATGTCCATGTATCGAACTCGGTGTTTAACCTCTGAGAATAATAAAATATAAATTACATATAAAAATCAAAAATGATTTTAAGAAATATTTATCATTTTAAATATGATAAATATTTCTATGCAAATTTAATGAAAGTTATGCTAAAAATTCATTGGTCCAAAAGTTTCCATATAGTTTACTTTTTATTGTTGTTGCTGTTCAGTCGCTCAGTCGTGTCCAGCTCTTCGCAACCCCATGGACTGCAGCACGCCAGGCTTCCGTGTCCTTCACTACCGCCTAGAGTTTGCAGAAATTTATGTCCATTGAGTTGATGATGCTAGCTGGAGATAAATATACTCTAAATATTTGATAAAATGAAATAAAGACTGATAGTATTTGGAATAAATATTTTATGATATAATTGACAAAATAGGTTTTATATATTTTAACAGTGTATAGCAAATATGAAAGAAGAAATAATAATGTCTTACTCACTGATTTTATATCGACTACTTCAAAATATTTGCTGTCCTTGAAAGCATTTTGGTTACACTTAAAAGTTTCAGCATTATTAACTTCTACAGCTCTGACTGAAAGCTTTCTTTGCAGCTAACGACAAGTTCTAATGAGGAGGATTTCAATAGTTGAAAAGAATTGTTTATGTTTAGGTTAAATTCAAGTTTTGTGGACCCTAAAGTTTATGTATGTTTTGTGGGTGGCTTTTGAAAGAAAAATGTTTCCATAGCTGTAATTGGAAGTGAGTGTGAAAGTATTTAGAATGAGCAAAAAATATAACAACACCAAAAAAACTGACAGCGTTACAAACTCCAGACGTACGCCACGCTACGTTTCTTAAATAACTTCCTGTCGTACCTGTATATTTATTTTTTCTAAACTGTCTGTAAATTCTTTGACGATCCTTCATCTAATGAAAATTTGTAATATCATTTTCTCTACAGAGAAAACGGAAGATAATTCATTCTTTACTGTGGTCAGTTAGAATATATTTCTTTCTCTGAATAGTTGAGATGTGTAAGACGTGTAGGGAAGAATTGGTGCAATGGTAGTTATGTCTGATTCCAGATCAGACGGTTGCAGCAAACCAGTCCATCCTAAAGGAAATCAACCCAGGATATTCACTGGAAGGACTGATGGTGAAGCTGAAGCTCCAACACTTTGGCCACCTGATGCGAAGAGCCGACTCACTGGAAAAGACCCTGATGCTGGGAAAGAGTGAGGGTAGGAGGAGAAGGGGGTGACAGAGGATGAGATGGTTGGATGGCATCACTGACTAAAGGGACATGAGTTTGAGCAAGCTCCAGGGCATAGAAAAAGACAAGGAGGTCTGGCGTGCTGCAGTCCATGGGGTGGCAAAGAATCAAACACGACTTAGTGACTAACCAACAACAAAAAAGACATGTGAGTTCACTCAAAGACATATCCGATCATTGTGGTGCTGTATCAAGGTTGGGCTTAAGAAATACAGGCTTTCTGATAAATTCTCAGATTCTCATCAAAAAAGAAAAAAAAAACCCTGAGGTTTTGGTTATTGTTTATATTGCTTTTTCTTGAAGGAAGAGAACTTTGCATATTGGCCACTGATAGATGAGAGCTGAGTTCTATTATCATTTTTCAGGTCTGATGATTGAAATAATTTTTCTTAGACTGACTCTGGCTCTATACAGTTCAGACCTTGCTCCTCCTTCACCATCTACATGGTTTCAGGTCCTCTAGGGCTAATTCATATCACGATCCTACATGTGAAACAGAACTTTAAGTGAGTCAACACAGAGGATTGGAAAAACTTTCCTAGAAGTGTTTCTGCACAAGGCAACTGGTAAAAATGCAACTCTGTAGTGATGTCACTGTAAATCACGTAAATACATCCCCTAATGCCAAACTGAATGCATGGGCACCTCACCTCTACTTAGATACATCCTAAAAATGCTCATAGCCAATCAGAAGCTACTCTACATAATGGAAAAGCAGGCAAGTTAGTATGGACATGAATGATAGTTTTAACAATGTGCAGTTAAAACAGTTTACTTCCATTTTCACAAAAACACATGACTCTGTGAACTCTGCTCCTGCCTTCCCCCTGCACAGGGCCTCGGAAGGGCCCCAGGCCAGCAAAGTTCCTTGAAGCTTAAGCTTCAGTGGCTTCAAGGTAAATCCACATCTGTTTATATTCAAATAAATGCAGACATTTATTTTAGAGTTCAGTATCTCTTATCGATGATTTTTGCTTCATTCTCAAAAGAGTTTCCTCAAGAGAAATGCATTCTTTCATCATAGTGATTTTGGTGGGCTGTGTTTTTGTCCTGAGAGGCAAAGGAGATGGCCTAATCAAAGCGGTTAAATCAAGATTATCATTGCACCCACGATCTCACTCTACTAGTCCTTCATTTCAGTTTGGAATATTCTGAGTCCAAAATGCCCATCTGGACAGGAGTTTTGCCTCCAACAGTAATGCTACAAGGCAGGAAAATACTGAAGGACATTTTGCAATGTCTTGATTTTGTTTTTAAGTTATAATTTTTTTTTTATTGGAGTAGAGTTGCTTTACAGTGTTTTGTTGGTTTTTGCTGTGAATCAGCTCTGCGTGTACGTGTATTCCCTCTTTTTTGGATTTTCTTCCCATTCACGTCACCATGGAGCATTAAGCAGAGTTCCCTGTGCTCCACAGCAGGTCCTCATTAGTTGTGCATTTTATACACAGTAGTGCACACATGTCAATCCCAGTCTGTCAGTTTGCCCCAACCCCCTTTCTCCCCTTCAATAAATTCCCCCAACTTATTTACAAAGCAGAAATGTAAGGTCTTGATCAGTCATTGAAATGAACTTTCACTTTGTTTGCTCCTTCTGGGGAAACGTGACGCTTTCTTCCTTGTTTCCTCCCTCTCTTCCTTCCGTCTTTCCTTTCTCTCCCTCCCTTCCAAGAAAGAGGTAGGCTCTTCCGAGACTTTCTCAGGATGGCCTTTAGGAAGCCCATGAGAATTTGGAAAATGAATTTTGAGAACCTAGTGAACACCGGCACACTTTGGCGGATCTTTGCCTGCCCTATTTCCAAAGCATTTTGCTCTGGACCAGGGATTGGATAAGCTTTTTATTTTTGTTAAGAGCCAGAGAGTAAATATTTTAGACTTTGTGAACCAAGGTCTCTGTTGCAACCACTCAACTGTAATTCAAAAGCAGTCATAGACAGTTTGTAAATGAAAAGTCATGGCTGTGTTTCATAAAACTTTTTACCAGAAAAAAAAAGAAAGAAAAAAAGAAAGAAAAAAGGCAATAGGCTGGATTTAACTGTTGGATTCTAGTTTACAGACTGACCACAACTATAGACTGCTAACAGGTCTGATGACAAGTGGAATCATAGACAAATATTTCCAGCGAAATCAGTGCAAGTTAGAACTAGCACTAATGTTTGTTACACAGACAGCCTAGAGCCCGTTAGTCAGTGATTTCCAAAATGAACATCTCCAATTAAAAAGCCTGAAATGTCCCCTGGGGGATAAGAAAGGATATGATATTAGATAGAAATTGCATCATGTTCTGATTCTCTTCAAAAGGCTTTGTGCCAGAATCCACGTTAATAGGGTTCAATTAGAAGAGATATATTTAAACAGAATTTGGCAAAGGTAGTAAAAGTTGTATCAAGTTACAAGTCAGACTAAAATTATCACAGTTCAGTGGTTTTCACTCAACACCTTTTGCTGAGGTCAGACCTCAGGATCTTGTCAACATCCATTTCAGCTTGCACATGGTTTCATCACTGCCATCCCAGACACCTACTTAATGTCTAGTGATAGGCAAAGGTCATTTATAAGGAAGATCTGGAGGAATCCCCATCCACCAACTAGGGTTATGTTTATTGTAACAGAAATGACCAGCTACAATTGGGTCACAGCTCTGTAAAAAGCCTGCTATCTATAGGAAGCTGAAATGGGAAAATTCTCTTTTTTTTTAATTAATTAATTTATTTTAATTGGAGGTTAATTACTTTACAATATTGTGGTGGTTTTTGCCACACATTGACATGCATTGGCCATGGGTGTACATGTGTCCCCCATCCTGCACCGCCCCCCCTCCCTCCCCATCCCATCCCCCAGGGTCATCCCAGTGCACCAGCCCTGAGCACCCTGTTTCATGCATTGAACCTGGACTGGGGATCTCTTTCGCATATGATAATATACATGTTTCAATGCTGTTCTCTCAAATCATCGCACCCTCACCTTCTCCCACTGAGTCCAAAAGTCTGTTCTTTACATCTGTGTCTCTTTTGTTGTTTTGAAAATAGGGTCATTGTTACCATCTTTCTAAATTCCATATATATGCATTAATATACTGTATTGGTGTTTTTCTTTCTGACTTACTTCACTGTGTATAATAGGCTCTGGTTTCATCCACCTCATTAGAACTGATTCAAATGCATTCTTTTTAATAGCTGAATAATATTCCATTGTGTATATGTACCACAGCTTTCTCATCCATTTGTCTGCAGACGGACATCTAGGTTGCTTCCATGTCCTAGCTATTGTAAACAGCGCTGCGATAAACATTGGGGTACACGTGTCTCTTTCAATTCTGGTTTCCTCAGTGTGTATGCCCACCAGTGGGATTGCTGTGTCGTATAGCAGTTCTATTTCCAGTTTTTTAAGGAATCTCCACACTGTTCTCCATAGTGGCTGTACTAGTTTGCTTTCCCACCAACAGTGTAAGAGGGTTCCCCTTTCTCTGCACCCTCTCCAGCATTTATTGTTTGTAGACTTTTGGATAGCAGCCATTCTGACCGGTGTGAGATGGTACCTCATTGTGGTTTTGATTTGCATTTCTCTGATAATGGGTGATGTTGAGCATCTTTTCATGTGTTTGTTCAGCCATCTGTATGTCTTCTTTGGAGAAATGTCTGTTTAGTTCTTTGGCCCACTTTTTGATTGGGTCATTTAAATTCTAAGCACAAAAGATGAGAGCTTCTGACAAAAACAACAGCAGAACCATGACAGAGATGACTGTGACCCAAAAGGATCTTTCAACATTGATTGCAATTGTGCCAGATGTCCCATCACAACTGGGCCTGGGGAAAGTCATCTGTAATCTGCTGATCAGGCTGTTAGGTCACCCAAATCAGAGCTTTAATCCAACCTCAAGACAAGGATGCTGGGCTGCAGACAGCCTCAGAGTCTTAGGGTGATGGCCAGAAATACACTTGGCATAAGAATGAGTATTGATTAAACTTGATCTCTTTCTTAGCCATATATCCAAATGGGAGAATTATAATCTATTTTAAAAAATTTTTGCCCATCACACCTTGGGGTTTTTAATGCTTAAAAGACATGACCTATTCTCTCCAAGATATGTATCTACACTAGCATTTTGGTAATATTGAGTTCCACTGGAGTAGGCTAACAAGAAAGAGAAGAAAAAGAGAGGCTATGCATTATTTTTTCTGTTTTGCAGCTTGTTGTTTGTACAAATATTTATTTTTGTTGCTCAGTAGCTCAGTCATGTCCAAATCTTTGCGACCCCATGCGTTGAAGCACACCAGGCTTCCTGTCCTTCACTGTCTCATAGAGCTTGCTTAAACCAATGTCCATTGACTTGGTGATGCTATCCAACCATCTCATCCTCTCTTGTCCCCTTCTTCTGCTTCAATCTTTCCCAGAATCAGAGTCTTTTCTAATGATTTGGCTCTTTGCATCAGGAGGCCAAATTATTGGAGCTTCAGCTTTAGCATCAGTCCTTCCAATGAATATTTAGGACTCATTTCCTTTAGGATGGACTGGTTTCAGTCCAAGGGACTCTCAAGAGTCTTCTCCCACACCACAGTTCAAAAGCATCAATTCTTCATCACTCAGCATTTTTTATGGTCCAACTCTCACATCCAAACATGACTACTGAAAAAAACAGCTTTGACTAGATGGGCCTTTGTTGGCAAAGTAATGTCTTTGCTTTTTAATATGCTGTCTAGGTTGGTCATAACTTTCCTCCCAAGGAGTAAGCGTCTATTAATTTCATGGCTGCAATCACCGTCTGCAGTGATTTTGGAGCCCAAGAAAATAAAGCCTGTCACTGTTTCCATTGTTTCCCCATCTATTTGCCATGAAGTGATGGAACCAGATGTCATGATCTTAGTTTTCGAATGTTGACTTTTAAGCCAGCTTTTTCATTCTCCTCTTTCACTTTCTTCAAGAGACTCTTTAGTCCCTCTTCACTTTCTGCCATTGGGGTGGTATCATCTGCATATCTGAGGTCATTGATATTTCTCCCAGCAATCTTGATTCCAGCTTGTGCTTCATCCAGCCCAGCATTTCACATGACGTATTCTGCATATAAGTTAAATAAGCAGGGCGACAATATACAGGCTTTACATACTCCTTTCCCAATTCGGAACCAGTCCATATTTCCAGGCCTGTTCTAACTGTTGCTTCTTGACCTGCATATAGGTTTCTCATGAGACAGATAAGGTGGTCTGGTATTCCCATCTCTTGAAGAATTTCCCACGGTTTGTTGTGATGCATACAGTCAAAGGCTTTAGCGTAGTCAATGAAGCAGATGTAGATGTTTTTCTGGAATTCTCTTGTTTTTGCTATGATTTGGATGGATGTTGGCAAGTTGACTTCTGGGTTCCTCCACCTTTTCTAAATCCAGCTTGAACATCTGGAAGTTCTTGCTTCACATACTATTGAAGCTTAGCTTGGAGAATTTTGGGTATTACCTTGCTAGCATGTGAGATGAGTGCAATTGTGCGGTAGTTTCAATATTCTTTGGCATTGCCTTTCTTTGGGATTGGAATGAAAACTAACCATTTCCAGTCCTGTGGCCACTGCTGAGTTTTCCAAATTTGCTGGCATATTGAGTACAGCACTTTCACAGCATCCTCTTTTAGGATTTGAAATAGCTCAGCTGGAATTCCATCACCTCCACTAGCTTTGTTCATAGTGATGCTTCCTAAGGCCCACTTGGCTTCGCACTCCAGGATGTCTGGCTCTAGGTGAGTGATCATACCATTGTGGTTATCTGGGTCACAAAGATCTTTTTTGTATAGTTCTTCTTTGTATTCTTGCCACCTCTTCTAATTATCTTCTGCTTCTGTTAGGTCCATACCATTTCTGTCCTTTATTGTGCTCTTCTTTGCATTAAATGTTCCCTTGTTATCTGTGGGTTAATAAATCTTATGAACCACATTAAAAAATGTACCCAAGTATACCTGGTTTCTAAAAATATAAACCTTCTGGTTCAATTGAAAGTTCATTCTCTATTAATAAATCTAAACTATTAGTAATCATTGATGAACCAAATCCTGAGGCTCTGTCCAAATCTAAGAAGTAGGTAATATTCATTGAGCACTTATGGTGTGGCTGGCACCATCCTAAGCTCAATGCTGATAACTGATTTAATGCTTACATCAACTTTATAGGTGGTTACCACAACTGAAGCTCAGAGGGAGTTATGTGACTTGCTAAAGGTCACACAGCTGGACAGGACTGCAGAGTCTAGATTCGAAACCCAGCAAGTTAGCTCCAACGTATACTGTCTTGGCATTTTCCCACTTGGAATATTTTAAAATTGATACCTCTAGACTCAGAATCTCTGGACAATATGTTGTTAAAAACCCTTGTATGGATCACAGATCCTTCCATTTATTTAGAAATTAATTAGCGAGGCAATGCTGATTAGTTGCTTTCTTTGTGTCATCATCAAAAAAACCCACAAAAACTGCCTCCTCAGTTTTTCTATTAAAATAGCTGAAAAGACAAACCTTTGTTGTCAAAGTAATGTCTCTGCTTTTTAATATGCTGTCTAGGTTGGTCATAACTTTCCTTCCAAGGAGTAAGCATCTTTTAATTTTATGGCTGCAGTCACCATCTGCAGTGATTTTGGAGCCCAAAAAAGATCCGTCTAGTCAAGGCTATGGTTTTTCCAGTAGTCATGTATGAATGTGAGAGTTGGACTATAAAGAAACCTGAGCACTGAAGAATTGATGCTTTTGAACTGTGGTGTTGGAGAAGACTCTTGAGAGTCCCTTGGACTGCAAGGAGATCCAACCAGTCCATCCTAAAGGAGATCAGTCCTGAGTGTTCATTGGAAGGACTAATGCTGAAGCTGAAACTCCAATACTTTGGCCACCTGATGGGAAGAGCTGCCTCGTTTGAAAAGACCCTGATGCTGGGAAAGATTGAAGGTAGGAGGAGAAGGGGACGACAGAGGATGAGATGGTTGGATGGCATCACCGATTCAATGGACATGAGTTTGAGCAAGCTCCGGGAGTTGGTGATGGACAGGGAGGCCTGGCATGCTGCAGTCCATGGGATCTCAAAGAGTCAGACACGACTGAGCGACTGAACTGAACTGAACTGAGCCGAAAAGACATCTGAAAGGTAGAGAGAGGAAGAAAGGAATGGGCAGTGGCCGAGGAGAGGGAGATAGAGCGATGGGGGAGGGGGGCTCTCATCTGTGTGCGCGCTAGCATGACATCTCCCAGCAGCTGTCTTTTTCCAATCAGAAGGGGCTTTCACAGCTGAGGCACCAGCTCTGCTAACCCCTGCTCATTGCCTTTTGAGACCTTGTCTTTTGTTTATCCTTAATCTACAGCAAATAGTCCCTCAGCTCCCTTAAAGGGGTACAGGACCAAAATTCAGAGCCGCTTCCTAATACAGCTCCTTTCTGTTAAAAGGCTTGAAGTTACATAACCCAAGTTTACTCTATCGTAAGATTTACAAATACATTTAACTTTTAACAAGGTTCTAAAACAGTCATAAAGTTGTTCACAACAGTGATGGAGAAACAGCATCTCTGGGAACAGAGAAAAGCTGATTTTTCTGCCACACAGCCTGGGATAAGCCGACCAGTGCTCTCTCATCTGCTGCGTGCCCTCCTCAAGCAACGTGCAGGGGCTTTTCACCTTTATCCACATACAATCTGCTGGCAAAAGTCCACAAAAGTGTTTGCAATGTGCGAGGCATTTCACTCTTTTTTGCCGGACTATTTTATAGGCTCAAGTGAGGAATGGGGAAGGTTACAAGGTTTGAGACCAGGTTTGAGATGAACAAGCCCAGCGCAGAACAGCGGCTCTCAACACCCAGACACGATCCTGACTGCGGCAGAATTGGAAGAAGGAAGACAATTGTGTGTGTGTTACTGTTAAGCACTGGACTAGCCCAAACTCCTTTTCTATATAAAACCTAAATCAAACTCTGAACCCCAGAAGATCAAATAGTACTTCAAATTATTCCAGAGACACTGCCCGCCTTCTCGGTGCCAGCTGGGGCACGTTGTCCTCTTTCAGCCCACCGAGGTTTGTGAAGTCATGTGAACATTTTACTGGGTTTTAAATTTGACGGTTTTTTGTTTTTGAAATAAGAAAGTGCTAATTCTCATTTTTGAAAATGAGAATTGGTCTCAAACAATGTAACTGAGACACAGGTGAAAGTATAGGTGGGCTGAAATGGTGACTCTTTGACTTTAGTTGGACACACACCAGACTTACGGTGTGTGGCGGTAAGATAAATTTGGAGGGAAATGACAGAAGTAAATACTGTGTATTGGTGGCAGATAAACAACATGATGGTTACATCTACAAAATGAGTCATGTTTGCATTGCAGGTTCATATTCACTTGGAATAAATTTATTTTCTTCCTATAACTTCCATTTCTATTATCTGACAAGTTCTAGAATACTATCATAGTATTAAAATATAGGAATCTCTGTACTTATAGTCACCATCATAGCAAAAGTTTAGTAGTAGTAGTAGCAGTTCTAGTGTTAGAGGTAGTTAAAATCAATGTAATAGTGATAAAAGAGAATAATCTTACTGCATTATATAAAATATGATTATGCACAAGTAGTTTTGTTTGTATTAAGCTCTAGACAAATATTATTTTCTGTGTTGTGATACAGTCTATATTTTGCAGTAAATGCTCAATCATGCATTGATTAAACAGGGATGTCTTACTGACCTGCTTGGTAACTTGGTTTTAATTCATAATTTTCCATTACTAATTAGGAAATAAAGCTCTTCAGTCCAAGGTCAGACCCATGAAGAGGTGAATGTCAAATATAACCCAGTAACAGTTAATGATTGTTTTTCATTTGAATCTAAAGTTTTCAGGCCTGACATATAGTCATTTTCCATTCCATTTCCACTTGCCTTGTAGCTGGGTGTTTAGTATGTTTATTCTATGACCTTTGAAGTCATTTGTGCTTGAAGCTCTGAACTAGTGGTGAGGAAATGGTGAACACTGCAGGACAGAAGGAAATGAGCTTTATTTCTTGGACTGAAAGGAGGTGACTCAGTGGGTAAAGTATCCGTCTGCAGTGCAGGAGACACAAGAGACGTGAGTCCAATCTCTGGGTCAGAAAGATCCCCTGGAGGAGGAAATGGCAACCCACTCCATCCTTCTTCCCTGGAGAATCCCATGGACAGAGGAGCCTGACAGGCTACAGTCCATAGGTTGCAAAGAGTCGGACACGAATGAAGCCACAGAGCACACACGAGGACCATCTGGAGATGCACCCTGGCTTGTTCTTGCTGAGAATTCTGCTGCAGGGAGACAGGTAACTGATAACTCAGGAAGGACAGTTGGCCAAATCTGGAGTGACAGGGGCCTGCCTGCAGAAGTCCCGCACTCTCCGCCACACATACTGTGCTCTTCCTGGAGCCCTTTTCCATCTAATACTGCTTTTGTTCTCTTCAGATGTATAATTAAAGGAGTTGATATAAGATTCCTTTGAAGATGAGAATATAAAAATAAATATATAAAAATTTCAGGTCTATCTTTCCATCTACACCTGAGATAACATCTGGTTCTAAGTCAAGGTTTTCTTTCAATCATATTCTTATGTGAATACTCTAAAAGGCCACTCGTAAGCCAAGTGTATGTTCGCTGAGCCAGTCCACTGCATTTATATTGCCTGCTGAATGGCATTATTCCATACAGTTGAATAGAATGGATGTGTTTGTTCTGTCTTTGCTTTGTTGTTAGAACATATTTTATTTCAAACTTGAACTGGATCAACATAGTGCTGATATATCTCAGCTGGAGTTCCTATCATATAAACCTGCGGGATGGACAGGGGGGAAGTGGAATAGTGGGTCAAGAAAGCCATAAAAGTGTAGCCAAAAATCAAAGATTTGTCTCAATTTGGTGTTTAAGTTATCATAGCTCCTCTGGTGGATGATGAAGACTTGACCTTGTATCTTGGCAAGAGTATTGGGCTTTGTGATACATTTTATTAAGTAAATCTCCAAGTGTATTAGTTGCTCAGTTGTGTCCAACCCTTTGCAACCCCATGGACTGTAGCCTGCCAGGCTCCTCTGTCTGTGGAATTTTCTAGGCAAGAATACTGGAGTGGTTAACCATTTCCTTCTTCAGGGGATCTTCCTGACCCAGGGGTTGAACCTGGGTCTCCTGTTTTGCAGGCAGATTCTTTACCATCTGAGTCACCAGGGTCCAGATAATAATTCTATAAAATTCATTGATATAACACCTGAGACAGTGACTTGCCCTCTCATTTCTTACTCATCTCACTTAGCTTATTTTTGCTCTGAATAAACAAGAATACACAAATTTTAGTGAATTAAGGAACATAATCAGGACATTGGAAATAAATTATGATTTAAAACCAACCAAATCTTTTAGCTAAGCTAGAACCAAATGCCTTGCGGATATCTCCAGGAAATGAGAAGTTCAAATGAACTGTAATGAGATGTGATGCTTACCTTAGACTGTTCAGTTGTTTCTCAATTAATAGAGCTTGGCTTAAGTCAAAGTGTATTTTTCAAAAAGTTAGGAATCATGGTCCATGTCTTTATAGAATGACTTGTGTAATTCATATGAATTTCTTATAGGATGAACCCATGTCAAGAATTTTAATTCATTAATGAGAGAACCAGAAGAATGGCAAGTCTGGAGAGCATTTGCAGAGCAGGGGTTTATGTAGTCAGGAAAGGCATGCTGAAATAGTTGGTCCATTTAGGGACGAAACTTTTGTAAGTCTTGGAGGGCATAGTACTTGGAGGTATGTTCTCTTTAGGACTGATGTTACTTGCATGTCTACAGGATGGAAAGTGACAAGTTGACTCATTACCTCACGGAGTCTAGGCCTCAATCAATAGTAAATTGAAAATTAAATAAAGGCAAAATTCCCAGGAGAATTAGATATTTCTTGAAAGTGCCTATTAAACAATGATGAAGTATGACATTAAAAGAATATGCAGTCATTTTTTTTTATGCCTAATTCAAATTTGGGATGTTTTAGCAGTTTTTCTGGTGATCATAAATAAATAATAGATTTTGAAAGATTATTCTTGATTTTGAAAATGCTGATCTCATTTTGTTTTTGATGGATTAATTTTCAGAGGTGCATCAAGAGATGTTAATTAACAATGTAAGCCTCTTGCCACTCAGCAAATCCAGAGGCTCAAAGGGTTGCATAAGTACCACAGCCAGATAATTAACTTCTGATTGGAAAATGTATAAAGAATCTCAGATTGCATTTTCAATGACATCTATTATTCTTGATTACCAGGTGGTGCAGTGGTCAAGAATCTGCTTGCCACTGTAGGCGATACAAGGATGCAGGTTCAATCCCTGTGTCAGGGAGATTCCCTGGAGTAGGAAATGGCAACCCTCTCCGGTATTCTTGCCTGGAAAATTCCATGAACAGAGGAGCCTGGCAGGCTGCCTTTCATGGGATCTCAAAGAGTTGGATGAAACTGAGTATGTGTGGATGCACAATTATTCTTGAAAGTTTTTCTTTCTTTTAAAAAAAATTGCTCCTGCTTAATCTTCTATACCATGGTTTGGAAAGCAGATCCAAACCTGGAACATTCATACTTACAGGTTGTGTCTGAAGTTCCTATAAATTTGGGAAAATTGCTCTCTGCTCGAAGTCTGCCAAATCTGATTAGGTTCTGCCTATATGAGACCCTGAGTATATGAGACCCTGTAAAACACAAAACAGGTATTGTCCCAGATTCCTGGAAAGACTTTGTGGCAACAGTTCTGCATGTGAAGTACAATTCCTAAGGCCTTAATGGTGGTTTTGTCATGTCTAATCACAATGAGATTTATTCTCAACTGTGTTATTACAATTACATCCTTGACTGTAAAATCAATTTATCCAATTATGTCGTGGACATAAGGAAGTCAAAGTCTGGCAAATAACTGCACTTCCAAGAAAAGTAGTGAGACTCAGAATAGTTTTTGTGCGTTTGCGTGTCTGTTCATTTGGGTTTAAATTTAAGTGTCAGGGACAAGATACCATTTACAAATTAAGAAATAAAGAGATATTTGAAAGAAGAGAAAGAGCTTCTTTTACCATTGGAAAAATAGAAACTAAAACTAATACAAAAACATTCCCAAACAACTACGATTACACTTCTCTTCCTTGCTTATTCTCTGCAGTGTGAGTTACATTTTGACCTTTTGAATTTAGGGTCAGTAGTTGGCTTTCATGAAAGTTGTCTGCTTCTGAATGAAAATGGCTCCTGGAAATTCTCACTCAATTCAGAGTTAACTTGGAAAATCTCAGCCTTGGCAATTGATGCCTGCTCAAACCTCCAGGCTTGGTTCCTTGAGTTTATTTCTTGAAATATCATTAGGTTATAGCACCTGATTGAGTCCTTTTTACTGAGGCTCTGAGACTATCGTTTTGTGTTAAAAGTTCAATTTCCAGTCTATAGCTTATAACAAAACTTTCAAGTATCTGCTGATGAAGTGCTCATGGTTAATTATTATGATAACCAATGACATTGAGTAGTAGGAATCTGATCAGTATTTCCCCTGAAGGTAAAAACATGTCAAAGATGGCAAGACAAGGATGAATCTGTGAAATACTTGTAATTACTATTCTTACCTACATAAAATTAAATCTGATATAAGTGAAACTTCTTTGATTGGAGAAAATCCTCCCATGTATCTCTTATGATAATTTTTGGAGTAATAAAACCTATGGATATGTCAATCAAACCAAGTTACTTTTGCCATCTCTCTTTGCAAAGAGTGAAAGAAGAAATTTGTGTGTGTATCCACCGAAATCTAGTTTTACATGTAAGATATTTAATACACATAGTTGTTGACTAAAAAGTATAGTCACAACCTGAAAGTAGTTGTTTTATTTGGTGAGAATGTTTAGGACTCTGAGCCCAGGAGCCCAGCATCTTAGTAGCTCTGAGAAGACTGCTCCAAGGAGGCAGGGGGAAGTCAGGCTATTTACCTTTGAAACAAAGGGAGCAGGCAGTCTGAATATCAAAGATCAGGTATCAAGTTAAGGAATTTAGCATTCTGTGTGTGGGAAGATGCAAGCCTCCGGGCTCACTGAATTCATTCCTTTCATATGCACCTCGGCTATCTGGGGCCAACCTTGTTTCCTTTTTCACCTTGCTTTTTGCATCCCCCCAACTCCTTAGCAATGACCCTGGGGGTGGCAGCATGCCCTGGGTCACAGTTTGGGGAGCCCTCATTCACACTGGAGCCGTTTATTGCTATGGCAGGAGATGTTTCCATTTCACACAGTTAGTGAATAAAAAGCCTGATTGTAAAAGGTAAAATCAACAGATTTATCAAAAAATATTTGGTCTATTGACTAAGAACGGTTCTTGAGTCCTGAGAAGGTTGGCTTGATTACTAGATCATCAAAATGATGGTGCAATATTTTAAATAAACATAGAATATAAAACAACTACAAGGAAACTTAGCTCTTTCAGGAATGAAGAACTTTTCTGGTTCTTATTTTTTTTCCAGATCATAGACATAAAATTTGACCACAGCACAGAAAATGATTCTATTGAGACAGAAAATCTGCTACCTGGGTAAATTATAACGAAAGTAACTCTACTTTAGCAAAATTTAGTATTTACTCTATTTTAGAGACTATTAAATGCCACAAGATCATGTTATTTTATCACTGAGAAAATATTCTAGTTGCATTAATATAATATTTGGCAATACAAGATTAACAAGCTATAAATAATTTTTTAAAAAATAAGCCACCTTTGCAAAATTTTGATGTATGTCATTCCTTTTTCCATGATCATTTGCAATTATTAGAAACCAAGATGAATAATATTGACTGCATTCAAACCTTCTGAAAATGGCCGTAAATTTACTCATTTGTCGTTTATGATAATATCCTATTGGAACAATCTGATACTTTAAGACAAAACTACTCTATTTTTTCAAAAACAAAAATATACTGCCAGTATTGTAAACACAGCTGTAATAGTGCCAGTGTCTCAGTATTCTATCTTATACTCATTGTCCATGTATCCAAAGATTATCCATTAATTAACTTAGTTTAACAATAGATTAGAAGCTGAATAGACGCTGAAGCTGAATAGATGCTAAGGCTGAAATAGATGCTGAAGCAGAAACTCCAACACTTTGGCCACCTGTTGTGAAGAACTGACTCATTTGAAAAGACTCTGATGCTGGGAATGATTGAAGGTGGGAGGAGAAGAGGACAACAGAGGATGAGATGGTTGGATGGCATCGCTGACTCCAAGGACATGAGTGTGAGTAAACTCCGGAACTTGGTGATGGACAGGAAGGCCTGGCATGCTGCAGTCCATGGGGTCACAAAGAGTTGGACATGACTGAGCGACTGAACTGAACAATAGATTAAGAGTTTAAATTAACTATGGATTATGAGAATCATAATCAGGAAATGCTTCAAAACATAAATACATGTAATGTAATATAAACATATTTGTCAAGACTAGAATTGATTAAGTGCATAATTTTATATTTTCTTAATTTTAAATATGTAGTGGAAATGCTACTAATTTATCTAAGCAATAAATAAATATGAGAACTTTGAGACATTCATATTTATAATCTTAAACCCAATCTTATAAAGTCATAAAATTTTATAGAAAACAAAATTGTATTTACCACATTGATAAGAGATAACACAGATAGCTGTTTATAAACCAATGTTACAAACTAGTCCAGAGATTCATCTTGATTAGGTGAACTTAAATTCTTTTGAAAGATACTCTGTTATTGTAAGAAGGATTATTTTTTCTTAAATGTATGGCACATTTAACATGTTATAACTTCAGTTTCCTTATTTTCTTGGCATTCTGAGAGTATTAGATTCATACAAGCATCTATTCAGATTTCCCTTATTTTGGGAGAATTTATAATTTAATTTATTAATGCTCTTTAGAGGTTAAGAAACACTTCCCATTTGCATGAGGGATTTTTATGGAATTATGGACTCTTCCTCAATTTCAGACACGCAGAAAGCATGCCGCTTCCATTGAGTGAGGTGAGCAGGAGCCCAGAGGTGACTGTAGAAACCCAAATCCATCAAGTCAGATCTCAAAGAGGAGTTCTGTGTTCTGGTGAGTATGACATACTTTTAAAAGTATTTTCTCTCAGTTCACAGATAAACAAATAAACACATGAAAATGGCTAATAACCTGAGTTAGGTGCGGACAGACGAGCAAAACTGACCAAGAATCAGAAAAAAAAAAACAGCAGAATTAGAAGTGGGAGGAGAGAGGTGACCACTAGCAGAAAAAAAAAAAAATGTACAACAAAAAAGCATGTTAGAATCAACAAAAATAAAACCACAGTGTCACCTGGGATTCACTCCTGCAAGCAAGGAAGTATCTCCCTATGTTTATACAACCCAAGATCTTCATTTCTCAGAAAATGTACTTTGATTGACCTTGGCATTTGAGTCTGTTTGGGCATTTTAGTGGGATGTCCTCTAAAACTGTCAATGTGCAATTTTCAAAAAATTAATAACCTGAAATATATAAATATTGAATAAATGTATGAGTAAACCAGAATAAAAAAGCTGATTCACAAAGCCTTTGAGAACTGGGGTATATATGAGTCAATGAGGAAAAGCATACTGAAAGTGTTGGCTAAGTTAAAGGTGTGCTTGCGTGCCTGCTCAGTCGTGTTCAACTCTTTGTGACCCTATGGACTAGCTCACCAGGTCCTCTGTCCATGGGATTCTCCAGGCAAGAATACTGGAATTGGTTGCCACGCCCTCCTCCAAGGGATCTTCCTGACCCAGGGATTGAACCTGTGTCCCTATGTCTCCTGCAGTGGCAGACTGTTTTTTTTTTCCACTAGCCCGAAAGCTAGTTAACGTCCTGTAGAGTCCATAGGGTCGCAAAGAGGTGGACACAACTGACGCAACTTAGCAAGCATGCATGCAGGCCAGGCAATAAAACTGTATTATTTGGGATTATTTTTTCTATCTGACCAAATTATTTGCATCTCAACAGACAAAAATCTATAAATTAGCATGCATTTTGCAAACTCTAGACCCTAATCAATAGTAAATAACAAATCAGAAAAGCAAACCCCTTAGAGACGTAAATAACCCTTGAATGTGCTCTTAAAGCCTATCCCAGCACTATATTAAGAGGCATGCAGCCGTCCTGTTACTTATTTCAAGATTTGGATAATCTTTCTTACTACTGAACAACTAACAGGAAATCAGTTTGAGCAAAATTTTTCTAGGTAAGACTAATCTTTCGACTGTTGAAAATAGTAATTTAGGGTTGCCACAGACAATATTTTACTTACTGTCAGTAGTCCATGTTGTCAAGAAAATGGACATTTTTATTGTACACTTTATAAAATTGGATGAAGACCTGAGAGTGGGAATAATTTCATCTTCAACACTATCTTATCTTTTTATAGCAAGTGCTCCAGGGAGTGTTGGAACTTGGCCAGGGCAAATAACCTTGGCTTCAGTTTCCCTTTTGCCATAGGATCTGTTTCTAATTAACCCCCTCTGGAATTTTCATGCCGACTTAAATTCTGTGCTAAAATGCTCATTACTTTTCTGTAATAAAGCTGGCCAAAGTGCATTTAGTTACAGAAAATAAAGCTACTGCTACGAACACAGATACTTTTATCTAGATGTAATAGAATAGTAATTTCTTCACAAAACACCTTGAAAAGATCTTGTTAGAAACCTTGTTAAGCCTCACACTCGTACACTCGTGCACCAGCATGCATGCACATTCACCCACACAAACCAACTCAGGTTTCTTTTGAAAGTTGTGACGGCCGCTTGTATTTCCTTTAGGTGTGCACGGCTCCCTACCCCCAGGGATTCCAGTGAACATCTGTCATTTGTTTAACTGGTTGCGACCTTAGCCAACTGCTGGGAGTTTGCTCTCCATTTCATTTTGATCTCTTTCATCTCCTGCCCTGGTTTGACATGTTATACAGAAATGTCAACTCCTCCCCAGCAAAGTCCCTAAAACACCTGCAAACTGAGCTTGATTGCATGGCAGCTGATGTTGGTTGCGATGGGAGCCCTGCTACTTTTTTTCCCAGAATTTCTAACTAACATGTAGAAATCAGAGCAGAGCAAGACCAACTGAGGCACTCAACTGTCTCCCATTGCTCCCGTGAATGCATCGCTCCTAGGTCACACAGTTGAAAAGATGAAATGTCGAGATTTGTGAGACAGGTTGCATATCCAGTACAGAAGATTTCCAAAGGACATTTTCTTTCTTATAATGTTTCATGCCTCTGAAATGTATCCCAGCCTCTGAGATGGTTTGTGTCCCACTGAAAGTTTGAAAGAAGGGTGGATGAGAGGACTTGAGGCCAACCTGAAGACCTCTGGGAACTGCAGAGGGAAGATTTCCGGATGAAGAGCTGCACACTCAGATGGCTTTACTTTTCACCTTCCTTCCTAGGAGGGGCCTTCCTCCTGGGGTCACATGGCATGGTTAAAGGGGGAGTGCATGATTCTTTTGACAAAGTCATGACATCGGTCATTTTTCTGTGTGACTCTTCCATAAACTTTACCGTGACGTTTTTCAGATTAGTGAAACCTCTGTTATGAATTATGAAATGTGTTGAGGATGCCTTCAAACAGCTGTGAATTATATCTGTGGCTTAATTTTTGCCTTGTCCGTGGTGATCAGAGATTTTTGACTTCTCAAGAGGCTCAGCATGGACGCTTTTCTGAAAGCTCTGTGTGGAGGTCCTAAGCTGTCCTGAAATAGAGGAAGAAACCAGGACAGAACGTTCACATAAAAGTTCTAGGTTGGATAATAATCATTTTTAGCACTTACATAGCGTTTTCATTTCCCAAACACTTTACAAACAGCAAGTATATAAACCTTTCTACATCCCCATTAAATGGATAAATAAGCATTATTATCTTCTCATTCTCTTGGGGAGAGGAAAAAAAAGCTTTGCTGGTATATCAAGCAGGAGATTATTTCAGAATAATGATTCCAACTCCTGTGTCTGGAAGCCAGTCTCCAGCTCTACCTGTTCCAATTTCCTTTTCAAGGGAACTGATTAGTCGGTGCCAGTGTTTGCCATTGTGAATGTTCAGTCAGTGCCACCTCTGTCTGGTGTTGTAAGTTCAAAGAGTTACTAGGAGATGAGTGCCTGGGAAGGTCCCATTAGAGTTCCAACTTCATAAAGAAAAAATGAAAAAGAAAAACCTGAAATCTGTGGAGGAAGTGAACTGCCAGGTCTCTTTCAGTTAGCAAGTTCCCCTGCTTAGCAGTAATGATGCTTCGCAGCCACGTAATTAAACCCTCACCAAGGCCTGGTGGAAAACTGCATACTGCGTGTATTTGGCAAGCTTCCGAGATGGAAACTTTCAAAAGCTGGGAGCGTATTTATTTCCTTTCTTATTATTTCCTCAGGAGCATAGAGAGTCCCTACCTACCTGTTCCAGCCTCAGGGAAGATTTTTATCATATGTATTGTTTGCTCCATTTTCTGCTGTACTATTGTTTCTGGGAAAAAAAACAAAACAAAACTGCCTCTTTCTATTCAAAAGAGTCATGTGGACATACGTTTCTGCAACTGAAGTACAATTGGTTTGCAAATGTTGGCATGGCACAAATAAACTGTTTTGTGCCGTCATGTATTATTCAATGGCTTTGTTGTTAACAACTTCAAGATGCAAAATCAGTTCTCATGTATGTTCTTACATTTCAGCTGAAAGCCTTCCTAAGATGCAAACGGTGGTGATTGAGAGTGCAAATTCTAGTGCCAGATTGCTTCACAAGTTCTTCAATCTCTCATGGATCAGTTTCTCAACAGTGAAATGGGACCATCGATAATATCTGCCTAAGAGGGGACTCACCCGGCCATGTGAGGTCAGCAGAAGCTGGGCACTGAGCAACAAGGGTGATGGCCCCTGCCTCCCGTTGATCTACCGGGATCCTGTGGGGCATCAATTCACTTCATGTTGAGCTGTGGCCAATGTTACCCCTTAGAGAGCTCGAGAAATTTTGGAATTTGAGATTGTGGATGAACGCTGTCGGGATGCAGACTTGTTGGTAACCTGGTTGACAGTTTCAGTTACTCATGACTTTCATTCATCAATTCCTTCATTGATTTGTACATTTACTTTAAAAAAACATTTATTGAATGAAGCAGATATTACCTTGCCTCAGACATTTGCATTACAGTTCTACATATAAGTGGGCTTCCTTGGTGGCTCAGAAGGTAAAGAATTGGTATACAATGGGAGAGACCTGGGTTCCAATCCTGGGTCAGGAAGATCACCTGGAGAAGGGCATGGCTACCCACTCCAGTGTTCTTGCCTGGAGAATCCCATGGACAGAGGATCCTGGTGGGCTACAGTCCATAGAGTCGCAAGAGTCAGACACGACTTAGTGACTAAACCAATTCTGCTAGTAGAGCCCGAGACCAAGGAGGGGTTGAATATTATTGATATTCTGTGAAAATATGTTTGTGTACTTGTTACCAAAAGATACTGTAACTGGAATGTCAATTTTTTTGAGCCAAATGAATATTGTAAAAACTTTATAATAACTTTTTTTCCAAAAGTATTTACAATGTTGGTTTAGGATCTGCATTGTTATTGATAAAATAATTCTTTGTGAAATGAATTCTCTATGGGCTAATGCATTATTTTATTCTGCTTACTTTGTAATAAGCTTTACTATTTTAAAAACATGACTCTAATATACCTTCATTTTAATTTTCCCACCGTTTTTAAAGAGAGTATTTGAAAATTACCCAGTCTTTTTGTAGCAAATAGGAAAATTGGGAAATAGCATTGCAGTTGAATAAGAAAACCAAGATATGTGAAATAGACCAGAAAAATGTAGTTAGACGTCCTTCAATAAGTGAATTGCAATATACAAGTGCATACGACATAATTCACTTGATAACTTTAAACTAGTGATGTGCAAGAGGGATAGCAGACGACTGACTCAGTCTAGGTTCATCAGGATTCCTGGTGCACCAAGAACAATTCTCTTGCTGCTTCCAAGAACCTGAGAGGAGAGATGGGCACCAACAAAAGCATCACGTGTACAATCCATAATAGATATATTAATAAAAAAAATCGTGCTGTGTGCTTAGTCACTCAGTCATGTCTGACTCTTTGTGAACCTGTGGACTGCCAGGGTCCTCTGTCCATGGGGATTCTCCAGGCAAGAATATTGGAGTGGGTAGCCGTTCCCTCCTCCAGGGGATCTTCCCATCCCAGGGATTAAACCCAAGTCTCTTGCATTGCAGGTGGATTCTTTACCATCTGAGCCACCAGGAAAGCCTGACAATACAGGAGTGGGTAGCCTATCTCTTCTTCAGTGGATCTTCCTGACCCAGGAATCCAACTGGGGTCTCCTGAATTGCAGGCGGATTCTTTACCAGCTGATCTCCCAGGGAAGCCCAATAAGAAATTAACTGTCATGTCAATGTATGGCAAAACCGACTGCACTACTGTAAAGCAATTAGCCTCCAATTAAATTAAATAAATTTTAAAAAAATTAAAAAATAAATTAACTATCTTTATATTAACTTAAGATTTCCAGGTGGAGCTGTAGTAAAGAAGCCGCCTGCCAATGTAGGAGGCCCAAGAGATGCGGGTTCAATTTCTGGGTCAGAAAAATCCCCTATAGGAGGAAATAGCAACCCACTCCAGTGTTGGAGAACCCCATGGACAGAGGAGCCTGGAGGGTTACGGTCCACGGGGTCACAAAGAGTGGGACATGACTGAGCACGCACGCAAGGTTCATCACCTACATTATTTTTTTCTTAGAATTACATCAATTCCACAGTATGATTAAGGGATAGTAGTGTCATATTCCATTAATAGGTGAAAAAGTTGAGATGAAAAGAAGTTATTGCTTCAACAATTATAATATCATTCATCAGCAGAGGATGAGATTCCCTAAATTTGGGTTTTCTGATTTCATATCCTTTGTCCTTTCCAATATACATTTCCTGCCTGCTGGGCCAAAGCAAGGTTTTTGAGTCTATCAATCAGTTTAAATATTTCACAACCCCATGAAATGACCTTATTATTTCTTATAGAATTGAGTTTAATATAAAGTGGGTCATCTTTGCACCTCATCCAAGGTGTCTAGTTATTGAAGTTCAAACAGAACCTTGTTATAGAACAGTATGCCTGGAAGATATCTAACAGTGTAGGTCATAGAAGAGTTAGCCTTGTAGAGAAAGGACTCCAGGAAAGAGAAAATGCTCCATGACAGATGAAAACAGAGGTCTGCCTGCTTATACCTCCGTATAAGCTCTTCTAGATTCGCTGAATTGTTTGACTGTGTATTTCACACTTGAGACTTGTCTGAATATCTCCTTTCTAGTAACAAAAATATATGTGCTTTCCTTCTGGCAGAATGGGTATTTTATGGACTTAATTTTGTCTGCCCTGAGAGATTAAGAATTTTTATCAAGTGTTTGGAAATTTATGGTGTGTAATCTCTGACCGCTCTCTGACTTTTAAGGTGGACCACTTGATGCAATCCTAGTGGAAAGTGGACGTAGAATTCTGCTTTTTAAGGGTGATATTTCTGGGAAATGTTGAAGAATTAAAGTCCTGGCATCACCATCCTATCTCTGCATACTTGAATTTTCACTGTACTTGTTGAAAGAGATCAGAATGGCGCTATAATCTCATACTATGACATTGGGAAACCAAATCACCTATTTCCCTCTCCCAATATATAAAACTGGGATTTCACTGGATGGTGTTTATGGTCCTTTTGAATCCTCTTCTTCTGTCTCTCTTTTTGTTTGTTTTTTTTTTTCATCATAATACCAAACACTGTGCACAACAAAGATCTCAATAACTCTTGATGGATGATTCTTTAGTCTAATAAAATATTTTAAGTGTTTTTAAACACCTTCCCACCTCCCTTCCTTCCTTCTTCCTTCCTTTTATTTCTTCTTGTTTCCTTCCTCTTTTTCCCACATATTCAATCATTCATGCTTTGTGCATTCGGTAAGTATTCATTGAACATCCTTGTGGTGCCATTATCTCTCCATTTGCTATAGTTCTAAGAGCTGGTGAAATATCCTATTAGGCAGCCATAATAGCCGCTACTAAAGTTTTACAGCTTACAAAATTCCTTTAACCACATTTTAATTTCTATTAAAAAACCTTTACATAGATTTTTTAAGTTTAATCTGGCAAACTTTTAAACAAGGGTGAGAGTTAAGTAACTTGTTTAGGGTCACTGAAGAGTCAGTGACTCAGCCCAGGCCTTGAATGCAGAAAGTCTGTCTGACTCCAAACCCCGGGCTATTTTCTCTACGCCACATTGTCTTTCCAAGAATGAAACAGCAAGAGTTACAATTAAGTCAATGTAAGCAGCAATCTTCCAGAGAAGAACACATTGCTTGTCAAGAATGCATGTTGTCTGTCTTTTCCATTAGAATTTTATTGAAAAAAAGGACTGTATGTTCTGTGTATAGACAAGTCATCTCAAGATAAAGATGTTTGGTTCTCCCTGTCCCTGTTAGCAGAGGCCAGTTTTCCTTTTTTTTCCCTTAAATTTCACTTACCTGATGACCCCGTTTTCCACCCTACTGCTTGTCTCAGATTAACACACTTAGGTCGGATCTCCCCCTTTGAGTTCTTCGTTTTTAATAGCTTTTCTCCTCACCTTGTTACTGCTGGTAGTATACATCATCTGTTGTTGAATTTTCTTTTCTACATGTGCTATTCCTCTAAAACCAACTAATCCTGGGAAGGAATGATAGGATGGTTCTGGCTTTGTATCATCCTCACCACCAAGCACACAGCAACGCTCTCCTGGCATTGGGACAACCTCCATCATCTTCTTTTGTGAAAAGAACCAGCTGGTACTTGTTGGATACTGTGATACTAGTTAGTTTTGCATCAGCTGAAATGCAAAATTGCATTAACTTTTAATATTTTCCATTTCTTTCCTCATTATTCTGGTCAGTAGCAACAACTTTTTAGAAGAGTCTTCTTTGGTTTTCCTTTAAGAATGTGAGTCATGCTTATTGAAATGGTATAACTAGTGGAACTGTGGATTCTCATTAGAACTCAAGATCAGCTATTTTAGTATTTGAATACATACAAAATAGCCCTGCATGTTAAAGACATTTTAGCTAGTTCTCAACCTTAAACACATATTATAATCACTCAAGGAGATTTGTTTTAAAACACCATTCCCAAATGTCTTTCCCAGAGATTCAGATTTAACTGGTCTGGAGAAAGGCCTGACCCTTAATGTGTTTGAAAGCCCCATAGGAGATTCTGATTGGAAGTCAGGATGGCGATTTTGATGAATGCAGGTGGACAGCAGACCTTTCACACACAATGGTCTGTCTCTACTATGAGTGTCAGAATTCCACCAGGCCCCCTCCATGGACCAGAACGCTTCTGTGAGAATAGTCAGGAGAGAATTAGTTCCACATTGAAATGTGCTTTCCTATGTTTCTCAAAGTGAAGACCAAAGGCATACTTTTGTAGCATCGACTCCATTGTTACTCAATCAGAATATCTACAGTTAGAGGTTGAATCATCACATTTTTATCATCAGATTCAGTGATTCCGATCTGCATTAAAATACGAGAACTACTCATCTAGACCACACATCGGCATCCAAAAGGACTCTTGGTGTTTTTAATGTTTCAGTGTGTTACTCAGTCATGTCTGACTCTTTATGGCCGCATGGACTGCAGCCCGCCAGGCTCCTCTATCCTTGGAATTCTCCAAGCAAGTGTTCTGGAGTCATTGAGATTCAATGAGAAAGGGTTGTCATTCCTTTCTCCAGGGGATCTTCCCAACCCAGGGATCGAACCTGGGTCTCTTGCATTGCAGGCAGATTCTTTACCATCTGAGCCACCAGGGAAGTCCAAGTTCTTTGTAATCTAGAGAAGCTCCTGTCTCTTTATAAATGCCATTTTCTCTCTCTTTCTCTCACACATACACACACACACACACACACACACACACACACACACACACACACACATACAATGGGATACTACTCAGCCTTATAGAAGAATGAAATATGCCATTTGCAGTAACATGGATGGAACTAGAGATTATCATACTAAGTAAATCAGAAAAATACAAATATCATACGATATAACTTATATATATAATCTAAAATATAACACAGATGAACTTATCTACAAAACAGAAACAGACTCACAGACATAGGAAGCAGTCTTGTGGTTGCTGACAAATGGGAGAGCAGTGGAGCAGGAAAGGATTGGGAGTTTGGAACTAGCAGACGCAAACTAGTATCCAGAGGATGAACAAGCAATAAGTTCCTGCTGAATAACACAGGGAACTGTATTCAACATCCCGTGAAAAACCATAGTGGAAAGGAATATACAATGAGTATGTATACGTGTAACTGAATCGCTTTGCTGTACAGCAGAAATCAACAACATTGTAAATCAACTATACTTTGGAAAAAAAAAAAAAGATACCATTGACTTACTGAAATGGTCAGACTAGCTGTCTTATAGAAAGTTCCATCTTTAGAATTTCTAATTGCTTCTTTGTGACGTCACTTTCATTGAATTTCCTATAAACTAGAAGCCAGGTCTATAGGTTTATTTACGTTCAGGTTAAACGTTTTGGGCAAGCACATCTCAGAGCTGGCGTTTTATATATCATATTACATTGTATCAGTAACCACACCCTGTCTAACCTTCCTGCTATTAGCAGTGTTGCTTTTGATCCCAGGGTGAAGGTGGTGGCTGCCTGTCGCAAAATCAAGTTTGCCCCTTCATGATCAGGAAGTAACGACACTTTGACACCACACGTATATCCAGTTTCCCGTCAGCCTCTCACCTCGGCATTTTGCATCCACTGATGCATTATTTTATTGTGTTCAGTTGCCCAGTCGTGTCTGACTCTTTGGGACCCCGTGGACTGTAGCCCACCAGGTTCTTCCACCCATGGAATTCTCTGGGCAAGAATACTGGAGCAAGTTGCCATTTCCTACTCGAGGGGGATCTTCCTGACCCAGGGATTGACCCTCGACTCTTGTGTTTCCTGCATCGGCAGGTGGATTCTTTACCCCTAGCGCCACCTGGGAAGCCCCATTATTTGATTAGGGGTTATAAAATGGTAAAATTCGATTATTCTTTCTAAAATATGATCTCTATTTCTCCTGCAAAGAAGAGCAAGAGCATATCCCCCTTCTGGTCAACCTTCTCCCCCAGTGAGTTCTCCTTTGAAGACCTCCAACACGCCTCCCCCACAGCCCCCTTCCTCACTGACTTCATCTCCTGCGACTCCCTTCTTACCCTCACTTCCCCAGCCCCCTTGCTGGAGGATGAGAAGCATCTCCTGATGCCTCGCTGTTCCCTCTATTTGGAATGATTTCCCCTAGCTCCCTTCAACAATTATTTCAGGTTCCTTCTCAAATATTACCTTACCAATGGGCCTTTCCCTTGCTGCCTTTGTTAAAGCAGTGATCCATCCAATATCCTCTAGCACAGCAGTCCTCAACCTTTTTGGCTTGGAAACCAGTTTTGTGAAAGACAATGTATCCATGGACCTGAAGTGGAGGGTAGGGTGGTTCAGGTGGTGATGGGAGCCACAGAGAGGCAGACAAAATCTGGCTCCATCACCGGCCACTCACCCCTGCAGTGCAGCTTGGTTCCTAACAGGCCAGGGCAGATAGAAGCCAGGGACTGGGGACCCCTGCCCTAACACCTTCTCACTTCACTTTTCTCCATAACATTTACCACCAACTGACATGCTACATACTTTTACTTAATTCTTTTCCTGTTTACAACTCAGCGAGGATTAGAATTTTTCTCTATGGATTTATCCCCCAAATCTATAAGAATTCCTGGTATGTAGGATCAAACATTTTTGGTGAATGGTTGCTTGGCTGGAGTGAATAGAAATGTCCAAAGGGGTTGAATACCCTGACCAACATCACTCATCCAATTGGTAATAAGAAAGAAAAACATAGTCTTGACAGCTGTCAGTTGGGAACTGGCCCGGCATGAAAAGCTAGGTCTTGGTGTTCTCCTGTTGGATATAAGCAGTTTTACTGAACACAACGTCAGACGACGTCACTCTGAGACTATAATGGAAGGAGATGAAAACCAGACCCCTCCATGATTATGTCTAAGCACGGGCAAAGCATAAACACTCAAAACAGCACAGAGATGCCCTAATATCTCCTTTCCCAGTGAAGCACAGTTGTTTTGCTACATCTTACAATTGCTTTCTATGTGTAACTTATTAAGATGATTAAGTCATGAATTTTCTGTAGTTGTGGTTACAAATTTCCACAAACTTGGTGGCCTAAAACAAGAAAACCGTATTCTTTCCCAGTTCTTGAGGTTGGAAGTCTGAAATTCAGGAGTGAGCAGAGCTGAGCTCCATCGAAGGCTCTGAAGAAGATTGCCCCCATGTTACTTCCAGCTTCTGGTGGTGGTTCAGTCGCTCAGTCGGTTCCGACTCTCTGCAATCCCATGGACTGCAGCACACCAGGATTCCCTGTCCTTCACCATCTCCTGGAATTTGTTCAAACTCATGTCTGTTGAGTCAACGATGCCATCCAACCATCTCATCCTCTGTTGTCCCCTTCTCCTCCTGCCCTCAACTTTTCCCAGCATCAGGGTCTTTTCCAATGAGTCAGCTCTTCGCATCAGGCGGCCAAAGTATTGGAGCTCCAGCTTTAGCATCAGTCCTTCCAGTTGATATTCAGGGTTGATTTCCTTTAGGATGGACTCGTTGGATCATTTCTTCCAGCTTCCGGTGGCTGCTGGCATTTCTGGTCTGTGGCTGCATCCCACTTTAATCACTGCCTCGCTATTTACATTGCCTTCTCCTCTTAGGTCAGGACACAAATCTCCCTCTCTCTCACTCTTTCTGGACACTTATGATTGCTTTCAGGCTCCATACGCATCACCCAAGATTATCTCCCCATCTCAAGGTCCTTTATTACATCTTCAAAGACCCTTTTTAAATGTAAGGTAACACTACAATTTCCAGGGATTAGTACCTAGAGTAAAATGTTTCCTTGAAACTCCTCATCTCCACCAAAACCATGTACCCTAAGCCGAAATTCTATAAGAAACACTTCCTAACATCTTTTTTAATGGCACCTCCCATGGTTTCCCTGGCAATAAGGTCTCCATTGTTGCAAGTAATAAAGCCAGCCTTGTAGAACACAAGTGGGTTCCGGGTAGTCTCTGGCTCGTGGGTATGGACACTCACATGTGCATCTTGTCTTATTCATCTGCTACTAGACCTTGGAATTTCAATTGCTCCATATTTTCTTTTGCCCTAAAACATAATCGGTGAGGGATCTGAGTCAGTGGTTTCCATGGGTCACTGCAGGTTATCATAAAAATAGTCTTTGCTATTTATGTGCAATTACAGCACATATGAAGGCATTTTATTCCTTTAAAGAATGACAAAGAATTGTCCTGGTTTTCTGCTATTAGATATACGCATAGATCAAAAGTAAAAACTATTAAACTATTTTTAAAGCTTATTCTGAAAATTAAAGCTTATCTTTTTCAAATGTATTGCCTTGGATAAGGGGCAGAGGTTGTCATTCTAAATGCCATTTTGTATGAAGTTATACATTATTTCTGGTACCTGTGGTTTTTTTCTTAAAACTATTATCACCTGAAGTGACCTCTCAGTAAAGGCTTTTGCAAACTAGAAATCTCTTGAAGTGTGTATGTTAAATTCAATTATAGAAATATATTTGAAGAAAAGATATGGGTACAGATGTTTAGAAACACTGCATTAATATGAAAGTAGAAGAGATTAAAAACACTTCAAAAGAACAGCCTTGACAAAAATTAGTTCAATCAACCATGCAGTACAGTAGTAGACTGAAAACTATAGAAGCAGTAAATTTTAGCAGGGACTAGAAAAAGAAGTGCTCTTAATCATTGCATATGAAGGATGAACCATTAGAGGAGGATCATAGCTATCTTCTCAGCTTCTCTTTGGGATGGGAATGGTGGTGATGTTTCTCATCATGCTACTTTTGCCATATTTTTGTAGTCATGTACCACAAAAATAATTAAGGAAAAATAATGTCACTAGTATATGTATGCATATACCTTAATCTATGCTTTAACACCATTAGCAGTTCAGTTCAATTCAGTCGCTCAGTCATGTCCAACTCTTTGTGACCCCATGAATTGCAGCATGCCAGGCCTCCCTGTCCATCACCAACTCCCTGAGTTTACTCAAATTCGTGTCCATTGAGTTGGTAATGCCACCCAACCATCTCATCCTCTGTTGTCTCTTTCTCCTCCCGCCTCAATCTTTCCCAGCATCAGGGTCTTTTCAAATGAGACAGCTCTTTGCATCAGGTGGCCAAAGTATTGGAGTTTCAGCTTCAACATCAGTCCTTCCAATGAACACCCAGGACTGATCTCCTTTAGGATGGACTAGTTGGATTTTCTTACAGTCCAAGGGACTCTCAAGAGTCTTCTCCAACACCACAGTTCAAAAGCATCAGTGCTTTGGTGCTCAGCTTTCTTTATAGTCCAACTCTCATATCCATACTGACTACTGGAAAAACCATAGCCTTGACTAGACAGACCTTTGTTGGCAAAGGAATGTCTCTGCTTTTTAGTATGGTGTCTAGGTTGGTCATAACTGTTTTTCCAAGGGGCAAGCATCTTTTAATTTCATGGCTCCAGGCACCATCCTCATTGATTTTGGAGCCCCCAAAAATAAAATCAGCCACTGTTTCCACTGTTTCCCCATCTATTTGCCGTGAAGTGATGGGACTGGATGCCATGATCTTAGTTTTCTGAATGTTGAGCTTTAAGCCAACTTTTTTACTCTCCACTTTCACTTTCATCAAGAGGTTCTTTAATTCTTCACTTTCTGCCATAAGGTTGATGTCATCTGCCTATCTGAGGTTATTAATATTTCCCCCGGCATTCTTGATTCCAGCTTGTGCTTCATCCACCCCAGCGTTTCTCATGATGTACTCTGCATATAAGTGAAGTAAGTAGGGTGGCAATATACAGCCTTGATGTACTCCTTTTCCTATTTGGAACCATTCTGTGATTCCATGCCCAGTTCTAACTGTTGTTTCCTGACCTGCATACAGGTTTCTCAAGAGGCAGGTCAGGTGGTCTGGTATTCCCATCTCTTTCAGGATTTTCCACAGTTTATTTTGATCCACACAGTCAAAGGCTTTGGTGTAGTCAATAAAGCAGAAATAGATGTTTTTCTGGAACTCTCTTGCTTTTTAGATGATCCAATGCATGTTGGCAATTTGATCTCTGGTTCCTCTGTCTTTTCTAAAACCAGCCTGAACATCTGAAAAGTCAAGGTTCACGTATTGTTGAAGCCCGAATTGGAGAATTTTGAGCATTATTTCACTAGCATGTGTGATGAGTGCAATTGTGCTGTATTTTGAGCATTCCTTGGCATTGCCTTTCTTTGGGATTGGAGAAAACTGACCTTTTCCAGTCCTGTGGCCACTGCTGAGCTTTCCAAATTAGCTGGCATATTGAGTGCAGCACTTTCACACTATCATCTTTTAAGAATTGAAATAGCTCAACTGGAATTCTATCATCTCCACTAGCTTTGTTCGTAGTGATGTTTGATGCTTCCTAAGGCCCACTTGACTTCACATTCCAGGATGTCTGGCTCTAGGTGAGTGATCGCACCATTGTGATTATCTGAGTCGTGAAGATCTTTTTTGTACAGTTCTTCTGTGTATTTTTGCCACGTCTTCTTAATATCTTCTGCTTCTGTTAGGTCCATACCATTATCAGTTAGAGAAAGCTAAACCACCCTGAATATTCATTGGAAGGACTGACGCTGTAGCTGAAACTCCAATACTTTGTGAAGAACTGACTCATTTGAAAAGACCCTGATGCTAAGAAAGATTGAAAACAGAGAAGAGGGCAGCAGAGAATGAGATGATCGATAGCATCACCGACTCAGTGGACATGGATTTGAGCAAACTCCAGGGGATGGTGAAGAACAGAGGAGCCTGGTGTATTGCAGTCCATGCGGTCACAAAGAGTCAGATACGACTTAGTGACTGAACAACAACAGCAGAAGTTGATGAGATTCTTTAAATATTGTCATCACGACTTACACAAAAGGATTTTACATCAGTATAAGAATTATGAGAAATAATAAGTATGTGTTTATAGTTGGCTGGCGATATTTCTGGGCTCACAGAAGAGAGATGTGTCAACAGAAGACCTAACGTACCATGAACTGAGCTGTTACTGAAGTCCCTCATTGAGATTTACAGTTGGAATCACCCATGGGGTTTTTAAAGTATGTTAATGGTTAGGTATCCTCTGGGCTTCCCTGGTGGCTCAACTGGTAAAGAATCTTCCTGCAATGCTGGAGACCTGGGTTCAATCCCCGGGCTGGGAAGATCCCCTGGAGAAGGGAAAGGTGGCCCACACCAGTATTCTGGCCTGGAGAATTCCATGGAGTGTATTGTCCATGGGTCTCAAAGAATCAGACAGGACTGAGCTACTTTCACTTTCACTTTCAGGTATCCTCCAGAACAATTAAATCTGAGTCTCTGGGGAACAGGACTGGGTATTGAGATTAGGATGCCCTGTGATTGTCACCCCAATTCTGCCTAAGTTTGTATGTTGTATGAGGGAAAATAATGGGCTATTTAAAAGCAAATCCACTGTATTTCTTTGCAGACAAGTTAAAAGAATAGTTGGAAGCAGCAATCTGATATAACATCTAAGGGGTGTGTCTTTGTTTAAAATGTGAAGCAAAGATGATAGAAAGAGAATACTCTCATGTTTGTAAGTACAGACAAGTGGAAAAAAAGATAAGAGGAGAAAAGAGCTTCTACAAAAATCGAGGTGAAAGCAGTGAGGAGAATGGCATCCTTTTAATCCCCAATCAGTGGGCCCACTGCCCAGGGCCTTTAACAGTGCCGGCTGGCTGAGAGAACACCGCCCGTGGAGAATACAGAAATTGGTCAGGAGATGCCACATGACACAGAAAAGTGAAACTGCAGAGTGAAGAAGAAAAGTCTTGCACAAACTGGAGTGACAAAACACAAGGAAAGAATATATTCAGGGAAAAATAAAAGGAAAGAATTCCTTATTCAGAATGTACACCAAAGATGATGGTAAGTTCTAACATTCATTAGACTAATATTTATTATTCTCCAGGACAAAAGAGAAGAATAAGAACAGACAATTTATTTTCCTAAAGGGGGAAAATGGGCTTCCTTGATGGCTCAGTGGTAGGGAATCTGTTTCCAATATAGGAGACAAAGGTTCGGTCCTCGGTCTGGGAGGATCCCTTGCAGAAGGAAATAGCAACCCACTCCTGTATTCTTGCTTGGAAATCCCCATGGGCAGAGGAACTTGCTGTTCTACAATCCATGAGGTTGCAAAGAGTTGGACACTACTTAACAACTGAACAACAGCAACAACAACAATAAGCAATCTATACCCCAATAAATTTGCCTTGAAAATTTAAACAAGAATGAGGACGATCTATATGTATGATATGAAAAGATCCCCAGGATTCAATGTTAACTAAGAGAAATTGAATTGCCATGTAATATAGAGAGATATGAAGACTGTATATATTGTGTATATGTACTTATATGTGTGTGTGAATATATCTGAAAAGAGAACATGAAAACCGTGACTTACAAAAGACAACATCCTTACAGCCAGTAAGGAGGTTAATTGGGAGAATCATCCTTTTTGGTATAAGGTGGAAAAGTCCTAAGTGAAATGACCAGGCCGATGTTTGCAATGTAAGTATTTTATATAATTATGAAATGCAGAAAATTCAAATTGAAGAAAATGTCTTCTTCTAAAAATTGAATTCAAAAGGAAATCTAATTATGCATAGGTTTGGCTATTCAATCAGAAAGACAGACATTTTACCAAGAACAGATGCAGTTTATTCTAATTCTTTAAAAATATCACAAGTTGGTTTTGAGTATCATCCAGCATCTTGCTGTTTCAGCAGCTGGAAAAGCTTTGAAGGTTTTTGAAGGAGTCATATGAGTTTGTTTTTAACTGCAATGGCTTGTTGAATCAAGGAAAGTAAATTTGATTCACTTTTATGCTATGTCCTTAAAGAATTAATTTTCTGGGACTGCGATATTGAAAAAACAATACCTGGCTTTATCTGAACTCTGTAGATAAATTTTCCATTCAAGACATTGACTTTTAAAGTTCTTTGTCTCCAACATAATTGCGTTAATAAGGAACTGATCACACACGTCTCGCCTTGTGACACAAGTCCGGTGTAATACCTATGATCATGTTTAGTGCGTGAACACAGATCATGCAAACTATAGCCAGTTCTTTTCCCTCAGCATTTGTAAACCCAGAGCCTCATCTTTTTATTTCCAAAAAGATTTAGTTCTCCACTGAGTGACTGAATTCCCTCTGCAGGTTTTCTAGAGACTGTCACAATAATTGCATGCCCATTTAGTTATTTTTAAAAGTTGTTTTTGTTCTCACAGTAGGTATGGCCGAGAGAGAACTACTGTGACTTTATAGAAAGATTATACATACCTGTGGGCTGTATTCAAGCAAAGACAGCTCAACAGGAAGCAATATAATTTCATTGTTACTTTGAACATGTTATTTATTTAAAATGATGCAAATTAGAAACTTAAATATTCAGGATAAAAATAAATAGTTGTGAGTACAAAGTTCACGATTGGAACATCATTCTCTCTTTCATCAGTGTTTCTGCTTATATTTTCTGTCATTTCTTTCTCTGGTTGTTTTGTTTGATCTCCTTGTATGTCCAACTATATTTGATTGATTGCATGACTTTTCGTATATAAAACATTTTGGATGTAATTTGAAGCTTGATATGTAATATACATATATACACAGATTTGCATATTTATTTTATTTTATTCATTTGCAGGTTTTCTACTTGTTTTCAGTGGCTAGGTTGGTGAGATTTGCATAATCTACTGCTCTGAGAGGAGTTCTACTGCTTTGTTTTTCATCAGAGCACCGCTAGGAATATAAGAGACAATTTTCTTACTCTTGGCGAGAAGCACAATGTACTTTTGCCTAGATACTCCGAATTACCTCAACTATTCAAATGTGTTGATAAGATGGAAGGCTCATTATGGTCTTCCAGGACATTTATGTAACCACTTGATATTGATAATATTCTATTTAAAGTGAAAATAAATGAAAAAGTGTGATAGCCAACCTCCTGGTGATCTCCTTATATTTAGATTATTGTCCGGCTCTTTTCCATATTGAATCAGTTCTTGCCTATGTGACCAACAGAATACAATAGGAGACCAGCTGTGAGACTTCCAAGAATAGGTCATAAAGGCATTGCAACTTTCTCCTGGATCTCTGGGATTATTTACTCTGAGGGAAGTCAGCTGCCATGTTATAAGAATACTCAAGGAGCACCAAGGAGAGGTGCAGATGAAGGGAAACCCACCTGCCAACATAAATGTTCCAGCCACATGAGTGAAAATATTGGAAATGAACTCTCCAGTCCCAGTCAAGTCTTCAAATGAACGCAGCCAACATATGACTGCAACCTTGTGGATAATAGAGGCCAGAACTGTCCAACCAAGTCATTCCTAAATTCTTGATTCATAGAGATTGTAAGAGATAACAATTATTGTTCCTGGGTTGGGAAGATCCCCTGGGGGAGGAAATGACCACCCACTCCAGTATTCTTGCTTGAAGACTCCCATGGACAGAGGAGCATGGAGGGCTACAGTCAATGGGGTCACGAAAAGTTGGACACTAATGACTAGCATGCATACACACACACACACACACTGTTCTTTTTATTTTTAGCCAATAAGTTTTGAGATGAGAAGGTGGAGGAAGGTGAAGAAGAAAATGAGGAAGAAGAGGAGAAAAAATAAGGAGTGATTACAAGATTGTTCAGTTACAAGAAGAGATGCGTTACCGAACCTTCAGGCACATCACTTACATCACTTTATCAGGTAACACCAAAAAAGGCAAGTGTTTTATGTAGGAACCTAAATGAGCCCAACTGAACAAAAATAACAATACAGCAGACAATGCTTTTGTACCAGTTTCAACGGGCGGCGGATTCACTTTAGAAGTGATAGTCATTTGGGACTTTGCAATTAAGGTCATAGATGGTCTCTATGCAATCAAGTGTGACAATCAAGGACAACCAATAGAATCTGGATACAAGAAATTCCAGATGAAACAAGCCAGCTCAAAACTCCTACCCAACCAACTGCTTCCAAGATATTTGAGTCTCTCTGAAACCAAGATCTAATAGGATGTGTACCTATGGCCATATGAATAAAAACTCCAGTAACAATATGGTGTTATTCAAACTCTAGGCTGTTTAAAAAAGTTGTTCAGAGTTTGTCCTAATCAAATGAAATAGATTGTACCTCTGGGAAGGAGACAAACCAAGCAAATGCCCACATTATGCTTGAATGTCCACTTTATGCTCGAGGACAGTAAATAAACTGGGCCCTCTATTAAAACAATGATTTTGCATTAGTAAATTAAAATTTAAGGAAAGTTCTTTGTTAATTTAGACTTCTTTGAAATAACTTAAAAGAACACAAACATTCTGGTTTAGAGAAAGCAGTATGCTTGCAATGATAAGGTTAATTAGGTTTCTGCTTTTATACTAGTACTGTAAAAAATTCTAAATATGAAAATAATTAAGCCAATCAGTACAATATTAATGAACAGTATGAAAAGGCAAAAACATAGGACACTGAAAGATGAACTCCCCAGATTGGTAGGTGCCCAATATGCTACTGGAGATTAGTGGAGAAATAACTCCAGAAAGAATGAAGAGATGGAACCAAAGCAAAAACAACACCCAGTTGTGGATGTGACTGGTGATGGAAGTAAAGTCCGATGCTGTAAAGAGCAATATTGCATAGGAACCTGGAATGTTAGGTCCATGAATCAAGGCCAATTGGAAGTAGTCAAACAGGAGATGGCAAGAGTGAATGTTGACATTTTAGGAATCAGCAAACTAAAATGGACTGAGATGGGTAAATTTAACTCAGATGACCATTCTATCTACTACTGTGGGCAAGAATCCCTTAGAAGAAATGCAGTACCCATCATAGTCAACAAAAGAGTCCAAAATGCAATAGTTGGATGAAATCTCAAAACCGATAGAATTATCTCTGTTCATTTCCAAGGCAAATCATTCAATGTCACAGTAATCCAGTCTATGCACCCACCAGCAATGCTGAAGAAGCTCAAGTTGAATGGTTTTATGAAGATCTACAAGACCTTCTAGAACTAACACCCAAGAAAGATGTCCTTTTCATTATAGGGGACTGGAATGCAAAAGTAGGAAGTCAAGAAACACCTGGAGTAACAGGAAAATTTGGCCTTGGAGTACAGAATGAAGCAAGGCAAAGGCTAACAGCGTTTTGCCAAGAGAACGCACTGATCATCACAAACACCCTCTTCCAATAACACAAGAGAAGACTCTACACATGGACATCACCAGATGGTCAATAGAGAAATCAGATTGATCATATTCTTTGCATCCAAAGATGGAGAAGCTCATACATTCAGCAAAAACAAGATCAGGAGCTAACTGTGGCTCAGGTCATGAACTCCTTATTGCCAAATTCAGACTTAAATTTTAGAAAGTAGGGAAAACCACTAGACCATTCAGGTATGACCTAAATCAAATCCCTTATGATTATACAGTGGAAATGACACATAGATTTAAGGGATTTGGTCTGATAGAGTCCCTGATGAACTATGGACGGAGGAGGTTCGTGACATTGTACAGGAGACAGTGATCAAGACCATCCCCATGAAAAAGAAAGGCAAAATGCTTGTCTGAGGAGGCCTTACAAATAGCTGAGAAAAGAAGAGAAGATATAGGCAAAGTGGAAAAGGGAATATAGACCTATTTGAATGTAGAGTTCCAAAGAATAGCAAGAAGAGACAAGAAAGCCTTCCTCAGTGATCAGTGAAAAGAAATAGAGGAAAACAATAGAATGGGAAAGACTAGAGATCTCTTCAAGGAAATTAGAGACACCAAGGGAACATTTCAAACACAGATGGGTACAATAAAGGACAGAAATTGTATGGACCTAACAGAAGCAGAAGATATTAAGAAGAGGTGGCAAAAATACACAGAACTATAGAAAAAAGATCTTCATGACCCAGATAATCACGATGGTGTGATCACTCACCTAAAGCCAGACATTCGGGAATGTGAAGTCAAGTGGGCCTTAGGAAGCATCTCTACGAACAAAATGACGGTGGAGAAAGACATATTTAATTAAATTCCAAGCCCAGTTCTTCACGTGAAGTAAGACATTTGGACAAGATTATACTTATGGCATTAGAAAGCATCACTACGAACAAAACTAGAGGAGGTGATGGAATTCCAGTTGAGCTAGTTCAAATCCTCAAAGATGATGCTGTGAAAGTGCTGCACTCGATATGCCAGCAAATCTGGAAAACTCAGCTGTGGCCACAGGACTGGAAAAGGTCAGTTTTCATTCCAATCCCCAAGAAAGGCAATGACAAAGAATGTTCAAACTACCACACAATTACACTCATCTCACACGTTAGCAAAGTAATGCTCAAAATTCTCCAAGCCAGGCTTCAACAGTACGTGAACTGTGAACTTCCAGATGTTCAAGCTGGATTTAGAAAAGGCAGAGGAACCAGAGATCAAATTGCCAATATTCACTGGGTCATCAAAAAAGCAAGAGAGTTCCAGAACAACATCTACTTCTGCTTTATTGACTATGCCAAAGCCTTTGACTAAGTGGATCACAACAAATTCTGGAAAATTCTTACAGAGGTGGGAATACCAGGCCATCTGACCTGTCTCCTGAGAAATCTGCTTGACTTATATTCAGAGTACATCCTGCTTATTTCACTTATATGCAGAGTACATCATGAGAAATGCTGGACTGGATGAAGTACAAGCTGGAATCAAGATTACTGGGAGAAATATCAATTACCTCAGCTATGCAGATGACACCACCCTCATGGAAGAAAGTGAAGAATAACTAAAGAGCCTCTTGATGAAAGTGAAAGAGGAGAATAAAAAAGTTGGCTTAAAACTCAACATTCTGAAAACTAAGATCATGGCATCACTTCATGGCGAATAGATGGGGAAACTATGGAAACAATGACAACTCTCACATCTGTACATGACTCCTGGAAAAAGCATAACTTTGACTTTTACAGACCTTTGTTGGCAAAGTGATATCTCTGCTTTTTGATATGTTGTCTTGCTTGGTCATAGCTTTTCTTCCAAGGAGGAAGTGTTTTTTAACTTCATGGCTGCAGTCACCACCTGCAGTGATTTTGGAGTCCAAGAAAATGAAGTCTGTCACTGTTTCATTTCTTCCCCATCTATTTGCCATGAAGTGATGGGACTGGATAAAAACTATTTAAAATTGCCTGTCACCATTTGAGATAGCGCCAGCCTAAGACCTTTTCACACATATGTAAGGACAATGATATATTTAATTTGTCAGTCATTTTTTTAAGTGATTGGAGGGCAAGAAATAGGATTATACTCAAATACATGAAGTTTAAAAAATGCAGTAGTGAATACCTCAGTGCAATAAATTTGAATCAGATTTTAAGATTAACCTGAAGGCAAAGCTCCTCTAGGCCGCCTCCGGCCCGGGCTAGCTCTACCAGACCATCTGATCTGTCTCTTAAGAAACCTGTATGCAGGTCAGGAAGCAACAGTTAGAACTGGACATGGAACAACAGACTGGTTCCAAATAGGAAAAGGAGTACTTCAAGGTTGTATATCGTCACCCTGCTTATTTAACTTATATGCAGAGTATATCATGAGAAATGCTTGGCTGGAAGAAGCACAAGCTGGAATCAAGATTGCCGGGAGGAATAACAATAACCTCAGATATGCAGATGACACCACACTTATGGCAGAAAGTGAAGAAGAACTAAAGAGCCTCTTGATGAAAGTGAAAGAGGAGAGTGAAAATGTTGGCTTAAAGCTCAACATTCAGAAAACTAAGATCATGGCATCTGGTCCCATCACTTCATGGGAAATAGATGGGAAACAGTGGAAACAGTGACAGACTTTATTTTGGGGGGCTCCAAAATCACTGCTGATGGTGATTGCAGCCGTGAAATTAAAAGATGCTTACTTCTTGGAAGGAAGGTTATGACCAACCTAGAGAGCTTATTTAAAAGCAGAGATATTCCTTTGCCAACAAAGGTCTGTCTATTCAAGGCTATGGTTTTTCCAGTGGTCATGTATGGATGTGAGAGTTGGACGATGAAAGTTGAGCACCGAAGAATTGATGCTTTTGAACTGTGGTGTTGGAGAAGACTCTTGAGAGTCCCTTGGACTGCAAGAAGATCCAACCAGTCCATCCTAAAGGGGATCAGTCCTGGGTGTTCATTGGAAGGACTGATGTTGAAGCTGAAACTCCAATACTTTGGCCACCTCACGCGAAGAGTTGACTCATTGGAAAAGACCCTAATGCTGGGAAGGATTGGGGGCAGGAGGAGAAGGGGACGACAGAGGATGAGGTGGTTGGATGGCATCACTGACTTGATGGACATGGGTTTGGGTGGACTCAGGCAGTTGGTGATGGACAGGGAGGCCTGGCGTGCTGCGATTCATGGGGTTGCAAAGAGTCGGACACAACTGAGCGACTGAACTGAACTGAAGGCAAAATGCCAGAGGGTTGATTACCAGAAATCATTGCTGAGTGGATTAAACAGAACCTTTGTTAAATGCAGCAAAGTCCATGTGTTCTCACTTGTCATTGGCTCCAGACTGGGTGGTGGGAGTGAGGGTGCTGCATTTGTTCTTCAATTATGATTGAAATACAATCGAAAGAGTTGGAAAAGCTCTGTGTAAGATGTAGAGCCTCTGACATTGGAATCCAGCCATGACAACTCCTTGTAGGACAAAAATCAGGCTGGAATGGGTGAGTGACATGGATAGGCAATGGGTTTTTCACACCGTTATGAAGTAACCTTGATATTATAAAGGTGGAATTTCTATTGAAAGAAACTTAAGAAAACACTTGGGTCCCGTGTTTAACAGGAAACGAGCATGTGTTTCAACTCTGTGTTAGGGATTCAAATGGAAGGCCATCAAATGGATACTATTTGCTCTCACAAATAAAATTTTTTATTAATGTCCAAAAGATCTATGGAGTAAAGAAAGTACTTGCCTGTGGTGCAGGAGACGTGACTTTCATCCCTGGGTTGGGAAGATACCCTGGAGGAGGAAATGGCAGCCCACTCCAGGATTCTTACCTGGAAAACCCAATGGAAAGAGGAATATGGCAATATTGAAGAGTTAGACACAACTTAGCAAGTAGACTACCACCACCAAAAGACCTATGAATCTGCCAATAAAAGTGATTTTGTTTCGAGCCAATATACTTCAATGGCATTTTTCCCGGTTAATGGCAAGGTATTTTGAAGAGTTAATCTTCTCCCGATAAAATTAACTGGCTCAAAAAAGTAGAATAATTATTTAGGTTGCATTAAATCCTGTCCACTAGAGAAAGACCAGCCAGAGGTACTGTCTAATGCTACTGTCAGGTGGTGTACAAACTCAAACACACAAGCACACAAGGCTTGACAAGGAAGTGGAAATATCCCTGAAGTACTAGTGCTGGAGGCAGAAGCAGAAATAATATTCAGCTGAGACCAGACAGTTTTCACAGGGTGAAGATTAACAAGCTAAGGAAAAAATGGATAAGATAGAGTGGTAAAAATTGACACGGTCGTTTTGGAATAACTTGGATGCTGACTTGGAGAATGGTTGTGATAGTAACAGTACCTCTTAGCAACCTTTGTGACTCATTGTGAAATTTTTCATTTTTGATGAATGACTCTAACCCTAAAGTTATCATATTCCTATGTTTGTGAGTGCTTAAACTGGGTTACTTTTACTGTAGTGACTTATGTAACAATTGCTAAAGCTATATATATAAATATCCCCTCAGTAATATGATGACCCAGATGCAGTGTTAGTGATATCGATGCCCTAATTCTATCTTCATCACAAACAACACATAGCGTTCAATAATACAGGTGCTTGTATAAGCACAGTAACTAGTTTTGTTATCTATTCCTTGTGAACAAAATCCTACATGTTGAAGAAAACAAACTTCATGTGTTATAAAAATTTGTCAAGAACACTCTACTGATTAGTTCTTTATCAAAAATGAGTCTCATCCCATGAGCCAGTGTAAAAATTCTGTGCTTTTCAGTCAGGAAGCAAAATATTATTTGCTTCTGATGCTAATTTGCCAGCCAAATTTCATACATTTTGTTATCTTAAGGTTTGTTCTGTTTGGGATGTTAGCTCTCCCTCAAGTCATAAGAGTAATCCCGAGGTAACTTTTGTATTAAAAATGGAAAGATCAGGATCATTACCAAGTCAAAAGTTAAAAATAAATGATTTATGAGAAATTCTAAAGAAATTCAGCTACTCTGAGTACTATTTTCATAACTGACTTTATTATGTAAATAGACATTAAACCAGAAACCACGTTATGCTGGCAATAGGGGATTTCAGAGCTTGCTATGTTAAAATCTCACTCCATTTTGATAAAAACAATATTATACATTCCTGTTTATTTATTCAACCTTTTTTTTTTAACCTGAAAAGTATACTGCATGCTGATCTAAGAGCCAGGAACTTTTCTAGGCACTGGGAACTAAACTGGGAGGAGAAGATAAAAATCCCTGCCTGATGGAAGCAATATTCTAGTAAGTAGGAGACAGACAATGCACATATACACAGTGATGTGAAATATATGGAATGATGGCTTGTGGATGGAATGTTGAAGAGAATATCGAGCAAGGGCCTGAAGAAGGTGGCAGTGATACAGAATCTGCCTGCCAAAGCAGAGACACAGGAGACACAGGTTCAGTCCCTGGGTTGGTAAGATCCCCTGGAGGAGGAAATGACAACCCACCCCAGTATTCTTGCCTGGAGAATCCCATGGACAGAGAACCTGGTGGACTACAGTCCATTTTTTCTCAACGAGTCAGGCACAACTGAGCCAATGAACCCACACACAGCATGCTGAAGAAGGTGGTGGTATTTAAAAAAGAAAAACCATACTCAGAGGCAGAAATGCTTTATCTACATACTTCTAATTAGTGAATAGATCATGGGACTCTAATCTTAACATATATAATGGAAATAAGTGGAAAATTCTTCTAGGGATTGTGTTATTGATGATGCCTGCAATGGAAATTTGGCTAACAGGAGATCAGTAGGTTAGGATCTTTGAAAGACAATTGGCCTCCGCTTCCCACTTTGATCATGGCACTTACAATGAGAAAAAAATTAAGATTGGTGTAAACCCCTATTATTTTTGTGGCATTATCATGGGTATGAAAGCCATTCTTAAATGTAGAAGGAGTATTAAACCACAGGTATACCTGTTTATTCACAGGACAAAATTTATACTAGTTTATTTCAGGAATATATGACTTTCAGGACTGACTAGACAAAAAGGCCATATTCTATATTAAAACACTTTTGAGAATAAGATTGTTACAGCTAAGATTCATGAAGTTAAACAATTTTAGTGTAGAAACAAGGTATATAGTATTCACATCATTTGATTTACAGGTCTCTGAGTCTCCTAACAGTCTAAGAATTAATCAGACATTTAACCCATATTTTATAGGTGTCATTTAAAGCTACCATGACATGTGGCATGGTAGAGTGGGACTGTGATGGAATCAGGATTTCTTGGAAATCCCAGTTCTCTATGAAGTCCTCTCCTTGTGACCCAGGGCACAAACAATAGAGATTTACCAGCTTGCAGAGAATTTGTAACAATCTTCTTACAGGTGGATTCTGCTTGTCATATTCTACTCTGTTTCTAGCATTAGATTGGTCTAGAGAGGGTACCTCATCTTATTTAGATTTTCAACAAAACTCAAAAAAAAATGACAAAAGCTCATAATAATAAACACAAAGATATCAATTTTAGGACAATTCTACAACAGACCACCCTGCAGTTTTGCAGGGATGATTTCTTGGCAGGTGTGCCATATCTCTGGCGTGCATGCTTTAGTGAATATTGGTCTGCTCAGTAATTTTTGAGGCTGTATAAAAGAATATGAGTTGGCCAGGCCAGATGCACATAAGCGGCACTGGGGCTGACAGAGCAAGCTGGGACCGAACGTCAGGATGAGACTGTTATAAAATTGCAGGAATCAATCCAGCATCCAATAAACGATACAGCTGAACTGTTTAAGATACATCTTGGGAATACCACAGCAGAGAGGTGGCATTAAATGAGTTGAGTTCATGCTTACACGGGGCTGCGTAAGACTTGTTACGAAAGTGCCCTGTGGACTACAGGTACTGAAGGGGATTTCAATAACAACGTGAAACAAATAAAAGAGGTGGTAAAACTTAATTTCTTTTCCCAGAGAACTATCACAGACCATATCAACTGAGGAATATTAATGGGACAGAGTTGATTAGAGATGTGCATTTAGACTTCAGTAAACTCTGGATCCTGAAAACTAAGTTTAGAGGTAATAAAAAAAAATGAACAATTTTCTTGCCTTTCTGATAAGTGCTATGTTTCAGGGTAACTGAATGGTCTTTGTCAAAAGGGAAAGATCTATTTTACAGAAGTTCAGATAGAAATACAGAATGACTATTACGAGTTGAAAAGCAAAAACGTACTTTGCAATCACAGGCATACAATGTTAAAACCCTTTGTGGATGGACAGCTATGTGATACCAAAATAAAATCCACCAATCACATTCTGGTTGAAAAAGAGAAGCATAATTTTACAAAGGAGGAATCAAGCTGCCATTACCTGTATTCAGGGATCAATTGTAGTTTTGGTAATAGTGGAATTATTATTATTTATTCCAGGTGTCATACAATACAAAATATAAACCATTATCCCTCTTATATTTGTGGTAAAGATATTTATCATCAATCTAATTAAGTTTCTACATTTAACTTTCATTTTACAAGGATAACCAATGATAAAGAAATCAGCTCTCAATATCTGCACTTCCTGGTGTCCATATCTTCCTTCATTCCCTTCCCTTGAGTATGGCCTGGATTCAGTGACACGCTTCTGTTGAATGGAACTCAACAAAGGATTGTTATTTCTGAGACTAGGTTGCAAAAAGCATGTAGCTTCTCAAGGACCTTCTGTATAGCACAGGGAAATATACTCAGTACTTTATGATAACTTATAAAGGAAGATAACCTAAAGAAGAAGAAATAAATGTTCAAATAAATAATTGAATCGCTGTACTATACCCACAGAACTAACATGATATTGTAAATCAAATATATCTAACTAAAGAAGAAGCGTCTAGGGCTTCCCTGGTGGTCCAGTAGTTGGGAAGCCACCTGCCAAGGCCGGGGACATGGGTTCAGCCCTCGGTCCAGGAAGATCCCGCCAGCTGCGGAGCAACAGAGCTGTGGGTCACAACTCCTGAGCGCGCCCTAGAGCCTGTGCTCGGAAAGAAGGGACACCTGAGAGCCACAGGAAGAGGAGTCCCCACCGCAGCCAGAGAGAGCCTGCACGCGGCAGTGAAGACCAGCACAGCCGAACATAAACACATGCTTTTTTAAAGAAGCGTCTAGCTTCCCTTTGGCTTGACCCTGTTGCCTGCTCTCTCCCTTTCCTGCTTGCATGGAGACAGGCGTCATGTTGCGAGCTGTCACGCAGGGAAGACTACACACTGAGGAACGGAGGCATTTCTCCGCCAGCAGCCACCCAGGACCTGAGCCTCGAAACCCAGGAGGAGCTGAATCCCGTCAGCGTTCACGCGGGTGAGCTTGGAAGGCATTCCTCCCCCAGTCCAGCCTTGAAGTGCCTGCAGTCCCAGATGGTAAGTCAGCTGTAGTCCAGTCTGAGACTCTGAGTCAGAAGCGAAGAACCCGGGAAGTAATACACGTTTGTCCTTGAAGACGCCGTGTTTGGGGGTAATTTGTCACACAGCAGCAGATGATTATTACATAAACCAAATAGCATCATGAAGATGCACTCAGGTAAGTTTGGAAGGTGGAGCATTCTACGAAACGATGATCATGCGTTCTTCATCAAGGCAGATGCCATCGCCAAAAGGACTGTTGAACACTGGAAGAAACGTGAAGCGCAGCAGAGTTTTGCTTTGTATCTTGATTTGCACAGAATAGAAACAAAGACATTCTTGGGACAAAAATGTCAACAAGGATCGGGCCTTGAAATATACTGAGGGATTATTAATTGTGCTGTTAATAGTCAGGGCACTGTTGTTTTGCCTCTATAAGAAGACATTGTCTTAAATATGTAGGCATAAACATTTAAAAGTGAAATCTGTATTTCCCGTTTTGTCCTTTATACTTCCATATCAGGAGTGGAATATACAGGGATATGTTCCAATTAACTTGGTTCTTTTCCTTAGAGGTGGTCAGCAAGCACTTGAAGTACCCTGATTATGAATCTTCATTCCTGGGGAGCCACAGGAATTTTTTTTATCGGTGTATAGTGGCCTTACAATGTTGTGTTAGTTTCTGTTGCACAACCAAGTGAATCAGCCATTGTTGTTGTTCAGTCGCTAAGTCATGTCTGACTCTGTGCAGCCCCACGGACTACAGCACGCCGGGCTCCTCTGTCCTCCACTGTCTCCCAGTTTGCTCACATTCATGTCCATTGAGTCAGTGATGCTGTCTAACCATCTCATCCTCTGCTGCCCCCGTCGCCTTTGGCCTTCACTCTTTCCCAGCATCAGCATATGTTTACACATATCCCCTCCCTCTTGGACCTCCCTTCCACTTCAGCCCAATCTGGGTCACCACAGAGCACCTAGCTGAGCTCCCTACGCTGTACAGAGGTTCCCACTAGCTGTTGGTTTTACACTTGGTGATGTATATATGGTGATTTATAGAAATCAACACATGGTGAGTTATAGAAATAACAGAAGACATATTTAGCTTAAAGCATCCTCAGAACAATTTGATTCATAAAATATAAGTGATGTGAAAGACTTGGCTTTGATTAGGATAATTAAATGTAGTTCACCACCCCTGGAGCTTCCCTGGTGGCTCAGCTGGTAAAGAATCCGCCCACAATGCGGGAGACCTGGGTTCGATCCCTGGGTTGGGAAGATCCCCTGGAGAAGGGAAAGGCTACCCACTCCAGTGTTCCAGCCTGGAGAATCCCACGGACTGTATAGTCCATGGGGTCACAAAGAGTTGGACACGACTGAGAGCCTTTTACTTCCCTTCACTTCACCACCCTTTTGTGAAAATTAAGCGTAAGTATTCAGGTATTCCGGCAGCCACTCACCTGGGAGGCAGCCCCTCTGGTCCACAGCTCTAGGGTCCCAATGGTCTCTCTTAATAGCCTGACCCAACAATAGCAGTGACTGTTTCCCTGGTGGACTCACCATAATATCTATCTTGAAGTGAAACTTTCATTCTAGGCGCTCACTTGTCAGGATGTCCCAAAGCCAGGGAACAGGAATTTCCCAAACTTACCAAGCAAAGTCTGTGTTGCCAGTTTGAGGACCTGTTTTGCCAATACATATCATTTGTCAGAATTTAGTTGAAAACTTGCTTTCATTGTGAAAAACCACCCCATATCCCGGTTTCAGAGGAGAGACCATATGGTTTCCGCCTTGCTCTAACATTCCTGGAGGTTACCAACTGTAAATGTCTGTGTCACTACTTGCCCTGTGTATGACTTTCTCTTCTGGTGGGAAAATCACACTTGCTCAGCTTGTAGAGCTCAGGCAGGGCGTGATGGCTTTCTCCACCAGCAGAGAAGGGGAATCAGAGTTGCGTGTGTCAACACCTACAGGGAAACTTCCGGAGCCAGGGCGTGACTCACATGACACGTTTTGTTTTCTCTCCTCTACAAGTGTGCAAGTATGTGTAGAGATGGCATTTCTATCTGCCTGGGTGCGTCATGGACCAGGAGGAGCAGAGATTCCCTGACAATGTCTGATGGGTCTGTGACATGAATGATGAATAAACTGTTATTTTTAGGCACTGAGACTTTTAGTCCACGGCACAGCCTATTGGCTCAGCAAACTTTATCAGACAGGCCTGATGGCTAGTCACTGGTAGAAAAAGTCTTGCAAAACCAGCTCGCTGGAAATGGACAGTGAAACTTGGGAATGAATAAACCTGGAATACGTGGAAGGACTGGAAGAGCAGAAGACAGGGAGAGTGATCAGCAACAGCTTGTGTCAGATAAATCACCTCATTGTAATGCTTTAGACACTTTGACTTCCTCTGAAGTTAACTCCACTTAACTAAGAAAATTTGAAGCAATGAGCAACAGTGCACACAGACTTTCATCGTCACCTTTATTTGTCGCTAGCCACTTTGCACATATTTGACCTTCTCTTTTTCCATGACCGTGAACTGGCAAGCTAACCTCTCAGTTCAGTTCAGTCGTTCAGTCGTGTCCGACTCTTTGCGACCCCATGAATTGCAGCACGCCAGGCCTCTCTGTCCATCACCAACTCCCGGACTTTACCCAAACCCATGTCCATCGAGTCAGTGATGCTATCCAACCATCTCATCCTCTGTCGTCCCCTTCTCCTCCTGTCCCCAATCCTTCCCAGCATTAGGGTCTTTTCCAACGAGTCAACTCTTCGCATGAGATGGCCAAAGTATTGGAGTTTCAGCTTCAACATCAGTCCTTCCAATGAACACCCAGGACTGATCTCCTTTAGGATGGACTGGTTGGATCTTCTTGCAGTCTAAGGGACTCTCAAGAGTCTTCTCCAACACCACAGTTCAAAAGCATCAATTCTTTGGTGCTCAGCTTTCTTCACTGCCCAACTCTCACATCCATACATGACCACTGGAAAAACCATAACCTTGACTAGACGGGCTTTTGTTGGCAAAGTAATGTCTCTGCTTTTAAATATGCTATCTAGGTTGGTTATAACCTTCCTTCCAAGGAGTAAGCATCTTTTAATTTCATGGCTGCAATCACCATCTGCAGTGATTTTGGAGCCCCCAAAAATAAAGTCTGACATTGTTTCCACTGTTTCCCCATCTATTTCCCATGAAGTGATGGGACCAGATGCCATGATCTTAGTTTTCTGAATGTTGAGCTTTAAGCCAACATTTTCACTCTCCTCTTTCACTTTCATCAAGAGGCTCTTTAGTTCTTCTTCACTTTCTGCCATAAGAAATACCCCACATCCAAGGTAAGAGAAACCCAAGTAAGACAGTAGGTGTTGCGAGAGGGCATCAGAGGGCAGACACACAAACTAAAATTACAGAAAACTAGCTAACTTCTATTGTGCACTAAATCCCACTCCTTTTAGCTTCCTCAAGAACACTCCTCCCATCTTTGTCCTCTGTCCAGTTTCTCCCATTACCACTTCATTTTCATCATCATTTAACATAATTCTTGAATCATATTCTGATACTCCTATAACAGCAAGCCAAATGGGCGTTCTTGCTGTCTCCTAAGTATGCAAAGAATTGGCATAGTTCTATGCTTTCCATGAGCTGTTGGTCTTCTCTTTGAAAGGTTAACATCCACCAGCCTCCCACGATACAAATAGTTTGATTCACAAACTACTCATCCTTGAAAAATATGCTCAAATGTCACTATGAAGCTTTCTCTGATTCCCCCAAGTAGAATTAATTTACTTTCTTCTTTGTTTTCCCAATTTCTCCTTTCATTCAATTATTCACCATCTATTGAGTCCCTACTAAGTGCCAATCAATGAACGAGATGGTAAAGATATGTGGCTTATATGGGGAGCTAGACATATATTAACAGCATAGCACAATTATCCTAGTTATGTTTTGGATCAGATTCCAAATGTAAACTTTTGTGGATAATCATGAGAAGTAGTATTTGAGTTCTTTTAATATTTAATTACTTCACTTATCCACCTTGCCTTCTAGCCTATAAGATAGTGCTAGATAAAATCCATCAGAGAAAGCAATGGCACCCCACTCCAGTACCCTTGCCTGGAAAATCCCATGGATGGAGGAGCCTGGTAGGCTGCATTCCATGGGGTTGCTAAGAGTCGGACATGACTGAGTGACTTCACTTTCCCTTTTCACTTTCATGCACTGGAGAAGGAAATGGCAACCCACTCCAGTGTTCTTGCCTGGAGAATCCCGGGGACGGAGGAGCCTGGTGGGCTGCCGTCTATGGGGTCGCACAGAGTTGGACACGACTGAAGTGACTTAGCAGCAGCAGCAGCAGCAGATAAAAGCCATATAGCCCCTTAAGCTTTCTTTTGTCAATAGTGTTTTACTGAATATCGGTTAAGACCAATACTCAGAGTCAAGCAAATATGATTTCAAATCCTGCTCTTCTGACCATTATCTGGCTCTTAAGCTCATTAAAACTTGGATTTCTTAGTTATGCAAAGATTCATAATAGGTGTAAGGATCAGATGCTTATAACACTTTTAACATAGTGGCTGGCAAATAGTAGGTCCTCCATAAATATTTGACACTACTGATGCTAGTATTGTTTTATTGTTGTTATCATCTTTATTTTCCCAATATTAATGCAGTACCTCACATACACTGGGCTTTCCTGGTGGCTCAGTGGTAAATAATTCGCCTGCCAATGCAGGAGACCTGGGTTCAGTCCCTGGGTTGAGAAGACCCCCTGGAGAAGAAAATGGCAGCCCACTCCAGGATTCTTGCCTGGGAAATCCCATGGACAGATGAACCAGGTGGGCTATAGTCCATGGAGTCTCAAAGAACTGGACACGACTAAATGACTAAACAACTAAACAACAACAAACCTGGCATACAGTAGATATTCAGTAAACATGTGATGAATACATGAACGAATGAATGAACGAGTTCGTAAATGAATGTATTTACCTAACTCTAACTATCCACCCCCCACCCCACCCCCCGGAAGGTTATGTTTTAAGCTCCCTTATCAGAAAAAAAATTAATTTAAACATGAAAAAAATAAGAGGACACCATCTAGGGAGGGAAGCAAAGCAAAGACAGACTTAATGGCCGATTCTAGCATTTTCCTAGGAAAAACAACTAAGGGACAATTTTGATCAGTCCCACATGATTGTGAGGTGTTCATAACAGATATGAAATTCACTATTTTCTCTTACAGTTCCTGGAACACAGTTTTCAGAAGAGTTTCCATGGCAGCCACCCTGCAGTTTCTGTTCATACCTGTTCATTACTCTGAAAACTTCTGGTAATAGGGCTTGTTCCAGTCTTTGTTCCTAGACTCTTATTGTGAGTTTCATCAAACTTAGACACTCTGGGATACACTCAGCGGTTAACTGGCCTGTGACGCAGCATCCCCTGACTGTCAGCTGGAAGACAGCAAACAGCCAGTCCCACAACTTTAGCAGAAAAGAAGACACTCACCGATGCCTGGCCAACTCCTGTGAACCCACACGATGGGTTCTGCCCATCTCCTCTGCCCTCTCTGAACTTGTGATAGAGTGAGAGCAGGCCGACTGAACGATCGCTGGAAACTTATTTTCTCCTTTACATTCCAAACACATTGCTAGCCTGTGGCACAGGAAAACTAGCTCTCCAGTAAAGAGGTGTGTTCTGTTTCACAGGGTAGAGTTGGAAGACAGGCATTCTGTTCCCAGGGGTGGGGCCATGTGATTGGCTCACGCCAGCAGAATTCAAGTGCAGGTGATGTGCTTTTACTTCCAGGAGGAGAGAGTAAGAAGGACCCAGCTGATGAGTTTCAGATGTCAGGATGTTCTGGGAGGCCTGGGTTCCTGAGTGTGTGGTGCGTGCTAAGTCCCTTCAGTCATGTCCGACTCTTTGTGAGCCCATGGACTATAGCCCACCAGACTTCCCTGTTCATGGGATTCTCCAGGCAAGAATACTGGAGTGGGTGGTCATGCCCTGGGCTCCTGAATAACTCCACAACTTCACAGAGTAAACACAGGCAACCCTACCCTCAGAAACCACAAGAACTCTTATTTGCCTATCACAACAGAAATAGACTACTATGCTAACTGACTGGGTTTGGGGTGAGGGGTGAGAGTTGACTGTTCTAGCAACTATTTCCTTAACTTTAATACAGCCCACCTTACTATGTTACAGCATTAAACATAGAGTTTCAAGGAATCCAATAAACCAGGTATTGGATTGTTCAGAAATCCAGCCTTGAGTTGACCAGTGGACAAAATATTTCCCTGGAGTCACTTGGACCAGCATTTGATTATGACTTCTACTGCTCTTAACTCTGAGATTGCACTAGTTAGGGGAGATAACTCTGCTGTTGTTTTTAGTTGCTAAGTAGTGTCTGACACTTCTGCAACCCCATGGACTGTAGCCCACCAGGCTCCTCTGTCCATGAGATTCTCCAAGTGTGAACACTGGAGTGGGTTGCTGTGTCCTCCTCAAGGGGATCTTCTCAACCCAGGGATCAAACTGACATCCTTTACCTCTCCTTCATTGGCAGGTGGGTTCTTTACCCCTAGCACCATCTGGGACACCCTCAATATTAGTGGCAGTCATCATCAATTATTTTTGCTACCCATTTTACATATTTCCTTGTTTAATCCCTACACAACCATCTTTTGTGACTTCAGCATCCTCATGTAACTGGAAAGCAAACTGGAAAGTACACTCTTTTGCCAGAATCACATCACCAGGAGTTAGCAAAGATCAGCTCTATCTCCAGATGTTCCTTCAAGAAATCAGCTTATCTGGGAAAGAAAAGTTAAAACAGGTAATTAGAAATTGTCTCTTTCATCTATGACACTATCTGCAATTCCAGGTGTCAAACCTGCTTTATACTAAGATGAGCTTAAGCTTCAAACATTCCTTCAACCCTGGTTCAGAAATGGCCAATATGGAATAAGGAAGGCTTTTCCAGTGGCTCAGCTGGTAAAGAATCTGACTGCAATACGGGAGACCCACGTTCAATCTCTGGGTCGGGAAGGCCCCTTGGAGGAGGAAATGGCAACCTACTTAAATATTCTTGCCTGAAAAATTCCATGGACAGAGGAGCCTGACAGGTTACAGTCCATGGGGTTGCAAAGAGTTGAACACAGCTGAGTGACTAGCACTTTCACACACTTTCCCTCACGGAATAAGGGCCTAAATTTCTATCTAATCTCAGAAGTTCTGTCTTTAAAAGATACAGCATGAAAATGCATAAATAACTCATGTTCCTCCTGGAAACAGTTTGCATGTTGTTTCAGCCATTGCCTGCTCCAGGCGGGGTCATGAACACTCCAAATTTGAGCTCGTCAGCTCTTGAGGAGATGGTAGCTTTTAAAGGTACTGATGCTTCAAAGTTTTGTTATTATAAAAACTACAACCATTTAAAAGCAGACTGGAAACAAAATATTGCCATAATTCTCCCACTACCAGCCCTGCAAAAGAAAATTACTCAAGGGAAAAGACATAAACTTTCAATTTTAATCTTGCATTTTGAAAATACTGATTATATAAATAGACAGTGATGGTGCTAGATGGTAAGTCATTTCATAAACAGCAATATGCTGAACATATGCTACTTCTTTTATATTCCAATAACTTGACTGTTCTTTATTCATTTAAGGTCATAAAAATCTGCTTACCCTTCTCTATTGTCACATTTTACACCTTTCTTTTCTTACTTAAAAATTAAGCAATATTCTATAAAAATAATATGCTGGTCTTTAAAAAGCTATATTTTCTTGAACTTAAATCTTTCAATTATTTTTAAAGGGTATTTTGGTAAATGTAATTACCTAATTTAAGAAAGTAATTAAAGAAAGTAGTAGAACCTCCTTTTATGATTAAGTAAATGGGAACTTGGGACTTTTTTTTCTATTTAAATTATAATTGACCTATAATACTATGATAGCTCTTGGTGAGCAACATAGGGATTAAATATATTTCATCATGTGGCTCAGTGGTAAAGAATCTGCCTGCCAATGGAGGAGATGTGGGTTCAATCCTTGGGTCAAGAAGATCCCCCGGAGAAGGAAATGGCAACCCACTCCAGTGTTCTTGCCTGGAGAATCCATGGAGGTTTGGGCATCCCCAAAGCCTCTCAGAGTTTTCCTTCCTTGGCCAGCAGGAGCACCATAAGGAACCACACATGCCCTGCTGAGCAGCCCAAAGGATCCCTTTGGATTTATTAGACTCCAGTAGCCTTGTTGGGCTTCCCTAGTGACTCAGATGTAGACAATCTGCCTGCAGTGCAGGAGACCTGGGTTTGATCCTGGGGTAGGGAAGATCCCCTGGAGAAGGAAATGACTACCTGCTCCAGTATTCTTGTTTGAAGAATTCCGTGGACAGAGGAACCTGGAGAGCTACAGTCCATGGGCTCACAAAGAGTCGGACATGACTAACACACACACACACACACACACACACACACACACACACACAATAGCCTTGTTTTGTTCAAATAATCCTTGAGTAACAACAGCTAGCTGATTCAAGATGGCATTCAAGAAATGTTCAAGATGTTTCTGTTGCTTCATTCAAAGGATCCTCTTATATTTGTGATTTGGGCATTTGAGGATTGGGCCTTTCTCACACTTTTTTTCTTTTCAGTTTTGTTTTTTTTTTGGAAAAGAAACGTGTGTTTGGAACTTGGAGCCCCTCTTTGAACTTTTGACATATTTTAAACAAGAAACAAATGACATTTTTTTGGAGAACTAAATGGGTCTGGGTAGCAAAAATTTTATTTTATTCTATAAAATTTTCGTTGGTTCCTTAATTTTATCAGAATATGTAGAGAATCTCCTACTTTAGAGCCTTTAGGGAAGGTTGATAATTCTTGAAAAATGATATAAAATTAAAAAGTAATGAAACACAAAGTACACTAGAAAAAGTGCATGGGTTATCATTGCTCTTACAGGGGAAAGAAAAGAAATGTTGACTGTGTGGATCACATCAAACTCTGGAAAATTCTTCAAGAGATGGGAATACCAGACCACCTTATCTGCCTCCTGAGAAATCTGTATGCAGGTCAAGAAGCAACAGTTAGAACCAAACATGGAACAGCAGACTGGTTTCAAATTGGGAAGGGAGTATGTCAAGGCTGTATATTGTCACCCTTCTTTTTTAACTTATATGCAGAGTATATCATGTGAAACGCTGGGCTGGATGAAGCACAAGCTGGAATCAAGATTGCCAGGAGAAATACCAATAACCTCAGATATGCAGATGACACCACCCTTATGGCAGAAAGCAAAGAAGAACTAAAGAGCCTCTTGATGAAAGTGAAAGAGGAGAGTGAAAAAGCTGGCTTAAAACTCAACATTCAGAAAACTAAGATCATGGCATCTGGGTCCATCACTTCATGGCAAATAGATGGGGAAACAGTAACACACTTTATTTTCTTGGGCTCCAAAATCACTGCAGATGGTGACTGCAGCCATGAAATTAAAAGATGCCTGCTCTTTGGAAGAAAAGCTATGACCAACCTAGACAGCATATTAAAAAGCAAAGATATTACTTTGCCAACAAAGATCCATCTAGTCGAAGCTATGGTTTTTCCAGTAGTCAGTATGGATGTGAGAGTTGAACTGTAAAGAATGCTGAATGCCGACGGACATGAGCTTGAGTAAGCTCTGGGAGTTGGTGAATGACAGGGAAGCCTGGTGTGCTGCAGTCCATGGGGTTGCAGAGTCGGACATGACTGAGTGACTGTACTGAACTGAAGAATTAAAATGAGGTGCAATATGGTGGGTCTCACCCATGTAGTGCCCTAGTCTAGTATAATAAGGACACAATATAGAGTTACTCTAAAGCCAGCATCTTTCTATCTGTACAGTTTCCTTCTTAAGCTACATCAATCCTTTAAGGATTGTAGCACATCAAGAAATCTATTTTCAGTGTAGGTTTTTCAGTATATCACAGATCCAAGTGTCCTTCCAAGATGACTCTACAAGGCTGCTATCACATGTTAATAGTAGCTTAGAGATTTGAAATATTTTTTCCATTCTGAAATCCCTACTGACATGAATTTCTTGCCATTAGTCTAATAGTAAAAAACTGTTAAGGACTGAGTAGAGACTGCTAGTGATAAAGGCCTGAGGGAGGCTACCTTAAACCAAGGGCTGCCCTGGTGGCTCAGACAGTAAAGAATCTGCCTACAATGCAGGAGACCTGGGTTTGATCTGGGTCTGGGTCCAGATGATCCCCTGGAGAAGGGAATGGCAGCCCACTCCAGTAGTCTTGCCTCAACTAAGCACTAAAGTGAAAGTGTTAGTGGCTCAACTGTGACTGACTCTTTGCAATCCCATGGACTGTAGCCTGCCAGGCTCCTCTGTCCATGAAATTCCCCAGGCAAGAATACTGGAGTGGGTTGCCATCCCCTTTGCCAAGGGATCTTCTTGATCCAGGGATTGAACCTGAGTCTCCTGCATTTGCAGGAGAATTTGTTCCTGTCTGACCCACCAAGAAAGCCCAAGGAGTGACTAAGCACTAAGCTAAAGCCAAAAAAGGATTTCATGGTTCCGAACATGCAGAAAGTTCAAGGTGCTCAGAACTGGAGTTCTGAGTTTGCTGTTTCCTTTGCTCTTCTTTGCTCTAGGTGGGTTGCGTAGGAAGGCTTTCTCCCGGATGTAGCAAAGCAGCCTCTGGAAACTCAGGCTCAACGGCTTTTGCATCCAGGACCTAGAAGGAGAAAGGGCCTCTTTACTGATTGTTCAAATAATAGATTAGTAATTGGCTGATTGGCTAGACTTGGTTCAGACACGAACCTATGGGCCCCCAGATCTCAGTAGCGATGATGACTCAGGAGGTGAAGTCATCCCTTGCTGACCCTCAAGGTTACTGATGGGAAAAGTTGCCCCAAACAAAGAGAGGTTGTGTTACAGAAAGGAGAACAGTAACAATACAGCCAATAAATTACTACAATTATTTACAATAGTAGTAATTACAATTATTATGCTTACTTGATTCAGGATAAACACTGTAATATACAATTGATGTGGGTTATTTCACAAGGTCCCCAACATTCCAAACATGATTGATATTATCATTATTATTGCTAATATCTTCATTTTGCAAATAAGAGACCTGAAGCTAAGTGGGGTTAAGAAACTTAAGTTACTAAGTAGAAGAATTGGAAATTGATTTTATGTCTCTTTTGTTCCTGAGCCCAGATGAAACACTATTCTATACAAAATTGCTTGAGCTTTTAGTTTCAAAAGTATTATCTGGAATTTTTTTTTCACTTTCTTCTGAATCATGAGTTATTCCAAAGACCATTCACCTGGATCCTGCTATTTGTTCCTCTTTATCTTTCAAAAAATATTTTTTCAAGATCACTAGGAACCAAAAGTATAACTTACATTTAATTACTATGAAATCTCTTTTTCAGTTACTTACTTTGATTTCTGAGATCTTGTAATAACTTCTATTTTGCTTTCAGGCATAGGAGTAAGCACTAGTTTGCTTTAATCCAAGGAGCTGAAAAAAAGTTGGTCCCGGACTATTGGTTAATTTCCTCTACCAAAATTTTTCTCACTTAGCTGAGAAGACTTGGATAAAATTAAAATATGCACATTTCACTTCTCCCTGGGCATCATAAGTTTCTACAGTTAAGTAGTTGTCTTAACACCTGCATAATATCACATAGTCTGCAACTGAAAACTAGTTATTAGACTATGAAGAAAAAAAATATAAAAGTTCACTGAACAGAATTTTTTAGACATGAAACTACAATTATAAATAAGTGTAATTAAAAGATTAAAATGTATTTTCCCGTGAGAATGGAGACCCGTTAAATGAGAGTTTCATGTGTCACTGGGTTTTGTTAGAAAATTTGAATTGCTGGAATGACGTTCAGCCTTCTTCCCCCTAAATATGAAATGAAAACTGACATATTGAAATTTCTCTATTACTCTAGCCATTGACCTGTCAAAAATATTATAGGTTGGTTTACTTCAGAAATTGACATTAATAGGAAAATGACAAGAAACTTGCTGCTCAAATGCTACTATTTCCGGAATTGTTAAAATTGCATCAGTGTTTATTTCGATTTCTAATTTAGAGTATCAGGGGAGAGAGGATTGAAATCAAACGCATCCTTTGGTTTGTAAATGGATTTGCATTCACACTGCTTGGTTCTGGGAGAGATGTGTGGATACCAGGGAGCCCATTTTGAGCCTATATTATTTGCGTCTTGTAATTCTTCCAGGTGCTTCAGCCTATTTTGAGATATATTTTTAATAAGAGAATACTGAGGTGATTTTCATATTTCCTCAAACAACCATAATTGTATAGCTCATCATTATGCAATTATTGCATCTTCTAATTTTCTAGACTTTAAGCAACTGTTTACTTAATAAAGTCCAGTAAACGTAGCTCAAAAGCAATATTTTTCCAAGTAGCATTTTGGCAAAAAAAGAAGGAAAAAGGAAGATCAATTTCCAGTTAACAAAGAAGAAAGAGTACTTTCCAATTTGTGAAGAGCTTCTGTGTATTTTATCCCATTTTCATATGAGTCCTTCCAACATCTTCATGAGGTTGATGAATACATTGTTATCTACAAAGAGGGTTTTTTTTCCAACTATAAAAGGAATGTGAAATACATTGATTTTTCAATAAGTTTTATTAGTAGTAGTAACATGCCAGTTTTTCAGAGAAGGAGACAGATTTTTCAGAAAAAAAAAAATGATCAAGGACATGCGGTAGGGAAGAGGCAGAGATGGGTCTCAAATGACCTCAAATGGGCCTCTGATTCCTCATATCTTTGCTGTTTTCCCTGTAAAGAGAGTGAATCCTGCCTCACAGTGTATAAAAGTGCTCAGCAGTTTTGTCATATTTAAGCCTAGCCTCAGCTGGATGATTTTCATAATGTAAGCAATTTTGGAAACATTGGGCTGTAGCTCTCAATTCTAAATATCCATGGACCTTTCATTCTATACCACACAGTTTACACAGCACTATCCTAGATACATATTCAAATTCATTCTTAGCCAGCTTATTTCCTTTGGCTTGGTCACATTCCTTCTGTTAAACTGTATGCTTGTTGATCTCCTTAAGTTTATCTTATTACTTCTGCCTTCTCCCACAGTGCTGAGGAAGAAGTTAGCAAAAGGTACAACAATATATGTGCTTTAATCCAGGCTACAGTAGTACATTTTGTTGTACTGAAATCAAACCAACTATTAATATAATCCTAGAACATAATTGTTTTCCTATTTGCAGAGAAAGAAAAAGTAAAAGTATATTCTCCATTATTTCAAATGTTCTAGCAGTGTTCATGATACCAAGTCCTAATTATTTTAAGTGCAGGAACTGAAAATTCCTACTAAAAGATAGTACAGGTTAATAAAAATGCAACATAAATGTCTAACAGAAATAAAGATTGCCCTAAAATGCAAACCATGTATTTCAAGCACAATTTAATCAGAAGAGTAAAACTTGTATTGTTTTCAATAAAAAAATGATTTTATTGTCTCTTTGAAAGGCAACGCTCAGCCTCTAGTTAAAACGCACATTTACCTACATTTTAATATAGCACCTTTTATGAATTTCTTTACCCTGTACAAATTCCAGAGCACTGATCACAGCTGACGTTGAATTCAGACTCTACTTATCAGGCAGCTCTGCTCCTTGTACCCATTCCTGACGTCTTCCCTTCGTGCCCATCACAGTAAGAGTCTTGGAGGGAGATGCTCCATCACCTCTCACTTCCCCTTCCTGCTGTCTCTTCTTTGAGAAACATTACCTCCATTCAGGTCTGTGATAATAACACCCAGACACTATTCTTTAAAATCCTCTCTATCCCAAGCTATTAAAATTTCATTGTCACAGAGAGGGGTAAATTGTTTTATAAACCTTTATGAGCTATGCAAATTTAAAGAATAAATTGGAAGATAATCTTTTGGTGACACTCTTAGATTCAACTCTGGACTACTGAGTAATATCAACACTCTCCAACTTAAAGCAGGTTGAGATATGCGTGTGTTTGTGAGTGTGTAATTAAATCTGCAGGATCAAATATCACAATAAAAACAAAGTGATATCCTGACCTTCCATGATGTAATAAAATTGATATTCGATGTATACATGTGTCTCAGTGGGCTTCCCAGGTGGCGTCAGGGGTAAAGAACCAGCCTACAATGCAGGAGACATAAGAGACACGGGTTCTGTCCTTGGGTCAGTAAGATCCCCTGGAGGAGGAAATGGCAACATACTCCAGTATTCTTGCCAGGAATATCCCTAGCACAGAGAAGCCTCTTGGGCTGCAGTCTCCAAGGGGTCGCAAAGAGTTGGAAATGACCCAGTGACTGAACACACATGTTAATTACAAAAACAAAAACAAAAGCACCAAATAGCAACTCAAAAACACATAGGTGAACACTGTATTTGGAGATCAGAAGAATTCCCAGAAGCAATGGATGAAATCAAGCATGATTTATTTGTTGACAAAATTTTTTTCAGCACATAAAATATATTGCAGCTATATTAATTTGCAAACTTAGACCACTACTTGGGCTAAAGGATATTTCTTAAATGAATGAATGAAGGAGGGCCATTCCAGTCCAGGCAGGAATGGGACACAGGGAAGGTGACCCCCAAAGAAGGAAGAGTATGAAAGAGTGCGATCGTCATAGTAGGAAAGGAATGGACTTTGTTTCTGAAACAAAATAGGGAAAGATACACATTCACCCCTTTCTATTTTTGAGGCAGCTTGCAACCTGCAGGTACTGTTTTCATTTTGCCTCTGGTGAAAAGTAAGGCTAAGAGGTGCCAGCAGGCTTTCCTGACCAGCCAGCTCCAAAGCCTTCATTTTCTCCACGGTACAATCCTGCCTTTGCGTTGATCACTACCGTGATTGTACCAGTGGGAATTTTATTTGTCATAAACCTACCCCTGCTCAAGCATACATTTTATGCCTTTTAGAAAGTTTTGTCTCAAAGAACTCTTTGAGTGATGTTGGAGATAGAAGTATGGCTAGAACAGATTCCTTGATATTTTCTTTCAGTGTTTATTCCCATCATGAACAAATGAGTTAAAGGAGACGGCTGACAAACTGGAGCTCCCACAGAGCTTATTCCTGTCTGTGAGAGTGATTGGCACAGGTGAACATTTTAATTTATTTTTAAAAGATTTGGGAGTGGTAGGATGAGCCATTAACACCATCTCCCCAATATGTCTTGTCCCTTCACTGGCATCCTATTCCTCAAAATCCACAAGCAGGGCCAAATCCAATCTCTTTGCTTCTTCTAGGAAATGTGTTAGCCGTGTTATTAAACCCCCTTACCTTAGAGACGGAAAACTCCAGATTCTATACAGCCAGGAGACCTTCATTTTATATCTGAGTGACTGAAGCTGTGATTGAAAGAGAACAGTACCACTAGATTCTAGACTCATTTGAAGGTAAGAATAAGTTATACAGCCACTCTCTGGGGTGGCCCAACTTCTGTGATTACTAAACACTCCTCTGGCTGCCTTAAAATCCCCTGAGGATCTTTGGAAAATGCAGATTTTCAGGAATCAACTCCTGGGGACTTTCAGGTGGTGTCTTGAAATCGGTTTTGAAAATAAACCAAACCAAGGCAACTCTCCAAATGACTGTGGTTCTCTCCAGGTAATGAATGAACCACTTTCCTAAGGCAGCATGACTACTTTGTTTAAAAAATCACAACTTGACCAGCATTTTCCCACTGTGTCCTTACCTCTGAGTCCTCTAATGTGGAAAGGTGCGCTGGACTCGGTTCCACAGGAGGCAGCCTGAAGGACAAGCGTTGGCTCAGCTTTAGGGTAAGGGGCCTGCATGCAGGGCTGGGGCACCTTCCTGCTCTGTGATGAAACACTTTAAGCCGTGGTTTCCTCATTTGTAATACAGAGCTGGTAATAATATTACCCGTGTCTGATCATTGTTAGGAGAGTTAAACATGCTTATTTTTATAAAATACTTACAATGCTTATCAACACATAATAAACACTACAGTGATACTTATTAGGGGCCTTCCCTGGTAGCTCAGTTGGTAAAGAATCTGCCTGCAATGCAGGAGACCAGGGTTCAACTCCTGGGTCAAGAAGATGCCCTGGAGAAGGAAATGGCAACTCACTCCAGTAATCTTGCCTGGAGAATCCCATGGACAGAGGAGCCTGGCGGGTTGAAAGCGTTGGACACAACGTACCTACTGAACTATCCCCACCATAGTAATATTTATTAAATGAAATGATTCCAGGCCTTTTAAGCCTCAGCTCTCAGAATACAATAGATTCTTTTCTAGCCATTCCACTTAAAAATGCTTTTTTCTTTCGTCTGACACTATGAATTTACGGTAGCTAAAGGTTTTGTGTGTGTGTGTGTGCTTGATCTGTTTAGTCATGTCTGACTCTTTGCGACCCCATGGTCTGTAGCAGGATAGGCTCCTCTGTCCATGAGATCCTGGCTATAGGCTTCAGTCTCTATCGAGGAAGTCAGAGCATCCCTCCTGTTTACATGTTTGGAGAGTGGTTGGACAGACTTGTGACCTGGGATTGATCCTCTCTACTTCCTGGTGGCTCAAATGGTGAAGAGTCCGCCTGCAATGCGGGAGACCTGGGTTTGGTCCCTGGGTGGGGAATATCCTCTGGAAAAGGGTATGGCAACCCACTCCAGTACTCTTGCCTGGAGAATCCCGTGGACAGAGGAGCCTGGTGGGCTACAGGCCATGGGGTTGCAAAGAGTTGGACACGACTGAGCGACTAGCATTTCATTTCATTTTTTCATTGAAGAGACATAGCACAGAGGTCCATCAGATACCTACCTCGTCCGGGGAACTTGCAGTTTGTATTAATCAAGTCTAGGGCCACACCCATCCCTGGAATTTTTTCTGCTGTCTAATTAATGCCAGCTTTGTGATACTCTGGGAAATTGAATCAACAAAATGCAACCGCATCAGGAATTTTATTGAGGTCTTAGATTTTGAGCAAAGGGGCTCCTTAATACTCTTGTCCCAGTGTAATAAGACGCTAATACTCAGAGAGGATTTGGCTGCATTATTTTAGGGCCTCAAATGGTTTATCATTGATCTTTCATCAGTGACACACATAAAGCCTCTGAAACAATGTCAGCTGGTAGGGTGAGCCCACCCCGTAGGAAACGGCTGTGTGCATTTCAGACTTTTCTGCTCTGTGAAGGGTGTTTAAATGCAATCCACTCATTCAGATTCAGTGAGAAGAAATTAAAACCCCCAAATAAAATCAATACTTATCTCTTTTGTGCCTACTCAGTGACTGTAGACTCTGGTTGTCATGGGTAATAGATTCAAGCACCACTGCTACTGAATGCTGAAATTTATGGACTTCTCCATAGTCATTAATTAATAGTATGCACACACACAAAAATAACCAGGCGGAACACTTAGAAATGAAATTATTGCTGAAGCACTGACTACATCGTTTTTAAATGGTCAGTCAGGTGAATACAATGAATAATTGAATATGCTTTACAAGCAGGCAGTAAGGACAAGCAACCCAACAGGGTTTTAATTCTCTCCGATGAACATGTATCTTATACAGGGATCTGTATTGATTTTATTCTTATCTACTTTCTAAGCCCTCTTTGTAGCTGTGCGTTCTCTGCAAGGGTTTAGAAGAACCCCTCTATCACTGTGTGCAATTTCATAATGGTTGCTTTCAGAAGTCCTTTGCAGTACGTAGTTGGAGATGTAAGTTTGGTCTGAAAATCTGCTTAGAAGAACAAAAGAAATTGGGTTTAGCCATGATGGAAAATAGGGTGTCTTAGCCTTCATTATACCTGTTGTGAAAAAATTTCCATGGAGAACTTTTCTTTAAAAATGCATGTTTTGTTGGGAATATTATCAATTGGACTCTTATTGATTTCTGAGAATAATTCTTGAGGGTATTTTGTTCCATATTTGAAACTATGGGGAAAAAAGGGAGACTGGCCAGATGAATGGGAGCTGAAATTATGTTGTACATTGAAACCAGCTTTGTCTCTGGCTTTCTTTTGTCTTTCCTCCATCAGCAAACTTCCCATAAAGATCCTGTTAGCAAATAGCTGTGGCTTTGCCGACCGCACAGGCCTAGTTTTCAACTGCTCAACTCTGCCACCACTGCTTGAGAGCAGTCATCAGTTCAGTTCAGTTCAGTAGCTCAGTAGTGTCCGCCTCTTTGAGACCCCATGGACTGCAGCACGCCAGGCCTCCCTGTCCATCATCAACTCCCGGAGTTCACTCAAACTCACGTCCATTGGCTCAGTGATGCCATCCAACCATCTCATCCTCTGTCGTCCCCTTCTCCGTCTGCCTTCAATTTTTCCCAGCATCAGGGTATTTTCCACTGTCTGTGAAAGCAGTCGTAGACAGGGTGTAAACAAATAAGTGTCTGTGTCCCAGGAAAGCTTCATTTATAAAAATAGGTAGTGTGCTGGATTCGGCCCATGGGCCCTAGTTTGCTAACCTCTAACCTCCCGGAGTTGGTGATGGACGGGGAAACCTGGCGTGCTGCCGGCCATGGGGTCACAATGAATCGGACACAACTGAGCGACTGAACTGAACTGAGCCTCTGATCTACAGGCCCCACAGCTTCAGTGAGGCACAGCGAAGGCTGGGAATGGTTGTCATCCTGGCAGAGCAGAACTGAAGACCCAAGGAGGACCATGAAGAGTGAGCAGCCTTTTCCAGCTCTTCCTTTTCTGTCCTCAGCCTGGTCGCTTTCTTCCAGCTGTGCAGAGTCCGGCTTCAGGGCTGCACAGCTTGTGCTGCCCAGGGGAGGGCGTTGGAGAGTTACTTTACATGGCTTGTCATTTGAATTGGGAAATGCTTATCCTAATTCAAGAGCTACAGAGGAACTCCCGGTGGAGATGAAGCCAGAGCTCCTATTCCCCAGCGTTTTGAAGGTTTTGTTTTTCTTTTATTTCCCTTAGAGTTCAAAGTCATTAACCTCAAGTCCAGACACTAAGGATGGAAAAGACTTAGTTGACTAACTTTTTGTCAAATCTTGAAGGAAAGATAGGGAGGAGGGGGGAGAAGGGCTGATATTCCCTAGGCAGAACCCGACAGGAACAGAAGGAAATGTTTTCTTCAGATGACGCTCCAAGGATGCAGTGAGCCCAGGGTAGCTGAGAAAGCATGCCAGAGACTGAAGCAGGATGCGTCGGGATGACACAGATTTGCCAGATCCAAAGCTAATTAGGACCAGACAGAAAGAAGCCTGGCATTCCACAGCCTGGTAGTCCCCTTAAGGTAATACTTCTTTGAAGTCTGAGAATACTCCATTGTTTATTTAAGCTTCAGCTTTTTCCAAAGGAATTTGAAGGAGCTTAAGCATTAATCAAAATACAAACCGAGACTATTAGTAATGAGCTAAAGCCAAGCTTATCCAGATTTTAAAGCATGGGATAAATGTTGCCAGAGGTAGAAGACAAGCCGATTGCTTCAATGGGCACCAGATTCGGCACAAGTGTAAAACTACTACCTGGCATGTTCCTAGATGGGGACTGAACCCCAGAACACAGCTGCCAGAAGACGCTTGGCCAAATTCCAGCCTTGATCACCCTCGCCCCTACCCTGGGACTATTTTTACTTTAGGTGGAATTTGAGATTCAAATAAGCATCGTTTTCAGGGACTGGTGATGGTAGGAAAGGCAGATATAACTCCTGATGGTGGATGTGAAAAGGGAGAGCCAGCCTTAAATTGCTGTCCTTAGTGAGACTTGGGATAGATGGATATGTAACTGGATGAGCTTTAGCAACTCCTTTCTACCCAGAAGTAGCAAAAAAGAGCAAAGTACCTTTCTTCTCTCCTGGGAGCCACCTCCCTCAGTGAGTGACCACCCAAGTGGCTGCTGTGTTGATTCCAACCCTGTGCTCCTCTGCTCCACCTTCCCTTGTATGATGTGTGAAGCATTCAGTCTGTTCCACCCCACTGCAGGCATCGAGATGGAGATCCTGGAGGGGTATCATTTAAGACAGAAGAAAATGTGTACTAAATGTGTGTGTATGTGTTGAATGTTTGCAGATATTTCTAAATTTTAGGGATAGATTTGGGCAATTTCTCAAGTCACTTTTCTCTAGGTTGTAGCCTTCAGGGGAAATTGGATGGGCAAATGCATTTCAAATACTACACACTGTGTGTGTGCTAAGTCACTTCAGTCGTGTCTGACTCTTTGCGACCTTATGAAGTGCAGTCTGCCAAGCTCCTCTGTCCATGGAATTCTCCAGACAAGAGTACTGGAGCGGGTAGCCATTCCATTCTCCAGAGTATCTTTTGGCCTCAAGGATCGAATGCTGGTCTCCTGCATTGCAGGCAGATTCTTTACCATCTGAGCCACCAAGGAAGCCGAGTTTAAGAGGGACACAGCGAAGTCATTGATCCAGATCAAATCATGAGACTGAACCAAACTTTTAGAGTTGTTTATTACCAAACTTGAAAATAAGATGTCAAGGAGGAAGAAATTTTCCTCTACCTTCCTAGGTTCCTCTACCTTCTGGCTAGTCTAGGCTCCTCTGTCCATGGAATTCTCCAGGCAAGAATACTGGACTGGATTGCCATTCCCTTCTCCAGAGGATCTTCCCAATCCAGGGATTGAACTTGGGTCTCTTGAATTGGCAGGCAGATTCTTGACCCTCTGAGCCACAAGGAAAGCCCAAGAATTAAATTGATATGAGACAAACTAATTAAAGAAAATCAAACAAAGATTAAATATCATATATACATGGGAGAGACCTACGAAAATTGAGTAACTTTTCAAAATAAAACATCACCTTAAAAACAATCTTCTGCTACAGACAAAAGGGGATTTGGGGCTAGTAGTTTGGGACTTCAAAGGGAAAGAAGGCAAGCACTCCTATCAATCCAAAGCTATTATACCATATATTCTGCCTTAAAATCATCCAGTCTCAGCCCTTTTATAAACATCTTCTCTTATTTTCCCTCTTGACCCTATCAAGGTAGTGCTTTTTTTCTTAGTGCAACAAATCTGTAAATATTTGAAGTCTTTAGGGAAGTCATTACACTGCAAAACAAAAAAAGTTTATATTTGTAAAACTGTTAGGGAACTCAGGTTCAGCTCCTGACTTCCCAGAAACCAATACTCAAGAGACAAGTGTTGGTAGAAATGAAAGTTTGCTTTAATCAGAGGGCTGGCAATCTGGGGAGGAGGGAGGCTCACCTGAGGGCGCCAGGAAGGATTCTGCTTGGCTTCAGAACCAGCCATTGTACTGGATATTTATATGGAAGAATGAAACGCTGTACTGGATATTTATATGGGAGAATGGAACACATGCTAGCCATAACTTACAATTTTACCAGTTCTAGGTGTGTCAAATACATCAATCATCTTGGGTTTTTCTTAGTAAAAGTAAAAGAAAATATAACTGCTGAAAAAGAGCAAAAATATGTGATTACTAAGAAAGAGTATTGCTATATTTGTATAACTAGGTGGTTAGCTCAACATGTTTTAACCTAAAAAGGCAGAATGAGAAATCCGAAGCAAAGATTTCCCCTTTAGTGCTTTTAGTCGAAGAGCAAAGTTACCAACTGCATATGTGATGAACCTGCTTCTTCCCTCTAAGGGAGTCATTTGGTTAGCTATGTTTTTGCTCTACACTTACTTACGCTCTTCTGCCTTCATGCATTAAATTCAGCAATAGAAAATGTGAAGCTCTGTTGTATGACTTATCACCTGAACTGCCAACTCTTTTGGAGAAGGAAATGGCAACCCACTACAGTATTCTTGCCTAGAGAATCCCGTGGACAGAGGAGCCTGGTGGGCTGCTGTCCATAAGGTCGCACAGAGTCGGACACGACTGAAGCGACTTAGCATGCATGCGTGCATTGGAGAAGAAAATGGCAACCCACTCCAGTATTCTTGCCTGGAGCATCCCAGTGACAGAGGAGCCTGGTGGGCTGCCATCTATGGGGTCGCACAGAGTCGGACACAACTGAAGCGACTTAGCAGCAGCAGCAGCCAACTCTTTGGGGGCTGGGAAGATAACAGTGCTGACATGAGCACAGTGATCATCATGTTTGGGGTGATGGCAGCTTTAGGGAAAACCACCGCCAGATGACCTGATTAGCAGGTAATGAGAATATCCAAAGCCTCTCAACTTCTTTTTCAACATGACCTTTTTAGAAATGTGGCATCGTTGATTCTATCACTGGCTTCATTTTAAAAATGGCCCAACACTGCTATATCCTGAATTAATATTCTGCATTTGTCATTTCAACCAGATGCACTGGGAGAATCCTTCCTGCATGTACTCCTCATTAATGATAATTTTTGTGTTGCAGTTTCCACCTTCCCGTCTAACTAATGTCCAACTGTCAAAGGTCCGTTGTTAAGGAGGAAAAATGTTCTTCTATCCTTCCTGTTTCTTCTGGATGGTCTAATAATCAAGTCACCACATAACAGACTAACAGAAGAAAAAATAAGAGTTTAAGCTGGTAGAAAAAAGGGCTCCATAAGACTAGGAGGCCCAAGACAGTTGAGCAGTTGAGGCTTAAATGCCTTCCTGAGCTGAAAAGAAAATAGTAGGGGTATTTCCATCAACCTGTGTATAAATTAATAGAGGGGCATAAACATTGGTCTGAAAAATATTTCATTGGTCATTTGGGAAGAATTTACTGTTTTTTTTCCCCCTGAACACAAGTGAAGCTCACATGTATTCTCTTTTCCTTTGCTTTGGGGGTTTTCTTTCTTTTTTAAATTTTATGTCAGAGTATAGTTGATTTATAATGTGCTGGTGTACAACAAAGTGATTTAGTTACACATATATATATATGTATTTTTTTCAGATTCTTTTCCCATATAGGTTATTGCAGAGTATTGAGTAGAGTCCTGTGTGCTATACAGTAAGTCCTTGTTGATTATCTATTTTACATATAGTAATTTGTATATGTTAATTACAACCTCCTAATTTATCATTCCCCTTTCACCTTTCCCCCTTGGTAACCATAAGTTTGTATTTAAGTCTGTGAGTCTGTTTCTGTTTTTTTCTGTTTTATAAATAAAACATTCTTTTAGATTCACGTATGAGTGATGTCATATATTTATCTTTGTCTGACTTCCTTCACTTAGTGTGGTCATCTCTAGGTCCATTCATGTTGCTGCAAATGGCATTATTTCATTCCTTCTTACGGCTGTTATTCCACTGTATTAATGTACCGCGTCTTTGTCCATTCTTCTGCCAGTGGACATTTAGGTTACTTCCAGGTCTTGGTTATTGTGAACAGTGTTGCAGTAAACATTGGGGTGTATGTATCTTTTTAAATTATGGTTTTCTCCAGATACATGCCCAGCAGTGGAATTGCTCGATCAGATAACAGCTTTACTTTTACATTTTGGAAGAATCTCCATAGTGACTATATCAGTTTACATTCTTACCAACAGTGCAGAAAGGTTACCTTTTCTCTGCACCCTCGCCATCATTCAGTTTTCAGACGTTTTGATAATGGCCATTCTGACCAATGTGAGGTGATGCCTTAGTGATTTGAACATATTTTCATGTGATTGTTCACCATCCATGTGTCTCCCTTGGAGAAATGTCTATTTAGATCTTCTTCTGCCCTTTTTTTTTTTCCTGATTGGGTTTCTTTCTTTCTTTTTTTTTTTATTTATCTCTAACATTGTACACAAAAATAAACTGAAAATGGGTTACCAAAGTAAATGTAAGATCAGATACTATAAAACTCTTAGCATAAAACATAGGCAGAAGGTTCTTAGATATAAATCCCAGCAATATCTTTCTGGATCCACTTCCTAGAGTAATAAAACAAAATTAGAAATGGGACAATTAAATGTAAAACCTTTTGTACAGCAAAGAAAACCATAAACAAAACAATAACCCACAGAACGAGAGAAGATATTCGCAAATGACCCGACTGACAAAGGGTTGTTGCTGTTCAGTGCTCAGTCCCGTCCCAACTCTTTGTGACGCCATGGACTGCACCACGCCGGGGTTCCCTGTCCTTCATCATCTCCCGGAGTTTGCTCAGACTCACGTTCATCGAGTCGGTGATGCCATCCAACCATCTCATCCTCTGTCGTCCCTTCTCCTCCTGCCTTCAATCTTTCCCAGGATCAGGGTCTTTTCCAGTGAGTCAGCTCTTCTCATCAAGCAGCCCAAGTTTTGGAGCTTCAACTTAAGCATCAGTGCTTCCAATGAATATTCAGGGTTGATCTCCTTTAGGATGGACTGGTTGGATCTCTTTGCTGTAAAAGGACTCTCAAGAGTCTTCTCCAGAACTACAGTTCAAAAGCATCAATTCTTCAAACTTCTTTATGGTCCAACTCTCACATCCATACATAACTGATGGAAAAACCATAGCTTTGACTAGACAGACCTTTGTTGGCAAAGTAATGTCTCGGCTTTTTAATATGCTGTCTAGGTTGGTCATAGGTTTTCTTCCAAGGAGCAAGCGTCTTTTAATTTCATGGCTGCCGTCAGCATCCACCATGATTTTGGAGCCCAAGAAAATAAAGCCTGTCACTGTTTGCATTGTTTCCCATCTATTTGCCATGAAGTGATGGGACCAGATGCCATGATCTTCATTTTTTGAATGTTGAGTTTTAAGCCAGCATTTTCTCTCTCCTCTTTCACCTTCTTCAAGAGGCTCCTCAGTTCCTCCTTGCTTTTTCCCAGTAAGGTGGTGCTTCTACATATCTGAGGTTATTGATATTTCTGCCAGCAATCTTGATTCCAGCTTGAGATTTATCCAGCCCAGCATTTTGCATGATGTACTCTGTATATATAACTTAAACAAACAGGATGACAATATACAGCCTTGACAGCTTATGCAGCTCAATATCAAGATTTTTTTTAAACTAAATAGCACACAGAAATAGGCAATGTTCCAAGGGGTGTCATCGGAATGGAAGAGGGAAGCTGGGCAGTGGGGAGAAAGATCAAACAGTGGAACGATTTGTGAATCATTCAAGAAATATGTATTTGTAGGTCAGTTTATCATTTCATTTTTCATGATGAACATCTAGATATTTTATTGGTGATTATACTATTGTGTTTTGGTCACCAATGTGTTCACTTTTGTCCGTTCATGCCATGTATTCATTGATACCTGGTACATAGAATATTCTGCCTTCTTCAAAGCAACACTGTTCACAACAAGGAGGCTCAGATGTTCTATGAGATGTCAAGGGGAGAGCTGGTCAATCAAAGAAGCAGGATGCTCCAGACAAGGGAGTGGGGGTGTCATCAAGGAAGTGACTGATGGCCCAGGGGCCAGCCCTCCCCTTGTAATGATGCTCTTTCCTCCTTATCATCTCCATCAGCCCCATCTTCAGCATATTTCTATATCAACACCTGTGCAAACCATAGGACATTAAATGTGTGATGATAAGGTTTCTATTGTTATAATATGTGCTATGCTGTGCTTAGTCACCCAGTCGTGTCTGACTCTTTGCGACCCTCCAGGCTCCTCTGTCTATGGGGACTCGCCAGACAAGAATACTGGAGCTGGTTGCCATGACCTCCTCCGGGGGGTAATATGTGCTATGTCTGATCCATTTCATGAATGAATTTAAGTTGAAGGTTTTATTAGCTGTTTTATAATAAACCAGAGTGGACCTTATAGCTGCTGTTTCTGTGCAAGAAACGAACACATTGAAGAGGGCAGAACTCACAGGTCATTTCAAATGGAGTGAAATAAAGCAGAAGACCAGTTTCTTCTGTTAAGTATCATTTAATGTGTTTGTTGGGGAAGGAAATGGCAACCCACTCCAGTTTTCTTGCCTGGAGAATTCCATAGCATAGGAGCCTGGCGGGGTATAGTCCATGGGGTCACACAGAGTCGGACACGACTGAGTAACTGCACCACAGCAGTTTGTATTGAATACTGCACGTGTGAAGCCATGCAAACACTTAGGCATGACAGGCAGGGTGTAGACTGCAGTCAGTGACGTGGGGAGATACTTGCCCTTTTAGTTGTTAGGGCTGCCATGACAGAGTGCCACAGAATGGGTGCCCTATGGCCACAGAAATTTATTCTCTCACAGTTCTGAAGTCAAGAAGTCTGAAATTTAGGTGCTAGCAAACCCACGCCCTGTCTGACTGCTTGAGGGGATCATCTTTCCCTGCTTTCTGTAGCTTCAGCTGTTTGCCAACACCCCTCAGCAGTCCCTGGCTTGCACACTCATCGCTCCAGTCACGTAGCTGTTTTCTCCCTGCGTGTCTTCACATTGTCTTCACTTGTGTGTGCCTGTCTTTCTGTCCGAGCTTCTTGTTTTTCAACACCGGCCATATTAGATTAGAGTTCACACTAATAACCTCATTTCTACTCTCTACAGTCCATTATTCCAAATAAAGTCACACACTGAGGTACTGGCCGTTAGAGCTACAACTTATTTCCAAGTGGATGCAGGTCAGTCTATAACACTTGCATATTGCCTTTTTGAAAGGAAGTCTAGTCTAGAGATAAACTCCCAGTTTTACTGGTTTCACCACTCACTGTCATTTCTTTAGTACCAAATATGCTATATTCTCAAATCTGCCTGCTTTATTTCTCAGATGGCTGGCTGTAGCAAGCAGCAATTTTAGGAGGGATAATATGTTGTGGTATTATAGCCAAATTCTTTTCTTGTTTGAATTTTATAAATTTTCCACGCACACACACACAGAAACAGATAATTTTGAGGACTAAATAAGGATGTCAGCATGATATCTGCTACCAAAATCATAGCAGGAAAACTTTAAAAAAAATCAGAATAGAAAAGAGTAGTTTTTTTTTTTTTTTCATATGATGAAAAGATTGATGCCCTCTAATCAATCCATCCTAAAGGAGATCAATCCTGAGTGTTCATTGGAAGGACTGACGTTGAAGCTGAAACTCCAATACCTTGGCCACCTCATGCGAAGAGTTGACTCATTGGAAAAGACCCTAATGCTGGGTAGGATTGGGGGCAGGAGGAGAAGGGGATGACAGAGGATAAGATGGTTGGATGGCATCACCGACTCGATGGACATGGGTTTGGGTAGACTCTGGGAGTTGGTGATGGACAGAGAGGCCTGGCATGCTGCAATTCACGGGTTCGCAAAGAGTTGGACATGACTGAGCGACAGAACGGAACTGAAGGTTAAGTGACTAGACCAAGGTCACACATAGAGAGTCAGAGATAGGATAAAAAGATTAACAGAGATGAAGCAAATGCCATTGCTTGCAGCCTCCAAATTCAGTTCAATGGTAGGATGCAGGCTCATTTTAAAAATCCTGTTTGAGCGAGACACTACACTCTCCCAAGTGTTGAGTTTAGAAGTCAAGCTCTCCTCCATCCTCACCGTCTCACTGACCGAAAGCTCTTCTCTCCCACTGTCCTTCTCAAACACCCTGCACTCACATTTTAAAACCAAACCCAAAGCAAAACCAAACACAAACAAAACCAGGAGCTTTACCAGGATCAAGAACTAGAAATATCAAAACATACTTTGAGAAGATTGCTGCTTTCATGTAAAGCATATTTCTTGGCAGATATTTGACTTGGGCTTCCACTAAAACTGGGAGCTCTGAGTAAATTCGTGTGAAGTGAACTACATTCAGTTGGAACACACGAAGATATGTGGAAATCCTTGCATTTAAAACTTGCTTTGGCCTCATGCTACTTGTGTGATTTTGGAAATACCACGGAGCTCGTCCAAGGTAAAATTAGGAAAAAAAATTATCATCAATGTAACAGGACATTCAGCAAGCAATCAATAAATGTTTCTGTCTTAATTCATGTTTCTGGAAGTACTCCAAGAAATAATTATTTCATAATGATATTTCTCTAAGTAGACAGTGTTCAAAGAGAACACAGTTAAATTCCAGATTTTGTTGTTATTAGCTGTGTGACCCTAGGCATGTTTCTTTAATCTTTTCATGCCTTTTGTCCTGAAAAAAATGGGAAGAAAAATAACCCCTACCTTGCAGGGATATTATGAGTGTCACATGTAATAGTCCATGTAAGTGCTTGGGGGGAGACCCCAACATTTAGCATATGTTTCATTTCTGGCATTTGCTAATTTCATTGTTGTTCTTATCTACTAATATCACTGTATTTAGGGCTTGTCTGCTTACATTTTAAAATTTTACTTGAGGTGTTATTTCTTAAAGCTGTGAATTATTCCAATCACTTTCTTAAATTCCATTAACAAAAGACTGAAAGTAGGATCTTAAGAAGTTTCATGATTAAAATTCCAAATAGCTCCTTAATACTTTGAGAAAAATCTTAATATACGATTGAAAATTATTTTGCCTCTATCCTCCACCTTACTTATATTATCAGGTATCAGGCAGAAATTGGAGAATAGATTTTTTGATGAACAATAAAGAAGTTTCTATGTTGTGTATATTATTAATCTTGACTTGAGGTATACATCTATAAATTACTATACTGAAGATCCTCAAGGCCTCTCTTTTCCATCTTTAAAAGAATAAGAATAAAGAAGAAAAAGGAGAAGAAGAAGAAAGGGATAAAGAAAATGAGAAAAACTATTACTGTTACTTTATAGGACAATTAAACAATGATATTCTTGAAAATGAATCACTTACAGTGCAATAAAAACTTTACCACTGAGTTGTCTATTAAAAGTACCAAAAATATACCTCCTTGGTCAGGTAGAATTATACCACAACTGGGACAGAGGAGAAATAAAAGGAGAAGACAATACATACATACATACGTACATGCATACACATACATACATACACATGTACATGCATGCATACATACATACGTACATGCATGCATGCATACATACATACATGCATGCATACATATATATATATATATATATATATATATAAAGGTATTTAAAAATGCTTCAGATACAGTACTTTCAATTTTGTGTTTATTAGCAATCATAACAAATATTGAGTGTTATGATTACTAACATTTCACACCTGGGCAAAATGAAGCACAGGTTAGGGAAAATCAGTGAAGATTACACTCCTGTTCAATAGAGACTTGAGTCCTGTCTACTTCTTTCAAGATGGTAGGCTCAGCACAAAACTACTTCATCACTTTCCGAATATGTCAAAAGTAAATTCAAGGTAAAAATGAGAAATCACTTTTTTAGTGTTCATATGTTGACAAAATAAAGGCATTTTCTTTGATTGTAGCTCAATATGTAGGTTTCAATGAGCAATTTGGTAATCATTATTAGAATTAAAATGTGTAAATTATTTGATCCAATAGTCTTACCTTTAAGAATACCTATTTTAAAAATAACGTTTATGAGCACATATTAATTTAGTTATTTTGATTATAACAAATTTAAGTTTATATAACTCAATTATCTCTATTCTTTTTTTCTGATTCATTCCATCTCATTATCTATTTGATTATGGCTCTCCTGTGTTTCTCTACAATTTCTACAAATGAACCAATTAAGCTTAACAGTGAATTAATTATATTATAACTTTCTTCATTTTAATCAAGGATCTTGCAAATTCAATTATCTCTTCAGGTTATTTTGTCTACCTGAAGCAATAAATGTAGTTTTCTCCTAGTTTACCTGCAGTTTCTTCTCTGTTTTTAGTTTTTTTTTAAATATCATTGACATACACTATTATGTTAGTTTCAGGTGTACTATGTAATGATTTAACATTTCTATACATTATAAAATAATCACCACAATACATCTAGCTACTATCGGTCACCACTCAAAGCTATTACAGCATTATTGATCATATTCTTTATGCTTTATATTATATAGTCATTGCTGATTTATTTTATAACTGGAAATTTGTACCTCTTAATTCCCTTCAACTATTTTACCCTAACCCTCCTGTTCCACTTCCCTTTGGCAACCACACATTCTCTGTATCTATGAGTCTTTATTTTTTTTTCTCTTCTGTCTGTTTTGTTTTTTAGTTCCGTTCACTTCAGTTCAGTCGCTCAGTTGCGTCTGACTCTTTGCTTCCCCATGAATCGCAGCACGCCAGGCCTCCCTGTCCATCACCAACTCCCAGAGTTTACCCAAACTCATGTCCATCGAGTCGGTGATGCCATCCAGCCATCTCATCCTCTGTTGTCCCCTTCTCCTCCTGCCCCCAATCTTTCCCAGCATCAGGGTCTTTTCCAATGAGTCAGCTCTTCACATCAGGTGGCCAAAGTATAGGAGTTTCAGCTTCAACATCAGTCCTTCCAATGAACACCCAGGACTGATCTACTTCAGGATGAACTGGTTGGATCTCCTTGCAATCCAAGGGACTCTCAAGAGTCTTCTCCAACACCACGGTTCAAAAGCATCAATTCTTTGGTGCTCAGCTTTCTTCACCGTCCAACTCTCACATCCATACATGACCGCTGGAAAAACAATAGCCTTGACTAGACGGACCTTTGTTGGCTTTTTAATACACTGTCTAGGTTGGTCATAGCTTTCCTTCCAAGGAGTAAGTGTCTTTTAATTTCATGGCTGCAATCACAATCTGCAGTGATTTTGGAGTCCCAGAAAATAAAGTCAGCCACTGTTTCCACTGTTTCCCCATCTATTTCCCATGAAGTGATGGGACCAGATGCCATGATCTTAGTTTTCTGAATGTTGAGCTTTAAGCCAACTTTTTCACTCTCCTCTTTCACTTTCATCAAAAGGCTTTTTAGTTCCTCTTCATTTTCTGCTATAAGGGTGGTATCATTTTCATATCTGAGGTTATTGATATTTCTCCTGGCAATCTTGATTCCAGCTTGCGTTTCTTCCAGCCCAGCACTTCTCATGATGTACTCTGCATATAAGTTAAACAAGCACAGTGACAATACACAGCCTTGACATACTCCTTTTCCTATTTGGAACCAGTCTGTTGTTCCATGTCCAGTTCTAACTGTTGCTTCCTGACTTGCATACAGGTTTCTCAAGAGACAGGTCAGGTGGTCTGGTATTCCCATCTCTTTCAGAATTTTCCACAGTTTATTGTGATCCACACAAAGGCTTTGGCATAGTCAATAAGGCAGAAATAGATGTTTTTCTGAACTCTCTTAATTTTTTGATGATCCAGTGGATGTTGGCAATTTGATCACTGGTTCATCTGACTTTTCTAAAACCAGCTTGAACATCTGGAATTTCATGGTTCATGTATTGCTGAAGCCTGGCTTGGAGAATTTTGAGCATTACTCTACTAGCGTGTGAGATGAGTGCAGTTGTGCGGTAGTTTGAGCATTCTTTGGCATTGCCTTTCTTTGGGATTGGAATGAAAACTGACCTTTTCCAGTCCTGTGGCCACTGCTGAGTTTTCCAAATTTGCTGGCATATTGAATGCAACACAACCACAGCATCATCTTTGAGGATTTGAAATAGCTCAACTGGAATTCCATCACCTTCACTACCTTTGTTCATAGTGATGCTTTCTAAGGCCCACTTGACTTCACATTCCAGGATGTCTGGCTCTAATCTATCGTGATTATCTGTGTCGTGAAGATCTTTTTTGTACAGTTCTTCTGTGTAGTCTTGCCACCTCTTCTTAATATCTTCTGCTTCTGTTAGGTCCCTACCATTTCTGTCCTTTATCGAGCCCATCTTTGCATGAAATGTTCCCTTGGTATCTCTAATTTTCTTGAAGAGATCTCTAGTCTTTCCCATTCTGTTGTTTTCCTCTATTTCTTTGCATTGATCGCTGAGAAAGGCTTTCTTATCTCTCCTTGCTATTCTCTGGAACTCTGCATTCAAATGGGATTATCTTTACTTTTCTCCTTTACTTTTCACTTCTCTTCTTTTCTCAGCTATTTGTAAGGCCCCCCTCAGACAGCCATTTTGCTTTTTCGCATTTCTTTTCCATGGGGATGGTGTTGATCCCTGTCTCCTGTACAATGCTATGAACCTCTGTCCATAGTTCATCAGGCACTCTATCTGTCAGATCTAGTCCCTTAAATCTATTTCTCACTTCCACCGTATAATCATAAGTGGTTTGATTTAGGTCATACCTGAATGGTCTAGTGGATTTCCCTACTTTCTTCAATTTAAGTCTGAATTTGGAAATAAGGAGTTCATGATCTGAGCCACAGTCAGTTCCTGATCTTGTTTTTGCTGACTGTATAGAGCTTCTCCATCTTTGGGTTCAAAGAATATAATCAATCTGATTTTGGTGCTGACCATCTGGTGATGTCCATGTGTAGAGTCTTCTCTTGTGTTGTTGGAAGAGAGTGTTTGCTATGACCAGTGCGTTCTCTTGGCAGAACTCTGTTAGCATTTGCCTGCATTCCAGTCCCCTATAATGAAAAGGACATCTTTTTTGGGTGTTAGTTCTAGAAGGTCTTGTATGTCTTCATAGAACCGTTCAACTTCAGCTTCTTTGGCGTTATTGGTTGGGGCATAGACTTGGATTACTGTGATATTGAATGGTTTGCCTTGGAAATGAACAGAGATCATTCTGTCTTTTTTTGAGATTGCATCCAAGTACTGCATTTCAGACTCTTTTGTTGACCATGATGGCTATTCCATTTCTTCTATGGGATTCCTGCCCACAGTAGTAGATATAATGGTCATCTGAATTAAATTCACCCATTCCAGTCCATCTTAGTTCGCTGATTCCTAGAATGTTGACGTTCACTCCTGCCATCTCCTGTTTGACCACTTCCAATTTGCCTTGATTCATGGACCTAACATTCCAGGTTCCTATGCAATATTGCTCTTCACAGCATCAAACTTTGCTTCTATCACCAGTCACATCCACATCTGGGTGTTATTTTTGCTTTGGCTCCATCCCATCATTCTTTTTGGAGTTATTTCTCCACTGATTTCCAGTAGCATATTGGGCACCTACCAACCTGGGGAGTTCATCTTTCAGTGTCCTATCTTTTTGCCTTTTCATACTGTTCATGGGGTTCCCAAGGCAAGAATATTGAAGTGGTTTTCCATTCCCTTCTCCAGTGGACCACATTCTGTCAGACCTCTGCACCATGACCTGTCCATCTTGGGTGGCCCCACACAGCATGGCTTAGTTTCATTGGGTTAGACAAGGCTTTTTTTTAGATTCCACATATAAGTGAGATCATGCAGTGTTTTTCTTTCTCTGTCTGTTTTACTAAACATAATACCCTCTAGATCTTTCCAGTTTGCTTCAAATGGCAATATTTTTTTAATGGTTGACAATTGTTTTAAATGGCTGTATATAATATATATATTTATAAATTTTTATATTTTTATATTATATTTATAAATATATTTAATCAGTCATTTAAAAATTTGCCATATATAAGTATGTGTGTATATATATATATATATATATATATATATATATATACATACATATATATATATACAGCATCTTCTCTTTATTCATTCATCTCTTGATGGAGTCCAAGTTTGCGATTCCTGTAGCTTTGTAGTATAGTTTCACATTAGGGAGTATGATATTTCTGGCTTTGTTCTTCTTTTTAAAGATTGTTATGGCTATTTGTGGTCTTTTGTGATTTTAAAGTGATTTATTCTAGTTCTGTGAAAAATGCCTTTATATTTTGATAGGGGTTGCATTGAACCTGTAGACTGCCTTGAGTTATGGCATTTTAACTGCATTAATTCTTTCAGTTCGTAAGCACAGCATATTTTTTCCTCTGTGCTGTCTGACATTTCTTTCATCACTGTATAACAGTCATCCAAATAAAAGTCCTTTGTCTCTTTGGTTGGGTGTATTCCAAAGAAGCTTATTCTTTTCGGTGCAGTCGTAGATAAGGCTGTTTTCTTAATTTCTCTGATAGTTTTTATTAGTGTATAGAAACAACATAGACTTCTGTATATTAATTTTGTACCCTGAAACTTTGTTGATTTCTGATTTCTAATAATATTATGGTAGTGTCTTTGGGATTTTCTATGTGATAGTATTTGATAACATGTCACCTGCAAACAGGGACTATTTTACCTCTTCCTTTCCAATCTGAATTCCTTTTATTTCTTTTTCTTATCTGATTGCTGTGACTAGGGCTTCCAACACTATGTTGAATAGAAGTGAGAGTGGGCATCCTTGTCTTTTTCTTGACATTAGAGACAATATTTTCAGCTGTTTCCCACTAAGTGTGATGTTGGCTGTGTGTTCATATATGTTCTTTATTACTATTATGTTGAGATATGCTTCTTCTATACCCACTTTGTTGAAAGCTTTTATAGTAAATGGATGTTGAATTTAGTCAAAAGCTTTTTCTGCATCTATTGAGATGATTATACACTTTCAATTCTTCCGTTTGCTAATATAATGTATTATGTTAATAGACTTGTGGCTATCAAATCATTCTTGCAACACTTGGATAGTTCTTATTTGATCATGATGTAGGGTATAGTAGAATTCAGTGTGCTAATATTTTGTTGAGAAAGTTTGCATCTTTATTCATTAGTATGATATTGGCCTGTTCTGTTCTTTTCTGTGTTATCTTTGTCTGGTTTTGGTGGAGATGCAGGAGACACAGGTTTAATCCCTGAGTCAGGAGGATCCCCTGGAGGAGGAATTGGCAACCTATTCTGGTTTCTTGCCCGGAAAGTCCCATGGACAGAGGTGCCCGCTGGGTTACAGTCCATAGCATTGAAAGAGTCTTACATGACTGAGCAACTAAGCACACACACACACAGCTATATATACATGTGTATATTTATATACATATGTATAGTTTTTTTCAACATGAGATTTATTTGAAGACATGATTCCAGTGTTTTCTAAGAAATCTTTTTGTTACAGAAATTTTCAAAACTACCTGAAAGTAGCAAAAATAATGTAATGATTATTTTGTCTTTATTTCATCTCTCCTGGATCATCAAAAAAGCAAGAGAGTTCCAGAAAAACATTTACTTCTGCTTTATTGATTACACCAAAGCCTTTGACTGTGTGGATCACAACAAACTGTGGAAAATTCTTAAAGAGATGGGAATACCAGACCACGTTATCTGCCTCCTGAGAAATCTGTATGCAGGTCAAGAACAACTGTTAGAACCAGACATGGAACAATGGACTGATTCCATATTGGGAAAGGAGTACGTCAAGGCTGTATATTGTCACCCTGCTTATTTAACTTATACGCAGAGTACATCATGCAAACTGCCGGGCTGGATGAAGCACAAGATGGAATCAAGATTGGAGGGAGAAATATCAGTAACCTCGGATATGCAGATGACCCTACCCTTATGGCAGAAAACGAAGAGGAACTGAAGAGTCCCTTGATGAAAGTGAAAGAGGAGAGTGAAAAAGTTGGTTTAAAACTCAACATTCAAAAAACAAAGATTATGACATCCAGTCCCATCAAGTCATGGCACATAGATGGGGAAACAATGTAAGCAGCTGGAGACTTTATCTTCTTGGGCTCCTGAATCACTGCAGATGGTGCCTGCAGCCATGAAATTTAAAGACGCTTGCTCCTTGAAAGAAAAGTTATGACCAACCTAGATAGCATATTAAAAAGCACAGACATTACTTTGCCTACAAAGGTCCATCTAGTCAAAACTATGGTTTTTCCAGTAGTCATGTATGGATGTGAGAGTTGGACTATAAAGAAAGCTGAGCACCGAAGAACTGATGCTTTTGAACTGTGTTGTTGAAGAAGACTCTTGAGAGTCCTTGGACTGCAAGGAGATCCAACCAGTCCATCCTAAAGGAAATCAGTCTAGAATATTCATTGGAAGGACTGATCCTGAAGCTGAAACTCCAATACTTTGGCCACCTGATGCAAGTAACTGACTCATTGCAAAAGACCCTGATGCTGGAAGGATTGAAAGCAGGAGAAGAAGGGGACACAGAGGATGAGATGGCTGGATGGCATCACCAACTCAACGGACATGAGTTTGAATAAACTCTGGGAGTTGGTGATGGACAGGGAAGCCTGACATGCTGAAGTCCATGGAGTCGCAAAGAGTTGGACAGGACTGAGTTACTGAACTGAATCCTTGCACCTCCTCATATCTAGAAGAGCACTAAATCCCTTCATGATGACATCAGCTCCTGTGACTAGCAGTAAAATGAGTACTAGATTGCATCGAACTCGCCCTTCGCCAAAATCTTATATATTGACCTTCTCCCACTACCTCTTTGGAGCAGTTTCTCAGAGCTATCTGAGATGCCGTCTCCTGGGCTACAGTCTTCATGTTTTCCTGAATAAAACTCAACTTGCAACTCTCAAGTTATGCATTTTTTTAAAGTCGACACCCCATTAGATTTTTCCTTTCCTTAATTTTAAATTTTCTTATCGACAAGAGAAAACCTCCTGCAGAACAGAGGAAGCCATCACAACCTCGGGAACTGAAACACCATATTCATCCCTGAGAAGTCCACCTGAGTGTAAGTCATCCTCTCTGTTAGCGTCTTTCTGTGTATCTGGCTTATGCTTTGCCTTCAGGAACTTAACTTTTCTTCCATCTCCTCCCTAAAAGCTCCATTTCAATCAATTGAGGAGAAGAAACTAGATTCAAAGTTTGTGATGTTACCCCACACTGAGCCCTTCTGAATAACGTCTCACTGCCTTTCTTGCCACAACTTTATAACCAATGTCACCTAGATTAGGCGTTTTTAGCTTGGAATGCATGAGTGGATTTTAAAGAAGCAGGAAAAATTTGGATAAGATTTTATGTGCATATTCCTGTAGAGAGGATTCACAGTTCTAAAAAGTTATATTCTCAAAGGGGCGTATTATGGAAAACGAGGTTCAGTGACAAATGAAACAGGACTATTAAATGCATTGCCAATTGCAGATAGCTTGTTAGTAGCAGAATTGAAACATCTAGTTCCCAATATAGTTCAGAAAATTATTTGAGTTTTGTACCAATTACCCATGCATTTTTAAAAGCAAAAACCAAGTCCCATGTCTTTAATGAATCCATCCTTCACTCTGGCAGCCCCAAAGTGAGTCTCAGTTTGACCTCAATCTCATGTTCTAGTGATCCTGGCAGAGAATCAACTGGCCAAGTAGGTAACTGGGACCAACCCTCATCTGGGTACTTGTGTACTTGTGCAAAGAGCCTGATATTTATTCTTTCTAGTGTGTTAGCAGCAGGTTTTCAGAAATGCTTTAAGAATTTGAAAGCTTTTATCTTTTAAACACTCTTCTAGATTTCACACATGACTCAGAATATATCTTGAAGTATAACTGGTAGTGACTTTAACAAGGTTGTCTAGAAAACAGAACCTGAGGCAAGGATTAGTGGAGTAATGCTTTATTAGGGAAATGCAAACACAGGGTAGTCCAGTTCGAGAGGAAGGGAAGTGAGCCAGGAGGGTGTGATGTAAAGTGAAACGCGGTCATGCTGGCCACCACTTCATGGCAAGCTGTGATGAGACGCAGCAAGCCCTTCAGCAGGTGTGCTCTCTGGGCAGACCCGGCTTCTCCAAGTATGCTGAAAGCACAAACCGTGACATAGTCCATGGGTGAGAGGAACGTAGGAACGCATTTACCCAGATCCATCCTATCTCCTGTTTCTCAGTGATTAAAGGATGCCACGAGGGGAGGTAATGCCTCACACTGCCATCTGGCCTTCGTAGCAGCTGCTCTCCAGATGACAGCCCCTAGCTCTGCATTCTGGAATGCAGCTTTCATCCCCATTGAGAAGTGATGGAAGGGAACAAGCACATGCTGTTGGCTGCTTCTTGGCCACACAGCAGGAGCCAGCAGGAGGCGATGGCATCCTCAGGGCCAGCCTGGAAGACTCACCCAGGCAGGAAAATGACTAAGTCCGAGAGGTGATCACAGCTGAGGGAATCTGATGAGGAGCACTATTGTGCTTGATAGAAGCAGAATTAGAAGATTTGTCACCACCCTGAGCTGTCTGTGGGATGTCGGGAAAGGCATTTATTCTCTCTGAGTCTCAGAATTATCTATAATATGAAAAACTGAAGGAAAACTTTATGGTTCAAAATTCTATGATTGCATACATCAACCATGAAACACTTTGAATTTGGGAAGTATCACTCATCAAAAAACAAAGTGCTCAGGGCAGATTTGGTGGAAATAACCATTCAAATCTTCTGGATTAGACATTTATCTTAATGTAACCCCTAATATTGGCCTGCTAATTATTAATGAAATGTTTTCACAACTTCAAGATTTAAAAAAAAAAAAAAAAGCACTAAAACATTTAGAAGAGTTGGAAACAATGACCATAGATGTTTCTTTGGCTCTGGAGAAAGATATATAATAGAATATTCAGTTCTTTAGAGTACTCTGAGTCAGTCAATTAAATGTTTTAATATTTAGAGGAAGTGCATCCAATCATATGTTGTTGGATCGAATTTGACGGGTAGACAGAAATCAGTGTCCCCATGGCTTGATATAATACATCCACGTGGAAGGGAACTCTGGGCATGAGGTGCCTAATCTTTACAAAAGTGACAGCTCATATCTTTTGATATTATCAGATATATATTTCCTCAGGGGCTTCCCTGGTGACTCAGCAATAAAGAATCCACCTCCAATGCAGGAACCACAGGAGACACGGGTTTGATCCCTGGGTCAGGAAGACCCCCTGGAGGAGGGCATGACAACCCACTCCGGTGTCCTTGCCTGGAGAATCTCATGGACAGAGGAGCCTGGCGGGCTACAGTCCAAAAAAGTTGGACAGGACTGAAGCGACTTAGCATGTATGCACATATTTCTGAGAAATGCAAACCAGAGAGGTAAGTTACAAGAAGAATCTTTTATATTAAATGATCTCATAGGTGGAGAATTGTTAGGTGGGACATAAAAAGGGAAGATTTGTCCTCAACAGAATCTATCACACAAGCTCGTGATTCTTAAGAATTCTGGGAGTACACTCAGCCCGTGGAATTGTGTTGCTTCCATTTCTTACTTTCCCATTGCTAGCTTCTTTTTCATGGTATTGCCTCCCTTTTAATTGGGCTTCATCTGTTGCTATATATCTGTCAGATCGCAAATGCTGTCCCATAATTCTTAGACACCAGTTAAATGGTAACCAATTCATCATTATCTTAGAGGCAATTTAAAGCCTTACAAGTTGGATTTTTGTTCCCATACAGCTGGAGAAGGGGCTTCTGTGATGGAGGGTGTACGTCTCCCTCGGGAAGGGAGTACATGGCTATGGTGAAGGGCATAGACTCTGGAATAAGAGCTTGGGATTCCCTGGTGGTTGAGTGGTTAAGGAGTCTGTGTTCTCACTGCTGAGAGGTCAGGTTCAGTCCCTGGTCATGAGATGGGCCTGCAACCAGGAACCCTTTGCTGCAGTGCTGCAAAGCTTGAACCTGGACACACCTCTCCTCGAAGCTACAAAATGCAAAGAAACTATATGGTACTAAAAATAACTACATGCATGCAGCAGCTGGGATAAATTTTGGATCAAAACACACAAAGACAAAAAAAAAAAAAAAAAAAAGAACACCAGAAAACCCAGCTAGAATTTCTGAAGAGCTGGGAGGAAAAAACTGAGTGTCAGGAGAAAAAGCAGTGCACTGGACATGCGCCCCTGCCCTCAGCACCACTAAGATGTGGGCAGAACACCCAAGCCACACCTCCAACCTGAACCCTGGACACACCTCTACCCTCCCCCCATAGAAATAAAGATCCCCACCCATGGCGGGAGCACACAAGCAAGGGAACCTGTTGTATGTTCTCACCCCTTCCTCACCCTGGCTGCATAGGGGCCCCTGAAAATCCTTGCCTGAATTTCTCTGGTTTCTAGTCAATTTCTATTGATTGAGGAAAGCTAAGAACCCTAGTTGGTATCAGCTGGGCAACTAAGATCCCACAAGACATGTGGCATGGCCAAAATAAAAAGTAGAGAGTCCTTTGGATAGCAAGGAGATCAAACCCATGAATCTTAAAGGATAAATCAACCCTGGATATTCATTGGAAGGACTGATGCTGAAGCTCCAATACTTTGGTCATCTAATGAGCCAACTCATTGGAAAAGACCCTGATGCTGGGAAAGAGTGAAGGCAGGAGGAGAAAAGGGTGACAGAGGATGAGATGGTTGGATGGCATCACTGACTCAATGGACATGAGTCTCAGCAAACTCCAGGAGATAGTGAAAGACAGTGAAGCTGTCCATGGGGTTATAAAGAGTTGGACATGACTTAGCAACTGAACAACAACAATTTGTCCATTTACTCATTCATCAAAGAAATGTTTATTGAGTTACTTCTATGTTCTAGTCACTGTTCCAGGTGCTTGGATGCAACAGAAAAAAATACAAAAAAAAAGAAATTGCTCGTTGAAATTTGCCATTTCAATGGAACTTGCAAAAACAAAACAAATTGATAAAATTATAGTATATTAGATTGTGTCAAGTGCTAAGGAGACAAAAAATAAGGGGTAGGAAGGTTGAAATTTTAGAGTAATTTGGGAATGTCACTAGAAGACCCACATTTTTGTGTTATCTAAAATTTATGTAATACTTTTGCAAATTTTACAATAACTGACGTATCACCATGAGAACTCTGCTGGAGTTTCTGCCAATTTCTGGAAGGGCATTGTGAAAGTGAGGCATCTTAAGCTTCATTCACTTTGTAGTAAATTGCACATCTGTACCTGACACTTACTACCTGGATGATTTTGGCCAGGTAACTTAACCTCTGTAAGAAATTTTCCCAACTGTAAAATGGCGATAATAAAAGAATTTGTCTACTTTATTGGAATGTTATAAGGTTCGGACAAGGTAATGCACATAAAGCATTTATCACTGTGTTCAGCAAATAATCAATGCCAAATTCCTAAAATCTTAAACAGATAAATGTATCCTGTTGGCTTTGCTTGCTTGCTTATTTTGTTTATATGCCAAGTTTATTTGTGTTCATCTTTTTCACTTTTTTTAAGCAACATTCATGTTGGATTAAAAATATCTTGATTTAGATAAACTTTTTATTGTTTTCAAGTCTGGGAAGGTGGAAAGAAATAACACGTATTGGACATCTATCTTTCGTAGGTATTTCTTTTAATTTATTGCTTTTTGTACAATGGAAGCTCAATCTGCCTTTTATTATTATTATTTTTTAATTGGAGTGTGATTGTATTTACTTTTTAAAACTTCCTACAAGCTATAGGAATGTGAAGTACACATTTTTAAACTCATCTTTTAAACAGAGACATAGAAGCTCAGAAAGATTAGGTAAATACCCAGAACCACTCAGTTCATAAGGGCAGAACTGGGACAGGATCACAGAGAGTATACTTAAAAGTTTGTGTGGTTCGCAGGAAGTTTGAACGAATATAGATCTTAGAAGAAGTGAATTATTCATAAAGTGAAGGTAGCATTCTTATCAGTCAGTCTTGACCTTAAGGAAATTAATTACCAACACAAAGCATGATATTTACATATCCGTACCTGGCCCATTAAGGACTCAGGAGAAGAGGAAATTGGCAAAGATAAGAGAAGAGCAGAAATTGATTTTCAGCCAGAATTATTGTTTAGCAGGTTTAGTAAGTGCAGATAGGCTAAGAGCATTCACTGACAAGCACTTAGGAAGGAAAGCCATATAATGCCACCTGGGGGTTTTTACAAAATCGCCATTCTCCCCTTAGTCCACACATCAGTCTGGCAGTCTTGCCCTGGGTTTGGTGTCTGCAAGCTTTGTGAGGAGACTGTGCTCATAGGATCAGCCTGCCCATTGCAAAAAGTCTACACCACCTATAGCAGCTGGTCCAGTTCTCCTGACTCCCACTGGGGGTACATCTGTCCTCCAATCTCTAATGCCAGCCTTGTCCTGCGGGAGCCACTGGAGCTGGCAGTGACCCTGTTGAGTCCTGATCTTCCTAATTTGGTGATTAGGCTTGATGTGGAAGGTTGCTCTTCTGAAGTTTGACAGGAGAACACAAGTACAAAATAAACATAGACGCTATCAACACATTCTTGCCTGGCAAATGTCAGATTATTTTGCTTGAACTGGGACCAAAGGTTAAGAAAATATTGACAGATTTCTGGGGGGCATGAGGTGGTGGCTGGGAATTAATAGCACTAGGATTTTCTTGTTTTAAACCAATAAAAAGGTTTCATTCAAAATTATGAAATAAACTATTAGTTTATTTTTAAACTCAATTCTTCCCATAATTTGCTTTTTTATGACTTTGTGTCTCTCAAATTCTCAAACCTAACCTAGAATCTGAAATAAATGAGTTAAAACATCGTGCTAACAAAAAGGACAAACCATACGGGCTTTGGTTTTATCAATTATAAAGTGAGAATAAAAATGCCCTTACGGTAGTATTGTTGTAACGAAAAACAGATGCTACTCTGTTACAGTGAAGGCATGTTCTGTTAATTCCTTTTTTCTCCCTATTTCCTCCATTGCTCCAGCTACTGGGGCTATTTAATCTAACTCTTGGGCTTCCCAAGTGGTGCTAGTGATAAAGAACCCACCTGTCAATTCAGGAGACACCAGAGACATGAGTTTGATCCCTGGGTCAGGAAGATCCCCTGGAGGCGGGCGTGGCAACGCACTCCAGTGTTTTTGCCTGGAGAATCCATGGGCAGAGGAGACCGGAGGGCCGCAGTCCATAGGGTCACACAGAGTTGGACACCACTGAAGTGACTTAAACGCACACACGCAATCTGATTCTTAGACAGACGGATGGCAGTGCCCTCTGCCTTACATGCTCCTGCACACCCTGGACTGATAGTTTCATGATTCTGCCAAAAGAGTTTTCTTTTTTTTTTTTTTTAATTTTTATTGGAGTATATTTGCTTTATAATGTTGTGTTAGTTTCTACTGTACAGCAAAGTGAATCAGCTCTACAAGAGATTTTTTTTTATTATTATATTTTTTAGGGGGAAGAGGAAAAGGGCCGGTTTGTTTTCAAACAACCCATTAACTGTTGTTCCACAGCTCTCATATAATCAGTTCTGGATTCTACTCCTTTGCTTTGATAGGTCTTCTGGAAAATGACATGCCTAGAGCATTGTCTAATTCTTAAACTCCATTAATGTACCATGTTCTTACTACAATATATAGGCTCTTGTTTGTTTGTGTTTTAGTAAATAAACCTGCCGCCTTCATCAGGGTCTTTTCCTATGAGTTTCCTCTTCTTTGTATCAGGTGGCCAAAGTATTGGAGCATCAGCTTCAGCATTGGTCCTTTCAATGCGTATTCACAATTGATTTCCTTTGGGATTGACCCACTTGATCTGGCAGCCCAAGGGACTCCCAAGAGTCTTCTTCAGCACCACAATTTCAAATACTGAAGGCCAAAGGAAAAGGGAGTATCAGAGGATGAGATGATTAGATAGCATCACTGACTCGATGGACATGAATTTGAGCAAATTCTGGGAGACAGTGAAGGACAGGGAAGCCTGGTGTGGTGTAGTCCATGTCATGAACAGTTGGACAGGCTTAGCGATTGAACAACAACAATAACAAATAAACCTACCCCCTTACTTTCTATCAATTATTTTTGGTATTTAAAACACTGACACTCATTAACCACATCATTTTTTTTTTTAATTAGAGTGAGTTTAGCAAATAATACAAATATTTCTCATGTTTGAAAATGTTATTGATATAAAAATGCTTTAGAGTCAAGGTTGTATATGCTTGGAAAAAAGTGTTCACAGATTAGTACATGCATGTTGAAAGGAAGATGGATGGATGGGGGCCTACTATTTGAGACAACTACAAAGATGATGATGTGGCATCATCCTATATTTGTACAGCACAGACATTGACAGTTCATGGGCATTTTACTGTACGTTTATCTAATTAAATCCTTTGAGGATGAAAGAGGATAAATTATTAGCCTCATTTTACACATGAGGAAACCACATCTCAGAGGGGTTAAACGATTTAACGAAGGTATGCACTTACTTAGTACAGAGGAGACCTGAGGATGGAACTTATCTTCCCAGAACAGTTTTGTAATGCTGGAAATTAATGAGATTAAGTGTGAAGTAGAAAACTTGCTATTGTGATGGACCTAGGGGCCTCCCAATATCAGTTCCCCCCTTTTCTCTTAGAGTTAGAACCTCTGTTGCTAAAGCATGTGACCCCCTAGGACAGTGAAAATATCTCCCAGCTTCCCCTCAGGTGCAGTGAGTTGTCTTCTGAGAACCTTTCTAATAAGGGAGCTGACACAAACTCCTTGTTTCACTTCTTCCTGTTTTCTTCTTTCTTCCTGAAACAGGAAGCTCCATCTTGGACCATGCCCTTTAGGACCGCATATGGGGATGCTGGGGGAAAATGATCGAAAGATCCTGAATCCCAGACAACTGGAAAGGCATCATACCAGACATGGAGCATTCACTTCCGAAGTTCTCTGTTAGAAAAATAATAAATTTCCATCACTTTTATGCTGTTGCTAGGTTGAGATCTCTATCATAACCAAACCCCCACCCTGGGTAATATAGCACCTATTAGAGGATTTGTCCCTGAGGTGACACAAAGTGAATCTGAAGACTAGAAGAGAGAGAATGACCAAATGGAATCAAGACCAGAAAACCACTCACATTGGTAACGAAGCACATTTGGACAGTTTCCCTGAGTGAGGGGGCACCTGAGAGGCATCAAAACTGTGCTAGAGTCAAGGCGCTGTAGCCAACTGACAGGTGAAGGGTGGATCTCCCACACTGAGGGGATATTTAGAGGTTCATAAACAAACCCCTTGTTGACTGTGGGGCCCTCCCTCAGTAGGGTTCTGTGGCTCTATCCATATTGGAAAGAAGAGATGCAGAAGCTAGACAGGTTTGGAGAAAGATACTGTTCATTGTTTATTAGTTTCTCATTTTCTCTTCTTGGGAGTTGCTTGCCTCATTTACAGAGAGATTTCACATCAGGACATCTGACCTAGAGGCACTACAGTGAGCACTATTTTTAGCTTTGATTTCAGGGTTTTCAGAACAACTTCCTGAACCAGCTTAGCTATAGAATATGTCTGCTCTGTTAGGAAACGCCCCGTTACCTACTTGCATTTAGATAGAAAAAGCACATTTTTGTTGCACTTCATAGCTTGCAAAACCCTATGAGATAGAGCATCACACTCATATTTAAAATAATTTTAGATTTATAGAAAAGTTGTGACACTAGTCTACATATACCCTACCCTCAGTTTCCTCATTATCATTATCCTAAGTGACAATAGTTTGCTATAATCGATGTATTACTATTGACTCTTATTAACTAAAGCCCATATTTTATTCAGATTTCCTTAGTTTTTACCTACTGCTGTGTTCCTTTGCCAGGATCTCATCTGGGATACCACATTATATTTAGTCTTCAAGGCTTTTTAAACTCCTCTTGGCCATGACACTTTCTCAGACTTTCCTCGCTTTTAATGTTCTTAACAATTTTAAGGAGCACTAGTCAGGTATGTTGTAGAATGTCCCACAGTTGGTTTTGTCTGTGTAAATAGACCATTGTGACTATTATGTCTACATAAATAGACTGAAGGTTATGGATTTGGGGACAAAGGACCACAGAAGTAAAATGCCATTCTCCTCACGTAATATTGTTAGGGACCACACTTTCAATAGGATGCATCACTGATATGGTGCCTCGATCACCTGGTTGAAGTAGATTTCGTCAAGGTTCTCCACTGTAGTTTCACTCAGATATGACATTTCAATGGATGTTTTTCTAAATTACTGAAATAAACCAATGACTATTGGCAATATGATGGGATAAATTAGGCAAGGAAAGGAGGTAGAATCTGAAAGTGAGTAGAGGAAAATAAGAAGAAGCAAGGCAATGTGAGTACACAGGACTGCCCACCCGTCCAAGCTGTACCATCACGAGACCTAGATTGTAAATTAACTCTTGGAACAAACGCATAAAAGTGGAAATATGATGTATTAGGGCATTCAGGTTTTCCATAAATTACTGTCCATAAGTGTGTCCAGTGCTCAGCTGCCAAAATTTCTGATATTGGTTCCCTCAGAAGCGTAACATGATGTAGTAGTCAACATTTTAGCATTCTATATTTCTACCTTAGAGAAGGAAATGATAACTCACTCCAGTACTCTTGCCTGGGAAATCCCATGGGCAGAGGAGCCTGGTCACAGGATCGCAAAGAGTCAGACATGACTTAGTGACTGAACAGTAGCAACAATTTCTGCCTATCTATGTAGCCATTTATCATCATCATCTATCCAGATATCATTTTCATGTAAGCTAAAGGCATGATAGTTAAGAAGAGTGAAATACAGAACATTGGGTTCATTCATGTAGCTCTTTAAATCTGGCTGATTTAAGGTCAAAATTTGTATTTTTAGTAATGAATAAACTGCTTATGTTTCAAACAATATACATTAATACCATTCAGTTTTTGATGGTGATTAGGTATGGCAGCAAGTGAAGAAGAACTAAAGAGCCTCTTGATGAAAGTGAAAGAGGAGAGTGAAAAAATTGGCTTAAAACTCAACACTCAGAAGACTAAGATCATGGCATCCAGTCCCATTACTTCATGACAAATAGATGGGGAAACAGTGGAAACAGTGACAGACTATTTTGGGGGGCTCCAAAATCACTGCAGATGGTGACTGCAGCCATGAATTTAAAAGATGTTTGCTCCTTGGAAGAAAAGCTATGACAAACCTAGACAGCATATTAAAAAGCAGAGACATTACTTTGTCAACAAAGGTCTGTCTAGTCAAAGCTATGGTTTTTCCAGTAGTCATGTATGGATGTGAGAGTTGGACTATAAAGAAAGCTGAGTGCCAAAGAATTGATGCTTTTGAACTGTGGTGTTGGAGAAGACTCTTGAGAGTCCCTTGGACTGCAAGGAGATCTAACCAGTCCATCCTAAAGGAAATTAGTCCTTAATATTCATTGGGAGGACTGATGCAGAAGCTGAAACTCCAATACTTTGGCCACCTAATGCGAAGAACTGACTCATTTGAAAAGACCCTGATGCTGGGAAAGACTGAAGGAGGGAGGAGAAGGGGACAACAGAGGATGAGATGGTTGGATGGCATCACTGACTCGATGGACATGGCTTTGAGCAAGCTCTGGGAGTTGATGATGGATTGGCGTGCTGCAGTCCATGGGGTCGCAAAGAGTTGGACATGACTGAGCCACTGAACTGACCAAACGAGGTATCCAGAAACTCAGGCTATATTTTCTGCAGAAAAGAAATAAACAGAAAAAAAAAAGGAAACAAAAACAGAGAGTGAAGTTATTTCTGTGATGCCATCACATTCTAAAAAGGAGGGCAGAGCCTACACTCTCTTATGAAAAGCAGTGGCCCCAACTAGAACACGTGACCGTGAGGTGATTTTATAGGTCGAAATAGTATCTTAGAAGGGTATATGGATACGCCCAGCATTTGGTAATCAATGAAGCAAGGCCAGGGCTCAAAAACTGATTGTCTTCAGATTTCTCTTTGAGGGATAATTGCATACCACACCAAATCAGCAGATATCATCCTCCTGATTATTTCATTGGTGAATGTCTCATTTAGAGCAGTTATACACCCTCATTTAAACTTGGTTCTAAATATAGCATGGCTTCGGAGCCTGTGCTTGGGATCGGCCAGAAACAGGTTTGAATCTGTGACCATCACTTTTCACCCTTCTCTTTACTGTCCTAGCTGAGTGGTTAGCCCATAAGGAACACTCAATACTTTCATGCTTTATCATTGTTATTATCGGTGTTATTTATATTGCAGGTGCTGAAAACAGATGTAGATTGATTACATCAACAAACTGATAGTTAATGAGTCAGTGAATGAATGAATTCAGACTTTAACATTTTCCAGTCCTTTGCTATTCAGCCAAGTGAGGATGATAATAATAACCATCCATTTGTGGGCAAGACTGTATGAGATCAGCCATGCGAAAAAACATGATACCTCATTTGATGTACACTAAGGTTTATAATGACAAGAACAAACTGTCCAGCTTATCATAGAAGCTCCATGGAGTTGAAGCATTATATATATTTATCTCTAAGATCTAATCCATTTTAACATACCTCCATCTTTTAACCAAATCCTTTGAAGAGGCAGAAATGGAGACTGTAAGAGGCATTCCAATTTTGATAATAGTAGAACAACAAAAAAAAAAACAAAGCGATTTTCTCAGGGACAAATTATCCTTGAACAAACAGACCTTGAGGTTTAAGCCCTGAGGTGAAAATCTAATTTTTGTTCTTCCGAGAAGTAGTGGTGCCCTTAAGACCTTGCCCAGTTATCAGCCCATTCCCAGTTACAGCATCAGGCGCCAAGGGCACAAAAGTGAAGAACCCCTGAAATCTCTTGTAACAATCATTCCCAAGGGCACACAAGCACAGCATGGCCTGTTTGTGCTAAGCACGTGTAAAAGTCGTGCCAAACCTGCGGTCTGCCTAATGATGGAATAAAGACCGCTTAAATTAATGGATATTTGAAATCCATCCTTCCAATACAATTATTGGAGCAAGAGATGTTAATTATTCCCATTACTTTGCTTCACACCTCCCAACAGTCTGCTTCTTTGACTCCTGAATGCAACTGTCTGCTTTGCTCCGAGTGAACGTGGGGTTCACTTAATTCATCAGGTGGGTCTGCTCCCAAGCTCTTAGCACCTCACATATAACACTTCAATTAAATTGAGAAGAGTAATTACTCAAAGTGACAAGCATAAGAATGCTAATTAACTAAAAAGTTCCTTTCAGGGCACTCAGATCAGAGTAGTGCAAAGTAAAAAGTCACGATTTAATGTATTTGCTTGACTTGTTTTTGTAAAACACTGCTCTTCATTATAATAATGCCAAAAGAGCAAAAGTGTGTTGCATTAACAGAGAATGAATGATTCTTGATTACTGAGGAGATCTGATTTCTGTGCTTTTTATTTACAAAGTGTGCTAGATCTATAATAGAGAACAAAGCTGATCTCACATTTTCTTTTTGTTATAAATATTTCAAATACATCTTAATGCTACTAATGTACAGGCTTGAAAATCAAGTCAACTGTATTAAAAGAAGTCCCTAAATCTTAATGACTAAAACTCAATAATATAAATATTTATACAGTTTTTGTTAAGGTTATACATTTGAAATGGACATATAACCTTATGAACAAAGGTCCTATAAACATCTGTTTTTGTGTGGACATAAATTTTCAACTCTTCTAAAAAATACTACGGAGCACAGTTGCTGGATGTTTTGGTGAGAGTATGTTTAGTTTAGCAAGAAACCTGCTTATGGCCTTCCAAAGTTGCTATACCATTTTATATTCCCATGAGAAATGAATGATACTTTCTGTTGTACCACATTCTTGTGAATCTAACTCATTGTCTCCCATCCTAATTTTGTTCTTCCAGATGGGTTTCCTTCCTGTGGAAATTTGCCCCTCTATCATAACAAGTAACATTCCATGGACAGAGGAGATTGGTGGGCTACAGCCCATGAGGTTGCAAAGAGTCGGACATGACTTCAGTGGCTGAGCATACGCATATCATAACCCGATGCCCAAGCAGGAAGCCTAGGGTTCACACTCAGTATCTTTCTTTCCTTTATCCATATGGGCTGAGTCTAAGTTCTAAGTAGTTACTGAATTCATGGTCTTTTCTTCATCCTTACTACCTGAGCTATGGTTCTCATAATAGCTCTGAAGTGGACTGTCTTCCTTCAGATCTACCTCTCCATTAAGTCCTCTGAGAGCCACTAGAATTATGATTGAAATATTTAAACGATATTATGGAGATTTTCAGGCTTCCCAGCTGACTCAGTGGGTAAAAAACCTGCCTACGATGCAGGACATGCCAGCGATATGGGGTCAGTTCTTGGGTCGGGAAGATCCCCTGGAGAAGGGCACGACAACCTACTCCAGTATTCTTGCCTGGAAAATCTCATGGACAGAGGATCCTGGTGGGCCAAAGTCCATAGGTTGCAAAGAGTCAGACACGCCTGAAGTGACTGAGCACAGCGTGGCACAACATGGAGATTTACTTCTTTTTAAAGATCAGTTCAGTTCAGTTCAGTCACTCAGTTGTGTCTGACTCTTTGTAACCCCATGGACTGCAGCACGCCAGGCTTCCCTGTCCATCACCAACTCCTGGAGCTTGCTCAAACTCATGGTCATCGAACTGGTGATGTCATCCAACTATTTCATCCTCTGTCATCCCCTTCTCCTGCGTTCAATCTTTCCCAGCATCAGGGTCTTTTCAAATGAGTCAGTTCTTCTCATCAGGTGGCCAAAGTACTGGAGTTTCAGCTTCAGCATCAGTCCTTCCAATGAACACCCAGGACTGATTTCTTTTAGGATTGACTGGTTGAATCTCCTTGCTGTCCAAGAGTCTTTTCGAGCACCACAGTTCAAAAGCATCAATTCTTTGACGCTCAGCTTTCTTTATAGTCGAACTCTCACATCCATACATGACCACTGGAAAAATCATAGCTTTGATTAGATGGACCTTTGTTGGCAAAGTAATGTCTCTGCTATTTAATATGCTGTCTAGGTTGGGAAATAGATGGGGAAACAGTGGAAACAGTGTCAGACTTTATTTTTTTGGGCTCCAGAATCACTGCAGATGGTGATTGCAGCCATGAAATTAAAAGACGCTTACTCCTTGGAAGGAAGGTCATGGCCAACCTAGATAGCATATTTAAGAGCAGAGACATTACTTTGCCAACAAAAGTCCATCTAGTCAAGGCTATGGTTTTTCCAGTGGTCATGTATGGATGTGAGAGTTGGACGGTGAAGAAAGCTGAGTGCCGAAGAATTGATGCTTTTGAACTGTGGTGTTGGAGAAGACTCTCGAGAGTCCCTTGGACTGCAAGGAGATCCAATCAATCGATCCTAAAAGAGATCAGTCCTGGGTGTTCATTGGAAGGACTGATGTTGAAGCTGAAACTCCAATACTTTGGCCACCTCATGCGAAGGGTTGACTCATTGGAAAAGACCCTAATGCTGGGTAGGATTGGGAGCGGGAGGAGAAGGGGACAGCAGAGGATGAGATGGTTGGATGGCATCACCGACTCGATGGACATGGGTTTGGGTAGACTCCGGGAGTTGGTGATGGACAGACAGGCCTGGCGTGCTGCAATTCATGGGGTTGCAAAGAGTCGGACATGACTGAGTGACTGAACTGAACTGAACTAGGTTGGTCATAGCTTTTCTTCCAAGGAATAAGCATCTTTTAATTTTATGGCTGCAGTCACCATCTGTGGTGATTTTGGAACCCCCCAAAATAAAGTCTTTCATGGTTTCCACTGTTTCCCCATCTATTTCCCATGAAGTGATGGGACCAGATGCCATGATCTTAGTTTTCTGAATGTTGAGCTTTAAGCCAACTTTTTCACTCTCCTCTTTCACTTTCATCAAGATGCTCTTTAGTTCTTCTTCGCTTTCTGCCATAAGGGTGGTGTCATCCACATATCTGAGGTTATTGATATTTCCCGGCAATCTGTATTCCAGCTTGTGATTCATCCAGCCCTGCATTTCACATGATGTACTCTGCATGTAAGTTAAATAAGCAGGCGGACAATATACACCCTTGACGTACTCCTTTCCCAATTTGGAACCAGTCTGTTGTTCCATGTCCAGTGTTAACCGTTGCTTCTTGACCTGCATATAGATTTCTCAGGAAGCAGGTCAGGTGTTCTGGTATTTCTATCACTTGAAGAATTTTCCAGAGTTCGTTGTGGTCCATATAGTCAAAGTCTTTGGCATAGTCAATAAAGCAGAAATAGATGTTTTTCTGGAGCTCTTGTGATTTTTCAATGACCCAACAAATGTTGGCAATTTGATCTCTGGTTCCTCTGCCTTTTCTAAATCCAGCTTGAAAATCTGGAAGTTCTCGGTTCACATACTATTGAAGCCTGGCTGGGAGAATTTTGAACATTACTTTGCTAGTGTATGAGATGAGTTCAATTGTGTGGCAGTTTGAGCATTCTTTGGCATTGCCTTTTTTTGGGGATTGGAATGAAACTGAAATTTTCCAGTCCTGTGGCCACTGCTGAGTTTTCCAAATTTGCTGGCATATTGAGTGTAGCACTTTCACAGCATCATTTAGGATTTGAAATAGCTCAACTGGAATTCCATAACCTCCACTAGCTTTGTTTGTAGTGATGCTTCCTAAGGCCCACTTGACTTCACATTCCAGGATGTCTGGCTCTAGCTGAGTGATCACACCATCATGGTTATCTGGGTCATGAAGATCTTTTTTGTATAGTTCTTCTGTGTATTCTTGCCACCTCTTCTTAATACTGTCTTCTTCTGTTAGATCCGTACCATTTCTGTCCTTTATAATGCCCATTTTTCCATGAAATGTTCCCTTGGTATCTCTAATTTGCTTGAAGAGATCTCTAGTCTTTCCCATTCTATTGTTTTCCTCTATTTCTTTTCACTGATCACTGAGGAAGGCTTTCTTATCTCTCCTTGCTGTTCTTTGGAACTGTGCATTCAAATGGGTATATTTTTACTTTTCTCCTTTGCCTTTTGCTTCTTTAAAAGAAGATATTGCTAAAACAAAACAAAACAAGACAAGGAAAAACAAAAAAAAAACCCCACTGGGCTGGATAATCAAGCATTCTTCTTAGCTCCTCCATTCCAGAATTCCAAAATGCAAATCCGTATCAGGAATAAAGGAAATGACAACATAGTATATAACGTAATCTTGGATTCTTTCTAGAGTCAAGCTTCAGTCTACACAGTCACACTTGTTCCTTTTTCTCCCTTTTGTGGTTTTCATGCCTATCCAGAAACTTTCTGGCCTGACATTAAAATTTAATACCATCACCATGCAGTTATCACATTAGAATTGTTAGTTCTTATTATGTTGGTGGCATTGTGCCAGGCCTTTTTTGGGTATACACACATTTATCTAAAATGGGCTTTAGCTAAAGTAGTTATATTCTTGTATAACTTGAGTCATTGTCATCCCTTGCTGGTAATAATAACACTGTTTTTGTGATATTTCAAGAAGGTACCTTGGAGCCATGCTTTACCAGTGCCCCTTCTGTTCTTAGAATATGTCTATAATGCATTCCTCCCACAAGAGTGGGAGGCCTTGCAGTGCTTATTATATAACTGAAGGGATTATGCAAGTTTTTGTGGTTCAATGGGCTATTTTCTTTCTAACACAAGTCAAATACTTTTAAAATCCTTTGCTTTGTGTCTGAGTAGTTATGGACATCTAAGTATTATACTAGAGAATACCTCATATCTAGCATATAATGTATCTAAATTCTACCATTAATAAATAATGCACTTAGATCTTTGGGGGTGATTATCTCTTTCTAGATCTCTTGATATATTTTGTGCTAAGGGATTACATACCTTGAAGCCTAGAATTCTGCAGATCAATGAAGCTGAGGGAATATTAGTTAAGATAGATGATGGTCATTTTAATCAAGAAAGTTGAAGTGTAATGCATACTGTGCATATTTGTATATATACACATACATTCATATATATTTAACATCTTTCCTCTCAAGCATATGATTTCACTTACCCTGAATGGTACAAATTGTTTTAGAGAGTATCTTCTAAGGAGAAATTGTTCATCTGGATTCATTTTTGCTTTTTGAAAAAGACCATCTTGGTGGTCTTTCACATAGGCCTGCTGATAGCGTGGTAGCTGTGTCTGTAATTTATTTTAAAATATTTTAGCATGAAAAGTGGATTAAAAATCTCTGTATTAGTTTCAATCTACCTCCTAGGGTCAGACAGTTGCCTTTATTCAGTATTCATACCCCACTAAAGACCCTCTCCTATGAATCAGAATTAATTTCCCATGCCCAGGAGTAGCTACTTAAAATTCCTTTATATTAGTTCACTCAAAGAGACTTTAATAACCAGCACATGAATGTTAGAAAGAAGTGATGTAAGTGAAAATTAGTGTTAAAAATATATGGGGACTTCCCCTATGGCTCAGCAGGTAAAGAATCTGCCTGCAATGCAGGAGATGCAGGAGATGGGAGAACGATCCCTGGGTCAGGAAGATAGCCTGGAGGAGGACACAGCAAAACCTCATATTCATCAATAGATTTCATCACTAAAACAATCTTATGAAGGAGATATTTTATAGCCCACAAAGACATTGAGCCATAAAGATAAAAGGTGGATTTCCCAAGGATCATTGGCCCAAGCCAACTTAAAAGTGCACAGCTCTTAAAGTGAAGTCTCTCAGTCCTGTCTGACTCTTTGTGAACCCATGGACTGTAGCCCATCAGGCTCCTCTGTCCATGGGATATTCCAGGCAAGAGTACTGGAGTAGGTTGCTATTTCCTTCTCCAGGAGATCTTCCCAACCCAGGGTTTGAACCCCGGTTTTCCGCATTGTAGGCAGATGCTTTATGGTCTGAGCCACCAGGGAAGTCCTTAGATTCCTATTGAATTATAGTACTGGCCAAAAAGTTCAAGGTGCTAAAAGTTACTTACTCTCATAATCTCCCTAGTGGTATGTAATGAAAACACGTTGCTGCGGGCTGAGTTGTGTCTTCTGAAAATTCATCTCAAAGTTCCTACCTCTAGTAACCCACAATGTGACTGTATGTTGAGATGGGGACTACAATTAAGTCAGTTAGTTAAAACGAGGTCATTAGAGCAGACTCTATTCCAACATGAATGGTGTTCTTATTGGTGGTGGTGGTTTAGTCCTTAGTCATGTCAGACTCTTATGACCCCATGCACTGTATCCCACAGAGCTCCTCTGTCCATGGGGTTTCTCAGGCAAGAATATTGGAGTGGATCACTATTTCCTTCTCCATGGGGTCTTCCCAACCCAGAGATTGAACCCAGGTATCCTGCATTGCAGGTGGTTTCCTGCATTGAAGGCAGATTCTTTATTGACTGAACCACCAGGGAAGTCCAGTTTTCTTATCAGAAGAGGAACTTTGGAAATGGATATGTACAGAAGGACACAGTAGGTGACAGCTGCCTATAAGCCAAGGAGAGAGGACTCAAGAAGAAACCAACTCTGTTAATGCCTGGATCTCAGACTTCTAGCATTCAGAATTGTAAAAAAGTGAATTTTTTGTTCCTTAAGCCATCCAATCTGTCAGTTCATTTCAGTTCAGTCGCTGAGTTATGTCCGACTCTTTGTGACCCCGTGGACTGTGGCATGCCTGGCCTCCTTGTCCATCACCAATTCCCAGAGTTTACCCAAATTCATGTCCATTGAGTCAGTGATGCCATCCAACCATCTCATCTTCTGTCATCCCCTTCTCCTCCCACTTTCAATTTTTCCCAGGATCAGGGTCTTTTCCAATGAGTCAATTCTTCACATCAAGTGGCCAAAGTATTGGAATTTCAGCTTCAGCATCAGTCCTCCCAATGAATATTCACGAATGATTTCCTTTAGGATGGACTGGTTGGATTTCCTTGCAGTCCAAAGGACTCTCAAGAGTCTTCTCCAGCACCAAAGTTCAAAAGCATCAATTCTTTGGTGCACAGATTTCTTTATAGTCCAACTCTCACATCCATACATGACTACTGGAAAACCAGAGCTTTGACTATGTCTCTGCTTTTTAACATGCTGTCTAGGTTGGTCATAACTTTCCTTCCAAGGAGTAAGAGTCTTTTAATTTCATGGCTGCAGTCACCATCTGTGATGATTTTGGAGCCCCCCAAAATAAAGTCTGTCACAGTTTCCATTATTTCCTCATCTGTTTGCCATGAAGTGATGGGACCAGATGCCATGATCTTAGTTTTCTGAATGTTGAATTTTAAGCCAACTTTTTCACTTTCCTCTTTCACTTTCATCAAGAGCCTCTTTAGTTCTTCTTCACTTTCTGCCATTAGGGTGGTGTCATCTGCATATCTGAGGTTATTGATATTTCTCCCGGCAATCTTGATTCCAGCTTGTGTTTCTTCCAGCCCAACGTTTCTTATGATGTACTCTGCACATAAGTTAAATAAGCAGAGTGACAATATACAGCCTTGATGTAGTCCTCTTCGTATTTGGAATCAATCTGTTGTTCCATGTCCAGTTCTAACTGTTGCTTTCTGACCTGCATTCATATTTCTCAGGAGGTAGGTCAGGTGGTCAGGTATCCAGACCACCTGGATTTAAGAATTTTCCAGTTTGTTGTGATCCACACAGTCAAATGCTTTGGCATAGTCAATAAAGCAGAAGTAGGTTTTTTTTTTTTTTTCTGGAGCTATTTTGCTTTTTCGATGATCCAACAGATGTTGGCAATTTGATCTCTGGTTCCTCTGCCTTTTCTAAATCTAATTTGAACATCTAGAAGTTCATGGTTCATGTACTGCTGAAGCTTGGCTTGGAGAATTTTGAGCATTACTTAGTAATGCTGAAGAAGCTGAAGTTGAACAGTTCTATGAAGAGCTACAAGACCTTCTAGAACTAACACTCCAAAAAGATTTATTTTTCATTATAGGGGACTGGAATGCAAAAGTAGGAAGTCAAGAAATAGCTGGAGTAACAGGAAAATTTGGCCTTGGAGTACAGAATGACACAGGGCAAAGGCTAATAGAGTTTTGCCAAGAGAATGCACTGGTCATAGCAAACACTCTCTTCCAACAACACAAGAGAAGGCTCCACACATGAACATCACCAGATGGTCAGTATCAAAATCAGACTGATAATCAGACTGATTGCATTCTTTGCGGCAAAATATGGAGAAGCTCTCTACAGTCAGCAAAAACAACACCAGGGGCTGACTGTGGCTCAGATCCAAGTGGTAGCACTTTGTTACAGCAACTCCAGCAGACTAATGCACAAGTCTTAGATCAAATATTGTTATATATATGTCACATGTCAACTCAATATTTCTTTACAAACATTAAAAAAATTAATACCTATGCTCTTTCCTATTGACTCAACTATGTCCCAATTCTTTTACATTTTCCTGCTGTTACTTTTTAGGAATGGTTTCCTGAAGCAAACACCAAGAGAGCACAGGAAGAGTCTATCTCATGTACAGTCCAAAACTCCAGAGTTTGTAGCTGGCTCCCATACGGCTAAGGGATATAGCCTAATGTACCATCTCTAAGTATGTTGGTTGCACTGGATTTTTATATCCTGATCATCAAGAGTGGTGAGTATTCCTATATTTTTTTTAGACAATTCAACTATCCTGAGTGCATTTAATTTCACCCAAGAGTGGCCATGTCTAATTTTCATCATGATTAACATGTCATTATTTTTAATAATTAAATTGACATACAGTATCAGTAGTCAGCAAAGCATTAGCTATTATTAGAAGATGGGCATAAGAGGAATGTTTCTAGCAGCCACTAGGAAAAGGGGCTTTTTCTGAAACAAAGCTAGCTGACTTCTGGACTGTGCATTCATAATAATATGTTAGCTGACTAATTGTCAAATGCACCTTTTTAGATAGCACCTGGGCATTGGTTTAATTTAACTAACATATGCATATGCTATCCTGTTATATAGACCGAAGTCTGTAATTTAAAATAAATGAAGCAATTTAAAGTATATGGCAAGTGTCATGGTTTCAAGTTTCCCTAACTAGCAAGAACCAGAATTGGGATTTGAAGTTGTACCCGTAACCACTGGCACGTTAAGCACTTATTATGAGTGATAATTCACAACAAATATAAAAGATTACAAACATAATTTAACTCTACAGCAAAACTGTGAGGGATGTCTTATAAGATAGATCCTTAGTAGCTGTTTGTCCCAAGAGTAGATATGCAGTGCTGATAGTGAAGAGGTATGGTTATCTTGGGTAAACTAGTGCAACCCTACAGGACCCTCTGCTCAGAAGTGGGTACCATGTTTGTGGTTAAATGCTCAGTGTTGACATCTAGAAGCCCTTGGTAATTGTATATTTGAAGTTGAATTTTTAAAGTGGAGACTGATGGGGCAATGGCGTGTGGCAGAGTACTTGGAGCCTCTGCTTATGTGTGATCCCACCTCCTACTTTTTTTTCAGCTCTCCAGGACCAATTCTCAGGTTCTTGCTTCCCCAATTTAGCCCAATAACCACCACAGCCCTCAGCCACTGGTAGAGGTCTGGCCATAGGTACTGGGGACCAGAACTGGGCGTATGCCATCTGTGCCACCTGTAAGACTCTGCAGTCACTCTGAGAGTGGCCTTAGACCTTAGGTGGTGCAGCACTAAATAGATCTGCCTTTGGTGGGCTGAAATCATGGGAAAAAAGGAAAAGCTTTTCCCCTGTGTTTTGATCAAAGGGTAAAATGATTTTACTTGCAGTTTTCATTGGTCTTGGAAATTATGCAGCCAATCTTGTGAAGAGGAACAAAAATCAGGTCTTCTAAACTAAAAGCAAGGTCAGTATTCTTTCCAATATCCCCTGCTATAAAATTTCCCAACAAAGAGAGATACTGTCAAACTATACATCCAGCTCATATCATCCCATTTGGAAAAGGAAAAAAAAAAATAGGTGGGACCAGAGTAGGTTACTAGGTTAATGCTGAACGGACCATCTAGGCAAGAGAATGGAGGCTCCAGGGCAGAGGACATGCCTGGTCATTGCGAGCAGAATTAAAGTAGTCTAAAAGGGTTTTAAAATGTTATGAAAGCATAAAATATTATGACGGTAAGGTCAGAATAAGCTGTTGTTAGAAATTAACTAAAATTAATTGGGAAAGAAGAAAGGGCCAAAGATTCACCGCCATTTCCATTCATTCCTTAATTCAATATGCAGCTGTGGAAACCTGATGATATGTGCTCACAAAAAAATTCACTGGAGCTTTGTTTGGAGTTTGAGGGATTCAATGAGAAAAGAATATGGTGGGGTGGCAGGTACCATCTGATCCACAGCATTTCCTCCGCGCTGCAAGCAGCAGCAGGGAACCGTGGGTAGCATGTCCATTCGTACAGCAAACACTAAGTATTTCATGCCAGTCCGTTCCTGACCAATAGCACTACCAAAAGGGAAAAGACTCATATTATGTTATGTGACTTTGCATGGAAGGCAGCCTTAGAAATAAATAATGAAAATTCAAGTGCTATGTTGGGGGTGTCCTGCTGGCTGCAGAATTGGAGGAGGGACTCCCCAGCACTGCTTGAGAAGGATAAACTGATTGCTCGAGGATTCACCAAGTTTTTCAAGGTACTTGAGGGGGAAATCTTCAGATGTGTTTTAAGAAAGGGAATACTGTGACCAGAATTGCAACCAGGTGGCGATCAGACAGACTTCAAGGGTTGGAAGACTGGAGACAGGGAACCTCTGAGGCACTACTGCAAATGATGATGAGGTGTAACACACACAGTGGCTGCTCAGAGAGGGATTTATTTGAGAAATATTTAATCATCAATGGCAACTTTAGTTCTTAACATAATATCAATACAACTTCATCAACAACAGTATTCCATTCTTCTATAGAATATTATTCTTTATTAAGTGGCATCCTGCATTGCTCCATTTGGTTCTTACAAGCCCTTGTGATAACTGGTAGATAAAATAGCCATTATCATGGCCATTGAATTCAGAGGATGAAGCTAAGTTAAAGTCTTTCCTGGGTCAGAACCTTAGACTTCTTGATTGTCATGAGACTTTACAACTTAAGTTTTCACACTTTGTGTGCTAATAACTGGTGAACTATATTATTCTACATTCTGTGTACTATTAAATATTTCAGTATTGTATTCCTGTATGTCCCTCCAAATTCTCAAAAGACACGTTATCTAAGGAAGTCTTTGGGAATCGCAGCTCCTAGTTTCGGTGGTAAAAATTCAAAGATTTGATGAGGTATTCCCAATGCCATGAACTGGACCCTTAACCCAGATTGGATTTTTTTTGTTGTTATTATCTTTTTTTTTAATTTATTTTTTATTTTTTATTTTTTTTTATCTTTTATTTTAGTTGGGGGCTAATACTTTACAATATTGTAGGAGTTTTTGCCATACATTGACATGAATCAGCCATGGGTCCACACGTGCCCCCCAACCTGACCCCCACCCCCACCCCTCTCCCCATCCCATCCCTCTGGGCCATCCCATTGCCCCAGCCCTGAGCACCCGTCCCCCATAGAACACGGAATGGTGTTCTGCTTCACAAATGACAATATACATGTTTCAATGTTATTGTCCCAGAACGTCCCACCCTCACCTTCTCCCTCAGAGTCCACAGGACTGTTCTATGCATCTGTGTGTCTTATTCTGTCTCGCATATAGGGTTATCATTACCATATTTCAAATTCCATATACATTCATTAGTATACTGTATTGGTGCTTTTCTTTCTGGCTCACTTCACTCTGTATAATGGGCTCCAGTTTCATCCATCTCAATAGAATGGATTCAAATGTATTCTTTTTAATGGCTGAGTAATATTCCATTGTGTATATGTACCACAGCTTCCTTATCCATTCGTCTGCTGATGGACATCTAGGTTGCTTCCATGTCCTGGCTATTGTAAACAGAGCTGCGATGAACATTGGGGTACACGCGTCTCTTTCAATTCTGGTTTCCTCAGTGTGTATGCCCAGCAGTGGGATTGCTGGGTCATATGATTAGATTTTTAAATTAAGTATGAATTTGTTCTTATTAATACTATAGCTATTTGAGTTTCTCATAGGTAAAATCTTTGTGTTATTTTCTTTTTGGCTGAATAAACAGTTTCTCAAGGAATGATTTTTAACTTAATCAGTATTTTAAGCACTACCATATGCATTAACTCAGGAACAGTACAAGTCTGCAAAGGGAAAAACAACATTGCTCATAGTAGTTCTGTTTGTGAGCAAAAACCATAACTGCAACGAAAGGGGACTGAGACTGAACCACAAATACTTGTTCAGAATCCAAATTATAATTGTTGTTTAGTCATTAAGTCATGTCCAACTCTTATGGCCCCATAGACTGTAGCCCGCCAGCCTCCTCTGTCCATGGGGATTCTCCAGGCAAGAATACTAAAGTGGGTTGCCATTTCCTTCTCCAGGAGATCTTCCCAACCCAGGGATCAAACCCCGGTCTCCTGCTTGACAGGCAGCTTCCTTACCACTGAGCCACCTGGGAAGCCACTTGGAATACAAATTGTCTTCCCTGAAACCTCAGCTTGAATGAATTTGGACAAGTTAAGCGATTCTCCATTTTTCCTTCCTAAAGGGAGTCCATTTCTTTATGTACTTATCACAAGGCGACGCTCACTGAGTTACAGAGCTCCTCACTCTGTTAATTGTTGGTGTGTATAACGAGGCACCTGTTAGTCAAGAAATCCCTTGGACACAAAACTGTTCAGCGAAACAGACATCCTCAAACAGACGGAAAGGCCTTCGGAATACTCTTGCTGAATTATGCAAGACTTCCTGGTTCATGGTCACTAAAGGCAGTGATAAAGCAGCTGTCACTGAGTAGGATGTTGTCAAATATCCTCACAAAGAACAGAGGTGATTACCTGAGTGCTTTGTGCTCATCTTTCTCTTATAAATCCCTCTTTTGATAAGATTATAATTTGCCTGACTAAATATTTGCTCCAGGCATCACCTTGACATGAAAGATCTAAAATAGGATAAAAGTGTAATAGGCGTCTAGGAATTTCAGTTTTCTTTCTTCTTCTTCTTCTTTTTTTAATGGAGTTTCAGAAGGAAAGCCTTGAAAGAAATGCTGCAAATCCTGGGTTGATTTTTCAACAACAACAACAAAAAAAATGGAATTGAGCTGCTTCTTATAAATGAGTCTATTCTATTTCTGTTTAATCTACCTAACAGATGAACTGGTTTGAACTGGTTTGCAAGGGTTGGGGAAAGAATCTAAAATAACTGAATATTGAAAAGATTCACATCTTTTCATTTCAATAATGACACCGGCCTGGGCCTTCAAAGAAAATTTGTGTTCTGTGAAGTATGACAATTGGGAGAGGGAACTAGGTATGAATACAGGGAAACACATCACCCAGCTGTGAGGCATGCCTGGTGCTAGAGGGCACGCCACAGGGACGGGGCAGTGTGTTCAGTAAATAATGATTAAGGGCGCCAACGGTGGAACAGATATTTGAACAGCTCTGAGGTGAGAACCACACACAGAGGTAAATGTTTATTGATACAAAAAAAAAAAATCAAATCCAAAGAACGGATTTTAGCACCACAGAAAACTGAGTGGAGAGCCGAAGACTGAATATCATAACCTCACAAACTGGTCATCACCTCTAATAGATACGAAGGGGTGCATTTGACCGACGTTTTGTTTGAGTGAACTGAGGTTTTGTCTTTGCGGACATCAGTGAACTCTGTCGTATCACGGGATAATGAAAGAGTATCCCTAGAGGGCAACTCGATTACACTGTCGTTGCATCTCTAAGTCGTGTCCGGCTCCCTGCGACCCCGAGGACTGCAGCACACCAGGCTTCCCTGTCCTTCACTCTCTCCTGGAGTTTGCCCAAGTTTATGTCCAATGAGTCGGTGATGCATCCGACCATCTCATCCTCTGTCTCCCTCTTCTCCTTCTGCCTTCAGGCTTTCCCAGCATCAGGGTCTTTTCCAGTGAGTCAACTCTTTGCAACAGGTGCCAATATGAAGGTCCAAATGATAGGGACATTCTCTCCTTTTAGGGGGTATGGAGATTTAAAGGGTTTCCCAATGTTAATCGAGTCCAATGTCAGGCTCCTGCTTCCAGGGACATAGATTGTTAGGCCAATTGAAAGGTAAAAATGCATGTATTTTTTAAAGTAATTTGTTTGTTTATTCATCTTTAGTTATGGCTGCACAGCATGCAGGATCTCAGTTTCCCAGCCAGGAGCTGAACCTGTGCCTCCTGCAGTGGAACCGTGGAGTCTTAATCACTGGATCACAAGGGAATCCTTTTTTATTTTTATGTTTGCAAGTAATTTAATAGGTAATATTTTTTTATTTGTTAAAGCACAGAAGCCTAGAGACATCATAAAATGAATCTTTGAGAGTAAAGCATTTTAAAAGAAGGAAGTGTCTGCAGTTTTGTGACAAGTATTTACTACCTATTTATGAATAAGACCATGCTATTTCCAAAATGGCTTTGTCTAAGCATATAATGGGGGAGAGAGAGAGACATGTAAAAAAATCCACCTACTTTTAGCAGACCATCTCTATAGAATATTTTAATTCTTTCAACACTTTTGTTCGTTCTGTCTTTTAGGTACTAAATCATGTTTTTTGCTACCGTGTTCTTCCTGCGGTTTGTATTCTACACTGTATACTGTAGGTACTCAATCAATATTTATGTATGGACTCGATGAAAGATCTCAGTAAAGAAAGGGGAATTTTCTGGTGGAGCAGTGGTATATGCAAATGCAAGGACCTGGTTCTGCCTCATGAGCATCTCAAGGAATACAGGAAGGGAGAAAGGGGTTTAGGAGGCAGAGTCGTTTCCTTCAAGGCCAGCTGTGTCTCAGTGGGGACCTCGTGCTCTGGGGGTCTTGGGAATTCAGTTCCACAGTCCATTCTCTTCAATTCAGGAGCCCAAAGAGACTGCAGACATAGGGACAAGCTTTTCAGGGGTAAAACCTGCTCTGATTCCACTGAATTGATTTTAAAATGTATTCCATCTCTTATAAATATTTCAGAAATTTTCAGTAGATATGTTCATGTGTTTGACTACTAAGTACTGTACTAGTCCCCAACTGGGATATTATTAATACAAAATTATATTAATATTAAATATTATTAATATTAAAATACACTGTACATACATGTGCCTTACTGTATTTCTAAAATAAAAATGATTTTGAATTTTTAAACACTTTCTTACCCCATTCCATTTCAGATAAGGAACTGTGGACATATCGAAGTTCATAACAGGATCTAGACTTTAACTAGATTTGAAGAGTTGATTAAAAGACTTGCTCAGGTCAAGCAATTCTTGAGCTGGGAACCCAAGGTTTGCATCTAAATCTTTCTGTCTCCAGTCTTCTGAGACTTCCCTCTCTTCAAAGAATTACAGTAACAAAAAAGAAAGAAGTCAACACATCTCTGATTATGTTTAGTGTTGGTTAGGAATTACTCTAATTCAATTATTCATTTGATCCTTTATAGTTTTATGATGTAGATACTATTTTTATCTGAATTTTACAGATGAGCAAAAATCCAAAGAAATTAAGCAACTTGTGCACAGCCACAAAGTTGGCAATTTGGAGAGCTGGAATTATAAACCCAGGTAGATTTTCTCCACACCAGTGGTCATAACCCTCATATAGTACTCTTAAGACAGGAATATGTCTAGGGCAATAAGCATAAAACAAATCAATGCAAAGCTTCTTGATAAAAAATATATAATAAAGAGAATGAGAAGAAAACATGTGAAAACAACAAGGACGAGTAAATAGCAGAATTTTTTTTTAACATAAGGCTAGAGAGACCTTAACTGAATTCCTAAGAAAAGAAAGGCTCAAGTGGTTAAAGTCCAGTAAAAGCTGTGTGGATCAGATCCACATAACTTTGAAAAGCTTGAAGTTATATGTTTTGCATAATTGGTTTATACATTATCAAAGGCATGGGCTAGCCATTTTTTTTCCCCCCAAAATCTTGTATTAAAAGTTTCAATGAAATATTATTCTGAAAGCACTTTTGTAAATTATAAAACCATAAAAACACCAAATAGGTATAATTAATACATCATGGAAATGTCTCATTTAGCCTCAATTTTCCAGAAAGCAGAGCCTGAAACAAGTGTTATGTTCTATTGCTTGCTTAGGGAGCTTAACCCAAGGGAGCGGGCCTGAGGGACAAAGAAACTGAGGCAAAGAGTGAGTGAGGGCAGAGGATGTAGCTGATTGCTGGATCCTGAGGACTGTCTTTTGGAGAAATGTCTCAGTTTAGTGGAGTGGGTGGCTGAAGAAGTAATCTCCTGTTCCCAACTTCCGGTGGTTAAACTTTTATCCTTTGGGATGTAAAGTTCCTATCATTTCTAGGTTGAGTTTGTATAGATGTCAGCAGGGTCTTGTTTATTGATGCCCAGATTTTGGAATCGACAGCAGGGCGGGAGGTTATGCAGCTTGAGCAGGCAGTGAGGTGGGGTCAGTCCTGACATTGGTTGGAGCTCCTGTGGAGCAGGGCCCCCAGCAGAAGCTGCAGCCACAGATGGACAGAGGCCTACAGGAGCTGAAGTGGCTGGTGAGTGGGACAGGACTGACTCATGCTTTAATGGGTTACTGTAACATTTTAAGTGGTGCTTTCTAGACTATGACCTATAGAATTAAACAAGATACAAAGTTAGGCCACTTGTCAATGCAGCTGGGAAGGTATTTTGAGACAGAATCATTACCTACTTTCTTTCAAATAAGTAGCTGATTATTCGGTACAACTTTTAACTTAAGGTAAATAACCTTTTTTTTTTTTTTGCCATAAACAAACATGAACTAATAAAACTTTATAATAAACACTAAAAATAAAATGCTTTTAAAGTTGGATTCTTATTAATCTATCTTTTTTTCTTTCTATTCCTTGTTTTTTTCCTTTTACTTTCTTTATAATTTATGAAGTGACTGTTATAAACAAAAGAAAGTGTATTTTGAAAAGATAAAAAAAAATAAATGGCTACTAATTGGTACCTTTGTATTTTAGCACTCTGACATACCAGATTATATGTTTTAAAAAGGTTTATTTTATTTCCTCTGGATATTAATTTCTTTTATGATGGTTTTTCTCTTTGTTACCACACCAAGGGCATCAGAATTAAAGAACAAGGGTCATTTGAGTGCCTGAATGTAAATATGTAGAATACATCTTATTTCTCCTCCAAAAGAAATCAGGAATTATGGTGAGCCCTAGGATGTCACTTCCAATTTTTACCATATCTGGATTTCACTGGTTCTCTTTGCTTGGCTTTCTCCAGCAGTCCTGGTTCAGTTCAGTTCAGTTGTTCAGTCGTGTCTAGCTCTTCGCAACCTCGTGGACTGCAGCACGCCAGGCTTCCCTGTCCATCACCTACTCCTGAAATTTGCTCAAACTCATGTCCATTGAATCGGTGATGCCATCCAACCATCTCATCCTCTGTCGTCCCCTCCTGCCTTCAATCTTTCCCAGCATCAGGGTCTTTTCAAATGAGTCAGTTGTTTGCATCAGGTGGTCAAAGTATTGGAGTTTCAGCTTCAGCATCAATCCTTTCAATGAATATTCAGGACTGATTTCCTTTAGGATGGACTGGTTGGATCTCTTTGCAGTCCAAGGGACTCTCAAGGGTCTTCTCCAACACACCACAGTTCAAAAGCATCAGTTCTTCAGCACTCAGCTTTCTTTATAGTTCAAATCTCTCATCCATATTTGACTACTGGGAAAAACCATAGCTTTGACTTTTGTTGGCAATGTGATGTCTCTGCTTGTTAATATGCTGTCTAGGTTTGTCATAGCTTTTCTTCCAAGGAGCAAGCACATTTTAATTTCATGGCTGCAGTCACCATCTGCAGAGATTTTTAAAAGAATTATATAAACAGATAGTAATAGGAGTACATCACTCTGCTAAGGGTAATTCCTTTTTTCCTCCCTTTTGTTATATATAAGCAAAATTAAATCATTAGGATACATTTTAAAAAATTATCAGATTTATTAATGCTGCTGCTGCTGCTGCTAAGTCGCTTCAGTCGTGGCCAACTCTGTGTGACCCCATAAACGGCAGCCCACCAGGCTCTGCCATCCCTGGGATTCTCCAGGCAAGAACACTGGAGTGGGTTGCCATTGCCTTCTCCAGTGCATGAAAAGGGAAAAGTGAAAGTGAAGTCACTCAGTCATGTCCGACTCTCAGCGACCCCATAGACTTCAGCCTACCAGGCTCCTCCATCCATGGGATTTTCCAGGCAAGAGTACTGGAGTGGGGTGCCATTGCCTTCTCCGTTATTTATGCTAACATACTTTAAAGAATCAAAGTATACACTTCTTAATAAAATTTTCTTAGGGGATTAGAACTCCTCCTATTTGGAATCAGATATAGGCAGGCAGTCCCATGTATATACCACGCATTAAGTTTGCAATCATTCTGGTCACATCTTTCCTTATCTGTCCAGCAAGGGAAAATAATTTCTGACTTGGTTGTTGTGAGCGTGAGATACTCTTTGTAAAGTGCTTATCACAAGATATATATGATTTATAAAGTTTGAGAATCGGAGAGATTGCCTAGGAAGAAAAGGGCAGACAGAGAACATCAAGCTCAGGATGGAATCCTGAAGAATAAATATTTTGAGGTCACACGAGAAGACTTCAGCGATAACACGGGAGGAAAACCAAGCCAAGAGAGGGTATTTCTTGAAAGAGGGGATGGTTACTTATGTCACATGCTGGTGATTGGCATAGCAAGAGGGGCACATCGCAGGATGACGTGAAGGCAGACGTTAGGAGGGGTCTCAGTGGAGCAGTGAGGACAGGAGGAAGAATGAGAGTAAACTACAGGAGGAACTGGGGTGAGTACAGCCTGCGAGCACTGACAGGTTGTTTGAGAGCTTCTGCTATGAAGCGAATGCTGAATGGGCAACTGTTGGCCAGCGTGGGAATCAAGACCTAGAGGTGTGATGAGGCTCAAGAGGGTGAGATAATTGAGGGAGGCAAGAAGGCATGGGATTCAGTGTAAGTAGAGGGGTTGTGTTTTTTATAACTTTAAATAGCAGAGATATTTCATCTATTTTACCTGGAGACAGGGAGATAGATTTCCGCATTGTAGTATAATGAGATAGGAGGATATGCCATCCAACAGCTTCTATTTTCTCAGCAAAATATGAACGATAGTGATCCACTGTGTGTTACGGGCTGGAATGGGAGTATTACATATAAGATGAGAAAGGTTTGTGGGGACGGAAGTGTAAGACAGTTACGTTGGGGAATGGACATTTGAACTGGTAGGGAGGTACCAGTTGATGTTTGTTGTATACAAAGTGAAATTCTTCAGATTGATTATGTGATATTTTTTCCCCATGACTTCTTTGGCCCAACCTTGTTATTCATTTGTTTTTTTTCTGATGCTAAAGTAAATGATTTAAGCCTGGATTTATTCCATTGTAAATACAACATACCACTTGTACAACTTTTTGAAACTTGACTTGAATTTTAATGACATTATATCAATGATAGAATGATAGTATTGAAGATGCAGACTTTCATGAATATCTATGATATCTGTTCTTTTTGACTTGTAGATTGTTAGCTCACATTATTTTGCTTTACCATCTTGACATTGATCTATTAAAATATCCCATTCAGTGTTCTTCATGTGAGTGCCCCTCTTTATTTCTAGCACTTTTGAAACAAGATAGTCACTGCACAAAACTTTGGTGCTTTTGTATAGTGTTATAAGATTTAAGAAATAAAATATATTTAAATTTTTTTGTGAAATAGCATGTGATGCAATGTATGTATACAGTGATTAAATTCTTTTGCATTCAAATTTTATCTGATATTAATATTGTGTGGTTTGTTTTGTTTAGATTTTTAAAAAATATTTTATTTTTGGCTGTGCTGAATCTTTGTTACTGCATGGGCTTTTTTCTAGGTGTGGTGAGTGGGGGTACTCTGCAGCTGGAGTAGGTAGGCTTCTCGCTGAAGGTGGCATCTTGTTGGGTACACAGGCCTCAGTAGCTTCAGCTCCCAGGCTCTAGAGCACAGGCTCACAGTAGGTGTGGAGCAAGGACTTAGCTGTTCTGCAGTCCTAGTGAACAGAGCCTGGTCATCTGTATGGAAGGGACCGTAGCTCATACAGGAAACTAAATGATGCTTTCAAAGGCTCAAATGGCATGCCATGCTTGACACTGGAAAGAACCAGTGAAATTAAATATTTATTGCACGAGTGGGGCGGCCAGAAACTGTGCTAAGTACTAACAAATGTCCTCCCCATGTGTTATGAATTGTGCTAGAAGATTCCCAACTGTGAGGTTTTTGGTTTGCTTTTTTCTGAATGATGGAATATATTGTATACAGAGCAGGGTCAGGGAATGGGGAAGAAGGTGTGACTCTGACATGGTAGTTAAGTCTGGGTTTTGGTGTCAGGCTGAGCTGGGTTAGTATTCCAAATTCACCTACTTAGTAGCTCTTCATCTTCAGCAGCCTATTTAATTCTCATGAAACTTTGTAACAAATTGTCATTTGAAATCATGTATCTACCTGTATGGACTTTACACGTGGCTCAGTAGTAAAGAATCCACCTGGCCAATGCAGGAGACACAGGCAATGTGGGTTTGATCCCGAGTTGGGAATATCCTCTAGAGCAGGAAATGGCAATCCACTCCAGTGTTCTTGTCTGGGAAATCCTGTGGACAGAGGAGCCTGATAGGCTACAGTCCATGGGATCCAAGAGAGTCATAAATGACTGAGCAACTGAGCAAGCACGTGCATGCATAGCTGCAAATGTGGTAATACATTTAAAGATTTCTTGACCCTCAGCAAGTAGCTGTGAGCATAAGGTTGTTATAACTTCCAACTTTATTTAGATGCCTCAAAAGCAAACCTCAAAAGTCATCTTTAGTGGTTTTCAAGATTTTGATTCAATTCCTCCCTTCTTGTAAGAAATAAGAAAGCAACATTATAGCAAACAGGCAATGATCAGTTTCACAACATTGAGGGGTGATTTTTAATTTACCTTTTCCCACTTGAACTGAGAATGTGTAACATAATGAAAAAGCCTGTAAAACAATTCATTTCCTTTTTGGAAAATAGCAATTACAATGATGCTCTCCATCCCAGCTTGAACTCTCCTGAAGAATACTTTAAAACATACTATGAATCTACAGTTTATAGAACATATATATGAAATAGAGAAATACAAAACTCTTCAAAGTAAACCTTTGCCTTGCCATCTGCTATTAATTTTTTTCCTCTTCCCCAATGAACCTCAGAGTTTATTCTAAATGACACTTATATGAAAATATAAGATTATTTTGAAACTCAGTCATCCCCCCCTTCACCCTCTTCAAACGTATCCTGAAATCACTCAGTGGATCCCTACTCCACCTAGGATGAAATTTGAACTTCTTTACCTGGATCCCAAGGCTGCCCGGGGTGATATCCTGCCCACTTTGTCAGCCTCTACAGCAGAGGCCCGGATACCTAGGAGATGTTCAGTAGATATTTCAGTTCAGTTCAGTCGCTCGGTCGTGTCCCACTCTTTGCGACCCCGTGGACTGCAGCTTGCCAGGCTTTCCTGTCCATCACCAACTCCCAGAGCTTGCTCAAACTTATGTCCATTGCATCAGTGATACTATCCAACCATCTCATCCTCTGTTGCCCCCTTCTCCTCCCGCCTTCAATCTTTCCCAGCATCAGGGTCTTTTCAAATGAGTCAGTTCTTCACATCAGGTGGCCAAAGTGTTGGAGCTTCAGCTTCAGCATCAGTCCTTCCAAGAAATATTCAGGACTGATTTCCTTTAGGATGGACTGGCTGAATCTCCTTGCAGTCTAAGGCACTCTCAAGAGTCTTCTCCAACACCACAGTTCAAAAGCATCAATTCTTCAGTGCCCAGATTTCTTTATAGTCCAACTCTCACATCCATACATGACCACTGGAAAAACCATAACTTTGACTAGATGGAACTTTATTGGCAAAGTAATGTCTCTACTTGTTAATATGCTGTCTAGATTGGTCATAGGTTTTCTTCCAAGGAGCAAGTGTCTTTTAATTTCATGGCTGCAGTCACCATCTGCAGTGATTTTGGAGCCCAAGAAGATAAAGTCTGCCACTGCTTCCATTGTTTCTCCATCTATTTGCTGTGAAGTGATGGGACCAGGGGCCATGATCTTAGTTTTTTGAATGCTGAATTTTAAGCCAGCTTTTTCACTCACCTCTTTCATTTTTTTCAAGAGGCTCCTCAGTTCCTCTTCTCTTTCTGCCATAAGGGCGGTGTCATCTGTGTATCTGAGGTTATCGATATTCTCCCTCCAATCTTGATTCCATCTTGTGCTTTATCTAGACCAGCATTTCTCATGATGTACTCTGCATATAAGTTAAATAAGCAGGGTGACAATATACAGTCTTGACGTACTCCTTTTCCTATTTGGAACCAGTCTGTTGTTCCATGTCTAGTTCTAACTGTTGCTTCTTGACCTGCATACAGATTTCTCAGGAGGCAGGTCAGGTGGTCTGGTATTCCCATCTCTTGAAGAATTTTCCACAGTTGTTGTGATCCACACAGTCAAAGGCTTTGGCACAATCAATGAAGCTAAAGTAGATATTTTTTTCCTGGAACTCTCTTGCTTTTTCTATGATCCAATGGATGCTGGATCTCTGGTTCCTCTGCCTTTTCTAAATCCAGCTTGAACATCTGGAAGTTCACGGATCACATACTGTTGAAGCCTGGCTTGGAGAATTTTGAACATTACTTTGCTGGCATGTGAGATGAGTGCAATTGTGTGGTATTTTGAGCATTCATTGGCATTGCCCTTCTTTGGGATTGGAATGAAGTATCGGTAGATATCTGGTGTCAGACTAATCGTCTTTCTCTTCAAACCCTTCTTGCTGTGCACCTCATTCATAGCAACCCCCTTTTTGACACTGAATTTCTCAGACATATTTTTGAATCTCAGTTATAACACATGCTGTGAGCTCTGCCTTCTCCTCTATCCATTCCCAATTCTACCTTTGCCTCTTACAGCTCTCAGGACTCAGGTTAGACGTTATTTCAAGGGAATGTTCTCTGTTTCCTGGTCTAGATTAGCTCCTCTTCTGTAAATTCCATATAGAATTCCCTACCATTCTCGCTGATGTATTTTATGGCAATTACGGTTTATCTATCCTCTGACTCTCTGTTATGCAGCAAAATCCTTGCAAATAGATGTGTAAACTATGTCTTTTTATTTTTTATTCCTTCCTGCTTTGACATCTAGTGCTTTGCCAACACTGAAGGCTGCCTCTCTTAAGGGCCGTTGTTGTTGTTCAGTTGCTCAGTCGTGTCCGACTCTTTGCGACCCCATGAATCGCAGCACGCCAGGCCTCCCCGTCCATCACCAACTCCCAGAGCTTACTCAAACTCATGTCCGTCGAGTCAGTGATGCCATCCAACTATCTCATCCTCTGGCGTCCCCTTCTCCTCCTCCTGAGGGTTAGGCAGCTCCTAGAGATAGTAGACAATTCCTGTGAGTGTGCCTTTTATATGCAAACCCACCATTCCAGAGTCAGTCCCTCACCACTTCCATCAGGTTCTCAAACTCAGGGCAACTATTCCTCTGCTCTCACCACCCAAGAGCCAGGGACCAGAGAGCTAGGATTTGTTCTCATAGTCTGCTGAGTTTATTTCAACCAACCAATCCTAAACCTACTTACTCTACCTCATCCATTCTGTTTCATGGAAACTGTAACAGAGGGTTTTGCCTCTGTTTTCCTCCCAGTTCCTCTGCTTCCTGACTGACTCCAATGCTTTCCCTTGTGGCTCTGCATAGCATGGCATGCCTCCTTCTCCTGGACTATGTGAGTATAACAATCTGTCTTTTCAATTGCACTTGTCTCCTGATCTGTTGGCCTTGTCATGCTCAGATATTAATAAAACATATATTAAAACAACAGAGACCAAATGTTTTTTGTTCACATCAAATTTTCAGCTTCTATCATGGTATATAGAATACACTAGATGCTATAGATACATATTAGTGAGTGAAATGTGAATATTGACCCTGGTTTAGTACTATGTTATTGGAATCTGCTTCCTGCTGCTTCACTTCTGTTAAGTTTAAAAAAAAAAAGTGTGTGAGATATTTTGTTTGACAGTAGAATTAAGTTTTTGCATTTTCTTCAAAATTATCGACATCAAATATTATAACTTGCTTTTAATAAAAATTGTTTCCTAGTTAAAAACTTATTTTTCTACTTAGTTTGATGTCTCCTAAGAGCTTCATCCTGTAACAAAACATTTGGTTGTGAATAAAATGTATTTTCTGCTAACATATCTTTCTAAATCCTGCTCATTATGATTGTACCTAAATATAATTAAATGTAACTTCAACTGTCTTGTGATCTGACATAGTTGTGGGTGATCTACATGCACAAATATTTTAGGAGATGAGAAGAAGCAGGGGTGTCTATTTTGGACTTTGGGTTGACAACACTCACATCTCTGCTGGTCACACCTGCCATATGTTGCCTTCTCTTTTCCAGCAACTGTTCTCCTTCTCAAAAATGACTTCAAGGCAGGAGACATCACTCCCAACTTCTGGATCTGAGAAGTGCTTGCGTTTGCATATCAAGCAGTTGGCTTTTTCCTGAAGCATCTCAATGCTCTGCTTTGGATCAGGGTGTTTTCTTGAGGAAGCTGAAATGTTCATCCTCCAAGACACTTTTCCAAGTTTCCCAAAACAAGTCTCTTTGTTCCTGAGAAAGGTTGACATGAGAGAAGAGGAGGACTGGGGTTGCTTTGGAAAGCAAGATGAAACTCTAAAAGCCATACTGTAGATAAAATGAAAGCTCTATAGCAAGGACCCAATAAAGTGAGCTTTATTTCTACAGGACCAGACACAGAAAGAGGTGAGTGTTTGATTAAGGCAGTTACAAGCAAGGATAAAAGAGTGATATTAGAGTTACTTTCTCTGCTCATCTTGTTTTTTTTCAGTACAAACATTGTCAATGACCTAATTTTTCACAAACCCAAAGTAAAGCTTTGGTTACAGACTAAGGTTTTCCTCCGAATGATTTTCCCTTCATCCTTTTCTTTTTCTGTATAACTCTCATTTTCCCATTCTTGCGACTTCTCTTTCGACTCTCTGCTTGGTACTTGTCAATAATATAACGTAATTTCCCCTAACATTTTAGCTACTCTGAGTAACAGAGAGATCTATATTGTCTGTGCTTTGTACAACTGACTGTGAGAGAGCTCCTACCATGTAACCAAAATCTCAGTTCATTTACCTATAGGATAATAATAGGTTCACCTTGCCCATGCTCAATAAATCAGAACTATTATTCAGTGCTAATAATAATGCCCCCGAAAATCACACTTTAATAGAGACTGGTAGTGATCCAGATGAGGTCTTCCACACAGTGAGTATCCATTGGTATAAGCAATGTTAAAGAATGAAACATACAAGAATGTGAACATTTTCATAAACCTTTGGAAAGCTAGGTGGAGAAATGGAAATTCAAGCTCAAGTTAGAATTTAAGAACCATAAGCATGTCTCCATTTGCTTTCCTTACATATATCTTTTAAGATTGATATATATAAGGTTGGAGGGAAAATGGTTTAGGGAAACTTTTTAAGGGCAGCAAATAGAATAGATCAATAGACAGAGAGATACAGGATAATCAATAGGATGTAAAAATGTAGTGGAAATGATATGAACTTGAATATTAAGGAGAAAAGAGAATATTATGGTTTTGTCTGACTTATTAAAACAAAATGAGGCTACAGGAAGGGGCTGACTGCACTACCACAACTTCTAGCAGATGTAACAAAAATCCTCATACTACAAAAAGGATCAGTAAATCAAATAGATATAGGTGATCTAAAGTGACTTTAAAGTTGAGTAGTCAATGCTCCAAAGAAAAGATGCAGAAAGGACTTTTAAAAAAATGTTTTGGAAACAATTGAGATAATTTGAATATGCATCAGATATTTTAAAGTTTGGAATAATGATACAATAAAACCTTATGTAGACTCTACCTGAGTCAACGATTATTAGCAAACTGTCATGTTAAAAAATTTTTCTCAGTGTATATACACACATATATACATTTTCTTGCTAATGCTTGATTTCCAGTGGATGCTTTGTAATACTTTATTCTTTTATATACCCTCATCAAATATTGAAGAATTTAAAGAATATGCTCTACATAATCACAGGGCTATTATTACACCCAAGAAAATAAACAATTTCACAATAACTTTAAAATATCTGATGCATATTCAAATTATCCCAATTGTTCCCAAAACATTTTTTACTTCTGTGTATTTGAACCGAAGTCTTACTAAAATTGACACTGAATTTGATTGGTGCACATGTGTCCCCCATCCTGAACCCCCACCCCCCTCCCATTTCCCTCCCCATCCCATCCCTCAGGGTCATCCCAGTGCACGGGCTTTGAGCACCCTGTTTTATGTACTGAACTTGAATTGGTGATCTGTTTCATATATGGTGATATACATGTTTCAATGCTGTTCTCTCGAAATCATCCCACCCTCGCCTTCTCCCACAGAGTCCTAAAGTCTGTTCTTTATATTGGTATCTCTTCTGCTGTCTTGCATATAGGGTCATCGTTACCATCTTTCTAAATTCCATATATATGCATTGATATACTCTACTGGTGTTTTTTTTTCTGACTTACTTCACTGTGTATAATAGGCTTCAGTTTCATCCACCTCATTAGAGCTGATTCAAACGCATTCTTTTTAATAGCTGCATAATATTCCATTGTGCATATGTACCACAGCTTTCTTATCCATTTGTCTGCTGATGGACATCTAGGTTGCTTCCATGTCCTGGCTATCGTAAACAGTGCGATGAACACTGGGGTACACGTGTCTCTTTCAATTCTGGTTTCCTCGGTGTGTATGCCCAGCAGTGGGATTGCTGGGTCATATGGCAGTTCTATTCCCAGTTTTTTAAGGAATCTCCACACTGTTCTCCATAGTGGCTGTACTAGTTTGCATTCCCACCAACAGTGTAAGAGGGTTCCCTTTTCTCCACACCCTCTCCAGCATTTATTGTTTGTAGACTTTTTGATAGTCTTTTCTTAATTTTTTTTCCTTTACAATCTATTTGTTTAAAAAAGCGAGGCATTTGTCCTGAAGAATTTTCTTGCATAAGGATTTTGTGGTCTATGTCTTCATTAAGTCTTTTTTTAAAATCACCTGTAAATATTTCACTATATAACACTATATGGGTATTTCTATTCAAGGTTAAGCTCCAGTAACACAACCATACCTAAGAAAATTTATAATAATTCTAAAATATCACCAAATATTTAGACACTTCTCATATTTTCTTGGTTGTTTATAATCTGTACATTTTAAAAAGCAGAATCCAAATAAGTTATATAAATTACAATACATGATATGTTTCTTCTTCACATTTTGTCCTGGCACTTAGCTTGTGGGAGATTCAAGATTGCTGTTCTTTAAAGTTTTCCATAGTCTCTAAATGGGTCATTGCATTTCTGTGGTGTTGGTTAACGTGTAACCTTGTCTCCTGTATTTCCTGTTAATTTCAAATAGGAATTATAGGTCTGATCAGATTCAGATGTAATTTTAGTGTTTTTCTTCCTTGCAATAAAGATTCATTGGTAGGATTTTGTACTTATGTTTGGAAGCATATAATGCCTTCTTTCCTCAAGAGCTTAGAGTAAGACTGGAAAAATATCCAAAAACAAACCTAAAAGGCAGGAATAAAATGAGGGAGCAGTAAAGTCGACAGCAACATATGAGTAGACAGATGAGAGGGAAACCAGAAGACAAGGGTGTCCTAGACTATAAGGGAATGAAGCGAGTGTGTCCAAAAGAGAGGGGAATGCTAGATACATTTATTTTATCATTTTATTTTATTTTGTTTTATTTTTTTGAGAGTGGCAGACTTTCTTTAATTACTTTTAAAATTGTGATTATTCATTTTGGCCATCCTGTGCAGCTGCATGCAGGATCTGTTTCCCAAGCAGGGATTGAACCCATGCACCCTGCAGTAGAAGCTTGGGGTCTTAACAACTGGACCAAATCAGGGAAGTCCTAGGCAGATAACTTTTAAATGCTTCAGAAAATGCAGCTCAGTTGAGACCTTCTGCTTGTGTAGGGAAGATGGTTTAACTGTGGTTTTCTTCCTGTGCTATCTGGGTGTAGGAATCTAATTGGGGATGATTTTAGTTTATCATATCACTGAACATGTTTTAGAAAAGTGGATCCCCTTATGATTGAAATTTTAGTTCAGTCTTTTTAAGTAACAGCTACGTCGCCTTTGAGAAGTTGCTTAGCCCCTCTATGTCTTTTTATATAAAGAGAGAGTTGGTCGAATTACCTCTCAACTTCTTGGCTCTAAAAGCCTGCAAATCTAAAGTACATTTCTCAAAACAAATGGAAGAAGAATGCCACTGTACTAGTACCAGATGGCTTGTTCATCCTTTCTTTCCTGTTTCCTAAATTAAGGGCACTGCTACGCCAGTAAAAGTAAACTGACAAGAACACTTATAGAATGCCAACTATATGTTTGGGAGCACACTAGTTGTCTTATGGAATTAAATCAATTTTTCAGGCCTGTGCATCCCGATATCTTTAAATACAGATTTAAGAACACGATATTTAATTAGAAAATGCATTGCAACAAAGTTATCCTATGTATATTCATAGAATGCACATCAGGTTCAATTATACCCTGTGTCACTTCCTAACCTTTTACCATTTGTATTCTTCCTTTGGCTTTTTTCCTTATCCCCATATCAATATGTTATATCACATTGGTTTCATGATTTCTTTTGACAAGATGTCTTTTCATACTTATATTTATTTTGAAGGAAATCTTTCCTCACTTTAATAAATATATATCAGTGCCACTTTCCCTAATGCATTGCTGCTGTATTACGACAAAGTTGTTATACATACAATGCATATATTCATATATAAAATATCTAGAAATACTATGAAAATAAAAGAGTATAATTAAATTCTAGACAGATCTTCTTTACCTACTCTCTCTCTCTCTTTTTTTACAGAAAGGGATCAGAGTTGAGCCTGATTTTAGCAAGAATACTGTTAGGCCATTTTAGAGAGAATTCATCCACTTTTCATAGCCAGTCAAGTTTCCCTTCCTTCACTTTTGATATGTAGCCAAGTTCCCCTTAAGAGGAACAGCTCTCTCTGATATATTCAAATTTGAGTTCAAGCTCTCTCCCCTATTGCAGTAGTTTTGAATTAAATCTTTCTTGTCTATTAAAAAAAAGAAAAAGAATAAGTTTTGGAAAAATAGTGCTTCTAAAAATAATAGTACTATTTTTTATAATGGCACCAGCTGAGACTTTCTAATATCTTGAGAAGGACTGTGAAGGGAAAATGTACTCACTATGTTCAATATTAAGTAATGTCTGTTCATGTATCACAAAGTATCACCTTTTCTGAATAGTATATATTCCACATGTGTTGGATCCAGTTTATGCACCACCCCAGGTCCACTCAACCTTCTCTTCCCATGGTAGTAAATTCCCAGCACCCTTTGCCTTGAGTTCGGGGACCAGCGATGGCAGAAACTCCCTGAGGCCAAATTGAAAGTCTCTCAGTGTGTCTGACTCTTTGCGACCCCATGGGCTGTAGCCTGCCAGATTCTTCTGTCCATGGAATTCTCCAGGCGAGAACACTGGAGTGGGTAGCCATTCCCTTCTCCAGGGGATCTTCCCAACCCAGGGGTAAAACCCAGGTCTCCCACATTGCAGGTGGATTCTTTACCATATGAGCCACCAGGGAAGCCCAAGAATACTGGTGTGAGAAGCCTATCCTTTCTCTGGGGATCTTCCTGACCCAGGGACTGAACCTGGGTCTTCTGCACTTCACGCCTTGTATTTGTACCTCTCAATGACTGTTTACTCATTAGATTTGCATCAGCTCTCTTTTTCAATCTGGAGGAAGACATGGCAACCCACTCCAGTATTCATTTTCTATATTATTTCCTACCATTTGGGGCTCAAAGAGATTCCACACAGTTTTGTGAAAATTAATTCAAAATTTATGTTATAGAAATTTCTCCAGTGAATACTAGTTGGTCAATACAATGAAGAGAAAAGCAGCGCAGTTTCCACTAAAGGTGGTTTATGGTCAGTTATGTGCTCTCAGTTCTCCATACTCCACAGTGAATTCTGTAGGAAGAAAGAGTCTCTCTTCACACTCATAACCCTAAAGATTGGCACAGTCCTTACCACACAGTGACCAAAAATATTTTGAATTAAAAAACCAGTTTATAATCTCAGCATTTGAGGACTGTTTGGCCTCATTCCAGAGACTAACTTGCTGTCCCAGCTCAAAACTCTGTGCAGCAACACTGTACCATGGTTGTCAATCATCAGTGCTTTGGCATCAATATTATTTATTAAGATAAAAGTCATTCTGAGAGTCTGCCATTGCATTTTCTGGGAAGATCTCTTGTCATGTATATTAAGCTAGGAAGAAAAGTGTCTGAAATAACCTATTGACCTAGTTTGAGTAAAGATATCTAAAAATATGACAAATCTTTGTCAGCCAGATGTATGTTCACAATTGAAACCATGAAACTCTTATCAACAATCTGAATAGATTCAGAATAAATTTCCTCAAGATTTTCCAAGGCCAAATCATTGCTATTATAATGAGAAAAAACTGTGAAACTCTTGTATATAAGAAGTTAGCCTTCATTTCTTACTATGTTGTAACAGGCACAATTCTTTTTAAGATGAGGAACAGCAATCATTTACTTCTTATAGGAATACCTCAGCTCTCCCAAAAGATGGCACACATTTTAATCACAGTGTAGAAGCTAGCAACCAATCATGGAAAGGGAAAGGAAATATACTATTCTAAGGAAATGGCTCTGAAAGTATGTACATGAGGGAGGAACAAAATGAATTCTGTGGCCTGAATTTTCTTAATTCATAATGGGAATTCCTCATGTCAAAATAAGTTGCCAAGAAAAAAATTTCTAAAAGAAACTCACATTGTTGCAAATCAATTTCTCTAATGTTTAACCTGGAATGTCTGCTTTGTTCAGTCAGTGTAACTGGCAAATGAGGCATGAGCATGAGACATGCCGCATTTGACTTGAGATTCCCATTCCATAAAAGTAAGTGGTTATGCCTTTCTGCTTCTGGTGAGAGAAAACTTCATGGAACAGGTGTCATATCATAAGCACTTTTTGTAGATCCCCACAGCTCCCTTCACAGTTGGGGGAAGGCCATTCCAAGTCACAGATCACACATACTATCAGATAAACTCATAAATGAATGAATGGGCATTTGTGACTTTTACAAATTAAAAAAAACAATAAAAACATAGTTTCAACATTTTTCTCAGTCATTGTACCTATTAAAACTAAAATTCTTTGATAGGACCTATTCCTAAATTTTCATAATTATGAATCAAATTCATGAATGATGCAAGATCTAAAACTTTTCTGACTGCTACCATTGTCCTCTCCCACCAATGCCACTCCAAAGTAGCATTTGCTGACTTATCCCTATACTATGTTTATGCATAGACAGTAGGAAAAAAAGAGCAGAAAAATAGATGCTGAGTCTCTGCTGAGATTCTCCAAGGTTGGGTAGAGAGAAAGAAAAATGTAAGGCTTAGTGTTAGCAACTTATTACGAATAATAGTTATAACACCAAATCACATGATTAGTGAATTATCTACCTCTAACTTATCTTGCTTTTCAATAATGAAAAGAATGGAAATTGCATACTACCAGGGAAAAAGAGATGGAGAATTATTATGAAACAGAAGTCATGAATCTGTCTTTATTTAGAGACATTAGAACATATCTTTTTTTCAGAAGAAAAAATCGTACTCTACCATTACCATGTGCAGGACCTAGAGGTGTAATTTCTACCAACAAACATGTAGACATAGTATATTTGATTAACTATATTTGATTAAGATTGTCTTTTCAGTTCATCTCAGTTGCTCAGTCCTGTCTGACTCTTTGTGACCCCATGGACTGCAGCACACCAGGCCTCCCTGTCCATCACCAACTCCCGGAGCTTGCTCAGACTCATGTCCATCTTGGTGATGCCATCAAACCTTCTAATCTGTTGTCCCATTCTGCCTTCAATCTTGCCCAGCATCAGGGTCTTTTCCAATGAGGCTTTGTATCAGGTGGCCAAAGTATTGGAGTTTCAGCTTCAGCATCAGTCCTTCCAATGAATATTCAGGACTGATCTCCTTTAGGATGGACTGGTTAGATCTCCTTGCAGTCCAAGGGACTCTCAAGAGTCTTCTGAAGCACCACAGTTCAAAAGCATCAATTCTTCGGTGCTCAGCTTTCTTTATAGTGCAACTGTCACATCCACACATAACTACTGGAAAAACCATAGCTTTGACTAGACGGACCTTTGTCAGCAAAGTAATGTCTCTGCTTTTTAATATGCTGTTTAGGTTGGTCATAGCTTTTCTTCCAAGAAGCAAGCGTCTTTTAATTGCATGGCTGCAGTCACCATCTGCAGTGATTTTGGAGCCCAAGAAAATAAAGTCTCTCACTGTTTTCATTGTTTCCCCATATATTTTCTGTGAAGTGATGGGACCAGATGCCATGATCTTAGTTTTTTGAATGTTGAGTTTTAAGCCAGCTTTTTCAGTCTCCTCTTTCACTTTCAACAAGAGGCTCTTTAGTTCTTCTTTGCCTTTCTGCCATAAGGGTGGTGTTATCTGCATATCTGAGGTTATTGATATTCCTCCTGTAAATCTTGATTCCATCTTGTGCTTTATCCAGCCCAGCATTTCACATGATGTACTCTGCATATAAGTTGAATAAGCAGGGTGAGAAGAGACAGTCTTGACATACTCCTTTCCCAATTTAGAACCAGTCTGTTGTCTTTTCAATCCACCCATAATCTGAATACCCTGTAAGTAACTAGACACTTTGTGAGGTTCATAAGCACCTTGGGAAGATTAATAAACACAGTAGAATTAAGAGACAATACCTTATATTAAAAATACAAAGTCTATAGTACAGACAGTATGAGCAATAGGCAATCAGACAATTGGGGAGATCACTTTAGGCCTAAGGAACGGGAGGAAATTCGGTAATAGATCTCTTTACTTAGATTTGTAAGGATGAGTAGGATATAGTGGGTAGAAATGCTGTGATGGAGAACATTATAGAAAAAGCTGTCAGTAGCTTTCACAAACTCAGAGAAGACAGAATGCCACTGAGAATATGGGGGAGTAGTTAGGCAACTGACCACCTGCAGCAGGAACTTCATGTCGTGAACAGGGCCCCAAATCCAGGGAGCAGATTTCCAAAATATACCTACTTTAGAAAAAATATTTCAGAAAAGTTCTTTCTCTGTGTGTCTTTTTATCTATCATGTATCTACCTATCTAAGAGTAAACTAAGATTCCAAGGCTAATGACAGACAGAAAAGGGTTTAAGAAGGAAATATGAAGGCAGTGGCCTTTAAGGTGTCCTTGAGGGCAAATATTCATAATTTTTTTCTACAAGGCCAGAGTCATTCAGTCCTGAGATTTCTGTACCCAGGATTTATTCTTAGTCACAGAGGAAGCTGGGTGAAAATAAATGCCTCCAAAAAGACATAGATGGATTCTAGTGAAAGCCACATGGTAAAACCAACAGAAAAGAAGCCAAAATTCTAACCCCATGAGGTTGAAAAGCATGTGAGCTTGGGCTCTATTCTAAAAAGCCTCCCATGAGAACACTCTGAATGAAATGATATCCCGTGAAATTATTTCCTGCAGATTAGTTTAGCCAAGTTATAAAAATGATTAAATTTGTTGTCTTTGCCAAGTTAGAAGAAAATTAATGAAGAATTTCGTGTATATACTTTAAAAATTCCCACTTTGCCATTAATAAGTTAACGGAAACCAATTTGAGGACCTTCAACTAAAGGTCCATTAAGAAGAATTCATGTGTTGTAACAAGTAGAATCTTGACATCTCCTGACTTATTCCACCAAATCAATGCCAGAGGAAAAGTTCCAGAGCAAGATGGATTATGCAGCCCTCATGAGCAAAAGCAGCCATCTCAGGGAGGTTGCAGTTTTTGGACTCGAGCTCTCCTATAACCCTACTGGCACCCAAGACGGAAACCTGATGGCTCATGAGAGTAACGGCCAAGTCTCTCTCTCCTTCAGTGAGTCAGAGAAATAAGCTCTCTGGCTCAAAAACGGGGACTGAAACATTTACCTGGAATAGTTTTCCTTCTTTTGGAATTCCAACTTGTCAGCAAAATTGACTGAATCAGGACTGAGAGGGGAGAAAAGCTCCCTCTGTGGTCAAATGAGCTGGGGAATAATCTCAGCTCCTCTTGAGTCTGACATTGATCAGACGGATAGGTTACTATTGCTGCCTATGCTTCCTTTTTCCCATTTTGTTTTGGTAGGGGATAAAAAAAGATTCAGTGCTTTTTAATTGCGGTGTTGGAGAAGACTCTTGAGAGTCCCTTGGACTGCAAGGAGATCCAACCAGTCCATCCTAAAGGAAATCAATCATGAATATTCATTGGAAGGACTGATGCTGAAGCTGAAGCTCCGATCCTTTGGCCACCTGATGCAACAATCTGACTCATTGGAAAAGACCCTGATGCTGTGAAAGACTGAAGGCAGGAGGAGAGAGAGTGGGAGAAGATGATATTGTGAGATAACATCACAGACTCAGTGCGCATGAAAGTGGGCAAACTCCGGGAGAGAGTAAAGGACAGGGAAGCCTAGCGTGCTGCAGTCCACGGGGTCACGAAGAGTCAGACATGACTTAACAACTGAACAGCAGCAACAAAAAAGAGATTCCAAACCTTGAATGTAATGACTTGACATATTAAATAACCAAATCTATCTGTATATGTAAATCTATGTGTATGTGTGTGTGTAGGGGGGCGGGTAATATGTGTCTGTGTATGTGTGTGAATAAATAATATTAAAAACAATCATAAAAGTCAATTTGAATTTGGTCTTTGGATTCATCTGGTCACTTTTCAATGAAAATAAGTGGGACAACACACATCCAGTCTCTGGCTTTGCTTTCCACGTAAAGTGTCAGGTGTGAAACTGTGGGTCTGTGAGCTCTCTGGCCAGAAGAGATCTTATGATGAACACAATTCTGTGAGCAGTTTCACGTGCTATTAGCGAGAATGATGATTAATCTTACATGATGACTTGGCCAAGTCACTATAGCCAGATGTTTGATCATAGTGTAGATGTCATTCTGAGATTATCTTTTGAAAGAGATTAATGTTTACATCAGTATACTTTGTGTAAAGCCGATCATCCTCCCTAATGTTGGTGGAGTTCATCCAATCAGTTGCAGGTCTTTAAGAAAAGACTGACTTTCCCTGAGGAAGATGAAATCCTGTCTACAGACCACCTTTATACTTCAGCTGCATTGTCAGCTTTTTTCCTCAGTCTCCAGCCTCCTGGCCTGCCCAGCAGATTTTTGACTTGCCAGCCCCCACAATGGCATGAGCCAGTTCCTTAAAATAAATCTCTCTATTTTTCTCTTCCTTTCTCTCTATACATGCATCCTATTGGTTCTGTGTCTCTGGAGAACCCTGACTAATACATTGAGGGTAGACAGACATTAGCATATATTTCTGTGTCTGTGTGTGGTGGAATGGGAAAAATGGGGCCTAAAATTTTACTCTTGTCCCTGGATAGTCTGGGCACAGAAATTTTAGACTATAGTAATCATCCCAACATGGAAGTAAGGTAAAAAGTGATTCTCAGAGCCTCTCATCCATAGACTCTTTTAATAGCTCTGAGGTAGGGCCTCTGGCCTTTCTATCAAACACCCTGAGATGTTCCAATACATTTCTTTCACACAATTTAGTTAGAAACGCTGGCCATAAGGGTGCCACTTCTCAAGACAGGTGCTGTGGACTGAATGCTTGGGTCCTCTTAAAATCAACAAGCTGGAATCCTAGTCCTCAGTGTGATATATCGGGAGGTGGGGCCTTGGGGAGGTGATTACGTTATGAGTGTGCACAGTCTCGAAAGGATTAGTGCTTTATAGAAGTGTGTGCTCAGTCACTCAGTCACATCCAACTCTTTGCGACCCTGTGGACTATAGCCCACCAGCCTCCTCTGACTGTGAGATTTTTCAGGCAAGACTCCTGGAGTCTGTTGCTATTTCCTCCTCCAGGGGATCGTCCTGACTCAGGGAATGAACTCGTGTCTCCTGTGTGTCCTGCATGGGAAGTGAATTCTTCACTGCTGAACCAGTCTTACAGAAGAGGCCTCACCAAGTTCCAGCCCCTCCCATCACTGGAGGATAAAGTGAGAAGTTAGCAAGTTATAACCCAGAAGAGAGCCTTCACCAGAATCTGAGCATTCTGGCATCCTGATCATGGACTTCTGTTGTTTATAAGCTATCCAGTCTGTGGTATTTTGTTATAGCAACTCAAACGAACTAAGACAATAGGGTGGGAGGTTATACTTTATTGGAGTAAGGTTTTTGGAATCAAAAAAGATTCTCTGAAGTTTGAAAGTAGTGATGGGATGATAGCATGGATTTTTTTTTTCTCAGATTCATATTTATACTTTTTAGGGTAAGAAAAGTTATTTGAGGATAACATAAATAAGATTCTAAATCTCTTGACACTTGTAGAAACAAGTTGACAATAATTTCATTTGCACAAATTGCTTACATCATCATCCAGGACAAATCTTTCCATGATTTAGTAATTCTTTCTAAGTCATCCATGACAGATGACCAAACAGCTTCAGCCTGAGCAGTTCTAACAGGGAGAGACTGAGATTTCACAAGCAGTGTGTTCTTGTTACGTATTTCTTCTGGAATCATTCACTTACTATCTCACCAAATATCTATCAAACAGGATTTCTATCTCAAGCATTGGGGGAAAAATTAGGATATATGAATTAAACAGTTCTCATTCTTATGGTGGAGATGGAAATGGCAACCCACTCCAGTATTCTGCCTGGAGAATTCTGTGGACTGAGGAGCCTGGTAGGCTACAGTCCACGGGGTTGCAAAGAGTTAGACACGACTGAATGACTTCGCTTCATTCTTATGGAGTTCATTACTAACTAAAAATATAAAGTACTTTACACAAACTCATGTAAATCACAATAGAATTCTTGTAATCAGGGCTTTAAAAGTACTGATGCTTTTAAAGTGGCGAGAATGCTTAATTTAGTAGTAAAACCCTAGCATAGATATTGACATAAGATAGACAAGGATTACTGGTTATGATCCTGGTTGAGTGACTTACTTCTATAAACTAAAAACTGGGGAGACTCTTAGTCCCTGTCTCACATGGAATGGATGGGGATTAACCAGAATAATGCCTGTAAAGCACTCAGACAGTGTAGGAGATAAACTGAGTGCTTCATAAATAACTATTAAAATTCATAAGCATATTATCATTTTTAAGTTACGAGAAGGAAAGAAATGGACTTCTATCAAGAGTTTACTATATTCCAAGCATTATGTGCAAGGCATTTTACATGCATAAACACAATCAAAGTGAAGGTTCAGTAAGACTTTAGAAATAATCAGACACTTTTTTTTTTTTTTTCTGGAGTGAAAATGGAATAAATGCATTAGGCTTCCTAGCAGATTTTCAAGAAGGCTAAAACATATCAAAAGTTTTTAACTTACCACAGTTATTTTACACACAGAATAAAATAGTGCTGTCCTTAAATTCATCTTTAAAGCATTGATTTCCTACATGTTCAGGGTAACAATGAACAAAGAACTGTCCCCAGGCTGTGATAAAGCTTTTCATGTTGCCTTTCCCAGAAGCAGAACAACTTTGCCCTAAACTGCCTGCCCCTCCTAGTACTGCTTGTAGCCAAAATATCTCAATTTTGTGTGAACAACGTAGGTAGAATATGGATCTACGAAGCTGACTGATGTTAACTGAGTTAAAAAATTCCAACCTACACTTTCAACATTAGAGAAACCATCTGCTTGTTAAATTCCCAGCCAGAGACTCTACTCCCTATCTAATAAATATTAATTAAAACCTGCCATATTCAGAGAAAGATTATTTTCATACTTGCATTTCGGTTATTTGATACAAGCCCAAAGAAAATCCCTTGATTCTGTGCATTATTATATGACTCTGAATTTTACATTCATTTATGTAACCATCTAATCATTCAAATATCTATGCAATACATAATACCAATCACTTATTATATCTAAAACAGTGTACTGTGTGATGCTGAAAAATGGAATTGTTCCTTGGATAGCAATACTCATTAAGTTATATAAACAGCAAAAAACTTCTGCCACACATTTGCATGTGTAATGCAAAAATCAGAAGAAAACCAGACTACTTGGCTCAAAATCAGACTCCTAAGATCCCTTTCAGTTCAGTTCAGTTGCTCAGTCGTGTCCAACTCTTTGGAACCCCATGAATTGCAGCACGCCAGGCCTCCCTGTGCATCACCAACTCCCAGAGTTTACCCAAACACATTCCATCGAGTCAGTGATGCCATCCAGACATCTCACCCTCTGTCGTCCCCTCCTCCTCCTGCCCCCAATTCTTCCTAGCGTCAGAGTCTTTTCCAATGAGTCAACTCTTCGCATGAGGTGGCCAAAGTATTGGAGTTTCAGCTTCAACATCAGTCCTTCCAATGAACACCCAGGACTGATCTCCATTAGGGTGGACTGGTTGGATCTCCTTGCAGTCCAAGGGACTCTCAAGAGTCTTCTCCAGCACCACAGTTCAAAAGCATTAATTCTTCAGCGCTCAGCTGTCTTCACCGTCCAACTCTCACATCCATACATGACCACTGGAAAAACCATAGCCTTGACTAGACGGACTTTTGTTGGCAAAGTAATGTCTCTGCTTTTTAATATGCTATTTAGGTTGGTCATAACTTTCCTTCCTTGGATCTACTTTTTCTTTGTGCATGAAGGAAAGACAAGATCCATGTGAGATCTACTAACGTTTGTTTGAGGGCTTCAAAAGAAAACTTCAGGAGATATTTCAAATCCTCATTTGTTTGTTCAATTATTAAGTGTTTTCTATTGGTCAGTTCTCTGATGATGCAGTGGAAAATGAAGGAGACTTTCGAAATTAATAGCCTGGAAAGAAAGGCAGGAAATAAACAAGGAGACAAGTAAATGAATATAAATATTTGGTAAGCATTCTGGGCTTCCCAGGTGTCTCAGTGGTAAAAAATTTGCCTACAATGTAGGAAATATTTGGGTTTGATCCCTGAGTTGGGAAGATCCCCTGGAGAAGGAAATGATAACCCACTCCAGTATTCTTGCCTGGGAAATCCCATGGACAGAGGAGCCTTGCAGGCTGCAGTCCCGAAGGTCGCAAAAGAGTTGACACAGCTGAATGATTAAACAGCAAGCAACAACAACAAAAAGCTTTCTGGGGGAAATAAGGTTCTGTGATAGAAAGATCCAACCTGTATTAGCTGGACAGCTTAGGGAAGCATCTCTCAGAAGGTGCCATTAAAATCAAGACTTTACAACTAGAAAGAAGCTGGCATTGTAGGGACTCCTGAGAGAGCTGCACTCGGGGTGGGGTGATGGGGGGGACACCCGGTGGGTGGAGGGCAGGGGTGAGCAGTGGACACCTGTATGACTCAAGAGCAAAGAGCATGTGAAAACGGAAGGAGAAGTTAATGGTGTCTGAAATTTACTGCTGTTTGTCCCCCTTTCAACATGCTCATATTGGTTTGTAACTGTGCAACCCAGCAGCAAAGGGCTTCTGATAAGTGAGGATATTTATGTTTAGTTAATTATAAAGGAATGAAAGCTTTCCCTGTGAAAGACATAGGGAATTCAATGCTCATGCCAGTGTCATTGGTCCAACAAGGCATGTCCTTTACCAGGTGACCTCCTGATGTCTTTAGATTTGAATCACTGTACACGTTTCTAAGAGTCAGCCTTGGTTGAGAATTTGTGTTACAGCTCTTTATTGAAGCATCATTCTTGGCTTGACTTCATTTTGCTCCAAGGCCACTCACAATGTTTTCATCAGGTCGAAGCCAGTGTAAATGGAACTCTAGCCTGAAGCAACAAAACACAGGGTTTGGATGTGTTTGTATCCCAGGCCTGTCACAAGTGACTTTCACCCAAAGCCTCCTGTTCTCTTTTGTCAGTCAACAACCTCCTCTCTGGGTCGATAACAAGAGCACATCTTGGCTGGAGATACGGCTGCCTATTTTCTTCATGTGTATTTATAATCACTGCAAGCTTGCATTCAATTCTTGTTTCCTCCAGAAAAAGGATCCCTGCAAACTGAAAAACTTGGCAGTTAGCTCCTGACTTCCTATAACCCCATCTATTATTCTGATTGGTTTATTGATAGAGAGCAGCAGCTACAACGATTAACTCTTTTGTTTCCTTAACGTCATCATGCGCTTAATCCAGAAAGTTCTGCTGTTACAATCTGATGGATTTGTGCCTACATACACTGTTGCATAAGCAAATCCTCCCTTGCCCAAAATATTATCCCCTGTATAGCTGGATCCCAGCCATCCTCCCTATAAGTTTTCCGGAATATCTCATCTCATACAGTTATCTCCCAAACTTTAATGACCATCGCTGTTTCAGCATTGACACTCACTGGGCAATGAGTGAGCTCTTTTTTTTTTTTTTTTTAAAGCATGATTTCTAATTAGACCATAAACTCTAAGAATATAAGAGTGCAGTCCCCTACTCTATCTTGCTTAGCATCGTCTTATAGAGTATAGATGCTCAATGGGAGACCTACTCACACCATGTTGCTTTAAAAATTATGCACTTTCTGTAACAAAATTTTTCTGTAGAATTTGTTGCCACTGACTGAGTTCCATGTAAAGATTGTGTACTTTTGATTCAGACAAGACTTGAGCCTGAAAAACATCTCTGCTCATTAGTCCCATCATCTTGACCATGATGGGCATTTCCATGGTCATGAACATTTGAAATCTTTTCTAAATTGGGGAGGATATACAATTCTTTTGTTTTTTTAATTAGTTTATGTATCTATTTTTTAACTTTACAATATTGTATTTGTTTTACCACACATTGACATGAATCCACCGTGGGAGTACACGTTTTCCCCTTCCAGAATCCCCCTCCCACCTCCCTCCCCATCCCAAGAGTCTATGTGGGAGGCATGAAGCTTCTCTCTATCGGCGAGCTGAAGAAGAGCTAATACTTTCTTCCTCCCGACTCTGGGCCAACAACCAGGGCATGGATTATCAGACACCCTCACCTGTCACTCCGGACCCTCAGCGGGTGCCAATGAGATGAAGGACCAGTTGATGATGGATTCATTGCATAGTTTTAGGGGCAGCTGGGGTGACTGTCCAGAGCTTAGGGGCCTGAGGGTTAAGCAGAGGCGCATACTTACCCTGTGCGGTAAACTTTGCTTTGGGTCTTACATCTAGACTTTTTTGATTTCCGTCCGCTTTTTAGTGTGAGTTCTCCAGCTTTCTTGCCAACTGCTTTGCTGTTTAAGTTAACCAGATTTGGCTTCCTGGGCTGGCACTGACAAGCAAGCCTGCTATATCCATTTAGTAAAGTGACATGATCATGGCTACCTCCTTCCCATCTAAATGAAATACTATTTATAAAATACCTAGCAGGCACCTGTATCACAACAACAAATCAGTTTTGTTATTATTTGCTAGTGTTTATGTCCGTATTCAAAATAGATAGTTTCTAAGCATCAAACTGCTCCTTTAGGAGTCGGCAGATAATTTCCTTTATTGTTTAATCATTTCCTTAAAATGCTTCCGCCAGCCCTGCTCACGTTTGATTCGAGCCAGCTTGTTTTGTGGGAGCCATTTGGCTGCACTCGCTGCTGGTCAAACACACCTCCTTAGCCCAGTGGGGCCACATAGTTTCACTTCCGTGGTGTGCTGTTGTCACAGTCTTGGCCATGAATATTCATCGTAGTCTAGAAGCGATGCTAATGAAACCATGAGATCTGGTCTATGTGTGACTACTGTAGGAAATCAGATCAAAGAATTCCCCAAACCCTCATCTGACGGTTACCCATCTTCCTCCCAATGTTCATACTACTTTCTCTGTGCCCCTCAGAGACCATGAAGCATCTTCTACTTTAAATTTTAGTTATTTGAAATTATTTGTTAATCTGTTTTTAATTGAACTCTAATCTCTTTAGGGTTGAATCTTTAGCTGTATCACATTATAAAACATACAGTGCTTATAATCAATGATATATTTGGTTGGCTGAATACGTTAATAATTACTTACAAATTAATGTGATTGGAAATTACAGAGGATTATGTTGAAATATTGCTGCAATGCTCAGCATATTTCCCATTTTTTCCCCTTAATATTGCATTGCTCAAAAATCTGAATATGTCTCTTTGTGGCCAATAAATTAAAAATTTAAAGGAAATATCCAAATTCCTAGAAAATTGTATCATATGAAAATTGAATCGAGTTAAAAAAAAAAAGAATGCCTGGATATCTTTACAACTATCAAAAATATTGATCAATAACCAAAAACCTGTCCATGATGAAAACACAATATTTGCATGACTTTTACCAATGAATTCTGAGGTCATTATTTATAGAAAGTAACATTGGCCACACAGAGAAATTTACTATAAATATAATAAAGAAAAAGTAGCTTAGAGTGGTAACTGAATATTAGGTCAAGATGCGAAAATAAAATGCATTTCTGTACACTAGCAGCAAATAGAAGACCTAATCTATGAAGAATAGGCTATGTACTAAAACCAACTAATGTGCTTAAAAAAGCTAAAAAAATATGTGTATTTGCAGCAAATTAGCTGCAAAAGGTAAAAATGACATAAACAAATGAGAGCTTTATCTTCAGTTCAGTTCAGTCGTCAGTCCTGTCCGACTCTTTGCGACCCCGTGAATCGCAGCACGCCAGGCCTCTCTGTCCATCACCAACTCCCAGAGTCTACCCAAACCCATGTCCATCGAGTCAGTGATGCCATCCAACCATCTCATCCTCTGTCGTCCCCTTCTCCTCCTGCCCTCAATCCTTCCCAGCATCAGGGTCTTTTCCAATGAGTCAACTCTTCGCATGAGGTGGCCAAAGTACTGGAGTTTCAGCTTCACCATCAGTCCTTCCAATGAACACCCAGGACTGATCTCCTTTAGGATGGATTGATTGGATCTCCTTGCAGTCCAAGGGACTCTCAAGAGTCTTCTCCAACACCGCAGTTCAAAAGCATCAATTCTTCGGCACTCAGCTTTCTTCACCGTCCAACTCTCACATCCATACATGACCACTGGAAAAACCATAGCCTTTACTAGATGGACCTTTGTTGGCAAAGTAATGTCTCTGCTTTTAAATATGCTATCTAGGTTTTCCAAGGAGTAAGCGTCTTTTAATTTCATGGCTGCAATCACCATCAGCAGTGATTTTAGAGCCCAAATGATCATGTATAAACATGGGCTGATAAAATGTATTAATAATTGCCATTTCTCCCTCAATTACTTCATAGATTTCATTCAATTTCAATAGCAATCAATCATGGTTTTGAGGATAAGCTGAGTATAAAAGTTATTGAAAAGAACAAACCCCAAGAATCACTTCAGTTCAGTCGCTCAATTGTGTCCAACTCTTTGCGACCCCATGGACTGCAGTGCTCCAGGCCTCCCTGTCCATCACCAACTCCCGGAGTTTGCTCAAACATATGTCCATTGAGTCGGTGAGGCCATCCAACCATCTCATCCTCTGTCATCCCCTCCTCCTCCTGCCTTCAATCTTGCCCAGCATCAGTGTCTTTTCCAAAGAGTCAGTTCTTTGCATAAGGTGGCCAAAGTATCAGAGCTTCAGCTTCAGCATCAGTCCTTCCAATGAATATTCAGGACTGATTTCCTTTAGGATGGACTGGCTGCATCTCCTTGCAGTCCAAGGGACTTCTTTATAGTCCAACTCTCACATCCATACTGACTACTGGAAAAACCATACCTTTGGCTAGATGGACCTTTGTTGGCAAAGTAATGTCTATCCTTTTTAATATGCTTCTAGGTTTGTCATAGCTTTTCTTCCAAGGAGCAAGCATCTTTTAATTTCATGGCTGTGATCACCATCTGTGGTGATTTGGGAGCCCAAGAAAATAAAGTCTGTTTCTGTTTCCATTGTCAGGGAAAAATAAAATTACCCATTGCTTAGCCTGAGTTTCCTAAAAATACTGATGAGCTAATGTTTTATTAGTGGGTATAGTCCCAGATAAACAAGGGTGAGGAAACAGGAGAAGTGTGGCAGGGAAGAAGTAAAAATATTTAACAAGATCAAGATCAAGATTACTGCATGAGCCACCACTGTCTGGAGTGAAACAGAAGGTAATGGCAAGCGAACATTTGTCCCAGCTTCCCCGATGTATTAATAGCTGCTACCACTCAGCATTTGCAGGTGAACACAAAGAAATCTCAAGGTATCGATAGTTGACATGAATAGGAACATTTACACAATGCCAGAAGGATTACGATTTGGTGTAACCACTTTGGAAAATAATTTGTTACTATCTTGCAAAATTGAACATTTGCATATCCATTGTGTATCCCTCGACTCCATGTGTAGGTATAGAAACACTTATTCTTGGGCATCTAGAACCATGTCAAAGGTTGCTCTTAAGAGACTGTTGTACGAAAGCAAAATAATGGAAATGCACAGACAACAACTAAAGCTATAATGAAGAAAATAAGCAGGTTTTTGTTGTTGTTCAGTTGCTTACTCATGTCTGTCTCTTTGGGACTCCATGGACTGCAGCATGCCAGGGTTCCCTTTTCTTCACCATCTCCCAGAGCTTCTCAAACTCATGTCCATTAAGTCAGGGATACCATCCAACCATCTCATCCTCTGTTGTCCTCTTCTCCTCCTGCCTTCAGTTTTTCCCAGCATCAGAGTCTTTTCAAATCAGTCAGCTTCTCTCATCAGGTGGCCAAAGTATTGGAGCTTGAACTTCGGCATCAGTCCTTCTAATGAATATTCAGAATTGATTTCCTTTAGGACTGACTGGTTTTATCTCCTTGCAGTCCAAGGGACTCTAAAGAGTGTTTTCCAAGACCACAGCTCAAAAGCATGACTTCTTGGGTTCAGCCTTCTTTATGGTCCAACTCTCATATCCACACGTGACTGCTGGAAAAACCATAGCTTTGACTGTATGGACCACTGTCAGCAAAGTAATGTCTTTGCATTTTAATACATGTCTAGGTTTGTCATAGCTTTTTTTCCAAGGAGCAAGTTTTTTTTTTTAATTTCGTGGCTGCAGTCATCATATGCAGTGATACTGGAGCCCAAGAAAATAAAGTCTGTCACTGTTTCCATTGTTAGCTTGCATATAATATGATACCAGTATTAAGTCTCAAAACAGGCCTGTCATGAGATATATATGGAAATACTATGAACATAAAAAGAGTGAATAGCAGATTCTGGTTAAGTCTTTTCTCCTCAGGAAAATTAAAAGTGGTGGGATATGAAAGTAGCACTCAAGTATGTGCACATGAAAGTAATTGATAGCAGTCTAATTCCATAGAAGAGTGTTGCTTATATGACATTTATTTTGTCACTATGACTTAATACTAACATACAGATGTATACACACATACACACACACACACACACACACACACACACATAGTATATGAAGCACAAATTATTTAATAAAAAAACTAAAAATAAGAACTGCTTTCCTGGAAGACACTGAAGTGGCCATCTTGTGAAGCATACGATGAGCTTTTGGTTGTGTCTTTCTAATCTTCCTGGCCTCCTCTCAGTGTAGACTGCTAAGCCAGGTCTACAATGCGGGCATCACACTTTGAAAAAGATCCCCGGAAAAGGGAAAGGCAACTCACTCCAGTATTATTGTCTGGAGAATTCAATGGGCAGATGCCACAGTTCTTGGGGTTGCAAAGAGTTGGACACGACTGAACCATTAACACTAGTGTTATGATAGCTCTTGTATGCTTTGAACTGGTTACTTGGGAAGTCTATATAATTATGCAATTTTATGCCTCTTGTGTTCCCGATCTCAACAGAGAGTGCAAAGACTTTCCAAGTTGCATGAGGGAGAAACATGGATATTATCCATAACTCTCAAGACACCCTCCCTATGTCACTTGTACTAAATCACAAGCTGCTCTCACTAAGAGCTATTCAATATCCATTGAATATATACATTTTTTTCCATCCTCCACATTACTATCTGACAAGATAGCCATCATATTTATTCTTCTGTATTATTATAACATAATTGCTCTCATTACCTGGCCCCCCAATACTACAAACAGAGTAGCAAATGCCATATTCCAAAAATCACAAATTTAATCATGTTGCTCTTTTACTGCAAATATTTCCCACTGGTCTCAGGATATAATACAACTTCCACAAAGCATAACACACATCCTTGATTATTCATCTGGCCCTTGTGCACTCTCTGGTCTCATATGTCAATATTACCTTTTACTGCCAAGATATTAAAAGCTTAGGACTTTCCCCATCTTTATTTTGCTTGCCAATGCTGCACTCCCTAGAATGCCCTTTTACAAATTTTTGACTGACTGCTCTCTTTCTCTCTTTTCCTTAGAATAACATAACTTCTATTTATCACCTAACAGTGGCCTTTTTATAGTGGTTTGTATCGCCGCCTGTCGTGCGGGAGACTGGGGTTCAATTCCATGACGGGGAGGTTGGCAGCTTCTTTGAGCTTCCCTAGCTCAGAGTGGAGAAGGAAATGGCAACCCACTCCAGTATTCTTGCCTAGAGAATACTGTGGACAGAGGAACCTGGTGGGCTGCCATTTATGGGGTTGCACAGAGTCGGGCACGACTAAAGCTACTTAGCAACAGCAGCAGTGGCTCAGAGGGTAAAACATCTGCCTGCAGTGTGGGAGACCTGGGTTCGATCCCTGGGTCGGGAAGATCCCCTGGAGAAGGCAATGGCAACCCACTCCAGTATTCTTGCCCGGAAAATCCCATGGACGAAGGAGCCTGGTAGGCTACAGTCCATGTGGCCGCAAAGAGTCGGACACAACTGAGTGATGTCACTTTCACTTCTTATATGTCTCTGCCCCATGCAGTGTGTACTTATTCTTATCACACACTTATTTCTGGATTTGGATCTTAGACGCCCCAAGCACTAGAAAGCATACCGTTCCATGCTAACTCATCATGTATAATTTAAAAATGAAAATGATGTTGAATCATACAGTAAGTGTATGGGAGTCTAAAAGAGTGTTGATTTTTCCTAGTATGATTATGTCTTGCTTATGTTGAAACATCAGCTACACAATTTAAAAAATTCATGTCCCTTGATTTCTGTGACTCTAATGAAAACTGGTCTTTATATTGAGTAATTCACTGTGGCATGTATTGCTGTGGTGTTTCAAAATTGCCTTTCTATATCTCTCTACCTTGAGGATAAGGATTATGCCTTGTTAACTACTAGACCCTCAGTATCAGCTCCAAAATAGTGTGTTATACTTATCCATTAACAGAAAGAAGAAATGAATGAGTCAATGAGAGGCCACAGATCCACGCTTCTGCCTTGCTGCTAATTACAAAAAGTGGCCTCTCACACGTCTCTATCTCACTTTACTCTTCTTGACTACATACCTAATTTATTGGACTGGGTCATCAAACTAAATGAATAGACAATTATTCCATGGCTGCTTTTTAAATAGACCTGAGACAGAAGTCTCCTAAATGGCATTTATTTCAGCCACTAATTCAAAAGTGAGTTTGAGTTCTCCAAAATTCACAAAAAGCCATCAGAGATGGGAAAACATCAGATGGCAAATACATCTCACTTTTCCATTTTATTTTCCAAATAGAAAACCTAAAGCCATTATTTTTCCATTTACTATAGAAATTAGTTATCTACTGATGCATAATAAATTGCTCCAAACATTAGCAGCTTAAGAAGCTTAAAACAACAGACAATTTTTCTTTAGTGATCTCACAGTTGAGACATGAATCAGGGCAGTTAGTTAGATGGTCTTGTCTCAGGATCTCTCATGTAGCAGCAATCAAAGTTTCAGCCAGGGTTGCAGTCATCTGAGATTTAACTGGACCTGGATGACCAATTTCTGAGCTCACATGGCTGTTAACAGAAGATTATGATTCCCTAATATCTGTGCCTCTGCCTAGGACTTCTGTCTATGGCATGGCTCCCCTCAGATGGGTGACGTGAGAGAGGTGAAGGGAAGGGGGGAACAGGAGGAAAGAGAGAGAATCCATAGTCTTTTATCAAACAGAATCCATAGTCTTTTATCAATATAATCTTATTTTGGGTGTGACGTACCATCAGCCATATTCTAATGATCACATGAACCAGATCCTGATGCAACATGAGAGCGAATCCTACAAAGGGGCAAAGACCAGGGTGTGAAATTGTTGGGGACCACTGTGGGGGTGCACAGGAAGAATTTTGAGCGAGTATATAGAGTCAGCTGACTTATATACACGTGATAATTCTACTGGTTGCTTTGTGAAAAATAAAATGGAAATGATCAAGAGTGGAAACAAGTAGATCAAACCCAAGGCTGCTGAGACCGAAGAAATAGATGATAAATCGTTGCTTGAACAAGGGTTGTAGAAATGATGATGCTAATAAGTGATCAAAGAAAGTGAAGTCGCTCAGTCGTGTCTGATCCTTTTGAGACCCCATGGACTGTAGCTTACCAGGTTCCTCCATCCATGGCATTTTTCAGGCAAGAGTACTGGAGTGGGTTGCCATTTCCTTCTCCAGGGGATCTTCCCAACCCAGGGACCGAACCCAGGTCTCTTGCATTTCAGGCAGACTCTTTACCATCTGAGCCAGCAGGGAAGTGATAAGTGATCAAGCTATATACATAGTTTGAAGGTATAACCTGGAGGATTTGATGATGGATCCGACGTGAACTGTGAGAATTACAGGAATTAAAGACAGGCTACAGTTTGCCTAAGAAACCAAATAGATGGTGGTAACACTAAGAAGGAGAAGACTGGTAGAGGGGCCAATTTGGAGGAGGAAGAATCTAGTACTCTGGATGAAATACATGAAGTTTGAGATGTCTATTATGCATCCAAGTAGAGAAGTCAGATAGGTTGTTGAATTACAAGTGTGGATTTTAGAAGAAGGGTTAAGGCTGTAGGTATAAAAATAGGAGTCATAAAATTATAAATGCAGTCATCATAGTAAAAATGGTATCTAGAATCATGAGTTGGCTGAGATAATCTAGAACCAGAATATAGAGAGAGAAGAAGGTGAAGGTCAAAGAAGTGAAGTACCTATATTTGGAGATAAGGAAAAAGTGAAAAATGCAATGATGTAGAAGAACTACAGGACAATATTGTTCTAGAAGCCAGTGAAAGTGAAAGTCTCTCAGTCCGGCTCTGTGACCCCATGTACTATCCAGTCCATGGAATTCTCCAGGCCAGAATACTGGAGTGGGTAGCCTTTCCTTTCTCCAGGGGATCTTCCAAACTCAGGGATTGAACTCAGGTCTCCTGCGATGCAGATAGATTCTTTATAAGCAGAGCCAGCAGGGAAGACCAAGAATACCGGAATGGGTAGCCTATCCCTTCTCCATCATATCTTCCCAAATCAGGAAACTAACCCAGGTCTCCTGCATTGTGGGCAGATTCTTTGCCAGCTGAGCTACCAGGGAAGTCCAAGGGAAGATATATTCTCTAAAAGGATGATGATCAGGTAAGTCAATCACAGCTGATGAATCATATAAGATGAAGATAAAAATGGACCATTGGATTTGGGAATGGGGAGGTCGTTGCTGAGCTGGTAGTGCAGTGAAAGTGGAGTGGTAAGGGCAAATCCAAAATGGCATGAAGTTCAGAGATATTGGTAAGAAAGGAAGAGGAAAAAATGAGTGTAGAAACACTATTGAAACGTTTGTGAAAATATTGTAATAAGGAAACAAGGCATCTGGGTGGTAACTGAAGGAGGTTGTGTAGGCGAGGAAGAATATTTAAAGGCTGGAGAATATTGTAGCACATTTGAATCTCAATCTAACCAGCTAATCGGGAAACAGATGATGAATAACTAAACCCAACTGTTGTTGTCTGATTTCACAGATTATATGCATCTTTCTCTCTTTATTCCTTTCCTGACAACATTATATCTACCTGGAGTGAATTTCTTCATTTTTTTTCTACATGAAAAACATCCATTCTTCAAGATCCAATTCAAAATTTCTATCCAAAAAGAAATGTGCCTGATGTTGTTCTAAAAAAATGGGTCTTCAAATATGTTTACATCTTAATCTCCAGAACCTGGAAATGTTACAACAGTGAGTTTGCAGAAGTGATTAAGTCAAGGATCTTGGGATGAAATTACCCCAAGTGGGTCTAATGTGATTGAAGCTGTCCTGATAAGAAAGATGCAGAAAGAGTTATAGAGAAGGAGATATAATGATGGAAGCAGATATTGGTGATGCAACTTGAGGAAGGATGTAGGGGCCACCTGCTAAAGAATAGAGTCAGTCACTAGAAGCTGAGAAAGGCAAGGAAGTCGGTTCTCCCCTCAGAGCCTCTGGAGGGAATCACCTCTACCAATATCTTGACTTTAGGCCAGTGACACTGATTTCAGGTTCTGAGCACCAGCAGTGGGAGTGAATACATTTATGTTGTATTATGAAACCAAATTTGAGTTAATCTGTTCCCGCAGCACTATGAAAATGATGCAGATGCCCTCGCAAAGTTCTTCCTTCCTGTCTTCTTCATATTCCCCTACCTCATGTGGAAATTTACTTTACAACAGCTTTCAGTTCAGTTCAGTTCAGTCGCTAAGTCAAGTCCAACTCTTTGTGACCCCATGGACCACAGCACTCCAGGCCTCCCTGTCCATCACCAACTCCTGGAGTTTGTACAAACTCATGTCCATCAAGTCGGTGATGTCATCCAACCATCTCATCCTTTGTCGCCCCCCTCTCCTCCTGCCCTCAATCTTTCCCAGCATCAGGGTCTTTTCCAATGAGTCAGCTCTTTGCATCAGGTGGCCAAAGTATTGGAGTTTCAGCTTCAGCATCAGTCCTTCCAATGAACACTCAGGACTGATTTCCTTTAGGATGGACTGGGACAGTCCAAGGGACACTCAGTAGCCTTCTCCAACACCACAGTTCAAAAGCATCAATTCTTCGGTGCTCAGCTTTCTTTATAGTCCAACTCTCACATCCATACATGACCACTGGAAAAACCATAGCATTGACTAGACGGACCTTTGTTGGCAAGGTAATGTCTCTACAACAGCTTTACTGACATGCGATTTATATATTATAAAATTGAGTATTTGTGTGCAATTAAATGACTATTAGTAAATCTACCAAGTTGTGCAGTAACACTGTAAACTAGTTTTGGATGATTCTGATCACTCCCAGAGAATTCCCACTCCCAGCCTCAGCTGCAGACATTTAGCAATCTACTTCCTGTTCCCGTGGGTTTGCCCTTTCTGGACACTTCATGTCCGTGAAATCACGCTCTACATTGTCTTCTGTGTCCGGCTTCTTTCACTCACCACAATGTTGTTGAGGTTCATCCATGCTGTGGTGTGTATTAATACTTTGTTCCTTTTTATCACTGAATATTATCCCATTGGGTGGATATGTCACATTTTGTTTGTGCAATTAAAGGTATATGGACATTTGGGTTGTCTTTCATAATAACTTAATATTCATTTTTTCATATAACATTTATACCTACTTCTTTATAGCATGTGGCATAGTCGTGAAGTGTGAACAGGGAAAGATGTGTACCAGATTCACTTTTCTATGCCCATAGTCTACACTTGTATCTGGCAAACGGTAGCTGTTCATGGAGCGATAGTTGCAATCTTGTATTGTTTCCCTTACCCAACCTCTAGTTCTGCCAGATCATCAGTAATTATAGTCTGTGTTTGTACACTCTCAGTCACTCAGTTGTGTCAGATTCTTTGTAACCCCATGGACTGTAGTCCACCAGGATCCTTTGTCCAAGGAAATTTTAGGCAAGAATACTGAGTGGGTTGCCATTTGCTTCTCTAGGAATCGAACCTGTGTCTCTTGAAGTTCCTGCATTGGCAAGTGGATTCTTTACCCATGCACCACCTGGGGAGCCAGCAGACTTCTAAACAGGCTGCGTTTCTAGCCAGTTGCCCTTTTTTAATACTGCACTTACTTCTGGCAGATTGTTGAAGTCACAGCCTGCTCAAAACTCACCCCTTACAATTCCTAGTGCAAAGGCCAACACACTTTGTAGAGGTGAGGTCTAGATAGGTTTTGGGGGCGGTTTTGGAGAAAGAGCAGTTATTTGAGTAAAAGATTACCTATGTTTGTCTTGTTCTTTTGCCAGACAACGTTGTATTAATACATAAATGTAAAGACGAACAACAGTGAAGACATAAAACTAAATGGAAACCCCTCAGTCTCAAGAACTCTAAGCATCTAAGAAAAGGAAAATAAAAATCTTTGTGAGGTACAGTTAAATTCCTTTGGATGTTTCCAATGTTCTGCTTTGAATCCCAATAATCAGCAAAGAATATTGGCGTATGATTTCTAGGAGCCTTCGATGAATGCCTCTTTTTAAGGATTTAGTTTCTCTTTCATAGCATTTTAGTAATCACTCATGCTGCTATGAAAATCGGATAATGGCCCACAATACATCCTGGGATGAAAAAGAATGCAAAGGGAAATAAAGCGAGAAAACCCACAACACGCAGGCATTATCAATTCAGGCTCAATCAGGCTTCGCAGGTGGAATCAGTCTTAATTCAAAGGGCCGTCTCCTCAGAGATGGAGGCAAGTGATACTTTTCTTTGTGGCCTTTCAGAGCTTTTCATTCCACACAATCATAGCATACACCAACTTTGAAAGGCGAGCTTTCAGAAATATGTAACAGGACGTTGAAATGAGAAAAGGGAAAGAGGCAGAGAGACATTTTATTGAAAAACATAGTGTAGAGCTTAGCTTAAAATTGGACACTTGCCTTTGATGGGTCTGCTTTTAAAATAGGAAATTGATTTTCAGTTAACCAACTGAAAGAAAAATGCACAGCTACACTCTGCTCTTAATTCTGCAGGCAGTCCTTCCTTCCTAACTGACTTTCCTGGTAAAGGCATTTGAATACTTTGCAAATAGAAAGTGCATAGCGTTTAGCATGCTGTGTCCTGAGCAGTTCAGCCTAAATTTATGTTGCTGTGCCTTCTGTTTTCCCCAGGACTGAAAAAAGAGCACTTCCATAAAGACGGGGTACAGTTCAGTGGAAATTGCATGTGCAGGCAGCTCTTTGAATCATGACAACGTGTAATAAGTGAATTACATTCTAGTATATGAAATGTGACACGTGTGAATTAATTACTGTTACTAAATTGATTTACATTAAATTGCCAGTGATTTGTCATTTTAAATTATCTATGGAAAAAAATTATTTTGGTTTATGGTCCATTTGAAATGAGGAACTTTAAGTAGGCAAGATAAGATAGTATTGTGGAGTGGGAATACCTGGGGGAGGTTCAGGCCTCTTTCTCATCCTGCCACTATGAGTTTTATGACCACAGGGACAACGCCTTCCTTCTCAACTTCTTCAGTGCCTAGCAGAGTGCCTTACACATACCAGGCCCTCAAAAAATATTTGTTGAGTGTAACTGAATGAACGCTCAGTTGTGTCCGACTCTTTGCGACCCCATGGAGTGTAGCCTACCAGGCTCCTCTGTCCATGGGATTTTCCGGGCAACAGTACTAGGGTGGGTTGCCATTTCTTTCTCCAGGGGATCTTCCCGACCCACGGATTGAACCCGGGTCTCCCAAATTTTAGATAGATGCTTTACCATCTGAGTCACCAGGGAAGTCTAACTGAATGAACAATACATATTAACTGGTGTTTGATTTCACAAGACTTTTGTTTCTAAATATGTAAAAGCGAAACAAAATAGAACAAAGCTGGGTGTGCTTGTTGTTGCTGTTCACTCTCCCAGTCGGTCCGGCTCTTTGTGACCCCATGGACTGCAGCACGCCAGGCCCCCCAGTCCCTCACCATCTCCCGGAGTTTGCCCAATTTCATATTCATTGCATCTATGATTCCATCCAGCCATCTCACCCTCTGATGCCCTCTTCTCCTTCTGCCTTCAATTTTTCCCAGCATCAGGGACTTTTTCAATGAGTCAGCTGTTCTCACCAGATGACCAAAATACTGGAGCTTCAGCTTCAGCATCAGTCCTTCCAACAAGTATGCAGGGTTGATTTCCCTCAGGATTTACTGGTTTGACCTTTTTGCTGTCCAAGGGACTCGCATGAGTCTTCTCTACCACTGCAGTTTGAATGCATCAATTCTTTGGCACTCCGCCTTCTTGACGATCCCGGTCTTACAACCATATGTACCACTGGGAAGACCATAGCCTTGACTATAGGGACCTTTGCTGGGTGCGCTATCTAACCTCAATACTCATAACATATAGGGTGCGAAGTCAAGTTATTCAATGAACATTTAATAATGTTTGCATAAATGGTCATCTTGTCTCTGCTTAAACATTACAATTTACAGGAGATCTATGATCTCATGAAGAAGCTTATGTCATATTTGGTTAGCTTTCTTCCTTTAAAATATCATATCTTATATTATCTCAAATATAGCTGCCTTCCCAGGTGGCATTAGTGATAAAGAACCCGCCTACCAATGCAGGAGACATAAGAGACAAGGGTTTGATCGCTGGGTTGGGAAGATCCCCTGGAGAAGGAAATGGAACTCACTCCAGGATTCATGACTGAGAAATGCCATGGACAGAGGAGCCTGGTGGGCTACAGTCCATGGGGTCCTACAGAGTCAGACAGGACTGGGGTGACTTAGCATGCATAGCTTCCTAACACACACCATTGTCTTTGTGGATAATATATGTAACAAGCTGTTAGACGTAACTCTTCATGTTGTATTGGTATTTTAACAAACACTTCAACAGTCAAGAACAAAATAGTTGGTATACTCTTTTGTGTATAAGAGTATATACATACAGATTACCTAGCTCTAACATAACAGAAGATTGCCTAGATCATCTATTCAGGACTTGTAGCGGAGTTGGCTGCAAACTAGCTCCTCATTCACAGCCTAGCAGCACAAACAAGTATTGATAACGCTTTACTGCAAGTTTGCAGGAAATTACGGTTGTTATTTTCTTTTTGCCGCTTCAGGTCGAGCAAGTGGGGTTTTCAAAAGAACTGAGTGCTTGACATGCTTTCCCTGGAGTTTGAAAGGCAGAGAATCTGGCATCTAACATTTTCCCGAGAAGTTTAATGGTAGGAAGGTGTGGCTAAAGAGCACCGTTTGGAAGCAGCAGAGAGAAGGGCTTGCATTGAGAATGGCACTAGGCTTCTGAATACTGCACTGGTCTCCAGGAAGGCAGATGTGGCCATCACAGGAAAGAGTTTGTTTGTCACCTGAGAGGGTCTCTTCCTTAGAATAACAACTGGGAATTAGGATGCCTCTAAAATAAAGGGAAACTTCCGGAAACCAAGGACTGGAGAAGACAAAAGAGGCAAGGTGGAAGTGAGGAGACCCCCATCACAAGATGCGAAATTGCTACACATCATGCCCACAAAACCCCAATACTTGATTCCAATCCTTATTAGTCAGGTGCACCTCTTCTTCCTGGAGCTTCCTTGCCTTCAACATGTAAGACCCAAAGCATCACCTACCGAATACAAGAGAAGGAGGAGCAGAAAATAGAGGTAAAACTGGTCATTTCCTGTTTCTCTTCCAGAGATCTCCAACTCAAAATCAGGCCTGATATAGGAAAGGGAAAAACCTTTCATTTTGATGACGTTTAGAGGCTTCGTGATGTCTGAATCTATATTTTATTACCAGGAGAAGAAAGAGTCTTCACAGATTGCCTGACAGTCATTGGTAAAACTTCCATCCATAATTAGGAAGGACAGATTTAAAAACTGAACTAAAAGAGGTAGTAGTGGAAAAGAATAATTGTTTTCTGATAACATATTAGTAAATCCAACTCACTCAAAAATATGTTTATACATGGAATATAAAATTCCTTTTCTAAGTAGCCAATGTTCAAATATTTATTTGTACATACGACTCTTGCTATATGTAAATTTTTATTTCCTTTTGCAGAAGAGGTGACTCACTGAGACAAGAGTTTAATTAATTGTGCATCAGGAATAAATGTGGAAGACTTCGAAGTGGGCAAAAGAGATTATTGATTGCCTCTCCCTTTAATTCAATGCTGGGTGTTGTCTACTAGACAGTGCTAGAATTATCTGATTCTACAGCTGCCTTTGCCTTTGATTGTGTGACCAGGTTATTCTACCACTTTGTAGAGAGAAAAAGTAACTAGCGAAAACTGATAGCTATGCAAATGTTTGCTGTCCATAGCTCTGTAAATAATTCCCACTCATAGAAGTACAGAAAGATCTTTTCTGGTTGATAAGAAAAAGCTCTCTAAGTCAGACCCTCATTTGGATGGTTCTAACATTTGCCAGTGCCCTCATTAGTGAGTGGGTTATGTAAAATCTTTGACAATCGTTCACTTTATATTTGTGTGAAAAGCATGTGCATATTCACTTTTAAAAAATTCCCTCTGACAGAAGGCTGGGGAAGTTGGCAGAAGGTATGTTACTCAGAGGTCTGGATTCTCTGAAAACTGCCCAAAGTAACGCAGTCTACCTAGCTGGGAGCTGAGTGGGGACCCAAGGGTGCTGACTGAGTGCAGTCCAGTGATCTACACAAACTGAGTCCTCAGGGTCAGATACACTGGGCAGAAGACTAGTATATCCAAGACACGGCAATATTACGGGCACAAGAGCAGGCAGCAGAGAGCAAGCTTTTGTAAAATTCTAGTAAAATTTATGAGAGAGAACCTATCTATCTGTGGCTGGTACTGATATTCTTACTATGGTATGGAGCTCAGGGAAGCTGACTGTTTTGAAGGCAAGTAAGTGGATACATAGGCCCAAATGAAAGCTTGTGGATTGCAACGGTTACATCTCATTCATCTTTATAGCCTCGGCTTTTATCTCTTAGACATTGACATAGGATAAATGCTTGCTGTATACATACATACGTATACATCATATCATATGGGAAAATATATATGTATATACATATTCTGTTTGATATGATAAAACACAATAGCAAATAACACATACACATACTCGTGAAGTTCTGTTTCCTAATCTCTTTCCCTAAAACTGTGGGTTCCTGAAGCATTCTTCTCAAGTTGTTGCAGGCCATACTTTTTCCATGCTTTGCCAAGGTGTTACATGGATCATCATTATGCCAGCATGCGTTTCCTGTCAGTCTCATCTCTATGTCCACCATGCCAACGCTACATATTTGAATGTTTGTTGTGGTTGCATGTCTTTCTCTTTATGCTGATTTCTATATTCGATAGGAGAGACTAGTCATGTTGCAGTTACTAACAAAATGTCAGTGACAACATAAAACTGCATTTCATTCACATAAGTTTCCAGGTGGCTCCCTACAGCAACTGACCATTAGGAAGGGGTTCAACATCTGATGCCTCTTTAATCTTATACCTCTGCTATTGCTGCATGGAGCATTTTCAATGTCACTGCAGCAAGGAATGAGAACACTGGAAAATTTTATTCAGTTCAGTCACTCAGTTGTGTTCAACTCTTTGCAACCCCATGGACTGCAGCATTCCAGTCTTCCCTGTCCATCATCAACTCCCACAGTCTATTCAAACTTCTATCCATGTTGGTGATGCCATCCAAGCATCTCATCCTCTGTCATCCCCTTCTCCTCCTACCTTCTTTCAAAGCATCAGGGTCTTTTACAGTGAGTTGGTTCTGAGCACCAGGTGGCCAAAGTATTGGAGTTTCAGCGTCAACATCAGTCCTTCCAATGAACACCCAGGACTGATCTCCTTTAGGATGGACTGGTTGGATCTACTTGCAGTCCAAGGGACCCTCAAGAGTCTTCTCCAACACCACAGTTCAAAAGCACCAATTCTGCAGTGCTCAGCTTTCTTTAGAGTCCAACTCTCACATCCATACATGACTACTAGAAAAACCATAGCCTTGACTAGACAGACCTTTGATGGCAAAGTAATGTTTCTGCTTTTTAATATGCTGTCTAGGTTGGTCATAGGTTTTCTTCTAAGGAGCAAGTGTCTTTTAATTTCATGGCTGCAGTTGCCATCTGCAGTACCTTGGAGCCCCCAAAAATGTTTCTCACTGTTTCCATTGTTTCCCCATCTATTTGCCATGAAGTGATGGGATTGGATGCCATGAACTTAGTTTTCTGAATGTTGACTTTTAAGCCAATGTTTTCACTCTCCTCTTTCACTTTCATCAAGAGGCTCTTTAATTCTTCTTCGCTGTCTGCCATAAGGGTGGTATCATCTGCATATCTGAGGTTATTGATATTTCTCCCAGCAATCTTAATTCCAGCTTGTGTTTCATCCAGTCCAGCATTTTGCATGATGTACTCTGCATGGAAGTTAAATAACCAGGTTGACATTATACAGCCTTGACATACTCCTTTCCCAATTTGGAACCAGTCTGTTGTTCCATGTCCATTTCTAGCTGTTGCTTTCTGACCTGCATACAGATTTCTCAGGAGGCAGGTCAGGTGGTCTGGTATTCCCATCTCTTTCAGAATTTTCCACAGTTTGTTGTGATCCACACAGTCAAAGGCCTTGGCATAGTCAATAAAGCAGAAGTAAATGTTTTTCTGGAACTCTCCTGCTTTTTCAATGATCCACAAGATGGTGGCAATTTGATCTCTGGTTCCTTTGCCTTTTCTAAAATCAGCTTGAACATCTGGAAGTTCATGGTTCACATATTGTTGAAGTCTGGCTTGGAGAATTTTGAGCATTACTTTACTAGCGTGTGAGATGAGTGCAATTGTGCGGTAGTTTGAACATTCTTGGACATTGCCTTTCTTTGGGATTGGAATGAAAACTGACCTTTTCCAGTTCTGTGGCCACTGCCGAGTTTTCCAAATTTGCTAGCATATTGAGTGCAGCACTTTCACAGCATCATCTTTTAGGATTTAAAATAGCTCAACTGGAATTCCATCTCCTCAACTAGCTTTGTTTGTAGTAATGTTTTCTAAAGCCCACTTGACTTCACATTCCAGGATGTCTGGCTCTAGCTGAGTGATCACACTATTGTGACTATCTGGCTCATGAAGATCTTTTTTGTATTGTTCTTCTGTGTAGACTTGCCACCTCTTCTTATTATCTTCTGCTTCTGTTAGTTCCATACCATTTCTGCCCTATTGAGCCCATCTTTGCATGAAATGTTCCCTTGGTATCTTTAATTTTCTTGAAGAGATCTCTAGTCTTTCCCATTCTATTGATTTCCTCTAACTTTGCATTGACCACTGAGGAAGGGTTTCTTCTCTCTCCTTGCTATTCTTTGGAACTCTGCATTCAGATGGGTGTATCTTTCCTTTTCTCCTTTGCCTTTTGCTTCTCTTCTCAGCTATTGTAAGGCCTTCTCAGACCACCATTTTGTCTTTTTGCATTTCTTTTTCTTGGGGATGGTCTTGATTGATGTCTCTCGCACAATGTTAGGAACGTCTGTCCATATATCTTCAGGCGCTCTGTTTATCAAATATAACCGCTTGAATCTATTTGTCACTTCCACTGTTTAATCCTAAGGGGTTTGATTTAGGTCATACCTGAATGGTCTAGTGGTTTTTCCTTACTTTCTTCAATTTAAGTTGAATATGGCATTAAGGGGTTCATGATCTGAGCCACAGTCAGCTCCTGGTCTTGTGTTTTCTGACTGTATAGGGTTTCTCCATTTTTGGCTGCAAAGAATATAATCAATCTGATTTCAGTGTTGACCATCTGGTGATGTCCAAGTGTAGAGTCTTCTCCTGTGTTGTTGGAAGTGGGTGTTGGCTATGACCAGTGCATCTCTTGGCAAAACTCTGTTAGCTTTTGCCCTGCTTTATTTTGTATGCCAAGGCCAAATTTGCCTGTTACTCCAGGTATCTCTTGACTTCCTACTTTTGCATTCCAGTCCCCTATAATGAAAAGGACATCTTTCTGGGGTGTTAGTTCTAGAAGGTTTTGTAAGTCTTTATAGAACCTTTGAACTTCAGCTTCTTCAACATTATTGTTGGGGCATAGACTTGGATTACTGTAATATTGAATGGTTTTCCTTGGAAATGAATAGAGATGGTGCTGTCATTTTTGAGATTGCATCCAAGTACTACATTTCTGTACTGGCAATTATAAGGTATGCCTCATGAGTGACTTAAGTAACTTCTTTTATCAGCCCATTACCTCAACTAGGCACTTGTTCCACTGAATGGGGAGTCACTAGGACCTATGTGTTTAGACTAAAATTTCTTGAGTTTTCAAACCTCTGGGAAGGAGGTGCTACTTATCTCTATGTGGTATTTTAGGATCTGAAGAGAGGGTCTTACAAAGTATGTTATCAAGTTTTGAGGAGGGAGCTCCGTCTGACTTTTTTGGTATGACTTGAGACACAGTGAGGCTGGTTACAAAAGCACCAGAAGAAGCTGGCAGTTGAAGCCAGTGGCCACTAATGGAGCATCACTGATGGAAATGATGAATGAAAAATACATGTATATGTATATACATTACCAAGGATGTCCTCCCCCCTCCTCTCCTTTTCTCCTATATTCTGTTTTTCTGCTGGAAAAATCTTAAAGTAAACCAGTTAGCAAGCATGTCTGGCATGCCTAGCTTACAGAATTCTAGTTTTAGTTTTATAAAGGAGAGTCAGTTCAGTTCAGTCGCTCAGTCATGTCCAACTCTTTGTGACCCCATGGACTGCAGCACGCCAGGCTTCCCTGTCCATAACCAACTTCTGGAGCTTGCTTAAACTCGTGTCTATTGAGTTGGTGAATTTGGGCTTCAGAGGTAATGGGTAAGTAAACCAGAACAGTCTACCTTCTTGGCTGCTCAGAAAACTTACATGTCATACTATACATATTTGACTCTTCATACAACAAAATAAACCTGTCAATCCTAAAGGAAATCAGTCCTAAATATTCACTGGGAGGACTGATCCTGAAGCTGAAACTCTAACACTTCACTTGTTGTGAAGAGCCAACTCATTGGAAAAGACCCTGATGCTGGGAAACATTGAAGGCAGAAGGAGAAGGGGATGACAGAGGATGAGATGGTTGGATGGCATCACCAATTCAATGGACATGAGTTTGAGCAAGCTCTGCGAGTTGGGGATGGACAGGGAGGCCTGGCGTGCTGCAGTCCATGGGGTTGCAAAGAGTCAGACATGCCTGAGCAGCTGAACTGAACTGAACAACAAAATAAAAGTGACTCCCTCTGCCAAATAAGATGCAAATCTCTTTGGATACATGGAGATGCTCTCATCACATCTCTAAACAAGGTAGGAATCAAATCACAAAGTGAGGTCAATTTTTCTTTTAATTCAGTCACAAAATTATTTGGATATTCTTTAACACAAACATTCAATTATGAAGTTATCACCAACTATTCTTATATAAAATAATATGCAAAAAAATTGAAAAGGGAGAAATTATTATATTATCTATGCCAATAGATATAAGGCATCCTCCACAATTTCTGTGACAATTATGTGCATATAGTTGCTATAATCTTCATATTTGTATAATTTCTGTAGCCTATCATAAGGTTATATTATGTATTTGTTTCTATTTCTACTGGATACTGTATCCAGAAAATTTACTGGATTTTACTGTACAGTAAAATAGGTACATTGCCTTTGTCCTTTGTCTTTAGCCTCCATTTTTCTTGATTTTATACACGGCAAAATGACCAAACCATCAGTCCTAGAGTGTCTAATTCTTATGTAGTTTAGTTTTTTATTGGGTTTCTACAGTTTTTCACTAGCTTTTACTATGGAAACATTGGGATACTAAGAGGCACCCTAGAGAATCCTCTGGACTCTAGACACATATTTTCCCAGCCTCTCAGAGTGGTAACAACCCAGCTTTCTCTTGCTAAAATGGGAAATACTGTAACCCTATTGGGTTAGAGCAAATGCTGTAACCCTATTGGTGCTGTGGCATAAGAAACACAAAATTATCAGCTGTCAAATTCACCTTTCAACTCCAATGAACTGTTTTATCACCTGTTGGCAGCATTCTGCCCTTAAGAACTAAGTGAAGTCAACCCATAGAATCCAAAGATTCTAGAAACAAAAGAAAAATTTTCAAGGGGATTATTGCTGTCTGTGTGTGTTTTGTTTTCCACCACCATCAAGCAGTTCTCCAATTCTCAGTGGAACTGACTGGGTATCCTATAATTTAACAGATAGACTTGGAGATAGTGTCAGATGCTACAGGTAAGGGTTCAGTCTTGCAAGAATACTCCCCATCCCCAAATTCAGACACCAGTTGCAAGTCCAGATCGTCATCTGGGCTTCTGATCAAGTGGCTATAGTTGGGGTTCCCATGACTGCCTCCTTAGGTTTGATTAATTTGATAGAGTGTCTCACAGAACTCAGAGAAACATTTCATTTTCTCCATTGCCATCGTATTATAAAAGGCTGTAGTCAAGGAACGGCAAGATGAGAGAGAAGCATAGGGCAAAGTATGTGAGGACGGGTCTTGCTCCCTGTTCGCTCTGGGCCAACAACTCTCACCTCATCTTCACTAACCCAGAATATGGAGGTTTCATTACTTAGATATTATTGTTTAAACCGTTGGCAACTAATTCAACTCAAGCCCCTCTCTGGGGATGGAACTGAAAATTCCAACCTTCTAAGCACATGATTAGTTCTCCTGGAAACCAGTTTCCACCCTTAAATATTATCAAGCTCACTTATGTAAACTCAGTTGTAGTTGAAAGGGGGTTTAGAATGAATATCAAGACATATGTATTGCTCTTATCACTTGGGAAATCCCAAGATATTAAGAACTCTGTGCCAAGAATAACGGATAAAAACACATATTTCTTATTATAAATCACAGTTATTAATTGATTAATTAAGTTATTAGCTGTTTCCTCTACTTATGAATTCTGGCTATGAGAGAAACAGCACTATTATTGAGTTTGTTGTTGTTCAGTCCCTCAGTCGTGTTCGACTCTTTGTGACCCCATGGACTGCAGCACGCCAGGCCTCCCTGTCCATCACCAACTCCTGGAGTTTACTCAAACTCATGTCCATTGCGTCAGTGATGCCATCCAACTATCTCATCCTCTGTCGTCCCCTTCTCTTCCTGCCTTCAATCTTTCCCAGCATCAGGGTCTTCCAATGAGTCAGGTCTTCACATCCGGCAGCCAAAGAATTGGAACTTCAGCTTCAGCGTCAGTCCTTCCAATGAATATTCAGGACTGATTTCCTTTAGGATGGACTAGTTTGATCCCCTTATTGTGATGGTTTATGCAAACACATAACCCATTCTTTAAAATATTCTGCTAATACTTCAGGGCTTTTTATCCCCATTAGCACTGCATCTAAATCTTCACTAGGCTGTTTCACTATTGTGCCAGTCCAGCTGCTTCTGTGTAATGAGATACATGGTAGGTAATAAGAGTGAATTCTTTGGGCATGAGCCCATTGTCATGCTTCTTTGTCGATCTGAGTCTTTTTGCCAGAGGCAATGTTGATGGGAATGTCCTGATAGTGAGTAAAATAATCTTAGAAGTCTACAGGACAGCAGAAACATTATAGGCATGGAATGCAAATGCTTATCCAGAATGCATGTCTATTCTACTAATAAAGAGTTATTGCCATCTCCATGATGAAAGAAGAAATACAGCAATCAGTGTGCCACCAGGGGGCTGGCTTGTCCCACAGAGGAATGATCTCATCAGGGAAGCTTCTCTGCTAAGGTCAGGATATTGCCTATGCTCAGTCACGTCCAACTCTGTGAACTCGTGGACTGTAGCCCACTGTTCTCCTCTGTCCATGGAATTTTTCAGGCAAGAATACTGGGACAGGTTGTTATTTTCTCCTTTAGGGGATCTTCCTGATTCAGGGATTGAACCCTGCATCTCTGAATTGGCAGGTGGATTCTTTACCACTGAGTCATTCACTAAAACTAGTGGCTAAATTAGCCTTGATGAAGATATGTCAAGATTTCTGATCCTATTATATCCTTATTATTCACTTACTGATATATTGTGGGCAATTTTGTGTGTGTGTGTGTGTGTGTGTGTCTTAATTCTATAAATGGGCTTCCCTGGTGGATCAGATGGTAAAGAAGCTGCCTGTAATTCAGGAGACCTGGGCTTTATCCCTGGGTTGGGAAGATCCCCTGGAGAAAGAAATGGCAATCTACTCCCAATATTCTTGCCTGGAGAATTCCATGGACAGAGGAACTTGGTAGGCTACAGTCCATGGGGTGGCAAAGAGTCAGACACAACTGAGTGACTAACACACACAATTCTATAAAATTTATTGAAAATTTTATTTTTAATGAGCACTTAACTTTTTTCTTTGACATGCTTTCCTTGTGACTACGACCAACATCGGTTTGAGTAAGTTGTAAACTTGAGTCCAATCAAAAGAGTTTTGTTTTTGAATTTGGTATAAGACGATTACTCTCCTTTTATAGCCTGGGCTTCTAGAGAGCCAATAGCCCTGGTAGTCTTAATTATTGGCTGCTGTGTGCCTTTGCTTCTTACAGTTTTATTCACTTATATTGAATTGGGTTTGCAATTTTTATTCTGTTTTGCCCCTTTCATTAGAAACACTATGACTGAGGTTTAACCAAAGTAGCTTCAGGCTGTACTAGGCAAAATCGAATTGACTTTGCACAGCTTGGCATCTTCAAGTCTTTGGATAATTAGCTGTGAACAGCTAGTTCCTGGGGCCTGTGGTCCATCAGGCTATTTTTAAAGGTATTCACGTGTCAAAAGAAAACTCATGGGGTATAGCCCATGCTTTCCACCATTTCATGTTTCCTCAGGCCTTTAAAATAAACTCCAAATCCATCTTCTATGAAAACACTCCCTAAAGAAACTTCTACTAGCAATGGCATTTTGTGTTCTTACATGTAACCAATTTAGACATTTGTATTGATCCACTGGGTATGTTTGCTCTGTTTTATTTTGTTTTTCATTGCTGTTGCTACGTTTATCTGCCCCTCCTACTCTTCTCCTAAGTGTGGATTCTTTATTCATTCATTCGACTCTTTATTATTGTATGAACACTTACATGCTGGGTTTGGCTAAGTAAAAGTGGTAGTGGGGCAAAAACCACTAGCTTCAAAATCAGTCCTATTTGCATTGTGGACCCTCGTTTACGTTATATCAGATGACTAAACATTTATCAGAAGAAATAAACCTTTAATAATGGGCTTGAAAAGGGGAGCCCTCAGGCATTTGTCACAGCAGATTTGTAGCATCTCTTTATACAATGAGTAGCCTTTCCTGTTGTCACTCATGTTTGACCTTTATATTTCTCCTCTTATTCATTGTCCTCCCCAATGCATCAGATGGACATTTGTTTTTCATAGTAGTCACTCATGCAAAACTTCTCAAATATACACTAACTTATACAGTTTTCTAAAGCTCTTTTTTATTAAAAAATACATTAATAGACTTTACCTTCTTCCTAACAGATTTCCCAGTTTCAAAGCAAGCAAACAAGCAAGATAACAAAGAAACGAAATGTCTTTTAAGTGAATTCTTCCCATAAGAAGGGAAGGAACAAAACATTATCAGGACAATTTCAAGACAAGATTATATCTAGAAACAAAGAATGCATGCTATCTGGTGCTGATTTAACAACACAAAAGAAAATTCAAGGGGAAGAGAAGTGTCTGCCCAGATTTCAAATTCATATCTCTAGGGTATTTGCCAACAAAATGTTGATATGCTTTTGGAGGGATAATCTCACTTAGGCAGACTCCCAGGAACTTTGCCTGGCTCATATAGTGTGGAATAGAAATGCCTGGCTTAGGCAGACTCTTGAGAGTCCCTTGGACGGCAAGGAGATCAAACCAGTCCATCCTAAAGGAAATCAGTCCTGAATAGTCATTGGAAGGACCGATGCTGAAGCTGAAGCTCCAATCCTTTGGCCACCTGATGCTAAGAGTCAACTCACTGGAAAAGACCCTGATGCTGGGAAAGATTGAGGGTAGGAGAAGAAAGCGGTGACAGAGAATGAGATGGTTGGAGGGCATCACTGACTCAATAGACGTGAATTTGAGCAAACTCCAGGAGATAGTGAAGGACAAGGGAGCCTGTTGTGCTGCAGTCCATGGGGTCACAAATAGTTGGACATTACTTAGAGACTGAGCAGCAACAAAGGCAGTCTAGTAAACATCTCAAGAAGTCTTAGAAGACCAACTGTCGCAGGTTTCCAGCTTAAAGCAAATGACTACCACCCCAGCTACTCTTGAAATCTCATTCCCTCTCACACTGCCAATGGTTATTTCAGGTGGACCCGGAAATTAGGCAAAAGGTTTTCTAATGACAGAGAAGAGAAGTCTATACCGTGAATTTTCATATTGATTTTATTTGAGCATTTTATCATATACTGCTGTATTTCTTTTGCTTTTATTTTATGAATAGAACTACAAGCTGATTGGATATACTGAATTTGATTTATATATCTTTTGATTGCTTCTTCTTTCTCCATCTTCGATATCTGAGTTATTATGAACTGGCTTGAACTGTTAATGTGAAAAAAAAGGCATTTCAGTTCATTTTCTTCAGTCTAAGTGCTCTAAGGGAAGATGTAATTTATCTTTCTATCTTGAGAACCTATCATGGACCTCCTGCATATTAACTACTCAACACATACTCTTTGAATGAAAGAAAAAAGTAAACAAGCGGCTAGATGGATGTACACAGGGTTGATAAATAAGTCTAAAATAATACTGTTTTGGATTATCAAAGACAGTGATGAAAACAAATGTATGGCAGTGACAATTACAGAGGGTCTAGCCTTCCAGCACCTTACTATAGCTTAACTTGAATCTTGTCTCCTCTGCTTGGAATATAGGCGACTGATGATGGGCTGTGTTTCTCTGCATGTCTGGTTGTAATCTTGGCCTTGGCTTATCGGGATTAGAGAAGAGTAGGAAGGATTTAGGTCTTTGCCTTAAACAAAAGGCTCAAGGTGAACAGAGAAAGACATGTCCGTGCTTAAACTGAAACTGTGGGAACAGGGAAGGAGCTGCCTCTTCTTGTACAGAGGTGTGGACTTGGGCAGTTTAGGGCGAATTATAGGAAGTAGTGAGTGGGCTTTATCATCAGAACTGGCTACTATAGCGCTGAGCTAGTGGCTTTGCTGCTCCCATTTGGACTTTTAGTTATAAGTCTCGGAGATCCTTTCAGCATACATGTGTCTGTTACAGGGGAATGCTTACCAATGAATGTTTTCGTCACACACATGCTAGTAGCAGGGTTCACTGATATTTTCATGCCATATTTTAAGACAATATATTCACCTTTTCAAATACCTAAGCAATTCTGAGATATTGTTAACCCTGGCCAGGTGGCCCTGTTAATAAGACTAGAACATTAACAGTGATTTTGGCTGCTTATTCGTATTAGGTGGCATGCTCAGAGTCACCCTAGAGTTTGGAAAAACTACAACTTCCATTCTGACTTTGACACACCAAGATGTAGTATTCAATGGATGCATACAGAAAATTTTATGCCAGTGGGCAATACTATAAAATGCCTTTGACAACAATTTTAGTACACACTACCTGTTTTCAGCTTTCCTCATTTGTTTTCCTTCTATTTATATAGAGCTGTAATCTCCAACAAGCAGTACTGGCCTCCTACATTATTTATTGTTTCAATATAGGGGACAATTACATATAATTAGCTGGATGACATTACTCGTTTGCTGGTGGAATTTGCTATGAACGCTTTTGCTTCTTCTGGGAGTTGCTTTCTATTTCCTGCACCACTGCTCTGATGCTGTTTAGAGAGACCTATCTTTTTTTTTTTTCCTGCTTATTTATTGCTTCACTGGTCCAAGGCAGGAAGAAAGCATATGAAAATCAGTATGGAACAGCCTGTGAATAACCATCACAGGAGGCAGAGAGAGTTGCATACCAATTAGAAAACCTTGAAATAGGCACAAGGTAAAATTTCAACACCAGGTTTTTTGTAGGTGAAGAAATCCAGATGGATGTGTCAATTCCTTGTGACATTTATGAAAACCATCATTTGGTGCCATGGAAGATGTAATTCACCTAGTATCTTATTAGTCCCCCATGATATGTTCTGCATAATTTGATTTTCTGAATGCTGAAGGTCACTACTTTGGTATGAAGCCCTAAAATAATTAGTATTTTTTAAAAAGACAGTTTTCTCAACTATATTAATCTTCTTCCTACCTTCTTAAAGAGAGTTTCCAGAATATAATTGAACCCACTAAAAGTTCTGCATGCACGACCTTAAGCCAGACTACGTCACATGACCCCCTGAAGACTGAGGAACTGCAATAAATTATGCGGTATTTCTGAGTCCCATCCATGTGACAGGCTCTGAGTGCAAGGAAAACTCTTTAAAAAGTTAGAGCTTAGGCATCTGCTGTCAGCAGTCTGCTTTAGGCCACAGCTGTCCATCTTGCCACCCTACATGAGCATGCAAGAAATCTTACTTATGTTGAACTCTCCAAAGCCCTTGTCTTGGTTCCCTTTCCATCCATCCCAGATTCCGACCTTGGGTTTTCCTTATCCAAAGCTCCTGTAGATTGTAGTCATATTCATTTTCGGCCTCCTGAACTGACTTCTTGACTCAGACACAGCAATCTCGCTTTGCCTTCTTTATAAGTTGGGGCTCTAGTACATGTTAAAGGAGCTTATCCCAGTTGCTGATCTTCCTCATGGCGCTAGAGGTAAAGAACCTGCCTGTCAGTGCAGAAGACATAAGAGATGCAGCTTCAGTTCCTGGCTTGGGAGGATGCCCTAAAGGAGGAAATGGCAGCCCACTCCAGTATTCTCTCCTGGAGAACACCGTGGAGAGAGAAGCCTGGTGGGCTACAGTCCACAGGGTGGCAAAGAGTCAGACACAAGTGAGGCAACTCAGCGCACACTCCTGCATTGACTACTAGGACTTTACTCAATGTCCTTGAGATTTAAACACAAATTGTAAGGGAATTCATTCTTCTACACTGGTTTTCCCAATATTTGTCATTGGTATTTATATTTTTAAAGATTATACACACTGTACAAGTTTAACAAATACCTAATGATAATTGTGGATATGCGCTTTTTATCTGCACTTTTTAAATTATAGCTGCATAGGTGATTCTATAGGAAATAAGAATGAGTAAGTTGGTTAGTTGAATGTGACTCTTCCAGTGTTTAGATTTATTCTTTTTTAGGCAGATTAATATTTCCTGGGTGAATTCTTTTTTTACCCCAAAATGTAGAAAAAGGATACACTAAATTCCATCCAATATTCTACTATATTAATTTAATATCTACAGTGTCAGTTGGCTAGATATTAAATGGCTAGACATGCTTTTTAAAGGTAGCAGCAGATATATTCTGCTAAGTGATCTCCTCATCTTTTCACATCATGAACAAGAGACTCTGAACTACTCGACATATTTTGATAACCCTCTCAACTGCAGAGTTAAAGACAGCTGACTCAGATCCCAGCTTTGCCCTTTGCTGGTTGTGTAACCTCGAAAATCTAAATAATGTCTTAGTGACTTCTATTTGCAAAATGTGGACAGTATTGGTACCTAATTTATTGTGGGATTAACTGAGGAGGTGTTGGTAAAGCCCTTAGAACAATTCTTGCTTGCACATGAGAGAGAACAGCTTTTTGTTTCCTTTAATGTTAGACTTCTCTAAGAAATATGCAATTCTTAACAATAATAAGCTCTGATTCAATTTGATATAAATATGACAAAATGTGAAAAGCACTGTGGGAAAAAAAAAAACACCAAAAAAGCGGCCTGGATCTTTAAAAGCAAAACTATTTCTATATTTTCCTAATGCTTTTGCTTTTTTACATAGACCTCAGAAACACTTGATTTATTATTTTGATTCCAGATTTTCACTAGAACAATATTATTTTTCATCATTAATTTATTACTTTTCTCTTCCGTTTCTCTTCCAGCTCATGGCTACTTGGCACCATCACAAAATCACTTCTCACAGACACTGCTTAATTTCATTTTATGATTTCAGTCTGCACACCTTTCCCTTGGCCAGGAGTCTTACCTTTGTATCTGTCTCTGGGAAGTAAAACTGGAATGTGGATGGCAGAAGATGTGCCTTCACTTCTAACAATCGAATGATTCAAATGTCCTGTGCTCTTAATGGTAAACCCAGTATTTACCCACTAGCTATTAATGACAGTCCTTTATCTGAAGCTAGGGCAGAGCAAAAGATTTAATAATATATCTCTTGTGCCCATGAACACCAGTCTAAAAGCATAAAGATTTAAATACTTCATTCAATCATTTATTAAAATGGAAGTGGCATCCAGGGTCTACTGCAGCGTGGAGAGCCATTGCCATGTTTAGTTTACTTTTAGCTGTTGTCAATTGTACATGAAAAACATCCTAGTGTGCAGTCCCGTCCTGCTGACATTTCCACTAGGTAATTTACCTTTTGCTTCACTCTCTCTGGAAAACCCTCGAGTTATTTTGTGAGATAAACAATAGTTGCCTTTTCTTCAGTGAACTTTTGCTTGAGCTTAATGACCTGCTCCAACTAAACGCGGTGGCCTCACTCCTGTGAAAAAGAAAATGTTTTTACTAACACCCCTTTGCTTAGCAATTGCTTCTCAGTGCTCAGTGTATTTTAGCATTGGGACAATTCTCTGCATTGGTTTCTCTGATTTTTCCCTTGCAGTGGGTCACAGACACTCACATCTGGAAGGTTTTAATGGAAGTCAGTATAACATTGGGATAAGCTCAAGGAGTACAGAGTAAGACAGCCTACATTTCTATCATAGTTCTGCTAGGTTTATGATTATGAACTAGTGATTTATTCAACCTAAGACTCAGCCTCTCCACCTGGAAATGAGAAAAGTAATTATGTCTGCATTATATGACTTAAAATAGGAGGATTTAATGAGATAATCTAAGCCACCAGGGAAGCCCCAGTTTCTTGTATATTCTTGGTACAAGCTCTGTTTTGGTCTATGTATTGCATAATAGCAGGGCTTCCCTGGTGGCTCAACTGGTAAAGAATCCGCCTGTAATGCAGTGGACTGCCTACAATGCAAGAGACTGGGGTTTTATTCCTGGGTCAGGAAGATCCTTTGGAGAAGGAAATGCAAAACCACTCCAGTATTCTTACTTGGGAAATCCCATGGAAAGAGGAGTCTGGCAGGCTACAGTCCAGGGGGTCACAAGAGTTGGACATGACTTAGCAACTAAACCATTGCCACCATCAATGCATAATATCATTTACCACGTTGAGGCTTCCTTTTCACTGTCTTAGTGTTACTTTTTGATACTTGAAAGTTAACATAAAGCAATATGTCCATATTTAAATTTTTGTTAGTATATTTGTGGCATAATTTTAAAAATCTTCCCCACATTAAGGCTTTGAAGATATTGTCCTATTTTCTAGCAGTTCTGTTTTATTTTCCTCTCATTTTTATTTATGATTCACTGGAATTGATTTTTGTGTTCACTGAGAGGGAGGGGTAAACGTAATTTTTCTCTAACTGGATATCCAATTAAACAATACCACACAAGATTTATTTCAAAACAGTCCTTTCTCTGCTGCTCTATAGAACTATTTTTTTTTGCATATAATAATTGCTTATATTTAGAGGGACTGTTTCCTGATACGTTTATCTTTACATTAATACCATACTGTTTTAATTAGTTATCTTTACTAGCTTTCCTATCCAATGTAATGAATCCTAAAACATTACTCTTAGAGACGTTCTTTGCTCTTTTGCCTTCTGCATTTCCATAGTTATTCAAGTGTAAATACTATGAAAACTTTTAAGCATAGGCAAAAGTAGAAAAATAGCATAGTGAAATCCTATGTAACAGTTCTTTAGTTTTAGCAAGTTATGAATGTTAGGTCATTCTTGTTCTATTTATACTCTGTCTGTTCTCCACCACCAATGAATTATTTGGAAGCTAATTCCATCTGTAAATATTTCCATATGAACCTCTGAGAGAAAAGGAAAGGGTTTTTTTTTTGACATGCATCTACACCAATATGTTATGCTTAAAATTTTCTTTAGCATCATCAAATATTTAGTCAATGTTCAAATTTACCTTAATTTAAAAATTTTGTAGTGTGCATAAATTAAGATCTAATAAAACTGATCTATTTGTAATTGGTTGATGTAAGGTTATAGGACTTACACTACTTTTAAATAATAGCTTCCCCCACTATCACATTTTGCCTTGTGATTTATTTTTTAAAGAAATCTTGTTATTCTCCCTCTGGGATTTTCCACTATTTAAAAATAATGGTATATTTAAGAATAATTTTAGACTTGCCAGAGAGTTGTAAAACTAAGAAATTCCTGTGTTCCCCTTTCCCAGATTCCCTACTTGCAAACATTTACAATATTATTGCTATTCTTTCATTCTCTCTTACTTTTTCTCTTCCCTTCTCTTCATATTTTTCAGAGACTTTGGAGAATAAGTTGCAGACTTGATTCTTATTTACTACAAAATACATGTGTGTACTTGCATACAACATGAAACAATGATCACATTCAGAAAATGATCATTGATACTATACTATTATCTAATTGACACACTCTATTCCAGTTTTACCAAGAGCTTCACTGACATTTCCTCTGTGCCAAGATCCAATCAAAGAGAATATATTGTATTTACTTGTTAGGTCTCTTTAGTGTCTTTCATCTGAAACATGTTTTCAAAATGACTTTGTCTTTCATAATCTTAGTATTTTATTTAAAAGAACTGAATATCATCAAGAATTATGAGAGTTTACTACACTTGCAAGCTAAATTGCCACAGTTCATGGATTCAAATAGAAGATACAAGATTTCTGGAGCAGAGAAAAAAGGCTGTATTACAGACAGCACAGCAAGTAGCATCAACTTCATGTTTATGTCAGTTTCTCTGGTCCACATGTCTCATGGGGCAATGGTCCATATGTCTTATGGGGCAATACAAAAGGACAATGGTGAATGATGTTTGTATAAAAGATGAGGGACCCCGAAATTAAGGAAACCAAATCTTTTAAAACAGACTACAAGTAAATCGATCCATTGAACCAAATGGAAATTTTGAAAATATCATTTACAACAAAAAAATGATTTGTGCTTTGCTTGAACACTGTGCAGAATTTCAAGAAACACACATAAATTTGTGTCCCTGAGAAATCCACATCTACCTTCTTGATGGTTTTTGCTCTCAGCAAACCTTCCCATGGGTATATGCTACTCTGTGAGGCATGTTAATTTTTATGTAGCTAACAAAGTTTGGCTACAAATCCATTCACTTTGTCTCATACAGTGTTAAGACTACAATCAACAGGGTTCCAAGCAGGAAGCTTGCTTGGATAAACCAGTCTGCAATATCACCCTCAACTATGCCAATCAGGGTCATGGGCTGACCTAGCCAGCTAAACAAACCCCTAAAACCATCAGTCTATCTTGCAAAGTCAAGTGGAATTTTCCTTACATTTCTTTTTTGATTTTTCCACTTGGTTCAAGGCATTAATTGAGGTACCATAGGATGTATTAGCACTTACATAGACTACACCTTGGGCTTCCCGGGTGGCTCAGACAGTAAAGAATCCACCTCCAACATGGGAGACCTGGGTTCAATCCCTGGGTTGGGAAGTTCCCTGGAGAAGGGAATGGCTACGCATTCCAGTATTCTTGCTGGAGAATTCCATGGACAGAGGAGCCTGGCAGGCTACAGTCCATGGGGTCACAAAGAGTCGGACACAACAGCAACTAACACACACAGACTACACCATGACCCACCAGGAGGAAGTCTAGATTTATTCTGTCACCCATAACAATATTGGCCACTGAGTTGATGTTGACCTGAATGCCTTTCAGGAGTGGTTTCATTGATGACTTCATCTAAAATCAACAATAGATTTTTGTACTATTTTTTCTAATTGGATTATTATTCATTGTAGAAGCAATTCCCCAGAGAGTGCTCATAAATAAAAATTCTATTTTTAAACTTAGACATAAAATATTTAAAAAATCAATTTGTTGACAGTTATTCCACCAGTCTTTGTACATGAACATGATTTTACTTCTATCCAACTTGAAAAGCACATTTGTGTAAATGCATGCCTATTGATATCATTTCACTTGTGTGTAATTAACCTGCAGAGATTGAGTTTCTCTTTTGATTTTTCTAGCTCATCTCACATTGTGGGTTTGATGAATAGGACAGCTCTCATAATAATGTGGAGTAAATTAAAAACATGAAAAGATGCCAAACATATCTACATATTCCTATATTTTTCATTTTGTAAGATGAGCAAGCTTGTCTTTGGCATTGCTTGGAGGTAGTTTGGGCAACTCTAAGCTTAAGTTAAGGGTAAAAGATATCTCACTACTGTGATTTGGGGGTCTTAATTTGAAAAAGGTAATATCAAAGCAATTATGAAAGAAGAAAAAAAACATGGGATATGTCATAGGTGTATACAGAACAAATTTAAGGTAATACTTAAGATAAACATGTTTTATTTAAGATAAACTTTCCACCAAGTGTTTACTTTCCACCAAGCAGCAAAGAATTTTAAGGTTTCTAAAGTGAAAGTGTTAGTGGCTGAGTCCTGACAGCTCTTTGCGACCCCATAGACTATAGTCCACCAGGCTCCACATGAAATTCTCCAGGCAAGAATACTGGAGTGTGTTGCCTTGCCCTTGTCCATGGGATCTTCCCTACCAGGGATCAAACCCAGGTCTCCTGCATTGCAGTCAAGTTCTTTACTGTCTGAGGTTTCTAGCTTTTCCAGAAATGACTTGTTAAAATACTGTTCAAGGGTATGCAAAAAAAGTCATGAAAATTTTAAAAGTTATCATCATATAAAGAATGTTTATTATGCAGGGAAAATATACACAAAGACACAAATTTGAAAAAAGAAAAATCCATTTTAATGGAAAGTAAACTGAATTCCAGTTTTACCCATTTTTTTTACAACTGCTATAACATTTTTTCCACTGTATTAGCAAGCCAGTTCTTCATCTTATGAATAAAGTCATAAAACCTGAACCAACTTTGCAAAAATTTTAAGCATTGTAATGCTTCTTTCAAGCTCATTATTTGCAAGTATTTTAAATCAAGGTGAATAAATGTCACAACTCTTAAAATCTTCTACAACATAACTATGCTATTTACTGTCTCTTCTTTTTTACCTACTGCCACAATAATATAATCATTTTATTTTTATTCATATATTTATTGCAAATTTAAGAAGCAAGTTCTATTCAAACATAATGGCTACAACTTTTAACCAATATAATTAACTTCTGTTTCCCTACAGAACAGAAAAAATCTTGGAGGCAGGTAAATGAACACTCTATCATATTTAAGTACTGATCAGAGTAACAGAACTCCAGGAAAGACTATTTGGAACTCCTGAGCACACACAGTATGAAAAGGCAAAATTATATGACACTGAAAGATGAACTCCCCAGCTCAGAAGATGCTCAGTATGCTACTGGAGAAGACTGTAGAAATAATTCCAGAAAGAATGAAGACACAGAGCCAAAGCAAAGACAATGCCCAGTGATGGATGTGACTGGTGATGAAAGTAAAGTCTGATGCTGTAAAGGACAATATTGCATAGGAACCTGGAATGTTGGGGCCACGAATCAAGATAAATTGGAAGTGGTCAAACAGGAGATGGCAAGAGTGAACATCGACATTTTAGGAATCAGTGAACTAAAATGGACTGGAATGGGTGAATTTAACTCAGATGACCATTATATCTACTACCGTGGGCAAGAATCCCTGAGAAGAAATGGAGTAGCCATCATAGTCAACAAAAGGGTCCAAAATGCAGTACGTGGGTGCAATCTCAAAACCGACAGAATGATCTCTGTTCGTTTCCAAGGCAAACCATTCAATATCACGGTAATCCAAGTCTATGCCCTGACCACTAATGCCCCAACCAAAGAAGCTGAAGTTGAAAGGTTTTATGATGACGTACAAGACTATCTAGAACTAAGACAAAAAAAAAAAAAAGGAGATGTCATTTTCATCATAGGGAACTGGAATGGAAAGTAGGATGTCAAGAGATACCTGGAGCAACAGATAAGTTTGGCCTTGAAGTACAGACTGAATCAGGGCAAAGGCTAAGAGAGTTTTACCAAGAGAATGCCTGGTGATAGCAAACACCCTCTTCCAAAAACACAAGAGACAACTCTACACATGGACATCACCAGATTGTCAATACCAAAATAAGATTGATTATATTCTTTGCAGCCAAATAAGGAGAAGCTCTATGCAGTCAGCAAAACCAAGACCAGGAGCGAGCTGTGGCTCAGATCATGAACTCCTTATTGCCAAATTCAGACTTAAGTTGAAGAAAGTAGGGAAAACCACTAGACCTTTCAGGTATGACCTAAACCAAATCCCTTAACGATTATACGATGGAAGTGACAAATAGATTCAAGGGATTGTATTTGATAGACAGAGGGGCTGAAGATCTATGGACGGAGGTTCATGACGTCGTTTAGGAGGCAGTGATCAAGACCATCCTCAAGAGAAAGAAAAGCAAAAATGCAAAATGGTTGTCTAAGGAGGCCTTAGGAATAGCTGTGAAAAGAATAAAAGCTATAGGCAAAGGAGAAAAAGAAAGGTACACCCATCTGAATGCAGAATTCCAAACAATAGCAAGGAGAGATATGAAAGCCTTCCTCAGTGATCAGTGCAAAGAAATAGAGGAAAACAATAGAATGGGAAAGACTAGAGATCTCTTAAGGAAAATTAGAGATTCCAAGGGAATATTTCATGAAAATATGGGCACAATAAAGGACAGAAACAGTATGGACCTAACAGAAGAAGACAGTATTAAGAAGAGGTGGCAAGAATACACAGAAGAACTATACAAAAAACATCTCCATGACCCAACAACCAACATGGTATGATCACTCACCTAGAGCCAGACATCCTGGAATGTGAAGTCAAATGGGCCTTAGGCAGCATCACTATGAACAAAGCTAGTGGAGGTTATGGAATTCCAGTTGAGCTATTTCAAATCCTCAATGATGATGCTGTGAGAGTGCTGCACTCAATATACCAGCAAATTTGGAAAACTCAGCAGTGGCCACAGGACTGGAAAAGGTCAATTATAATTCTAATCCCAAAGAAAGGCAATGCCCAAGAGTGTTCAAACTACGGCACAGTTGTACTCATCTCACAAGCTAGCAAAGTAATGCTGAAAATTCTTGAAGCTAGGCTTCAATGGTATATGAACCGAGAACCTCCAAATGTTCAAGCTGGATTTATAAAAGGCAGAAGAATCAGAGATCAAATTTCCAGCATCCACTGGATCATAGAAAAAGCATGAGCGTTCCAGAAAAATATCTACTTCTGCTTTGTTGACTATGCCAAAGCCTTTGATAGTGTGGATCACAACAAACTGTGGATAATTCTTAAAGAGAAGGGAATACCAGATCACCTGACCTGCCTCCTGAGGTATCTGTATAAAGGTCAAGAAGCAACAGTTTAAACTGGGCGTGGAACTATTGACTTGTTCCAAATTAAAAAGAGTAATTCAAAGCTGTATATTGTCATCTTGTTGATTTAACTTCTATGCAGAGTACATCATGCAAAATGCCGGGATGGATGATGCACAAGCTGGAATAAAGTTTGCTGGCAGAAATATCAATAACCTCAGATACACAGAGGATATGACCCTTATGGAAGAAAGTGAAGTGGAACTAAAGAGACTCTTGATGAAAATGAGAGAGGAGAGTGAAAAAATTGGCTTAAAACTCAACATTCAAAAAACTAAGTTCATGGCATCCAGTCCCATCACTTCATGGCAAATAGATGGGGAAACAATGGAAACAGTGAGACACTTTATTTATTTTGGGTTCCAAAATCACTGCAGATGGTGACTGCAGCCATGAAATTAAAAGACACTTGTTCCTTGGAAGAAAAGCTCTGACCAAACAAGACAGCATATTATCAAGCAGGCACATTACTTTACCAGCAAATGTCCGTCTAGTCAAAGCTATGATTTTCCCAGTAGTCATGTATGGATGTGAGAGGTGAACCATAAAGAAAGCTGAGCACCAAATAACTGATCTTTTGAACTATGGTGTTGGAGAAGACTCTTGAGAGTCCCTTAGACTGCAAGGAGATCCAACCAGTCCATCCAAAAGGAAATCAGTCCTGAATATTCATTGCAAGGACTGATGCTGAAGCTGAAGCTCTAACACTTTGGCCAACTGATGTGAAGACCTGAGTCATTAGAAAAGACCCTGATGCTGGGAAAAATGGAAGGCAGGAGAAGGGGACAACAGAGGATGAGAATATTGGATGGTATCACCGACTGGACGGACGTGACTTTGAGCAAGCTCTGGAAGTTGTTGATGGACAGGGAAGTTGGCATGCTGCAGTCCGTGGATTGCAAAGTGTCAATCGTGACTGAGCAACTGAACTGAACTGAACTGATCTGAGCACGCCTAAGATATTGCACTCAGTCATGCACGTTTGTTTTACATTTCTTAAAGTGGTAAATACAAACATATATACCAATAAGACCCACTATTGCCTATTCTCCTGATATAGCCACTTTACAATGTATATAGCAGGTTGAACAAGTCATTATTATCCATAGCATTATGTGAGCCATCCAGTTTTATAAGCCATCGCTTATAACTTAATTATGTGAGAGTAGAATTGCTATACTTATCATTTGTATACACATTAGAAACAATGAAAGTTATTTTAAACAATAAAAAAATTATACTATGTTGAATTAGTACAAATTAATCTTAATTAGGCAATTAATTATCAATATCATAGTAGTCCAAGTCTATGCCCTCACTAGTAATGCTGAAGAAGTTGAAGTTGAATGGTTCTAAGAAAACCTGCAAGACCTTCTAGAACTCAGTTCAGTTCAGTTCAGTCGCTCAGTCGTGTCTGACTCTTTGCGACCCCGTGACTGCAGCACGCCAGGCCTCCCTGTCCATCACCAACTCCCGGAGCGTACCCAAACCCATGTCCATTGAGTCGATGGTGCCATCTAGCCATCTCATCCTCTGTCGTCCCCTTCTCCTCCAAGAGTTGGACACGACTGAGTGAACTGAACTGAGACAATAAATGAAAATCTTGAAAAAATTATTTATATTTTAATTTCTTATGGGACTCATATATTTTAAAACATATTTATTCAAAGACTTAACTAGAAATATTACCTAATTCCCTCCCAATTTTATATGCTAATTTTAAAAACCCTTCTAATTTTGCTTAAAATATTGAACTGTTTTTCTATTCCCTGTCCTGTGAATTTAATATGTCGACTGTATCCACTGCTTATTTATTTGAGTCAAAAGAAATCAACACTGTAATTGCAAAAAGAAATGATAGAATCAACAAATAAACCTGAAGGTTCATTTTTTAAAAATACTGAAGTAAACTAACGTATCAATTATTTACTAATTTATTCAAGAAAATAAATTACATCCATTAAAATCACCCACCTGCACACACTCTATGACCAGGTGGCTTTGCTGGTGAAGTCTATCAAACTTTAAGGAAGTGAGAACTCCAAAGTCTTTTACTCTTTTTAGCAAGAGTTTTATTGAAGTAAAATGGACATACAGTAAGCAGCATATAGTGTAAGCATGCGATTTGTTGCTTTATTTTATATATGTATACATATATATACATGACATATACATATTTATGACACAGTCATGTGTACGTCTTGAAACCATCACCACAATCAAGGTGATTCTCACCCTTTATAGTGTCCCTGTACCCTTTTGTGAGCCAACTTTCCTGTCCATCCTCCCATCCTTAGGCAACCCCTGGGCTGCTGTCACTAGAGACTAGCTAGAATTTTCTCAAGCTTCATACAAATGGGATAGAATAAAGTATATTCTTTTTCTTTGGCTTCTTTCACTCAGCATAATTATTTTCTGAGATGCCTCCTTCTTGTTGTGTGTATCAATAGTTCATTCTTTTGTATTGCTGAGTAATGTTTCAATGAATGGACATACAGAATATTTTCCACCTATTCATGGACATTCAGATTGTTTGTCTGTTATAGATAAAGCTTCTATGAGAATATGTTTTTTATGGGGTTTTTTTTTTTTTTTGCTTTCATTTCTCTTGGGTAAATACTTAAGATTGAAAGAGTGAAGAATACATACTTTTAACTTTGTAAGAGACTCTCAAACTGTTTTCTAGAATCATGGGACCATTTTGCATTCCCATCAGTAGTGAGTTCGTTCCAGTTTCTCCCCATCCTTTTCCACACCCTTATCAACACTGTGTGTGGTGAGACTTTTCAAATGAATCACTCTAAAGAGCTTGATAGGATGATAACTCATCATGTGTGTTTTTTTCCAGAAAATTATAAAATGTTTTATCACCTATTTCTCTGATATATGTCTTTTTTTAAGGTGTACAATGTAATGATTTGATATATGTATAAATTGTGAGATGACTATTATCATCAAGTTAATTAACACATCCATCAGCTCGCATAGTTACAGTTTTTTGTGAGTATGTAATAAGAACAGTTAAGACCTACTCTCTTGGCAAATTTCAAGTATGAAAAATAGCATTATTAGCTTACAATCACCATTCTATAACTTGAGGTTTTCATTTGCATTTCCCATGATGTTGAGAATATTTTTACACACTTATTTGCCATCTTATATCTTCTCTGAACAAAGACCTTCAATTATTTTGCACATTTTTAGGTTGGGTTGGTTGTTTCTTTGCTATTGAGTTTTAAGAGGTGCATATATATTTGAATACAAGTCTTTATTAGATACATGATCTGCAGATTTATTCTTCCTGTCTGTGGCTTGTCTTTTCATTCACTTAGCAATCTTTCCAAGGCAGAAATTCTTAACTTTATCTTTTTTTTTCTTTTATGGATTGCTCTTTAAATGTTGTATTTAAGAAATCTTTCTCCAAAATAAGGCAAAACAAATATTATTCCATATATCTCTTTTTAGAAATTTTATATAATTAGCACCTGAATTTAGGTGTATTGTACATTTTGAGTTATCTTTTGTATATGTTGTGATTTATTGATAAAATTTTTTTTGTTTTTTCCTTTTCTTTGCATAAGGATATATAACTGTTTAAGCACAATTTTTAAAACTTTCTTTCTTTCTCCAATGAATTATCTTTATTCCATTGCCAGAAACCAATTCACCATATATAAGTGAGTCTATTTCAGGACTGTGTCCTGTTACATTGTTCTATTTCTCTATCTTGATGTCGATACCACAATATCTTCACTACGATGAATAAGACTCAAAGCCAGAAGGAGAAGTCTTCCCACCACATCCTTCTTTTCCAAGTTGATTTGGCCTTTTCAGTTTGTGCCTCATCCTTTAAGATATTCAGGAGTGGCTCTGTGTGAGCATCTGTGATGTGTTTTCAGAAGTGTATTTTATAAAAATCAAGTCTTAAGGGTGACAAATGATTTTATACTTTAAAAATGTTTGATTATAAAATAAGATACAAGATTATGTAATTCTTACCATGGATCAAAGACATCATGGATAGCTTTATATTTAAAAAAGTTAATAAAAATATTAGATTTTGAAAGCTGTAAACTCATATATGCTGAATCCTAGGATTTCACACAAGCTGAACATTCATACACCATCCTCAATTCTGCTTCATCATTTTACAGATGATAACAATGAAATTTAAAGAGCCAAACAATATGTCCATGCCTCCCCTAAATCTTAGCATAATTGGGGATATTTGTGTTTAAAAGGATAGGGTTCCAAAATCCAGCATTGTCTCTCATGAACAGTGTGATTTTGAATACTTTCTTTTTTCTTTCAAACTCTAGGAGGCTAAATTCGCTTATTTTAACATTGGACTAAAGGTTTTCTTTCAGGCCCAATTTGAAGTTCTTGGCACAATTTAGGAGCTCAGTATATCATGATTATTAACATAAAATGCAAAAGGTAGAGTTTGAACCCTAGACTTTCTGCCTCAAAGTTCTAACTCTTTCTGTTACACTCTTGCCTTTTAGTACATATATTAGCGAAAGAAAAGAGAGAAAGAGAGAGAGAGACAAACATATAAAAAGAGAATTTATAAATTTGACTGCTTCATAATTAAACAAAGGATATACAATAGGATGCAAGACAAAGATGACTAAAACACTAAAGTGACCAGAAAACAGAGTCAGCAACACGAAGCTTCCTCATCTCAGGAACAATAGACTTAAACCAGAAGTCAAGTGTGATGTTTAGGAGCGGAAGCCCAGTAAAATCAGAATCACACTGTCATTCATCAGGCCCTTCCGGAGTCAGGGTCCATCTCAGGGGGAATGATTACTCCTAAAACATATTGCTCCCTTGGGAGCCATTGCAAGATTTATTTCTTTTCCTTCTCATCAAGTCATAGGCTAATCTTTTCCTCAACTCTTTCTCCCTATTTGTTCTGCAATAACATTCTCGCGTAGGCATCATTGACCTATTTCAAGGAATTTTGTGGGGTACGATAACTCACTTCCTTTCAAACTTTAATGTATATAAAAATCACTTGAACATCTTTTGAAAAGGCAGATTCTGATTCAGGATGTCTGGGGTGGGGCCTGAGATTCTTCATTTCTAACAAGCTCCAAAATGACACTAATGATGCTGGTCTACAGGTCAAACTTGGAGTCGCAAGGTCCAAACCTAGGTGATCTCCAGAGTCGTCTGGGAACTTCTGAGGGATTTATACATTTTCAGTAAAATGCCCGGATCTACTAAATCAGATGTGGTAGCAGTAGAGTCTGGGTGTTTTTACTCTCAAAAGCTCTCCTATTTGAAATTTGCAAGGGTCTAGGATGATGCTAAAAATAACCAACCAATGGGGCATGTCAAGAGACCAATGAGAAAATGTGCCAACTATAGCCCTAGTACCAGGTCCTGAAGACTGCTGTTCTCCCAGGAATTTTTATTTTAGCTCCTGGGTATGGGGTAGTGGAGGAAGTTCTGGGGAAGATCTTGGGGAGCCAGGGTGGTCATTTCTTAGCACCGGCACTCAGAGCGCGGGCTGAGGCAAGCTGTCCGTTACTATACATTCTAGTATTTTACTACCTGGTTTGACCAGCTTCGTTCTCTCTAGCATACTGTCAACTTAGGAGTAGAAACTTTCAAAATTCAGCTGAGGAGATACCTGTATCAATAAAAAAGTGGGTGCTTGGGAAAAACAGCAGATTCAAGCCAGTGTCACACAGTCACTTGAATCAGAGTCTTGGTAGGTGGAGCCTGTGAATCTGCCCTTGAGCAAACATTAAAGGTGGATTTGGGGCACAGAGATGTTTGAGGACCACCGGCTTAGTCCTCAAACTATTTCTCTGTAGTCCTCCTGCTCTGCCAAGTCTCTCCTGACGTCCGGATGGCCAGCGTGCACCAAATCCCGTGGCTGCTGCTGCTTCTCCCACCATCCTGCTCACAGAGAACTCACTTTCTTGACCACCGTGGAAAGAATGGCTTTGCCGTTCAAATTCATGTATCGAGAATTGAAATAAGAGGGGACTCTGGCAAAATCAGCACTTACCCTTCTTCCCACCTCAAGGAATTCTTTATAAAGTAAGTATAACGTGAATGGTAGGGCTTCACGATTGCTGAAAAGGGGTCACGGATGATTTCCTTTAAATTTAACAACATTCATATAGCTTTGTCACAGAACTGTTTCTCTTACCTCAGCCTTGTTTGCTAGGTCTTCCTCTATGTCTGACCACCGAAGCACAGACATTCCTGCTTATTTTAACCTCCCTTGGAAGTTCAGGAATTAGAGAAAAAGATCATTATTTTTCTAGAAGTTTCCCCCTATGGTCCTTCTGCCATCACTTCCTTCCTCTCTCAAGGTTCTGAATTCCAGCTTGAAATTAAGATAGAATGAAATCTCTTGTTTCCTCCAAGGAAAAATGTCACAACTCTTTCTCATCATCCCTGGACTTATATTACCTGGTCTTGATCTTTAAACTTTGGCTCCATGCATGATTTATTCCCATTCTGCGGCCTCTTATTTTTCTCATCAGTTGTCTAAGTCCTGAGGAAAGTAGACTACCTTCTATGAAGACTGCATGCCTGAACATCTTTATTATTTTAAACTTTCCTTCTATGAAATTCTCTGAAATATTGTTATATTTGGGCCACATGCTAACTTCGTGTTTTTCAGCTTTGCTTTTGTTCCCTTGTATCACATTTTAACTCCTCTGCCTTTCTGGTATCTTGCTTGCCCTAATCACATTCACGTGATTAAAACTGGAATGGTTTCAGATCTCCCCAGAATATTCCAAATATACGCATTTCATCTTATTGCAAGATCTGATATTTTCTCAAATGTTTGGTTACTTATTTCAAGGTCTTTATGATTTCTTGGTGTGTGCCTGTGCTATTTTTCTCTCTACCTAGACTTCCCATTGCATTGCCTGAAACCTGTATTCACAGCTCAAAACAAAGAGACACTTTTTTCCCTGCCTGAGAGAAGAGGTAGCAGCTTTCATCAGGCTGAGAATTAATTACTCCTGAGTATGACCGGTGCCCAGCAATGGATTCAGAAGTAAATGACTGCCATAAATTGTTATCATTAAATGACATTTCCGTGAGTTGTTCTGAGGCATGTGATGATCACAACTGAATACTAAGTGTTTTAAAAGTCTCATAAGGTCTGGTGCAGCAGTTCTTACAGAAGAGATTTCTGTCTGTATGTCTGTGGATAAACATCTCAAAAAATCATTCCTCAGCACGTCTTTGACATGCAGGAAGAAAGTTAAAGAAAAAGAAAAAACTATCCTGTCCATAAAAACTAAATATTTAAAGCTGCCACCAAGAACAATATGATAACACTTTGGCCTGATCAGTGAAAGGAATTACGTGTGACATCGTTTTCCTGCCCTTCTATCCAGAAATGCAAAACCTAAATATGTTTCAGGTAAACTGATAAGTTTTAATGTGGACTTTTCCCCCATTGGGCAGTGGAGTGGGTAGAGAGGAGGGAGAGCAGAGAAGAGTGACTTGCTTGCTTCTCGAGTCACATTCATAATGTTTTTCATTATGTGGTGTAGGATTTAGAACATAATATCTTTTTACTTTTTCTTATCCAAAAACCTACCTAACTCTGCTTTTAAAGGGCAGCATAAGAAATCTTGAAACATTTTAATTCCCAGACTGCATTGCCTTTTACGTTTTATTTTGAAGGATGAAAAGATCTCAGCTAGGAGGCACCTGGAGACTTTTGGAAGATCCCTCACGCAGAACAGTGTTTAATATATTACTCCTTTAACACGCTGGGTGTGCTTTCGTGCCATAGAAAATATTACCTTTGAGAGGTCATCTGTGCTTACTGTTCACTCACACAAATTTTTAACTGGGCAGCAGCATTTCATGATTTTTGGAACTTACAACCCGCTTCTATATTGTAAAGGGCAGGTTTTGAATATTTAATGCCAGACCTGCAGAACAGAACAGAGAATAAGGAGCACACAGGGAAAAAAAATGGCAACTCACTCCAGTATTTTTGCCTGGAGAATCCCATGGACAGAGGAGCCTGGTGGGCCACAGTCCATGGGGTCGCAAGAGTCGGATATGGCTCATCATCAGATCAGGGAGAAAATAGTGGGCCAAAAGGTAATCGGCTTCCTGTATCCCTGAGCCACCTCGATCCTCCTCATCACCCCTATGTTCTATCAAGTCTGTCTTTACATCTCTCAGCTGTGTCGTCTTCTGTTTCTACAGCCACCACCTTTAATGAAATCTGCCATAGATTCCATTTGTACTGCTTCTCAATTTATCAAAGCGAAGCCCAGCTCTAACCAGGGCACTCCTGCTTTGCATGGCTTCCACTTACTTCCAATCTGAGTCTACCTCTCCACCGACTTTAGTGCAAAGAAATCCCCCCTTCCATGTTCCTCTTATGCTCTGTGTGTGTGTGTGAGTCGCTCAGTCGTGTCCGACTCTTTGTGACCCCATGGACTGTGGCCCACCAGGCTCCTCTGTCCGTGGAGTTCTCCAGGCAAGAATACTGGAGTGGGTTGCTATTTCCTTCTCCAGGGGACCTTCCCAATCCAGGGATGGAACCATTGTGTCCCACGTTGCAGGCAGATGCTTACTGTCTGAGCTACTAAAGAAGCCTCTATTCTTCAGTAAAACTCAATGACTTCAGGCTGTCTTTGGGGTGGCCAATTCTGCAATGATCAATAGTGGCCCTTTCATTCTAAAAGGACTCACCATGGAGAATAAATTACATGGTTGCTGTATATATCCTCTATATATGATACTACATTCTCCAGGAACTGGTTTCTAAAAACAGACTCTCATCTAAACATCCACAGAAATTTATCTATGTTTTTTCTCATACAATTTTTTTATATTAAAAGTTTTAAAAACATTTCTGTTTTTCCTCTTTTGTGTTTATCTTTTTTGTCCCTAATTGTTATATGATAGGGACCTGATCGTATAAGATTAGCATCCTTATCAGAAGAGACACCAGAGAGGTCTCTTTCTCTCATGTCGTGAAGAAACAGCAAGAAAACGTCCTTTGGCAAACCGTGAAGAGGACACTTTCCAGAACCTGACAACGCTGGCATGCTAACCTTGTACTTTTAGCCTCCAGAACGGTAAGAAAACAATGTTATCTTAGCCACTTAGCCTAAGGCATTTAGTTATGGCAGCCCAAGTTAGCTAATGCAGAAGTCCAGATTAAATTCTTTGTGGGAGAGAATTGGTTTTCTATAAACATGTTCACATACTTAAAATATCAAGTACATACTTGTTCCTTGATATAGTAGTAGGCCCACTATATACACACACATACCACTCCCATACACCATTCACCCACCCATTCACACACACACACACACACACACACACACACACACACACACACACTTGTGCTGATCAAATTAAAAGATTTTCAGGTGGCTTTAGTAAAACTGAAGTATAGTTGATTTATTATTCCATGCTAGTTTCAGGTGGACAGCACAATGTTTCAGATATGTATACATATATATTCTTTTTCAGATTCTTTTCCCTTATAGGTTGAGTATAGTTCCCTGTGCTATATAGCAGATCCTCATTGGTTATCTATTTTGTACATAGTTGCATATATCTTTTAATCCCAACATCCTAATTTTTCTTTCCTCCGCCACTGGAAATCATAAATTTGTTTTCTATGTCTATGAGTCTATTTCTGTTTTGTAAATAACAGAATGACACGTTACATAAGGAAACTTTAAAAAAAATACAAATGGACTTATTTAAAACTGTCATAATTTAATAATTCATTTGAATTGATTGGACTTGAGTGCCTTATTTGCTGTCCTGATGGGCTTCCCTGGTGGCTCAGATGGTAAAGAATCCGCCTGCAGTGTTGAAGATGCAGGAGACCCGGGTTCGATCCCTGGGTTGGGAAGATTCCCTGAAGAAAGGAATGGTTAACCACGCCAGTATTCTTGCCTGGAGAATTCTATGGACAGAGGGTCCTGGCAGGCTGCAGTCCATGGGGTCACAGAGTCACATACAACTGAGGAACTAAGACTTTCACTTTGCTGTCCTGATGAAGAGATGCCTTCTTTTCAAAGCAGTGCCAGTTAAAATTTATATCCTTATGTAGAAGTATGGCATGAGAGACTGAATGAATTAGTTTCTTAAGATACAAATGTAAAGAACATGTATTTATCAGATTCAGTTACACGGATAAAAGAAAAGCATTTTTTTATTCCCTCCCAACACTTACCATTTTTTAATCTTAATGTTTTGAACCTCTGAGGAAGAACACCGCTAAGAGATCAGGTCTGCCGCTTTTGTTGGTGTTTAGTCATTCAGTTGTATCCCACTCTCCGCAGCCCCCGGGACTCCAGCCCTCCAAGCTTCTCTGTCCCTCAGATTCTCCAGGCAAGAGTGCTGGAGTGGGTTGTCCTTTTCTTCTTCTGAGGATCTTCCCATCCCAGGGATCAATCCCAGGTCTCCTGCATCTCCTCCATTGGCAGGTGGGTTCTGCACCACTGAGCCCCCAGGGAAGCCCAGGTCTGGCCCCACTCTTCATTAAATCCCTAATAATTTCTGTTTGTCATAGGACTATTTTAAGGTAACTTGGTCTGGAAAGTGTACGTTAGAGTCAGCTTTTGCTGTCCCTGGAATGGCATATGCTTTGCCTCTTACTGCCTCATTATGGACATTCCATCAAGATTCCACTGCCCAGTGACCACGTGAGACCAAGTCAAGCCACTTTAGACACCACTGAACTTTTTCAGCACACCTTAAGAATGTTAATACCTGGTTAGAAAGATCTTAAGGTGGATCAGATTTCCCAGAAACTAAGCATTTAATTCCCCGGATTTCCCATCAAGTTCTGTCTTCATAGTGATGTCCTTGATTCATGGTTTTTGATTTCACAGTAAGAAGGTTCAAATACTGGCTTTGTGCGAATTCACATTTATACTCCAACTTTTGAACTTGTAGTATAATATAATCACTGGCCCAATAATAGATACAATTTCAATAGATTGTCCATGGGTTACTAATTATTAATAACTAAGTGCAGCATACATTTATTGTTAACACTACAGATTACAATTGTTAAAAATTCTTTGATGATTTCGAAGGCAATTGTGTGCTATTATAGAGAATCTCAAGGACGTGATTTTGAGCATATTTCTTCCTGTGCTATAGACATGAAGCTATAGTTTTCCTTTAATATGGAGTTTTTCCTAATTCAGCCTATAGAACTTTATAGACATTAATCAGGATTATGTTAAAATGGCATTGCTTTCAAATATCTTTCTATCACTAATGCCTAAAATGTTATCTGATTGATGAGGAGAAGAAAGATAGTTTCAGTAGAATAAGAACATTTTTCCCCAAGTAATTCTATCTAAATCTGGCATAATGTGAACTATATATCTTTAGTATTACTGCAAAAGACTATAGTAACCTTTTCTTTAAAATGTTCTTTCCATTTTCATGTGGCTTCACACTGCCAGCTCCTTGGACCTGATTCAGAATGTCAAATCTCTCCTTGTGTTTCAGTTTAAGATAAATTGTTTCTTAGAGGAACCTTTCTTATAGGTCCTAAAATTTTTCTCTAAGTTTCTAAAAATCAGAGTGTGATTTTAAGTGAAACATAAAGACAATTAGTTTATTGACACAGATTTTATTAATAAATCAGAATGTCAAGGCTATGATTAGGATGAGGTTAAAATTAAGTTGCTTAAATTGTAACATACTATATTTATTACAGAATAATTATTCTAATTTTCAAATTATATTATCACAAAAGAAAAAATATAGGGTTTTTTTCAGGACACTGTATTATATTAGATAAAATTTTATAATTTCCCACAATTTCTTAAAATACTAATATCAGTTCAGTTCAGTCACTCAGTCATGTCCAAATCTTTGTGACCCCATGGCAGGCTTTCCTGTCCATCACCAACTCCCGGAGTTTACTTAAACTCATGTCCATTGAGTCAGTGATGCCATCTGACCATCTCATCCTCTGTTGTCCCCTTCTCCTCCTGCCCTCAATCTTGCCCAGCTTCAGGGTCTTTTCCAATGAGTCAGTTCTTCACATCAGGTGGCTAAAATGTTAGACCTTCAGCTTCAACATCAGTCATTCCAATGAATATTCAGGACTGATTTCCTTTAGGACGGACTGGTTGGATCTCCCTGCTGTCCAAGGGACTCTCAAGAATCTTCTCCAACACCTCAGTTCAAAAGCATAAATTCTTTGGCACTCAGCCTTCTTTATGGTCCGACTCTCATATTCATATGTGACTACTGGAGAAACCATAGCTTTGAATATACAGACCTTTGTCAGCAAAATAATGTCTCTGCTTTGAATGCACTGTCTAGGTTTGTCATTGCTTTTCTTCCAAGGAGTAAGCGTCTTTTAATTTCATGGCTGCAGTCACCATCTGCAGTGCTTTTGGAGCCCACGAAAATAGTCTGTCACTGTTTCCATTGCTTCCCATCTATTGGCCATGAAATGATGAGACCAGATGACATGACCTTCATTTTTTGAATGTTGAGTTTTAAGCCAGCTTTTTCACTCTTTCTCTTTCACTTTCATCAAGAGGCTCCTCAGTTCCTCTTCGCTTTTTGCCATATGTGTCATCTGCCTATCTGAGGTTATTGATATTTCTCCCAGAAATCATGATTCCAGCGTGTGCTTCATCCATGCATGATGTACTCTGTATATGAGTTAAATAAGCAAGGTGACAATATATAGCCTTGATGTATTCCTTTCTTGATTTGGAACCAGTCAGCTGTTCCATGTACAGTTCTAAGTGTACCTTCCTGACCTGCATGTCAATTTCTCAGGAGGCAGGTAACATGGTTTGGTATTCCCATCTCTTTCAGAATTTTCCACAGTTTTTTGTGATCCACACTATCAAAGGCTTTGAAGCAGAAGTAGATGTTTTTCTGGTATTCTCTTGCTTTTTCTATGATCCAATGGATGTTGACAATTTGATCTCTGATACCTCTGCTTTATCTAAATCCAGCTTGAACAGCTAGAAGTTCTCAGTTCAGGTACTGTTGAAGCCTAGCTTGGGGAATTTTGAGCATTACTTTGCTAGCGTGTGAGATGAGTGCAGTTGTGTAGTAGTTTGAACATTTTTGGGCATTGCCTTTCTTTGGGTTTGGAGTGAAAATTGACCTTTTCCAATCCTGTGGCACTGCTGCGTTTTCGAAATTTGCTGGCATATTGAGTGCAGCACTTTCACAGCATCATCTTTTAGGATTTGAAATAACTCAGCTGGAATTCCTGAGTGTCCAGGAGTCTCCAGCAGACACATGGGTTGACAGTGGCTGCCGTGGGATCAGGGGCACTGAATGCAACAGTCCTCACATAAACCCTTTTGGAGGAGGCTGTCATTACTGCCAAGACCCCTACCATAGATTGTCCTCAGGCCAAACTGAAAGGAGGGGACACAGCCCCAACATCACTAGAAAATCAGATTAAAGATTTACTGAGCATGGTCCTGACCATCAGAGCAAGACTCAGATTCCTCTACAGCCAGTCCCTCCCATCAGGAAGCTTCCACAAGCCTTTTATCCTTCTCCATTGGAGGGCAGATAGAATGGAAACCACAGTCACAGGAAAATAACCAGTCTGATCACATGGACCCCAGCCTTGTCTAACTTAATGAAACTCTGAGCCATGCTGTACAGGGCCACCCAAGACGGATGGGTCATGGTGGAGAGTTGTGACAAAACGTGGTCCACTGGAGAAGGGAAGGGCAAGCCACTTCAGTATTCTTGCCTTGAGAGCCCCATGAACAGTATGAAAAGGCAAAATACTCATATGAATATGAGCAAAGGAAAAGTTAGTGATCTTTTAAATTATCCTGCTCAAGGGGATAGAATAAGCCCTTACAGAAAGATGGATTAGTCATTCATAAATGGAAGAATGTGATTCCAGCCATTAGAAACAGACCTGAGAGGAAAAAACAAATTACTTGGATTTAAGAACATTTTCACAGAGTCTCTGAATTGACAAGACCAGACATTTCAAAGGTTGCTAGAAGAGTATGATACCTCCATACCTCCAGGTATGGTGACTGGAATGTGTTATCAGACTGCAAAGACTATCAACAGTCTCATTTTTTTAAGGTGAAAATATATTTATTTCATCTAAGATTTAAAAAAAAGGCTAGCATTTTCTTGGACCAATAATAGTATGGCATCAAAATAGCTTTTTTTTAAAAAAACAAAAAGTCTTAAAGATAATATAAAAATGTTTATTACACCATGTTTTCAATTAATGACAAGTGATTTTTCTCCACAATAAAAATTTACATTTTGTGACTATTTCGTCAAGACATTTACCAATCCATTTCTCAGTCTCAGTAGCAAGAGAAGAGATATTCTAATGTGAGCAATTTAATTTAATCTGTTTTGTCAGACCATGCTTAACATTGGAATAATGGCCCCCGAATTCTTTTCTCTTAATTCTGTAGAAAGCTTCTTATTTTCCTAGGCAGTGGTGAGTCTGAAATAATGTTCTCAAGGCAGCATTTTCTTTTTTTTAATAAATGTCTATTCCCCTAGGTTAATTAAGGAAATGCTCTTGCAGCAAAAAAGGCAGCAGAGATTACAAATTAATTGCTAAGAAACTTCTAGAAAAAATGATGGAGTGAATTAAATTGTCAAAGACCTTCTCTTCAAAGTTTCCAATGATATGGCCATAAAATCATGTACAAAAGAAAAAAAAAGAAAGCTTCAGCAGCTGCAGTTGATAAGAATAATTTAGTGTATGCCAACCATTAGACTTTTCTATAAATTTCTACAGCAATGGTAAAGGAGGATTATGAGACAATACTTATAAGAAATATGAAGAATGCCAGAAACAAAGCCATTTGGTCAGGACTCCATTAAAAGATAACAAGAGTACCCGAATGACATCTCCTGAACTAGACAGTGGGAGGACTCTGTGGTCAGCCCTAAAGTCTAATTCCAAATGCACCTTCAACATCTCTACTTTTTATGAGAGAAACATGTGTGTTCAAGACTTGAGGTGACTTATCCGGAGGTGTTATACTATTAATGTCTTTACTAACCCAAGACTTTTGTCAAAAATCCAGTAGATCTTTCTCCTTTCATTGGGAGTGAAAAAAGCACATTTTTTTCCCCCTATGTTTTGCATGTTCAGTTTGCAGTGGAGAGTTAAAAATTGATGCCAAAACTTACCTATTTCCAAAGCTGCTGAAGAAGGCAGAAGATCCCTCTGCAGAAACTTGGCATTGGCCAAGGCCTTTGGATTTTTGAAATGAAGCTGAAAGAGTGTTAAAAGATCCCTGTAAACTTCAGTCGTGCTTGAGTAGGAACTGATAACAAATGATGTTTAGCAGGGAAAGACTGTGTTCTGACATCCCAACGAGTTTCTACTTTGAAGTAAATGGCTCACATTCAAACCCAAACTTGCCAGTTACAAGCTGTATGCTGCTGCTGCTAAGTTGGGACTTGCATAAATTATTCAATTTCTTTGAGCCTCAGGTTTAATATTGGTAGAGTCACGAATTTCTTAAGATTATGGCCAAGAACAAAGTGAATACATTTGTAAAAGATCGTATGATGTCTGAAGCATAGTAGGCACTCAATTAGTATAAACATTTTCATGTATCTAATCAGGTGTTCATTTAATCCCGTCATAAATTTGTTACGCAGGTTTTCAATAGCAGCTGTAGACTGGTTTTATAATTATTAAAGGCAGTTATAAAACTTCAAAGCTTATATTTCATGGGAGTTTTGGAGGAAAGATGATAAATGTAACTTTACTTGTCTGAAATAAATCGATTTCTTCTCCATCTTAAACTCTTACTTCTTTTAGGATGAAAACAGCCACTCCAATGTTTTCTTTTGCTTCAGAAAGAAAACTCAAGCAATATATTCTACTCTTCTACCATTTCTCATTGCAGAAGCATTAAATTGGAGGCTTGGAAGATTACATATCATCCTGTCCCCAGGGTTTGCATCTGATCACTGACTTGAACTACGTTATGACAATATCTGCAGAAATACTTTGCCATTTTGCCTTTGGTATATGGCCTTTTCTCTATTTACTAGGAAAAAACCACTGGGACTTGACTGGTTCTTAGTGTCTTGTCTTCAACACTCTGACTCAATGAGATGATATGGGTGACAGTTAATGCCCCTTCAGCAACATGTATGAGAACTAGACTTGGGCTATTCCAAGCCACCTCTCTGAGATCTCCATGCCGTCACGTATACCCCACTTATCAATGCCATAACGGGATAACTGGGAAGCTTGCCAGTACTCAAGGCACTTAGACAGGATGGGGTACACGTTCTCCTACTCCTAACACCCAGATCTCTCTGTGGTTCTATTCCCCCTCTTAGCAAAGAGCTCTGGCTGCAACTTCCCCAACATTTGAGAGTCTAGATTCCCCTCTGAGCCTTATTTCTCTTTCTTAGCTTAAAGCATCTTTTTCTAGCCTGGGTGGTGGTGATGGATTTGGGTTATGTATTCTTTAAGTTGTTCTTACACTTAAATGTGGTCCAAACTAACACAAGAATTTGATGTTAGTAGCAGTTCTACTTGATAAGATTTCCTTGGAGCAAACCAAAGCCTCGTGTGTCTTGGACCAAAATATAACAGGATTTATAAGAGGGCAGAAAAGGCATTGGGGAATGTAAGCGTGATATACATAGACTAATACCTCAAAATATTAGCCTTTTCCATTTTTTTGATTAGAAAATAAGTTAAATACATCTTGAATTAGGACAGTTTTATTTAATCTATCAGCTACTGGAAGGAGACTAGTTATTTGACACCATCATGCAAAGTCAGATGTCACTTTTCTGTTCTTATTTTATGGACAAATAGCTAAATTGTGGCCTAGATCCTTAACTAGAAACAGTCAATTCCTAAAGGATTAATTTGGCAAACCAAAAGTTATAAACAAGATAAACATCACCCCGCCATCCATATAAGACCATAAGGTTCAAATAGCATGAATTCAGATTAAAAAATTACTAGCATGAAGTGGTTATAATTTTTGGATTGTGATATTTATATATGGGAACTAATAGCAAATCTCAATTCATAACAAAGTATTTTATATTCACATGATGGTGATAATGAAGGTATTGTGTCTGAAATCTCAAATGGGATATATGAGTAAGCATTATTCATTATCTTTTGCTTATCCAAAATTCAAATTTAACTGGGCATCCTTGATTTTATCTGGCAACCCCATCACAGGTGAGAAAACTCTGAGGCGCAAGTGACATGTATATCCCACTCTCCTCTGTGTGTCTAACAACTGGATTATTCCAGATATGCTCGTCAAATAAGATCCCTGGTTAATCTCTACTAAATTCTGTTTCTTCAGTTGCCTTTAAGAAAAGTGATGAACCTCAATTCATTTTTATTGAGAATCTCTCAACATCACTGCTCAACGCTGCCAGAGCACAGTGACGGCCACATTTTAAAGAACCCTCCCCACATTAGGTTTGTCTTCCGTGTCAATTGTCATTGGCCAATTTGCAATTTCAAAGCTTTTTTTCCACTTCCTGTCTAGTTTATTCAAATACCTCTCATTTGGGGTCTTTCTCTCAAATCTTGATCACAGCCAGAACTCTAATCTACTCAAACAAATGCTAACTTATCCTCCAACCTATTTTGTAATCTGAGCAGATATTGCTCTGACGATAAATATCCACTTTGGAATCATACTCTGAAAACAAATTTGTCTCTCACCCCACCCACTAAAGCTTGAGCTCTTCCAACTAGTTCTCAGCCACTTCAACTGTGACTGGGTTTTCTATGACTCTACACTTGAAATAGGTTATGAATAGATTCACGTTTTTTTTAAAAAGTAATATTTGAGCTCAAATTTCAGTTTCTTCTTAACTGTTACTTTCTGTACATGGTTTAGGAATTTTTAGCCCAAGAGCTTGACACCTGACATGCTTTATGTAATACTTTGTGAGTACTCACAGATTATATAGCAAGAAGCCTTCTAGAATCCGACATATTTACAACAGACAAATAATTGGCCTCCCTCTGCAAAAATTGTATGAAATGTTTATGGAGCATTTTAGATGAGGGTATTTCCTGCATGCATGTTATAAAAAATTCTGGTGCACACAATGATCTTTACTGATAATAGTTTATTTTTGTATCAATATACAGTGAGTGTTTATAAGGTTCCTGTCACTGCACTAAGTAATTTCTTTACATAATATCAGTGACATCTCTTAATAATCCTCTTGGGTCGATTGTGGTTATTCTTTTTGGATGTGAGGAAACTGAGTCTCAGTCTAAATTATACAGTTAGTAAATGGGAGAGCAGGAATTCTAATTGAGCCAGGAATCTTCACCATGGCATAATACTGTGTTCCTGATCAATAGAAAATATTCCTCAGATTTGTAAATGATGTGTATGTCATGTCAATATATGTGATTTTCTCATAAACCTTTCTCTGGATGCTGTTGGTAAGAAGGTGGGGCGAGACCACCATCCATCACATTCTGCTCTGGTCTGGGGGCTATTTCCAGCCGCACATCTGGTATCAGGGCCAGTTTCCTCAGGTTAGCCCTTTGAAGGCGGAGTACTCTGCCAATAGAATCCACATGCAAACCGATCAGATGTAGCACAGATTACTGAAGGATGAACCTCGAGTAGAGGGGAAGAAGCCTATCACAGCCAACATCATTTTCATAAAATGTCTTGAATTGTCCACCCATCTCTCTCCTGCAGAAAACTTATTTCCTATTGACCTATAATAAGCCCAGAGAGTGAATGTTTACACTAGGGTATCTCAACTAACTCAGTTTTCCAACTGTAATTTTTTTCTGCTTGTTAAATACACACACACATGTATATATATTCACACATGTATGATCTAGAAAAATGGTACAAATGAACCTATTTGCAGGGGAGAAATAGAGACGCATATGTAGAGAATGGTTTTGTGGACACTGTCAGAGGGGAAGAGGGGGTAGGATGAATTAGGAGGTTGGGATTGATATATACATTGAGTGCATGCGTGCTAAGTCACTTCAGTCGTGTCTAACTCTTTGTGACACCCTGGACTGTAGCCTACCAGACTCCTCTGTCCATGGGATTCTCCTGGCAGGAATACAGGAATGGTTTGCCATGCCCTCCTCCAGGGGATCTTCTCGACCCAGGGGTCAAACCAGTGTCTCCTGCGGCTCCTGCTGTGCGGGCAGATTCTTTATCGCTGAGCCCCCAGGGAAGCCCCACATATACACAATCCTGTAAAACAGACATCAAGTGGGAAGCCGCTGTATAGCAGAGGGAGCGCAGCTCTGTGATGACCTAGAGGCGGGGAGGGCAGGGTGGGAGGGAGACCCAAGAGGGGGGCATATATGTATACATATATGTATACACGTGGTATAGGTATACATGTGGTGCTGGTGGTGGTGGTTGATACGCTAAGTCGTTTGCGACTGCATAGACTGTAGCCCGCCAGGCTCCTCTGTCCACGGGGTTCTCCAGGCAAGAATACTGGAGTGGGTTGCCATTTCCTTCTCCAATGTATACATGAAGCAGAAACTAACACGGCATTTTAAAGTAACTAACTATACCCCAATTTATATCTATGTGTGTATTAATCTATCTATCTATCTATATAAGCTATTTTGTTTTGAGCACCTATTTTGCTTAGCACCTGAAATGTGGATATCACTATTATTTCAGAGATGGGAAAACTCTATACAGAGGGTTTAAGCAAACTGCCCAAGGCAGCACCACAGGTAAGGGCAGAATCCTGGGCTTCGAACACTCCAGCACTAGGCAGTGCTGCTAGCCTAATCTCTTAAGCTCTCCTTCTTATATCATAACTTCCGTGCTCCTTTTAACATAAAAGTTACTTTAAGTATAGGGTACCAAGCACATTTTTGTATAACAAGATTGGGATTCAGTTTATTGCTGATTCACTGTGGTGTCTTCATTTCTAGAATGCCTAGAAAGACTTGTATTATATAGTTAAATCTCTAACTTTTTTTGTAAAAAGTTCATAAACAGTGAAAAAAGCATCACATTGAAATAGTAGAGTATTTTATTTCTTTTTTAAATGTTATTATATTTACTTTTAAAAACTGAGATATAACTGATACATAACACTGTTAGTTTCAGGTATACAACATAATGATTCAATATAAGTATATATTGCAAAATAAGCACTACAATAAGTCTAGATGTCATCCATCACACAACTGTCTTAAGAAAATATTTTTATGTTTATTTTCATCTACTCTATAACTGGAAATTTATACCTTTTGACTATCTTCACCCATTTCTCATGTCTTTGAATTTATTTTTTTCACCAAATTCTACATATAAGCGAGATCATAAAGTATTTGTTTTTCTCTGTCTGATTTAATTCACTTAGTATAATATCCTCAATGCTCATTCATGTTGTCCCAAATGATAGAATATCCTTTTTAATGGCTTAATATTATTCTGTTGGGTATGTGTTTGTGTTTGTGTGTATGTGTGCGCATGTGTGTGTGTGTAAAATATCACATTTTTTAATCCATACTTTCATTCATGGATGTAGGTTGTTTCCGTGTGTTGGATTTTGTAAGCAATGCTGCAATGAACATAGGGACCATTATATATTTTCAAGTTAGTGCTTTTGTTCTCTTTGGATAAATACCCAGTAGTAGAATTACTCGGAGAAGGCAATGGCAACCCACTCCAGTGTTCTTGCCTGGAAAATCCCAGGGCTGGGGGAGCCTGGTGGGCTGCCATCTATGGGGTCGCACAGAGTCGGACATGACTGATGTGACTTAGCGGAAGCTGCAGCAGCAGCAGTGGAATTACTGAATCATAGAAATCGTAGGGTGATTTTTAAACTTTTTGAGGGACTTCCGTACTGTTTTCCATAGTGGCTGCATCAATTTACATTCTCACCAACAGCACACAAGTCTTCCTTTTTCTTCACATCCTTGCCAACACTTGTCAATTCTTTCCTTTTTGACAACAATTTTAATAGATGCGAGGTGATAGCTCATTGTGGTTTTGACTTGCATTTCCTTGATGATTAATGATTGTGAGCACATTGTTATGTATTATTGGTCATCTGTATTCTTTTTTTTTTTTGAAAAATGTCTATTCAGATCTCATGTTAATCTATAGTTGGATTGTTTAATCTTTCCCTGTTGAGTTGTATGTGCATAATATTTAATAAACTTTCAGTAGATGGTAATTCTTTAATATTTACAACAGCTAGAGAATTCATAGAGGTATCTTAAGTGTAGAAATAAATTTAATCCCAAATCCTATAAATTGCTGTTTCTTTGAAGTTCCCTTAAAACAAAGTTTTCTTGATAATGTTTATATTATAGAAGCTTTTTTTCTATGGTTGCAACCAGAGTTTCACAAAGTACTTTATGAACTGGTGAGTGTGTTTTACCGTTAGTAACATTAGTGATTTTCCTAATAGTTTTTCATCTATTTGGACATATGTTTACATGATAAGCAATAAAGTATTTTATTTGTAAATGAATAACTCTTCTGAAAGCCAGATTGAAAACACATTTAAATGCACAAAATCCTTCACTTCCTCTTTTCTTTCAATGTTTATTTAAATTTGCTTAAATAATGAGTATTATATTCAATGTACATCAGTTTTAAAGACCATCCAATGGAAATTAGCATTTTAAGTTTAGTGCATGCATATAGATAGTAGACAGAACTGTGTCTGGTGCTTTTTGCCTTATTACAGTGAAATTCTGATTATTTAGGTAATATGTATAAGAGGGAAATTTGCATTTAATAATTTGAGGCTTAAACTCCTGACTTTGTAATTGAGCATGATTCCCCCATACACATATAACCCCAAGTTATAAAGAGAACATATATGGTTTATGATAATTGCAACTGGGAGAGAGTTAAAACCACTTTATAAAAAGAGCTGTCAAAATCTGCTTGAGCTCATCTCATGGAAATCCTTTAAAATCAAGCTCAGAGTGTTTGTCCTTTACTCGGAGTGTAAACAGAGTTAGTATTTATTACAAAAAAAAAGCAATTTAAATTGTTGTGTAAAATATTTATGAGTCCAATCAATGTAGGAAACAATTTCCCCTAATCAAAAACCCTAAGCCATTGACACTAGAATCCATTTGAGAAGAAAACCAAGCCTAGGAAATTGCAATTACACTTGTAAGTAAGAGAGGAATCCTCGAAGTGATGTAGTTGTACATGTGTTCCATACTTTGGAAAATATGGAGCAGGATTTCCACATATTCATTGTTTGAATTTCAATAAGTATATTTGTGATCCTTTGAACTGTAGCCCATCAGTCTCCTCTGTGCACAGATTTTTCTAGGCAAGAATAAGGGGTGGGTCTCCATTTCCTCCTCCAACAAAGTACATTAAATTATTAAAAAAGGGACTATTGACTTTGTTTAAAAATAAGTGAATGTGTAAATATTACAGAGTAAAATCTTCCAAAAATCTACCCCTCTATTAAAAAAAGTGAGAATACCTGAGGCTGGAGGTAGAAGCCCACCCCCCAACTCCCAGGGTAAAGCAATTGGAGACTCATTCCCTGTGAACCAAAACTCCAAGACAAAAACAGCAAGACAATTAAGGGAGAAAGCTGGTCCTTGCCCAGACCACATGTTTCTCATTCCTGAAGCCAGGAGACCTTCCCGATCACACATGCACAGAAATGCTACTTGGGGGTCAAAGGTGAGTGATGTCAAAAGATGCTCTACCCACAGGACTCTTTGGTAGAATCCATCATGCCTAAGAGATGCATATTGTCAAGGCTGTATATTGTCACCCTGCTTATTTAACTTATTCAGAGTACATCATGTGAAATGCTGGGCTGGATGAAGCACAAGCTGGAATCAAGATTGTTGGGGGAAGTATCAATATGGCAGAAAGTGAAGAACTAAAGAGCTTCTTAATGAAAGTGAAAGAGGAGAGTGAAAAAGTTGGCTTAACACTTAACATTCAGAAAACTAAGTTCATGGCATCTGGTCCCATCACTTCATGGGAAATAGATGGGAAACAGTGAAAACAGTGGCTGACTTTATTTTTGGGGCTCCAAAATCACTGCAGATGGTGACTGCAGCCATGAAATTAAAAGATGCTTACTCCTTGGAAGGAAAGTTATGACCAACTAGACAGCATATTAAAAAGCAGAGACATTTCTTTGCTCACGAATGTTCATCTAGTCAAAACTATGGTTTTTCCAGTGGTCCGGTATGGATGTGAGAGTTGGACCATAAAGAAAGCTGAGTGCTGAAGAATTGATGCTTTTGAACTGTGGTGTTGGAGAAGACTCTTGAGAGTCCCTTGGACTGCAAGGAGATCCAACCAGTCCATCCTAAAGGAGATCAGTCCTGGGTGTTCATTGGAAGGACTGATGTTGAAGCTGAAACTCCAATACTTTGGCCACCTGATGCGAAGAGCTGACTCATTGGAAAAGACCCTGATGCTGGGAATGATTGAAGGCGAGAGGAGAAGGGGATGACAGAGAATGAGATGGTTGGATGGCATCACCGATGTGATGGACATGAGTTTGAGTAAGCTCCAGGAGTTGGTGATGGACAGAGAGGCCTGGCGTGTTGCGGTCCATGGGGTCGCAAAGAGTTGATCACGACTGAGCGACTGAACTGAACTGAATTGATGTGTGTGAACAGTTGGGAGGATTCTGGGATATACTAAATATGACTCTGAACCAGGGAAACCAAAACGATTGGCCAAAAGAAACCCAGAAGAAATATTGTAAATAAGTGGTTTAAACTGCCTCACGGGTGCAACTCAGGGACTCTCCCTTTGAGTCTGCCCAAGTGTCTATCCACATGTATTGTTCTCTTTTTCCTTTTAATAAATTCTTTACTCACTTCACTACTTTCCATCTTTGTGGAAAATTCTTTTTTGCAAAGCCGAAGGGCCAGGACCTTTGTCACTGACCACTAGTCTAGTGGTTAGGATTTAGTGCTTTTACCGCTAACACCCAGCCTCATTCTCCGGCTGGGAACCCAGGTCCTGCTCCAAGTTGCTGCAGGCTTAGGCCACCTGAGAACATACTGGCTGGCAAAATCAAGTTTTTCAGAACTCTGAAAATGAATCAAAGGCTTGAAAAAAATCCAAGGAACATCTACTTGAGAAATATAGCTGAATCTCAATAAAAGCAGTGAGCTTTGCTGAATTATAACATATTCCCATCCCTTCCTAAAGTGGTTTTGAAAACAGTGTTTTGAAAACAAGATAGCCTTGTAAGCAGCAGCCCCACAGATGCTGGAGTGGCAGCATCACTGCCTGACCTGGAGGCTTTGCACATGCTGGAACAAAAAGCAAAGGCAAAGTCGTAAACCGCATGCCTGAATCTGAAAGCTTGCTGTACACAGAAGCCCTCAGCAGACTGGAAAGTGTGGGTTCAAAGCATTTAAGGAAATCTCTGATCGATGATTAGCTCATCATTTGCTAATTGAGCAGACATTCCAGTGAACACATATGACAAAGAATTTTGATTTTACAGAATTAATTCAGAAAAGTCAATAAACAAATACCACTGCTACCAACAACAGCAAACTACAACACAAAATACTTCTAGGGGAATGATCAGAGATTTGTATTTGCCACTTTATACTGTTTTGAATTTCCATCTTCTATATCAAAAGCATGAGACCAAAAAAAAAAAAAAAGATAAAAACAAGAAAATACAACCTGTATTCAGGGGGAAAAAAAATAGTCAACAGCAACTGCCCCTGAGGATTCCACATTGGACTTATCTAAACAGATTTTAAACCAACTCTTATAAACATGATATAGGAACTAACAGAAGCAACATCTAAGGATGAAAAGAAAAGATTAGAACGATGTCTCACAAAATACAGGGTAGCTAAAAAGAGCTAAGAATCACAGAATAAAGGATCAAACTCAAATTCTGGAATTGAAAATTACAACAACACAAACAAAACTTTCCAAATATGATTTTATACACACACACACACACACACACACACACACACACACACACACATGCGTATATATATATGTCTAAGAAGCTTAACAAGCTCCAAGTAAGATAAGCTAAAAAAGTGCACATCTAATATGTGAATGCAAAAGAATAAAGTTGGGCCCTTATTTTATAATATTATATATAGAAATTTAATTTGAAATGTAGCTAAGACCTAAATTCAAACTCTAAAACTCAAACTTCCAGAAGAAAATAGAGATAACTTCATGACATTGAACTTGGCAATGGCTTATTGACTATGACACCAAAAGTACACTCACAAAGGCATAAATAGACAAATGGGACTACATAGAATTTAAATACTTTTCTGCATCAAAAGATACAATCAACAGAGAGAAAAAACAACCTACAGACTGGGAGAAAATATTTTCAAATCATATATCTGATAAGAGGAAAATATTCAGAATATATCAAGGACCCCTATAACTCAACAAATGAAAAACAGAATAACCAAACTGAGAAATGGACAAAGAATTTATCGTCTAAAGTTGATATTCCAAACGTTAACAAGCATTTTAAAATCGCCTAAAGGCTGCAAAAATGGCCATACTTGTACTTTCGGGTAAAGATAGCCTACAATAAGACAGCTCAGTAATTCACAAAAATATCAACAAACGGTGTTCACTCATTTTTATTTTCAAGACTAAGTGTCTGGAAATGTTAGCTAGTTTCCACATAAAGCAGCATGTTCAGTTCTGTGTATGTAAACATAGTAGTGCAATGGTAGCTTGTATGAAAAATAAAGACTTAACCCCACAAAAGACTCTGAAATAAAAAAGAAAGTTATACAAAGTTATGTTTTTAGATCATAGTGAAAAAAAATTACAAATCAGTACTAGAAGAGAATTTGAGAAGTACACAAATATTTGGAAATTAAGCAGTATGATTCTAAATAAATAATGATCCAAAAATGAAATCAAAAGGAAAATTAGAAAATGCTTTGAGATGAAAGAAAATGGTGAAACACTATATCAAAAAAAACTTCTAGAATGCAGCAAAAATGCTGAGAAAAAATAAAGATTAGAGCAGAAATTAATGAAAGAGAACAGAAAAACATTAGATAAAATTAATTTAAAAAATTGGTTCTTTGGGGGAAAAAAAAAATTGATGGAATTTTAGCTAAATTGACCCAGAGGAAAAATAAAAGCCTGAAATGACTAAAATCAGGAAAGAAATCACTTTTGACAAGGGTGCCAGGATAATTCAAATGGAAGAGAATTGGCCCACCATTTTCTACATGCAAAAGAATGAATTTGAAATCCTCACACCACATAAAAAATTATTTTGAAGTGGTTCAAAGATCTAAATGCGAAAGCTAAAATCATAAAACTTTTAAAAGAAAACACAGATGTAAATTTTCGTAGCATTGTATCAGGCAGTGATTTCCACCCCCCCTTCCCCACAAGGAGGAGACAAGCATGGGCAGAAAGAAAGAAAGAAAGAAACTGGGATTCATCAAAATTTAAAACTTTCATGTTTCAAAGGATGCCAGTAAGAAAGTGAATCGAAAACCCACAAAGTAGTAAAAGATAGATTTGCAAACTATATGTCTGGTAAAGTACTTGTACTCAATATGTAAAGGACACAATCATCTGAGCAAAATAAAAATAACACTTAAAACATAACCAAAAAATACGTGAATACTTTCTACTATATGCCAGTGACCACTAAGCCCAGGGGAAAATGTTCAACATCGTTAGTCACTAGGAAATTGAAAATTCAAATCAAAACCACAGTGAGATATCACTTTAAATTCACTGTGATGGCTAATCAAAAGGGCCAAAAATGGCAAGTGTGGAGAGAATACAGAGAACTTGAATCCCTTATACATTGCTGGTGTGAATGTAAAATGCTAAAGCTGCTTGAGAAAGTGGTTTGGTAATTCCTCAAAAAGTTATATATAGAGTTACCATATGACACAACAATACCACTTCTGGGTACACACCTGCAGAGAATTGAAGACATATTTCCACTTGTACATGGATGTTCATAGTATCACTATTCATAAGAGCTTAGGTATGGACACAATCTAAATTCACTTAACAAGTGGACAAAATGTAATACAGCCATACAATAGAATATTATTTAGACACAAAAAGAAGTGATGTACTGATGTATGATACAACAGGGGCAAACTTTTTAAACATTATGGTAAAGGACCCACACAGAAGGTTACATATTGTATAACTCCATTTATGGTTCTGGACATTCTGAAGTGTCCAGAAAAGGTAAACTAATAGAAACAGAAAATATATTAGCATTTGCCAGAGGCTGGTTGAAGGTAGGGGGAGTGAGTATGGAGAGTTTTTTTTTTAAGTGATGAAAATGTTCTGGAATTAGATATTGGCGATGGTTGTACAACTTGGTGAATGTAAAATCATTGGTAATTTACAAATAAAAGCAACGAACTTCATGTTTCCAATGGAAAAATATGTTATGACTTATTTTATTTAATGATTAGAGAAAAAAAATCAGTAACAAGACTAACTGGTTCAGCAAAAACTACTTCCCTGATAAAATTGTAACATAGCATTTTCCTGAAAATATTAAGATCAGATAGGTGATCACGAAATAATGCCTTGTCATATAAATGTAAGTTCATTACATCATCTAAGTTTCAAATTCCAAGATGTAAGTAGGATTGGCATTCATTTTCTAAAAATAACCTTTTATAATGCATGTGCAGCAGATTAATAGAAATAATCATAAATATATTACAACCTCAAATACTTGGTTATATCTGTACAATTCAGGGCAGAAGGAAAAAAAAAGCCACCCGGGACTAAGCACACGAGGGCAGCAAATTGTCTTATAGGAAACAGATAAAGATGTAAAGGCTTAAGAAGCTACATAAATGGATAACATTAGTATCACCAACTGGGTCAGAAGAAAGTAAGCCTATTCTAGGCTTGAATGTTTGAAAAAGATTACAGTGTGTTTGCTTCTCTATCTAGGAAATTTGGAAAGTAAAAAAAAAAGAATTGACTTGTTCTGCCCTTAGAAAATAACTGTTCACAAGCACAGCATCATAAACTACAACTTAGGATTTGTCTTTGAAAAGAGTATATCAGCATTCTTTTAGGCTGTTTTACTTGAGTTGATGGCTTTACCTTTCTTGATCTTGTCAGTCAGCTTCTTAGTTACCTCGCTCCTTATAAACCAATTTGAATGTCAGCCCAGGCTGTGTAGTGGGCATTATGTTTTTGGACTAATTAATATTCATCTCCACGCCTTTCAGAAGCAGCTCTCTGATATTCCCTTGAAAAACAGAGACTCTCCCAGAGTCTGTGCTCTTCAAATCATTGCCAGAGTCTCAACCTTCCATAACCTAGGGCGGGTGAGTGAGGGAAGCATGGCCATCAGACTCTCCAGGAATCAGCTCTGTATCTGGGAGGCATAGGGTAGATAAATGGTATATAAATTCATCTCTTCAGCCTGTCTCCAGGAGGAATGAAGACTGGCCTATTTATTTCTTATAGGTCCTTAAAACAGGGGGGGCTTCCCTGGTTGGCTCAGCTGGTAAAGAATCTGCTCGCAAAGCAGGAGACTTGGATTTGATCCCTGGGTTGGGAAGATGCCCTGGAGACAGGAATGGCATCCCACTCCAGCATTTTTGCCTGGAGAATTCAATGGACAGAGGAGCCTGGTGGGCTCCACGGGGTCCCAAAGAGTTGGACAAGACTGAGTGATTAACACGTTCACCACAACAGGTGCCTGTTTTGTGAAAGTTCTAGTTCTTCTGTATATTCTTTGATCCACTGAACAGCTTATCCTTTCAGTAAACTTCTTTTGTCTGAGTTTACCCATACTGTGTTTCTGCCGCTTCAATTACCTTACTCCATCACTTCAGTATAGGGTTTAGGTACTGCTCACACCATCTAGGCTTACCTATCAACACAGCGAGAGACTGGGGAATTATTCTACCATCCCGGGAATAAATCTGCAATTGATATTGTTACTTCAGGATTGCCTTTCACTGTTGTCCCTCCTTAGTACACACAGTTAAAAGAGAGGCTAGAGGAGAAATCAGACATTCTTTTTTTTTCTTTTTATTCTTTGTGGTACATTTTTATCCTTTCATTTGTTTGAAAAATAAAAACCAGTTATCTATGTGGGATAGAGGAGTGTATATATATAAATATATTTATAGTGTATATATGTGTAATGTATATTCACCAGTTTTCCATGACAATATAGAAAGTATGTTTCTTTAATTGATTTATTCATTTAAAAATAATGAGTTCATTTTGTCCAGTGTCATCTTTCGGTCCCATTTCTATAATTCTGAGTAATTTCCTGGAAAGTTTTGACAATCAGATTGTCTCTTAAATTTTACCGGTGTTATTTCATTCAGAATGTTCACTATTCAATGCAAAGGATTTACATTAGTGCAAATGGCATTTCTCCAGGAAGATTTCCTAACAATGGAGAACTCTAGATGACTTATTCTATCTTATTCTGAAAAATTAAAAATCTGCCATTACGATAAAGAACTTATGCTGCATGTGTACCATGGAATAGTACACAGCAATAAAAAAGAATGAAGTGATGTCATGCGCAGCCACATGGATGGACTTAGAGATTATCGTAATGAAGTAAATCAGAAAGAGAAAGACAAATACCATATGCTATCACTTATATGGTGAATCTAAAATATGAAACAAATGAACCTACCTACAAAACACAAACAGACTTGCAAACATAGAAAACAGACTTGCTGTTGCCAAGGGGGTGGCGGGATGGTGGAGGGATGGGTTGAGAGCTTGGGGTTAGCGGTTATACAGAATTAATGAACAAGGTCCTACTGCATAGGACACGGAACTACGTTCAATATCCTGTGATAAACCATAATGGAAAAAATACAGAAAAGAATATACACATATGTAAAACTCAATCACTTTGCTATACAGCAGAAACTAACACCACATTGTAAATCAACTATGTATCAATAAAATTTTTTTAAAAAGTAAAGTAAAAAACAAACAAAAAAGTTCCATTAAAATAAGTTTCAGTAAAAGGCATTGGCACAGAGGGTACACTAAAATAAAAATAAAATATAATGGGGAAATAAATAAGATTGTGCAAAGATGACTCTACCCTAATTGAGACAAAGATGTTTATTGCAGTGGGCTAGAAAATTAAGCTATAACTTTAATTATGGTAACTAAAAAATTTGAAGTATGCTATATTATCTAATTCACATTACCTTAACCAAATAAGAATAAGCTGAGCATGAAAGAAGAATTTCTCCCTGTCTGTGAATTTTTAAAGATATTTTCGCATTAATTTTATATGAGGCAATGGATCACATAATTGACAATGTATTCAGTCTTTCTATCAGTTAGGAGTCTTTCAAGTACAAGTGGCAAAAGTAGCTGAGAAACAAAACAAAATTTACTGCCTCCCTTAACTGCAAGTCAAAAGGCAGATTGGCTGGATTTATGCCTTGAGCTAAGTAAGCAAGATACATTTCTTCACTCTTTTCCTTCTCTGTGTTGTTTTAATTTCTCTGTCATCACAAATGGCTTCTAGGCATTTCCATGTTGAAAGCCTGGAGCCAAGTGTCTTTCTAGTCAAAATCTTCATTAATCTCATTAAGCCTGAAGTGTTGGAGAAGACTCTTGAGAGTCCCTTGGACTGCAAGGAGCTCCAACCAGTTCATCCTAAAGGAGATCAGTGCTGGGTGTTCATTGGAATGACTGATGTTGAAGCTGAAACTCCAATACTTTGGCCACCTCATGCAAAGAGCTGACTCATTGGAAAAGACCCTAATGCTGGGAAGGATTGGGGACAGGAGGAGAAGGGGACGACAGAGGATGAGATGGCTGGATGGCATCATCGACTCGATGGACATGGGTTTGGGTAAACTCCGGGAGTTGGTGATGGACAGGGAGGCCTAGCGTGCTGAAGGAGACTGAAGGAGAGAAAGCCTCCCCATGAGAGACGAGGAAATTAGGTTGAAGGCAACCCATTTCTGTGTCTCTTAGTTTTTAAATTTTTGGTAAAGCTTTCTATAATTGCAAATGTTTCATGTTACTATGTATGGGCATTCATTTTTTTTAAAATTGTTTTTGCAATGAAAATGATGCTGAATGTCCTATCTAGGGCAACATGACACAACGCAGAGACCACATGCATTTAAAGGCAGAAACAAAGGGTGTCGGATGAGGGCTCGGGACCAGAATCATTTGACAATTTGCACCAAACTTTGGGGAAGACTTTGGATATCTGCTGGCCATAGAATGTTCTGGTTCTTGATAGGGGTCAGGGGTCCCCCAGCTGAATTGCGGTTTTTACTTGTATTTTGAGTCATAGCTATATTGACAGTGGCATGAGGAATGAGACTTGATAAACTCAAAATACATTTTCTGAACAAGTGAAACTAGTTTAAGAAACTCAGTACATATATCATTCCTCTTTTTTCCTCAGTTGATATTTGAAGTCATAAAAATTAACTCTGGGTAAAATGTAGTAATAAATTACAAAACATATCCACCAATACTTGAATCTTACTATAGCACAATAGCTGTACAGTAAAAGTAGATTTGGCTAAATAGAATCTTGATCAAGTAATTACTGATGGAGGTGATACAAGATCATTATTAAAAGCTGGTTTTGTTAGTAGGATGCAGGCATTCTAGAAGTTATGACCTCAATATATATGTAAATGTGCAAGTTAAATTCTTAAATGTAGCTATCAAATCTGACAAAAGTCACAGCTATCTTAAAAAGAATGCTGACTACATTGAATAAAACGTTGTTCTTAGGTCTTCTTGTCTTCTACAGTTATACAACATGCAGCATTATTTTTAACATGTCATTTTCATATTTTCCATTAAAGATCTCTTAAACTTTTTTCAGTTGGAATATGTTCCCTTTTATTTTATTTTTTTTAAATCAGCAGATGATTTGTGATATGCTGAAGAGACACAAATGCCAGCTCCTTATTTTACTTTAAATTGTGAGCTCACAGAACGCAGGGTCTGCATTTGTATTTCTAACACTTAATTGATGCCTTGGACCTCACAACAGGGCCATAAATGGCTTTGAACTGAACAGAAATAAGAATGAGGAGCCAGTTGTGCACTCCTGTTCCTTCATACTTAACAACTGAATCATCCCATTTCTTATACATTTTGTTACCTGATACTTTCTGTATGTCTATAAAAAATCAATACACAATTTATGATACCCTCTACTTGCTCTACCTGGGAAATTCAGAGTGTATTACCAGAAAAAAAAAAAGAAGAAGAAGAAGAAGAAGAAGAATTGCATTTAGAATTATTTACAATGCTTATTTCAGAGTAAAATAAAACTTACATATTATTTATATCTGCACAAACAACAAGTTTTGTATTTCTATACTGAAAGGCATGAACTGTTAGCAAGCTGGGGACTGGATCATTGTTAGGATATTACAGATGATCCAAATAATCTTGTTTCAAATGCAAAACACCATCATAAGCAGAGGTACTGGAGCTAATTTCTTGTGTTTGGCTCACTTGTATAGTGGAAAAGAGGCTCCCCTGATGACCACTGTAATCTATTTTCATCTCAATGAACTTCAACCCAACCACATCAAACTCCCATCCCTGGAAAAGTACTCAATCATCATTCAAGTTAGGATACCAGGGCCTAGAGCATTTATAAATACCTGCACACAGGAAAAAATCCCATCCTTAACCTTTCATTTAATGTCAGCTTGTGACTAAAATAAAAGAAACATCCTCAGTTGCCCAATGCATCAAATTCTGTGTCGCTACTTTGCCTCCAGCATCCTTGATTCCTTTCTTGCCTTCCTTTTCACATTGTTGTTGTTCTGTCACTCAGTCGTGTCTGGATCTTTGGGACCACACGGACTGCAGTATGCCAGGCTTCCCTTCCTTCACCATCTCCCAGAGTTTTCTCAAATTCATGTCCATTGAGCCGGTGATGCCATCCAACCATCTCATCCTCTGTCCCCTTCTCCTTCTGCCTTCAGTCTTTCTCAGCATCAGGTTTTTTTTTCCAACAAGTCAGCTCTTCGTATCAGTTGGCTAAAATACTGGAGCTTCGGCTTCAGCATCAGTCCTCCCAATGGGCTGATTTTCTTCAGGATTGACTAGAATATTCAGGGTTGATTTCCTTTAGGATTGACTGGTTTGATCACCTTGCTGTCCAAGGGACTCTTAAAAGTCTTCTCCAGCACTACAGTTTGAAAGCATCAGTTCTTCAGTGCTAGCCTAAATTTCAGATCTTACTTTCGGGGAAAAAAATCCAACTCTGAATTCAACTGAGTTGCTTCAACCTCTGATGGTGGAGAAAGACACATTTAATTAAATTCCAAGCCCAGTTCTTCATGTGAAGTAAGAAATTTGGACAAGATTACACTTAAGGCCTTTCCAGTTGTAAAGATTTTTTTAATTCCATGATTGTTTTTTTTTTCAGATTAATAGAAGTCTTCAGATTGATGGAAGATCTACAGGAATAGAAATAATATTTTTAAAATTCAGGTAAAAGATGTAGATCGCCTTGGCGTAATGACCTTTCTCCTCTTGTTTTTCGTTCATTTACGTGCTATAGTCTTCATTTCGAGTTTTGTTTCCTTTTATTTTATTCAGATATCTTACTTCTGTATAGAAATATGGCCTATTCACAATGCTTGCAGTGGGTTATGAGTAACTATGCATTTCAAGCATATGTTGGTGCTACTACTCAAAACTGCTTCCCATACGGATTTCATCATTCTAATATTTCAATACTAGTAAAATCTCAGCAGAAGTAAATAGAGGAAATTTTTTCACTTCACTTTCACTTGTGTATAGGATTTTACACTGCAGGGACTCCAGATAAATTATCCACACCAGCATGAACTAGACTCTTTTATGAAACTTATTTTCTTTCCACTTTGCCCTCTTTTAAAATTTCTTCTCCAAGAGTTGCTATAATCTCAAGATAAGAAGAAGCAAAGGAGCTACCATATTGTCATCTATGTCCAATAGAGGGTCTTGCATTTAAGAAGTACTAAATGCAAGATTTTTAATAAGTGGATGAGAGAATTTTAAATTCTAATAATAATTAGAATCTCAAGCTTTTAGAAGAAGGAGAGGGAAAATACAGGCGTGAGCAGAAAATGTAATTTCCAAGAAATATCATTCTTCTTAGAATGTCTAGTTAAGAAAGGGGTTATCTTCATTTTCTAGACGTGGTTTGAAAGAGTTCATTGGAAGGACTGATGTTGAAGCTGAAACTCCAATACTTTGGCCACCTCATGCAAAGAGCTGACTCACTGGAAAAGACCCTGATGCTGGGGAAGACTGAGGGCAGGAGAAGGGGACGACAGAGGATGAGATGGCTGGATGGAATCACCGACTTAATGGACATGGGTTTGGGTGGACTCAGGGAGTTGGTGATGGACAGGGAGGCCTGGTGTGCTGCAGTTCATGGGGTCACAAAGAGTCGGACATGACTGAGCAACTGAACTGAACTGATACCACATAGTAATGCTCAAAACTATCATTACATTCTATAACACCAAAGAGATCAAAGTGGAACAATATTTCTGTTTTACCTGAGTCATTAAATGATGGAAATTATGTTTAGAGAAGTTTCAAGAATCAAATATAATACTATGATTCAAATTAAAGAAGTTTCAGGAATCAAATATAATATCATGATTCAAATGAGTTGCTTCTCAGGCTGACTTCTCATGTTAATATTCTTTTTCTCTCAAACACTTTTTGCATTTTTATGAAGATTTAAAGTTGAATTCTCAAAGGAGAATAGGCTTATGTATCACAGGAAACTGTTCTTCAGAACCAACCTAAACCATGCAAAACAGGGTGTTAGAAAACAATGTTTTCAATCCCTCTAAAAATGAACCATAGTATTTTAAATGATTTGCTAACTGAGGTCAGCTGCCTAACTCACCTCAGAGCTTAGCATTTTATATTTTTACTCCAGTGGTAGTATGTACAATCTAGGCTCCCAAAATCTTTAAAATAAAACATAAGTGTCACTTCCAGGGGCTACCCTGGTGGCTCAGCGGAAAAGAATCTGCCTGCAATGCAGGAGCCATAGGAGACACAGTTTCGAGCCCTGGGTCGGAAAGATCCCCTGGAGAGGAGAATGGCTACCCACTCCAGTATTCTTGCCTGGAGAACTCCATGGACAGAGGAGCCTGGGGGGCTACAGTCCATGGGATTACAAAGAAACACAAAGAGACACAACTGAAGCGACTTAGCACACGTACCTTCAGAAAGTTCGCATTTACTATCCGCTGATGCTGGAATCAAGATTGCCAGGAGAAACATCGATAACCTCAGATATGCAGATGACACCACCCTTATGGCAGAAAGTGAAGAAGAACTAAAGAGACTCTTGATGAAAGTGAAAGTAGAGAGTGAAAAAGTTGGCTTAAAGCTCAACATTCAGAAAACTAAGATCATGGCATCTGGTCCCATCACTTCATGGGAAATAGATGGGGAAACAGTGGAAACAGTGGCTGACTTTATTTTTCTGGGCTCCAAAATCACTGCAGATGGTGACTGCAGCCGTGAAATTAAAAGACACTTACTCCTGGGAAGGAAAATTATGACCAACCTAGATAGCATATTAAAAAGCAGAGACATTACTTTGTCAACAAAGGTCCGTCTAGTCAAGGCTATGGTTTTCCCAGTGGTCATGTATGGATGTGAGAGTTGGACTATAAAGAAAGCTGAGCACCGAAGAATTGATGCTTTTGAACTGTGGTGTTTGAGAAGACTCTTGAGAGTCCCTTGGACTGCAAGGAGATCCAACCAGTCCATCCTAAAGGAGATCAGCCCTGGGTGTTCATTGGAAGGACTGATGTTGAAGCTGAAACTCCAATACTTTGGCCACCTGATGTGAAGTGCTGACTCATTGGAAAAGACCTTGATTCTGGGAAAGATTGAGGGCAGGAGGAGAAGGGGACGACAGAGGATGAGATGGCTGGATGGCATCACCGACTCGATGGACACGGGTTTGGGTGGACTCCGGGAGTTGGTGATGGACAAGGAGGCCTGGCCTGCTGCGATTCATGGGGTCTCAAAGAGTCGGACACGACTGAGTGACTGAACTGAACTGAACTGATGTCCCTTCTCATCCGATAACTCTTGAAATATCAGTGGAGTCTTCCAGAAATAGAATATATTAGAGATCCACAAGACTAGTGATGTTAGAATAAACAGCTTCTTTAATTTGTTACAAACAAAACCTTGTGAGTAGCTTATTCTCAGAACAGGGTAATTTAATTGCATTTTCTTGCTCAGTAAGAATGGTTTATTCTAAGTTTGAAAGAAACTCATTGGTGTTTTTCCATTCACCTCAGGGTGGCAGGTATTTAAACTTGAAAGCAGGTTTTACCTCATAAAGCTCCAGACCACTGGGTACATCTACGTGATTCAATCATGTGGTGGGTTTCACATTGCACTGCTCAATTTTGGTCTTATAAAAAGGTCTCTGGGTGATAGCAATCTGCCAAAGCTGTGACTGAGCGGTACTGTTCTGGAACTCTGTACGGAGGTGTCAGCCAACGTAAAATGGCACATTTACCAACTCTTTGAGCCAAGCACTGAAATCACATTCTAGATCTTAAAGTGACTGCCATTTTGTTATTAGATTCCATAAAAATAGTCTTTTTTTTCCCTCTTCAGATGAACCAACATACTTTAGAAGCAAGTTGGAAATTACCTCTCTTTTCCCCATATAATCACTATTACAATGCAGAGATTACTGATTTAAATCCATGAAACTGTGGCCTCTTAAATTTTTTATTCTATGTTTCAACTCATGAATTCATCTTCTCAGTACCTTGAAAGCTTCTCAGTCGTGTCTGACTCTTTGTGATCCCATGGACGGTACAGTCCATGGAATTCTCCAGGTCAGAATACTGGAGTGAGTAGCCTTTCCCTTTTCCAGGAGATCTTCCCAACCCAGGGATCCAACCCAGGTCTCCTGCATTTCAGGTGGATTCTTTACCAGCTGAGCCACTAGGGAAGCCCTCTCAGTACCTTAGGTAGGTGGAAAGAAACCTCATTAGATTCTTCTGCATCTCCCATCTTACCTAAGTGCCTGTCCAGATGCTAAAGAAGTTCATCTGAAGCTGATGACATTAGCACGACTGGAGGCCTCTTCAACAATCTGATTTCATTTAAAGAGACAGCCAGAAAGCAGGATGAGAACTGAACGCTAGTTGAGAGGTGGGAGGAACTGTCTCGTTGCTGGCGGGAGATTGCATATTCTAACAGGAATTAACAGATCTCCAACGTTTCATAAAGAAGAAAGAATTTGTCCGGATGTAAGTGAGAAAGGGGAAACCAAGAATTTTCATTTAGTTGAGTCTTTAAATTCTGCTTTTGGGGAATACTTGGCCAGCATGATTGACTGTTTAGATTAGAAAATTACCTGTTAGGGTCTGTCCTGCCCATTTAGGATGTTTAACAGCATCTCTGACCTCTACCCACTAGATACAGAAGCACCCCCCTGTCGACTGTGACAACAAAAATATCTCCCGGCTTTGTTAAAGAGTGTGTGTGTGTGGAGGGGGGTCGTGTGGAATTGGCCGCACTTAAGAAGAACCTCTGGGGTGGCAAAAAGTCAGACATGAGTGAACACTGAGCGTGCATGAAACACACGAGAAGACCCTCTCTAGGGAAGGAGCCCAGGACGGTTCATTTCCATTGCTATGTTTTCTGCCTCAGTTATGTCCAACAAAGTATAAGATATTAAAAGAGCAAAGAGAAATAAGTAGAAGTTAAGAGATGATCAGCCCTAGTTCAACAAAAAGAGCGATCTATTTGGATAGTCCACTTTCAGCATTTTTAATGTTTAAAGAAGTCATCATACACTAGATGCGCATACAACAAAATAATGCAACATACGTGGAAATAAATCCATCTTAGAAGTTTCACATACAAGTTACTGAGTAAAGGTTTAAGCATCTTTAGGATGTATCAACACTCAGAAAGCAGCACTCCCTAAAATTGGAAGAGTGATGTTCTCTCACTAGCTATGAAAAACCATTAACTGCACAAAGTCAGCCTCCCAAACTCTCTCTCTCTCTCTCTTTTTTTTTTTTCTGAATAACTATTCATCTTTTGAGTCGTTAGCTTCCTCATAAAATTGTTAGGAACGCAAACTTGTTTTTCAAAAAATCATTAGTTACAGGGCATTGCCTTATAAAAAGCATGTATCTATTACTCTATCTCTTTCTGCATAAAAAATGTGTCAGACATGCAAGATCATTTTTGTGGATAAATAACTTTTTAACTAGACCTGTTGTCTCATGGTCAGGCTGATATTAGCTCTTTCATTTCAATGGTGATTTTTATGGCGGGACCATTTCTTAGATATGAAAAATCCTCAAATGAAAGAGAACAAACATCATTTTTCATCCAGCTGAAAACAACATTTAAAAAAGAAGTTTTGCTCTGTGTAATCTATGGCTCAGAAACTAACTAGAACCAGCTGCTCTTCTCTGTTTACCCACATTTTGTCACTGCCTGGGTTCTACTGAGTGGAGATTTTGGCTTTCTTCCTTCCCCTCTCTGAATTTTTTAAGCTTTTTTAAAGCAAGTGTCACATTCTCCAAGAGAGAATTTTTAGAGTTTTGCCTAATGATTTTCACCCAAGACACTTTGTTAGAGAAGATACATGTCATACTTATTGTTGGTCTCTGAAATGAGCTATAAAATGCCATCTCTTCCTTTTCCCCCATTACTCAAAGTTCCCACAGTTTTGAAAGAATTTGAAGTAAATGTTGAAAAGTTGGATCATACATCACATTATCTTTTGTGTTGATCTTTGGATATAGGAAAGGAGAGTCTGTTAACTCTTTGATACTGATCATTATGCCCTCTAGTGGGGTCATTATTTCACTGATTCCTCTGAAGTTTATTGATAACGTGCATTAATAACAGGGAATTATTTTTAGTAGCAAATAAAACGTAACCTAAACTGGTTTAGGATAAAAGGGAATTAATTGCCTCATGTTAAAGAGAAAGCTGATGTCTGCAGGGCACAGAGTGCATAGAGCTCTGGTGCAGAAGGCCACAGTGATTTCTCCAGGAGTCAGGCTTTCTAACCAACCTATTCTTTCTCTTTCAGGTTGGCTTTATTCTCAGATTCCTTGCACTAGTAGAATAGCTGGACACGTTCAACCCAAATCATCCCATGTCCAAAGCAGATGGAAATGAAGAAATGGCAGTGGGTCAGCAGTTCCAACAAGAGGCTGTCTCTTTGACTCTAACTGATCATGTGCGCATCTCTGAATCAATCACTGCTGCTGGGGAGAAGGCAGTGCCATGATTGTCCAAGACGGAGTTGGGGGAGCACCCCTGGATTCCTGAGTGGGCTCCATTCTACATGTAGCACAGGCACTGACTGAGGGAAAGATTGGACTTTAGTTGAATGGATAATGGATGCTGATGGGCATAAGCCATAAATGTCCACTGCATCTGCTGTCTAGATTTATACCAAAATGTTCGTCAAATAAACAAAGCCAGAAAACCAGATGCCATGGATGCAAACAAATGCATCCTTAGCCCCTAAATTAGAGAAGCAATCACATATACAACTAAAAAAAAACAGGCTAGTAAGACTGTCAGGCAATGTGTCATAGACACTGAAGGAATTCTTTACTATTATACTAGGACGCTCAGGGAAGATGTTTAATGCGGTATCCTTGGGAATGAATCCTGAGTAGGACTGGACCTGCAGAAATGGAAGGGGTGGCATGAAGGATGCTGTGGAAGACTGAGCAAATTCACTCAGCTTATCAGGAACAATAATCTGTGGTCTTGGGCTTAGTCTTGCTTTTGTAAATAAAGTTTTATTGGAACACAGCCTCACCCACTTATTCACACTATGTCTATGCCTGCTTTTATAGATTTGAATAGCTGTGACTGAACTTCTGGTCTGCCAACCCTAAAATGTTTACTACCTAGTCCTTTACAGAAAAACTTTACCAGTCACTGAAATGTAAGATAAATTGTAGAAGTGACATTTTATTAGCCTGGAAAAGTGGTATTGGCATAATACTGAAGAAGGCTATTTGATGTTTAAAGCAACGGAGAAGTACTGCAAAGTGTTGAGAAGCAGATGGTGTGATTAGAACTGATGTTACTGATGCTAGTACAGTGGAAGTGTCCAGGACGCTCGGAGGGGAGAGGTGCTTTACCACCAACTTCACAGACAGGCTTGTGAGTGAGGAATCAGAATGATCTATGCGGTAATGGCCTGCAAGAACTGATACATGTGGAAGGAGGTTAGAACTGGGATGCACAATCTGATGTTTACAGAATGAGCTGACTCCATTTACTTACGAATACATTCTAATTTGTTCTAATTGTTCTAGCCCTTTATTTGTTATCTCGACTAATTTAAACAGAGAAATTACCAGTTATTTCATACTCAGTAACACTGAGATAGAACTCATAAAAGTACCATAAATGCCTCACTATTGGTAAACTTGGAATAATTCCTTTTACTTAGCAGTTTTCCAGCTCAACAGTTGGAACAGTTGGAAAATTGACTCAACAGTCAATTTCCTAGAATTTTCTGAAAAGCAACTTAAAAGGATGTATTTTAAAAGGTAAGAAGTTTTTTTTTTAGTTTGTTTTTTGTCTTTTTTTCCTTTCTGTTAAATGGAGAACTCCCAGATCTAACAGGTAAGATTATTTGAATTATTTCAATCCATTGCAATTGTCTTTCAGTTCAGTTCAGTTCAGTCGCTCAGTCATGTCCGACTCTTTGTGACCCCATGAATCGCAGCACGCCAGGCCTCCCTGTCCATCACCAACTCCCGGAGTCTGCCCAAACCCATGTCCATCGAGTCAGTGATGCCATCCAACCATCTCATCCTCTGTCATCCCCTTCTCCTCCTGCCCCCAATCCTTCCCAGCATTAGGGTCTTTTCCAGTGAGTCAACTCTTCACATGAGGTGGCCAAAGTATTGGAGTTTCAGCTTCAACATCAGACCTTCCAATGAACACCCAGGGCTGATCTCCTTTAGGATGGACTGATTGTATCTCTTTGCAGTCCAAGGGACCCTCAAGAGTCTTCTCCAACACCACAGTTCAAAAGCATCAATTCTTTGGTGCTCAGCTTTCTTCACCGTCCAACTCTCACATCCATACATGACCACTGGAAAAACCATAGCCTTGACTAGATGGACCATTTTTGGCAAAGTAATGTCTCTGCTTTTAAATATGCTGTCTAGGTTGGTCATAACCTTCCTTCCAAGGAGTAAGCGTCTTTTAATTTCATGGCTGCAATCACCATCAGCAGTGATTTTGGAGCCCAAAAAAAATAAAGTCTGACACTGTTTCCACCACTTTTCCCCATCTATTTCCCATGTGAAGTGATGGGGACCAGATGCTATGATCTTCGTTTTCTGAACATTGAGCTTTAAGCCAACTTTTTCACTCTCCTCTTTCACTTTCTTCAGAGGCTCTTTAGTTCTTCTTCGCTTTCTGCCATAAGGGTGGTGTCATCTGCATATCTGAGGTTACTGATATTTCTCCCGGTCTTTACTGATATTCAAATTATGCCATATGAGGCTAATGTGGAATTCTTTCAGTTGACTGCTGTGTCATTTGCCACTATTGGGCTTCCCTGATAGCTCAGTTGGTAAAGAATCTGCCTGCAACATAAGAGACCCCAGTTCCATTCTTGGGTTGGGAAGATCCGCTGGAGAAGGGAAAGGCTATCCACTCCAGTATTCTGGCCTGGAAAATTTCATGGGCTGTGCAGTCCATGGGGTCGCAAAGAGCTGGACATGACTGAGCAACTTTCACTTTCACTTTCCGTATCTAATAGCTTCCTTGCTAGTGAAATAGTTTTCTCCTTCCTATCTCAGACCTGGGTTTAGGTATTTCTCCAACAAGCCTTGAGTCCATTTAATGAGCTATATGCTCTTTAGAGATATAATATGAGTGAAAAAACTACTTCTTGCAACTGGTCTGCCATTTGCCATTAGTCTTTTTTCATGCATAGTTCTAGAAAGTGTATATTTATAAAAAGGAAAAAAATTGTAGTAGTTTAATACCAAGACACCCAATTTAATATGTTTTTTACTTAACCTCATCAGTCTTTCCATGTGCTTTTTTTTTTCTTTCATTCCCAAAGTCACAATGGTCAAGTGCATCAAAATAATTATTCATTTGCTTCATCCCCCAGTACAGGTGTCCTAGGCCAACAATAACACTGCCAACTCCGTCAGCTGGATGGTCAGAGGATTATTACAATGAGTTTGAAGTTTTGTTTGTTTGTGTTTTGTGTGCTTCTGCATTTAATACCATCACAATGTTTGATCAAATTATTGGTTTTAAAGTGATTTGAAATGTGCAGTTATAACAAACACTTTCTATGTGGTTAGCTTCTTTCATTTCACTTTCAAATTTTACAAATTGCTTTTTAGTTAATTTATTTTTATGTATTTTAAACCTTTTTTTTATAAATTTCAAATATTTGCCTAGTCAAATATTTTCAAATTCAAGTTTGCAAAAATTATATTCAGGAGAGTTAAGCTTGTATACCTGTCTTCAAATTCTTCCCTAGTCTCACTAATGGTAGCTATTTAATTTTTCTTGGTTTATTCTTTCATTTTCAAAGTAAGTAAATATGTGTATATTCTCTAGAAACTCTGAACTCCCTTATGGAATAAACAGTATCTCACTATATATATATATTTACTTTTTTTTCCATTTTGTTTATTCCCATTTGTTGGTATATCCTGGTGATCACTTCATAGCATTATACAGAATCTTTCCTTACTCTTAATTGCAGCTGCATGGTGTTCCATTATGGGGATGGACTAGTTTATTTAATTGATCCTTTACTGGCCGATATTTAGGTTGTTTCTAGTAATTTACCTTTACAAATAATGCTTCATTGAACTCTTTGTTTATGTATACTTGCATGTTTTACTACTGTGTCTCTGCAATATATTACCAGAGGTGCGAATACTAGATCAAAAGGTAACTGTCTACATAATTTTACAAGATATTATCAAATTCCCCTCTATGGGACTGTGCCATTTACCTTTCCCAACAGCAATGTGTAAGAGTGATGTGTTTCCACAGACTCCACAAGAAAGTATTATGTAAAACTTTTGGAGTTTTGACAATCAAAAAGATAAGAAGAATTATCTAAGTACAGTTTTAACTTGTTTGTTGTTGTTTGGTCTCTAAGTTTGAGACCCCCTGGACTATAGCTCTCCAGGCTCCTCTGTCCATGGGATTTTCCAGGCAAAAATACTGGAGTGAGTTGCCATGCCCTCCTCCAGGGGATCTTCCCAAGCAAGGGATCCAACCCATGTCTCCTCCCTCTGCAAGAGGCTTCTTTACCGCTGAGCCACCAGGAAAGCCTAGTTTTAGTGTTAACTTACCTTTCTCTAATTTTGATTTAAGTTGAGGATGTTTTTCTATGTTCTCAAACTGTTTTGTTTGTTTTTTTGTTTTTTTTTTTTTTTAATGGAATCATGTGTTTCCCGGTGGCCCTAGTAGTAAAGAACCCACCTGCCAATTAGGAGACATGAGATCCGGGTTCGATCCCTGGGTCAGGAAGATCCCCCGAAGAAGGGCATGGTAACCCACTCCAGTATTCTTGCCTGGAGAATCCCAGGGACAGAGGAGCCTGGCGGGCTACAGTCCAAGGGGACGCAAAGAGTCGGACACGACTGAAGTGATTTATCCTGCACACACACGCGCTCGTATCATTAACTCCTTTTTTTTTTTTGACATTCGATTTTATACCGGAGTAGAGCCAATTAACAGTGTTGTGATAGTTTCAGGTGCAGAGCAAAGCGACTCAGCCATCCCTCTATACGATGCCCTCACAGTGTGGCACCTGCCCTTTCACATGTAATCTGTGACTGAGGCACACCCACTTGAACCACTCAAACTGCTTGCAGTTCCTTGAATGACAGGTTTTGCTTCCTGCCTCTCACTTCAGCCTTTCCCTTTGCTCCACCTCCTCTACCTTCTAGATGCTCCCTGGGGAATGCCCTCGCACTCTTGCAAATTAGCTCCCTTAAGGGGTCTAAGGCATTCACGCTGAGCTCTTTAATAGCTCCTGCCTTTGAGGAGTTGCACTCAAGTAGAGCTTGCATGATTTTAAATTTTATATGCCTTCTTGCCTGGAGAGTCCCAGGGACGGCGGAGCCTGGTGGGCTGCCGTCTACGGGGTCGCACAGAGTCGGACACGACTGAAGCGACTTAGCAGCAGCAGCAGCAGCACATTGTCTTAAAATAAGTATGTATTGCATTTATAACCTAAAATGGGCAAATCAAAGAGGAAAAATTCTCGAAACTCCTTTTGAAGACATCTTTATCACCCAATTACAGATTTAGATAACCCATCCTCTGATTCCAAATTATTGAAAGTGAAAGTGAGGTCGCTCAGTCGTGTCCGACTCTCTGCGACCCCATGGACTGTAGCCCACCAGGCTTCTCCAGCCATGAGATTTCCCAGGCAAGAGGACCGGAGTGGGTTGCCATTTCCTTCTCCAGGGGATCTTCCCGACCCAGGGATCAAACCCGGGTTTCCCGCATTGCAGGCGGACGCTTTACCCTCTGAGCCCCCAGGGAAGCCCTGTTATTATCTCTTCCTATATCCACCAGTCTTGGTGTACTTGGCTTGCCATAACAAGATGTCATAGATATCCACAGATATCAGATACCAAGCTAGCCACAGGCTGGGTAACTTAAAGTAGAGGCATTCATTTTTCCACAGCGATGGAGGGCAGAGATCTAAGATCTGGGCACTGGCAAGGCTAGTTTCTGGTGCGGGATTTCTTCCTGGCTTTCTGAAACCCACCTTCTCACTGCGTCCCCCACGGCCTTTCCTCTGTGTGCTCTGAGAGAGTGCTAGATCTCTGGATCTCTTCCTCTTCCGATAAGGACCCCAATCCTATCAGACAAGTGCCCTGTTAGTACCTACCTGGAGGGGCTTCTCTGGTGGCTCAGTGGTGGGAGGCGGTTCGATCCCTCCGTAGGGAAGATCCCATGGAGGAGGGCATGGCAACCCCTTCCAGCATGCTTGCCTGAAGACTCGGATGGACGGAGGAGACTGGCAGACCATAGTCCATGAGGTCACAAAGAGTCAGACACGACTGAAGGGGCTTACCATGCAGGCACGCGTACATATATTAATATGTTAATACTGGAATTTGGATACTGGTAGATAGCTAATTCATTCTTACTGATGAGGTATAGTAATGTTTTGAATTTAACTTAAGTTTAGTTGCCTCCTTGAAGACCCTGTCTTCAAATATAGTCGCATTTAGGGAAGTGGGGATTCAACGCATGAATCTGGGGGCACACCTTTCAGTCCGTAGCATCGTGCGGTATCTGTCTGCCTATGCGTCCTCTCACCTATCTGCCTAGTTATCTACTTAGGTTTGATTCACTTGTTTTTTTGTATAAAACTACCTGATCAATTATCTGCGTCTCCTTTCTAAGTTTTCCCTTCCACCCGAGTAGGTGTTATATCTTGATAACTTGGAATGCCCAAAGTCTAGTATGTAAACGTATTTGCTAAATAATGCTTAGGATGCTGGTCACTGGGCATGTGATTGGGTAAATATCGCATATATTTCTTTATTATTTTCCTGAAGATTCGAATTAAAAAAGGACAAGTTTTTCCTTGACTGATACCCTGTAGATACCATAGAAACTTTTTATGTAAAAGCAGGCAACACAAACACAAAAATTAGCAATGCTTTTTGAAAGTAGAAAGCAGTGTTAAGTCTTTACATAAATTTTTTAAGAGTTTATGAATATATGATGATTTTCAGTAACCATTGTTCAGTAACCATTGCCTATTGATTAACTTGGAAGTTTAAATACTTTTCAAAAATTCTCTAACTCTATTACCATATTGTAGCTTATAAAACAATCAGTTTCATAGCTGTCATCATGTAGCTTATGTGCTGATAGAAAAACGTACGGAAAGCTAAAGTCTTTATAATTCATGAGCAACTGCAATTTTCTTAAATTTATTGGACTGTTTACTTGGGCTTTTAAAGCTGATTTTGGATGTGAACAATACACACAACAGGCTAGTATTTGGTGCACTGATTTACTGGATGCAATGCGAAGTTGCTTTCTGCTCCTGCTCAGTTCATCAGGAGCTGGAAGGGCAGCAATAATTCATTTAGCACAATGCTGCCATTTGCACCCACAACATGTGAGACGTCTGGCCTGGAACTGGAAGGACATCCAGTTGGACTTCTGCCAATAGAACCATCTGGGCAGGAAATAATGAGGTCAGAATAAGAGGTGATTCCTAGGACAGCCTCGATTTCTCCACTAGTGGAACGATAAGGCTTGGGTTATTCCAGGTTTTCTACAGTGTAGAATGGATGGTGAATATGTGTTCTGAGTTGTGGAATCATTTGTGAAATGTTATATCTGTAATACCAGTGTTTTGGAAGCAAGTGACTGTGGTCGTTAAACCCTTCAACAGACTTATTATTGAAAGAAAAAATGTTCTCAATAAGCATCTTCTCACCCGTGACACTCACGGAACAACTAATGTCATTGACTCATGCTTCTGTTAGACTAGTTCCACTGAAAGGAAAATTACATGGGATTTGAAGGCAACCATTCCTGGGCTTGGGGGTTTCCCTGGTGGCTCAAGGGTAAAGAATCTCCCTGCCAAGCTGGAGATGCTAGTTCAATCCCTGGGCTGGGAAGATACCCTGGAGAAGGAATTATAACCCATCCCAGTATTATTGCCAGGGAAACCCCATGGACTGATGAGTCTGGCGGGCTACATAGTCAACAGGGTCAAGAAAGAGTTGAACACAACTGGGTGACTCAACAACGACAACAAATTCCTGAGCTTACAAACCATATCTGTTATCACTGAGAGTTAGACTGTGAAGAAAGCTGAAGAATGGATGCTTTTGAGCTGTGGTGTTGGAGAAGACTCTTGAGAGTCCCTTGGACTGCAAGGATATCCAACCAGTCAATCCTAGAGGAGATCAGCCCTGGGTGTTCACTGGAAGGACTGATGTTGAAGCTGAAACTCCAATACTTTGGCCACCTCATGAGTTGACTCACTGGAAAAGACCCTGATGTTGGGAGATTAAAGGCAGGAGGAGAAGGGGATGACAGAGGATGAGATGGCTGGATGGCATCACTGACTTGATGGACATGAGTTTGAATAAACTCCGGGAGTTGGTGATAGACAGGGAGGCCTGGCATGCTGCAGTCCATGGGGTCGCGAAGAGTCAGACACTACTGAGCAACTGAACTGAACTGAACTGATGGGTTATTGTGGGCAACTGAAAATTTTCTTGAAATAAAAAGGATACAAACACTTATTTTCAATACTATCTCATGGATTGAATTAGACTACGTATCTAAAGAGCACAGCACCGTGCCTTGCAAATCAATAAAGTTACTTTCATCTTTCTTTTATTCATTATTTGCACTTCCATATTTAGAGCACTTTTACTTCTAGAAAAGACCGGGTAATTTTTTAATGTAGCTTATTTTTTCTATGCCCTTTCATATCTTTGCAAATCTATGAATTTATTAGCATGACACCGTTGCTTTTGCCTGGCATGTCTCACTGGTTATCTTTCTTGGGGTTTTTGCTGGTTGCATTTAATGAATCTGTGTACCTCTCTTCTTGTCTTCATCTACTCAGCAATTCTGTGAACCTGGCCTATTAACTAAACAAATGTAATCGCAGAGCAGGGGCAAGAGTTCTGCCATTTGCCACCTCTGTGAGCTTGAACTCCACCTGCTTCACACCCGTATTAACTGTTTTGTTATTATCCTTAACTTAGATTCCCATGATTTTGAGCCTGAGTTTTCATAGCGATCTTTTGGTTTATTGGACAGATTCTGGTCAACCTGCCTTCAAACTCACTTTTCTTATAATTCAGGCTGGTTCACCAGCACATGTACTCTTCTGCTCAAGAAGGTGATCAAGCATTGCAAAGGCTCTTCCTGTTCAACACCTGTTTCCACATCGATTCTGTTTCTGCTTGGCTTCCAATTCTTGGACTACCTACTTGAATTTGGCAACTCTTGGACTACCTACTTGAATTTGGCAGTTGTAATTAGTTTTTTTTGGTCCATTTCTGACTCTCGACTTTGGCTTAGAGGTTCTAGTTGGAGTGGGACCAGCTCTTTCCAGAAATAGCTAGTTCGTGGGTCTGAAAACAAGGCAATGTAAAATAGGAGTTTGAATCCCAGCTCTATTGCAATTTTCTACATGAGCGTCACTAAATGACTTCACAGGCCATATGTAATGTTTCATTTTGTGCATCAACTTGGCTAGGCCACAGTGCCTAGATATTTGGTAAGACACTATTCCAGATGTTTCTGTGAAAGCATTTTTTAGATAGGATTAAGTAACGTTTGGGCTTCCCTGGTGGCTCAGATGGTAAAGCGTTTGCCTGCAATGTGGGAGACCTGGGTTCGATCCCTGGCTCTGGAAGAACCCCTGGAGAAGGGAATGACAACCCACTCCAGTACTCTTGCCTGGAAAATTCCATGGATGGAGAAGCCTGGTGGGCTACAGTGCATGGGGTTGCAAAGAGTTGGACATGACTGAGTCACTTCACTTCACTTCATTTCAAGTAACATTTAAATAAGTAAAATGTCAGTAAAGCAGATTACCTTTCATAATGTGGGTGGGCCTTGTCCAATCAGTTGATGGCATTAAGAAAAAAGACTATCCTTCAAAGAAGAGGGGATTCTGCCAGCAGAAGGTCTTCAAGCTCTAAACACAAGTCTTCCCTGGGTCTCTAGCTTGCCAGTCTACCCTCCATATTTGGGGCTTGCCAGCTCCACAATTACATGTTTGGATTTCTTAAAATAAATCTCTCTGTCTCTCTCTGCCACTATCTCTCCATCTGTCTGTTTCTCTCTCTCTCTCTCACTACACACACACACACACACACACACACACACACTTAATTTCATATTGATTGCTTCTCTAGTGAACACTTACTAACATATCATAGTTTCTTCTTTGGTAAAATGGGAAGCATAAGTGTACCTAACTCCTAGGATTATGGTGATGATTTAGGAGTTTAGGCATAGCACTTGACATATAATAAGTGACTAATACATGCCAGTTATTCTTCTAGTTATTATTTATCATAACTTAGTGCTCTGATTATGCTTTCTCTCCCCACTTGGTTGCCATTCTAAACCAAGCACCTGGAAAACCCCTCCAGGAGTCAATTCAGGTGCTACCTCTCCTGTGAAACCTACTCAGATGCTCCCCAAGTGTGGTTGTTTATATCTACGGCACACACTACAGCTTACTGGACCATCATTTTCCCATCTAAATGTCATCTTAAAAGAGGAGGCAGATGTCTCAAAGCCCTCCAGGTCAGACTTTAATATTTTTATTTCTACCACCAACCCCAAATGCTGGCAATATTTGCTTCTCAACAAAACATTCCCTGAATAAACATTGGGAGATATCTCTACTTCCTGTACTAGGAATAGAGGCTTTTTGTCAAATCTGTGTTTCTACGTGTGGAGTCGCAGAATCTTTGATTTGTAAAACATTCATCAAATGCCTGTTGTGGGCAATGATGGTGTCAGCCGCTTCAGTTTCAGTTTTTGGAGGCAAATGGTTTATGAGTAGAAGTGGGGCAGAAACCAACATAAGTGGGCCATTTGGAAGACACGAGAAAATATCAAAATCTGGAGGGAAAAGTTATTTTTTCCTGCCTGTGTGAATTGGAGGATCGTCTTTCACAGGAAATAGCACATCCATTTAGCCTAGAAGGAAAGAGGTCAAAGGCAGAAGATTTAAGAGGGGACTGGGTCTTTCTAGGATAGTTAGGAACAGCAGGAGATGATGGACAATAAGGATCACGTTATTAAGAGGTGTGAATACTAGAACCAGAGAACAAGGAATAAATGACAGAGTCATGAGGAGAAGACCTGGCGAGCAGAGCAACTCAGGCCTCAGGGATTCTTGAGAGGCTGCCTCAGCACTCACCTTAAAGATGATATCTGTCTTTCTGATGTTTGCTACAACAAACCTCTTCTTATTTTCTGTGACTTAGGCAAAAGGCCTTTCCTGATTCTCTTCTAAAATAGATCAATCTGAAATCTCAATCGACAAGGCCCCTGAACAGTAGCACCCTAAATAAAATTATCTGGGATATGAAATATGCTAATCTAAATTCCTCTTGCTAGCATATTGGTTTGTTTAATAAATGTACCTGTGCCTTTGGAGCTAATGTGCTTGACTGCCCCTTAACAACAGAACAGCATTGAGAGCCTCCACACAGAAAGCCCCAATGGGCATAGAGCCCTTTGTAGGAAAGAAAGGCTTGTTAGAAAATATAAGAAATATTGCTTTATGAAACTGTTACTTAGTCTATATTTACTCACTATGTTTTTACTCAATGTATTTAGCCTACATAATGAAAGTATAATAGTTAAAAGGTTTATATAAATAGAAGTTTAGCTTTAATACAAATAATAAGACAACTGTTGATTTAACTGATGATTCTTACTTAGAGCTGACCTTCAGCTTGCTGTTCTATGACTTTATGGGACCACATTCTTTTCTGTTAAGCTCAAGGCGTAGAGTAAATTACCGAAAACAGGTTTTACCTTGAAACTTTCTATTGATGAATTCTTTCCTGCTGTGCCTGATACAAAAGCGTTCTGACTGATCAGCCCTTATCAATAGGAGAGTCACAAGATGTTAGCAGGCCCCCAGGGCAGAAGGTGATGTAAACAAATGAACTAAGATATGCAAACGATGCCAGTGAGGGTCAGCACTGTGGACCCATTAAGCTGATCTGGTATGACTCTACACTTTACATTTGTTTCTATGCACCACTAAAAACATAAAAGCTGTCTTAAAAACAATAAAGTCAGAAGACACTTGGAAACACCACGACTCGCTGTGTCTTCTCATTCGTATTGCCGACGCCGTCCATCCTAAGGGAACCCTGACCAGCTGGGGCAGGACTCCAGCATTTCACCACACTTTGAACCAAGATGCAACAGAAGAAAAACGAATTTTGTTCAATCATCTTTGGACCTCACAAATAGTGTTTAACACAGAAAAAGACTGCTGTTCTAAGTGTTTTACCTGTGTCAATTCATTTATTCCTTAGAAATAAATACTTTCTTGTCCTTTATTTTCAGGGCTTCCCTGGTGGCTCAGACAGTAAAGAGCCTGCCTGTGATGTGGGAGACCTAGGTTCGATCCCTGGGTTGGGAAGATGCCCTGGAGAAGGAAATGGCAACCCACTTCAGTATTCTTGCCTGGAGAATTCCATGGACGGAGGAGCCTGGCGGGCTACAGTCCATGGGGTTGTGAAGAGTCAGACATGACTGAACGACTAACACTGTCCTTTATTTTACAGATGGAGTTGAGACAACAGAGACATTAAGTACCTGGTCTAAACTCCCACAGCAGGTGAGTGAAGGAGCTGCCAAATGACACAATTTTGTACTTTGCCTCCCAGGATGAGAAGCAATGAGTGGCAAGGGCACATCTCTTTAAACACTGCAGCTTAAAAATAAGAAAGATCAGATGGAATAAAACATACACCCTTTTCCCTTTTTTTTTTTATATCTCTTGCTTGAAAACAACTTTTTTTTTTTTCTCCTCCTCTAAATAGCACATTTCAAAAGCATCTTGGAAGCCATAGAGACAAGTTAAACTCCAGATGAGCAATTGCTCCACCATGGGAAAAGTGTCTGCCTGCAATTCTCACAATCCCCCAGTAAGCCATCCTGAGCAGGTAAATGACTCCGTAGCTCCAAGGAGCCAAAATACTCCTTGCGCGTGACTCTCTTTCTAGAATACAGAAGAGAATTCAATATGTCTTACCAGGATATTACAGAAGACACCTGCTGTTACCTAGTCCATTCTATGGCAGCTGACACCAGAGTTTAAACACAATAAAACAAAATAATGTGTACCATTATATTTAGTGACAAGCAAATCCTTTCTCACTTTGTTCTTTGATATGCTGCAGGAATATCTGCCACTTCTCATCATCTGATTTCAAGACCATACTTGCTTGTGTGTGTTTGACTTGGACCCCAAGAAAATCAAGGGCTATAAATATTTTAAGAAACTTGGAACAAAGAATAAGAAGTTTTGCAACAAAGGCTGTATTTACTTTTCATGTTTGTGTTCTTAAGGAACACGTTTTTAACAGCACTTATGGATGCCGAAGTGTCTTAGTTCAGTGAGTGAAGCGGACTATAAGCAGAGCATTATAACCATGCTATGCTGTGTTGCAACTTTTCTTTCTTTATTCACTCATTCACCACTTATTTCTTTAGGGTCTAATATATGCTATTTTCTTCCCTCTCGTGAGTTCCTGGAAATTGTGGAATATAGATACATTAATGAGATGGTTCCTGCCTCGAAGGAATTTAAGTCACCTAAAGAAAAACTCATATGCACGTGCTTTAACACAAAGAAAACACTGATGATGTCTCAGAAGAAAAACAGCAACCTTTTTGGAGGCTATAGAAGTGGAAGGTTAATAAGGGGAGATAGTCTATGCCTCCAGGTAAGCTAAACATTTAGCCAGGTTAAGACAAACCACTCCCCGGGAAGATGTTGAGAAATTTCTCTGAACATTTGACAGATATGCCATCTATGTTTATAAACTCTTCACTTCCTATCATTTCTTTCAATATTATCTTTGCCCCTGTCTCCCATTCTAACACTGCCCAATGAGTTGTGACATGAGCATTCTGCTGAGCAAGGACTAGGCTTAAATCAGATGCAAATGCCTTCATGCTTCCTTTCCACTTATACTTGTCATTAACGTGCAAATGTCAATCTTTTGTCTGATCTCTTTGCAACACTTTGTCCCAACAGACTTGGCCCTAACCTGGCCTTAGATAATGGAGAGCTGTATTTGTGACATCTAGATCCTCACTGAGCTGCTTGTCCACTCTGTAACTCAAAAACCAAATGTCCTGGATCATAATTCTTCAGGAAATTGCCCTCCATAAAAATGTATATCAGAGTTTGGGTGATAACGTAATCATAAACTCTGGGCATTAGTCAAAGTGCTTAAAGGTAAATTTCCTGGCTGGATTCCCACACCCATGAAAGATGATCATTTTTCAAAATCTCCAGTTTAGCCCTCTGATGCCTTCGGCAGACATGTGCCCTTGTGGGTTCCTAACAGGCTTGTTGAGCGTGTACAAAGCCCAATTATGACATTTCACTAATATATACATCAGCACTGATTTTTCGGTTTTTCTTAAATGCTTATTTCAGATGAAATCTGTCCAGCCTGCTCAGAGGCTAGAAGCTGAGCTCTGTATTATTAGTAGCAGCTTAGGGTGAAATAAACGCGTGTCTCCTACTGTATGGCTCAATGCCCCTGTGTCATATCTATGCATGCCATAAAAATAGTGATAAACATGATATATTTTTATGACTCTGAATGCTTTACGTGTCAATAAAGTATTTTTTAAACTGGATGAAGGCTGCAGTGAACCTGCCTCCCTACTGAAGTACAGAGTCCCAGTGTCCGGGGCCTGATTCTGCCCGGATGGCAGAATCATCAGTTGTCTGTGATGGAATCTGGTGCCTAGAGCTTGTGGCATATGCAGGGTTTTAGTCCTAATCGTCTCAGAGTTTTTTCTCTGATACACATTGAGGAACGCTTCCCTTGCTTCTCGCTGGGGAAATGGATCACCGCTATCATCGACCCGATGAGCTAAATGACCTTTCCTTCTTTGAAAGGCCCGGGGATTTCACAAGAGGAAAAGATCCATACAGGCAAGAGAAACTGCAGCAAACTTTCCAAAGGCCCTTTAAGAAGCTGCTTTTAAAATATAATTTAAAGGTGGAGGAATCCTTTTATAGAAGACATATTGCCTGAAAACAAGATGTCTTTCCAACTTTGGAGGCACGGTGTTATTTATCCTGTAGCAAACAGCAAATAGAGGATGCTGTCAACAGTACTGCTTATATCTACACAGGGCTTTACATTTGCTAAAGCACGCTGTGTTTAGTTCTTGCAATAATGTCTAGAAGAATGAGTAATGTCTTATTCCATTTTGTACTTCATAGAGTTTAATAAACTCCAAAGTAAATACAGAGTACTTAGATTAGAGCGCGCTAGGAGACCAGTATGGTTCTTTCTTTTGCCCCTGATTATCTCCCTAATAGTTCAGTAGGAGTAACAATGAACCATTTCATAAAGAAAATATTTTGCCTGTAGAACAATGAACAAGAAAGTAAACTTTAAACAGTACTCTAATCACAGATACTCCATGCCCTCTCCCCTTCACATATAGCAACCAATGCCCAGTCATACTTTTTAAATACCTGATGAGGACATTTTTATGTCTAAACTTGCCAGTTTCCAAAATAGGCTGAATAAGAACACTTTCTCCACGTTAATTATAAAACCTGTATGTTTTCTATTTGCCTTTGTCAACTCCCTGTATCTGGGTATTGTTGTTGTTGGGGATTTGATTTAATTTTGTCTTGTTATCTTTGGAGAGTTAACTGACCATAAAAGGAATTCATATTTATTTAGTACAATTTATCATCCTTGATTTAGGCACTTGACATCTATTAAAAGCTCAGAGTCTCCAAACCACTTCCTAAATTGATCTGCTTTCCAAAAGCATCCTCTGATTCACCTTTCACAGGGAAAGGAAATCCTCCAGTTCCCTGGGATAGGGCTCATTAGCATATGGCGCATGTAGGCACAGCAAATCTCCTCAGATTTGCTGGTATTTACATACAATTTGACATGCATTCGAATTTTAAGGGTGGACACTCTAAAATGTTAGCCCATTGAGCGCATGAACTGGAATCAAACGTGTAATGTTAACATTGCTTTCCTGCTCAATTACATGGCAGTTTGGTTAAAAGTTAAGTTGACACAAATATGCCAATCCTCATTTTTTTTTTATGACAACCAAATGTCAAGTACATTGCAAGAGCGCATTGGTATACGACAAATCGATAGGAAATCAATGCTAATAGGGCCTTTACAGAGGTCCAGATTATACACCTAGATAAGAATAAATGAAATTTTGTGAGATATGAAGTCAGGAAAGATTTTAGGTTCGGGCTCCTCTGATTCTTCTTAGATAATATGCTGCTTTCATTCCATTGTGCAGTAATACCCTTTCTGAAAATAAGGCAGTCAAGCCATAATAGCATCCATCGTACAAATGTTCCTAAGCTTCCCTATGTTGTAATATGCACCTGTATGCTCAGTTATGTCTGACTCTGCCACCCTATGGACTGTAGCCCGCAGGCTCCTCTGCCCATGGGATTATCCCAGCAAGAATACTGAAGTGGGTTGCCATGCCCTCCTCCAGGGGATCTTCCCAACCCAGGGATCAAGCCTGTGTTTCTTGTGGCTCATGCATTGGCAGGCAAGTTCTTTACTACTGAGCCACCTGGGAAGCCCACATTGCAATATATTTAATGCCATTTATTGTTGTACTGCAATGCACATTTGATTTACTTCCTTATTGGTAACAAATTCCAGATACAGAGGAATGAAATGTCTTGACTCAAGCCCCAGAGAGAGTGAAAAAGTGTGTCAGATCAGCAATACAATCAAGGGTTGTTAATTATGGAATTTAGAGTTTTCTTATTTTTGTTCCATGATCTTTCATGGCAGCTGGAGTTTTGACACTTTTCACCTGAGAGAGTGTGCCAGAAATGCTCCAGATGTCTTCAGAGCAACAGAAACACCATTTCAGTTGAAGAGGAGTCTTAAGGCGTGTCATATTCTGGGGAGTCCCTAACTGCAGACTTGATCAAATCATTTGATTTCTCTGAGACTATTTCAGTTTTCTCAGGTAACAGATGCCAAACATTAAGCATCACGTTTGACACCTGTCAGGAGTTTTGGTTTATGCTAAACAGTCAAGAGAAGACATGGCAGCGATTACCCTTAATTTGCTTTTCTTCATCATCACTAGCCATGGTATACTGGCAAGGAGCTGGACCGCTTTGTCAGACATCAGGATTCACATATGAGTAATTCTCCAATTTTTATGTGTGACTCGAGAAAAACCTCTTTTCCTCCTAGAATCTCTGTACTTTCATCTAAAATTTGAGGACAAAAAAATTATCTAGGAGCAATATTAAAGAATAAGTATGAGTACAGCATAAATCACATCAAAAATCAATAAAAATGAAAGTTATATTTACTATTTAACAATGCATACTTATAAATCTGTAATTCGTAAATATACATAATATAACCTATTGTATGTACGTGCTATAATATATAAATGAAACATAGGTATCATACATATTATATCATATATTATTATTATCTTTGTCTATATTTATGAATGAACACGTGTACTTTTGCCAACAAACTATTATTAGTCATATTTGAAACTGCAGCACAATTGGCAAAACGATTATGTTGATAGTAGCAGTTTTTTACCAAAAATGGAGTGAAGAAGAGAGACTAAAAGTTAGTGATTAATGAGCATCAACTTCCAATTGAAAAACAGAAAGAAAGAAAAAGACTGAGAAGTTTAACTACCTGGGAGTCATCCCATTTTACCTATATTCTATTCTCAATTCTATTTCCCCTGTAGATTGAAAAAAAAAACGCAATCCGTTCTCTGTTCTGTTATTAACATGGAAACAGAACTGTACCATTCTCTTCTTGTTTGAGACGCACCTCCATGGAAATCATCAGGGATATTAGAGAAAGGAGGATACTATTGACCATCACACTTTACATCTCTACAGTGATATATTATTTGCAAAACTGATATTCACTTGTTTAGCAAGAACTTCATTGGTTTGGTCTTGCCTTCCATCCCGTTTGTTTATACTAATTGGTGAAAAAGACGCTCAGATTTTTAGTCAGAAATTTTTGTTTTTCACAATCTGTAGTAGTAAGCTTATTTTAAACTTAGCTAACATCAAGCCATTTTAAATTAGGGGCTTCTTTGGTGGCTCAGATGGTAAAGAATCTGCCTGCAGTGCAGAAAAGCGAGGTCCAATCCCTGGGTCTAGAAGATCACCTGGAGAAAGGAATCAAACCATTTTAAACGAGGCATATTTAACTGCAAATCATTTTAACTAACTGGTTTCCGCTTCTCCCCAGTGCTTTCATAATAATAATAGTAGTAGATAACACACTGGAACATTTCTTCTATGGCAAAGACTTTATAAATTAGGCTAATTATAGATGAGAAAACTGAGGCTCAGAAATATTGAACAACATGCTGAGAATTATTCAGCTGGTGAAAATCAGAAGTTAAATTTGAACTCAAGCATTCTATGTTCAGGCTTCCATGGTAGTTCAGCTGGTAAAGAATCCACCTGCAATGCAGGAGACCCCAGTTTGATTCTTGGGTCAGGAAGATCCCCTGCAGAAGAGAGAGGCTGCCTACTCCAGTATTCATGGGCTTCCCTGGTGGCACAGATGGTAAAGAATCCACCTGCAATATGTGAGACCTGGGTTCAATCCCTGGGTTAGGAAGATCCCCTGGAGGAGGGGATGACTACTGGCTAGTATTCTTGCCTGGAGAATCCCCATGGACAGAGAAGCCTGGTGGGCTACGGTCCATGGGGTCGCAGTTGGACATGACTAAGTGACTGAGTATAGGACACAGCACAGTCTACATTCAGAGTTTAAGTTAATCATTTTTATAAAGTATGGTATTACCTTGATCATCCGTCTCATACCCCCAAACAAAAAACATGATTAAGTAGATCACATAAAATACAGAGAAAATGCTTAGGAGACCTAGAATTTGAATCCAAAGATCCTAATTCTTTATATTAAAGATTCTTGATTGGGGGATGAGGACAGAATTAATGAGAGATATGATTTTACATAACTGCATTTTTCTACTAGCTGTGTAAATACAAACTTGAGTGCTTTCTCACCACCAATATCCCTCACTGTTGTTTGCCTTGCAAACATATGGAATTGGCAATTAGCAGTTTACAGTCCTGATGTCTCACTTTCACTGTCATCTGAGCTTTTTCTCAACTGGGTGCTGTAAAAACCTGCCAAGCCCATAGCAGGCTTTGAGAGATGGAGCGCAGCACTTGGGGAAACAGCTGACAGGATATCAGATCTGGTCTGCGTGTGTGTATCAGCCTGTCTCCATTCTGTTGCAGTAACTTTCCTGGGCCCACAAATTTAAGTTTGTTTACGTAACTTGGCAAAGCACCCTGGCCACAATAATATGTCATGTTGTCTTCACGAGGAGATGATGAAGGCTGCGTGGGTAATTCAGGCACAGGGTAGTAAAGAATTGGTTAGATAGCATCAGCGACTCATTGGACATGAATCTGAGCAAACTCTGGGAGACAGTGAAGGACAGGGAGCCTGGCTACAGTCCATGGGGTCACAAAGCGTTGGACATGACTTAGCAACTGAACAACAACAAAAGAGAAATGCACCTTTTGCCCTCAGCTTCTAGGAGGTAACACATATCATACCTAATAGAAGTGCATTTGTTAAATGGGGAGGCCTGTGGAGGCCTTAGGGTGCAGCCAACAATACCTGACCGTCTTGGAGCAGAGGCAGAGAAAACCAGAAGAACCATCACATGATTTAGGTCATACAGTATCAGTTGACCTTGGAACTGAATCCAAGAGTGAAGGTAATTAATCAGTCAATCATGCGTACATAATGAAGCCCCAGGATAAACTCTGACAAGAAGTCTTGAGTGAAATTCCCTGATGAGCAATAAATGCTCTATGAAAATTCTCACATATAAATGCTGGGAAGATAATGGGATAATGTTTGGAACCCTCCCAGACTCTGCCCCATTTCTGTCTTTGTCTGATTTTTATCTATATCTATTCCCTATAATAATTCATAACTGTGAGTCCTTGTAGTGAGTTATCAAACGTAAGAGTTATTCTGAGAACTTTCTGAACTAGGAATTTGTGTCAGAAGTGAGAGCAGTCTTGGTAATTTTGACTTCAAATTTTGAAGTTTAGCTAGTTGTATGTCGATATAGATAATTGTAGGTAGAAAGGCAATGCCAAAGAATACTCAAACTACTGCACAATTGCACTCATCTCACATGCTAGCAAAGTAAGGCCCAAAATTCTCCAAGCCAGGCTTCAATAGTACGTGAACTGAGAAATTCCAGATGTTCAAGCTGGATTTAGAAAAGGCAGAGGAACCAAAGATCAAATTGCCAACATCCGTTGAATCATCAAAAAAGCAAAAGAGTTCCAGAAAAACATCTACTTCTGCTTTATTGACTGTGCCAAAGCCTTTGACTGTGTGGATCACAACAAACTGTAAAAAATTCAGAAAGAGATGGGAATACCAGACCACCTGATCTGCCTTCTGAGAAATCTGTATGCAGGTCAAGAAGCAACACTTAGAACTGGACATGGAACAACAGACTGGTTTCAAATAGGGAAAGGAGTACATCAAGACTGTATATTGTCACCCTGCCTGTTTGACTTATATGCAGAGCACATCATGTGGAATGCCAGGCTCGATGAAGCACATACTGGAATCAAGACTTCTGGGAGAAATATCAGTAACATCAGATATGCAGATGACACCACCCTTATGGCAGAAAGTGAAGAAGAACTAAAGAGCCTCTTGATGAAGGTGAAAGAGGAGAGTGAAAAAGTTGGCTTAAAGCTCAACATTCAGAAAACTAAGATCATGGCATTTGGTCCCATCACTTCATGGCAAGTAGATGGGGAAACAATGGAAACAGTGAGAGACTTTTTGGGGCTCCAAAATCACTAAAGATGATGACTGCAGCCATGAAATTAAAAGACTCTTGCTCCTTGGAAGAAAAGCTATGACCAACCTAGACAGCATATTATAAAGCAGAGACATTACTTTGCAAACAAAGGTCCATCTAGTTAAGGCTATGTTTTTTCCTGTAGTCATGTATGGATGAGAGACTTGGAGTATAAAGAAAGCTGAGCGCTGAAGAATTGATGCTTTTGAACTGTGGTGTTGGAGAAGACTCTTGAGAGTCCCTTGGACTGCAAGGAGATCCAACCAATCCATCCTAAATAGAATCAATCCTGAATATTCATTGGAAGGACTGATGCTGAAGCTGAAGCTCCAATAATTTGGTCAGCTGATGCAAAGAGCTAACTCATTGGAAAAGACCCTGATGCTGGGAAAGATTGAAGGCAGTAGTAGAAGGGGATGACAGAGGATGACATGGTTGGATGGCATCACGGGCTCAATGGACATGAATTTGAGCAAGCTTCTGGAGTTGATAACGGACAGGAAAGCCTGACGTGCTGTCGTCCATTGGGTTGCAAAGAGTTGGACACGACTGAGCGACTGAACTGAACTGAACTGAACTGACGGTAGATATGTAGCATCTTCACAGAAAAAAAGCGTAAAAAGAGAGAGACAGAACTGATATCTAGATTTGAAATTTTTTGATAACACCTGAATCTTGGATCTCCTCTCTACTAGTTATGTCACTCTGGACAACTTATTTTGACTCTGTAATTTTCCATATAGTAATATGTGAGTTGACACAACATACCTAGCAGAATTGCTGTGAGGATCAAAAGGGCCTGCTTACAGAAAATCCCAGCATGATGTCTGACACCTGGCACATGCTTCATAACCATTCATAAACACCAGGGCCTTCTCTGGTGACTCAGATAGTAAAGAATCTGCTTGCAGTACTGGAGACTCTAAATTGATTTCTGGGTCAGGACGATTCCCTGGAGAATGGAATGGCTACCCACCCCAGTATTCTTGCCTGGGAAATCCCATGGACAGAGGAAGCCAGCTGCCTATCGTTGATGGGTTTGCAAAGAGTTGACATGATTGAATGACTAACACTTTTCTATCCTTGACTGAGTAGTCATTTCAGACCCAACTTTGAAGAACTGTAAGAGAGTTTGGGACAGTGGAAGGATGTTTGAGTTGCAGGTGGTAAATACTTAAGTGTGCAGCAACTTCCTCCTTCATGCATTCCCCCAGGGAGAGATTTCAGTAGGGCTTTTGGAGAACTGCTTTTGAAAGGTGGAGACTAAGGTTCTCAAGATTGGAGCGACCTCTGCGAGGGATCACCAGCTACCCAGTGGAGGCAGCATTTACCTTCAATCATTTATTTCTTCAAAAGATACTTATTAGAATTTTTAATGTGCCAAGTTCAGGAATTATCAAGTAACACAATTCCTCTTCTCGTGAAATGAATACATACATGATATAAATGTCATGTAATAATAGCTTCTATAAAGAAAAAATGAACAGGGCAAGAGAATGGAGTGTGAGGAGTACAGTGTTACTTGATAAAAGGTGGTCAGGGAATGCACTTCAGGGGAGATGACATTTAATCAGAAATCTGAGCCTAGTGCGATGACAGCCTTGTCAGTGTCTGGGGAAGAGTGTCTGAGGCAAGGACACTCTAAAGTGGGGTACTTTGGAAGAGCACTAGGCGACCAGCACAGGCTTCCCTGGCGGCTCAGTGGTGAAGAACTGGCCTGCTACTGCAGGAGACGGGTTTGATCTCTGGGTTAGGAAGCTCCCCTGGAGAAGAAAATGGCAACCCACTCCAGTACTTTCACCCGGGAAATCCCGTGGACAGAGGAGCCTGAAGGGCTACAGTCCTTGGGTCATGAAAGAGTCAGATACAACTTAGCCACCAAACAAAAACAGCACGGAGACCAACACAGATACAGCATTTAACTTTGCCAAAACTCTCTAGTCAATTTATAGATTTTAATTTAGTTATATTTCAGTGTGATATTTTAAATTGAACGAAATATTTCTGAAGGAAAATATAACTAAGAAATAAAAGAATTAAAAGGATAAAAAAGGAAATAAATGATAAAATAAAATAAATCAAATTACAGAGACAATGTAGTAAGAATTCCCCAATGAGTCACTAAGAAGCATTATGAAGTGACAGTGTAGAATCTATAGTGAGGATCCAAGAATCAGCATCCGGACTGGTGTAAGACCGCAGCCTGGAAATACTCCTTGAGCTATTAATATGTTAACTAATACCATTACAGAAAATCACTGCAGATGGTGACTGCAGCCATGAAATGAAAAGATGCTTACTCCTTGGAAGGAAAGTTATGACCAACCTAGACAGCATAGTAAAAAGCACAGACATTGCTTTGCCAACAAAGGTCTGTCTAGTCAAGGCTATGGTTTTTCCAGTAGTCATATATGGATGTGAGAGCTGGACTGTAAAGAAAGCTGAGTGCTGAAGAATTGATGCTTTTGAACTGTGGTGTTGGAGAAGACTCTTGAGAGTCCCTTAGACTGCAAGGAGATCCAACCAGTCCATCCTAAAGGAGATCTGTCCTGGGTGTTCATTGGAAGGACTGATGTTGAAGCTGAAACTCCAATACTTTGGCCACCTCATGCGAAGAGTTGACTCATTGGAAAAGATCCTGATGCTGGGAAGGATTGGGGGCAGGAGGAGAAGGGGACGACAGAGGATGAGATGGCTGGATGGCATCACCGACTCGATGGACGTGGGTTTGGGTAGACTCCGGGAGTTGATGATGGACAGGGAGGCCTGGCGTGCTGCGGTACATGGGGTAGCAAAGAGTTGGACACGACTGAGCAACTGAACTGAATTGAACTGAACCATTACAGAACCACTGGAAACCATTAGTTAAGAGATAGATTCCTCATGAAATTATATTGGGAAATTTCGCTAATTAGAAAATAAATAAGTTAGGGTCTCCCCATGCTTTATGCACCAAAGTATCTTTTTTTTTTCAATAAGTTAATGTTAAATATAAGATTGTAAAATAAATAAATATATATATACACATACATATATATATATAAGATTGTAATCTATAAAAAGGAGAAGAAATCATGGGTTAGTATCAGGACCATCTTGGGATAGAAAATGACTTGCCATGTATTTAGTTAAAATATAAGTATAAAATCCTCTGGTGGCTCAGATGGTAAAGATTCATCTGTACTAGGTTATATCCCTTGGTCAGGAAGATCCCCTGGAGGAGGGCATGGCAACCCACTTCAGTATTCTTGCCTGGAGAATCCCATGGGCAGAGGAGCCTGGTGGGCTATAGTCTGTGGGGTCAGAAAAATCAGACATGACTGAGCGACTAACACTTATAAAAAGGCACACATTTAAATACAATAAATCCCTCACAAGATTACCTATAATGGTTGTTTTTTTAATCAAATGAGCCCATAAAAGGGCCAGTAAAAGGGAAATGGACATTTTTCTGATATCTCAGCATTTCCTTGTACTTTTCAATTTCATTTGTATTCCAACCTTAAGCTTGTATGGGTCATTTGATATTTGCTTTCTAAAAAATAATTGTATTTATTTATTTTTTGGCTGTGCTGGATCTTTGGTGCTGCACTGTCTTTACTCTAGTTTTGGGGAGCAGGGGCCACTCCATTTGCAGCGCATGGGCTTCTCACTGTGGGGGCTGCTCTTGCTGTGAACCACAGGCCCTAGGGCACTTAGCTGCAGCAGATGCAGGGTTCCATAGCTGTGGCTCCTGGGCTCTAGAGAACGGGATCAATAATTGTGGTCCACGGGCTTAGCAGCTCCACAACCTGTGGGATCTTCCCAGATCAGGGATCAGATTTGCATCTCCTGCCTTGGCAGGCAGATTCTTTACCACTGAGCCACCAGGGAAGCCCTGATATTTGGCTTTTAACCTAAAAATTAAAAGCTTTAGTCATCAGAATTCTTAAACTTAACATTATGTGCTACTGATCATGTCCAAAAATATTTTAAAATTGTGCTTCCCCATGTAAGAAGCAGAAGAATTTAAATAGGCTTCAGAAAAGAATCATCTTGCTCTGACACCCGAACAAATTCTTTATGACTTGGACACCCTGTCCATCATAATGTTTCTGGAGACCAGAATAGAATTCCCAACCATGGAAGGAGACGTTTGAGAACATTTGGATCCCACTTTGAAAGTAGGATGTTTTATTTTCCCCTCCATTTCACTCACAATCAGAAACATATAGAATGTTTTATTTGCAGGCTACAAAAGCAAGTCAAACAGGCAATCCAGCATGGGAAAGAATTTATTCTTCCTGTGGCTCAGAAGCCTAGCTCTGTGTCCACACTTCCAAGCTCATCACTTCCTCTCCAGAGTCACCAAGGTTAATGCCCACTTCTGTGCCCTCTGTCGCTGCTTCCACTCTGGGTGGTGTTGCAGAGCTGGTTTCATTTACCCTCCTGATGTTAATTATTCTGTTGTCTTCTTCTGCTTCTTGGAAATATGTCATTTAACCTGATTATTGCCAGTTGCTCTGTCAGGATTACTGCGTATGTGTTTGTTTTACCAATGAGGTACCTCATCTTTCCTTAAGTCCCCTGGTTCTCTACCCAAAGGCATTCTCTGGTCAGAGGCACCTCAGTCCTATAGCATTTTGATTATATATCTGGAAGCAGGCAAATGAGGATGGATCCACTGCCAGCCCCAAGGCATCTACCCTCACTCACACACAGTAAAGTAGGTGTTCAGTGCTGTGTCAGTTACAGCCGATACAGATTTCCCCCACTATTGGAAAGTAGAATGCTCCTGGGAAACTTCACAATCCGAGATGCCATAAAGCAAAGAAGACATTACCTTATGACACATCTTGCTAAGGTAGTGGTCACAAACCTTTTGGGCAGCGGGAACTGGTTCTGTGGAAACATGGACCCGAGGAAGGGCAGTGGTGGATGGTTTCAGGGTGATTCAAGTGCATTAAATTTACCGTGCACTTTATTTCTATTATTATTGCATTGTGATACACAATGAAATAATTATACAACTCACTATAGTACAAAATCACTGGGAGCCTTGAGCTTGTTTTCCTGAGCTCAAGTGGTGATGTGAGCCACGGGGAGCAGCTGTAAACACAAAGGAAGCTGGCTTGCCTGCTGTTCACTTCCTGCTGCACAGCCCTGTTCCTCACAGGCCATGGACTGGTCCCAGTCCTTTGCTAGGGGATGCACAAAAAATTGAGAAAAAGCACAGATGCTCACAGGCAGTCCAAAGCTCTGGTGGTTTGATGCTGAGATGCTGAGTGTAGCTCCCAGGGAAAGTGCCTGGCCGCACTCCATTCATTGCTCAGGGTGCTTCACTGCACCTCAGAGGGCTCCTTGCAAAAGCAACAGTGCACACTATTTTTGCTTCTCACCTTTTTTTTTGTTGTTGTTTGTAAAAGTGAAAATCTTCAGATTTCTAATGGTTAGCAAAAAGCGGGTCTTTTGTAAAAGCAAAGAGGTGTAAAGTGATCTTTCTTCAATACAGGGATAGCTAGAGTAGTTACCTCTTTCTTTCAGGGACCAGTATTTTCTGCAATAGGACATCATGATTGAATGAAAGGAGAAGACAGAAGAGGCTTTTTAGAATTAGACACAGAACTTGCTGTATCAGTTTCAGCTAGTGGGTTAAATCTAATTACTGTGATTTGACATGCTTTAGAGCTTGAGATCTCTTTTTTAGCTACATTTCTTAGCTGTTCAACAATATTTGGTAAACCTAAATTTTTATAATAAACTTGACATTTTTCCATCCTCCCAGGGACCATGTCTCTCTAGGCTTCATTTTTACGTGAAGAATGCTAGAGAACTCCTATCAAAGATCCTCGAAGTCCCTTCTCCACCTTGAAAGTGAAAGTTGCTCAGTTGTGCCCGACTCTTTGCCACACCACTGACTATGCAGCCCATGGGATTCTCCAGGCCAGAATACTGGAGTGGGTGGCTGTTCCCTTCTGCAGGGGATTTTCCCGACCCAGGGATCGAACCCAGGTCTCCTGCTTTGGGTGCAGATTCTTTACCAGCTGAGCCACCACGGAAGGCCCTTCTCCACCTTAAGAGAAGATGGAAAATGGTGATTGTGAACAACACAAAGGTAAATAAAGAAAATATAAGATAAATGAATTGCAGCATGAAATATCAGCAATTTTAGTCAAGGACTATATCTTGCTTTAGATCCTGGCACGTTGGATATGCTGAACAATATATACTGGAAGGGGTTGCCATTTCCTTCTCCAGGGAATCTTCCCAACTCAGAGACTGAACCTGCATCTCCTGCATTGGCAGGCAGATTCTTTATCACTGAGCTGCTAGGGACGCCCATGTATTTATATATATATTAAAATAATACCTTCATAGTGGGGGGAAAAAAAAGATAAGTGATCTGATCCAAGCAAGAATCTATAGGTGTTTGTTTTGTTTGGTAGACCACAGACAGAAAACCCAATTATTTGCTAAACACTAAAAAGTAGAAGTATTCACATGCAGACATGAGTATAAAGCTGCAGTAGACAAATAAGTATCAGAGACTATTGCTGGTAAAAAGGGCTTTCTCTATGACACTAGAATTTCATTGCTTTGGGGAATTTTTAGCTTTGTGACCAAACCCATTCATGCAGATGTCAGAGGTTAGAAATCGTTGGGTGGAGTTTGGTTTAAAGCCCTTTGTAGCCCATTCTTACCAACTGGATCCCTGGTCTTACTCCATACCCTTGCCTTCTATGATACTTGCAGAGAATGCTGAGTGATTTTTTTTTTTTTTCTTCTCAACGCAAAAAGAACTTAATTTTTTTCAAACAAAATTTTCAAATGGCAAATGAACAGAAATTCAAAAGTTGCAAATTTGCAGCTGTAGCCTGTGGGGAGAGGAAAACTCTACCCATCAAATCTGCAAAATATACCAGAATATAGAAAAATCAATTGATTGGCAGCTGTGGATATTTACCATCTCTCTTTAATTGCTTAAAATCATTGAGTTGGGAGATTTCACTAGACTTGGCAGCAGTTCAAATTGAGGACTGTTCCTCTTTTGGTAGGAGGCTGAGAAGCTTGAAATGTGGATGATACCTTTAGGAAAAAAGGCAAGAAAAAGAAACTAGGGAAGATAATGGAGAAGTTATAACCAGCGATGCAGAAAGAAGTTCAATGCTATAACCTAATGGAAATTAAAAGAGAAGGAAGTTCAAGGAAGTCTTGAATTGTTATCTTCGAAGGTAGAGAATTTAAATATCCTAGACTGATACAAGTTAATATATTAAAAAATAAATGGTAGTTTTTAAAAAAAACTCAGCATTATATAACTGGGAATAAGGTTTTAATAGAAGGGAATATACTACTGGGAATTTATCCAAACAACATGCACTCGATATACTAAGTAGGCAGTTAATTTATCAGCAAAACAGGCCATGCTGGGATAATTAAATATTATGAACCATTTCTCATTTTCTTTTCTCTCTGAGATATCCAGTTAGTAACTTAACTTTTCCTAAATAATATTCCTTTAAAAAAATACCAGCAAAAACGCAGTTGATAATGTAAATGTGTCATCAGTTATAAGATTTCTGTGACTCTCTTTGTGTGTGAATGTGACGGTGTACATTTCTGTGGTTTGAGTGAGATAATTCATTATGTATTCACTCAATAAGCATTATGTAGACAATTACTCTGAATCAGAGTCAGAAGCAAAAGATTCAGTTTGAAATTCAGAGATATATCTAATATGTTAGGATATTAGTATCAGTCAGAGTTCCATACAGAGACAGAATCTTTTTCTTGGCATTCTATTTCATCATTTCTACAAGGCACGTATTTTCACTTTCTTCATCTTTGAAATCTTGAAATGATAAAATTGATGGTATTATTATAGCTTAATTAGGTATTAAATTTAGGTATTATTATAATTTAATAGGTATACCTATTAAATTAAATGCCTAAAAATAGGTGTTATTATAATGTAATTATAGTTTAATAATTCTTTCCAAATTCAGGGTGGTGAAGGTCATGGAGAACTGCTTCTAAGTGAAAAAAATGAGAAATAAGAATTATTGGAACCACAGGGAGCTATGTCTGTTGATTCTCAACTGCTTGTAACATTGAAGGTGTCAACTAAAAGTAAGTATCGAGCTTGTGCTTGCCATCCCCGCGTGTCTGCCTATTGCTGCAAGGGGAAAATGTCTCTTCTTTTCCATCTTTAACGTTTCATAGCCTCTCACTGGTGGAGTTGAAATGGAACTCTGTTGGAAAGAGCATCACCTAGACAGTGTAAAGGTGCTTAGCTCTTATAATAAAGGAGTAACTCAAAGGACAGAGAGTGCTGGGGATCTCTGTACAGACACACAAAATAATGAGGAAAGCACTTAAGCAAAGCTGGGGGGTAATATTTGGATACAAATTGCAAGGTACTAGAGGCAAATTGAAGTTTGCAAATTTTAAAATGAATTTCACATTTTATAGATGCTTAAAGTAGGTATAATGGCAAATTATATTAATGAGGAGGTGAAGTTATGAAAGGTTAATTTTCCTGAAATTACAAATATACCAAATGTTGCACTCAAGATTGAATCCAGATTTTGAAAGATCGAAAGCCGTGATTATCCCCTCTACCATGTCACTTCCACCAGGAAGCCAAGGAACTAATATTGCCACATTGAAGATATAAATTCAATACACAGAGTGAAAGTCATCAACATAGGAATGACTACAAAGGGACTTGTAGAATTATTCTCTCTTACTGCCTCTGAGATTTGGTGTATGTTGCAAAAATAAATCATTTTTACTTTTTATAAAAATTATTTAATGAAAAAAATTATTTAATGATGTGTAGATTTCTCTACCTCCACTACTTTCTTACAACATCTAAATACTCACTTTAAAATATTTTAGTATTCTAACCCTCATATATTCTTAAATCAAGGTAGATATTTTTTATCATAATACATATATTTTTCTATATTATTGCCAATACTATCCTTTATTATTATTATTATTATTATGTGTTGCTATGATAACTAGTACTGTAAATCCGTCTCATTAGTCTTGTTTTCCAAACTGTCTGAGATACATTCACTTACTTTATTATTTTGGCTAAGTTTAGAAAATTGTCCAATCCTCCTTCCAAAACGCAACTTTAAAATATTTGGTTGGATCCCTTTATCTTCTAAATTAAACTTTCAGTTGGAATCTTTTGTTTATTAGGATTTTTGATGTTTCCCCCAGTAATGCTCTGTAGATTTTCTCATAATGGTTTTCTTAAACCTTCTTTTTGAGCTTACTCCTAAATACTTTGTGATATGGTTATTATTGACAATGACAGTTATTCTCCATTAAGCTTTCTGTTTTTTCTTTTTTTTTTTCCCCTGGCTGGTATCAGAAAATGTTAGTTTTTAAAAATGTTCATTGCTATCTACCCAAATATTTCAACACACGTTAATACAGTGTTCTTGTCTCATTATACAGTTGAATAATCTATAATTAATCATAATTGTCCTGTTGAATTTTATTGCCACACTTTTTCCTTCCCCCTCTGCTTCCTTTTCTTCCTCTACCTCATTTTTCTTCTTCTCTTTCCTTTTTCCTCATCTTCCTTTTCGTCTTCTTCCTCCTCTTTCCCCTCCCCTCTGCCTCCTCCTTCTCCTATGACAGTTACTAGAACTGCCAGACATTGATAGGTATTAATGATAGAAAGGGATAGAAGTAGTGGAAGTCCTGCCTCTGATTGTATTGGTCGTGGTCGGTGTTCCATTCAATTGTCAACCCTACCTCGCTGCCCTCGTATGCCTGAAACATTCTTTCCACACATACACACTAGATTCTTCACCTCATTGCAGGGTTTATTCAAAGCTCACCCCCCATTAGAGTGTAAACTCCATAAAAGACAGGGACTCTGTGCCTTGGGTATTCTTTATGTACTCACATCTTAGGTGGAACTGGGTAAATATTTATTAAATCAAAATCAATGAGTCATTGAGAGTAGTGTTAGTTGATTGCTTGAGACAGTTAACTTTTATTTTGTTAAATAAATTCATTGCATGCATCTATATACCAGATCTGCAAGTAGATTCATCTGTACTATTTTTCTAGATTCCATAGATGGGTGGAATGGAGGGGTGGGAGTTAGGTCCAAGAGAAAGGGAATATATGTATAAATAAATCTGATTTATGTTGTTGTACAGATGGGCACACCAGACCATCTGACCTGTCCCTTGAGAAACCTGTATGCAGGGCAGGAAGCAACAGTTAGAACTGGACATGGAACCACAGACTGGTTCCAAATAAGAAAAGGAGTACGTCAAGGCTGTATATTGTCACCCTGCTTATTTAATTTATATGCAGAGTACATCATGAGAAACACTGGGCTGGAAGAAACACAAGCTGGAATCAAGATTGCCAGGAGAAATATCAATAATCTCAGATATGCAGATGACACCACCCTTATGGCAGAAAGTGAAGAAGAACTAAAGAGCCTCTGAAGAAAGTGAAAGAGGAGAGTGAAAAAGTTGGCTTAAAGCTCAACATTCAGAAAACTAAGATCATGGCATCTGGTCCCATCACTTCATGGGAAATAGATGGGGAAACAGTGGAAACAGTGTCAGACTTTATTTTTTGGGGCTGCAAAATCGCTGCTGATGGTGATTGCAGCCATGAAATTAAAAGACGCTTACTCCTTGGAAGGAAGGTTATGACCAACCTAGATAGCATATTTAAAAGCAGAGACGTTAGTTTGCCAACAAAGGTCCATCTAGTCAAGGCTATGGTTTTTCCGGTGGTCATGTATGGAGGTGAGAGTTGGACTATAAAGAAAGGTGAGCGCCAAAGAATTGATGCTTTTGAACTGTGGTGTTGGAGAAGACTCTTGAGAGTCTCTTGGACTGCAAGGAGATCCAATCAATCCATCCTAAAAGAGATCAATCCTGGGTGTTCATTGGAAGGACTGATGTTGAAGCTGAAACTCCAATACATTGGCCACCTCATGCGAAGAGTTGACTCATTGGAAAAGACCCTAATGCTGGGAAGGATTGGGGGCAGGAGGAGAAGGGGACGACAGAGGATGAGATGGTTGGATGGCATCACTGACTAGATGGACATGGGTTTGGGTGGACTCCGGGAGTTGATGATGGACAGGGAGGCCTGGCGGGCTGCGGTTCATGGGGTCGCAAAGAGTCAGACACGACTGAGCGACTGAACTGAACTGAACTGAACAGCAGAAACTAACACAACATTGTAAAACCATTATACTTCAATGAAAACTTAAATAAAATAAATTGAAAAGGAACTAAACACACAAACACACAAAAGAAATTCATTGTATTCCTCATTGCTAAAAGTTTGTTTGGGCTTGGACTTTGAGTTTTACTAAACATTTTAGGATCTCATGAAATAAAAACTTGAAAATTTTTGATCTAATGATATAAGACCTATGTTATTAGATATTCTAATATTAAACAATCCTTGTATTCTCATCATAAACACTGCTTGTTTGCATGGTGTATTTTTTAATGTCATGCTGAATTTGATTTGTTGGCATTTTATTTATATTTCAGATTTAAACTAAAATGTGAGAGTTTTCTGTACTTTTATATTTGTCTGTTAGGTATAGGTATCAGGATTATGTGAGGTTTAAAAGCAGCAATTGGAATATTTTTCACATTTTGTTTTGTTAATGTTGTATCAAATTTTATAATTATATTTTTCTAAATTTATGGTTAACTGATTTTATGACTTACAACTGGTTATGTTATACTAGCACTTGGATAGTAGCTGCTTTATTCATCTCTTATTAAGAGGGAGTTACTAAAATCCATTGCCTGCTCTATCCCTCTTGCCAGAATGTCACAGGTAAGGCTTGTTTTCTGCATTTCCTTGTCATTTCTTTACTCTCACCTAGGTATTCTTGCCTGGAGAATCCCAGGGACGGGGGATCCTGGTGGGCTGCCGTCTATGGGGTCACACAGAGTCAGACACGACTGAAGTGACTCAGCAGCAGCAGCAGCAGCAGCAAGAATGACTTCATCGGTTTTTGTTTTATCTTCACAAAAATCTGTTTTAGTGTCCAAGAAAACAAAACCTGTCACTGTTTCAAGTTTGTACCCTTCTATTTGCCATGATTTCATGAATGAGAGGAGAGAGGAAAGGTATCCAGAGGGAGAGAACCGACGACACAGAAGACTACAGACCATGGACACAGACCAAGATGAAGTCAGTGTAAGCAGCTCAGGTGACCTGGTCACCTCAGGTTCTCCTCACCGAGAGTCTGCAAAAATTCCTCATCTGGGACTCACTTGGAGGGTGACTTGATAGCAGCCACACATTTTAGCCATAGCTGACCTTTAATTTTGCTTCTTCTTTTAAAAAAAATTTTAGATACACTTGCCCTTGAATGGTGGCTCTAAAACTTGAGCATGTCTCAGAATCACCTGGAAGACTTGGTAAAATATAGATTGCTGGTTCCTACATAGAGTTTCTGATTTCATAGCTCTGGAATGGGGTCTAAGAATTTGCTTTCCTAACGAATCCCAGGTGGTGTTGATGCTGCATGTTTAGCGACCAACTTGAGAACCACTGCCTAGAAAGATATTCTTCAGTTCAGTTCAGTTCAGTCACTCAGTTCTGACTCTTTGCAACCCCATGGACTGCAGCATGCCAGGCTTCCCTGTCCATCACCAACTCCTGGAGCTAGTTCAAACTCATGACCACTGAGTCGCTGATGCCATCCAACCATCTCATCTTCTGGTGTTCCCTTCTCCTCCCTCCTTCAATCTTTCCCAGCATCAGGGTCTTTTCCAATGAGTCAGTTCTTTGCATCAGGTGGCCAAAGTATTGGAGTTTTAGTTTCAACATCAGTCCTTCCAATGAGTATTCAAGACTGATTTCCTTTAGGATGGACTGGTTGGATCTCCTTGCAAGGGACTCTCAAGAGTCTTCTCCAACACCACAGTTCAAAAGCATCAATTCTTCAGCACTCAGCTTTCTTTGTAGACCAACTCTCACATCCATACATGACTACTGGAAAATCCATAGCTTTGACTAGATGGGCTTTTGTTGGTAAAGTAATGTCTCTGCTTTTTAATATGCTTTCTAGGTTGGTCATAGCTTTTCTTCCCAGCAGCAAGTGTCTTTTAATTTCATGATTGGGGTCACCATGTGCAGTGATTTTGGAGCCCAAAAAATAATGTCTGTCACTGTTTCCATTATTTCCCCGTCTATTTGCCATGAAGTGATGGAATTGGATGCCATGATCTCAGCTTTCTGAATGTTGAGCTTTAACCCAACTTTTTCACTTTCCTCTTTCACTCTCATCAAGAGTCTCTTTAGTTCTTCGCTTTCTGCCATAAGGGTGGTGTCATCTGCATATCTGAGGTTATTGATATTTCTCCAGCAAACTTGATTCAAGCTTGTGTTTCAGCTTTCTGAATGTTGAGCTTTAACCCAACTTTTTCACTTTCCTCTTTCACTCTCATCAAGAGTCTCTTTAGTTCTTCTTCGCTTTCTGCCATAAGGGTGGTGTCATCTGCATATCTGAGGTTATTGATATTTCTCCAGCAAACTTGATTCAAGCTTGTGTTTCATCCAGCCCAGCGTTTTGCATGATGTACTCTGCATAGAAGTTAAATAAGCAGGGTGACAATATACAGACTTAACTGTTGCTTCCTGACCTGCATACAAATTTCTCAGGAGGCAGGTCAGGTGGTCTGGTATTTCCATCTCTTTAAGAATTTTCTACAGTTTGTTGTGATTCACACAGTCACTACTGCTTTTATGGTTTCTTCAGGACACCTGAGCTGGAAATAAAGATACTGTACTACATGCAGTACTCTTTATTAAAGTACACCAAAGCACAACCACTTGTAGAGGATGTACACTCCTGACAATATACACAAGACACATGAACTAACTTATGTGATTGACACGCAAACACACATTTGAAGTTTTGAAAGTTCACTCTAAATTTCTTATGTAGGAGACTTACTAAATTTGTAGATAATATTAGAGACGAGTGCTAAGGTAAATAAGAATTTAGTTAAATGCTTTTTTAAAAATCTCTTCAAGTCATATCACATGATACCCTTGAAAGTACACCTACATCTTAGTCAAATAACATTATTTCAGTTTTCCAAAATTCAAGTACCACTTTATGCTAAGACCAGATTCAATCCTTATGTAAGTTTCTAGTGTGAATCACGTAATTCTCACACCTATCCTCCTCCAGAGATTTTGTCTTGTAGAATTGTATTTTTGAGTGCTTTACAAGAGAAAAAAAAATCGAAAGTAACTCTCTTGCCTTGGTACACAAATGCATCACTTCCAATGGATGTGGCAGCAGCTTGTTGACAGTATGAAAATAGAACTAGTAAGTACAGCTTCCAGATGCCATATACAAAAAATAACACATGAGACAACTGAGTGGCCTTTAATTTTAGCTTGTGTCCCGAGAGCTATTCTTTCACGTTTGCTCTTTTCATTATCTTTATAAAACCTGCCTCATGATTCAGTGTTAATACCAGAGAACCTAGCTTCAAGTTAGTTTAAGACATCAGCATTCATTCATTTGATTAAAAAGGATCTATTGAATATCTAATATGTGCCAGGCACTATTTTCTGTGCTGGGGCTACAGCATTGAAAAGGACAAACTTTTGCCATCATGAAACTTATAAACTAGTGAAGAAGCAAACAGGCGATTAAATGCATGTGTGCATAAATAAATGCATGATTAAAGTAATGACATATCCTAAGGAGAAAAAATGATCAAGTGACAGAAAACACTATGATGAGTTACTTTAGATGGTGTGGACAGGGATTGTCTCTCTGTAAAGGTAACATTTGATCTAAGAAGTAAATGTCAAGAGAAACTCCATCATGCAAATACAGAGAAGACTATTCTAGGACAGAGGAAAAGCACAGAAGGGAAATTGCCAAAAATTACATAAGTTTATGGGGTACTCTACTTTAACATTATTGTTGAATTTCTAAGAAACTGCTTTACCAAAAATCAAGATTAAGAAAGAAAAAAGAATTACTTCAACGGAGAAAAAAAGAAATGGTGCACTGAAATATTTCAGACATGCAACAATAGTTATTTTTCTCGAAATAATTACGGTGAAGGGATTTCTACATCTCTCAGCAGAGATGGCATTCAAAATATTTAACATCAATCAAAATGGATACTAACAGAGATGCTGCTTGGAGGTCAGCTTTTAGGGTAAAACAAACATCTATAAAGTAAACACAGTGCTGGCTGGAGAGTCGGGGATAGTTCTACAAAGGAATATTAGCTTTACTTATCATATAGCATCAGAGCTACAACTGTCAGCATCATGGTTTTCATAATTCTTTGTCCCTTGTGTCACCCATTGCTAATAAAGCACAAAACCATTTAAAAGAGAACTGGATCCAAAAGATGCCCATCTCCATTTCCACAGTGATAGGCGCTCACCCTAACGGTAGATCCAGATGGAAATTCCAAATTGGATTTCGGAATTGAAAATTCTGGATAATACAAATTGTACACTGAAAGTAATCAATTATATTATCACCATTTTGTTATCAAATCTCATTATTTACTCATTCTATAGAGTTTCCTGAGTCCCTGTGCCAACTAAAAGTTATCATTGGGCATTACAAGAACAAAGTCACTAACCAGTGGAGTCACTAACCTCAACACACTCTGAAAGGGGTTCAGGGCTGAGATTAGGAAGGAGGGAGGCCAGGACTTCAGATAGATCTTTGCAGGAGAAGATTTTATGAGCCCAACTTGATGCATCTTCTCATCTAAAAAAGCAGGAACACCATTAATGGAAACCTCCTTGTGACTGGCAGCAGCCTGCTTGTGACTAGCAGTAACTTTCTGCCAAAATGTGTGCTAACTGCATGTATATGTCTTCACCAAAATCACATATAAGCTTATCAGAGCTGTCTGAGAGGCCATCTCCTGGGCAATAGTGCCCATGTTGCCCACAAATAAAACTTGACTCATAACTCGCAAGTTGTGCAGTTTTGCTTTGTTTTATTCAGTCGACACTTTACTATGTTCCCTGCTCTGATCTGGGGTCATGGGAGTGAACAAAACAATAGAATTCCTGCCCTTGTGAAGCTTACATTTTAATGGAGGAGACCAGCAGGAAACAAGACATATACATGAAATGTAAAGCATGTCATGTAGTAATAAGGAAAAAAAAATGAAACAGGCAATGAGAACAAAATGTCAATGAGAGATTAAAATTGGAAGAAGCATGGACTTATCAGAAGGTGAGTTTAAAACTGAGACCCTCAAGGCAATGAGGAATCAAACTGTACACTTGTTTGTGGTGAGAACTTTCCGAAAAGAAGGAAGGACAAGGGCCATGTTACTGAGGCAGGAGTGAGATAAGGAAAAGATAAATAGGAGATGGCTTAAAAGAGCAAGGAAAAACATCATCCATGCCTCAGAGGCAAAAATAAGCCCTAGCTTTTGCTCCGAGTAAAACAAGGAGCCAGTGGATGTTCTGAGCAGAAGAGGACCTGGCCGAGGAACCCTCCCTAAAATCATAGTAAAACTCACAGACCAGAAACAATATAAAACATGGAAGAAAGCTAAATGATGTTAACAATTCAGCAATCATGATCCTATGAAGTAACATAGGAGTTTTGATTTACCAGGAAAACTGAAATTTCAAAAGATAATTTTGAGGATTAAAAAAAAATCAAAACACATCTAGGTAGAAAGAGCTGTTTCTGCATAGATAAAATCATAGGATGGTTTCAAACTCCTTTTCCAGGAGGAGAAGGAGGTGACAGATCGTAAGATGGTTGGATGGCATCGTTGACTCATGGACATGAGTCTGAGCAAACTCTGGCAGACAGTGAAGGACAGGGAACCCTGGCGTGCTGCAGTCCATGGGGTCGCGAAAATTGGACACGACTAAGTGACTGACAACTCATTTTTAAGTATTAAAAAGGTTTCCTTTCTCTGAAATTTTTTTTCATACCAGTAATGTCGATGTAACTTATTTACCAGTTTTTATTCCATCTACTATTTAAACTTTTTGTAAAATTGAATAATGATGTGCATACTAAAAGTGACAATACTTCACATGTATAGCTCAAGAAAGAAAGAAAGAAAGTGAAGTTATTCAGTTGTGTCTGACTTTTTGCGACCCCGTGGAATGTAGCCTGCCAGGCTCCTGCATTCACGAGATTTTCCAGGCAAGGATACTGGAGTGGGTTGCCATTTCCTTCTCCAGGGAATCGTCCCAACCCAGGGATCGAACCCAGGTCTTTAACACTGCAAGCAGACTCTTTACCCTCTGAGCCACTAGGGAAGCCCTGTATAGCTCAAGGGGACTTTTTTAAAAAGCTAAACATACCTATGGAAGTGTATCGTATCGAAGAACAAAACATTGCCAGCACCCAGAAACACCTTCACACTCTGTTTTAGTCACTAGCTACCCCTAAGGTGAAAGTAGCAACTATCTTCATTTCCAACAGCACAATATATTAGTTTTGACAACTGTTACCTGTAATTGTTCAATTTGTGTTTGTTTCATTCAACCCAGTAGTTTGGGTGTAGAGCCTTGATCATTTTATTAGGTTGCTGAAGTATCACTTCTAATAGCAACATTGAACCATTAAAATATCACTTCTAATAACACACTGTGTGTGATAAACCTCTGGGAGAATCCATCCTCTCAGCGACTGAAAATTGGAAAAGAAATATATCATCATATTATCTACTATAATCAGAACTATACAAACCTGCTTACTGACAAGGCTTCCAAAAAATCTTTCTTCAATTTTCTTTGTTCTCTGACACCTGTCTTGACTAGCCCTTTCCTTTGTTTTCTTTTTTTCAAAAAAAAATTCTTATTGGAGTATAGTTGCTTTACAATGTTGTGTTAGTCTATGCTATACAGCAAAGTCAATCAGCTATACACATACGTACATCCAACACTTTGGCCACCTGAGGTGAAGAGCGGACTCATTGGCAAAGACCCTGATGCTGGGAAAGATTGAAGGTGGGAGGAGAAGGGGACGACAGAGGATGAGATGGTTGGATGGCATCACTGACTCAATGGACATGAGTTTGGGTAAGCCCCGGGAGTTGGTGATGGACAGGGAGGCCTGCCGTGCTGTGGTCCATGGGGTCACAGAGAGTCAGACTGAGTGACCAAACAGCAACAGATACATATATCCCTTCTTTTATTGGACTTCCTCTGCATTTAGGTCACCACAGAGCATTTCATAGAGTGCCCTGTGCTATACAGTACGTTCTGACTAGTTATCTCTTTTATACATGGTAGTGTATATATGTCAATTTCTATCTCCTCTTTCCTTTGACTCAAACAGCCTGAGATAAACCTTCATCGCAATATATCACCCTCTTCTATTCTCTCTTCGTCTTAGCCTCACCTCCTTGACATGCCTTGCCCTCTTCCACCGCGCTTCTTTCTTGGAATGAAGGAGGTATTCATTTTTCAGTTCTCTGGAGTGCTAGCTTGCCCTCTTCAGAAATGATTACTTGTGCATTATTTCTTCTTTGATGTGCATTCATGAGACCCTAAAATGTAAACTGCAGGAGAGCAGGATTCCTGTCTTGTTTATCATTGTCCCTGTTGTTGTTCAGCTGCTAAGTTGTGTCTGACTCTTTGTAATCCTATGGACAGCAGTATGCCAGGATTCCCTGTCCTTCACTGTCTCCCAGAGTTTGCTCAAATTAATGTCCTTTGGGTTGGTGATGCCATCTAACCATCTCATCCTTTGCCACCCCTTTCTCCTCCTTCCTTCAATCTTTCCCAGCATCAGGGTCTTTGCCAATGAGTTGGCTCCTCACATCAGGTGGCCAAAGTATTGGAGTTTCAGCTTCAGCATCAGTCCTTCCAATGAATATTCAGAACTGATTTCCTTTAGGATGGACTGGTTTGATCTCCTTGCAGTCCAAGGGACTCTCAAGAGTCTTCTCCAGCACTACATTTCAAAAGCGTCATTTCTTTGGTACTCAGCTTTCTTTATGGTCCAACTCTCACATCTGTACATGACTACTGGAAAAACCATAGCTTTGACTATAAGGACTATTGCCGGCAAAGTGATGCCTTTGCTTTTTAATATAATGTCTAGGTTTGTCATAGATTTTCTTCCAAGGAGCAACCATATTTTGTCTCTGTAGCACCCAGAATGACCTGACACATAACTGATGCCCAACAAATCCTCATTGAAAATAATGAATTGTTTTCATGAGTAATAACATTTTAAAACAATAAGCTATGAGATTTTTGAATTTGAAATGTCCTGTCTCTGCCAATGACTAACCACTTGACCAGTCAAATCATCAGCTTTCCCATGTCTCAGTATTCCCCTTTGTTAAGATGAGACTGTGGAAGTTATCAAAGGTCTTGATTGCAGGAGTGAGCACAAAGAGAATGCATGAAGATGGGGACTATGGCAAACAGTCCTTCTGAGCAGCTGCCTTCATGAAGCCCCAGGAGATTATTACAAAGGGAAAGCATGCAACCAGTATTGCTTCTGTATTCCTAGAGCTGCTCAAACTCGATTTTTCTTCAGTGAAACTCTCATGAAATGTTCACAATGAATTATATCAAGAAACTAAAAGCACCTTTAACTGAAAGACACCACAGTGTAACTCTTTGTTCTTGGGGCGAAGGAAGCACTACCAATAATTTGACCCATTGATCATTTTCTCCTCCTAAACAAAACTGTATCTAAGGGTACAGTTCATCACATTTCTCAAGATTTCTTAAACATCAGAAGAGGCTTGAAAGTGAATCTGTTTGTATTTCTGAAAGAGTAGGAGTAGCAATCATTCTTTCAAACTATCTTCCTCCCTATGTATATACTTCCGTAAAATGGCACTTTGATATCAGACCGTTTTGATACATGTTTTCATATTAACAGCAAAGTGGCCATGACTCAAATTTCATGGATCACTGCCTTTTCCCAGAATTTCATATTATCAATGTCTATGAATATATACTCATAAAGTTAAATTTTCTTATACATTTAAATTAAATTAGCAATCATAAAGTTTATAAAAGAAGCTGACCAAAGAAAAATCGAAAAACAAACTATAATATAGAGCAATAGCAACAAGAGGGGAGTGATGGGACAAACTAATGTGACCAAGTATTAATGTTCGAAAATGACAGTAAACCGTCCACACAAATGGGAAGAAAAATCAAACCCAAGGTCAAATAAAGAGCAAAATACTCTAGAATAGTTGGAATATGAAGCTGTTTTTAAAAATGTTGCTGAATTAAACACAGATATAAAAATATTGTGAATGGGTTAGGGAGGAAAATTTAAATGAACTTTTTATCTTTTTATCAATTTTCTGGATTGTGATCCTATCAATTAATTTTTTTCACATATTTGTGTATTTGTGAGTGTATGTGTATTATAGTGAGTTAGTTGCAAGGTCGTATCTTACCCTTTGCGACCCCAGGGACTGTAGCCCACCGGGCTCTTCTGTCCGTGGAATTCCTCGGGCAACAATACTGGAGTGGGTAGCCATTCTCTTCTGCAGGGGATCTTCCTTACCCAGATATTGAACCTGGGTTTCCTGGATTCTTTTAGATCTGAGCTACCAGGGAAGCCCATGTGTATTATATTCTCTGCCAAATTTATTGCATAATACAGAATGCATTTGTTAATGGAACAAAATGAAAACCAGTTATAATATCGAACTGTATTCTATCCTGCTATGCTCATAATTTTTATCCTGAGTTTGATTCTCAACTCTGCTTCACTCTGCCCATATGTAGGCCTTCCTTGCAAATTCAGATGAAGGAAGATTTAAAATGAGACCAGATGCTAATTTCCTCAGCATCTTCTCTTAGATAAATAGCCAGATGCTCCCTCAGTGGGGGAAAATGAGCTGTAGTAGTTATCACAGAGATTAGAAGAAACGCTTAATGCAACACGTGCAGGAGCATGTAAGGATGAACGTGTCTCTAGGGGAAGCCCCCGGGCAGGCTCAGGCCCATGCTTGGACCCTCTGAGGTCAGCGCAAGCAGCAAGTGTGCACTTGACACCCTGAGAAAACAGAGGCTTCGGAAGAAATGTCAGGATCGGTCCAGGGAATTCATTTGTTGACACAGCTTTGTTGCAGTATTCTGGGGAGAACAAGATAAAACTGTGTTGCTAAGAAGTCCTATTTAGAGTTGAAAGCACATTAAAAAAATTAAAATATCATGTTTGATCAGTTTTTACACTCTCAGACTCATTCAGATATGAAGGAAAGGGCATGTATTCCTGGAAGACTCTATTTTTAGATCATGAGTAAGGCAGATTCAGGGATGGGGGAAGAGGTAGATGCATAGATGAGAGAGAGGCTGATGAATAGAAGCTGCTTAACAACGTTCATTGCTAAGCAGATGATAAAAAAAATAGCTGAGACCCTCATATCAAAACCAGCCTCTTGTTGGAAGATTATTTGAGAGTATTCCAGACAGAGGGAATGCAGTCCAGTCTCATAAAGTAGGAATGTTTTGGCAGCAATTAAAGCCTAAGAGTAGTCTGTGAGGACCTAGTGGGTGTAGAGTGATGCCTGGGGCAGCTGGTCCTGAGGAGAGGACAGAAGCAAAGTCACACAGGTTTCAGTCCAGGTTGGAAGATACTTTCCTAAACGCCTAGGGAGCCACTGAGGGTGTCTACATGAAAGATACTTTCCTAAACGCCTAGGGAGCCACTGAAGGTGTCTACATGAAAGATACTTTCCTAAACGCCTAGGGAGCCACTGAGGGTGTCTACATGAAAGATACTTTCCTAAATGCCTAGGGAGCCACTGAGGGTGTCTACATGGAAGATACTTTCCTAAACGCCTAGGGAGCCACTGAGGGTGTCTACATGGAAGATACTTTCCTAAATGCCTAGGGAGCCACTGAAGGTGTTTACATGGAAGATACTTTCCTAAATGCCTAGGGAGCCACTGAGGGTGTCTACATGGAAGGTACTTTCCTAAATGCCTAGGAAGCCACTGAAGGTGTTTACATGGGGAGACTGGGGTGGTCTGATAGCCATTTTTTAAAGATCACTCTGCCTTATGATGACGTGCTTTTCAATATTTTGCGTTTATAGTCTTGCCTTTGAATATCTAGGCTCTAATCCAAATCAGCAGACACAAAATGGTGACATGATTAGGAAAAGGCTGTCTTTATAGTACCCATTCTGGACCAATCTGTAGCTTTTATGTGCACATTATCATTGCCCCTGAGCCATAATGGGCCCCAAATTGGAGGCAGCAATCCACCCGAGTCATCATCCAAACCACTTTATGAAGCCGTCATCCATATAAGCCTCGAGACGCTCATTCAATTACTCATAAGGCTCGACCTTTCTCAGCTTATGAGGAATATCAAAATCACAGGTTTGGATGCACGTATTAACACCAATTTGAGTGATTCTGTTTCACAAAGGGTCTCCAAGAATCCCTCCACACCTTGAATGTAACAAATATGACGACAATGATACAAAATACAACAATGACGCAAACAGTTTTGTAACTCAATGAAGGTTTTGCTGTTATTTTTTTTTTTCTAATTTTCTTTTCTCACTTAATTCTATCCTAGCAGTGTCTTGGAGGTTCGTGACATTGTACAGAGACAGGAATCAACACCATCCTCAAGAAAAAGAAATGCAAAAAAGCACAATGGCTCTCTGAGGAGGCCTTACAAATAGCTGTGAAATGAAGGGAAGTGAAAAGCAAAGGAGAAAAGGAAAGATATACCCATTTGAATGCAGAGTTCCAAAGAATAGCAAGGACAGATAAGAAAGCCTTCCTTAGCAATCAATGCAAAGAAGTAGAGGAAAGCAATAGAATGGGAAAGACTAGAGATCTCTTCAAGAAAATTAGAGATACCAAGGAAACATTTCATGCAAAGATGGGCTCAATAAAGGACAGAAATGGTAGGGACCTAACAGAAGCAGAAGATATTAAGAAGAGGTGGCAAGAATACACAGAAATGTACAAAAAAGATGTTCACGACCCAGATAATCACAATGGTATGATCACTCACCTAGAGTCAGACATCCTGGAATGCAAAGTCAAGTGGGCCTTACGAAGCACCACTAAGAACAAAGCTAGTGGAGGTGATGGAATTCCAGTTGAGCTATTTCAAATCCTAAAAGATGATGCTGTGAAGGTGCTGCACTCAATATGCCAGCAAATTTGGAAAACTCAGCAGTGGCCACAGGACTGGAAAAGGTCAGTTTTCATTCCAATCCCAAAGAAAGGCAATGCCAAACAATGCTCAAACTACTGCACAGTTGCACTCATCTTACACGCTAGTAAAGTAATGCTCAAAATTCTCCAAGCCAGGCTTCAGCAATATGTGAACCGTGAACTTCCAGATGTTCAAGCTGGTTTTAGAAAAGGCAGAGGAACCAGAGATCAAATTGCCAACATCCGCTGGATCATCTAAAAAGCAAGAGAGTTCCAGAAAAACATCTATTTCTGCTCTATTGACTACACCAAAGCCTTTGACTGTGTGGTTCACAATAATCTGTGGAAAATTCTGAAAGAGATGGGCATACCAGACCACTGAGCTGCCTCTTGAGAAACCTGTATGCAGGTCAGGAAGCAACATCTAGACCTGGGCATGGAACAACAGACTGGTTCCAAATAGGAAAAGGCTGTATATTGTCATCCTGCTTATTTAACTTATATGCAGATTACATCATGAGAAACGCTGGGCTGGATGAAGCACAAGCTGGAATCAAGATTGCCAGGAGAAATATCAATAACCTCAGATATGAAGATGACACCACCCTTATGGCTGAAAGTGAAGAAGAACTAAAAAGCCTCTTGATGAAAGTGAAAGAGGAGAGTGAAAAGTTGGCTTAAAGCTCAACGTTCAGAAAACTAAGATCATGGCATCAGGTCCCATCATTTCATGGGAAATAGATGGAAACAGTGGAAACAGTGTCAGGCTTTATTTTATTGGGCTCCAAAATCACTGCAGATGGTGATTGCAGCAATGAAATTATAAGACACTTACTCTTTGTTATGACCAACCTAGACAGCATATTAAAAAGCATAGACATTACTTTGCCAACAAATATCCGTCTAATCAAGTCTGTGGTTTTTCCAGTGGTCATGTATGGATGTGAGATTTGGACTATAAAGAAAGGTGAGCGCCAAAGAATTGATGCTTTTGAACTGTGGTGTTGGAGAAGACTCTTGAGAGTCCCTTGGACTGCAAGGAGATCCAACCAGTCCATCCTAAAGGAAATCAGTCCTGGGTGTTTATTGGAAGGACTAATGTTAAAGCTGAAACTCCATCCAATACTTTGGCCACCTGATGCGAAGAACTGACTCATTGTAAAAGACCCAGATGCTGGAAAGATTGAGGGCAGGAGGAGAAGGGGACAACAGAGGATGAGATGGCTGGATGGCATCATTGACTCGATGGACATGGGTTTGGGTGGACTCCAGGAGCTGGTGATGGACAGGGAGGGCTGGCGTGCTGCGGTTCATGGGCTCACAAAGAGTTGGACACGACTGAATGACTGAACTGAACTGAGCAGTGTCTTGGCAAAAGGCAAATCTCAGTATTTTGCCAGACTCATGTTATTTCAAGCAAGAAAGAAGGGTCATAAACACAGAAATAAGTCTTGGGGGAAACAAAATATATATGTATTTAACTAAACCAACCCAATATTAACCCTATTTTGGGTATACATGTTCTCAGCTGCCCCCTTCCAAAGCTCATAGCTGGAGAATTGTCTTTCTCCTCCCTTTCCTAGAACTTGAAGGAAAGTCTGACCCTAGCCAGAGAAGTTTCTGGATGTCTGTGATGGAGAAATGAAGAATGGGCAGATGGAAGAGCTGCATGTCATGAGACTTAAGGGCTTAGTAAGATACAGGTCACGTTGGCCTAAGTGGGAGAAAGGAGAAAACAGAAGAGGTCTTTCACCTGAGGTTGCAGGCATCTAGACAGGGGAAACGTGATGAATAGTGAGAGGGCCTGAGAGACGGGGGAGAGAGAGGCTTGGGAGGAGGGAGAGAGGCTTGGGAGGAGGGAAGGAGATTTGAGAGAAGTGAACTGGGAATGATGATTTTGATCAGAACTCTCTCATCTTCCATTTTTTTTCAGACCTACTTGGACACAAACACTTGACTGATGGGATCAGTAATTCCAAGAGGAACAAGTACAACACTTTTTTTTTTTTTTTTTATACTTATTTGGTAAGGAAGAAGTAAAAGAAACTCTAAAAGAAGAAAGAGAGGGAGACCTATGCAGAAAAGCAGATTAGAATACGGGAGGAAAAGACTCACACATATTTAAAAGTTAAGGATTTCATCACTTACCTTTTCCAGCTCTTTTCCTGTACAGAGATCTTCTAAGCTGTGAAAGAAGCCATTTCTTTCTCCTCAGTGATATCGGGTAGTTTGGAAATGACACACACCTGACATGGAAATCAAAAGTGCTCAAGAGTCGGGACTAAACCTGCCTGCTATTCCAGGTGCCTCTCCCTGCAAAGTGCCTCCAGTTCTTCACATCTCAGTCGGAGGCAGCGGTTTACTCTCCCCGGCACATACCTGCCTCAGCTTGTTTTCTCACCAGGGATGCCTTTCCTTACACTTCCCTTAATTTATTAAACAGTGATCTATCTTATGTATTCTTTTTTTTTTTTTTTTGAGAACAAATATTCAATCTTCCACTTCCCAGCACTGCTTTTCAAATTATATGAAAATGTTAACATTTTCAGTATAATACCTTAGGCAAGAATTCCTATAAAATGCAACCCTAGAGTAATTTTCTTAATCCTCTTATCTTTCTCTGCATCACATATGAGGGCACACACATGGTACACACCTACAAAACACGTATACAACTGCACATCCTTTCCCTAGCCTCACACATATATATTAAGGGTAGCAGATCTTTCAGTTTAAAAAAATCATTTCTAGAATCCTGTTCTCCATTCTGCCTTGATCAGTGACAGCTGTGGTCCCAGAAAATTCAAAACATTACATGTTACCTCACTAGTCCAAATGAGTCAGCTACCTTCCAGTATCAAAATCTTAGTAAATCTGCACTTTATATATATATATATATATATATGTATATATATATATATATATATATATATATATATATATATATGCATATATTTATATATGAATGTATGCATGCATGCTAAGTCCCTTCAGTCATGTCTGACTCTTTGTGACCCTATGGACTGTAGACCATCAGGCTCCTCTGTCTATGAGACTGTTCAGGCAAGAATGCTGAAGTGAGTTGCCATGCCCTCCACCACGGAATCTTCCTGACCTGGGGATTGAACCCATGTCTTTTACATCTCCTGCATTGGCAGATAGGTTCTTTACCACTAGTACCACCTGGAAAACCCATATGTGTGTGTGTGTGTGTGTAAATATACATATATATATATGAAGATTCTCACATATATTCTTGTTTATTATATACCTTAAATATTTACAGAATTTAAAAATTGTGATACAGCTTGTTATAGTTATTAATAAGGAAAAGATAGGCTTTGCAGTTGAATGACTATGACTGCAATCACCTAAAACTCATTAATTAACTTTGTCTAAATATGTAGGCAAAGCATTACTATGGCTAATCAAATACTATAAGAAATTAATCTGACTCCATGGTAGCAGCTTGACTAGGAATAGAAACCTAGTCGCCAGGTAGGGGTACTGATCACTAAGGAGTGATTTTATTTCACTGTTCAGAGACAGGAAATCCATTCATGTGCCGAATGAAATTCTAAATCAATTCTTCAGTTTGCTGTTTAAATGCAGAGTAGTCAAAACATTACTTGATTAAGCACTTAATTTTGTGAAGCAGGATTCTTGAAAGAAGCTTGATTGTATCAGTGCTACAATGATTTTCATTTATAATACACTAACAGAAAGGCCAAAGCTCCCCAAAGAGTAAACATGAGTGTAAAGTGCTTTGAATTATAAACGAATGACTTAAAGTACAGGAGGATTACTCTCAACTATACCCTTTATCAAGGATAACATTTATGATTCCGACTTTAATAAAATGAAGACAATGCAGAAGAGGAACTTGAAAGATCTGAATAATAAAAATAATGATGTAGCCACTTCCTTGGCTCTATTTCCCCAAGAATTCATGAATGATTCTAAAATCTGAGTAGGGGTCAGTCATCTGTGGCTGACCGCGAAGTAGAGCTTCTACATGCTCTTGTAATTATTTACGTCAATTGAAATAGATTAAGTACTTTAAACAGCTTAGCACACAGCCCTGGATTAGATTAACCGTTTGGGAATTAATTACCGGAAGCTTACAAATCAGTTACCTATTTTTAAAAATGGGATTGTAAGAGATATTAACGCATGCCGTTTTGTTTCATAGAAATATTGTGTCATAAGCAAGATTTGAAAAATTTCCAAAAGTTTTAAAAAACATGTTTCAGGACCTTTATTGTAGTTTTTCAGTACGATTATACTTAGTAAATGAGCTTATTGTTTTCTTTTTGGCCTATATTTGAAAGAACAAATAAAGCACCTACTATATCTATATAAACTATAAGTGATTGAATGGGAGAAAAAGAGTAATTTTCATGAGAAGCAATGGAAAAGTGAAAACTCTATCAAAAATATCTCCAATAAAAGCAATTAGTTACATTTAGAAACTCAGTAGTTTTTGGCCACTGTTATGAGCTGAGAATACAACACAATACAGCTAATATAAGGAACATATAGCAGTAAAAGTTCATACTTTTTATGGGAAAGGAAAAACTCCTATTCTTCTAAGTGTAGCCAAAAAGACCATTAACATATACACGTTACCTATCCAGAAAGAGTTTCTGAGCAAGGATCTGCAACTCAAACAAGAACATGAGAGATTATGCAAATCACACTTTGAGAAGTATAAATCGTAACGTGTAATGTGCAAGTCTGAGATGCAGTGAAAAATGAATACAGTACAAGCAATTCTTTCAACAACCGCTGTCCAATGCTTTCAACGTATTCCAAAGAAAAGCCTTCCACCTCTAAGAGACCCCTCTTCCCACTGAGGCCCTTATATGGGGAAGTGGCCACCCCAGTAACAGCATTTAACCAGAATGTGGGGTGGAGGTTCTCCTGTGTGTAGATCAACTTCCAGCAAAAACAGGTTAGCACTCAATAACCAAAGCAAGGCATCTGGCTGAAAAGCTACCTGGTCAAAGTCTTCTAATTTGACACTGTTTTAATTTCTTTTTTAATTGGGGTGGTGACTTTACAATATTGTGTTAGTTTCTGCTGTACAATGAAGTGAATCAACTATTTTTAAAAATCAAATTACTGGTTATATCCCATTTCTGAACTCCAGGAGTCTCAGTTCTGTGAAATTTCAGAGTTAAAATCTAGAGTATTTCTTTCTGACTTCACTCTGGATGGCAGATTCTAGGTACATCCACCTCTCTACATAAAGAAAAAGCAAATGCTGTATATTAACGCATATATTAATGCTGTATATAACGCATGTATGTGGAATCTAGAAAAATGGGACAGATGAACCTTTTGGCAGGGCAGGAACAGAAACACAGATGCAGAGGATGGACATGTGGATACAAGGCAGGAAGGAGGGTGGGAGGAACTGGGAAAATGGGGTTGATATATATACACCACCATGTGTAAAACAGCTAGTTAGTGGGAACCTGCAATATAGCTCAGGGAGGTCAGCTTGATGCCCTGCGATGACCCAGAGGGGTGGGATCGGGCGTGGTAGGATGGAGACCCAAGAGGAAGGGGATATATGTATGCAAATAGCTGGTTTACTTGGTTGTACAGCAGAAACCAATACAACACTGTAAAGCAACTATACCTCAATAAATTTAAAAATATCCTGAAAAGAGGCAGAATCTGTTTATAAACGAATGCACACGTATCCCATCTTTTTTCTGGTTTCTCTGTTCTCAGTGCCCTTTGGTCACCGTCTGCCCTGTGCCTTTTCACAAAGGAGGTCTACCACTCTTCCCTGTTTCACATCTTGCTGTTTTACATACATACTGCTCTTTCACTGAAGATGTCATTGGCAGAAAGTAGTCAGTTTCTAAGAGCAAACTATGGAATCCTCTTGTGGAAATAAAATTTAAGAACAAAATAAACAACCCTAAAATATAAAATGAATGCTAAAGTCTGGATATAAAAGTCAACATAAAAATAAGTTCTGTCTATCCAAGTTGATGTTACTTTACACAATTAATATTTTCCTAAAAATTTATATAAACTGACTAATGTAAAATTTTACAAGAGATTATCTAAATTGTATGTCAACCAGAATCATTTCTTATAAAGAGTATGAAAACTAGTTATTTAAAGAGTATGATGTTAATATTGTCTACAGTTAAGACTCATTCAAAGTTTAAACAGGCACTGAGACCTTCATCCATTTGCTTTTCTGTAGTGGAGGTTTGAAATATTTTCATAAGGCAATGCACATGTAGTAAATCAAGATTAAATAGGGAGTTGAGCAATAGTCTGGTAGTTCTACTGATGGTAGATACTCTATTAGATGGGCTTCCCAGTTGTCACAGTGGTAAAGAACCCACCTGCCAATGCAGGAGACACAAGAGACTATGGGTTCAATCTTTGGATTGGGAAGATTTCCCTGGAGAAGGAAATGACAACCCCTCCAGTATTCTTGCCTGGAAAGTTCCATGGACAGAGAAGCCTGGTGGGTTAAGGTCTATGGGGTTGCAAAGAGTTGAGCATGACTGAGCGACTGAGCACACACATCTATTAGATGATAACTCACTTTCCGGCTTGAATAACTTCTTTCTCTTTGGAGGGACTGGGGGATGGGAGCATCACATGTGGCATCCGAGTGTTGTCCTGTTTATTTTGCCCACAGAGATACTGGGTTTAGAACGAGCACTCTATGTTGAAGTGGCCTGAGCTCCTTACTCTGGGCTATGACACCTGCCAGTGTGTGCTAGCCACATGTTGTGGCAAATACTCAAAGTGGAATTATCACCAGTGTATCTAGTCGGGACTCTCATTCACATGCAGCCTGTATAACCTTTTAGTCACGATTCTTCCTCCCAAACACTGTCCTTTATGTACCTTGCCTCAGAAACGATTATTCATCACTCTTGACATTTTTTTTCTGAGCATATATTTAATAAAAGCCCTTATATTTTACTCTAAGCTTAAACTTCCAAAACTTCTGATGCTCCGTGAAGTTCATGAGCAATTTCCATTTCCAGAAATAGCAAGCATCCTTCTGAGATGCTGTTAAAGCCTGTTTTAATATAGCATGTGTTTATTTAAACTCAGTGCCAAATAGCTCCTTGGTGGTGGTTTCTGCCTAGAGCCAAAGGTTGAAGAGCCCACGGAGAATAATTTGAAGTGTGGAAGAGTTTGTTCTGTGACAAGTCTAAAGCCCTCTAGGGAAGAGAGTGCTAGCAATTGCACCTTTCACCTTTCAGGAGGAACAGTTCTGTCTTCATTTCTCATTATTGGGTCATTAGGCTTGTCAAAGTCTAATACATGTTTAAGGTTCCATAGGAACCCAGATATTAACGCCCCATTTCTCCTTCCTGGAATGGAAGAAATGTACATAGTCATATCTCTTAACATCGAGATGTCAGACAACCTAGCCAGAAAAAGACCAGAATACAGTTTATTTCATCATATGGAAATAACTCACGATTCATTTTTGAAGAGAGAGAAAATAGCTCTTTAAAACTGCAGAGAGAATTGAAAATGGATACGCAGCATAAATAATGTTCCTTGAGTGCGCCTAATGCAATTGCTTGAAAAACCCCAAAGAAAAGGAATTTGAATGTATCAGCCACCGAAGACAAATTCATAGTGATCTAAAAATTAAAAGGTCATTCTACAATGTATCCTTCAAAGGGGGGAAACATGTTTAATTTTTTTTCTTTTATTTCTCTTTTTTCTATTTAAATACCTGGAGTTGGTTGTGTGCTTTTATTTAAGTATCCTCTCGGAGCTGAGCCTCCTGACAGTCGCTTTGGCAGAGCCTCCTGCCCGCGGAGACACAGCCCTCTCCTCCTCCCGACCGAGTCGTGGCTCTCCGGGGCCCCCAGCAACAGGTGTCTCATTAGCACCTGAGCGATGCCAGCTCTTGAGGAAGGCTGTGAACTGATTAAACACATGCTCCATTTTTATCTCTTTATGAGTCATTACTTAAAGGCTTTATCACCAGATTGCCACACTTAATTATGCGGAGCCATAATTAAAGATGAGCGTTCCTAGGCCTCCTTTTTGAAGTTTTAGTTTAACCTTCAGTGACAGGTTATGCCGTCTGCTAATTCAAAACTATCTTTATAAGAGCTGTAGGAGGTGCTTTTTTTGAAGGGGGCATAGCAGGGCAGGGTTTTATTTTTCAGACATAAGTTACTGCTTTTGTTTTTGCTTTCTTTTAAAGTCGATAAAAAAAAAAAAGAACTTCTACCAGCACATGAAGACCTTGAGAGTATCACCCAGAATAGGAGTCATTAAATGAGACGGTACCCGTTTAGTTTTCTCGGATGCAAGAAAGTAGAGATTGCTCGCCTTACAAGTTACATTTTAACAGAGACACTATGAAGCCTCAGGCAGACTGAGACAACTAACTGAATTCTTCACTCTTCTTGTGTTTTGAAGACATCTATGAATTGGCTGAGGACAATATAGAACAAGTTGTCTATCTTATTAAGATTAAAAGCAGGAAGATTTTCTTTGACCCATGTTTATTTGTTCTGATCTTTTAAAAACGGTCCTAAATGTATAACTCAGGAATGAGCTACAACCCTTACCCATGTCTCTCATTTGCTAACCCACTGGGTGGGCAGAACCAGAAGGTTTGACTTTATTTTCACCATCACACTTGTCCTTGGACTTGCCAGAACATTCTTATAAGATCACAAATCTTTTAATGTTCTTCAAATTCTTAAAGGATGGTCTCCGTTATCAGTTTTATTAGTGGAGACCATAAGCCTTAAACCCTTCATGGTCTAACCCCCACCCCACTCCCCACCTAGGACCAATGAGGAAAAATAGTCACCAACTTCTCTCCTGTTCTAGAAAGAATGCCGGATTGTGTGAGCTATATAAGGTGCACAGTTATAGGGCACCCACGCAAAGGCATTGTGAGAAGGAGAGTGTGGACTCCCTTTTGAATATCACATGAGAAGATGCCTGAAATCTGAGGGTCCCATGAGAAGGACATTCTAGAAGAGACTCGTACTCTCTAATGAATACATTCACCTCTCAAGCACCCTAGTGTTTGAGACTTACAGGCTGAAACCCAACTGACTTTTGAGGGAAAATTTCTTCTGTTATCTTGGGAAGGGATTTCACTTTAGCTTCCTCTAGGGTCACCCAGTCTTGAGAAGTACCCTCGACATCAGCCACGTGGAGTTTCTTTTGCCTTATCCTTCATGAATTAGAAAAGGCTCCATGGGGCGATGGTGAAGAACAGGCCGTGGTTCCATAAACAAGAGTCCGAGCTGATTCTTCGGTGCATCTCCCTTCATGAACTGCAGATCTGCTGGTTCTTTTAATAGTTGGCCAACTATAACCTTGGGCTGGAAATGTAAAAGAAAAGAAACGTGAAGACAAACTTGAAGCTTCTCAACTCTCCCTGGACTCAGCAAAAAGGAAGTAGATTGACTTTCACTCATGAGAAGCCTGTGAGTACCTGCTGCTTCAGTGGTGGCTTGATGGAAGGGCTTAAACAGTATCACCAGGACCTGCAGTCTTTCTCTCCTTCCCTCAGTCCCTTTCGAACTGGTTCACCACTGACTATGAGAATTGAAAGTGGGGAAAAGCTGTCAAACAAAAATAATTGTACTGGATGGAATTAAACCGGTAAGGACAACGTTGTTTAAGACTTGTGATAGAAGAACGAGACTGAACTCAACTTCACTGAACCTCACGGTAAGAGGACTTTTAAGCCCCCGGGTGAGCTAGAGGGAAAGTACTGGAGGAGATCAGTGGGGAGGTTGGCCAACCATCTGTGTTTGCTAATTGACTTGACAATTACAGAAGCTAGGTTCCCACCCTCCCATAGAGACTGGGAGACAGGGGTTCTGTATTTCTTGATGATTGAAATGATTATGCAGTAAGCCCCCTACATGTGAACAAGTTCCATTCCAAGAGCATGTTTGCAAGCCCAGTTTATTGGTAAGTCCAACAAAGTTAGCTCAACTACCCAACTAATACAATTGGCTATATAGTACTATACCGTAATAGGTTTATAATTCTTTCCACACAAATAATACAGAAAAAACAAACACAAAAAAATAAACATTTTTAATCTTACAGGATAGGACCTTAAAAAGCATAGTAGTGTAGTACAACAGCCAGCACATAGGGGCTGTTATCTAGTGAACAGGTAAGAAGAGTCACTGACTGGAGGGGGGAGGTTGGGGGGCAGGGAGATGGCAGAGCTGAAGGGTGTCCGCGATTGGAGACGGGGGGCAGGTGCAACGTCACTCACGCCTGACACTGATGGCACAGGTACCAGTTCCTTGCTGGATTCAATTCGTTCACATCTTTGAAAGTTTGCAACTTGAAGGTTTATATGTAGGAGACTTACTGCATTTCAAAAATGTAGCTTCCAGGTCTTGAGAAAAATATTCCTTGACTGTAAAACTGGCAAGAAGCAGGCAGGAGATTTACCTCTCCAAAGAGCAAAGAAAGAATTTACAGTTGAAAGTTTTCTAAAGTAAAAGCTCTGAGAAAAGGGAGATCAAGGGCCTGTAGTCAGGAAGAAACCTGGTTAAAGATAATTTAGTCAAACTAAGAGAACCATCTTGGTGAACACCCAAATGAGAATCAGAGGCTTTGAAAGAACTTATGTTGACAACATAAACCATCAATAGCTAGCCACTAATCTTCTATAAACTAAACTCATCTTGATTAAAAAAAAATTATTTGCCCCAAAAGCCAGACTTTAGCCATGGCATTACAATGATGGTGTTGGGTGCCTTGATGTTCTTTTCTGTTTCACGTTGTAGCTGGCAGAATCACCCTCCACGCTTTCTCTATAATGCACAGGTAAAGGAGACAACAAGCAAAACTAAATTAAATTAGTTGGATTTGAGTACCATTTCTAGGCAAGTCCAGATATTTTGGAAAAAAGTGATGCCAACTTTGGACACAAAGATTTTGATCAAGTTTTCCAAGTTGTAGCACTAAAAATTCGGTTTCCTGTATCTGCTTCTCAGAGTGTCCATAGATCTGCACTAGTTGAAGTACTTCTCTCCTTAAAGGTGTTAGCTCTCATGTCTTCAGAAAACTATCTTTCTCTAAACCGATCACTTCTCTTCTAACCTGAGCACAAATCTCAGTCTCATTTTTGGCCTCAGAAAAATGTTGCGGCCTACTTATTTAAAGGTGAAGCTGATGTGAAGAAGCTTGATTTTCAAACTAAAAGAATTGGCTGCCTTTCCAGCTACAGAATTGGCAAGATTATGTGTATATATATATATATAATTTTAATTTCATTAGGTTCCTATAACAATGAGAACAGGATAGAAATTAGTACTTCTATAAATTATTCTGCTATATAATTTTTAATGCCTCCTCTCTCTTTTAACCAGGAAATGGCTCTGGCCTTAATTGAATTATTTTGATTTATATTTTCTCTCTGAAAAAAATGTGTGGGATAGGATGTGGTAGAGAGGAATATATCCAACCATTTATAGGAATGTGATTACACAGTTTATTTTGCATTGAAGTAGGACGATTTCATCCTGCTAGATTTGCACTTTACAGTAATCTCTACGAATTTAATTTTTGTCATGTAGGCTAACTGCCTTGGCACAAGAATAAAGGCAGAGGCTAATCTTATGCAGTCCTAGTACTATCTGATTTTTGCTTCACACAGTTGTTTGCAGACCTCAGAGAGAAGTGCAACATTTGCTGCTGTCATTTAGTTGCTAAGTCATATCTGACTCTTTTGTGACCCCCATGTAGCTCCTCAGTCCATGGGATTCTCCAGGTAAGGATGCTGGAATGGGTTGCCATTTCCTTCTCTAGGGGATCTTCCTGATTCAGGGATTGAACCCACATGTCCTTCACTGGCAGGCAGATTTTTTACCAGTGAGCCGCCGGGGAAGTTCAAAGAGCAATTTAAGATTGAAGGAAAAAAAAAAAAGGCTACTTAGAAAAAAGAAAATGTGAGAACAAGTAAGGATTAGTTAGAATGAAGGGGAAAATCTGGGAAAGAAAATCATATTACTAATAAGAAAGTATTACATACATTATGGGGAAAAGATAGAGAAATTACTCAAAGGTGGAATAGTGGTGAGAAAAATGTGATAATGCTCCAATTGTAAGTGAAAATAGAGAAAAAGTGATTTTTGTGTGCTTAGAGAAAGGGAACTCATAAGACTATGAATAGCTTGGATCAGAATTTGTTCTACACTTGCATTATAGTATATAATAATTCAACTGCTCACCATTTTTCCTGAACCATGATTAGTGCCCCATATACCAAGGAATTGGTGTATTGTAGGGAGGGAATTCACCTCTGATTTTTAAGCTTTGTTAATAAATTTTAATAATGCCAAATCTCATCTTTTAGGGCACCACTATGATGCTTTAGTTTGCAATGGAAATGGCAGAGTTTGATTCCTCAGAAAATAAAGGAAGTGTGCTTTTTACAGCATGCAATTTCTTTAAGGAACATTTATTATTCACAGTATTCATGAGATAAATGCTGAGGATATTCAACTCCCTGGTGTTGGCTGCAAATAATCCTCACTCCCTGCCCACACTAGGGAACTTTTTTTTCCAAGGAAATTCTTTGAAGAAACAGTATGGCAATTCAAAATCTCATGTTTATCCATTAAGAATTTATGTAAAAAGGAAACATTCTGAGGAATTTACCCTGCCAGTGGTTAATTCAAATGTGGACAGCATGGAGCCTTTAGGAACCTCTCAGGATCTTAGAGGACAGTCCTTTTGGCCCTAGTAATGCAGGGGCACTAGTGGGAGTCGATTCCCATTTAATCTGAAACTCCTTTTTAATTCTCAGCACTTCTAGTTTAAATGTTTAATGTAACATCTTTATTGTGCTTGCTTTACAGCAACATTTTTTTTTTCCTAATGAGGGTTTATTTGCCCATTTTTTAATTTAAAAGCTGGGGATAATCAAGCATCTATATTTTTCAAATGGTTAGTGGAGAGTTTCAAGTATGATATTGATATAGAATTTGTCTTTTTAACTAGTAAAAAAAAATAGTACTACAACTTTCCCAACTTTGAAGAATTTAAAGGATGTATCATTGGAAGGACTGATCCTGAAGCTGAAGCTCCAACACTTTGGCCACCTGATGCGAAGAGCCAACTCATTGGAAAAGACCCTGATGCTAGGAAAGAATGAAGACAAGAGGAGATGGGGACGACAGAGGATGAGATGGTTGGATGGCATCACCGATTCAATGGACATGAGTTTGAGCAAACTCCAGGAGATGGTGAAGGACAGGGAGCCCTGGACGTGCTGCAGGCCATGGAGTCAGATAGACCGAGCAGCTGAACAACAGCAATTAAGTGTCTGTCATGTCAGTACAGTTGTACAGAGAATTTTCTATTGTTTACTCTTTTTTTCAGATGTTATTAGAAAGCAAAGATAAGTAATGCCAGAATGTTTTCTTTTCTCCAGAAGATTACAGTTTGGGATAGAGACAGAGTGTGAGTTTTTTTCTCCTACACCAAGCAACCCGGGGGCATCAGCTGTGTGTCCTACAATTTAAGTCAATTCTGACACCACCCACCTGGAGCCACTGTCAGACCCCACAGTTAAAGGACTCAGTCCCAAGGGGCCAACTGCAAGTACTAAGTCCCCAGGTTACCTGCGTCTTCTGTTGGACTCAGCTACAAGTTGGAGGTTCCTGTGACTGCCTCCTTTCTGGATTTGATTATGTGTTTGAACTGCTCACAGAACTCAAGGAAGCACCTGTTGGTTTATAAGTTTATTAAAGAATCTATAAAGGATGCAGATAAGTCACGAGATGACGGGATACACGGGGTGACGACTGGGAGGGTCCCCATCACAGGAGCATCTCCCCTTGTGGAGCTGGGGTGTGTCAATCATCCTCTTTGTATGTGGACTTGTTCACCAACATGAGAAATCGCCAAACCTCACGCTATTAGCATTTTTAACTCCTGCTCGGTTTTTAACTCCAGTTCTTCTCCTCCTCCCTTCTCTAGAGTGTAGGGGGGATGGGGCTGAAAGTTTCAAGATCCTGTCACAGCTCGTTCTTGATTGGGGTGACCAAACCGCATCCAAAAGCCATCCAGAAACCCACCCCAGAGTCATTTTGTTAGAACAAAAGACACTTCTGTCACGTAAGCAACACCAGGGGATGTAGGAGCCCTGTGTCAGCAACTCTGTTCTGGAAACCAGGGACAGAGACCAATTCATATATTTTCTATTAATTCACAGGTGGGCAAACAAGCAAAAATAAGCACAATACAGGTAAACAACCAAGCAACTATCATAGTACCGATTGTTTTGGAGATAACAATAAATTGTCATAAATATTAGAAAATAAAACCAGAAGACAAAGACTCCAGAGAGCAGACAGATAAAGGAGGAAAACTGAACGTAGAAGAAGGGGGTGGATCTGGTGGGTTTCATATTTTCATAGTTTCTCCCTTGACAGCAGATCCAGCCTTCCCTGTGAGGGTAGCCAACCTCCCACGGAAAACTCATTTTGTGGTGGGGATGAAAAAAAAAAGACAGAATTCAAGACAACCATAGACCCTGAAAAGTAAGGATGGAAATGCCTGCAAGGAGTGAGCCTGAGCATAGGAGACCTGTGACCCTAAATTTAGAAGCAAAAACTGAGAAAACTCAGAAAAAAAAAAAACCAACCTAAATTGTTCATCAATATGGAAATAAATGAATAAATTTTGGTATATTTCAAATTAAAATCTTATGTAGCACTTAAGATACAGTGACTTTAGAAGTTTCAAAAGTATAATATTAAAATTATACTTTTAATGAAAGTATATTTTTATGAAAGTATATTTTTAATGAAAAATGTGAATTACAGAATGCTGTTACTACAGACTGAATATTTGTGCTCACCATTCCCCCCAGAATTCATAGGTTCAGATTCCAACTCCTGATATGATGACATTAGGAGGTAGGCCTTTTGGGAAGTGATTAAGCCACAAGGGTAGACCTCTCAGGAGTAAGATTACTGCCCATGTAACAGACCCCGGGGGTTTCCCATGTGGCTCAAGCGGTTAAAATATCTGCCTGCTGATTCAGGAGACATAGGAGATGCAGGTTCAATGATCCCTGGATTGGGAAGATCCTCTGGAGTAGGAAATGGCAACCCACTCCAATATTCTTGCCTGGAAAATTCCATGGACAGAGGAGCCTGGTGGGCTACGGTCCATGAGGTCACAAAAGAGTCAGATACAACTGAAGAACCGGGTACACACACACAGCAGAGAACCCAGAGACCTCGCTCATCCCTTTCATCTTGTAACGGCATAGCAAGAAGGTGACCCTTTTTGAACCAGGAAGCAAGCCCTCTCCAGCTTTCATCAGATATCAAATCTGCCAACCCCTCCATCTTTACCTTCCCAAACTCCAGATTTGTGAGAAATAAATTTCTGTGTTTCATAAACCGTCCTTTCTATGATATCGTTATAACAGCCAGAATAAACTAAGACAGGTATCTATAACATGTTGCCTTTCATATACAATTTTAAAATCAAAACAGACTATACTATATATAGTATGCATTTCTAAATGTATGTAGGCACACATATAAAATATATATGAAAAGATATATACTGAATTAGGCTTGTGTTTACCAGTTTGGGAGAGAAGGACAATTGGGGAAGATAAAATAAGCTAAAAGCTAACTTCAATTTACTTATAGGAATATAATTTTATCTTAAAAATTTGAAAGGAGAAAAAAATACCTGTGAATTTGCCATAGAAGTTGGATATTTATCGCCTTACAGTTTCATAGAATTTTATGCTGTCAGGTAAATAAATAGTTGCTGTATCTACTTGTAATGTTAGAAAATCATTTTTCAATAGATACATCATTATTGTGAAAAATTAATCCAAAGTGTTTTGCCAAACTCCTTTAAAATTTTAGTTCTGATACAGTAAATGTACAACTTCTCATTTCTTCTTTTAAAAAAAAAATCCATAGGTGATTGGTGATGCTTTTAGTGGAAATGAATGCAACAGATCGAGTTTACCATTTTATGGAGTTGATATTAAGAACATTTATCTTAAAAGTAACCTTTTGCTGTTTACGCAATGAACTGCTAATCTGAGAAAAATCTGATTAGTTCCATCCAGAGTTGGATTCAATTTAGTGGAGACAACATTTGCTTCCAACTGAGTAGGCAGAACTGTTTCTCTCTTTTCCCACTTATCTTCTCTCAATCATTCTTTATGGGTTCAGGAGCAAATTTAATCACTTAAATGTAACTGATCTTAAAATTAATGGCAAGCATGGCCAGAACCTCTACTGTGGAACAGGTCATATCCCCTTCTATAATATTGACTTCACTGCTTATCGATGCCTTTTACCTGTCACATGTGTGGAGAAAGATGAATAATGGTGAAACCATTGCAATCCTGCAAAAGCAAACATGCAGATAATGGGAAATAAGGTTGCATAGAATTAGCTTAAAATATGCAAAATAAAACTGGAGACAGATTAAGAAGATGTAAAAGACTTTCTAAAGACTATTTTTTCTCATAGGAAAAACAAAAACAAAAAACACAAAAAAACAGCCCAAACTCACATCTACCTGAAAAGCAATCTTTCTATTTGTCAGGAACACAGAGAGGAGTTGTAAGCATCTTTTAGACATTCATTTTAGACACTTAGTCCATCCTCGACAGACTAATTGCTTGTTCACTGAAGAAAAATCCCAACAACCGTTAACGATCCCCTTTAGTTAAACAATCCCTCTTCTGGTGATGTCATCTTGCCGGTGTTGGAAAGAGCTTCTGAAAAATGCTTTGCACTTAAAAGGCACTTTCTCTCTGGTGGAAACATCGATTTGTCCCCATTAAAAAATAGTAAAATAAATGCACATTAACAGACATTTAAAGAGTGGCTGCAGTTTTCCTGTTTATTCAGCTAGTCAGTTTCAAGCCTTGGTTTGCTTTCTTTATATTTTCTATTTTAACAATGCATCCATCATTCAGTCAGTTCAGTTTAGTCACTCAGTCATGTCCGACTCTTTGCGACCCCATAAATCACAGCACTCCAGGCCTCCCTGTCCATCACCAACTCCCAGAGTTTACCCAAACCCATGTCCGTCGAGTCGGTGATGCCATCCAACCATCTCATCCTCCGTCGTCCCCTTCTCCTCCTGCCCCCAATCCTTCCCAGCATTAGGGTCTTTTCCAATGAGTCAACCCTTTGCACGAGGTGGCCAAAGTATTGGAGTTTCAGCTTCAACATCAGTCCTTCCAATGAACACTCAGGACTGATCTCATTTAGGATGGACTAGTTGGATCTCCTTGCAGTCCAAGGGACCCTCAAGAGTCTGCTCCAACACCACAGTTCAAAAGCATCAATTCTTCGGCGCTCAGCTATCTTCACCATCCAACTCTCACATCCATACATGACCACTGGAAAAACCATAGCCTTGACTAGACGGACCTTTGTTGGCAATGTAATGTCTCTGCTTTTAAATATGCTATCTAGGTTGGTCATAACCTTCCTTCCAAGGAGTAAGCGTCTTTTAATTTCATGGCTGCAATCACCATCAGCAGTGATTTTGGAGCCAAAAAAAATAAAGTCTGACACCGTTCCACTGTTTCCCCACCTATTTCCCATGAAGTGATGGGACCAGATGCCATGATCTTAGTTTTCTGAACGTTGAGCTTTAAGCCAACTTTTTCACTCTCCTCTTTCACTTTCATCAAGAGGCTCTTTAGTTCTTCTTCGCTTTCTGCCATAAGGGTGGTGTCATCTGCATATCTGAGGTTATTGATATTTCTCCTGGCAATCTTGATTCAAGCTTGTGTTTCTTCCAGCCCAGCATTTCTCATGATGTACTCTGCACATAAGTTAAATAAGCAGGGTGACACTATATAGCCTTGACATACTCCTTTTCCTATTTGGAACCAGTCTGTTGTTCCATGTCCAGTTCTAACTGTTGCTTCCTGACCGGCATACAGGTTTCTCAAGAGACAGGTCAGATGGTCTGGTATTCCCATCTCTTAGATATCAGTTTATCAAAGACCTAGCAGTGCAACCATAAAGATGTTTTTCTTTGTTTGCATTTGGTCTTGAGATATTTGCTTTCTGAAGGACTATAGAACAAACAAACAAAAAACAAGCCAGCTAGCAGGGCACAGTCAAGAGAATATGAGTTAAACAAGTAACCTGTGTGGTTCCTGATACTTTGAGTTTAATGTAACACAAATCTACCTTTCTTTCAGGGTAAGAGTGGTTGCAGCTTCAGAGATTACTTAGAGTAAATACATGTTTAACTTTGTGGTCAGATCTCTTGTGAAATTTTGCAAAGGTTGAATTTTAAGGGTCAGTCATCACATTGAAAGCATCTAGAAAGAGAACAACTAGGAAGGTGAAACATCTAGAATCCATATGCCATTTGGAGCTCTTGAAGAATCTTGACAGAGTTACTGTGAAGCAAGAGAAGGTTAAGATTAGACAGGTTTCTTTGCTCCATATAACTGGGAAATGATCGTGTGCTAACAAAGATGGCAACTGTACTGTTTCAGCTAGTGGAGTTAGTACCAAAGGATGAATGCTACAGCAAAGTATTTTTAAATCAATGTAACAAAGAATTCCCTTACAGTCTAAAGATGCAATTGTTGATGAGAATATGAACTCACTGCTCCTGATTTTACTTATGAAGCTAGAAAAAAAATCTCTGAGAAAGAGATGCACCTAATGCTTTCATGCATTGGACGAATGAATGTTTTACTTATATCTCTTTGAATTGGTGACATCTGATTTCTCTTCCTTGTGCTAGAGCCCAAATCAGGCATTCTGAAGTAGTCTGATGCAATCTCCATAATAGTTTCCTTAGAGAAGAGGTTGGTATGATTAGATAAGTAAAGAAATATTTAACATTTCTCAGAGATCCAGCGGAAACACTGACATCGCGCTAATCTGAACTGAATTCTTAACCTAAATGTCAAATAGAGGCCTTACTGGCTTTTAACTTAGTATTCAGAGATGATACTAACTGACACCAATTTCAGTCAATTTCAGGACCTTGGTTGCTTTGTGTATATATACACAAGAATAAAAACAGGGCAAATATTCTGAGAGACTTCTGCAAAAATCGATGTTTCATTATGACATGGTTATTTGTTTTAGGAATAGAAGCTCCCGTCACTCTTTTCTGGTACCTCTTTCACAGTATACATTACCAACTACTTGTTTCATTCGTTCCTTTGGTTCGTAGTTTACCGGATGAGTATTTTGCATAAAGTGCTAAATGTTGGCACAGGAGATAACATGTTTGGAAAGATCTTTTCTTTCATGATGAATCTATAATGGTATGTGTTGGGAGTGAGTAAGAGGCAATAAGTAAGGTAAAAGAGAAGGATATGACAATTTCTGATTCTAAGAAGTGTTGCTTAAAAAAACCAAAGACTATAAAATAATAGCACAAGTCACACAGTAGATTGTGTTCGCTGATCTGGAGCAAGAGGGATTTCTAGCTCTGGGGAGTGTATTAGTCAGGATTCTCAAGGTAAACAAAACTACTACACAGAATGCGTGTGATGGGTGGAGGAAGAGAGATTGAGAGCTAATGTTGAGGCCCAAGTCCACAGGTTTTCAGACTGGATATCCAGAGAAAATCTGACGTTGCAGCTCATGTCTGAAGGCCATCTGCTACAGAATTGCTTCCTTCCCGCAGAAAGGTCAGTCTTGGGGCTTTTAAGGCCTTCAACTGATTGAACTAAAGCTCACCCACATTATGAAGTGCAATCTGCTTTAACTCAAAGTCTACTGATTTAAATGTTTCATTTAAAAACATCCTCAAAGAAACATTCAGAATAACATCTGGGCACAATGACCCAGCCAAATTGACATGTAAAGTTAAGCTTCACAGGAGGTAACATTAAAGTTAAAACATGAATGCAAAAGATACGAGCGCAAAGAATTTCAGAAAATGTGAAGAATAGGTCCAAAAAAAAGAGTTTCATGTTTGAGAAACAGAAAGAAAGCCAGCAGGACTGTACTGTATTGAAAAAGCTGGAAAGTGATTGAGAAAGTAGGAGAATTAGAAACAAATTGTGTACGGTGACATTTTTAAACCTTGACGATTAGAATTACCTGGGGAACTTTAGAAAAAAAGCTTCTGGGAGTATAACCAAAGCGTCAGAAGTTTCCCTATGTTCCCAATGCACACAACAACACAGAACACGTGTAAACCAAGTACTAAGATTTTATTCCAATGAGAGATGACGTTACCGGTAAGTTTTAAAAGGGGTGGTGCATGATATGTTCCATATTAATAAACAAAAGTAATTAATGAATTCTGATTCCAAGAACGGCTAGATGCTGCTTCCGATAAAATTCACAAAACTGAACAAAAGTACTCAGAAGCATAAATCAGTGGCAATGGAGAGCAATCTAAAGCAGTCAGAGAACAGGGGCAGCCTGACACTGAAAAGGAAAGTGCATGGGTGACTATGTATATGATTTTTCCCAAGGGCGCTTCCCATAGTGTGCAGTACAGGTCGGCTAGGACTAAAGGGTAAATCTTTAACTCCAAAGAAGGCAGAAGAAGCGGATGGGGGGTAACAGCATGGATACATGCAAACCAAATAGTAGCATGTTAAAGCGAAACCCAACTATGTTTTGTTTAGTCACTAAGTCATGTCTGTCTCCTTTGTGACCCCCACGGGCTGTAGCCTGCCAGTCTCCTCTGTCCATGGGATTTCCCAGGCAAGAATACTAGAGGGTTGCCATTTCCTTCTCCAAAATCCTACTATACAAACCAGTATATTAAAAATAAATAAATTACTCAATTAAAAAGTTACCATCAGACTAGGGAAGAAAAGGTAAAAAGCAAAATATTTGTTGTCAGTAATACAAAATTTAAAAATCTAGTGACAGATTAAAATTTTTTTAAAATGCAAAAAGATATTATTCAAAACATAAACATAAGGAAGCTATGTGGCTTCATTGATATATTAGTAGATTACAAGGTAAGTGTATTATTAGAAATTAAAAGAGATTTCATAACGATAAAGAATTTATCAGGAAGGTATAATGATCATAATTATGTAAGACAATAACAGAGCTTTAAAGTACTTTTTTTAAGGATAGAACTATGGAGAGTAACAAATTCACATGCATAGCTGGAAATTTTAATACCCTTCTCTTAATACTTGTAAAGCAGCACACAGCAAATTAATATGAATATGTAAAACATCTGCCGGTACTTTTAGATGCTCTATGAAAATGGCGTGTCTGCTAATTTTATTACAGTAGGTAAAGGCTATGGGACTTAAGATCATGCTTTGAGTTCCAGCTGTGCCACTGAAAAGTGAAACTTCTGGCAAATTTGTTAATGGCATAATTTCCTTCTATTTAAAATTGTGATAATAATTATATTCACAATGTGGGATAGCTGTGACGATCAAAGGAAATGTGTAGGATGAAGTGCATCACAGGTAGTTGTGAGAAATGTAAATGCTATATGATATAGCACGTGTGCCTGTGTGCTAAGTCACTTCAGTCACACCCTACTCTTTGAGACCCTCTGGACTGTAGCCCACCAGGCTCCTCTGTCCACAGGATTCTCCAAGCAAGAGTGCTGGAATGGGTTGCTGTACTAGATTGGGTTGCCATGCCCTCCTCCAGGGACTCTTCCAAGACCCACGGACTGAACCAGCATCTCTTATGAATACTGCATTAGCAGGTAGGTTCTTTACTACTAGTGCCACCTGGAAAGCCCATGATATAGAAGATGTAAGTGATACATATATGTATAATATATATATAGTTATTTATTATCTCAACGGAATATTCAATGTCACATTTCTACCAGACTGTACTTTCACAGCAATCTTGTTAAATCATTAGCTTGAAGATGACTACAAAGTCTCCTTGAATGTTAATTTGTAATAGCAGATGGAAAAGTCCAGAAAGCTTGCATCTTAAGTGAAAAAATTTAGCAAAACCTGTGAAAACCTGATGAGGAGCGGTTTCCAAAAGGCTGTCCTGTGAAACTCCGCAAACCATGTTGTGTAGAGGATTATCCACTTGATAGACTGGCCTTGGTTTGTAGGCTGGCCCAAGCACAAACAGATTACATTTGCCTTGGAGTAGTCATCAAAGGATTTCATCAGACTTTATTCTTCACTGAAGGCACCAAGGTAGCAGGCCTTATATTAGGAGAATCCCATCAATTCCCACAACCTGTTTCTGCCAAGGTGGAAGATGGATGAGGCCAGACAGCTGCCCTCCTGACTGCCTTGAGACACAGTCAGAGTAAGGTCTCTGCCAGAACTCGGCGGGTGTGCATCTGTGGCAGGGTTGAGTCACTTCCCCCAGCCCAGGTGGTGGACAGCTCTGGGTTTGTACAGCTGAGTTGGATCACGCAGGCCTGGGGAGCGTCACAAAGATGGAGAGAGTATCATGGGATGTATCATGAACACAGATGCCAAGGTGGCTGCTGCTGGCTGGTGCTCCAAGCCACATGGCGTAGCACTGGGACTCCACAGGACACGGTGATTGGTGTCAGTCCCCCCTAGAGCCCGTACGATCCTTAGTCCTCCCCAAGCTCTTCCAGCAACACATAGCTGGGTCAAGTACAAACACACTGGATTGATGTTCGTAGTCCTGAATTTGAGTTTTTGTTTCTTGCAGTTACCTTGTGAACTTGTGCAATGTTCTTTATCTCCTTGTTCTATAAAACTGGGGAATATTTTGACTTACGTGTTAGAAATAATTTGAAGATTATGTGATCTAAATTGTAGAATATATATTATGCAGTCTGGCATACCTTAGGTATTCAGAAAAAGTTAATCCCATTCTGTTTATCCTCACTATGGTCTAAACTAATATAAACCACACATATATTTTAAATTTTCTTATAGTCACATTAAAAAAGTAAAAAGAAATGAAATTAACCTTAATAATATGTTTTACTTAACGTAAGAAATCTACAGTACTGCCTTTTCAGTAAGTAATTGATATAAAAGTATAAATGAAATGATTTTGTGTTTAAGTTGACTAAAATTAAATAGAGTTTAAAAATTCAGTTCCTTGACCTGACACTCCAGATTCTAAGTGCTCAGTACTTACATGTGGCCATGGTGTTGGACAGCAAAGGTCTAGAAGAATATTCACTGTGAGGGAATAATGGTCAGAAGTAGAGAGAATCCAGTTAGATTGACTAAGACTTGACAGTAACTAAGATAGGAAAAATAAGACGAATTTATCAAAAAATGGTGCTGAATATGTACATGGACTTGTTGTTCAGTTGCTCAATCGTGCCCAAGTCTTTGTGACCCCATGGACTGCAGCACACCAGGCTTCCCTGTCCTTTGCCATCTCCCGGAGTTTGCTCAAACTCATGTCCGTTGAGTCGGTGATACCATCCAACCGTCTCATCCTCTGTCGTCCCCTTCTCCTCCTCCCTTCAATCTTTCTAGCATCAGGGTATTTTCTAATGAGTCAGCTTTTCACATTGGATGGCCGAAGTATTGGAACTTCGGCCACCCCATGACTCTCTGCAACCCTATGGACTGTAGCCTCTGTCCATGGAACTCTCCAGGCAAGAACACTGGAGTTGGTAGCCATTCTTCTCCAGGGGATCTTCCCAACCGAGGGATCAAACCTGGTTCTCCAGCATTGCAGGCAGATTCTTTACCATCGAAGCCACCAAGCCCCTGGACATGGAAGATAGGTTTATTATTTTGTAGAATAGGGAAGTAAGAATGATTTTGAGGGATCTGGATTAGAGATTAAATGTTCAATTGTGTACATGCTGAGTTAGAGTTGATATCAAGAGACCTCGGTAGAGACACATAGAAAATAGATGGACATGTCTACTCATCCTCTGCTTAGAAAACGTAAGCAGAAAGGACTCTTTATCAGTAAAGACGTAGATGTCAGGTTATGGATGAGTCCTCCAAAAGAGAAGGAGATTTAGAGGAAAGGAGGATCCAGGAACTTGGGTTTGCTGGCATTTAGACAGTGAAAGGAAATGGAACCAACCCAAAGTGACACACGAAGGCAAAAATGCAGAAGAATCAAGCTGATGCAATGTCACGGAGGCCTCGAGTTAGTGATTTTCTGAGAAGCAGTGAGACAGTATGTCAGGGGTCCCAGAGAGAGAGACGGAGGAAGTCGAGGGAGACGCAGCTCACCCCTGACCCTCCCACCACCTCCCCCACCCCCTCCAGGAGGAGGCGGTGTCTGTCCTGTCTGCTCTGGGTCACAGTCAGCGACAGCATCATCTCAGCCTGCCTCCGCTCTGCTCCACTGGCCATAGGCGTCTAAAGGGACAGCCTGTCACTCTTCCTACTGCTTCTCTTGCACAGCACTTGGGGAACTTGGTTTTCTCGTTTGATTTGTTCTTCCATTAAATTTGCATTTATTCACCTCCTTCTCCCTTGTGCTTAGCTCTGGGAGCACAGTGATGAACAAGGTCCTTCATTCTCTAAGAGAAGATCTGGCATTGCATGAGACTGTCTCAACTACAACTGCCTACTTTGACTATTTCCAAACCAGTGTTTGTAAAGGGAACAACTTTACTTTCCCTATCTCTGGTGGGGTTCTTTTTCTGTTTGGTTACCAAAGGCATTCCTTGTTTCTCAGAAGTCTCTTAGTTTCAGAGTGCCTGATTTTATCCTCTGGCATTTTGAGGCTTACTATCTTTTTATGTTCATTGATATTGGTTTTTCAACCAGTAATGATATTTCCTTTCAAAAATGCATTATTTTAAAATAAATATATTTAAAGTTAAAATCCAAATTGGTTAAAAAAAAAATCAAGTAAATAATAGTTTCAGAAAAAAGTCATGTCTGAGTTTGGAAAACCCTGAATCAGAGAATGATAAATACATATAATCAGTATCAAAGAGGCTGCATAAAGTAGACTCTACATTCTCCAAATATAAACAGATTTATATATGTTTATATATAAATATAAACCTTGATTTTAGCTATTTAATATGTTCTGCTATATTCTGAAAAGGGGCTTCCCTAGTGGCTCAGACCATAAAAAATCTACCTGCAATGCAGGTGTCTCAGGTTCGATCCCTGGGTTGGAAAGATCCCCTGGAGGAGGAAATGGTTACCCACTCCAGTATTCTTGCCTGGAGAACCCAATGGACAGAGGAGCCTGGCGGACTACAGTCCATGGGGTTGAAAAGAGTTGGACGTGACAGAGTGACTAATACTTTCAGTTTTTCACTTTTCATACTCCGAAAAAGCAACATTTATGTCAAGAACTGGGAAGTATCTGAGATTTTACCCTATTTGCAAGTGAATAGGTTATTTTCATGGTTGTATAGAAGACAGTTTTTTGCTCAATAGCAATAGCAGTAGTCAGAACATGAGTATTTTTGTACCAGTTTCCCAAACCTCATTTCCCACTGGGTAATACAGAGAGGAACCAGGTGATACTTGTGCATAGAAAGGGTTGCGTTTCAGGAAAGGAGCCTTAACCGTAGAGAACCCCAGACTTTTATAATGGGCAAAAGCACACTTCCCTGTGTTGTTGAGGGACACATTGTCTTTATTGTATTGCACTTAACCACGCCTGCTCTTTGCTCCAGGGAGAGACACTATATCTTTGTCTTCACTAAACAAACATTCATGATGAGATAGTAGTGGGTGTCTCCCTTCAAAACACACAGAAAAGTGTGACAAACCCATGAAGAATTGCCCCCCAAAAATCAGTGTTTTAACATATTCCTTAAAAATCCCTTAAAAAGCCATTTTGATCATTGTAATGTATGATGTTTTGCACATTGTTGACTCAGGTCACAAGCTGAAAAACACTCAACATTCTTTCATTTTGGAACACATATATTTATAGAAACCGTCATTAAGTAGACTTGAAAGGAGTTCTTTCATTGAAATGAGTATAACTTGAACAACCAGACTTGTTAGAAGCACAAGCCCCTGTGGACACCCACTAATGAATGCAACTTATTTGAGATAAAACTTGTCAGTTTTCTAACAATCATTTGGAAAAATGCAATCACAGATCTGATGGGTTTCTTTTTTACATTTTTTGCATATCTAAATACCATATCTTAGGATTCTATTATATACTGTAGTAACACTTATTATGTGCTAGCAGAGGTAAGAGTTTTGCAATTATGCTAAACTCTTACAATGTAAAGAAACTTCAGTCAAACACAGTATAAAATGATTTTGCTAATTACTCCTGGTAATTTCTGTTTTGTTTTCTTTAAATGCATATTGCATATGCCACATGTTTCTGGAAAAGGCCATTTCTCTTTGATTACTGGCAAAATTTCAGAAATTTTTTATTGGCAAATTGCAAAAGGCTACACACCTTTATTATAAGCTGAAGTCCTATTTCACGACATAAAATTTACTACTTTAAGTCTGCATTTTCAGGAAAAAGTTGAGTCTATTTTTGAAAACAGAAATCATTTGGTAGACAAAATAGAGAGTGATTAATTTGGAGGAAATGCGATTATGTGACTGTATTGATTGCAATGATTATGTGAAAGCGTCATTAGGGTCATGATTATATGACCCTTTCTATGTGAGTTTACTTTCTTCAACGTTCAACATAGTCTTTAGAGGCAAGTTCTGTGAAAACAATTTGTTTATCAAAATCAAATATAAATGATTTATTTCAGCAAGACTGTGACTGATTGTGAATGGATATACATCTTTTTCAAAACATTTCTCTTCTAGTCTTACTTGAGAATGGACAGCAATTCAACTCTGGAGAAAGAATTATCCTTTGAGAGCAGGGATCTTAGTGTGGTTCAGCTCATCAGAAACAATGCATTTTTTTATACTTAAATTTTATACTTTTAAATAAAGATTTTTTTCATGAATTTTGCATAAGAATTTAATTGGGACTATACCTTATGTTTTGTTCATTTTTGCTGCAGTCTTTTAAAATTCTTTCTTTGTTGGTTTTCCACTTTTCTTCTATTTCTCTTCTAGATATTTTATATTCTTATCATGTAACTATCCTGAATGTATCCTTGTATATCTTTCTCTGTACTCAGATAATAACACTTAACCTACATATGAAAGGTCTTACATATTTTATTAAGTGAATCACAATACAATAAATATATTATTATATTTTACACCTATTACTTAATATTCTTAGAAATCCCTTCCATTTAATATGCAATTTCCAATTCTTTTCTTTTTAATGGATGAATAATATGGCATAGTTGCCCCATAATTTATTTTTGGATTTCCTTAATAATGAGCAAGTGTTTTGTTTCGAGACATTTTTGTCACTATCAACAATGCTGTAATAAACTTCTTTGAATATGCACAATTATATACTAGTCCTTTGAGTTAATTTTTGAGAATAATTAAAGATTAATGCTTTGAGAATAATCCTATGAGTCGATTTCTAGAATTTGGACTTCTAGGATGAAGGATATTTACATTCTAAGGTTTTTAATAAAGGTTGCTAGGTTGCTTTCAAAAAAAGGTGATGCATATTTTCATCTCATTCAGCAATGAACTCCAGTAACATTTTAACTTTACTCCTATCAACTACAGTGGGGTTTTTTTGGTGGTATTGTTTTGACTCTTTGTAAAGTTAAATATTCTAGCATGGGGAACCACATAGTCAGGAAAGAACTTATCACTTCTCACAACCCAGGGAAGTTCCTTAATGCCTTGAACCTATTCAGCAAGAAACCCTGGTGTACTCACCAGGCTGGTATCATGTTCTATTCACACCCCGTTCTCCCCAGCTACGTCGCTCAGCAGTAAAGAATCTGCCTGCCAAAGCGAGAGATGCAAGAGTTTGGGGTTCAATCCCTGCGGTGGGAAGATCCCCTGGAGAAGGACATGGTAACCCACTGCAGTGTTCTTGCCTGGGGAATCCCAAGAAACAGAGGAGCCTGGCGGGGTGCAGTCCATGGGGTCACAGAGAGTCAGACACGGCTGAGGATGCCGCCCCATCCAGACCCCAGGCGTGGCATCCTTTTTCCCCACAGTCATTTCAAGGTCAGTCTTGCTCTGGTCTCTGCTTTGTTTCCGCCCTTCCTGTCCTCTTCTTGCCTCTTCACCCACTACTATGAAAACTGTCTTAGCGGTGCTTTTCTCAAAGATAAACTTGTAACTTCACTCCCCCCCCCACCCACTTTTCATAAGTCCAGAAGTCATGACAAGTTGATGATTTATGTGTACCCCTGGGGAGAAGAGTTTAGCCACTAAATCTGATACCACTGAATTTCAAGTTTGAAAGTCAATTGCCCAGGACATTATCTCCTGTTGAAACTTCCGCAAGAACTATTAGAGGGTGAATGAATATCAGGAGGTACTTTCCGTTGAGACTCATCTCAAAGGTAGTACATGATATCAGCTAAGCACAAATGTATAGTCAAAGCAGATTTTAGAAATTCGTATTTAAACACAAATTAAGGAAAGCAAATAACTGTCAAATGAATGGCATGTGAATAAAGAAAGCTGTCATGGGTTAGCAGAAATAACTGAAAAGCAGTGATAACATTATAATCGGGATGTCAACAAAGATAAATGCCATTTATCCAGGTGAGAGGCAGCAAGATGACAGGTGGCAGAAATATCCGAGTGCCTAAATGTCATTTGGTAATGAGTGCTTCCTGACATCTTTACCTAGGATCGGGGATGAAGCTCTGTTCAAGGTGTTTCATAACATTTTAAATAATGTGGGCATACCTTCTCTTTCTCTCCAACTCTTTTCTGTAAATATATGATTTCTGCCCAAGTGGTTTGCATTTCTTAATGGACTCGGAAATCTGCTGTCTGTTCTGTGTTTGCATCTCACAGTGAAAGGTGCACAGCGATGACTTAAAAATGTTGATTGCTTGAGGTTGACACAGTGGATCTTGGAGGAAGAAGAAAGCAGGAATTATAATGGAAAATGTGCATATTAATAACCTGGCATTGCTATGGGTTACCACTGAGCTGAAACCTCTATGTGGTGGCAATTAGAAATTCACCCTCTTGGCCCAACCTGCCTGGGTTAACATCCCCTTCTCTGGCTGGATGCTCTTGGGCAGTATATCAACCTAATTCTGTCTCATTCCCTTCATGTAGAAAAGAGAGTTAATTGCTTCATCTACCTCATAGCCTTGTGGTGAGATTTAAAGGAACTTTTATTTATAGAAGACTTAGAGCAGTGTTTGATCTACAGTAAGCATTCAAGAATTGGTCATGGTTATGACTAACATTTTGTGGATGTGATCATGATTCACATAACACAGAAATAGAAACTGAGAATTTCTCAGTACATCAATATCTTTGGCCTGGATATGGTTTAGAGTAGGGATAAAGTGAGCAAACCTTTGATCAGATAGATTTGGGCTCAGATTCTGGTACCTTCACATTAATGAAATGACTCCCAGCAGGAAAGAGATGATCCATATACCCTAAGAACAGAAGAGGGTATGAGAAAGAGACATTTGAAGTGTCATCAGGGTTAATAAGAGCCAAGGAGAGTTATGATTAGATCTGATAAAGTGTCTGAATAACTATGGATGGAGGTTTGTAACATTGTATAGAAGGTGATGATCAAAACCATCAGCAAGAAGAAGAAATGCAAAAAGGCAAAATGGCTGTCTGAGGAGGCTTTGCAAATAGCTGAGAAATGAAGAGAAACAAAAGGCAAAAGAGAAAAGGAAAGATATACCCATCTGAATGCAGAGTTCAAAAGAATATCAAGGAGAGATAAGAAAGTCTTTCTAAGTGATCAATGCAAAGAAATAGATGAAAACAATAGAATAGGAAAGACTAGAGATCTCTTCAAGAAAATTAGAGATACCAGGGAACATTTCATGCAAGATGGGCACAATAAAGGACAGAAATGCTATGGACCTAAGAGAAGCAGAAGCTATTAAGAAGAGGTGGCAAGAAGACACACAGACAAGAGCTATACAAAAAAGATCTTCATGACCCAAATAACCATGATAGTGTGATCACTCACCTACAGCCAGACATCCTGGAATGCAAAGTCAAGTGGGCCTTAGGAAGCATCACTCTGAACAAAGCTAGTGGAGGTGATGGAACAGTTGAGGTATTTCAAATCCCCTAGTGATGCTGTGAAAGTGCTGCACTCAATATGCCAGCAAATATGGAAAACTCAGCAGTGACCACAAGACTGCAAAAGATCAGTTTTCATTCTAATCCCAAAGAAAGGCAATGCCAAACAATGTTCAAACTACCACACAATTGCCCTCATCTCACACGCTAGCACATAGTGATCAAAATTCTCCAAGCTAGGCTTCAACAGTACATGAACTGAGAACTTCCAGACATTCAAGATGGATTTAGAAAAGGCAAAGGAACAAGAAATCAAGTTTCAAGCATCCACTGGATCTTAGAAAAAGCAAGGGAATTCCAGAAAAACATATATTTCTATTCATTGACCATTCTAAAGCCTTTAACTCTTTGGATCACAACAGACTGGAAAATTCTTCAAGAGATAGTAATACCAGACCACCTTACTTGCCTCCTGAGAAATTTGTATGCAGGTAAAGAAGCAACAGTTAGAAATGGAAATGGAGCAACAGACTGGTTCAAAATTGGGATAAGAGTACATCGAGGCTGTATATTGTCACCTTGCTTATTTAACTAATATGCAGATTATATCATGTGACATGCTGGACTGGATGAAGCACAAGCTGGAATCAAGATTATTGAGAGAAATATCAATAAGCTCAGATATGCAGATGACACCACTCTAATGGCAAAAATTGAAGAGGAACTAAAGAGCCTCTTGAAGAATGTGAAAGAGGAGTGAAAAAGTTGGCTTGAAACTCAACATTCAAAAAACTGGGATCATGGTATCTGGTCCCACCACTTCATGGCAAATAGATGTGGAAACAATGGAAACAGTGACAGACTTTATTTGCTTGGCTCTAAAATCCCTGCAGATGGTGACTGCAGCCATGAAATGAAAAGACACTTGCTCCTTGGAAGAAAACCTATGACCAACCCTGACAGCATGTTAAAATACTGAGACGTTACTTGGCTGACAAATGTCCATCCAGTCAAAAACCATGGTTTTTCCAGTAGTCCTGTGTGGATGTGAGATTTGGACATAAAGAAAGCTGAACACCGAAGAACTGATGCTTTTGAACTGTGGTGTTGGAGAAGACACTTGAGAGTCTCTTTGACTGCAAAGAGATCAAACCAGTCCATCCTAAAGGAAATGAGTCCTGTATATTCATTGGAATTTCAGTTCAGTTCAGTCGCTCAGTCGTGTCCGACTCTTTGCGACCCTATGGACTGCAGCACGCCAGGCCTCCTTGTCCATCACCAACTCCCAGAGTTGACTCAAACTCATGTCCATTGAGTTGGTGATGCCATCCAACCATCTCATCCTCTGTCGTCCCCTTCTCCTCCTGCCTTCAGTCTTTCCAGCATCAGGGTCTTTTCAAATGAGTCAGCTCCTCACATCAAGTGGCCAAAGTATTGGAGTTTCAGCTTCAACTCAGTCCTTCCAATGAACACCCAGGACTGATCTCCTTTAGGATGGACTGGTTGGATTTCCTTGCAGTCCAAGGGACTCTCAAGAGTCTTCTCCAACACCACAGTTCAAAAGCATCAATGCTTTGACACTCAGCTTTCTTTATAGTCCAACTCTCACATCCATACATGATCACTGGAAAAACCATAGCCTTGACTAGATGGACCTGTGTTGACAAAGTAATGTCTCTGCTTTTTAATATGCTGTCTAGGTTGGTCATAACTTTTCTTCCAAGGAGTAAGCGTCTTCTTATTTCATGGCTGCGGTCACCATATGCAGTGATTTTGGAGCCCAAAATAATAAAATCTGCCACTGTTTCCACTGTTTCTCCATCTATTTGCCATGAAGTGGTGGGACCAAATGCCATGTTCTTTGTTTTCTGAATGTTGAGCTTTAAGCCAACTTTTTCACTCTCCTCTTTCACTTTCATCAAGAGACTCTTTAGTTCTTCACTTTCTGCCGTATGGGTGGTGTCATCTGCATATCTGAGGTTATTGATATTTCTCCTGGCAATCTTGATTCCAGCTTGTGCTTCATCCAGCCCAGCGTTTCTCATGATGTACTCTGCATATAAGTTAAATAAGTTAAATTCATTAGAAGGGCTGATGCTAAAGCTCCGATACTTTGGCCACCTGACGTGAAGAACTGACTTCATTGAAAAAGACTGTGATGCTGGGAAAGATTGAAAGCAGGAGGAGGAGGGGATGACAGAGGATGAGATGGTTGGATGGCTTCACCTACTTGATAGATATGTTTGAGCAATCTTCGGGCGTTGGTGATGAACAGGGAAGCCTGGCGTGCTGCAGTCCATGGGGTCACAAAGAGTCAGACACGACTGAGAGGCTGAACTAAACTGAACTGAAAGGAGAGTTAGCAAGCACCAAGGGTTAGAAAGCCTGGGATCACTTCAGGTCCTGGCTTAATGTGCAAAATGAAGAATTGGCCACTGAATCAGAGAAAGCGAGTTCTGCAAGGAGAAAAAGAGTCCTACAAAAGTCATAGTAGCGTCCCACTGAGACTCTACTAAGACATCACTCTCCTCCCTATTTCACACTTATTTCTTGCTGGAGAAACCTGTTGGAAGCCAGAGAGGGCAAGGAATCCTTTAGATGAGATCCTTATCGACCCTCTCCCAGGGCCTGCAATGGGGGAGAACTGACCTACAAGGACAGACTCTCCAGCTCCTTGCTGAACTCTTCTGAGCCCCACCTGCATGCACTCCCTGTGCCCCTATCACGGCCTCAACCTTGAACATTGTCTGTTAGGATGACTTCAAGGCTGGCTCTAGAATTAAACATTATGGGGCTTATTGGTATACTTCTCTCCCTTGGTTCTAAAGGAGGGACCATTTGCATCTCAAACAGGCAGGATTTTATTAAGCAGGTCCTATTTGTTAGGACAAACTAGTTAGAGGTCAGTTACAGCTTACTTCAAAAGCAGGCAGCAGTCAGTGGGAAGCAGGTAGCAGGCAGCAAGCTCCCAAGACACAAGGGCAGCCCTACCTCTAAGGGTCCCAAGTCCTCTTGGCACCTCCTTTTTGACTCCTTCCCCTGGAGCCTGATCAGTTACACTCTGCAAAATACATGAGGGTACCAGCATGCACATGACTGGCTACACCCAGACCAATCAGAGAAGAGGGTGTGTTTTCCCAGGTTAGGCCCTAAGCTAATAGGGGTTGGTTGGTACCAGCGTTTCACCCGATTTGTTACACTCAGGACCAGAGGTTCTCACTCAGGTCTCGTCAGCCTTCCCTTTCCTGGGGTTTTTCTCCCTCACTGTGGTTCTGCTATCTTGGACTCCCTTTTTAATTTTTTTTTTTCTAACCACCATACACAATGACTAATATCCTTTGAATCTCCTAAAAAAATACAAAATCAGGGCTTGACACTTTGGAGAAAATCATGTTAAATTTAAGCATAGCATTTGAGTTACAAGTAATTAATGACATCTATGTTTAGAACAGTAGCCCTTCAAACATATTTCACTGAATATTTAAAATGCTGTGTAAAATGCAGGCAAACAAGAAAGGTACAAATAAAGCAAGGAAGCAAATGAATCAATCTTATCAAAACATTGTGGTGAAATGAATTTGGAAATTTCTGGATTCACCAAAGTGGTTCGTTTATTGCAGGAATTCTCAGATCTCTTTTACCACATTATTATTGTAAATCTTCAAGTTGGTTACATAGACCTAGGTCTCCAAGTGTAATTTATCTTGAAATTAATTTTTTTTTCACCAAAAATGGAACTTTATAAAAATACACTTTGTACATTTAGAGTAATATAGAGCATTATCTTGCATTTTGTAATTTTGGATGAAATAAAACGTGCTGTATAAAACATAGTCACTATATCAGCTTCTTTGGCAAGCAGGTATTTTTATCAAGTGTCTATTACCTATATGTCGATCCAGCCAAGTTTTGTTAGAGCTACATTAGCAACCTGATCATGCACCAAGAAGCCACACAGAGCTAAGCAATGGCTCTTCAGTCCTGACTTCCAGGATGAGGAGAGAACTATCAGGATATAGGTGAGTGGAGGGAAAGACACAATTAAAAAGAGAAGTTGCAGAGTCAAGAGTAACTGAGGAAAAGTAGAGACAAAATGTCTGTATTTTTCATAGAAAAAAAAGGAAGCAAACATTTAAAAAAAAATATTGCTTTTGTCATATGATTTTTTTTTTTTTTTTTTTTGCAGCACAACTTGCAAGACTTTAGTTCCTTGGCCAGGTATCAATCCCATGCCCTTGACAGTGGAGACACAAAGTCTTAACCACTTAGACTCGAGAAGTCCAAGGACATGACTGCATGACAGGCAGTGGGAGTGGAGAGGTTATTTTCAGGTTAACATCACTCATTCATTCAGCCAACCAACTCATTTAAAAAACGGGAGGAGGGCCTACGACATGCCTGGATTTTTCTAGGTTTTGAGACATCACAAGGGGTCATTTGGCTTCCCAGGTGGCTCAGTGGTGAACAATTAGCCTGCAGTGCAGGAGACACAAGTTTGATTCCTGGGTGAGGAAAATCCCCTGGAGAAGGCAATGGCAACCCACTCCAGTATCCTTGCCTGGAGAATTCCATGGACAAAGAAAGCTGGTGGGCTACAGCCCATGGGGTGGCAAAGAGTCAGACACAGCTTAGCAACTATGTGCGCGCGCGCACACACACACACACACACACACACACACACATACACACACAATTGGATAATATCCTTGATCGGAGGGAGTTCACATTATGTGGGGTGAGTTGGAATACCGCAATGAACAGCACTGTGTCTCATCTGTTGGAAAGGTGCCGAGGAATGCCGAGAGGTTGAACGGATAGGGGAGGAAAGGCCTCTGTTGGGTAGGGTCCTCGGAGAAGGATCTCTCTGGAGACATTGTAGGCAGCAGAGGCCTCAGTTAAGTGAGAGACTGTGTGCCCACGAGAGACAGGAGTGTGTTAAAAACTGAGGGAAAGGAAAATAATCAAGACCTGAGTGGGAACCTGCCTAGATTCACCTAGAAACACAGGGAGGCCGGAGGTACTTTTTTTCATTTGCTTTCAATGAAATTCTGCAAGTGTTAAACCAACTGAAATAAGAACTTTTTTGACAGAGATCAATGTTATGTGATATTCCCATTCATGGATAGCATTCTTTCTCTGTCCGTTTTGCCTCAAACATCTCCAACACCTGGTCATGGCTTAATCCTTAGCCAGGATTCAAACCACAAACCATTAGTGATGTGTACATTTTTATCAACTATTTGCTCATCTAACCTATATGTATGTGCTTGCTAAGTCTCTTCAGCTTTGTTCAACTCTTTGCAATCCTATGGACTGAACCTGCCAGGCGCCTCTGTCCAAGGGCTTCTCCAGACAAGAGTACTGGAGTGGGTGGCCATCCCCTCCTCCAAGGGATCTTCCCTACCCAGTGACTGAACCTTCATCTCTTGTCTGACCTCAATTGGCAGGCGGGTTCTTTACCACTAGCACCACCTCACCTATACCTCTAGTACCCACACATAGTATTTGACCTTTTCCAGAGGTTCTCTACTTTTTTTAGTGGTAGAAATTAAAATACTCCTTTTTTTCTTTGCAAATGATGGATGTAGTCAATTTTAAGGCTGATTTTCACTCAGCACACCTCCTTAGACACATAAGTGGGTCATGTGATTTTCCAGTAGTTCCTCACTTTGGGAGGAGCAATCTGCCTGTTCCTTTGACTCTGTACTCATCCATGTGACCTCTTTTGGCCAAAGCAATATTACCCAAGGTACCACAAATACTTAAGTAACTCATGTGTGGTCGGGCTTGCCTGCCCTCTCTTGTGCCTCCATCATGAACCTATGCTGGGTCTAAACTTCTAAAAGATAATGAATGCATGAGATGGGGCTGTTGTTCATGTCATCCCTGCCAAGACCAGCTTCGATGAGTCAGCTGCCGGCTCACCCATTTCATTCAAGTGAGCCCAGCCCAAGATCAGCAGAGCTGCCTAGATGGCCACTCAGACATGTGAACTATGAAGGCAAGTTGTTCTAGACCACAGAGGTTTTTGTGGTTAGGTGTTACACAATGGTCTCTTGGTAACAGGTACATGACACGGTGAATTATACAAAGCAGATGTTTACACCGTACAGTACTAAAACACGTTGTAGTAGAGTGTCTCGAACAACCTAACACATACATGTGGAATCAAGGAAAATGGTACAGAGGAACCTATTTGCAAAGATAAATAGAAATACAGAGGACAAACATATGGATGCCAAGGGGAGAAAGGGGGGGGTGGGGTGAATTGGGAAACTGGGATTCACATTTATATGCTCCAGGTGTGAAATGATAACTAATGAGAACATACTGTATAGCTCAGGGGACTCTTCTCAGTGCTCTATGGTGACCTAAATGGGAAGGAAATCCAAAAAGGCAGGGGTGTCCCTTGTGGCTCAGCTGGTAAAGAATCCGCCTGCAATGCAGGAGACCAGGGTTCGATCCCTGGATTGGGAAGATCCCCTGGAGAAGGGAAAGGCTACTCACTCGAGTATTCTGGTCTGGAGAATTTCATGGACTGTATAGTCCTTGGGGTCGCAAAGAGCGGGACTTTCAGTTCACTTTCACATATGATTCACTTTGTTGTATAGTAGAAACTAACACAACATTGTAAAGTAACTATCAGTTCAGTTCAGTCACTCAGTCGTGTCCGACTCTTTGCGATCCTGTGGACCGCAGCATGCCAGGCCTCCCTGTCCATCATCAACTCCCGGAGTTTACCCAAATTCGTGTCCATCGAGTCGGTGATGCCATCCAACCATCTCTTCCTCTCTCGTCCCCTTCTCCTTCCACCTTCAATCTTTCCCAGCACCAGGATCTTTTCCAGTGAGTCAGTTCTTCTCAACAGGTGGCCAGAGTATTGGAGCGTCAGCTTCAGCATCAGTCCTTCCAGTGAATATTCAAGATCTCCTTGCAGCCCAAGGGACTCTCAAGAGTCTCCAACATCACAGTTCAAAAGCATCAATAAAATTGACTGTATCAATAAAAGTAATTATACTCCAATAAAAATTTTTAACAATTAATTAACATTCTTAAAATGAAATTTGTAAACTGTAAAAAGAAAGTGCTTTTATAGTTGCTACAGCTGCCAGTGTTACCTCTTTGCTGTGTGATAATCCCTGAAATAATTGGATACAATGTAATAATTTATTTATCTGGTGCACACACTTGTGACAGTCTCTGTTTTCTAGGGCACAGCCTCAAGCTCAGAGAAGAGGATAAAAGACCTGTAATGTCTTGAATCTCTATAAAAAGCTATCATATCTACAGAAGCTCTTAATAATTATTAAGTATGTTTGAGTATTTTGGTGTCTGGTACAATGTATAGAAGATATTATCCACATGTTGTTCATAACCAAATGGAGAGGTGAGCCTTGGGCATAAAATATGAGGAGGAAAAAATAGAATTATATTCAAACTATACATATCAAATAAACTAAAGAATTGGGACTGTCTTGGTAGTTAAGAAGTGTTTTTAATTGGTGTCAGATTTGTTTTTGTTCAAATGCCATTTTTGAAAACTTGGTATGGTTACTCTTAAATTTAGAACTTTAATTTTATATAGAAAACCTTACATGATGCTTATTCCTGACCTGTGAAAAAGAACAACTGCTCTATAGAAGGAAGTGAGTGTGAAATATTTAGAAAACAGAAGCAAAAATTGCCCTTTTATTTGAATAAGTGATCATACTTTGCACTTATTGGTCATTCCTTTCCTTGTGGCAATAACCACCCCTCTATTTTCTATGAGAAAATAAACTTAAGTGAAGATGTTTGCCATGACCAGAAGAAAGACTGTGCATCTTTAAAATACAATCTACCAGGGCTTTGCCTGGAAAATGTCTGATCCTCTGCTAACTCTAGGCCTTTGAAGTTGAGAGTTTTGTGTTTTAAAGGGAGTCTAGTTTCACTCTTCAAGGAGATTTTAGTTCAGAGAGGCTGTCATCGGCTCTGTTTTATGCTTCTTTGCAGTCAAATGAAACCATACCTGAAAAAGGATGATTCCTTTTCCTCCCACAGGTGCAAAGGCGTGCCTGTGAGAATCAAATTACTGATTTAATGCAAGGAAAATGACTCAAAGCCAGAAACCAGAATGAATGTTGCTGTTCTGTCCCGTGATCCTCAATGAAAGTGGCTACAAGCCCAGCCCTCTGGAGTTGGGAGGCGTTTCTCCAGAACTCTGCTTACTTGATGGTGGGGAGAAATTTATCCCCAGCATCCAACTCAGATGCTCAGCTTACATTTGTCTACACTGATAGCCTCTGCATAGAGGTTCCTCTGTGCAGGCTTCTGAAATAAAGGCCCAGCATTTCCGAGACAACTGATGCCTCTCCCTAAAAATGCGCTGTGCTGAAATTTTCTGCTTAGTCGGTGTTTGCCTTTGCTCAGTTGCTGTATCATGTCCCACTCCTTTCAACCTCATGGATTGCAGCATGCCAGGCTTCCCTGTCCTCCTTCACTCCCATAATTTGCTCAAATTCATGTCCATTGAGTCGGTGATACCATCCAACCACCATATCTTCTGTTGCCCCCTTCTCCTGCCTTCAATCTTCCCCAGCATCAGGGTCTTTTCCAATGAGTCAACTCTTCCCACCAGGTGCCAAAGTATTGGAGCTTCAGCATCAGTCCTTCAAAAGAATATTCAGGGCTGGTTTCCTTTGGGATTGAGTGTGGTTTGATCTCCTTGCTGTCCAAGGGGCCCTCAAGGGTCTTCTCCAGCACTTCAACTTGAAAGCATCAATTCTTGGATGCTCAACCTTCATTATGGTCCAACTCTCACATCCATATATCACTACTGGAAAACCATAGCTTTGACTATATTGACCTTTGTTGGCCAAGTGATGTTTCTGCTTTTTAATACACTGTCTAGGATTTAGTCAGTATGGTTAATGGCTAAGATTGAAGTTTTTGGAACCACACTTCCAGGGTTTAAACTTTAACTTTGTATCACCTGAGCCTTCTTGAGGGAGCTTCACCCTTCTCTATAATTCACTTTCCTCATCCGTCAAAAGAGTGTATTAAAGGCAGGCACCTCAAAGGTTTCTTGTGAGGACTGAATTTCTTAACATTTTTAAAGCACCTAGAACAGTTCCTGGTACTTAGCCAGTGTTATACAAGTGGTAACTTTTACTATAATTTTGACAAGTCATTTTATGTTACTCTTTTGCACTGACTTACTGCTATTAAATGAGAAAGTATTGCTAGTTTTTGGAGTCTGTTGCCTCATCTAGAAAATAGGGTTGTTACTGCATACAAAGCTAAGACCCCCAACTCTGTAATTTTAAGATGCACAAATATGAATATATGAGCTTTAGGACTTTATATTAATAGTTCCAAAGTGTTTATATAACACTGTAACTGTATGTGGTCATCATTTTCCGTTTAATGTGATACATTAAAGATTTCAGCCATTCATAAATATTTATTGAGCACCTAGTGTATGTCAGATATTGTACTAGAAGCTGGGGCTTCAGCAATCTTGAAATATCCTTCTACTAGCGGCATTTCCATTCTAGTAGTTTTTTCTTGGTCTGCAGCTGTGTCAATTACTTGATGGAATGTTCAATAAGTAACTATTTAACTAGGATCCCAATTCTGGCAGTATAGTTAAATTATTTGGGGGTAATTTAATATAACACTTAATGAAGTTTTATAGAGATCCCCAAATGCAAAACTTCAGAGTCTTACATGTCCCATTAAATTGCTAAATATTGTCCTTTTTCCTGAACGTGATGAACACATCCATAAGTTTAAAATCAAAGAGCTAAGTTTGCGCTTGAACTCTGTAAAAATATTAAATACATCTGTTAAATTAACAAATGAGAGGACAAGAGCTCCAGGGGCAAACACCCGAAATGCAGGCCAGCTTGTTTCAAACAAAAATCACGTTTCAACGTCAGTAAAAAGTTACTGTTATATAGACAGACAATCTGTGTATTTTAAAAGGTAGATTTAAAATTCTGTTTTACAAATTTCTCTCAGTATTTCTATGTGTGAAACAGAGGAAGACCACAAGCAAGGCTCAAACTGCCATACAATTGCACTCATCTCACACGCTAGCAAAGCAATGCTCAAAATCCTTCAAGCTATTCTTCAACAGTATGTGAACCGAGAACTTAGAGATGTACAGGCTGGATTTCGAAAAGGCAGAGGAACCAGAGATCAAATTGCCAACATCCATTGGATCATAGAAAACGCAAGGGAATTCCAGAAAAAGCATCTACTTATGCTTCATGGCCTATGGTAAAGCTTTTGATTGTGTGGATCACAACAAACTGGAAAATTCTTAAAGAGATGGGAATATCAGACCACCTTACCTACCTCCTGAGAAACCTGTATGCAGGTCAAGAGCAACAGTTAGAATTGGACATGGAACAATGGACTGGTTCAAAATCAGTAAAGGAGTACGTCAAGGCTATATATTGTCACCCTGTTTACTTAAATTATATGCAGAGTACATCACACAAAATGCTGGGCTGGATGAATCACAAGCTGAAATCAAGATTGCTAGGAGAAATATCCGGAGAAGGCAATGGCACCCCACTCCAGTACTCTTGCCTGGAAAATCCCATGGACAGAGGAGCCTGGTGTGCTGCAGTCCATGGGGTCGCTGAGAGTCGGACAAGACTGAGTGACTTCACTTTCACTTTTCAGTTTCATGCATTGGAGAAGGAAATGGCAACCCACTCCACTGTTCTTGCCTGGAGAATCCCAGGGACGGGGAAGCTTGCTGGGCTGCCGTCTATGGGGTCGCACAGAGTCGGACACGACTGAAGCAGCTTAGCAGCAGCAGCAGCGGCGGCAGCAGGAGAAATATCAATAACCTCAGATATGCATATGACACCACTCTAATAGCAGAAAGTGAAGAGGAACTAAAGAGCCTCTTGATGAATGTGAAACAATAGAGTGAAAAAGCTGGCTTAGAACTCAACGTTCAAAAAACTAAGATCATGGCAGCCAGTCCCATCACTTCATAGCCAATAGATTGGGAAAAAAGTAGAAATGGTGACAGACTTTCCTTTCTTGGTCTCCAAAATCACTGTGGACAGTGACTGCAGCTATGAAATTAAAAGAAGCCTGTTCCTTGATAGAAAAGCTATGACAAACCTAGACACCATATTGAAAAGCAGAGACATCACTTTGCCTACAAAGGTCTATATAGCCAAAGCTATCGTTTTTCCAGTAGTCATGTATGGCTGTGAGAGTTGGATGGTAACGAAGGCCGAGCATCAAAGAACTGGTGCTTTCAAGTTGTGGTGCTGGAGAAGACTCTTGAGAGTCCCTTGGACTACAAGGAGATCAAACCAGTCAATCCTAAAATAAGTCAATTCTGAGTATTCATTGGAAGGACTGATGCTGAAGCTCCAATACTTTGGCCACCAATTGGGAAGATCTGACTTATTGGAAAAGACCCAGATACTGGTAAAAATGGAGAGTAGGAGGTGAAAGGGTCAATAGAAGATGAGATGATGGGATGGCATTACTGACTCAATGGACATGAGTTTGAGCAAACTCCGGGAGATAGTGAAGGTTAGGGAAGCCTGGTGTGCTGCAGTCCATGGAGTCGCAAAGAATCCGACATGACTGAGAGACTTAATAACAACAACAACAAACTAATTAGAGTTTAATCTTAACTGGCTTTATTTCAGAGGCACCCTTGAAAATGTTGAATTTGAAATAACTTTTGGTATCTAAAAATGTGTGGTTAAGCTATACAGTATTGCTGATGTTTTTTTGATTTATAGAAAAATTACAAAATTTTTTACAAATTTTTATTACAAAAATTTTTTGTAATTCATTCTAATACTATATGCTAATGTTTTAAAAGATAGTCTAATTGAGCTTCATAGTATTGGAAAGATTCTCTATCTGCACTGCTCAATGCAGTAGCCACTAGTCAGCAGTGAAATGTGGTTAGAGTTACAGGAGAGCTGATTTTCTAAATTCTATTTTATTTCAATCAATTGAAATTTAGTTAACATATAACTTTGGCTGCCTTAGGATACAGAAAAGTTTAAAGACTGAACTCAGAGAATTACCCACATCAGTATGGACTAGAAATTTTTGTAGACATAATGAATGAACTTGTATATTCCTTTTAGCAATCTTGTAAAAAACCAGCATTCTTGTTTTATTTTATTATTTTTCTTTTTTAAAATTAATTTTTATTGTAGTATAACTGCTTTACAGTGTTGTGTTAATTTGTACTGTACATCAGAGTGAGTCAGCTATGCATATATATATATCTCCTCTTATTTTTTCAATATCACTCCCATTTCATAGATGAGGAACCTGGAGGCAGAGAATATGTCGTTCGCTCTGGCTCATCTGCATCTGATGACTGGTAGAGAGACATGGAGTTTTAGGTCAGTGAAGGTCAGATCATTGGAAACAGAGTAAGAAACAGTCATGAGTAGAAGGGAGTGACCTGTCTTTATCTGAAGTTTTGAGAGATCACTGTAGTGATGATTTGTTACAAGAGTTGGAATAATTAACAGGCAGAGTAATGACTCTCCACCCCCCACAAAAATATCCATGCCCTGATGTCCAAAACCTGTGAATAAGTTTCCTTACATGGTAAAGGATATTGTGCATGGATGACTAAGAATTTTGAGATTAGGAGATTATCCAGGTAAGTCCAATATAATCACAAGATTGCTTCTAAGCAGCAGAAGAAGGTGGGAGGGAGAGAACCAAAGAGATGGAAGATGAGAAAGGTTCATCCTTATGTTTCTGGCTTTGAAGGCAAAGAATGCAGGTGGTGTCCAAAAGCTAACGAAGGCAAGGAAATGTGTTCTCTCCCAGATCCTCAAAGGAAATGTAGTTCCAGTAACATCTGGATTTTCATCCAGTGAGTCTCTTTTCTGACCTCTGACTTCCAGACCTATAAGGTAATTTCTGTTATTTTTAAGCCACAGATGTGAGGTGATTTTGTGTAGCACCAATAGGAAGGAAATATAGAAAGTAACTAGACTAGAAGTGGGAAAATGAGTTACAGGTTGCTTTAAAGAAAGAAGAGAAGAGGTACGAGTGGCCTGAATTCACCAAGGGTATTGGAGAGAAAACACTCAATATGAGAAAATCAGAGTTCGTGGAAACAAAATCTAAAGGCCGGGTTTAGACAAGAAGGTGGACCACAAGTCCTCAAGGCAGGGGCTTTTCTCAAAGGCTTACTCCTTCTCAGAAATCTATATGGTAACCTAATCTAGCGCAGTATGTCGAGAGAGGAGCTGGCAGTTAGAGACTCTCCCAACTCCAACTCACAAGGGATCTCAGACAGCCGCCCACGCTTGGCCCAGCCTACCCACTCTTGGCTTTGTTCTGCATGCCCCATATAAAGCAGCAGCTGCTGGCTGCATCAACATTGCTGTCTTATGAAAATTATGGGGGGTGTAATTTTTTACATGGCTTGGCAACACGTTTCTGTCCAGGTGTTTGAGAAACTCAGACCATAACTATGCCAAAGCAAGAGCAGATGAGAAGTTAAGTCAAGGAAAAGCAGATTGCTTTTTGTGAAGAGAGTCTGTCGAGAGAGAGAGCCGGGGATGGTGGAAAGATCATCAGCTTTGTTGAAAACGCTGAATTTGCATACTGATTCCACCGCTTGCTTGTTCTCAGATAGTGTATGAGGAAATTTTAAGCTTGCTGAGCCTCATTTTAGTGCTTGTTCAGAACAGGTAGAATCCGATCTAGCTTGTAAGATTGCCGCATGGAAGAAATGAGTATATAAATACAGTATGTGGGAGTGCAGTGGAGGTTTAGAAATGCTATACACTATGTACACAAAAAGGACCTCAGAAAGGTAAAAATTAAGTAAGTGATCATATTTTTCAAGTATATGTCTTCTCTATGTTAAAAATGAAAATGGGTTTTATCGGTCAGAAATATATGGCATGTTTGCAATGGAATAAAACTCTGGTCACAAGACAGATAGGCATGATCTCTAGAATCTAGAAGTAGTATGTTGGGCTTATATACAAATGGCAGAGATAACTTTCACATCTAGCGTTTCTTCTGTTTCCCATACTAGGATAGTGTATATGATATCTCAGTATTTTACTGCTTTTTTATAGAATGATTAATTTACAGTGGAATGTTGTGGGGATTATTGGAGGAGAGGAACTTTTGCACAGGATGTAAGGATGTGAGAAAGAATGGCAAGGAGGGCAGAAAGGAAAGAGAGAGGAACGAAAAGTGTTGACAACAAGGAAAGAAAAGAGGTAGGAAGGGGGGGAAGAAATGAAAGGCACAGGAAAAGAACTAGGGAGGAAAAGAATTTGCTAGAAAGTAATGAAAAAGTTTAGCTAGGAAAGCAAGTTATGAAAAACAAAGATGCGTAATTATTTATTCTGCCTCTTTACCATGCTTGGAATTAAATAACACATATAACGTGTTAATTCATTCATCTGCTCATTTATTCATGCCGTGGCCATTTATTGAGTTTGCTAGAGGAAACTAGGAATACAGAAATGAAGAAGATGGACTTAACCCTTATCATCATGGAATGTACAGCAGAGAGAAATATATCAGACCAAAGCTTAACTGATTGAATTCTTTCAGCCACCTGATAATAACATTGGTATTATTACTTTTACTGTTTTACAGCAGTGGCAACTTTGCTAGTCAGTGACTGAGCAAGATTTCAAACCTGTTTCATTGGGTTTCAAGTTAAGTTATTCCATGGCTGCAGGAATCCATGCTCACCTGAAGTAAAAGAAGCAATTTGTTTTGTCTGTGCTGCGCATGTGTGTGTGTGTAAGATTTTGAAAGTTCACCCATTTTATAAAAAGATGATACTAATAATTTATTTTTTTAATGCCAAAAGCATCTTGTATTGGGTATAGTCTATTCACAATATTGTGATAGTTTCAGGTGAACGGTGAAGGGACTCAGCCAGACATATACATGTATCCGTTCTCCCCCAAATGCTCCTCCCATCCAGGCTGGCACATATTTTAAAATTTTATTTTGTTTTTAATTAGAAGATAATTGCTTTACAGTATTGTGATGATTTCTGTCATACGTCAACATGAACCAGTCAAAAGTACACAGAGGATGCTCCTCCCTGAACTTCCGTCCCACCTCCCTCCCCATCCCACCCCTGCAGGTTGTCACAGAGTACCTGGTTAGGGTTCCCCACTTCATACAGCAAATTCCCACTGGCTATCTATTTTATATACCATGTGTATATACTTCAGTGCTACCCCCTGAAATCATCCCATCGCCTCCCCTACTGTGTCCAAAAGTCTGTCCTTTATGTCCCGCATCTCTTTAACTGTCCTGCAAATAGGTTCATCAGTACCATCTTTCTAGATTACATATATATGCATTAATATACGATGTTTATCATTCTTTTTCTGACTTCACAATGGAATACATTTGAGTCAGTTCTAATGAGGTAGATGACCCTAGAACCTATTAGAGTTAGCCCATTTTTGAATAATATATAGAAAGAATTCAGTCATTTTTCACCATCACACAATCACCTTTCATGTGTCTTTTCTTAAGAAGCAACAAGAGGAATTTGTCCACCAAAACAATAAAACGACTTTAGAAAAAGAAGGGCATGAAAGACAGGAAAAAGGAGACGCAATGCAAGAGAGATATGAATGCAAAGGGAATCTTACAGAGGGCAGAATGGATATTCAGCATGAGAGCTATTTCAGTTCAGTCATTCAGTCGTGTCCGACTCTTAGCGACCCCATGAACCACAGCACGCCAGGTCTCCCTGTCCACCACCAACTCCTTGAGTTCACCCAAACTAATGTCCATCGAGTCAGTGATGCCATCCAACCATCTCATCCTCTGTCGTCCCCTTCTCCTCCTGCCCTCAATCTTTCCCAGCATCAGGGTCTTTTCCAGTGAGTCAGCTCTTCACATCAGGTGGCCAAAGTATTGGAGTTTCAGCTTCAACATCAGTCCTTCCAATGAACAGCCAGGACTGATCTCCTTTAGGATGGACTGGTTGGATCTCCTTGCAGTCCAAGGGACTCTCAAGAGTCTTCTCCAACACCACAGTTTAAAAGCATCAATGCTTCAATGCTCAGCTTTCTTTATAGTCCAACTCTCACATCCATACATGACCACTGGAAAAACTATAGCCTTGACTAGATGGACTTTTGTTGGCAAAGTAATGTCTCTGCTTTTTAATATGCTGTCTAGATTGGTCATAACTTTCCTTCCAAGGAGTAAGCATCTTTTAATTTCATGGCTGCAATCACCATCTGCAGTGATTTTGGAGCCCAGAAAAATAAAGTCAGCCACTGTTTGCACTGTTTCCCCATCTATCTGCCAAGAAGTGATGGGATCATATGCCATGATCTTAGTTTTCTGAATGTTGAGCTTTAAGCCAACTTTTTCACTCTCTTCTTTCACTTTCATCAAGAAGCTCTTTAGTTCTTCTTCACTTTCTGCCATAAGGGTGGTGTCATCTGCATATCTGAGGTTATTAATATTTCTCCCGGCAATCTTTGATTCCAGCCTGTGCTTCCTCCTGCCCAGCGTTTCTCATGACGTACTCTGCATATAAGTTAAATAAGCAGGGTGACAATATACAGCCTTGACGCACCCCTTTTCCTATTTGGAACCAGTCTGTTGTTCCATGTCCAGTTCTAACTGTTGCTTCCTGATCTGCATACAGATTTCTCAAGAGGCAGGTCAGGTGGTCTGGTATTTCCATCTCTTAGAGAATTTTCCACAGTTTATTGTGATCCAAACAACCAAAGGCTTTGGCATAATCAATAAGGCAGAAATAGATGTTTTTCTGGAACTCTCTTGCTTTTCTGATGATTCAGCAGATGTTGGCAATTTGATCTCTGGTTCCTCTGCCTTTTCTAAAACTGGCTTGAACATCTGGAAGTTCACGGTTCACGTATTGCTGAAGCCTGGCTTGGAGAATTTTAAGCATTACTTTACTAGCGTGTGAGATGAGTGCAATTGTGCAGAGGTTTGATCATTCTTTGGCATTGCCTTTCTGCTAACTCTTATTGGAGGAAGTCAGAAAACTTCTCAGCCTGCTTCTGGAAGATCTAGTGAAATCCTTGATGTAGTTGAATGTATTGAAAGAAGTATCCTGTGAATAGGGGAGAGCCTAACTGTAAGCGCATCAAACATTAAGCATGTTACAAACTGAAAACATTCATAGCTTCAGGAGAAGCAAGAACACTGTGTAGAGAAGGAAAGACAGCTTGTCAACTGTCTTGCTTCACTTAGGGTAACATTTATATAATATTAGCAACAGCTATAATAACAATAATTCAAACAAGTTATGCAAGGGGATTTTTGCGAATCTGGTGGAATAAGAATGCATGTCTAGTGTGGGTGGAAAGAGCCATGAGGTTCAGGGGAGATAAATAAATTTTATGTTCCTTAGCAAAAGTCTCAGGTGCTAGAGGTAAAGAATCTGCCTGCCAGTGGAGGAAACACGGGAGATATGGGCTTGATCCCTGGGTTGGAAAGATCCCTGTAGTAGGAAATGGCCACCCGCTTCAGTGTTCTTGCCTGTAAATTTCAATGGACAGAGAAGCCTTGCGGCCTACAGTCCATGGGGCTGCAAAGAGTCAGACATGATGGAGCAACTGAGCACATAGTGAAAGTCAAGAGATGTTGACTGAAACTAAAAAAACCAAGAAAGTAGCACTTCCAGCATGTTATTAAAACACATAATAGGGGGTAGATCCCGAAGAATCAGAAAGAATAGAAAAGGTTATTCTTAGGAGCAAGAAATGGATTTGATGGGATAAGATAGAAGATCAACTGTTTGTTCTGTCTATATTTTTTAAAATTTGTGTGGATGTATGTTTAATATTTTTAATATAAATTAATTAAAAATTAAAATCTGGCAGAACTCTTGGAAAAGTAGGAAAGGTACTTGTGAGAGTGAGCATTTAGGCCTCATTCAGTATGTGATCGCAGTTCTATCTTGTAGGTGAGGACATTTAGATTCAGAGAGGCCTGGGGAGGGTGATCAATGAGGAGATAGATGAAGGCATGGCGTGGTAAGATTTATATTTATCACAGCACAAGCTGCTCTCCATTTCTGCATATTCTGCATTTTGTGGATTCAACAAAAATTTTGGAAAAAAAAAAAAACAATTCCAGAAAGCTTCAAAACATAAAACTTAAATTTACCATTTGCAGGCTACTATTGGCTCAGAGGGTAAAGCGTCTGCCTACAATGCGGGAGTCCTGGGTTCGATCCCTGGGTAGGGAAGATCCCCTGCAGAAGGCAATGGCAACCCACTCCAGTACCCTTGCCTGAAAAACCCCATGGACAGAGAAGCCTGGTAGGCTATAGTCCATGGGGTCACCAACAGTCAGACACAACTGGGCGACTTCAAGAGAAAACAAGAGATTTACAAAGCCATCACTGAAAAGAGCCAGGAAGCACAGAGAGATCAGTGTTATTACCCTCATTATTGAAGATTCTCTGTTTACACCATATGCTTGAAATATAATGTTATTTTTCTAAGCAGTTTCTCACTTTTGCATTGTGATACTGAGACATAGTAAGAAAATAATATTTGGTCTTTGTCCCCAGCTCCTGACTCAGAGCTCCTAAATCCCTTGGACTTTCCTAGGTGATAAAAGAATCTTTAGTTCTAATGAGGTAGCTCTCAGTCTCCTGAATACTCTGGGATGACTAGACACCTGAATGTAACCAGTCCTGAGAACAATACTTAGTAGTGGTGGTGGTTTTGTTGCTAAGTTGTGTCCAACTCTTGGAACCCCATGGACTGTAGCTTCCAGGCCTCTGGAGAATCCATGGGATTCTCCAAGCAAGAATACTGGAGTGGGCTGCCATTTCCTTCTCCAGAGAACAACACTTAACCTCCCTGAATCTGAATGTACTCACCTCTAAATAGAACAATGGTCACCTCTCTTTGGTTGCTAAGGATTTAAACACATTGGTATATGGAAAAAAGTTAGCAATGTCTGGTTCACTATAAATGAGCAATTAATGCTAATTATTGACTTGAAATACATAAAATAATACTATGAACAAATAAATTAATTGCCTAATGAAAGGTAATAGGAATAGCATTACTAAAATTGCCATCACTGCAATGGCAGAATAGAAATAATGTTCTTTAAAGAGACTGTGATCATGCATTTCTCACCTGGCATATGTCACATAAAAGCACTCCATAGTTCCTCAAGCAGTTAAATAATGACTCTTCTGCACCATTTTCATAGTTCTTTATTCTGACATTGTAGGATTATCACATTAGCATGAACATGTTTATGTATGTAATTATGCATGTGCTATAGTTATGTTTATACCATAATCAGGGCTTCCCTGGTGGCTCAGATGGTAAAGAATCTGTCTGCAATGCAGGAGACCCTGGGTGAAGATCCCCTGGAGAAGGGATGACCGCACACTCCACTATTCTTGCCTGGAGAATTCCATGGACAGAGAAGCCTGGCAGGCTATAGTCCATGGGGTCACAAAGAATCAGACACAACTGAGCAACTCATACACACACCATACCATAATTATGTGTCCCTTGAAACTCTGGAAGGCAGAGATTGGGCTGTGTCCATTTTTGGATTCCCAGACTTTGAAAAGTTTCTCATATCTAGTAGGTACTAATAGTTCTTAATAAATTGGGACTTCCCTGGTGGTCCAGTGGCTAATACTCCAAGCTCCCAATGCAGGGGGCCAAGGTTTGGTATCCACAAGCTGTGACTAAAAGAGAGTGTATGCCACAGCTAAGAACCAGTGCAGCCAAATAAATAAAAATAAAAATTTAAAAAATATTAATAAATGGTTTAAATAGCATATGGTAGGCTTTCTTATAATCTGTCTCTCATTTGTATTAGATACAGGCAAAACTCTGAGAGGATGAGCCAGTATTCGACTTCTGTTGAATGCAAAATGAACCTAGCATTGATGTTAGGTGAGCCATTTCCTGGCTTCCAAGGTGGCATAAGTGTTAAAGAATCTGCCTGCCAGTGCAGGAGGCGTAGGAGACACAGGTTTGATCCCTGGGTCAGGAAGATCTGCTAGCAGAGCAAATGGCAACTCACTTCAGTATTCTTGCCTGGAAAATTCCCATGGGCAGAGGAGCCTTGCGGGCTACATAGTATCTCAAAGAGTCAGACACAATTGAGCATGCACGCACTCGGCACACTGAGCCACTTCCATTCTTACAGAACTGTTTAGTAAGTGACTGCTGATAGAAAACCAGGGCAATATAACACTTCTTTTAAATATTTTGTAGCAGTGAGATGGAGTGTGGCTCTATCAGTGAGTGTAACCTGATAGGGGATACTTAACACCAGTTATCTTCACTGCTTCTTTGTTTCTAGGATGCAGAACCACATCATTCCACATGGCCGCAAGTTCAAATGTGAAGCTAATATAACTTGACATTCCATTTTACCACTTAGCCTGGAGTCGGTAAAATGTCCAACTTTTCTGACAAAATTTTCACTTACTGAAAGCAAGATTCTGGCTATTTATTCTTATTGAAAATTAATTCATTGATTGCACTTGTGCCCAGAATACAGCTTATTTTTAGAATAGCACATGAATGAATAATTTGAACATATGCTTACATTTTAATTCTTGAATATTGATTTACTTTTTGTAGAAGCAGGTGCAATTTATTCTGCATGTTGGAGCGATAAATAAAGCCAAGAAGATGCTATAGAAAACAATTAGTCTTTTTACTGATCAAAATATACTCAATTTCATACGTCTCTACTATCAAGAAGCCAATCTGAATTTTCATTTAGAGTTATAGACAGAGCACTGCTAGCAGTTAAATGTGCCATAGCCTAGTTTTCCCCCCATTAACCAGAGATATAGATTGAATTCAGAGAGTTTATATAAAAGTTAGAAATGAGAAATATGGCATTAGTTGCACTTAGGTTCTTTAATACCACGACAAAACCTGAAATATGTATATATAATAAGATATATTAAATGCATGCATGACAAGGAGTTCTTATATTAATAGACATATTAATATTAATACCTGAAATAATTGCAATGGGCACACTTTGTTCTGTGCGATGTCGGAAGCTTTGCATACATTCTCTTAATCTCCATAAAAAACACTCAAGGAAGGCATGCATTGTTTAATTTTGTAAATGAGGTAACTGAGGTTCACAGAGATTACATAATTTAATTCAGTCAGAAACAGAGATAGGATTCAAATACCAGTTTGAATTCTTAGGCCAGTTGATTTGAATTCTCAAAGTAGTCTGCTTCATAACTCTGCTTTCGGTTTACTGCATTTCGTTTTTTATTGGAGCGTAGCCGATTAACAATGTTGTGAGAGTTCCAGGCTCACGCAGAGTGACTCAGCCCCCCACACACGTGTATCCACTCTCCCCCAAACCCCCCTCCCATCCCGGCTGCCGCATAGCGGTGAGCAGAGCCCCCTGTGCTCTATAGTGGGTCCTTGCTAACTAGCCACTTGAAACGGCTGCCGCATGGCGCTGAGCAGAGCTCCCTGTGCTCTATCGCAGGTCCTCGCTAACTAGCCACTTTAAACGTAAAACCCTGTGTTTTCTTCTTTCTTTGTTTCTTTTATGTACAGTATGATTGGTAAATAATACAAACATTGAAATCCATGTACACCACTTTATATATCTCCCCCACTTCTGAGTGTCTCCCCTTCCCCTTTTAAAGAAAATGAAGGAAAAGGAGGAATCAAAGAACAGGGAGCAAGGGCAGGAGAAAGACCCCGTCTTTGCAGATGTCACTGAAGTGTAATCGGTTTCTTTTTTCGCTGCTGGTCCTCTCCTAGTGGTGTTCCCACAGGAGGGGAGGTGGGGACTGAGGGGAGACTGAATTAAATTTTAAATATTTATTATTTTATTAATTTTTATTTATTTATTAGGCAGTGTCGGGTCTTAGTTGTGGTACATGGGCTCGGTTGCCCAGCAGCATGTGGGGTCTTAGTGTGCCGACCAGGGATGGAACCCACGTCCATAGCTTGGCGAGGTGGTTTCTTAAGCACTGGGCCACAGAGGAATTCCTGCCCCCAGTATATTTTTAAATGATTGTTCTCTAGCCCACAGATCAGCTGTCGTGATGCTATCTGGAAGAATTTAAAGATGCTGATGCCTTCATATTTGAAGAGCAAGATATCCAGAAGGACTGAAAAGTATGAGTGAGACATAGAGGCGGGGAGGGTGGTCAGGTATCAGGGCAGCCCCAGGAGTCTGAGGCCACCATTTCACTTACAATCAGATGAATCTGGATGCAGCTCAGAGCGGGTCCATCCAAAAGCTGATTTGGCAAGAAGAAAACAGCACGATTCTGTCTCAAGTATTTTAAAGTGTGAGGAATGAGAAATGAATTGGACATGGCATAATAATTTTATTTAGGAAAGGTTGCTGAATGTCGAGGAAAGTCCGATCTTATTAAGTGTTCCCTCTGTCATTCTCTAGCTGATGATATTCCTCATTAAAGTCATCAGTGTGATTATGCGCCTGTTCCTCTCTGAGATTCTAAAGTTTGGTCTCTTGACCCCTGTAGAGAAGGATAGTTAGAAACTGCAGCTGTTAAAAAAAAAAAAAAGAAGAAGAAGAAAAAAAAGGCAAACAATTTTTATTTAGTCTGTGACTTACAAGTTTCACCTTATTTTAGTTCTGAATGCTTATGAATATGTTTACTAACATCATTAAAACTCACTTAAAAATATTATTATTGAGAATTTAAGTGGTGATTAAAAAAACATAAAGCCTGCCAGAAATTTATGGAATCTACCCTGTGCCAATTCTCCTTGCCCCTATCACTCTGTGTTTGCCTCTCTGCAGCAAGCCTGGCAAACACTCCTGGCCAGGGGGTAGGCAACAAGCTGGCCAGTGCCATGTGAAGCAAAAGCAATTTATTTAGTGATATCCCAGAAGGTTTTTCTCTAGGAACAGCTCTGCGTATATGTCAGAAGGGGGAAAAAAAAAAAACAATTTAGTGCATACCACCCACTCTTTGAGGGCTTCCCTGGTGGCTCAGATGATAAAGAATCTGCCCACAATGCGGGAGACCTAGGTTGGGAGGATTTGCCAAAGGGCATGGCAACCCACTCCAGTATTCTTGCCTGGAGAATCCCATGGACAGAGAGGCCTGGAGGGCTACAGTCCATGGGGTTACAAAGAGTCGGAAATGACCGAGTGACTTTTACTTCTCTTCACCCACTCCTTGAAGCTTTCCAAAGACATTCTCAGTGAAAATGTCACCCCAGTTGGTCCTCGTTGGATACATGTTTCATTTATTCTCATATAGAAAACTAGGGATTTGGTTGGGTGGGGGCAGTGGAAACTGGTAAAATAATTGAAATAGAAGAATATCAGCATATATATTTTGCTTTCTTTTTTTTCTTCCAATGTCATTCTCACTCAGTCTTATTTTAATGTATTGAGGGTATATTAGTAATGGTTCTCCAAAGAGAAAGAACTAATAGGATGTGTGTATGTGTGTGTGTGTGTGTGTGTGTGGTGTGTATGCGTGTGTTAGTTGCTCAGTCATGTCCAACTCTTTGCAACCCCATAGACTATAGCCCACCAGGCTCCTCTGTCCATGGAATTCTCCAGGCACGAATACTGGAGTGGGTTGCCATTTCCTTCAGGGGATCTTCCCAACCCAGGGGTCAAACTCAGGTCTCCTGCACTGCAGGCAGATTCTTTACCACCTGAGCCACAAGGGAAGCCTGGTGGGAGATAAGAGAGAATGAGGTTTATTATAAGAAATTGGCTCAAGCAGCTATGAAGGTAGAGTATTCTCATGACCTGCATTCTGTAAGCTGGAGACCCAAGAAAGCCAGTGGTATAAATTCCAGTCAAGCTGACACACAAAATTAACTATCATAGAAGCTTTAGAAGGAATTCTATCACACCTTGTTTTTAATTTAATTTTAGATTTTTTCCAAGAAGCGTTAGTGACCGATAGACATCTGAAGGAGGGATCAGTAAGAGAACAAAGAAAACCCCTTCTTTCAGTTTACATTGCAGACTATAGTTTTCAATTTTATTTTCTTCTGAAGCAAGATGAGGGCTGATGTTGTCCATGAAGGGGTGGGCAGGATTATCAACCTTGCCCAGGAAGACTGAGGATCCAGAAGAAGTATACAGGCTGTTGTGGTCCCTTCTTATCCCAACCGAGAATGCATATGGGAACTCTTTGAATGAGATTCTGTTAAAGTTCATTATTATGGTTTTAGAGTAAATGAAGGTCAACAAACAGAATTCTTAATACTGTTAGGGATTATCAATTTAGTCACGACCTAACCTAACACAAATATGCCTTGAAACTGGAGTTGTGAATCACTGAATAGCTTCAATTTTTATAAACTCATGATCCAGTATCATCATAGATACTGCCAAAGTGAATAGGAGTCAAGCACAGTGGAATCGGGGTCATGTTTCAGAACAGTGAAGAGCAGGATTAAATCCTTCCCAAATGCATGGCCCCTAGTGATAATACATGGATGTAGCTGGAAGGTCTGTAGAGCTGCTCTGTATTTGATTATAAGGTCTTCAAAGACACACTTCTGGCCCGTTTTATGAATCTGGCAAGTTATTTAAACATTCTCAGCATGAGTGTTCTTTTCCTAAAGTGGGGCTGCTCATATTTTTTGTGGGATTTGTTGGTAATAAAAGAGACAATCTAGATAAAATCTTTAGTATAGTCCATAGCATAGCTAGCTCTATTTCTGGCCTAGCTCGTTTTCTGTTAAGCATTTGTTCATAGGCATGATGTCTATGGTATAATCACTGAGGCACCATTTGAAGAAATGACGTGGAAATTCTGGAAGGGAGCACTTATTATGTGGCAACACTTGCGCAAGCTTACTTTACACATCATCAGACCTAACCCTCATCATAACTCTCCCCAATAGATTTACTTTTACTTGTTTTACTACGAAGATGTTGAGCCTTCTGAAATTGAAATAACTGATCAAGTAAGAATGTGGCATAGCTGGGATCTGAACCCAGATTCATGCAAGCTCAAAGCGTACGCTCTTATTACAGTGGTAAGAAAATGAAGCAAGTTCAGCCTGACCGTTGTCAGGGAACTTCTGGCAATGCACAGATGAGCCTCCCTAAGAAAAGGACTATTATTATGTTTTATTCTGAGCCACATTACTGAAAAATAACAAAACACTCTCTGACAGGTAAAGTCACAGAAGACGATACGGATTGTATTCTCAGTGAAAATATAGATTTTAAAAAATACCTGTCTTTGAAAAGGAAGTGCTAACAGAAATAAGCTCCTGATGTACCCAGAAGTGGAAATAAACCTCCGAGTAACAGCCTTGGTTGGTGGGAGAGCCCGGAGGCCCCCAACGCACCAATGTTGACTTAACACAGTTCACGTAAATCAACAGGACCTGCGAAGTCAGGGCCCAGAGCAGAGCACAGGCAGAAGGGCAGCTTTCAAGTCCTCCTCTATCCCCGCTTCTAAAAGGACCTTGATTAAGTGTGAGTCAAAGGGAGGACGATGCTAATGGAACATGAGCAAAGAAACTACTTTCATTCTGTCTGGGAGGAGGTGGGGTGTGGCAGACAAGCCCACATCCCAAACCCAGCCCTGCTCCCTCCCTACCGGAAGCTCAGAAAAGAAAAGCCGGCTTTGTCGACAGGCCCACCCCCTCTGCCTCCTGGGCAAGGCCTTGTTCCAGAAGGAAATGAGGCACGGTGTGCACACCTAGTGTAAACACTCTCATTCACGGGAGTTCCTAGGGCTGGAAGTTAATGTATTTCTAACTTCAAAATAGACTTAGTCACCATATTTCAAAGGAGCCCCATTGCAGTGCCTGTAAAAACTTCATCTCGTTAGCTCTTCCCCTCTCTCGTTACCTTCCTGTAGTATATTTTAGCTCCGTCCATGATTTAGGGAACGTTTCTCATCAACACCATTTTTGGTCCAGTGGATTTTGTCAAGTGGATGGAGAATCACATTTATTCCATGAAAGTGATGGAAGGGGAGTGGATAGAGCCGTAGATTTTTCTCTTCCTGACTTCACGTTCTGGGTATTACATAGTAATGAGATACGGCTCAGTTTTGGTCAGATCACATAAAATCTTCCACATTAAATTTTCAAAATTAGGAATGCTTTTCATTTTTAACATGCTAAGCACAGTTTTTGTGGCTTGGCTAGCTTTGTAGCTTTGATTTCACATTTTGTATTTTTACTGCTTTGTGAGTATCCATTCTCCTTAAAAATAAAAATTTGAAAAAGGCCAAACAAAATGTCAAATGTGCTGACTTAGGGGTAGAAGGCAATACTCCATCCCTTTGTATGCTGTGTAAAATTGCTGCTTTCCATAAGAAATGTAATTATTTTCTCTACAGTCATCCAGACAGATGAAACTAGATGGAATAAAGCTCATTCAGATAACTTTGCCATTATGCTAATAATTTGGTTAAAATTAACACAAGCAAGGACGTAGCTTTTAATTTACTGATAGTGAGATTTAATTTTTCTGTTTGAGAGTTATCATTTTCAAGATCCAGGTCCAACATACCTTTGTGACATGAAGATTAAAGACATGGAAAACTGCCATCATTTTCTCCTTCATTCTTAAAGGACCGCTATAACTCAGAAGACATTCACTCTCTATTCAAGTACAATGCTAATGGCTTATAGCTTCAGAGATTAAGAATGGTTAGGAAAAATATTACTCCCAGTGCTCCATTTGTGTGTCAAGGAAGACAGGAAAATAAATTTATTCTAAAATAAGCAAACTTACTTTCATCTTTTCTCCTTATGCCTTAGTCTTGTAACATTTGCTTTAGACTAAGGAACACTTTGTCACCAAATTGCTTACATCTTAAAATATTATCTTCAGTCTCACAGAAGACTGCAAGCTATAAAATGCTTATTTATTGCTATTGCACTGTAGCATAAGGATGAATATGAAAAAATATGATGAGGGAAGAGAGATAGAACGCAGGCTTGAACTTCTTCTCTTTGCATCTTTACTCACAGCCTGATAATGTCATCCAGTTCCACGGTTTTCGATGGCATCTGTGTGATGACAACCCTCAAATTAATATCTACAGCCTAAACCTTTCACTTGAACTTCAGACTCATATATCCCACTGCTCCTTGACGTCACCACTGGGATAGCAAACAGGCATATTGAATTTACATGTTGACACTGATTTCACCCCTTAAACTTGTTTTTTCTTCAGTCTTTTCCATCTTAGTAACTGGGAACTCTAGCTCTTCAATAACTCAGATTAAAAAATCTTGGCTTCCTTGCATCTTTCACTTCCCTCACTTTCCACTTTTAATTTAGCAGCAAATGCTACAGGCTACACTTTAAAGGTAAATTCAAAAATACATCAACATCTTGTTACCTCCACTGTGACCACCTTGGCCCAAACCTCCATCATCTTTTGCATGCATTGCTACAAACCATCTTACCTGGGTGCTCTGCTTTTACCCTTGGTCTTTTCTCAACAAAAGGGCCAATATGCTTCTCCTAAAGCATGGTTAATGAGGTCATGGCTTTGCTCAAAACTTTCTCATGGATTCCCAATTGTCTAGAGAAAACATGAAAGTTCTTTAATTTCTACAAGGCCCTGCCTCATCCAGTTTCTTCCACCTCTCTCCTTTTGAACCCCACCAGCCACTTTGTGATCTCTTGTACATGCTGAATACAACTTAATAAACTACCTTTTAGCACATCGTCTGGTTTACTAGTGCAAGGTTAGTAAGAGTTATTTTGAGTGAATGAATGAAGGGAAAACGAAAGAGAAATCAGGAAAGCTTTTAGAATATTTTAGTTGTTTTTAGTTCTCAATATCTTTTCAGTTGCTATTCGTTAATTTGGATATTTCTGATATTATAGTGGACAGATTGAATTTTATGATACTCTCAATCAATATTTATTTAGTGACTACTGTGTACAAGGGATGATATGTATTGGCCCTCAGGTATACAAAGTTTCAACCCATGTGCTCACTTGATTTAGGATCTAGAATCTTATATCTGCGTTCTATTTGCATTCTGTTCACATATGATACATAAGAGAAGTACCTGCTGTGTATCTGATTATGGACCTAGGATCAAACTATTTTGAAAAAAAAAAGGATACCAAAATACAATGGCTGGTGGCAGTACCAAATTTTTTTTATTTATTCCCTGGTTTGACTTAGTTACCAACATTTAAAACTGGGGGATTGAAGTGGAGGAGAGTTGTACAAAAATGAGTGTCTCAACTTTCTCTTAAAAATCAGCAGACCTGGCAATCTTGAGCCTCTTTGCAGCATTCAGCTGTAAATTAATAGCAGTTGCCCACCTTCAAAGAGAGTTCTTGGCTCCAAATTGTCAAAGGGGTTCACAGCCCAAGGGGGAAGAAAAACATGAAGCAATAGCAATTTTTCTGTTGCATGGTCATTTGTACTTTATAAATCTTTCACATATTGTGTTTCATGGTATCTTAAAGACTGAATATCTTAAAGAGTGAATATTGTTATATCCAATTTTAGAGCTAAAGGAGCTGAGTCTGAAAGAGTTCAATGACTTGCCTTAATGACTCAGCTTATAAGGAACTATCTTCATCATCTCCTTCATCATCATGATGATTTACATAATTGATTGCTTACTATGAGCCAGACACTTTCTTAAGCATCTTTTACATGTAGATGCATTAATCTTCCCAGCAATTCTGAGAAAGTCGCTGACATTCTTCTCATCGTCCAGTGAGGGGATGGATGACTGGTAGCAGCAGTAACATGCCCAGGCTTTCAAAACTGGTAGTGACTGGGCCAGAATTTGAATTCGGACAGTGAAGTTCACATCCCAGTTTTAACCACTGGACCATAGTATCGTGTTTAACATAGACAGGGGCTGCCTAGCTTCAAAGACGCAACACTCTTCACACAGATTGTGGAGGGCACAGTGACAGAGTGAACCCAATGTGTATATTAGTCGCTCAGTCGTGTTTGACTCTTTGTGACCCCATGGACTGTAGCCCGCCAGGCTCCTCTGTCCATGGAATTTCCCAGGCAAGAATACAATACTGGATTAGGTTGCCATTGCCTTCTCCATGGGATCTTCCTGACCCAGGGATTGAAGCTGTGTTTCTTGCATCTCCTGCACTGGCAGGCAAGTTCTTTACCAGCTGAGCCACCACAAACATTAGAGGAGAAAAGAGGCTCCTGGAGATAGTGGGAAGTATCTTAGTGTCTCTCTCCTTAGGCACTATGAATCTACAGGGACTCATTCTGCCTATGCCCACCCCCCCACCCCATGACTTGATCATGCAGTCTGCCTTAGGGATATTCTTGTATAAATAAAAGGAAGTGTCTCTTCATGGAAATTCATTCAATTAGAACACATTTTTTTTCCCACATCTGAATCCCTAGTGCATATTACTGTGGCAGATACCCTATAGAATTCTGTTTACACAATGATTTCTGCACTGGCTTGGAAATTGACTAACTTTCCCAAAACTTTCTCACTTTTTTTTTTTTTTTGATTTGACCAAATTGAATGTTTTAAAATAGACACAAAAGAAAAAGTGGATGTTATGATCAAGATAAAGATGAAATTGGTGTTAGTTGACTTCAGATTCTGGCACATGTAGAAAGAAAAATTATGCTCCCGGGTAAGACCTTCTTTCTTAGGATGGGTGTGTCTGCTAACAGATGCATCTTTAATGACATCTCTCAGACCACAGTTTCGCTGCAGTGAGCCCTTGTTTCCAGTAGCTTGCCTTGCTGTTATGAAGGAAGTTATCAGAATCTGAATGAAAGCCAGTGTATCATTTTTAGAAGCAAGATGAGCAATATAGTACTCCAACCACTTGATAAGAAATAATGTTTTTGACTCCACCTCCCACATCCATTGAGTAAGATTTCTTTTCTAAGGCTATCAAAAGGGCGGAGGTAATTTTTAACTGGCATAGTTCCCCCTAAAACTCAACTGGAGGAATAAGTCTACTTGGGGCTCAGTTCCTTTACACTGATTAGGGAGTGAGGATCATTTACAATATTATAATTAAACCAATATTCAAACTGGGTCACCTTAATTTGCATTAATTTATTTATTTTGGTTTACTTTTGCATGTTTTTACTCAAATCATGGTCAAGAAGTGAGCCAAAACCTAGTCCCTATAACTTTTGCTTCTCCTTTATCTTCCCATCTCTGTTCATTTCATCTGGGAAATGAATAATCTCATGAGTATTCTATAAGAACTTCTCCAAATTTTACATTTTCTCTCTAATTCCATGTTATCTTGAATCTGCCTGCAATGCAGGATACCCTGGTTCAATTCCTGCATCAGGAAGATCTGTTGGAGAAGGTTTAGGTTACCCACTCCAGTATTCTTGGGCTTCCGTGGTGGCTCAGACAGTAAAGAATCCACCTGCAATGTGGGAGACCTGGGTTCGATCCCCGGGTTGGGAAGATCCATGGAGAAAGGAAAGACTACCCACTGCAGTATTCTGGCTTGGAGAATTCCATGGACTATAGAGTACATGGGATTGCAGAGAGTCAGAAATGACTGAAAGACTTTCACTTTCAGTGATAAATAAAACTTTAAGAAATCTTCCCCACTAAAATCTCTAAAAATATATTGAATACATAATGTATTTGAAGGAGGATTTCCAAGTTCTTCCAGATATCTCCTGAATCCTCATTTCCACTCCTGGAAAACTCATACTGAGTGTGAGCCATTGCATTACTATGAGTATACTGACATTTTTGGTTGTTACTTTATTAGTTTCCTGGGGATATAGTGACAAAGTACTACAATCTGGATGACTTCAAACAATAAAAATTAATTCTCTCACAGTTCTGAAGTCTGGAAATTCAAAATCAGTTTCTCAGCAGGACCTTGCTCTCTCTCTCAAAAATCTAGAGAAGAATCCTGCCTGGCTTCTTCCAGGCAGCTTGATAACCCCTGATGTTTCTTGACTTACAGACTCTGAGTTCAGCCTTCACTGTCTCATGGCCTTCTTCCTTCTCTGTCTCTGTGTAGATCTCAATGTCTCTTTCCCCTTACTGAGAGGACACCAGTCATTGGTTTTAGGGTCCACCCTAAAAAGTGACTTCATTTTAACTAATAATATCAACAAAGACTATTCCAGATAAGGTCACATTTTGAGGTTCTGAGTGGACATGGATTTTGAGAGGATACTATTCAACCCATTACAGTAGGTAGAAGGAAAAGGGTCTACTAAATTCAAGCCTGAAATGGAGAGTAGGTAAGTATACCTGTTGTGTGAAGTTTTATGTTTGTCAGACTAGGAGGTTCCTGTGTTTATTGTTTGTTGTAGCTATAGCATCAAAAGCTAAAATTTCCTCCACTGTCCTTGTTTTTGTCTCTTATTATTTTGAGGTTTTTTTTTTTTTTTTTTTTTTTTAGAGATTTCTTAAATAGGATCTGGTATTTGCAGCTCTTTGATCTGTAGTCACTTGTTATTATACTGGACTCCTATTGATATAGTATAAGAATGGTTCAAGGAAAGAAGAAGCATTCTACATTCTTATGATTAGTTTTCAGGCTTTCAGTGAACCTGAGTTGGCTAACTCCTTTCCTCCATGCTGAAGGCTAGAGGAGTCTTCATCCAGCTCCAGCAGCTGGATCTTTCCTACTCCCACTATGGAAGGTTAGAGGGGCCTGGAGTTAATACTCTCCCTCAGCCCTCGCCACCCCACCACACTCCCCCGCCTGTTTGTAGGGCTTTGGTAAAATCCCAGGTCAGTTAAACTCTGGTAAAACAGGCTCCCTTCAGGACAGTTCTAGTTGAGTAAAATAGAAAGCTCTGGGTATATTCCAAAATGGTTATTTTCCTCTCTTTCTTGCTAGAAGAATGAGGGTTTTCTCCACCATGAGAATCTGGTAGGATTTGCTAGAGATGAAACTCACAAGTGTGCCCTTTCCTGGTGTTGTGTCCCATTAGAGTTATTAATTGTCTTCAATGAACTACGCCGAGCATCTAACAGTTCTTCAATTATAGTTTAAACTTTTCCCAAGAATGTTGGCTATGGCTGTGGGCTCCTTTTTGTAAGCTGTGGTTTTCTGTATCTTCCTTTCTGTCTCTCATTTTCAAAACAGCAGTTTGCCCTGTGACCTCAATGGGTTTCAGAAGAGTTGTTGATTTTCAGTTTGTTTGCCTTTTATCTTGCTCTCAGGACAGGAGAATGATGTCTACGGTCTACACGTTGGAATGGAAACCCCAGAGGTCTGAGACAGAGATTGTGATAATAGCAGTCTATGGTGACTCCGTGCCAGACTTCCTAATCACCATAACAAGCCAGTAATATGTTATCATCGAGCATCCCGCTTGTAGAACTTGAAGGTGGGGCTGGTTGTATAACTTACTCCAGAGGTGAAACTGGGACTGGAAGTCAAATCACCCTGTGCACACTGTAACTACCACGTTACACCATGACCATCACAAAGGTGTGTCTCTGTCTCTACTTGAGAGAATCAGATAAGTCTCCTGGCTTCATCAGGGTAGGAGCTGAATAAGCAATAAAGTGCATGCACAGTGTAACCTGAGTAGGTCAAATGTGCTCTCAGGCACTCTAGTTACTGTTTTCCCCACAGTTGTCCTCCATGAGCCATCACGGCACATGTTCCATGAACATCCTGGCCCTCTGGCTGCATCACGCTTCCTAGGCCACAGCTGGGCTGGAGAAAGAAAGCAGTCACAGCCAACAACTGGAAACCTCCTTGACGTCTGCTTAGAATCAGAGCAACTAAATTGGTACAATTGCATCCGCAGGTGTCTGTGTATAGAAGCGTCCCGTAAGCTTATCCCGAAGAGCCAGATTCTTCCCTGCTCTTTTTCTTACCATCTGGGCCCAGAACACAGGTCACAACAGCTCATCAGGGTCTTAGATTTCACAAAGAAAATACCAGGCAATTTCTCAAGTTCTTTTTCAGTCTAAATGTCTAAGTATTAACCTAAAGCAAACAGAAGGGTAAGAAGAAGCTGAGGGTGACATTAAGTGATCTGTATGTTCACAGATATTTCAATGTTCACTTTGAAATATTTTTCTATTCACTGGGAAAACTAAATCATGTCAAGGCATTAATTACTAAAGTTTGCTGTTCGATATGTCTAAACCCAGCTTATTAGTATAGCCACCTGATTCTTTCTTCACCTAACAGTGGATTTTAAATCACTTTATCCCATTAGCCAAAGCTGATATTTATTATTTTCTTCTTAAACAAAACTCAAAATCCTCTTTATATTCTAAAAAATAATCAATGTCCCCTAAGGTAGTTTTTCCAGTAGTCATGTGTGGATGTGAGAGTTGGACTATAAAGAAAGCTGAGCACTGGAGAATTGATGCTTTTGAAGTGTGGTGTTGGAGAAGACTCTTGAGAGTCCCTTGGACTGCAAGGAGATCCAACTAGTCCATCCTAAAGGAAATCAGTCCTGGGTACTCGTTGGAAGGACTGATGCTGAAGCTGAAACTCCAATACTTTGGCCACCTGATGTGAAGAACTGACTCATTTGAAAAGGCCCTGATTCTGGGAAAGATTGAGGGCAGGAAGGGAAAGGGATGACAGAGGATGAGATGGTTGGATGGCATCACCAACTCGATGGACATGACTTTGAGTAAACTCCGGGAGCTGGTGATGGACAGGGAGGCCTGGCATGCTGCAGTCCATGGGGTTGCAAAGGGTTGGACATGACTGAGTGTAGTTTTCTGGTGTCATAGAGAAGGCTGTGGTCAAAAGAGAGTATTCTACTTTGACAAGCCTTCCCCTCTAATGCCTTGTTATGCAGAAGTCCAAGCAGAACTAACTACATGGGACTCAAGGAATCTCTTGAGACAAAAAGACTGAAGACCACCATCCCTTTCCTTTTTGAGCTCTATGATTAATAAAGCCTATCTCAAGACTGACATAGTCTTAAGTGAATTTGATAAGCAATAAAAGACACTGTTCTCCATGGCACTCTTTTTCATGAGAGAAGTTAATAGCAAGTGACTGAGTCGCTTGAATTGTTGACCCAAGCAGTACATCCAACCCTGATAATCAAAAGGAATTGCTGATTCTCTTAACCCAGCCTTTTGGCATTATGGATGCACTTTGTCATTACTGTCAGCGAATTTAAATTTTAAATAAAGTACCATAGTAAAGGGAGCAGAAGCATGGGAAGCAGTTCATGTGGTGTCAACAAGGGACAGAGTCTTCTCCTTGTTACCGCTCTATTACCTGAGAGACTCCAGCAGAGGCATGAGTACAGCATGCCTGTGCCTGAGGCCAGCCTGCTTCATCAGTGACACTCATGGTGAAGACGGAGGACTTTCCAATTCTACCCCTGGTTGGTCCAGTTGATTCTCCCTAGGTATCTCCACAGTGAGGTCCTTGTCATTGGCCAAAGTTATTTAGTTATGACACGTAGGTTCTTCCACAGTAGTGACAGGGCAATCTAGGAGTCTTGGTCTAAAGACATCTCTTGATGGGGGTTTTACTGGCATTGAGTCTCCAGGTAGAAACACTGATTTCTACTCAAAGGCAAATCCAGATCATGACTTAATTGTATAAACATGCACCTTAAGGAATGCAACTGACCTAGACAAAAAAAAAAAAAAGAAATATTTTGTGTCCTAATAAGAACATTAATTATATATGATATATAAATTTACTATATATATTATATAGTGTATATATAATTATATATATTAAAAGACTTGTGATTTAATTCATACCCCAGACCAATAAAGTGGGGCATGCTATTAATAGTTATGCTGTTCACCATTATGTCTTTAAATCTGTTGCCATGAAGTTTAAGAGTCTATCATTAGTTTTGTGATTAATAATATTAAGTACAGAGAATAAAAGGATGCATTCTGGGACCAGAACACCTGGAGTAAAGTGTTGGCTCCACCACTTTCTAGCTTTATGATCTCAGCTGTATGTTAGTCTCTTTGATCCTTCATCTCCAAAACGTGAAGAAATACTAGTCTGTTTCAGAGTCGTTTCAAGAACTAAAGAAGCTCGGGAAAAGTACTTAGAACTGTTCCAAGGAAGAGATTAAGTCTTTAATAGCTCTTAGTATTCTTATGTATGCACATCTTTCACAAACAAAAATAAACTTCTTAAGGAGTAATTGCGCCTTAGAATTGCCATTGTAAGTAAATGTGCCTCTAAACCTGTCATCAGCAGAGAAGCACTGGGCAGTTGAGAACACATTCCTGCTTAATGAGAGGGCCTTATGTTACTGGATGAATCTGTTCTTTTATTAGGAAAGCAACTGATGGCCTTGGCCTGGGTCAGCCAGGATCTGAAGTTCACACCATCTTGGAGTTTACAGAGACAGAAGCAAGTGTTCTTCCCTATTGCCCTGTGCCTGCCCAGCATCTGTTAATGGACAGAGAGGTGGATGCATCAGATACCTCGTCAGCCCTGAGCACAGATGAGAGTCCCCCAGAGAAGTTTTAAAAACCTATTTTCTTTGGAGCCAGGCCTTCTAAACCTGACTTCATCTTTCCAGCTGCATCTAAATGACAGTGTGTGTGTGTGTGTGTGTGCGTGAGTGTACGTGTGTGTGTTTATCTTCAGACCTTCTCCTCCTTTCCTCAGAGAAGCAGAGGGACCAAAGCTCACATTTTTCACTCTGTCTTCCAGAGAGGTGTTTGGGAAAGGATTGTTTTACTTTTGCTCTTTACTGGGCCCATTTAAAAAAAAAACTTTTATGATGAGGGCTTTTCCCAGGGCCTCTTCTAAGATGGCAAATTGAGTTAAATTTCAGGAGCTATACAGATGCGGTTGCAAAGGAGTAGCAAGATGTCAAGGGCTGAACTGCAGGCAGACCTCACCTAGGGAACAGCATCGTTAAGCTAATCAACTTCACCAAGATGCCTGACATCAGCACATGCTTCTAACAAAGCGAGGGAAACCATCAGAATTGTAGAGGAAATATAGTCATTTGAATATAAAAATCAACAGTTGTTTCCATGTATTTGAGTTTTTGAGCTCTTTCTTCAGTAATAAGGAAATAGAAAACATAGGAAAAGAGAGTAAATACTGTGATAAGATAAATGGTAATTCCTTAATGAAAAGCAATTCATAATCACCCATTTTTCTTCAAAAAGCAAAATGAGAAAGATAATGTTTTAGGACTTTAAAAAAAAATCTCTTTGTTAAACGGCCAATTTTGTGTAAATGTCTGTTAATATGAGCTTTTATCATGCAAAATCCCAAGGTTTCTTTGGTCCATTATCTACAAGTTAGAAATAAAAATCATATGTCAATGAAACCAAACATCTGTTTTTAGGGAACTGCTCTGTAAAACTCCAGAATTTCTATTGCCTTGTATTTTAAACAATCTTAAAATCTCTTGTATGGCATAACACTTATCTATTCATTCTTCAAATATTCTTTGACTGCCTATTAAGTGATCTTCATCAATGACCTAGCTAGAGCTGGAAAAACATGTGCTCCTGATCCTTTAAGAATTTCAGGACTGGAGGGAAAAGAACGATTGCTTATGAAGCTTTTTACTAACTACTTAGCTCACTTTGCTTTATCATTAGCTCTGGACAGCAGGGTTAATGTACTATTCTTTATATTCTCACTGGCACCTAATACTGTGGTAGCAAAATATAGATGTTCAACTCACATTGATTAGCACAGTGTTAAAGAGATGAGTCTACTTGACAATTATCTTTTTCTTCAAAGACATGTGCAACTGTAAGAAATAAACCAGAGATCATGATCCAAAGCCAGGTTTTCATCTCTTCCACTTCCTTGCAGCTTTATCCAGGCACTTGGTGGAGGCCGTCTTCCCCTATTCCAGCAGATCCCATGACCCTGTCTCATTATTCTCAGATCCTGCCAGCACTCTAGGTCATACATAGAGATTTGAAGCAGTAGTTAGTTAGCTTCTTCAGTCGAGGATAAGAATTTAAGCTTGAACTTGGTATAGAAAGAAAGAAAGTGAAGTCGCTCAGTCGTGTCCGACTCTTTGCGATCCAATAGACTGTAGCCTACCAGGCTCCTCCATCCATGGGATTTCCCAGGCAAGAATACTGGAGTGGGTTACCATTTCCTTCTCCAAGAGACCTTCCTGACCCAGGGGTTGAACCCGGGTCTCCCACACTGTAGACAGACGCTTTACCATCTGAGCCGGTGTAGGGTTAAATATTTCCATCTCTCAGAACTGATTCAGTCTGAGTAAGAGCACAGAGTGAGTCACCCTCTTCCTGTTCTCGATCACCTCCTGCCTTTCTTTCTTTCTTTTACTGCTGCCAAGGTCTCTCTGAGTGTGAGTGTGTTGCTCAGGGGTCAGTGGCGGGAGGTAGGGTGCCCAGCTGCCTGGCCATGCTCCATCCTCCCTGGGTCTCACAGATTAGTAATGGGGTCTGTTGCCTTCTCTCATGGCGACTTCATGGAATCTGGCTGTTCCCTTTCTCATTCTTGAATTTCGGTCGTATACATCCCCATGCCTCTCCGTCACTGCTCAAGGAGTGTGTGGGCAAAATTTGAGGAGGATTACATACCAGCTCCTTCAGGAGTGGGACCTTCATCTTACTTCAAGTGAACTTTGCCTTGTATGCCTTGACAGTGTAAGAAGAAAGACTCTTCCTCTACCCTTCTAGGTTCTATGAATGGGATCTTTGAATTAAATGGAATAAAGAGATTAGCAGGAGAAAAAGAGCATACACAGTGTATTGATTTAATATGTTTATGCTGCATAAGGGGCTTCTTGGGAAGAAGTAAAAAGCACAAGTAAGTGGATAGATTCAAGATTTTATACATCATTTTGACAAAGAGTGATGAATTGTGGTAATATAACAAGACAAAGGACACAGTGATTTGGATCCAGCGGTGGTAAATTATAGGAGAATTTCTAGAAAATGTGTGAGGGAAGGTGGTGGAAAATACAAGTTATTTTGGCAACGTTTGTTGGTGAAGACTCATCTCAGCGACCACTCATCTCTGGTTTAGTGTTTTTCTCTTCCAGGTATGGGGAAGGAACATGTCTCATGGGAATGTATGCCCTGGTTTTAGGTAGAGAGCGGGAGAACAGAGAAACAATCTACATCTGCAGTTTTTCAATTGCTTTCTGCTCAAAATAATATTCAAAGTGGCATATTTGGGGTGGCATATTTTGTTCAGGGACAGGAGTTCTGGAACCACAACTCTTGCCTGGGATGGTCTCCAGCTCACCTTATAGGGCACCACTAAGTTTCAAAGCAGAACCCAGTCCACAAAATGTTGAGCTTTCTCATAGGACCTGCACAATGACTCGCGCCTTTCTTCAGTGCAGGAAGTACTTTGTGGAGCTTCCTGAGTTCCTTTTGAAATTTTCTTTTCCCCTACTAAACCACTGTTTCTATTGTTTCCCCTTCTATTTGTCATGAAGTGATGGGACCAGATGCCAAGATCTTCATTTTCTGAATGTTGAGTTTTAAGCCGGCTTTTTCACTCTCCTCTTTCACTTTCATCAAGAGGCTCTTTAAATGGAAACAGTGACAGACTTTATTTTCCTGGGTTCTGAAATCACCGCAGATGGTGACTACAGCTCATTGAAAGAAAAGCTATGACAAACCTAGACATCATATTAGAGAGTAGAGACAAAGGTCCATATAAACAAAGCTATGGTTTTTCCAGTGGTCATGTATGGATGTGAGAGTTGGGCCATAAAGAAGTCTGAGCACCAAAGAACTGATGCTTTTGAACTGTGGTGTTGGAGAAGACTCTTGAGAGTTCCTTGGACAGCAAGGAGATCCAACCAGTCCATCCTAAAGGAAATCAGTCCTGAATATTCATTGGAAGGACTGATGCTGAAGCTGAAGCTCCAATGCTTTGGCTACCTGATGCGAAGAGCCGACTCATTGGAAAAGATCCTGATGCTGGGAAACACTGAAAGCAGGAGAAGAAGAGAGTGACAGGATGAGATGGTTGGATGGCATCACCTACTCAATGGACATGAGCTTGAGCAAGCTCCAGGAGATGGTTAAGGATGGGAATCCTGGAGTTCTACAGTCCATGGGGTCGCAGAGAGTTGGACATGACTGAGTGACTGAACAACAGCTAAATACACATACACACATGCATGCACTCACACACACACTGGACTTGTGGTTAGAAAGTAGCAAGCCTCCCCTTTGTAATGAAGGAGAAATGTTCACAGCACAATGACAGTTCTCTGCAAATAAATTTCTCTCCTAACTGCCAGATCCTTTGCAAATCCTTTAACACATGTAGGGATCCCAGTGTTACCACCCTCTTATTTTCATACCAAGAGAACTTCCTGTATCTCAGAGAGGTCCAGGTCTTAGAGTCCAACTGTGGTACCAATGCAAAGTTCACCAGATCCCCGATTTGCTGCCTCTAAGAGTCATTGTGTGTGTAAAAAAACAGCTTGGTCTTGTATGTCTGTAAGAAAGAATTACCCAAATAACATTTACCGCTTGCAACCTGCTCTAGTATGACAATAAACAGTAATATCAATTAGTTATTCAAGGCCCTTGAAAAGAGTGATTATAGAAAATGTTTGGGGATTGATGATAATGACCTATGTAGAAACAATACAAGAACTCCTTCCCATTCATGGGCTGAGAATCTTTTATTCAGAGCAGTTCAGTTCAGTCCAGTCACTCAGTCATGTCAAACTCTTTGCGACCCCATGAATCACAGCACACCAGGCCTCCCTGTCCATCACCAACTGCTGGAGTCCACCCAAACCCATGTCCATCGAGTCAGTGATGCCATCCAGCCATCCCATCCTCTGTCTTCCCTTTCTCCTCCTGCCCCCAATCCTTCCCAGCATTAGGGTCTTTTCCAACGAGTCAACTCTTCGCATGAGGTGGCCAAAGTATTGGAGTTTTAGGTTCAACACCAGTCGTTCCAATGAACATCCAGGACTGATCTCCCTTAGGATGGATTGATTGGATCTCCTTGCAGTCCAAGGGACTCTCAAGAGTCTTCTCCAACACCACAGTTCAAAAGCATCAGTTCTTCAGTGCTCAGCTTTCTTCACCATCCAACTCTCACATCCATACATGACCACTGGAAAAACCATAGTCTTGACTAGATGGAACTTAGTTGGCAAAGTAATGTCTCTGCTTTTAAATATGCTATCTAGGTTGGCCATAACCTTCCTTCCAAGGAGTAAGCGTCTTTTAATTTCATGGCTGCAATCACCATCTGCAGTGATTTTGGAGCTCAAAAAACTAAAGTCTGACATTGTTTCCACTGTTTCCCCATCTATTTCCCATGAAGTGATGGGACCAGATGCCATGATCTTAGTTTTCTGAACGTTGAGCTTTAAGCCAACTTTTTCACTCTCCTCTTTCACTTTCATCAAGAGGCTCTTTAGTTCTTCTTCACTTTCTGCCAAAAGGGTGGTGTCATCTGCATATCTGAGGTTATTGATATTTCTCCTGGCAATCTTGATTCCAGCTTGTGTTTCTTCCAGCCCAGCGTTTCTCATGATGTACTCTGCATAGAAGTTAAATAAGCAGGGTGACAATATACAGCCTTGATGTAATCCTTTTCCTAAATGGAACCAGTCTGTTGTTCTATGTCCAGTTCTAACTGTTGCTTCCTGACCTGCATACAGGTTTCTAAAGAGACAAGTCAGATGGACTGGTATTCCCATCTCTCAGAATTTTCCACAGTTTATTGTGATCCACACAGTCAAAGGCTTTAGCATAGTCAATAAAGCAGAAATAGATGGTTTTCTGGAACTCTCTTGCTTTTTTGATGATCCAGCAGATGTTGGCAATTTGATCTCTGGTTCCTCTGCCTTTTCTAAAACCAGCTTGAACATCTGGAAGTTCACGGTTCACGTATTGCTAAAGCTTGGCTTGGAGAATTTTGAGCATTACTTTACTAGCATGTGAGATGAGTGCAATTGTGCGGTCGTTTGAGCATTCTTTGGCATTACCTTTCTTTGGGATTGGAATGAAAACTGACCTTTTCCAGTCCTGTGGCCACTGCTGAGTTTTCCAGATTTGCTGGCATAGTGAGTGCAACACTTTCACAGCATCATCTTTGAGGATTTGAAATAGCTCAACTGGAATTCCACCACCTCCACTACCTTTGTTCGTAGTGATGCTTTCTAAGGCCCACATTCCAGGATGTCTGGCTGTAGGTGAGTGATCACACCATCGTGATTATCTGGGTCATGAAGATATTTTTTGTACAGTTCTTCTGTGTATTCTTGCCACCACTTCTTAATATCTTCTGCTTCTGTTAGGTCTATACCATTTCTGTCCTTTATCAAGCCCATCTTTGCATGAAATGTTCCCTTGGTATCTCTAATTTTCTTGAAGAGATCTCTAGTCTTTCCCATTCTATTGTTTTCCTCTATTTCTTTGCATTGATCGCTAAGGAAGGCTTATTTATCTCTCCTTGCTATTCTTTGGAACTCTGCATTCAGTTGGGAATATCTTTCCTTTTCTCCTTTGCTTTTTGCTTCTCTTCTTTTCCCAGCTATCTGTAATGCCTCCTCAGACAGCCATTTTGCTTTTTTTCATTTCTTTTCCATGGGGATGATCTTGATCCCTGTCTCCTGTACAATGTCACAAACCTGTGTCCATAGTTCATCAGGCACTCTGTCTATCAGATCTAGTCCCTTAAATCTATTTGTCACTTCCACTGTATAATCATAAGAGATTTGATTTAGGTCATACCTGAATGGTCTAGTGGTTTCCCCTACCTTCTTCAATTTAAGTCTGAATTTGGAAATAAGCAGTTCATGATCTGAGCCACAGTCTGCTCCCGGTCTTCTTTTTGCTGACTGTATAGAGCTTCTCCATCTTTGGCTGCAAAGAATATAATCAATCTGATTTCAGTGTTGACCATCTGGTGATGTCCATGTGTAGAGTCTTCTCTTGTGTTGTTGGAAGAGGGTGTTTGCTATTACCAGTGCGTTCTCTTGGCAAAACTCTATTAGCCTTTACCCTGCTTCATTCTGTACTCCAAGGCCAAATTTGCCTGTTATGCCAGGTGTTTCCTGACCTCCTACTTTTGCATTCCAGTCCCGTATAATGAAGAGGACATCTTATTCAGAGCAGGTGTAGGCAAATTATGGTCTATGAACCAAATATAACTAGTACTTTTGAATAAAGGTTTTTCGAACACACACATATTTATTTTCTTATGCATTGTGTCTGGATTATTTTATGCTCTAATGCCACTGTTGAGTAGTTGCAACAAAGAACATGTGCATGCATCTGTGCTAAGTCATTTCAGTCATGTCCGACTCTGTGAGACCCTATGGACTGAGCCTGCCAGGCTCATCTGTCCTTGGGATTCTCCAGGCAAGAACACTGGAGTGGGTTGCCATGCCCCTCTGTGGGGGACCTTCCCAACCCGGTGATGGAACTGGAGTCACCTGCATTGCTTGTGGATTTTTTAGTGTCTGAGCCACTAAGGAAGACCCAAAGGTCATGTAACCTAAAACATTTACTGTATAAGCTTGTAGAGAAAAAATTGTGACTTCCAACGTAAATGGACTCCCAAGTTACTTATTGTATTAAATATATGGAAACCACATCTGTGTGAGTGGTCCGTCTTTCAGATGCTAAACTAAGGATAACACCCTATTTGGTTTTAACTGTATTGCTGAGCAAAAAGAAGTCTTGTTGCTGCTTCTGCCCTGGATTCTGTCTCACTTGATTTTTCTTGAGTTGCAGTGTTTCTAGATTGCTTTGAGTTGCAACACTTCTTCTTGAAACTATGCATATATTTTCTACTTATTTGTTCATTTAACAGATATTGTTTGAAGACCTGACATAAGATAGGACTGGGCTAAGTGTTAGGGATATAACATGAAGCGGATCTTGTGACTTATTCATTCATCTCTTGGAATCTAGAGGGGAGGTAGGTCAGTAGTTGGGCAGTTATAGAACCCTGGAGAGACAGCCAGGACAGAGCCAAGCATAGGATGTTAGCGGGCTGTTGAAAGAGGCACCTAATGCAGCTTTGTGGGGCTGCACAGGCGCCATGGAAGAAAGTCTACCAGAAGGAAGAGCACTAAAGATGAGAACGTATGGCTGAGTAGAGGTTAGTTACCCATAAAGGAATTAAGGAAAAGGGAAGTTATTTCCAGGCAGGGGGAACACAAACCCAAAGACCTGGAAGAAGGCATGCCACAGTGCATTTGATAAGTAGAACCTGCACTCTTTCCCAAACTTCTTCACTTAATGAAAATCACAGAAAATGTTAACATTTTAATTCCACTGTATTACCCAGAATTCTTCAGAAAAAAAATGGAACCAATAAGACATAGTTACAGACATACATAAATAGATAGATAGATAGATAGATAGATAGATATAGATGGGCTTCCATGGTAGCTCAGCTGGTAAAGAATCCACCTGTAGTGTAGGAGACCCCAGTTCCTGGGTAGGGAAGGTCCCCTAGAGAAGGTATAGGTTACCCACTCCAGTGTTCTTGGGCTTCTCTGGTGGCTCAGATGGTAAATCATCCATTTGCAATGTGGGAAACCTGGATTTGATCACCGGTTGTGAAGATTCCCTGGAGGAGGGCATAGAAACCCATTCCAGTATTCTTGCCTGGAGAATCCCTATGGACAGAGGAGCCTGGCAGACTACAGTCCTTAGGGTTGCAAAGAGTCAGACATGACTAAGCAACTAAGCACAGCATAGATATAGATATAGAAAGAGATTATTATAAGGAACTGGCTCGTGAGATCATGAAGGCTGACAGGCCCACATTCGCAGAGCGGGCTGGAAGGCTACAAACCTAGGGGAGCTGACAGGTTGCAGCTCCAGCCTGAAAGCTGGGAGGTGGGCGTCCAGGAGAGTCAGTGTATCAGCTTGAATCTGAAAGCAGTCTTCTATATAATCAGGAAGAACTGATCCTGCAATGAAGTCCAAAGCCAGTCTGCTGGGGAATTCTCCCCTGCTGGGAAGAAGCTAGTCTTTCTGATCTAGTCAAGGCTTCAACTGATTGAATAAGGCTTACCTACATTGTGAAGGGCGATACACTTTACTCAAAGTCCACTGATTTAAATGTTCATCTTCCACAAAAACAACTGCACAGAAACACCTAGAATAATATTTTACTAAATATTCAGCACCGTGTAGTCCAGTCATGTTGATATATAAAAGTACTCATCACAGCCATCTTGGAACAATTAAAAGAGGCTGTCTCTAGCTCAAACAATTAGCCTGAGTGTTAGGTCACTTAGGTTAGGAGAATATCTGTATTTCAGCACATCTGTAACCCCCTGCTACATCACAAAGGGGCTTATAAGCCTTGCTGAATGATTTGAATTATATTAGGAGAAAAATGCAGACTCATTGAAGGGTTTTGTATTTTGAACTTTTATGAATTGTTTTCAAGAGAGTATGACTACAGATACATTTAGTTGCATCACCAAGGAAACTCATTTTTAAGTGTCTTCCCTTCCTCCAAAAAAGTGTTTCCCCCACTAGGACAGTCACTATGTGCTTCGTTACTCTCACACATGCTTCACTACACTCAGTTCAGTCGCTCAGTCGTGTCAAACTCTTTGCGACCCCATGAATTGCAGCACGCCAGGCCTCCCTGTCCATCACCAACTCCCAGACTTTACCCAAACCCATGTCCATCGAGTCGGTGATGCCATCCAACCATCTCATCATCTGTCATTCCCTTCTCCTCCCGCCCCCATGGCATGAAGTGGCCAAAGTATTGGAGCTTCAGCTTCAACATCAGTCCTTCCGAAGAACACCCAGGACTGATCTCCTTTAGGATGGACTGGTTGGATCTCCTTGCAGTCCAAGGGACTCTCAAGAGTCTTCTCCAACACCACAGTTCAAAAGCATCAATTCTTCGGCACTCAACTTTCTTCACTGTCCAACTCTCACATCCATACATGACCACTGGAAAAACCATAGCCTTGACTAGACGGACCTTTTTTGGCAAAGTAATGTCTCTGCTTTTAAATATGCTATCTAGGTTGGTCATAACCTTCCTTCCAAGGAGTAAGCGTCTTTTAATTTCATGGCTGCAACCATCATCTACCTTCCTAAACTAAGAGCAAATTGAAGCGTATTTATTGTTGACTATAGGCTTTTGCCATTTTGAAAAATAGTATCGTATTAAACTTAACTGTCACTCAGTCAGATGTATATTGTTATCTTTCTTTTTTCCAGCAATGAGGAAGGAAGCTCAGAATGTTTAAATAATTATTTAGAATTATCAATACAAAGCTGGGAATTGGTAGAGCCAAGGTCTGAAGGCATGATTGCAGACATGAGTGCATTAACCAGGCAGAGATAAAGGCAAGTGTGTTCCACGGAAAGGAAGCAGCACTGTCCAGAACCAGCAGTGAGAGGAAGGAAGCACTTTGTGTTCAGGGGATGAGGGGGAGTTTGTTTACTAACAGATTTAGACTGGTGCTTTCCACAGTTTACGTTAGATATCGATGGATAGTACATAACTGGATTTCATGTTCAAATATATTTGGAAAGTGAGGAGAGGGAAGTCAAATAAATCTACTATTTAAAAAAATTCAGGAGCACGGTGAGAATCTTAAATGCATTTTGAGCCTCTAAAATATGAAGTCTATGGTATTGCAGCAATTTGTTTGACTCCCAAGCTCTAGTGTGGTGTATCCCTGGGGCACATTTCAAAGACACCTGCTGCTGAGTCCAGGGAGACAGTAGAGTCTGATCTGGCATTTACTGACTCTCTTGGGCCAGGGAAAGTGAAATGTCATTTGGTTACCTTACTATGATCAATTACTCACAAATAATAAGAATAAATGTTTTCTATTTTTGAAAAAATTTTCTAGTATTTTATTATAAAATGTTTCAAGTATTTGGAATTATTTTTTAGAACTACAAAACTGTTGAAATTCATGTTATTTGTGTTACCACACAACTTCATCTTTTCTATGCTTACTTTAGGGCTTCCCAGGTGGTTCATTGGTAGAGAATCCACCTGCCAGTGCAGGAGATGCAGGAGTGTGGTTTTGATCCATGGATTAGAAAGATACCCTGGAGAAGGGAATGGCAACCTGCTCCAGTATTCTTTTCTGGAAAATTCCTTGGACAGAGGAGCCTGGCAGGCTATGGTCCATGAAGTCACAAATAGGCAGACATGACTTGGCAACTAAATAATAAAAAACAACATGCTTGCTTTATGTTATAACTATCCATGCATATTTTGTTTACAGCTATCCATTTATCTTTATTTTATAGCTATCCATGTACCCATGTATTATTCAGTCTATCCAGCTAAGCTTTTATTTACTCTCCCTAAAAATTTAGGGGGAGATATGGTGGGCCGAGATGACAATATATTTAAGTTTGATCATATTGAATTTGAGGTGTGTATCAAATATCCAGATGTTGAAATTCAGTAGCCAGAGATAAACACAAATCTGAAAGAAGTAGGGCTTGCCAGAGCTAGAGACTGGGAGACTGGGACCATAGGAAAAGAGGACGTTTTACAAGGGTAATATATAAAGATATTGGGAAGATAGTTGGAAATATGACCATAAGGAAAATTCACATTTACAGAGTGAGTGCAGAGGAAAGAATAGAGAATTGCATTATCAGGTTAGGCCAAATGCTGTTTAAAATTATTAGTAGCTTAACGCAATAGATGTTAAATTCTTGTGTATGATACAATTGAGACTCTGCTTAACACAATTAGATAGTTCTTTCTTCCTGTGGGTCACTCTTCTTTTCCCCACATTCAATTGCCAGAACTCAGTTACGTGATCACATACAATTGCAAGGAGGCTGATTACTGCGATCTAAATGTGTTCCTTGGAGGAAAAGATGCACATGGACGTGATAGAGATGCACAGGGACATGACAGAGTTCCAGAAATCTGTGCCACAAGAGGGGATAGTGAGAGTAAGGAGATCCAGTCTTGTCACAGAGGGAAGAGAGTTTCAAGATACCCATGTTTCATGCTTTTATGTTCAAATAGCATCTTCAATGAGATTAACATTTCAGTTATCCCTGGCCTTAATAAAAGGAGTTTCACTGTAGTGGCTGAGAGGTGAGAGTTTGGGTTGGGGATTAAGGAATGAATGGGAGAAGTGAAGAGAGCAGGTACAGTTAAAAAGACAAACAAAGAAACAATTGCATTGAATGAAGGGAAATCAATGAAAGTATAGCTTTGACAAATCAACAGGATTTCTTTTTTTTTCTTTTTTACGGGTGGGAAGTGGTAAACAACCCGCCTGCCAATGCAGGAGACATAAGAGACACAGTTTTGATCCCTGGGTTGGGAAGATCTCCTGGAGGAGGGCATGGCCACCCACTCCAGGATTGTTGCCTGGAGAATCCCATAGACAGAGGAGCCTGCTGGTAGAGTGGCAGAGCTGGACACAACTGAATCGACCTAGCATGTGCACACACAAGAGTGGGGAGTGCATATTTTTAAGAATGAGAGAAAGGATAGAGGGGGAATGGGAAAGTTAAAATGTAGGAGCAGGAGAGAAAATTTGTGTGGCATGTTTCCAGTGTGAGGCTCTTTAAGCTCTAGGTCAAGGAAGCAACTTTTAAAATTGAAAGACAAGTTTTCTCAGAGATATTTCAAAGCCCATATGTAAACGGATATCTAAGATAATGAGAGAATGGTCATTGTTCCCCAACTGCATTTGGAGTGTAGGAGAGAGAGGAGAGGGAACATCAGGAGATTCCAACTTGATGAACTCTGTTTCTGGAACCCTGAAAGGGAAAGGGAAAGTCGTTCAGTCATGTCCGACTCTTTACTACCCCATGGACTCTACCCATGGGTCATGTTCAACTTCTGTGAAAGGGGCCAGTGAAGAATGGAGGAAAGTTAGAAGTATCTGAAAGAGCCTCGCTAGAAATGAATAAGAGAGAAATCAAAAAAGTGTTGCGATGCCAGAGAAGTTATACATTCTAAGACATTCTAAGATGGACGGTCCCCAAACCTTCTTTCCCAAGATGACATCTGGCTGCTCTCCCCCTCCCGTTTACCTGTCTACCTAGTTGTCAGGAATAGTTGCATGTGTTTTGATCACACATGAAGCCTTATGTATGCTGAGAATGGGTTCCTACCAAAAAGAGGAGAGGGGATTTCAGAGTTAGTTTTAAGCAACATATTTTACCTTTCTTTCCTAAAATTGTGCAGGAGAAAAGCCCTGCTTTAGATGTGCAAAAAGATACCCTCCCTCATACACACACAAAGAAATCGGATTGGTGATGATTAAATTCTCTATGAATCAATATTCTGAGGGCAGCCAGGGTTTAATGGTCATATAGGAATTCATTTCAGCAGCCTTTCTCTACTTAGGGATGTTAAGCAGTTAGAATAGGAAAAAGGAGTCCAGAATGGCGGTGGCTAAAAGACAAGGAAGGGAAAAGCCCACAAAAGTAGAATAAAGGAAGGTCCGAGGACCGGAGTGAGGACCTCAGGTGAAACAAACAGCACTCCTGGCTGGCCCAATTTACACAGGGCAGGCCCAGGGGGGCGGGGAGGGCATACAAAAAGAGGAGCCTCTCCTTTCTTCACGTCTTTTGGGTCGGCATGCTCTCACGCCTCCAGGATGTATTTTCCTTTACTTTCTAAATAAAACTGAGCTATAGCATAGAGCTGTAACACTGGTCCATCTGAGGGCTGTAACGCTGGTCCCTCTGTCACTTCAAATTTTTGTTGTGATGAGATAGAACTGAGGAAATTGCAAACTCCCATGCAAGGGAGGGGAAAAAATATATATATATATATATATATATGTTAAATCCAAGGCACAAGTAATTGATTTGAATGTAGGTACATTTCTTCTTCAGAACTGGGAAAATTCAAATTGCTCAATTTTGATCATTGATCCAGCTTTCCCTTTAAGCACTTATTTATATAGTCAGTCAGTGTCTTTGGAAAGCTTTCTAGATGCCAAGTAACTCTATGCTTTGGATGGAAATTGGCATAAAGCCTGACGCCTGGCCTGGAGGTAGTCATGCTCAGTCTGGGAAGGAGACAGGGAAGCACCTAAAGTCCATGTAGTGTGAGCCAGTAGTCACTGTGGGGCTTGCAAAGTGCTGGGGTCTCCCAGGGGAAAGGCAGGCACAGCTCCCTGGACAAGTCCTGCAAGGGGAAGTGGACTTGAATTACAAGTAGATGCTCACTAGCCCTTTCATGTTGTTCAGGAAATAAAGTGACAATTCATGCAGAAACATAGTTTAGACACTATCTCTATGATTTGCTTCCCTAGTGGCTCAGCTGGTAAAGAATCCGCCTGCAATGCAGGAGACCTGGGTTCAATCCCTGGGTTAGGAAATCCCCTGGAGAAAGGAAAGGCTACCCACTCCAGTATTCTGGCCTGGAGAATTCCACGGACTGTATAGTCCATGGGATCACAAAGAGTCAGACACGACTGAACGACTTTAACTTCACTTCATTTCACTTCTGTCACTTATGCAAGGATGACTTTTGAGAGTTTGTCACTTTACTTTTTTTTTAACTTTTTGTATTGGAGTTGATTAACAATGTTGTTTTATTTTCAAGTGTACAACAAAGTGATTCAGTATACATATACATGTATCTTTTCATTTTCAAATTCTTTTCCCATTTAGGTTGTTACATAATATTGAGCAGAGTTCCTTGTGTTATACAATAGGTCCTTGTTGATTATCCATTTTAAACATAGTATGCCCATTTCCTAGTTCTTTTTTTTTTTTAATTAGAATATAGTTGCTTTACAGTGTAGTGTTAGTTTCTGCTGTACAGCAAAGTGAATCAGCCACATATATCTTCCCTTTGCCAGAACTTATTGCAGAAAAGCCATACTGAGATGAAACCAAACAAACAAAAAAGTTGGCCTTCCTTTGCCTAATAACCAGCTGCAATGTAAATATTAGTCTTTTGGCCACAGAGCCAAAGTAATCTGGAGCCTTGTAATGAATTTATGAAGCACCTATCAGCTTACAAGAGGGCTCTGGAAGTGAGATAAAGACAAAAAGATGAAGTCCAGAATGAAAAGGGCTCCACCACAGGATGTAAGGAAATCAAGAAAGTGTGCAGTGAGTGGCTGAAAAGCTCTGTGGTTGTAGGTCTCCATCAGTCACAAGGTAGGAAGTCATACAGAAGACTAGGGGGAAAACTAGGACATTAAAGAAAAAAAGTGACCAAAGTTATGGAAACAGTAGAATAACCAAAAGAACATTCTAATGTGCTTTGCGGGTGAAATAGGAGAGGTGCTATCAGAGCCCTTGTGCTTTCCCCAAAGCGATGGTCAGGGGAGCTAATCCTGGTTGTCCAGGACGCTGGGGCCTGGATACCTGCAATGGACTGCACCCTTGACCTCTGCTCTGTGAATCTGGTGTCCCAAGAAGAGAAGCCTTCTCAACGACCGCTCTCAAATTCATGGCAATTGAACAGGAAGAAATTTTTCTTGGCGTTCTCTAATATTTTCTCACTTTCTGGCAGATTTTTCCACCAGCCGAACAGAAATTGAAAGGAACAGAGGAAGTCTCACATGCAGTTTGATTTTACAGATGTCTACTTATATGTGACCTTGGAGAAAAAAAAGCCTCCAACATGGGAGCCACAGGTAAGGGATATATTTCAGCCAAGTTACTTTCCCTGGGAAAGGGGACACTTTGTCTCTGGCCCCTAAAGTATGCATATGTGTGTGTGTGTGTGTGTGTGTGTGTGTAGAGTGTGTTTCATTGCAAATGTTCTCCACAATGACTCATTAAATATTTGCTGACTGTAAAACAAATATTTGGAGATCATATATATTGCAAAAGGGTATTTCAGAGAAGAAATGGATATAGCTGCTAAACAAATATATACGCAAATAAAGTGTGACAGATTTTTTCTTTTCCTCTCCAGCTATAAAAACTGTTAGGCATCCACACACCCAGCAACTATCTTCCCTTCTTCCCATGAGGACCTTGAGGGCTAAATAAAACATCTTGCTCCCAGAGTTAAGGTACGATGAGCCAAATAGTCCTCTGATAGAGTGGCTTACTGTTATGAAACTCCATCCGCACAGGCATTAGAATAACAATTTGCAGAATTGCCAGGGACAAATCTTGGGTAGAACCGAGGTGTTCACATCTGAGCCGTAGCTACAGAGCCTCAGCCCTCGCAGCAGTACACGTTGATGCTCTGTGACGGATGCTACCAATTACCTCTGAAAGTCCCTGGCATCTCTGGTTGGGATCAGCGGTGCTTTTTATTTCCCAGTGTGTTTCAGACCACTTCCCATACAAAGACCACAAATGGATAATTATGGAAATAGATACGATTTGAGAGCTGGAAGGGATCCTAGAAATAATAGGAGGCTAGGTCCTCACTTTGCAAACAAGAAATTGAAGTCCAGAAAGGAGGATTTCTTTGTCCAGTATCACAGAGCCCGGTTTTGGCCAAGGCAGGGACAAAGCATATGTGTACCAATATCTGGTCCATGCTTGTTTTTGTTGAGTTTATTTTCTTCGACCAGCAATCGCTCATACTCACCAAAAAAAAACAAAAATCCATTCTGGTATGTGGCTCTTCAAGATCTGCTGAAACCTGCCTATTTCTCTAAATTTATTTCCCTGTGTTTTACCTTTCTACTTCCATCACCTTCCTTCACCAAGTACTTTTATTTCGAGCCACTTCCAACTCCCCACGGTCCTCTTAATACACCATGAGTGAGTTGTTATCATCTGTAGTAGGTGGAGTTCCTCTCTGTTCAGTTTTTAATATCTTGGCTCCTCCACAAAACCTTGCCTACTTCCTGAAAGTGAAGGTGAAATTTGCTCAGTCATGTCCAACTCTTTGCGATCCCATGGACTATAGAGTCCATGGAATTCTCCAGGCCAGAATACTGGAGTGGGCAGCCTTTCCCATCTCCAGGGGATCTTCCCAACCCAGAGTTCAAACCCAGGTCTCCTGCATTGCAGGCAGATTCTTTACCAGCTGAGCCACTCCTACTTCAGAGTAAGTTGCTTCCTTTCAAGATTCTCGGCAAATATCTCAAAGCATCTATTCAGTAGTAGCAGTTGAAACAATTTTTAATAAGTGTTAGTTGTTTTTTTCTTAATAATCAAAATTTTGTCTTACTTATTTCTGTATTCTCTCTGCAATCTTTCCCTCACCTAGCATTTGACACAGGCGCTAAAACAGGGCAGAATTTCAGTAAATGTTAAACCAGGAAAAAATGAGAAACCCAACTGATGCTATTGACAAAATGGAGTGTCAGTGACTAAGACATTCTTATAACCTGTAACCAGTAATGGCCCTAGAGAAAGCTCTTATGTCTGTAGCGGCAGATTATACAAAGTTCGAGCTTAAATGATCAAATGATAGATTTGGTATCCTTTTTTCTGTAGCACAGACTTTGGAACCAGATGTTTTTGGTTCAAAGCCCAGTTCTGCTACTTACTATCTAGCCTGTGATAAGTTCATAGATTACTTGCCTTTTATGAGTCTCAGTTGCTTTTCCTGTAAATTGACAATAATAATAGTATTTATTAGGGATTTTATGAAGATTAAATGAATATATATATTGAATATGTATATAATCGTTCACTCAGAAAGAACATTTGGCAAGTTCTGCATAAAAATGAATTTTTTCATCTCCTTTTCCTCATTCCTCTTTTTACTCTTAATATAATAACAGTTATCACTAAGCTTAATGAATAGGATTAATCTATCAGGATGAGAGAGAAGCCAAACAAACAAAAGAGATATCAATATGAATTTGTAGATTTCTAATTCTTTAAGTTATAATCTAATACTATAGCTATTTATCGTGTTGCTCAAGTTATTCCAACCAGAAGCTTTTAACAATCACTATTTGAAATCAATTATACATGTAAAGTGTTAAGAGCAGAGCCCTACATATATAGTTGTTTCTGCTCTGGTAGAGCAAGGCACGTTTGGTCAACCTGCTGTTTTGATCAAGTTACATGGAGTTCCTGTTGTTGTTCAGTTGCTCAGTCATGTACAACTCTCTTTAATCCCATGGACTGTAGCATATCAGGCTTCTGTGTCCTTCACTATCTCCCAGAGCTTGCTCAAACTCATGTCCATTGAGTCAATGATGCCATCCAACCATCTCATCCTCTGTCACCCCCTTCTCCTCCGGCTCTCAATTTTCCCCAACATCGTGGTCTTTTCCAGTGTGTCAGCTCTTCGCATCAGGGGGCCAAAGTATTGGAGCTTTGGCTTATATATACATCAGTCTTTGCAATGAATATTCCAAATTGATTTCTGAATATTTCTGATTGACTGGTTGGATATCCCTGCAGTCCAAGGGACTCTCAAGACTCTTCTTCAGCACCACAGTTCAAAAGCATCAATTCTTTGGTACTCATCCTTCTTTATGATCCAACTCTCACATCCATATGTGACTACTGGAAAAACCATAGCTAGACTATATGGACCTTTGTCATCATTTTGCCTTTCTTCTATTTAAAGGTATGGACAATATTATGAAATTTATAAATAATGCAAAGGAAAACGAAGAAACTAGATTGATTCTTGCTCCCTAGACCTAAAATGATACTCAAATTCCCACCCCTTCTCTAAAAGATGAGGTTGTGTAAATGTGTCACTGCATTGATTCCAACCAGATATAACATTAAGCTGGAATGCATGCTGTGGACTACACAATTACTTCATGCCCAAGGAAAAGTCTTTGTGGTTTAAATGAGACTCTGTTTCTCTTTAATGAATAGAAGAAGGCATCTGGAATTGCAAGTAAAGATGGTTTGTCCTTACAAGCATATCCATTTACTCTGCCAGATTGAGCGTATAAGAGCAGACAGGACAATGGTGGAGACCAGGAAGGAGATTCTTTCATGGGTCTACTAGATGACCAGCATTCAGCAATGACCAAGGTCTATGCCAAGGGCTCATTATGCACATAGAGCAGCAACTATTCAGAATGCCTTTTGCCAGGGGTCCGTTCATCTGGTGCCACAGATCAACAGGGGAAGTTAAGAACTCAGACCACAAGGCCAACATGCACACAAGTGTCTCTGTAATATGTACACAATTCAAACAAAGCAGAGGCAGGTTTTCAGGAACAAATCATTTCCATCTCTAACCCTCACTTCACTGAACTTGATCCATTACACATACAGGGTCCCGAAACACTCTATAAAGATGACATAACTCATTTTAATTAGTGTTTGCTAAAAGCTTCTGGTTGGAATAATTTGAGCAACACAGTAAATAACTATAGTGTTAGATTATAACCTAAAGAATTAGAGAACTACAAATTAATATTGATATAAATTTCTAGCTGAATAAATAAATGAAGGAAAAGCAACAACTCTTCCTTACTGGAGAATTTCAATGAATAAATATGGAAAAACTGAAGACGTTACAAAACCACCATTGGAATGCCATGGTTATAATTCCCAATGACAGGGGCCACCAATGGATACTGAAGTGAGTAAGAAAATTTAAGCAGAAAAAGGAATATTTGCATAGTCTCAAAGTATCTTTTTCAAAATATTTATGAATTACAAAGAAAAATGAAAAGTTTACAGAGGGAATTACAGCACATAGCATTTTAACAAAGTAATCCAGGTTAAAATCATTGCTACTATATATTAGCATTGTTAACTCCTTGCTGTCATGCACTGAAAAGTGCATAGCACTTCTGGATTATCCTTTTCAACAATGCATTTGTTGTTCAATGGCTGAGTTGTGTCCGACTCTTTGTGACCCCATGTACTGCGGCATGCCAGGCTTCCCTGCTTTGCTCTCTCCCGGAATTTACTCAAACTCATATCCATTGAGTCGGTAATGCTATCCAACCATCTCACCCTCCCACTTCTCCTCCTGCCCTCAATCTTTCCCAGCATCAAGGTGTTTTCCAATGAGTTAGCTCTTCACATCAGGTGGCCAAAGTATTGGAGCTTCAACCTCAGCATTAGGCCTTCCAATGAATATTCAGAGTTGATGTCCATTAGGATTGATTGATTTGATCTCCTCACAGTCCAAGGGACTCTCAAAAATCTTCTCCATCACCACAATTCAAAAGTATCAATTCTTTGGGGCTCAGCTTTCTTTTTGGTCCAACTCTCACATCTGTACATGACTACTGGAAAAACCATAGCTTTGACTAGACAAACCACATAATTGCAATCAAATTGTGAGAAAACATCAGACAAACCCAAACCAAGGAACACTCCACAAAATAACTGATCGATACTCTTCAAGAGTGTAACGGTCATAAAAGGCCAAGAAAGACTGAAGACTTGTCACAGACTACAGTGAATGTGAAAACTCAACACAATGTTGGACTTGGATGGGATCCTGGAACAAAAATAAGACATAAAGAAAAAGTGATAGAATTGAAGTGAATTCTTTACTTTAATTAATAGTGTTTCCCCAAGTTAATTTCATAGCTTTGATGAAAAGTCCCATGGTTATGTAAGATGCTAACATGGCAGGAGCTGACTGTACACTCTATGCAGTTCTCTAGCCTCCTTTGAAAACTCTCCTGCAAGTCTAAAGTGGTCTAAAAATTAACTGTTAAAATAAAAGTTTTCTGAAAGGGGTAATTTTCCATTTGTCATGCAATGTGTTTTCTTCCCTATTTTGGGGCTGAATATCACAAAGCTATTAGTCTTATTACAGTGCAGTTACTATTGGAAGGACAATGTCTTGTCTTTCAAATTTATAATCATTGAGGCAAAAAAAAAAACATATCAATATGAAAAACTTGGTTAGTCATATTTTCTACTTTCCTAACCTATCTAACTATAACTACAGAAAACTAGCTAATCTGATCACATGGACCACGGCCTTGTCTATCTCAATGAAACTAAGCTATGCCGTGTGGGGCCACCCAAGACAGATGGGTCATGGTGGAGAGGTCTGACAGAAAGTGGTCCACTGGAGAAGGGCATGGCAAACCACTTCAGTATTCTTGCCTTGAGAACCCCATGGACAGTATGAAAAGGCAAAAAGATAGGACACTGAAAGATGAACTCCCTAGGTCGGTAGGTGCCCAATATGCTACTGGAGATCAGTGGAGAAATAACTCCAGAAAGAATGATGGGATGGAGCCAAAGCAAAAATGATACCCAGCTGTGGATGCGACTGGTGATAAAAGCAAAGTTCGATGCTGTAAAGAGCAATATTGCATAGGAATCTGGAATGTTAAGTCCATGAATCAAGGCAAATTGGAAGTGGTCAAACAGGAGATGGCAAGTGTGAACGTCAACATTCTAGGAATCAGGGAACTAAGATGGACTGGAATAGGTGAATTTAACTCAGATGACCATTATATCTACTACTGTGGGCAGGAATCCCTTACAAGAAATGGAGTAGCCATCATGGTCAACAAAAGAGTCCGAAATGCACTACTTGGATGCAATCTCAAAAACGACAGAATAATCTCTGTTCGTTTCCAAGGCAAACCATTCAGTATCACAGTAATCCAAGTCTATGCCCCGACCAGTAACACTGAAGAAGCTGAACTCGAACGGTTTTATGAAGACCTACAAGACCTTTTAGAACTAACAACCAAAAAAGATGTCCTTTTCATTATAGGGGACTGGAATGCAAAAGCAGGAAGTCAGGAAACACCTGGTGTAACAGGCAAATTTGGCCTTGGAGTACAGAAGGAAGCAGGGCAAAGGCTAATAGAGTTTTGCCAAGAGAACACACTGGTCATAGCAAACATCCTCTTCCAACAGCACAAGAGAAGACTCTACACATGGACATCACCAGATGGTCAACACTGAAGTCAGATTGATTATATTCTTTGCAGCCAAAGGTGGAGAAGCTCTATACAGTCAGCAAAAACAAGACCGGGAGCAGACTGTGGCTCAGATCATGAACTGCTTATTGCCAAATTCAGGCTTAAATTGAAAAGAGTAGGGAATACCACTAGATCATTCAGGTACGACCTAAATAAAATCCCTTATGATTATACAGTGGAAGTGACAAATAGATTTAAGGGACTAGATCTGAGAGACAGAGTGCCTGATGAACTATGGACAGAGGTTCGTGACATTGTACAGGAGACAGGGATCAAGACCATCCCCATGGAAAAGAAATGCAAAAAAGCAAAATGGCTGTCTGAGGAGGCCTTACAAATAGCTGGGGAAAGAAGAGAAGTGAAAAGCAAAGGAGAAAAGGAAAGGTATTCTCATCTGAATGCAGAGTTCCAAAGAATAGCAAGGAGAGATCAGAAAGCCTTCCTCGCAATCAGTGCAAAGAAATAGAGGAAAACAACAGATTGGGAAAGACTAGAGATCTCTTCAAGAAAATTAGAGATACCAAGGGAACATTTCATGCAAAGATGGGCTCGATAAAGGACAGAAATGGATGGACCTAACAGAAGCAGAAAATATTAAGAAGAGGTGGCAAGAATACACAGAAGAACTGTACAAAAAAGATCTTCATGACCCAGATAATCACGACGGTGTGATCACTCACCTAGAGCCAGACATCCTGGAATGTGAAGTCAAATGGGCCTTAGAAAGCATCACTATGAACAAAGCTAGTGGAGGTGATGGAATTCCAGTTGAGCTATTTCAAGTCCTGAAAGATGATGCTGTGAAAGTGCTGCACTCACTATGCCAGCAAATCTGGAAAACTCAGCAGTGGCCACAGGACTGGAAAAGGTCAGTTTTCATCCCAATCCCAAAGAAAGGCAATGCCAAAGAATGCTCAAACTACTGAACAATTGCACTCATCTCACATGCTAGTAAAGTAATGCTCAAAATTCTCCAGGCCAGGCTTCAGCAATACATGAACCATGAACTTCCAGGTGTTCAAGCTGGTTTTAGAAAAGTCAGAGGAACCAGAGACCAAATTGCCAACATCCGCTGGATCATCGAAAAAGCAAGAGAGTTCCAGAAAAACATCTATTTCTGCTTTATTGACTATGACAAAGCCTTTAACTGTGTGGATTACAATAAATTTTGGAAAATTCTGAAAGAGATTGGAATAACAGACCATCTGATCTGCCTCTTTAGAAATCTGTATGCAAGTCAGGAAGCAACAGTTAGAACTGGACATGGAACAACAGATTGGCTCCAAATAGGAAAAGGAGTATGTCAAGGCTGTGTATTGTCACCCTGCTTATTTAACTTATATGAAGAGTACATCATGAGAAACCCTGGGCTGGAATAAACACAAGCTGGAATCAAGATTCCCAGGAGAAATATCAATAACCTCATATATGCAGATGACACCACCCTTATGGCAGAAAGTGAAGAAGAACTAAAGAGCCTCTTGGTGAAAGTGAAAGAGGAGAGTGAAAAAGTTGGCTTAAAGCTTAACGTTCAGAAAACCAAGATCATGGCATCTGGTCCTATCACTTCATGGCAAATAGATGGGGAAACAGTGGAAACAGTGCCAGATTTTATTTTTTTGGGCTCCAAAATCACTGCTGATGGTGATTGCAGCCATGAAATTAAAAGACATTTACTCCTTGGAAGGAAGGTTATGACCAACCTTGATAGCATATTTAAAAGCAAAGATATTACTTTGCCCACAAAGGTCCATCTAGTCAAGGCTATGGTTTTTCCAGTGGTCATGTATGGATGTGAGAGTTGGACTGTGAAGAAAGCTGAGTGCCGAAGAACTGATGCTTTGAACTGTGGTGTTGGAGAAGACTCTTGAGAGTCCCTTGGACTGTACTAAGATCCAACCAGTCCTTCCTAAAGGAGATCAGTCCTGGGTGTTCATTGGAAGGACTGATGTTGAAGCTGAAACTCCAACACTTTGGCCACCTCATGAGAAGAGTTGACTCATTGAAAAAGACCCTAATGCTGGGAAGGATTGGGGGCCAGAGGAGAAGGGGACGACAGAGGATGAGATGGTTGGATGGCATCACTGACTCGATGGACATGGGTTTGGGTAAACTCTGGGAGTTGGTGATGGACAGGGAGGCCTGCCGTGCTGCGGTTCACAGGAATGCAAAGAGTTGGACACGACTGAGCGACTGAACTGAACTGACCCTAGCTAAGATAGCTTTTCATTCAGGAACTAATAATGCTTTAGCTTTTCTTTTTCATAGAAGAAGTCATTGAATCAAATATTGGAGCCATAGATAAAAGGAGATGGGGTAGAGAACAGCAAGATATTTGAAATAGGGCTCAAATTAGGCAATAATAGAGAAAAATCCTAAGGTATCCCTTAGAGTCTGTGTGAGAGTTTGAGCTGGTGTTTCTCGGAGAACATTCAACTGAGTATTAATCTTGCAAAATGTCTGGCAAGAAGTGTTCCATTACAAATAACTTTGGGAGGCCCCTACATATTCCATTTCTTTGATGATAAGAAGGCATACTTGTAATAGCCTATTTTCTCTTCGAGGGGCAGAAGGCATATTGTTAATTGCAAGCTATAGGAAATCTTGCAGCTAAGAAAATAAAGAGAAACAAAATGATTTAATTTTGCTTATACTACTGAATCGTAAACATTTGAAATAAGAAAATTTTTCATATACGACCTATTAACATTACGAATGGCTAGTGTTTCACAAAATTTAGAGAATTCCACTCCAGCACATAATTTCCTCCAATAGCTCCACACATAAGGAAGAAAAATTGGAAATGAGAGAGATGATGGAGAGCAGTATGGCCTTTTCTCTTCTTCCTCTTTCTTGGAATGAAAAAAAAAAGTACAGATTTTAATATCGCGTGGAAAAGGAAGCTGGAGATTAAATATGGAGGGAAAAGGTAGGGAGTAAAATGAAATTTCATGGTCTGGGAGCATTAATATGTTATTGAAAAATCTAATTTTTTTCTTTTTTTCTCTTCTTTTTGCAGTAAGCAGTAAGGATTGTAATTCCCTTAGAATTCTGGAGTCACACATTAGGACAGAAATAATTCAATTTAGAACATAGGAAGCGACTTAGCAGCAGCAGCAGCAGCAGCAGCAGTATGTATATATAGGAACATTTTATTAAGCTAAAGAACCTGAAATTAATAATACTTCTTTCAATATATTAGGGTGAAGTGTACCCACTTTCAATAGTAGTGTACTAAACACTATTATTGCTGTTTTATTTTATTGTACCTTTCCTTATTCAAAATGACTCATAAAATATGCACACTTAATATATTTGATATATAGAGAGCAACTTGAATATGAACCGCTATTTCATGTACATGTACGAACACATTGCTCAAGTTTAAAAAGAAGATATTTTGTCTAGAATAAAATCAGTAAACATCTAAGCTGACTACAGGGAAATTTTATTTCTTTTCTTCCTAATCATTTTCAAGTGGTAGAAACATGACTATTTATGATTCTAACGAAAGTCTTTTAGTTTTCTGGCATGTTAGAGATTATTTTAGCTTTTCTTAAATTTCACCTATTTGAAAAAAGAGAAAATAAATAGGAGTTATTAATAATGTGAATTACATTGTCATGGCAACACATTTTTCAAGGTACTCTAGGCTCATACAAACATTAACCCCTAGTCTCTATTTAATATTCAAGAGAAATCATTTTTGGAAGAAAAAAAAATACTGCCTGTCAACAAAACGGACAAGACCCTCCGTGTAAATTCAGATTATTTGCTCAAAATGAAAATAGCTTTCTAGTCCTAAAATGATTACAATTTGCATTTTTCATATTTTCTTCTTGGTTGTCTTTTATTCTTACAGGAAATTTATCACTGAAATAAAAATTCACTATCCTGGCTGAAGGATTAACTTGAGATTTGTGACAAAGACAGTTGTACATAAAAATCTGTGCTCCTGTGGACATAGTTTGTCTGGAAGTAGCCACATTATAAGGATGTTCCCAGCCTGCCATGCACTGAGATGGGGCCAAGTGTTTCATTCTTTTCTGTGGAATATTAGAGAAGGTGATAAATTTCATTTCCATGCCAAGGTAGATAATGAGCTAGATATAATTCCCCCATATTGCTTGCCCTTCCTCTGGAGGATGCAGAGAACATTGAGGTCCTAGTCACTTAAGAAGAGGGCACAAAATGGAAATAATTTGCATCCTCAAACCACTTGGAGGATAGCCCTCATTGACCAAGAACACCTGCACAGATATAGTAGGGAAATAACTTCTACTGAGTCTAGCCATGGACATTTTGATGCAACATTTTTAATACTAGATTGCAGCCCAACTTATTATAATGCTTTGCTAGTTAACTGGTAAAGTGATTCATTAAAAACACTAGGAAATGTTAGTCATGTTTCAGTACATTTATCTATTAAAATAAATAGATTTTATTGTACATGATGGATGGTTAAAACCAATGGATGACTATTGTTCTCTGCCATTTTTAATTTGTGGTTTTCTGCAGATGACACTACCCTTATGGCAGAAAGTGAAGAAGAACTGAAGAGCCTCTTGATGAAAGTGAAAGAGGAGAGTGAAAAAGTTGGCTTAAAGCTAAACATTCAGAAAACTAATATCATGACATCCAGTCCCATCACTTCATGGGAAATAGATGGGGAAACAGTGGAAACAGTGGCTGACTTTATTTTTCTGGGCTTCAAAATCACTGCAGATGGTGATTGCAGCCATGAAATTAAAAGACGCTTACTCCTTGGAAGGAAAGTTGTGACCAACCTAGAAAGCATATTAAAAAGCAGAGACATTACTTTGCCAACAAAGATCTGTCTAGTCAAGGCTTTTGGTTTTTCCAATGGTCATGTATGGATGTGAGAGTTGGACTATAAAGAAAGCTGAGTGCTGAAGAATTGATGCTTTTGAACTGTGGTGTTGGAGAAGACTCTTGAGAGTCCCTTGGACTGCAAGGAGATCCAACCAGTCCATCCTAAAGGAGATAAGCCCTGGGTGTTTATTGGAAGGACTGATGTTAAAGCTGAAACTCCAATACTTTGGCCACCTGATGTGAAGAGTTGACTCATTGGAAAAGATCCTGATTCTGGGAAAGATTGAGGGCAGGGGAAGAAGGGGACGACAGAGGATGAGATGGTTGTATGGCATCACTGACTCAATGGACATGGGTTTGGGTAGACTCCAGGAGTTGGTGATGGACAGGGAGGCCTGGCGTGCTGTGGTTCATGGGGTCGCAAAGAGTCTCACATGACTGAGCAACTGAAGTGAACTGAACTGAATTCTCATGCAGTTTTAGATTCAATGATTTTATGTTTGGTACCAAATTAATTAAAATCTTGGTTGCAAAGCAAGCCTTACAAATTATACTTATACTATACTAACCATTGTAAAGTGGACAAAAACATTACTGGCTAAAATTTCTTACAAAGAAAAGCAACTTAGAAAATGAGCAATTTTCTAACAAAATTTCTCAATCCTTGAGCAAGAATTTATGTTCATTATATGAAATTCAGTCCCTTTTCCAGTCTTTCTGTATTCTGATTACTTTGTAACTGATATCTATCCTATTGATCAGCTCACCTCATTTAGGTTCTTGTTGAGTCAACATTGAATAAAACATTGAATAGCTCAGATAGCATCACCAATTGGGTAGCATCACTGATTCAATGGAGATGAACTTGGGTGAACTCCGGGAGATGGCCCCTAGGGGCAGGGAGGCCTGGTGCACTGCTGTTCATGGGGACACAGAGTCAGACACGACTTATCGACTGAACAACAACAAAACAACAAGGCCAGAAAGGACCTGAGGAAGGAATTATGTGATATGACATCGGAAAATTTCCACAAATTTAACCCTGGCTGGTTGTTCAAACCATCACTTCCACACATTGTTCTACTACTGGGCTTACCCTTCTACCTTCATCTGGAAGCTGACATGAGGCCCACCAACCTCAGGGTCCTTCCATGAATATTGCAGAGGATTTGTGGATCTTTATCTCTTTTCAGCTCCAACCAGTGACATTCACCATCTAATTCATATTTAAGTATTAATATAACTTCTCCAATATTCAATGTTTTTGTGTGTGTTGCAAAACTGTTTCACAGGTTCCATGCTTCTTTTGAGATCATACTCAGACTCCAGGGTCAATAGCACTGTGCTAGCCATATAACTAGGAAGAATAATTTCTGGCTGCTATTCTAACCTTGGGTAAGAAGTATTTTGCCATATTTGTTGTTTTTGGAGCTTGCTTTGCATATATAATATTGTATTAGGTTGCTGGGGCTGCCACAGCAAAATATCCCAGACGAGGTGGCTTCCAATTCCCAGGTGGTGTTAGAGGTAAAGAACCTGCCTGCCAATGCAGGAGACTGTAAGTTGATGCGGGTTCGATCCCTGGATAGAGAAGATCCCCTGGAGGAGGGCATGGCAACCCACTCCAGTATTCTTGCCTGGAGAATCCCATGGACAGAGGAGCCTGGTGGGCTATGGTGCATAGAGTTGCAAAGCGTCAGACACGACTGAGCGACTTAGCACTTAGCACGCACGAGTGGCTTCCCCAATAGACATTTATTTTCTCACAGTTCTGGAAGCTTGTCAGCAGGTTTGGTTTCTTCTGAGCCCTTCTCCACACTTGCTTGCAGATGGCCACCTTCTGGAAATGTCCTCATGCAGCCCTTCCTCTGCCAACACATCTCCGTGTCTCTCTCTGTGTCCTGATCTCATTTTCTTACAAGAACACCATTCAGATCAGGTAAGGGCCTAACCTAAGGGCCTTATTTTCATCTAATCACACTTTAGAAGCCTTACCTATCTCTGAAGTGGCACTTTCTGAGGTCGAGTACAGAATGAAGCAGGGTAAAGACTAATAGAGTTTTGCCAAGAGAACGCAATGGTCATAGAAAACACCCTCTTCCAACAACACAAGAGAAGACTCTACATATGGACATCACCAGATGGTCAACACCAAAATCAGATTGATTATATTCATTGCAGCCAAAGGTGGAGAAGCTCTATACAGTCAGCAAAAACAAGACCGGGAGCGGACTGTGGCTCAGATCATGAACTCCTTATTGTCATATTCAGACTTAAATTGAAGAGAGTAGGGAAAACCACTAGACCATTCAGGTATGACCTAAATCACATCTCTTATGATTATACAGTGGAAGTGACAAATAGATTTAAGGGACTAGATCTGAGAGACAGAGTGCCTGATGAACTATGGACAGAGGTTCGTGACATTGTACAGGAGACAGGGATCAAGACCATCCCCATGGAAAAGAAATGCAAAAAAGCAAAATGGCTGTCTAAGGAGGCCTTACAAATAGCTGGGAAAAGAAGAGAAGCGAAAAGCAAAGGAGAAAAGGAAAGATATTCCCATTTGAATGAAGAGTTCCAAAGAATAGCAAGGAGAGATCAGAAAGCCTTCCTCAGCGATCAATGCAAAGAAATAGAGGAAAACACAGAATGGGAAAGACTAGCGATCTCTTCAAGAAAATTAGAGATACCAAGGGAATATTTCATGCAAAGATGGGCTCAATAAAGGACAGAAATGTTATGGGCCTAACAGAAGCTGAAGATGTTAAGAAAGGGTGGCAAGAATACACAGAAGAACTGTACAAAAAAGATCTTCAAGACCCAGATAATCACAACGGTGTGATCACTCACCTAGAGCCAGACATCCTGGAATGTGAAGTCAAGTGGGCCTTAGAAAGCATCACTACGAACAAAGCTAGTGGAGGTGGTGGAATTCCAGTTGAGCTATTTCAAGTCCTGAAAGATGATGCTGTGAAAGTGCTGCACTCACTATGCCAGCAAATCTGGAAAACTCAGCAGTGGCCACAGGATTGGAAAAGGTCAGTTTTCATTCCAATCCCAAAGAAAGGCAATGCCAAAGAATGCTCAAACTGCCGCACAATTGCACTCATCTCACATGCTAGCAAAGTAATGCTCAAAATTCTCCAGGCCAGGCTTCAGTAATACGTGAACTGTGAACTTCCAGATGTTCAAGCTGGTTTTAGAAAAGGCAGAGGAACCAGAGATCAAATTGCCAACATCCGCCGGATCATCGAAAAAGCAAAAGAGCTCCAGAAAACCATCTATTTCTGCTGTATTGACTATGCCAAAGCCTTTGACATTGTGGATCACAATAAACTGTGGAAAATTCTTTAGGAGAGGAGAATACCAGACCATCTGACCTGTCTTTTGAGAAACCTCTATACAGGTCAGGAAGCAACAGCTAGAACTGGACATGGAACAACAGACTGGTTCCAAATAGGAAAAGGAGTATGTCAAAGCTGTATATAGTCACCCTGCTTATTTAACTTATATGAAGAGTACATCATGAGAAACGCTGGGCTGGAAGAAACATAAGCTGCATTCAAGATTGCTGAGACAAATATCAATAACCTCAGGTATGAAGATGACACCACCCTTATGGCAGAAAGCGAAGAAGAACTAAAGAGCCTCTTGATGAAGGTCAAAGAGGAGAGTCAAAAAGTTGGCTTAAATCTCAACGTTCAGAAAACTAAGATCATGGCATCTGGTCCCATCACTTCATGGGAAATAGATGAGGAAACAGTAGAAACAGTGTCAGACTTTATTTTGGGGGGTTCCAAAATCACTGCAGATGGTGATTGCAGCCATGAAATTAAAAGACGCTTACTCCTTGGAAGGAAGGTTATGACCAACCTAGATAGCATATTTAAAAACAGATATTACTTTGCCAACAAAAGTCCATCTAGTCAAGGGTATGGTTTTTCCAGTGGTCATGTATGGATGTGAGAGTTGGACTATAAAGAAAGCTGAGCACCAAAGAATTGATGCTTTTGAACTGTGGTGTTGGAGAAGACTCTTGAGAGTCCCTTGGAATGCAAGGAAATCCATCCAGTCCATCCTAAAGGAGATCAGTCCTGGGTGTTCATTGGAAGGACTGATGTTGAAGCTGAAACTCCAATACTTTGGCCACCTGATGTGAAGAGCTGACTCATTGGAAAAGACCCTTATGCTGGGAAGGATTGGGGGCAGAAGGAGAAGGGGATGACAGAGGATGAGATGGTTGGATGACATCACCAACCCGATGGACATGGGTTTGGGTGGACTCCGGGAGCTGGTGATGGACAGGGAAGCTTGGTGTGCTGCGATTCATGGGGTTGCAAAGAGTCAGACACGACTGAGCGACTGAACTGAACTGAAGCCTGGAAAGAGTACCTAACTTGTTTATATGTTTAAACCTGGCCTTAATTATCTGATGACCACATATTTACTCATTAATATGACACAGACTTAGCATTATAATTTAAAGGCATCTAATGGAGAAAAAGATGGGTCACTAAGGTCTAAGTCATTCGGATGCCAACTTCTTGCTGAGGTTTTAGAGACGTCTTCTTAGCTGGATTTCCTGAAAACAGAGCCTGAAACAGAAGCTAATATTTGGGTAGTTTATTTGGGAAGATACTCCCAGTGGCAGAAAATACTGGCTAATGAGAGTCAAATGAAGAAGGAGCAAAAGTAAAAGGAAAGTGTTATCCATCTCATGGGCTATTGGCACTTGATTTTGCCTGAGCCTCCTGAGAAGGATTTGGAAATGCAGTTCAGAACATTCCCTAAGGAATCAAAGAGGGAAACACTTATCTGCTTCTTCTTACTTCATTGGTTAAAAAATGGTCCCTGGGCATTGACTACTATCCCCAAACACACACACACACACACACACACACACACACACACACACACACACACATTTTAGCTGTCAAGGTATAGGAGAAGCCCCGAACAGCACGTAAAAGCTACTTCTCCATTGGCCCCAGGCAGAGGTTGTGCCTGCCAAAAGAGAAACCTTTGGAAGCTTAGGAGAAATTGGCGTCTGCAGCCGTGAATGGAGTAAAGGTAGAGCAAGAGGCTTTTGACGTGGCACAGGGCAGGGATCTGGTACAGAGAAGGTTTCTTGTATGACTCCACGTATACATTTACCCCTATTTTGTACTAAGCTCCCTATCAAGCAGTGTATGTGGACATGCCATGGTAGATGCGCTTTCTTAGAAAAAAACTCCTTGACCTCAATGAGCAAATCAGGGAAAACTGATATATTTGAAGCAAATTAGAGACTGCTAAAGGCAATTCCAGTGCCAGAAATCCTGACTTAGGCTAAAGCAGTCACCGAAGACTCTTGGAGAGGAGGTACTTAGCTCGTTCTGGAAGGTGAGTGGTTCTTATCACTCTGCCGATTTCCAGTGTTAACCTGGTAGCGATAGTAATGATTGATCTCTTTGTGTTTATAGGAATTTATGTTTTACACATTGCTTTAACATACATGAACACATTTTAAGAACATTTTAAGAAGTGTTAGCTCCCTTATGTATAGAAGACAACTAAGGCTTAGTGGAATTAAGTGTCTTAGTAATTCCACATTCAGTAACTAGAAGAACCATCACTAGCACTAAGCCCTCTGACTTTTAAGCTGGTGACCTTTCCAGAGCAGAATCATATGGGATAGAATTGGGCATGAGACATAGCCATAACTCTGACATTCAGCAATGCTCAAACAGTGAAATGCATGTAGACTGAATCGGATGCAATAAAATATGTCCCAAGGTAACCGTGCTGGTGTTTTCCGAACCAGTCACAGTCTGAGGAATATAAGAAATTCTCAAATAATATCAATAATCATTGCTATTCTAATTCCATAGGTATAAATAAAGCAAGTTCTAAATGCCTGAGGAATGAACTTAAAGAAGATGCATATAGATAAAAATAAGGAGGATTAGGCAGACATAGGCTCTTAATTGGCAAGGATAGATACGCTTTCTACTTCTGCAGTAGATGGCTGGAGAGAATCCATTTCTAATCCTGTAACATGAGTGATGTAGGTATTCTAGATTTTAATACACAGGGGCAGTTTTCAGTTTCTCAGTCTTTTCAAGCATTTATTGTTTCTAATAACCATTTATTTTTCTTAATAGGCTCAAAACATTGTAAGTATGACTGCAAGGGCACAAGGCCACTATTCTTAAGTCATGATTGACAATCGAGCTAAGGAGCTAAGCCTTGAACACATGCACTTTTAATCCAAGGTGGTAAGACAGTGCTGGGAGACTTTCAGACAACATGTGTTAACAGCAGGGGTGAGACAGGATGATCAGCAACTGCTTTGTGTCTTTCCTCTGGGATGTCCCTGGAAGCCACCTGTGGTCACAACTGCGCTGGTCTCCTTGGCATGCCTCTAGCAGAAACTGTAGTACTGCCCTGTCTGAGTCTGTTGAATTTTGCATGTTTTAAGAAATGCTATCTAGGCCATGATCAATTTTGGGCCTTCTTTCCTCCAGGCATTGCCCCGGGGCGCTTTCCACAGGGTCCCACACTGACTTTTAAACCCAGAGTCAGAAGACTGATGAAGGAAGAATATTTTGCAAAAAACCTGTATAGATCAGAGACCTTGTCAAAATCTGGGTTGGGTATTTCCAGCAAAATAATAATCTGTGAATAAATACAGGCACATATTTCAAAGGAGTGTTCTGAATATTCTTTCCTTACTTAGTATTTGTAAATACTAAGCATGATTCCAATTTTTTAGGAAAGAAAATGGTATATGAAGATAAAGAAGATAATTTTATTACTGGCTAGAGAATATAGGATCCCAAAGGGAAATAATTTATGACTTCCAAATTTATTTCAAGTGACTAATATAAATTTAACTTAGTATTTAATTTTTATTCTTGCTTAAAAGATTTGCTGATAGCCAACCAATATAAAATATTTTTAAAAAGGTGAATATTCTAATATTGCTTTAAACTTGCAATTTTGACTTATCTTTCCTTCACTTTTGACTCACATGTCTTCAAGTCAAATAAAAATCTGACTATTAAGCAAGGAGAAATAAAGCAAGGTGATATTGACCAGATATTCTCCTAAAATCCTTAGAGTTAATAACTGTCAGGAAACACCTGATTTCTGTATTAACAGTGTGAGTGAGCCTAGTCCTCCAGGTTCACTCTGACCAGGAATTTGCCGCCAGCCTATAGATGGCAGTACACTTACATATCATTGCCCGAGTCTAATTTCATTTCTCTTTCCACTTACTCTTTCTGCTAGTTTTCTCATTATGTTCATAGCAAATCATTGGAGAAGGAAATGGCAACCCATTCCAATATTCTTGTCTTGAAAATTCCATGGACAGAGGAGCCAGGCCAGGCTATAGTTCATGGGGTTGCAAAAGAGTTGGACATGCATGACTAAACCTAACAAATCATATAATGAAGAGAAGAAAGCCATGACTTTCCTGGGACATAGTTTAAGAGACTACTGGAAAATTAAAGAGAAGCAAAAGAAAAGTGAAAAAGAAAAATGCTTGAGATAAAGATTGGCAAAAGACATTTTCACAGTCATAACTTGTTTTCTGTATTAGTCTTACAGAGGGGTAACGTGGGGACTGCTTTTTTATTAGACCATTTGACATGATGTGTTCTTTAGCACTGTCTAAGTTGAAAGATGGTGCCCTATTGTATAGTTTAATGATGTGTCATGCTGCCAATAAAGACATTTCTCTTAAGCAAGTAAGCTGGAATTGAGATATTTATGAGGAGACATAACCAATATATCTAAAAGAATAGCTAGCAATGACCAATTAGCCATAATGTTAAGTTTCAATGGGTAAGAATCATCCACTGAATGTCCTAATACTACGGTCTTATTATCTGTTGCCCTGTCTGAGGAATCATTACTGCTAAGGAGAGATTTAATTCAATTTATTGATGGCAAGGCCATTAAGCCTTTGATATCAGTTGTATTACATGCATCAGATTTCTTAGCTAAAAATGGATTTTTTATGGGGAATAATAGAAGATAATGAAGGTAGAAACAATTATTGGGACTAGAGTTCAGTGATTATCAGCATACCAATATTCGCATTTTAGGCCCCAAGGAACTACACAGAGGACATCTGCCTGATTAGCAAGACTTCGTGAGCCATAAGAGATCTTGCTTTGCATTATTTATTTTTTAACAAAATGTCATGGGAGTTAGGCTCATTTGCTTGTTTAAGCCACCTGTCTCCTGGAATAAACAGGTGTGCTGTGCAGGTAATGTTCTCAGTGTGAATAAGCACTGACCAAAGAAAGGCCGTGAGAGAAATGCATTTACCACAGAGAGATTAAATCACTGACAGCTTGGCCATTAGCGAGTAAGTATTGGGTCTGCAACACCTTTTTGTGTTAGCACCTGTCGAGGTTAGAAATTTGAGCTCTAAATGTGATGGTAGACCACTCAGATATCAACCTCCTAAACTGGCATTTTTGAACAATTATCTATTAGATGATAATCATCACACTTTTATTATATCCAAATGCAGATCTGCCATGCTTTTATTTATGATACTTTTTCAAGTGAACTTTAAATTGACTAAGCTCCGCCCCCCCCCCCCAAGTTTTATTCAATGCAAGGATGTCAGGAAAATCACAGATGTACCATATTTTTTAATAATATAAGAAGTATATCATTTAACATTTACAAAATGTTTCTGTGTTTAAAAAAGCTTCTGATATGCTACATGTGGGACTTCCCAGCTGGCTCAGTGGTGAAGAATTCGCCTGCCAATGCAGGAGACACAAGAGACATGGGTTAGATCCCCGGGTTAGGAAGATGCCCTGGAGAAGGAAATGACACCCTACCCAAGTATTCTTGCCTGGGAAATTCCATGGACAGAAGAGCTTGGTGGGCTACAGTCCATGGGGTCACTAAGAGTTGGACAGGACTCAGCAACTGAACACACACATGCTACACATACTGGATATATGTTGCCCATTATTATTATTGCTAAACTTACATAAATCTGATTAATGCTATCAACTAGAACAGAATCATTGCTAAAGCACTGCTAAGTACTTTGAGAATTGCAGTAACTTAATAAATTATCTTGGAATATTTGCTGATTGAAACAGGGAAATTTTGGAAAGGGAATGGAGTTTACTTATGGAGAATCTCCTGTGAATCAAGGTTCTTTACTTGTTGTTGGGAAATCAGAGAAACATTATAAAATAGAATTAGTAATATATTTTACAGATGATGTCACTGGGTGATAAATTTACTTTCATGAAGCCGCAGAGATGGAAAGGAAAACATCCAGTTTTCAGTCCTCTGATCTGTCCTAATGGTGCACTGCGGTGTCTCAGACAGAAATTAACTCACCAGCCTCCCGAGACTAAGCAGGTGACACACTCATGGATTAGACCAGATGGAGGAAAGTGCTTGGTGATCCTGGGCTCCAAAGGTAGGTAAATAATTAGGAAGCAGTCGGTCCTCAGGTGAACTGGAGAGGGGACGTCCTGTCTGAACATTACCCCTGCCACTCGGCTCCAGAAGTGCTGACAGAGTTCTTAGACCATCCCGTTTCTCAAAAGAAGCCAGAAATCCAGGTTTGTTTGTTCCTTTGTTTTTCTGTGAAATCTCCCAGTTTTTTAATTTTGGCAACTAATTTGAATGCAGACAAAAATTAAATGAAAAGCATTATCTAATGGTCAGAGAGCCACTGCTTTTCAACTTCTGCTTTAGAGGACACTCCTGACCTACTGACATTTCCAAAGTGAAAGGCATGCTTGCATGAAAAAAGAACATGGACATATTTGGCCCTCTGGACTAAGGAAGAATTGTTTTTTAAAAGGAAGAAAAAGGAATATGTTTGCATTGTGATAAAAAGTAATTCTCCTTAAGCCCACTTCCTCTGACTTCTTATTTTATTCCTTCAGTTACTTTTCATATCGTTTTTCATATCTCTTTATAGTTCTGAGAGGGTGATAGAGATCAGAAGTTCTCTAGGTCTGGATTTAGGCATCACATTAGCCAATGAATGATGAATAGATTTCTGAGACTTATATATGTTTCATGCAGTATGGAAAGAGCTTGGGCTAGAAGATCAGAAATTTTTTTTTTCTTTTAACCAGGAAGTCCCTTTTCTTGTATGAACTTCTACCTTCTCTTATGTAAAACTGAAGACTTGGATTTCAGCATGACTGAATAAAATGACCAATGAAATTGGTAAAGAATTTCAGTACCTCATTTTCACCACCAGTTGAATTCATTTACTTGTCTGACTTCGAAGAAAGGGTCAGTGTTTAGGTCATAGTGATTAAGGACATGTTTGTTTCTGTTGATTCTCTGACTGATTTGGCCAATACTGAAGATCTACTTAACAATTTCAATCAACCTTTGAGGATCACCGTTAGAATAAATGGTGAAGGGTCACCCACAAAATGCATCTTACTTAATTCAAATTTGACTTCCTGTTATGTCTAATTATTATATCTAGGATGATCATTCACTACCACTTTACAAGTTTTTTTAGTATTTCCTTCAAGGGGTTCTGTATTTGGGAGATTCTGTCAACCAAACAAATATGTACAGGAAAAGTATAAGTAAACCTCTAATTTTGCATTAATCAAGACAAATAAACCTAAGCATGCAATAAAAGCAGTAATTTTCAAATGATATTAAATTGCCTTGTTTAATTAGATGCTTGATATTTAGCTAACCTGAGCTTTTTGTTTGTTTTTTCATTTTAATTAGTAAGCACATGCTTTCCTTAGATAATAACTGGAAGCCTCCTGTTGCTATCATAATTAACATCGAGGTACCCAGGGATCATAAAAGGAGAATAACTTCTGTGATCCACAATTTAGACATTAAACTTTGTATATAACTCTTTTGTCCTCAGAAATACTTCTGGATACCATTAGTAACTTTCATCCTTTCAGGAGATGTTTATAGATGAGTTGATGCTATATATTCATGATTATTTTTTTCCCATTATTTGATGGGGGCAGTGAAAGCCTACATTTTTAAGAACACATATTTTGGGGAGGGTGGTCTTCAGCATTAGCGCTAGGCAGGAGAAAGTGGGAAGAGTGATTATATACCACTTCCTGACTTGGCCCCAAATTCCCTATGAGGTTCTTTGGCTTAATATCTCTTTTCACTCTCTGGCAAGCCAGATACAGAAAATCCATCTGTGGTTTCGAGGGCCACAAATGTCATTTAGGGAAAAGACCTCCTTTCCTCCAAGTCTATAGGCTTCTTTGGGTTGTGTCAGGTGTGTGCTATACACCTATATTGTGTTAAGATCCTGAGCTTTTAGGATTTCCTCTGTCAATACCTGGGTGTTATTCATCCTTTATCCTGATAAATTTATGTCATCCTTCCATTCATTCTGCCCTTCCTCACAGGCTTGAAAGGGAACTTTTTTTTCCCAAATCAACCCTTGACCAGTTAATAGGCACATGATAACATTTCTGATGCTCAGAGTCTGAGTCTGGGAAGAAGGGCTATGTGTATATACCCATTTTCCAGATAATGGTTCTGAGATATAAAGAGGAAACTACTTTGGCCAAAGTCATGAAACTAATAATGAATGAAGTTGGGACCCAAATTCAAGTCTGTTGCCTCCAAATCTTGGCCTTTTTCTCCTAAGATTATTCTAATTGTGGAAGCTAAAGTCTTAGGTCCTTAAGGCTGCATGTGATCAACTAATCAATGCCAATAGAAGATTAACATCTTCCTACCAACCACTGGGAAAAAAAAAAAAAAAACTTTGTATTTAACCTCCTAGACATATTGCTCAATTTTTACCCCCTTTATTTTTTAATCTAATTAGAATAATTTTATTTATTTATCTTTTAGGATTCAAATATGATTTTTAATTAATTTTTTATTGATTTACAACGTTGAGTTAGTTTCTGGCTGTACAGTAAAGTGAATCAGCCATACATAGATGTTGACCCAGGTCTCTTGCATTGCAGGCAAATTCTTTACCATTTGAGTCAACAGGAAAGCCCGTTTATACATATATCCACTCTTTTCTAGACTCCATTCCTATATAGGTCATTACAGAGCACCAAATATAGTTCCCTGTTCTATGCGGTAGGTTCTTATTAGTTATCTTTTATATATAGTAGTGTGTATATGGGCTTCCCTGGTGGCTCAGTGGTAAAGAATCTGCCTGCCAATGCAGGAGATGTGGGTTTGATTCCTGGGTCAAGAATATCCCCTGGAGAAGGAAATGGCAACACCCTCCAGATTGCTTGTCTGGGAAATCACATGGGCAGAGGAGCCTGGTAGGCTGAAGTCCGTGGGGTGGCAAGAGTCAGACACGACTTAGTGACTAAACAGCAACAACAATGACAGCGAAGTGTGTACGTAGGATAGTGTATCCCTTGTAAGGTATAAGATACTATCGCTTATGGTGATAGTGTGAAGTGATGGCGGCACACAAGCCCTTCAGAAGAGGGGTCTCATGTCATATTGTTACACACCTGTTTCTGTTTTATGTAAGACCATCCTGAGCCATATCAACCTTCTTTATCCATTTTCAAATAGTCTCAAATGTTTGGAAAATACGCTTTTTTTTCAAAACATAGAGTAAAGATATAAGGGAATGACAGAGGATGAGATGGTTGGATGGCATCACTGACTCAATGGACATGAGTTTAAGTAAACTCTGGGAGTTGGTGATGGGCAAGGAGGCATGGAGGGCTGCAGTCCATGGAGTCGCAAAGAGTCGGACATGACTGAGCAACTGAACTGAACTGAACTGAAGGATATAAGAAATACCAGTGTCAAAAATGGCTATACGAAGAATACCTCATTTTTATAACAAGTGAACTCATTTCTTTGAATATTTATATTAAGATTCATTCTTCAGTGTTTCCATCTGAATCTATGCTGGCAAATACATCAGATAAAGGATATACTGTATCTCTACCTGGCACCTAGTATGTGATACAAGATGAAACATTGTTTTCTGAACAAATAAATGGAAGAATATATGAATGAAATAATGGTCCTCAGCCTGGAAATCCTCATTATAAACTAGCAGAGAGAGTCAAGTGGATTTTTTGCTTCCAATATATTTAGAAATCTGGCAGCAACTGAACTGTATTCTATAATGCTGTTGCTCTAGGTTAAGTGGATCACCGCGTTTCTTTCCTTTTGCCTAGGTTTGGATCAGATCAATGTGCCATGTTGGATGTCTCATGTCGTGCAGACACTCTGATTGATGCTTATATGCCTAAGTACAAATGAGGAAACGGGTTAGCTGTTACACATCAATGTTGTTGAATAGGCAAGATTTTTTTCAGAAGTGACGGATGAAAAAAACAGTAAACTATATTATTGTTGGTGGTTGAACATGCTGTATTCAACATTAAAACAATAGACAAGCAAAATAAGAAATAATGTCTCCATTCCTTCCCTGCAAATAGGTGCAACAATACCATTTTTCTAGATTCCATATAAATGAGTTAATATACTATGTTTGTTTTTCTCTTTGACGTGTGGACACAGTGGGGGAGGAGCGAGTTGGGCAAATGGAAAAAGAAGCATCAACATGTGCACACTATCAGGTGGCAGATGGAGAGCTGGGAAGAAGTTGCTCTGGAACAGAGAGAGCCCAGTCTGGTGCCCTGTGATGGCCTGGAGGGATGGGATGTGGGGAGCGGAGGGCTTTGGAGGGAGGAGATGTATGTATAATTATGGCTGATTTCCACTGTAGTATGGCAGAAACCAACACAATATTGTAAAAATTAAAAATAAATAAATAAAATAATAATAATAAAAACTAAGAAATTGTTCCTCATTTAACAGATATCAAATAAACGCTGAAAAAAACCAAACTACTGAGTCTATATGTCTTGATTAGTACCTCATTAAAAAAGCATGAAAGCAAGGAAATTTATGGTTAATCCAGGAGAACACATACCTACTTTGATTTAGTTTGGGGCTTGATTCAAAATCTTTATTAGTGTTGCCAGATATTATTCTGTTCCAGTTTCTAGGGACTTTCTACTACTGTTAAATTTAAAAGACAATCCTATAAAACAACCAGAGATTTTCTCCACTAAGGGTGAAACAAGAAGTCACACTTCCAATCAGTCCCTAATTCCACCTGATTAAGCATATCAACTGCTGTATGTTAGAGTTGATAGGCTTTCTCTGTTTTTTTTTTTCTGAATTATACATCCCATTGGGATCTGTAAGGCTTGGTATAAATCTGGAAATCTAACAAAAACAGAATCTCATGAAACTTTCAAGGCTCTATGCCTTGATCAGTTTGAAAGTATGCTGGCACAGCCAGCATCAACTCTAGCCAAGTCATAGATGTGCAGAGGGGCCCAGTGGTACAGAATGCAAAGCAACTTTAGAAAGTAAGTTCAAAGTGTTTTCGAAACTTCCCAGAAGTGGTGCCATAATTTCTGGGCAGTGGCTCAGGTATGAAAGTTCTTATTTCAAATGAGTCTGTCCAGTAATTCCTATATGGCAATTCTAAATGGAAAGGAAGCAAAGCTCTTTTTTTTTTCCTCAGGGTCATTCAAGAGTATTATTCTCTCCAGTATAAATATTACCGTGCAGTTCTCATTCGCTAAAAAAATAAGGTGTCAGAAATTAAACTTTATTTATCTCTTTAATGAAGGAAATCAAGAGTTATTAGGGCCCTCACTTCATCATATTCTGCATGACACACTTTATAAATGTTATTCCCTTTAATCCTCATGAAAACTTTTTAACGTAAATATTCTTACTCTGATGTCACTGAACGTGAAAGTGTTAGCGGTTCAGTAGGATCCCACTCTCCTGTCCATGGGATTCCCCAGACAAGAATACTGAAGGTGGTTGCCATGCCCACCTCCAGATGTCACTGAGGAGGCTGTTTCCCGAAGGTCCACAAATCAAAGTGTACGAGAGCTGGGATTCAAACCCACACGGACACAAAATCCCAGACTCTCTACAGTATACTAAGGATTTTCTTTGGAGACCGCTTTAGAATTTTGAAATGTGATAAACTTTGAAATATCTTTATAACTTTTAGTTTATCTCTGAAATATGCATGCAAGTCCATTCATTATGAGTGAGTACAATGCTCAAAATCCACTTCCTCTGTGTTCACCAGACTCAACGTGCTGCATGTTAATAATCAAAAGTTGAATGACTGTCTAAGCCTTGTAATTTCTAAATGACTTTATGAGTCTTATCAGAAATAGAAAGGAAATAATTCATACTCTGGTTATTGATAGCAAATGAATTTTTTGTGTCTTTTTTCTTTTTTTTTTTTTTTTTTGGCTTCTTGGCCCCCTTTCAGAGCGTCCCTCAGATCATGTAACAGAAAATGAAGTTAAAGCCAATAAAAAAAGGGGGGGGAGTGTTGAACCCACAGAAAGAAAAGAATGGATGCACACAGCAGGTGGAATGGAAGATGGTGACCACATATATGTGAGAATTAACCCCATTCCACCTCTGTGTCCCCTGCCCAGGAAAACTTACCACCCCCACATCACTGTCTACTCCTGGACAGTTAGATTAATTCCCGTTGCCCTTAGGCTTATGATGGGTAACTCTAAGAGAAGGGATCCCATTCATGGAACAAGAAACTTGCTGGAAGTGAATTTAACTTCTAAGCCCCTCCTGATGCTGTGAGTTACAATCAAATTGCTGGAGGTCCCACGGGAGCCCAGTAACACAAGGGCCCCATCTAAATTGAAAGCAATACCAAAAACCAAAGACTCTCAGAGTTGGATGTATCCTTAGGGACTATCCGATCCAAATCTATCATTTAAAACTGAGACCAGGAAGATTAAGTAACTTTTCCAAATTCACAAAGCTCATAAATGACTGAGCTGGTATTAAAAAAAAACAACAAAAAAACCATGGCTATGATTTCAAAGAAGCAGCTTTTTAATGGCTAGCTATATTATTTGGCTTTCAGCAATGAACTTCTCGAGGATTCCTTTTGGTTAGCTAGAAAATGGAGATGATGACACCCAACTCACAGTACTTTAGAGAGGAGTGGACAGCCTGTAGGAGCGTGGAGCTGAGCACCTCTACGTGGGGCCAGCTCTGTAACTCCCTACTGACATTTGCAGCAGCAACAGTAGTCACAGCAACAGTTCAGTTGTAGTGGAATTTGAGAGAGAACCCATGCTTAGAGTTCAGGCATTATTGCTCAGCTGAATGCCCTTTCCCATAAACCGTGTTTTAATTTCCTCAAACAAAATTCATTATTTGTAGAAGATTGTTTGGATGGTTTGGTAATATGCAATTAGGACTTACTGGTTTTATTAGAAGCTTACAGATAATATTTTCCTATGCATGATTTGTGACTGCCTTTTTGGGAAAAAAAAAAAAAGAGAGAAAAAGGCAACATACACATTTGGATTTAATTTTTATATCTTTAGATGACTAAACATATTATCTTCTGCAAGCCATTCTGATCTTAGGAACCTTAAATTCCTCATGTTTAAGACAGGGATAAAATGCTTCCCCACCCAAAGTAAAGGATCGTTGTAAGGACCTACATTTTAGCACAGATGTGGACATACTGTTTAATCTTAATGTGCTTCACTTTCTACTTCAGATGCAAGGATGCCATCTGGCTGGCTGTCCGGCAGAGCGGCTGCCTCTGATAGCACATGACTCATGGGACCCTGGGCAAGTCCATTATCGGGTGTAAGACTCAGTGTCTACATACACTTTGTGGCGTTATTTTTGAAATAAAAATAAAGTATATAAAATGACTGGCACATAGTCCACTTAAGAAATTGTGTGCATTGTAATTATTTTTGATAGACCTCAGAAGAAAGAGGCTTCCCTGGCGGCTCAGACTGTAAAGAGTCTGCCTGCAATACAAGAGACCTGGGTTCAATCCCTGGGTTGGGAAGATCCCCTGGAGTACTGGAGTACCCACTCCAGTACTCCTGCCTGGAGAATCCCATGGACAGAGGAGCCTGGTGGGTGACAGTCCGTCTGGGACTACCACACAGTCCCAGAAGAAAGAGTCACAAAATCTTCAGTTATATGAGACTTAACCTCTGAGTCGCATGTAGTGAAGAGTAAAATTGCCTTTTTTCTCATCCCTCATTTCTCTCTAGTGCCTAAAATTGTTTTCCGGGCTCAGAAGCATCAATATATGTGATTCTGAATTTTGAAAGAAACATATTTGGAATGTTTGCAAATGTATGACAATTGATATGCTGGTTAGACTATTCTGCCAGAAGCAATCTGATTTTTATAATAAGAACCTGGAGGCATCACACGCTCCTGGAGAAGGGCATGAGATGGTTTCTGGCCAGGTTAGTCCCGATGATAAAAGCAGCAGCTGAGCAGATGCCCTGGAGGCAGGTAGGTATCACTGTCACATCAGCTAATACTGGCAGGATGACGTCCATCCACACGGACAACTTTATTCATGTTTCCAGCCAAAAACCTAATTAACTTTGCTGCTTCTTCCTCAGCATAGCAGGTAGGATAACAGGTAGAATGACAGCCATCCAAACCTCAAACTGAAAGCAACGTGCTGAAGCTCAAAGAGAGGCTGAGAGGCAATTTAAATACTCAAGGCTCCTTATGAATGAAGCTGTCAGTTCTTGAGGTTTACCTTCTTTGTGTGCGTGTGTGTGTGTGCGTATGTGTGTGTGTGTGTGTGTGTGTGTGTGTGTGTTCTAGAAGAGTGCTTGCAGCGGCAGGCACAGAGATGTCCTCCTCCTGCCCCCATCGGGGAGGGACTTGCTACCCTGCTGGAGGCTGTGTTGTCAAGAAATATGTCCATGTTCTCAGCAATTTCAGGGTCTGCCTCAGCTCCTGTGAAAGTGAAAGTTGCTCAGTCGTGTCTGACTCTTTGCGACCCCATGGACTATACAGTCCATGGAATTCTCCAGGCTAGAATACTGGAGTGGGTAGCCTTTCCCTTCTCCAAGGAATCTTCCCAGCCCAGGGATCAAACCCAGGTCTTTAGCAGTTGAGCCACAAGGGAAGCCCAAGAATACTGGAGTGGGTAGCCTATCCCTTCTCCAGAGGATTTTCCAGAGCCAGGGATCGAACCTGGGTCTCCTGCATTGCAGGCAGATTCTTTACCAGGTGAGCTACCAGGGAAGCCCCTGAGAGCTGCCTTTTTCAAGCTCACATCCTTCCAGGACAGTGGCTGTCCACAGCTGAGCCAGGCAGAGCTACAGCATCTTCTTCTGGAGCTGCCTATTAGATTCACCTCAGGCTGAGTCAGCCTGCCTTGGCGTTTAACTTTTTTCCTATTTCCCATATTTCTTCTGTCCTTTTCTTTCCACAGATATTGATCCATAATTAATGCTGGCATGTTAGACTCCATTTCATCTGCTACCGGAGAACTTATCATGCAGCATAGGATACTGAGGGTGATCCAAGTCAGCAGGAGACAAAAGGGGCATTTGAGCTAAGTCACTTACAGCTCAGCTGGTGATGAAGGACCTATCATGGTGGGAGGCGGGGCGCAGGTTGCCTCTGCCATGAAGTGGCCTTCCGATTGGTAAATACTGACCGGTGGTGAGTTGAGAAGATATATAGATAGAAGGGAATGTGCTGCTGGACATGAAATATCAGATAGTTGAGATGGAATAAGAAAAGAGAAGCTACAAGAATAAGAAATTAGAGGTTTATTACTAAGCACCGCTGGATGTTCCACATAAAGGTAAATGAAGAATTGAGGAAATAACATGGAACTTGAAAGCCAGGTGCACTGCAGGCTTGGAACGCACGCAGAAAAAGCCTCATTTCTTCCAGCAGAAAAACATCAGGGATCAAGCCTCATCTTTACTAGTCAAAGTATATGAACTTCAGAAAGAATTAAATGCCCAAACAGGACAAGTAATTTATGTCCAGGTTAGGACCTTATTTGAAAATAGAAACCAAAAACCTGAAACCTTGACACTTGAAGACATCTGAATGGACATACACTCAAAGATCTTGATTCTCTAGTCTCCTTGGGAAAAAAGAAAACAAAACAAAACTTGCAAGGGCCTGCCATGTGCATAAAAGTTATAAGGGCTAAGTGGTCATGTGATGTGAGAGTTGGACAGAAAGAAGGCTGAGCACCAAAAAATTGATGCTTTTGAATTGTGGTCCTGGAGAAAATTCTTGAGAGTCTCTTGGACTGCAATGAGATCAAGCCAGTCCATTCTAAAGGAATCAACCCAAATATTCATTGGAAGGACTGATGCTGAAGCTGAAGCTCCAATACTTTGGCCACCTGATGCAAAGAGCAAACTCATTGGAAAAGACCCTGATGCTGGGAAATATTGAAGGCAGGAGGAGCAAGGGGTGACAGAAGATGAAATGGTTGGATGGCATCACTGACTGACTCAGTGGACATGAATCGAAGCAAACTCAAGAAGATAGTGAAGGACAGAGAAGCCTTGGCATGCTGCACTCCATGGGTTGCAGGGTCAGACGATGTAATTTTTATTTTGATTATAGCTACATTAAAAACTAAAAGGAAACCAATGAAGTAGATTTTAATGTATTTATTTAATCCAATATATTAAAATAGTATAATTTCCATATGTAATTAATAAAAATATTAGTATTATGCTTTTGATTCTTTCTTTTTACTGAGTCTTTGAAAATCCAAACTATACATTTTATACTTTCAGCATATCTCAGTTTAGGCTAGCCATGTTTCAAACACCGAAACCACACGGCTGCGTATGTGCAATAGTGACCATCATATTGGACACTATGTCTATCTTCCCCACTAACTGAGGGGCTGCTTCTTTTCCAAGTATGGGGTAGTCTTACTATATTTCTGCTAAGATAGCAACCCCCAAAATGAGTTTTTGAGATACAATGAATAATTATAACTTCAGTACATCTCATCCCTATCAAGATACAGTTTATAAGTTTAAAAATATCGTAAATGTTGCCAATAACAATTTAAAATGCTTAGTTTATAACCAGATGATGCATTCACATGAATTAAAATTTATAGGTATAACAGAGTATACCAAAAAATTTTCTTTCCCACCCCGGTCCCCATTTTACCTCACCAACGTTTAATAGCTTCAAAGTTCAGGTAAGGAACATCTTGCTATGTTTGCAGTTTTGATAGGAAATAATATGGACCGGTGTATGTAAAGAACTATTTAGGACATTTCCATATAGGTCTTAATGAGAATGTCCTAAATAGTTTTTTTTTTCTTTTTTTTTAAACTAAATAAGCCTTACTAGTTCTCTCTGGGTTTCCACAGTTAAGCTCTTCCTCCCATATAATGCAGTAGTGAGACTGTATGATAAATTTGGAACTGCCAACCGATAGTAATATGCACCGTAAGTGTGTGTACTTATTTTTTAATACCTTAATCTAGGAGAAGATCAAATGTATTTTATTTATATCATATACTGGTTGCTTACAGTCCTGTGTGCATACCTGCTTAAGAACAGTAGTTTGAAAGCTGCAATACAGTCAGAGAAGATTTATGATAGGTAAGACTGATGGTAGATGCTGAGAATAATAAAATTGCAAGAAAAATCAGTTGTGCTTTAACACTAGCTGATAAGTTATTGCAAGTATTTTGTAGAAAAACAATTAGAGAACTGTTTACTCCAAAGACCACTGTGCTTGTTTGATTACATATATATATATGTAGGGGCTTTCCTGGTGGCTCAGTTGGTAGAGAATCCACCAAGACCCCGGTTCAATTCCTGGGTCAGGAAGATCCCCCGGAGAAGGGATAGGCTACCCACTCCAGTATTCTTGGGTTTCCTTTGTGGCTCAACTGGTAAAGAATTCACCTGCAATGCAGGAGATCTGGGTTCAATCCCTGGGTTGGGAAGATCCCCTGGAAAAGAGAAAGGCTACCCACTCCAGTTTTCTGGTCTGGAGAATTCCATGAAGTGCATAGTCTATGGGGTCACAAAGAGGTGGACACAACTGAGCAACTTTCACTTTCACATCCATCACATTTCACATTCACATCCATATATATATATATATATATATATATATATATATTTACATAATCCACACACACATATATATATTTTAATGAATTTCCAGAAGTCCTACACCGGCTGTAAATATGAACTAGCTATTAAATTAGCCAAGAAAGAGAGAGCTTCATTTAAAAATTCTGCAAATATACTTCCTTCAGAACCTGACACTTGATTATACTGCATTCTTTCTAAAATTCACATCCATCGGCAGTAGGGTAGAGAACAGTTGCAGTATTTATTTACTGGCAAAGTAAATCTTTGTATTGCAGATCTTCTTTTTATCATCAAAATTGTATTCAAGACTATCCTAACAAAACGCTCTAGTTGAGAGCATGTCAGAGAGATCAGATTTATGCCTCTCGTGACAGCCATACCTTGGCCACAATGCATGTAATTAAGGTATCAATTTAACAGCCTGTATAATAACCTAGTTCTATAAACACGCGGGAAGAAGTGAGTTACGACAGTCATGGGTCCTCCCTCCCACGTTGAATTTCCTCTTTGTCAAAGATTCATCGTCAGGGCCGACAGTGGTCCTGGTGGGGCGTGGAGAGACAGCTGTCTGCTGCTCTTCCTCTCCTCCCCCTGGTGCCTCCGTCAGCCTTGTTCCCCGACCTGCCGCATCTAGGTCCCCTGTTGCACAGCATGGTCACATTCGATGGCTCACTTTGAAGATGATCCCTGCAGCTCCTTGGGCTCTTTAGAGAGAAGGTAACATATACCCACTAAGCCACACCGAGGCTTTTATTGAAGAGATAAGTCATCTGCGGCCTGCACACCATTAAGCCGAGTCAGCCTTTCTCTAGAGGGCATCTAGTTCTGAGCTGGAATTTTCCCTTAAGAGAATTTCAGACAGCATACCGTGAAGTGAGACTAAAAGGTGATATTGGGTAAACTGTCCATGAACTGACAAGAGTTCAGACTATGAAAAGAATTTATCAACTTTTTGTACAATATGAAGGTACTCAGTGCTACACAGTTAATTCTTTAAAAGTATATGAGGGGCTATATGTATGAAGATGCACTCCATTATACAGCAGAAACTAACACGGAATTGTAAAGCAATTATATGGAAAAAGAAAACATTACATATAGAATGGGCAAACAGCAAGGTCATACTATATAGCACAAGGAACTATATTCAGTATCCTGTGATAAACTATAATGGAAAATAATGTGGAAAAGAATGTATTAATATATGTATGTACACTTTGCTGTGTACATACAGAAATTAAAACAGCACTGTAAATCAACTATATTTCAATAAAATCAATTTCTTACAAACTATATATGAATGAAAAAAGCTATTAGGAGATGTGACCTCTTTTCACAGATATGATTAGAAGATTCTAATTTTATTCTAGAGAAGCTAGTCTATCACTGGGTTCTTTCTGTGTCTCCTTGTTTATCCGTGTGTGCTGCTGGTAAACATGGTGTTTATGTCCTTGTTAAGCTTTAACTTAATCTCTGTCTCTGTTGAACTTGCCTCCACAGCACATGGTCAATCTATATCATCTTTCTCTCTGGCCTGAAGAATCTCTCCTAGGAAAGAACATCCAGATTGATCCCATTTGTTTTTGCTGCTTAAAGATCAGCATGAATGAGTGGAGGAGGGTGAAGTTGGGCAGGAAGGTCAGGGTAGGAAAAAATGCTATTCTATTTTTAGCTTTTCATCTGAAAGTTTTCATCTTGATGGCAAGCTGAGGGAAGAGAATCAGCAGCTTGCTTCTCGCAAAATTCTTTGAGCTGCTTTGGGAATTCTTCGCTAAAGAGACTTTTGAGGCTTTCAGAAATGTATTTTTAGTGAGATCCCCAAATGTTTTCCTAAAAAAGCAATATAACTTCAATAAAATGTGGGATTTGTGTCCCAGGGAAACCACTTGGACAAAGGACTAACCTAGGATTTCAGTTCCAGCATTTGTAAAAATAATGATAATAATAAAAACTGTCTCATGTTGTTCTTTTGAAAATTCAAGTAAATATGTGTGCAGGACATCAAAAATTTCCCCCTTAATTATTAGTGTACCATTAGTTAAAAATGATGGTGTTCATTACTGTTTTATGATCAGAATAAGTTCATTGAGAACTGGAGGAAATATCACATATTTATATATTGACTCTTTGTGAGTTGGAATGGGTTAGGCAACCAAGCGTCATGGAAGACAATATTTACTTGTACTCTAGGAAGGAAAATAATGCAACTGTTTGGTACTTCAAAATTTCTGATATTTAAGACAATAAGCTATGAGCTCCATTCATCTAGTTGATTGGGTTATCTTTCTTTCATCTGGAATCACACCTACACATTTGCCAGCTTATCTTCACAGCAATGCAATAACCCCCTCAGAGCAGAGTGGGTTGCATTTTAAATAAAGAAGTAGCCTCTGCTTATGCTATAAATGTAATCCCAGAACGGAAATGAGAATTTATATCTTCTGGTCCTGTGACCAACATCAATCCACTAAACTCTTTATTTTGCAACATTGAAAAGCAGAACAAAACCATCCTCATTTGAAGCCTATATAACTGATCTCTAAGAAGATCTCCAAAGTAGAAGTGAACTGAACTCCAGCTTTCAAAATGAAAAGTAGTTGATGTATAAAAATGATGCCAGCCCTGGAGCAAAGAGAGCTTCCCTCTGAGACAGGATGGATCACGTGCCAGGGCTGAGAAGCTTCCTGTTGCTACAAGGTATTGTGCAGTCGCTAAGATTGAATGCTGAGAGCCCCTTCTGTTGGGATCATGAATAAAGCTGTGTGGCACCTTTGATAAGACTGTTACCCTTGGAGCTGGACCAAATTCCATTTGGGAAGCTGCATTTCCCATCTATTTTCAATGACTCCATATAATTCCATCTTGCCTTAAGTTACACTGCCATTAATCATTTATCTCATTTCCTCTCATACTTGAGAAACTGTAATAATAAAAACTCATCACATAATGGCTAATACACTGTGCCAAGCTACAACAAAACAAAGGAGCCATTAACAGTGAAAAGATCTTAAAAAAAAAACTCACTAGCACCTTTGAATCATGGAGAGAAAGAAAAAAGACACGTTGTCCTATCTTACAAGAGAAAATACCCAGGAAAAAATCAGGGTCAAGGACTGAAATTGACCTGGCTGATAATCAATAAATAGCCTAATTAATTATTGATTATATATTTACATAATTATTAGAGTGTCCTTTATAATTGATGGTTTAAACATTTTCCCACTTACACTGAGGATTTTTAACTCCTGCAAATCTATTCGTGGAATTTTTCTTTTCACCTTGGTGGTTTGGGCACTGTTATTGATAAGGCATAAGAAGTGACTTGCAGTGTCATTTATAACTCAAAAATACTTGCTGACATTAAATCTATATATAGCAAGAGCTGAGTCATCAGCCACATGGAAACATTCTTTGGTTAGACTTCAGCATGGGGTACTGAGCTCAGAGATGGATTTCAGAGGACATCAAGGGTTGCCCATTTTGTTATATCTATTTAGTTATCTTTTATTTGAATCTGCCAATTCTAAAATCCTTGCACTTATCTGGTCTTAATAATTACAAAGTGACATTTAAACAGGTCAATATATCATTGTGTTTTGCCAGTGAATGAAGAGCATTTCTTGGAAGCAAGGCATCATCACGTTATTGAAGTAGAAGAAATCAAGCTGGAACTTGATCCTATTTCTCCCATACACACACACGCGTGCGTGCACACACACACACACACACACACACACACACACACACACACACTCACACACACAGTTTGGGGCAGGCGTCACATTGCCCTCTATGGCATTATAGCATTATGGCCATATTCCCCTCCAACCTGTGCAGGATCACACCCATTGAGCGTTCATGGACCGTGTCTTTTTTGCGTAGCCTGAGAGAAGTAGTGGAATGCAGGAAAGGACCATGTGCTTTGATGTCACACTTTCTTATTTTGGGGCTTCCCTTGTGGCTCAGCTGGTAAAGAATCCGCCTGCAATGCAGGAGACCTCGGTTAGATCCCTGGATTGGGAAGATCCCCTGAAGAAGGGAAAGGCTGCCCACTCCAGTATTCTGGCCTGGAGAACTCCATGGACTATACAGTCCATGGGGTCGCAAAGAGTCGGTCGGGACTGACCGACTTTCACTTTCACTTTTCTTATTTTGCCTCAAGAGGCTGTGTGAATCTGGGGACAGAGTTCTTAGCCTCATCTGTTCTTTACTGCAGAGTTCTTAATACACATTTGTGAACCAAATATCCCTTCAAGTATTTCAGAACACCTCTGTTTTTATCAAATTGTCTCTTTCTGCCCCATTTGCTTATTTATTATTATTTTTTTTTCAAATGTGCTTGCCAAACTCTTCTGAGGTTGGCTTTCTGCAGTCTAAGAAGCAAGTGGTCCAAAAAGAATACTCATTTCTGTCCTAGACTCTTCTGTGCTCCTGAACCAACAGCAATAACAACCAAAGACAAATAAAACAAGTTAAAAAGGCATATTGAGATTCCTTTATGATCAATGTGTGTCCATTGGAATAACTGTGCCCCAAGTAAACCATACTCAAACTTACCCAGGAAGTAGTGATAGCACTTGTGGATGAAAGAAGAGTTGTGGACAAGTGTACAAGTGTCATGAACTCTCTGGGAAAGGATGAGAATTTTTCATTGTCCCAGTTTGATATGATTCCTTTTCACTGGTAAGCACTAGAAATATGATAAGTTCATCCAGTGTTTTGGGCTAAAAATATGTCCTGAACATTGCATTGCAAAATAGATAACACATATCCTGCTTATCTTCACTCATGAAGCATTAGAGTTCATGCATTTCTGGTGAAAGATAAACCCAGCATGCTTATGGATTTTATTTTCTCTAAGCAGACCTAAATGGTTTTATAAAGTCTGTCACTGGAAACCAATAAGAAAGAGTGAGAGAAAGAAATCGACCTACTGCCACAGGAGAGACCTGAAATATTAGATCATTCCCAGAATGCAGAGACCAGTGAGCAGGCAAACCCACTCTCGGCTAAGCTCTGATGGAGGTGAGAATGACAGCTATTTATTAGGACAGAAAACAGGGTATGCACTTTCAAGATCAGCAACATGATGTAAATATTGACTGGCCTCGATTTTTAAGCTGATGAAAGGGTGTTTGTAATGTTAAACTCTCCTTTAGCAAATCGGTCCTGTCAACACAGGATGATGGGAGGGGTGGATATTGACACGAAATAAGAAGGGATTTGCTGACAGAGTATTTGTATTTTTTTTTCCTCATTTAAAATACATGGAGATACTTTATAAGTCCCCGTGGAGGAGTAGAGAGCCAGGATCTCAATTTCTGGAGCAGCATGACAGAAAAGCCCCTATTATCTCTCAGGTAAGATGGGACCTTACTAAATCATGTTCTTCCCAGAGAAGGATCACTGTGCTAATATTTTAGCATTACGATACCTATTTAACTTCCCCCAAATGAACAGGTTTATCTTTTTTCCTCCTTTGAACTCCTCCTGGAAATTTTCAAATTCGATGTTTGTGAAAATTACAGGAAACTTAGAAGACAGCTGTGTCCTGCTTTTGCAAATCTGTCCCTCTGAATGACTACAATAAAATCATTCCTTGTGGTAGAAAGAGGTTTCCGCTGAGGTTAGCAGAGGAAATTTATTTGTTTTCCTGAATAATTTTACTGACTCATGAGGGCCTCAGATGTCCACTTACCTCAGAGTCTCCATCTTCTTATCTTTAAAAGTGCAAAGCATTTTCCTGACACCTTCCTTAAGTCATTGTTTTAAGGCTTGATTTAGAAGCTCACAGAGAGGTTAGTAGGCTTTAAAAGGGAAGCTGCTAGAAGCTTTAGGGTTTCCTGCACTCAGGTTCTCCTGTCACTCTGCTCTGATGAATGCCACGGGGACTTTAGGGCAAATCCAAAGTGGTACATTTTCAGGTCAATTTCCAAGATAAATGAATTGTGTAATACAGTCAATCAAATCCATGCACTTTCTTTTGTCAAAAGGTACATACAAACGAGACTCAGTTTATAGTCTCAACATTTTGTGTTTCTGCACACCTGTATGTCCCTAGTGTGATTCATAGTCAACCACACCCTGGATTTAGAGGTAAGAACAGCCCCCCCCCCCCCTTTTGGGCACTGGCCAGCCCTTGGAGGCTGTCCAGCTTCAGGGGGGAGACACATGGCTTCAGTGTTGCTTTGGGGCAGCACATCTGATCATAACGAAGAGATGACTCACCATCTGGCCGGAGGTTACGGGCAAAGGATCACCGAAGCAATCTTTCTTGGAAATTCCTTCTACCTTCTGATCCATTTAGTAAAACATGTGGCCTTCATTCCTGACTCTGCATATACCTCTGGCAAACCAGAATTGTTCAAGTTTGGGCAGTTTGTCAACTCAAAGTTGAGGGGGCTGGGAAAGAGGAAATTCACAGGGCCTTTAGTTGAGAAATGATCGAAGGTCTGCACGATGTTCAGGTCATAGACACACCTGGGATTAAATTCTGGCCCCCTCCTTTCACAGCCTTGAGCAAATTTTCTAATGTTTCTGAAGCTTAGTTTAAAACTCTCCCTCTCATTCTGTTTTTCTCTCTTGTTCTTCTCTTTCCCCCTCTATCTCTATCTCTCCTTGTATCTCTATCTGTCTCTAGCTCTGTTTCTATCTATCTCTGTCATTTCAGCTTCTGTGGCATTAATAGGACTTGCAGATTTTCCACGATCTAATAATTCCACCACGACAGACTTCAAGCTACTACCAAGGAGTCAGTGAATGTGGATTTGGGACAAAATGTGCACAAGTGGCTCCAGGGAGCTGGAGTCAGCAGGCTCTAGAGTGCCGCTGGGTGTAAACTATTCCATATAGTGCCAGACCAATGGATGCCTGGTTCGATCACGCAGAGAAGGTGAATGGAAGAAGAGCATGCGGGTGTCTGTGCAACAATTATGACAAACAGAAGGTATGTAGCCCTAGATCGTGAGAGGAGAGAGCATCTGTTTTCAGAACAATGAGGATGCAGTGTATCTCTCCTGTGATCAGGACCTGGGTCTTACCAATGCAAAGTGTTAGTCGTGTCTGACTGTTTGCAACCCCATCAACTGTAGCCGGTCAAGCGCCTCTGTCCATGGAATTCTCCAAGCAAGAACACTGGAGTAGGTTGCCATTCCCTTTTCCAGGAGATTGAACCTACGTCTCCTGCATTGCAGGCAGATTCTTTCCCATCTGAGCCACCAGGGATGCAAAGGATGGACAATTTATAAAAAGTTGGATAGAGTCTAGGTAATGTGCAGGTGGTAAACATTGTCTCTGACTTTCTTAAGGACTGATTCAATTAAATGTAATCGTTTTCAGAAAAGGGAGAGGTTCTGGTTTAAATCTCTGGTTCATGAGCTATTGGAGAACACTGATATTTAAGTCATGTGATGGAGCAACATGTAAGAGATGAAGTCCAAGTCTCAGTGGGGTAGCAAAGAGCTTAGTTTACCTTTCCAAGGCACCATTTAAAAGACAGTGAATATTTCATTCAATCTTGAAAATGGATAAAAATTTGATGAGGCATCTGGGGCAAAGATAATCTTAGCTTGCAAAGGTATGGAAAAGGCAAAAACTGTTGCTTGTTTGGGAATCTTTCCTGACATCACCTTCGTGTAGATGGATGCACAGTGTGAGTGAAGAGCATCCACATGTGACCACGGAGGGATAGGAGAAGGAGAGTCCTCAACGGAGCTGTATGTCTAGCACAGAATCCTGTCTTTTATCTTTTAAAAACGGCAGCACACTGGCAAGTAACACTATCACATCACTCATGTGAGACCCCAGGACACCTTATGGGTGGAGAAGTGATGTTTAGCCCCATATATCTAATAATGCCCGAACAGTGTTCTCCATATAACTCTTCTTACATTTAATTCCCAGGTTGATCATCGCTTCCACAGAGAAACTCCCTCCATTGACATATTTGCCTATTTTTCTTTTCCATACAGCTTCCAATAAAAGCGATTCCCTGTTTTATAGATCTGCATCCCAGTTTCAGGAATAAAGACTATACCATATTTGTTCTTCTTTATATCAGTTTAATTCTGACCTTAAATATACATCCTGCTAGGATGATGAGAAATTTAAGCACTGTCATTTTCGAAGCTTTTTGCCCCAAGAGCTCTGGAAAATTTTTGTGATGAAACAGCACAGCACATTAGGAAGATTCTTCACGTCACATGATACCCATTTTCCCACCCCATTCTGCACCGTGCTAAGGGCATGGAGACTTTTGGGGAAAATTAGGCCCAATCTTTCCACTCCTGCTCACAAGCATTCCTCATTTAGGTCCTACTGCTACCTGGGACACTTTCTGAGAATATGGCTGCGAGGGGAAGACTTGGTTCCCTTCCAAGGATCTAGGGGTCACCTGCCTCTTCTGCTCGAAATAAGATAGAAAGAAAAACCCAGGGGGAAGACACATAATTATTTATTTTAATTTAGTCATATTATTTATTTGTATTGTTCTGAATGTTTTCCCCCATGCTAGTGAACCTTGGAGGAGCAAACTCTCCTTCTTTCTTGGTCTCCAAGCTACTGGTGTTCAGGTGAATTTTTAAAGAATTTAATTTATTCTAACCCACTAAATATTTTTTTACTAACATTCTGCCAAATGAAGAAACATTTGATGCTTAACAAGTACTTTACAACTGAAGGAGTTGAATACTATTAAATAGTCTGGTTGGTCCCACATATAACAACATATGGGATTGTTGTTATAAGCATAGCAAGGCAAAACCTGAAGTGCAGAGAGCTCTAATTTACTTTTCTTTTTCTTCTAAATAAGATTGTAGGGTCCCTGAATCATACATATAATGAAGTCTTTAGATTATCTAGCTCCCAGGAATGTTAATATTTTTTTTCTCTTTACCTCCTTTAAGCAAAATACTGCATTGATTAAAAAAAAAAACACTAAAATAAAGTTTTTAAACGCTCCCCTTTTATTGAATTTTCCATATAAGTGTGAACGATTAAAGATACTGATTTTTTTCTTCCCACAAATTGATGGCCTTAAGATGCTCATTAACTGGAAGTTATATGGGTGAATAGCCAGTCAATAAAGGGTAGTGTCACCTGTGACAAGCAGGAAAGTTCACAGCATAAACCCATGAAATTGACCAACGTACTTGAAGATCAGAGTCTTAAGTTAGAACATTTTTATATTTATTAATACTCTGACATATTTTAACTCAGAAAAAAATCACCTTTTCCCCCCTTGGAATAATCCAGAGAAGGCTGCTCATTTTATAATTTTGTTTATAGGATCTTGATTGTCAGCATTTCCCAGGTACAAAAGCATTCATAGGTGCTTCTGTGATCATTACACCAAATTAATTATATTTGACTGTTCAACAATTATCCATAACAACTTCTTTTCTATAGTGATGTCTATCTAGTTAGCATGTAGCTACTATTTTCTCCTGTAGATAAATGTAGTGTCATAAAAAAGAACAAACATTTGGGATTTGCAAAACTCAGTATTACCAGCAGAAGAACTTTAGCAAATCTCCACATCCCTCAGGCTTTGCTTTCTCTAAAATAATAACACTTGCTCTTGGGGTAGTTTTTAAGATCAAAATATTCAGATGCAGTCATCTTAAAATTACCCTTGACAGAATCCTAATGAGTTTTTTAAAAAAGGGATCCCTGAGGCCTCTTTAAGTCCTTGGAGGGTATGTGTTATGTCTTTGTTTTAACTGACTCATCTCCACCATAATATCTCCAGCTTGTACTTGGTGTCAATTAGAATGATCTTCTGTAGTACATTTTGTTTGGAGCAAGATTCTACTCTAAAATGCTTTTTGAATATTACTAAATAAATGCATGCAAAATATGTGTAAAGATGAAAAATGTTATGTCATTGATTTTAATATATGCTGTAAAGTAGATTTCACTAAAAGCAGTAAATAATAAATTTAAGAAAAAACATTATAAGTTATGAGTGTAAGAGTATTCAGTTTCTTTGATCTGGCTGCCCAAATTTTATAGTTCTTACTTTTTCTTTAAAGTCTTCAACCACGTGGCTCAATACTAATTGTTATGCTTGATCAAATGTGATGTATGCATGTACATGTTTCAGCACTGATTTTTAGAGACTGAGTAACATCATCCAGGGCCTGTCTGATCAGCTAATAAGAGTGTTGCATTTGCTTATATAATGATGATCTGAAATACTCCCTTAAAGAAAAATAAACCTGAAAATCAATAGTACATTATAAGACTAATTCTCAGTATTCTGTATAACACTTAGCACATGTATTCAATTATAAAGCATGTTGAGTTTACAGATTCTGATACTGTTTATAAGTTGTATATGCATACTTTTCAGTTTTAATACAATCCTATAATACTTCCAAATTCTCATATCTTGTTTGTTTGGAAAAGTCGCAGTCACCATTGGGATGTATGGATATGGACTTTGTATTCCCTAGAGTATTTTTGCCAAGATTCTGAGTATTCAAATACCACAGAAGAGGTAATAAGGTATTTACTGAAAAGAGTGTACAGTTTTAATAAGAGAGGGACATCAAATAAACAATGTTTTGGACTGGGAGTTGGCTATTTCATAGAAACCCAAGTTGTTCTGTAGAAGATCTTGACTTTTGAACAGGTCTTCATTTCTGTATGAGGCAGGTATCATTGCTGCTACAGACTTTTTTGATCCCAGAGATTGATATTACACATAAGCATTTAATACTTAGAAGTTTAGTACTCAGTACAAAATTTAGTGTTCTTACAGTTTTTAGCTTGTTTTAGTCTCACGTTTCCTTTCCTTAAATGTAATCAGAGAAGATAGTTACTTCAACTAAAACAGATTGAAAGAGACACCAAACAGATGTCACGTAACTCCTACAGTAGAACACAGGGTTGGAGAAACACTCCACGGTTGTAAGTCAACAGCTGAACTCCAGTCAGAATTTCATTGCCCAGAATTACTGGGACATTGTTTCACAAAGAAAGGGAACTTAGGGACCAAGGAGGGGTATGATGATTCCAAGTTTTGAACTAGGATAAAAATTCTGTGTGAGGTCAGGTACTATCTTCATCCTTTCTGAATGTTTATATCACTGTTTTACAGGGAAGTTTTGTATTGTGTTCATCCTTTTAAAGTGTTTAAACTATGTTGCTATTTTATAGGGAAATGTTGTTAAGTAGGACTTAATCAAACAGAAATAGAGACGAAGCAGAGGAGTGAGGGGAGCGAAGTAGAAGAAGCAGAAAGAAAGAAAAGCAGCTCTGTGATTCCAAGACCATGGCAAGAACAACCAGGATTTGGGGGAAAGATGGGAAACGGTCACGGAGGCAAATTCAATTTCTTGGTGGTCATTTAGGGAACAACCAGAGCCACGGAAAAGCATTTTCATTTTGGGGTAGTCTGACAACTTGAAATAAAGAATTAGACATACATTCAAGGTGCAGCCACAGATTTACAGGCAAACTCACGTATTTGAAGCAGCGATTCTCATGTTCCTGACTATAAAGATGAGAAAGCTGAGGTCTAAGAAGTTAAGTGTCTCTGGGGGTTACATAACCAATAACAGCCAGAACCAGCCCTCCAAATCCTGCCTTCTTCCTGTCTCTTATGCTGCCTTGCCTGCTGGGGTCCTGATCCTCCAGACTCTGCCCTTTCTCCTCTTAGATGAATCTCATTAATCAGTGTGTATAGTATACAACAATATTTGGGCACTCCTCTAGAAATCCGCTAGAAATCGGGACTTCCCTGGTAGCTCAGATGGTAAAGCGTCTGCCTACAACACAGGAGACCCGGGTTCAATCCCTGAGTCAGGAAAATCTCCTGGAGAAGGAAATGGCAACCCACTCCAGTACTCTTGCCTGGAAAATCTCATGGACAGAGGAGCCTTGTGGGCTACAGTGCATGGGGCTGCAAAGAGTCGGACATGACTGAGCAACTTCACTAGAAATCATATTCAGAAAAAAAATGAATAACCCATGGCAGGGACAGAGTATGTGCTCCATCTATAACCTGAGGAAAACACTGTCTCCCTCCTATAAGCATCCTGCGCTTTGTGAAGCAGGACAGCAACTGTCTATCGTCTTTATGGTCAACGTCACACACCACAGGGACAGCCTGTCATAAGTGGGGGGAGCCACTAGCTGGAGGGGGCTTCACATGAGAGTTTTTTTTATTTTAAGTTAGTTTATTTTCTATTTTTTAACTTTACAATATTGTATTTGTTTTGCCATACATTGACATGAATCCACCATGGATGTACATGTTTTCCCCTTCCAGAGCCCCCCTTCCACCTCCCTCCCCATCCCATCCCTCTGGGTCATCCCATTGCACCAGCCCAGAGCTCCCTGTATCATGCATTGAACCTGGACTGGCGATTCATTTCACATATGATAATTTACATGCTTCCATGCCATTCTCCCATATCATCCCACCCTCACCCTCTCCCATAGAGTCCATAATACTGTTCTATTTATCTGTGTCTCTTTTGATGTCTCGCATACAGGGTTATCTTTACCGATTGACTAAATACCATATATATGTGTTACTATACTGTATTGGTGTTTTTTTTTCTGGGTTACTTCACTCTGTACAATAGGCTCCATTTTCATCCACCTCATTAGAACTGATCCGAATGTGTTCTTTTTAATGGCTGAGTAATATTCCATTGTGTATATGTACCACAGCTTCCTTATCCATTTGTCTGCTGATGGGCATCTAGGCTGCTTCCATGTCCTGGTTATTATAAACAGCGCTGTGATGAACATCGGGGTACACGTGTCTCTTTCAAATCTGGTTTACTCGGTGTGTATGCCCAGCAGTGGGATTGCTGGGTCATATGGCAGTTCTAGTTCCAGGTTTTTGAGGAATCTCCACACTGTTCTCCATAGTGGCTGTACTAGTTTGCATTCCCACCAACAGTGTAAGAGGGTTCCCTTTTCTCCACACCCTCTCCAGCATTTGCTGCTCGTAGTCTTTTGGATAGCAGCCATTCTGACAGGTGTGAAATGGTACCTCATTGTGGTTTTGATTTGAATTTCTCTGATAATGAGTGATGTTGAGCATCTTTTCATGTGTTTGTCAGCCATCTGTATGTCTTCTTTGGAGAAATGTCTGTTTGGTTCTTTGGCCCATTTTTTGATTGAGTCGTTTATTTTTCTGGAATTCAGCTGCAGGAGTTGCTTGTATATTTTTGAGATTAATTGTTTGTCTGTTGCTTCGTTTGCTATTATTTTCTCCCATTCCGAAGGCTGTCTTTTCACCTTGCTTATAGTTTCCTTTGTTGTGCAAAAGCTTTTCATTTTAATTAGATCCCATTTGTTTATTTTTGCTTTTATTTCCAATATTCTGGGAGGTGGGTCATAGAGGATCCTGCTGTGGTTTATGTCGGAGCACATGAGAATTTTGTTAGGAACTAGACTAGAGACTGATGGATGGTTGTTTTTCAAAACCATATTGTTTCACTTTGACAATAATCAATAAATATTGATTATTATGGGTATATGTGCTTCTGCTGATTAGATAGGCTACATCACAGGCACTTTCTATAGACTAGAAAAGTGCCCTTTAAAATGAGTTTTATTTGCTTCTTCCTCACCTAATGAGAAATCTTTTTCCTTCAATGAATTCAATAGTTATTTCCAGAAAACAGAATTTGAAAGGGCTTTCCTTAATTCTACCTTCCTTTCTGGCATGATCAGAATCTAAAATCCTGAGTATCAAGGACAATTTTCTTTTCTGTTTTGACCTAGAAACCTAAAAACTAATAAATTATTATTCATTTGGCTGGATATATATCCTTAATATTTTCATAGCAAGCAAATGTTAAAAAGTCAGAGTAAGCTTCCAATTAATTGATTTAATGGAGGACTTTTTGGCACAATAATTGCTTTATCTATGCTTGTTAAGACTCTCAAAAGCAAGAATTTCTATTATTAAACACTATTCCCACTTCTGCAAAGAAAAAAACTTAATTGATTTTTTAAGGTTTGGCAATGATATCTCTATTTGTAAGATCCTCTCTGATTTCACACAGGGTTTCTTTCAATTTTAATGAAACTAACTGTAATTTATATATCGCTCTGGATCACTGCAATACACATTATCCATGATTCTAATATCACATTAAAAAATCAAAATATTGTGTAATACATTTAGAAAGGCTGTGAGGGAACTTCAGTCTTTGAACTCAAGGGCAACTTTCATTTTGATCTGAAAGATTGGCTTCTATTTACTCAAGTTTTAGAAAGGAAGCATCTTGAAAAAAAAAATAGTTCCTCACGTTGTCTTTCCTGCCACCCATAATTCACTCTTCATCCCTAACTCATAAATCAGGGCTTTCACCTTTCTCAGCTGCTGAAAACAAATCCAAACCTTCATAAATGCATTTTCTATTGATCCAGTGCTTATGAGAACCTCTACTTTTTAAACTCAGGTCTACCATTCATACCCAACTCCCAGATAAATCTTAATTTCAAACTGAGATGAGCTAACCTGGTTCAAATATATTTTGAAAACAGAATCTCTCTTCATAGAAAACAGTTTGGATTTGAAGGAAAGACCAGCCTGGGAAAAAAGCCCTGTGTTTCACCAAGACCACAGAGTGAGATTTTGCACTGCATATTTTCTGGGGTGCATTTGTTCAGGAAAAAGGAAAGAAAAGAAAGAAAGTTGTTCTGTTGGCATTTAAGTGAGCTCATTGAGAGTCAGGAGTTCATGGGATGATGCAAGAGCATGAAAGTTTTGTCTGGATGGATGGAGCAAAGTGATGACCTTGCTGAGTGACAAACTGCCTGATTAGAAGAGACTGGGGAAGCACAGGGGAAAGGGCCTTGAATTTAAGTTGAGTAGTTACGGGACAGGTGGCAGCTGTAGGTTCTTTATGTGAGGGATGATGTCATGAAGTGGCACGTCATGAAGTTCTGTACCAGGAGCCAGTGAAAGATGGATTGGGATAAGGTAACAACTAACCGATGCCTGCAAGAGCTGTTGAGTTCTGGAGTGAGAATAAAGACAAAGCAGTGCTGGAGCAATCAAGTAAAGCAGGCTTCAGTCGCTGTGTCTTGCTGTCTCTCCAATTTTTCCATAGAATATCCCTCTCTGATAGAGGAAATCAAATATAAACACTAGCCCCCAAGCATAAGACATTTCTTTAAAGTCTTGCATTATATTATATCATGCAATGGAATTCAGGATTGAATTAACTTTTCCCCTTCTACCTCAAAGGAGATAGAATTACTCAAAGATCTCCATGAGAACAGGAACTGACTGTCTTGCACAGGAGATATCTTTAGTACCCAACATAGTCCCTGGCAGGCGTTAGATGTTCACAGGGTTACAGGGAAGAACTGACTCCATGTTAGACCTGTTTCTTTTTACTTTAACCTTTCCTTCCTATTGCTTTTGTTCACTAAAAGAAAGCTGTCCATACAGAATGGGCTGCTTCAGAGAACCTTGCCTCTCTGCTTGAATGTTAAATCAAAGTGTCTTTGTTCAGGACCATGTCCATCTGTGGATGGCTACAGGAAGGAAGAAATTAATACACATCCTCCCCAAGGCTTGCCATTCTAGGAGATATTTGTAAAATTGATGGCCTTTATTACTTTACCTCCACGTCTCCCTCTCTGTCTGTTCTGTGAAAGAACCTGGCATCCAGACCCAGATAAGATGCTTATTTTTGAGGTGTCTGCCATCTTTTCAATCATCACACTTTCCAAATAAAGTCATATTCCTTCCTTCAACACTCAGTTCAGTTCAGTCGGTGAGTCGTGTCCGACTCTGTGACCCCATGGACTGCAGCACGCCAGGATTCCCTGTCCATCACCAACTCCCGGAGCTTACTCAAACTCATGTCCGTTGAGTTGGTGACGCCATCCAACCATCTCATCTGTTGGTAAATTGGCCTGCGGGGTACTAAGCAAAATGGTAGCAACAGTACAATTTATTGAATGAATGAATGAAAATATTCTTTGTTAGGGAGAATAAGTGGAAGGTTAAAAATAGTTTTATGGACAATAGACAATTTGTAGAAAGACAATATCCAGGAAATAGCCAGAATGAATTAAAGAACAGTGCAGTAGACTTGTGTGGAGATTTGTCTTACTGAATACTTCAGGATGGGGCTGAGGGCAAAGGATTCCGATTGATACAGGGACACTCCTGTGTTCATGCCTGGGGAGACAGCATATGGCCTGAATTTTTCTGTAAATTGAAACCCATTGTTTTTCCACCTTGTTCAAGGTGGTATGCCACAGTTTTATAAAGACTAAGGGAAGATTTCTTTCCTAGTCTCAGTTGAACTGTATCAACAGGAAAGCTGTAAGTTTCATCAGGAAGAGGCAAAGTCTCATCTTTGCCTATGACTTGCCATCTTTCAAATGCTGAAACTGAAAATTTTAACAAAACCTGTCAAAATTAAAATCTTTTGGAGAATCTGGTTGAAAAATTCTGAGTATCTATAAAAAGGTATAATTTGTTCATAGGATAGTTTATCTAAATCAGCAAAACTATTAACACACAGACATATGCACTCACACACAGAATTCCTAATTTTTTAAAAAAATTATTTTCAGGCAACATTGCCTTATTCTGTAAATTTCAGCTGTATTCGCAGTAGACTTATTCCTCCAACTGGAAACTATCTATTAAAGCAAATTGTGTAGGAAATACCAATCTATCCAATTTACTATCTTTTTGGTTAATTTACTGGTCATCTTTTACTTGACATTCAAGCTTGTGATGCCTGTAATCTGAGTTTCAATATTTTGAGTCTTATCATAGGCAAAAACTAAGTCTCTCTTAACTTCCTTATATTCACCTTTGGCTTGCATGCATACCTGAATTTTGGCCTTTGAAAAAGAATCTGCATCTTTGTATGTAACTGAGCTGCAAGTGACAAACTAATGTAAATTCAAATGTATTTTAACAATTTAAGACTAATCAATCCCTTCTAAATGTAAAACCTTGAATCTTTTTTGAACCTAATAAATAATTTGTCTTTTCTACTTCAAAGCCCTTCACCAAAAATATTTTAGAGAGCTGAACTACATAGGAGGAGGTGCAAAAATTAAATATTCTCTTTATTCTTCTATTATTTTGTCTTATGGAAAAAAAAATTTACTTGCAAAATTTACATACAGAAAAATGCTCAAATAAACAACCAAACAGGCAAGATTATCTTTCTTTGCCAGAAGTAAAATGTGTTTCTCAATGTCTCATCGTGATACTGGATTTATTTAATCCTTCAATAGATCTAGCAATTTTTGTTTTATACATATGAGGCTATTTTATAAAGTATATGCATTTAATTTTCCTGGAAAACTTTTCTTGGTTATTTCTAGATCAAGCAGACAGATCAATAAAGGCTCAGAGTTTTAACAATACAATAAAATGCCATGGTATAATGGGCACATACCAATTCTGCAAAGAAAATGGATACATGTATATGTATGGCTAAGTTCCTTTGCTGTCCATCTGCAACTATCACAACATTGTTAATCAGCTACACTCCAATATAAAATAAAATGTTGAAAGAAAAGAAAATTAGAACAGACATTGTTTTCAATGATTATGGCAGACTTCATCTTATTTTCAATTATATGATCTCTGACCTGTTAGAGCTTCATTATTCCTAACTATGCCATGTCTCAAGGTAGACTGAGTATGTTCAGTTCAGTTCAGTCACTCAATCATGTGCAACTCTTTGTGACCCCATGGACTGCAGCATGGCAGGCTTCCCTGTCCATCACCAACTCCAGGAGTTTACTCAAACTTATGTTCATTGAGTTGGTGATGCCATCCAACCATCTCATCCTCTGTCATCCCATTTTCCTCCTGCCTTCAATCTTTCCCAGCATCAGGGTCTTTTCCAATGAGTCAGTTCTTCATATCAGGTGGCCAAAGTATTGGAGTTTCAGCTTCAGTATCAGTCCTTTCAATGAATATTCAGGACTGGTCTCCTTTAGGATGGATTGATTGGATCTCCTTGCAGTCCAAGGGACTCTCAAGAGTCTTCTCCAAGACCACAGTTCAAAAGCGTCAATTCTTCAGCTCTCAGCTTTCCTTAGAGTCCAACTCTCTCATGCATACATGACTACTGGAAAAACCACAGCTTTGACTGGACGGACCTTCGTTGGCAAAATAATGTCTCTGCTTTTTAATATGCTGTCTAGATTGGTCATAGCTTTTCTTCCAAGGAGCAAGCGTCTTTTAATTTCAGGGCTGCAGTCACCATCTGCAGTGATTTTGGAGCCCCCAGAAAAAAAGTCTGTCACTGTTTCCATTGTTTCCCCATGTATTTGGCATGAATTGATGGGACTAGATGCCATGATCTTAGTTTTCTGAATGTTGAGTTTTAAGCCAACTTTTTCACTCTCCTCTTTCACTTTCATCAAGAGGCTCTTTAGTTCTTCTCCGCTTTCTGCCATAAGGGTGGTGTCATCTGCATATCTGAGGTTATTGATATTTCTCCCAGCAATCTTGATTCCAGCTTGTGCTTCATCCAGCCTAACATTTCTCATGATGTACTCTGCATATAAGTTAAATAAGCAGGGTGACAATTGAGTACATACCCCTGATCCAGTGTTGGGACTGGTCAATGACTTGTTTTGTCCAAAAGAGTGTGAGGAAATCAGGTACAGTACAACAGAAAAGGAGTGATAATTTGCTTCTGTGGTGTGGTTTAGCCTCAAATGTTTCTATTCTTTGCCTTGAAGACAGCAGGCCCCAGGTAGGTGTGGCGGGTGTTACTTCTCCACCACAGGTTCTGGAAAGAGGAGACATGTGGAGTTCGGAGGAGCCCAATAGAATCAAACACAATTGGAGGTGATGGTCAGCTGTTATGTAATGTGAGTTAAGAGAAAAAAATTTGTTGTTGCATGGCAAGCAACAGGAAAGGAATAATATTTGCTAATATAAAAAAAGTTGACAGATACAAAAACACTGAATGTTTACTTACATTGACTATGAACTAGGATATAAAGTAATTTTTAACAAACTTAAAGAATTTTCTCTGACCTCAATGCAATTAGTTCAGATAATTTTTAAACAATTCCTATCTATGTATCTATCTATCTATGGATCTGTCTTCTTTGTAACTTGAAAATAACATTAATAAATAATGCATGGGTCCAGGAAGAAAACAATGGAACTTTTATTTTAATATGTGGAAATTAAACGCATACCAAAACTAAAGGGACATAGCTAAAGGTGTACCTGAGAGCAAATTTCAGTCTTAAATGTTTACATTAGAAAATAAGAGAGGGAAAATATAACTTGTTTTTCAGTTTAAAATATAGAAAAGTAACAACAGAATAACCAGTACAAAGAAAATAAAGGCAAAATCAATTAAAACAATTCATAATCAAAAATGTTGGATTTTGGAAATGCTTAGTAAAACAAACAATGCTCTAGCACAAAGATCTAGGGCAAAAAACAAACAAAAAAAGACCAAAGTTGGGGGAAGAAAAATAAAAATCAAACAAACAACAAAAAAACACCTGTGTGTGTGTTAGTCGTGTCTGACTCTTTGCCACTCCATGGACTGTAAACCCGCCAGACTCCACTGTCCATGGAATTCTCCAGGCAAGAATACTGGAGTGGGTTGCCATGCCCTCCTCCAGGAGATTTTCCTGACCCAGCGATACAACCTAGGTCTCTTGCAATGCAGGCAGATTTTTTATCATTTGCGCTACCCAGGAAGCCCAAATGCTTAGTAAAACAGACAAAGCTCTAGAACAATTGAGGAAAAACAAGACCAAAAAAAAAAAAAACCCACTTAGTATTATGAATAAAAAGAGGCTATCATAGAAGATAGAACAGATTTTTTAGAAACAAGAGAGAATTCTCTCAAGTTTTCTAACAATAAAATTTGGAATGCTTATATCCTACTAAGACCAACTAGAGAAGAAATGGAAATCACAATTAATCTCAGAAATTTGAATATTTTAAAAATTATCCCATGTAGCATAGATGAGTTAATAAATGAATTTGAATAAATAGAAAAATTCTTTGAGAAGAGAAAATTTTCCTGTTCATTACATGTGAGTAACATATCTTAATGCCCAATCCAATGAGGAATAATATAAGAAGGACAACTTTAAGATTCTATTTCTTCACATTTGAGATTGAGACACAAAAGTCTAAAAATATGGGCAGTTAAACTTAATAGAAGAGAAAAGAAAAACACCTATCTTAGAAATGCAAGAATATTTTGTATATATATCTATATCTATATTATAAATCTATAAATGAGAATGGGCATGAGTTTAACATACAGAAGTCAATTATATATCAATACTCTATCCAAAAAAAATAAAGAATACAATTTGTAAAGAGAGGTCAATTTCAGCATTTACAAATACATATACATATATATGTATACAAATATGTATACATATATACATATACAAAATTGTAAAATTTTTAGACAAAAACTGTATGAATTGTGTCAGTTACATGTAAAAATTGTAAAATTATATCCAAACTCACTTGAATGAACTAATGAATAAAAAGCATAGCTCATGTTCATAGATAGAAAATGTTAACATCAAAAAGATACCTATTCACACCCCTTTGCTATAATGATTTAATATAACATTAATCAAAATCAGCAAAGAACTTATTGAATGTTGTTGTTGTAATTCATTTGCTAAGTCATGTCCAACTTTTTGTAGCCCCATGGACTACAGCACACCAGAATTCCCTGTCCTCCACTATCTCCCAGAGTTTGCTCAAGTTCATGTCCAACTATGAATGGTCCATTCAAACTATGAATACAAATTTGTTATTCTAAAAAATATATATTTTATTTATAAATTCTTTACAGCAACCAAACATAAAATTTGAAAAAATATCATTTACAATAGCTTTTCAAATAAAAAGAAAGTCTAGAGATAAATCTTTGAGATATTGGTATATAAAATTAAATCATTATAAAGTGATTCTAGGATCACTACCCAGGAGACTCTTAAAAATCCTGGGGCTCATAAAGCATAAGCACCATATTCATGAGCAAGAAGAATAAATAACACAGAGCATCATATTCCCCCAGATTGTTCATAGTTATATTACAGCTGGAATCAAAACACCTTGGGCTTCCCAGGTGGCACTAATGGTAAAAGAACCTGTTTGCCAATGCAGGAGATGCAAGAGACCTGGGTTAGATCCTTGGGGTGGGAAGATCCTCTGGAGGAGGAAATGATAACCCAATCCAGTATTCTTTCCTGGAGAATCCCAAGGCAGAGGAGCCTGGCAGGCTACAGTCCATAGCGTCTCAAAGCGTGGGACACACTGAAGTGACTTAGCACTCACACACATGCAGATGTATGTGTGCAAGTGTAAAACTGATAAGTGATTTAAATATTATATGGAAATGCAGACACCTAATAGCTGAGATTCTCTAGAAGATGAAGAACATGGTAAGAGGATTTATGGAATCTGTATACGTTATTATAATTCAACTAGTAGATTTTTGCAGCAAGGGTAAACACATACACATAAACAAAAGACATAAAATACAAACAGAACCACATCAACTTTGACACTTAATTTGAGGGAAAGATGACATTTCAGAGTAATGGTGAGAAAGCACTTTTTTAAGTCAACATTTGGGAAAACTGATATCCAGAGTCAAGAAGGGTAAAAAATATTGGCCACTATCTTACACCTATATCACCCAAGTCAGTTTCATATGGATTACAAATATAATTACAAAAAAAGAGCACTGTATATATTGTATAAAAACTGCACAACTTTAGATTCTAATACAAAATGATCTCATGTTTTGAGATAGAGAAAGATTATGAAACACTACAGAAATATACCAATTGCAAGAGAAAAAAAATAATGAATTTAGTTATCTATTTAGAGTTCCTGTTTGTGTAATAAAAGGAAGAGTAGTGGACAAAGATGAGAGAAAGAGACTACTATTAAAAAAGTTAAAAAAAGAGACAAACCTTACAGTGGAAGAAGAGATTTACTATAAATTTAACCAAGAAGCAGGCATTTAAAACAAAATAATTCTAAACTAATAAAATAAAGAGCAACTAGAAAAAAATGGACATTAACTATGGAAATAATATATGACCAATAATCCTATAATCACATGGAAATCAATTCAGCATTATCAGTAATCATCATGATCTACCACTACTCATCCACTAGAATAACAACCAAAATATTTTTGAAAAAGCAGATTTAGGAGGGGAAGCTACAAAAACTTATGGCAAAGTACCAGTAATTAAAATGATGTGGTGTTTATGAAGAGAAAAAAGAAATTGACCAACTGAATAAAATAGAGAACTCAGAAGCAGACTCATAATAAGAATTATATATAGAAAGCAATAGCATAGCAAATTACTGAGGAAAAACGTTTTGTTCAACAAATCTAGATAAAACATTTATTATGCTTATATTGAAAATAAAATCTCTAGCTAACATTAGACACAAAACCTATTACAGATGTATTAAGCATTTAAATACCTTAAGAAAATTATGAGACTTATAAAAATAATAGATGAGTATCTTTCTCACCTCCAGATATGTAAAGATCTCTTAAACACAAAGTCTGGGCCACATCTACAAAGACTATATTAAAATTAAATAGAACAGTTCATCAAAAGATACCATTAAAATTGTGAAAAGATAAGCTAAAAACCAGAGGAAAATAATTGCAGCACATTTAATAAACAAAGGATTACCACACATCAATACAGAAAAGGTTAACAGTAGTAGACTTGGATGTGTATTTAATAACTGTAAGAATAAATGTAGCAAATTTATTCTTGGAAAGGAAATTTATTCTTGGTAGGAAATGTAGGAAATTTCCTACCCAGGAAAATGCACATTAAGGACTTAATGATAAACCATTCAGCAATTATTTGATTGAAAAAGTTAAGAAGCAGTATCAAAAAGCTATGCCACACCATTGTTGGTCAAAGTGTTAATCAGTATAGCAGCTTCAGAAATTTAGCATTTTCTTGTAGATTTGAATATTCACATAACCTCTGACTCGTAAAGTTCAGGCCTAAGTATACACTCAAGATGAATTTTAGCTTATATATATATAAATGTATTTCAAGAAATGTTTGTAGTGTTTCTATTCATCATAGATAACGAGTAACTAAACGACTTTTAATGGGAAACAGATTTTAAAAATTGTGAAATATCCCTACAATGGAATATCACAGAGCAGTGAGAATAAATAAACTGTGACTAACAAAAAGGGAAAAATTGTGCTAACAAAATTTGGAATAATTTAAAATTTTAAAAATCTGAAGAAAAAGAAATGAATTTTATTGTTTTTATAAATTGTAGTCACTTTGATCTATGTGTGTATATGCATGTGTATCTGGTAAATAGATCACAACAAACTGTGGAAAATGCTTAAAGAGATGGGAACACCAGACCACCTGACCTGCCTCCTGAGAAATCTGTATGCAGGTCAAGAAGCAACAGTTAGAACTGGACATGGAACAACAGACTGGTTCCAAATAGGAAAAGGAGTACATCAAGGCTGTATATTGCCCCCCTGCTTATTTAACTGATATGCAGAGTACATCATGAGAAACGCTGGGCTGCATGAAACACAAGCTGGAATCAAGATTGCCGGGAGAAATATCAATAATCTCAGATATGCAGATGACACCACCCTGATGGCAGAAAGCAAAGAGGAACTAAAGAACCTCTTGATGAAGATAAAAGAGAAAAGTGAAAAAGTTGGTATAAACATATGGTGTATATATTTCTATATCACAAAATTCAGCATCATAGTAACTTCTAGGAAAGATGAGAACATGAGGATGTGAGACAGGGAAAGAGCACATTAAGTGATTGAGAATATTCTAGTTTTAGGCTTGGACGATAGTTCCACTATAACTTGCTGCATTATTGAGAATAAATGACGGGCCAACTGAATGAACGAAGAGAAACCCCTGAAGTTACCTATTTTATCTGTACAGAAACTGGCCCTCTCTGGACTTCCTTCATCAGTTTTGGGAGGACAAATTGCGTAGTGGATTTCCAGAGCTAAACCCACTGCTTAAGAGATGGATAACCAAAGTGCACTGGTCTACTTCCTCTTCCATAAAACACTACTCACTAGCCCTTACCAGCTACGCATTTTGGGATACTTATTTATGACCTAGAATCTCATTTCTTTCCTCTCTGTATAACACAGTGGAAAATATCTACCTTGCTTGTTTTACAAGGCAGTAGTGGGTTCAAGTGAAGCAGTACAGGAGAAAAGTCCATAATACTTTCACACTGCTAATCAACTATTTTATTAGAATATTATTCATGAAGCATCTTAATGTAGGTATTATTGGAAATTCCACACCATCTTGAATGCTAAATATTGTCTTTTGATACATTTAACGCTAAATCCATTCATCAATAAATATGCACCAGTGAACATCTTTTGGATGCAAAGATCACATGGGAGGCTTGTCGGTTCACAGTCATATAAAAGAGATTTTCCTCAATAAAGGTAACTGACCAGTTAGACAGGCGTTGTGGACTGATGCACACAGGTTCTAATTTCCAATGATTAACCAAATGATTAACCAAAAAGCTATCCCCAATACTGCTGCTATAACTTTCAAAAGTTGTTTTTTCCCTTAATCTCCCTCTTAGCACTGTAAATCCTCTTTTAACAGCTCTCATCTCGATATCTCCCCTGCTCATTCAGAAGGGTTTGGAGTGAAATATTTACTTTTTTTTTTTTTTAAGCTGACTAAAGTCCTCATTTCAAGGTTGTGGTTTCTTGTGTGGATCTGTTACCTTATGTGCGAGATGTTGCTTGAATGAATGTTCATCAACTCAAATACAGTGTTTTGAACGGAGGTTAGATCATTATGGACACATCATTTACCTAGTGAGAATAAGGTAACTTCTCAATCTTTTTCCCATAATATGACTTGGAAGCCTGACTTGTAATCCTCATGTAGATAATTTAATCTTTGTTTTATACAATGTCCTTCATGCTGAGATTAACTGTAAAAGGATAAAGATCAAGATGACATCATCCTAGTATAATTAATACCTAATGCCTGGGGACTAATAAAAAGGATTTCCCAGCATCTTCACTGCCCACCCAATGGTCCTTGGTCTCATCTCGAGAAGTACAGCAGTTACTGACTATAGCATTTTAAGGGTTCATAACTCTCAGAAGTGATGGAAACTATCTTCAGTATCAGACAAGGACGTGCTCAGTCATTTAATGCCATGTTTATGATTTAACTTGATATTTGGACATTACCACCTCCCCCACTGTCCTGTTAATACACTGAACCTTGTAGATATTCATCCTATCCTGTGAGGTCTCTTTTAGAATCTCTGTACTGAGTCTCTGTGAAAAATTATGTCGTGTGTGTGAACTCAGTTGCTCAGCCATGTCTGACTCTTTGAGATCCTTTGGACTGTAGCCCAACAGACTCCTCTGTCCGTGGGATTTTTTAGGCAAGAACACTGGATTGGGTTGTCATTTTCTCCTCTGGGAGAACCTTCCAGTCTAGGGATTGAAGACACATCCCCTGGATCTCCTCACTGTAGGCAGATTCTTTTACCTACTGAGCCATCAGGGAAGTCCCCTTTTAAAATGATATGTTTGCAAAATTAAGACGTCAAGGTGCTTCTAAATATCTCAGAGTCATCATCTGTCGCCTCTACCCGTGGTACAACCTCACAGTGGTATTATTTTTTCACTACACTGTTCTTTTGGTTATGTGAGCTTATAAGATGACTGACGACGTGTAAGCATCTCTTGGGAATTGTTATTGAAACTACACTAATACATGCCCTACAATATCTTGTGTTAATAAACATGTCCACCCTTTACATATCAGCCAAGGAGGGTGAGTATTAAAGCCTAAAGGAAAATTTTTAAAGAACTCTTAGAACAGAACCAAAGTATTTAAAAGGAGATCATTGAAAACATAACAAAGCATTAGTAGATTTAGAACTGAACAATAAATGATATCACTGTCTTCCATGTCGGGAAGAAGACATAAGATAAACTAAGAGAAATGCCACCCAATACTGTTCTAGGTCAACTAGCCTGGGGCTAGACAAATGCAGTCTTCTGAAGGAGACAAACTTTGTCCCCTTTACTCTCTGCTTTCCTAAGATAAATAGCTGGAGAACCATTCATAGCCGGGGGTGGGGGGGTGGGGGGGTCTCATTCCATAACATTTACTATTTCAGTTTTAGAGGATCTCATATTCCTGTAAACCTATAGTAGAGTGAAGTTTCAAAGAGGGGTAGAAAAGGTATGAAAAAAAGCCTAGAGTGCATCCTTTAGCTTAACCTCTGCCTTCTATAGCAGAGCTTCTTTTTTAAAAAGTTTGCAAGCCAATATGTCTAACTTCATCAGCCTCAATTAAGTTGGCGAAAGAAATAGAAACAGGAATGCTGAACAGTATAAGCTTCCCCTATGTGATAATGAAGCAGGGTATCAATTTCCATCACAGTTTGGGAAGCCCTAGGTAGACCCACTTTCCATGTCCTTACAGAGAAGTCTGGCTCCTCAGAAAGTTTTGTAAAACCTAGGTCATATTTAAAAGGAAAGGAGGATTTTCCCAATTTCTAGGTATTCAGTATGGCTTATTATATTTTCACAGCTTTGGCATAGAGGAATAAAAATATTTGCATCTTTGATAGGTAAGCAACATCAGCCTTTTCTAGAGGCTTAATATATTGTGGCTCAGAGCATGTACACGTGTTGGAGATGACACCTGTGTTAAAATGGGCCAAATGCTTATACTCCCTGGACCTCAATTTTTTTAAAATAAGGGTAAAAGAACTACTTCACTGGAAGTTTGTGGGGCAAAATAAGGTGTTATATATGGCAAATGGTAAACAACAGCTTCTCTACTGAGTATTTGTCTCCTTGTCTTCTCTGTATCCTTTCCTCCCATTTAAGATTAGAAGATTAGAATGGGGTGTGTACCTCCCCAGACTCTGCCTGGAGTGGAATTGATTGGCACATAGTTTGGACATGTGCTCCAAGCTAGTCACTTATACTCCTTCCCTGAAATGGACCCACAGCCACAGGCAAGAAAGATGAACTTTGTTCTGCTGCGCCTGTTACATCTGTGATCCTGAGGGTGTTCATTGTCCCATCAAAAGAATGAGACCTACACAAAACAAGCCAAACTGAAAGATGGGTGGGTGTGTGCTCGGGAAGACAGTGAAAATAGTAAGGACTGATTAATAGGATGAGGAATAAAATAAGAAAATAAAAGTAAAACTTTAGTCTATGATCTACTTTAAATTTAAAAATAAAGTTGTAGATTATGTTGCTCATCTCAAGCATGATCAGAATGTTGCTTTTTGGTAAACATGACCTAGTAAATGGGGAATATGGTGCTTCTTTTTATATATTGTACTCTGTAGAAACTTGTCAAGCTTGGTATAAATACCTATTTTGTCACAAATTTTTAATCCTGGTAAAACTAGTTAACATCTTAATGGTTCCATTTCTCTTTTAGTAAAATGTGAAATTTAATAATAAAACACAACTCCTAAATTTGTTACATGGAATAATTGAGAAAATGCATGTACACAGCTTAGCTAGTTTCTCGTGCAGACAATACCCTCAATAAATGGAAACTTATCATTGCTCTTCCAAAGGGTATTAACCCACCTGATTTTATCAACTCTCTCTGTCTCTAACAAGGAATTGCTTCCCTGCTTTGGGGAATGACCTGTGTTCAGGTATACAAACTACCAAAAAACACATTCTGACTCTTTCTACTTGGTCTCTTCATAACTAGATACCCCATCTCTTCTATAGCTTGTCTATTGCTTTTAAGCTGGGTTTACTTGATCAAATGCATCTAACTTAATGTGGGTTTAAAAATGGAATCCAAGCCAGCTGTACTGATTTGGAGTCTATAAGCATAATTATTTTTAGGAGACCCTGTAGAGGTTAACATCATTATTTTGATTATGAATCACATATAGAACACTTTATTTTTGCAAAGAGCTTTGGCATGGTTTCATAATTTAAAGTCAAAAGTGACTCAGTGGGGAATGTGTCACCCATTACAGATGGGGAAAGAAAAGCCAAAGGGAGTTAAACAATTGCAGAGCAAGTTCATCATTAACCAAGTATTTGGACATGGGTTTCGTAAATACTTATGTCTGCATGAGACTGACTCAACCAGAGAAGTGAAAATTCACACAACTGGATATCATTCGTTTGTCTGTTTCTCTCTCTCTCTCTCTCTTTTTTAATCTCTAAATAAACATTTTGAGGATGGATTTAATTAGCAGAAACAATCCATGTTAATGGTGGTACAACAGTGACTTACTTGACAGCAGTTCATAGGTTTAAGAAATTAATTAAAGTAATTAGGTCATATTGATTTGATAATGATATTTTAAATTATTTGAACTAATTTTTTCAGCGTTCTGTTCTTCATCCATTAGTCAACCATGGCTATCCTGAAATCATTTTATAATTGTGGTTTTCATTATCTACTCCTCATCTGCCTGTAACTGCTATCAGTTGACCATAGGAAAAGCAGTCCTATCTAACAAATCATGAAATTACTGATTACAACCTGTTTTATGACACCATATTTGCTTAAATCATACATTCAGAAGAGAGGAAGTCTCATAAAATTTAAAGGCTGGATTTTTGAAAAAATATCCAGTGTTTCTACATATGTAAATTTGAGGTAAATTAGAAAACTCTCCGAATAGATCAAGTATCTTTAGGAGCCAGAAAAATATTGCTTGCAAAGAAAGCTTTCTCAAAAATGAGAATTAACTGCTTCCTATTAATATAACCTGAGTGAAGGTTGACATTTCTTTCATGAAACGGTATCACTTAACTGAAAGTCATGTAAGAGAAAATGAGGTTCCTCACAAATGTTTACTTTACTGCTTACAAACAAGAGAAAGTCAGTCCAAACTGCATTATGTAGAAGAGCTACGATGCTGAAAAGCTTAACTGTAGGAGATTTCCCTGGTGGTCCAGGGGCTAAGACTTCACCTTCCAGAGCAGGGGCTGAGGGTTTGATCCCTGATCTGGGAGTTAAGATCCGACATGCCTCTCGGCCAAGAGACTGAAACATAAAACAGAAGCGGTATTGTAACAAATCCAATAAAGACTTTCAAAAATGGCCCACATTAAAAAATAATTTAAAAAAAGCTTGGGTATAGGCTCCATAATGAATTTGATGCAGGAGTCCAAATGGTATCAAGTTTTGGCTTCTCTCCATTTTATTTTATTTTTTTTTTCTCTCCTCACATGATGAATTCAGGCTCACATTCTTTTGGTTCTAGGTCATTAAAAGAGAGAGAGAGAGAACTTATATTTCTCTAATCATTTAAACATAAAGCTTTAGGTCTGATTTTTGTTTATTTTTAAGGTTTGGACTGAGTTGAATCACATAGCCACCCCTAATCTATTTTGCTCACTGACTTATTTCTTTCAATAAAGAAATAAGACTTTTTTTTTTCAGAAATAAACTTTTTCTGAATTCTAGAAAAAGTGTGAAATATAGTCCCTTCTTATAATAAAATTTCTATTAACACTTGCATTTCTAAAGTTTCTGTGGAACAAACAGCTCATAAAATATGCCAACTGAAAGAATCTATTCCAGAAGACAGCTGGATCCTCTACTTAACTGAGTTTTTAAATGTTTTGTTTTCTTTTAGGATTTATACCATTCCTGCAATGTGTCTCCAGATTGTGCATTATATGATATCTGAGAGACCCTTTTTATATAGTACACCAAAACTTAATTCAAGGCAGCCAAATTAAATCATCCTAATGATTCAGTAATTTCCCAAGAAGACCTTCAGACCTCAAATTAGAAGGAGTCAACTTCAGTGCTTAATTGTTTTTACAGTTTTTTTTCTTTATTGATTTTAATTAAGGTCTTCCTTGTCTGAGAGCTTGGAGGACTTTCGCTGTCTATTGATATAACTTTATTTGAAATCAGGTTGACCAGAAAGTCACACAGACCTAATAATTTTGCAGGAGAAAGTTACTCTGAAGTGTTGGGAAACAAGAATCTGCTTCCCTTTTCAATGACAGTTACAAGTGCATGTTGATTTCTGTTAAATGTCTCTTGAGTACCTAAGAGGCAGCAGTCATTCTAGGGAATATGGAATATAAGAGCTCAAAACCGTGGGCATAGCTTTGGAGAAGGAAAATTTTGGGGGGAAGCTGATCTTTAAGTTTCTTTGTAAGAACTAATTTCACATTCTTCAAATCAGTTCAACTTTCTTATTAGGGAAAGGAGTCCACAACCTTTTTCAACTGCAGAAACAGGCATTCTTGGTCATCTCCTTTCTTCAGGGACTTCTAGAGGCTAAAAATATGTTCACTATAGTAGTTTGTGGAGTGAGTTGCCATTTCCTTCTCAAGGGGATCTTCCTGATCCAGGGATTGAACCCCCATCTCTTGGGTCTCTTATATTGGCAGGTGGATTCTTTACTACTAGCGCCACCTGGGAAGCTCCTGCTGTTTAAAGTGGAGGATTTGTGGTTAGAGAGATTAGGTTTCACATCCCTGGTCCAAGACTCACTAGTGAACAGTGTTGGATAATTACATATCACCCTCAAACATCAGTGTTCACATCTGTGAAATGGGGGAAACAATATTCTCTATCTCAAGTCTGTGTATATAATGTCATTTTCATTTTCTGGAAATTAAATTGGTAGAAGCAATGCTTAATGATATGTAAACATCATTGTGCAATATGTGTAGTTATAATTTTGTACAAAAGAAAAGGGAGAGGGTGGCCACTTTTAACTTGCATGACTAGGGTGAAGAGGGTAAGGCACTTCTCTAGAGCACACCACTTAAAAGAATATTAGAAAATTCAGTAACCAAGGTAACAGTTCAATGCAATATTTTATAAAACTAAAAATTAATATAAAGTACACAATAAAATATAAAAATGTTTAATGAGGATATATTATAGAGTGATATCCACATGATGCTGGAATTAGATATGCCTCACATTTTCCTTTCTTTAACATCTGAAATTCAGCATCTCTCTACACAGAAAAGCTGCAGTAAACATTGGGGTGGATGTGCCTTTTTTAATTATGCTTTTCTCCAGGTATATTCCTAGTAGCGGGATTACTGGGTCATACGGTACTTCTAATTTTAGTTTTCTAGGAACCTCTGCACTGTTCTCCATAGTGATTGTACCAATTTACATTCCTACAGCAATGTAGGAGGGTTCCCTTTTCCCCATATCATCTTCAGCATTAAATGTTCATAGAATTTTTAGTGATGGCCATTCTGACCAGCACGGAGTGATACCTCATTGTAGTTTTGATTTACATTTCTCTAATAATGATGTTGAACATCTTTCCATGTGTCTTTTGGCCATCTGCATGTCTTCTTTGGAAAAATGTCTAGATCTTCATTGACCTTACCACCAAAAAATGATAATTACATGACATGATGGAGGTGTTAGTTAACGCTACAGTGGTGATCATATTTCAACATATAAATGCATCAAATCAATACATTGGGCACCTCAAATTTACACAACATTATATCTCAGTTTTATCTCAATCTGAAAAGAATAAAAAATTAATAGAAAGATGTCAGAAGGGGAACAAAAAAGATATGATTTAATCCTAAGTTTTTCTAGTGTCAAGGCTCACTGGCCTCACTGTCCTCATAGTTCGGTAGAAAAGGTTTCACAGAGGAAACAAAAACACATCACAGTATTTGAAATAAGGACAAAGTAGTTCTTGGCAGGTAAATAAAAGGGCAATGGAAAGTTCACTGGACACTGGGAACAGGCTGTACACTGTGAGTCCAAGAACTACTATTAAAACCCATAATTGTAAACTGCATTATAGCAATTAGAAAAGTTGAGAAGGTAGAGGAGGGAGAGACAACCAGATAATGCCAAGGGTCTCATAGGCCATGCCGTACTGAGTGTCGAGACTTTATCTGGTGAGATGGACAGACAGAAGCCACTGATTCTCTTCATTTTAGACGCTTGGACCTAAAGTGATTAAAGCCCCTTTGCCTTATTTCTGAGATCCTTACTGTGATTTTTTATTGTTTTAAAGATTATGTTTGTTTATTTGTTTTTTTAATTATCATAAATAAAATGGAGTAATAGAACAGTGCTTGCATATAATTATCAATCAATAAATGCTATTGACATTATCATCAATATCTCTGTTATTATTATTTTCTCAGATGATCTTTCCTCTATACCTTTCATATTAAACTTAAGACCACCATAAAGACCACCTAAGTGACCCAGAGGGAGGTAACAGACTCTGGGAATCACCCTGTGTGTTCTTCACTCCAATCTCCTTGACCTGTATTTTATATTTTCCACAGAAACTCCTTCAGTCACATCCAAAAGCCATCAATTATTAAAATACCAACTTTCAGACTCTGAGCTTCTATTTTACTTATATCCTGCCAATTGCCCTGCCAGACCACTGTACATCACTTGTATAAATTATCACATCCCTAAAAGTGTTTACCCTTTAATCCTGAGAGATTTACTTTATGTTTAAAAATATTTTTATATTTTATACTGAAAGAGGAATGTGCAGTTAACATTTCACGACAATGGCAAATGGATAAATATCTGTTTAAACCCATCCTTGAGTTACATGGGAAGAAGACTCTCTTCGCTTCATGCCACTGTGGGAGGAAGGGCCTTTTTACGATACTCTGTATATGAAAATGTAAGACTCTCTCAATTGTGCAGCTGGCCCAACAGCTTCAGTCTCTAGAGAAACTGAGATACATAGACTTATTATGTAATGTAGATATAAGTGGTACTTTATTTTTATTCCTTTGTTCTGGGAGGTGTTATAAATTGAATCCTTAACTTCAGGGACTCGTCGAGTGACTCAGCTGAGCCATACTTACCACTCACGTGGAATATTGACCAAATCTGATAACATTTAATGACACTTACTGAGATTATTTTCAGAGACATACATGTGGTCAGAAAAATCCCCACAGCATGGTTCAGTTGCTATGGAACAGACAGAAACCAGGTATGGTCTGAGATGTTCAGAATACAGCTCTTACTGTTAAGAGATCAATTTATGCCATCAACAACAGTGAAGACGTGAGAGATTAAAACCACCCAAGTGGCAGAGGTAAAAGTCTGAGTCATTACACATATACTTAATCCTTTTTTCTTGAGAGTTTTTCTTTGATCAATATATCTCAAAGTGGCATCTCATTCAATATTTGTAATTACCTGATTCTGCACAGATATTCTTTCCTGATAGGAATACCAAGTTTTGAACAGATTACGTATTCTGCTCTAAGTAGAATAAGGACTTTTGTTTAGTTGCTAAGTCATATCCAACTCTTTTGCAATCCCAAGGACTATAGCCCACCAGGTTATTCTGTCCATGGGATTTTCCAGGCAAGAAGACTGGAGTGGTTTCCTTCTTCAAGGTATCTTCCCCACCCCAAGATCAAACCCATGTGTCTGTCCTATATTGCAGGCTGATTCTTTACCACCGAGCCACCTAGGAATCTCAGAATAAAGATAAGAGACATTAAATAACTTTCCCATGATCTCAAGACAAGTCTCTGTAATGGCAATCAAAAATTTCAGGCTTCTCATAGTAATTTTGTATCTGTGAATTTTATATGTAAGAGACATTTTCCAGGGCAGTTGAGAAGCAAATAGAAGAGAGGCACATGCTCAAGAGCTTATTTTATAATAAGAGACCACGGTCCAATTGATACGTGCATCTACCTGTGGTGGAGTTAACAGTACTGAGGAAGAGCTTGCCAAGGATACCAGGAAAGGACGGACAAAGAGAAGGAAACCAACTTGACTTCTCCAACTGTGAAAGGTAATTATCATTAAATTTGCAAAGGATGACAAAAATAATCATAGTAAAAAACAGTGTTAAATAGCTGGTAGTTAACTAAGATCATTGCATCCAGTACCATTACTTCATGACAAACAGATGGGGAAACAATTGAAACAGTGACAGACTTTACTTTCTTGGCCTCCAAAATCACTGCAGATGGTGACTTCAGCAATTAAGACACTTGCTCCTAGGAAGAAAAGCTATGACCGACCTAGACAGCATATGAAAAACAGAGAAATTACTTTGCCAACAAAGATCCATCTAGTCAAAGCTATGGTTTTTCCAGTAGTCATGTATGGATGTGAGAGTTGGACTATAAAGAAAGCTGAGCATCGAAGAACTGATGCTTTTCAGCTGTGGTGTTGGAAAAGACTCTTGAGAGTCCCTTGGACTGCAAGGAGATCCAACCAGTCCATCCTAAAGGAAATCAGTCCTGAATATTCATTGGAAGGACTGATGCTGAAACTGAATCTTCAATACTTTGGCCACCTGATGTGAAGAACTGACTCATTTGAAAAGACCTTGATGCTGGGAAAGACTGAAGGCGGGAGAAGAAGGGGACGACAAAGGATGAGATGGTTGGATGGCATCACCAACTCTATGCATATGAATTTAAGCATGCTTGGGGAGTTGGTGATGGCTAGGGAAACCTGGCGTGCTGCAATCCATGGGTTCACAAAGAGTCAGACAAGACTGAGTGACTGAACTGAACTCAACTGGAGTAAGACTGGAAGATCTAGATTATGCCAGAATGTCCCAAATATTAACAGAATATCCAGAATTCTGGTTGCAAAAATATATCCCACTTCGAATGGTCTTTGAGGTGGAAACATATGAAATAAAGCAAAGGAAGGCAAACAAAATTAGTTTCAAGCCTCAATTCCTTGTAAGGAATTTTGATTGCCTCGATTGGATAGTAGAACTACAAATACTTCAAATTCATTTATGCATATATCTCAGGATATAGTTAATTTGCTGAGTGGTTTTGGACTAGCCTGTGGTTTCAAATTAAAGAGCATTAAAGATACAACATCTATTTCTGCTTTATTGACTATGCCAAAGCCTTTGACTGTGTGGATCACAATAAACTGTGGACAATTATGAAAGAGATGGGAATACCAGACCACCTGACATGTCTCTTGAGAAATGTGTATGCAGGTCAAGAAGCAACAGTTAGAACTGGACATGGAATAACGGACTGGTTCCAAATAGGAAAAGGAGTACGTCAAGGCTGTATATTGTCACCCTGCTTATTTAACTTAGATGCAGAGTACATCATGAGAAATGCTGGGCTGGAAGAAACACAAGCTGCATTCAAGATTGCTGAGAGAAATATCAATAACCTCAGATATGCAGATGATACCACCCTTATGGCAGAAAGCGAAGAAGAACTAAAGACCCTCTTGATGAAAGTGAAAGAGGAGAGTGAAAAAGTTGGCTTGAAGCTCAACATTCAGAAAACTAAGATCATGACATCCGGTCCCATCACTTCATGGGAAATAGATGGGAAAACAGTGGAAACAGTGGCTGACTTTATTTTTCTGGGCTCCAAAATCACTGCAGATGGTGACTGCATCCATGAAATTAAAGGACGCTTACTCCTTGGAAGGAAAGTTACGACCAACCTAGATAGCATATTAAAAAGCAGAGACATTACTTTGTCAACAAAGATCCATCTAGTCAAGGCTATGGTTTTTCCAGTAGTCATGTATGGATGTGAGAGTTGGATGGTGAAGAAAGCTGAGCACTGAAGAATTGATGCTTTTGAACGGTAGTGTTGGAGAAGACTCTTGAGAGTCCCTTGGACTGCAAGGAGATCCAACCAGTCCATCCTAAAGGAGATCAGTCCTGGGTATTCATTGGAAGGACTGATGCTGAAGCTGAAACTCCAATACTTTGGCCACCTCATGCGAAGAGTTGACTCATTGGAAAAGATCCTAATGCTGGGAAGGATTGGGGGCAGGAGGAAAAGGGGATTACAGATGATGAGATGGCTGGATGGCATCACCAACTGGATGGACATGGGTTTGGGCAGACTCTGGGAGTTGGTGATGGACAGCGAGGCCTGGCATGCTGCGATTCATGGGGTCACAAAGAGTTGGACATGACTGAGTGACTGAACTGAACTGAAAGTTACAACATATAGGACTGAATTCTAGGGAAATATAATCCAGAATGTCTAATATAGAACCTAGGTAAGCCTCTGCTTTTCTTAAGCTCCCTGGTAATTTTGATTACTAACTAGCTTTGCAACCATTGCATAGACTCTTTAATCGAGTACAATGATTCTATTTCTAACATAAGTGGTCTAAACCACATAGCAAAACTCCTAGTGAATGTTGTGTCATTACTGTCCCTGTAACATATGTATCACTGATATGAGCTGAGAAATGTGGGTGTGTGTCCGTGGTTTTCCTTGGAGGAAAGGTCATCTGTCAATCCACTGACTCCTCCCAGAGGAGGACTTCTGTTTTGAACAACACTTTATACTAGGATTGATTAACAATGACAACAGTAATCAAAATACAAGGGAAATATAGATACTGTAACTGAGGAATCCATTAAGACCTCTGAGGCTTCAGAGAGAAGAAGTGATTTTCACTGGTGAGAAGAAATAAATGTTCATGTGCAGAAGAAATATTTTTCAACGCAATTGAGAGAGGAATGGAAACAGCCTAAGCAAGAATACATACTCATGAGTTTAGTTCATTGTGGGAGGTGATGATCCTTTAAATATGCAGGGTGTGCTTTCAGAACTTGTAATGAATTTCACCTTTAGACAGTTAACAGAACTGGGAATTAACTTACTTCAGGAAGGAGGTATCCTGTGAGTTCAGCCTTTAAAGTTGGCATGTGTGAGAAAGAATGGAGTTTAAATTCTGTACTACAAATATAGAGACTGCAGATGGTCAAATAATCTTATCCAGAACATAGAATTCAAGAATTTAAGCTTCCCAAGCATTTTCCATTAATTCTATCACTGTTAATATAAATTGCTCTTAATGGGTTTTAAAATTAGAAATACTGAAGAGGAAAATACGTTCTTCTTCTATTGGTAGTGCAATATGGAAGGCTTTGGAAAATGCACAGATTGCACAGTATTAATTTACTTTCATTGTCCAAAAATTAACAATAGCTTTGTTACTCTCATCATGCAACTCTTAAAAACAAAATGATGATGCTAGGGTTTCATGTTTACATTACTTGCCGTTGTTGTTCAGTCACTAAGTTGTGTCCGAGTCTTTGCGACCCCATGAACTTCAGCGCACCAGGCTTACCCAGAGTTTGCTCAGACTTATGTCTATTGGGTCAGTGATGCCATCCAACCATCTCATCCTGTCGCCTTCTTTTCCTCTTGCACTCAATCTTTCCCAGCATCTAAATACTTTATAAAATACCCACCTAACTCACTTTCACCTTTGGACGCATTTTCCATTTTTCAGGTCCTTTTCATAACACGCGCCCGTAAGTACTCTGACCTTCATTGCTCCTTTCACACTGCTTAGATTACATTTCGAAGAAACGTGGTAAGTTTTCCTGAATGAAGATATGCAAAGAAAGCTCATTCATATCTTTGTTTAATGTTTAAAACAAAAACAGACTTAGAATTCCCTTTGAAAAGAAGCTGCCCAGAAATCTTGGACCTTTTGTCTAGAAGGGTAACAAATTTCTGACGTACAACACTGAACACTGAATGAAGCGTCTGCATTCTCCCAGGAGCCTATTTCATTCCTCAGGAGTTACAGAAGAGCACCCCGTGTCTGTCATGAATACCCTCACCATACAGTTCTAATGTTTACACAAAACCTGTAGAAACCCCTAAGATTTTCGCTATCATTCTATTTCTACTCTCCAAACTAATCTGAGTCTTTCAAAGTTACCCCTCATATTTTATGAAGTCTTCCTTCTTCGCCTCATACTCTCTGGAACCGTTTACCTCCATCATCTCTTTCTTCTTTATTTAATACTTAATTTTCTATTCTCTACCTTGCTGATGTGTTGTTAAACCTCTGCTTGACTAGCCAGAGACTAAATTTCAACTTAGTCCATCCTCCTTCCCTTCTTTCTAGAACTTCAATATAAACCAAATCACTGCAAGTCATGGGGAAATCATGTCGACCTATCTTCCTCCTCAGATTCACGTGGCCAGTGTTTCCACTGTGCACGCTCATGTGGTCAGTTGTGTCCAACCCCATGGACTGTAGCCCTCCAGGCTCCCCTGTCCACGGGTTTCCCCAGGGAAGAATGCTGGAGTGAATTGCCATTTTCCTCTCCAGGGGACCTTCCAGACCCAGGGGTTGAACCCTCATCTCTTGTGTCTCCTGTACTGGCAGGCAGGTTCTATATCAACGGCACCACCTGGGAAGCCCATGACTTAAGCACTTTATACAATGCCCACCTAACTCACTTTCACTTTTGGACACATTTTCCATTATTCAGGTCTTCTTTATAACACCCGAAGTACTCTGACCATTGCTCCTCCTGCAGTGTTTAGATTCCAACAGCTCATGTCTTTTACTGAACTCCATAATTTCGGTGTTTCGTACCCTGTATGTATATAACTTTTTCTAATTTAGATCATTTTCTTATGATAAATTTGTGTGGCAGGTATTATCTTCCCCAATTATCTGATAGAAAAACTGAGGCTAGGTGAGCTGATCCCAATTTTCAAGCTAATAGATGGAGTATGCAACATTTAGATTTTGGTATTCTAACTTCAATTCCTAAACATCTACTTTGGTGCCAAAGTATTGTATTAATATCATCCATTCAGGGTACAATTTTCATTTTTCTTTCTTTCAAACTAAAATAAAAGTTATCTAGCAGAAGTTATCATGTCTTATACATATTCTAGATAAAGAATACTAAATATACAGCACATTTCCCACTACTTTCTGATTAACTGTTTAACTGAACAGAATGGCAACCCACTCCATTATTCTTGCCTGGAGAGTTCTATGGACAGAGGAGCCTGGTGAGTTACAGTGCATGGATTCGCAAAGAGTCGGACACGACTGAAAGACTATTGCTTACTATAAATTATCATTTCATCTTACTTATATGACACAGACTCTATTTCATCTCATTTGCCCAATAGAAATTCTATTTCTATTCTTCAGTCTCAGAAGAGAAAAGCATACAAATATTTCCCCAAATATAATGAGAAAGGTAAATACTTTCTGCTTGGCTTAAAATGATGGCCTCTGGGTCAATCCTTCATGACACTCTCGTCTGGAAAATCACTGGGAAGATGAGACCAGTAGATGGCTCTCTAGTTCCTGAGTTACAAAGGAGAATGAAGCTAACACATTTGACTGCTGGAGAACAGATTTGATTCGATTGCACCAGTGACAGGAATAAACTCCATGCACACTTGCCGAAATGGGACACTTTCTGCTGTTTTGTCACGTCCCTTAAAATGAGACAGCTATTCTTGACCCTCCTCGTCCTTGACAAGTTCCAGAGATAGTTGAAGGCATCAGCACTGGCATGAAAGACAATTTGTTCAGCTCTGGATGGAACACTGGCTTCATCAATGCAGAGCAAGTTCTTCCCCAGGATCTCAGCCTACCAGGAGAACTGGAACTAATAGCAGAAAATGGATACAGCTCCGTTTGTCAGGTGACAGCCAGTTGCCTGTCACAGTGTGACATCTGATGTTGCTGCAGAAATGTAGGACTTGTTTATTTTTACCAAGATGGAGATGGAAGGCAGGGAATTTAGAAACATGAGATACAGAAAATAAAAAAACAGTATTTCAATTTCTCCTTATAGATATTTCTTTTAAAAGGGTAATGTCTATTCAGTTTTCAGAGCTTCTCCCATATCTGCTGATTTTTTTTTTCTAATAACCAGCTTAAGATAATCAAAATGCCATAAAGGCATATTAGGGGTGGTATATTTTATTTCGTTTCAATAGCGCTATGCTTTTTGTGTTTTGAAATGAAAAAGTTTGAATGCAGAGAAAGTAGTGTTTTTAAAGTATTGGCCAAACTATATCGCAGCTCTAGAAAGAAAGGAAGAAAAATCACGTCTTTACATATGCAAGGATGTGTCTGTATAAACATGTTTGTGTACGTACATGGTTCCAAGCCTTTACAGGCGATTTGTTCCCTTGTACAGAGATCATTACAGCTCTATTACATGTGGTACATTCCGCCACTTCTTTACGGAAGTCAGGTTTTGAAAAGCCTCTAAACAGTCCTAGCAGAAGATAAATACATGTCCTGTCAGAACTTACTTCTTCATGTTTTGAGATGTGGTTCATTCCAATATCCCCTCTCTCAAATAAGACAGGGGATGCCTGAGATGCTGTCTTTGGAAAAATCTGCATGAACAGGTAAGGAATTCCTGAGTGTGGTTTCTAATGGGCGGATTGTGAAACTTCTGCCTAGCTTCCACGTTCACAGTTACTTTATGCAATGTTGAAAGGCTCTGAACACATATGACTTGAATGAAAGTAGCATTATACATATTTGAGGTTTGGAGTGACACAGCCAACTAACCATTCATACAGATAATTTCAGTGGCTAGGGCACAGCAGTGCTATTTAACATAGCTTACCAATCTCATAAGGTTTGAATATGATATGAATGATCACAATAAGCCATCTAAATTATTTCTGTGCAATTTGAGGTTCCTGAATGTTCCAGGTCTCTCTAGGATATAGGAATCTGATCTGTAACAGGAATGGACACCACAGGATATCAAGATTCTGCATTTTAACCAGAGCTTATGTAGCCTAGTCTCCCTTTCCTGAAATTCCAAAAACCCACATCTTGGATTCCGCTTCCTTAACCACGAGATTATGAGCATTGAAATCAGCCACTGTGTGCATCAATTAGTCAAATTTCAAATCCATGAAATATGAAAATGAATAGTATTTATCTTAAAAAATTCATAATAAGCATCATAATTTTACAAAGCTTTTAACTCTTTGGAGAAAAGGCCATCTCTATTTTCCTTCTTTTTATCCTACTACTTTTCACTATTTTATCTTTATCATATTCATTGAAGTGAGTGGATAAGCCCAGATTCTCCAGTCTTCTGATTATTTATATAGCAGGGGATTTGATGAACACCCATTGTGTTTCTGGAATACTCTTTGTCATGTGGATAAAGTGGACTTTCCTCAATTTGAACTGTTCTAGGGACTCAGGGTGGATAGAAAATACTCTAAATAGATAATAAAGTGGATGTTTCTTCTTTTTGACCTGGAGTATACCTGGGAAAGCAAGGAACTATGGTGGGTGACAGGAAAGATAGAGCGAGAAAAAAATCTCGTATTTCTTCATCTTCTATTTATAGAACAACTTAAAATGAAAACAGTGCTTACGCTTTGCTTACAATGCCCAATAATACTTTTAGTTGCTTCCATTATTGAAAATTACACCCCTTGTAGGAGCAGTCATAGTAGGTGACGCTGAGCTAGCATAACATCATTTGTGGAAATACCTTTCTACGTATCCTGGAACTAATGACTAAATCTGAAAGCCCAGGACATATATTAGTTCATATCCTAAAGAGGGAGATGCCCAAAGTGAGGGTCTGATATCTCCCTCGGGGTTAGTAAGAAAAAGCTCTGTGCCCTAACCTTCACTCCATCCTTTGCCCTCCTAGACCTGATAATGTTGAGAATAGAGGGAATGTCTTATAAATCAACTATACCTCAATATTTGTATTAAGCTTGAGAAAATAATAGGGGTTATTTTCAGATCTGAGAGGCATGGAGCTGAGGAATACCAGGGCTTCTCCTCTGACCACCGCAGGAAACAGCTAAAGATCGCCACATCTAGAGAGAGTGGTGTGCCTGCATGCTTAGTTAGTTGATCAGACCCCAAGGACTGCAGCCCGCCAGGTTCCTCTGTCCGTGGGGATTCTCCAGGCAAGAACACTGGAGTGGGTAGCCGTGCACTCCTCCGGGGAAATCTCCCCAGCCCAGATATGAACCAAGTCTCCCCTACTGCAGGTAGATTCTTCACAGTATGAGCCACCAGGTAAGCCCATATCTACTGAGGGCAACACCAAAAGAGCTGCTTTACAAAATGGAAGATGCTTGCAAGCGTTATCTCCTTCCCATAGTGGATATCGCTTTTGGTAGTAAACTTACTAATTTTTTCTGCAGCTAAGTGATCTAAGGAAAAGAGATCTTAGGAGATGCCTGATCACAGAGAGGCAGCAACAGTGAAAATTCCAGTACTTTCACATTTTGTTCTGTCAAAACTGGCTGTGTATTCTATGTGACCCAATAGATATTGTAGAAGACAGTTTAGCCACTAACCCACTCATATGGTAACTCACCCATATGGCTGGATCGACCACGTCACCAAAATGCTATGAGTGATCTCACTGAAGAACAGGAACCTAGGGATGGGTGGGGTGTGGGGACTCTGCCATATAGAGTGTCACTCAAGAGCTTGCTTAAAAGCATTCAGTCTTAGGGTCCAAGATAGAGCTGCCATTAGATACAAACAGCAAGGCTGGAGATGTACTTCTTTGTTGCCTGTGCTGGGTCTTCATGCTGCACGTGGGCTTTCTCTAGCTACAGTACCATGGGCTTCTCATTGCAATTGTGGAGCATGGGCTCTAGGGTGGGTGGGCTTCAGTATTTATTGGCACACAGGGTTAGTTGCCCTGAGGCATGGAGGCTCTTCCTAGACCAGGGATCAAAGTTGTGTCTCCTGTATTGGCAGGCGGATTCTTTACCAATGAGCCACGTGGGAATCCTGAGATGTGAGTACTGAATTCAACTAGTCTCCATTCTCAGTAGCTCAACAGTGTAGAAACTATGAGACTGGCCCAAGAAATCAATAATGATCCAAAAAAAAAAAAAGGGGGGGGGGAGATTCCTTGTAACTCATTGTAGATAGTGGTAAAGGAAAATTAAAAAAAAATATTTCAAGCTTTCCTCCCCACCCTCTATCCCCACCATGTACAAGGCATGCAACAAACTAGTATATGAGGAGTTAGCCATGGCCATAACCCTTAAAAGCACGTGAGTAATGAGGACATTAACTCTTCATTTATTTTGATGTCCCAATGTCCCATTCCCTGCCCTAAATGTCAGTGTCTCATTAATGTACATGAGTGTTTTTAGATATTTGCAGTGATAAAATGACTGGCTTACATGATACCAACTAGCATACTGGTTTTATAACCCATTTTGCTTAAATATTATTTTTGCTTCTAGGCAACTCATAAATTGAGAACAGATTTTTGCCAAGGCAGTGAGTGACTGAGCCGTAGTGATGTCACTTGCTCATCTGATTCCTATTAAACTTTCAGAGATTTCACAGCTGAGTGTTCCCCACCATCTTCCTCAGCTGTTCTTTGAGCCCAGCGTTTTTGTATCTCTCTCTCTTTCTCTGTGGCAGACCAGTTTGAAAAGAATCAAGACTCCAGGAGTGAGGTGGAGAGGTGAAAGAAAGAGAATTTGCTATTAGATAAATTAGAAATTGTTGACAAAGGAGATTTTTACCGCAATGTGATTGCACTTACCACTGGAATGTCTTTAAAGGGGGTATTTAAGAACGCATTTTTCCTTCACATGTACGTCAAAATGTGGTCTGTCTTCTGTCACTCTCCAACGAGGGGAGGGAAGGAGACGAGCAAGGGGAGTTCTGAAAAGAGGTGACGAGCCCTTTAAAGATGTCTGACTGTCTTCCCAGTCAGCTGGCCGCGCAGAGGATGTCCACCTCCAGTCTTCCTGTGACGGCACATTGTTGCGCAGCTTGCTACTCCCACAGAGAAAATACGCCAGCCCTCACACATGAATAATTTGATTAAACATGATCAGTCAAACTGCTTGTTTTCCGCAAATAAGAGACATTTCGTTCTCTCATTGAAACACGGCTTATTTTACTTGTCCTCTCTTCAAAAAGAGAGAAAACAATAAAAAAACTAACATGTTATTCATGTACTTTAAATTTATTTTTGTTTACGGTATGCACATGTGCTACACATTATTCAAAACCCTCATCTAAAAACCTAGCCCTCGGAATATAATTTTTGATAGTAATATTGGGTGAGAAGGTAGGCATTTCCCATTTCGAATGTTATGGAAATTCTTATAAGGAACATGCCTATTTCTGTAAATAAAACAAGATGCCATTCTCAGAAACTGACTCTTCTTTAGGGCTGAGGAAATTAACCACAGATTTTGGAGTTCCGAAAAGAATCGGCTAATGATAACCAATCAGATTTGTGTGCAAATTACATGCGATCTGTGTAGACAGATACAACTGGAAAGATACTGTGAAAGTCAAGAATCTTAGCTAAATTGATAACGCAAATAGATGCATATTGTCAAATGCAAGACTCTTAAAATAAACATAGAGTTTTAGTCAAGCATGACCAAATTTTTCACAAGGCCCATCTAACTTGTAACTTTACTTTCATGATTTTCTCATACAATACAGAAACCAAGCTCCATTCTCCTGAGCCATGTCTTCTTCCTCTGTAATGTTTGTAATTTCCCCTAACTACACTTCTGCATTCAGTAAGAAGGTAGGTGAGAAATGGCACACAGGGTTGGCTAGAACGTCTTCATAAGGCTTCACTATAGTTTCCAGTCCACATGGCTACCAGAAAAATAGTGAACAGACAGAATTCTGCAAACAGTTAACCAACTAAGACTTCCATCTTCAGAAATCTGCAGTGATAAATATTGTATAGATTTGGGAGTCATGTAGATACTGAGTTTTGCAAAATGCACACATTTGAAGTTTAAAATAAAAAATAAAATACAATTCACCTTCAAATTATTTTTCTCCCAGCATGACTAGATGTTAGCATTTCTGGGGCGAAAGGCCATGTAGCCTTTCTCATATTCCAATTAGGTCTGACCTTTAGGTTGATACATTTCTAAGGATACACTTATTTTATATATAACTTGATATATTATTTTTTGTGTGAATTAAAAATATATATTTCTAGCAATGTTTTTCTTTTATTATACCATAACCAGAAATTGGCTCTCCACCATACTGCTTCTTCAGAGCTAAATAATGTAGACAATTTGCTCAGAAGGTGAAAGACACATAATAAAGCAGTAAGCAGCATATAAATATTTTGAGGCCAGGTTTCTGCTACTTGTTAGTGAACCATGGCTAAGTATTTTTAACTTTGTTATGCCTTAGTTTGGTTAATTATGTAATGGATAATAATTATACCTAAACCAATCAATCATAAGGAAATCAACCCTGAATATTCACTGGAAGGACTGATGCTGAAGCTGAAGCTCCAATACTTTGGTCACCTGATATGAAGACCCTACTCACTGGAAAAGACTCTGATGCTGAGAAACATTGAGAACAGGAGGAGAAGGGGGCAACAGAGGATAAGATGGTCGGATGGCATCATCGACTCAGTGGACATGAGTTTGAGCAAACTCTGGGAGATAGTGAAGGACGAGGAAGCCTGGTATGCTATAGTCCGTGGGGTCACAGAGTCAGACATGAGTGAGCTACTGTACAAAAACAATGAGGATAAAAGAAGAGGGATAAATAGGACTAAAAGACTGTTAAGAGGAATAAATGATTAGTATTTGTAAAGAATTTATAACTATACTTGGCACATAGTAGGAGCCACAAAAGTGCTTGCCAAACCATTAAATAATGCATTTAGTAAATATTTTTTGAATAGCTAAATTGGCTACTTTTAAAAATAAGTACTCTTAAAAGGAGGAAATAACTTGTAGAATTCAGTCAATACACTTTGATAAAGCATAATTTTCTCTGATATAACCTAACTCTTTCAGCCACATATATTGGCACAAACCCCTCTGAGCTGTGTTTGGTCCAGAGGACTTTCCAAAGACAATGAGCTCTACAACAAAATGCTTACTTTGCATCTTTTTTTTCTGTGACACACTTCTCAGCTTCTTAGCCTTCATATAGATATGATTAAAACTACAACACCAAAGTATAATATTTCTGTTTGCATAAATTGCATAAATATATTCTTTGAGACCAGAACATCATCCAAATACATTTCTCCATTGGGAATACCGTTTGTAGAGTAAATGACTTATGTTATCACCATTGTTATTGCTATGGGCATTTATCCACTTTAGAGTGTATTTTCATTGTAAAAAAATTAAGGTTCTCAACATAGTCACCAAACAAAAATTTCTCTCGTGTACATATTGAGTGAGCATTTTTAACTGGCTGATAATTATATTCATTTTTTCCCTGGTTTCCTCTAAAGGTATTGTGGCCTAAAAAGATACTAAGACCACTGTCATTGATGTAAAGAATTTTAAATGCAAATAAAGCTATTTTATGTCATAAAAATAGGAATGGTGAAGAGGAAGTCTCTTTTGGAAATTTAAGGGAAGCCAATATAGGAGAGTATGTGAAACTAATCACATTGGCTTTTTGGAGCATGGTGTTTTGGACTTGGATTCCAGTGTTATGAACTATGAGAACTTGGGCTCTGTTCTTTTATTTCCCCATCTGTAAAATGGCAATGAAAACATCCACCATGTAGGAATATTAAGGGGATTAAGAACTGCTTGGTTTAGGGACTGGCGCATAGTCAAGGAGCGTTCTTGTTTTAGATAGCTGTTAAATTAATCAAGACAGCCAATCACATGTTATAAGCCCCTTGAGGACAAGTACCACATACTCCACCATGCATACTGAGTACCCAATAAAATAATCATTGATTGGCAGGCAAGGCAAACATCTGCTTCTAAAAAGATTACAGAATAAATCAACTCGATGTATAGGTAGTTCATGAAACATTGAGCTGGCTTGAGCAATATTACCACTGAAGTCTAGAACTGCTGGGCTTCAGTGTTATTCACTGGATAGAGACATTTGCCTTCATTTTGATCAACATGTCAGTGTTAATTCCAGGTGATCTTGAAAGAAAGACAAAAAATGATAGATATCTATTTGTAACAGTATACAAATCATGATAGATGACAGGATCTTGAAAACTCTTCCTTGAATGTGTTAATATTCTCAGTGTTAACTGATAAAATCTGTTTTAATATTTGAGGCATTTCCTGAACTTCAGTTAGTATAAACAATTTTTTAATTATATCATTTGATTTTTTTCTTCTCTTAAATAAATTTCATATCATGGAAGTCAGGACTGTTTTAGAAATCTCTACACTTGGTTTATTTGGAGTTGCATGAAACTCAATGTGGTTGAGCAGAGTCCTGCTTTAATAGCTGCATCCTATAGAGGAAACACTGTTTGTTTTATATAAAGGGAATATATTTGCTATTTTCTCTCCTACCCATTTGCAGAGCTGGACATAACTTGGACATAATGGATATGTTTCCATTTTTATTCTCTAACAAGCTGTTGTACCAGAGAGTGAGTCATGGTAAGAAGGCCTGGCTTACCCTGAAGGAACGTTATTTAGAAATCTAAAAGGCTCAGACAGAGGATATGAAATGGCCAACTGTGAAAAAAAGTTCTCTTATTTATACATTTTTTACTTTGTTACAATTATGCAAAGTAACATTTATAAATCTTTGATTGTGACTAAATACAGGAGTGTAACTGAATACAGGTATCACATACTACCATAGTTTTCTCTTTCTGGTTATTTCTTGGGAGATTATAATGCTGGGAATAAAGCTGGGAAATGTAGGCTTCTATGGTACTCCATCTTATTAACTCTTTTTGTATCTCACTCTTAGAATTAAATCCGTATTACTGTTTATTTAATTTTAGGAAAGCAAACTAAACAATGCTTCATAGTACATTGTATTGGTCTATTTACTCATTTTTTTAATGTCTCGCTTTCTTCAGCATATCAGAGTGCCGGCTGCCCATCATTAGAAGCTCTATTTGGTTTGACTGCTATTTAAACAATGTTAGGCAATAAAATGTGAGTTTAGAGAAAAATGATAATCGGTACAGACTGTAAATATTTAAACTGAAAATTAGACTTCAGGACCACTGATCAGTATCTCTGAAAAATGTGTCTGGAAAGTCTATTGATTAAAATTTTGGTAGAAATTTTGAAGAAAAAAATTTTCAGATAAATCTTACAAGTTAAAAACATTAATTTAACAATAAGAAAAATAAGCAGCTTGATGGAAAAAAAATGGACAAAAGGCCTGAACAGAGACTTCAGCAAAGATGCACAGATTGTCAAGTGAGCTTATGAAAGTATTCACAACATCATATGGGAATTTGCATCAAGGAAATGCAAATTAAAAAAAAAATTAAAAAAAAACAATGAGATGCCACCACACACCAATTAGCCAAAATTTGGAACACTGCCAACATCAAGTGCTGGTGAGGGGGCAGAACAACAGGAACGATCAATCATTGCCGGTGGCAATTCAAAACGGTATAGCCACTTTGGAAGACAGTTTAGTGATTCCTTACGAAACTAAACATACTCTTACCAGTTGATCCAACAATAATCCTCCTTAGCATTTACCTAAACGAGATGAAAACTTATGTCCACAGACAAATCTGATATAAATGAATGTTTATGCCTTCTTTATTCATAGCTGTCCAAACTTGAAAACAGCTAAGATGCCCTTTAGCAGGTGAAGGAATAAATTAATAATGGTGCATCCAAACAATGGTATATTGATTAGCACGAAAAATAAATGAGTTATCAAGCCTTGAAAAGGCATGGAGGATATTTAAATGCATATTACAAAGTGAAAGAAACCAATCTGAAAAGGCTGTGTACTGTATAAATTCAAGTATAAGCTGTATTGGAAAAGGCAAAACTATGGAGACAGTGCAGAGCTCAGTGGTTGCGAGGGGTTGGAGAGGAGAGCAGGATGAACAGGTGGAACACGCAGCGTTTGGGGCCAACGAAACTGCTTTGTATGGTGCTGCAATGATGGACACAGGTCATTAAACAGTTGTCAAATTCATCACATATACAGCAGCAAAAATGGAACCTAGTGTGAACTGTGGAGTTCAGGTGATTATGACACGTCACTGGAGGGTTCATCCAGTGTAACAGTGTACTGCTCTGGGAGGAGATGTTGATAACAGGAGAGGCTGTGATTGTGTGGGAGTAGGAAGCATATGGAAAATATCTGCACCTTCCACACTTTCTTTGTGAACCCAGAACTGTTCTAAAAATAGTCTACCTGAGAAAAACTTTGCGGCTCAATCTAAAAGAATATGTAGAAGAGATAGGGAAAATTCTGAACATTTCACCAGACGTTTGAGGATCTCAAAGCTCTTGCAAATATTTATAATAATCTTTAGGTCTGCCTAATCAATGTAATTTAAATATACATTCAGATCCCGATTTAGTCACCAAATATTTATTGATGCCTGTCTGTGATGAGTCAAGAGATTGTGCCTGCCCTAACCGACAGTGCTGGGGGAGAAACACATCATTAAGTGATCATAAGTGAGTGTCACAGGATTGATTTTAAATGCATATATCATCATGAAAGCCTAATGGAGAGATATGCACATCTTCCATAATCGAGAAGTCAGGGAATTTTATCCGGAGGCTGTGACACAGGGGAATTGTGACTCATGGGAAGCAAAAGCCATTGAAAAGACATGTCCATGAAAATCTTACTTCTGACGGAGTGACTCTCAGGTAACAAAAGCCCTTGATTTGGCTCTGTATTTTTTAGTGCAGTTTTAATGCTTGTGTGTGTTTCGTTTCCAGAATAGTCCTTCACAGAAGCAGTGATGAAGCCAGAAATGAGAAATGAAGTGAGAAACTTTTGTAAATTCTCTACTGCTCAATCAGGCAAGAGAGACTGAGTGACTTTGTCTCTTTTAATAGTGTTAATTGGACTTAGGCTTTTTACAGAAGCATATGGAGGCAACCATTCATAGATGCAGAGCTTGGAAAGCATTTAGAATAGTTGTATTAAACTCACCTAAACATAGACACTGCTTCTTGGGCCAATCTCTAGTCTGAACTTCATCGAAACACTCAATGAATGATCATCCAAAGTGGGGAAGGTCCAGATGGTGGCTTAGAGCTTCCTTCGAACTCTGGAAGGGACACTTTAGAAATACCCAAGTCATCTTTTCCAATATCTAATTTGGGTTACTTACGTTACTGTGAGTGACATAGCTAAGGTGGAAGTGGGGAAGAGCAATGTGTTCTATTTGCCCAGATGTCATGCTTAACCCAAATACTCTCTTTCACTTCTATAATATCTAGACCCAAGATGTCTTTTAAAATATTCACATCTAACATTGATCAACCCTGAATATTCATTGGAAGGACTGATGCTGAAACTGAAGCTCCAATACTTTAGCCACCTGATGAGAAGAACTGACTCATTTGAAAAAACCCTGATGCTGGGAAAAATTGAAGGCGGGAGGAGAAGGGGATGACAGAGGATGAGATGGTTGGATGGCATCACCGACTCCATGCACATGAGTTTGAGCAGGCTCCAGGAGTTGGTGATGGACTGGGAAGCCTGGCGTGCTGCAGTCCATGAGGTTGAAAAGAGTTGGACACGACTGAGTGACTGGACTGAACTGAACTGAACACTGACATTCCCAGTTTTCTCAAATCTTCTCTTTCCTCTGAGATACACTTCATTCGCTGATGCCAGGGTAACTGAACTTTCTCATAGCAAGTCTGATCCTTTATGAGCAATATATAAAAGAAGAACTTTCTGGTTTATTTGATTTCATTCGATTTTTAGTTCTTTTGAAATATGGAAACATTCTCTTCTCCACTCCATTATTTCCATCTTTTATGTGTGTAGCCATAAGTGTTTGAATTATAATAGAAAATGGCAGATAAATATGCTATTATAAAAGTTTTGCATAATTAGTTTAAGTATAATGCATTCACTTTTGAAAACGTCCATACTTAGTATAAGTGCATCATGCTGCCAGGATATTTTTTCCCCTCCCCTCTGGGGTTGTAGTTCTGTTTTGCATCTCATCTCAGACACATAATTAGTTGCAGCAGGTATATTATAGTGGTCTCACAGCCCACATCACCCAAATCTTCTTTAAACATCATTTCAGCAAAGTAAACCCAGGAAATTCTGTTCACCTTACTTAAATGCTTGTAACTTTAGTATTTTTACAATTCTTTCAGGCTCAGCACAGATGGGATTTTTCAAATGAAAACCAGATGAATGTAAACAGCAATCGCACCATCAAAACCTAAAGGTAGAAAAGACGCAGGCCCTGCTCTGTGCTGTAATAAGATCCACGTTTGCAATGAAAGTATGTTTCCAATAATGGTGCAGTTACCTTTCATTAGAGACTCAAATCAGCATTTTATTTTTCCTTTTATAATTTGACATGGTAAAAGGAGAAGTGGGCTTTCAAATCTCTAATCCGCGTCAACCCGAGATGAAAGTTTTTAGCACTCTGCCTCTGTGGGGGTATTTGGATTTGTAGTTCATTTTACAAATCCTGTTTAACATATAATTAAATAATAAGGTAAATATGTGACATAATCTCCCCTGGCTACAAACTTTCACTGACCCTGGTGATTTCCTTCCCTTGGGGTTTTAAATTTGATTTCTATTGCCCTCCTTTGCTGAAACCTATAGTCATGCCTTCTTCAGTTGCCATCTGCCAAATAATCATTTAATGTGTACCCTCTTTAAAATTTATTTGCAATAATTCTCATTAGAGCAAAAAGAGTCCTTGATTAGAAAGGAGGCATCTTAGCTCTGTTGCCAGTTTATTTTGGATTTTTATTTTAACTGTATATACACCTAGATCTTCTACAAATCAGCCTCCAAAATCGGTGGACTTCAAAATCATTTGAGAACCTTTAGAGCTTTGGAATTCCTTCTCCAGCTGATCCTGTTTAGCTGATCCAGAATTGAGACCTAAGCATTCGCAGTTTTAAAATATTTCTTTATCTCATATGCAGCCCTAGGTTTAGAATAACTGACCTAGGACCTAAACTCTCCTTTCTTAAAGGGCTTTGTTCTTTGTGTTGCCAATTTGTGTGAACTTCTCATATTTGCAGTAAAGTAAAGAAGTTAGTCAGGACTGGAAGGAGAGCAAATTGTCTTGTAGACACACACACAGGTCTCCAGGGAAGTCCTCAGAAGTAATAAATAACTTTAGCCTCGTATCCTGATTCTAAGGAGGGACATGAGATATGAAGACATATTTACTCTAAAATTACAGTGTCCTTATTTCATCTCTCATCAGCATTTGGTACAAACTTTCTGAAAATCAGAGTCTTGTTTGCCTTGATACTTTTAATATTATACAGCGGTACAGTTCAAGCTTTCTCATGGCAAATATTTAAAAACAATAATGTTGTGGGTTAAACTAGTGAACACCTACAGAATGGATAATCTCTCTGGGGGTCTCTACAGTTCTGGTTCGGATGTTCTTCCTTCTCACTATACATGGAGAAATAAATGACTGAGTTGTGAATCGGTTAGCTGGGCAGTATTGACATGATGGTGCAGATACTGCTTTACATCATTTCAGAACATTTAAGCAGAAAGAACACAGGCTTCCTGAATCTAGAAATATTGTTACACATCCTTGGGTTTTCTTCAATGGCTACTATTTCTCTCAATGGTCTTTCACTCTAATAGTAGAAAAAGACTGTAATATTCATGATAGAAAGTCATGTTTTATTATTAACAAAATGGCTAAACATTTTTTTTAACTACAAATAATAGGAAAGTCTTTTTTAGTTGATACAGATGCTAAAATTTTCAAGAACAACACATAGAGAAATTAGAAATAATGTATTTTAAAAAATTTTTCCAAGATCCCAATAAAATAATATGCAACTAAATATTGTTGTTGTTTAGTTGCTAAGTTGTGTCCAACGCTTTTGCGACCCCGTGGACTGCAGCCCACCGAGTTCTTCTGTCCTTGGGATTCTCTAGGCAAGAATACTGAGTGAGTCACCATTTCCTACTCCAGGAGATCTTCCCGACTCAGGGACTGAACCCATGTCTCCCATCAATACAACTGAACTCATTGTAATACATACAAATTCTTTAAAGCTGACCCACTGGGGAAGACCAACTAAATATCGCAGTTTGCAGTTCTAGTAAGTCATTCTTCAAAATGGGTTCCCTCTCTCTTTTCCCCATATTATTTATCTTAAAACTTAAAAAAAGCAAATTAATAAATACATTTTGTTTGGAGGGCTCTAATATCTATTATTTTTAAAGGAACTTGAAAAGAGCAAAGAAATATTTGCTGTATAAAGTCATATGTAGGAAATTGTGCTTGTGAGCACTGGAGTTCCTGCGAATAACTCTGATACAAGTAGGAGGCTAAGAAGTTCAGATATATTCTAGGGAAACAGTAAGTATGATTAAAAGACAAATTAATAGTTTGAAGTAAACTATGGGAGTATAATGTGTTTAATGTACCATGACTAAAGGACTGACTACTGAAGAGATTTGAAGCCAATGGAGAGATGTAAATAACCTAGAGGAGAAAATACAACTTTACCTTGAAAAGGTCCATGTGGAGATTGATTGTAAAAGTTACCATAGGGTCATACTGAGACACAGAAAACATGTCAAGAAAAATCTCTGACAGAGAATGAAAAAGAAGTGAAATAAGAGGGCATTTGGAAAAATTACAGTTGCAATTTCCTTTTAGGTTTCAGAAGGAATCATTCATAGAACATGTGTTTATACCAAGGAGAAAATGTTCAGGGGTCAAGGACATAAGATTTAGGGCTACAGATCCCTAGTGTGAATTCTTGATCTATCATTAACTGCACAATGTAAGGCATATTATATTGTTGCTTATAAAATTGCATTTGCAATATATTGTTTTCATAGATGTCATGGTAGCTATTAGTCTATCCAAATGCTTTGAAATTTTTAGAAGTGCTTTCAAATGCAGGTAGAACCTTAAAATACAAAGTGAGATTCTGGATTTTGACAAGATGTCCAAGTTGACTTAAATTTCCTGTGCACGTTCAGTTTGGACATGCACTGGTCCAAAGAGGGTGGGACTGCAGTGGGAGACATGCTTAATCTTGGAAACAGTCAACTTTAATTTAGACTGATAATGCTTGAGTAAAATGCCTGAAATCTCTGAATCTTCTCTCTTCTCATCTACAAATCTGTGAGAGGAAACCATTTTGGAGGTTCTCTGAAGTGCCTTCATAACGTTTGTGGGTGTGTGATTTGTGTATCCAACAGTCAATCACGAGGGATATTTCAAATTAAGTTTTTACTGATAGGAGTTAACTTCTCTTAATGATTCCTATGTCACTATAAATCTATTTAGGACATTTCTACAATATTAGTCAATTCTCTTGCCATGCTTCCTCTGAAAGGAAAAGAGGTGGAAATTGCCTTCACCCAACAGCTTATATGCACATGTTCTATAAAATGTGAGTTGTGTGAAGTGCCATTGATCACAAGCATAATAGCAGGGAAAAAAAAAATGCCTGAGAGCTTTTGAAGTGGGCTGTGTTTGAATTGTCCTGAAGTTCTGGGAAAAAAAAATCTCGTGAGTAGCAGCAGAACTTACAAAATTCTAGGATAAATGAACATTCTAATTTCAACTGTTTTCTTCTCAGATACCATTTTTTAAAATTCTCATTCTCTTTCTATCCCAGGTTCCTTACAGTATGCAATGATTTATGTTCAATAATTATCAACAGGGCTTTGTCCTTCACAATGAGAGCTGCTAGCCATGTGCACGTGGTGGCATAAAGGAAACAAGGCGTTTATCAACCAACCTCATATGTCCATTGACTGGCCAAACACACGTGCCAGCCAGGCGTGTGGTCTGTGTCGGCACATGCAGAGGATGTGGTGGTGCTGGCAAAAAAACCGAAACTGAGATAAGGAAATAAGACATTACAAAAGGTGTTCTTAAGAATCCAGTTTGGCTTAAATATGTTCTTAGACTATACCAGATAGGTAGGTCGCATAGGTGCACTATATCTCATCAAGAAGTGTTCCCTAGACAGAGACACCCAGTGGATAAGGGTGACAAGTTGAAGTGAACTTGCTCCTGCTTCATCCAGGGTTCATTTCTTTCCAACCCAGGCCCACTTCTCTTTTGTAATCCAGCCTCTGGTTTCTGTTAGCTGTCTGATACGACCTAAGGGGTCTGAACACAGAGTTTGCTTTGTATGCATTTTACGAACTTTATGTTTTCCATCTTGTTCTGGGCTTCCCTAACCCAGACTAGCTACAGATTTTCAAACACTCAAAATATGGGTATTCAGACAATACTTAGACAGTATATTGAGAAATAATTTTCATACTATACTATACTATAAAATTTACCTGATTAAAGTGCAGAATTTGGTGATTGTTAGTGTATGTACAGAGTTGTGAAACCATCATATAATATAATTTTAGAACAATTTCATCATTTCTCTCAAGCAGCCTTGTACCTGTACCTTGTACCAGCCTTCCACACCATCTTCTCACAGCCGTAACGCACCTCATGTACAGAAGGCAAACTAGGTGACCACCAATGTACCTGCTGTCTCTATAGATTTGCTGATAATTTTTGAATAATGATTTAGCCAGTCCAGAAAAGGTTTCTTTTTTCTCTCCAAATCCGTAGGCACATGATCTCTAACTAAGTATGAAGATATTTACTTTGTATTAGGGTTTGAAATGTTAACAACTAGACATTTATTTTGCTGTATATTTCTCAAAGTCCAATTAGTCATTCTCGAATTATACAGAGACACTGGATTTTGTTCTCTGATGAGTTTCCTTTTATCTTTTAGCAGGAAGGGGAGGGACATATTAGCAGAATCAAGAGAATATGAAATATTGATGACTTTGCTTCCTTCCAACCTCTGAAAGTATTTTTTTTAATTCTATGCACCTCTGAGACTGAAAGGAAATGAATAGCCAATCTTTTTTTTTTTTTCTCGTATTGAAAAACTATTTTATTTATTTGAAAGAATGTGTATAGGTAATATAGCATAAAATATAAATCGTAATTATAAAATGAATAGATAGCTATGATCAACCAGATGGCTATCATCAACTTTAAGAAACCAGAATATTAACTAAGATGTTGGCATCCCATATGCGCACATCCTGGTTCCTAAATCACTCTTTCTTTTTTATATAAGTAAAATGTTAAGTTTTGAATGCTTTTGAAAATCATATAAATTGAACCATACTGCATATATGTTCTCTTCTACAAAGTTGTCTGTTTTTTCTTCAACATTACACTTGACAAAGGACCTGTCAACCTTGGATCTTAATGCGCCAGATTCATCTTTTATATTCCATGACTAGGACTGGGCACTAAGGAGATATCCTTCTCCAGTCATACACACTTCCAACCTTACAAATTATAATTGCATATTTATCCTTTTGCTCACCACAGGTGGGAATGGCAGTCACAAAAAACTCTATCACTTCAGCAGTTCGATGAGCACAGCTCATGACTTGAGTACAGAAGAACAATTTAGAATGATTGTGTGCATGCATCCTCAGTCACTTGAGTCATGTCTGACTCTTTGCAACCCTATGGACTATAGCCCTCCAGGCTCCTCTGTCCATGGTATTCTCCAGGCAAGAATATTGGAGTGGGTTACCATGCCCTCCTCCAGGGGATCTTCCTGACCCAGGAATCAAACTCGCCTTTCGTAAGTCTCCTGCTTCAGCAGGCAGGTTCTTTACAACTAGTGCCACCTGGCAAGCCCTTAGAATGATTACTTTGATTCTAATAATGAATAAAATCTTATTGTGTGCCCGCTGTTGTATGCACAAACATGTGTGGGGGTTATTTGATGAAAAATAATAGAAACTGATTGAAGCAAACAAAGCAAATGGGGGCTGATTTATCAAAAAGATAGAGGCTGGCTAGTAGAACTGATGGATAAAGTGACAAAACACGTCTTGGAGTGGGCAGACACAAGGGCAACCTTGGAAATCTTGAAGTGAGAAATTAATGGAGGGTACCTTTAAGGTGCAGTCATCAGGACGAATAAATTTCACAACAGTCTGTGTAGTATCTGCTAATGAGTCAAATTCCAGGATAGAGCAACTGATTAGCCTAGCTTGGGTCACATTCCCAACTCTCAGTTAGAACCGGTTGAAGCACTTGGATTGACTGTTTCAAAGAGTATATTCAAAGACAGGTGATGGCATTACTGAAAGCAAAAATGAAATGCTATAACTGGAATTAGACGAAATGAATATCAGACAGTTAATAACCAACACACTATTTGTTTTGTCAATTTTTACATATTATTTACTCTGATGTGGGCACTGTTCCAATCACTTTGCAACTAGTTACTCATTAAAGCCTCATAATAATCTTATGTGGTAGATACTATGATCATCATACTATTCATGGGATTCTCAAGTTAAGAATACTGAAGTGGTTTGCCATTCCCTTCTCCAGTGGACTGCATTTTGTCAGAACTCTCCACCATGACCTGTCTATCTTGAGTGGCCCTACATGGCATGGCTCATAGTTTCATTGAGTTAGACAAGGTTGTGGTCCATGTGATAATTCTCCAGGCCAGAATACTGGAGTGGGTAGCCTTTCTCTTCTCCAGAGGATCTTCCCAACCCAGGAATTGATCTGGGGTCTCCTGCATTGCAGGTGGATTCTTTACCAACTGATCATCTGGAGAGCCCTGTGATCAGATTTACTTCATGGCAAATAGATGCGGAAACAACGGAAACAGTGACAGACTTTATTTCCTTGGGATCCGAAATCACTGCAGGCGGTGACTGCAGCCATGAAAGTAAAGACCCTTGCTCCTTGGAAGAAAACTTATGACAAACCTAGACAGTATATTAAAAACCAGAGACATTACTTTTCCCACAAAGTTTCGTATAGTCAAAACTATGTTTTTTCCAGTAGTCATATATGGATGTGAGAGTTGAACCATAAAGAAGGCTGAATGCCGAAGAATTGATGCTTTTGAACTGTGGTGTTGGAGAAGACTCTTGAGAGTCCCTTGGACTGCAAGGAGATCTAACAAGTCCATCCTAAAGGAAATCAGTCCTGAATATTCATTGGAAGGACTGATGCTGAAGCTGAAACTCCAATACTTTGGCCACTTGATGTGAAGAACTGACTCATTGGAAAAGACCCTGATGCTGGGAAAGACTGAAGGCAGGAGGAGAAGGGGATGACAGAGGATGAGATGGTTGCATGGCATCACTGAGTTTGAGCAAGCTCTGTGAGATGGTGAAGGACAGGGAAGCCTGGCATGGTGCAGTTCATGGGGTTGCAAAGAGTCAAGTACAAGTGAGTGACTGAACAACAACTATGATCATCAACATGATTTTATAGGTCCAGGATTGTGAAATAACTTCTCCCAACTTACACAGCTGATAAGAGAACAAAGTCAGATTTGAACATAGTGCATCCCCCAAGGCCTTACTCTTAATATAACTATATTATGTTACCTCTTCCAAAGCATAATGATTTGTGGATATTTCATTGCTTTTCATAGAAACGCTGTAAGCTGAATATCTATTTTAGAAATAAGAACACTTAGGGAACTAAGAATTTGGCTAAGACAGCATGATTCCAACACCCACATGTTTTTCACTATAGTTTACTGCCTTTTCTTACTTTTTGTATAGCAGTGGGTATTTGCATTATATTAATAACTTAAAACATCCTCAAGATTCTTAAAGCTGACTTCATATCTCCTCGCTGTATTTTTCCCTAAAAAATATTTAAAGGCTGCCTTTCCTTTTTATTAATACCAATGTGTGCGTTTCTTTCAATAAGAAGGCAAATATCAAATCTCTGAGGAAGACTGTGTGAATAAGACAGACTGTTAAAGCTGAATCAAGATACCATTTGTGTCTCATGTTTCCTTTTCCCTTTTCCAGATTTTCCTGCATTTCTAAAAAGCAGCATTTCTCTCATTCTGAGCATACTAGGGTTCATTCCCAACCTGATCAGCCAAATCACGGGTGAATCTAAGACCGTTCGAGTGGCCAATTTGTCCAAGATCTAAGAGAGTTTCTTATTCTCCTATGTGAATGAAAATGTGTAGTTTTTGTTCAGTCACTAAGTCATATCCGACTCTTTGTGACCCCATGGACTGCAGCATGCCAGGCTCCTCCGTTTTCCACCATTTCCTGGAGTTTGCTCAAACTCATGTCCATTGAGCCAGAATGCAAATAGAATAGGCTAATTTTGCATTTTGTTTATATCACATAAGTTTGAAGTCTCAGTGCAGACATTAAGTCCTTTTCTGAATATTTTTGGCCTCCAGGTACCTTTATAGGAGTTTTTTCTTCAAAGCAAATTGTATCTTAAAATAACACAACAGTGCAGGATTTGGGGAGAGGATTCCCTTACCTTCTGCTTTTGGTCAGATTTAATCCATTCAGCAGAAACCTAACTGATGGCAACGGCTCTCAGCATCCTTCTCTAGTAGATGTGGTCTCCTTTCCAGCAAGAATATACAATAGTTGCATTGACCATTCATTCTTCAGGGGCTGAAATGACACGTGACAGGTGGCATGGCATCCCAGGGAGAGATAGGGAAGGCTATGGATAGATCCACGGATCCTGGTTTCATGAGTTCACCTCTCCCTCCATCTAAGCTGATTTTGCACCGTGATTAAGCACAGGAGCAGAAGAGAGAGACTGCTTGAGTCCAGATTCAGGTTCTAACACGCTCCAGCTGGGTGACCTTGGGCAGGTCAACTATCTCTCTGTGCTTAGGTACCCCCACAGGGCTTCTGTGAGGGTTAGGTGAGACCATCCATGCTGCAATCAGAAAGTAATTGCTATACCAGGCATCACTAGAGTCTCAGTGGGAAAGGTGAAAGAATCAGCAAGATACAGTGTACAGCAACTCTTGGAAATATGCAGTTTAATGTTTATCTGCTGAACTGAGTTTCTTCACAAATAAAGCATTATTTAAAAAAACTGCTGAAAAGCATCTTTAGAGCAATTAATGCCACCTCTCTTTATGTCGTCAGCAGAGAACCTTTATCTAGAGGTCTGGTGAAAGTAGTAGGTAATAGGATGAAAATAAAATGCAAGGTATGGCCAGATAAATAGATCGAGTGCCAGTATTCAATATATTCCTAACTTTCTTTTGGGTTTCCCTGGTAGCTCAGAAGTAAAGAATCCACCTGGAATGCAGGAGATGAAGTTTCGATCACTGGATTGGGAAGATACTCTGGAGAAGGAAATGGTAACTCACTCCAGTATTTTTGCCTGGTAAACCCCATGGACAGAGGGACCTGATGGGCTACAGTCCATGGGGTTGGAAAAGAATCGGACATTACTTAGCAACAACAGCATCATCCTTTTAGCTGTAACACTGTCACTAACTTCTAAATTTCTGTCAGAGGAATTAAGCCAGGTATGTGTGAAGTAGAGGGATAATATGATGTCTATACCAATGTGCAACCTGTAAGTAAAGTATTATTGTTTATTTGCTTCTTCCTTTCTATTGAAGCAGTTGGGTATTTTGAATGCATTTGACATTGGGGAGTGTTCACCAGTGCTGCTTTTGAGTTCTCCAATTCTAACTCTGTTTTCTGAAATGTAATCACTAGAGTAATATTCCCTTGGTTTGTTGTGATTTCGGGGTTTCTAGTGAAAGACACCAACTCAGTTTATTATTCAGAGTAAGTACAAAGTTTGTTTGGGAATGAACTAAAGTGTCTTCCCACTCTTACTAGTTTGAATAATTTCCTTCTCAGTCAGTCACTTAGAGGATGTAGCTAAGACCTCCATAATTCTTTGGTGATAAAGCAATGCTACCATTTTAAAATATCCCCTAAGTCATAATTTAACTGTTTGTCAATCTGGTGTCTTGCTGTGCATAGGAGTGATGCTATCTGCATAATAGCCCCTCTTTCAAGTATGAAGCTCTAAGGGCCTCTTCTACAGCATAATGAATGAAATATTATTTTTATGGCCAAGATTGAAAGCAGCAGTGCTAAATGCCACAGAACAGAGCTTGCAAGATTTTCCAGAACAGTCTTGGCGACCAAACTGCCTGGGGAACTTGGATATGAATTTGAATGCCAGCTTGACTGTGTTTCCCTTAAACAAAGGAAAACTTGGAGTTCTATCCTTCAACCACAGTGATAAATAAATCTAGAGCTTCAAATTCTGTGACATATTTAAACAGGACAAAGACAATGGCCCAACGGCCATAAGAATAATCAGATTGGTCTTTGGGCAAAGACTGATAATAAAGTAAAAATGGCTGCATCACAAAGACGCTTTCCATCTCCGCCTCGGTCCCCACCTAATTCACTGTCACACAACTTCTAGATTGATTTTCCCATACCATAGCTGCGGCCATTTCCCTCACCTCTTTAAATTGCTTCGATTACTTCCCCATGTCTATTAAATAAAATCGGCATTCCAGACCCTTTACCCTCTGACTCCAAGTCACATTCTAACTTCTCTATCTCACCAAACTCTCCTTCACACTTTAATCTTCATCAAGCCTAAGACTGCTAGTGAGTGTAAAAAATATTTCTTGTAATCATTTTTAATGAGATATCTATCACTTTGCACATCAGACACAATCCCTTCTCAGACACTTAAGCCAAAGCCTCCTTCAAAATATAGGGTTCCAAATGCAAAACTCTTCAGAATCCGGGCCCAGTGAGTAAAAGGTAAAAGAAAAGCAGGATGGTTATCTTAGACGGGTTTCCTTAGTGGCTCAGTCAGTAAAGAATCTGTCCGGCAATGCAGGAGACCTGGGTTCAATCCCTGGTCAGGAATTCCCCCTGGAGAAGGGAATGGCTACCAATTCTAGTATTCTTGACTGGAGCATTCCATGGACAGAGGAGCCTGGCGGGCTACATGCCATGGCGTAGCAAAGAGTCGAACACGACTGAGAGATGAACACTATCTTAGGTAGCTTGGGTTGCGATAGCAAATAAATACCATAAACTTGGTGGCTTACACAATGGAAGTTTATTTCCTACAGTTCTTGATACAGACTTGATGTATACTTTTCCTTATTTGGAAATAGCCTGTTGTTCCATGTCCAGTTCTAACTGTTGCTTCTTGACTTACAAACAGATTTCTCAGGAGGCAGGTCAGGTGGTCTGGTATTCCCATCTCTTGAAGAATTTTCCACAGTTTGCTGTGATCCACATAGTCAAAGGCTTTGGCGTAGTCAATAAAGCAGAAGTAGATGATTTTCTGGAATGCTCTTGCTTTTTCGGTGATCCAGCAGATGCTGGCATTTTGGTCTCTGGTTCCTCTGCTTTTTCCATATTCAGCTTGAACATCTGGAAGTTCTCAGTTCACATACTGGTGAAGCCAAGCTAGGCTTGGAGAATTTTGAGCATTACTTTGCTAGTGCATGAGATGAACATCCTTTGGCATCGCCTTTCTCTGCTTTTCCCTCATAGCTCAGTTGGTAAAGTATCCGCCTGCAATGCAGAAGACCCTGTTTCGATTCCTGAGTAGGGACGATCCACCGAAGGAAGGATAGACTATCCATCCCAGCATTATTGGGCTTCCCTTTGGCTCGCTAGTAAAGGATCCACCCACAATGCGGGAAACCTGGGTTCAATCTCTAGTTTGGGAAGGCAGTTGTATAGTCCACAGGGTCGCAAAGAGTCAGACACGCTTGAGCGACTTTCACTTCTCACGTTCTTTGGGACTGGAATGAAACCTGACCTTTTCCGGTCCTGTGGCCACTGCTGTTTTCCTAATTTGCTGGCATATTGAGTGCAGCATTTTAACAACATCGTTTTTTAGGATTTGAAGTAGCTCAGCTGGGAGCTGAGAAGTTCGTCTTCTTTGCAGAGATGTTATTCATGCCTTCCAACTGAGGATTATGAATGATCTGATTTTTATTACATGCTAAACACAGAGACTGGTACTCAGCAGGTATTCAGGGAAGTTTAGCTTTTACTTTGCTGACTTTAACGCTTATGGCAACAGTGCTTTGGAAGAATTCATTTTTCTACTTCTATCTAGTCACATAAATTTGTCAGGAAAAAGGGTATATAGTGTATGTGGTTTGTGTATGTATGTATTTACCAAAGGCTATATTTTCAATGATTTTTAAAATTGATTATGAGCATCGATGTGATTTTTCTGATGCTTTATTGACTATATTTCAAGTAGTTGCAGATTTGAATGCTTAATTTTATATTTTCTGACATTACTTTTGATCTAATTGATATAATTGGTAATCTATCAGAGAGGGAACATTTTTTACCCTCTACAACACTTATTGATGAGTAGAGGTGGTATTCTGGGCAGTACTTACAACCTAGAAATTTCTAACTCCAAGGCTCTTCAACCCGATGTGTTCTTCTTCCATATAAAGGATTTGTGTAATAGAATACACTCGCTTTTTAAATCTGTAAACCCACTATTCTGCAAAATTTATAGCACTTTTGTGAATATTTTGCTGTTACACATGAAGAACATTTTTTGGCAGTAATTATGCAATTTGCATTTTTTTAAAAGTAAATTGCAATCACGAAAAAAAAATTATCATGCAAATTGCTGTGTATATAATATGGCCTCTGCAGAATGCAGGGTTTACTTCTCTGGTGTGCTCACTGGATCCATCTTAGAAAAACAGTGAAGGAAGGAGAAAAAGGAAACTGCTGCCAAAGAAAGGAAACAGACATAGTCTATCTCTTAGAATTTCTTTTTTCTCTAAAATTTGAAGAGAGAGAGTACTTTTTCACATTATGATTAGGAAAACATTTCTTGCCTGTTTTGAGTTTTACATAGCCTCTTCTCTCTTTTGTTCCCTCTATTTTAATGTTTTTGTTTAGAAGTATTTGTGTTATTCACTGTTTCTGGGAAATATTAACATCATCCATTTAATCTTGATATCTTTAAGGGCAACTGGAGAAAAAAAAAAAAACGATATTAGCTTCTACACTAAAATGTGGGTAACTAGAGAGGTTAAAAATTCCCTACTGAGGGTTAAATAAAGACAAACCACCAGAACAAAAGCAAGCATAAAAGAGCAACACCAAAGCTCCAATCAGATTATTATTCCCTGCTTGATTTTATGTGCAGATTCTGCATTTTATTCATGGAAAATTATTCTATATTCTATTTAGCTGGTGTATACAGAGGCTATTTATCCCCATTAGTGTACTTTGTGACTAAGTTTTGACCATCTGAAATATATTTTTTTTTGCATAATCAGTTGCATTAGTCATGCACTTGTTCTTAGCTGGTTATTTAAAAGTGTTGAAAGCATCAAAGTGGCTTTTTGAGCTATTGTTTTTGCTTAAAGAAATTAAGTGATTTTTATTTGAAATGGATTTATTTTGAATTATTAGCATGCTATAATTAGTTTTATGTATAGTTTTAGACAACATTGTTTCTTTGGGCTGAAATTCATAAGAAAACAAGATCATCATTTATTAAGTCTAATTTTGAACCCCAGGTTGACTTGAAAAGGTTTTCAGCAACAGGAGTGGAATTTTCCAAATGACCATTTACGCTTTTGAGAGTCACTTTAGGGAAGTACCAGATTATGGAAAAGGTTTTCCTATAAGCATACAATATTATTTGTACTCTATGTTGTAAGATAATATATTGAATACATATTTTACTATGAAAATTTTATTCATTAAAGTGAACACTGGGTATTGCTTTCTGGACTAGAAGTGGAGGAATGAGTCTACAAGGTACTGAATTTGATTAAAACAAAGTCCCATGAAGTGTGAAAACTACGATTTCTTTCTGTTTGTGGTTGAGAGTATGGTCAGAACTTTTCTTCTGTGATTCTTCACAGTCTCCATTTCCTATTCTCACTAGGAGTTAAAAGTGAAAAAGCATGAAGGAAAAGGAAGTATTGGAAAAGTTTCAGGTGGATTCTAATATGCAGCTTGATGCATATTTAATTCTGAAAAAAAGAAACAGCCTCTGGGGTGTAAGTGTGAAACGCTCACCGTCCACAGTGGCGATGCGTTTTCCACGCATGTGTACGAGTTTCCCTGAATTGACTGGAATGTAATACCTACAAGGTTAATTAGATGTGCTGAAAATGTAAGCGTGCGGCAGTCTCAGAATGCCTACGTAATTCAGGTCTCACCCAGGCCTCTATACTATCTTTCCAGCTACATTGTGTTCTGAGGTGTGGAGTGCATTTATGAGTACCGCCCTATGAACTTTTTCAGTGTCATAACAGGGTATTTGAGATGCATGGTCAGTCAGCATTTAACATAAAATCTTAAACCTCTGGTTTTGAAAAGAATGATGTGGATTAGCAAGAGTTGTTTTTTTTTATAACACGAATACAATTACTTGTCCAAAGAGACAAAGGAGAGAATTACTGTTGGTATTCTAGTCAAAAGCTGTGCGGATCCATCGTGAAAATTGAAACTACTTTAGAGAATGGATGGGTTTTAACTTATCTATGGTCTTAGTGAAGGGAATGAAGTCACAGAGAAGATGCATGGATCATAAGGCAAAATCAATATGGAAACACAGTTAAAGAAAAGCATTTTATACTTGAGTCAGTTGAAATGGAAAAGGAACTATTCCCACAAAGAAAGAAGAAGCATTACTGCTTATGCATTTTTATTTTCCTTGTTCTTTATTAATATGTTTTTAGCTTATTCAGTTTGAGAATTACAGGATATTACAGTGCAAATATTTGTTGCTTTTCATCTTACTATTTTATTCATATTTATCTGATCTCAGAGTTCAGTATAATGTCTGCTCTAGAATTTGGAGGTAAGGATACGGTTTTTTCTGTTTCCAAAATTTTCATACAGAAAAAAAAATGGATATCAGGATTAGCTTTTTGCATTTTTGAATATAAACTAAAATGGGAACCTAATAACCATTAAAAGTTTTTCTGGAGAAATATTACAATTGGACCATGTTCAGTTCAGTTCAGTCTCTCAGTAATGTCCAACTCTTTGCAACCCCATGAACCCCAGCATGCCAGGTCTCCCAGTCCATCAGCAACTCCCCGAGTCCACTCAAACCCATGTCCATCGAGTCAGTGATGCTATCCAGCCATCTTATCCTCTGTCATCCCCTTCTCCTCCTGCCCTCAATCCTTCCCAGCATCAGGGTCTTTTCCAACGAGTCAGCTCTTCGCATAATGTGGCCAAAGTATTGGAGTTTCAGCTTCAACATCAGTCCTTCCAATGAACACCCAGGACTGATCTCCTTTAGTATGGACTGGATGGATTTCCTTGCATTCCAAGGGACTCTCAAGAGTCTTCTCCAACACCACAGTTCAAAAGCATCAATGCTTCTGTGCTCATCTTTCTTTATATTCCAACTCTCTTATCCATACATGACCACTGGAAAAACCATAGCCTTGACTAGACAGACCTTTGTTGTCAAAGTAATGTCTCTGCTTTTTAATATGCTACCTAGGTTGGTTATAATCTTCCTTCCAAGGAGTAAGCATCTTTTAATTTCATGGTTGCAATCAACATCTGCAGTGATTTTGGAGCCCAGAAAAATAAAGTCTGACACTGTTTCCACTGTTTCCCTATCTATCTGCCATGAAGTGATGGGACCGGATGCCATGATCTTACTTTTCTGAATGTTGAGCTTTAAGCCAACTTTTTCACTCTCCTCTTTCACTTTCATCAAGAGGCTCTTCAGTTCTTCTTCACTTTCTGCCATAAGGGTGGTGTCATCTGCATATCTGAGGTTATTGATATTTCTCCTGGCAATCTTGATTCCAGCTTGTGCTTCCTCCAGCCCAGCATTTCTCATGATGTACTCTGCATATAAGTTAAATAAGCAGGGTGACAATATACAGCCTTGATGTACTCCTTTTCCTATTTGGAGCCAGTCTGTTGTTCCATGTCCAGTTCTAACTGTTGCTTCCTGACCTGCATACAGGTTTCTCAAGAGACAGGTCAGGTGGTCTCGTATTTCCACCTCTTTCAGAATTTTCCACAGTTTATTGTGATCCACACAGTCAAAGGCTTTGGCATAGTCAATAAAGCAGGAATAGATGTTTTTTTGGAATGCTCTCGCTTTTTTGATGATCCAGCGGATGTTGGCAATTTGATCTCTGGTTCCTCTGCCTTTTCTAAAACCAGCTTGAACATCTGCAAGTTCATGGTTCATGTGTTGCTGAAACCTGGCTTGGAGAATTTTAAGCATTACTTTACTAGCGTGTGAGATGAGTGAAATTGTGTGGTAGTTTGAGCATTCTTTGGCATTGCCTTTCTTCGGATTTAAATGAAATCTGACCCTTTCCAGTCCTGTGGCCAGCGCTGAATTTTCTGTATTTGTTGGCATATTGAGTGCAGCAGTTTCACAGCACCATCTTTCAGAATTTGAAATAGATCAACTGGAATTCCATCCCCTCCACTAGCTTTGTTTGCAGTGATGCTTCCTAAGGCCCACTTGACTTCACATTCCAGGATGTCTAGCTCTAGGTGAGTGATCACACCATCGTGATTATCTGGGTCATGAAGATCTTTTTTGTACAATCCTTCTGTGTATTCTTGCCACCTCTTCTTAATATCTTCTGCTTCTGTTAGGTCCCTACAGCTTCTATCCTTTATTATCTCTGATGACCATTATGTCTACTACTGTGGGCAAGAATCCCTTAGAAGAAACGAAGTAGCCATCACAGTCAACAAAAGAGTCCGAAATGTAGTACTTGGATGCAATCTCAAAAACGACAGAATGATCTCTGTTCGTTTCCAAGGCAAACCGTTCAATATCACGGTAATTCAAGTCTATGCCCTGACCAGTGATGCCGAGGAAGCTGAAGTTGAACAGTTTATGAAGACCTACAAGACCTTCTAGAACTAACCCCCCAAAAAGATATCCTTTTCATTATAGGGGACTGGAATGCAAAAGTAGAAAGTCAATAAACACCTTGAGTAACATGAAAATTTGGCCTTGGAGTACAGAATGAAGCAGGGCAAAGGCTAATAGAGTTCTGCCAAGAGAATGCACTGGTCATAGCAAACGCCTTCTTCCAACAACACAGGAAAAGACTCTATACATGGACATCACCAGATGGTTGACACCGAAATCAGATTGATTATATTCTTTGCAGCCAAAGATGGAGAAGCTCTATACAGTCAGCAAAAACAAGACCAGTAGCTGACTGTGGCTCAGATCATGAACTCCTTATTTCCAAATTCAGACTGAAATTGAAGAAAGTGGAGAAAACCGCTAGACCATTCAGGTATGACCTAAATCAAATCCCTTATGATTATACATTGGAAGTGAGAAATAGATTTAAGGGACTAGATCTGATAGGCAAAATGCCTAATGAACTATGGATGGAGGTTCATGACGTTGTATAGGAGACAGGAATCAAGACCATCCCCAAGAAAAAGAAATGCAAAAAAGCAAAATGGCTGTCTGAGAAGGCTTTACAAATAGCTGTGAAAAGACGGGAAGCGAAAAGCAGAGGAGAAAAGGAAAGATATACCCATTTGAATGAAGAATTACAAAGAATAGCAAGGAGAGATAGGAAAGCCTTCCTCAGCAATGAATGCAAAGAAATAGAGGAAAACAATAGAATGGGAAAGACTAAAGATCTCTTGGTCCATGAAGTAACTCAAAAAGTGACAACTCTAGAGAGAGTTCCTTAAAGATATTAGTTCCTTAAAGATATTAGTCCTTCCATGTGCTAAGGACCTACTGAATAGCACATGGAACTTTGCTCAATGTTATGTGGCAACCTGGACAGGAGGGGAGCTTAGAGGAGAATGGATACATGTATATGTATGACTGATGCCCTTTGCTGTCCACCAGAAACTATCACAACATTGTTAATCAGCTACACCTCAGTATAAAATGAAAAGTTATTTTTTGAAATATAACCCCATTAAGGATTTCCTTCATCATCTAATCTAGAAAGAGAGAAGAGGTATATAACAAGTTACCAACAGTTTTTTTTTTTTCATTGTTGTTCCATGAATTGTGAATATTCTCATGCTTTGTTTTAAGGATACCTTTGGAAAACTTGTGAAACAAAGCTATCAAAGTTGCATGATTTTATTTATAAGGGTCAATGACAGCGTTTTTCAGTACGTCTATAATTCCATCAATGATATGGATTTTGAACCACATATTCCAGTTCAAGTTTCTTTGTGTATAAAGTTTGTGATTGTGATTGAAATCTGATCTTCATCATCAATATTACAAATAAAATCATGTGACTGTGTCTACTTCTTGGGAGAACCAACAAATTAATCCATGCATCAGAACCTTGAAAGATATTTAAGGTTTTACACATGTGTAAGAGGCTTCTAAGTAAGCAAGTGTCAGTTGCACAGTTGTGCCTAACTCCTTTTGACCCCGTGGACGGTAACAGGCTCCTCTGCCCTTGGAATTCTCCAGGCAAGAATACCGGAGTGTGTTGCCATTCCCTTCTCCAGGGGATCTTCCCACCACAGGGATTGAACCTGGGTCTCCTGCATTGCAGGTGGTTTCTTTAGCAACTGAGCCCCGAGGGAAGCCCCTTTACTGCTATAATTATCTAAAAACAGTTATCCCAACTGGTTAGAGCCAAATACTCCTGAAACCAACACCTTAGGTTCATTTTCCTAGAGGAACGGTTTGTTCGTGAGCAACCTAGTGAATTTCTCTGAGTCTCTGCTCAACTCCTATGTTTATGCTGTTGTCGTCTGCTGGAATCAGGTAAGAAAATGCTGAAGATTCAGTGCAAACGTTTTGACCCACTTGAAACAACTCGGGGTATGTGCCCCATTGACAGCTTTTCAACAACATCAGCTTTTCTGTAAAACTCAGCATTTTTTGGAAGGCGGTGCTGAGTCCTAGCATTAGGCAGAGTCTAAGTTGACTAGGCTTCTAGTTTACAATTGTGATTTTGATTTCAGGCAGATTTAAATCAAACCGTCCAACACATGTACACTGCTGAGGAAGATGTGGGTTATATACAGCCCTCATTCCAGAGCTTTTCATAAGCCTGTATTTAGAAGTTACAACTTTCCTCCTCAACTGGCCAGCCTGTTTTAATTTCATTTATTTTCAATCAGGATCTCAGCCTGTTGCTCCTCTTTGTTGAGCAAGGTGATCCAAACCTTTGTTTTAGATTTCTTGTTGGCCCCATCTGTGGAGAGTTGCTATAGAATTTCACTAACTTTTAGCACTGAATGAGAGTTCTGGAATGTTGTAAACCCTGGGTTGTACCTATGTTCCTCCTGTCCCCACTATATGGAAGCAATCCTATCTCACGCTGATGGTTGGGATCAATCATACCAGACACCACTGTTAAAACCCTTTTTGTTCAGTTCAGCTGCTGGCATGGAATCCCAAATTGGCCAGTGGTAATTTAGCTTCCAATTTCCTAGGACTAGGCACTGCTGTGTCTACTGGGATGGTTTTCTCCCTGAGTGATGAAATTTCTGAACTGAAAGTCCAGAGTCATGGGGAAAGGAAGCAGATATTTTGAGTAGGTCATTTTGTAATAGGAAGAGGTTACACCCCCACTTCTATCACTCAGTTCCTGGATTTATGAATACTGGATGCAGGAGAAACCATACCATAAATCAGTTGTGGTTCAAAGCATATTATCTTTACCTTGAGGTGTGTGTGTGTGTGCGCTAAGTCTCTTCAGCTGTGTCTGACTCTGAGACCCCATGGACTGTACCAGGCTCCTCTCTCCATGGGGTTCTCCAGGCAATAATACTGGAGTGGGTTGTCATGCCCTCCTCCAGGGGATCTTCCCAACCCAGGGATTGAAACTCATGTCTCTTATGTCTCCTGCAATGGCAGGTGGTTTATTTACCACTTGCCACCCAGGAAGCCATCTTGAGGTAATATCTGACAGCTGTACCATAGTCGGACATCTCAAGGTAACATCTGACAATTGTCATCTCGATGTGACATCTGACAATTGTACCATAAGACAGACATTAAGCATTCTGTATGGTCAGGTGCTTCTGAGTTATTAATAAATGACCCACAACAATAATGCACATCAATACAGTATCTTTATTTGTTCATTCCTTTATGTGTTTGTATGTTTCTTTGTTAAATGGTAAAGGGAATTCCTAGGTCAACACCAAAGTTGAGTGGTACTGTAACTAAATGGTGTCCCCTCAAAACTGTTCTGAGGCCTTAACAATAAAAGAGGCTATATTTAGAGACAAGGTCTTTAGGTTAAGGTTAAATGCACTAATAAGGGTGTGAACTTAATCTTATAGGATTGGTGTCTTTATAAATATACGGAGACCAGAACTCTCTCTCTCTTTCTAAGTCATGTAAAGATCTAGAAAGAAGGTGACAATCTGTGAGTTAGGAAGATAGCTCTCAATAGAAACTGAATCTTGCTGGTCAATGGTCTTGAACTTTCCAGTCTGTAGAATGATGTGAAAATCAAATTCTGTTGTTTAGGCTTCCAAGTCAATGATATTAATATTTTTTTATGGAAGATACAGGAGACTAATAAAAGTATTTATTCTTATTATCATTTTAAAATATGTAGAGACTTTCCTGGTGGTCCAGTAGTTAAGAATCTGCTTTATAATACAGTGGACACTGACCAGTTTCCCAACCAGTTCAATCCCTGGTCAGGGACGTAAGATTCCACATGCCACAGAGCAACTAAACCCTCACGCCACAACTAGAGAATCCCTGTGGGGCAATGAAGACCTTATGTGCTGCAACAAGACCCAATGTGGCCAAATAAATAAGTAGTTTATCAGTAAGGTAGAAAAAGCAAAAACAGACTGAGAACATGACTCTTAGTAAGGGTAAATTGTTGCCCCCACCATGGTGGCAAAAGGCCAAATGCCAAAAGGTGATGGTCTGGTCTCCCAGCATACATTGTCATAGAGTCTCAGTTTTGGCATTGGTCCTAGAAAGTATATCAGTTAGCCATAGCATTGGATAAGTGAGATCAAAGTAGCTGAGCCCAAATATTATATACATTCTTAAAGCTATTTTGACTAACTTATTTGTTCATGATCTCATTAAGTACTTTCCAGGGTCGCTGGAAAAAATACTAGCTGATATAGCTACAAAAGTCATTTTGTAACTCTATTTACCAAGAACCTCCTTTGAAGTGGGGGCATTTTTGTGAAGATTTCCATAGAACACAAATTTTCCTACACTCGGGGTCAATTCTAAGAGCTCCATCCACGTAATTCTTTTCTAACGCTCATAATATCAACCATCCAGTCAGGGTTCTTCTAAGCCCCTGACCATTTTATTGAAATCATGAATCACAACATATCCATATCTCAAAACTTTAAATATTTTCAAGCAAGGCTGGGACCTGCTTCAGTGAACTGGCAAGAGTGTCACTTCTGCTGCCAAAGAAGTCTAAGAGTGGATTGAGTTTTGGTATTCATAATCCTCTGATTCCACATATAAGCCAATTTTATGAAGCTTATAGGTTCATTTTTTCCATATCCCTAAATGTCCTTTGAGACACTGTGAATTCAATTAACATCATAATTTGGCAACCCGCAGAAGTAAACTCTGTGTCTTGCACTTGGCTCTTGGACCAGTGGCTCTAGGAGATAAGGAAATCTGTCAGAGAAGGCAGAGGCCGCCTCGGGTTTGCTGTCTGAATTTGAACAACCATAACAACATCAACAAGAACAACAAGGGGATGTAAATTTATCAAATTATTTTGCTAATATTTCCAATCCCACTAGAGTAAATTATTCTGCTCTGCAGTCTTGAATTTTATTTCTGATGTTTGGCTTTCTAAACATTTTTTTCAGTGGTGCTTTTTTCAAGGGAGCACTGATAAAAACATAATCAATTTCTTATTCCCTATTGCATATCAAGGTCTACCAGATACCCATCCATTAATGCTCACTAGAATTTATTTTGTCATTGCCTTTATTCTCAAGTAAATATCAATAACCTCAGACATGCAGACAACACCACACTAGGGCAGAAAGCGAAGAAAAACTAAAGAGCTTCTTGATGAAAGTGAAAGAGGAGAGTGAAAAAGTTGGCTTAAAACTCAACGTTCAGAAAACTAAGATCATGGCATCCAGTCCCATCACTTTATGGCCAATAGATAGGGAAACAATGGAAATAGTGAGAAACTTTATTTTCTTGGACTCCAAAATCACTGCAGATGGTAACTGCAGCCATGAAATTAAAAGACGCTTATTCCTTGGAAGAAAAGTTAATGATCAACCTAGACAGCATATTAAAATCAGAGACAATACTTTGCTAACAAAGGTCCATCTAGTCAAAGCTATGGTTTTTCCAGTAGTCATGTATGGATGTGAGAGTTGAACTAGAAAGAAAGCTGAACACCGAAAAATTGATGCTTTTGAACTGTGGTGTTAAAGAAGACTCTTGAGAGTCTCTTGGACTACAAGAAGATCCAACAAGTCCATCCTAAAGGAGACCAGTGCTGGGTGTTATTTGGAAGGACTGATGCTGAAGCTGAAACTCCAATACTTTGGCCACCTGATGTGAAGAGTTGACTCATTGGAAAAGACCCTGATGCTGGGAAGGATTGAAGGCAGGAGGAGAAGGGGATGACAGAGGATGAGATGGTTGGATGGGATCACCGACTCAATGGACATGAGTTTGAGTAAACTCTGGGAGTTGGTGATGGACAGGGAGGCCTGGGGTGCTGCAGTCCATGGGCTCGCAAAGAGTCGGACACGACTGAACGAGTGAATGACTGAAATGATCTAAACTTAGTCTCAACTGACTCTAAATAATATACCCTCGATTCTCCTTATTTTTCTGAACGTCTTTGACTTAATGATAATTCCTGATGCCAAGCCCTGTGTTACCTTCTTGGATGTATTAAACAGATGAAGAGCTTAATTAAAGAACACTGGGCATTCAAAAATATCTAGGAAGGCTACAGAATCAGATAAGATAAATAGGCAGGAATGGGGTGAGTTAGGTAATAGTCAAGACCACAGAAGAACCATGCTGCCAACTGGTCTGGTGCTGATAATGCCAATTATGAGCTACCAAGTTTGCATTGCTTTTATCACCTTGCTCTCTCTAGAAATTTATTTTCATTTTTGACACTCTGGTCCTAGAATTCCAATGTAACTGCTGCATCATCTCTGTTTTTTTTTTTTTTGTTTTTTTTTTTTTGCAAATGTCTGGTGAAAAACCTGAAAAGGGATTACCTGCTTAGCAAGAGTGACTGGGAAGACATTGTCAACTGCAAGAGATAGTATGTTTTTCCCTATCATTAACCTATATGGTTTATTTCTCATGTCACCCATATAACTAAGTCATGTTTGACTCTTTGCAACCCGATGGACTACAACATGCCAGGCTCCTCTGTCCTTCACTATCTCCCAGAGTTTGCTCAAATTCATGTCCATTGAGTCAGTGAGGTTATCTAACCATCTCATCCTCTGCTGTTCCTTTCTCCTTTTGCCTTCAATCTTTCCCAGCATCAGAGTCTTTTCTAATGAGTCGTCTCTTTGCATCAAGTGACCAAAGCATTGAAGCTTCAGCTTCATCATCAGTCCCTGCAATGAATATTCAAGTTTGATTTGCTTTAGGATTGACTGGTTTGATTTCCTTGCAGTCCAAGGGATTCTCAAGAATCTGCTCCAGCACCACAATTCAAAAAACTCAATTTGGTGCTCATCCTTCTTTTTGGTCCAAATCTTGCATCTGTACATGACTAATGGAAAAACCATAGCTTTGATTATGTGAACTTTTGTTGACAAAATGATGTATCTGTATTTTAATGTACTGTCTAGGTTTGTCATAGCTTTCCTTCCAAGGAGCAAGTGTCTTTTAATTTGTGGCTGCAGTTGCTGTCCACAGCGATTTTGGAGCCCAAGAAAAGAAAATCTGTCACTGCTTTTACTTTTTCCCCTTTTATTTGCCAAGAAGTTATGGGACCAGATGCCATGATCTTAGTATTTTTAATGCTGAATTTCAAGTCAACTTTTTCAATGCCCTCTCTCACCCTCATCAAGAGGCTCTTTAGTTCATCTTCACTTTTTGCATTTGGTTTATAGACGTATAAAACTGATTGGCTAATGGAGCACTCATTCCTGTCTCCTTTTACTTGATCATTTCCTCTAAGTATTTTCAGTCCAAGCTTCTTTCTGAATTAGAAGTTGTCATCTGAAATCTTTTCAGCCAGTGAGACATATGTTGAATTATGCTGATGGTCTGGGGATGTTTCAGCTTTTCCTGATAGTAATGATAGTTTCAGTGAGGTCCCTGCCTTGCTTTGAATGTAGGCATAGGACCTGCAGTTGTAGTAATCATTTTTGACTGTCACAAGAATAGAAAAATTACAGAGATGCAAACACTGATAATATTGAACCAGTGACTCAGTGCCAGAAAAAACAAAGTTTAGACTTCTGTCGGGAGCCGCGATAGGCATTACTGACAAAATGGAGGCACGGCCCCAACCCCCTCTCCTCATCCCGCAGGCACGGTCCCAGGATGAAGGAGTTAGGTCTTGTGATTCTGACTTGTCCTTTCCTTCCTCCGGTTGAGTTGGCTGGAAAGAATGTTATAATCCGTAAAGTTAACTATTGACTTTTGTTCAAGGATCTTTACAAAGAATGCTCCAGGATGAGCACATAGGCTGCAGCCTGAGGCCATGGGAAACATTGTTATCTGAAACCTGCCTGTAAGGGGAATGTTTATGGCAAAAGAAGTTTGCTGAGTTTAGGGGTTAGGAATAATTAAGAATAGTTAGAAGCTAAAAGTTTAAGGTATGTTGTAGTGTTGGCATATTTTACTATAGCTTATGGAAACTAGGTATTTTAGAGATACTAATAGCTAAAAGCGTTTTTAGGAGATGATGAGCTTAAGTTACTAGGGGATAGCAGAATTTAAAGAGATAAGAAATAAACTGAGGAATGTGGTATACAGCCCAGAGACAAACTTGAGTTACAATGTTATCACAAGGACACTTAAGAGGGAACTCTGAAGGACAACAATGATTTATGGAGACAGCAAATATGGGTGAGGGGAAACTGAAGATGTCATACCTCTGACCTAATGTTTTTGTAAAAGTATAAAAGAAAACCTGATGCTTAAAATAAACATGCAGCCCAGTGCTTTGAGCGAGAGACTGCATCATTTTCGTTCGCCAACCCCGTTCATCCCTTCAGGGCGATTCCCTGGCTGCCAGAGCTGGACTCCGGCAGACTTCTTGCAATGTAAGAAAAATAAACACTTATTTGCTTAGTCCTTTGAACTCAGGTTTCATATTACTTGAAGCTGAACACATTTTAACAAGTATAGTGAAGAATTCCCCAGACCCTGAACCACCAAAAATAAATAAATGTCATTTCTATTTCAAACACTGAATATAGTTAAATGGGTGCTGATTTATCCAAGTTTAGGTCTGAAACTGTTATTAGGAATATTTGTAAATTTGGGTCAATAGTGTGTGAGTTGATGACAACTTCTTCCAAATACCTTTAGAAATCTAATCCATAATATACACACTTTTCCTGTTAAACTCATGAAGGCTCGTATGGATAATTGTGTATATTTTTTAAATTTACTTTTTGTTTCATGATCAAATACAAGCAGTGCTTTATGTTTTCCCCCACCAAGAAAGTGGAAAGAAAGAAAGTGAAGTTGCTTAGTTGTGTCCGACTCTTTGAGACCCCATGGACTGTAGTCTACCAGGCTCCTCCATCCATGGGATTTTCCAGGTAAAAATACTGGAGTGGGTTGCCATTTCCTTCTCCAGGGGATCTTCCTAACCCAGGGATTGAACCCAGTAAGACTAAATGTAACTAACAGATTTTTTAACATAAAGTAATATCTAGCAGATGATAATAGCAATCTACTTCTCTGACACACAGCTAAGATAATCACAATTCAAGACTCTACATGACAATAATACACTTGTGTAAAAATAACAAATTTCAAGTACCAGAAGGCAAGCTTAATATATTTATACGCTAATTTTTGACACCATCGCCAAACTGGTTGCAGTCCAAATTACTTCTGGGGCCAGATAAGTAACATAGATGAGGCCAGGTGTAAGGATGCATGTGTACATTGAGAGAGTGGCTGTGCCTAAGGGGAATCAAAGACAGAAACTCTACCAGATAAGTCAGTCAGCTCCAGTCCAGGTGCCCACGCATGAATGCAGTGCACCAGTCAGATCTTCCAATTGTCCACAGAGCTGAACACTCCAGATTCCTAGGTTGGTTTTTAATGTTTTTCAATTTTATTCAATTAAATTAAATGATAATGAAGAAGGAATTCATGGGGCCTGGACTCCATCTTAGGCCTGTTCGTGCTGATCATGTTCGGCCACCTCTCTAATGGACTCTGAACTCTGTGCTTAGTGCCTGTGGAAATGACAATAGAAGGACAAGACCCCCTCCGGACCGGGGAACCTTGAAGATTGTATTCAGGTTACTCATCACACTCTGTGCTTAGTGCCTGTGGAAACGACAATAGAAGGATAAGACCCCCTCCGGACAGGGGAATCTTGAAGATTGTATTCAGGTTACTCATCACCTAAGGGAAAACATACACTGATCCCCCTACCTCCGGACAGGTCATAGATTTTTTTTTCTGTCACCTCGGGCTTATTGATAATTGATTGTTTGAATATGGGGTTATTGTGATTGTATTTACCTTTCCTTTGTTTATGTAAGTCACAAGGAAATTGGGGTGGTGGGTTCAGACATGTACACATGGGGTATAAAAGATTTTCACAAATGCTGATGGGGTCCTTGGCTAAGAGGAGACTCTGCCTTGGGCTCGCCGGTGTAATAAACTGCACTTCACTATCTGCATCGTCCTTCTGAGTGAGCTTGTTTCCCGGACCGCGTGGCTATAACAATAAAAAACATCTTTATCTGGATTTTGGGTCAATAACTTGTGACTTTACCTCATGGAAAGACCCTGAGTAGTGTCCTTGTCTTTTAAAGCTAGGGAAAGGTATATTATTTAAAACAACATATACATACAGAGGATGATAAACAGAAATAAATATTTTAAAATATTTAATAAAAATGTTTTGCCTTCAGGAATTTCCTGGAAGAAGTAATTACTAAGGCAAGCAGGCTGGTTTTGCTATTAGTAGTATATTAATTGGTATATTATGTATAAACTTAATACATTTTCAAAACAACTTTTTATTTACTTCTAACTAATAAAGTACTAGTGATATTATATTTGCTCATTATTTTTATTATTAGAGTAATGTTAGTAACAAACTCTCAAGTTCTAATGTTATGTAATAACATAAGTTATTTTTGCATTTCTATTATATCTACTTGACTGAAAGTCGGGGTTGAGAATTTCATTTATGCTCTCATCCCGGGACCAAGTCTGACAAAGGCTTCACAATTTTCAACATGTGACTTACCTGGAAATTTTTATTTACTCAAAAGGAGCAATGAATGTTTTATGGACCCAGATTGATTGTACTGTCCTTCATTCACTCTATGCTCTCTTAGTTAGAACTGACTCACAATATCTCAACTGGGATATAAGAAGGATGTTAAAATACATTCAGTGATTGGACTGTGGCCTGTGGCTTTAAAGCAATAAGCTTACATGAAAGTAAGGCAACGTGAAGTGTCAGTGAGTATTTTGCCATCACTGACACACAGTGTTAGATTATATTGACTAAATATTTGTATTTCCACTGGCATTCTTACCCTATACTTTTGGCTATATTGGCAATTAATGTATATAATTCAACAAAAAATGTTTTTTCACTAGTTATACTATGGTAATTTTGCTGAATTATAGTATTTATATACATTGGTTATATATCACTTTCCCAACCATCCCCCATTCAATTCATTTGATTCAATTGGCTTTACCAATATTTTATTGATTACCTACTATGTTCCAAGTATTGTGATGGTTTCAAGAGAAAAAGAAGTGCGTAAAAAATACCTGGGATTTTTGCCATTGTGGTGGAATATATGCACTGATCTCTAAGATCACTTCAAATACCACTAAAATGAGCGTGACTAACACTAAACTATACATACTAAGATGTAAAGAATGGAGGGAGGTAACAGTGAATTATTTTGGAAGAGTGAAAAACATGCAGAGACGTGGTAACTGACAATGCACCTCAAAAGACAATCATAAGTCCCTGAGTAGAGTGGGACTCCAAGTCATACATATTTTGAAAATTTAGAACTTGAAAGAAAGCACCTCACAATAACAGCAAGGGACAATGTAAAAATCTACAAGAAATAGACCCTCCTAAAGGTAACCCTCACTTTGTGCCCTTTCCCCTCATCAAGTATCCACCTCTGGGAATACATTTTTACACACACACACACACACACACAGAATGAAAGATCTTTCAAATTCAAGGACACAAGGAAAATAGGCGTGAAGGAGATCTCACCAGAAAATGAGGATTCAGTGAAAACCCACAAACCACCAAACACCGACAGCTCATATCCTTTCATCTCAATCTGTTCTCACAGTTCCTGCAGCAGCTTCACCTTTTCTTCAACAGTAGAATAGCAGATTCATTCAAGGGAGAAAAATCACAGGTGGTTTTGTCTTAAGTATGGGGGATTCCATATGAAAATTCAGGATCTTCCTACAATGAGAAAAGGAAAGGAAAGTGAAGTCGCTCAGTCGTGTCCGACTCTATGTAACCCCATGGACCGCAGCCCACCAGGCTCCTCTGTCCATGGAATTTTCTAGGCAAGAGTACTGGAGTGGGGTTGCCATTTGAGGGCCACCAGTTAATACACCTTACACTCAGACAGAGAGTTCTAAGAACAGTCAAGCCTCATAAGACATGAAAGACAAAATCCAACATTAATTGACATGGTAAAGCAACCTTACAGGAAACAGAAGCCAGGGGTAGACGAGCAGTTCTATGAAACTATGAGGGGTATTCTGAGAGGTGTAAGAGAATCGAGTGTTGCTTTGTTTTATTTTTATTTTTGGCCATGCTTGTGTGCAAATATGTGGGGTCTTAGTTCCCCAGCCAAGGATTGAACCCACACTTCCTGCATTGGAACCACGGAGTCTTAATCACTGGACCATCTGGGAAGTGCATGCTGTTTCTGTTTTAATACAAAAGGATCACTTAATGTCTTTATGTCTAATTTGTGAAATGATCTCATAGTGCACCTATGAAGATTACATTAACGAGCATGTGTGCTTGCATGCATGCTAAGCAGCTTCAGTCATGTCCAACTCTTTGTGACGCTATGGACTATAGCCTGCCAGGCTCCTCTGTTCATGAAATTCTCCATACAAGAATACTGGAGTGGGTTTCCATGATCTCCTCTGGGGGATCTTCCCAACCCAAGGTTGGAACCCACATCTTCTGTGTTTCCTGCACTGGCACACAGGCTCTTTACCACTAGAACCTCCTGATTAATGAGTATATATTTATATATGTCATACTTAGAATAATGTCAGGCATATAAAATGAAACATAAATGCTATCTATTATTTTAAAATCAAGGAAAAGTGTGAACTACATGTTTACGTTTTTTTTAAGCCTGAAGACAGTGTTCAAATTACATTAATTTTACAATCTGAAAGTGAAATCAAGGAAACAATTCTATTTATAATAGCATCAGAATATTAAAATATTTACAAAAAAAATTAACAACAGAAGTATAGATGTGTACAACAAAAAGCAGAAAACATTGCTGAAAGAAATTAAGTAATTAAACAAATGGCAAAAATATCCATGCCCACAGATTGGAAAATAAAACATGGCTAAGATGGAAAAACATTTCAAATTGCTCAACAATCCCTATCAAAATTTTTTTCTTTTTTTTCATAAACTTACTAACCAATACTAAAATTCAAGCAGAAATGAAAGTGGTCTAGAGTTGCAAAAATAATATTGAAAAGAACAAATTTGGATGACTCAGACTTACAATTTCAAGGCTAACTGTAGATATACAACGATCAGAGAGTGTGATACTGAAAGAAGAAAAAGCTAAAAAGATAATTGAGCTAGAACTGGCAACACACCTATAAATCCTATATTTACTGTCAATAGGTTTTTGACCAGGGTGCTGAGACAATTCAATGAGGTAAAGAATGATATTTTCAACAAATGTTGCTAGGACAACTAGACATTGACATGTGAGTGAAGTGGAGCCCCTACCTAATTTTATATATATATCTCATATAAACATGAACTCAAAATAGACATTAAATTAAGCATAAAAGGTAAAACTATGAAACTCTTAGAAGCATAGAAGGAAATCTTTGTGGTATTCATTCAGGAAATAGATTTTATGACACTGAAAGTGCAAACAACAACAAAAAAATGAGATAAATTAGAATCCAGAAGCATTTCAAAAATTTGTGCTATTAAACATACCATCAGGAAAATAAAATGACAAGCCATAACAATGAAGAAAAAATCTGCATGTCATATTTTATTGGAAAGCAACTTCTAGAATATGTAGATGACACTTATGAGTCAATGATAAGAAGACAACTTAATTTAAAGATAGACAAAGGACCTGGATAGATATTTCACCAAAAAAGATATTCAAATGGCTGCAAATCACATGAAAAGATACTCAAAAGCATTAGTCACTGCATGTTGCATGCTCAGTCGCTTCAGTCGTGTATGACTCTTTTTGACCTCATTGACTATAGCCCGCCAAGGTCCTCTGTCCATGAGATTTTCCAGGCAAGAATAGTGTAGTGGGTTGCCATGCCCTTCTCCAGATGACCATCCTGACCTAGGGAGAGAACACACAACTCTTGCATCTCCTGCATTGCAGGTAGGTTCTTTACCCACTAACCCATCTGGGAAGCCCTGGGTAATGCAAATCAAAACCATAATGAGATACCTTCTCATAATTACGTATGGTTCAACAATAACAAGTGATGTGGACAATGTGGAGTAATTAGAACAGTCATACGTTGTTGTGGGTGAGACTGTAAAATGTTGTAGCAACTATGGAAACCAGTTTGACAGTTCCTAAAACTGCTAAATATAGATTTACCACTTCTAGGTACATGCCCAAGATAATGAAGACATATGTATTAAAAAAAAAAGTGTACAGTAATGTATATAGCAAAATTATTCTTAGTAGCAAAAATGTGGAAACAACTCAAAGGAACATCAACTTAACGAATGGGTACATCAAATATGAAATATCCATTCAATGGAATATTATTTGGGAATGAGAAGAAATAAAGGATGCATGCTACAATATGAATAAACCATGAAAACATTATTGTGGAGTGAAAGGAGCTGTGCAGAAAAGTTCACAATTGTGTGATTCTGTTATGTAAAGTATCTGTAATAGGAAATTCCATTGAGAAAAGAGGATAGCATTATGCTTTTCAGAAACTTGGAGCAGAGGATAATGGGGAGTGAATGCTAACGAGTGTGGTGTTCCTGCGTGGTAATGAAGATGTTTTGAAATTAAGTAGTAATGATGGTTGCACAAATCTGTGAATATAGAAAAAAAAACACTGGGGTGTAAACGCACACTTTAATGGGTGAGTTTTATGGTATGTAAATTATAGCACAATAAAGTTGATGTAATAAAATAGTTTAAAAATTAGATTAATCCTATTAGAATGAAGAAAAACAATGCCAAGACATCATGAAACAGAAGAGACACAGAGAGAGAGGAAGAGAGGGGGCAGTGAGGGATTTTAAGAAGAAAGAATCCTGAGTACAAGTAAGGAATTACGGATGATTGGTGGTTTGAGTTAAAGGCGCAGTAATGTTCTTGGAAGACTTAAACCTTACATTATGCAGGGCCATTTATCCGGTGTGTATTTACTATAGACTATAAATAAACTGATGATGACAGAGTGGATCTAGATGCTAGAAATTAAGAGATGGATGGAACTTTACTAGATACAAAAAAGCCCTTTGATATAATTGTGTTGAGACATCTCGTGAATGGTATGGACAACATGAAACCCCGTGATTTACATTCTGGTTCCATGTTAACTTGTGAATTTATGAATGCGACAATTTTCATCCACATACTGTGTTTGTTCTTTAATTCCATTTGTGTGTGTATCACATAAACTAATCAGCAGTAACATAGAAATTAATCACTAGCTCCAAATAATTTGTTAAAACTGGAATACACTTGAGCAACCCAAATACCTTTTTAAAATGCAAAAATCATATTCAATATTAACACTGTTCTTTTTGTATTTATTATCTTATTAATTTTGGTAGTAGTATGATGATGGCATAAAATGATTTATTAGCTGTAATCCCTTCTGCTTCTTTCCTATGATTCTATTATCTTCCCTCTGAATTACAACTTTATTTGTTATTTTTGTATCATTTCAATTTAAATAATTAGATTTACTTCACTGCAAGTCTACAGGGTCACTCATTGAATAAATTCTTCAAGAGATTATTACAGACTTATTGTTCTACATTTACACTATTAATCTACACTTTTCCTACATAAAGCAGGTTTTAAAAAATGTCATATGATGTTTACAATATCTATTACTTATCTTTAGGTTAAATTGTGATTTGTGCTTATCTGATTATCTCCAATTCTAGCTATTTAAGTATGTTTTCTTCAGATTAGATCTAGAAGACTAGACTTTAGGTAACTAACCAAGTAAATGAAGCAAAATATAGTTTTAAATTAAATAGTGTTAATATTACATATGTAACATTTCTTTTTCCTTCTCCACTTCCTCTTTCTACTCTTCTTCCCCCTTTTTTGTTCCTTCTTCAACTATATCTTAAAACAGGTAAATGGGCCTCATTTCATGTGTGAATGCACTTATAAGCATTCTCTTTACGCCATAGTCTCTTCAACTGAACTTCAGAGTTTTCCCTAAGAAAGACATTGAGACGCTTTCATGAAACACAGTCATTTCTACTAAGATGCTGATACTATTGTTTTTGCTGATGGTATCTCATATCTCTCTGGAGTACATTTCTCAACATGAAACAGATTCATCAGAGATATTTTTCTGTAATAGTTCACATGATATATGCTCTCTGGATTCAGTAATTGATTTAATTATTAATGAATAAATACAGCCAGAGAAGAATAAAATGCTCTTGAAAGACATTCAGGTGAATATTATCTGAAGTGGTGGACATCATTTAGCACAAATGCTTATACAACACTTGTCCTGTGCCAGGCACCATTCTAATGTTTTTATAAACCTTTACTCAGTGATTTTACAAATCCTTGCTCACATAATCTTCAAAATAAATCTGCAAGATAGATATTAATATCACCATAACAATTTGGCACATGAAGAAACAGAGGCCCGTAGGAGATGAATTAAATAGCTGTTAAGTGGCAAATTCATGATGCTCTGTTGCCTGTAAGATGGATACCCATGTGCTTCCTTTGGTGGATGCTGGAGTTGTCTCTCTAGAAGGACTGTCCAGTTACACACTCTTCCTAACTTGGAAATGGGTCAGTGATCAGAAGAGATGGCCAAGAATTGAGGACACTTCATGCCTTTATGCTAGGCATAAACACATCTTCCAGGAGAAGGCTTCTCAGATAAACATACCCTTCTCTTCATCTCAGGCTAAACTAATTGAGCTTTCCCAGATCCTTCCTCAAATTCAATGGTTATTATATTAACAAGTAGCAAAATTATAAGAAAGACTTTGCTCTTGAATAATTTAGTCATAAGTCTAAGAATGTTGGAGAATAAAATAACATCTTTTTCATGATACTTAGCACAGAGACTCTGAGATCCTCGTGTCAGGATGTTATTAATATTTGTGTCCTATGCTAAAGATCTAACAAAGTGAATGGTATATAAAAAATATCAGATAAATAGTTGATGATGGATTGCCTAATGTAAGGAAGGGAAAAAAGGAAGGAAAGAAGAAAGAAAAGAAAGAATTACCAAAATCTGTGGCTTAACAGTTTGTTTCTTATCATACCCCAATTAAAAGGGACAGTTATTTTTCCATTTTATTTTAGAATTTTTGAGTATTCCTTAGCAGTTTCAAATACACCCTTCACCATACAGGTACTCACACTTCCTTATACTTAGATCTCATATTCTTGTCTAGACTCAGTACTGCCAAAAGCATTTCAACTCTACTTCATGCATTCATTTTCATAGCACTTCCTGTTTTAACACTTACTAATTTGGAATGTCTTTCACCATATGCTCAGTTGATAAAGAATTGCCTGCAAGGCGGGAGACCTGGGTTTGATCCCTGAGTTGGGAAGATCCCCTGGAGAAGGGAAAGGCTACCCACTCCAGTATTCTGGCCTGGAGAATTCCATGGACTGTATAGTCCATGGGGTCACAAAGAGTCAGACACGACTGAGCGACTTGCATTTTACCATATTGGAACTGTTTAATGGAAACAGAATATTAAGGCTTCCCAGGTGGCTCAGTGCTAAAGAATCTGCCTGCCTGTAAGGAGATGAAAGAGACGTGGGTTCGATCCCTGGGTTAGAAAGATCCCTTGGAGGAGGGCATGGCAACCCACTCCAGTATTCTTGCCTGGAAAATCCCATGGACAGAGGAGCCTGGCGGGCTACAGTCCACAGGGTCATGAAGAGTTGAACATGACTGAGTGACTGAGTGTGCACACAACAGAATATCGACTATCCTTACTATCTTACTCTAGGGAGAAAATAAAGGTAAAATATTGAAACTCTATTTTTATTCTTTCCTGGAAAAAAAAAAAAAAACTAAAAGTATAAAAATCAGCAGACACCTCCTAAGAAAAACAGAAAGCAGATAAGGATTTCCACTCTTTTCATAGTCTTCACAAATGTGTATATGAGGCACTTAATTTGTGGTCTCAATATTTTGATCTAATTCCCTGTATTTGCATCTCTGGCGCCTGGAATGTCATTGCCCACTGAATAACCTCAGCAAAACCACATGCCGCAAGCTATCTGCAGACTCGGCAGAATGTGAAAGCCATCCAGTGGATCCTGCTTCAGACACTGGCAGCATAGGTAATGCTCCTGAGGAAGTAATTATCCCATCATTAGTTCATCATCTTCTTACTGTTGCGTGGTATCTCTCAACCTTCACAATTTGGAGTGATTCTTGTCACCTGAGACTCGCCCATACAAAACCTAGTCATTTTATTTTTTTGATTTTTATTTTTACTGGTGTAGAGTTGATTAATGTTGTGTTATTTTCAGGTGCTCAGCACAGTGATTCAATTTTATATATACACACATGGGTCTATTGTCCAGGTTCTTTCCCCATTTAGGTTATTACAGAGTACTGAGGAGAGTTCCCTGGGCTATGGAGTAGGTCCTGTTTGATTATTTATTTATTTATTTAAAAAATGTATTTGCTTTAACTGAGGCTAATTACTCTACCGCACAGTGGTAGCTTTCTGCCACACCAGCATGAATCAGCCACGGGTGCACATGCGTCCCCCATTCTGAATCCCCCCTCCCGCCCCCTCCCCACCCAACCCTCTGGGTCACCCCAGAGCACCAGCTTCAAGAGCCCTGCTTCATGCATCAAACTTGCCCTGGTCATCTATTTTACATACAGTACAACAGTGTGAGTTTGGGATGGCCAAACCCCAGTAATTTTAAAGCTTATCAGTTGGGTTGTTTAGTTTATATCGCACACCACCCAAGAGAGACTCACATATATGCACACACATGCTTCACTATCATGTATACATGGCCAAAGGGAACATACTGAAGCCAGAGAGATAACAATCCAGGTAGTTCTCCTATTCAATAATGAGAATGCTTACAATGGCATTGAATATCATTTACCGATAGTCTATAAAGTTCCTTACAGTTAAATTTCTTTCTTTTCATTTCTTTGTACCTTTCCTTTATGCTGTGTCCTGTTCCTTGTACCTCTCCCAACTCAATACTTGTTGCCTAACTACCAACCTACTTGGAGAAGAGGAAAACAGAGCAGAGCCATACGTAGTTAATTTTCCATAAGTAGGTGCTCTCTGCTCAACTAGAAGCTCCTCGAGGCCTTCACCTATGCTGTATATCAAACTTGGCTTCAACCCCCTCCTTCCATCTCTTCCTTAATGTCCTCTGCCAGGGACTGAGCTACGCAATGATAATATAATGATGAACTATATGGACAGGACTTGGTTTCCATGTGGTTTACTGTTTAATGAGAGAAGGAAATATAAAATTGCAGAGGAGTGTGCTCTCAAGCTATCTCTAAACAAAGTCAGAGAATAAAGACCAGGTATGGTAAGACAAGAGAGAAAGCTCTTAGACATGCTCCATGCTCCTCTGGTGGCTTGCATGTCTTTGCATCTGAACAGGCAGAAAGTAGCGTCATAGAAATCATTGACTGCAGAGCTGGGAGTCATAATCCAGCTTCATTATCCACCATCGCAGGCCAAGTTCATCTTGCTGCGGTCACGTATGTCACTGTGGGGATACCCGTTTTATAAGTTCGCAGCATCTGATCAGAGATGAAGGAAAAGAAGTTGGAAAAATCAGTTTATCACTTATTGGTATGGTTCTTCCTTGACCCAAATAGTTTCCTACAGTACTAGGATGATGGCTGTCTTTGAGCCTTAGGAGAAGAACTTCCAAAAGAAAGAAACGTGGGAAGGCCAGATAATTGATCATGCAAGAACAGCTCTCTGATCGCATGCCATATCATTTTCAATCCTACCTGTCACAAAGACTATCTTACCTGCCATTCGACTTGAACAAGACTTTTCACAGCTTTAGAACTTGACACTGGACTCGACTCCAATGGTTTCCAAGGCATTATAGTGAATTTGGTAAAGGGACCTCTTTAATCAGGCCCCACCCAAGAGATTTATCCAAGAACACAATAACTAGACTATATATATATATATCCATATACATAAATATATATACATATAAAGGAAAAAAAGGCTTAGACAATAATGTTAGGGGTTATATTGTTGGTTAACTCAGATGAAGTCTATTTGCATGTAGTAATAAAGTTTTAATAAGAGAATTATCACTTGTGAAACTTTTACCTGATAATAGAAAGTATCTAATATATATTATCTTACTAAATTCCTAAAACAGTCTTTACAATAGGTATTTTATCCCTGTTTTACAGTTATGGAGACTAGAAGCTCAGAGAGTTTTGCCTCGGAGTAACACAGCTAACAGATAATAGTCTTAGGGTATAAACTCATACTGGTAATTACAAGGTCCATATTCTTATTACTACACAAAGCTGCCTCCTTGAAGAGGTATTTGAGATATATATATATATTTTTCATCAAGGAAGTTATGATCTAACAATAGAAATAGGACCTGTAATTGAATGTAAATCAGCTTGCATTTACAAAATACCTCTGTGGACAGCATACTACGAAGTTTATAAAAATAATTACAGGATAGTCCCTGCCCTTAAGGACAACTTCTTAAACATCAAAGCCACAATGAGCTATCACCTTACACCTGTTATTTAGTCGCTGAGTCATGTTCAACTCTGCAACTCCAAGAACTGCAGCATGCCTGTCTTCCTTGTCAATCACCATATCCTGGGGTTTACTCAAACTCATGTCCATTGAATCAGTGATGCCATCCAACCATCTTATCTTCTGCTACACTCTTCTCTTGCCTTCAATCTTTCCCAGAATCAGGGTTTTTTCCAATGAGTCAGCTCTTTGTATCAGGTAACCAAAGTATTAGGGCTTCAGCATCAGTCATTCCAATGAATATTCAGAGTTAATTTCCTTTAGGATTGACTGGTTTGATCTTGCTGCCATCCAAGGGACTCTCAAGAGTCTTCTCCAACACCACAGTTTTAAAGCATCAATTCTTTGGTACTCAGTCTTCTTTGTGGTCCAATTTCACCTCTATATATGACTACTGGAAAACCATGACTTTGACTAGACAGGTATTTTTTGGCAAAATGATGTCTCTGCTTTTCAATGAGTTGCCTCACTTCGCCATAGATTCTCTTCCAAGGAGCAGCCTTTTTTTAAATTTCGTGGTTGCAGTGACTGCAGTGATTTTGGAGCCCCAAAAATAAAATCCGTCACTGTTCCTATTCTTTCCCCATCTATTTTCCACGAAGTGATGGGCCCAGATGCCACGATCTTAGCTTTTTAATGTTGAATTTAAAACCAGCTTTTCGCCTGTTTCATGCTCGTCAAAGGTTCTTTAGTTCCTCTTCAGTTTCTGTCATTAAAGGGTTATCATCTGCATATATGAGACTGTAGATGTTTCTCCCAGCTTATGCTTCATCAAGTCCAGCATTTCACACAATGCACTCTGTATGTAAGTTAAATAAGCAGGGTGACAATATACAGCCTTGATGTAGTCCTTTTCCAATTTTGAAGCACTCTGTTGTTCCATATCCATTTATAACCATTGCTTCTTGTCCGACATATAGGTTTCTCAGAAGAGAGATAAGGTGGTCTGGTATTCCCACCTAGTTAAGAATTTTCCAGTTTGTTGTGATACACACAGCCAAAAAGGATAAGTAACAATAAATGTTGGTGAAAATGTGAAAAAAAAATGGAGCCCTTGTACACTTCATGGCAAATAGTTGGGGAATCAGTGGAAACAGTGACAGACTTTACTTTTTTGGACTCTAAAGTCACTGCAGATGGTGACTGCAGCAGTGAAATTAAAAGATACTTGCTCCTCGGAAGAAAAGTTATGACCAGCCTAGACAGTATATTAAAAAGCAGAGACATTACTTTGCCAAAAAAGGTCTGTCTAGTCAAGGTTATGATTTTTCCAGTAGTCATGTATCGATGTGTGAGTTGGACTATAAAGAAAGCTGAGCACTGAAGAGTTGATGCTTTTGAACTGTGCTGTTAGAGAAGACTCTTGAGAGTCCCTTGGACTGCAAGGAGATCCAATCAGTCCATCCTAAAGGAGATCAGTCCTGGGTGTTCATTGGTAGGACTGATGCTGAAGCTGAAGCTCCTATACTTTGGCCACCTGATGATAAGAGCCAACTCATTTGAAAAGACCCTGATGCTGGGAAAGATTGAAGGCGGGAGGAGAAGGGGACGACAGAGGATGAGATGGTTGGATGGCATCACCAACTCAATAGACATGAGTTTGAGTAAGCTCCGGGTGTTGGTGATGGACAGGGAGGCCTGGTGTGCTGCAGTCCATGGGGTCGTGAAGAGTCAGATACGACTGAGTGACTGAACTGAACTGTACTCTGTTGGTGGGAATGTAAATTAGTATGGCCACTAAGGAAAATGATTTGGAGATTCGTTAAAAAACTAAAAAGAGAGCTACTGTATGATTCATTAATCTTACTTCAGGGTATATATGTGAAGAAAACAAAATTCTTAAATTGAAACAATATCTACATCCCCACATTCATTGCAGCACTATTCATAGAGGCCAGGATATGGCAACATCTTATATGTTCATCAATAGACAACAAAGAGACAACAAATAGGTAATGAAAATGTGATTATATATAATCATACAGGTATATATATATTTAATATGTTTTGTGCTTGTTAGTTGCTCAGTCTTGTTCAACTCTGAGACTCCATGGACTGGAGCCTGCCAAGCTTCTCTGTGTGTGGGATTCTCCAGGCAAGAATACTGGCATGGACAGCCATTCCCTACTCCCAGGGATCTTCCTGACCCAGGGATAGAACCCAGGTTTCTTGTATTGAAGAGGGATTCTTCACTGTCTGAGCCACCAGGGAAACCCAATATATAGGTGTGTGAAAATATAATAAAATGTATATGGATGTGTGTTTATGACTTTATATATATATATATAATACATATATATATAAATATAAATATACGTATCTAAATATATATATGTAAGGCTTCCCTGGTGGCTCAGTTGGTAAAAAATCTCTCTGCAATGCAGGAAATCCTGTCCTATCCCTGGGTTGGGGAGATTCTCTGGAGAAGAGGTTGACTCCCACTTCAGTATTCTTGCTTGGAGAATCCCATGGACAGAGGGGCCTTGTGGGCTACAATCCGCAGGGTCACACAGGGTAGGAAGCGACTGAAATGGCTTGCACTTTCACGTATATGTATCAGTCAGTCGATAATATGTGCTATTCAATTATTCAGTGAAAAGCAGGCAATACTGCCATTTGTACCAGCGTGGATGAACCTTGAGCGTGTTAACTGGAATGACAGATACAGAAAGACAAATACTCTATGATCTCGTTTATATCTGGAATCTACAAAAATTGAACTCAGATTGGTTGTTTTCAGGATCTGGGGGGTATGGGATGGGGAAGTGAGAAGATGTTGGTCAAAGGGTACAAACTCTCAATTATAAACTGAACACACTCTGAGTATCTAGTGTGCAGCATGTACTGAATGATGCAGCTGAAATTTGCTAAGAGAACATTTCACACGCTAGCGAAGTAATGCTCAAAATTTCCCAAGGTAGGCTTCAACACTACATGAACCATGAACTTCCAGATTTTCAAGCTGGATATGGAAAAGGCAGAGTAACCAGAGATTAAATTGCCAACATCCGTTGGATGATAGAAAAAGCAAGAGATGAACATTGGGGTACACATATCTCTTTCAATTCTGGTTTCCTCAGTGTGTATGCCCAGCAGTGGGATTGCTGGGTCGTATGGCAGTTCTATTCCCAGTTTTTTGAGGAATCTCCACGCTGTTCTCCATAGTGGCTGTAGTAGTTTGCATTCCCACCAACAGTGTAAGAGGGTTCCCTTTTCTCCACACCCTCTCCAGCATTTATTGCTTGTAGACTTTTGGATAGCAGCCATTCTGACTGGCGTGAAATGGTACCTCATTGTGGTTTTGATTTGCATTTCTCTAATAATGAGTGATGTTGAGCATCTTTTCATGTTTTTGTTAGCCATCTGTATGTCTTCTTTGGAGAAGTGTCTGTTTAGTTCTTTGGGCCATTTTTTGATTGGATCATTTATTTTTCTGGAATTCAGCTGCAGGGAGAAGGAGAGGGTGGGAAATTCTGAGAGAATAGCATCGAAACATGTGTATTATCATATGTGAAACAGAACACCATTCCAGGTTCGATGCATGAGACAAATGCTCAGGGCTGGGGCAATGGGATGACCCAGAGGGATGGGATGGGGAGGGAGGAGGGAGGGAGGTTCAGGATGGGTAACACATGTAAACCCATGGCTGATTCATGTCAATGTATGGCAAAAACCGCTACAATATTGTAAAGTAATTATCCCCCAACTAGAATAAATAAATTTATTTAAAAAAAAAAAGTAAGAGAGTTCCATTAAAAAAAACATCTAATTCTGCTTCATCGGCTATGCTAAATACTCTAACTGTGTGCATCACAACAAACTGTAGAAAATTCTTCAAGAGATGGGAATACCAGACCACCTTATCTGCCTTCTGTGAAACCTATATGCAGGTCAAGAAGCAACAGTTAGAAATGTACATGGGACAATGGACTGATTTCAAATTGTGAAAGGAGTATGTCAAGGCTGTATATTATCACCCTGCTCATTTAACTTATATGCAGAACACATCATTAGAAATGCTGGGCTGGATGGATGAAGCACAAACTGGAATCAAGATTTCCAGGAGAAATATCAATAACCTCTGATATGCAGGTGATACCACCCTTACGGCAGAAAGTGAAGAAGAATTAAAGAGCCTCTTGATTAAAGTGAAAGAGGAGAGTGAAAAATCTGGCTTAAAATTCAACATTCAAAAAACAAAGATCATGGCATCTGGTCCCATTACTTCATGGCAAATAAATGGGGAAACAATAAAAACAGTGACAAACTTTATTTTCTTAGTCTCTGCAAATGGTGACTGCGGTCTTGAAATGAAAAGACTCTTGCTCCTTGGAAGGAAAGTTATGACAAAAATGGATAGCATATTAAAAAGCAGAGACATTACCTTGCTGACAAAGGTCAATATAATCAAATTATAGTTTTCCAGTGGTCATGTATGCATGTGAGAGTTGGACCATAAAGAAGGTTGAACGCTGGACCATAAAGAAGGCTGAGCACCAAAGCATTGATGCTTTTGAACTGTGGTGTTGGAGAAGACTCTTGAGAATCCCTTGGACTGCAAGGGGATCAAACCAGTCAATCCTGAAGGAAATAAATTCTGACTATTCCTTGGAAGGGCTGATTCTATAGCTGAAGCTCCAGTACTTTGGCCACCTGATGTGTAGAGCCAGTTCATCAGAAAAGACCCTGAAGCTATGAAAGACTGAAGGCAGGAGAAGACGGGGACAACAGAGGATGAGGTGGTTGGATGGAATCACCGACTTGATGGACACGAGTATGAGCAAGCTCCGGGAGTTGGTGAAGGACAGGGAAGCCTGGCGTCGCAAAGAGGAGGACACGATTGAGTGACTGAACAACAAGAACAGCAACAATAGAACATTTGCTAAAATGTTCTCACCACATACATGAAAAATGGTAAATTTGGGAGCTGATGAATGTGTTAACCAGCCTTATCAAGGTAATCATTTCCAACGTGTTTATCATCACATTGCACATCTTAAATTTACACAATATTATTTGTCAATTATATCTCCATAAGTCTGGAAAAACTTTTTTTTTTAATAAGGAAAGCTTAGGAAAAATGAGAACTGAAAGACCACAGAATCCTTTATTTTTCTGATAGGTCTCCATTCACCAGAACAGGTAAATTCCTTACCTAAAGTCATCTGGTTCCTTATCGGTAAAGTCATGGTCAGAAGCTCATGGTAGGAGTGATGGTCAGAGGAGTTATACTCAGCCTCATGGATGACTGGCACGTCTACAGGACCATTTTCTCAGGACTTTGCACGTGGGGTTTAACATTCTGTGACAGATGTCTTGAAATATTTGACAGATATTATCTTTGGATCGGTGTTTTTTTAAGTGCAAACCTGGGCTTCCCCTGTGGCTCAGTTGTAAACAGCTTGCCTGCCAAAGCAGAAGATGCACGTTCCATCCCTGGGTCAGGAAGATTCCCTGCAGAAGGAGATGGCAACCCACTCCAGCATTCTTGCTTGTGAAATCCCACAGACAGAGGAGAGTGGCAAACTACAGTCCACAGAGTTGCAAAAGTGAAAGACACCACTTTGCAGCTAAACACCAACAAGATCACACCTGCCTCTCCACCAAACCATTTCTGCTCTCCCAACATGCCCAGGATGCTGTCAGACACCTGGCTTCTCATCTCCATTATTGAGACTTCATTTGTTTGGAGAAAATGACTGCTGCATATGAGCTTTCTCTCTCTCCTCTCGCCACCAAAATGCTCATTTGTGGAGGAAAAGGTCTCAATCTCTGAATGATTTCTCTACACTTGGCAGGTGGGGATTGCAACGGCAGTTACGTTAATGATTTCTGAGGCGATGCTGAGGCCTCTGAAGATGCTTGGCAGAGCAGCTAGCAGGAAGCTAATGAGCATCGCGGCACGACCGGGGCCTCTGAAAGGGGGGTGAAGAATGGAGGAGAGAAATCAATGAGGGACCTCAGCTTCCGGTAAGAATATCAGAGAAGGCCCTTAATGGAGTCTAGAAAATAAAATTAATCACCCCTAATGATTGGGGTGTGGGCAAATATTTGATTTAATTCTGCTTATAAATATTTTCTACAGAATGATGCTTGGCATCACAGAGGGTTGAGAAGCATGATCTGAACTGGATTTAATTTCGAGAGGGGCAGAGTGGCGGGAGTCACAACAATTATAGGAATAATTGGAGAAGGCATTCTTTTTCTATTGCACTTGTGGTAATCTTGGCTAAAAAAATATAGAATTCTGCTGTGAAAAATGTACTTTGGAAATCATGATCTTAAGCACTGGAGATAGCCAATTAAAGTTGCAAATTAAAATATGCTTATAGATGCACTAAACTAATATCAAGTTTTTAGTAAGAATGGGCAATGAAAACATACAATTTTATAGTCACTGGGCTCTGACATGGAATGTTAATCATCCAGGTAAAATAATAAGAAAATAAAAAGTTACATGTTGAATAACTAAGCTGATAGAAAAAAAATGTTTTTTGGGGGAAAAATCATTTTTTAAATTATTTTATAAGATTTAACAGGAGAAAAAGACTTCAGAAAAAATATATTATACATAGAAAGTCACTCTGAAGTAGGGAGAAACAAATAAGCAAATAAAACATGTTACTGGTTATTAAATGTCATGATTTGAAGAACTAATTCTTTAGTTAAATATCTCCCTGACCTTTTATCAAATCAGTTAATTTTCTTTTCCCTCAATAGTCTCATATTTAACCTGAATGTATTTCCCCAGTCCCTCAACTGAGAAATTAATCAAGATTAATGCTTTAAAATCTACAAGTTTAAATTTATTATAGTCTTAATACAGAATAACAGATGGAGAATTATACAAGGGACTGACTCCCAGGATAACTCACCAAGCAAGGATTCTGGGCCCTCTCCAATTGGCAGACCATTTCAGCAAAAGCCAGAAGCTGTTCAGGGAGAGGAATAAATCTGACCCTCCATTCCATTGACACTTCATAAGCATGAGGACTAGGGAAGCCACTTAACTTCTTTCTGCTTTATTTTTATTACCTGTTTTTAAAAGGTGATAATGAGTAACGTTAGTCTGAAATATTATAAAGTGTAGGAGAATTTGTAAACTAAAAAGTACTTTGGAATGGAATTTACTTTACACTTTATTTTGGTGCCTTACTTTCACAAAAGTAAGGAGCGCAATGTCAAGGAAATCTAATAATTTAACAGAAAAATGAGCGAGATCAGATTGGAGTCGCTCCTTTCAAGGAGCAGTGTGGGAAATGCTTACTTCTTGGAGGAGCTTAAATAATCACATGGAGACTCAATAACACCCACAGTATCTCTTCTACTATCCATTGCTGAAGTGTGCCAAACTACATCAAAATGAAATGTCCATTTGTACCACTTATTTACAAAGCAAAAGTAGAGTCACAGATGCAGAAAGCAAACTTATGGTTTCCAGAAGGGAAATTAGAGGGAGAGACGAATTTGGAGATTGGGACTGATATATACACACTACTATATATAAAATGGCTAACTAATAAGAACCCTCTGTACAGCACAGGCAACTCTTCTCAAAAATCTGTAATAGCATATACGGGAAAAGGCTCTAAAAAGGAATGGACATATGTATATGTAGAAATGATTCATGGTAGAAACTAGCACAACCTTTTAAATCAATTATACTGCAATAATCATTCTTTAAGAATAATACAAATAAATAAATAAACTTCATTAAAAAGTGAAGTTCCCATATCAAACACTATCTGGAAGTTAAGAGCCAGATAGTGGCATCATCTGTACTCATCTACTTGACAAAAATTGGTGAACAGGAGAAGAATGTAACCTAGAGATACATGTCCACCAAAAACTGCCCAAGCATCTCATCTCTCAGTCCCAGAGGGCAGACGTGGAACGTTCTCAGGCAGACAGGGCATCAGAGTGGTTCTCTTCCACCAAAATGACTTCTCCTGAAGTCAGGTAGAAGAAATGTAATTCACCTCAAAGTTGGTCATTTAAATGTCATGTCAGCTGATGCCAAGTCACTTAAAGATCAATTCCTATAATTGGCATATTTGTCTCAAACTTATACTGTCTAATATTTCACTAAATGTCTGTCCCTCTGTGTTGTATATTTCTAAATCATGTCTGACTCTTTGCAACCCCAAGGACTGCAGTGTGTCAGGCTTCCATGTCCACTAAGATACTGTTTTCTCAATTAATCTGAGTATAATAGTTATCCAGAATGTTACAAAATGTCTGTGTTTTACCTTATTAAAAATACAGATTCCTGGACCTCTTTCCAGAGATTCAGATGCTGTCAGCAACAGCTTCGAGCACGTATTTTAAGAAACAACTCAGAGGATTCCTTTGACTAGATAAATTGGAACAAACTTCTGCTAAGAATTGGAAAACAGAGACAAAGAAGATTTGATCTCATCCTTGGAGGACCCACTAAGTCTAGAGAGTGAGACATGCAAATACACGTCTAATAAATTACCTCTGGAGGTAGCATAGGGGATCAGGAAACAGATAACAACAAAGGAGATGCTAACTAATTTAATCCGAGTTAAGGGGGCAAAAGACAGTATTTACACAGAGGAAATGATCTTTTCACTTGTGATAATTATTTTAACTTTCTCTTGGATTGTTTTTCACTTATCTTTTTAAACTCAGGATTTGATTCTTCCAACTGATGAACATTTCAAGAGTACTTTTTCTTCATTTTATACCCTTTTTGTCTGATTAACTATATCTCACTAGGAAGTCATCGATTATGTAACTTTTTTGTATATTCTGACTTTACTGTGACCATTTCTAGGTTACACTTGCTTGTAATTTTATAAATCTGTTCAAGGAAATCAGTATGTATCCAAATCCATTAGTGTTTAGTGAGATAATACTTTGAGGATGAAAGGGAAAGAACAATACCATTTTGCTACATTCTCAACAGTAAATACTTTAATGCCTTAATTTTGACCCCCCCAAAAAAAACACAGTTTTCTATTCTAATTTACAGGCTTTTAAACACTTGAGGGAATAAATTCTATTAGTTTATTTGGCCATCTGCATTCTTTCTTTTATATATTGTATATTCGTGGCTGTTAGAATTTTTGAAGTAAGGAGACTAGCTAGAAGATGTTCTCATTTTATCTGAGGACCCATAGAATCCTGAAAAACCGTGGGGATCTATCTTGTGCCCTCAAATGCATGGTGTTTGTGTGCAGAGCATGTGGTGCGTACCGTTTGTAGTTTAAGAAAATAGTACAGCTGTTCTTGGTGGCTCATTCATGTCCGACTCTTTGTGACCCCATGGACTGTAGCCCACCAGGCTCCTCTGTCCATGACAATTCTCCAGGCAAGAATACTGGAGTGGGTTGCCATGCCCTCCTCCAGGGGATCTTCCCAACCCAGGGATCTAATCCAGGTCTCTTGCATTGCAGGTGGATTCTTTACCAGCCAAGCTACCAGGGTAGCCCATTATAGCAGCCTAATAAAGTGCAAACACTTTCCCCCATTGTTCCTTTATTATTTATATTTTCATGTCAGAAGATTTTGTTAAGTCCACAGTTATGGTGCAATTGATTATACATTGGTCTGTGAACTCACTTTTTGATTTTTCAACCTGTCAACTTGTGCTTTGGCTGCCGATAACATGACTTTGCAGGACTTACACAGTGTTGTCACAGCTGAATGCAGACATCTATAAGGTTAGGTTCAGGAAATGGAGTCTTCAATGAGTAAAGGAGAAAAGTCTGAGAGGAGATGCAAAAAGCAAAAGCTGTTAATGCTTGGAATGCATAAAGAGAGCTTATCCCTTTCCTCTGGTTTCACCACCTCCTTCTGCAGTGATCGATTACATGCCAGGCCCACTGCATTGGTTGCAGTCTATGTAAGACAAGGTGAGCATTCAGCTCTTGAACTAGGAAAGCTTTCTGACTAACCAGCCTTCAGTTTATGAAAAACAGAGTGCTCATAAAGAATCCTGAAATAAAGAATATATTATGAAGCAGTGATGCTCAGAATTTATAATTTCCATTTTATTCTTTATGACACTTTTAGCATATCGAATCTTCTAAAGAAATTGCTATTAGCTTATGACCTTGGAGAATCATAGAATTTTGGAGAAAGAAGGAAGTCTAGAGTTAGCTTGTCTAATTCTCTCACTTTGAAATATGAGGTAAACATGACTCATATTTGAGTCGTGGGATTGACATATACACACTACAATATATAAAATAGATAACTAATAAGGATATACTGGGTAGCACAGGGAACTCTACTCAATAGTCTTTAATGATCTTTACGGGAAAATACTCTAAAAACAAGTGGATGCATGTATATGTATAACTGATTCACCCTGCTGTACCCTTGAAACTAGCACAACGTTGTAAATCAACTATACTCTATTAAAAATCTTTTAAACGTGAAAGATGGGATGATGGTTCAGGGTGGCATAGCAAGGTAGATGCAGCTATTGACACAAATATTTCTGATTTCCAACACAATGTCATTTCTACCGTACTGTGTTTACTTTGGTTCTGGGATTCATACAGTAAATTAACAACTATTGGCACTCCCCTGGTGACCCAGTGATTAATATTTCCCCTTCCAAGGCCAGGGGTGCAAGTCTGATCCTTAGTTGGGAGCTAACATCCCCATGCTGGCAGCCAAAAAACCAAAGCATAAAACAGAAGCAGTATTGAAACAGATTCAATAAAGACTTGTAAAAAAATCCACACCAAAAAAATTATTGTTTTTAATAGCAACTATTATGTGGTAAAAATACAAAAAAAAATGACTAAGTCACCATCTTCTTTTAATCTAATTTCCTTAAAAATGAGTGAAGTCTACAACCAGGCATTATCAGGTAGTGGAAAATGTCATGCTTTTCTGATGTTTGACTAGGCCGCTAAATAATCACTGAGAAGGAAAAGTTGCACTTTTTCCTGAAGTGAGTTGGTGGTCCAAAATGCAGGTCCAAGCAAATGTCTGCAGATTACTTTTGCACAGAGTGCTAATGTAATACATGTTTGAAGACATTAGTTTTTAGAAATATCAACCCATTCTCTCTTTCCCAAAAGCTATAAGGCATCTTCCATAATCCAGACACTGCATAAGTAAGCAACTGATTTTCCTAAAGGGAATTTACTCATTTTTCTGTTTTTCTCATCTGGATGGAGCCCCAGTTAGCAGTGCCTACCAGGAAGGACCAGTTTGCACCTTTATTAACCATTCTTGGTGTGAAAGGGCCAATACTTATTCCCTTTTAACAAAAGTGACCAGCGTGAATACAGGGAGCTCCCTAAGCTTCAGGGGACTTTACAGGAATGAACTGCCACTTGTAACTCAGGCTGGCTCAGAAAGCTGACCTCACCTCCCAGCATCATGAGCTTCCAGTTGCCTATGCAATGCAGTGTGACAACAGTTTTAAGAGCATGTGAAAACATATTTTATGAGGGGGTCATTAATTTGTCCTGCTGGCTCTGTGATGTTCTCCATATGCTATGTGTCCTTCTGTGCTAAGATCTTTCCTGATAAGGACTTTTGCTTTTACAGGGTGGAGCTCTGATGGGTGTCCTTTTCCTTGGCAGAGACCAGCATCATGCCTACATTTTATTTGTGCATGAAAGGATGGGATGTTATGGAAGTACCTCCTGCAGTTGTGCATTTGTTCTTACTGTCCAGAGGTATCTGCCAAACCTTGGACTTTAAGACCCTAGTCAATGAATTTCAGAGCATCACTATCAAAAATAAAAAGGAAAAGGCTCCATTACTCTTACAAAAGGGCCTAAGAGAATATACATGGACTAAAAGTCATGTGACTATAGTTTCCTATTTATTTCCTATATCAGACAAATAAAATTTGCACACTAATGTGGTAAACTGAACCAAAAAATAAGTACATGAACTTCGAATCTGTTTTCAAATATCTATACCATATATGTTAGTATATAATGATATCATTTGAAAGGACTTTTACTCATAGTGTTTGTAAATACTCTAAACTTATATCTTATTTATTCTACTTAATAGTAACAACTAGCACATTATAGTCTAGGATTTACTCAGATAGAGAGTAGGATGGGTGAGCAGAAGGTGAATAACTATGGTTTCTGCTTATAGCAGTTCCCTATCTGGCATATTGAACCTTAACAAATATATGATGAGTAAACATACATTATAGATCAATAAAATAGATATTATGTTCTCTAATTATTTGTGTAAGTGCTATAATACAGATAAATTTTGTATTACATACAGATATTCACAAAGGGCATGGAGTTTTAAGTGGATGGAAAATGAGTCCATACACCATACCAGAAGGGAAATTTTGTGCTAATATTTGAAAGAAGAGTAAGGATTTTTGAAGGAAGGGTGGTGCATGGAGTTGATAATTCCAACTATTTGTGGATAAAAGAGATAACTCAGCTCTTTTACCAAGGTCAGTTTCCTGGTTCTGAGTGTTTACTCTAATTATGTAAGATGGTAACATTTGAGGAGGCTGGATGAAGGACATATGGGATACGGAATTGGGGGGGACTTTTTCTATAAGTATAACTATAGCTCTAAATATATGTTTAATAAAGGATGAAAAAAAAGACTTGGCATTATTAGTCGTGATAGACAGAATTCTAAAATGGTCCCTAAGATTTCCCACACCCTCATGGAAAAGACATGTATAATTCATGGGAACCTACATATAGTGGCTTTTACTCACATGATAGACCATGTTATTTGGCACAGTTGATCTTAACATCTGGAAGATGTTCCAGATGTTCAAGCTGGTTTTAGAAAAGGCAGAGGAACCAGAGATCAAATTGCCAACATCCGTTGGATCATTTCTGGAGAAATGATCCAGAAAAACATCTACTTCTGCTTTATTGACTATGCCAAAGCCTTTTGCTGTGTGGATCACAACAAACTGTGGAAAATTCTTCGAGATGGGAATACCAGACCACCTGACCTGCCTCCTGAGAAATCTATATGCAGGTCAGGAAGCAACAGTTAGAACTGGACATGGAAGAATAGACTGGTTCCAAATAGGAAAAGGAGTACATCAAAGCTGTATATTGTCAGCCTGCTTATTCAACTTATATGCAGAGTACATCATGAGAAACGCTGGGCTGGAGGAAGCACAAGCTGGAATCAAGATTGCTGCACTATGCTGGACAGAGAATAGAGACATTCTGCACTAAAGTTTTCACTTAAGTTACAGATGTGTGTTACACAAGAAAAAACCTAACTTCACCTAAATAGAACCCAAGTTTTTTTCAGAGAAAACATTACTCCTCAAAGTTATTATATCTCTCTGAAACCCACAATAATGCCCCTTGTTGACTACAACAAATAACCGATGGCTTCAAACATTCAATCCACAGTTACTCAGCCTGCTACAATGGCTGACTGTCTGACGTCCTGCTTCAGGTCAAGTTTGTTCAGCAACTATATCTTATTCCCCTTGGTAATGTGACAATCTTGGTTTCGAGAAAGAAGGGGTAAAAAAATACCTTCTAAGATCTCAAAGCATTTGTGTCTTGAAAGTAATCTCCAAAACAATGAAAGTCCAAGAGACAGACACCAAAGTGTTATCATTGATGAAACTAGGAAACGTCTAATCCCCATATCATAGTATAAGACTATGGATGGTACAGGGAGGAATGGTGAATCCAGTGGCAGAACTGTTGATGGCTAAGGTCAGTGTGCTCATAGAGAGAGGATGATGAACTTCAACTCTCAGAAATAGAAGCATCAGACACTGGAAAGGTAGGTTGATACAAAAGACCAGAACAGGATAATATAAACTTGAGACAAAGAACAATCAGACCCTTCTATCCCCACTCCATCCATTTAGTTAGGCAATTAGGCTCCCACTCCAGATAAATTCACTAGACCAATTCAGACTCTCTGAACTCAGAACCACCGCACATGAAGAAGTTGAGCTGCTCAACTGAAAATAGAAGGTTGCTACCCTGGGCAAGAGGGTGGAAGGTTTTTCTCCACAAAGACTGAGCAATTCCAGACAAAGTTATAATGTTCAGTTCAGTTCAGTTTAGTTGCTCAGTCATGGCCGACTGCAATCCTAGGGACTGCAGCATGCCAGGCCTCCCTGTCCATCACCAACTCCCGGAGTTTATTAAAACTCATGTCCATTGTGTTGGTGATGCCATCCAACCATCTCATCCTCTGTCGTTCTCTTCTCCTGCCTTAAATCTTTCTCAGCATCAGGGTCTTTTCCATGGAGTCAGTTCTTCTCATCAGGTGGCCAAAGTATTGGAGTTTCAGCATCAGTTCTTCCAATATATTCAGGATTGATTTCCTTTAGGACTGACTGGTTGGATCTTCTTGCAGTCCAAGGGACTCTCAGGAGTCTTCTCCAACACTACAGTTCAAAAGCATCAATTCTTCAGTGCTCAGCTCTCTTCACCGTCCAACTCTCACATCCATACATGACCACTGGAAAAACCATAGCCTTGACTAGACGGACCTTTGTTGGCAAAGTAATGTCTCTGCTTTTAAATATGCTGTCTAGGTTGTTCATGACTTTCCTTCCAAGGAGTAAGCGTCTTTTAATTTCGTGACTGCAATCACCATCAGCAGTGATTTTGGAGCCTCAAAAAATAAAGTCTGACACTGTTTCCACTGTTTCTCCATCTATTTCCCATGAAGTGATGGAAGTAAACTCCCCAGCAAAATGCAGAAAAGCCAGTACCCTGCTAACTTTTACAGAGTTAAAACAATACAGAAGTTAAAAGGAAGCGAAGCAAAACAACACCAGAACTGTACAAGAACGAAAAATATAATTACGGCTCACTACCTGACTTCAGAATGAGACATAATTACAGTCATCAGATCGAATAGAGATTTTTAATTATATGTAGAGGAAGTGGGAGTGGTGGGAGGTGTACAGGGGGCTAACATCCTCATACAGCAGCACAGGGAGCTGATAGCTAATGTCTAAATAATTGAATCAAGAAATAGCAGCATAAACACATTATTCAGAAACGTGTTAAATAACAAAAGAAAAAGCTAAAATTGCATAGAACCGTTGCCTCTGGAGAGTGGAACTGAGGAATGGAGAGAAGCAAAGCAGATAATTGGTATTTTTGTGGCAGTTGTTTGTTTCTGTATAGTGAGGATTTTTAGATCTGTTCTGCTTTCTAAAATCAAGCACACGATAGCATTTTAAAAATGGTTAAAATAAACAATTAAATAAAAGACTTATGCACTTCACTTTGTGAAAACTAAAGCCAAATAAATGGGCACTGAGTATAGCATCTTGAGGCTCTTTGATCTATCGCAGCTCTTCACCCCCATCGTTAGTCACACACATCAGCAGATGCAGAAATAGCTCATATTTGTTCCTCTCTAACACAGTTTATGTTGAAGCAGAAAGAACAAAGTGTAGGATTCAGTTTCATGTGTCCCAGCTGAGATGCCGCTGATCCATGGCTAGGTCCCCAGAGGGAAAGTCTTGCCTAATTTCCTCATCTACAAAGTAGAGTCAATAATACCCACCACTTAAATTCGTAGTGAAAATCAAATTATTTTTACCTAAAAAGTGTCTAGAGCGTTACTTGTTGTTTGTTAGCATTTGGCAAAACTCACCTGGCAGCAGTTTTCATCTCAACTTGAGTTTTCAACTCAACCTGCTGTTAGATCAATGAAGAGGTCTTTTCCTTATTTATATTAAGTTTGTATCATGTCAAGTTTCTGTTTTGGTTGGTTTTTCTGTTTTTTATTGCATTCATGGACAAGTCAGCAGGATGACTCGGTAAAGTTAACAAACACAAGCTAGGCTCAGGCATGCTCTAATAGATTATAATTTAATCACTGTATGTCAGTATCCATAGTTCATTTTATAAACGTGATATATGCATATATATTTTAATGTATCTTTCAAAATAAACATTTTTCCAGCAAAATGCCTTTTAGAATGGCAGAATTATTTTCAATAAGAATTATTCTCATAATGTTTATTTTTATAGTAGGCATTTGCTTATGAGGAGCTGCTTCTAAGTGCATTGGTTATCAAGAATTCTATTTCATTGAATGAACAGACCATTTTAGAAATCACAGTGATTCATTATTCAACCAGGTGCTTCTCTGAACACAAATGTTTGCAGTTACGAACTGATTTATGGGCCCCCACCCCAAAATTTGTATGTTGAAGGCTTAATCACCAATGTGACCAAATCTGGAGATTTGGGCCTTCGGAGAGGTAATTAAGATGAAATTAGGTCATAAAAGTGGTGTCCCAATTTGATAGGAGCAGTGTCCTTATAAGAAGAGGAATAAGTATCAGTTCTCTCTGTGTGTGTCATGTGAGGACAGTGAAAAATAAGCCATCTGCAAGCCAGGAACAGGAACTTCACCAAAAACTTAATATGCAGGTATAAAGCACAGCATGCTGACTACAGTTAATAATTCTGAACTGTATATTTGAAAGTTGCTAAGAGTAGATTTTAGATGTTCTCATCACAAGGGAAAAAAAAATGTCACTATGTGTGCCAATAGATGTCAGCTGGACTTATCGCAGTGATTATTTCATAATATATATTACAAATATGATTATTTCGCACATATATTGAATCATTATGTTGTGTATGCCTGAAACTTACATAGTGTTTACTATGTAAAGTGTTATACTTCAATTATATCTCAAAACAATGATAAAAACGAAACTGAATTTTCTGGCCCCTTGAGCTAGGATTTTCAGTTTCTAGCATGATGAGGAGATATATTTCTCGTATTTAAGCCATTGCAGTCTGTAGGATTCTGTTATGACAGCCTGGGCTGACTAATACGCTTATCTCCCCACTGGGTAGTAACCTCCTCTAATGCAAGGGCAAGTCTTTCTTTGACATCTTAAGTGCTTACTCTCTACATGACACATAATAAGCACTTAATAAAAACTTTCTGAATGAGTTGACCGAATATATCACAGCATAGAACTCTTCTTTAGGAGAATCTTCTTTTGCTGCTCCTCTTTGGATCTTGGACAGACCGCCTGGGAAAGTTCCTTTCCTTCGTTTCCTGTGCTTCTCAGGGCTCCATCATTTGCAGTGGACAGACACAGTGCACAATGGTTCAGGTAATAGAGAAGTTGCAAATTTTGTAAATCAGATGGAGTGGGATTCAGGTGATCAAATGATGTTGACTGTTAACTCTCCTGACTATATTCAATGTTTCTGCTGGATTTATTCTCTAATGGTGTTTATGGCAAAATGGCTGTTAGCATATTTATGTCCTACCAGCTTAGAAAAATGTAGGTAAAAACTAATAAAACAAACACCTTTTCCAAGCACTTTACGCACACGAACTCATTTAATAATATCTGTGAGCTAGGCCCTATTGTTATCCGCGTTTTGCAGCTTGGAATCTGAACACAGAGAGGTTAAGAAATTTGCCCACGAGGATATAAACTTTGGAGGTGGACAATCTGATTCAGAGTCTATACTCGCAGTCACTAGTCTGTGATTCTTCTTTTTCATATGCTTATTTGTCACTTTCTCATTATTTTCAATGAAAAATCTGAAACTTATTTGCTGATTTGGTCACAAGCCTGTTGCATGGTCAGTCACTCTGATTAGAGTAGTTAGAACAGACCGCAGTAGCTTGAGTATGGTGATTGGCCATAACTGGGCTGAGTGGCCATCCTGGGTACAGAATATTAATAATAAAGTAGGGAGATTTCCAAAAGAAAACAAGTGCTCTGTGTTTTAAATTAAAAAAAAAATGAATGTGGAGCAGGAAAAAAACAATGACTTTCTACTATATCTTCTCTCCTGCTCTTCCTCCTTCCTCGTAGAAGGGAAAGAAACAAACAAACAAAAAAAGAGACAGGTTATTTCAGTTGTATTCTGCTTTGTGGCACCCTTAAGTACTAGTGTAAAAAGAGAATTCTCATCAAACATGAGAAATTTACAGATTATATTTGGAATAGAGTAATACCTTACATACCATTGCTTATAATAATCTAGGCAGTGTCCAAAAATATTTCACTTTTTCTTGCTTTTATTGGCTGACTTTTCTAGTTTTCCCCAAAACCATGAGAATATAGATTTACTTAATGCAAATATATGTTATCATAAAATAGTAACAAGCTATATCATTCTATAGAGAAAATGTGTAGTTATATATAAATATGTACATATGTAATACATGAATACTATGTTAATAAATGAGACTACTGGAGAAATACATTTTATCCTCATCTCATCCCAAAAGGGCTAAGTGTATACCATCTTCCATAAGAACCATTGGCCATTTTTTAGATCTGAATTCCATAATCATAGTTGGGTAGTAAATTACAATAACTCCTAATGATAATAATTCCCTGTATTTCAGTAAAAATGTTTTTAACTTTTCTAAGTACATTCACTATATTTCATAAGACAACTAGTTTAAAGAAGGATTAGCAGAATATTGGGTTTCCAGAGCTGTGATTTAATAATCAAAACAAAACAATTTCAGTGCTTGGCTGAGGGTAGATAAGTTGTGGGAAAAAGTGTTTTGGAAGGAACGTAACACAGACTAGGTTGTGCACATATCAGTGTTTACTAAAAGCTGAATTAACTCAGTGGGTGACCCTGTTTGGTCAAAAGCAAGTCAAAATTCAAAGGCCCAGAAGTCAAGAAGAAAGGGCTATGTCTCTGAGGTCAGAAAGTATAAGAACTAGTTGAGTCCCATAAATCTCATTCAGGGTTTAGTACCAGAGGATAACCTTTTTGTCTTCCATTCTGGAAAGCTTCATCCTTTGAGATGGTTTGTATCCATGCATTTCTTAAAATCAGCAACAGTTGATTAAGGAATTGAGATTCTGTCACACGTACCATTAGAGTTTGTTTTACCAGGCAAGATTTGGCTCAAATGTAAAAGCAGTAATGGAAGACAAGATGCAACAGAAAAGCATCAGACAAGTAAACAAAAACAAGCAAACAAATACTAAATGGGAGGAATCCAGGTTAAAAAATTGGTGGTTATATTAGGCAAAGTAACAGCAGATTTCAAGTGTGGTAAGAACATAGTTGGGGAAGAAGATGCCAGTCCTTTTTAGATGGAAGAACAATTGAATTTATGTGAAAAATGTAAAATGGATGGTCAGAAACATAAAAAGAGATTTACTGGACCATGGAGTTGAAAGAAGGAATACTAGAAAAACATGTTTTATTGGGACTGTCATGACTGCTTGTACAAGTCTACTATATTACTTTGTTTTAAAAAGACAGGGAAGGTTCAATCTCTGAAAAGTTGCAGTAGACATGATTTCCAATTTTTGCTGCTAAGGTTACAAATGAAAACCCTGGATGTTACATGTAAAACAGACTTGTGGACACAATGGGAGAAGTAGAAGGTGGAACGGATGTGTATACTTATGGCTGATTCATGTTGATGTATGGCAGAAACCACACAATACAGTAAGCAGTTCAGTTCAGTCGCTCAGTCGTGTCCTACTCTTTGCGACCCCATGAATCGCAGCACACCAGACCTCCCTGTCCATCACCAACTCCCGGAGCCTACCCAAACCCATGTCCATCGAGTTGGTGATGCCATCCAACCATTTCATCCTCTGTCGTCCCCTTCTCCTCCCGCCCCCAATACTACCCAGCATTAGGGTCTTTTCCAATGAGTCAACTCTTCGCAAGAGGTAGCCAAAGTATTGGAGTTTCAGCTTCAACATCAGTCCTTCCAATGAACACCCAGGATTGATCTCTTTTAGGATGGACTGATTGGATCTCGTTGCAGTCCAAGGGACTCTCAAGAGTTTTCTCCAACACCACAGTTTAAAAGCATCAATTTTGCGGCGCTCAGCTTTCTTCACCGTCCAACTCTCACATCCATACATGACCACTGGAAAAACCATAGCCTTGACTAGACGGACTTTTGTTGGCAAAGTGATGTCTCTGCTTTTCAATATGCTATCTAGGTTGTCCATAACCTTCCTTCCAAGGAGTAAGCGTCTTTTAATTTCATGGCTGCAATCACCATCAGCAGTGATTCTGGAGCCCAAAAAAAATAAACTCTGACACTGTTTCCACTGTTTCCCCATCTATTTCCCATGAAGTGATGGGACCAGATGCCATGATCTTAGTTTTCTGAATGTTGAGCTTTATGCCAACTTTTTCACTCTCCTCTTTCACTTTCATCAAGAGGCTCTTTAGTTCTTCCTCGCTTTCTGCCATAAGGGTGGTGTCATCTGCATATCTGAGGTTATTGATATTTCTCCCAGCAATCTTGATTCCAGCTTGTGTTTCTTCCAGCCCAGCGTTTCTCATGATGTACTCTGCATAGAAGTTAAATAAGCAGGGTGACGATATACAGCCTTGATGTACTCCTTTTCCTATTTGGAGCCAGTCTGTTGTTCCATGTCCAGTTCTAACTGTTGCTTCCTGACCTGCATACATGTTTCTCAAGAGACAGGTCAGGTGGTCTGGTATTCCCATCTCTTTCAGAATTTTCCACAGTTTATTGTGATCCATGCAGTCAAAGGCTTTGGCATAGTCAATAAAGCAGAAATAGATGTTTTTCTGGAACTCTCTTGCTTTTTTGATGATCCAGTGGATATTGGCAATTTGATCTCTGGTTCCTCTGCCTTTTCTAAAACCAGCTTGAACATATGAAAGTTCACGGTTCATGTATTGCTGAAGCCTGGCTTGGAGAATTTTGAGCATTACTTTACTAGCATGTGAGATGAGGGCAATTGTGCGGTAGTTTGAGCAATCTTTGGCATTGCCTTTCTTTGTGATTGGAATGAAAACTGACCTTTTCCAGTCCTGTGGCCACTGCTGAGTATTTCAAATTTGCTGGCATATCAAGTGCAGCACTTTCACAGCATCATCTTTCAGGATTTGAAATAGCTCAACTGGAATTCCATCACCTCCACTAGCTTTGTTCGTAGTGATGCTTTCTAAGGCCCAGTTGACTTCACATTCCAGGATGTCTGGCTGTAGGTGAGTGATCACACCATCGTGATTTTCTGGGTCATAAAGATCTTTTTTGTACAGTTCTTCTGTATATTCTTGCCACCTCTTCTTAATATCTTCTGTTTCTGTTAGGTCCATACAATTTCTCTCCTTTATCGAGCCTATCTTTGCATGAAATGTTCCTTTGGTATCTCTAATTTTCTTGAAGAGATCTCTAGTCTTTCTCAATCTGTTGTTTTCCTCTATTTCTTTGCATTGATCACAAGGAAGGCTTTGTTATCTCTCCTTGCTATTCTTTGGAACTCTGCATTCAGATGGGAATATCTTTCCTTTTCTCCTTTGCTTTTTGCTTCTCTTCTCTTCCCAGCTATCTGCAAGGCCTCCTCAGACAGCCATTTTGCTTTTTTGCAATTCTTTTCCATGGGGATGGTCTTGATCCCTGTCTCCTGTACAATGTCACGAATCTCTGTCCATAGTTCATCAGGCACTCTATCAGATCTAGTCCCTTAAATCTATTTGTCACTTCCACTGTATACTAATAAGGGATTTGATCTAGGTCATACCTGAATGGACTAGTGGTTTTCCCTACTTTCTTCAATTTAAGTCTGAATTTGGAAATAAGCAGTTCATGATCTGAGCCACAGTCTGCTCCCGGTCTTGTTTTTGCTGACTGTATAGAGCTTCTCCATCTTTGGCTGCAAAGAATATAATCAATCTGATTTTGGTGTTGACCATCTAGTGACATCCATGTATAGAATCTTCTCTTGTGTTATTGGAAGAGGGTGTTTGCTATGACCAGTGCGTTCTCTTGACAAAACTCTATTAGCCTTTTCCCTGCTTCATTCTGTACTCCAAGGCCAAATTTGCCTGTTACGCCAGGTGTTTGTTGACTTCCTCCTTTTGCATTCCAGTCCCATATAATGAAAAGGACATCTTTTGGGGGGGTTAGTTCTAGAAAGTCTTGTAGGTCTTCATAGAACCATTCAACTTCAGCTTCTTCAGTGTTACTGGTTGGGGCATAGACTTGGATTACTGTGATATTGAATGGTTTGCCTTGGAAACGAACAGAGATCATTCTATCATTTTTGAGATTGCATCCAAGTACTGCCTTTTGGACTCTTTTGTTGACCATGATGGCTACTCCATTTCTTCTAAGGGATTCTTGCCCACAGTAGTAGATATAATGGTCCTCCAATTAAAAATAAATATATATATTAAAAAAAAAAACAACTGAAAGGTGGAGAGAAAAAGGCAGAAGAACATCTAAAGACTTCAGGTTCCAGGGAAGGACATGATGGTGAATTATATTCCCCACACTTAAGGCTGAAATATTTGACATCCAAGTGATACTACTGAGTGAAGGTGAAAATGTTTCCCCAAAGCTTGCTCTCTCCAATCAAATGACCAGGAAAGAGGTAGCCTTAATAAATATCTTAGATGAAAATCATTCTGCTCTAACCAAACACCACAAAAACGTTTTTGTTTTTTCCCTTCAATACCCACATCAACAAAGACTGAATGAGAAGCCCAGATGTCCACCCTGGTTAGTTGTAACATAGTCCTTCTACTTCCCCAATTAGGCAGCGCCAGCAAAGGCCAAGTAGGGAGCCAAGGCTTTCTTTTCCACCAGCCAGTGATGAGCCTCTGCTCCTCTGCAGTGCCAATGGAGAACGCATGGGAAGCCTGAATTATTACGCTGATTTGTCGGTGGTGAGACATTTCCTTATCCTCTTCATTAGGGTGGTGTCAGAGGAGGCCTAATAAACAGTCAAGATTTTGACCGTCAGCCAGCAGTAGGAAGCTACTCACCCATGATGTAAGCTATGTGGGCAAGAGTATGAAATAGTCGACCCTTCCCACCCAGAGATTTAACATGGGAGCCCTCCCTAGTGAGAGTCAGAACTCCTACCCCTACTCAGCAGTCACAATGAGAGTGAAGAAACTGGACTTCCACCCACAACTGGCAGTAAATTAGCAATGACTCCCTCCCTGGGGGACACTGTCAGAGAAAGCCAGCTAAAGCATAAGGTTTAAATGAGATACAGTGTCTCAAAACATAGCCCCAAAGTGTTCAAATTCCAATAGAAAAAATCTAGTTATGTGAAGAGCCTCAAACTGAATGTAACATCATCGCAAGCTCAAATGAAATGAAATAAGACAACCAAAAAATAACAAAAATGTGGTGACAGAGATGCTAGCATTACCTGAAAAAAAAATACTCATGATAAAAGCGTTCACAAAATTCAACATCCGTTCATTATTTAAAAAAAAAAAAACAAAACAACTCTCATCAAACTAGGTTCAGAGGGAACACATCTCAACAAAATAAAGGCAATTTATGACAGATCCACAGCTAACCTTATACTCTGTTGAAAAACTAAAAGCTTTTCCACTAAAATTAGGAATAAGACAAGGATGCCCACTCTTGTCACTTCTATTTAACATAGTATTGGAAGTCCTAAGCATAGCATTCAAGAAAGAAAAAGAAATAAAAGTCATATAGATTGGAAGGGATGAAGTAAAACTCACTATTTCCAGATGACATGATTCTCTATAAAGAAAGCTCTAAAGTCTCCAGTAAAATACCATTAGAACTAACAAATGAATTCATTAAAGTTGCAGGATACGAGATTAACATACAGAAGTCTGTTACTTTTCTACACACTAGTGACACAGAATCAGAAATAAAAATTAAGTAAACAATTTCATTTACAATCACATAAAACAAGAATAAAATGTCTAGGAACAAACTTAACCAAGGAGGTGAAATACCTATTTATTGAAAACTATGAAACATTGATGAAGGAAATTTGAAAATGATACAAAGACATGGAAAGAAATCTCTTGCTCTTGAACTGGAATAATTAACATTTTAAAAATAGTCATACTACCCCAAAACAGCATGATAGGGGCACAAACACAGATACATAGATCAATTAAATAGAAAAGAGAGCCTGCAAATAAACCTACACATTTAAGGGCAATCAACCTTTGACAAAGATGGCAAGAATATACAATGGAGAAAAGTCAGTCTCTTCAATAGGTGCTGCTGGGAAGACTGAGCAACTCCATGTAAAAGAATGGGACTAAAAGATTTCCTCGCGCCGTACACAAAAAGAAACTCAAACTGCACTGAAGGCCCAAATTTAAGACTCAAAGCCATGAAACTCCTAGGAGGGAATACAGGCACAGTGGTCTTTGGCATGAAAGCAAAAATAAACAAATGGGACCTAATTAAAGTTAAAAGATTTTGCACAGCAAAAGAAACCGTTGACAAAAAATTAAAAGACAACCTACCGAATGGGGGAAAAGATTTGTGAATGATATGACCAATAAAAGCTTAATATCTAAAATATTAAAACAGCTCATATGACTTAATATTAAAAAAAAAAACAATAAAAAGATGGGCAGAAGACCTGAACTGATATTTTTCCAAGGAGACATACAGCAGATGGCTAGCAGGCACATGAAAATATATTCAATATTGTTAATTATTTAGAGAAACGCAAATCAAAACCACAATGAGATATCACCTCACAGTTGTTAGAATGGCCAGCATCCAAAAGTCTACAAGTAACAAATGTTTGAAAAGATGTGGAAAAAAGGGACCACTTGTACACTGTTGATGGAAAAGTAAATTGGTTTGGCCATATGGAAAACAATACAGAGGTTCTTCAAAAAATCAAAATAGAACTAACACATAAACCAGCAATTTCCTGCAAGATATATATCTGAAGCAAATGAAAACGCTAATCTGAAAAAAGACATGCAACCTCAATGTTTATAGTAGCATTATTTACAATTAAGATATGGAAGCAACCTAAGCGTCCATTAACAGAAGAATGGATAAATATGTGAGATCTATATATATATATGTATGTTCAAATACACACACACACATACACATATATACGGTGCATTCATACTAGGGAATCTACTCAGCAATAAAAAGGAAAGAATAATTGATACACACCACATCCTGAATGGATATCCAGAGAATTATGTTCAGTGAATATAGCCAAGCAAAAAGACAAAATGGTTGTCTTAGGAGGCCTTACAAACAGCTATGAAAAGAAGAGCAGCAAAAGGCAAAGGAGAAAAGGAAAGATAAACTCATTTGAATGCGGAGTTCCAAAGAATAGCAAGGAGTGATAAGAAAGCCTTTTTCAGGGATCAGTGCAAAGAAATAGAGGAAAACAACAGAATGGAAAAGACTAGAGATCTCTTCAAGAAAATTAGAGATACCAAGGGAACATTTCATGTAAAGATGGGCACAATAAAGGACAGAAACAGTATGGACCTAACAGAAGCAGAAGATATTAAGAAGAGGTGTAAGAATACACAGAAGAACTATACGAAAAAGATCTTCATGACCCACATAATCACGATGGTGTGATCACTCACCTAGAGCCAGAGTGCCTGGAATGCAAAGAGAAGTGGGCCTTAGGAAGAATCACTACGAACAAAGCTAGTGGAGGTTGTGGAATTTCAGTTGAGCTATTTCAAATCCTAGAAGATGACACTGTGAAAGTGCTGCACTCAATATGGCAGCAAATTTGGAAAACTCAGCAGTGGCCACAGGACTGGAAAAGGTCAGTTTTCATTCCAGTCTCAAAGAAAGACAATGCCAAAGAGTGTTCAAACTACTGCACAATTGCACTCATCTCACACACTAGCAAAGCAATGCTCAAAGTTCTCCAAGCCAGGCTTCAACAATACGTGAACTGTGAACTTCCAGATGTTCGAGCTGGTTTTAGAAAAGGCAGAGGAACCAGAGACTAAATTGTCAACATCTGTTGGATTATCAAAAAAGCAAGAGAGATCCAGAAAAAAACTTCTACTTCTGCTTTATTGACTGTGCCAAAGCCTTTAGCTGTGTGAATCACAACAAACTGTGGAAAATTCTTCAAGAGATGGGAATACCAGACCACCTTACCTGCCTCCTGGGAAATCTGTATGCAGGTGAAAAAGCAATAGTTAGAAGTGGACATGGAACAACAGACTGGGGCCAAATAGGAAAAGGAGTATACCAAGGCTGTATATTGTCCCTCTGCTTATTTAACTTTTATTCGGAGTATATCATGTGAAATGTTGGGGTGGATGAAACACAAGCTGGAATCAGGATTTCCGGGAGAAATAGCAATAATCTCAGGTATGCAGATGACACAACACTTATGGCAGAAAGTGAAGAAGAACTAAAGAGCCTCTTGATGAAAGTCAAAGAGGAGAGTGAAAAAAACTGGCTTAAAACTCAACATTCAGAAAACTAAGATCATGGCATCTGGTCCCATCACTTCATGGCAATTAGATGGGGAAACAGTGGAAAGTGAGAGATTTTATTTATTTATTTATTTATTTATTTATTTATTGGCTCCAAAATCACTCCAGATGGTGACTGCAGCCATGAAATTAAAAGACACTTGCTCCTTGGAAGAAAAGCTATGACCAACCTAGCCACCATACTAAAAAGCAGAGACATTACTTTGCCAGCAAAAGTCTGTCTATTCCAAGCTATCGTTTTTCCAGTAGTCATACATAGATGTGAGAGCTGGATCATAAAGAAAGCTGAGCATTGAAGAATTGATTCTTTTGAACTGTGGTGTTGGAGAAGACTCCTGAGAGTCCCTTGGACTGCAAGGAGATCCAACCACCTCATCCTAAAGGAAATCAGTCCTGCATATTCATTAGAAGGGCTGATGCTGAAGCTGAAACTGCAATACTTTGCAATACTTCACCTGACGTGAAGAACTGACTCATTTGAAATGACCCTGATGCTGGAAAAGATTTAAGGTGGGAGGAGAAGGGGACGACAGAGGATGAGATGGTTGAATGGCATCACCGACTTGATGGACATGAGTTTGAGCAAGCTTCAGGAGTTAGCGATGGACAGGGAGGCCTGGCGTGCTGCAGTCCATGGGATGGCAAAGAGTCAGACGTGACTGAGTGACTGAACTGAATATAGCCTATCCAATTGATTACATACCTGTGATTTCATTTATGCAACATTTCTGAAATGACAAATTCATTTAAAAAAGTGTCAGCCATTTTAGTGGTTGCCAGGAGCTAAGGGAGGTGGGAGAAAGGTGGAAGAGAAGTTGGTTAAGCTAAGAAAGGGAAACGTGAGTCTGTGTCATGATGGAAATATTCTATACCCTGGCTATATCAATGCCAGTATTCTGGCTTAGATATTGTATTATAGATTTGCAATATATTATTATTGAGGAAAACTAGAACTCTATATATTATTTCTTATTACTCTATGTGAAACTATAACTTTCTCAAAATAAAAAGTTTAAATAAGAAAAATGAAGAGGAAAGCATGAAGATTCTTGTTTACTTGCAAATGTGCTTGATTTTCATGTGCATGAATAAGATATTGTAACAAATATTTCAGCTTTGTATTTTTTGAGAATTCATGGTGTTTCTTAACCTTTATCGTTGACTTGTATATTTTTATTATAATGTTAGTTAAGTAGTACAAGCATAAACAAAGTGTCTCAGCTAACTTACTTACAGCTTATAGGAAGCTGTAAAGTCAAAAGAATTTGTAAATTAAGTGTTAACACAGCTAAACAAATAATAAATCCAAGTTAACATCATTAGTTTTCTGTGACAGATGATGTTCTTTTGTCGACACTAAACCAACCATTGCAATGTGAATATGGCTCTGGCTTCCAAAACGGAATACATTTCACTCTCTCTCAGTACACTGTCACTTCTGCGCACTGCGTGGTGTCTCCATTTTTCTGCCAACACTCTCACTTTTAATGTAACACATAGCTTTTGCTCATGTACTGTACTTTCATTTTGCTTAAACTTGTTTTGGTTTGAATTCCTCATTTATATATTATATGTGTCTCTGTTTCCTTTTTCTTAAGTCAGCATGAATATCTGGGTGAGTCATTATTTTGTGCCTACGCTATCATACATACAAATGTCTTGTCAGGTTCTGAAATTATGTAGCGGCTATGCAGATATCTGAGACATCATATTCGGTACTCTTGATTTCTGGACTGTCTTTTTAAGCAGCACTGTTTTGTACTTCAGTGAACTCAAAAGAACCTCACCAAATGCATGTAGCTTTTAATTAGCTTTAAATTTCTCTGTTCATCGAATCAAAGGATGATAAAATTTGACTGCTAAAGAAAAAAAGAAAATAAATACAGTGTGAGTCAGTATAAACTCACTAAACTACACATATTATCTGCCAAAGTGTGTGATGAATAGAAAACTATACAAATCCAAGAAATAGAATGAGGCATTATTTGGGTTTTTTTAAATGCTAGGTTTTCTTCCAACATTTATCTGTTTATATCACTGTAGGCTAAACAACTACTGAGAAAAAAGTTTGTTTCTCAATCTACATAAATACTCTTCTATATAATTTCAGAAATATTTCTCCTGAAATTACTATATCTTGTTGCAAATAACTCTTTTTTTTTTTTTGATGTAAAGAAATTTTGAAAGCAGATTCTTCAAGACAGTGAAACAGTTTTCTACAACGCAAATTAGGCAACTATGTACTGAGTTAATGGCGAGGTCTTATTTACACACATTCTCATATTTGGCAGGAATCTTCAGTCAACCTGTACAAGTTCATTTTGTTAAAATAGCTATAATTGGAGGCAACTGGATCACAGTGAGAACAGTCACTGTGTTTGAAGTTTTGGTTTCTGGTGATTTATTAGTAGTAGTAGTAGTATGTAGCTTTTCTATAGGAAAAGTTACTTAAATACCACTCAGTAAAGGAGACACCTTCATATTAAAAATAAAATTGACTTAATAATTTTCTCCTTGATATTGAGAATAAGGCATATATATGTATATATATTTAAAATATGTTTACATAATATACTTGAAGTTAAACTATATTTACTAATATATTAACATTTTATATTTAAATTTAATTAATGTTAATAATATTAATATAAATGAATTTGCTATACATTAACATTTAAACAGTGTAGACATTGTTGTTAGTAGTACTGAGTTACTCAGTCATGTCCGACTCTTGGCAACCCCATGGACTGTAGCCCACCAGGTTCCTCTGCCATGGAATTTTCCAGGCAGGAATACTGGAGTAGGTTGCCATTTCCTACTCCTGTTCTTTGTAAAGACTTGCTTTATTCATTTCTGTATTTTTTTCTTCTTCTTCTCCTTCTTTTATTATCTTTTGGGTTTTTTTTGGAAGATTTCATAGCTTCACTTGCATAGCCACATACAAAGTTTATACTTGGAAACTGACTCTATGGAAACTAAATATTAACCTTGGACACTACAGAGCAATATGGGTAATCATCATCTGCTGACTAGTGTATAACTATACTCCCACTTCCATTGGGAATATTTAAAACTATTTAATCAAAAGACAAATGTGATAAACAGAAGATAGACTGGAAAAAAATACATGAGAAAACCCTGAGGCAAGAAATGGCTAGGCATGCTCAAAGCCATTAAAAAAAGACAAGTACGATTATTCAGATGAACCAAGTAGAAAGTGGAATATGGTGAAGTTATAGAGTTGGTATATGGCCAAACCATATGAGACTTTTAAGACATGGCAAGGAGTTTAATGTGATTCTATATTGCAATAAAGTTATAGAAAGATAAATTATTGACATGTTGGAAATTTACTTTCTTCATTGGGGAACTAGAAAACAATAAGAAAACAATTGGCAAGGTCAACTAGAGGCTATTACAATAACCCAAGTTAACAGGTGATATTGGCTCGAATAGAATGGTGGCAGAAAAAGAGAGGATGGGTAAACATAAAATAATAAAAAGTATATTTGGAAATCTGTCTTAGTTCCTGTAGATTGGGTGTAGAGGATGATAGTTAAAAATTAAAGATGATGACGATGGTGACAATGGCTATGATGATGATGGCGATGATGGTTCTGATGATGATGGTGACGATGGTTATGATGACAATGGCAGCAACACTGAAGGTGACATTGATGATGATGATGACAGGTAGTACTTATTTTCTCCATAGAGAGCACTATGCACAACACTTATAATAAATTCATTTAGTCCTTATAATAAGTTCAACATAAAGGAATGCTGTCACTTATTTCCACTTTGTAAAGTTTTATTTCCATTTTGGAATGTTTCATAGCTTCATTTCCAATGGAAAGAATGGAAACAGTGACAGGCTTTATTTTCTTGGGCTCCAAAATCACTGCAGATGGTGACTGCAGCCACGAAATTAAAAGATGCTTGCTCTTTGGAAGAAAAGCCATGACCAACCTAGACAGCATGTTAAAAAGCAGAGACATTGTTTTGCCAGCAAAGGTCCATCTAGTCAAGGCTATGGTTTTTCCAGTAGTCATGTATGGATGTGAGAGTTGGACTATAAAGACAGCTGAGCACCGAAGAATTGATACTTTTGAACTGTGGTGTTGGAGCAGACTCTTGAGAGTCCCCTGGACTGCAAAGAGATCCAACCAGCCCATCCTAAAGGAGATCAGTCCTGAACATTCATTGGAAGGACTGATGTTGAAGCTGAAACTGCAATACTTTGGCCACGTGATGTGAAGAACTGACTCACTGGAAAAGACCCTGATGCTGGGAAAGATTGAAGGCAGGAGGAGAAGGGGACGACAGAGGATAAGATGGTTGGATGGCATCACCGACTCAGTGAGCATGGATCTGAGCAAACTCTGGGAGTTGACGATGGACAAGGAGGCCTGGCGTGCTGCAGTCCATGGGGTCTCAAAGAGTTGGATGTGACTGAGTGACTGAACTGAACTGAACTGAACTGAACTGATGGACTTAATGTTTGTGTTTTCCCAAAATTCATACATTGAATCTCTTATTCCCTATGTGAAGATATTTAGAAGTAGGGCCTTTGGGAGTAATTAGGTCATAAGAGTGAAGATATCATGAATGAGATCAGTGCTCTAAATAACAAGAGTCATGAAAGAGGCGATCTCTCTAAAGAGGTGACCTCTCTCGTTGCCTTGTGAGGACGGTCATCTACAAACTAGGAAGAGGCTGTCACCAGAACTTGACCATATTGGCATCCAGATCTTGAACTTTCCAGACTCTGGAAACTATAGGAAATAAATTTTTGGTGTTTAAGCCATCCAGTCTAAAGTATTTTGCTGCGCTCAGTTGCTAAGTTGTGTCCAACTCTTTGTGACTCCGTGGATCGAAGTCCATCAGGCTTCTTTGTCCATGGGGTTATCCCATCAAGAACACTGGAGCAGGTTGCCATTTCTTCCTCCAGGGAATCTTCCTGACCCAGGGATGGGACCCGCGTCTCCTGTGACTCCTTCATTGGCACATGGATTCTTTACCACTCAGCAACCAAGGAAGTCCCTATGGTTTTTTGTTAAAGCAGTTCCAGCTGACTGAAGTGCAAGAGGAAGCTGTGACCCAGAGCAGTACAGAAAAGTGTACAAAGTTGCTATTCTATACTATTTGTGCCCCTCTCAAATTCACACATTAAAACAGAACCCTCGATGTGATGGTGTTTAGGACTTGGGCCTTAGGGAGGTGAGTAGATCATAACAGTGGTGCCCACATGAATGATTTTACTGACCGTGAAAAAGGGGATCCAGAGAGCTCCACCAACCCTTCGTTGTGTGAGGACACGGCAAAAAGATGATAATCTATTAAGTATGAAATGGGCCTCATGCGTGTGCTCAGCCCCTCAGTCAAGTCCGACTCTGCGACTCCATGGACTGTAGCCCGCCTGGCCCTTCTGTCCATGGGGTTTCCCAGGCAAGACTACTGGAGTGTGTGGCCATTTCCTTCTCTAGAGTATCTCCCTCCTGACCCAGGGATGGAACTCACGTCTCCTGAGTCTCCTGCATTGGTAAATGGATTCTGTACACCAGGTACCAAATCTGCTGGCACCTAGATCTTGGACTACCCAAACTCCAAACTTTGAAAAATAAAGTTCTGTTGTTTACACTCCCACGTGTATTGTATTTTGTTACAGCAGCACAAGTGGACTTAGGCACTCACCTATCAAAATATGACAGAGCCAAGATTTAAGCCACAAAGACCATGGTCTTGGCCATTGAGTCTTACGTAGATCTAAGTTTCGTAGCTTGAGCAACTAAGCCGTGATAAAGCCATCTAGAATGATGGAGAAATCAAGAAGTTACGATACAGGTGAAGCGTTGAATCAAGACCGCAATTCTAGCTGAGGAAAGCCTGAAATTCCAACTCGATGGTTTAAGATGCAAAAGAGAGTTCTGATCAGGTGATATGCATATGATTCCTAACTTTATGTCTGGATGTATACGTGCTATTAAAGTCATAGAAATGGGTGACACTACATGATAGCCATACAGCACAGGAATAAAAAAAAAATACTTGTGACTAAAACTGAGAAATATGTTTATTTAGAGGTAAAAATCCTCTGGAAAAAAAAAGAAAAAAAAGGCTGAGCAAGAACAGCCAGTTTAGTAGAAAGAAAACTGGAAAGTGAGTGTGTCAGAGGCCAAGAGAAGAATGTTTTGAGAAATGGGAATTATGTTGAATGATGACAAATAATTTTAGTAAATGGAAATACCTGAAGGATTTGGCAGCATGTAGAAAGATGGAGGCAACGCCTTGACTGGAGTACGACTGAAGAGAGAAGGAGAGGTGAGCGTATGGAGACCGCCATATTTCCTTTAAGTTTAATTGTTTTGCAGTAACAGGAACTGGCTGGTATGTGACCTCGGGGAGGAGGAGAGTCACAGGATGCTGTATTTTTACTTTCTCTGTGGGAGACATTAGAGCACGTTTTGTATATGCACATGATAAAAAGAAAACAAAGGAATATAGACACAATCAGTTATTTATTCAGCCTGAACTCTGTGTCTTGCAGTATAGTAAGTGACTCAGAAAACATGCCAGCTCCAAGCCCCACATCACTGTGGTGAGGCAAACACATCGCTCTTTCTCACAGATGAGATCCTGGATAGAGCTGGGAGCATTAACAGGTCAATGGTCACCCAGCAAATGAGAAATGGATGCACAATGGTGATGTATGTGAATCCACGACCTGTTTCCAGCAATGACAGACCTTTCTCCATTCCTTTTAGACTCTCCTTAGCATTCTACAATCCAACTGATTTGCAGAGATTTAGTAGAACACCATGAATATCTGTTAACTGCAAGCACTCTGCCAAGTTAAAATTCCATTTGCTGTCAAACAAAAAGTCAAGCCCAAGGATAATAAAGATGAAGATATACTATAGACTAGAGATTTTTATTGACTGCTTTATAAATGGGTTATGTAAATATGTAATTTTGAGATATGGTCTCAATGGTATAATACAGAAAACATTTTTAATGTCCAGTCTATTGAGTTCTGTGTTGTGATGAAATCTTTATTTTTATTTTCTTTCCATCCCCTCCATCCAGAGTTTCAGGATAAAGAGCTTCCTAAGAACAGGAAATGACACATTCCTTCAGGTGCCTCTGCACACTACAAAAAAAATCTAAGATCATTTCCATTCTTAGCTGTTACTGCAGAGCTATTTTTAAAGGTTATTTCATGGAGCTGGCAAAGAAGGAATGATGATACAAAACAAATGCAGCTAATTCCATAATTTTCACCATCAAAAGAGCTTTGAAGAAAATTCCATTTTACTGTCTTTCAACATTTAAAAGTCATCTTCCTCTTAATCTTAGAACTAGGGTCCTTTTAATGCAGTCACTCCATATGACAAAAAATTGTGCTTGTATGATTTTAAAAATGATATAATTCCTCTAACTCTGGTTGCTTTTAATAAGTCTTTGTTGCTTTGTGTAATGTAGGTTTTTTTGGGGTCCTATAAATAACTGAAGGGGAAGGAGGTAGAGGATTCTTCTCAGTTCCTGTATTACATGAATCATCAGCAAGACGTGTTGTCTTCTTTAGCATCAGTAGATTGCACATATACAGTTCTGCCTTTGTAGGCAGTTTTCATAAGGTTCTAGTTGAAGATGTAAGAACTCCATAAGAGTTCTTAATGGTGAAGTTCTTAATGGTGAAGGTATCCTTCAGATGATGCTGATTTGATGGAAGTCAAAAGCACCATCTATACTGGAAGAAAAGCAAATTTCTCATGGCTAAGATTTCAGGCTCACTTTTCACAGTTCGAAGCACAGTTAACTCTTAAGGATGCTGTTGCAGAGGTTCAGATCTTTGAAAACACACTTCCTGTTAACTGCAACTCTCTTAGAGAAAGTAGGGTTCTCCCACATTTTAAATTAGAAGCCCAACCCAGCTCCAAGTGTCCCCATTAAATCAATAGGAAATCAAACATTTCCAAGGTCTTATGAGCCTGAAGGGGAATTTATACTTTGAATGTGAGATTTCCTTTTCTTAAGGAAGGATTCGAGTTTGGATTTTCAGGAGATCCATGGAGAAATCATATGGGTGGTTTAACTTAACAAAAGGGTGTACTTCAACTGTGTAACTGTATACCATCCTTAAGTAACTTATTCACATTTCTGCTTTGGCCAAACTTTGAGAACCAAGCTAAAATAACAGAACCTAGAAGTCGTGGTTTTATTCATAGTGTATCCAAATTTGACTATAAATTACATAAAAGAGAAAAAGTATAGTACATCCACGAAGTCATCTCCATTCTAAGTGACTTGAGGAGTAGTTCAAAACACCAAATTAATTTTACAAATATCAACTTTTTAAAAATATATTTATAAAAGATAATCTTTGTGTAGAATTAACACTTCAGTTTTCTACATAAAATACCATTTCTTATGAATATTTCCTTTTCCATAAAAAATGTTTTTCACAAATTTTTTCTGAAAGCATTAAGAAGCCCGTGTTAATTAACTCATTTATTTACCCCTTTCCATCTAAAAGAGTTGGTTTCAACAGGATATTAAAAAATTCATAGCAAAATTGCGTTCCAAGTGGATATTCAGTACTATAATTCATTAACTCACAATTTAATGGAATCTATAAGTGATTTGTTAGAAAGAGAACTGGTGAATTTAGCTTGGAAAAAGAAATGACTCATTCCTTGCCTCTTCTTATATCTGCTCATACAAGTTTTATGACAAAGTAAAAGCCTGGTATCTTTAATGTGTTTATGAAGAAATATGCTTTGTCCTTTCCTAGGCTTTTTCAAGATTTAATATTCTCTTTGTGTAGAAATTAAAGCTGGTTGAGATGAAGTAGAACCAGAGCTATCTCTTCAGAATTTTATATCCTACATAGAGTTCTAAAGGTACATTTAACCGCTTTTCTTGTTCAAACCATACCATGCTTTTAGCTTACAAATGCATTTCTACTGGCTATTGGAGAGAGAGGAATGTTTGATGGGTTGGTTACCTCTCTTTTCATTTTTATTCCTGTTAAGTATGCAAAATCCCTGAGGGCAAAAAAATACCTAAGGCATTTACATGTGCTTGATCATGAAATAAAAAGTGATGGAACAGAGAAAAAGATTTTATTTCCTGGAAAAGTAAATGATTCAGTGCTAATACAGTTAGAAATGGTACATAACTTATTACAGATGCTTAAAATGCAAGCAATTCAAGGGGACACATCTAGAAAAGAATCCACTGACAGGGTTGATCAGAGAAATGGCCTTTGTACCATTTGATTGCTGGTATTTTACTATGAGATAAAATATTCTTCGGAGAAAAACACACAATTCACAGGTGCGGACACACAGGCACACACCAAACAACCTCCTTTCATGTGAAAGAGATTATTTGAAATAGAGTTCTTTAAATAAACCTAGCTTGTTCCAAGCCCAGTGTAGGGAAAGTTGTTAAGGAAAATGATTCTGGCAGGAAAGTAATATGCACTTAGTTTTCAGATGCATTAGCACATTCACACCACCAGAAACGTGTCAGGAAATTTCCTCCTCACAGACAATAGGTTTTTCTTCAGTTGGGATTTAATGCTAGTCCCAGAATCATCAGTGAACCTCCTCTATTTAATACACATGTCAATAATGGAATATTTTGACAATTACTCGAATTATAACTTAAATCTGTCTATGGAACAATTTCCCAATGACTTCAGGATACAAATAATGTATGCGGCTCTCGGAGGAATTTCTGACTCCAGCTCATCTCCTGAAGCATGACAATCAATACTCATCTTCTCTTGTGCAGACTTCACGCTGCTGTTCAATGGGCAGTTAACCTTGTAGCTCTGATGGCTTGTCTCAAATGAACATGAATATAAAAATGACAGACTGTAATCTGCATTTCTTATGAGAATCTAATATATTATGAGGGCAAGCTCATGACCTCTGGTGCTCAGCCTCCATCCCCAGCCACTGCAGTGAGTGTTTGATGTCCACGTGGCAGTCTTCAACTTGTCCATCTCTGCTTGGCAAACAAAACCAGATGCTGATTTGTTACACTTTCATTGGGCTGCATGGGAGCTATCGATGTCTTGGTTTGAATTTTAGTGGCTAAAACTTGTTTTGTAGATATTCTTACGAGCAACTTGTAAAACCCTGCTGCCACGGTGGAGTCTATTTTCCAAAAGGCATGTGTTCAATGGACCTTTGCTTATTTGCACAACCCTGCTTCATGCACACGGCTTCCTTTCTGCTCTTCCTCTCCTCCTGTCAAATTCTTCCTCAAATTTCCAAACCCAGGGAAATAGTCACTTCCGAGAAACTTCTTGGACTCTCTCGAGTTGAATCAGTCCCTCCTTATTCTCTGATTTCTCTTCATCATCACACTTTTATTTTTTCCCTCACCATATTTTCTGAAATACAGGAGCAAATGCTCTGGAGAAGGAGGGAATTTGATGTTGATTCTCCCTCATCCATCTTCTACCTGGATGGCTAGGCTTCTGACCCAAGTTTTTAATTTCTCAGCCTCATGTTACACTGGCAAAATTGAGATTTATCTGTATAGAATCACATAGGTATGATTTTGGTATAGGCATGTTGTGTTTTTTAATTGCATTTGTGTCCAACACATAGGAGGCACTCAACAAATACTCACTGAAGGAGTAAATGCATCATTCTTTTATCTTTTCCAACCTTTTCCAGTTTTACCAGAAGCCAAGCATTATTCTAGTTTCTGGGGATATACAGTGACCATGCTGGCCAGAACTCTCAACCTTATGGTGTTTTCCTTCCAGTGGTGAATATTAAAATATTTATTAAGCAAGTAAATATACAATAAAGGTCAGTTTCCTTCCTCCACATTTAAGGAAATTATGTAGGCTAATAAGATGGAGAGAGCTTTGAGTTGTGGGTGTGGAGAGCAATAAGGTTCTAAAGCAGCAAAGCTGGCTACCTATGTTTGATCTGAGGAACTGAATAAGGAACTGAAAGGCTATGGGAAAACGATGCAGAATAAAGTTTTAAGAAGAGGAGAGTGCAAGTACTAAGACCTAGCATGGAGAGCTTAAGCAATAGAGAAAAGTCTGGTGGGATGCCCTCCAGTGAGCTAGTGGGAGTACGTGTAGAGGTAAGAAGGTTAAAGGGGGTCCAGGCAATGTGAATCTGACCCTATAAAGAATCCAGGCGACACAAGAAACGTGTTTTGTTAACTTAGGAAATGTACCATGTTATCAGGATTTGTCTTGTGAACTGAAAGCTTTCCCTTGAAATTTTAGAAATTAGCTAGTGTTTTCTAAAAGAGAAAAAGTTGGCAAAGAAGAATTGCCATCCATGAACAGCCTCTGCTCTGAAGTTCATTCTCCCAACACTACTTTGGAGAGATGCTATTCAAAGATTAAGATTTGAGCCTTCACTTAGCCACTTGCTTGTTGAGTGACTTTGGGTAAATAACTTGACTTCTCCAAACTTCAATTCTCTCATCCTTAGGAAGCTAAAGAATGATATAGTACCTCTCATAGGGCATCCGTGGTATTGGTAGCATGGTGGAGGAAAGGTACATGACTAAGTAGCTGCTGCATGGTGGTCCCCTGATAAGACTTATTATTAACTTGTGAACTTGCTATAAATGTGAGTGCTATTTGTTTCCTGGAAAAATATAGCAGGTCGTACCTCTGTTCTTCACTTCAATATGTGTGTGCTCAGTCATGTCCAGCTCTCTGCGACCCCATGCTCTGTAGCCTGCCAGGCTCTTTTGTCCATGGCATTTTCCAGGCACTGGAGTGGGTTGTCATTTCCTCCTCCAGGGGATCTTCCCAACCCAGGGATCAAACCCGATCTCCTGCGTCTCCTGCATTGGCAGGTGGATTCTTTACCACTGCACCACCTGGGAATCCCATCACATCTGATCCGACTGCCTGCTGTATATTCGGTTACATTCTAAGTAAATACCTACCCTAGGGCATGTTGCACTGCTGTACTTCCTTACCTAGGTGCCTGTTCCGAAGCCATCCCACAGCAGGACAATTAATGCCATGTGATTCGGGACCTTCTTTTATACATTAGTTTATTTCCTGTATCCAAAATAATGCCTGGCTTATCTAGCAGGCACTCCTTCTTCTATGCTAATTTGCCACTGAATATGAAGAAAAAATCACTAAGCTGGCTTATTATTCCCTCACAAAGTGCACTTACACTAGATGGTAGCAAAACTGGCAACTAGTACAAGGAAATGAAGTCCTTCTGTTCAAGCGGTTCTCAGGTAAATCAGTGGCCGCCAAAGGAGTGAATCTTCAAACTTACATCGGACCACCATTTTACCATGAGATTCTAGACATGATGTGAGCATCACGTAGATACTTGGATACGTTTTCTTAAAGGTTATTTCTAACCCTGGGATTCTTTCACTCGGATGTTTCCCATGGCAGCACGCACTACGTAAAGGGCTGGAGTTAGAATAAAGGAATAATATGATTTCCGGGAATAGTATGGGCTTCCCCGCTGGTTCAGCAGTAAAGAACCCACCTGCAATACAGGAGACAGAGGAGACACGGGTTTGATCCCTGTGTCTGGCAAGATCCCCTGGAGGAGGGCACGGCAACCCACTCTAGAATTCTTGCAGGGTATATCCCATGAACAGAGGAGCCTGGCGGGCTGCAGTTCATGGGGTCGCAAAGAGTCATGCATGACTGAAGGGACTGAGCATGTACTGGGAAGAGTAGATGAAGGCTATTCACGATCTGCAAAGGAAAGAAAAAAATATATATGTATATGTATCCCCTGTAATTGTCTGCCATGTGATGTCTTCTAGAGTAAGAGACCCCCTTTCTGCTCCTGGGTCGGGAAGATCCACTGGAGGAAGGATAGGCTACCCACTCCAGTATTCTTGATCTTCCCTGGTGGCTTAGCTGGTAAAGAATCTTCCTGCAATGCGGGAGACCTGGGTTCAATCCCTGCGTTGGGAAGATTCCCCTGGAGAAGATAAAGGCAGCCCACTCCAGTATTCTGGTCAGGAGAATTCCATGGACTACAGTCCATGGGGTCACGAAGAGTTTGACACGACTGAGCGACTTTCACCTCGACAACTGTTTTGGGCAGCAATTCAAGCCTTCTCTTGTTCAGTTTTCGATAGTGCTGTGAGTGTACTATTTGGCGAAACTTGTTTAGTAAATGCTATTTTCTAATTCACCTGGTAATGAGTCTAAGAAGAGTGCAAGATAACCACATTACCATTGACCAATTCAGCACGGAAAACAACAAAAGCCTGTTGACTGACAGACAGTTAAGGCGAAAGTCAATGATAAAATGATTAAAACATCTGTCTTTATCCTTCCGGCTCCTTGTTGTATCAAATAAATGAAGCTATACTTTATCGACGCCATGTTTATATTTGGGAGAGCATGCGCATGACATTGCCTGATGTTAGCTTCTGCAAATATTATTAGAAAATCACCAGCTGTGTTTGGAATCTGATGAAGCTATTTATTATTTTAAATTCCTGCAAGGAAAGCGAGATGCCTGCGTGTTTTGTCTGGGTGGTACGACCTCACCAAAACACACGATGTGTATATATCAAAACTCATGAGGGAGGGAAATTCCTCACAACTTCAAATGTGCAGGAGACCTTTTGCTTATTTCTAATACTATCCCATTCAGTTGACACAGCCTAAATTATTTCTAAAACATTACCTCAGCAGTTTGTGGCCACATTCTTTTCTGTCTGCCCACCTTTTAAACACTTAGTTTATACTTACTTTCCCCTGGTTAACTTCATCTGGCAGATAGCAAAGCTCGTGTCCCAAAATAGTGAAAAGGGTGTCACCATTTCAGCAATCAACTGATAAATACAGTATATTTAAGACCGTGTTTAAGGCACTCTGCCTAAGATATTACAGGTATAATTTTCTTGTAATTAAAATGTCTTTCTTTCATTAGCTCGCTCGGCTAGCACTGCATGTTAAGCGTTATTTACAGAGAGGCCCCTAATTACATTCATTTCTGCTCGTTTCTTTACTGCCATTAGTGCATTATATAAGGTCCAGCATACTGTTCTAGTCCGGCTTTCTGTCCATGTTCTTAAATTTTTCTTATCTCTTACGATGGTTTATTGGTGAGCAAGTACATAAATGTGGAATCCACATTTCAGTGCCCTCAGGCATTTTCAAACCTTCTCTGATTACACTTTCTCTTCATAAAGTGAATAATTTTTTATTGTTGAAAATGCTCACTTTATTTAGACTATAGGATTTTTTTTTGTAAAGCCTGGACATAATAACTAATGAAGATCTGGATAAGAAATCATAGGAATTAATCTTCTATAGTTTTTGTTTGCACCAGGGTCTTAATAGGTTATTTTAAGTATTCTTCAAAACAGTTTCAGGAAGAAGGTATCAGTAATTTAATGCATGAAGAAGACATTTAAAGTGGTAAAATAACATGTTCAATCTTGCATCTAGATTGATAAGTTTCAGAGGGAAGCTTTCGGTCTAGCTTTGTCTGCCTTAAAACGTGTGCCCTTCATAGCACTCTGTATCTACCGCTCCCGTCCTGCAGGAATTACCATTTTGGACAGGCAGTTTGAGTTACATATAATCTGGAGAAATTACCTCTACAGTTATACATAGCAAGAAAGAATGTCATTTAGATAAATCTCTGTGGGAAAAAAAACATTAGAAGCAAAGTGGTACTTATTAAAAAGCTTTAAAAAATCAATTAAAATTAAAACTAAAGCAAATTAATTTCCTTCCAGGCTAAAAAATCAATCCTAGAGTTTGAAACAAATGAATTGGTTTAAAATTGTTGGAAAATAGTGATTGATTCTAATTATTATCTATATTATATCTTAATTGTTGGGATGAATGGAAGTATGCTATTGATTATTACTAAAATAAGAACTGAGATTGAATACACTACCAGTGCTCTTACCACTGGATTAAAAAAATCTTCTAATAGCTCTGTCTTTTTGAATAACAGCAATTGCATTTTGAATATTTTTGTTCATTTGTAAAATTACGCGTATGCTTCAAGAATATTTTGCTTGCCAAGTCACTTCAGTCATGTCCGACTCTTTGTGACCCTATGGACTGTAGTCTGCCAGGCTCCTCTGTCCATGGAGGAGAATACTGGAGTGGATTGCTATGCCCTCCTCCAGGGCATCTTCCCAACCCAGGATTGAACCTGAGTCTCCTGTGTTGCAGGCAGATTCTTTACCACTAGCGCCACAGCTCCAAGAATGTTTTAAATTGACATAAATGTAGGATTTCAATGGAATATAAGATTCATGAAGAATCTTATCGGAAAAGGTGATGCTGAGTTCCTAGCCCTGTGATGTGCATTTGTAGAAATTATAAAGGCTTTGAGTAAAAGAGCCCAGAGGGTTATGGCGTACGGTGTAGTGTGTGACTAGCCTAAACTACAGACGCATTAAAGGATGTCAACTGATGCTTATGTTTTATAATTGAGGGGCATTACTTCCCAAAACCCCATTTCCAAATGTGTTCCCTTTCATGTCTAAAATACCTTCATTATCGTAATATGACTGTATGTGCAGCATCACCCTCTTTTTTTAAAAGAATCTTCTCTAAAAATGCTTACACTCCAGCAATGGTGATTGTACATTAAATAACCTTCTTGACAGGGTAAAGTGGCATGCTTGCTCAGTTGGGCTGACATTTTGCTCTCCTACAGACTGTACGCCACCAGGTTCTTCTATCCATAGAACTTTCCAGGCAAGAATACTGAAGTGGGTTGCCTTGCCTTTCTCCAGGGGATCTTTCCAAGACAGGGATCAAACCCATGTCTCTTGCATCTCCTGTATTGGCACGTGGATTCTTTACCACTGGTGCAATCTTGGAAGCCTCTTGATGATATACGGATACCCTGACCAATATAGGAAGGAAATAAAGTATGCTGTGATGAGAGATAGACAATACCAATAGCAAACTTTGTCTTTTTAAGCCCCTGTATCTAAACAGAGTCTCCAATTTAGCTGGAAACAACATCCATGAGCCCAGCTTCACAGCTTATTCAGTATTTTGAAATAGAAAATACACATTGAAAGACTTATCATGAAGAGGCCATGAGTTTTTAATTCAAAGTGTAATTAAGGAATTTTAATTCCTTGTCAATCAATATTAAATGATTTCATAGGTTTCTCCTAGTGACATCTTGTCTCTCAATGGATACCGTTTTATCACTTGCTAACAACATCACCTATATTCCTCTCTTGGCTTCTTACAACAGACTTTTACTGATCATCTATTATAAGCCAGACTATTTCTAGTCAATTGGATTACAGAGATGGATTTGTCATTTCTTCTGCCTTTAAGAAGTTCATGATCTGAGCCACAGTCTGCTCCTGGTCTTGTTTTTGCTGACTGTACAGAGCTTCTCCATCTTTGGCTGCAATGATTATAATCAATCTGATTTCGGTGTTCACCATCTGGTGATGCCCATGTGTAGAGTCTTCCCTTGTGTTGTTGGAAGAGGGTGTTTGCTATGACCAGCGCGTTCTCTTGACAAAACTCTATTAGCCTTTGTCCTGCTTCATTCTGTACTCCAAGGCCAAATTTGCCTGTTATTCCAGGTGTTTCTTGACTTCCTACTTTTGCATTCCAGTCCCCTATAATGAAAAGGACATCTTTTTTTGGGTGTTAGTTCTAAAAGGTCTTGTAGGTCTTCGTAGAACCATTCAACTTCAGCTTCTTCAGCATTACTGGTTGGGGCATAGGCTTGGATTACCGTGATATTGAATGGTTTGCCTTGGAAACGAACAGAGATCATTCTGTCATTTTTGAGATTGCATCCAAGTACTGCATTTTGGACTCTTCTGTTGACCATGATGGCTACTCTATTTCTTCTAAGGGATTCCTGCCCACAGTAGTAAATATAATGGTCATCTGAGTTAAATCCACCCATTCCAGTCCATCTTAGTTCGCTGATTCCTAGAATGTCGACGTTCACTCCTGCCATCTCCTGTTTGACCACTTCCAATTTGCCTTGATTCATGGACCTAACACTCCAGATTCCTATGCAATATTGCTCTTTACAGCATCGGACCTTGCTTCTATCACCAGTCACATCCACAGCTGGGTATTGTTTTTGCTTTGGCTCCATCCCATCATTATTTCTGGAGTTATTTCTCCACTGATCTCCAGTAGCATATTGGGCACCTACAGACTTGAGGAGTTCATCTTTCAGTGTCCTATCTTTTTGCCTTTTCATACTTTTCATGGGGTTCTCAAGGCAAGAATACTGAAGTGGTTTGCCATGCCCTTCTCCAGTGGACCACATTCTGTCAGACCTCTCCACCATGACCCATCCATCTTGGGTGGCCCCACACGGTGTGGCTTAGTTTCATTGAGATAGATAAGGCTGTGGTCCATGTGATCAGATTGGCTAGTTTTCTGTGATTATAGTTTCAGTGTGTCTGCCCTCTGATGCCCTCTCGCAATACCTACCATCTTACTTGGGTTTCTCTTACCTTGGATGTGGGGTATCTCTTCACAGCTGCTCCAATAAAGTGCAGCCGTTGCTTGTTACCTTGGACAAGGGGTAAGGAAGAGAGAAGAGAAGAGAAGATACAAGAGAAGACTCTACACATGGACATCACCAGATGGTCAACACTGAAATCAGATTGATTATATTCTTTGCAGCCAAAGATGGAGAAGCTCTATACAGTCAGCAAAAAACAAGACTGGGAGCAGACTGCGGCTCAGATCATGAACTGCTTATTGCCAAATTCAGACTTAAATGGAAGAAAGTAGAGAAAACCACTAGACCATTCAGGTATGACCTAAATCAAATCCCTTATGATTATACAGTGGAAGTGATGAATAGATTTAAGGGACTAGATCTGATAGACAGAGTGCCTGATGAACTATGCACAGAGGTTCGTGACATTGTACAGAAGACAGGGATCAAGACCATCCCCATGGAAAAAAACGCAAAAAAGCAAAATGGCTGTCTGAGGAGGCCTTACAAATAGCTATGAAAAGAAGAGAAGCAAAAAGCAAAGGAGAAAAGGAAAGATATTCCCATCTGAATGCAGAGTTCCAAAGAATAGCAAGGAGAGATAAGAAAGCCTTCCTCAGGGATCAGTGTAGAGAAATAGAGGAAAACAACAGAATGGGAAAGACTAGAGATCTCTTCAAGAAAATTAGAGATACCAAGGGAACATTTCATGCAAAGATGAGCTCGATAAAGAAAAGAAATGGTATGGACCTAACAGAAGCAGAAGATATTAAGAAGAAGTGGCAAGAATACACAGAAGAACTGTACAAAAAAGATCTTCACGACCCAGATAATCACGATGGTGTGATCACTCACCTAGAGCCAGACATCCTGGAATGCGAGGTCAAGTGGGCCTTAGAAAGCATCACTAGAAACAAAGCTAGCGGAGGTGATGGAATTCCAGTTGAGCTGTTTCAAATCCTGAAAGATGATGCTGTGAAAGTGCTGCACTCAATATGTCAGCAAATCTGGAAAACTCAGCAGTGGCCACAGGACAGAAAAAGGTCAGTTTTCATTCCAATCCCAAAGAAAGGCAATGCCAAAGAATGCTCAAACTACCACACAATTGCACTCATCTCACATGCTAGTAAAGTAATGCTCAAACTTCTCCAGGCCAGGCTTCATTAATACGTGAACTGTGAAATTCCAGATGTTCAAGCTGTTTTTAGAAAAGGCAGAGGAGCCAGAGATCAAATTGCCAATATCCTCTGGATCATCGAAAAAGCAAGAGAGTTCCAGAAAAATATCTATTTCTGCTTTATTGACTATGCCAAAGCCTTTGACTGCGTGGATCACAATAAACTGTGGAAAATTCTGAAAGAGATGGGAATACCAGACCATCTGACCTGTCTCTTGAGAAACCTGTATGCAGGTCAGGAAGCAACAGTTAGAACTGGACATGGAACAACAGACTGGTTCCAAATAGGAAAAGGAGTACGTCAAGGCTGTATATTGTCACCCTGCTTATTTAACTTATATTCAGAGAACATCATGAGAAATGCTGGGCTGGAAGAAACACAAGCTTGAATCAAGTTTTCCAGATAAATATCAATAACCTCAGATATGCAGACGACACCATCCTTATAGCAGAAAGTGAAGAATAACTAAAGAGCCTCTTGATGGAAGTGAAAGAGGAGAGTGAAAAAGTTGGCTTAAAGCTCAATGTTCAGAAAACTAAGATCATGGCATCTGGTCCCATCACTTCATAGGAAATAGATGGGGAAACAGTGGAAACAGTGTCAGACTATTTTTTTGGGCTCCAAAATCACTGCTGATGGTGATTGCAGCCATGAAGGTTATGACCAACCTAGATAGCATATTTAAAAGCAGAGACATTACTTTGCCAACAAAGGTCCGTCTAGTCAAGGATACAGTTTTTCCAGTGGTCATGTATGGATGTGAGAGTTGGACAGTGAAGAAAGCTGAGCACCGCAGAATTGATGCTTTTGAACTGTGGTGTTGGCGAAGACTCTTGAGAGTCCCTTGGACTGCAAGGAGATCCAACCAGTCCATCCTAAAAGAGATCAATTCTGGGTGTTCATTGGAAGGACTGATGTTGAAGCTGAAACTCCAATACTTTGGCCACCTGATGGGAAGAATTGACTCATTGGAAAAGACTCTAATGCTGGGATGGATTGAGGGCAGGAGAAGAAGGGGACGACAGAGGACAAGATGGTTGGATGGCATCACCGACTCGATGGACATGGGTTTGGGTAAATTCCAGGAGTTGGTTATGGACAGGGAGGCTTGGCGTGCTGCAATTCATGGGGTCGCAAAGAGTCAGACACAACTGAGCGACTGAACTGAACTGAACTAAGACGTTCAAAGGACCAAGAGGATGGCAGACATGAGACATGGAGCCATGTCTACTTCCTAAATAACTGTATCTTAAAAGTGAGAACCATTCAAATCTTTTTTTTTTCCTTTTCACTGTTTTTAATATATCAAGAGTATGGAATCTAGGGGAGGGGGAAGATTACACTAAAATGTAACAATTTAAATAGCAAATGTTGTTGTTTAAGCTGTCTTAAAATAGTTCCTTTTTCTTTGAATGTAAATTTACCTGGAGGAAAGCCCCAGGTATCTTTGTTTGGCAAAAGACACAAAAAGAAACTTTCTTATTCTGTGAGTGCAAAACAGTTAGTCACCATCTTACTCCTGGAATAGATGTCATATACCGCATGTGGATATCTTAGGTTTACAAATGAATTGTACTGTTTGGTAAATTAAATTGTATGTATCTTCCAGAAGAAAATGAGTGTGATTTTTTTTCCCCTATGCTTCTTTGGGAAGAAATATTACTTTCTTGTGCTTGATTTAGAACAAAATTCTTATCTTTGTAAACTGCGGATTTTTCTTGTGAATTTGTATGTAGCTTGTTTTGAGCAGTTGTTTGTAAATGGGAAGCTGCGTTAGAAGGATCTTAGGAAAATGATGAAGGTCATTCTCTATTTCAACCATGAAGAGACTATGAAGAGGAACAAGAGAAGGCGGACTCTTGAAGTTAAACCATTGTAACCTGATGCGATGATGTCCTTTAGGCCAGAAGGTGATATCCCAACCCTATGAGTGGGAGGAAATAGCATTTCTCATAGTCAATAAACGTGGAGCAGGGAATAAGGACATAAAAATAAAGGAGCAGAATCTTAAACTACAAGGCCAGGGGAACACACTCGTATGCTACCATGCCCGTTCAAGGTTCAATAAGCCCAGATGGTCACGTGATGATGACGATGGATAAAACAAAGACTTAGAACTTCAGCAAGTAAAATGAATAAATTGCTAGACCCATCAAGAAATGATGGACTTTTTCTCTTTTAATTTTCAGTTGGAGGAGAATTGCTTTGTAATGTTGTGTTGGTTTCTGCGGTACTACACTGTGAATCAGCTGTATGTATACATATATCCCCTCACTCTTGAGCCTCCTTGCCATGCCCCCATCCCAGCTCTCTAGGTCATCACCGAGCTGAGCTCCCTGTGCTATAGAGCAGGGCCCCACGAGCTACCTGTTTTACCCATGGTAGTGTATATATGTCACAGCTACTCTTCCAATTTGTTCCCTCCCCTTCTTCCCACTCCGTGTTCACAAGTCTGCTCTCCTCGTCTGCGGAATGACAGACTTCCGACTGACAAATGACATGGTCCTATCATCACTGAATGAGCCTAGGGATTAACAGCTCCATTGACTGCAATCACAACAGACAAATCAATATTTTATGCAATTATGGATGCAAAGTCAGGGTTTTGATGTCTATAAAATCCCTTTGTTTCTGGAGTTCCCATCTGTGTACCATATTGGTGTCACCAACGCACACTCCTGCCACACAATAAGCAAGAGATGCCGAGAGTTTGTTCCCCAAGAATCTGCCACGAGGGGGCAGCAGGCATTTGCTTAACTTATTTATTTATCTTAAAACCAAAGCATTCTCTAAGGTTCCAGAACCCACACCAAAAGTAACACAGTAGAGGTGTTGTAATTCATTCTCAGCACGTGCCTCTTTCCTATGGATGCCATTCTGAATTTGCCTTTTAGGAAACTATAAGCAATCCAAACAGGACTTACTGAAAAAAGACTTGAAATCTGAGGAAATGATGACTTTTGAAAAAGGAGGAAACAGTGATAGGAGATACCTGGATATTGCCCAGTGCTTTAAGATTCCACAAACTGTGATGAACAAACTGGATTATAATGATCTTGTCTTGTCACGGGTTATGGAAGCAGCCATCTCTCTATGTATTCAATAGTTCTTTACAAATCATGTTTTATGCCATTTTTTATAATTTTGCAAATGATTCAGCCTATATGGGAGAGAACTATTTAAACTCAAGGCCTTAAATCCCCAATCTATGAAGAAAAAATTAAATAAATAATATAATCATTGGCAGCTTCTCCATATCATGCCCTGGTGGCTCAGTGGTAAACAACATACCTGCCAAAGCAGGAGACACAGGTTTGATCCCTGCTCAGAAAGATCCCCTAGGGCTTCCCTGATGGATAACCCAGTTGGTAAATAATCCACCTTCAATGCAGGAGACTCCGGTTCAATTCCTGGGTCAGGAAGATCCAGTATTCTTGGGCTTCCCTTGTGGCTCAGCTGGTAAAGAATCCTCCTGCAATGTGGGAGTCCTGGCTTCAGTCTCTGGGTTGGGAAGGTCCCCTAGAGAAGGGAAAGGCTACTCTCTCCAGTATCGTGGCCTGGAGAAGTCCATGGACTGAATAGTCCATGAGGTCGCAAAGAGTCAGACACGACTGAGTGACTTTCACTTTCAGAAAGATCCCCTGGAGAAGGAAATGGCAACTTGCTCCATATTCTTGCCTGGAAAATTACATGGACAGAGGATCTTGGTATGCTACTGTCCATGGAATCACAAAAGTAGGACATGACTTAGAGACTAAGCCACCACCACCACCATATCCTGCAGACCCCTGAACTCTATTATTCTTCTCCATAAGTGAACCTGAATTTCACTCTCCCCCTCTGGTTGTTACTCTGTAAATTTAAGACAGTCATCTCTCCCTGTGTTGTTGCAATAGCCTCCCAATATCCCCCTGCTCCTGGGGTCGATACTCAAGCTCTTCCTTCTGCTAGAGTTGTTCTTCCTGGCCTCAAAATCTCAGTTTTCAGCTCCTGTCTTACCTTTTATGTACTCATCTCCTAAGTGATATCATACTGTCCAATGGCTTTAGAGATATATGTGGCTTTCTACTGTCCCTGAGCTATAATATCTAACTCTTTACTCTTCAGATCCCTTTGAATGCTGAGGAAGCATCTTCAATCTAAAAGGTTCAAAATAGGTCTCTTGATTTCTCAAGTTCCATCAGCCTCTCCAGTCTTCTCCATATCTGTAAATGGCATCATCCCAACTCTGTTTTCAATGCTAAAATCATGCCTGTCTTTGCCTAATCCACATCCCATCCATTATCAAGTCCTGCCAATCTGCCTCCAAAATATTTTTCAAACCTATCAACTTCTTAACCCTCCACCACCGCCATGACCAATTCTTGTAATAGTCTCACATTCAAGGCTACAATTACTTCCTTTTCTCTTGTTTGCCTCTACTGTGGCGCGAAGAAGTCAATTCACACAGAAGTCAGGTGATTTTTTTTTTTAAGTCAAATTCTGTCACTTCTCAGCCTGATATTCTCCAATAATTTTCTACTGTAAAAATAATAAAATGGAAGCACCTGGACATGATCATTCAGGTTCTATGCGATATGGACCCTGTCTTTCTGGCCTTATTTCTTACCATTCTCCCACTTAGTCTTTCCCCTCTGCTTATGCTTGCTTTCCATCCAGTCCTCATATAACGGAACTTTCCCGCCTTGGGGTCATTCACTTGATTTTCTGTCCACTTGAAAGCTTTTCCCCAGGTTTTGGCTTGACTCACTTCTCCTATCCATTGTCACTTCGGGTCTCTGCTCAGGGAGGCCTCTGCTACTCAAAATTTTATGCACTAGAACCTCCTGGGATAGTTTTGTTATAAGGGTGGCTCCTAATAAAACATCCCTGGTACTCACACACTTTTGCAGCCACCTCTGCTGGAGTTGGGCTATCTCTGGGGCTCAGTTTAATCAATAGAACAAATAGGAATGCCACTTCAAGATTTCTGGACCTAAGCCTTTGGGTAATCTCAAGAGCTTCCACTTTTGTGTTCATTCAAGCCATGCCAGAAGTCTGACTGCACTGCAGAGCAAAACATGTAGAGTATGCCCATGAAGAAGCAGGTGTTCAGTCACTCAGCCGTGTCCAACTCTTTATGTTCTCATATACCGCAGCACGCCAGGCTTTCTTGTCCTTCACCATCTCCCAGAGCTTGCTCAAACTCATGTCCATTGAGTCAGTGATGCTATCCAACCATCTCATCCTCTGTCATCCTCTTCTCCCCCTGCCTTCAATCTTTCCCAGCATCAGGGTCTTTTTCAGTGAGTTGACCTTTCTCATCAGGTGACCAAAGTATTGAAGCTTCAGTTTCAGAATCAGTTCTTCCAATAAATATTCAAGGTCGATTTCCTTTAGGATTGACTAGTTTGATCTTCTTGCTGTCCAAGGGACTCTTCAAGAGTCTTCTTCAGCACCACAGTTCAAAAGCATCCCAAACAGAAAGGGAGAAGAGCCCGCTTATCCAGCTGAGCCCAGCTCTCAGCCAACCAGCCTGCTGAATGAAGTGTGATATCTCCTGCAGGGCTAGCAGAACCACACAGCTGAGCCCAGTTCAAATCACTGAATTATGAGCAACTAAAAAATGTTTTTGTTTTTGGCCCCTAAATTTTAGGAATATTTGTTCACAGCAATAGACGTGATGAAGTTGATGACTCTCATCATTCACTATGCCTGTTCCCTAATTTTTTTTTTCGCATCAGTATTTAACATGTTATTTTATGTGTGTGTGTGTGTGTGTGTGTGTGTGTGTGTGTGTGTGTGTGTGTGTGTGCTATTTGGGCTTCTCAGGTAGCTCAGTGGTAAAGAATCTACCTGCCAAGCAGGAGACCTGGGTTTGATCCCTGGATCAGGAAGGTCTCCTGGAGAAGGAAATAGAAACCTACTCCAGTGTTCTCACCTGGGAAATCCCATGGACAGAGGAGCCTGTTGGACTATGGTCCTTGAGGTTGCCAACAGTTGGACGTGACCTAGCAACTAAACAGTAGCAGCGATATCCTTATTTATTTCCTCCAATATACGATAAACTCTAAAACAGCAGATTATGTGTTGTTCACCATTGTATCCCCAGCATGTTATCAAGTGAATTACTTAATCAGTCAGTTTCTCCCATGAAGTTGAATTGCCTTATCTTGCTGTTTTAGGAAATGTTTCTGTCTTCCCTTATACAAATCCATGCTCTATTAGAGACAGGTATTTGCCAAGGTTGTAGAAATACTCTGTTCCTTCTTAGAAATAAATTAATGCATTTATTATTGAATTTAAAGAGCCACAGAAAGTTAGAAATGGGAGGAATATCAGAAAAAAATCCAATTCAGGATGTGTTTTGTTTGTATGGCTATAGAACTCTTTATTACATGAAATCCCCCATGTAACACCAGAAGATAAGTCAGTAAAAGCATATCTACCATGTAAACAGAATATTTTCTTTATCCTTTCACAGGCATTTTCAGAAGTGCTTCTTTAAAATATAAGGCACCAAGAAACCCAGTAGGATAACCACTATCTCTTTTCAAACAATGCTTTGATAAATGAGAAAACAAGGAAGGAGGAGTAGCTGAAACAAATGAGTCAGAGGGACTAAAATCAGCTTTTCTGAATTCAATTCACTTTGGGTGTCCTAATTCTCAAGAGCAGTCTTTCTGTCAGGATTTGGTTTAGGAGTAGAAGACAGGTATATTTCAACCATCAATTTAAAATAGAACTAATTAAACTAATGAGAGAGCACCTAGCTGATATTACTATTAGAATTTAACCAATGGATATACAAACTAGCTTAACATGCAGGTAACTTGTGATCTGGGCTTCCCTGGTAGCTCAGCTGGTAAAGAATCTGCCTGCAATGCAGCAGACCCTGGTTTGATTCCTGGGTTGGGAAGGTCTCCTGGAGAAGGGATAGGCTAACCACTCCAGTATCCTTGAGCTTCTCTGGTGGCTCAGACAGTAAAGAATCCTTGTGCAGTGCAGGAGACTTGGGTCCGATCCCTGGGTTGGAAGATCCCCTAGACGAGGGCATGGCAACCCACTCCAGTATTCTTGGCTGGAGAACCCCCACGGACAGAGGACCCTGGCAGAGGCAGTCCATGGGGCTGCAAAGAGTTGGACAGGACTGAGCGACTAAGTACGCATGCACAACATGTGATCAGTCCAACAATTAGTTCCTGTTCCCTCGCTTGGGTATGTCCAACTCTTTGTGACCCAGTGGACTACAGCATGCCAGTCTTCCTTGTCCTTCATGATCCCCAGACTTTGGTCATACAGATGTCCATTGAGTCAGTGATGCAAGCAATTAGATTGATGGGCAAATATGCACCTGTCAACCCCTGTAACAGACAGACGTAGAAGGAGACATCTGTTTGGCCCAGGAATGTAAAAAGAAAACAAAATAGTAGTAATAATATTGAATTAACATATCCAGAAATAGCCATGGATATTGCCAAAAGATATGTCTGGCCAATCACAGGCTAGAAAAAAAAAATCATTTAAGAGAAGAAATGCTCAGCATAAGGTAGTTTCCTTAACCTTTACATTTTAATATGGCTTAAATTTTTTAGTTTGTAAAAATCCAAAGGCTCATTAAAAGATTGTCTTAACGTAAGATAATAACTTTTATGTTTTTAAACTGAATAAAATGTAAAATGTCTTTACAAACTTTTTTGAAACTATGCACATCTAAACTTTCTTTCTCCTGAATTTCCAAATTCCGATATTCTAAGGAGCAGTGATAATTACTTTTTCTTGCTTATTTTCACTAAACAAATCTGTAGGCCTGAACTTGATGGGCCATTAGAATACTTCATCTCACCGTTACACTTATCATATGAGAAAAGTAAGGTCTAAAGAAGCTGAATGGCTTGCCTAATATAAATAAGAATATTTAAGCCAGATTTAGGGGGAGAATTCAGGTAATTTCCTTCAAATACTGAAAGGTCTTCTCCCATTCACACATGTATACGTGCAAGAATGGGTGTGAATATGTGTGAATCTTGGCAGAGGAGGCCTTTGCCCAGGCTGGTCTTCTGGATGGAGCATTCTCCTTCCTCAGCTTCATTTAGTTAATTACTTTTTCTTCTTTACAATATACGATTTAGACCTAATCACAAGTGACAGTTTCTCTGGGTAACAGTGCTCTCTGACAAAGATGATTTTCCCAAATATCCTTTCAGAGGGCTCTCTTTCTTTTACACTTATTATTATAATTTTCATTAATTTGCGTCATTATTTGATTAGTGTCTCTTGCTGATACCATGCAAAACTTTTGAGGGAAGGGACCATATTTAAGCTTGGATCTATATTCCTAAAGGCATGTGAAATCTCTGCACTTAGTAGTAGCTCAATTAATCATGAATGGTTCAGTTCAGTTCAGTTCAGTCGCTCAGTCATCTACGACTCGTTGCCATCCCATGGACTGCGGCACGCCAGGCCTCCCTGTCAATCAGCATCTTCCAGAGTTTAATGAAACTCATGTCCATTGAGTCGGTGATGCCATCCAACCATCACATTCTCTGTCATCCCCTTCTCCTCCTGCCATTTTTCCTAGCATCAGGGTCTTTTCAAATGAGTCAGCTCTTCACATCAGGTGGACAAAGTATTGGAGTTTCAGCTTCAACATCAGTCCTTCTAATGAATATCCAGGACTGATCTCCTTTAGGATGGACTGGTTGGATCTCCTTGCAGTCCAAAGGACTCTTAAGGGTCTTCTCCAACACTACATTTCAAAAGCATCAGTTCTTCAGTGCTCAGTTTTCTTTATAGTCCAACTCTCACATCCGAAATTGACTACTGGAAAAATCCATAGCCTTGACTAGATGGAACTTTGTTGGCAAAGAAATGTCTCTGCTTTTTAATATGCTGTCTAGGTTGGTCATAACTTTTCTTCCAAGAAGTAAGCATTTTTTTATTTAATGGCTGCAGTCACCATCTCCAGTGATTTTTGAGCCCAAAAGAATAAAGTCTGCCACTGTTTCCCCATCTATTTGCCATGAAGTGTTGGGACCGGATGCCATGATCTTTGTTTTCTGAACGCTGAGCTTTAAGCCAACTTTTTCACTCTCCTCTTTCACTTTCATTAAGAAGCTCTTTAGTTCTTCTTTGCTTTCAGCCATAGAGTGGTGTCGTCTGCATATCTGAGGTTATTGATATTTCTCCCAGCAATCTTGATTCCAGCTTGTGCTTCATCCAGCTCAGTGTTTCTCATGATGTATTCTGCATATAAGTTAAATAAACACGGTGGCAATATACAGCCTTGACGTACTCCTTTTCCTATTTGGAACCAGTCTGTTGTTCCATGTCCAGTTCTAACTGTTGGTTCCTGACTTGTATACAGATTTCTCAAGGCAGGTCAGGTGGTTTGGTATTCTCATCTCCTGAAGAATTTTCCACAGTTTATTGTTATCCCCACAGTCAAAGGCTTTGGCATAGTCAATAAAGCAGAAATAGATGTTTTTCTGGAACTCTTTTGCTTTTTTGATGATCCAGCGGATGTTGGTAATTTGATTTCTGCTTCCTCTGCCTTTTCTAAAACCAGCTTGAACATCTGGAAGTTCACAGCTCACGTATTAATGAAGCCTGGCCTGGAGAATTTTGAGCATTACTTTACTAGCGTGTGAGATGAGTGCAATTGTGCAGTAGTTGGAGCATTCTTTGGCATTGCCTTTCTTAGAGATTGTAATGAAACCTGACCTTTTGCAGTCCTGTGGCCACTGCTGAGTTTTCCAAATTTGCTGGCATATTGAGTGCAGCGCATGAACGGTTAGAGTGATTGAATGAAAAACCAGAAGTAGTTTTCATATGGAGCCATCCTGAGAAACATCTTATATTACATTGTTAATTATTTAATAAAATCTTGGTAAATATTCTACTAGGGAAATTACTGAGCACTGTAAACACATAATAAGTAAGACATTACTCTGAAGGACTAGATTCATTGAGACACAGTCTGCCTATGAAGAGAAGACCTAGTGAGTTAGGCAGTATCTATACAGAGGCCTCCCAGGTGGCGCTAGTGATAAAGAACCCATGTGCCAGTGCTGGAGAAATAAGAGATGCAGGTTAGATCCCTGTGTCAGGAAGATCCTCTGGAGAAAGGTGAGGCAATCTGTTCCAGTATTCTAGCCTGGAGAATCCCATGGAGAGAAGAGCCTGGCAGGCTATGACCCGTAGGGTTGCAAAGAGTTGGACCCAAATGAAGCGACTTAGCTCAGCACATACGTAGTTAGATGTGGTGTTCAGAGATCCCTGACATGTCAGGGACTGGAATCCCCACAGGCACCAGGGGCTTAATTGAGCAAAAGGTTTGAGGTTTGGGAACCAAAAGATCAAAGTAAAGAGCCTAGTCTATAAACCTGTATTCAGAAACATGCTATAAATCTGTTAACCAGGCATCAAAACAGACATTTAGTAGCCCACCAAAACCTCAAATCAGGCCAGTATTATTTATCCAGTGTTGTTTTACAAATTCAAGGAGGTCTTTCCAGCTGCCACAGTAGCACTGGGGCCAACAGAGGAGCATTACTGACAATGTATTTGGACTAAGGATGCAAAAGCACAGGGCAGTTTTTTACAACAAAATATTTCCTTGCACTAAATGCCAAGAGCACTCTGTTGGAGAAATGCTGTGCATTAAGGAATTCCTTGACTACCGGGTTTATATCTTGCTCCTCTGTGTTTTCCAGCAACAAGCTTATTGCCTGACCCACAGTGAATGCATGGGCTTCCCTGATGGCCCAGACAGTAAAGAATCCACCCGCAATGTGGGAGGCCTGTGTTCAATTCCTGGGTTGGAAAGATCCCCTGGAGGAGGGCATGGCAACTCACTTCAGTATTCTTGCCTGGAGAATCCCACTGGACAGAGGAGCCTGGCGGGATACAGTCCATGGGGTCACAAAGAGTCGGACATACCTTAGGGACTAAGCACAGTGAGTGCATACTGGAGAAGGACTTCAGTTACTTGCCAATGAGTTAGATAGGAATATAGGAATGCAAAACGTATGACTTTATATTGATTCAATGAGAAAGAGAAGAGACAGTTTTGCATCCAAGCAGTTATGGGAAAGGGTAGTCCATGCTCAGTTATCAAAAAAAAAAAAAAAAGTGATCAGAATTGATAAGTAACAGAGAGCTGAGTGGTAACCTCAATGGGAAAGTGGCAATAAAACTTAATACCAGTCTTACTAACTACCCAGACTAGAAATGGTTTCAATGGGTAAATCCCCATTTTCCATATGACTGCTCTAGAAGCTTGCAAAACCACAGATGGATCCTGAGAAAACTGAAGGTGGTTTTTTATTCATGCGTTTGTGGAAAGCAGTCAAGGATTTGAAATTACAGGAGGAAAGGAGAGATTCATTCATAGGGGAAAATCACCTGCCCTTGGTTTTCAAAAGACCCACTAAAGTAGCCATTGTCCTCTATGATGATGAAGACATTCTTTGTGTCAGACTCAGAGTAACAGGTGTGAAGCTGCAAGGGTAATCGTATTGATTCTGAAGCAATGTCTGGTTAATTTTTCACAAGGCGTGAATCCCTCAAAAATCAATAACTTTCTGCTGTCTCTTTATTCCTCTGAATAAACTGTGTCTGTCGGAGAAACTTGATTCTTAAGCTCAATTGGATTCATAAAACTTTCACAGACACATTGCACAAAAGAAATGTAACCTTTCCCTAGGAGTAGTAAGTGTTTAACCTCAAAGTAGGACAAAGACTCCTTCCTTTTTGATGTATTTATGTCCTTGGACAGGCATTAGTAGGGACAAAAATGTCTGTGATGCAAATGCTTCCTTTAAGCGTTGATTCCCTTCCCCAAGGAAAAGAAGCTTCAGTAGAAGATACGCAGTACATGCTTAGAAAGCAGAGTCTAAGGAAACATGTTTTAGAAAAATCTAGGATTATGAGTGGTTGTTAGAAATGTATCCATTTCACTATTCTTTTATTCACCAGGATGACAGTGCAGTAATACATTTTTCTGGAAGAAATAAAATTGTGTTTTGAGAATAGTATTAAAATGTTATCCAGTAACAGACCTTAAAGAACTCACTGAGTGATCTCTGCTCTTTCACTTACATTTGCAGAGGAAGAAGGCAATGCCCAGAGAGGTTAAGTGTTCTTCCTAAGGTCACACCATAAGTGTTTCATTCATTAAATTGGAGATGCCTCTTTGAAAAGAAATCAATGAACTCTCACTTACAAGGACAAGGAATGTGCAAGGTTGAAAACTGGGATAATGTCGGAGTTGGAACAAACACATAATGTGAGAATTTCAATAATAAAAACAAGAAAGAGAATATAAAAGTGAACGTTCGGAAGAGATATTTGCCATACTAGGAAACTTTCCACGTTTGGCTTAATATCACTGATGAATCATTTACTGATAAATCCGTTATAATATTTGAGATGTAGGATTGATCATTGTTACTCAGGTTATTTCTATGCCATGGTTTTTAAATTCTTTGATATACAAAAACCCAACACAGATGTAAACACTACAGTAAAACATGCATATCCTATTTACTCCCTTCCCTCCTGTTTTACGCTTTTTTTGTGAGCCCCGTCTGGGCCCACAATGTTGCCTCTACAATCCTCTAGCGGGCCAACCAGAAAACAGCTGGCCCTTTGGAGGGAAATACTGTATAATGTCCAATCCCTCTAGAGATTCAGGCCTGCATCTTCCATGTTTGCTGCAACATGTGTGACAGTAGCATCTCTCAATGGATCCGCTAGGGCGGGTGACAGACACACAATGTCTGCTACAAGTCCATCAGCTGGTGGCATCCCTTCAAGGGCAAGTGGGCTTCCAGGGACAAGTTTACCACTTTGCGAGTTAGCCCTGAAGGCCATTCGGGCCCAAACCCTTAGCCCCCTTCTCCTAAAGCTGCGAATATACCCCCAGATCAAATCTCCACTCCGATTTATCAAACATCTGATCTGTTGCTCCTTGTCATTTTGTCCTTAAGCCACTTTGCCTCGGCTCCTACAGCCAGGACTCTGCCCCCTCTGTAGGCAACATCGCTCCACCCAGCCCATCATAGACAACCCACTCCTTTGTCATTACTTTTGGTATTACCTAGAGTGGGTCTATGACAATGAAATGTTTATAACCATAAAGAAGTCACATGCAATGCAGGAGACCCTGGGTTTATTTCTGAATCAGGAAGAGCCACTGGAGAAGGGAAAGGCTACCCACTCCAGTATTCTTGGGCTTCCTTTGTGGCTCAGATAGTAAAGAATCCAAGACCTGGGTTCGATCCTTGGGTTGGGGAGATCCCCTGGAGAAGGGAAAGGCTACCCACTCCTGTACCCTGGCCTGGGCTGCAAAGAGTCAGACAGGACTGACCAACTTCCCCACACTCACTCACAGGCTATTTATTGACAAGGAAGATAAACATGAGAATCCAAAGCCCTCAGACTAACCCAGTGATTAACTGAACCCCTTTATCTGGGAACATGAGCACAGAAGCTCCTGTAGGCCCACCTAAACGTTTCCTTCTTTCCTCAGCCCTGTGGGTGTGAGTGTGCATGCACGTGACAGAACATGAGTGTGTGCACAAATCTGCTTGTATGTGTGTAGAAACATCTCAAGGTAGAACAGAAATACTTCAGGCCACATCAAATGATGCTTACAAAAAGGTAAATTTGATTTGCGTACCTTTAGTTTCCTTTGCTTTGTGGATAACTTGAGGATTAAAAAAACTAAAAAAGTTACTGAAATCAATTATGGTTTATTCTGGTTCCCAACTGAAACTCTACCTCATTAAACAGAGGTGGCCTTCGCTTTATAGTCTGATGTGTAATCAAAATAAACTCTATGGATTGGTCCTTCCTGATGACACTGTTCAGCTTCCTTCACTCTGGCTTTTAGGGGTATTTTAGTAATGGGGCAAACTCTGGGAGATGATGAGGGACAGGGAGGCCTGGCGTGCTGCAGTCCATGGGTCATGAAGAGTCAGACACGACGAAGCAACTGAACAATGACAACAGTAATGGGAAAGAGCAGGAAAGTTTTCGTCCCAGTTATCCCAGCAGCTGCAAGGAAAAACTGAAAGCAAAACCCACTTAGCTTCTGCAGTTTACCAGAGCTGGCTATAAAAATTACCTTTATCTAAGTCTAACAGAAGGTGACTTTTAATCAAGAACTGGGCTCAGATTTTATTCTTTGTCCAATCCAATTTTAAAAAAGAGGTTCCTGTAGGGATATTTGAATAGATACTTAAGACCTAAACCACACAGAGTTTTAATTTATTTAAAACACACTTGATGCTTTATACACAGTTTGGCACCAAAAGAGACCACCCCAAGTGTATTTGGGTATTAACTTCTATTTCTTGTTTTCAGAACTTGACAAAATTATCATCCAGTTATCCTTAAGGGAAAAAGAAAAACATCCCATTTAACTCTGTTTTCTTTGAGGGCTCCTTCTACATATTCCATATTGTCAGTACCCCAAGTGAGTTTGCAGTGGGAAGACTGGTAACTTTTCTTGTGTTAGTGTTTAGAATTGCTGAGACTGAAGCCCAATGCATCTTTCAGTCTTTAAACGAAAGCGCAAAATGTCATTTCAGACATCTTTGATATTGTGCTTAATTACCTAATTATTTGTATCATTAATGACATATATTTAACATCTCCATCTCAAAATACCTTTCAGTGACTGATCATTTCTCTGTCCTTTATTGTCTTCTTTAGCACTGACACATTCATTGGTGGTTCTCAGTTTCTCTGTGATCTAAACATTTCATGATGTGTTATAGGTTGTGCAACAGAGTGGTGCTATTTTATGCTCTAGATTTTGGTGAGAATTAGGGGCTTCCAGGTTGAGTCTAGGGGTTTCCCTGGTGGCTCAGATGGTAAACAATCCACCTGCAATGCAAGACACCTGGGTTCAACCTCTGGGGTGGGAAGATCCCCTGGAGAAGGGAAAGGCAACCTACTCCAATATTCTTGCCTAGAAAATTCCATGGACAGAGCAGCCGGGTGGGCCACAGTCCATGGAGTTGCAAAGAGTCAGACACGACTGAGCAACTAACATACACACACATGCGCTCACATACTTTGAGTCTAAGTTCTAAATGCCCCATCAGTACAAAAGTTCGGGGACTCTTAAACATGTTCTATAGTTGAAATGTTACTCTTGAATCAATTGATGGTGAACATCATGCAGACTGTACCAAATCCAGAAACTATTTTCTGTTTCTTGTTATTAACAGATTAGGCTATTTGAGCCTAGACTCTGCAGCAAGCAAACTCTTGAAACTGAAGAGGTTTAGCATCATGTTGGTTTATTCTTGCTCGTGTCTCAGTCTGATGCAAGTCAGGCCGTCCTCTTCCATCTTCAAACTCTACAGTTTGGAACATCATTTGCATAATGGAAGCAGCATGCTGATCACCTCTTTAACTGCACCGATCCAGGAGTAACACATGTCTGTATGACTCCTATTTCAACTGGCCATCAATAATCACATGACTGCTACCTTACTTCAGAGGAGTTTGCAAAAGATGGAGAAGAATCTTTGGATATTTGATGAATATTAAATATCTCTGTCAGATATCTAGATTTTGGCTTTGTTGGTCTTCACTCACTAAGTCATGTTTGACTCTTTGCGACCCCATGGACTGCAGCACACCAGGCTTCCTTGTCTATCACTATCTCCAAACTTATGTCCATCGAGTCAGTGATGCTATCCAACCATCCCATCCTTTGTTTCCCCCTTCTCATCCTGCCCTCAATCTTTCCCAGCATCAGGGTCTTCCCTGGTGGCTCAGAGAAACTGCCTGCAATACAGGAGACCCAGGTTGGATCCCTGGGTCAGGAAGATCCCTTGGAGAAGACAATGGCTACCCACTCCAGTATTCTTGCCTGGAAAATTCCATGCACAGATTTCTGCTAGAACATAAATAAAAGGTGTAGTGGTTTTTGTTCTTGATTGGAGGATTCTCCCAATCTCAGCGACATCTGAACTGTAACAAGCTCTAGTTGAGTATAATACATTGCAAATTTAGACTGAACTTAAACTTATTCTTAATATCTGACACTGAAATATAGAACAGCCAGTTAGCAAGTTGTGTAACATCATTTGACTCAAAAGCATGAGGGATTAAATATTACATTGGTTTACTCAGATAAGTTACTTGGTTTACTTGGTAGCAGAGGGGAAACAGTTCACATTTAACTTTGTAAATTTGACTGTGTTATTGTGTTTTAGTGTATTCATCTGAAAAAAAGCAACTCACATCAAAGTACTTATTGTAACTTGTTTCACAGAAATTTGTGAGAAGCAAATGAATCAAAGTGTTTACAAATGCTTTGGGAAATGTAAACTGCTGGGTAAATAGAAAATACTATATTTTGATAACACCGTGAGCATTCTCTAACTTTACCTTTCACTATTGTATATAATCTCTTGACCAAAATAAAAAGAACACCGCCTGTTAGAATTGTAGTTTAGATCTCAAATACCTTTAAGCTCAAATTCAATATATTTTTATGAAGAAGGGGCAATTCTCAGTTTCTAATTCATATCCTATTATAAAAATGCCAAAAGAAGTATAATAATTCATAATCAAGCTTTTAATTTAGAAAGCAAACTAGTTAAAAATGACTTTTCCACTGCTACAAACATATGTTTTCTGTGCATAATCATGTTGGTGGGAAAGTACATCATTTTTAAGGACTGGTCATGTTGGGGAAAGAAGTCCTTAAAAATGCATAACTCATTGAAATAGTTGATTTTATTAGAAGAAAATTTATATAGTTATCTTATTGTAATGGATTCGTTCCCACTCTGGTATACCTCACTCTTGATTTTTCTTTTCCTTTTTTTCTTTTTCTTTTTAATAGCATTCTCAGGAACAACAAGGCTGCTGTTATAACTCTCTGAATACCTCAGCAGCAACAATGGAAATCACTCCCTTTAGGATTCCTGAGTTGTTGCCGAAGTTTTATTTATATTTTTCTCTTTTTTGTCACTTCTGAAAACTCCAGACTCCTAAAAGTCAATTTATTTTACTATACATTTAATTCCTCATGAAAATATAAAATCTTCAGTCGGTATTTAAAAGATGATATGAGTGGTGAAGGCTCAGACAGAAAATAAACTTACTCTGGTGATTTTGGAGTAGGAATAACTAAAATTTTTGCATTCTAAATGTAATGAGTCATATATTCTTAAGATAAAAATTACTTTGAGTCTGTTCTCTGCTAACGATGGTAGCCTCATATACAGCTACACATTGGATATGCAACAATTTTTCTAGCAATTCTTTTAAACATTTAAATGGTTTTTAAGTACTTCAGTTATTGTTATTCAGTCTCTCAGTCATGTCCGACTCTTTGCAACACCATGGACTGCAGCACACCAGGCTTCCCTATCCTTCACCATCTCCCAGAGTTTGCTTAAACTCATGTCCATTGAGTCAGTGATGCCATCCAACCATCTCAGCCTCTGCCACCCTCTTCTCCTTTTGCCTTCAATTTTCCCAGCATCAGGGTCTTTTCTAATGAGTTAACTTTTTGTATCAGGTGGCCATAGTATTTGAGCTTCAGATTCAGCTTCAGTCTTTCCGATGTATAATCAGGGTTGTTTTCCTTTTGGATTACTGTTTTAATCTTGCTATACAAGAGACTCTCAAGAGTCTCCTCAGGCACCACAATTCAAAAGCATCAATTCTTCAGCATTCAGTCTTCTTTATGTTCCAACTCTCACATCCACACAAGACAAACTGGAAAACTGGAAAAATCATAATTTGACTATATGGACCTTCGTCAGCAAAGTGATGTCTCTGCTTTTTAATTCACTGACTAGGCTTGTCATAGCTTTTCTTCCAAGGAACAAGTGTCTTTTAATTTCATGGCTGCAGTCACCATCTGCAGTGATTTTGGAGCCCAAGGAAACAAAATCTGTCACTGTTTCCACCTTTTTCCCATCTATTTTCCATGAGGTGATGAGATTAGATGCCATGAACTTAATTTTTTGAATGTTGAACTTTAAGCCAGCTTTTTCACTCTTCTCTTTCACCCTCATCCATAGACTTGTTAGTTCCTCTTCACTTTCTGCCATTAGAGTGGTGTCATCTGCATATCTGAGGTTGCCGATATTTCTCATAGCAATCTTGATTCCACCTTGTGCTTCATCCAGCCCAAAATTTTTCATGATATGCTCTGCATGCAAGTTAAGTAAACAGAGTGCCAACATTCAGCTTTGACATACTCCTTTCCCGATTTTGAATCAGTCCATTGTCCCATGTCTGGCTCTAGTTTTGCATCTTGACCCTTATACGAGTTTCCCAGGAGACGGGTAAGGTGGTCTGGTATTCTCATTTCCTCAAGAATTTTCTGTGAATCACCAGAATGATTAAGTCATCAGAATGAATCACAGTGAATCAGCAACCAATTGTATAGACTGTTATTAACCTTTGGCATTTATGTCCAACCAGTCTTTCTTCTATAGACTGACTTTGGGTCATTAAGGAGTGTAAGACAATGGGAGCCTAATATAATATTGAATTATCTTGTTTTCAATAGCCACATACTGAATTCTTTTTTTTTTTTTTCATAAGAAACCAAGAGAATAATATATTTATGTCTCGATCTCACACACACTCCAGACAGGGTCATTGTGCACAGGGCATATTGTTTGCTTGCCTGTTTCAGGTGGTTATCTTGCTATTCCATCTCTGTACAGTTCCAGTTTTAAGGGACTATCAGGTGAGCTAAGTCGCTTGGAACTGGAGGAGATCTGAAAATGAAGTGTCACATTTTTTGTTGATTATGGTGGTGGTCTTTGTCTTCTCAGAAACACTTCCTTTAATGAGCAGAGCATTAAGTGGAAAGAATTTAAGTCTCGGGTTTCCTAAGTATTCATCCATATTTGGATTGGCAAAGCAAATATTTTGTCACTTAAGATCTAACATAGGCTTTCCAGATACACTTGGCAGAAGAAAATGATCTTATCAACCACTCCCTAGACTGCTAGTAATGTTAATAAATATACCTTCTCCATGAAAAGATTAGCAGATTTCTCAGATTAAAAGCAGCCACAAAGCTTTCACTTCACAACCCATCTGAGAGTTGTGGTCTATGAACCAACCATTCACTAAAATCTAGGAAGTGTATGTAACTCTTTTCACCATAAGAACACACTAGCAGGGATGAGCTAGTTTCTTAGCCTGGCATTGAGACTTCTCTTCTGCTTCCTTTCTCTTGAACCATTCACTGTTGGACTCCTGAGTTATGAGGCAAGTAGTTCTCCTGCCTTCTGGAGAGAGCGTGTTGAAAGGTCTGAGATCACATGGAGAGAGAGTAAAACCCAGTTAAGCCCAGTCTTCCAGCTATTCCTCCAAGCCAGAGGCATTAAGAATGTGAGTAAAGCTGTCATAAACCCTCTAGACTAACAGAGGCCCCAGTTGAATATTACCAGTGATCAGTCTCTGATGCATGCGATAAATGAATTTCTCAGCTGAACCTTGCACACTTTCCTTATCCATTAAATCATAAGACATAGTAAAATAGTTTCTTTTTAAACATTTGGGGAGAAGTTACTGCAAAATAGGATATAACCTAATGATAAAGAACAGTGAATAGCATGTCTTTATTTTCTTTGAGCTCCTAGTGTTTAGAGTCTGGCATATGTTGGCGGTTTAAGAGTAATTTACTGTATGGATGTATAGGGGATAAAGACATAGGTTCCTGAAGGATGGAAAGATGCATTTAAGCATGACGCATTTGTTGAATGTCTGGATGAAAACTATCTCAGCCCCAGAGTTTGACCAGTGAGGAAATAGGAGATACCGAGACATTCATCTTGTAAGGAGTTAAGTTCTAAGGCTGACACAAAAGGCATCTCATCAAAACTTATTCTTCACATAGTTTGAAATGCTTGTGATAAAACAGACTGCGTGGTTTTGTGCATTCCAAAAGAAGTTGGATTAAATTTACATGCTATTTGAAAAATGCATTGTTTAAACTGGTGAATGCTATTTTGCACTGAGAAAGTTCAAACGTGAGAAAAGTAGAGACAGACTAAAACAACAGTAGATGATGTCCCCCATCTCGCACTGGTCTCAAACCGAGCCATCATGTACAGTCACTCCAGACTTGACCTGAGCAACCCCGGCTGTTGCCATTCACGCTCACGATGATGTGAGTAGCTTCTCGAGGACGGATGCATCGCACAGCCTATACAACTGGACATTGTCTTCTTTCTCTAGACAACATTCTCCCGAGGCACGAGGCAAGTAAGCCTTCAGATGTGTACACTCGTCTCTTTTCGTGCAGCCGTGCTCCCCTTTTGTCTTACTGTTCACGTTGTTTTTATCAAAGACAATTTAGCTGATTATGTTACCTCACTGGACTACAGAGCACTTCAGGCGAGCGACGCCAAAGGTGTGGGGAAACCCTGATAAGGTTCCGCTCCTCCCACAGTACTAACGAAAGAGTGGCAGGAAGAAGCTGCACTCAGGCTTTGCCTCTATCCTTTCATCAAGTGGTTTGCCGGGCTCACCCGCAATCTGCTCGCTGCCAATAGCAATGGTCACATTCTGGTCCTCATCTCGCTGAGCGCTCCCTGGGACAGAGCTGCCCGCTCCTCTTTATTTGTAAACCACACACTCTTGGCTTTCTTCCTTCATGGCTGCTCTTTCATGGTCTCCTATGATGGTTCAACTGACCCTAGTCTTCAAATAAGACAGAAATCATTCCTCAGATCTCTCATTTAATCTCAGGGCTTTAAATTCTGTGCATCCCAAGTTTACCTCCATTTTGCATCTTTTCTCTGAAGTTTAGACTCATAGAAAACGGTCTTGCCTGACACCTCCACTTATATGTCTAATGAGCATCTCAACCTTGCCATATTGAAAACCCAATTTATGATAGTCCTTGCTTCCCCAAACAGCTTTTCCTGCACTTAATAGCAATTTCGTTTCTGAATTGTTCAGGACAGCCTGACCTGTAGCCACTCTTGACTCCGTTTTTGCAGATTCACATTCAACTCATAACAAATTCTGTTCTATTTTCAAGACATACTCAAACGTTTGCTACTTCTCATCACTTCCATCACAAGCATCACGATTCCGGTAACCACATCTCTGGGCTGGATGCATTGCTCCCAGCCCCCGACTGGTCTCCTACCTTCCACCCTAGCGTCTACTGTCAGCACAGTAGCCCAGACGGTTCTGCTAAATTCTTCTGCTCAAAACCTTTGACGGCTGCCTGTCTACTTGCCGCTTTTCTGTCCCTGCTTCGAATACTTTACTCCTCTCTTGCTCTGTTCTAAACATAGCGGCCTCCTTGCTTTTTCTAGGAAGGCCCGGATGTGCTGCTGCTTGAGTGCATTTGCAGGTACTATCCTCTGCTTCGTCATTTTCACAGAATTTGCAGGGGTCTCACCTCCCTCCGTTTAAGTCATTGCTTAGAATTATCTTCTGCGAGGCCCTCATTCAAAATCCACTCTCATTCAAATCCAACCATCCCAGCATCTCTGCTTTACGCCACTCCTGCCTCAATTTAATTTATTCAGTAACACCTTCCAAGAAGCAATGCAATGCTCTTTGTTTTGCTTATAGTCTGTTCCCTCTGCATAGAATGTAAGCTGCATGAAAGAGCGGGTTTTATCTATTTACATTTGCTAATGTGTCTTTAACTTAGACTACAGCTTGGCACACAATAGGTTTTCTGAATATCATTATTAAATGGTAGAGGGAATTACTCCTTCTTTTAAAGACATTCCTTCATTTTTACCTTGCTTCTCTAATGTTTACCGGAAACTGATGCTATCCTAGACGTCACTGGAGACACTGGGTAAATAATGACACAAACTCAGTGTAGAACTGCCCTAAAGCAGCTTATGTTCTGATGAAGAAAGAAGTATAGATAGTTATAATCTAGTGTGATGACAGCTGGAAAACACACACACACACACACACACACACACACCCGAGGACATTTTGTGTTGCGTTAGTCACTCAGTCACGTCTGACTCTTTGCGATCCCGTGGACTGTAGCCTGCCAGGCTCCTCTGTCCATGAAATTCTCCAGGCAAGAATACGTCTAGCAACTGCAGTAATAGCCATGCTTACTGGAGTAATCCATGCCTGAGTTGAATGGATGTCTTCTAGGTGAGAGTGTTTGTGTGTGTGTGTGTGTGTGTGTGTGTGTGTGTATGAAAGTGGACATAGCATATGTCCTGATACCACAAAGACTCCAAGCTGAGAGAAAGTGAGTTTGAGGAGCTTCACTGGGCTTCGCATGGATCACTGGGAGGTAATGAGTGAGACTGGGGTGGAGAAATGTGAGGCTGGGCTGTGAAACCCCGGCTGTGCCATCCTGAACACCTAGAGGAGTGCTCCTCTCTTTATGGGAATCACAGGGTTTTTTAGGTAAGAGATCGTCCAAGCCAGATATGCTAGGTGGAGAGTCTCTGTAGAAGAGAAACTGATTTGGAAAGAGCGGTTAACTGGGCCTCAGGGGAAGAGGCAGCAGTAAGACAAGGACTGAAAGGTTTATCAGCTCCATCAGGAAAATGTTTGGAGCCAAATAGTGAAGGACTGTAAACTGTGTCTTATAGAAAATGCAAAAAAATGCCAGATTTTATACAGGGGCCAGAGTCATAAAATGATCAGTTATTTTAGACAGATAAATCCAGGAGGATGGATCAGTGTGGTGTGGATATAAGACAGGCTGGGACCTGGGACCCTTTGCTGAAGTGCTTGCTGCTGGACAAACGCCTCCTCATTTCAAATATCTCAACAAAACGCAAAGAAACAAAGGACTGAAAAATAACTGTGCATATGCACAGTTGGGGCAAATTATGGACAACAAGATACAAAAAGACCAAAAAACCCAAAAAACAAAACTCAACTGCCACTTTCAAAGAGCCAGGAGCAAAAACGTGGTGTTGAGGGCAAAACCAGGGGATTGAGTATGCGCCCTGCACTCAACACCAGCAAAGGCGGTGGGCAAAACACACAAGCCACCCTTCTGGCCCAATCCCTGGACGTACCCTTACTCTCACCTCAAATAAAGAGCAAGCTCACCCATCTCCCCTGGGGAGCTGGCAAAGGAACCTGTTACTTGTTTTCTCTCCCTGCTGTGTAACACGGGCCTCAATAAAGCCTTGCCTTAGTTTCTCACCTGATCTCTTACCAATTTTGATCGATTAGGGAAGACCAAAAACCCTGGTTGGTATCAGGCAGAGTGTGTATCAGTGAGGTGAGGGGGTTCAGTTCAGTTCAGTCGCTCAGTCCTGTCTGACTCTTTGTGATCCCATGGACTGCAGCACGCCAGCCCTCCCTGTCCATCACCAACTCCTGGAGTTTACCCAAACTCATGTCCATCGAGTGGGTGATGCCATCCAACCGTCGTATCCTCTGTCATCCCCTTCTCCTCCTGCCTTCAATCTTTCCCAGCATCAAGGTCTTTTCAAATGAGTCAGTTCTTCGCATCAGGTGGCCAAAGTATTGAAGTTTCAGCTTCAGAATCAGTCCTTCCAATGCATACTCAGGACTAATTTCCTCTAGGACTGACTGGTTGGATCTCCTTGCAGTCCAAAGGAATCCCAAGAGTCTTCTTCAACACCACAGTTCAAAAGCATCAACTCTTTGGTGCTCAGCTTTCTTTATAATCCAGCCCTCACATCCATACATGATTACTGGAAAAACCATAGCTTTGACTAGGTGGACCTTTGCTGGCGAAGGAATGTCTCTGCTTTTTAATATGCTGTCTAGGTTGGTCATAGCTTTTCTTCCAAGAGGCAAGCGTCTTTTAAATTCATGACTGCAGTCACCATCTGCAGTGATTTTGGAGCCCAAGAAAATAAAGTTTCTCACTATTTCCATTGTTTCTGCATGAAGTGATGGGACCAGATTCCATGATCTTAGCTTTTTGAATGTTGAGTTTTAAGCCAACTTTTTCACTCTCCTCTTTCACTTTCATCAAGAGGCTCTTTAGTTCTTCTTCTTTTTCTGCCATAAGTATTCCTTTCCCGATTTGGTGGTGTCATCTGCATATCTGAGGTTATTGATATTTCTCCCGGCAATCTTGATTCCAGCTTGTGCATTATCCAGTCCAGCATTTCGCATGACGTACTCTGCATATAAAAGTTAAATGAGCAGGGTGAAAAAATGAATTTGAGACTGATGTGGGTTATGGGGTGGGGGGGAGGGAAAAAAAAAGCAAAAAAAAACAAAAGATGTTTCCAAGATAGATTTTATAAAATTTCATCAAAATAAAATTGAGAAGGAAATCTAACACTATAGTCATCTTTCTGGCACCTTCTAGTGCCATTCAGTAGATATATCAGCATCCAGGGTCTGTAACTCTGAGGACAAGAACTACACGGGGAAGAATTTGCAATCTTGCCCATGAAGAAGCTGACGGCTGGAGTAGCTGCGGGCAGGGGCTGGTGGTGACACTGCTAACACCTTTGCAAATGCAAAGTGCAAGATAAGAGGAGAGCGGAGTTGCTTAGTGACACTCTGCCAGCTCAGGGATCGATCTGAGCCGCGAGGAAGACTGTGCCTGACAGCTGTGCTCTGGGGAAGAGCCAGTGCGAGCAAGGCGGAGAGCTCCCGAGAAAGCAACCTGAGAGCTGGGTGAGTGGGTCAGCAAGATGGTTACTACAGCTCAGAAATAAACAACCCCAGAGCTGTTCACTGGGAAGCACAGCATGAACAGTTCCATTTGCATTCTTTTTATGAAAGAAATCATCAGCCATTAACCCATCAGTTCTTCTCTGGATGGTTATGACACAGAGAGAGCTGGAAAAGGAAGGAAATCATATTTTTAACAGTAAATATCCAGACTGGATCTGTGAGGATAGGCATTCAAAAGAACTGTTTTTGATTCAAAGTCTCAGATATTTAGTACTGTGCCACCTTGGACAGGTCAGTAACTGCGTCGTCTCAATTCTCTCATCTTTGAAATGGGGGGAAATGTGCTTATCCTATGAGTCAGTTATGAAAACTCTACAAATTGCCTGGGAGTATGTGGAATAGTCAAATAATGGGGATATTCATATGGTAATATTAAAGTAATATTAAGGGAAAAGAAGAATTTTGGTTGTCCTCAATGCAGAAAATGAAAGAGAATGGTGATATCAAGAAAAAGAAGCAGCAGCTTGATGATGATGAAACAGAAGACTTGATTTATGTTTAATGGTAACCTATCTTCCTAAGTTATCTTCTTATCAGGGCTTTCCCGAGAGCTCAGTTGGTACATAATCTGCGTGCAGTGCAGGAGACCCTGGTTTGATTCCTGGGTTGGGAAGATCTGCTGGAGAAGGGATAGGCTACCTACACTTTTCCTTTCTTTATCTTCTGGTTAACACTGGAGCATAATAGATGCTTCTGGTCTAATCCTTCGCTGGCACTAACTCATTTGTTAAAGTGGGTCATCTCCTCCAATGATAAGTAAAGGATAAACATAAAAAATCAACATCTTGTAGAACTGACATATGGGCCTAATTATGAGTAACAACTAGTAAAAGTTTTATCAATGCATGTGTAGTGGTGATTTATTCAGCCACATTGAATGGTTTTAAAGCATTCATGATTAGGGACTTTCCTGGTGGTCTAGTGGCTAAGACTCCTTGGTCCCAATGCAGGGGCCAGGTTCGATCCCTCATCTGGGAACTAGATCCCTCATACCCTGACAAAAATTGAAGTTCCTGCTTGCTGCAACTAAGACATGGTGCAGCCAAATAAATACACACATATTAAAAAATAAAACATTCATGATTATATTACTCAAAGTAATGGAATATATTCCTGAGTCTTCACATCATTGTAATTGAAAGTGTCCAATTCTCTAAATCTCTTGTGTTTTATTTGTTGTATATCTTTAAAGTTTATTTAAAATGTTTTCAATTGATTGTAATTGTGCAGTTGAAAAATAAAGGTAATTTTTGAAATGTCATGGACCTATTTAGATGACCATTGTGCATTTGGATTTGTAAATGGTCAAATTTATGCTCAAATTAGTGATTTACTTGGAAAACATCAGGAAATATGAAATGAAAATAGACACATACAGATTTGGACTCTGAAACAAGTACTGCTATAGCACTCTCTCTCTCTCTCATTGTACGTATCTCTATCTATACATACATAATATAAAATGTATATCTAGCTTTATATACCTATATGCACATGTATATATACTTATGTGTTTTATATTTATTTCCATTACACCCGTACATGTTTTTTTTTTTTTCAGCCTTTGGAATCATAGAAACCATTGCTGTTTGAAGATTTCTGGGCAGAAAATGTACCTAGTTATGTGTTAGCTAGTATTTTCCACGATTTAGGTAAATAATCTAGATTTCAATGAAGAGGCTCCAAGGGTTGAGAAACACTGGAAAGGATTTTAGTACAGGTTTGCACAGGTGAAGGACTGAGCGATAACATCACTAAACAACTCAAATCTCTATTCTTATCTACTTTTAGCATCTGCTTTCTTTTCTCTTTTAACCCAGACTTCTTTGTCACATATTGCTCTTTCGAGGAACATGGACTATCTCTGAATTCTTTTGTATACAGTTTGCCTTTAGATGAAATTAAATTACTCTTTAGAAAATTTGAATGGTATTAAACAACCTGTTCATGCATTGTGAATTCCAAAGCTATCTAGAACTTGGGGTAAGAAAAAGTATTTACAAGCTTCCTCTTGATTTTCCAAGTTAGAATTCATTTTAAGCACTAATATAAAACCCAGTTCAATTTCAGTAGGATGAATACAGTTGGATTATCTCTGATATTATGTAGCAAATGCATAAAATTTAAAAGACTGCAATTTTCTATGCCTTATTTCAAAATGTACTTCTACAAATAATAGCCAGGTGAATTATATTTAGGAGACAAAGAAAAGTACAGACACCAGTTAGTGTTTGGCAGCAAACTTGATTCATTTCATGTTGTAGAAGATAGTTAATGACATTGAAAGACTTATTTCAACTTCAAGATTTTTGCTTCTAATTCTGAATTCATATTCAGTACTCTCAGAAATATTTTACTAAATGAGAAATGTTGTCAAATTTAAGTATGGAAAGAATTAAGAAGGAGATAATTTGAAGCAGATCAATTGAGAAAAATAATTTGCGTAAAACTCTTAAAGAGGCCATATCTTGAGCACATCAACATTTCCAAGTTTTAGTTAGCTAACCTGGGACAACATTGTGAAGGCCAACCTTCAATCTTTGAAAAGAGGTCAGATTTTTACTTGAATAGCTAATTTGAAGTTATTATTAATGCTCAGCTAAGTTATATTTTTCTTGGATGGTTTAGAGGAAGGTTGAAAAATGGCTTACTAACTGGGGAAAATATAAATAGAAAAATGTGGCACAAAATTTGCCCTTATTAATATGGGTTTATGAGAGATATCACATTATTACATGTGGCTTTCAAATATTTCTTGAAGACTGATCTGTCCAAGCTGTATATTTACAAAAGAAATCCATGACAGGAGGTACAGCATTCAGTGAATGATACACTCCGTAATGATAAAGTCTTGTAGATCACAGAAAAGCATGTTTAGGGGAGAAAGTAAAGATGCATAATCATGAACCTTTGCTGTAATTAAATCCCTGATGGCACATTTTAGCTGCATTTATCATGTAAAATATTCCTATGATTCACTGCAAATTGTCTGTGATTTATAGATAGGTTCTTTCTTCTGGTACTGTTCATTGACTTTGCACTTAACAGAATCATAAAATGTTCACCAAGACACACTAATCTCCCATCTGCAATGCCTTAGTTGATTTCACAAGCCTTTATAACACCTGTATAAAATTCAGCTCAGTGAGTCCATTCCCAGGGAATAAGCATCAGATTAGATCCCCTAATAAATGCATCAATAGTCATTATTCACTTCTATTATTTCCTTAACTTTCAGAATAAAATAACAGTGCATTTGACAATCAAATTCCTGACTTCTATTTACACAAATATTTTCATTTCAAGTCATGAGATGCAATTTTACACTCTACACAGAGTAGTAGTCAGTTGACTGTGTTCTGTGAGGTGAAAAATAAATACCACCTTTTGAGAATATGAGATTATGATCGTGGAGGGTAAATATAATGTATTGTTCTCTGCTTTAAATAACCCTGAAACATTTCCCTTGACCCTTTACATGTCTGCTTGGATATTTATATACACTTAATGTAAATGTATGAAAATGTACTAAGTAGGAAATAAAATATTTGCCCTGGGTTGTGAACAAGTGTATCTTCAAGTGTCATATAACGTTAAGAATCACAACAGTCAGATGAAAAGGTTTAGGATCACAACATTCACACTTTTAATAAAATGGTGATACATTTGCGATTTAAACTGTAGACAGTTGGGGAAACGATCCTGGAAATTGTTATTACTTTCCTTATGTAAAATCTAAACCTATATGGCGAAACGTTTTCACAGCACACTTTTACAGGAGTAAATTTGACACTCATATTTTTAGTATTTGCTTAATGTAATTGTTTCAATGGGCCTTTTATTTGAACTCTGTTATGTCCCCAATCCATACAGTCACTAAACATGTTATCATGTAATTCTAGCATACAGAAGAACTATTTAGGAAAGTTATGTGTTTTTGTCTTGTCATGTAAAGAAAAAAGGAAGAGTATATCCAATAACATAATCAATATTGAGTTTATTAATGTCCAATTTTAATAGACATTGTCATTATCAGCAAGAGAACATTATGTATTCTCCTCATGGGCTTGGAATCTTTTACCTCAATATCTAAAGCTGTCTGTCAGTGAAATAGCTGCACTGCTTTCATTAACTACAGAGCCACCAGGCTGGCATTTTCAAATTGAATCCATGGGAAATAATTACATTTTAACATTCCCAGTGTATTGTGTCAGGTTTATCATCTTAGCATTGTAAAATTTACAAGAAAAAAAAAAAAACTGTCCTCAAGTACTCTACTCTACAATAATGCAGAAGTATTTTTACACTAAGCCATTCAACATTCCAGTTATTTTCTTGTGTAAGCCTCCTTTATACCTTCCTCACGCTGACGTGCCACAGAACAAGGGCTTCACCATTTGGGGGTGGTGTGGTTTATTTATTCAATTTTTTTATTTGTGTTACACATTTCTTTATCTCAACATGCTTCTAGATAGGAGCATTCTGGAGTTGGACCAATAAATGATGTCTGTTCCCAAGATCTCTGTCCTTAGTTTCTGGCCTAATAGACATTATCGCTCTCTATTTGGATATTGCAATTCTTAGATTTCATGTTGTATATGACAGAAATGATTTCTTTTCCACTCAACACCAACCCTACTCCAGCTCTTATGTGCTCTAAGCACCTATCACCTTCCCAGTGGCAAGCCATCCTTGACCTGCACTGATCACTTCATTATACATCCATCACATCACTGGCAGCTACATCTTTAAATTTCTAAAGTTTCCTGTATTCACCTTCTTCTAATTCATCCAGGTACTGCCATTCTCTTAACTGTGACTCTTTTACTGACAGTTTTGCAATAATATCCTATATATTCTCTCTGCCTCCATCCTTGTTGCTTTTAAATTCATTTTTAATTCTTCAGCCATTGTGAACTTCAAAATGGGTGGTTGGTGAACAGCAGCTAGTGGGCCAAATCCAGCCAGTTACTTGTTTTGGTAAGTAAGATTTTATGGCAACACAGCTATGATCATTTGTGTTGACCTCTTATCTATGTAGCCTTTATGCTACATGGTCAAGCAAGTGGTTCAGGGAGTCTAAAATATTTGCCATCTGCCTTTGATAGAACTTCTGCACTAAATCATCTAATACTCCAGTTTAGAAGATCTCAAAGGTCTTCCAATGTCCTGAGGACAGAAATACCACATCAACCTTCAGGCTTACCTCTCAACACTCCCTTATTCAAAACCTACATCACATCCAATAATCCTTGATTCATAATCTCCAGTCACCTGCCATTATGTCTTTGGTAAACTACTTCTCATCTTATACAGCTTGATAATACTTCCATTTATGAGCAATTTTGCTTCACCTTGGAAGTCTGAGGTCTGCAACCCTTATACACAGTCTCAGAGTTTCCAGCTCTTGCCACCATCAAAACATATATTCGTTGCAATATATTGATCTATTACTTTGACTCCCCCCTAAACCACCTCTCAAAAGATTAATATTGCTTGGTCCATAGAAAGTACTCACCATTGTTTACTAACTAAATGACAAAGTGCCATATGTGAAAAGCCAAAGGCAAAAGAGAAAGGGAAATATATAGCCAACTGGATTCATAGTTCCAGAAAACAGCAAGGAGAAATAAAAAGGCCTTCGTAAATGAACAATGAAAAAAAAAAAAGAGGAAAACAATAGAAAGGAAAAGAATTGATATCTTCAAGAAAACTAAAGATAGCAAGGAACCATGTCATGCAAGGATGGACACAATAGAGGACAGAAAATGCATGGACCTAACAGAAGCAGAATAAATGAAGAAGAGGTGTCAAGAATACACAGAAGAACTATTCAAAAAAGGTTTTAATGATGTAGATAACCATGATGATCTAGAGCCAGACATCCTGGAGGGTGAAGTCAAGTGGGCCTTAGGAAGCATTACTAGAAACAAAACTAATGGAGGTGATGGAAGTCCAGTTGAGCTATTTCAAATCCTAAAAGATGATGCTGTTAAAGTGCTGCACTCAATATGTCAGCAAATTTGAAAAACTCAGCAGTGGCCACAGGACTGGAAAATGTCAGTTTTCATTCCAATCCTAAACAAGAGCAATACCAAAGAATGTTTAGTATGGTTGTTGACTAAAAAAGAAGTACAAGTTGAGTGTTTCAAGTTAAGTTTTATTTGGGGTAAATGAGGACTGCAGCCCTAGAGGCAGCATCTCAGATGCTCGGGGAGACTGCTCACAAGTTACAGCGGGGGAGGCCGATATATGAGGCCTTGGTGAAGGGGGAGCTCAATACCACGAAACACTCATTTTACAAAAAGGTGTTTTGATAGTCATAAAGATCTGACGTCACCATGAAGGGACTTAGTGCTTCTCTAGATATGAGGAGATGTAAGAATGACTAAAAAAGAAGTACAAGTTGAGTGTTTCAAGTTAAGTTTTATTTGGGGTAAATGAGGACTGCAGCTCTAGAGGCAGCATCTCAGATGCTCGGGGAGACTGCTCACAAGTTACAGCGGGGGAGGCCGATATATGAGGCCTTGGTGAAGGGGGAGCTTAATACCACGAAACACTCATTTTACAAAAAGGTGTTTTGATAGTCATAAAGATCTGACGTCACCATGAAGGGACTTAGTGCTTCTCTAGATATGAGGAGATGTAAGAATTGAGATAATAAAATCTGCTTCTAAAAATATCCAACTGTCTAAAGACCTGTCTTTATTGACTATGCCAAAGCCTTTGACTGTGTGGATCACAATAAACTCTGGAAAATTCTGAAGGAGTTGGGAATACCAGACCACTTGACCTGCCTCATGAGAAATCTGTATACAGGTCAGGAAGCAACAGTTAGAACTGGACATGGAACAACACACTGGTTCCAAATTGGGAAAGGAGTATGTCACGGCTATATATAGTCACCAGGCTTATTTAACTTATATGCAGAGTACATCATGAGATATGTTGGGCTGGAGGAAGCACAAACTGGAATCAAAATTGCTGGGAGAAATATCAATAACCTCAGATATGCAGATGACACCACCCTTATGACAGACAGTGAAGAAGAACTAAAGAACCATTTGATGAAAGTGAAAGAGGAGAGTGAAAAAGTCGGCTTAAATCTCAACATTCAGAAAACTAAGATCATGGCATCCAGTCCCATCACTTCATGGCAGATAGATGGGGAAACAGTGGAAACAGTGGCTGACTTTATTTTCGGGGGCTTCAAAACCACTGCAGATGGTGACTGCAGCCATGAAATTAAAAAAATGCTTGCTCTTTGGAAGAAAAGCTATGACCAGCCTAGATCTCATATTACAAAGCAGAGACATTATTTTCCCAACAAAGGTCCATTTAGTGAAACCTATGGTTATTCCAGTGGTCATGTATGGATGTGAGTGTTGGGCCTTAAAGAAAGCTGAGCACTGAAGCATTGATGCTTTTGAACTGTGGTGTTGGAGAAGACTCTTGAGAGTCCCTTGGACTGCAAGGAGATCCAACCAGTCCATCCTAAAGGCTATAGCCCATGAAGTTGCAAAGAGTAGCCTGAGCAATTAAGCACAGCACAATCTTGGTGAACTTCTCTGATCCCTTTAATCTTGCCTCAGGTGATATCTTGGCTGCTTCTCCCATGATTAGCAACTCTGGGAACCACCCTTTGGAACTCAGGGACATTCCTAATGGCTGGAGTCTTGCCAGGGAGAAACAGGAGACAGAAAGGCATTTGTGCCTGGGTGCCCCTCAGGGCCTCACTCACTTTCAAACCGTTCCTGTAGTAAATCTTAATGATACATATTTTATAAGTTCTTGGTTTGACTTCCCTCCTGGTCCAGTGGGTCACCGCCTGGTTCAGCAGTAAAGAACCTGCTTGTAATGCAGGAGAGGCAGGGGGCATGGGTTTGAACCCTGGGTCTGAAAGATGGCCTGGAGAAGGAGATGGCACTCCAGTACACATTCTTGCCTGGAGAATCCTATGGGCTGAGGGGCCTGGTGGGCACAGTGCCTAGTGTTGCACAGAGTCAGACAGGACTGATGCAAGCTGAGCGTGAACGCATGGCAGTGCGGTGGCTAAGACGCCACACCTCCCCTGCAGGGGCACAGATCTGATCCCTGGTCAGGGAACTAAGGGCTCAAAGGGCTTCCCTGGGGGCTCAGATGGTAAAGTGCCTGCTTGCAATGCGGGAGAAGCGGGTTCAAACCCTGGGTTGGGAAGATCTCCTGGAGAAGGAAATGGCAACCCACTCCAGGATTCTTGCCTGGGAAATCCCATGGATGGAGGAGCCTGATAGGCTACAGTCCATGGGGTCGCAGAGTTGGACACGACTGAGTGACTTCACTTTTCAGGGAACTAATATCCTACATAGTGCAGACAAGAAACAAACAAAATAAAATATCTTAGTTTCAGTGTGTTGATAACACTCTGTTATCATAAGGTGCAGATCTGCTTTAGGCCTGCTAAGAAAAAGCAATAACAAACAATATTGTGTAATATTTGAAAAATACCTTATACTTTGTAAATTGATTTCCAATATGTTTTATCATTGAATCCATTCTTAGACACAGCTGTGTTGCCAGTCCTCTCTGTGCATTCAGACATAGCCTGCGGTTTTGTGGAATGACATAAAGATGTCTCAGAGAAATTGATATCATGGATCTTGTAACCCACGAACTAAGGACATGGATTGTAATCAACATGTATTGTAGTGAAAGTTAGTTTTCAAATTCAGTAGCATTAAATTCACTTATTTGCTAGAATTTTATCCCAGAGCCCATTTTCCTTTAGTTCTACCTGTAATTCAATCTCCTGCTGTTTTTAGATATGTTTCATTCTTCTACTTGAAGGCAGAAAAATCATTGTTTTACTCTATTACCTTCCTTGACTACTAAAACCTATCAGTATATTTTTCTATAAGATGTGACTCTCTGAAAATAAAAATGGTTGTTCTCCCTTTATGAATATACATTTTATTTTTAAATTTTTTCTCTCAGTCTGAATATGAAATGATAACTGATTTCAGTTGAGAAACAGCAGTAACACATGAATATGAAGATATTTGCTTTTAGTGATTAATAATGTTTGGTCTTGAGCATTCATTTCAATAAACTTTAGGTCAGGGTATATCCTTATAAAGAAAGTAAGTTTTTGTTACACTAGACCTTTGGTTTATAAAATGTGGAAGATCTAAGCTGCCTAGAAATAACCATTCCAGTACCCCAACAATACATATTCTGATTCACCCTTGTCTAATGTTGGATCTAGTAACCTATTTTTAACAAATACTGCAGTAATCGTGATACAGGTGGTCCAAGGCTGCTCTTTGAGAAAACTGATTAACAATAAAGCTTTTCTGAAAACAAATATGTTTGCATAGAGATAGGTTTACAGTGAATATATGACATTATTTGAATTTCTAACTTCAGAAAATCAGCGCAGCTGGTCTCTAGCGATGAGAAAGAGATGCACCAGGCAGAGGGGCCAGCTAGCCTTACCAAAGCAATGGTTAAGGAGTTCAGTAGAGGCTGATTTTTCACCCAACACGTTTCACAAGACACAAAACTCATGACAAGAATGCTGAAAATGTAAGCTTGGTTCTTACTTCTCTCATGCTAAGTAAATATTACACTTTAGTTATGATGTGCTTCCAGTATACAAATAAGTCATGCTTATTTAGGCCAAAAGGAAAGGAAAGAAAATTCAAATAAACAAGCAAACAAAATGACAAGTCACTTCAAATGCCTCCACCTGAAGTAAACAAGACAAATTTTTTATATGTTTTCCGGTGTACAAATACTCACTGAAATTATTCGTAAAGATAGGTTAAAAGATTGTCCCTGTTCCCTGAAGAGTAGCTATTTCCCCAATCTTGACTTGTAGTTTGAGTCAAGAACTGCTTTGGTGGCAGTGACAATATGCCCGTTTGAACAAGTTTAAACTAAAGGAAAATTGTTGGGTCACAAAATAGGGAAAACAGGCTTGCTTCCAGAACAGTGGATTCAAGGCTTCCAGAACACTCACAGCTCGCCTTTTCTCCATCACATCCTGTTGGTAGAAAGGGTGTTTTTCTTTTCATTGGCTTGAATCCCAGGCAAGGTCTTTCATTGCAATTCTGACCCCACTTTCCAGTTCCAGAGAGAAGCATGTCATGGAGCAAACTCTCATGATCATGGCCTGAGATTCTCATTGAAGATACTGGGGAATGTTTTGTTTTTATATTTTTTGGGAGGCATTGCCTGTGCTATTGCCTGAAATGTTGCTAAATCTGGTGCCTTTAGGGAGTCCTTTATATATATATAATTTATGTATATATACAGTAATTTCATAATTATCAGTCTAATGATACTTTCTAAATTAATTTTTGTATAAATTTTAACATATTTTTCCTTGAAAATTGGCCATTCTATTAATATTCATGCTTATTAGTATTAAGTTGTGCTGCCTGTCTCATTTAATTTTTAACAATTTAGTTTGAACACTTATTCATAATCATGTTCTTAAAATTATATCTAAATCTGTACATTGTGGTCAATGCAGTTTGACCTAACGACCTCTTGTTTAGTACATAGCAAGTGCCAGAGTTTCTAAGCACTTCATATTAATTGATTTAATTCTCACTATGAACTTATGAAATAATTTATCTCAGTATTCCCATTTTACAGATGAAAACAGCTGAGGCACAGAGAAATTAAGCAACTTGCTTAAACTCACACAGCTAGAAAGTGAAAGAGCCAGGAATAAAAATGAGTTTTGACCCAAGAATGCTTTAAGTGTGCTACAGTGTGCTAAAAGGAAAATTATTTTAAAGAAATAATTGAAGAATGCAATAAAAGTCATATATACATTGTATGTATATATGATGTATATACGTATATATATGTATACATAGTGGGTACATATATGTATATGCATATATATATATACATATACACATATAGAAACAGAAAGAGGGAGACACACACACAGGTCAATGGACATTTTTTTTTTTTCTTAAACTCTTCCCAGAAATAGTTTTGTTTACCTAAACTTCTGAAGACAGCCTCTACTTCTTCAAACCATCCTTATCTTTTCCCAAGTGATGGTAATTCCACAATAACAAAAAAAATAAACAAAAGAAGAGGAAGACACGAATGAAATGGGGAGTCTGCTTCACTTAAACCGAGAAAGGTGCTTTTATTGTTAGCACCCTAGGCGGCAGCAGTTAGGAGCTCAGTGACCTTAAACGCCACAGAGCCATTAAAAGTAATGAGGTGTGAGCCCAAGCCGATGACGGATGAAAAGGCAATGTCTTCTCAGGGGCTTGTGCTGGAACATGCAGCATTAATGCATTAGTATCAGTAGATGAAACATGACGAATACTAAACCTTATTTGCATAATGGATGAAGCTTGGGAGGCAGTTCCAGATGGCTGATGAACACCTTGAGTCAAAAGGAGAAGTTTTTTTTGAAAACCTCTGTATACATAGGTCTAGTATATTAAGATACAGGTAATTAAAACACTAGAGCAAGTGTAGGAGACTGTGGACTGCTGGATGATGTACTTCTCTTAAGTCTGAAATGAAATTGTGACACTTCCCTACAGAATCCAAATATGCCATGCGAGGATCTTGTCTGGACTGGTGAGCTCCATCTCTTAAATAACCCTCATCTCCTAAGAAAACAGATAACAAATGGGTTGTGTAAACTTTGAGTAAACTGATTCAAATCTTGAAACAGATGTCCAAATGGCTTATTCGACTGTGTTTTGTGCAATTTGTGAATTGTGCCAGTATTTGAATAAAAATCATATAGTGCATTCAATTTACTATACATAGTCTGGCTTATGGGGTGGGAGAGTCCTTTCTTGGAAGAAAATGAGGGCTTGGTTTAATTCTTACATGTTTCAGTTCTAGTTTCTCTCTAAAATCATCAAACACTGTGTGTGTGTGTGTGTGTGTGTGTGTGTGTGCGCAGCGTGTGTGTATGAGAGAGAGAGACATGTTAGTTCTTTAGGTCTTTTTATAATAGTTGTTTAATTTCCTTATTAAAATTTAAATACAAAAAGTATATACATTTCAATGTGATGTATTTTAATACAAAGCATTATGCAAATTCTGAGGTTACCACTGATCAGGGACACCCGCGGACAAAACCACCAAGTGTGTAGTTCTGTACTTTCCCCAATTGCTTCCAGGCTGGCTCTTGTCCACCATGGCAGCCTGCCCAAACCCACCATCAACACCCATTCACCTTGTGCCTCCTCCTACCCTTAAACAACTTAATGTCACATTAAATAGCATCCATTTCACCTTCAAAAGTTTACCTCGCCCAGGCTGTCTTAGTCAATTTATGACATTGCTATCCCGATAGTTAACTAAATTCAATCTGAATCCTTATGCATTTCCTGCTTTGGCATGCTTTAAAGGTAGTAATATTATTTTCAGTTTGTCAGTAGTGATGTGAAGTATAGCCTTCTTTTAGAATTCAAATCATCTAGATGTTTTCAAACCTACAAGGATTCTGTCCCCTTCATCTCACAAATGAAGAAATTAAGAATGCTGTGATCTTTAACTATTTCAGCTTTTCAATGACCTTATTTCCCTCACCCTCATGGGGGGGGGATTATTTCATAATTGGATCATCTTTTTGCCTGTGATGTGACTGTGCTGATCTGATCACGATTCTTTGCAGCCTTCAGCTGGCTTGCCCTCAGTGGTAGCTATCCTCACTTTGCTGGAGCCCTGCTGAGTGCCTGACTGATGTGGTAAAATTGTTTCAAATTAGGTAAAAGGCAAGTAACATAATTTATTTAAGTTACATATCTCAACTTGAGAAATGAAACACAATGAAGCAATTATAAGAAATTTTAGACACATAGTCATTCCATGTGGCAAACCAGGGCTCCAGTAGGGTATTCTATGTTCTAGTATGTATGCAACTGTAAGGAGATAAAACCCATCAATGCTAAAGGAAATCAACCCTAAATATTCATTGAAAGGGCTGATGCTGAAGCTGAACCTCCAATACTTTGGCCACCTGATATGAAGAACCAACCCATTGGAAAAGACCCTGATGCTGGGATAGATTAAAGGCAAAAGGAGAAGAGGGCAGTAGAGGATGAGATGGTTAGATAGCATCACTCACTGACTCAATGGACATGAACTTGAGCAAACTCTGGGAGATAGTGAAGGACAGGGAAGCCTGGTGTGCTGCAATGCTGGGGTCGCCAAGAGCTGGACACAACTTAGCAATGGAACAACAACAACAAATGTAAGATACTATAAAGACCATCATCTTCTCCTGAGAACAAGAGGTCCATTCCTTTCCATGTAATTTCAACATTTAAGAAGTATACTGATCAAGCATATATTTGAACGTTCACCTAAGCAGATTAGGGATGGAAATTTATGTTACAAAACACCTATAACTCATTCCTTAACTGATATAATAATACTTTGCACCCATGTCATATATTATTGAAGCCTCCATCCTCTGGCTTTAGTATGCATGACTGAGAATGCTACCAGATCATAAAATGTCCCCTGCAAGCTACATGGCTTTTATCATTTAAACTGCCATAATGTAGCACCTGGAGACTGAATGACTTGACCAGACCATATTGCTCTTGAGTTGTAGACCTGGGAACAGAACTCAGATCTTGTCACTCCAAGTCCAGTTATTGACTTTTTGACACTCAGTTTATGAAATTTGGAAGAGACTCAACTCCCATGACATAGTACCACATTGTGGGAAATGAAAGTGTACCCTGAAACAGCTATAGCCCTTGTGGAATTTTTCAGACAATGGATATACAAATAGGGTTAATACATATAATGTGGGTTTTCCTTATGCTATATTAAGAGAATATATCAATACTAGATTAGTGTGGCCCCATGGACTGTAGCCTGCCAGGCTAGTCTGCCCAAATAATTTTATAGGCAAGGATACTGGAGTGCATTGCCATTTCCTTCTCCAAGGGATCTTCCCAACCCAGGTATCAAATCCACATCTCTTGTGTTTTCTGCATTGGCAGGCAGATTCTTTACCACTAGTGCCACCAGGAAGCCCAAAATATGCAGTTAGCTAGAACTATTTTAAAGCAGTTTAGAATCATGTTCATCGGTGATTGTTCAAGAAAAAAAACAAACAACTCTTGTTTGTCTCCTATACTCTTAGACCATATTTCACTACTGATTCCAAACGTGTTGGTTTTTCCACATATCAGGCAATTCTGTGACATCAGCTGAGTGTCCTACAATTCAACTCAATTCTGACACTATCTACCTGGACTTAGCCTCAGATCCCATGGGTTAAGAGTCAGTTCCACAAGACTGCCTCCACTACAGAGGCCAGCTGCAGGTCCAGATTGTTTCATCTGACGCACTGGGTGTAAATTGGAGGTTCCCGTCACCGCCTGATTTTTTTGTTGTGGCTGTTTGTTCGTTGTGTTTTGTTTCTAAGAATGTCACAGTCACAGTGCAAAGGAATATGCATATTGATGGGAGGAATTTCTGGCCATTAAGAATTATACCAAACTAAGAATGTATTGAATGGGTAAATGCTTAATTTTTATTTAGGAAATGGACATGGCTGTAGTCCCTGATCTCTGTTCTTGACTCTGGCTGCTCCATGACAGTGTGTTACTGCTGGAAGCTAATATCAGATTCCTAATGTGAGATTTCCTAAAAGACTGTTTGTTCTGTGGTCAGTCCACTTTAGTAATCCTTGTAATCAATGGGACCTTGATTAGCTTATTGCTGTTCTTGTTCTCCATGTCATTTTCTAGACTGATATGTAGGAACAGATCTGATTTTGAAATTTGGCTGTATCATTTATTCATTATATGACTTTGAGCAGATTACTTATATTGTTTAAAATATCTATTTCATCAGATTTGTAGGACTAAATGTGGTATAATGCATTAAAGTTCCCAGCAGACAGTAGTCAGCTGATAAATGCCAGTTTCCCGTCTTCTGGGTCACTAGATAGTCTAAGTGTCTAAGTGAAAATCGCTCAGTCTTGTCTGTCTCTTTGAGACTCCATGTATTACACAGTCCATGGAATTCTCCAGGCCAGAATACTGGAGTGGAGCCTTTCCCTTCTCCAGGGGATCTTCCCAACCCAGGGATTGAACCCAGGTCTCCCACACTGCAGGGGGATTCTTTACCAGCTGACCACCAGGGAAGTGCTAGATAGCAAAGGACATCTGTCTAATACAAGATTAGGCCTATGGATTTATAAGCAGTGGTCAGCCATTGACAGTTTGTAAACTAGGAGGTTACAAAACAAAAAAGGGGTCAGAGAATTAAATCCTCAGCTGTGTGACTCAAGCATTCTATTACATTCTTCTATATCACTCTGCACTATATATTTATATATATATATATATACACACGCACACATGTAACACATATGGACTTCTCTGGTGGCTCAGATGGTAAAGAATCTGCCTGTGATGCAGGAGACCTGGGTTCCATCCTTGGGCTGTGAAGATCCCCTGGAGAAGGGCTTCTCAGGTAGTGCTAGTAGTAAAGAACTTGCCAGCCAATGAAGGAGATGTAAGAGATGCAGTTTTGATTCCTGGATCAGGAAGATTCCCTGGAGAAGGGCACAGCAACCTACTCCAGTATTCTTGCCAAGAGAGTCCCATGGACAAAGAATGTGGCTGGCTATAGTCCATAGGGTAACAAAGAGTTGGACATGACTGAAGCAACTTAGCACACACACACACATATGTAATATACAATGAGATTATATTGTATATATTATACATACAGAATTTGTAAAGAAATATGCTTCTATAGTCCCCATACAGTGATGGATTATCCAGTTAATCCTAAAGATGTGTTTAAGACACTAGAAAATTAGAGCACAAATTAAAGGAAAATTTGAAAATTGTATTTATCTGATTCTTTTTTAAGGAACTAAAATAGTCTCCCAGAGAAAATCCAAATTTTTGTCAGACTTTCCTACACTATATACTTTTAAGTTTTGTATTGTTTTTATTTTTAAATACTAATGTGTTCTCACCGCTTTGTGACTCTGATGCAGCCTTTCTTTCATGTACTGTATAAAAATTGTTGCTTAGAATAATGTTGCCAAAAATGAAATGAAGACTAAATATGAAACACATTTCACAATAAGAATAAGTGATAAATCTTGGTTGCTGGTGGGTTATGAAGAATAATGCAAGGGGCTAGTCAAAGGTCTTAATACCATCACCGTTCAACCAGTATTTCACTTCACCCAGGTCATCTATGCTAGGTCAAATAAGTTAAATAACTTGACCTATATTTATATAGGGTTTGATTCTATATAAAGGTAAGAAGTCCTGCATCTTAATTTGAATTCAAGTGTATTATTAGGATATGAGTGAACAGAATTATGGGAGGTCATTTTGTGGGATCTCTATTTTAGGAATTATATTTGTAGAAACAGAATATGCATAAATTTACTTAAGGAAAATGAAGGTATTTATTCGTATTTAACAAAATAGCCAGGTGAAATGCCTAACATAGCCTTACATCCAACACCAGGTACATGATAGATGGATTGAATTTTATAGAATAGTTCTTTAAGCAGACTGGCATCTGATTTTATGTGATTAGCAATCAGTAATAAAAATGTTCACTAAGAAATATATATGTTTAAAAAACGTTATTTAAAACATTGATGCTTTAAGTTTGTTTAAAAGGAAATAATCCCCCTCAAAATATCATTAAATAGTAACATATTCAGGAATATATTTAATAGAAGAAGTGTAAGGATTGTACACTAAAAATCACAAAACATTGCTGATGGAAATGGTCCCCTATGACAAAAACCATTCAGCTCGAAATGTCAATGGTTGAAAAATAAAATTTGAGAAACACAGCTTCAGAAGGTGGTTTTTGGGCTAAGACTGGAATAATAAGGAGCCAGTCATGCAAATATCTAAGAGAAGAGTAACTCAGGTAAAGGAAATACAAATTACAGAAGTTCTGAGATGGAAAGGGAGCTCAGTATCAATAAGAGACAGAAAGAATGCTAGTCTGGCTGGAATGCAACAAGCCCTGAGACTGAAGGATCAGATAATGTCGAGGAAGAAGGCAGAGCCAGATTCACCATATCTTTACATATCAGATAGAGCCATGGATGAAATTTTAATGTGGTTGGGTGGATATTCAAAGGGCTGAATGAATTCAGATCCACAGAGCATTCACAACTTGGAGGCCTGCCAGCATGGCTCTTGCCTTGGCTTGGTCCCCTTAGCAAGTTTATCATTGAATTGGATGAGGACAAAGAAGGCCTGTTATCAAATCTGGGGCTGACAACAAGCTCAGAGAGATAACTAATAACACGAGATGACAGAATCAGGATTCAAAAGCATCTTGACAAACTGAAGCAGTGGATGGAGTCTAAGAAGATGACATTTAATAAAGATAAATGTGCTATTCTGCGCTTGGGTCAGAAAGCAGATGGTTTAAGAGAATAAGGGAGACACAAGCCTGAACAGCAACATGGGTTCGAGTGTGAGAGGCATTTTCACCAGCTCTAAGATTAATGTGAGCCAGCAGGGTGATGGAGTCACCGCTGAAGTCAACAGGAACCTCGGATGCATTCACCAAAGTATCAGATCCACAACCAAGAAGACGTCACTCTGTATCTGGAGCCCTGCTGCCAGATCATACTTCCAGAAGGAGGTTGACAAACCCAGCTATGATAACAGACAACAAATAAAAGAGGAAGAATGATCTTGGAATTGTTCAATAGTTCACTTGTAAAAAGATTACCTAAGATTCACATACTGGAGGATTCTTTATAAGGAATTAGGTTTATATGTGTCAACTTAAAAAAATATTCATGACATAAAAGTCGAAGGTAATGTCGTATTCGGTGGGAATTTTCAGGACTTGGAGCTCAGGAGGCAATCCCTCAAGTAATTCTGAGAGAACTGCTCTGAGAAGTCAAGGATGGAAGTCAGGTTATATAGGAGTCTTGTCAGAAAGGGCAGGTAGTCTGAACACCAAAATATTATTGTTAATTAAAGGAAAACCTGATGTCAAAAGTTAATGATTTAGCACTTTTCTATGGATGGGAAAATGCAAGCGTCTGGGCTCACTGAAATCATTCCCTTGATATGCACCTCAGTTATCTGGGGCCGGTATCCTCTGCCTTCACATCTTCAGTGTCCTCAGGGCTCATCACAGGCTTCCCTGGTGGCTCAGAGGGGAAAGCATCTGCCCGCAAAGCAGGAGACCCAAGTTCAATCCCTGGGTCTGGAAGATCTCCTAGAGAAGGAAATGGCAACCCACGCTGGTACTCTTGGAAAATCCCATGCGTGGAGAAGCCTGGTGGGCTACAGACCATGGGGATGCAAAGAGTTGGAAACAACTGAGCGGCTGAACTGAACTGAACTGATTGGAAAAGAATTAACTACATTAATGGTTGCTCTGAAGTTCAATGGGCTACTTTTCAAAATGGTGAGTTTTCAAGGAGAATTTCTAGCAAATCCACCTACAAGCACTCAAAGATTTGTGAGACTCCTTTAAATTTCTAAGATTTCATTATTCAGCAATTTGGTTACAAAGGTTGAACTGTTTTTTTTTTTTTCTCCAACTATTTATAGCTTAGTCTTTTTTACCCATACATGGGGAAATGCATTTTGTAAAAAAAAAAAAAAAAAAAAAAAAAAAAGGTTAAATGCAAGCAAATGGATGCAGCAAATTGATTTCTAAACAAATTGTTTTATTTCAACCACACTTTGCTTTGTTATATTGTTTGTTGTTGATGTCAAGTCTATCGTGGTTTGGACAAAATTGCCTATTTTCTGAGAGATCTCTTTTAAGTGGGGCTAAGGCCTCTTATCCTGGAGAAGGCAATGGCACCTCACTCCAGTACTCTTGCCTGGAAAATCCCATGGATGGAGGAGCCTGGTGGGCTGCAGTCCATGGGGTCTCAAAGAGTCAGACACGACTGAGCGACTTCACTTTCACTTTTCACTTTCATGCATTGGAGAAGGAAATGGCAACCCACTCCAGTGTGCTTGCCTGGAGAATCCCAGGGACAGGGGATCCTGGTGGGCTTCTGTCTGTGGGGTTGCACAGAGCCGGACACGACTGAAGCGACTTAGCAGCAGCAGCAGGCCTCTTATCAACCTTCTTGTTCTATTCTAAACGCTACGTGTTTAAAGAAGTTGACTTGAAATTAGTGCTGTATATCACAGAATCCAACATCTGATCTGGAAAGAATGAGTTTGCTTCTTTCTCTAGCAGAAAAGACCTTCGTAGGTCACTTGCAGCAGAATCACTTGGGAGCCACAATTCTTTGTAACTTACAGGTAAATGCTGGGGCCGTGGGTGTGAATTAAACATCTGAGCTTGTTTGGTCATCTATTAGCAGTTGCAGTCACCAGTTTGTCTTTGTAGAAGGTTAAGAAAAAACAAAAACCTATAGAGTTGAAATTAGCTTCAAGAGGGTTTGGTCTTCTTTCATATTATTTTTTTATTTTTTTCATTATCGTGCCCATCAAGACTTTTAGCTTAAGAAAACAAATAAAAAGCAAAAGTGACTTCAATAGCTACAAAAGACTGATTATAATAGTACTCTTCTCATTTAAAGGACAGGAAAGTAAGACAGGCTAATGGCAATCTTTGTAGCTAATTTAAATCTAGCTTTGGTTGTTTTTACTTTATCTGAATTTACTTAACATTCCTGCTGCCACAGAGATTTTCTTTTTTTTTTTGGCCTTGATCTTCTAGAACTTTTCCATTCTGATACACTAATATATTTCTAATAGTATATTTCTGCTTTTTTTTTTTAATTTCATGACTAAAATGTTCACATAAGTTTTGTTTCTTGAGTGGATCTTAGGATCATGCTGTTTATTTTTAAGTCAATAAAAACTCTATCATAATAAATTCCTTGGGTGAAATTAGGTATTTTCCTCACACTAAGTACCAATAATTATATTGGCTAGATTTCTGCAAAAGTGGCATGAAGCCTGCTATATCTTATCACACATTTTTCAACAATAATATGATGGCCCTAATTAATCAATTTTTATTTAATCAAAATCTCTCTTTTAGAAATGAAAAGTAAGATGTGATCCTAAAATTAAATGAGCACAACCAGGATTGATCACATAAGTGAATTCATGGTTTCAACATTTACACCTTCTGGAAAAGCCTTGTGTGATTGCCTCTTGCACTTTCTAACTTTTTCACTGTAATAAAATGTTCTTCCTCTATGTATGTTGATGGCGCAAAGGTGATGAAGAAAATAATATTGTCTAGGCTTCATTCTCAACGGCAATTAACATGCATCAGAACAGTAACATAAAGTAGAATCACCATTTACATAAGAAGCATATTAGTGAAAATCTTTAAAAATAAATCCATGGAAAATTACTAATACATGTTTCCAGGTTTATAATGACACTGCTTTATATTTCAAAATTCTTTAAAGGTCTTGCTAATTATGGATCTATTATCTAAGTTGTTGGTGGTGGTTTAGTCACTAAGCCACGTCAGCTTCTTGCGACCCTATGGACTATAACCTGCCAGGCTCCTCTGTCCATGGGATTACCCAGGCAAGAATACTGGAGTGGGCTGTCGCTTCCTTCTCGAGGAGATCTTCCTGACCGAGGGGTAGAACCTAGGTCTCCTGCATCAGCAGGCAGATTCTTTACTGGTGAGCCACCTGGGAAGCCCAATTATCTAAGAAGAGATGTTACTAAAGTTTTACTAAAAATGAGGTGTTAGGAGGGTTATAATACTCCCTCCAAGGGCAGCAAGGAAGGCTCTCTTCCAGGCCTCCCGGATTTCTATAGTGCTCTGATGTACGGCAACATCTCTCAATTTTCACATTTTTGATTGCTTGTTGGTTTGTTTGGTTTGGTTTTCTAGTAAGGACAGCAGATATATTGTGTTAAGAGCTCAACTTGTCTGCATATGACTCTTCTTAACTTGCTAATTATATCTGTAACAATGCTATTTTCAAATAAAATCACATTCTGAGAGTTAGGACTCCACATATGGATCTTTCAGGAAACATGGCTTGATCTAGACCACCAAATTTACGCTCTGGGTAAGATTGGACACTTGCATCCTTAGTCTTCTTGAATCTGGCATAGGAAAGCAGGCAACAGGCTATGGGAGAGAAACAAAATAAATGCTCTTCTTGGTATAAAGCAGCATCATAGAGGAATTCTCAGTCTCTCTTCCTTCTTTTGTTCTTTGCGGGTATGATGCTTGAAGTTACTGGAGTTGCCTTACAACCATGAAGATGAACATCACTTCAAAAGGCTAAGCAAAATATGGAAAGTTTGGCCACTAAGTCAAAGTTGGGATGTCTGACTTTTAGACTTTTGTTATGTAAGAAAAACATAAAAGCCATTTTAGCTCCTTTTATGTGTGTGTTGATATGAGTCTTCTGTCCCCTTTTCCCGAGACCTTCAACCTCTCTGCTCTTTTACCTAGAACCTTAGCTCTCTCTGGATGTATCTATTGTCCCACCCAGTATGTACCCAGTGTATACTCCACAGATAAACTATTATTAAAGTACTACTCACTTTTGCTCCTTTGCCTCTGTCTCAGTCTTAACTTTGCATCATTAGTTATGTTCCATTTCTTATCTTTGAATTGTAGAGCATCCTATAATTGAATCCTTACAATATGGTGGTGGTGTTCAGTCGCCAAGTTGTATCCAACTCTTTGTGACCCCATGCACTGCACCATGCCAGGCTTCCCTTCTCTTACAATATATTTCTGAGTTAAAGCCCAGTGTGTGGAACAGAAGGGTCTCTGGGTATTTGAGCAGAAACTGACTTAATATAAGGATTCAGTTTGTACATCTGAGCAGTCAGATGGACACCACTGAAATCACATTAAGGACACACCACTATAGTTATATAGTCAAATTCTGGAGATCAGGAAGCTTGTCCTGACTGATAATCACAGAGCCAGTATCTAGACATTGGAATGCCTATCCAAACACCACAACTGTTTTCATCATCACAGATCTCCTTATCAGAAGAAAAAGTAATGGGAAGACAACCTGAACTTAACCTATACTTCCCAACTCTCAAGATACTGCTTCTATCAGGCCCAAATCTAACTCATGTGCAGAACCAGCTAGAGGGGGTCTGGGAAAGGCTCCTTTTTGCTTTCCTGAACTCTTAGTACAAGAAACCTTTTGGAAGAGGATGCCCGTTCACTGAGGCCATCACAGCGACAGTGCATGGAGGGTGTATGTATTCTGACAATCCCGAGGGGAATTTAAACAATGATAATATGGATACTCAAGAAGCTGGAGTTCCAGTAGGGATAAGATGCCAGGACATAGTTTAAAAAAAAACAAAACACAGTGGTGACCTTAAGAGAAGTAGAATGAGGGCTGAGAATGTATTCCCAAGTGTGAAAAGGTTATCGGGCATGCAAAAAAAGGAGTGGAAAAGAGAGAGAAGATTAAAGTCATAGATAATCTGAAAAAAGAAAAGCTCAAAACTTTGAATTTCATTCAGTAGGCTATGGACTTACCTAGTATTCATTCTTTTTGCTTTCCTTGAACCAAGACGTTTCCTATTGGTTTCTTCCAACTCCTTCTGCTTTGTACAAACTTTAAAATATGCAGTTTCTTTGGGACTATGCCCTCTGCTCCCTCTGTGTGTTATTTCTTTAAAACAAAAATATTTATTTTAATTGGAGGCTAATTACTTTACGATATTATAGCGGTTTTCGCCACACAGTGGACATGAATCAGCCATGGATGTACATGTGTCCCCCACCCTGACCCCCTGTGTCATTTCTTAACCGAGCTCGTCCATCCCATGGCTTAAATCCTGCCTCTATACTTCCAACCCTCAAGTTTATATTTGTAGCTGGGATGGTTAATTTTATGTGTCAGTTTAATTGGGCCACTGATTACCCAATCATTTGATCAAACGTAGCTCTGGCTGTGTCTGTCAGGGCATTTCTGGATGAGTCTACCAATGATTGGAATTGGTAAACTAAATAAAACCGATTGCACTCTCCAATGCATCTCATCTTATCTGTTGAAGGTCTCTATGGATCAAAAGGCAGAGTGGAAAACAATTCCTTCTGCCTGATTACCTTTGAGTTGGGATATCACCTATTTCCTGCCTTCAGTCTCAAAGTGAAACATCAATTCCTCTCGGGTCCTCAGCCTGCTGACTTTTGGTCTGAAATACGCCACTGACTCTTGTGGTTCTCAGACTTTTAAGTTGGGACTGAAACTACACACTGGCTCTCTGAGTTCTCCAATATGTGGACTGTAGGTCTTAAGAGTGTTCAACCTCCATGATCACAGCAGCCAATTTCCTATACTGAATACCTTTCTCCCTCATCTGTCTTTTTCTCTCTCCTATTGGATCTTTATCTCTGGAGAACCCTGAATAATATACTAACAATGATCCCTAGAAAAAAGCTCTAGAACCTATATTAACCTACTTGACATATTTAAATTGATCAACCAATTTGCTCAAGTCAGAAACCTGGGAAATGTCCTCAATTTCTTTAAACCCCACATCCAATCCTGCAGGAAATTCAATATAGTTTGACTTGTATGTATTTGTCAGACCTCTCCATGTCTCTTTCATGCTGCACCTCCACTACCATCATCATCTTTTGCTGCACCACTGCAAGCATCTTACTGATGTCTCCTCTTCCAATTTTGTCTAGGTCCAATCCATTCACTCCCTGTAAATTACAGGTCAAGCACTTCACATCCTCAAAACCCTAAAGGCATATCATTGCTCAGAATCAAGCACAAGTATAGGATCTGACATATACCTTCAGCATCTCCTCTCTCTGCTCTCCTCTTGTTTTAATTCAGACCCATTAGCATATCATGGACTAGTAACATACTTAATTTTCTTTATATTTCAAGACTTCCACTCACACCATTCCCGTTCACTCTTCTCTAAACTGTTGGAATGCTTGGATCCTTCTCAATCCTACAACTTCACTATAAAAGCCATTCCATTGTTTCTGAAGGATTTCTTAGTTTCATCTATATCACCTCATTCATTTTCTTTAGATTACATCACACATTGGGATTGAGATTGGTTTCTTGTTTTCTTATTTTTGGTCTGTCTCTGTCCAACTTGACTGTAAATATCACCAAGGTTGGGACTTCTCATGTCTCTTTCACTCTGTACTCTCAGTATCCAGAACCTTGCACTTCACACACGTGTGTGTGTGTGTATGTGTGTGTGCGCATGCAAGCATGCACTCAGTTGCTCAGTCATATCTGATTTTTTGTGATTCCGTGGACTGCAGCCCACCAGGTTCCTCTGTCCATGGAATTTTGGGCTCAAGCATACTGGAGCGGGTTGCCATTTCCTCCTCCAGGGGATTCTTCCTGACCAGAAAGTTTGAACCTGTGTCTCTTGTGTCCCCTGCATTGCCAGGCAGATTCTTTACCCCTGAGCCACCTGAGAAGCCCACTTCATACATAGTAGGTTTTTAATAAATATTTTGGGAGTAAGTAGTTATTCTTGGTTCTTCTCTCTTAACCTTTTCTTATTTCTATTTTCTCATGCTGTTGCTTTATCGCCCATGTTCCCCTTTGCTTCCTCCTCCCATCCAACAGTACTAAATTGAAGATTATTAGTCACATAAAAACCAAACAGGAGATTTTAGGCTTCTGATTTTGTGGCATTGAATAGGCTGTGCTCAGCTGCATGGCGCCAGGAACAATCTACAGTGTAGTCTTTGGAGAAGACCCTCTTCTAATCACCCCAGATTATAAACATCATTGGCTACAATGCCTCCCAAAGTTATGGCAAAACCTAATCTCATTTCTGTTAATAGTCAATGCCCCCTCATTCTCTCATAATTAGTCACTGTGGAGTTTTAGAAAGGTCATTTGGTTGAAATATGAAGCTGCAATTTGTTTAAAGGGAAAAATTGGCAGAGGAAATTATCTTTCCACAATTCATTAGCCCAGGTCACAATTACCCTAGGCATTCTGAGTGTGTGTTGTAGACAGTTTAGCACGGCCATAACCACAATGTATGCTTGGCCCTGGGAAACACACTCGCTAACTTGCTGCTAATGGGAACCACACAGAGGTTGTATCTCTCCAATACCAAAACATTTATTGAAAAATAAAAATTCCTTCACTTACAAATGTGGCCCAAGTGAAGTCAAATGCATCGTATTTGCAAATAGCTGAATTATTAGTAAAAATAGCATGCAATGTCTGTAAAGCTGATAGAATACAGGCAAGATCTTTAATCTCACTTTTGTTTTATTCTTAATGGTCATTCAAATCAAAGAAATATGTGTATTTCTCTTAATTCTATCTAGGGAACTTTTGCAACAAGGCTGCCTTTGCAATACCTTTGTTTTGCCAAACAACAAATATAAGATAACAGCCAAGTTTCCAGATTTTAAGACCCAAAGAGGAAACCATTTTCCTTCACTACACGTTGTGCAGTTGCATAATTCTATTCTCGTGCATTTTTGGAAAGAAGGTTTTAAATTTGTATACCATTCATGACTATTTTGAATATCTGCTAAGAAGAGGATGTTGCAGTTCTAAATCAATTGATTTCTACTGGAACTTAACAACAGTAATCTAAGAAGTTAAGAGGCACAACATTATTGCCATCTGGTTTAACACCATTTCACTCTTGAATGTAAGAAAAGAAATAGATTTTTAAAGTCTATGTACATTTACTGTTTTCTTTTGTTTTTATTTTCCAAGCTGCTGAACTGCCAGACTGTTAGCACATTGCTTATTTAAAAATTGTTAGTCTGCATGCATCACTAACACAGTAAGGTTACATTCTCTGCCATATTTGCCTTCAATATGCATGGTGTAATGCATATTCGGATTTTAGAGAATTAAAAATGAACTTAAATAAATCAGGAGAGAGTTAATGAATAAACAAGGTTGGCTGCACTTTGGAGAAGAAGAACCTTTGCTTGAATTATGATCCCTAAACGCCATAAATATGCACTGACAGTTACTGTAATGATAAAGGAGGAATAAATACTAAATACCCAAAGTTTAAAGAGGAAGATAACTGAGGAAAAGGTTAATGCACAGTTTAGTAACAAAACTTTTCTCATTTCTATTTCCTCATATGGTTGCTTTATTACCCATGTTTTCTGTGTGTCTTTGCTTGAAAAGAAATAATTCTTAAAAATGTACAAAATCAAGAGTAATAGATGATAAATCAAGCCAGCATTTTGGCTTTTCATATTCATCTTTTTCCATGAAGGAATATAACTTGGTTTGCATCTTCCTTTAAAATGAAATACTAGAAAAAAGATTTTTCTCTGATGGCAATCATCAGTCACTACTCACTTTTATAACTTTAAGATATAGGCTTAAGGTAAGTCAGGACTTGAGCAGCTTGGGTTGATAGGAAACGGATGCAAACCGGAACAGGCAGGAGGCTGATCAGAGAAACCCAGGGTGAAGGCGGCCAATGATCAGGCGTGTTTGCAGGAAACTTTAGTGCAGCATCGATGAATATGTGTATCTTAATGTAATTCTCCAGTGTCTTAGAGGAATAGTATAGGGCGGACTGAAAGGTTAAAAACACATGCCGTATGAGTGAATTAGGCAAAGAGACCACGGCCGCATCTGTCCTATGGCAGTTCTCTCTAGCAGAATTGCCTGGGATGATTGGACTCTTCTAATATTCACATAGTCCACTATTGTAGCTACTAGCCTACATGTAGCCATTGAACACTTAAAATTTTATTTCATTTAAACTCATTTCCTTTGAGACTTAACAGCCACAGGTGACTGGTGATATCGTGTTGGGTAGAACAGTTACAGGGCATGATAACAATATCAATAAAGGGTATAATAACAATGTCAGCATTTTCAATGAGAGAGAAAATAAAATTCAATAAAAGTCATATACGGTGGATCCTGATGAGATCTACCATGATCCGTCTACTAGTTGAGCAGCTATTTAGTGAGCTGCAAAATGTGCCAAGCTCCACACTGACATCACTATGTTCATTTTACCTCTAGCTCAAGTCCTAAAAATTCATGTTTATCCAGGATTTAAGAAAGCCAAGAAAAATAAATAAATAAAGCAGCACTATATGTGGAAGTAATAAAAATTCATTTTAAACACATCCTTCTCTACTTCATCTTTTACAGGGACTAGTCTTGACCGTGTTAAGGGCTCGAGTGGGGCATGGTTATGTTCCTGCAGGCCAAAAACTAGGAGATGTGGGTGCCATTCTCTGTTGTGTCTTATATTCCTTCAAACTCATAGTTACTACAGAGCCAGCATCATTGTTTATTGTCCTTCTATGGGTTCTACATCTTGTTGATTTAGACAAATACTTGGTGACTCCATCAAACTCTCCCCAGACCTTCCCTCTTGGCCTCCTCAATGACAATTTTCTCACATCTATTTTACTTTAGGAACCGTTCTCATGGCCATATTGCAAATTTTTTTTTTCTCATTTAGAATTAGTCCACCTATCAGATCTTCTGTAATTTATTTTCTGAGCATAAACACGAGCTGGTAACAAGTATTCCTTGAATCACTCCAAGGTGTCTTGTACCGTGCTAGGAGTAAGGATATGGTGACGTATGAGACTAGATAAACAGTTTCATATCACCTGAATTTTGGTGAGTGAGACAAGTGATAAACCTTAGGGTATTGAGAGAATAATCCAATAGAAGTTACTTCTTGTTTATATGTGTGCGTGTGGAGATTCACATCCCCTCTAAGATTCACAGGGGCAGTCTCCGTGAGCAGGTGACATTTGAGCTGAAGTTTGAATAACAAGAAAGAATCAGCAAGAAAAACTCTTAGGGAAGACTGTTCCAGGCAGAGGAGATAACTGGAACAAGACCTAAGATTGGGAATGTACTTGGTGCTTTCAGGGGACAGACAGAAATCCAATGTGACCTGAGTCCAGTAGTGTTGGTAAAGGTGGGTGTTTCTGATTAATTTCCCTCACCTTCAGATTCTTTCCTACTTCATCCAGACACAAAATAGACTACTATTTCCTGTAGGATTGGCTGGTTTGATCTTCCTGAAATCCAAGGGACTCTCAAGAGTCTTCTCCAATACTCAAAAGCATGAATTCTTCAGCACTACCAACAACAGCTTGGTTTCCATAATTTTATTAAAACTGAAGAAATCAACAGAACTAATGATCCCTCAGTTACTACAGCTTCTCTGGGTCAAGAAACGCTGCTGCCCACTTCCTCCTTCTTCCATTTCTTTCCTTCTTTGTCATTATTTTCAGCTTTTCTTCCCTTCTCATCAATTTTTTTCCCAGTCTCTTACTGTGTTTACCTTTGCCCGCTCTTATATTTCTAATGTTCTCCAGGCCTTATTCCCTTGCTTTCTTTTTTATTGTGGGTGCGTGGGTGCTAAGTCGCTTCAGTCGTGTCCGACTCTGCCACCCCATGGACTGCAGCCCACCAGGCTCCTCTGTCCATGGGATTCTCCAGGCAAGAATACTGGAGTGGGTTGTCACGCCCTCGTCCGTGGGATCTTTCTGACCCAGGGATCAAACCCACGTCTCTTATGGATCCTTCATTGCAGGTGGATTCTTTACTGCTGAGCCACTGGGGAAGCCCCCAAAGGACATAGGTACAAGGAGAAAAATAATTAGAGTCATTAATGCAATCAATCTTCAACAATCCTCCCTCTCTGCCCACCGCTTGCACAATATATTCACTAACTTCAAAGACACCTAAGAATCTCATCTATTCACAGCATCAGTGGCAAAGTTCAGGTCAACACAAAGCTCCTCAAATTTGGCTCCTTTTGGTATATGGACTAGTTATATGTAACATAGTATGAACTAAGTTATGCTTTTCCTACGCATCCACAATGGTGAGACAGAGGCAAGATAGCCATAACTGTCACTACCATTGACAGCAGGAAACGGTAACAAACAGGGAGCAGTCACTGGTTCACAGCTAACTGAGGACAATGAAGCCAGGTTGCCAAGTCCATCAGTACCAAGGAGAGTCCCGTTTCTTTATCGGCTTAGGCCTGCCATCTTAGCCTGGACTTCTATGAGCTACTTTCTCTTCATGACCTTCTTTAATCGCTTCTTAGGAGATAATTGGAAACTGTGCCTCCTCAGAAACTTTCTTAGCCCATTTCCTGCCTCTAGAAAGTTATGTTCCCAGAGGCCTTAATAAAAATTTATCTGTCTATTCCTCTGAGTTTACTTCAGGCTCTTTACCCTAGACTGATCCATTATAAAATGTTGTGGGCTTTCTATGAATCTGATTTAAGTGACCATATTGGGATAAAGATGAACATGCAATAGTTTTGAGACTGGCATGCTTTTTATAAATCTTTACTTCCACCAAATTTCCCAATATCTAATTAGCCTTAAAAAGTCATTTGCTGATATCAGAGCCAGAGTGGAAAAGAATTACAAAGTTAAAGGGCAAAGGACATGGAAATTGAGTGACTATTTTAATTATGGTTATCAATACAACAAAAATACCACGTCTTCCTCCTTCCTGGTGGTGGTGGTGATTTAGTCGCTAAGTCGTGTCCGACTCTTGCGATCCCGTGGACTGGGAACCTACCAGGCACCTCTGTCCATGGGATTCTCCAGTCAGGAATACTGGAGTGAGTTGCCATTTCCTTTTCCATTCTTCCTTCCTACATTTTATTAATTCTTGCTATTGAACTCCTATCAATATCTCAATAACAAATTCATATATGTTTCTCCAATAAATGTTCTTTTATCCCCTGGTGGGAATTAAATACTTCACTTCCCCAGTCTCCTGGTTCTCTTGATGTTGTACTACTCATTGCATTATCGTTCTGTAATCACCTATACATCTACATGTCCCATTAAACTGAAAAGCATGCAAATACAAAAAGTCTGTCTTATTCATCTTTGTAGTCTCCAAAGTACCTACTGAATATATAATTCTGCCCATGCTCTAGTTGTGTCTGACTCTTTGCGACCCCATGGACTGTAACCTGCCAGGTTCCTCTGTCCATGGGACTTCCCAGACTAGAAAACTGGAGTGTGTTGCCATTTTCTTCTCCAGGGGAATCTTCTTGATCCAGGGATCAAACCTGTGTCTCTTGAGTCTCCTGTATTGCAGGCAGATTCTTTACCACTTGACCATCTGGGAAACCCACCTGCTGAATATGTAGATCATAATAAAGTCTTTAATGTGTGTCTCCAACTCAATGGACATGAGTTTGAGTAAATCCAGGAGTTGGTGATGGACAGGGAGGCCTGGCATGGTGCAGTCCATGGGGTCACAAAGAACTGGACACAACTGAATGACTGAACTGAACTGACTTTGTGTCTCCAATTAGTTAAATACCCATAATACCTTATCAAAACTCCTCACAGTTTCAACTAAAGCTTTCTAAAGTATTCCATGCTACCCAAATCCCCGTTTCTTCCCAGCTCATTTATTTGCGTCATATAATTTAGAGTTTCATTCAATGTAATATTGAGGTCTTTTTTTTTTTTTAACTAATTGTATGTATACTACATATAATTGGGTTCTATTTCTGGATCGGGAAGATACTCTGGAGAAGGGAAGAGCAATAAACTCCAGTATTCTTGCCTGGATAACACCATGGAAAAAGGAGCCTGGTGGGCCATAGTCGATGGGGTTGCAGAGTTGGACATGACTGAGTGACTAACACACACACGTACATATAATTGTGTAGGAATCCTACCAGTTAGACAATCATCTTCTTGATTTTGGGCATTATGTCTTATATTTTTCATCCATGATTTCCAACATAGTATGGGGTAGACTTAAAAAAAATAACAGTTACATGGGAAATTTTAAAATTATTATTACATGGTATTGTTTCCTAATATCTTTTTTTTTTTTTGAGCTTAGAGAAATTTGCTTAAAGCAAATAATGTCATAATAATTGAAATCCAAAGACTAGAACAGGAGCTGTTGCTACCCTTCTCCTAAGTATAGATATTTTGGATTGTCTTTTATTTTAAGACTCCACGTTGAACATAAAGTGAGCTTCTTCTATTTCATTACTATGGTAACAGTGACATCGCTTATATAATAATTATCCTCTCATGGTCTTAAAGCATACAGTTGATCCAGTTCATCAAAATATAGGAATTTGATTACTAAATATAAATATTCCACATATATGTATGAATATACAATATTTGTTTTTCTCATTCAGACTTATTTCACTCTATATGTGAAATTTAGGAAAAAATGGTACAGATTAACCTGTTTGCAGAGCAGGGATAGAGATGCAAAGGTAGAGAACTAACACATGGAAACAATAGGGGAAGAGGAGGTGGGAAACTGGGAGATTAGGATTGACATATACACACTACCATGGGTGAAACAGACAGCTAGTGGGAAGCTACTTTATAGCCCAGGTGGCTCGGCTTGGTGCTCTGTGATGACCTAGAGGAGTAAGATGGGGGTGGAAGGGAGACTCCAGAAGGAGGGACTATATATATGAATGAGTGTTTTGTTGTACAACAGAAACTAGTGAAACATTGCAAAGTAACTATACTCCGATTAAAACTATCTATCTGTATATACATACATATAGGTAGATATTTCAATGTAGACTGTCAACCCAGTGACTAATCCAATTGAAAGAAATTTATTACTCGTATTTATGCTCAGGAAGGGAGAAAGCAATGGCAACCCAGTCCCGTACTTTTGCCTGGAAAATCCCACAGACGGAGGAGCCCGGTAGGCTGCAGTCCATGGGGTTGGGAAGAGTCGGACATGACCGAGCGACTTCACCTTCACTTTTCACTTTCATGCATTGGAGAAGGAAATGGCAACCCACTCCAGTGTTCTTGCCTCGAGAATCCCAGGAATGGCGGAGCCTGGTGGGCTGCTGTCTATGGGGTTGCACAGAGTTGGACACAACTGAAGTGACTTAGCAGCAGCAGCAGCAGCAGTATGCTCAGGAAGGAACAGATTGTTTTGGTATTTCTGGACTTTCTGCAAGCAAATAGGGTCACTTTTAAACACTTCATCCTGAGGTAAACTAGGACCCCAGTGGGTTTGAGGACTGTGTATTACATTAAGAAAAAGCCAAAATGAATTATTACTTAAACAGGCAATCCAGGTGATGCCAGTGGTAAAGAACCCACCTGCCAATGCAGAAGACATAAGAAACATGGGTTCAATGCTGGATTTGGAAGATGCCCTGGAAGAGGGCACGGCACCCCCCTCCAGTAATCTTGCCTGGAGAATCCCATGGACAGAGCAGCCTGGTGGTCCACAGGGTCGCAAAGAAACAACTTAGCACTTGCACAGACAATCAGCAACACACAGGTCAGGAAAATAATTTCAGGAATAGGATGATATAAAAACTTAAACTATCAATATGTTCTTTCACAACTGGGAAAGAAGAAAAAGATTTTAAAAAGAACACATAATAGGGATGGATTTTTAATATGTTTATTTTAAGTGGAAAAAATAGTATTATAAGTTCGGGGGGGGGATTAAAGAAAATAACAGTGTATAAGATTACTTCCCCCTCATCACCTCCCACATACTGATTCTGCCAAGAAATCGCTGTTAAAGTTATAAGTGTATCTTTCCAAATGTATTCTATTGAAAGATGTTGAGATAAATGTATGTACATCAAGATAGCATGAATGCATATGTCATGTATGAAGAGTTTGTCTGTGTGTGTGTGTGCATGTGTGCATATATATGAATGAGAGAAAGAGATACTAAGAAATTTGCAGAGAGAAAGAAAGAGAACTAGGACCGATTTGTTTAGAATAGAATACAAACTAATGTTTTGAAACAAAATTTCATAAATGCATATTTGTAGAATACATTTCTGAGGCAGAGTGCCCTCATTGGAGGAAACGCTCAGTGAGCCTTGATGGAACGTTTTGGTTGAGAAACTTCTGCAGACATAGACTATAAACAACAATAAAAGTAGTGACTAGATTGTCCTGCGTGAAAGTGCCGATGAATCCTCAGGATTCTCCTCCCGATTTTACACAGCCCTGCTGGGAGCAGCAAGTATGGCTACAACCTAAATATCCAACCAAGAATGGATAAGGCACTATATATATATATATACACCACATATACACACATAGAGACAGAATATAATAGAATACAACAGAACAGTATTCAACCTTTAAAAAGAAGGAAATCCTGCCAGGTACAACAACATTGATAAGCCTTGGAGGATCATTATTCTAAAAACAGCTAGCTACATGAGGACAAATACCGCAAGATTCCACTTACATAAGGTCTCTAAATAGTCAAACTCATGAAACAGAGAGTAGAATGGTTGTTTCCAGGGGCTAAGATGTGAAGGAATTGGGAGTTCCTGTTCAACAGGTACAAAATTTCCAATTATGAAAGATGAAGAGGTTCAAGAGATCTGCTAGACGAATTTTCTCTTATAATTATTGAAACTGTATCACACACAAAATTTTGTTAGGGTAAATCTCATATTAAGTGCTCTTACCACAATAAAAAAAAAAATTAGTTGAATGTCACTGGAAGTTTGGAATTGAAAACTGGGAGGTAGAGATGGGTGGGAAAGAGTGCTGAGGATGAAAAGAAGGGGGCAAAATTGAGGACAAACTTCGGCTGATGCCCAAGAAAGCTTTCCTGTGGGGGAGGATTTTGATTCAGCACAGCATACTCAGCCTTAAACAATCACTTCCATCAAGTTTAGTTGTAGTTTTCCTCTATAATCTCAAATGGTTAGTCACGAAGATGAAGAAATAAAGTAGTGCCCATTATGTGGTCAAACGGCGCACATATACGGGCCAGTGTACATGATAAATAGAGTTTGATTCAAGCAGGACACCAGAGGACATTCATTCACATTACTCTCCTTCACTTCTTCCTCTTTGACTTTGGATTTAGCCAAAGTGAAAGTGAAAGTCGCTCAGTCGTGTCTGAGTCTTTGCGACCCCACAGTCCATGGGATTCTCCAGGCCAGAATACTAGAGTGGGTAGCCTTTCCCTTCTCAGGGGATCTTCCCAACCCAGGGATCAAACCCAGGTCTCCCACATTGCAGGTGAGTTCTTTACCAGCTGAGCCACAAGGGAAGCCCAAGAACACTGGAGTGGGTAGCCTACCCCTTCTCCAGGGGATCTTCCCAACCCAGGAATTGAACCTGGGTCTCCTGCATTGCAGGTGATTCTTTACCAACTGAGCTATGAGGGAAGCCCCTGAGAGCTGGGTTTAACCAAGGAGCATGTATTTCTGAAACAGAAAACTATGAAGGCCCAGATTACCAGAGCCAAAGTTAATAGAACTCTGACCCTACTACTGATCAAGGAATAAGAGGGAAGGTACAGATGACAAATATTAGGAATGAAAAAGGGGCACTCACAAGAGCTACATTAAGAAGATAATAAGAGGATGCTAAGAAATATGATACAAAAATAAACTTGACAACTTGGATGAAAAAAAACTTCTTGCAAAGCATAGTTTGCCAAACCTAACACACAAGAAAGAACATCTGAATAAATGTATGTGCATTAAAAGAAATTGACTTCCACTTATAGCCGGGGAGTAGCAAGAACTAAAATACTTTCCCACCATAAAACAACTAGAAGATTGAACAAAATCATTTTAAATGACTTGTTTTCAGATCTTAGCAAACAACCCAAATCTTCACTCTGTCTTCACTAAGTCTGCTGTAGGATGCTGAGAGAAGAAAACCAAAGAAGGTAAGCATAGCAAAAATCCTGGATTTCCATATGAAGGTATAACCAGAACCCAGGTACAGACTGAGGAACCACCCGTCCTACCAGAGATCCCCAAAAGAAGACTGAGATTTAGTGATGTCTTCTAACCCTCTAGAGCAGAGGTCCCCAAACTTTTTGGCACCAGTGACCAGTTTCATGCAAGACTATTTTTCCACGAATCCAGGTGGGGGAATAGTTTGAGGATGATTCAAGCACATTGAATTTATTGTGCACTTTATGTTTATCATTATTGCATTAGCTCTACCTCAGATCATCAGGCATTAGATCCCAGATGTTAGGGACCCCTACTTTAGCGGGCATCTTCAGACTAGTTGTTATAAGAAGTAAGTCTGCTTCTCTCTTCCATGGGTGCTAATTGCTAAGATTACCAGGGAAAATCTAAAAGCATAAAAGTCTCCTGAATTGTTCACCACAAATTGACTCTCAAAACCCCAGACAAAAGTCAGTTACTCAAATTAGCATTTCATTCACAAGAACCTTTTACCACTCACCTTCAAGTGATCCTAGGGCTCAGAGAAATTACAAGCAAATATTCCTTATGCTTTCCGGACTACCATGAGCTCTGCAGTTACTCAGTTTTCTTTTTCATATTAAGCATTTCATTTATTTTTATTATTTTAATGAAAGTCATATACTCATATACCTTGCAGGATGAATGAAGATGAAATAAGTAGCATATGGTGATGAGCAGAAATTAAACAGCACATTGTTAACTGCTCTGAGCTATTAGTTTTGAGCTATAAGTGAAAATTATTATTATTGCTGGACCATATTCTGCCAAATGTTTTTGCTGTAATGTGTGTATTAATGGCAGGATATATTGCATCGCCACTAAGGGCAAAGCAGCTAACTATATGCTTTGGGATATTCATTATAAAAAACGAAGTTGTTATGGCTCTGTCACTGAGCTTTGTTTTGAAAATGCATATTCGGGGGCTTCTGTGGAGGCTCAGTGGTAAAAAATCAGCCTACCGATGAAGGAGACACCAGTTTGCCCCCTGACCCAGGAAGATCCCACAAGCCACGGAGCAGCTAAGCCCATGGACAACAGCTGTTAGGCCTGTGCTCTAGAATCTGGGAACTGCAGCTACTGAAGCCCATGTGCCCTAGAGCCCATGCTCTGCAACAAGAGACCCTACTGCAATGAGATACCCGAGCACCGCAAGGAACAGTAGCCCTGCTCACTGCAACTAGAGCAAAACCCAAGCAGCAAGGAAGACCCAGCACAGCCCTAAATAAACAAACAAGTACAGCTGTTAAATACACACACACACTGAGTTAAAAAAATGCACATTCTAAAAATCTTTCTCCTGATTTACAACCTAGAATTATATCTCTAACAATTACACGACTGGGTTTTATTTTAAATATATTGCAAACAAAAGTTGCAGACATTTTTCTCAAGATTCTAAATATTTTCTTTTCCAGTTTCATTAATGTTGTGCCATTCTGTGTGCATGTGTGGGCATGTGTGTGTGTTTCTGTGTGTGTGTGCGTAATAGATGACTATGGCTGCACACCTAGAGACTTAATGTAGTTCTCAGGTGATATAATTTTTTTAAAGAGAGTATTAAGGGGAGAGTGTCAGGGAAAAACCAGGCACTGCATGAAATACAGGCAATCAAAACAGAAGACAAACTTATTAGCTCTTGGGAGATTTCACAGCACAGTGGGGAAAATGAATCAGTAGGCTAATGACCACAGTCAACTGAAAAACATTGGGTAATAGAGGCATGGACTATAGAAATACAGAAAAGCTAATAACCATTTATGAAAGGCTTGACCCAGAGGGTGGTGTGGAGCTAGACCTTGAAGGAAATAGAAGACGAGAGCCAGAAACAAAACAGAACATATGAAAATTTTCTGTTAGGCTTAGGAAAACGCAGGCAGTTTTAGACAATAGAAGAAAATGGCATTTTCATGAAACTAGAAATTAGAGAGCCTTGGATGTCCAGTTCATGTTTTCTGACCTTTACTTTGGGGAGTTGCTACAGAGATTTCAAATAAGGACCAACATACTCCAGCTTAATTTGACATAGGGGGGGTGGAATAGAGGTGGAAGGAAATAGTTAATTTCTAGCCCACCAAGGAGACTTTTCTTAATGAAGAGTGGCCGCAGAGAATTCGCTGAGAACGGAGCTGATCAATCGAGCAAAAGAAGTCAGTGATGGTAAACGCACAAAGACAAATTTCATAAACTCAACAAGCAACAGATCTCATACGAACACTGGGTGACCTGTATGGGCAATTATTCTTCTGGAGCAGAATGAGAATGCAACGTGGGTGAGCAAGACTGTGGCTTTCCTGCTAGTCAGTTCTGTGAACAGATCATTTAACTTCCTTTCAATTGCCGAGACTTATCATTCCCCTCCCACCTCAGCATTTCCATAATATGTTCTAACCATCAACCATGAATTTAGGGAACACTTTTCTTTTGATCTTTATATGTGTTGTTCTCCAAGGGTAGAAACACAGAACTCAAATACCTGTACTATTAAACTGGCTGCGTGTTATAAATCACATGAACGGGTCACTGGAGGCTGTCACGAAGCCAGCTCAGTGATTTCATCATAACTTGGAGCGTTCATCTTCAAAGATGTTAAAAACGTAAATATGCTGCAATGTGAAACTTTCTCCAACATTGTGAAGGGTTAGACTAATACATTATTAGAAGGAAACATAATGGCTGTATGATAGGGAATCTATTACTGATGGGCAAGATTGAGGTCAGGAGATTGACCAGACAACAAAGGAAGAAAACTGGCGCGGTGACCACATTTCTTGATTCTGCTTATGTAGTGATTCATACTCGCCAAAGGAGAAATATCACAAATGTTCTTGAGTTATACGTACTGTTCTTTTGACATATCTGATTAGATGCTAGTTTTAACAAAATATTTTGCAAAAGTTATCAGGTATTTCTCTATCTGTTTGGGCCATAGATTTATATCATGTTCTGACACCAGGAGCCAGAATTAGGATGTTATTCAATGTGACAGAAATGCATTCCTATTAACATATCATGAATATGTGATTTGAAATAGAAAATGCCTACTCAGGTAAGGTTTTGTTTTCAGATGGCAGCTTTAAAATGCAATAGCTGGGTTTGGGAATTACTGGGGTGGGATTTGAAGTAACTTAGGGCATAAAAGTCTTGCAAGTTATGGTGGAGAAACAGTAATTAGCATTCAACTGGAAATATAAACATTATTTTGCTTTGTGAATATGAGGAGGTGTATGAAATCGCCCCCTCTCATCATGGTTTTCAAAGATGTTTAAAGGAAACTTTCATCAGAGAGGAGCAGCAACCACCGCAGATTTTTCCAACAGGAATTGAGGGCATAAATAGACAGGCTGACGGGAGGATAGTAACATAATCTATGACCTCTGGAAAATATTTCTTTTATGTTGAAGTCTGAACTTCAAACAAGTGGAGGCCAGTATAATTAGCCATTTAGCTCTGATAACAGCCAATAAGAACTGGGACACAGCATGAAATTGAAGTGTGTGAGGGGAGAACAAGTCCCAGTGTAAAAGAAGCAAATCTTGGCCAGAAACAAAATAACCCAACTTGTAATTCCCAACATACCCTTGACTAAGGATTTTTCAACATTTTAATGAAGAAGAACTTCCAATTAATATATTACAGAATAGGTATAGAACAATATACTCATAATTATTTATACCAGGTTTAGCCATTGTAAATTTGTTGTGTTTTCTTATCTTATCATGCTATTGTTTATTTGTTGATGTTATGTCTCCCCAACTAGTATACATAAGCCCCGTGGAGACTATGTCAATTTATCATCTCCAAATCCCTAAAACCTAAAAGAGTATTTAGCAATAACCAGCCTTGATGAATATTTATGAATGACTAAATCAGTATAGGCTTTAAATTTGGGATAAAATACAAATTTGCCATTCTATTTTCACTTTGATCAACAAATACTAGTTTTTCTTCCACAGGTTAAGCAATATAATAAGTACTTTTAAAGTGCCATACAAATCCTTATAACTGCCCATTTTAGTGATAAATAAATAGAGATTGAGAGGTTAAGTGGCCTGCCCAGAAACTAGAAATCCATTACATAGATTGGTTGAAGGTCAAATCTGTGTGCACATTATGTGTGTTTAATTCTCTTTTAAGAAAAATAAATGAATTTTTGTACAAAGCACACCATTTCTTATTTGGTGAAATAGAGTTTCTTGACTTGGAATTAACAAATCAAATAGATAATTTTTTAAATCTTTGCATCTTAGTTTGATGTACCAAGTAAAGAAGTCTCTTATGAAATGCTGCCTTGTTAGGAGAAGTCCTTATATGCCCAACCCCATGGACACTGATCTGCTTAGAACTGTCACATTACTATATTCACAGGTAGCCAGGACTCTAATTTTCACTGAGACTCTGAAATGGGGGCTTAAAATCTGTCTATATTCCTAACAGAATTGACAATTCCAGCCTCAGATTTGGCCGTGGTCTACCTTCTAACAACTTTTTTATTATTTGAGGTTATTTTTGTGCATCTCTGTATCCTCCCAATAAATGGTATATAAATTATCTTAGTACTGGGAATACCTTTTCTATCATCCCTCTATCTCTACCTCCCTAACATAAGACACCACAGTTTGCATACAATTGGTGTTTAGTAAAGAACTTTTTTTCCTTCTAATTTTTATCTTATTTTATATTTTTGACTGTATTGTACAGCATGTAGGAGCTTAGTTCCCTGACCAGGAATTGAACCCATGCCCCCTGCCCTGGGAGCGTAGAGCCTTACTCACTAGACCACTAGAGAAACCCCCAAGGACTCTCACTTTTAGAGCAATGTCTTGTGGAACCTCCCGCTCTCCCTTCCCTTGAAGGGGATCCACCATCAGTTCATCAATAACTGTTGGTAGGAACCATAGCAACTCACACTGGAATATATTGGTGAGTCCTAGCATTGCCAGAGGTTGCAGGGTAAATAATTACAGGATTTAACTTCAAGCATTGCTGCCTAACATTCCTTCTCTGTTTAGCCTTCTCAACTGTTACTTTCCTCTCATGTAGTTATCAGATTTTTAGTGAGTTGACAGAAATTATCCTGTGCCAAGAGAAGATGAAGTCACAATAATTAGACCGTATTTACTTGACCATAAATACACGCCATGGTATCACTATAATCATGGAGTTATCCAATATTATTGCCCTTATTTTCAACCATTTGTATTTTTATTTTTAATCTGTTCTGAATTACCATGTTTAGTGACACTGCTATTTAATCTTTTCTAGTATAAAAGGCCCCAGAAGTTATAGATTAGCAAAGTTGAATATTTTTCTTTGCAGGGATATTTTTCTCGAGCTAAACCAACATTCTCAAAAATAATGACCATTAAAAGATTTTTACGTGGGCATCTGCCCAAGATAAAATTATAGACATTTAAAGATAGAATATGCTTTAAACAAATACCAGTACTGTTTTTTCAGGGCTTCATGACCACAGTGATTCATCCACGGCTGAAAATTCAGTCCCTGCTAACTTAAAGAGACCGTGGAATGAACCTTCAGAGATAGGTCTATAGAAACCCCTTGCCTTGCAAGGCCCCAGATTCTTTCAGGAAAGAGCCTTCCTTTTGGAGAATTTTGGTTTTAAGTTAGGGCATAACCAAGTATTGTACCACAGTTGTCTCTAATGTGCAGACCAAATTGAGGTGAATAAGAGAAAGAATACTGAGTCTAAGGAGCATTTATTTTCCTTTTATCAAGTAATGCATTGAATAGGAAGTGAAAATGGATTCTTTGTTTCTTTGGCTGAGGCCCCAAAGGGCAAAAATAAAACATTTGTGCTAAATATCCAACATCCCTAGGTGAGACACTGGCTTACTTGTGGAGGGTTTACCAAGAAGATGAGCAAAATCTGGTTCTTTGAACTTTGTGTAGTCAATCCTAAAGAAAATCAACCCTGAATACTCACTGGAAGGACTGATGCTGAGGCTAAAGCTCCAATACTTTGGCCTCCAATACTTGGCAAAGAGCTGACTCATTGGAAAAGACTCTGTTGCTGGGAAGGATTGAAGGCAGGAGGAGAAGGGGACAACAGAGGGTGAGATGGTTGGAAGGCATCACCAACTCAAAGGATATGTTTGACTCTGAGAGATGAAGGACAGGGAAGCCTGGTGTGCTGCAGTCCGTGGGGTCACAAAGAGTCAGACATGACTGAGCAACTGAACAACATCAGCACTCTAGGGAATGCTAGAGGACTGAGGATGAGAAATCAAGGGAAACACGCTTTGCAGTCAACTGTAGGGGTGCTGGACCCTTTCCTCATTCTTGAGGAAAAGAGAGTTTGCCTTTGTTTCATTGCTTATGAGTAGGGCTTCAAGGACTACACGGAGAACTTGATATGAGTCACCCAAAGTTTGTTAGACGCAGTGGACTACCCGGCTCTGCCCCTAGCCTGAGACTCATAAAGGCAAAGACTGTGGGCATGGGCCTTGTGTTAATCAAGCATCAAGAAGACTTCTGCGCTGGACGGACTTTAAACAGCAACTAAGATCGAGGCAAGCATGAGTGTGTCCTGAAAACCAGGGCTCACGTTAAAGAGAGCGGACTTGGCACCACCTTTATATATCCTTTGTTTAAGAGAGTGGGCCCTAACAGAGAGCCTATATGGCTGTGCTGCCAGGTACCTAGGCAGTGAGTGTTGCAGCTTTAAGTTGTCAGCTGGGAGTGTCATGGAAACTGAAACTAGAAATTTCCAGCAAGATAATCTACTTGCACCCATTGGAAGAAGTGAAGTGAAAGTCGCTCAGTCGTGGCCGACTCTTTGTGACCCCGTGGACTGCAGCATGCCAGGCCTCCCTGTCCATCACCAAATCCCTGAGTTTAGTCAAACTCATGTCCATTGAGTCGGTGATGCCATCCAACCATCTCATCCTCTGTCATCCCCTTCTCCTCCCACCTTCAATCTTTCCCAGCATCAAGATCTTTTCAAATGAGTCAGCTCTTTGCATCAGGTGGCCAAAGTATTGGAGTTTCAGCTTCAACATCAGTCCTTCCAATGAACACCCAGGACTGATCTCCTTTAGGATGGACTGGTTGGATCTCCTTGCAGTCCAAGGGACTCTCAAGAGTCTTCTCAAATTCAGGTATACTTTATTTGTTGCTGATAATAAAAGAAATGCATAGTCCTCAAAGGTCTTTTATCAAATATAGGAAAGTATCAATATAGGAATAAATTAAAACATAACTCTGCTACCTGGGAATAGCCCATACAAAATTCCCTATGTTTGATTGTTTTTATCTGCAAAGCAGCCCTTTCACACTGTTTAATTCAACTTTCATGTACACGCATTTTTATGATTGGAATAATATGCCATATACATTATGTGTATTGTAAGCAGCATTATACTTTGCATATTATACATAGATACTGAGATACTAACTTAATTGACATTATGGTTGAAGTTAGACTTCCCCTCTGGCTCAGTGATAAAGAATTTACATGCCAGTGAAAGAGATTCAGGTTTGATATCTGGATTGGGAAGATTCCCTAGAGAAGGAAATAGCAAACCACTCCAGTATTCTTGCCCAGGAAATTTCATGGACAGATGAGCCTGGTGGGCTACAGTCTTTGGGGTCACAAAGAGTCAGACACAATTGAGTGTGCATGCACACACACATACACATGTTTGAAGTTGCTTAGATGTCTACACATACATGTCTCTGTAGGATTTATGTTTAATAATCTGTTTAAATAAACTGCAATGAATATTATAGAATTATGAAGTGCTAGAGTTGGAAGGGAGCTTAGAGATTTACATACTTTTTTCAAATTTTCAACTTATTTTTCATCATTTTATGTTTCTTTTTTAAAATGTATTTAAGTCTACAAACATTTAAGAGTGATGATATTTGGCATTCTGTGCTTAACAAAATCCTATTTAATCTAAAACATTAGACTTGGTGCTTTTAAATCCTACCATTGCAACAGCAAAAAAAACAATATTCTTGGTATTTGTAATTTTTACCTGACAAAATAAACAAGGAGTTGAGGGATTTTGGTCCAAAGGTCTCATTTCCATTTTCAGTTTTGTGCACTTAAGTTATTTTTTCTTCAAACTACATATATACAATTGCAGACATAAATGGCTTCAAAATAAATGACAATCAATAGAGTTTCATCTGTTGCAATATCAAATGAGAGTTCTGTTGAATTTATTGTATATTCTCACGGGTACTTAGGAAGGACACCAAAAACCTATTATTTTACAGTAGCTTCACTACTAAATTCTGTATATTTGAGCAGGTATCTTAATCTCTTTGACACCTTTTCTAAGGACAACAGCAAATTTGCACTAGAATGATTTCCAAAGATCATTTTGGCTTGACAAATAATTGGAACTTTGACTCAGGCTTATATGGTACTGTACAGCCCTTCTATACCTTGAGGGCATTTTGTAAGAATTGAGATGATGTGGGTTCAGTGTTAGGATAGGGTCTCATTTTGTAAGGGATACAAGGCTGGATGATTTTATTTTAATTCTACATAACATATTTTTCAGGAAAATCTCTAAATCTAACGTAAAGTAACTGGCAAATAAAACGAGAAGCTAAATATTTATGAAAAAAGCTCATTCCATTGCTTAAAGAAATTTGGTGGCTTCATTTTACTTCTCTCAACTCCTATGCAACAAACACTTTGCTCATCATTATCCAACAGTAGCCTATATCCCTCTTTGTGTTACTACTGAGCACTGTCGTGATACTTCAAACAGTTTGGAAGTTAAAGAGAATTGTTTATGAAGTGCTGATGACCGTAGCATGCTATCATCAAAGACTGGCTACAGTACATACAAAAGAATGGATCATTTTTTAAAAGAAGGTGAGAGAAAAAACTAAAAAAGATTTTGGATAAACAAGAGTGTGAAATAATATTCAAATAGTAGGCAAGTTTTGACATGCTTCTGATCCATTTCAATTTCTTCCTGCATATCAGAAACCCTGGCAAATGGAAGGGACTTGAATTTTAAAGCAATATTCTAGGTTGAGGCTTCTAAATATTCAAAAAAGATCATCCCCCTGGCACTCATGAACTCTTAAAAAACAGACTAAACATAGACATGGAACAACAGACTGGTTTCAAATTGGGAAGGGAGCACATCAAGGCTGTATAGTGTCACCCTGCTTGTTTAACTTACATGCAATGTGAAATGCCAGGCTGGATGAAGCACAAGCTGGAATCAAGATTGCTGGGAGAAATAGCAATAACTTCAGATATGCAGATGACACTGCCCTTATGGCAGAAAGTGAAGAAGAACTAAAGAGCCTCTTGATGAAAGTGAAAGAGGAGAGTGAAAAAGTTGGCTTAAAACTCAATATTCAAAAAACTAAGATCATGGCATCTGGTCCCATCACTTCATGGCAAATAGATGGGGAAACAATGGAAACAGTGAGAGACTTTATTTTCTTGGGTTCCAAAACACTGTAGATAGTGACTGCGGCCATGAAATTAAAAGACCCTTGCTCCTTGGAAGAAAAGCTATGACCAACCTAGACAGCATATTAAAAAGCAGAGACATTACTTTGTTGACAAAGGTCCATCTAGTCAGAGCTATGGTTTTTCCAGTAGCCTTGTATGGATGTGAGAGTTGGACCATAAAGAAGGCTGAGCACTGAAGAATTAATGGTTTTGAACTGTGGTGTTGGAGAAGACTCTTGAGAGTCCCTTGGACTGCAAGGAGATCCAACCAGTCCATCCTAAAAGAGATCAGTCCTGGATGTTCATTGGAAGGTCTGATGTTGAAGCTGAAACTCCAATACTTTGGCCACCTGATGGGAAGAACTGACTCACTGGAAAAGACCCTGGTGATGGAAAAGATTGAGGGCAAGAGGAGAAGGGGACGACAGAGGATGAGATGGTTACATGGCATCACCAACTCAATGGACATGAGTTTGAGTAAATCCCGGGAGTTGGTGATGGACAGGGAGGCCTGGAATGCTGCAGTCCATGGAGTCACAGAGTCAGACACGACTGTGTGATTGAAGTAAACTGAAAGCTAGAGTGAGCAAGCAGCCCATTTGTAGCAAATTCTATATTACTGCTCAAATTTCCAAATTCCTACCTCTACTATTTCCAGTTCAAATCACCCATTTTTCAGTTCTCAGTTGATAATTCTAGAATCCTGGGAAGGAAAATGCCACGTCTTCAACGAGCGTTTTTTTTTTTTAATTCATTTGAAAATCATACATTTTTATGTTTGAGTTTGATATCTCTAGCTCTGGAAAATTAAGCATTAAGAAAAAAAATCCATTCTCTTCTGAAATATACATTTGTGTTTTATTTATATGCTCTTACAAAGATGCTGTATTCCAAATAAAATAGGGGCTGTTACTTTTTTGTTTCTTTAAAACGGTTTAGCAACTCCTGTAGTTTGTAGAATTTAAAAGCAATGGTTCTTGTTCAAGTGCAGCATCTCTATTAGACACTTAACTGCTTGTAACAATTCACCTGCAGAAACAATCTCATCCCTAATGACTTGAACATGAAAACAGCTCGCCTTCGCCGATACAGGACGCAGGCATTAATTGTGATGACTGGGTACACCTCACTGTATTGACACTCTTCTCAGTGTGATTTATCGGGTTCTAATTGCACATTTGTGGTTTGCTAATTTCTATTTGGAATGCTCTTCTATTATAGTTCAATAGCATGATTATAATCTCATTTATTCTGCGGTAGTAACCGTATTCCTCCTTCAAAACTCTTCAGCTGGTCCAGTATTTTCTCTTACGGCTCCCTGGATCCTTAAAAAAGGCAACAGCAGAGTACCTTGGAAAAACTGAATGAAGCCGGCATTTGGAGTGAGTCTGGTTGTGTAGTCCATGATTTAAAATTACTTAAATAAAATTTAAAAATTAAATTCAGTTTTCAGTTTTCTCAAGGAATTTCAAGTCAAACTTTATTGACTGTCACTCTACAGTAGACAAATGATGTGACATTTGACTGCTTCACTTCTTTCCTGGATGCTTTTACAGAGAAAACAATCTTGATGGGAAAATGTTTATAAAACATTAAAAGGAATCTGTTCTGTAAAATTGCTTGGGGCTTCCATGTGAATGACTGGAAGCCAAAAGACAGGGAAAGGGAAAGTGAAGCAGAGTAGAGAGATTAGATAGAAGGAAATTTGTGCTACAGGGCAGAAGACAGTGTGGCAAAGCTTAGGAATAGAGTGAAGTCACTCAGTCGTCTCCGACTCTTTGTGACCCCATGGACTGTAGCCTACCAGGCTCCTCTGTTCATGGGATTTTCCAGGCAAGAATACTGGAGTGGGTTGCCATTTCCTTCTCCAGGGGTCTTCCCAACCCAGGGATCGAACCCGGGTCTCCTGCATTGTAGGCAGACGCTTTACTGTCTGGGCTACCAGGGAAGCCAGCCAAGTCCATTGTCTTAATATAGTTCTTTATGTTTATGTGTGTTGCTATCAAGTCCAATTAATCCCTCCCCAAGGGTGAGTAAAAATCAGAAAAACAGATTTAGAAACTAGTCACAAATACATAAAATGATGCCAAATCGCTTTGTTTCCTAAAAGCATTCTTGACCTCAACTTACACAAAAAGAATAGAGCTTAAACTTGATGGTTTAGAAAAGAGAGGATTTATTAAGCAGGGAGAAATAAATTTTATAGAGCATATTTGAGTTTATAATGTAGAAGAGTTTATAATGTGACAAGAGAAAGATCTAAAACAATACATGTGGTGATTGGCCTTTGGAGGGAAGATAAGAAACAGGAAAGATACCAAAGTAGAGGGGCATGTTGCTATGAACTCAGATTCTTTCTTTTTTAATTAATCTTTATAGTTGCTATACAATGTTGTGTTACTGTCTACTGTGCAGCAAAATAAATCAGGCATACATGTACATATATCCTCTCCCTTTCAGACTTCCTTCTCATTCAGATCACCACAGTGCATTAAGGAGAGCTCTCAGGACGTTCTCATTAGTTATCTATCCTCTATTTTAAGGGCTCCCCTGGTGGCTCAGCTGGTAAAGAGCTCACCTGCCAACTCGAGAGATGCAAGAGACACGGGTTCGATCCCTTGGTCAGAAAGATCCTGTGGAGAAGAAAACGGCAACTTGCTCCAGTATTCCTGCCTGAAAAATCCCACGGACAGAGGAGTCTGGCAGGCTGCAGTCCACGGGGTCACAAAGAGCCGGGCATGACTGAGCACGCAAGCATCTATTTCATACATGGTATCAATGCATACACTAGTGAACATAGATTTTTTATATTTTTTCAGACTCTCTTAAACCTTCTTTCCTTAGTTTGAATTTTGTGCAACCAACAGGCTATCATGGCTTATGCCCTGGAGTAAAAGGATTAGGATGGTGAATTCTTTCCCTGATCCAGATTCCTGAGATACGACTACTTAAGACCCAACCCAATTTCATGTTACTAAGGTTTTCCCCCAGTGGGTTATCTCCACTCTTCAAGTCATTTGTTCATATGTAATAACATCTCATCTATCTTCAGTTACACTGGTTTGCTGGTTTCATTTTTGCTTCAGGCTCTAAAATGTCAGAAGTTCAGGATCCCATATAGTTTCTCACAAAAGTACTTAGCGCAATGCCAGACACAGGGGCCCGTTTCTAGCATCAGTCCAAGACCACAATTGTTTCTTTAGAAAGCTAACAGAATCTTCACATGAGGCAAGATACATGTCCTCAAGGGAGAGTGAGCTTACTGCTTTTACAATCTGTTAGAGCTGCTATGGCTCAAAGCAGAAGCCCGCATATAAACTGAAAATGCGCCTTGTTTACTGGCTGCCAAGAGGATGCCAGATGTGAAGATTGAGTTTCAGGGGCTTTCTGTTTGGGGTGGACAAATCGGGGCAATTGTGAACACTAATGCTTTGCCTTTACCTAACACTTCCTCTTCTAAAACGTTTTCACAACGATCATTGTCTCATCATTGATCAGACCTGAGAAAGACACTCATACAGAGGAGAGGAGTTCTTAGAAGCATCCCTATTTTGTCTTGCTAGGTCAGCTACTCCTAATAGTTAATACTTATTAAGGGCCTACTAAATTCCAGGTGGGCTTCCCTTGTGGTTTAGCGGTAAAAGAACCTGCTTGCAATGCCGGAGACCTGGGTTTGGTCTCTGGGCTGAGAAGATCCCCTGGAGAAGGAAATGGCAACCCACCTCAGTATTCTTGCCTGGGAAAATCCCATGGGCAGAGGAGCCTGGAGGGCTACAGTCCATGAAGTTACAAGAATCGAATATGACGTAGCAGATAAAATACTCCCACTAAATTCCAAGAATTGCATTAAGACACCACAAGAATTTTCTCATTAATTTGTACATTAATCTCAGGAGACCAAATAATAGTCCTTCCTCTAATTAGAGAGCCTAGAACAGTGTTTAGAAGACATAATAAGGACTCAATCAATATTTCAATGCATGGATAAACACTTTCCATCATTACCTTTACTTTAATTTGATTCATAAATAAAATTTGAAGCTTAGATAGGTTAAATAATTTATCCAAACTAACTCGACTATTAGGCAGGCTATCCTGAAATTGAAATGAACATGAGTCCATTGGACTCCGGGAACACTTTTCTTAGCCACAAAAATTTTACCTAAAGATGATGAAATTTGATGACATAGGTGAGGCTGGCACCCATGCACATTGGCACTCATCTCCCTGCTTCTCTCTGTATCTTGCCACAAATGAGTAAGTTACTCACCAAAGCAATGTCAGAAACCCTGTCTTGTAGCTCTCACAACAAAAGATTTTTCCTTTTTCTTTCCTTTTCAGTTAATAACACATTTTCAAAATCTCATCGATAACCTGGAGAGTAGAAGAATGCTGGTATAGAAGTGGATATTTTGAATTAAATTCAAAGAGCTTTTAATGGTTAAAAAGAAAGTCATTTTATTTCTTTAGTACATGAAATAACACTAAGTGTTTCCTGATGAAGCTTTTCTTTTCCTGGCTCATATATAATGATTATTATTTTTTTTATAAGTATTTGGGATTCAGAGACAGATTAAGGGCAAGTAGTTGATAATCCACTGATACTAGTCTGTAAGGAGCTCCAAAATATCATCGATGTAAATCAGAAACATGATCCAGTTAATTTAGATTTCCAACTGCAATCCCTTCTGATTGACAAAACATTGGTCCTGCTTCAACTCATTAGATACAATCCTTTAATAAAAATTACATTTAAACTTCATATCCAACTTATTTGTATTGCGAAGATTTTTTTCGATGGTTCAACATGAGTTGCATGGTACAGACCTGTAACCTCCACTTTGATATAGTTAGCTAACTGCTTCCTGAATTTGATAGTCAGAGTGGCTGAAATTCTAAAACCAAGTAAGACACATCACAGCACTGACTGCTGAGAACAAGTGGCATATTTCCTTATTTAGATTTTAGAGTCTTAAATGTAAATAAGATCTTAGTTCAAAATATCACATAAAACCATTCAACAAATTGATATTCCTGATGTGCTACATGTCTGGTATCACACGCTAGACATTTGGGAGACTTTGGTGAAAAAATAATTATATATTTTTTCTGAGGATCAATTTCATCAGCTGAATGTGTGTTGAAACAACATATGTGAGTCATTTAGACAAAAGGAGGTTGAATCATTTACCTTTTCAGGCCAACTGTATTTTTTAATTTAGTCCTGTTTCACTTATTAAACAATATTTTCAAGCATTCAGAACATGTTGAATTCTTAAGTAAATCTCCTCTTTACTTAATAAGGGTGTGATAAAGTGATATATTTCAAAGCCTGTAACATAACTTGGGCAAGGCTGGGGACAACCAGAGACTAGAGGATTCACCCATCTAAGAAGGACGGTACAGGAGGAACTGAGACTTACTCACTGGAAGATATTTCAGAACAGTCTATGGAGAAGAAGAAGTGTATTAGTTTTCTATCACTGCTGTAACAAATTATCACACACTTAGTGGCTTGAGAGAGCACAGATTTATTATGTTGTAGTTCTAGGGATCAGAAGTCCAAAAACAGTCTCATAGGGCCAACATCAGGGTGTCAGTAGGTCTGGTTCCTTTTAGAGGCTCTAAGGGGAGAAATGCATTTCCTTGTATTTCCAGCTGCTAGAAGCTGCCTGAATTTCTTGGCTTGTGGCTCCTTCCCCTTATCACTCCAACATCTTACTTCTGGCATTGTACATCCTACTTCTGACTCTGATGCTCCTGCCCCCCTCTAACCAGGACCCTTGCATATACATCACTCCCTTCTGGATAATCCAGATTAATATCCTCTTCTCAAGATCCTTGGTCACATCTGGAAAGTCCCTTTCTCCAGAGAAGGTCACATATTCCCCATTTCCTAGGATCAGGATGTGGACATCTTTGAGGACCATTATTCAGTCTACCATCAGTGTATTTGTGATAGGGCTGCCAGTAACAAGAGATGAAGCAGAAGGAAGAGACTATGGAAAGGAGAATACACTCCTTAAGCATATCAGAAAAGGAAAGAAGGAAATGAGTTATTAAAGTAGTAACCTTAGTGATGGAGGGGCTTCCCTGGTAGCTCAGCTGGTAAAGAATCCGCCTGCAATGCAGGAGACCCTGATTGGATTCCTGGGTTGGGAAGATCCCCTGGAGAAGGGATAGGCCACCCACTCCAGTGTTCTGGCCTGGAGAATTCCATGGACTGTATAGTCCATGGGGTCCCAAGGAGTCGGACAGCACTGAACAACCTTCACTTTCACTTAGTGATGTAAAGAAGAGTGTGCTCAAGTGACACATGCCAAAGCCTGTTACATACGTGGGCAAGGCTGGGGACCACCAGGAGCTGGAGGATTCACTCACCCAGAAGCACTGCGCAGGAAGGACTGAGGCACGGGCCAACTGCAAATGAGCAGACTGCAATTGTGCTCATGGAAAGAAGGGTGGTGCATTTATGCTGTGAACTATAGTACATCCAAGGCTGGAGGGCATGGATTTAATTAAAGATCATTCCTTCTAGTAGTTTAATAACAGGAGAAAATGTTATCACCATTGTTGCTATTCTTGGGCTCTGGGAGACTTGGATCATGCTGTTGGATTTCTCTTTATACTTAACCTCAGTGGCCGCCCTGTGAGCATCAAATGAGATAATACATGTGACATTATAGCCTCGTGCTGGACCTATGGCTGGTGTCCTTTATGGAATAAATGTTTGGGTCACCCCCTCAACTCATATATTGGAGTCCTAAACCCAGTGTCACGGCATGTGGGAATGGGGACTTCGAGAAGTAGTTAGGTTAAGATGAAGGTGGGCCTTTCATAACAGGATTCCTGTTTATAAAAGAAGTGAAAGAGGGACCAGAGCTTTCTCTTCATCTTGTGAGGAAATAGTCACGAGGCAGCTGTCTACAAGCCAGGATAAAATTTTTCACCAGGAACCAAATCAGCAGGTACCTTGATCTTGAACTTCTCAGCCTCCAGAACAATGAAATAGTTCCTCCAGAAATAAATGCCTGTTGTTAAAGTTATCCCTTCTATGGCATCCCAAGCTGACTAAGACAGTGTCCAATAAATAGAAAATATTAGTAAAAAGAAACCCCGAGATCGCTGTGGGCACTTCTCCACCAACCAGAGGCCCCTGGCCGTGGCCAGGACCTGTTTAGTCTCCTGGGGTCCAGGGCAGCTACCAAAGTCATCAGTTTCTAAAACTCCACTCTTTATGCAAACCATGCACCAGGATCTCCCCCAGAGACCCCTACAGACAGAAGCTTTTGGTTTATATATCTTTTCCAGAAAAGGTCTTAACTCCTGTCCTAGGGACACTTCCTTACTGAGGAAAAGAGAAAAGAGTAACTAAAGCATTCATTCTTCTTGATTCTAAAGAGAGATAATTATTTAATCTATGTTATTACCTGTACCATCCGTTCTTCTCCCTGGAAACAGAAAGAAAAGGAGGAAGAAGCTTGACAAACAAGGTAGAAGTCCTACCAGCAACGTACAGAAAATGTATGCATGGTATTGCTATGGCCCACTCCTGCTGCAGCCTGAAATAGTGAAGCAGTCATGGGAACTGGACAATGACAAACCTGGATTTAAACCCAGGTCCAGGCATTATTGATCTATAGATTATTTAGACCTTTTTTTTTTTTTTTTGTCTTTTCTGCCAGACATTTACTTATTTCAGCTATGAAATAGGAATAGTAACCACCTCAGCTGAATGTTTGTGAAACTAAAGAAGATACTATGGTGAAAATATAGGGTTTCACAGGTGGCTCAGTAGTGAAGAATTCAGCTGTTAATGCAGGAGATGCAAGATATGCACCTTTCCTGTCCAGGAAGATCCCCTGGAGAAGGAAATGGCCACCCACTCCAGTATTCTTGCCAGGAAAATCCCATGGATGGAGGAGCCTGGCGGGCTACAGTCCATGGGGTCACTGAGTCAGACACGACTGAGCACACACACATAGTAAAAACATTCAGGATAAATACCTGGAAATAAATAACAAGCTTATGATAGTCCACAGGGTCGTGAAGACTCAGACACAACAGGGCCGCTGAACAACAGCAACAAATAACAGAAAAAATGGGCTCTCTTTCTCTGTCCTGGCCTCAGTCTCCCCCACCCCCTACCACCACCCTCTTGGTGCCAGACTCATAAACCCCTGGGTGGATGTTCATGCTAGAGTCTGCCTGAGCATGGGATGCGTGGTCACAGGCTCCTATTAGACAGTGAGAAGCAATAATAGTGAGACATGAAATCCTGACAAACCACCATTAAAGGGTTTGAACTTATCAAAAAGTTAACAGACAGCAATAAGTAGGTTTTAAGTAGGGAAGTGATGGGATCACCTGGGCACTTAAAAATCAGACCTGGCATTTATGTAGAAGCCAGAGAGGAAGGGTTTAGCAAGGCAGATGGGGAGCCGATGTAGGGCACTGTTTTAATAACACAGACTAGGATTGTGGGGGCCTGAACAAGGGTATTGGCAGTAAAATCGAGAGAGAATAGACATTCAGAGATATGCAGAGGGTAAAACAAATGCAAGCAGACACTTGAGTGATATTAGAGAGATTAATGGATGGTGACGTCCAGGTTCATTGTTTGGGTAGTTCTGTAGATTATTGGTCATGCTGACTGATGCAGGAAGCACAGCAAGAGTAGGGGTAGGAAAGAAAGGAAAGAGAATGATTCAAGTTCTGAGCTTGCAGATTTTGAGATGTCTGCATGAGATCCACACAGACAAGTTTATCTAAAAGGAGATATTATTTATGGAGAAAGTCAATCTCAGTAGGACCAAAGCTGACTTGCCTTTCAAGATACAATGGGAACAGACGTCTAGCACACAACAGACCTTCCAGTCAGCCCTTCATGTCTGAAGAAACAGAAAAAGAGCCATGTAAGCCAAAACAATTTCTTAGACTTATCCTTTGAGGAAAAGCAAATGGGTTTACTGACTAAGAATATGCTAAGAATATGGGCTTCCCAGGTGTCAGTTCAGTTCAGTGGCTCAGTCGTGTCTGACTCTTTGTGATCCCATGGGTGGCAGCACACCAGGGATCCCTGTCCATCACCAACCCCCGGAGTTTACTCAAACTCATGTCCATTGAGTCAGTGATGCCATCCAACCATCTCATCCTCTGCCGTCCTTTCTCCTCCTGCCTTCAATCTTTCCCAGCATCAGGGTCTTTTCCAATGAGTCAGTTCTTCACATCAGGTGGCCAAAGTATTGGAGTTTCAGCTTCAGCGTCAGTCTTTCCACTGAAAATTCAGCACTGATTTCCTTTAGGATGGACTTGGATCTCCTTGCAGTCCAAGGGACTCTCAAGTTCTTCTCTAACACCACAGTTCAAAAGCATCAATTCTTCAGCACTCAGCTTTCTTTATAGTCCAACTCTCACATCCATACATGACTACTGGAAAAACCATAGCTCTGTCTAGATGGACCTTTGTCACCAAAGTAATGTCTCTGCTTTTTAATATGCTGCTAGGTAGGTCAGAGCTTTTCTTCCAAGGAGCAAGCATCTTTTGTTTCATGGCTGCAGTCACCATCTGCAGTGATTTTTGGAGTCCAAGAAAGCAAACTCTGTCACTGTTTCCATTGTTTCCCCATCTACTTTCCATGAAGTGATGGCACTGGATGCCATGATCTTAGTTTTTTGAATGTTGAGTATTAAGCCAGCTTTTTCACTCTCCTCTTTTACTTTCATCAAGAGGTTCTTCAGTGCTTCTTCACTTTCTGCCATAAGAGTGGTGTCATCTGCATATCTGAGGTTATTGATATTTCTCCTGGAAATCCTGATTCCAGCTTGTGTTTCATCCAGCCTGGCATTTTGCATGACGTACTCTGCATATAAATTAAATAAGCAGGATGACAATATACAGCCTTGATGTGCTCCTTTCCCAATTTGTCTTTCCCAATCTAGTCAAAGCTATGGTTTTTCCAGTAGTCATGTATGGATGTGAGTGTTGGACTATAAAGAAAGCTGAGATCCGAAGAATTGATGCTTTTGAACTGTGGTGTTGGAGAAAACTCTTGAGAGTCCCTTGGACTGCAAGGAAACCCGTCCATCCTAAAGGAAATCAGGAAATCATTCCTGAATATTCATTGGAAGGATTGATGCTGAAGCTGAAATGCCAATACATTGGCCACCTGATGCGAAGAACTGACTCATTTGAAAAGACCCTGATGCTGGGAAAGATTGAAGTCTGGAGGCAAAGGGGACAACAGAGGATGAGATGGTCGATGACATCACCGATTCAATGCACAAGAGTTTGAGTAAACTCCGGGAGTTGGTGATGGAAAGGGAGGACTGTAGTGTTGCAGTCCATGGGGTCTCAGACACAACTGAGCGACTGAATTGACCTGAACTGTTGTTTCACGTCCGGTTCTAACTGTTGCTCTTTGACCTGCATACAGATTTCTCAGGAGGCAGGTAAAGTGGTCTGGTATTCCCATTTCTTGAAGAATTTTCCAGTTTTTTGTGATCTACACAGTCAAAGGATCTACACAATAAAGCAGAAGTAGATGTTTTTCTGGAACTCTCTTGCTTTTTTGGTGATCCAACAGATGTTGGTAATTTGATCTCTGATTCTTCTGCCTTTTCTAAATCCCACTTGAACATCTGGAAGTTCACAGTTCATCTACTGTTGAAGCCTGGCTTGGAGAATTTTGAACATTACTTTACTAGGGTGTGAGATGAGTGCAATTGTGCAGTAGTTTGAACTCTCTTTGGCATTGCCTTTCTTTGCGATTGGAATGAAAACTGACTTTTCCAGTCCCGTGGCCACTGCTGAGTTTTCCAGATTTGCTGGCATATAGAGTGCAGCACTTTCACAGCATTGTGTTGTAGGATTTTAAATAGCTCAACTAGAATTCCATCACCTCCACTGGCTTTGTTCATAGTGATGCTTTCTAAGGCCCACTTGACTTCGCATTCCAAGATGTCTGGCTCTAGGTGAGTGATCACACCATCGTGATTATCTGAGTCATGAAGATCTTTTTTGTACAGTTCTGTGTATTCTTGCCATCTCTTCTTAATATCTTCTGCTTCTGTTAGATCCATACCATTTCTGTCCTTTATTGAGCCCAGGTGGCTCAGTGGTAAAACATTTTCCTGTCAGTGCAGGAGACACAGAAGATGCAAGGTCCGTTCCTGGGTCAGTCTCTGGACCCTTGGTTCTTTGGAGTAGAAAATGACAACATGTTCCAATATTCTTGCCTGGAAAATTCCACGAACAGAGGAACATGGTGGGCTACAACTAATAGCATCTCAAAGAATCGGAAACAAATGAGTGATTGAGCATGTATGCATGCTGACCTAAGCTAATACTATTATTCCTTTGATATAGGATATATCATTGGAAGGACTGAAGCTGAAGCTGAAACTCCAATACTTTGGCCACCTGATGCGAAGAGCTGACTCACTGGAAAAGACCCTGATGCTGGGAAAGATTGAGGGCAGGAGGAGAAATGGACGGCAGAGGATGAGATGGTTGGATGGCATCACCGACTCAATGGACATGGATTTGGGTGGACTCCAGGGTTTGGTGATGGACAGGGAGCCCTGGCATGCTGTGGTTCATGGGATTGCAGAGTCGTACACGACTGAGCGACTGAACTGAACTGAACTGATAGGATATGATGAAATGGAGCTTATATTTTTTAAGCTTGGTGGATTTTGACACTGTCAAATAGAACTGGGCAGTGAATGAAGGTGCCATCTAAAAACTCAGCTACCTACTATTCTATCTCATAATTTTAATGGGCAAGAATTGCACAGCTTAACAACAGCCCTCCAAAAATTGATGTGCCTCACCAATTAATTTTTTTAAATTTCTTAGAAAGCTCAGAAGCTTTGCATGCATGCAAATATTCCTCTTTATGCCCGGTAATTGTTCTTATCCAAGGCTACCAATCTCCATTTCTGCCCACTGTTGCTCTCTTTTAAAACATCATGGATCCTGCTTATTCACTGGAATTTTCAGGAATCTCTTATACTTGCAAGGTAAAAAGTTTCCACCAACTAATTCTTCTCCAGCTGCATTCTACGACTATTAAGTTCAATAATGTGGTTTCCCTTAGCCATTGGGAGAAAAATGCATTTCTCTTTTCAAATGGGGAATTCTTTGTTACCATTTTCTGCTCTGAAATGTTAAAACAAATCTATAGTTGTTTTCTTTTTTTCCTTCTCTTACTCATATTCCCTTTTCATAGAGTGAGGCATATAGAAAAATGAATAATACTGTAATCCCTTCTGGAACCAGAAGAGAAACATGGTTTCTATTAGAGTTTATTGCATTTTTATTCCTTTCTCCAAAAAATAAAAGTTAAACAAAGTAACCCCTAGAGGCTCCAGTCTCTCTATTTATAATTGCAGGCAACCTGAGTTGGAGAACCAGCTTTCCCTGACATCATGCTTCGTTTTGATTTGGTCTTTGTTTCGCTTCTCTGAGAATATGCTCATAATGGCTGCTTTAGTATTGGGAGATATTCACTTTGAGTGAGAGAGTATGGGTGTGTGTTTCAGCCTCTACAGAGATCTCTAAACAGTGTCTGTTTTAAAGTCTGAATACGTTTTCTTTGTGGAATAGCAATTGTGTCAGACCTTTTAGGGATGAGCCTTAGTTTCAAGGTCTTATAATTTCACATAATATTAATCAAAGTGATTAAGCCTTTTCTCATAAATATACACCAGCTTATTAATAGATTCATCCATTTATTGAACTGTCTTTTTATTTTGTCTTTCTCTATTCACATATTTATTTTCAAATGTGTGTGCTCCCACTCCCATTGCATTTTCTATCTGTAATTAATGCTACTAAAGATCAAGGAACCAGGTTTGTACACTGCGTTCTGCCACCTATTTGGAATAGAATATCAGTTAAAAAAAAAAAAAAAAAGAAGAGTAAAAAGCATTTTCTATTATTTTCTATTTTTTTTCTTCAGCGGTACAGTGGGATTAGTAACTAATTTGCGTGTGGTAAGTCGCCTCAGTCCTGTCTAACTCTATGACCCCATGGACTGGAACCCACCAGGCACCTCTGTCCATGGGGATTCTCCACAAGAATACTGGAGTGGATTGCCTTGCCTTTCTCCAGGGTGCCGGAGTCCTGCCCCAGCTGGTCAGGGTTCCCTCAGGATGGACGGCGTCGGCTATGAGAAGACACAGTGAGTCTCGGTGTTTCCAAGTGTCTTCTGACTTTATTGTTTTTAAGACAGCTTTTATATTTTTAGTGGTGCATAGAAACAAATGTAAAGTATAGAGTCATGCCAGATCAGCTTAATGGGTCCACAGTGCTGACCCTCACCGACATTGTTTGCATATCTTAGTTCATTTGTTCACATCACCTTCTGCCCTGGGGGCCTGCTAACATCTTGTGACTCTCCTATTGATAAGGGCTGATCAGTCAGAACGCTTTTGTATCAGGCACAGCAGGAAAGAATTCATCAATAGAAAGTTTCAAGGTAAAACCTGTTTTCGGTAATTACTCTATGCCTTGAGCTTAACAGAAAAGAATGTGGTCCCATAACGTCATAGAACAGCAAGCTGAAGGTCAGCTCTAAGTAAGAATCATCAGTTAAATCAACAGTTGTCTTATTATTTGTATTAAAGCTAAACTTCTATTTATATAAACCTTTTAACTATTATACTTTCACTATATAGGCTAAACACGTTAAGAGTAAAAAAAGCATAATGAGTAAGTATAGACTAAGTTACAGTTTTATAAAGCAACATTTCTTATATTTTCTAACAAGCCTTTCTTTCCTACAAAGGGCTCTGTGCCCATTGGGGCTTTCTGTGTGGAGGCTCTCAATGCTGTTCTGTTGTTAGGGAGCAGTTATGCACATTAGCTCCAAAGGCACAGGTACATTTATTTATCAAACCAATATGTTAGCAAAAGGAATTTAGATCAGCACACTTTATATCCCAGATAATTTAATTTAGGGTGCTACTGTTCAGGGGCCTTGTCGATTGAGGTTTCAGAATGATCTGTTTTAGAAGAGAATCAGGAAAGGCCTTTTGCCTAAGTCACAGAAAATAAGAAGAGGTTTATTGTAGCAAACATCAGAAAGAGAGATCTCATCCTTAAGGTGAGTGCTGGGGCAGCCTCTCGAGAATCCCTGAGGCCTGAGTTGCTCTGCTCGTCAGGTCTTCTCCTCATGACTCTGTCATGGGTGGAATCTCGTGAGCTGGCTCCCGGCACCGGGGGATCTTCCCAACCCTGGGATCAAACCTGTTTCATGTCTCCTACGTTGGCAGGTGGGTTCTTTACCACTGGCCCCACCTGGAAAGCCCAGTAACTAGTCCAAGCACATGTAATTCTTAGAGTTCTCCTGATAGTGGAATTCAACCTTAAAACAATCTGAAGAATACAAGGGATCAGATGGCAGAGCTGTTTATCTTTGTATCTATGATAGCCCAAGTGAGGTGTTAGGAAATATAAAAGTATTCCTTTATTCTCAAAATAACCACAGAAAGTAGGTGCTGCATTTCTCATGTTTCCGATCGCAAAATGAGGTTAAGACAATTTAAATGACGACTCCTTTTAGCATTTCAGCTATTAAATGAGAGATTCATAATTCAGACCTCAGTCTATCTAAATCCAGAGCTCAGGTTCCTCTACTACAACACATACAATGCTAGCAGTAAAACTGCTGTGGTTTTAAAAGTGCTGTTCCATTTCATCTGCGCAGCCGTTCCATGGTTTCGTTGCCAGGTCTGGAGGCCGTGACTTCGCTGGTGGATCAGTTGAATCGCAGAATAGTATTCTTCCTTGGAGTGATCTAATTTTTCTGTCCTCTGGGAACATGCAGAGACCTCACATCTTTATGCTATGTTTGAGGTTAGGTTGAAAGCATGGGCTTTGTCTAGGAATGCCCTCTCTTTCGCATGGAGCAAAAAGGCGCTGAAGATTACCTGCTCAGTTACAAGGATCCGCTAAATCCATCCTGCGACACATGAGGCTAAATTGTCCCTTGCTCTCTCTTGCCTTCACTAACCTGTAAGCAGAGGAAAGGCAGAAATTATGTTAATCAAGGTCCCCGTTGTATTCCCAAAACCTGGAGCCATAGCTGGAATGATGTTTATCATTGACCATGTGGAATAAATAGCCATCTTTTCAGTAACTGTGGCCTTTTCTCCCTCCTTCCCAGTAACTTGGTCCCCATAGGACAAATACCACACTGAAGACCCACAGTCGCTTTTGTTTACTATATATATATTCCCATTAGGCTGTAAATGGTCTAAGAAGAGAAATGGTGTCTAATTCATGCTTTTGTCTGAAGTATCCAGTAGTGCCTGTGATAAATATTTGTTTTCAATAAATAGTTCCAGAGTTAATTTTGAAATGAAATTATTTCAGTGCAGCAAAGAGTTTTAAGCACCTTTAATTTTCCACTCATTTTGATAAGCACTGGAGAAGGCCTGAGCTTTCAAGGATTTTGTAATTGAGTTTGTTGTCTAATATACCATCATGCACTGGTTATTAAGGTATTAGTTCTGAACTCTATACTCTTCTATTTCTACTTTGTGATGTTGGGAGTAGGACTTTACGAAATAAATTTCTTCTTTTTGTCAGCTGGCTTCCTGGTTTGCTCTTCCCCAAGAAGTTATTAGAGGGAGTAGAAGGCAGGTAGAATAGGAAAAAAAAAAAACAAAACACAAAACTTTCCTTTTCTAGCTGGCATGTTGTCCTTGGCCACTCTCTTCTAGCAGAGCACACGCAGTGACCCCAGTGGCTGCTCCGCCTCCCATTGTTACAGCATGCAGAGCAGGTAGCAGCTCAGTGTCCCATCAGAGACGAGGGATGCAAAACAGGTTCCTATTCATCAGAAGCCTCTTCTGTGTTTTGTGGGGCTCCCCTGCTGGGCTCCGAGATCTTGACCATCCTAATTCCTATCCAATTGGTAGCATTTTATATGCTTATTGAAAATAGAATCATGGCTGGTTTCAGGAAAGGAGAGAGAAACAGAGGGCTTCATTCGTTGATTTTGTTTAGGAAGGCTTTATTTGATTTTCATTCCATATGCCAAGGACCAGGAATATAAAAAAGAACTAGACTTTGTAAGGGCCTTCAAGAAACACTCCGTCTGATAGAAGATTCCGACATGAAGAGAATAAATGAGAAGATATTGTGCCCTATGCTGGTGACAATCACAGCTTAAGAAAACAGCTGATTTCATTAGGAAAATCCATGCGATATCTCCAAATTTATTTCCTAGTGCTCCTAATGTAACTAGAGAACAACCAAGTTACCATTGTTCCCATTTCTAGTGTCTCCCCAGCTAAAGATTAAAAGTCCCTTCTGAGTATTTTGTCCCAGTTTAAAATTTTGTGATTCAAGATGCAATATTTCTGGAGACAACTTTATAGACAGGATAAAAGTTCGTAATTATAAACACTTTTGTTACTGTATTTTAGTCTGCCCCCTATTTTTCCCATGAAGTTCAAAAACAACTAGAGATATATATAACTCTGTCACTTTCTGACACTAGGGAGATTATTTCCCACTGCTTTGGTAGAGAATTTTGTTCTCTCCTGTGACCTTAATGTCAAGAGGCATACTTTCTCATTTTGTAGCACACCCTGGGGACTTGACCAAACCCAGAGTCCTTTGGAGGTTGATGAGTTCTCCATGCTTAATTGAGCAATGCCTCCCTGGGCTGGAGAAGGATAACAAATGGGTATAAAATATGCAAATATTTTTAACATTCTAATTTATTAGACAGCTTATTAGCAAAGAAAATAATCTAGCAGGAACTGATATTACCAGTTTCTGATGACTATACATTTAGCCACATTTTGATAAGTTGTGTGGGGCACAAATTCCTCTAATGAACTCTGCATATATTATTTTAAGCAGTAACTTCCATATGTAAATTTAACATCTGAGATTTTAAGCTTTGTCAGTTTTAAGACTAATTTCCAGAAGTTTCATGACAGAGTTCTGTGACTGCATTTAGTATTGCTTTACAAACACATTTAATTTGAATTAATGTGGTATAGATAAAAACTGTGACAGTCATTTATTTTAAAAGCATTTAACAATTTTAAAATATCACTTATTCTGGGGTTTCTAGTCATGGTGAAACCTTTCTTAAAGGTAGGGTTTTCTAAGGTAGATGGAGATCAGCAGAGGGTCTTGTTTAGAGCATTTGCCCTAGAGTCAAACATCTGACATCTGTTTTACATATTGTAAACACACTGAGAAAGTGATAGTCACTCAGTTGCATTCAACTGTTTGCAACCCACTGACTGAAGCCTACCAGGCTCCTCTGTCCAGGGAATTCTTGAGGCAAGAACACTGGAGTGGGTAGCTGTTACTTTCTCCAAGGAATTTTCCTGACCCAGGGATTGAACCCAGGTCTCTTGTATTGCAGGTAGACTCTTTACCATCTGAGCCACTAAGACACTAGGGGTGGTCAAAGTTATAAAGCCATATGAAAACTTAGACTCCAAGAACCCATTCAGTTACACAAAAAATGAATTTGATGTGGTTAAACACTAATTTCCCTGAGCTGTTCCCAAAAGTTTGTTGTTCTAGGTCACAAACACAAATGTGTTCTAGGTCACATTTGCTACAAGGCAAATGTCACAGGGCTGCCTGATGGAGAATCTGTTTTTAGCAAAGACTCCAAGAAAGGCAGTGATTCTTTCTGCTTTGAAAAGATTAAAATGCATTATTTAGTATTCCACTGTGCAGATAGTCATCATGATAGGCAGAAGCAACTGAGAAAACATACAAATACCCAGGAATTCTGATAAGGAAAAAGGGAAGTCATAGACCTGTAAAAGCAAGTTTTGCAGAGCTATTGAGAGAGGCAAATGATTTCTTAGAAAGCAGTTAACTAGAGGTTTGTGAAGTAAAACAATGAGAAAAGCAAACGTCATCAAAATTAAGACTTCGAAAGTCAGTGTGAGCACTGACACAAGAATCCTGCTGTATGTACAAGATGTCATGGGAATTACAAACGATGAAGTGAAGAGCCTGAAAAAAGAAGAGTCCAGTATGAAGATAGTTCAAAATATTTGCCTAAGTTCTTAGGAGCCAGCAAAAGTTAATATCTAAATCCAACTGCATAGAACACAGCTGTGCTTTATGTTAAAGAATAGAATATAGACAATGTCCTTATTTTGTAATGGGAGTTCATTCATTCTCAGTCTGTACTCACAAGTATTAAAATTATTCAGACCCCACCCAGGAATCACCGTGGTGTGGACATGTGTTTACTTACATCTTTCCTTCTCCTTGCTTTCCCTAGTTTTCTGATGCTCCAAATAGGAAACTAAGCATCGTTAATCAAAGGCCAAGTGATTCATATTGAATTTTGCTTTTTCATGATAATGCATATAAAAGGCAGAATTAAAAAAATATATAATAAAGTCAATACTATTTGTAATTTCCCTATTCACATTTATCTACACACTATATATTAATATGTAGTTTTTGGAAAAGCACCAAACCTCCTGAGAAATCTGTTTGCAGGTCAAGAAGCAACAGTTAGAACCGGACATGGACCAATGGACTGGTTCCAAACTGGGAAAGGCGTACATCAAGGCTGTATACTGTCAACCTGCTTATTTAACTTCATGCAGAGTACATCATGAGAAATGCTGGGCTGGATGAAACACAAGCTGGAATCAAGATTTCTGGGAGAAATATCAATAACCTCAGAAATGCAGATGACACCACCCTTATGGTAGAAAGAAAAGAGGAACTGAAGAGCCTCTTGATGAAAGTCAAAGAGGAGAGTGAAAAAGCTGGCTTAATACTCAACATTCAAAAAGCTAAGATCATGACATCTGGTCCCACCACTTCATGGCAAATAGATGGGGAAACAATGGAAACTGAGATACTTTATTTTCCTGGGCTCCAAAATCACTGCAGATGGTGACTACAGCCACAAAATTAAAAGATGCTTGCTCCTTGGAAGAAAAGCTATGACCAACCTAGACAGCATATTAAAAAGTAAAGACGTTACTTTGCCAAAAAAGGTACATCCAGTCAAAGCTCTGGTTTTTCCAGTAGTCATGTATGGATGTGAAAGTTGGACTATAAAGAAAGCTGAGTGCTGAAGATTCTATGCTTTTGAACTGTGGTGTTGGAGAAGACTCTTGAGAGTCCCTTGGACTTCAAGGAGATTAAACCAGACAATCGTAAAGGAAATCAGTTCTGAACATTCATTGGAAGGGCTGATGCTGAAGCTGAAACTCCAATGCTTTGACCACCTAATGGGAAGAACTGACTCACTGGAAATGACCCTGATGCTGGAAAGATTAGAGGCAGGAGGAGAAGGGAACAACAGATAATGAGATGGTTGGATGGCATAACTGACTCAATGGACATGAGTTTGAGTAAGCTCCAGGATTTAGGATGGACACGGGAGCCTGGCGTGCTGCAGTCCATGAGGTTGCAAAGAGTCAGACATGACTGAGTGACTGAACTGAATAAACTCTAGTTAGAGAAAAATGCAACAGTACTCACTTAGACTCTGCAGCAAACTCTTTAATTGTGATAAGTAATTACTGAAAAGAAGAACAGCAATTAAAAATGTGCAACTGAAGACAACAGTGATATTTCTGGAAAACCCTCTGTGCTCAAGCCCGGAGAGAGAACTCACAGAACTTTCCATCTTTGTGTGACTGTAAGACTTTTTAGCAAAATGTTTATTGTCCTTGATGAACTTTTAAACTCATGAATTCCAAATTTTAATAATGTGTAGTAATTTACTTAATTGATTATCAAGAAGTAGTTCCTATTTATTTATATAAAAAATCTGTGAAATTGTCACAAACCAGTAAGAATCATCGGAGAAGGCAATGACACCCCACTCCAGTACTCTTGCCTGGAAAATCCCATGGACAGAGGAGCCCGGTAAGCTGCAGTCCACGGAGTCGCTGAGAGTCGGACACGACTGAGCGACTTCACTTTCACTTTTCTCTTTCATGCATTGGAGAAGGAAATGGCAACCCACTCCAGTGTTCTTGCCTGGAGAATCCCAGGGACGGGGGGAGCCTGGTGGGCTCCCATCTATGGGGTCACACAGAGTCAGACACGACTGAAGCGACTTAGCAGCAGCAGCAGTAAGAATCGTATGAAAGACTGATATTTTTTATTTAGTTTCACAGCCCATTGGAAGGATTTTCCTAATCTAACAATAGGTTAAAGATTGTACATTGAAAACCATAGCTCTATCTTAACTTATAACTGGCAAAAATCTCCCCATTTTTCATCCTATTAATTTCTTTGGTGGAAAACATATTTCATATTCATTATATGCCATATATATATGACTGGACTTCCCAGGTGCCTCAGTGGTGAAGAATCTGCCTGCCAATGCAAGAGATACAGGTTCAGTCCCTTGGTCAAGAACTCCCCTTGGGTCAGAAATGGTAACCTGCTCCAGTATTCTTGCCGAGATAACCCCATGGACAGAGGAGCCTGGCTGGCTACAGTTCGTGGGATCACAAAGAGTGGTAAAAAACAACTGAGTGACTGAGCTATAACCATATTCTCAGATGAACATGACGGTATAAACAGCACTTTTAGCAGAATAGAAGATCACCTTTCTGTTGGCTCAGCATGGCTTTTGGGGTAATACAATACAATGACATGGTTTATTAATTCTCAAAAGTTAGTATAAATCAGTCCCAGAGTATATACTCAATTCTTTTGGTATCTTTAACAGCAAAGTTTTAAACTATATCTGATGCTGTTTGGCTTTCATATGCATATGCAGACATATGTGGATATGCTCACGCACATATATATATGCTTTTATAATTGAAGATGGTGGAATGACTGAAGCTTGTGTTAAGAACAATGAGCCAACACATCAATGGAATTTATATTTTCCTTTCTTCAAGCAAACCTTGAATTAGCTTAAGGAAGATTTTTTGCCTTTTTTGTAACTGTACTTATAAAGCTCTTGACTGAATGTGAGACTCCTTCTAGTGAAGTGAGGTTAATAATTATTGTGTTCTGAAGCATTTCCATTTAATCATGTGCATTAATGAAGGCAGAATGTCTTACATAAACAAATAATTAATTTTAACAATTGGAGTGCAAACATATTCTTCACTGATGCAGACAGCTGGAGTTTGGTATTTAACTATGGAACATGCACATTTTCCTCAACATATATTTTGTATTGACAAAAATATATGTTGCTATGAATTTATTACATAAACATTGTGCTTATTACACTGTTACAGAATGCTGCTGCTGCTAAGTCGCTTCAGTCATGTCCGACTCTGCAACCCTATGGACTGTAGAAGGCCAAGCACCTCTGTCCATGGGATTTTCTGAGCAAGCATACTGGAGTGGGTTACCATTTCCTACTCCAGAGGATCTTCCCTACTCAGGGATCAAACCTGATCCGCTTATGTCTCCTGCTTTGGAAGGTTGGTTCATTACCACTAGCGCCACCTGGGAAGCTACATGAATTGTTATAGGAAGGCTGAATGAGATACATACAGAATCATGACACAGGAGAGTTTACCTCGAAAGTTTCTGAGAGTTATCATTTCAGAGGTATGAGCACAAGAACATGGTATTTACAACATCTTATTGGAGAAGGTAATGGCAACCCCCTCCAGTGCTATTGCCTGGAGAATCCCACGGACAGAGGAGCCTGGCAGGCTACAGCCCATGGGGTTGCAAGAGTTGGACATGACTTAGCGACTAAAGAGAGAGAAGAGAAAACATATATAATAAATATAATACAACATAATATATATCATGAAACTCTGGAGTCACGAAAACTTGGGGTTGAATTGCAGGTCAGCCTCTGAAAACGTGACATTGAGAAAGCTATTTAACTTTCCTAGGTTTAATTTTATCAGTTCTAAAATGAGAAAGTCTTTTACATCTTGAAGGATTTTGTAAGGATGAAACTAAATAACATTTCTCAACAAACTCAACATTGTTGCTGGCTTATAATAGTTGCTTTATAAATGTTATTTTCACTACACAACATTACCTCTGCTTCCAAACAAATGACGTATAAATCATCTGTTACCAGTAGCTAATATGTTTTAATGTGATGAATAAAAGCTATAATGTGTGATTATTTAGCAAATATATGAAAAAAAGAAAGTGAAAGTGTTAGTCACTCAGTTGTGGCCGACTCTTTGCGACCCCATGGACTGTAGCCCACCAGGCTCTTCTGTCCATGGGATTCCCCAGGCAAGAATACTGGAGTGGCTTGCCACTCATCACTATTACCAGAGCCATTTTAAACAGCCAAGTCTCCATCAAACCACACACACACACAAAATGTGGAAAATGTGGCCCTAAATATGCCATGAAAAAGATAGTTTATAATATTAGAACTGAAACGAGGAGACAAAGGATCACCTTGTTCCAGCCCAGCTCCACCTCGGAGCCCCTCAAAGGTGAAAGATGAAAGGACGTTTACTTGCTTGTGACTTCGTGGGCGTAACAAAAGTAAGGGAAGCTGAAGCTCTAACAGTTAACTACCTTAGCAGGAGTGAAAACTTGACCAAGTATTCTGCTGTAATAGACTTATTGTGCCACAATCTATTTCTGCACACCATGTCACCTTATTAAACTCGATTATTAGTTCTAATAGCTTTTTTGTGCATTCCATCAGATTGCCTAATAGATAATCACATTATCTGAAATAAATGGCTTTAATCTCTTCCTTTAAAATCTGGATATTTTTATGTCTATATATTGCATGATTTCACTGTCAAGAAAACTTACAGTACAATGTTGAGTAGAAGTAGTGAGAGTAGACATACTATTTTTATTTCTGATAATAGGGGAAAAGTATTCAGTCTTTCAGCAGCAAGTATACTTGCTGCAGATTTTAGTAGATGCTTTCTGTCAGATTGAAGATTTCTTCTGTTTCTCTTCTGCTGACAGATTTTTTGACGAATGAATTTTGACTTTTGTCAAATGCACTTATTGTGTCTATTGAAGTTATCCTTTTTTTTCTTTTTTAGTTGTTAGTATGGTGAGTTATATTAATTGATTCCATAAAGGTAAAGCAAATCTTGCATTTCTTGGATAAGCTCCACTTAGTCATGTTTGAATTTCATATCCAATAATCTATGTTCATGAATGTTGCTAGTAATAATAGTATTATAGAATAAACTCAGAAATATTTCATCCTCTTCATTTTTTTTGAACAAGTCTACATAGAATTTGTATTATTTATCAACTACATGTTTGATAGATTCACAGTGAAACTATGTGCACCTAGAATTTTCTTTGTGGGAAAGTTTTAAACTACAAATATCATTTCATGTATAGTGGATTTAGGTTATCTAGTTCTTCTTGAGTAAGCTTAGTAATTTCTGTATTAAGAGGAATTTTCCCATTTAATCTAACTTGTAAAATATATTGATGTAGCATTGTTCATAAGAATTACACAGTATTCTTTTATTATCTGCAGAGTCTGTAGTGATGTCTTTTCTTTATGTCTTCTCTACTGTCTTTCTGATGATTTTGACTAGAGGCTTATCAGTTCTAGTGATCTCCTCAAGGATTCAGTTTTTGTTACATTGATTCTTATTTATTGTATCCCATTTCATTGATTTCTGCTTTATCTTTATTATTTTTTTTTTTCCTTAAACATGCTGTGTATTTCACTTGCTTTGTTTTTCCAGTTTTCTTATTTGGTTGAAATTGACATCACTGAGTTGAAACTTTTCCTCTTATCTAATATTGTCAGAAGGCATTACTTTTTTGTTTTATTTCTAAAATTTTAGCTCTGCAATCTCTTTTAAATCGCTTAACTTCTATGAGTTTCATTTCCTTTATCTGTCAAATAGGAATAACAGTTTTTGTCTGATCATGCTCAACAAATTTTCCTGTAAAAGTTCTCAAGAATCAAATCATGGTAACGTGTAGCAAAATATTCAATACTGTAAAAGGTTGAACAGGCATATGGTACTATTGTATGTGATCATTTTTCAGAGCTTTAAACTGTCTAAACATTTTTTTAAGTTTTTAAATTAAAGACAATATTTTCTATTTTATCTTTCATGTATGAAACTTGCTAGAAAACCTCTAGACAAAATGTGGTGAGTTTTACCAGTCAAGATACTTAGGGGAAAATATTGTCATGTCTCTTTCTATCAACTTATAAACATATACATTTACCTTTTCAGAAATCAGCTTTATGTTGTGTGAAAAAAAAAAAAAAAACTTCCCTCCTCCTTTCCTTTTGAAGTGCTTTTAGGAGCAGGTGGCATAGCTTCAGTGGGCTTTCTCTCCCTGAAGGCAGATCTGGTATTGATCACCACTGAAATGAATGTCCTTCTCTCAGCAATCCCTCATATTGATCATCTGCCCACTTCACCGACTAAAGCAGGCAGAGAGTTATATGTTTTACCTTAGGGTTCAGTTTTGGAACAGGCAACTTTTTTTTTTTTAATGTGCCTTTGATCCAGAATCCAGGTCCTCTAAGGGCTTTGCCTTTATTGCTTCTGAATGCATGGAGTTTTCATTACAGAATATTTTTAGATAACTTTTTTGATTGGCAAATAAGGACAATGAATTTAAAAAAAAGGCAAAACAGAAGTCTATGGGCAGGTTTAACTAAATAAATCATGAAAGAAAGTTTGAAAACTTATTTGAGAAAAGTTCAAAATAAATAAAAACATCTCACATTTAGCAACCATAAGTTAAAGGAAAAAAGTAGCTTTTTGTCTATGAAGTGACAGCTATACACCAGTCAGGCACTGCTCATACCACATGGGATACAGTGATGACCGAGACAAGTATGGTCTTTGGCAGAACTTACATCCTCGTCCTTCCAAACGTCCACATGCTAGTTAGTCTGTTACTTTGAGTGTTTTGCTCTTGTCCATAATTCAACTGAGACTGACTCATACACTTATATAATTTCTTCTTTTTTTCCTCCAGAAAGGTTTTGTTGTTCATTTATTATACTTAGTACAGGGAACACAAATATAAAATAATTCTTTCCTTTAGGATTTTGTAATCTTTTGACATAAGAAATTCTCCACACTTAGTAGTTCACAAATCTGTACCAATTTGACACAGATATATAAAGATTTACAGAGGCCTTTTGATCCTATGGCCATTCTGGAGCATCTTTTGTGGTAATAAGACAAGGATACCTACAAGGTCTTGAATCCTAGGCAGTGAGAGACTTCCCTGCTAAACTGTTAGGTCAGCAAAGCTCTCCTTAAGTTGCTGTGCTAGGGTTGGGCTTTCTCTCCAGCTTGACTTCTGGGGCTTTGTGTAGGGTTGCCTAGGTTGATCCTTCCCTGTGCATCCCTCAGTCATGAGGCCGAGCAGCCCAGCCTCACAGTGAATTCCATGCTTTTTCTTGACATCCATCCTAGCAAACCTTCTCCCCTACCCTGTTGCCATATAGAAAATCTGAAGCTTCTAAATTGCCGCCAGTCCCTCCTTCAAATTCCCTTTAGTTCTCTCTCTTTTATGACACGGTAAGACATGTCGAGTCTTGAAGAAGGTAATCTTCCTGAGCCTGTGCAGGACACGGGTTTGCCTTTTCATTCCTTCTCAGTGAAGGTCTCCTCCTCTCCTTGCTACTAGATAAAGATATACTGAAGAGTTCTTTCTGTTTCCAAATGTGGTTTGGGGGGCGTAAATTGAGTTTCCTGGAGATAATCTTAGAACAAAGTATTTGAGGGATGCCCAGACTCTGCTGTGATGATTTAATTTTTTGTCCAATAATGTACATTGGGAGTTTATGGACTCAATTATTGATCAGAGAGCCAGAACAGATTATAACTGAAGCTTCAGGAGGATATAAGAGGTAATGGGTTGAAACAAATCTATTGAAGTGGGGAAATTAAAAAATTGTTCCTACTTTCCAGTCATCATCAACAGTGTATTAGCCATGTTCCTAAAGATGGCATAAGAGGTAGGTCAATGCATCTACTCCTCAAATGACCATTTTAAAAGGTAGAAATAAGCAACAGGACACATTTTTTGTGGTCCTTTGTAAGAGTAGGGGAAACAAACAAACAAAAAAACCTTCTCAGAAGGTGCTGTGACTGAATTGTGTTCCACCCAAATTCATATGTTGTAGCCATAATCTCCAATGTGACTCCCTCTGAGGACAGAATCTTTAGGAATAAATTATGGTTAAATAAGTTTGGAGCTCTAATCTGATAAGACCATGGTATTATAAGATGAGGAAGAAAAACAGATTCCTCTCTGTCTAACTCCCTCATCGTTCAGTGTCCATCATTTGCAGACACAATGAGAATGCAGCTAAATGAAATTCAGGGACAGAGTTCTCACCAGGAACCAAATGGATTTAGAAAAAATTCTATTGTTTAAGCCACCCAGCCTATAGTAAATTTTAGAACAGCCTGAGCAAACTAACATGAAAAGGAGTCACCCAGAAAACTTGTTCTTATTGGCCAGACCAGTATCACCTGCCCACTTCCATGCCAGTCAGTCAAGACCAATCCATAGCTTAACCCAGTGGCTTTCACCCAATTGAGAGGGACTTTATTTTCCAGGGGACATTTTGCAATGACTGGAGAAGTTATTTTTGATTGTCACAACCTACGCTTCAGAAGAAGGGGAGAAGTACTACTATAATCTATCAGTAAAGTTCAAAAATATTTGGAAATATCTTAACAATGAATGAAAAGACAAAGAATTATCTTGATCGAAGTTGCAATAATTTGGAGGCTGAGAAACCATAGGTGAAACATGAACATTATCACAAAACTTTTGAGTTTTGTGTTCAAATATATACTGAATATTAAAATGATATACTGACATATAAAGATGAATGCCATTCCTATATTCCTTGAGAAGTTCGACAAAGAGCCCAGACAAAGCCAGTAGCCTGAAAGAGCCCTATAAACCTCAACAAGGAAGATACAAGATGCCTTGTGTAAATTATTATTTATTATTAGTTTATTTTTGTTATTGAAGGATCATTGCTTTACAGAATTTTGTTGTTTTCTGTCAAACCTCAACATGAATCAGCCACAGGTGCACATATATCTTCTCCCTTTTGAAACTCCATCCCATCTCTCTCCCCATCCCACCCCTCTAGATTGATATAAAGCCCCTGTTTGAGTTTCCTGACCCATAGAGCAAATTCCTGTTGGCTATCTATTTTACATATGGTAATGTAAGTTTCCATGTTATTCGTTCCATACATCTCACCCTTTCCTCCCCTCTCCCCATGCCCATAAGTCTGTTTTCTATGTCTGTTTCTCCATTGTTGCCCTGTAAGTAAATTCTTCAGTACCATTTTTTTTTAGCTTCCATATATATGCATTAGGATGTCATATTTGTCTTTCTGACTCATTTCACTCTGTATAATAGGTTCTAGGTTCATCTACCTCATCAGAACTGACTCAAATGTGTTCTTTTATGGCTGAGTAATATTCCATTGTGTATATATTCCACAACATATTTAACCATTCCTCTGTTGATGGATAGCTAGGTTGCTTCCATGTTCCAGCTATTGTAAATAGTGCTGCAGTGAACAATGGGATACATATGTCTCTTTCAATTTTGGTTTCCTCAGGGTATATGCCTGGGAGTGGGATTGCTGGGTCATATGGTGTTTTTATTCCTAGATTTTAAGGGAATCTCCATGCAGTCTTCCATAGTGACAGTGTCAATTTACATTCCCACCAACAGTGCAAGAGTGTTCCCTTTTCTCCACACCCTCTCCAGCATTTATTGTTTGTAGACTTTTTGATGATGGCCTTTCTGACCGGTGTGAGGTGATATCTCATTGTGGTTTTGATTTGCATTTCTCTAATCATGAGCGATATTGAGCATCTTTTCATGTGTTTGTTAGCCATCTGCATGTCTTCTTTGGAGAAATGTCTGTTCAGCGTGAATTATTGAGCTGAGAGCAGATTCCTAGCTAGTGTTTGCTAGGAAATTGCATGCCCCTATGCACCTCTTTGGAAGTGACAATTCTACTGACTCTATGTCTGGTCTTTCTGTTCAGACACACTGTGTCCCTTGTCCATTCATTCTGATTATGAGCCCTGCAGGGACTGGAGGTTGGTGACTGGGAAAAGGAGAGGGGGAGCGAGAGGGTAAAGGGTAATCTGTTGCTCTCCCGGACCACACTCAGCAATGATCCACATCTCTCCCACACAGATCCTCATACTCATCTCTCACCTATCCTGCCCAGATTTCAAATTTGGACTCCAATCTAATGGCTCCTGAGGTTGTGTGTGAGATCAAGGTGAGAGGTGCCTTTGCAAAGCCCACCCAGCCTTTAACTTTTTTGCTAGTATCTCTGACTCTACATCTCAGTCCCAGCCCCTGAGATGTTTTTCTCATGTGGTATAATGTTTAACTTTGCACTGTGGGGAAGCACTTAAGTTTAGAAAATCCCTCCATCATTCTCTCTTTCAGAATAAAGAGTAATAGCCAAGGACCACTATATTCTTTCTCTCTTGTGTCTGTATGTGTGTGTACTAGTCATATCCCACTCTCTGCAACCCCCTGGATTGTAGACCCCCCCAGTCTATTCTGTCCATGGAATTTTATAGGCAGGAATACTGGAGTGGTTTGCTATTTCCTACTCCAGGGCATCATCCCAACCCAGGGATTGAACCTGTATCTTTCACATCACCTGTATTGGCAGGTGTATTCTTTACCACTGTACCATCTGGGGAGCCCATATTCTCTCATTTCCCAGGTAGAAACCACCTCTAGCTTTCCCCATGACTCCCTTATTTATCTGCCTCTAAAAAACTCCAAGCCTCCTTTTATTAAGGAATTTTCTAGGCAGGAATACTGGAGTGGGTTGCTATTTCCTACTCCAGGGGAATCTTCCCAACCCAGGGATCAAACCAGGGTCTCCCACATTGTAGGCAGATATTTTACCTCCTGAGCCACAAGGTAAGCCCACTTTTTTAGGATACTCTTCATGTATAAAACTCCCTATTGCAATGACCTGAATAAGATCATTTCATTAATGTGTGGTAGACTTCCTTTCTCTCTCTCTCTCTGAGTATGCAGGAAGACGGGCTGTTACTCATTAGGCATTCTTTGATGCCTACTGTTTATGGCGTAAATTGTACGCCTTCAGTCATTTTAGTCTCTGGATTTTGATTTTAAGGAGAAAAAAATTTTCTCTAAAGGTCCTTTCGTTGATGCAAAATCTGTACCAAGAATTTAAGTGTCTGAAACACAGTGATAGAGCATTACGTTTTCTGTCTTGCATGTCTGTTGCTACTTTTCTACCTGGAAGAAGGAAAGTATGGGTCGCCCTCACAATTACATAATTGAATAAGTAATGGGTAAAAAGAAGCAGAGGTTAATATTTTCAAAATATTTCTTGTTGCATGAAGATTTAATAAGACAATGTATATGAAACTCTTAGAGAAGTTTCTGATATATAAGAAGTGTCTAATACATTTAACTTTTATTATTATCATGACCATTTATCATTATCTTTGTGAAATCTTTCTGTCATTGGTGAATTTTAGATAATTTGGCTGCAGTCACAGTCTCTTTTAATCCTTATTATTTTCTTTATTTTAAAACTTACTTATACCAGGATCTTTGATCACAAACTAGTATAATCACCTAAAAGGTTTTGGCACCTCCTGAAATAAAGGAGAGACATTTTTAAAGTCTAAATGTAATCTTTCCAGTGCTTTTGGTTTATCCTCAAGAAGAAAAGCATAATGTAAGAAGGTAAAAGAAGGATTACTGTGTGGGAAGATATAATACCAACCTTGGGAAGGAATTTTTAAAACTGAAATTTGCAAGAACCAGAAACTTTGAAAAAAATCTTAAGTAAAGTTTTTGTGTGGTCTCTGGCTTAGAACACAAAATCTGGAGGAAATTACCATTGAAGTAAACAGTAGGATCTTAGCTTTGTCTTTCATAGTCTGAGAAGTTAGAAATTAATGTCGGCTATAGATGAAACTGTCAGGCCAAAGAATAATTGGGAACATTTAGAAGGGAAATATGATGGAGCCTAATGCAGAACTTTAGGATCACTTAAGAAACTTCATAAAATATAGCTTTCGTTGTAAATAGTTTTGAAATTTATTTCACTAATATTTTTCCTTATTTTAAAACCATTGTTTATATAATGGAAAGTATAGGTAAGCATTGACAGTCATACTGGTACAAACATGTGTATATATGTGTGTATATATATTCTAATAACTTTTTCATATTCAATGCATTTTTTTTCTGAGAAAAACACATCCTGAAGAAACGAACAGCAACCTACTTTTCATGTACCACAAGATAATTTGCCAAATAAAAAGAAATCACATCCCTTGATAGTGATATTTTTTAAATACCACAAGATTGCATAATCTATCACATAAAAATCAAATCTTGAAGTGGCATTTTACAGATTTTAAAGTCATTCTACTGGATGAGATTGCATGGGAATTAAAGGGGGAGATAGATGGAAACACACAGCAGATTAGAATAGACTTAACTTTTATTCTGCTTGAAAGATTGCATATTTTATCTAAAAAGTTCAGATCTTAATTGGAGTGAACTATTATAACTGCGAGGGAAGATGTATTTCAAGGGTTCATCTATTTTTATATGAATTTCAACAGTCTTTTCTCCATACAAATTTATGTATACATATATATAGACTTCTTCTTTGAAACAGTTATGACATCTACTTGGTTCTCTAATTAATTAATTAAGACATCAAACTTTTTAAAAAATATCTGTGGTAAAGTGATGCTCTTACTTTTTTTTAAAAAAAAATTTAGTATAAAAATAACTTATGCAGACATGCAATGAATAATACAGCTTTACTCAGTTATCAATCTGGGGGAGAGTCTTTCAAACCCACTTCTGTTTGTTGCATATCCAATCTGTGTGCAGAAGTAAACTCCCTGTTAGGGCTTCCCTGATAGTTCAGTTGGTAAAGACTCTGCCTGCCATACAGGAGACCTGGGTTGTATCTATGGGTGGGAAGATCCCCTGGAGAAGGGCAAGGCTACCCACTCCAGTATTCTGGCCTGGAGAGTTCCACGGACTGGATAGTCTATGGGATCGTGAAGAATTGGACATGACTGAGCGGCTTTCACTTTCAGAAGATGAAGGGACGAAGAATTAAGTTATAATTGTGCCTCACATAAGAAATTGAAAACTTCGTAGACTAGATTGAAGAGCTGATGGTTATATTTTGAAAGAGGACTTGAAGTGGAATCTTAAAGCACTATGAGAACTGCTACTTCTGGTTTGGTCAGCGCTGAGCTCTGTGAGGGGTTTCCCAGGTGGCGCAAGTGGGAAAGAATCCACCTGCAAATGCGGGAGACGCAAGACTCGGGTTCCATCCCTGGGTCGGGAAGACCCCTGGAATAAGAAATGGCAACCCGCTCCAGAATTCTTGCCTGGAAAATCCCATGGACAGAGGAGCCTGGCGGACTCCAGTCTATGGGGTCACAAAGAGTCGGACACGACTGAGCGCAGCGCACTGGAAGCGTGGGCAGTCTCTTGAATCACTTGGCCTTGTGTACGGCTCTGGGAAGGTGGGCTGATTTCAGCCTGTGTTTCCTGAGAAACAGTTCACCCACGTGACGGGAGCACTGAGGGCAAGGGCCAGAGTGAAGCAGAGCAGGAGGGGTTCAGAGAGAGCCGACCACCTGCTCTGTCGTCCTTGGAAATATTCTTGCTTTTGGCACCGCTTTTCTATTGGTTATAGTAAATTGCTTTGGATGGACCTTTAAGTATGGCAGTTATTAATTCAACAAGCATTTTAACACATCATTTTTGTTATCGGCTTGTGCCTCTAGATCAAGTTTTCTCAGTTCAGTTCAATTCAGTCGCTCAATCGTGTCCGACTCTTTGCGACCCCATGAATTGCAGCACGCCAGGCCTCCCTGTCCATCACCAACTCTCGGACTTTACGCAATCCCCTGTCCATCCAGTCGGTGATGCCATCCAACCATTTCATCCTCTGCCATCCCCTTCACCTCCTGCCTCCAATCCTTCCCAGCATCAGGGTCTTTTCCAATGAGTCAACTCTTCGCATGAGGTGGCCAAAGTATTGGAGTTTCAGCTTCAACATCAGTCCTTCCAATGAACACCCAGGACTGATCTCCTTTAGGGTGGACTGGCTGGATCTCCTTGCAGTCCAAGGGACTCTCAAGAGTCTTCTCCAACACCACAGTTCAAAAGCATCAATTCTTCGGCGCTCAGCTTTCTTTACCGTCCAACTCTCACATCCATACATGACCACTGGAAAAACCATAGCCTTGACTAGATGGACCTTTGTTGGCAAAGTCTCTGCTTTTCAATATGCTCTCTAGATTGGTCACAATCTTTCCAAGAAGCAAGCATCTTTTAATTTCATGGCTGCAGTCACTATCTGCAGTGATTTTGGAGCCTCCAAAAAATAAAGTCTGACACTGTTTCCCCATCTATTTCCCATAAAGTGATGGGACCAGATGCCATGATCTTAGTTTTCTGAATGTTGAGCTTTAAGCCAACTTTTTCACTCTCCTCTTTCACTTTCATCAAGAGGCTCTTTAGTTCTTCTTCACTTTCTGCCATAAGGGTGGTGTCATCTGCATATCTGAGGTTATTGATATTTCTCCCAGCAATCTTGATTCCAGCTTGTGTTTCTTCCAGCCCAGCGTTTCTCATGATGTACTCTGTATATAAGTTAAATAAGCATGATGACAATATACAATCTTGACGTACTCCTTTTCCTATTTGGAACCAGTCTGTTGTTCCATGCCCATTTCTAATTGTTGCTTCCTGACCTGAATAAACTTTAAAATTAATTAAAATCTGTTGATTGCCAATTGCTAGAAAGAAAAAAAAAAAGTTAAATTAATTTCTTAATAATGCAAGCCAAGTTTCTTGCTTACTGAAGTGAGAGAGGTCACTATTTTGACAATTTTAGTAGCATCTCCAAAGTGGAAGGTCAAAGACAGAATGTATATAAATTTAGAGGGGTGGTTTAGGTGAGTAATCCAGGACAGAGATCCTATTGGCATCAGCCGAAGTTCATGACGTTATAGTCTACAACTGAAAGATACAGGAGACAAATGTCTGAAGATGAGTTTTAGAAGTATAAACAGCTCTATGAGTCAAGCGATTTGAGAAAGTGCCATCGACCTTGACAGATGAAAGTTGGTCAAACAAATACATTTTTAGGAGGTTTCTGAAGCAAATAATAAAGTTACTTGCAGCTCCTTCTCCCTGGGCAAGAATTTCATGAAATAGTAAAAGCATGCTTAAGTAGTAGACTATAACCTGAGTGGTTATAGGTAGTTTCAATTCATAAGTCCCAAATTTCTAATGTGATCAGTGAGACTTACACAATCGGGTCCTGCCCAAACTGTTATCATTATTTGAAAGTGAAACTGGAATCCCTCTCTCCTATTCAAGCCGTGAGTGAAATATTATACCATAACGGTGTGCTTTTTCACCTCTTAGTCATTTGATAGAAAAGAGAAAGAAATGGGGAGATGGTATAAATGGAGAAAGAAAATAGAAAGAGAGAAAAAGATACTAGGTTCCAAAACTTTCTAAGACATTTTCTCTCCACCATATAACTTAAACTTCACAGCAACTCCTTGGAGGTAATTGTTACATTTTTCAGAGGAGAAAATTAGAGTATAGAATGAGATATTTTGTTTAAGGGTGTGCAGATGTTATGTTGAAAATATTGTACTGAAACTCAAGTCAATTTGATTCTATACCCAAGTTCTTCACAAAGTTGCACATCTTTGTTTATTCTTTACTTGAATTCTCCCCAGAGAGAATGTGTCATTCTCTACTCTCTGCTCTTAGCATATTTGACCTTTTCTGATACTTTAGCAGTTAGACACACAAGCAGATAATGTACCAGGATGCCTCTCAATTAGATCAAAAGTCCATTATTGACAAGAGCTAGTCATTTTATTATTTGGGATATCACCAACATATAGCATAGAATCTGATCCTAAACCTCGAATGAATGTTGGATTTTTTTTTTATAGTGAGGCTAAATGAATGAATATTATACATCAGAACTTTTGACTTTCCTTAAAACTGAGTAGCTAGTTTGCCTCCATGTCTCTTTGTGTCTGTGTGTGTGTGAGAGAGAAAGACAGACAGGGAGACAATGCATTTTTGTAATCTGAATTGCATTTAAATATATTATTGCTATACATGTTCCAAAATTGGAGAATGATTTAATATCAAGAGTTTATGGTATAATTCATACAAAAGCAAAGACATTTGCTAAACAGGTTTGACATAAAATTAAGATCAGAGTATTTTAGAAATGTATAAAAACAGCTTATGTTCATAAAAGCTCTAAGTGAAGAGAATTAGTGATGGAGCTGAAAGATGGAACACAATAAATAATTCTGATTTGATCCTCTTCTGTTCATATGCTGACAGTTTCCAAGCTAAAACCTGCACGTGATAAGTGATAAGTAAGTGAAATCATTGTCAGGAGCTAATGAATATTTGTGAAAAGGCTAGCTTAAAACTCAGCATTCAGAAAACTAAGAACATGGCATCCAGTCCCATCACTACATGGCAAATAGATGGGGAAACAATGGAAACAGTCACAGATTTTATCTTCTGGGGCTCCAAAATCACTGCAGATGGTGACTGCAGCCATGAAATTAAAAGACGCTTGCTCCTTAGAAGAAAAGCTATGACCAACCTAGACAGCATATTAAAAAGCAGAAACATACTTTGCCAATATAAGTCCATCTAGTCAAAGCTATGGTTTTTCCAGTAGTCATGTATGGATATGAGAGATGGACTATAAAAAAGCTGAGTGCCGAAGAATTGATGCTTTTGAACTGTGGTGTTGGAGTAGACTCTTGAGAGTCCCATGGACTGCAAGGACTGCAGTCCATCCTAAAGGAAATCAGTCCTGAATATTCACTGGAAGGACTGATGCTGAAGCTGAAGCTCCAATACTTTGGCCACCTGATGCAAAGAACTGATTCCTTAGAAAAGACCCTGATGATGGGAAAGATTGAAGGAGGGAGAAGAAGGGGATGACAGAGGATAAGATGGTTGGATGGCATCACCAACTCAATGCTCATGAGGTTGAGTAAGCTCTGGGAGTTGGTGATGGTCAGGGAAGCCTGTAGTGCTACAGTCCATGGGGTGGCAAAGAGTTGGACGTGACTGAGCAACTGAACTGAACAGAAATGAAAGAATATTACTATTCATATTAATTATATTCAATCAATCAGAATATCTTTATTACATCTTATATACAATTTAAAATGAATTATATTTGATCCAGAGTCAGTGATACCATTTCTTTCATGTCCTCCAGCTCAAAGACACTCCAGGATTTTGAATGACAGAGTCTAAAAATTATCACGGGAGATCAAGCTGCTCTTGGTCTCTGTGTTCTCCCTCTTGCCTAATAGTCCTCCCTTTTTCCTAATTTTTGTGAGAATCCTGAGACTCTGTCCATGTAGGGAAGATTACCCTTTAGTATGACAGAATGAAAAAGTGGTCGTTGCTGGAGACTGACTCTAATTTAAACTGACCAGAGTCCTCCTTTTCAGTCCAAGCCTAAGTTACAAGGACTATGAATTTTTACAAGGAGTTACTGTAATGTGAAAACCTGAAATGCTGCTTCAAAATGGTTAGTTCAAAAAGAGCCAGTTGATGTTTATGGAGCATTGAAAATACTTTGTAGGTGAAAAAAGAAAGAACAAAATATTAAGATGAAACCCAGATGAGGATAAAAAGAACAGGGAGGAATCAGATCAAGTATTTTGATAGAAAAACAAAATTACAAACCAAAGGGTGTGGGAATGACAGGGGTAGAAATACAAACACAGAAATCGGAGACTTAAAATAAATTGATACAATCAGGGAAAAATAAACTAAATTGTTGGGCCAACTGGAAATAAAGTACTAAAATTGGAGCCATGTGTGTGACAAAGGAGCAGATGACATATGAAACATTACAGAAATTCAGCCTACTCCTGAGGATGCTAAACTATTCAAAAGATACACTTAGAGGGCTCCCACATCAGCACACTGAAAATGAAAAATGGAGCAAGTGTCTTCCATTTAAATGGAGTATTTAGTGGCTCCAGAAATGCAGGGACCAGCTCACTAAAATATCATCAGTCATTTGGTCCTGGGTCACCGCAGAAGATGATGAAAGGGAGAATGCGCAATGGTCCCTGGACAGAGAGAAAGGAAAGACTGATGGACAATGAAACCACAATTATGTGAAATTTCAACATCTCTTCAAAATTAATTGTTAGGCCTCTGAGGCACAGAATAGTAGAGACAGAAATGATGAACAGGGCAATTGACCATTTCCTGAACGAAAATGCCCCATGTTTGGATTCTCCTCTGTCTGGATCCAGCCTCATCCAATAGCCAGGATAACTTTATTTTTATTTTATTATACTTTAGTTTAAAAATAAACTCACACTCAAAAGTGAAAGTTAAAAGAAATTAGAATATATGTGAAGGAATAAAATTTGCATCGAATCACTTTCTTCTCAGGGATCAATAAGAAAAACAGAGAAGAGTAAATAATTTCAGTAATTATGGGGAAAATTTGTCCTTTGTGATGAAAGGAACAAATTTCAAAGAATATTTCAAAGGCAATTGTCACAGCTGGAAGAGTTTCATTAATGTTAAAAATCAATGATGTTTTAACAACCCGATGATGATGTCGTAAGAACCCAGCATATGTTACTTGATAAGGAATGGGAAAATGAAAACATAACTAGTAAAACACGATGTTCAACAAGGAAAGAACATCCAAAATGTAGAGAAGCTATTGAGATCAAGTATAAATAACTTTCAAAGTTGACTTTTATTTCTGAGTCATTCTAATGGTAATCATTTAGAAATTCACCCTCTTCAAAAGCTGAGACATGAGAAGAAGTTGTATCTTTCAGAAAAAATGCTATTTAAATGAAAGGTCCTTTTGTATGTGTGAGATGTATCATCATGCTTGTGAGCTTTTCAGAATTCTGTTATTCAGAAGTATTACGCGTTCCCTTTAGCCAGTAATCACACTGGTCTAGCCTTCCTTTCTTCTGAGGACACTTGGTGAGCATGTCTGTGATGGACCCCAGAGGAATGAGGTACGGATTGGACGTCGGGCTTCTTTTAAATGTAACGATTTACCTGTAGCTATAAAATCTTGAGAAATCACTTTAAACACACAAAGTTTCTTTTCTTAGCTGTAAACTCCAAATATAGCCTTCCCATTGACTGTATTATAGAATATTTGTCCCCAGTGTTATTATATTTGTCTGAGGTAAATTTTCCCAATTTTCTAAGTGGTCAGCATAAAATAATGGTTGCTGTGTCATTCAGTAGCTAAGTTGTGTCCGACTCTTATCAGCCCCATGGACAGAGGAGCCTGGCACGCTGTAGTCCATGGGATTGCAGAGTCAGGCATGACTTAGCGACTGAACAACAACACAGCAACATTTATTATGCCAACCACTTAGGAAGTTGGGAAAATTTACCTTAGACAAATGTGATTGGATGGCTTCTACCTAAAGAATTATGCACGGCAGCATATTTTTGGACAAATAAAAAGTCATTCCATAAATTGGCCATCATATCTTGGCTGAAAGAAAACAGAAGAATGAAGCTTAGGATAAATCCTGATAATGATGATGAGACTATGTCCCTTCATGGGGACCATGGATGGGTGTCAAGTTGCACTTTCTGCCTCACATGTACGACATTTAGTTCTTACAACTTTATACAGAGGTTTGCCTTTTTCTTTGCTTTGAAAATGAGAAAGATGAGGTTCAAAGAGGTTAAAAAACTTACTCAAAGACTAAATGCAAATTGTTTTTCTCACTGTATGAGAATAGGGAAGAATTACACTCACCAGTTTCAAGGCAGGCAATAGCGTTTATTTAAAGATCACAAATTAATGTGTTTTTAAAATAGAAATAATATTAATAACAATAAAAATAATAAACTCTTCTATACTGCTGTAAATGGAGTAGGAAATGGCAACCCGGTCCACTATTCTTGCCTGGAAGAATTCCATGGACAGAGGAGCCTGGCGGACAAGTCAGACGTGACTGGGCACTCATCAGAAGCAGAAGCGTACTGCTGTTAAAAGCATTACATTTTTTTTAAAGTGCACACTTATCAACTAGCTTGAAAGCTAAGGTGATTCGCTTATAAATAAGGTAGAACATAGCTTCAAAGAAGTTATTTGTGATTACAAAACTATAGTTCTTGTGTTTCCTACCTGAACTCATTTTCAACTTTGGGATGGATTATCTGGATAGTTCTTATCTTTGCCTCCCTGTGGTGCCAGGAAAAGTTTATTACTCTGCTTGTGGGAGGTAATCAACAAGTACTGTTGAATAAACAAACATATGAGATAAAATTTCGGGCCTCCTTCTTTCCACTCTTATTCTCTTTACTCTCTGAATCCATTCTTATGTGAAAGTTACAATGCTTTCCTCACTCTTAAATAGATTAGACATTATTTTTTTTCTAAGAATGATTTTTTTTAAGATCTAGAAAACAACACCATATGTGTGTGTGTGTGTGTGTGTGTGTGTGTGCGCATGCGTGCGTGTGTTCGTGTATCTTTCTGCCAGAATCTAACAATTTCATTTCATTGCCTAAACTTATTCTAAACTTGAGTTAATTTCCTGCACTCTCAGACTGAAAAGCATACCTATTCCTTATTCTTTCTGTGCCCCATTAAAAGTACAGTAGTCTATGTCTCATCAAAGGGGTGGCTGCCCTTCAGCGGCGGGTGATGTAATTGTTGGTGTAAGTTGCATACATCTGGGGAAGGCTTTGGCAGTCCCAGCCATGAAGGTCTCTAAGATATCAGATCAGTATGTGAACCAGTAGTAGGCAATTGCTGGAAAAACTCCCCAGTTGGCATGTGTTTTAATGATGCATGTGGTAAAGCTGGAGCCAGTTGGCCTTTCATCTGCCCTCAATACCCTGAAGTTCTAATGATAGATAAGCCCTTTATTTTTCTTGAGCTAAAACACAGAATACAAGAGGATATCTGCTAAATAAGGGTCTCATTTTACATAGATGCTGAAAGGAAAAAGACATAAAGCCAATTTAGGCCATAACCACATTTTCAACATTGTTTAAGATGGACCAGAGCACATGGGTGCTACAGCAATGAGCAGAACTGTGTATACTCCATGCTGACTGTAGGATCTTGAACTTCTACCAAAAGCTCAAAAGATTAATTTACTTATTTCACAGCTTGCCCAGCTGTTACTCAAGAATAATTGGGATCCTAAAAAAAGAATCAAGTTCTAGCCATTTACAATATTTATATAAAGTCAAAATGAATGGTTTCCAACCATGATGCAGACAGTATGAGACGTTTTGTAAAGAATCACATAATCTATTCTGTGTGTCCTTCTGTCTACTGCAGATAAGCTCTTACCTTTACAGGCAACTGCTTGTTCCTAGGATAGTTAATCAACAGAGGAACAAAGAAAAGCTCCAATTTTACGTAAAAAACAAAAAACAAAAAACTTGTGTCTTTTAGAAATTATTTTATGTATTTTTAAGCAGAAAGAGAAATGTTAAAATAGTCATATTTCTGTGATGAAAAGAAAGTTAAATTCACTGCATTTTTGGCGAAATCAGTGGCCAATTTTGGGCATATGGGTGTGATCATTTCAGCCTTCTATTTATAGTACCCAGGAAAGGAAAGATCACTGCATCTAGCATACTCAGAAGGAAAAGCTCAAAAATTCTATCCAAATAATTTCTTTCCACAAGTTGAAAAACATATGAGTTAAATAGCTTAACACTAGAAAAATGATGGGCGAGATTTCTGATTGCTGTATCAGATGAACAATTTTGCCATCTTTATATATATATATATATATATATATGTATTTAATATATGTAATATATATATACATGTAATATACATTTCCCTCCACTAGTACCATCTCTGATAAAAACCATATAAACGTAATTTACTGGATAATCTAGCATAGCATTCTTTCTGTTTTTGCCTTAAGTATCTATATAATAAGGGGTTCCCTGGTGACTCAGGGTAAAGAATATGCCTGCAATGAAGGAGACACGAGTTTGATCCCTGGCTCAGGAAGATCCTCTAGAGAAGGAAATGGCAACCACTCCAGTGTTCTTGCCTGGGAAATCCCATGAACAGAGGAAGCCTGGCAGGCTGCAATTCATGGGATCACAAAACAGTCAGACATGACTGAGGGACTAAGCGACAGCAGTCTGTATAATAAGGCTGTATCATCGACACTGTTTCATCACTTCATTAGACATGCGGCCAAGGACAGCAGCAACAAAAAGCAGAGTGTCAATATCAACCTGAACAGAGAAATACATTCCTCACATGCCCCCAACTGATATTATTTCCTTGGAGCTGGATTTAATACATAAATGTACATAGTTAAGAATGTGAGTTTTGGAGTTCAACCCTTTGGTTTCAAAAGCCAGTACAGTCTCTTATTAGTGTTATATTAAGTAAACAATGTCAGACAGAGCTGGTTCTAATGGCTTAGTACCCGTGTGAACAAATCTAAACCTCAGTCTGTATATGCATGCATGCTAAGTCTCTTCAGTCGAGTCTCTTTGAGACCCTGTGGACTGTATCCCGCCAGGCTCCTCTGTCCATGGGGATTTTCCAGGCAAGAATACTGGAGTGGGTTACCCAAGCCTCCTCCAGGGGATCTTCCCTATCCAGGGAAGGCAACCCACATCTCTTCTGTCTCCTGCATTGGCAGGCGGATTCTTTATCACCGGTTGTCAGGGTCCTTTAATGGACGGGAACCTGGTGGTACGGGGTTGACGATGAGAAAGTAAAAGAAAGAAGGAAGAAAAGAGGCTGATAGTCTCTGGTTTACACAGGGTGTCAACATAACTCGAAGACAAAGAGTTAGCACCGTCTATGTAGGCTCAGGGTGCCCTCTCGAAGAGATCTTGAAAGCCCGGGCAAGTAAGTAGACACAGTGGACCCCTGTGCTCCGTGGAAGCAGCCTGAAGGAGAGAGAGAGAAATGAAGAAAGACACAGGGACCAATGTTGTGATAGAACAAAGGCGTTTATTCAACATATTGTGGGCATATATAGTGTCTTACAAGATAGCTTTTCTCAGTAGAGATAAGGATCAAAAATCTTACAAGTCATCCAGGAAACATGAGGCTAGAATCAATCTCAAAGAGAGGGGGTTGTAAATAGTTACTTTCCATATCAGAAGGGAAGAGAGTTGTAAATGGTTACTTTTCACCGTATGGAAGAGCTAACTAAGGAAATGCATAGATTCCTATTATTCCCGGGAACTGCTTGTGGCTACTCTTGCTCCTGCATTCAGGAGCTAATAAGGAACAAAGGATTCATGCAAAACCAAAAACAGCACACAGGAAGCCTCCTGTTAAATGCTAACAACTAGTGTCACCTGGGAAGCCCTTGTACGTGCTTCAAGGTTAAGAAATTAAAACCTAAGCAGGACAAATCAACAACAGGTAACAAGGCTTTCCCCAAAAGACAACTGCTTAAGTGATAGCCAATCAAATAAACTCTTTGTTCTGTTGCCTTGTTTTCTCTGTAAACATCTCCCCCAGTTCCCACTACTGCTGCTGCTGCTAAGTCGCTTCAGTCATGTCTGACTCTATGCAACCCCATAGACGGCAGCCCGCCAGGCTCCGCCGTCCCTGGGATTCTCCAGGCAAGAACACTGGAGTGTGTTGCCATTTCCTTCTCCAGTGCATGAAAGAGAAAAGTGAAAGTGAAGTCACTCAGTCGTGTCCGACTCTCAGCGACCCCATAGACTGCAGCCTCCAGGCTCCTCCGTCCATGGGATTTTCCAGGCAAGAGTACAGGAGTGGGGTGCCATTGCCTTCTCCACTTCCCACTACTGGAGCACACTTAACCACTTCCTGCCCCATCCAGAGGAGCCTGGTGGGCTACAGTCCATAGGGTCGCCAAGAGTCACACATGACTGAAGCGGTTTAGCACACAGCACATACCCCATTCAAATCGATTTTTGTTCAAATAACTTCTTAAAATTTTTGATGTGCCTCAGTCTACCTTTTAACACCAGTTATATGTTCTCAGTCAACTAGCATCATTTCTTTATCTTAAAGTTTGAAATAATACAGAAAATCGGTAATGTAAACATGTAAATCTGGCTTTTAGCATAAATTCTAAGAAATGTTAGCTATTTTCATTGCTAATATAAATTCCTAGACCTCGAGGTTGATATGCCTGTCTGATACCCAAATCTCCTCATTATAATTTTAACAAAATAAAGCTTTTATGTACCAACCTCAAAATAAATAAAGATGATTAAAAAAACACCATATCATAATCCCCTTGTGATCATAGATGCTGAATAAGCAATTGACCATTTTTTGCTTTCCTGACTAGACATCTCTAGAGCGTTATTCCCTAAATTTTCACCACAAAAAATCAGCTGGATGCTTTTTTTAAAAAAAATTTAGATTCTAGCCATTCATCCAGAGAGTCTCATCAAGAAGGTTTCAAATGAAGCATCCAAACCTCTGTTTTAAAGGGAGCAGAAATGATTCTTAACAGGAAGTAGACTGAAAAAAAAAAAAAAAAAAAAAAAAACAAGATTTTTCAATACCTACGTATTACACAGCTGAATTTGGTTTTTTAGACAACCCTTTAACAGCCAGGATACTGTATTTTGGGGGGTAAGTTATTTAAATTAATATAAAGAGTCAGACAACTGAACAACAGCAATTTAAATTAATATTTCAGTTAAAAGAAAACTTAAAGATTCTATTCTTTAAGAGCTTTTTAGCTTTTATCAGAGCCCTTTGCTTCCATGATTAGCAAATTAACTTTCATACTAACCACCTAAAAATTCTCTGTACTCAGTGCAGTTAAATAGAATGGTTAAATAATTCCTTGATTTTGCCACACCCCTTTTCTCTGCAACCCAAAACAAAAGCTGTTATTATTTTAACTAAAGTTGAAGCAAATCCCTGTGGAAACAAATTCTGGCTTTGACAGTGTTGAAACCTCACAAAATGAAGTTATTTTTTCATGATAAGAAAATGGATTTAAACACAGAGATTTCTAACTTCCACAGAAGAGAGTATATAAGAAAAGCTTCCTTCTTTTGAAAGAAAAAGTGTTTCAAAATATTTCATAGCTGTTGTTAATCAACTATTGGTTTATTCTAAGTCTAACTGCACTTGCTTCAATCTGTAGAGTTACGAAAGGTTTAGAATAATTACAGTGGAATATGACTCGGCTGTAAAATAGAATGTACTTGAGTCCGTTCTAATGAGGTGGATGAACCTAGAGCCTATTACACTGAGTGAAGTAAATCAGAAAGAGAAAGACAAATGCCGTATATTAACGCGTATACGTAGAATCTAGAAGGACAGTACCAATAGTTCTACACGCAGGGCAGCAAAGGGGACCCAGACTTAAAGAACAGACTTTTGGACTCAGTAGGAGAGGGAGAGGGTGGGATGATTTGAGAGAATAGCATCAAAACATATATATTACCATACGTAAAACAGGCAGCCAGTGTAAATTTGATGTATGACTCAGGGCACCCAAAGCCTGTGCTCTGTGACAACCTGGAGGGGTAGGGTGTGGAGGGAGGTGGGGGCGGTTCAGGATTCGGGGATACATGCATACCTATGGCCGACTCATATTAATGTATGGCAAAAACCATTGCAATATTGTAATTACTCTCCAATTAAATAAATAAATAAGTTTTAAAACAACAACAACAAAAATAATGATTATTTGATACTTATGCATTATTTCAAGACAATGAAAGCAAATATATTAATGTCTTCTGGAGCACTGAAAGCAATTTTTTTTTTTAAATGTACAGAAGTGGTTCTACCAGGTGCCAAAATACATTGTGTACTTGTAACAATTAAAACTGCATGGTACAGGGGGATTCCCTGGTGCTCTCAAAGCCTGAGGCCAGGACCAAGATCCCCCCCACACCAAAAAAAAGGGATGTTAGGAACACTATGAAACAGAATGAGGAATTAAAAACAATATGATAAACTTGACATTGCACACCAGTAGGATGTGATGGAGTAGTCAAAAAAGGGACAACAGTAATGCAACCATCTCTGATAGAAAACAAACCCAAAGCCCATACCTTACTCCAAAATAAATTGTGGTCATATTGAAGTTATAATCATAAAAAATAAATTCATGAAATTCTAAGAGAAAGCATTCAAAGATTATTCAAAGTGTAATGCAAGACACAGAAAATGTTTGCAAATTTCAAACGCTTAAAAAGTCTGCATAACCTTTAAAAACAGACATTAAAAAGTAAGACATTGACACACTGAAGAATGTTTGCAAATTATGTTATAATGTGCTGAGTTTCTATGTCCAATTAATGAAAAGATTATCAACAACTGGACTGAAAAATGGGCAAAAGACTAGGACATCTCTTAGTAGAGGAAAGCAGATGTCTTTCAAACACATGAAAAGATGCTTGCTTTTACTAGTAGTAAGAGCAACTTTAAACTATGATAAATATATTTTTACTTATCACATTGGAAAATATAACAAGGTTTGATATACTGTGTGGGCAAATGTATGAAAAAGAGGCACAGTGAATATAGATTGTTATAACCTTTAAAGAGTTCAGTTTTTCCATATTTATCATATAAAAACTGCACACATTTTTAGTAGAATTCCATTTTTCAGTATTCATCTATTGGATTTTCTCCACCACGAGCTCAGTACAAAGATATTCAATGTAGTAAAGTTTGTAAAAGTTGAAAAGTGAAAACAAGGTAAATGTCTTTTGATAGGGGAAAGCTAAGGAAAAAAAAATAGTCCATCCATATAACAGAACATTATGCAACTTTTGAGAATGACAAGTTCCTTCTCTCTATATGACTTCATAGCATGGTCTCCATTATACAGTAAGCAAAATACAATATATACACAAATATAAACCTATATATGCACATAATGCATATGTAAGTACATATTTAAAAACACATATATGCAATATATTAACATTTATATTTATAGACTAACACTCCAAGGACTTTAAAAAAATTGAAAGTCATGCATTACCTCAGTCAGATAGTACATAAGATCAGCAGTGATAAGTCACTTGATAAACATGTACCCTTGATATAATATGATGAGAATAACACTTTATATCTTGGTTTTATTCCCAAAAAACAATACCAAACCTGTTCTTCTCAAACTGTCAGTATTAGCAAAGCAAGGAAAGTCAGAAACTGTCATGGCCAAGAGGAGCTGAAGGAGATGTGATGACCAAATACAAGGTGTCATTCTGGGTGGGATTTTAGAATAGCAAAGAGACATATATAAACTAAGGGAATCTGAATAAAGTATGGGCTTGATTTAACAAGAATGTGTCAATACTGGTTTGTAAACTGTGATGAATGCACCATACAAATTTAAGATGTCAGTGATAGGAGATTCTGAATATAAAATATATAGGAATTCTCTGTGCCATCTTTACAATATTTTATAAATCTAAAATTATTCTAAAATGTTAAGTTTGTTTTAAAAAGTGTCCTATGGTGTGACAATCTTATGCTAGCTTGAGTAATCTACAGTACCCAGTTGTTTGGTCAAACACCAGCTGCTAAGAAGATATCTTTCTTATATATCATTAACATTTAACTCGGTAGACTGAGTAAAGCAGATTACTCTTCATAATGTGGGTGTGTCTTATTCAATCAGTTGAAATACTTAATAGAAAAAGATTGAGGTTCTCTTAAAAGGGGAAAATAAAACCAAAACCCTGCCACCATATCACCTGCAAAGACAGTACTAACTCTTATAGGAATTTCCAGCACTCCTTTGGCCTGCCTGGAAGATTTCAGACTTGCTAGTCCTTATAATCATGTGAGGCAATTCTTTAAAATAAATCTTCCTCATTAGTGCTCTGTATCTATCTCCCTATCTCTATCTATCTGTCTATGCTGTGTAAGTCACTTCAGTCATGTACCACCCTATGGACTGCAGCCTTCCAGGCTCCTCTGTCCGTGGGATTCTCCCGGCAAGAACACTGGAGTGGGTTGCCATGCCCTCCTCTAGGGGATCTTCCCAGTGCAGAGATCAAACCTGCAGCTCCTGCATCTCCTATCTATCTATCTACCTGTTATTGATTTATCCATACATCCTATAGGTTCTGTTTTTTGGAGAACCCCAACCAATACATATAGGATAGGAGAATAATGTGACTGAAGAACAGGGAACAGATAGAATTAGATACTTATTTTTTTTAAATGCACCTTTTTCTTTTTTTTCAATTTTTAATAATCTCTGGTATCAACTATTTGAAAATAATAAGAAAAAAAAAAGAAAAGAAGAGTCTCCATGCCAGATTAGATCATTGATATCTAAAATTGTTTTTATAAATTATTTAATTTGAGTCTCATAGTAATTAGGTTTGCAAAGTTAATATTATTATTTACCTTTTACCTAGTTGAAAATGGAAGCATCAGCCTAAATTCTCCAAGGAGAAAGGAGTAGAACGAGGAGATGACTGATTCCCAGTGTGGTGTTAATTACATTACAACAGGCTCTCTAATGAACACTGCGAAAGTGTTAGTCCTTCAGTTGTGTCCTACTCTTTGTGACCCCATGGACTGTAGCCCGCGGGGCTCCTCGCTCCATGTGATTCTCCAGGCAAGAATACTGGCATGGGTTGCCATTCCCTTCTCCAGGGGACCTTCCCAATCCAGAATCGAACCCAGGATATCTGAGCCAGCAGGGAAGACCCAGGTGAACCCTAAGACAGGTGTTAAAAAGGAGTATCTGTTTTCGTTTTAGAAGTCCAGGTAAGCCAACAGTTTGGCAGAGTAATGTAATGATGAATGTGAAATCAGAGGCATTTAATTGGGGGTGACTGAGTATTAAAATTCTTCTGTAAAAGGACAAGACCACTGAAATACATCAGTTAAAATTTTAAGATGACTCTCAGGGACAGCTGTGCTATCCTATTCATCAGGAGACTTTATTTTATCCACAAACTTTGGAGCCCGTTCTAAAGGAGCTTGAAATTGCAAGAGCAAGGTCAGGTCTGCTAAAATGCCAAGAACGAATTCTTAGATGCTTTTGCTCCTACAGGAAAGCATTTACAAAGTTCTTACAGTGGGCACCAGTGGATAGGCTGTGTTATTTCAAATATGTACATCGATATAGAGTTCAAAGTGTATTTAGGGAAATTTCCATGGAGCTGACCAAGGAGATAGAACCCATTTTAAATCTTTTTATCATAATTGAGGATGCTGAATTCATTGAATGAAGGTCTAAGGGAATGTTTCACAAGATATTAATAATAATAACTTGGAAACAATATTGACCATAGTTGTCTCTTTTTTCCAGGTATGTTTAACAATTAAAAATTAAGGTGAAATAAATATACTATTAACTTATGCTTATTTTCAAAGACTGTTGGAAAAGACTAAGGACTAGTGGGAAATTTCAGATACTCAAAGTAGGTGGGTCTTGGACAAAAAGGCTTATCACGAAAAAAAAGAGAAATTAAGCTTCAGAGACTCTCACATGGCCCTTGGAAGAGGAATGTAACAGAGTGTGTCTGTATTCCTGTGTTTTAAAAATTTTGCAAAATCAATATTTCTTAAATTATTTTACTTAAAAAGGACCAGTAACATAATCAAGTTCTAATCCATAAAACTGCATTCACTTCTCAAGCTGGAGAAAGTGATCCATGGTTTTTTAGAATTCCTTAATGAATCTAACGGGCTTCCCTTTAGCTCAGCTGGTAAAGAATCTGCCTGCAATGCGGGAGACCTGGGTTCGATCCCTGGGTTGGAAAGATCCCCTAGAGAAGGGAAAGACTACATACTCCAGTATTCTGGCCTGGAGAATTCAATGGACTACAGTCCATGGGGTCACAGAGTTGGACTAGACGGAGCAAATTTCACATTGACTTTAGTGAATCTTATGTATGCAAATAAGGCCCCAGTCCATGAATGGTGTGAACTGAGCTGAGCTGCATAAGAAGATCCAAGAATTGTGTTTCCTGGGAGCAGAAAGGTGGATAACTTGGCCAATTAAGAAACATAAAGTATTTAGAAGGAGAGAGGAGCAAGGCAGATGGTAATCCCTCAAATATCTCAAATCTTGAGTGAAGTCTGTGAGCCCCAAAGATGACTAAGCAGGAAGTTATTGCAGTGAGAATTCACAGAAAGAAGGTCGATTTCTGATTTTACACTGACATAGAGAGATGGAACAGCTAATTGAGTGCAAGATAAAAGATAGATCAAGTTCTTACTGGTAGTCAGAAATCTTTGCCATAAATATCCTAAAGAACATTTTTCTACAGGTTGTATGATACGATATGGGACAGGACACTTAAAAAGAAAATAAAGCATGGTCATTAGTGAACTACAGGTCAAGTGGATACACAGGGTTCCCCTGTACCTTTCGTCTGTATAGCCTCAAATATGAAAAAAATAAATAAAAGCAAATGAAAATTGGTTAAAAGCTACTAACTAAACGATACATCCTATTTGGATATCACTAGGCTTTACATATAATCATCATAAAGTTTTAATAAATATTAGCTGAAGACATAATATAAAGGTTTCAATTTCCGTTCTTTTCTTTCTGATTTTCTGTAATAGTAAGAGTAGCTCATTAAAGCACCAGATAGACACAGGCCACAGATAAAGCTTATGCATCTCCTCCATGAGAACATATGATGGTCTTAAAGGGGTAGGGGGGCTTTAGGAGGGGAGGACGCATGAAATGAGATATGCCAATGGGACATTTGCTTAGTCTGTAATTAAGAAAGGCTCTTTTCCTTAAATATTTGCAGGAGGGCCTAGAATTTCAACTTGCAATGATATACTGTCCCTGCTCTTGGGGAATTTATAATGTAGTCTAGATAATGCCTACAAGGCAGTCAGGATGGTTTAATATATGATCAACAAGCCAGACAGACCCACTCAGACATTTCTTAATAGTATGCTTTAGAAAAAAAATGTAATCCAAGTTTTTATAACATGGAAAATAACTGATTTTTCCAACCACAAGATTTGATCTTGACTAGTGTGTAGGGAAGTGCATTTCTGAGTGATAGCGTTTATTTATGTATTCCTTTGAGGTTATATGACTTTATTATGACATTAATTTGGTGGATTTACACATAGAGTGACATGACACTAGTTCATAGCAAGTCATAGCTTTTATCTCAAAATAACTTTTGCCTAATGTTTGCCTGGGAATATAAGAATTGTCTTGAGTTTAGACCTTGAGGTCTACATTCTTTGCTTTCTTCCCTAATTAATTTAGGGAAGAAACTCTTTCCTTTTTTTATGGTCTTTCTTTCTAGTATTTTTGATAATTAGATTTCTGTTAAGTAGACTTTGGATCAGAGGTCCTTTAATTTGTGATAAGTAAAACCCAAATCACATAGTCATTTAGGTCTTCCTCAAAGAAACAAGTTCATTAAAGTTTAATTTCATTGGAATTTAATTGAAATTTGCAAATATGAGTAGCTTCTCTCTTTTTTACTTTTTCTTTTTTGCATTTTTGTGGTTTTTTTGGTCATTATGGTAATGACAATGATTGTTAGACTTGGACATTGGTTGACATTGGCCTTTCTTCCTTTTATAATTACTTATTCTGTTCCACGAAGCTTTTAACATCTACATATTGAAGTTCCATTTGTCTCAGTGTATGTCCTATCAAGATCAAAATTTCACAAAAGAAATATAGCTTGTGATTTGTCTAAGATGTTGGCCCATTATGCCTATCATTAGCTCTGATGCTTTCTTAAGTGGTAGGGAAATTAGTTTATTTATTCAGTATGCATATATGTTAAGGAATGATTAACCTGCCAAATTCCTATTCACAATGGGAATAAATGTATAATTTACCTCACTAGGTCCTATCACAGTCCCATCCTTTGGATTAAACAGGTAGTTTAGCCATTCAAAGTCTTATCTCATGAAAAATGTGCTGGCCAAACAGATCATGCTGATAGTCATTCAGACTGAATTTATCCACAGCAGCTGTTCCTCAGCTCTTGTAGGTGATTGTCCTCACAAGATTATAATCTTTGTACAATTTCCAGCATAAAACTAAACTTAACATAATTAAGTTTCAATAAACTTTACATAATAATAACCAAGGAAGATATAGCTGACTTCATGATTTGAAACAAGTCACACTGTCCAGACTGCCTGCTGCTCAATCAAATGCTGTGGAGTGGGTGGAAAAAAAAACAAAGCAGAAAAGAAAAAAAAGAAAGCCTGCATTTTCAGGTGGACAATGAGGAGTGGATCTTAAGATTCACCTTTTTATTTATTTTTTAAATAAAATTTGAGATAAGTTTGATTAAGATAAATACAAAGTTCCCCAAACCCCATTGCATTTCAAGAGATTCTATAAGAGATAATTTGTAAATGTCATTAATTCTGAGACTTAATTGCATTTCAATTTATTTCACACTTTCTAGTCCGGAAGGATTTATAATTTAAGTCTCTTATCTAAGGGAAGAAGGCAAAATTTGCTTCAACTGTCTGTTGTTTCAATTGGCCTCTGGTGATCATTTCATATTTAAAGGGTTCATTTTAGGAAGATGGGTTTCCGCCTCTTGAACAAAAGGGGGACAAGCAGGAAGAGCAGTGATTCCCCACAGCTACCACATCCTCCTGGGGATCACACTTAAAAAATCTGCCTTTTGTGGATAGAATTACTTGATGGAAACATATTTTTTACCCACTATCTTATTACAGTATGTTATTAATGTGAAAGCCTGTACTCCCTTATCCCTCCTGGTGGCTGTCTTTGCTTTTTATTCATGGAACTTATAAAAGAGTTAATGGGCTTTGAAACTATAATCACAAGGAAAAAATATTTTTTTGTCCTTGTTGATTCCAAGAAAATTTCATTTTTTTTTTTTTTTAGTATTATTGACACAGACTTTGATCTTCTTTTTAGATAAAGTCCAACAAATTGATATTTTTTTTCCCTCTTAATAATAAGACATTTAAACATGTTGAAACTTGTAAACGAAAAGTATCATTCTACTAGAAGCAATAGTTGGTTGAAAGGATGCAAGGTCTCTAAATTCTAAGGCTTATTGTACAGTTGAGGAGTTAAGTAATCAGCCGAAAGGACTGAAAAGCAGCACTTCAATGGTAGTTATGGTTAACTAAAGAACATGCATTTTGGAACGAGATTGGAATCATGGTTTAGCCACTTATGTGTAATGTGACACTGAGATTTTAGTTAAAGCTCTCTTACTTCAATTTCTTCATTTGAAAGGTAATGGGGATGGTGTCTTCCTTTGGGGAGCTTTATAGTGAGTACCTTATGGCTGAATTAATGTGCTGAGCACACACTGTGCTTCATAAAAAACTGGCAGTGAAAAATGTTAGTGTTCATTTTCTTCTTCATTTCTCTGTCTCCCTGGTTGTCTTAAATATCTTTTGGGTTAAACGACTTCCCTAAGACTGACATTTTATTTACTTATTCCAAGGGGAGAGCAAAATTTATACAAATGAAGTGTCACAGACTGATTGTAGAAATAGTTCCAATGCTTCACTCCTCCCTGGATGAGTACCTGGCTTAGTTTGAAGCTCTTTCCACCAAAAGATGGTTCTTCTTTCCTGCCCTAGAATGTGGGCTGGCCTCAAGACTTAATCTGGTCAATAGCATGCAGTTGTGTACCATTTCCAAGCCGAGGTCTCAGGAAATCTATGTGCTTCTGGTTTCCCTCTTGTGTTCCTGCCACGCTATGAATGCAAGACAAAAGCAGCCCACTGAAGGATGTAAGATACGTGGGCCTAGTCACCAGGAATGCTAGGATGGCAAAAGCCGATCATCAGACACCAGAATGAGGCCCAGCAGAGGCCAGAACTGCCCAGCCTGCCCAGTGAGCGGAGATGCTGAGATGACCCATAGCTAACAGCAGATAAATGGTTGAGTTCATATCTGATAACAAGAAGATGCCTGAGCTGAGTAAATATTATTATTTTAAGCCACTAATTTTGTATTAGTTCATTATGTGACAACATGTAGCCAGTGCATGAGGAGGGGGTATGGTTTTGGACTATATTCTGTCAATTCTTGTCAATTTAGTTGGGAGATGGGAATGTACCTGTAATAACGGTCTAAAGGAACTACAGAGCACATCAAAACACTTTTAACTAAAATTAATCAATAAGAGATCTTGGGGGGATAATAAGTTCTTCTGTAGTTAACTAGCTCTCCCAAAGGAGACTTGAAAACTCCTATAAGCAGTGCATGTCTTATTGCCAAATGTCTCATGTCAACCACTTGGGTGGCTTTATTGCATTCATACATGTCTGCATGCATGGATTTATGTTTAGTAAAGCCTTTAGTAAGCACCTATGTTTGGGGCACTATGATAGTTTTCAACTATACAAGGTAGTTCAGTTCAGTCCCTCAGTCATGTCTGACTCTTTGCGACCCCATTGACTGCAGCACACCAGGCCTCCCTGTCCATCACCAACTCTCGGAGCTTACTCAAACTCATGTCCATTGAGTTGGTGATGCCATCCAGCCATCTCATCCTCTGTCGTCCCCTTCTCCTCCTGCTTTCAATCTTTCCCAGCATCAGGGTCTTTGCAAATGAGTCAGTTCTTTGCATCAGGTGGCCAAAGTGTAGGAGTTTCAGATTCAGCATCAGTCCTTCCATTGAACACCCAGGACTGATCTCCTTTAGGATGGACTGGTTGGATCTCCTTGCAGTCCAAGGGACTCTCAAGAATCTTCTCCAACACCACAGTTCAAAAGCATCAATTCTTCAGCCCTGAGCTTTCTTTCTTTTTTTTTTTTTTCCTGAGCTTTCTTTATAGTCCAAGTCTCACATCCATACGAGGCTATGGGAAAAAGCATAGCCTTGACTAGACGGACCTTTGTTGACAAAGTAATGCCTCTGCTTTTTAACATGCTGTCTAGGTTGGTCATAACTTTCCTTCCAAGGAGTAAGTGTCTTTTAATTTCATGGCTGCAATGATGCAAAATCACCATCTGAAGTGATTTTTGAGCCCCCCAAAATAAAGTCAGCCACTGTTTCCGCTGTTTCCCCATCTATTTGCCATGAAGTGATGGGGCCAGATGCCATGATCTTAGTTTTCTGAATGTTGAGCTTTAAGCCAACTTTTTCACTCTCCTCTTTCACTTTCATCAAGAGGCTCTTTAGTTCTTCTTCACTTTCTGCCATAAGGGTGGTGTCATCTGCATATTTGAGGTTATTGATATTTTTCCCAGCAATCTTGATTCCAGCTTGTGCTTCATCGAGCCCAGCGTATCTCATGATGTACATATAAGTTACATAAGCATGGTGACAATACACAGCCTTGACGTACTCCTTTTCCTATTTGGAACCAGTCTGTTGTTCCATGTCCAGGTCTAACTGTTGCTTCCTGACCTGCATACAGGTTTCTCAAGAGACAGGTCAGATGGTCTGGCATTCCCATCTCTTTCAGAATTTTCCACAGTTTATTGTGGTCCACACAGTCAAAGGCTTTGGCACAGTCAATAAAGCAGAACTTTGAGAATTCAAAGTCAAACTCAAAATACAGCATCACATTATACAGTGAACCCAAGTGGAGCCAGTATCTTAAATCATTCAGTATTTTAACAATAAGGAGAACGTAGCTCATGAAAGTTGAGTCACACTAGAAATGGCAAATTCAAAAGGACTGTAAGCCTTTCCAAACTCCTCCTTTTGATCCTACATCGTGATTGCCTAGCAGCAGATGTTCACCTGGGGTCAAGTTTTAATAATAGGAAATGTCAACAAGAGCTAACAAAACAAAAACATAGCAACAAATAAAGGTACCACTGTTTTGTTTTTTCAATTTTTTCTAGGACACACGCATATTATCTAAGTATCATTTAGTAGTTGCTTACGACTGCTTGACTATGCTGCAGTCATTCAGTTTTCTGACCAGGGATTGAACCTGCTCCCTTGGCAGTAAAAGTGCAGAATCTCAACCACTGGACCACCAGGAAATTTCCCTCAGTTATTCTTTTGGATAACAAGGAGTATATTAGTAGTTATAGAGCTATTAAGGGGATTAAATATTTTATTATCTATTAAACACTTAGAAAAATGCCTGGATATTATAAATGTTATCTTGGCCATCATATTTCTTGCATTTCTGTTTTTACTAGTCTTTTTCTGTGCATCAGTTAGGATTCAACGAGAGAAACAGACTCACTAGGATAAATATATCTCAGAGCTTGTGGGATCCAGCTTATTCTTGCTCTCCTCAACTTCTTTATATACAGTTTCCCTCCTTGACTATCTGCGCTCCGACTTCAAGCTTCAGAATCAGACATGCAGACAACGACCTCATAGAGACAGCTTAACCAATTCCCACAATTGCTTAAGGCCAGATCTCTGTAGCAAATCCCTTCGTATAAATTCACAATTCAATCTCCCAAAACTTCACTTAAAGATACAATTGGAAAATAATACATATATTTGCATGCAAGGATGTTTAGCACAACATCATTTAAAAATGTAAAAAAAAAAAAAAATAAATGGAATAAATGCATTCACAAAGAAAATGAAGATACCTTCATTTAGCTAGCTAAAGGCATTAAATATTCCGTCATTTTACTTTAAAAATGTATATATATTACAACTACAAAGAAAATCTAAGCAATATACTAAATTTTTATGTTCAAAAGATAATGCAGCATCATTTCTAAGTGTTAAGCGATTAATTTTCCACTTATGTGATTATACCGATTTATGTTATTTAACTATAACTTTATATATTTTATGAATTGTCTACATGGTCATTAATTGCTTCTATTGTAAACATAAATTAAACATTCAAATAGTGCTAAACAAGTTAAAATGCCACAAGGATAATGAGAAACAAAAAAGGTAATAGTTTACTAAAATAATACTAGGACTCAACTAGATGAGTTGAGTCTCCACGGAATGAGAAAATGGTATGAACTGATATTTTTAAAGAGAGTTCATATGTCAAATACTAATTTGAAAAATCACATTGAAGATCATATAAGCTGTTTTAAAAATATAATGCTGCCTATTGAGTGCAGCATATAATTGGCGTTCAAAAATTACTATTTTTGCTTTTTAGTATAATACAGAATGATAGTAAATTAGCAAAAGATAAAAGAATTAACCTATGCAATCTTGGTAAGAGTGTGCAGTGCAAGCAAAACTTCCAGGCAATTCTGGGAATATAAATTTTAAAATATTTATATACTTTGATGTAGTGATCTAGTTCTGGCAAATGGTTCTAAGAACATAATGAAACTGTGGGTAATTATCAAAGATGTTGACAAACACTCATGTACATAAATACTCATCATAATCTTATTAATAATAGCAAGGAAATAGATAAAAATGTAAGCTAAACACTATTAAATTAGTCATATAAATTATAGAACATGCATAAAATGAACTATCATGCAACCACTGATAAGTATGTTTATAAAATACTTTAATTACATAGAAATGCTTATTCAGTAGAATTGTATTTATAGTAAAATGGGACAAAATGTTCCAAACAGCAAAAATACTGGGGAAAAAAAAAGTTAAGAATAAAGATCTTTAAGAAAAGTGATTAGTAATTTTAGATTTGTTCTTAATGTTTCATTATAGTTTTGAATATCAATAATACCATAAAAATTATTTCCATATTAATTGGGGGAAAGAGATAGTGAGGGCTTTGAGTCAGTTGAAATAGCATATGTAAAAATAAAAAGCCATGGTAGTTACAGAACTTGGAAGTTTAACAAAGCAAATGAAGCATTCACTTTAGCCATTGGGTTAATAGGTAGATAGGATCCTTGTCGTAAAAGACCATGTGAGTTATGTTAAGGAGTTTAGATTTTATCTTAGGCCTTGGGAACAGAATATAATTTTATCAGAGAAAATGATAAGCTAAGAAGTGCATTATATAATAACATTTACAAGAAAAACAATGACATCAACCAGCCAACAGTTATTTAACGTTCACTCTGTGCCAAACCCTATATTGAGTGCTTCAGGTGTGTCACCTCCTTTATGCCTTGTGACCTCTGCTTTGACATAGACATTCTATTTGAAAATATTAGTACTTTAAATAGATGCTAAAGCAAATAGTCTCCTGATGGAAAGTCTACATTCTGTAGGCATAATATATAGAACATAGAAGAGCTAAGAGAAAAGAAAAAGGCGGGGAGGGGTGTTGAAATCGGAAAAAATAAGCATTGGTAAACTATCAAAAAAACCGGAAAGGATTATTTTAATAGGGGAAAGGTGACTATGGCAACAAGGAGAATACTCTGACTGTAAAGATCTGTGAATGTTATGCAGAAAGAAATCTCCATTTACTGGGAGAGACAATAGGGCTAGGAAGAGCCTGGAGGTCAGATGACTGTCATGAGGGGTTGCATGCTGGTTCAGTGAAGAGCTAGTCATGTCTCATGCTCTGTCTTGCCGCAGGTGTGTAACACGTCGTTCAGGTGACACAGGTGATGCGTGTGTGTGCTCAGTCTCTCCGCAGTGTCCAACTCTTCGTGGGTCCATGGACTGCAGCCCACCAGGCTCCTCTGTCTATGGAATTCTCCAGGCAAGAATACTGGAGTGGGTGGCCATTCCCTTCTCCAGAGGGTCTTCCTGACCCAGGGATCAAACCCACATCTCTTGTGTCTCCTGCATTGACAGGCAGATTCTTGACCATCAGTGCCACCTGGGAAGCCCAACCCATATCGTAGTCTTTGACACCTGAGTAGCGCCATTACCTGCCCATATCTTGGCCCCTGCTCTGTGCTCACTGCTCATGCCTTTGTTGACATGTTGAATGACTTCTGGGCTATTACAAAATCCTCTTGTCTAGTTTCTGCATTGCCTGTCTGCCACATATTTGGTCCTCGGTTCTTAACGAAAAAATCTCATTGTTATGTCACTCCAGCAAGCTGTGGATTCTCCACTGCTTTGGACCTGGAGCCTTCTGCCTTCTGCTCCAACACTTGGTGTTTGTTATTAAAGAAACGTGTTAAATAGATAGCTAGTGGGAAGCGACCATATAACACAGAGAGCCCAGGTTGGCACTCTGTGAAGAGTTAGGTGGGTATAATGGGAAGGGGGGCGGAGCCTCAACAAGGAGGGCCACATGTTTGCGTGAAGTCTGTTCAGTCGTGTCTGACTCTTTGCGACCCTATGGACTGTAGCCCACCAGGCTCCTCTGTCCATGGGATTCCCTGGGCAAGAATACTGAAGTGGGTTGCCGTGCCCCCCACCAGGATCTTCCCAACCCAGGGATCGAACCTGTGTCTCTTGTATCTCCTGCATTGGCGCCACCTGGGAAGCCCCAAGAAGAAGGGGATATATGTATATGGATATGTCTGATTGGTGTTGCACAGTAGAAACAGACATAGCTTTGTAAAGCAATTATCTTCCCATTAAAAAACTTAAAGAAACAAAAGGAATATGTCACCCAAACAAGTGTCCTTCTTTGTTTAATCCTACCATTAGCTTCTAAAAACCCTAAAGCCTCAGGTCTCCTCGGTCTCAGCTTCATCAGCCAAGAGTCCACATGCCACCTCTTTGGTCAATCTATATGTACTGACCTCCCCAAAGGAGCTTTTTCCTTCTACTTGGCTTCAATTCTATATTCCCATCATACCTTCCTGTGGGTATGGTCTATATCTTTTCGTATCTCAGTTCTCTGCCTAGTGCTCATCCTATATTAATTATTAAATAAATATTTGATAAATGGATGACTGTGCTCTTTATAGCTTTTTCTTTCAGTCTTTCTACAAAGTTGTGCTTCAGTGTCTGTGTCTGCATCTTTCATCTTCTCTTTCTTAACTTTATACTTAGTGTTTTCTCAAATTCACTTTCATGTTAGTAACCTTGTGTCATAGTTTTCTGGAGGCCTAATGGGAAAGCAGGAAAATAATTAGTTCAGTACACTGGTGTTGCTATAGCTTCCACGTTCTGTTGGCAGCACTACTTTTTAATACTTTATAATATGTAAGTTCTTGTATGGATGCCTTCAAGTAATTATTCAAAGGTACAAGGAACAAGGCATGGCCAAATAGCGTTGAGTGTTAGAGAGATGTGTCTCTTGAGTCTAATGTACTGAAATATTTTTCCTGCAATGGCATTTTGTAACAAATCAGCATTATAAAGTTTAAAAGCTTTTATTATACTAATAGGGCTTCCTGGATAGCTCAGTGGTAAAGAATCTTCCTGCAATGCAGGAGACAAAAGAGATGCAGGTTCTATACATAGGTTGGAAACATCCCTTGGAGGATAAAGTATAATATGTGAAATCAGCATTACTTCTCTTCTTATACAAAGAAGAATATGGAGAAAATAACCCATCAAGTTCTCCACAGTATTTGAACTAGCTGAGTTAAACCTTGAGAAACAGTCCTTCAAAATACATTCATATCTTTAAATGGATTTGGGTCACTAACAACTAACTAGATTGTTAAACTGAAAATAGCACAGTGGAGAAGTCTCAGCATGAAACAATGTCCAAAAAACTATTTCTGAGATATAAGTTCATATGCAAATGGGAATCGATAGCCTTGTCTGCGCTCAAATTTGATTTGACACTTTTACAAGTGACTTTTGGCAGATTTCCATTTCAGTTGTCATAGTCTGACAACCAAGGGTTTAAAAATTTCAAACTCTCTGTAAAATAGTACTTAAAAAGATTTTGAAGGTCTTGGAATTAAGCTGTGCCATTTGAAAACGTTTTAGAAAAAAATGAAATAAATTTAATGTGTATTTCTGGAAAAAAAAAAAAAAAAAAGAAAACATATGGAAGGAACTCTGGTTTCTAAGCCAAGGGCTCTAGGAAGGTTAGATTTGCTAATTGCAGTCATCCGCCGTTATCTGTGGTTTCACTTTTCCTGATTCCAATTGCCCTAGAACAATTGCAGCCTGAAAATATTAAATGGAATATTCCAGAAATAAATAATAAATAGATGTTAAATCACATGATATTCTAAGTAGTGTGATGAAATCTTGCACTATCTAGCTCCTTCCTCTCTGGGACATGATGCATCCCTTGGTCCAGTGTTAGTCAGCTATTGACCCTCTGGGTTATCGTATTAACTGTCGATATCTGAGGGTTTGTGTTGAAGTCACTCTTATTTTACCTAATAATAGCCCTAAAGTGCAAGAGAAGTGATGCTGACAATTCAGATATGTCAAAAAGAAGACAAAAAGTTCTTCCTATAAGTGAAAAAGTGAAACTTCTTGACTTAATAAGGAAAGAAAAAGAAAACTGTAGGCCAAGTTTTCTAAGCTCTATTGTAAAAGTGAATCATAGATACATGAAATTATGAAGAAGGAAAAATAAATTGATGCTATGGTTATTGTTATACTAAAAATTGCAAAAATTAAGACCACAGGGCATGAAACAGTACAATACTTGTACAGTACTTTGAGAACTAGAAATCCCCTCACATAACTTTTATTACACTATATTAATAAAATTGTTCTATTTTATTATTAGTTATTGTTGTTGATCTCTTACTGTGCCTAATTTATAAATTAAACTTTATCACGGGTGTGTGCTCAGTCATGTCCCACTCTGCAGCCCCATGGACTGTAGCCCACCAGGCTCCTCCATCCATGGGATTTTCCAGGCAAGATTGCTGGAGTGTGTTGCCATTTCCATTTCCTCCTCCAGGAGAACTTCTTGACCCAGGGATTGAACCCATGTCTCTTGGGTCTTTTGTGTCTCCTGCACTGGAAGGTATATCGTTTGCCACTGTGCCACTTGGGAAGTCCCTTATCGTGTGTATGTATATTTAAAAAAATAAAATAAAGGTATATATGCTATCTGGAGTTTCAAGCATCTACATATCCCCTGCAGTGAAGGGGCAATTATATGTTTTTCATGCCTATAATAGATAGTTCTATTCTTGAAATTCTTCATTTCCAAGTGGAAGTATCTGGACAGAGTTGTTTCTGATCATCCCATTATCTCTAGCCCGTTGTAACTTTGATATTCAGTATGTTCTTCAGAAAAGAGCAGTTCCACATGTCAGTGTATTTGGGCTACATATTTCAGGAATTTAGAGAGCATTTTAGAGCTGGAAGGTACCCTTTCACTTAGGGTTTGTGGATACAGAGATCCACAGTGGTGAGGATGACCCTCAGGTCAAGTTCCAACCATAGGCAGTGTCAGAACCTGAGTCGCCACCTTCTGATATCAATATTCTGTTTCCTACAATAAGCCGTGTGCTTGTGCTTAGTCGCTCCGTTGTATCTGACTCTTTGCGACCCCATGGACTGAAGCCCACCAGGCTCCTCTGTCCACAGGGATTCTTCAGGCAAGAATACTGGAGTGGGTTGCCGTGCCCCCGTCCAGGGGATCTTCCTGACCCAGGGGATCGAACCCACGTCTCCTGTATTGCAGGCAGATTCTTTACCATATGAGCTACCAGAGAAGTCCAAAAATACTGAAGTGGGTAACCTATCCCTTCTCCAGGAAAACTTCCTGACCCAGGAATTGAACCGGGGTCTCCTGCTTTGCAGGTGGATTCTTTATCAGCCGAGCTACCAGGGAAGCCCACAACAAGCCATACTCCCCCTGGATTTTGACTAGGAAACTAAAATGAGACTGTTATTTTTTTTTCAATTAGTCTTTTTTTTTTTTTTCTGGCTTCTCACTACCATATGCAAATCACTATAGAATAACACTTCCTTAAAGCCACATGAACCACACTTTAGATTTCAACTATGAGCCTGTGTCTATTTGCCCTTTTTCATGTCTACAAATATAGCCTATATTTGGTAGAAAACTCCATGAAATTATGAGCTTTTAGAGTAGATGTAAGATGTAACAACTTAATTGTTATTACTTGAGGAAAAGGGAAAGAAAAAACCCACAATAATAAAATTAAAAATAATCAAGTCAATCTATCCTTTTGTATGGGTACAATACATATCCAGACACATCATCACTCAAGTTCCTACTGTATTTCTTTGGAATTAGATCAACAAAGGAAACGCTGGTATCAGAGTAATTTGAAGCTTTGATGTCTTGTCTTTTTTCCTTAGCCTGGCAGTTTTCGGAATTGGTGCCATAGTTTATTGAGCATATGCTGAATTGCTCTGGTCTATTTGAGACTAGGAAGGCTATGGTCATCCAGGGGTGAACATGTGCTTCAGGAAGCTTTCCTTTGGACATGGTGTCTAATTACTGTTATCATTAATTTAAGAGTTTAGCAATTAGGTAAAGTTATTACATTTAAAAGAATGTATTATTTCTTTTATAAGTCTTGGAAAATGAAAGATACCAAGGTTTTATAGAATCTTACCACAATGTAGCTGATCCTATCCATTGCTGCCTATCCAGAATTATTCCACTCAAAGCAGTCAACTTGAGCAGAATTCAGTCATATATTAAATAACTCAACAAATATTTATTGAGCTCTTTCAGCTCCTTCACACTGAGAATACAGTAGTGAACAAAACAAAGAACTTCCTACCCTCATGAATTTACGTTTTCATAAGGAAAAACAAACAGTAAACATTAAACTAACTCAAAATCGATTCGGGGCACCAAGGGGGAAAGCGCAGGTAGAATGAATTGGGAGATCGGGACTGACCCGTATGCATTACCGATACTATGCATAAAATAGGTAACTGTGAGGACCTCCTGAGCACTGTGGGAAACTCGACTCAGTGCACCCTGGAGACCTAAATGAGAAGGAAATAAAACAAACAACAAACAGGATGTATGTATACATGTAGCTGATTCATTCTGCTGTAGAGTAGAAAGTAACACAACATTGCAAAGCAACCATACTTCAATAAAAATTAATTTAAGAAGTCTATCAGGAATTTCACCCCTAATTCCCTAGGGCACAGACAAAATCCTAACCACCCACATGTTCTTCATACCATCTCCGAAACACTGCAGTTTGTTTGTTTGCTTGCATATTTATTTATTTTTGCTTTAGTTTGACCATCCTCTACTGGGCCTCTCTCTTCTTTCTTTTTACCCTCTTAATCCTCACAATTAAACACACATTATACAATTAAAAATACTCTCACATCCTCAAAAATTTATAAAATAATATTTTTGCCACCTCTGTGTATGAAAACTTGCCTGAAAGCCTGACTTCCGCACTGGGCAAAGATAATGACTGGTTTGGGGCATACCAGGTGGTACTAGTGATAAAGAAACTGCCTGCCAATGCAGGAGACATAAGAGATGTGGGTTTAGTCCCTGGGTTGGGAAGATCCCCTGGAGAAGAGAATGGCTACCCACTCCAGTATTCTTGGCTGGAAAATCCCATGGACAGAGGAGCCTGGCGGGCTATAGTCCGTGGGGTTGTAGAGTCGGACACGACTGAAGTGGCTTAGAATGCACCCACGCACATGATGGGCTCATCTTCCAAATCCACCTTCCCAACTCTTGCCAGCCTGAGATCTGGGAACCACACAGGGTCACCACAGACCCTAGGGTTTTTAGGCTACTCTGTTCATATTCAAGTCAGGTTTTCACTACCATCTATCACATGGAATGTTTTAAATGCCACTGAACTGCCAACCTGAAAAAGTTACTCAAATAAATGAAAACTTTCGCTGCTTTCAGACAAATTTCTCTAATTTATTCGCCACACCATAAGCTAAACTGACCTTTCTAAAGTGCAAATCTTATCATGTAGTTCAGATACTTACAGCTTATTTCAATAACTTCTATTTCTTTCAGTTTAAGAGGCATTTAAATAAACAATTCTTTATTAAAGTTCCCATGTCCTCCTACAATCTGCCTCCTAAATCTTATCTATATCCACTCTTTCACTTAAATGTCGCAAATATGTTTCTTACCAAGAGGGATCTTAACTTTTCCCTTAGATTGCCTTGTTCCCATTTATCCCTTAAATCTCACCTAATTCAAAAGAATCTCCAGCACTACAAAACAGGTACAAGTGACCTCCCAATCTCACACAAGACCTACGTTAATCGTTGTTTAACATCTACCTTTTCTAGTAAATCGTATGTTTTTTGAGGACAGAAACTATTACTATCTTGTCTAATACTATATTTCCAGGTCCTGTCAAATGAAGAGCAAAAGTGAAAGTATTAGTCATTCACTTGTGCCTGACTCTTTGCAACCTCATGGACTGCAGCCCACCAGGCTCTTCTGTGCATGGAATTCTCCAGCCAAGAATACTGGAGTGGGTAGCCATTCTCTTCTCCAGGGGATCTTCCCAACCCAAGGATCAAATCCAGGTCTCCTACATTGCAGGTGGATTTTTTACTGTTTGAACCGCCAGGTAAACCCATATGAGGAGTAGTCATTAGATAAATATTGACTGAATGGATGAAAGATATTTTGAAATATGTAATTTTGAAGCTAACATTATGAGACAAAACATATTAGAAATTACAAATAGTGGTTTTTGTGTTCTTCAGGTCTCTGAGTTGGACTATGTTGTGAGACAATAAATGAAATGTTTAAGACTACAGATTTAAAATTGGACAAACTCAAGCATGATTCCAACTTCTGCTTGAACTTGAACAAATTACTTAAATTTTCTAAGCATTTTCCTTTTGTTATAGTAGTTTGTAGTACTGATCATATAGCATAGTTGAAAGGATCTAATATGGAGGTATTCAAAAATATCTGGTTCTCAGCTTACCCAGAACAAAGTTAATGTTCAGCAATACCAGCTATTTATATATACATACATATATGTATATATATGTATGTATATATACACAAAATCCTTACAAAATCATGTTATCCAACTTGATAATTCATTTTCTCACATTAAAGTGTCCATTTTTTTCTGGTATTCAAACAACTTTGTTTAATGCAAGTGACTTTCATTTATAATAGATACATGATCCTAGCATACAACCTGATGTAGATAACATAGCCATGAAGTGTCCATTTATTAACTAGTCTTTGCTCTGTACATAGCTCATTAGTTACAACGCAGGCAAAACAAAGATCCTAGGAAAATAGCTAATAAAGGGAGCTGTGGTCTGGATCAGATAGATATTCTTTTGAATGCAAGTGAGACACAATACCAGCAACAGTAGTTGAAGTGAATGCTGACATTGATGCCAGTCTCTGTGGTTCTCTTGGTCTGTCCAAGGAGGATCACAGGATGGCTTTCTCAGCTCTGTCCCTTCTATCTTCAAAGCAGGAAAAAAAGGAAAGTAAGTTTTTGAGATACCCTCAGAATTGTTTTCCCAAACTGTACCATGCTGTAAAAGTGAGTGTTTTCTAATTATGTTGGAAGGTAGCAAGAGAATATCAAAGCCAGCTACATTGTCTGATATAACATATATTGAATTCTTGTGTTTCCCAGCTGATGCTAGTGATAAGGACCCTGTCGGCCAATGCAAGAGACACAAGAGATGCAGCTTCCATCCCTGGGTCAGGAAGATCCACTGGAGTAGGAAACGGCACCCCATTCCAGTATTCTTGCCTTGGAAATCCCATGGACAGAGGAGCCTGGGAGGCTGCACTCCATGGGGTTACAAGAGTCGGACATGACTGAGCAACTGAACACACACATATTGGATTCTTACTAAGTTCTGAAACCTGTGTAAATATTTGATTTTTATGTTTTCATTTGCATTAGAAGCAAATATGTCCTTTCCATTCTTCAATTTCCCTTCTCCTCCATACAAGCATACACGTTAGCATCTGAATTTAAATGATGAACTAAATCACTAGTTCATCTTGAATTTCCTGGAAGAAGAATTGACCTTACAACTCTATGACCATTATCTTGAATATTCATTGAGGTCCTCCTTCAGCCCGGTGCTGAGATTCCAGGAGGAGGGGTGTGAGTTTTGGCTTTCAGTCTAAATGGACAGGCAGGTCCTGTGTTCAGAGAAAAGGCAGACAAAACAGGCATAAAAGAATGGTTATATGCCTGTTTGGGAAGACCATGGTAGGTGAAAATTGATATAAAATTTGGAAAGCTAATTTGGAAAGATGCTGAGTACAGTATCCTTCAGTACAGGTGTTGAATATAAGGTTAAGAAAAGTTTTAAGGGAACCTGGAATGCCAAGATATGTAATATGGACTTCACTTTAAACATGAGAAAACTGATGTTTTTTTGAGCAGCAGCGAAGACATGAAAGAACAATATGAAAACAAATAAAGTAGAAATGCTAGTCTAGGAGATCTGTTTTGTTTTAGAGAAACAGTGCAAAGCAAGAAGAGGCAGTGAGTGGTTTGGGAATGTCAGAGCCTGTGCTCACCAAGGTCACACTCTCATGGAGACCTTCTCTTTGGGAAGGTCAGAGCCTGTCCTCACCACGGTCACGCTCTCATGGAGACCTTCTCTTTGGGAAGGTCAGAGCCTGTCCTCACCAGGGTCACGTTCTCATGGAGACCTTCTCTTTGGGAAGGCTAGAACCTGTTCTTACCAAAGTTACATTCTCATGGAGACCTTCTCTGAATTGAGGGCAGCCAACACTTGGATATATTGCCAGAGCTTTTCTTTTTATAAGAAACACTTTCTTTTCCAGATATAATAAAATAGACACTCCAAATCAAAGGCATACACCTACTTTAATTCAAAAGAAATGTTTTTCTAAAAGAAGTTATTACACAGCTCAGAACAAACACTCCATGGATAGAAGAGGGTGAATTCCTCAACAAGAGCTTTTGACTTCAAATAACTTTGAAGACATTGAATATTTCAAGTCCCCCTGCCTTTGTGATTGGTCTGATTAGACAAGCAGGAAGGTTAGGTATTTAGAATAAAAGACTATTTGCCAGTGAGTCATTTGGAAATGGCAGAGGCTTTATCTGAGGGAAGCTTACAAAGCCGTTCATGTAGTTTTGCTACTGAAAGTCTTTGGCTCAGAAGAAAGCTCTGGACTGGTAAACATTATCACCTGACTGATGAGTTAATTTTCCCTCCAAAGTGTGTGTAGCACAATGAATCAGGTAATAAAGAGGTTAGCAACTGTAGGTTTGCATTTAACTATAGTTTATTTTAGAAACGATTCAATACATTTGAAAATAGGCAATATAAGTCATCTACTTCATACTTACCCATTCTATCACAGCCACAAGGAACTGACACTTTCTCTTGGATGATGGGCAACTTGAGTATCCTTGCATTAGTTATACTTTCCTCCTTGAATGTAACTTTCACCATTTGTATATTAGAAAATATTTTGAATGATAGAAGTCAATGGTGTGAGTTATGTGAGTAGCAACCCATCCTGGAAATGATAAAGTCGGTCTATTGTCCTCATAAATTGATATAATTGAGGCTAGTACAAATATTGAAGGCTATGAGAACATTTTAGAATTATGTATTGTCATCCTTGAAATATGAAATTCCAGTGGCCTATGATGAAAATTTAATCTAAGTTTGAAATTGTTCAGGAAACTAAGAGCTTGGGATTTGAGAGTGATAGGAATGAAGGTAATTTTTAATACATTAAGGTAATGTAATACATTTGATTTAGCATTGAAAAAAAATTAATGTTAAAGGAATGCTCAAAAAATAAATGATGATGTTAGGGTTAACATATAAGTGTCATATGTTAACCCTAATGTTCAAGAGATGGGAATACCAGACCATCTGACCTGTCTCTTGACCTTCCTCATGAGAGATCTGTATACAGGTCAAGAAACAACAGTTAGAACTGGACATGGAACAACAGACTGGTTCCAAATTGGGGAAAGAGTACGTCAAGGCTGTATATTGTCACCATGCTTATTTAGCTTAAATGCAGAGTACATCATGAGAAATGCTGGACTGGATGAAGCACAAGTTGGAATCAAGATTGGTGGGAGAAATATCAAACCTCAGATATGCAGATGACACCAACCTTATGGCAGAAAGCAAAGAGGAACTGAAGAGCCTTTTGATGAAAGTGAAAGAGGAGAGTGAAAATGTTGGTTTAAAACTCAACATTCAGAAAACTAAGATCATGGCATCTGGTCCCATCACTTCATGGCAAATAGATGGGGAAACAATGGAAATACTGACAGATTTTATTTTCTTGGGCTCCAAAATCACTGCAGATGATGACTACAGCCTTGAAATTGAAAGATGCTTGATCCTTGGAAGAAAAGCTATGACCAACCTAGACAGCATATTAAAAAGCAAAGACATTACTTTGCCGACAAAAGTTTGCCTAGTCAAAGCTCTGGTTTTTCCAGTAGTCATGTATGGATGTGAGAGTTGGACTATAAAGAAAGCTGAGCACTGAAGATTCGATGCTTTTGAACTGTGGTGTTGGAGAAGACTGTTGAGAGTCTCTTGGACTGCAAGCGGATCCAGCCAGTCCATCCTAAAGGAAATCAGTCCTGAATATTCAGTGGAAGGGCTGATGCTGAATCTGAAGCTCCAATACTTTGGTCACTTGATGCAAAGAACTGACTCATTTGAAAATACCCTGATTCTGGGAAAGATTGAGGGCAGGAGGAGAAAGGGTTGACAGAGGATGAGGTGGTTGGATGGCATCATCGACTTGATGGACATGAGTTTGAGTAAACTCTGGGAGTTGGTGATGGACAGGGAGGCCTGGCGTGCTGCAGTCCGTGGAGTCACAAAGAGTCGGACACGACTGAGTGGCTGAACTGAATTGAACCCTAATGCTATTATTTATTTTTTGAGCACTCCTTTTGTATTAATTTTTTATATTATATATATCATATATATTATTATTATTAATAAAATCAGCAATTATATGAAGATTAGCCAAAAACAATGGCAAGATTTCTTATGTTTACTTTATTGTTTTAAATCCTTTATCAAATTATTGAAACATATCAAGGTGATTCATTATCAAAGAATCATTTAATTTTATTGAAGACCTCCTATATCAAAGTTGTTCTTCCCAATACTTTGCTGCACACAAAAAAGAAAAAGAAATTTGACATGGTCCTTTTATAAAGGCATTTACAACTTATTAAGAATAATGAGACATTCCTTAAGACAATATGATATGCTAGGGTCATCAAGGAAATGACAACTAAACTTCCACAGGGTTTCAAAGGAGAAGATAACTTTAGCTGGACTTGGCATGGTCTGTTGGAGGCATCAGAAAAGAGATCAGAGGTTATCACTTTGGCAGAAATCTTAAAGGACAGCTCCAGTTTAGACCTGCAGAAGAGGATGATGCTGTGAAGGGCACCACAGGTAGAAACAGCAGTGAGCACTCGGTTTAAAAGTTGAACTGAAGGCCATGGCACGTAAAACTGTCGGAATAGTAGGCTTGGACCAGACGACACAGGTTTATAACAACACTTCATCTATTAGGTGATTGGAAGCTACTGAATGTTTAAATAGGGAAATAAAAGAAAATGCACTCTGGGAAGATAAATGGTATGGTTAGTTGGAGTTGGCTCAAAAAGAAGGTAAAAAAAAAAGTTTAATGAGGGTATTGCAGTAATACTTTAGTCTTCCTGAAATAAGCAGAGGAACTGAGGGAGCCCTAAAGATGGGAGCTGGATGTGTTAATATCACGGAACTGAATTACTTTAATGACTGCTGTGTGTGGGAGATGAAATGAACGGTCTGAGAATACGTCCCACGGCCCTTAGAATGGGTCTTGTTATCGCTCCTCCTGGGGTGTCAAAGAGGACAGCAGTGACTCTTGAACTCATAAAATGATGTCCTGCTCTGGAGATGGAAAATTCTCTCCTGTCTTCTTTACGGAAACATATAAATATGAAGCACTGCTCACTAAACTGAATACAATCAGTAACATTTGATGCCTTAAGTAAAGACTGGGATGGGGTTTCTGGTCCTTGAAAAATTACTCTAGGAACACAAGAATAACATTACCCTAATTAAGACTTGTCTAGGACGGTGATCCACCCTGAGATTTATAAATTATCCCAAGACAGTTCTTAATACCTTAATTTATCTTTTGACCTTTAAATGTTTCCTCAAGCGCATGCTGCCTTTAATCCACCAGGTAGTTCTTGCCTAGTTGAACCTGAGGTAGGAAGAAAAGTAAAAATTCATACCTGAAAATTTCAAGATCACTGAAACAATAAGGCCAAGCCAAGAGCTAGAGCTTGAAGTCAAGCCTTTAACTGCCCTTCTCTCATTTCACTGTGAGTGCAGAGTCTGCAGTCACGCTTAAGAGAAATCATTTCTCATTCAAAATTCATTACATCTTAATTGCAGATTTATTAACAAACTGGCGGCTTTGTATTGATTTCTGCAGGATGTTGTGGAAAGTTGGGACAGGCATAGAGCACCTTGTAGAACTGACAGCATTTCACACTAAGTGGCGAGGGTGTTGCAACATGCAAACACTTGGAAAAGAGATGAGCGCAGCAGAGCATTTGTCAGTGGTACAGGTGAGATATGCAGTCTCAGAAAAGATGAGAAAAGTGAACATGGGTAGCTGAGATCCATAATTTTAATATGGAAAGTATGATGAACTTTCATTTAAAGTATACCTTTCATTAATTTTTAATGTTAATCTCATGCCCACATGCTAGGTTTTTCTTAAGCAAAAATAATATCCCTGACATGTTAGAGACTATAAGATGCCAAACATAATCAAAGACGTGTCATTGCCCACAAATTTAAAGATAAGATTCCTTGTGTACATAGCCTACTAAATTCTTAGATGAAAAGGGAAAACCTCAATCATTAGTCTAAACAAAGCTAATATGCATTTTATTTCAACATCAAGATGGCTAATATTTCAGGTTTGATTTCTGTATTGAATAATTTTAAACCCAAACAGACTAAAGAAGCAATAGTAAATAAAATACTCCCACATGTCACTGACAAGTAGAAGTGATCATAGATTTGGGGTTCCTCTTCCAATACACAAGAGGGATCGTTACAGAAAAATCTGAAAAACAGAACTTCCATGTACCTCTAAGAAAACAAGCATGTCCAAGTCTGTACTCTGTGAGCAAAATGGCTTTAACTTTCCTCTCAGCTTGATTAAATGTTGGACAGGCTCCACCCCCACCCCCCCCCACCCCCACCACCCCCCCCCCACCCCCGTTCCTGACTTCCCTTGGCATTAGAAAACTTGCAGCTGTAAATTCCTTCTCTGCCTCTTTGAATCTCTGATAACCCAGACCGGCGTTTCTCAAGGTGAAGCGGTGGGGGTCGCCCCAGAACCCAGATTCCTTCAACCAGTCTTCTGCCCCTTCTAGTCCCCTTTTCTGTCTAATTTAAGGCTTCTGAATCCCCTTCTTCCAACCCTTCTAGCTGCTTTCTAAAGTCTAAAAGGAAACATTTGAATAGCGCAGCTTACAGATGCTCCCATAACGATACCGACTTTCTAAAAAAATCCCCAACTTTCATCACTAAGCGATGCTCAGTCTGGGAAGTTGCCGTATTTTTCACTTTTTCTCCCCCTCTGATGGAACTTTTGAAGAAGAGAATAGCTGCTTTGGATTCTATTGTGCACAGATCAATGCCTGAGACTTGATTGAAATGTTTTATTTCAGTGAAATTGTTCATGAAATCACATGAGAACTTATGTGATGACAAGCACATTATCTTTCATGTCCACACTTTCATAGGCAATTAACACAGAGCCTAATAAAGCAGTGGGATCATCTTTACCTACTTTGTCTTCCAGCTTCCCAACAAGACTGTGAGTCTTCCTATAATTTCTTTTCATATTTTACAATGAGCAGGCTATAACAATGGCAACTTCTATATTTGTGTATTCCCTAAAGCTATTTGGCAGCAAATATGATTTTGCAGTATAAATTCATATATTAACTTAATGATTTAGATGTTTACATTCTTAAAGAAACAAATAGCCCAAGACATAATGAATATATTTTATTGCTATAATTAACAATAATAGCAATGAAAACAGCTATAATTTTATAATTTATAGACTTCCCACCATGTACCAGCCACTTGAAATTATTTTGCTTCTTCTGACAAGGTAGTGATGACTCCATTTTACTGATGGTCAAGGAGGTAAAATAAGTTGCCCAAACTTACATAGTTTGATTTATCATTCATAGCTGTTTAATTTTAATGTCTGTGTTCCTGCTATCAAACTGTGTAGTTTAATTACCTAGAAGAGTGTCCCTGAGCTCGGAAATATTTAAGAATACAAAGCTGTTGTCTGTTGATAAAAGTCTTCTCTAACGTCAGTCACTACCCTTCCCAAACTACTCTTAAAGTAGAACTTCATTCCTTTCTGCATAATATTTTTCAAAATTTGCAAAAAAAACTTTAATTCTTGATTCACATTCCAATCTCCTCTGCTTAGTCTGTAAGCTCCACTCAGGAATTCCTGAGTGAAGGGCACTGGTTTGGTCAGGGTGGGGGGATGGGATGGGGTGAATACAATGTCTAAGAGCACCTGGTTCATGGTGTGGTCTAAGTGTGTTTGGAGGATCAGCCTTGGTGGTGCCTAATAGTGCTTATTCTTCTAAGATAGGGACATTTCCAGAAATCTATATTCAGTCTACAGTTTGTCCTTTCTTAGTCCTTTGTAGCAAAATTGTACAAAATAACTACGAAGTAGAACTTGGCATAATTTACCATTCTAGAGTATTAGTAGTTAGTGATTGGAAAGACATCTTAATAATGTTCAGTGGTTCACCCCAACTAACTATACCTACGGTTGGCATTTATTCAATCCTGTATTTTCATCTAAGGTCACTATCACTACTCTAGAATTAGAAATAGATGTATTCCACTAAACTCTTCTTCCTTCCTCTTGCTTTCTTGGTTGATTTTTCCATACCCATTGCATATGCATACTTGTTTGATCTAAAAAACATCTCAGGTTTTTACACCCGAAACAAATTTTGGGAAACAACCTGGATTTTTTTTTTTTTTTTTTTTGGTTTGGAATGTTAATAGTTACAACAGACTTCCTGAAAGAACTTCTTTTGTGACTTACAACTTGAAAATTCAAACACTCATCTGCAAATATCAGACCATCTTGACTTTGTTATTTTTCAGGAGATAGAAGTACAGGTAATACCGTGAGCGTCTGGAGGAAAAAACCCTCAGCTTTGCTCACACCAGTCACCCATTATGGTATTTTCAGCATCTCCTTTGTCATCTGGAGAGCATCATAACATTATAGTTTAAAAGATATGTTAGAAGTTGTCTAGAAAAGAGGTGCCCTAGGTCAAAGATTTACTACATCTTTTGGATTAAAACTTCCCTTATTTGGGAGTTACAGTATCTATGCAGTGAGGCAGAACATGCAATGCTTATTAGAACAGAGTTTGCAGTCAGAATTTCTGGGTACAAATTTGGTTTCTCCTTATTACATGCATGTAGCACTGGAGAAACTATGAAACTATTTGGGGATTCATTTTCTTTATTTGTAAAATGCAGATAATAATAGGACTTGACTCACGGATTGCTGTGATGACTAAATAAAATATTTTAACATTCCTTGTAAAAAGAACTGTCTTTATCTTAGACTATAAATTTTGAGTATTGTGTTAGCACAAAAAAGGGTTCAATTCTAAAAGCTATGTTTGAATCCTGTTACATTTGTTGTTGTTCAGTTGCAAAGTCTTACCTGACTGTTTGCAACCTCATGGTCTGCAGCATACCAGGCTCCTCTGTCTTCCACTGTCTCCCCGTTAGCTCAAATTAATGTCCATTGAATTGGTAACGCTCTCTAACCATCTTATCCTCTGCCACCCCCTTCTCCCTTTGCTTTCCATCTTTCCCAGAATCAGGATATTTTCCAATGAGCTGGTTCTTTGCATCAGGTTACCAAAATATTGGAGTTTCAACTTCAGCATCAATGCTTCTAATGAATATTCAGGGTTGATTTCCCTTAGGATTGTCTGGTTGGATCTCCTTGCAGTCCAAGGGACTCAAGATTCTTCTCCAACACCACAGTTCAAAAGCATCAATTCTTCGGTGCTCATCCTTCTTCATGGTCCAACTCTCACATCTGTGCATGACTACTGCAAAAAAATATAGCTTTTACTATATGGGCTTTTGTCAACAAGATGATGTTTCTGTTTTTTTTAATATGCTGCCTAGGTTTGTCATAGCTTTTCTTCCGAGGAGCAAGTGTCTTTTAATTTCATGGTTGCAGTCACCATCTGTAGTGATTTTGGAGCCCAGAAAATAAATCTGTCACTGCTTCCACTTTTTCCCCTTCTATTTGCCATGAAATAATGGGACCAGATACCTGGGATGCTGTATGAGACGAGACTAAATGACTGGCCATTTCAGTTTTCTAGTTACTCACAGTAACTCACTAAAGAAGCTTATGTAGATTAAGCCCTTATTTTTATTGCTAGTTTCCAAAGGATGCAGCTTAAACACACATCCCAGACCATTCCCAACATCATAAGAATCACTTAACATTAAATGTGAATTACAACCACTTTCTCTCTGTTAAACTGATGTATTTTCCTTAAAAGGAAAAATGGCCAGTCTTGTTATGAAATGTGAAGCTACCAATGGTATATAAACAAAACAATTAAAATTAAAAATTTTCTAAATTAGAGACATTCTAAATTAAAACAAGCTAAAGAATGTCTCACACATCCAAACTTGCTGTTTAACACGTTCATGAGAATCAAAATCTTGTCCCTGTTTATTTTAGCAAAAGCATCACCATGGGGCTAACCAGGTGAAATTTTATTCTCTGTCTGCTTCCTAATCAAATCTAGGATGTGGCTAGTGAACTTGAAGCCCTCTCGAGAGTCTCTTGTCTGTCTGATTGTGACACTGGTTCAAAGACTACTTTGTAGCAATCTTTTGGTAAAGATACCTAAATAATAAAGCTTTGGTGTGGAGGCAAGAGGACTTTGATGTAGTCTGCCACATTTATGAATTAGGTAGTGCAACTATGGTCCTTGGGTCACTCTGGTACAAATCATGTCAGATATTATCTCTATAAAAATTTGGGGAAAACTTTATTCCAAACTGTCCTTGATTCTGTTTCTGTTTCCGTAAAATGTAGAGTCTGTTAAGACTGTCTTACTGTCTAGACCCTGGTTCTGGGAAAGACTGGGGGCAAGAGGAGAAGGGGGTGACAGAAGATGAAATGGTTGGATGGCATCACCGACTCAGTGGACATGAGCTTGGGCAAGCTCCAGGAGATAGTGAAGGATAGGGAAGTCTGGTGTGTTGCAGTTCATGAGGTCACAGAGTCGAACACAACAGCAATTGAACAACAGCAACAATTTATAGAGATTACTATTGAAAATTTTCAATTCTTCTAGTCTTTTCTTATATATTTGATTGCTTCATTATTTTAATAATTTGCTCTATTCTCCTCTGGGCCCTCATTTAAGTCTTAATTTCCTGATTTAAGTATAGGACCCAACAGATAAAAGAATGCTTTAATTATACCTTAATTGCATTGCTATTCCTAGGAGAGTTCCTAGTAATCTACTTATACATCTTATGGACTTATTTACTTATTAAAAAGAAACACAGTACATTGCTAACTGTGGTTGAAAATTAATTGAATCAGTTTGAGAGAATTTAGCCAAAGGAACATCTTCCACCTTATAACATTTGAACTTCAATTACATCCTACTATTAGGGGTCGAATATCAATCTTTTTATCTGCCAATTTCTTTATTTCTAAAAGAAAATGTTTGAATTTTGAATTACTGAAACCATATAATCTATTCTGGATTTGTATGGAAACTCCATCATCTCAATATAAGTGTGCATTAGAAAATGTTCTTTGGTTATGAGTACCAGAAAATTACTCTGAATGAGTTAAACATGAAATAATGCATGGGAAGATTGCCAGAGACTTAAAATCAACAGGAAGATGAAGAACTGATTTGGGAAGGAGCAACACCAAGGCAGATCTGGAAGCCATAGCAGATGGCACTCAAAGTAACACTACTGGAATCTGCAAAAACAATACTAATAGCCAGCATGCATCAACCACTATGTGTTTATATCTGTTAGCTCATTTCCTTATTATCACAGCCCTATGAGTTTGTTGCTATTCTCCCCATTAGTAAATGAGCAAACTAGTGCACAGCGGTTAGGCTAAGCGATGTCACACATCCAGTTAGTGGCAGAGTCAGGATGAAGCCAGGCAGGCTGATTCTTACGTTCTGTGAAACACTGTTGTCACTCGTTACAAGAGAATGACAACATTCAGCTTTTTAAGGAACCTCCATCCTTTTCGCCATAGTAGCTGTATCAATTTACATTCCCACCAACAGGGTGAGAGGGTTCCCTTCACTCCACACTCTCTCTAGCATTTATTGTTTGTAGATTTTTTTGATGGTGGCCATTCTGACACGTGTGAAGTAATACTTCATAGTAGTTTTGATCTGCATTTCTCTAATAATTAGTGATTTTAAGCATCTTTTCATGGGCCTCTTGACCATATCTGTATATCTTCTTCGAACAAATATCCATTTTCCCCCTACTGGGCATATACCTGAGAAAACCACAGTTCAAAAAGACACATGTGTCCCAGTGTCCACTGCATCAATATTCACAATTACCAGGACATGGAAGCAACCAAACGTCTATCAACAGAGACTTGGACAAAGAAGAGGTGGTACATTCGTACAATGGAATATCACCAGCCATAAAAAGGAACGGAAGTGGGTCATTTGTAGAGATGTGGATGGACCCAGAGTCTATCATGTAGAATAAAGTAAACTGGAAATAGAAAAACTAATATTGCGTGTTAATGCATATATGCGGAATCTAGGAAAATGTACAGATGAATCTATTTGCAGGGCAGGAATAGAGATGCAGACAGAGAACAGACATGCGGGCATAGGGCGGGTGAGGGAAGGGAGGGAAGAACTGGGAAACTGGGGTTGATGTATATGCATCGCCATGTGTAAAACAGATAGCAAGTGGGAACCTGTTGTATTACACAGAGCATTCAGCTCAGGGCTCTGCGATGATTTAGATGGGTGAGACAGGGGATGGGCGGGCCGGCCAACAGGGAGGGGGCACGAGTGTGTGTGTGCTCAGCCGCTTCAGCCATGTGACCGACTCTCTGCAACCCCATGGACTGTAGCCTGCCAGGCCCCTCTGGCCATGGAATTCTCCAGGCAAGAATATTGGAGTGGGTGGCCATGCCTTCCTCCAGGGATCTTCCCAACCCAGGGATCGAACTTGCATCTCTTATGTCTCCTGCATTGGCAGGTGGGTTCTTTAGCACTAGTGGTACCTGGGAAGCCCCGGGTATATATTTACTTATAGCTGCTTCATTCTATTGTGCAACATTATAAAGCAATTATACCCCAATTAAAGAGAGATAGAGAGAGAGAGCACACCAAGGTTTCATAGTCTCTTTGATTTTTGGGGGCGGGGGTTCAAAATTCAAATTGAAAGATAAGGTCATCAGATTAGCCTAGTTTGAGTCTCCTTTCCATCCTTTGTCTAGCAGAGGAAGAAACTCTAATTACAGTCTGACCAGCCTAATTCCAACGAGGAAGGGCTAATTTCTCATAATGAAATTAGAGCACAGTTAGAAAGGGGAAATGGATGTCAAAGAACAAAAACTTTTAAAAAGCTATGCTATAAAAAGCCTGCCCTTTATCACACTACACTGAAATGGATATATGAGGTTGTCTTCTTTATTTTATAAGAACTGAGCAGGTAAATGTAGTAATGTGTTTCTTATTACTGCTTTAATTTGATATGAAAAATACATTAATAAGCCATATATTTGAATTCTAATAGACTAAAGGCATCTTGATTGAAATAGTTTTCACTTTGTAACTGTGCAATTGCTTTTGTTTGAAATAAAATAATCATTGCTGTAATATAACAGAAGGAAGCACCTTCTGGGTGGAGCAGCAAAGATATTGACGAGATTTTTTTTTTACAAGTATTTTAAGAACACTATATTTTCATCAAGTGGGGTCAAGAGGAATCTTATTTCTCAGAAGGAAGCAGAAGAATCACAAACTGTCTTTTTTTCTCCCACACAGCACAAAGCATTGTTCAAGGTCACTATGAGTGCATGCATTTGCAATGTAATGGAATTTGCAATTATTCATAAAACTAATTCATCAGCTGTGGAGAAAGAAATCTTCAAATGAATATATGCTCAATGTTTTAAGGTAAGAACATTATTCAAATATGTGGCTTGCGCTGGCGTTGCTGAACTAGGCTGAGGTTTCTTGCTTTTTTTGTTTGCTTCTTTAATGTGATTTGCTAATTTCATGCTTCCAGAATGTCAACAAGGGTAATAAAATAGCAATTTAAGGCCACATTAAAAGCTGAACTAAATGGCACCATTCTACTGAAGACATTAAAACAAAATTATAGCGTGTCCTACTATCAGAAGGCATCTTCGTAGCTTTAATATAGAGTAGGGAAGAAAAGACCTTTATTTCCCTCTCCCCTCTTCTGCCTAGGGCTGCTGTAGCTCTGTAGGACTGGAAACCCTGGCCTATCCTTGCTACAATAATTGTTGCTAATACAACAGAATTTTCTTTTCACTTACAATATTCACTTTCCTCTTAGGACAGTTTTTGTAAGATTTGAGGAAAAGTTTATTGGTTACAGAAAGAGCAGAGCAGCTAATGTGGCGAACCGCGTTGATCAATTTGTGCGCATGGAGAACCCTGGAGAAACTGAAAGACCGTAACCGACGCATATGCAGTATTGATATGGTGTATAAAAGAGAGGGCTAGTGAGAACGTCCGGAAGAGCACAGGGGACTCTACTTAGTGCTCTGTGGTGACCTGATGGGGAGGCAGTCCAAACGGGAGGGGACATATGTATGTGCCTGGTGGACTCATTCTGCAGTACAGCAGACGCTAACACAACGTCAAAAAGCAACTACGCTCCAGGAAAAAATAATTAAAAAAAACATAAAACCGCGGGACTGCATCCTCCTCCTTCTTCATCGGACGTCACAGGAAAGAAGCTCAACTGGAGCCCAGAGAAGGACTGATAAGCTTAATTCTCTCTCCACCCCTATCTGTGATCTGAGTGCTGTTGATGTTTAGGGCACTGAATCAGGAACTGAATCAAGGTCTCTCCTCTCCACTCCATCAACCCCTCACAAACCTGCCAGGTAGACCGGGTAACAATGCTTTCTTAGATGGTCCTTCCTAACTGGTTTCATATGGATTCTTCAACAATATTCATTGGACAGTTTTCCTGTCACGCTTTGTATGGATTCGTAAGGTTGTCTTCACATCATTATAAGTAGTAATAAAAGGAAAAAGTCAGTGAAGGATACAGGGAACTTAGGGCTTACATTCAGAAAAAAGATTGAAAACACATCCAAAAGTAGCTTCAAGTATCTGTTAGTACTGGTAGTACTTACCGAAAGCACTTCGCTACTGACTGTCTTAATGCAGCCTCATGACACATTCTTGCAGCAGGAAGAGGAAATGTTGCTTCCCTTCACAGGAAGTGAAACTAGGAAAATTTAAGTCAGGGATCCAATGTGAGATTTTTCAACAATATTAATATAGCTATAGGAGAAATATTTCAAATAGACTTTTCTGTTGAGAATGTCGGCAAAAATTTCAGAATTATTCTGGAGCCAATTCATTTTACTTTTCCTCTGACTAATGACAGTTCCAAACACTCTCTTTTTGAGTGTGAGAGTTTGTTTTTTGAATTTGTATATGTCTCACAAAATTTAAAAGCTGGCGAAGTCTTGGTCTCATATACAAGAAGTGCTCACATTAAGTTCTGATAATTTTTATTATATTCGCACCCAACATTCTTGAACACATTTCATTACTATTTTAATCCTTTGCCATCAAATCTATTTTTATTATAGATATTTAAGATACACTAGTGTACAATGCCTATAAAAATAGTCTCATAATGATCGTCTTTCCAATTAAAATTGAAAGTGTAGAAATAACATTAGGCGAACTTTAGTACCTTGGACAGGACTTTACCAAGTATTCTGAAAAGCAGTATGTCTGGAAAGAGACAATTCATCAGAGAGGAGTTAATTCAACAAATCTCAGCTGAATCTCTGTATGTCAATGAGAGTTACTGCAGATGAAAGTGATCTAAATAAGATTCTGCTGATTTAAAAATAACGTAACATTAAAAAAAAATCATCACACCAACTACTGGATGTGGATTGCTCATCATGGGCTGGACATACTTCTAACCTAGGCTTCCCTTGTGGTTCAGTTAGTAAAGAACTCCCTGCAAGGCAGGAGACCTGGGTTCAATCCTTGGGGCAGGAAGATCCCCTGGAGAAGGAAACCCACTCCAGTATTCTTGCCTGGGAAATCCCATGGACAAAGAAGCTTGGTGGATTACAATCCACGGGGTTGCAAGAGTCGGACACAACTTAGCGTCTAAACCACCACCACTTCTAATCTATGCTAAAGCTTCCCTCCTCGATAGAGATTTTGGTCAGTACGGTCATAGGCCTCTCTGCTGTTTCCCTCATCCTGACTTGACCTAGGGAAAAGAAAGTGGCTTATAAAATTATTTGTGATTTGTTCATGTTTGACTCATCTCTGCCCTTTATTTTATACGGGAGCGAGATTCTTCCCAGAATCTTGAGTTTCCTTCTGTTCCTCCTTGTACTAATGTTATCTGGACTCTCATTTGTGATTACCTTAGGTGGCGCTAGTGGTAAAGAATCTGCCTGTCAATGCAGGAGACATAAGAGACTCAGGTTGGATCCCTGGATCTGGAAGATCCCCTGGAGGAGGACATGGCAACCTACTCCAGTATTCTTGCCTGGAGAATCCCGTGGACAGAGGAGCCTGGCGGGCTACGGTCCATGGGGTCGCGGAGAGTCAGACATGACTGAGTGACTGAGCATGTGCTCTGCTTCAACTCTGCCTGTGGTTGATGGGTGAACTTTGTCCAGTTTGTGGGTTTACTTAGGAGAATCATTTGGCTGTCTCTCAAAGCTACTTTCTTTCCAACAACATTAAGTACATTTTAGCCTCCGTATCTACTTCTTGTCTTATTTCTCAAAATATCAGGGCCTAGTAGAGAAATGTTATTCATCAAGGGTCTTCTTTTTGAAGACTCAAGTTTCACAACATTGAAGACAAGAGTGTCTTCATCCATTTAATTCATTCAATAGCTCTTAAATATCTATTAGTCTCATTTTTTCCGTTGTTCAGTCATGCCTGACTCTTTGTGACCCCATTGACCGCAGCATGCTAGGTTTCCTTGTCCTTCACCACCTCCTGAAGATTACTCAAACTCATGCCCATTGAATTGGTGATGTCATCCAACCATTTCATCCTCTTTCATCCTGTTCTCCTCATGCCTTCAATCTTTTCCAGCATCAGGGTCTTTTCCAATGAGTTGGCTCTTCACATCACATCAGGTGGCCAGAGTATTGGAGTTCCAGCATCAGTCCTTCCAAAGAATATTCAGGGTTGATCTCTTTGTAGTCCAAAGGACTCTCAAGAGTCTTCTCCAACATTTTACAAGTGAGAAATGGGAAGCTCAGTAGTTAAAATGCTCAATACCACATTGTGAATGGTTGAGCTAGGGTTTGAACAGTATCTGCCTATCTATAAGTCCCATATTCTTAAATGTGCAATGTGACTCTTAGAGTCACTGAGATAAAGGATTATTGGTCTTGCTCCCTTATCTTCCTGATGAGGAACAGAGTCAAGCGGAAATGAAGTTAATTGCTCAAGGTATGCAGCTTGTCATTGATCATATCAAGCCTTGCAACTGGGTTTTTGCACTTGTCTTCTATAAATTTGTAATCAAGAAGTAGCTGAGGCAAAAGAAAATGTTGCCAGGTGTGGCTAAAATCTTTCATAACAAATCCGATGCCATATTTGCATTTGGCTACAAGATAAAAAAAAAATGCAAAAGTGTAATTAAATATCCATTTTCAGCTTGGTTTAAAACTAGAATGAAAAAATGCCAGCAACTATTTTCAGTAGAGGGCAGAGGCTAAGGAGTTTTTAAAAAGAGAACAGCCAAATTTTAGAATTTCTGTTACTAAGGTTGAAACAATTATACAAAATCATTTATCTATAGAACATGAACATAAAATTATTTTTGTATTGCTAACTAATACAAAATCTATTCTGATACTGTTATTCTTTCATTATGAACAAATTTGATGGTGAAATTATCATTTTCTGACTTGACCTGTAAGTTCAGTCTTTATACATCTACTACATCTGCTACAGGAGGAGATTCATCCCAACAATTTAGGTACTCTAATTCTTCTGATTTATATTATCTTACAACCCTTCACAACCCCTTAGGTGCATTGGGAATCTCAAGTCTTGCATTAACCTATATGTACTTTGGTATCCTCCTACACATCTGCATTCACAAGCAAAAGAGAGCTTTTGCAATTAGTATAATTCAAATATCCTTCATAAAATGTTATTTTATGTATCAGTTCAGTTCAGTTCAGTTGCTCAGTCGTGTCCAACTCTTTGCGACCCTATGAATCTCAGCACACCAGGCCTCCCTGTCCATCACCAACTCCTGGAGTTTGTCCAAACTCATGTCCATCGAGTCAGTGATGCCATCCTGCCGTCTCATCTTCTGTAGTCTCCTTCTCCTCCTGCCTTCAATCTTTCCCAGCAACAGCGTCCTTTCAAATGAGTCAGCTCTTTGCATCAGGTGGCCAAAGTACTGGAGTTTCAGCTTCAACATCAGTCCTTCCAATGAACACCCAGGACTGATCTCCTTTAGGATGGACTGGTTGGATCTCCTTGCAGTCCAAGGGACTCTCAAGAGTCTTCTCCAACACCACAGTTCAAAAGCATCAATTCTTCAGTGCTCAGCTTTCTTTATAGTCCAACATATATTTTATGTATATCAATTAGTTATTACTGCTAAGTCCCCCAAACAAAGCAGCTTGAACAACTGGCTGTTCACTAATATTTCTCATGATCCTCAGGGCCAGGAGACCTTGACTGTTATCTACCATCAGCTGAAGGTTGGTTAGGTGGCTTTGCTCATCTTGGCTGTGTTCACACATGTCTGTGGCTTTGGCCAAAGTTATCTGTCTGTTTTCCATGTGCTTCTTCATCCTCTAGCAGGGCAGCTCAGGCTTGTTTCTTGGTTTGTTCAAACCCGTTATGATGGTAATTGTAGAGAAGCAAGAACTAGGAGTGTAAGTGTGCAAGAGATTTTTCAAGTCTGTGTTTGTGTCAAGCCTGCTAATACCCTCCTGGCTAAAGCAAGTCTCATGGCTGAGCCAGCTTCAGAGTGAGAGGGGACTACAGGGTAAAAACTGTAGGATAAACAGTATGATTACAGGGAGGTCACTAATGCAAGCATTGTACCAGACAATGCCAGATATCTGATGGGTTAATTAAAATGCATTAGGCCATTGGCTAAATCCTGATAATAGTTTTAAGCAATTCAGTGCTGATCAGCAATATAACTTTATTCTTACTGCTGCACACATAATGAGAAGCAAAGTCCACCCCCCCAAATATGCCTCTTGGATATATTGATTTTTTTGAATTAAAGTTACTTAAGGGACAGCCAATGCAAGAAGGGCACTCTGACTTTTCTTTGTCCCACTGAATGTAGGGAATAAATCTCCCATGTGTAAACTACACTCCCTGTACCAGGAGGGCATACTGTGTCCTTGCCACTGGAGACAGGGAATTTAGGGCTAACAAGCCTATATTAACAAAACTTGTTACTTCCTCACAAATTCTCTACCCTTTCGCTCAAACCCATTTGTCTTGACAAAGCTACCTGCTTTGGTCACTTCCTTGAGCCTCAATTTTTTTTTTTTATAAATTCTCATATGTATGAAATTAAATTTATTTTTTTCCTGTTGCTCTGTCTTAAGTCAATTTATTTATCCAGTCGAAAACATAGAAGGTAAGAAGGGGAATAAGTTCCTCCACTACAATAACCAGCTAGAGCAGGTTGAATGAACTGACTCATATGGGAACTCGGTAGGTTAGATTATGATCTGAGTGAAGGAAAAAGGATGTCAAAACTTTTAGGTAAAAGTGACTGTTTTCTAATGGCTATTTTCTTAAATCTCCCCAGATTCTTTATGAAGGTATAATTTGTATATAAAAACTGCAAGCAACTAATGGATGCAATTTGGTGAGTTTAGACATATGTATCCATTCCTGTTACCATCACAACAATCCAGGTAATAAACACATCTATCAGGTCCAGATTTTTTCCCTGTCACTTTGGGTTTTTATATGTTGTTTTTTTGTCCTGTGGTAAGAAGCACTTAACATGATAACTACCCTCTTCACAAATGGTTTCTTTAACATGACATAACAAAAGCACAGGCAATAAAAACAAAAATACTGAAGTAGGATTACATCAAACTAAAAATCTGTACACATGGAAGAAACCGTTAACAGTTAATTGTCAATCTATAGGATAGGAGAAAATATTTGCAAGCCATGCATACTTCCAAAATATAGCAGTAACTCAATAGCAACACCCCCCACCCACCAAATAACCCAATTAAACAGTGACAAAGAACTTGAATAGACATTTCACCAAAGAAGACATATGAAGTCCAACAGATATACAGAAAGATATTCAACCTTAATCAGTAAAATGCAAATCAAATGAATTTTAAACCTGTTTGGATAACTATTACAAAAAAGAGATATCAAGTGTCAGCAAAAGAGATATCAAGTGTAGAGATACAGGAACCCTTGCACACTATTGGTGGAAATGTAAATTGATTCTGCAGCTACAGAAAACAAAATGGAGGTTCCCTTCAAAATTTAAAACATGATTACCACGCAAAACACCCATCCTTTCACTGGGTGTATATCCAAAATAATTGAAATTGTTTCTCTATGAAAAATAGAGAAAATTCTCATAGAAAACATTCTCTATGATTTGTGACAACACGGATGAACCTGAAAGGTATTACGCTAACTGAAAGAAGTGAGTCACGGGGAACAAGCACTGCATGATCCTTCTCATATAAGGCATCTAGAGTAGCCAAGGTCACAGAGATAGAATGGCGCAGTGATTGTTGGAAGAGAGGAATACGAGTACATTGTTCAACGGGTCAATCTGATGTAAGGCATAGTGCACATAGTTAGCAATAAAGTATTGTGTACTTAAAAATTTATCCAGGGACTATTTTCTTGAAACGATCAAATAATTACCTTTAACACTGGCACTGATGAGTATCTTGGATAGTTACTTGGATTGCTTCAGGACTTGAGTCTGTATCCATTGTTTAAAAAGATTAATTTTTATTGGAGTATAATTGATTTACAATGTTGTGTTAATTTCTGCTGTACAACAGAGTGAGACAGTTACTTATATACATATATCCCCTCTTTCAGATTTTGTTCCTGTTTAGGTCACCACAGTTGAAACTGTATTTTTTGACTTTAAGAGTTTCTTTCTGACTCAGAACCAATAAAGCAAAGCTTTGTTTTTAGGCAAGTTTCACTAAATATACATCAACTGCAATCAAGGTGGATTTAAATCACTCATATTTGCACCTTATTCTTAATTCTATGTTCCCAATCACTTAGTCACTTTAATCAATTACTTATTGAAGCAAAGTGCTTCTAGATGAAATATTATTAACATAGATATTAAATGAAAGAAAGCATGTGGGATTTTGAGCATTAACCACACAATTAATTAAATCACATTGAATCCATTGACTTAGGTTTTACTGTATTATGAGCATTTATCTTGACATTTCTTTTAACCAGAATTGCTAGCTTGTGAATTGGGTGTATCAATCTTCATTTTACTGTAACTATTATTATAAGATTATTTATATAGAGGAAGTAGATAAAACAGGCAGTCATCATTTCCGTAAAGTAAATCTATAGATGCAAAAGTACACTGAGTGTAATCCTATCTGATTACAAGATAGAATTTGAGGAGAGGTTTATTCTGAATGGAGTTGGTAAATGTTTCCCTTCTTGTCATAGTTACTACCACGTGGCATTCATGATGTTAATATTGATAATGTAAAGAGGATACAAAACCAGGGAAGACAGAGCTCCTGCGTTTAGAAACTTACCATCTGAAGAGGAAACGATAATCTAATGCATAAAAACACAAAACAAGATATGTTGAATCATATGGAACTTGGGTGAGAATCTTAGTTTTGCCATGTGTTAGCTACAATTTAATGGGTCTTACCAAATCCCAGTTTCCCATGCAGAATACTGAGAAAGCTCTGTTGGAAGAAGCAAGTGTGATAATGCGTGTAAAATACTAATAGCAGTACCTGTATATAGTAAATGCTTAATTAACATTATTCTTTAATTGCATTAATGGAGAAAATAGAAAACATATACACATGATTATAATGAAAATCCTGAAAATTAATAAAACATTAGCTTAAGCAAATTTGTTTATTACTTCAAAAACTGCAATAGTATTTTTTAATGCACAAGTAAACCTAATTGAAACTTAACACTTTTAATTCAAAATTAAGCCCTACTTGACACTTTTCAGTTATCTCAGGAGAAATATGGAATTGCACATGTTTGTGATTTATGCTTACATGAGCCCTGGCTGGCTTCAGATATTTTTTTCTCATGGACTCTGCAGGAGCTGGAGTTTCTATATTGTTGTGGGTGGTTTTGTTGTTTACAAAGTGCGTCCCCCATCTCAGGGGTTTCCCAAATTGAATGTGCATAATCAAAACACATAGAGGGCCTTCCCTGGTGGCTCGGTGGTAAAGAATCCATCTGCCAATGCAGGAGACACAGGATCAATCCCTGGTCTGGGAAGATCCCACATGCCGTGGAGCATCTAAGCCCGTGAACCACAACCATTGAGCCTGTGCTCCAGAGCCTGGGAACCGCAACTACTACCTTCGCCACAACTCCTGAAGCCCATGTGCCTTAAACCCGAACTCTGCAACAGGAGAAGCCACTGCAATGGAAGGCCTGGGGGCCACTACTAGAGAGAAGCTACCACTCGCCACAACTACAGAAAAACCCACGCAGCAACAAAGACCCAGCACAGCCACAAACAAATAAATAAATACAATTATATATTAAAGCTGAGCTAATCAAATATGCAAATTCAAGCTCCTTAGAGACTCTGTATCAGGTGGTGGCAGTGTGACCAAAATACATATATATATATATATATATATATATTTTTTTTTTCCATAAGCATCACAGAAAAGTCTGATTCATGCAGTTAGAAGCAACACTGCAAAATGAGAGCCATTGCAAAATGTCTCTGCTCTGAGTACTTTTATGATAAAGACCTGGAAATCCAGGCTGAAGGCAGAAGAATATGAGTGCTTGGGGAGGACAGAGGCTTGCTTGAGGTGGGGTTGGTGTGCTAATGCTTACATTTTTGAAAATGTATGATGGCCTACAGCCCTGGTGGCTCAGCTGGTAAAGAATCCGCCTGCAGTGTGGGAGACCTGGCTGCCATCCCTGGGTTGGGAAGATCCCCTGGAGCAGGGAGAGGCTACCCACTCCAGTAATCTGGCCTGGAGAATTCCTTGGGCTGTATTGTCCATGGGGTCACAAAGAGTCAGATACAACTGAGCAACTTTCAAAAAAAAAGTCCCTTCATAATCGTTTGAAAGGCACTGGCAGCGGAGTTGGTAGGGAAGAGAGTATGTGAACGCTTGTATGTAGAGCTGTCAGAACTAAAATTAGGTAGGGGAGGGGAGCAGTGGCTGGTGGCTATACTGAGGGTCAAATAAATCAGCTACGAAGGAAGAAAATAAAATTAAATTTCCTCTTATGCCCATAACACAAAGGGCTTCACCTACGGATTTAAAAATTGAAAATATTAAGGGCTGATGTTGCAGCTGGAACTCCAACACTTTGGCCACTTGATGCGAAGAGCTGACTCATTGGAAAAGACCCTGATTCTGGGAAAGATTGAGGGCAGGAGGAGAAGGGGACGACAGAGGATGAGATGGCTGGATGGCAGCACTGACTCAATGGACTTGGGTTTGGGTGGACTCAGGGAGCTGGTGATGGACAGACAGGGAGGCCTGGCGAGCTGCAGTACATGGGGTCGCAAAGAGTTGGACGTGACTAAGTGACTGAACTGAACTGAACCGAAATAAAAAATAAAGAGTAATTTTGGGCATACACAATAATTACCAACCACACCATATGGAATTAATTTTAAAATTCCTTTCTAAAAATGATTAAATTTGTATTATGTGGCAGCCCTTGGCTATTTACCTATGTGTGTGTGTGCTTAGTCATTCAGTCCTGTCTGACTCTGCAGCTCCACAGACTGTAGCCCGCCCACATACCAGATCCTAAAGGACCAGTCCTGAGAGAATGGCTGTTTTAGGAAATGCATACATTTCAATGCCCAGGCCAAAGCTTTCCTGAATTAAAAATAAGAATAAGAATAATAAGAGTTTCATTTGTGTGAAGTAACTTCTTCTCAATAAAATAAATATAATTAATGATATTCATAGTCACTTTGTTTAATTTGGGAAAATTATAAAGTTCTCAGATTTTTGTATCCTCTTTTATAAAATTCACTTGATCAAGTTAAGCAATAGTAAGCAATAGAATATAAAATTCTCTACACGAGCATTGTGAAAATGCTTTCAAGTCAAATAATAATACAAAAATGCAAATCATCATTATATACTCTCCTCAGAATGGCACAATTCAGTACAAAAATATGACGCATGTAAGTCAAGCTAATTTAGATGCACTGTAGAAAGAACAGTAAGAATTATAGAAAAAGAAATAAAGCTTATGAAGAATCTGCTACCTGTCAAGCACTGTTCTATGTACCCATATTTAGTAATGCTAATTCTCAAAGAAGTCCTTCAAGAGAGCTGTCCTGGACCTTAGTTTACAAATGGTACCCGAGACTTGCAGATGTTAAGTAAATTGTCAAAGACAGCACAGCTTGCAACTGGCAAAACCAGGATTTAAATTTAAACATCCCTGTGTTCTTTCAGTAAAATTGTCATAAATATCTCTAGCATATAAAATGTATTCACTATTTACTTCAATTGCATACAGAAGCAAATAAACTATCAAATGTGTGGTGATTTCTTTAAAAAAGGAAACTAATAACATGAATTTGGAACCACTCATTATGTGTTAATTATACTCCTCAACAGTTGATCTCTTAACTTAGCATTTTAATGTTCCCCTTTGCAACATCACCATTCGTTAATTCATTCAGCAACCCCAATAGAATAAAAGTCTGACTCTCCTGTGGGCCCAATCTATATTGTCAAATGGTTTTTAGCAGTGATACCCAGAGATGAAGTTTCCTGGGGATCATAGACCATGTGAAAACCTCAACACTACTGTCTGTCTCAGCAAATTATCTGTAATCGCAATATTAATTTAGGAGCCAAAATTTCTTTCCCCCAGAGGAAAGTTTAAAATAACTTGTGCTTGCAATTAAATAGGACTTTTATTATTAAAATAATTCAGAATCATCTAAAAGTGAATTCTGTCAAAGTTCTAGTAAAAATCTGAAATAAAGTTAATTTTAAAATAACACTTAAACCACCCCAAGATTGCAGCATGTAATTTCAATTGCTATACTGTCTTCTTTAACAGCATAATATAAAGTAATATTTGTTAATTTATTTAGCAAATGAAATTCTAAAAGCCTGCTACATGACTATCCAAAGACAATAACACTTGTGAAGAAGCATTTTGGGGTAGCCTGTTGAAATATTTAAGTCTTTGATTACAAATCATTTCTCCTAGCTTTATGGATGTAAAAGTGTTGAGCTAAATAGAGTGCTACAGAGCTACCAACAGATGGACTCAAATATAACTGAGAAACTGTAGAAACCAAGCAACTTCATTTTGCTTGCACATGTGAAAAATGAAATGAAAAATTGCTCACCCAAGCGTGTTACAGGGGTGAGAGGTACATGTCCAGTGAAGGTAATTCAAGGAGCGGACATCTTCCAGGAAGACCAAGTTAGGTTTCCGATTCACTTTTACGTTTATCTTTTACTTTCGCTGTACTCGTTCCGTTACCGCTCTGCCTTCATTTTGTTGTTCTCATCTTAGGCTTCAATTCACTTATTATTCTAAGGCAAATACAGAACATGTCGCCCACTCTGTTTCTTTTTTATTATGTGCTTAGAACATGTAGCCACTTCATAATAAGTAACGACGCTTATTTAAATTTATATTAAAAAGCGGGGATCAAGAAAACATGTCTCTCTGTAGTAAAAGGAACATCACACAAAAGCATCTCCCATCACAGCTTGTGCATCTCACTCACAGATGTTTATCATAAAAGATGAACTGACAGGAAATCAGAACTTTTTACTCTGACAGCATTCAAATACTCAAAAGCAGGAAACCAGAGAGAGAACAGTTTGTTTAAGGAAGACACACACCACAGATGGTGAGAAGCTTACAATCGGCTAGACTGAGAAAGGATTTAAGAGAAAATGTAGCGTTAACAGGTAATTCAGTGAAGGCTCAAATGATGCTATTGTGTCTATGATTGCAGTTTCCATGATTACGTTTAGATCTTAACATGATAATTAATGTTTATCTACAACCCTGGGGAATAAAAAAGATCAGTCTTTTGGCATGTTCAAAACAAATCACCAGTTGCCTTCTTTTTCTTTTTTTAATGGTCTCTATAAATAAAAATGGTGGCCGCTACAGGACTGAGAAATTGAATTCTGCAAAATATTAATTTCTGGTTGAGGCTGAATAAAAAGCTGTGTTATATGATTTGGCTATCATCTTTAGAGGAGAGAAAGTAGATCAAAGCTATTTAAATAAGATGAGGTAGGGTCATGGAGTTTAAGTCTGTCATCTAAGGTTGCAGAGATTTCATTTTGCTCCATTTCAGAGGGCATGAGGGTATGTGGGAAGGTACGCGGTGGGAGAAACAGCCTGATGTTGGAACAGGCAGAGAGCAAGAGAAAAGGTGCCATTAGAAAAGAGACCAGCACTTACCTTCTTAGGACTTAGATGACTTTGACAGGAGGATTGCGCTAGATGATCTGTAAAGTTTCTGGTGGAGGTGGTGGTAGAGTCACTAAACCGTCTCCAATTCTTGTGACCCTATGGACTGTAGCACTCCCCACTCCCCTCAAGCCTCACTGTCCATGGATTTCCCAGGCAAGAACACTGGAGTGGGGTTGACATTTCCTTCTCCAGGGGATCTTTCTGACCCAGGGATCCACCCCAGGTCTCCTGCAATGCAGGTGGTCTTCTGAATTGCAAGCAGATTCTTTACCGTCTGAACCACCAGCAGTTATCAAATCATAGACATTTGTAGCGTGGGGAAGATTCATGATCCCGGACAGGCTCATGACTCCTGAGGAACTAGACTGAGGATGAGATTCATTGGGTCTTGGTTTCCTTTGTTAATTCCCAGCTTATTTCTTTCAGAAGCTACCTAGATTTCCTTCATAAGAAGTTTATCTGCATCCCCAAATAACTACAGATTATATTCTCCATCTTCTTCCTCAAACACCCTTTGCGGTAACTAGTCCTACTGTGAATCTTCCATCCCTTTTCATTAGAGAGAATCAACAAATTTCTGTGTAGGTACAGCTAGATTCACTGTTTATTGCTACATGGTGTTTGCAGGTTGACAGAATGCTAAGATGGCGGGAAATCCAAACTATATAAATCAACCCCTTTAGTCCATGGCCGAGTAAAAAGAAACAAAAAGCCCAGAGACGTCAAGGAACCAACAGTCACATAGAAGTTACCAGTAAATGTAGGAACAGAAATCACATTGCCTAATTTCCAAATTACTTACTCCCTTCTCTTTACAATTCTGTAGTTGCTTTTTTATCACAAATTATATTACAGTGCCCCTTGTTTTCCAAATAAAGTATTAAACTATGCATTTTTCATGCTTTCTCTCTCTTTAAAAAAATTTCTTTTTCTGTTTATTGATGTTGAATTTGAGAAAAAATTTTTAGTTGATGGTTCATGACTCTAATTTCTGGTCATCCTGAATCACTTTCCATTTGTCAGTCTCTCATTTTCATCTTTGTGCTCAGACTCATTACTCTTCATTTTTATCTTCACTGAGCTTCAATTGGCATCTATTAACCTACATCCTTGTTCAATATGACTCATCTAGATGTTGAATCTGACTGGGGTGGGGGATGGTGTGGGGAGTTGTAGTGTTGGCGGCCACTTGATATCAGGTGCAGATTTAGAATTCAGCATTTCTTTCTATTCTACAAAGATTATTTAATTCGTATATCTGTAGGTTTTTTTTTTTTTTTGGATCAAAGAAGAAGATAAAACTCCATACCACTGACTTTCTAGAATGCAAAATGATTTGGGGTGATTATATATTCACAGAATGTCATAAATAGATGGACTGGTAGAGTCCAGATTTCTTATCTATTCATCTTGCCTTCATTTATTGCACATCAGCCATTGATCAGGTACTTTGCTGAAGAAATAGAGATGAAAGCACAGGCTTTTCCCTAAAAAAAAAAACAAAAAACAAAAAACCCAAAACCTTCACATTTTATTAGGAGTGGCTGGAGGCAGAAAGGGAAACAGTCACCTTCAGTGTCCACCGCAATGATTTATGCTGGATTGTTGCTCAGGGTGTGACATCTGCAAAGAGGCAGATCCAGATACAAACCAAGAAATCCAGGGAAGACTTTCTGAAGAAGGCAATGCCTGAGCCTGTTGGAGAATGCCAAGAGAGCAGGAGCCAAGTGAAAATGCATTCGGAAGGCAGAGGGTAATATTACACACGAAAGGATAAAATCCAGAGCTGAATAGAATGGGCACATACAGGAAAATATAATAGGTTTGGAATGACTGGACTGTAGGAAGATTCCTGAGAAAGGGCAATAAACAGGCATTCCCCGTTCCTGCAGTTCTCTTTATGGCAAGCTAAAGGGTTGGATCTTCTTGTGGAAATTTTGGGAAAAACTTGAAAGACTTTAATTGAGAGAGTGATAGCATGAGATGCATGTTTTCATCAGCTGCTGCTAACAGCAATATACAAGGTAGATTTAGCAGAGGTCGGGGTGCTTAAAGAGGTGAAACTGGGAAAATGGCAATCAGACAGAAGCTTCTTATAATAATCCGTGCAAGAAAAGATGAGGTCTGGAGTGAAGGCAGCCTCAGTAAGAATGGAAAAGCAAGATGCACTGAAAAACATTAAGGGTAGAAAATGCATGCTCCAGAGAACAGTGGGGCCTGAAGATGTGAAATTAATCAACCTGGGCCACACACTTAACGAGTACCAGAGCTGCAATTGGAACCAGGTGCCTACATCCAGCCAAGGAGTATTTCTGCCACACGACTCTGCCTCTTTATGTCTGCACTTTGACAATGACAATAATTAAATTTAAGATGGATTGTCTATTTATAGCAAAGGGTTATATTTAAGAGACCCCATTTTTCCTCATTATCAAAGGCAAGTAAATGCAGGTGTTTGGCTCAAATATAATAGGATGCTAACGACTCTTTCAATGCCTGAACTTCCTGGAAGCAAATAGACGTACGTTGCCCTTGATTTAACCTTAGAGTAGATATCACTTCCCTTCATCACCGGGCAAGGTGTTGATAGATTTCCTGTCTCATCTCTCTGGAATTTTTTTAACCCAAAGGGACACAGTGTCACTAGGTGGTCTTGCCAAGAGAACAGCATTTCACATCAAGTCCTTATTCCTAAACAGATTTTGGGGAGTTAGAACAGGAATAGGAGTCAAGGAGAGATGCGGGTTAACCACAAATTACTGCATCCCTGCATATGGCTCTTCCTTAACTAAATCCTAGAGTCCATGACAATGGCAACTCTAATTGCAAGGATAAAATGAAGGAATATGTGTGAAAGTGCTTTGTGAAGCTATAAATGGGAACACTGAAAGTTAGGACTTGCTATCATTCATTCCTCCAAAGTAAAGATACTTTTAAAATATTTTGCAATGTTTGGTTTTGATAGGATGGCAGAGGTATGACACTTCTTTGCCCAAACATTCAGTATAGAGCACACGGTCATCACAGATTTCACACAGTTTTCAACTGCCCTTAATTAAATTTGCTAATGTGCACCTCACCTCTTAGACTACTGTTAGTAAATAGTAACTAACAGAAATTTTGTGGGAGAGAGGATTAGTTCACTATATCCATGCCATCACTACCAGATTATATTATGCACTTAGACATTTACTCTCCAAAAATTATTAGCAAACACATGCAATGAAAAGGATTCCCAAGAGCTGTTCTGCAGGCTGGAGGGAGAATCCACACTTGGAGAGAACCAACACCACGTCCAACACTCCAGTGCTCACTAGACCTTCACAGCAAGGGAAGCGAGGAGTCACTGTGCTTTCCACAAAAGGGCGCCTTCTGAAAGCACTTTCATTCTCAGGTGCACCCACAGATTAGAACATTTAAATATATTCGTCAAACACAAGAGGGGAAAGGGAAAAAGATAAAGTGATGGTGCCATGACAAGAGTGTTGGCAGAAGGTCAGAGAAGAAAGTTTTTCATTATATTGTAATCATAGATCAGGACACAAGAGATAGAACTCTTGACCAGAAGCTGAGGTTTTGAGGAGTACCTTGGAGGTGCATCCACTTACGGATGGGTCGATTTTCATGTCTGAAGTCTCCAGACTAACCAAGCTCTCTTCATGTTGAACATGAAATGACTAGTGTCAAAATGCTCATAAACTGACCCAAGATATAACCAAAAAAATAGAATCGCTGAAACTTCCTTTATTCACTTATTCATGGTTTAAGAATAGATTGATGTAAAGGGCAGTCAGTCAGTCAGTTCAGCCGTTCAGTCATGTCCAGATCTTTCTGACCCGTGGACTGCAGCACACCAGGCTTCCCAGTCCATCACCAACTCCTGGAGTTTACTCAAACTCATGTACATTGAATTAGTGATGCCATCCAACCATCTCATCCTCTCTCATCCCCTTCTACTCCCAACTTCAATCTTTCTAGCACCAGAGTCTTCTCTGAGTCAGTTCTTCCCATCAAGTAGCCAAAGTATTGGAGTTTCAGCTTCAGCATCAGTCCTTCCAATGAATATTCAGGACTGATTTCCTTTAGGATGGACTGGTTACATCTGTTTGTAGTCCAAGGGACTCTCAAGAGTCTTCTCCAACACGACAGTTCAAAATTATCAATATTTCAGCGCTCAGCTTTCTTTATAGTCCAACTCTCCCATCCCTACATGACTGCTGGAAAAACCATAGCTTTGACTAGATGGACCTTTGTTGGCAAAGTAATGTCTCTGCTTTTTAATATTCTGTCTAGGTTGGCCATAACTTTTCTTCCAAGGAGCAAGTGTGTTTTAATTTCATGGCTGCAGTCACCATCTGCAGTGATTTTGGAGCACCCAAAAATAGTCTCTCACTGTTTCCACTGTTTCCCCATCTATTTGCCATGAAACGATGGAACCTGATGCCATGATCATGCTTTTCTGAATGTTGAAATTTAAGCCAACTTTTCTCTCCTCTTTCACTTTCATCAAGAGGCTCTTCAGTTTTCTTCACTTTCTGCCATAGGAGCAATGTCATATGCATATCTGAGGTTATTGATATTTCTCTCGGCAATCTTGATTCCAGCTTGTGCTTCATCCAGCCCAGCGTTTCTCAGTCTGCTTTCCCATGTCCAGTTCTAGCTGTTGCTTCCTGAACTGCGTACAGATTTCTCAAGAGGCAGGTTAGATGGTCTGGTATTCCCATCTCTTTCAGAATTTTCCAGTTTGTTGTGATCCACACAGTCAAAGGCTTTGGCATAGTCAATAAAGCAGAAATAGATGTTTTTCTGGAACTCTCTTGCTTTTTCAATGACCCAACGGAAGTTGGCAATTTGATCTCTGGTTCCTCTGCCTTTTCTAAATCTAGCTTGAACATCTAGAAGTTCACGGTTCACGTACTGTTGGAGCCTGACTTGGAGAATTTTGTGCATTACTTTGGTAGCGTGTGAGATGAGTGCAATTGTGTGGTATTTTGAGCATTCTCTGGCATTGCCTTTCTTTGGGATTGGAATGAAAACTGACCTTTTCCAGTCCTGTATCCACTGCTGAATTTTCCAAATTTGATGACATAGTGAGTGGAGCACTTTCACAGCATCACCTTTTAGGATTTGAAATAGCTCAACTGGAATTCATCACCTCCAGTAGCTTTGTTCATAGTAATGTTTCCTAAGGCTCACTTGACTTTGCATTCCAGGATGTCTGGCTCTAGGTGAGTGATCACACCATTGTGATTATCTGGGTTGTGAAGATCTTTTTGTATAGTTCTTCTGTGTATTCTTGCCACCTCTTCTTAATATCTTCTGCTTTTGTTAGGTCCATACCATTTCTGTCCTTTATTGTGCCCATCTTTGCATGAAATGTAAAGGTGCAAAACCTAAAATTCAGCATCTGGTTTTGGATGATCAGCTGGGATCTCTATGAGTTCCCCCTCACTTCCTTTAATGGACTGTGATATTTGCCCCAGTAAGAAGGAAAGAATATTAAAACAAAGATACTGCACTACTCTAATTGTTATAGGCCTCTACCCTGTACAGAGGTTCAGTTCAGTTCAGTTCAGTCGCTCAGTCGTGTCCGACTCTTTGTGACCCCATGAATTTCAGCATGCCAGGCCTCTCTGTCCATCACCAACTCCCAGAGTCTACCCAAACCCATGTCCATCAAGTCAGTGATGCCATCCAACCATCTCATCCTCTGTCGTCCCCTTCTCCTCCCGCCTCCAATCCTACCCAGCATTAGGGTCTTTTCCAATGAGTCAACTCTTCGCATGAGGTGGCCCAAGTTTTGGAGTTTCAGCTTCAACATCAGTCCTTCCAATGAACACCCAGGATTGATCTCTTTTAGGATGGACTGGTTGGATCTCCTTGCAGTCCAAGGCACTCTCAAGAGTCTTCTCCAACACCACAGTTCAAAAGCATCAATTCTGTGGCGCTCAGCTTTATTCACTGTCCAACTCTCACATCCATACAACACCATGGGAAGAACCATAGCCTTGACTAGACGGACTTTTTTTGGCAAAGTAATGTCTCTGCTTTTAAATATGCTATCCAGGTTGGCCATAACCTTCCTTCCAAGGAGTAAGCGTCTTTTAATTTCATGGCTGCAATCACCATCTGCAGTGATTCTGGAGCCCAAAAAATAAAGTCTGACACTGTTTCCACTGTTTCCCCATCTATTTCCCATGAAGTGATGGGACCAGATGCCATGATCTTAGTTTTCCGAACGTTGAGCCTTAAGCCAACTTTTTCACTCTCCTCTTTCACTTTCATTAAGAGGCTCTTTAGTTCTTCTTCACTTTCTGCCATAAGGGTGGTGTCATCCACATATCTGAGGTTATTGGTATTTCTCCCAGCAATTTTGATTTCAGCTTGTGTGTCTTCCAGCCCAGCATTTCTCATGACGTACTCTGCATATAAGTTAAATAAGCAGAGTGACAATATACAGCCTTGATGTACTCCTTTTCCTATTTGGAACCAGTCTGTTGTTCCATGTCCAGGTCTAACTGTTGCTTCCTGATCTGCATACAGGTTTCTCAAGAGACAGGTCAGATAGTCTGGTATTCCCATCTCTTTCAGAATTTTCCACAGTTTATTGTGGTCCACACAATCAAAGGTTTTGGCATAGTCAATAAAGCAGAAATAGATGTTTTTCTGGAACTCTCTTGCTTTTTCAATGATCCAGTGGATACTTCCCCTGTATTGTGGGGAGAGAGCTGAAGGAAGCCCAAGCCTCACCCAGATTCAGTTCCATTGACTACAGATGGTCATGGCCTTAAACTGGACTCTGGGTTGCCTCAGATCACACCTGTGCCTCTAAACACACCTTTGATTATAGTAATGTTTTCTCTCCAACCGATTTATGAAGGCTGTCATTTACTGCATAACAACCTCATGTTTTTCCTCCTAAGCTCTAATCAAAGAGTCGCATTGTTCCACATGTTCATCATCCTTGTGTTCCCTCCATGGGTGTCATTTCTTGGTCCTTGTAGCTTTTCTGTTGCTAAGTGAGTTATTTACATCATAACTCCTATTAGCAAAGCACCTGCCAATTCATTATTCATAGTTTCTGTAATATGATAGCCATTGTTACATCATTTAGTTTTGTTATTATTTTTTACCATTTGAGCCACCAGGGAAGCTCATACATATACACGGGTATGTACATATACTTACCCATCTCCAGAGACAGACACACATTACTGGTTATATTAACTGATGTAATCACCTGTGGTTCCTTCCTTTTCTCTAGAGTTTGCCTTGAGGACTTTGATATTTATTAGATATTTATTAGAACGGATAACTAATGACTTCTGGAAATGCTGACTGTCCTTTTGATTTAGAGATGAATATCTCTGTGCCATCTTTTCCGAATAGTGCGTGGAGAAATGACACATTGTAATAATTCTCTGTGCGAATTATTTTTTTTATTGTTGCTGTTATCTTAGATACAGATTGACCCCATTTCCAAGATTCCTTACAGTTAAATGATGATTATTAAATCAGCAAACCCAAATGAAGCAACCATTTATCTGTATCCAGAAACAATTGTGTGTTAGGATATGTTTCATGTGTTTGTGGCATCATCATCCCAGCATCAGGGTTTCTCCAATTAGTTGGCTCTCCAGGAAATCTTCACATCACTTGGCCAAAGTATTGGAACTTCATCATCAGTCCTTCCAGTGAATATTCAGAGTTGATTCCCTTTAGGATTGACTGGTTTGACCTCTTTGCACTTCAAGGGACTCTCAAGAGTCTTCTACAGCACCACAATTCAGAAGTATCAATTCTCCATCACTCAGCCTTCTTTATGGTCCAATTCCACACATGACTACTGGGAAAACCAAAGCTTTGACTAGATGGAACTTTGTTGGCGAACTGATGCCTATACTTTTTAATGCACTAAGTTGGTCACAGCTTTGCTTCCAAGGACCAAGTGTCTTTTAACTTCATGGCTGTAGCAGTTTTGCAGCCCAGGAAAATAAAATTTGTCACTGTTTCCACTTTTCCCCCATCTATTTACCATGAACTGATGGGACCACATGCCATGATCTTCTTTTTTTGAATATTGAGTTTTAAGCCAGCTTTTTCACTCTCATCTTTCACTCTCATCAAGAGGGTTTTTAATTCTTCACTTTCTTCTATTAAGTGGTATCATCTGCTTATCTGAGGTTACTGATATTTCTCCAGGAAATCTTGATTCTAGCTTGTGCTTCATCCAGCGCAACCTTTTATGTGATGTACTCTGCAGGGTGACAATATACAGCCTTGACATACTCCTTTCCTGATTTGGAACCAGTCTGTGGTTCCATGTCTGGTTCTAACTATTGCTTCTTGACCTGCATACAGGTTTCTCAGGAGCCAGGTAAGCTGGTATGGTATTCTCATCTCTTTAAGAATTTTCCACAGTTTGCTTTGATCCACACAGTCAAAGGCTCTAGCATAATCAGTGTAGCAGAAGTAGAGTTTTTCTGGAATTTTTTTGCTTCTTCTATCACTACTGCTGAAGCCTAGCTTGAAGGCTTTTGAGCATTGCTTTGATAATATAGTCTCTAGAAACCTCCAGTAATATTATATAAGCCCTTAAATAGAGGTTTACAGATGTAACCACAAGTTCACTAATTTAAAAATAAAACAACTGTCTGTCTTAGTGAATATACTAGATGCAGAAGAAAGCAAGACAGATATGATACTATCTTGAAATTTTAGGAGTTCTTCATCATGTGCTGCAAGAAAAAAAATTGAACCATTAATAGCAAAGCAACAATATATATACTCAAATAGGCATTAATAAAAGTGAATGGATAATTCAGGTGGAGAGAGGACACTAAGCTTGCTATTTTTCTTCTGAAATTAAATGAGCAGACCTATAAATTAACCGTTAATGAAATAAACTATTAATGACAGTATAGTTAAGAATTTTGCCAGTGATCCTTAGGAGAACAAAGAAAAGGGAAGTGTGAACTCTGAATCAAAGGAGAGGACAGATTCAAACAATCCATCTGAGTTTTTGATGGTTTCAAAAGCGTTGAATAATTACCACAAAATAATGAAAAGTTCAGAACATGTTATAATAAATGAAGTGAGCTTGTGCCTGTTGCCAGCATCTCTTACGTTAATTGGCATTTGTTTTAAAAGAAATACTGTGATATTTATACTTCATTTATGTATGATAAGAATACTAACCAAGTTTCAAAACAAACGAGATGAAAAATTAAAATTCTAAACTTGGAATAGCAATAAAAATAGCAAAATGTTTACATTTAAAATCAAATCTGAGTTACACTTACATTCTCAAAAGTGCTAGATTTACTATATGCTCAAGCATCTAAATTCTTCATGCATATTAATAAGGTTTATACTGATGTAACTAATATTTTTTTTTCAGAGTTCAAGAGACATTATTGGCTCGCTGAACTGAGCAATAGAAAGAGAGTTTGTTATTTTTTAAATTGTCATTTGTGTATAGTTACACTGTTGTGTTGGTCTCAGGTATAGAGCAAAGTGCGTCAGTTATACATAAACATGCGTCCACTCTTTTTTCGGATTCTTTTCCCATACAGGCCATTACAGAATACTGAGTAGAATTCTCCGTGCTATACAGTAGGTTCGTATAACTTATCTATTTTATACATGGTAGTGTACATAAGTCAATCCCAAGCTCCCGATTTATCCCTCTCTCTTTATTCCCTGGACTTCCCTGGTGGCTCATTGGTGAAGAATCCTCCTGCCAATTCAGGAATTGTGAGTTTGATCTCTGGGTCGAGAAGGTGCCCTCGAGAAGGAAATGTGGCAACTCACTCCAGTATTCGTGCCTAGAACATCCCATGGACAAAGGAGCCTGGTGGGGCTACAGTCCACGGGGTCGCAAAGAGTTGGACGTGACTTAACAGCTGAGCGTGAGCACGAGGTGTATTCCCTGGTCATTGATACATCTAGTTGTCCCAGTACAGACAGTGTGCACCTGACACAGCTCATGTGCTCCATCATGGACATTAGGTTAGCCTTTCTAAAGAAGAATTCATTTGTGCATCACATCTTCATACCTTTTTAATATGCTGTCCAGGTTGGACATGGAACAACAGACTGATTCCAAATAGGGAAAGGAGTACGTCAAGGCTGTGGTTTTTCTAGCAGTCATGTATGGATGTGAGAGTTGGACTATAAAGAAAGCTGAGCACTGATGGATAGATGCTTTTGAACCATGGTGTTGCGGAAGACTCTTGAGAGTCCCTTGGACTGCAAGGAGATCCAACCAGTCCATCTTAAAGGAGATCAGTCCTGAATAGTCATTGGAAGGACTGATGTTGAAGCTGAAACTCCAATACTTTGGCCACCTGATGCAAAGAGCTGACTCATTTGAAAAGACCCTGATGCTGGGAAGGATTGAGGGCAGGAGGAGAAGGGGACGACAGAGGATGAGATGGTTGGATGGCATCACTGACTCAACGGACATGAGTTTGGGTAGACTCTGGGAGTTAGTGATGGACAGGGAAGCCTGGCGTTCTGCAGTCCATGGGGTCGCAAAGAGTCAGACACGACTGAGTGACTAAACTGAACTGAACTGAAGAAAGGGAAATAAAAAACATACAGATTTGGAAGGAAGGGGAAAAAACATCTTTGTTCAGAGATGACGTCATGGTCTATGTAGAAAATCTAAAAGGATAAACAACAAAAAAATCTCTTGCAACTATTAAGTGTTTATACTAAGTTGTATGTTAAAAGCTTGTGTCTCCTGTACTGTCAAGAGGATTCTTTGCTACTGAGCCACTTGGGAAATCCACACACGATTAGGTGATCAAAATCTGGAACAGTGCCAACATCCAGTGCTGGTAAGGATCAGGAGAAGCAGAAACTCACGCATTGTTGGTAGAAATGCAAAATTCTACAAGCCACTTTGGAAGAGAGCTTGGCAATTTCTAACAAAGCCAAACAACTCTTCACATATAATCCAGCAATTCACATTATTCAGTATTTACCCCAGAGAGTTGAAAACTTATGTCCATACAAATACTTGAACATGGATGTTTATAGAAGATTTGTTCATATGCCAGAACATAGAAGCCATCAAAATATCTTTCAGTAGGTGAATGGATAAGTGAACTCTTGTATACCTAGACAATGGAATGTTGTTCAGCACTAAAGAGAAATGAGCTCTTAAGCCACCCAAATAAGTGGAGAAAACTTAAATGTTTATTACTATGTGAAAGATGCCAGTCTGAAAAGATGACATACTGCATGACTCCAACTTTTACATTTCCTAAAACAGGCAAAACCATGAAAACAGAAAAAAAAAAAAAAGATAAGTGATTTCCAGGGGTTGGGAAAGGAGTAGATAAATATGTAGAATGCAGAAGACTTTTAAAATAGTGAAAATGCTCTGCATCTGGTAGTGATGTATACATGTCATTATCCACTTGTCCAAATCCGCAGAATGTATAACATCAAAAGTCAAACTTAATGTAAACTCCAGACTTGGGGTGATGATGATATATCAATGTAGACTCATTGATGGTTAACAAATTAACCACTTGGCAGGATATGCTAATATTGGGAGAGGCTACACATGGGTGGGAGGAGGCTTCCCAGGTGGCTCAGTGGTAAAGAATCTGCCTGCAAATGCAGGAGATGCAGGAGACACGGGTTCGATCCCTGGGTTAGGAAGATCCCCTGGAGGAGGAAATGGCAACCCACTCCAGTATTCTTGTCTGGAGGAGCCTGGCGGGCTACAGTCCGTGGGGTCACAAAGAGTTAGACATGACTGAGCAACTGAGCAGGCACGCGGTCATGCATGTGTGGAGGCACAACATCCACAGGGAATCACTGCACCCTCCTTTCAGTATACTGTTTAGCCAAGACTGCACTACTGCTCTGTAAAAATAGAAAGTCTTAATAAAAAAAAAAATCTCTAGGCAAATGTCTCCTTGGCTAGAGTCAATATATGTGTGCCATGTGCTTGATTCTGAGTTATAAAGAAACACAGGAATCCCTCCTTGGCCTCTAGCTAAAGTCATTTCCTTCCCTTATTCTGCCTTTATTGTACTGGATAATATTAAGTTTCATGTGGTTAATGCTATCATGATCAATAGCAAAATATCAATGACAAGAATAAATATTATGTGCTTAGAAACAAAAATGGTTTGTTTCCTAATAGCTCAAAATGTTATCCCGCCAGATGGAGAATTTCATTGAGTTTTAGTTTCCCAGGAAATTTGGTAGAATTGAAAAAAGATCATGTGATGAAAGAGAAAGAAAAAAGGAAATGAAGAGCAAGTGAAAGAGTGTATACATTATTCAAAGACGATTCTTTTTCTCTGAAAATAAATAACGTCACTGATATTGTTTCTAAGGGCTATGCTACTGAATTTCCAACAGTTACTCATCAGGGAGTCTGGATATTGGAGCAAATAGAGAAAAGGACTCCAATTCAAGTCACATAATTGCACAGACTTATTTGAAACCTGATCCAACTAATGACCCAAGTTAAGATTGTGATCCACCTCCTCAAGACTGCTGGCAGAACAGATAGGTGGCTATTTGTTTTCACAAACTTTTGTTTAAATAGATTGGTAGCCACCTTTTATACACACACAGATTGCTCACAGAATCATCATGTTTTAAATGTAACACATGCATATTATTCTCCTATATGCTATATACAGCTTAGCTCTCAAATGTGACACATTATACATGTGTATGCATCTTTAATTATTCTAGTCCCATTTCCTTGTCTTTGTTTCCTCAAACATATTCCCAGATCACTTCTCAAAATGAGGAAACATAGTATCACATTATAGGTGTTTCCAGTGAGTTCTGGTAGTACCGGGAGGGGCAGATGTTGATAAGATGCAGATTTCTCTCATGCCTATAAAACGTTAGTCACTCAGTCGTGTCTGACTGTTTCTGCCCCCAAGGACTGTAGCCCACCAGGCTCCTCTGTCCATGGGATTCTCCAGACAAGAATACTGGAGTGGGTTGCCATTACCTTCTCCAGGGGACCTTCCTGATCCTGAGGTCTAACCTGGGTCTTCCACACAGCTGGCAGACTCTTTACCATCTGAACTCCCAAAGAAGCTCTATGCTAGTGACGAAAGGTTTTGTTTCCACCCAATGGTGCTAGAGTACAAATTAGTGCATCAGTTAAAATTTTTTGATCTTAATAGGAGAGAACAAAAGAAAAAAAGATTTGTGTGCATTCTCAAGTACTTTTCTTATTACTCTCATTGCTCTGACACTTGTTAAAATTTTGTTCAGAGTGGATATGTATTAACTCTCCTGGTTTCCCTGGTGGCTCAGTGGTAAGGAATCCACTTGTCAATGCAGGAAATGCAGGTTTGATCCCTGTGCCTAGAAGATCTCCTGAAGAAGGAAATGGCAACCCATTCCACTATTCTTCCCTGGAGAATCCCATGGGCAGGAAAGACTGGCGGGCTGTAGTCCTTGGGGTCACAAATGAGTTGGACACAACTTTGCAACTAAACAACAAAGAACAACAGCTTCCAAACACACATAAACACAACAGATATGTTCAAGTGCGTTAATCTGATCACATTTGCAGTGTATATTTTCCTTTCCATGCTTTCACTCTGATCAAATATTTTGAGGGTAATTCCTGTATGTTTTTGAACATATAGGACTATGTTCTAAGTATATTCCTCCGTCCATGGAATTTCTCAGGCAAGAATACACGAGCGGGCTGCCATTTCTTTCTTCAGGGAATCTTCCCGACCCAGGGATTGAACCTGGCTCTCCTGCATTGAGGTGGATTCTTAACCGACTGAACCACCCTAGCTCTGTTTAAAGACGTAGAAATCACCTATCTGGGGATATTTATAAGCAGACACTTCTACTCTAGAAGTGGGTAGATGAGAAGCCACTAAACTGATCTCTTGCCTGGGTACTGATTAAGCCATTAGAGGAGTGTTCTAGTCTCTAATATGAGACAGCTATTGATAAATCCATCTAAGGTGCATATATTCTTCAGGTTCCATTTAATAAGAAGAACTGTTTTGGGGCCCCTAAATCCTGCTTCCTCAGTGCACATCTGTCATGTCACCACACAGAGGCACCAGTCTCCTCAGCCTGTGTGTAGAGCCAGCAACATTTTCAGGAGATTCATCTTCTCCCAAGCTTTCCTGTGTAATTTGCTCTTTATAAGTTCATGTCCTTTGTAATTGGTAACCTCTTCTACTTTTCCTGTGCATACTTATATTTTTAGACTAATTTTTCTTCATTTAAAAACAAAGATCTAATTGTATGTATTCAATTTCTTAGAGTTATGCAAATATCATGCTGTAATCAAAAGAGAAAATGAATGTTGTCTGTAATACTACTTATTTGTCTTAAATCTTAGAGCCTCAGGAAAGCTTAGTCTGTTAGCCCACTCATCCCCAAAGTTCTTAATTTTATACATGAAGAAACCAAAGCTCTTCAGTTTTAACATGAAAAACCGATATTAACCCATGTATTCTCATGCCAAACACAACTTCTCTTTGCATGAGACATGAAGTTCATTTCCTCTTTCTCAGCAAATAAAAGCACCAAATATATTAAGTATTGAACATGTTAAAGGTGAACAAAGAAACCATATGGTTCCTTCCCTAAGTGTACTCACAGTTGGTCAGATGGAAAAAATTTTTAAATCACATAAATAGGTATAAATCTGCCTTTGTGTCCACTGCCCTGAAGTGTAAATACAACAGGCTGCAATGAGAGCCTTATGCTAAGAGAATTTGACCCAGAGTAATAGACTGGAGAGGACTTTTTCTGAAGAACTGAATTTTAAAAGGTGAGAATAATCAAGTAGGTGAATAAAGAGAGGAAGAAGATTTACTGTAGGGAAAGTAGCCTACAAAGGTCATGCACTGGGAGATGGTTTGGACAGAGGAATGTAGGGTGGGCAGTGATGGGAACAAAAGGAGCAGGTGAATGGGGTTGTGGACACAAGAAAGAACACATCTTGAAGCCAACTGAAGGAGGTTTGCTTTATCCCAAAGGCAGCAGGGAACCACGCTATCTCTGCAGCTACTGCCCTAAGCTATCCCCAGCTTCTCTCACCTGAATATGACTCAGTCCTTGCTGCTCCCTGCTTCCTCTTTGTGTCTCTCAAGGTCTATTCTCAGCAGCAGCTAGAGGGATTAATTAAACTCAGGTCAGATCTTGTTACTTGTCTGCTCACAGCCAATTACTAACATCCTGTCTTTCCCAGAATAGCATCTGAAGTCCACCTTCTGGCCTGAATGCCTCCGATGACTGTGTGCAAAGCCACCTCTCCAGCCTCATCGCCTAACCCTCTTTCCCTGGCTCTCTCTGCTGCAGCTAGAGTCCTGTGACTGTTCCAGAACTTTGCAAGCCTGCCTTTGCCTCAGGGCTTTGGCACTTCTCGTCCTCCAGACTGATCTTCTCCCAGGTATGCACTTGGATCATTCCCCCAAGTACAAGGTCTCTCTCAGATACACACTTGCCAGAGGGTTTTTCCTTGAACTCTCTGAGTGAAGGAGCTGCCATTCTGTCCCCTACTCTCCAACATCGTCCTCTGCTTTATTTGTCTTCAGAGCACTTACTGCAACTGGGCTGTGATGTCGTTCTGGGTCTTTGCTTTGGCAGGCCTGTCCCAATTAAAATGAAAGTTCTTTGAGAGCTGGAACTTGTTTGTTCACTGCTCTGTTCCTAAGGGATGGGAAAATGTCAAGCACATAGTAGGTGCTCAACAAGATTTCTTGAATTAATGAATAAATGAAACTCCATGAGGTATTTATAATCACAATCATTTTGCTCATCAGTTTCCCATTTTTCCTCTGAATGAGAATGTTCAGTTGTCTGCAGACGACGTACAGATACATTTCCGTCATCAATTCAGAGTCATTTCAAATCTGCTTATTTTCTATTTTCTAAAACTTCCTCTCAATACTCAGCAGCCTTTTTCTTTAAATTCCCAATAACTCTGACAGTCCAAAGCAATAATTTATCAATGATTACCCGCAGTCTTTTGTTCCCTCTGAGTGGCTCTCATCTGCTGAACACAAGAGTTAGTTATTTGAAAATGTTTACTAGAACTTCCTTTCCTTTTCTTTCATGTAAGATTGTCAGTGCAATGCTATTTAACAAGAGGTAAATACACACTTGTCACAGCTTGCGATAAATATTATCATTCTTAAGTAAAAGATAGAAAAGCTAGTGAATATTCATGAAAAAGCAGTAATTGATTTTAGTTGAGGCGTAACTTCTGTATGATGGAATAGTGAAAATAGACGTAGAAGGCTAAATCGGATAGTTTGATGTTACGTTGAAAATTTTAGAATTTTTTTACGGTAATGAGAGATGTTAGTTATTGCAAGTCAGTGACATGGTAATACTGACTCTAGATATCTTGCAGTACTGTAGGTTAATTGACTAGAATACAAAGGGAAGCTTGTTGGTTTGAAGGCCATCAAAACAGGTCATGTTGAATGAGGACACTGGCAATAAAAACAGGAAGAAATATTGCTTTTTTTTAATCTTCTTCACTTTTATTCAAGCATTTATTAACTGGGAAAAATGCTATACTGTGCTGGGTCTTAGGACTATAAAAATGAGCTGTGAGTTTCATGGACATACCATTAAAATCACTTCATTATCTACACTTTCTCTTTCAGTCCAAGAATTCCAGTTCTAATTTACAATGTCATGATGCATATTCATTAACACTAACAAAAGTAATTTACATTTGCATAACATTTTTCAGTTTAAAAATAGCCCTCATGTGCATTTTGTTCTTTGATTCCACAAGAATGTTGGAAAGTAAGCAGAGTTGTGAAATTCTCTTCAGTATTCAATATGAAGACATTAGGTCAAATCTGTTAAGTCATTGGACCAAGGTTACAGACAACTGTCTGTGTATTCAGAATCGAGCCCATATATTCATATTCCAAACACAAAATAGTTTTCCTCAGAGTGTCTCTTCATATATTTTTTCTAGTTTATATGGAAGTAGCTTTTTCTCTACTGAAAGTGCAGGTTCTAGTTGCTCAGGTGTGTTGGGCTCTTTTCGACCCCATGGACTGTAGCCCACCAAGCTCCTCTGTCCATGGGATTTTCCAGGCAAGAAGACTGCAGTGTGTTGCCACGCCCTTCTGCAGGGCATCTTCCTGACCCAGGGATCGAACCTGGCTCTCCTGCACTACAGGCAGATTCTTTACCAGCTGAGCCACCATGAAAGCCCTTATCTAATGATTCCCCTTTAATTCTTTTCTGCAGAGCTTATAGTTTATTGTTTAATTTCATTGCAATAGTCGTTCTGTGATTGGATTTATGTGATAGTCAATATGCTCTGCTATTTTATTTTTGTGATAATTTTCAGACTATAAATCCCACATTTAAAAAAAAAAGGAAACAAACAATAAACTCATCATTTTAAAGCTTCTGTTTTTGATCTTTCATTCAAAATAGGGGAAAAATATACTTTAGAGATATATTTCATAAATAAAATTATATCATCTCTTGGTTTAAACTTGTAAAGTGGAAGTTTAAGATCTCCTTAATTTAAGTTTGGATAAATATTTTAAATGTGTTATTTTGTTCAGAAAATGTTTATAACGTGCAATGTTAAAAATTGAATTAGATGAAATAGTGAATTATCAAGTTCTGGTTAAAAAATTAAGCTGCTGCTGCTGCTGCTGCTAAGTCGCTTCAGTCGTGTCCGACTCTGTGCGACCCCATAGACCACAGCCCACCAAGCTCCTCTGTCCATGGGGTTCTCCAGGCAAGAATACTGAAGCGGGTTGCCATTTCCTTCTCCAAAATTAAACTAAAAGCTATATATTTGATAAGTTTTGCTCTGTGAGGCTATAATATTAACTAGCTTAGCAGAAAAGAAAATTGAACTCCGCACACAACGTGACTTGAATTTAAGATATTCTTGAAAGTAAGCACCAGTTCATCATAGCTTTGTGTGTATGTATGTGTGATTTAAAAAAAGATTATGCCTAGCACCTGTATCTTGGTTTCTAAATAGCATTTTCCAATAAAAGGAACCAGGACTCCTTGGAGAAATGGTGGAATCCAGGGCTGGTGATGGAAATATGCAAAAATAGTCTTGAGAATAGTCTTTTTGAAAAAGTTCTTTGAAATGATAGCAAAAAGGAATAACAGATAATGTTCTGATATTTTCACCTAAGAGTGTCTCTTTGAAGAGCTTATCATTAAAAATGATATACTAAAGGAAACTGAGGGCTTCGCTCATAGCTCAGTGGGTAAAGAATCTGCCTGCAGTGCAGGAGACCCGGGTTTGATTCCAGGGTCGGGAAGATGCCCTAGAGAAGGAAATGGCAGCCCACTCCAGTATCCTTGCCTGGAGAATTCCACCGACAGAGGAGCCCGTTGGGCTACAGTCCATGGGGTCGCAAGGATTGGACACGACTTAGCGACTAAACCACCATCAAAGGAAACTTGAAAATGTGAGCCATAACATAGAGAAATGCTCAAATAAACAAATGGTTGGGAACATACTGGGGCTTCCCTGGTGGCTCAGAGAGTAAAGAATCCACCAAGAATACTGGAGACTAGGGTTTGATTCCTGGGTCAGGAAGATCCCTGGAGAAGGGAATGGCTACCCATTCCAATATTCCTGCCTGGAGAATCCCACGGACAGAGGAGCCTGGCGGGCCACAGTCCATGGGGTCACAAAGAGTGGACACAACTGAGGGACTTACACTAACACAGTGGGAACACATTAAAGGGATATGAGATCCTGTCAGAAAGAGGTCCCAACAGGTAAAGCTAGAGCATTTTGAGGAATGAAATAAATAACACAGTATTGTAATACCCAAGTACAAAAGAGACATATTGAGACTCTATTACATAAACCAGTGAATAACAAAATCAATAGGGGATAAGGAGGTAAAATTTAAGGTACCTCCTTCCTTCTTTCCTCAGATTATAGCACTTAATATGCAACCCAGACGGAGAATTAGAAAAGCATGGATGCAGGGACACTCTTCTATGACGCTTGGGGGCTCATAAAGTACTATAATCAGGGGTGGAGAAGGCACGACAGAAGGAGTTCAAGTTAGATAGGGAATACCTTCAGTTCAGTTTCAGTTTAGTCGATCAGTCGTGTACGACTCTTTGCGACCCCATGGACCGCAGCATTTTGACCATTACTTTACTAGTGTGTGAGATGAGTGCAATTGTGTGGTAGTTTGAGCATTCTTTGGCACTGTCTTTCTTTGGGATTGGAATGAAAACTGACCTTTTCCAGTCCTCTGGCCACTGCTGAGTTTTCCAAATTTGCTGGCATATTGAGTGCAGCACTTTCATAGCATCATCTCTCGGGTTTTGAAATAGCTCAACTGGAATTCCTAAAATTAAAAGAGATTATTGAATTAGGAAAGGAGGGATAGAAAAAGGTAATCTTACATCAACTAACTTTCCAAAGTCTTTTCGTAGGAAAAGAAAATCAAATTCTTTAATAAGAAGCATTACTCAATATACAAGTTTGTCCCCAAGCCCAGTGTTGTCCAATAGAACCTTCTGCAATGGTCGTGTGTCTCTGCTACCTGATACAGTAAGACACTAGCCACATATAGCTACTAAACACTTTAAATGTGGCTAGTGTGACCAGTCAGAATGGCCGCTATCCAAAAGTCTACAAGCAATAAATGCTGGAGAGGGTGTGGAGAAAAGGGAACCCTCTTACACTGTTGGTGGGAATGCAAACTAGTACAGCCACTATGGAGAACAGTGTGGAGATTCCTTAAAAAACTGGGAATAGAACTGCCATATGACCCAGCAATCCCACTGCTAGGCATACACACCGAGGAAACCAGAATTGAAAGAGACGCGTGTACCCCAATGTTCATCGCAGCACTGTTTACAATAGCCAGGACATGGAAGCAACCTAGATGTCCATCGGCAGACGAATGGATAAGGAAGCTGTGGTACATATACACAATGGACTATTACTCAGCCATTAAAAAGAATACATTTGAATCGGTTCTATTGAGATGGATGAAACTGGAGCCCATTATACAGAGTGAAGTGAGCCAGAAAGAAAAGCACCAATACAGTATACTAATGCATGTATATGGAATTTGAAAGATGGTAATGGTAACCCTATATGTGAGACAGAATAAGAGACACAGATGCATAGAACAGTCCTGTGGACTCTGAGGGAGAAGGTGAGGGTTGAACGTTCTGGGACAATAACATTGAAACATGTATATTGTCATATGTGAAGCAGAACACCATTCCATGTTCTATGCATGGGACGGATGCTCAGGGATGGAGCGTTGGGATGACCCAGAGGGATGGGATGGGGAGGGAGGTGGGAGGAGGGTTCGGGAGGGGGAGCACATGTGAACCCATGGCAGATTCATGTCGATGTATGGCAAAAACTACTACAATATTGTAAAGTAATTAGCCCCCAACTAAAATAAAGAAAGAAAGAAAGAAAGAAAGAAAGAAAGAAAGAAAGAAAGAAAAAATAAATAAATGTGGCTAGTGTGATCATGTAATTGATACTTAATTTCCTTTAATTTTAATCAATTCAAATATAAATGGCTACATGTAGCCAATGGCTACCATTGAATAGCATCAACCTAAATCTTACAAAGGTTCGTCATGGTGGCTCAGAAGGTAAAGATCCACCTACAAAGCAAGAGACCTGGGTTCAATCCTTGGGTTGGGAAGATCCCGTAGAGAAGGGAAAGGCTACCCACTCCAGTATTCTGGCCTGGAGAATTCCATGGACTGTAATAGTCCTTGGGATTGCAAAGCATAGGACACAACTGATGACTTTCACTTTCAAATGTTGCAAAGAGGTGAGCAAAGTTAGAACATGGGATCATTTTGACTGCAATCCTGCCAGTCCTGTTCTCTCAGTAAGAAATGAGAAACCAATAAAGAAAATATGTTGGGTGGAATATGGGATGGGGGTGTGAGGGAGGTCCGAGAGGGAGGAGGGGTATATCTATGCATACAGCTGATTCACTTTGTTGTACAGCAGAAACGAATACAACATTGTAAAGCAATTATACTATGAAAATAAAAGAACATATCTTGTACTTAATGAACACAATCCTGAAGCAGCAATGTAGCTGCGCCACAGGTGCTCACAGGGCCCAGACCTCAATATCATTTGGCCAAACAGAGAAATAATTACCCTTTGGTTCTAAATGAGAGCTACCCAACTTGAATCTATATTTTAAGCTTCTTTTAAGGAGAAAGTTTAGATACAGAATTTGGAGCAGCCAAAGGATAAGACTGAAGTGAGACTGGTAGGTAAGTATAATACAAATATTAAGTGTTATGTAGTGATGATTATTTGTTAGAACACTGTTTAACTAGAGTTTCATTTCTTTTACCCTTCTTTCTGGATTCCCACTGAGTCTCATAGTTTGTATTTTAACAAACAGAATATGGCCATTTCCTCTGCCTTTTTAGGCAACCGTGGGGTTTTTCTCCATGCTGTTTAGCTTGTGGCTTTATTGATACTTTTACTATTACAAATAAAAATCTACATATCTCATTTTTAGTTTTCTTTATTCAGTGTGGGTTAGCCTCATTCATCCTTTGCTGCCCTTTTAAAATATTTTTGTGTTTAAGTCGACTCTCATATGAATGAAGCTTGAATTAAATTAGGAAACATTGGTAAAAATCAACGTAAAAGAAATACACACCACTGAAGTGCAAGCTCTTAACGGATACATAATTAACACTTTGCCTGATGTTTATTTTTTGAATTAAGATGAATTGATTTTTGGTAAATCTTGTTTTGACATATGTTTCAAAAGCTTTGGAAGGAAGTTATTCCTAGCCATTCAGTAGCCCATGCAGTGGAACAGAGAGGAGCAGGCTGATGTGCAATAATTTTTTTTCCTGATAGACCCAGAAGAGACTTGCACAGTTTCAGATGAGTCAACCTCCTGAAATTCATTAAAGCTCAGATCCATTCATCCTTAAATTTCTCTTGATCACTGCCTGTTCAAAGTGTTATGCTCTTCTCAATCACTTCCAACCTCCATGGAAATAAGAGGTCGGGAATGACTTCCTATCCATGCTCTGATGAAACGGTGCTAGGGGCAAGTGCACCAATGCACCATACAGACACACAGTGAGCTCCTGTTTGATTGATGGAAGAGCATCATCTATGTAATACGAAGGGGAGTGTAAGCTATTCAACAATGGTGGCTGGTTAGCATAAACTGCTCCTGAGAGGACATCAACCAGCCCCAGACCAACAATCACCAACAAATGAGGATTCTGAAAAGGATCCGAGATCTGAGGAGGGCAATTCCTTTGAGTAAAGGGACTGGCAGTCATACCTAAGGTGTGGTTCCAACAGCAAATTTCAATGCAATATGCTGTCCTTGAAAGATAGATCAAAAGCATCAATGACAATTAACAACAACAATGGGATTATTTGCCAACTTATGCTTCTCCCAATTCCTCTACAGATTTGTGATACAAATACAATCATTTTTCCCTTTCTATACGTATTGCTCCATTGGGAATTCACAACTGATGCCATCGAATGGGTGCCTGCAAGAGGAATTTGAAAATATTCAGCTATACTGCACAGGATCTGAAGTTAGTGAAAGTCGTTCTCCAAGTTAAAGTAGGAACTGAAGTCATGCCATACAGATTCATCTGTTGAGATTTTGGGGAAACATGATGCATTTGCTTTAAAAAGTCGGTGGATACTGAAAGATAAGGATAACAATGATTAAGTTAAAGTTTCAAGATGCTAGAAGTACCTAGATTAATAAAATTATATATCTTGGCTTCCAGTTTCAAGTTTACAGATGAAATTAATAAGGAAAATAAAGCTGGGAAATTATATAGTATCCTCCATTATAGTACAGGATGGCAGTGAAGTGGTGTGTTAATAATACTCTAGAGCTAGTTCCAGCCTTCAGGTTTAACCACCAGAGGAGCCTGGTAGGCTGCAGTCTGTGGGGTCGCTAAGAGTCGGACACGACTGAACGACTTCACTCTCATTTTTCGCTCTCATGCATCGGAGAAGGAAATGGCAACCCACTCCAGTGTTCTTGCCTGGAGAATCCCAGGGACGGCGGAGCCTGGTGGGCTGCCATCTATGGGGTCGCACAGAGTCGGACACGACTGAAGCGACTTAGCAGCAGCAGCAGCAGCAACTCTATGGGGCACTGGGCATGACTTAATTTATGTGCTGTGTCAAAAAGGGACTTATAAGAAGAATATCTATTTCATAAGGTTAATAAAATTATTAAATGAGTTAATACTTAAAAATACTTTAAAAAATCTCAGTATATAGAATAACACTCAATAAAATATTTGCTATTAATGTTAGAAACATATATCTGTTAGGCAGTTAGAATAGGAAACAGGAGTCCAGAAGGGCGGCGGCTAAAAGACAAGGAAGGGAAAAGCCCACAAAAGTAGAACACAGGAAGGGCCGAGGACCGAGTGAGGACCTCAGGTGAAACAAACAGCACTCCTGGCTGGCCCGATTTACACAGGGCAGGCCGGGAGGGGGGGGACATATAAAAAGAGGAGCCTCTCCTCTCTTCGCGTCTTTTGGGTCGGCATGCTCTCACGCCTCCAGGATGTGTTTTTGTTTACTTTCTAAATAAAACTGAGCTGTAACATACAGCTGTAACACTGATTCATCTGAGGGCTGTAATGCTGGTCCATCACTTCAATTTTTTGTTGCAATGAGACAGAACCAAGAAAATTACAAACTCCCCTGACATAACTATATAAAGTCAAAACTGATCCTACTTAGCACTGGTTCCAGAGATTAATAAAGATGTGTAGAAAAAAGAAAGAAAGAAAAAAGAAATTAAGTGTGTTTTACCAATTCCCTGATCATCTCTGAATGCTTTTGGGTTTTTCATATAAATTTTCATACCTTCTTGAGGGGGGTTCCCTGGTGGCTTAGAAGGAAAAGAAGGTGCCTGCAATGCAGGAGACCCGAATTTGATTTTTTGGGTCAGGAAGATCCCCTGGAGAAGGGAATGCCTATCACTCCAGTATTCATGCCTGAAAAATCCCATGGACAGAGGCACCGGATGGGCTATAGTCCATAGAGTCACAAAGAGTTGAACACAACTGAGTGACTAACACTATATCTTTTTGAAATCATTCAAAAAGATGAAATATTCCCTTTTCTTTTTTCTTAAATCCCTCACTTGATTCTATGAAGATCTTGAAATTCATGGAGTTTTTACTAAGTATTAGTCTTTTCACAACTATGAAGCCTCAGTCAACAACCTAGATTTTGCATTATCCTTCTAGACAGTAAAGAACTTCATGTCAGAATGCTATGAGTTGAATTCACATGATTTTCTTTGTTGAATTTGCTTTTGTCCCCATCAATTATACAAGAATTGACATATATTCTCTAAACTGATTTATTAAAGAATATTTTTTGAAAGAAGCCTCTCAATATCAGATGCACACAGGCACGAAAATAGCAAGGATTTTCTTTTTTAATGTTCTTTTCATTGCATTCAGAAAGCAGCAGACTAAGGAGGTGCTGGTGGTGAGGCAGAAGGCAGTCATTGAAGGCAGTGAATGCACCATACAGTTTTCAGCTTAGAAAAGCTATTTTAAAAGACTTTGTAGAAGGAAAATTCATTTGCAGAAAATCAAGAAAATTTCATAGCTTTCATTCTGTGTTCTGTCATTTGAATACAAATGAGATCAATGGAAATATTCTTGTCTTAGCTAGAAAATTTCAGATCAAGCACGGCAACAGTCTGAAATCCTGGAGTGACAATTTGGAGGAAAGATTACAGGCTAAGTAACTGTGCTGAGAAGAGTAGTGTGGGAAAGAGAGGACAGTCAACATCTTCTGTGACTTTCAAATATTAACGCTGACATATCTGAGACATGGCAATGTTTTACAAGTGGAGAAAGTGAAGATAAGAAATATGAATGCTTTGCCTAAAGTCTCAATGTTACTTTATCAATAGAAATATAACTAAATTATTTTGATTCATTGACTTAAATATTATCTTTCATAAACTTTGCACTTCATTATTTTCAAAATTATTACCATCTCTCTATCCCAAGAATTTTGCATTCTTAATTTTTTATGCATACCTCAGCCACAAGGAGACTATTTTCTAGTACCATTTTTCAGAAACTATAATTTATTTTCTAAATATTTGTCCTACCTACTACATGACTACTTGTGTATAGATTTCTTTTATCTTGTATCTGTCAAAATTCTAGAGATAATACTTTATACATTTGTAGTCTTTGTTCTTCTGAATGTGATTCCTTTGTAGGTATTATGTTTTACTAACTGATGCTTAAAAAATATTTTTTCCCATTAAAATTAAAAAAGGATCTTCAGGTTATAGATTGTTGTTGTTACCATTGCAGTAACCCTGATGCTGGGAAAGACTGAAGGCAGGAGGAGAAGGGGACGACAGAGGATGAGATGGTTGGATGGCATCTCTGACTCAATGGACATGAGTTTGAGTAAGCTCCAGGAGTTGGTGATGGACAGGGAGGCCTGGCGTGTTGTGGCCCATGGGGTTGCAAAGAGTTGGACACGACTGAGTTGACTAAATAGAACTGAACTGACTATTTAATGATGTTCTTTTATTTTTTAAAAAAATCTGGATGCAGTCTTTTCATCAGCTCAGGAAAAAAAATATGATTCAATTACAGTTTTGCATAATGCTTCTCTTCCAATTGTCTTTCTTAACTGATGTATTATTATGTTTATACTTATGTAATCCCTTATATCCTCTAACATTTTCATCAGTTTCCTTTAGTAAATCATTTTTAGTGATACGTTTTTCACAGAAATATTCTTTGGTGGAAATATCAGGACGCTATTTATTATTTCTTTCTGCTCATAATCATTTCAAAGACCTAGTGCAGCCTTGTTTTCTGTATACTCTTCCCTGAATGGCAGGAGGTATGCTCAGCATTTGACTGATGTTCAACATAGGTTGATGGAGTGTCCTTAGTCTTAATATTTATGTGAAAATCAGGTGCTTTATCATCTTCATGTTCTAATAGTCACCTATTCAGTTTAGTTATCTGCTGATCTTCTCCAGTTTGATTTTTGCAGTCTTCTAACATTTCCTTTTAGGCAGGTGTAGGTATTTTGTTTCACTGAGTTAGAAAAGGCTGTGGTCCATGTGATCAGATTGCTGTTCCTTACATTGGACATGGGGTATCTCCTCTCGGCCACCACTCCTGACCTTGGACATGGGGTATCTCCTCTCGGCCACCACTCCTGACCTTGGACGTGGGGTATCTCCTCTCGGCCGCCACTTCTGACCTTGGACGTGGGGTATCTCCTCTCGGCCGCCACTCCTGACCTTGGACGTGGGGTATCTCCTCTCGGCCGCCACTCCTGACCTTGGACGTGGGGTATCTCCTCTCGGCCACCACTCCTGACCTTGGACGTGGGGTATCTCCTCTCGGCCGCCACTCCTGACCTTGGACGTGGGGTATCTCCTCTCGGCCGCCACTCCTGACCTTGGACGTGGGGTATCTCCTCTCGGTGCCGCCACTCCTGACCTTGGACGTGGGGTATCTCCTCTCGGCCGCCACTCCTGACCTTGGACGTGGGGGTATCTCCTCTCGGCCGCCACTCCTGACCTTGGACGTGGGGTATCTCCTCTCGGCCGCCACTCCTGACCTTGGACGTGGGGTATCTCCTCTCGGCCGCCACTCCTGACCTTGGACGTGGGGTATCTCCTCTCGGCCGCCACTCCTGACCTTGGACGTGGGGTATCTCCTCTCGGCCGCCACTCCTGACCTTGGACGTGGGGTATCTCCTCTCGGCCGCTTGTCACTCCAGCACTATGCAGCCTAATGAACTAAGTGGACGAACTATCTCAGTGAAACTAAGCCACACCGTGTGGGGCCACCCAAGACGGACGGGTCACGGTGGAGAGGTCTGACAGAATGTGGCCCACTGAAGAAGGGAATGGCAAACCACTTCAGTATTCTTGCCTTGAGAACCCCATGAACAGCATAAAAATGCAAAAAGATAGGACACTGAAAGATGAACTTCCCAGGTTTGTAGGTGCCCAAAAGGCTACTGGAGATCAGTGGAGAAGTAACTCCAGAAAGAATGAAGGGACGGAACCAAAGCAAAAACAACACCCAGCTGTGGATGTGACTGGTGATAGAAACAAAGTCCGATGCTATAAGAACAATATTGAATAGGAACCTGGAATATTAGGTCCATGAATCAAAGCAAATTGGAAGTGGTCAAACAGCAGATGGCAAGAGTGAATGTCGACATTCTAGGAATCAGAGAACTAAGACGGAATGGAATGGGTGAATTTAACTCAGATGACCATTATATCTACTATTGTGGGCAGGAATCCCTTAGAAGAAATGGAGTAGCCCTCATAGTCAAAAATAGATTCCGAAATGCAGTTCTTGGATGTAATCTCAAAAATGACAGAATAATCTCTGTTCATTTCCAAGGCAAACCATTCAATATCACAGTAATCCAAGTCTATGCCCCTACAAGCAATGCTGAAGAAGATGAAGTTGAACGTTTCTATGAAGGCCTACAAGACCTGTTAGAACTAACACCCAAAAAAGATGTCCTTTGCATTATAGGGGACTGGAATGCAAAAGTAAGAAGTCAAGAAACACCTGGAGCAACAGGCAAACTTGGCCGTGGAGTACAGAATGAAGCAGGGCAAAGGCTAATAGAGTTTTGCCAAAGAGAACGCACTGGTCATGGCAAACACCCGCTTCCAACAACACAAGAGAAAACTCTACACATGGACATCACCAGAGGGTCAACACCGAAATCAGACTGATTATATTCTTTGCAGCCAAAGATGGAAAACCTCTATACAGTCAGCAAAAACAAGACCAGGAGCAGACTGTGGCTCAGATCATGAACTCCTTATTGGCAAATTCAGACTTAAATTGAAGAAAGTGGGGAAAACCACTAAACCATTCAGGTATGACCTAAATCAAATCCCTTATGATTATGCAGAGGAAGTGAGAAATAGATTTAAGGGACTAGATTGGATAGATGGAATGCCTGATGAACTATGGACAGAGGTTCATGACATTGTACAGGAGACAGGGATCAAGACCATCCCCATGGAAAAGAAATGCAAAAAAGCAAAATGACTGTCTGAGGAGGCCTTACAAATAGCTGGGGAAAGAAGAGAGGCAAAAAGGAAAGATATACCCATTTGAATGCAGAGTTCCAAAGAATAGCAAGGAGAGATAAAAACAAAACCAAACCAAAAAAAAGCCTTCCTCAGCAATCAGTGCAAAGAAGTAGAGGGAAATAATAGAGTGTGAAAGACTAGAGATCTCTTCAAGAAAGTTAGAGATACCAAGGGAACATTTCATACAAAGATGGGCTCAATAAGGGACAGAAAAGATATGGACCTAACAGAAGCAGAAGATATTAAGAAGAAGTGGCAAGAATACACAGAAGAACTATACAAAAAAGATCGTCAAGATGGTGTGACCACTCACCTAGAGCCAGATATCCTGAAATGGGAGGTCAAGTGGGCCTTAGGAAGCATCACTACGAACAAAGCTAGTGGAGGTGATGGAATTTGTGTTGAGCTATTTCAAATCCTAAAAGATGATGCTGTGAAAGTGCTACACTCAATACGCCAGCAAATTTGGAAAACTCAGCAGTGGCCATAGGACTGGAAAAGATCAATTTTCATTCCAATCCCAAAGAAAGGCAACGCCTAAGAATGCTCAAACTGCCACACAATTACACTCATCTCACACACTAGTAAAGTAATGCTCAAAATTCTCCAAGCCAGGCTTCAATAGTAGATGAACTGTGAACTTCCAGATGTTCAAGCTTGTTTCAGAAAATGCAGAGGAAGCAGAGGTCAAATTGCCAACATGCACTGGATCAGAAAAAGCAAGACAGTTCCAGAAAAATGTTTATTTCTGCTTTATTGACTATGCCAAAGCCTTTGACTATGTGGATCACAATAAACTGTGGAAATTTCTGAAAGAGATGGGAATACCAGACCACCTGATCTGCCTCTTGAGAAACGTGTATGCAGATCAGGAAGCAACAGTTAGAACTGGACATGGAACAACAGACTGGTTCCAAATAGGACAAGAAGTACGTCAAGGCTGTATATTGTCACTCTGCTTATTTAACTTATATGCAGAGTACATCATAAGAAACACTGGGCTGGATGAAGCACAAACTGGAATCAAGATTGCTGCGAGAAATATCAGTAACCTCAGATATGCAGATGACACCACCCTTATGGCAGAAAGTGAAGAAGAACTAAAGAGCCTCTTGATGAAAGTGAAAGAGGAGAGTGAAAAAGTTGGCTTAAAACTTAATCAGAAAACTAAGATCATGGCATCTGGTCCCATCACTTCATGGGAAATAGATGGGGAAAGAGTGGCTGACTTTATTTGGGGGGGGGCTCCAAAATCACTGCAGATGGTCATTGCAGCCATGAAATTAAAAGACACTTACTCCTTGGAAGGAAAGTTATGACCAACTTAGATAGCATATTAAAAAGCAGAGACATTACTTTTCCTACAAAGGTCCGTCTAGTCAAGGCTATGGTTTTCCCGGTAGTCATGTATGGATGTGAGAGTTGGAGTATAAAGAAAGCTGAGCACCGAAGAATTGCTGCTTTTGAACTGTGTGGTGTTGGAGATGACTCTTGAGAGTTCCTTGGACTGCAAGGAGATGAAACTTCTCAATCCTAAAGGAAATCAGTCCTGAATATTCACTGGAAGGACTGATGCTGAAGATGAAACTCCATACTTTGGCCACCTGATGGGAAGAACTGACTCATTGGAAAAGACCCTGATGCTGCGAAAGATTGAAGGCTGGAGGAGAAGGGGATGACAGAGGATGAGATGGTTGGATGGCATCACCGACTCAATGGACATGATTTTGAGTAAACTCCAGGAGTTAGTGATGTACAGGGAAGCCTGACGTGTTGCAGTCCATGGGTTGTGAAGAGTTGGACATGACTGCAAGACTGAACTGAACTGAACTGAACTGAAGGCGTACCAGATCAATAAATACTTGTTGAATGAAAGAATGAGAAGTATAAGCGTGCACTCTACCTAAATCCTAAAACTGTAGGGTATATGGCCTAAAGTTTTGTGAATGCAAAAATCATCCTGAAATAAATGGCTAAAACCACATCAAATGATATGAAAGAAAAGTACACAATGACTTCCAAGTGCTATGTAAGAGAAATCTAAAAACAGATAACAACTCTTATTAGCTTCACACCCTCAGGTCATATCTATAATTCTATTATGGAGGATAATTGCTTATAAGGTGTTATCATTTTGTGTGACGCCAAATTTGTAAAAATACTGACTACAACGGTAAAATATACACAGTGTTGAGATTCAGCTACATCATTACTAAGCAACAGGAAATAATGGTCATAAGTAAATGACAACAGAATATCAACTTTGGTGACCTAAATTATTCTGCCAATTAGTAGCTGTGTCTGGTCTCAGCCATTAGCTCAAATCCATCCATTAGTCCTGAATCTTTGTGGGGTACACAAGCAGTCTCATATGATCATTGTAAGCTCATATAGTTATTCTAGCACTTTCCTGGTGAAGAGATAATCGCTGGAGTTCCTGTGACTGCCAGATAAGCCTCTGTTCTGTCCTTCTAGATTCTTATCCACAAGTCTCTGTCTTGTTAAATATATGGACGGAAGGATCCTGCAGTCGCGGGTCTCGGATATCTTTGCTGGCTGGCCTCTATTTGGTGCTGTTCACTGAAAAGCACTAGTCTGACACAGGAAGGTGAGGGAAGATGGGAAATCATTTCTCCCTTGTTCTCTTCCTGAATCCAAGCTCCTGACACGTCTTTGGCGTGACTGGAGCATCATTTTCCAAATGTTCTATTCTTGCTGCACCCTGGTAATTCTATTTCCTCCCATTGTCTCTTCAGCTTTTGGGTGCTGGTTGTTCGCCTCTTTAGCTAATTCCTTGGTTCTTCACCAACCTTTGTTGGTCCTCGTAATGCTACCTGCATCTCTATAAAGTAGACTTTTATTGGTGTTTCTATTGTTTGCATAGAAACACACAAGATAAATATTTATTTTGCTTTCTATCACTAAGGCATTTTATTCTTTACCCCATGTGTTGTTTATTCTCTGAGTCGTGTCCAACTCTTTGTGACTCCATAAACCGCAGCACACCAGGTTTCCCTGTCCTTCACTATCTCCCAGAGTTTGTTCAAACTCACGTCCACTGAGTTGGTGATACCCTCCTGTCATCTCATCCTCTGTTACCCTCTTTTCCTCTTGCCCTAAATCTTTTCCAACATCAGGGTCTTTTCCAGTGAGTTGGCTGTTTGCATCAGGTGGCCAAATTATTGGAGTTTCAGCTTCAGCATCAGTCCTTTCAGTGAATATTCAGGGTTGATTTCCCTTGGGATTGACTGGTTTGACTTCCTTGCAGTCCAAGGGACTCTCAAGAGTCTTCTCTAGCACCACAACTCAAAAGCATCAGTTCTTCAGCACTCAGCCTCTTTTGTGGTCCAACTCTCACATTTGTACATAACTCCTGGAAAAGCCATAGCTTTGACTTGAAGTATATAATGGCATTTATTCTAGGCACAGGAATTAGATTGATTCATGTGAAATGAACTGCAATGCACAAAACAAAACAAAAACTAGATGAATTACCAGAAATAGGTGCAGGAGATGGCAAGAAACTAGTCAACATGAAAACTGATCTGAAAATGAAATTGTCAACAATTGTCAAGTGTTTCAAACAGAGCAGCAAAAACAGCATTATGCTGGAAGAAAGCACTAGTAGAAACTGGCCCAACAAAGATCAGGAAAATAGCAGTGCTGAGAAACTATGAAAAGGTAAACTTAGCATTGACCATTGCTTTTATAAAAAGTAATGGACAATAATGCATTGCTTTCTGAAAGCCCAGTAAGTGCCAAATACAAGGACATTAAATATTTGTATTAGTGTCTATGAAATATGCTTTCACATGATGCTTGCCATTTGCTTTTGTCATAGGTTCATCCAAAGTTATTAAAATTTAAAGTTGCACCAAGGCTTTTTTATACATAGTGCATTTTTAGTCTCTGGTTTATAGAGCACTTTTCTTCATAGAGCCATTATATCCTCATTTTCCAATTCAATTGTGCTTATGGTTAAATATAGCAACCAATATATGTGTGTGCATTAAATATATATATAATGTTATATAAGTTTTTCTTGTTTCTTTATATAACAAGAAATAATATATATTTCTTGAAATTTTGCAGTGGTTCAGAAGGCAACTGAAGATTGACTTGGGGTATGGAGCACCAATTACATCACAGGAAGACTGCATGTTTCAAAATTGTCTCTAAATAAGCAATCATTCTGAAGCAAGCAGTATGAACTCCCATTCTATGTATGTTTAACATACATAAAGTCCACTATATATTCTTTGCAAAGAGAGATGGAGAGAAAATAAAATTTAAATCATGCAAGTCATTCCTCCACCTGTTCTCTCTCCCTGAGTGAGGCTGGGTTCAGGATGCCAGTTTGACTTCCTTGAATATACCAGGCTTCTCACCCTTTAGAGGGAGAGAATCTTAACTGCCTTAAAAGGCTTGCAGTGGTTAAGACACATTTATTTTTTCATATACTCTAATCTTAATCCAGCTACCACATCTAATATTAGACTCATGAAACAATGATCTAATTCATAATGAAAGAAAAACTTCTTCGTTGGACTCGCTGAACTGTCAGCCACCAACAAGATATTCTAAGAGATATTCCAAGGGTAATTTCACAAATATGTGATGATTATCTTGGCACTGACTTTAGATGCCTAATCTCCAGTGTTGCTGTATTTTACCCAGTCCAAAATCTCTGTGACATACTTGGCAGTTACTACAACCCTTCGACTCAAGCTCTCCATTGCCCTGTATCACACTGAGGAAAGATTTATGCACAGGTGGATAGGTTATTGGGAAGAGAATTGTAAAAAAGTGAAGGAGAAAAGTCACAATGTGTGTTGGAGAATGCCTATTTCTTTGCATTGTTAAAATCCTAAAAGATGATGCTCTTAAAATTCTGCACTCAATATATCAGCAAAATTGGAAAACCCAGCAATGGCCACAAGACTGGAAAAAGTTAATCTTCACTCTAATTCCCAAGAAGGGCAGTACTAAAGAACATTCAAACTACTGGACAATTGCTCTCACATCCCATGCTAGTAAGGTTACCTTCAAGCTATGCTTCAGCAGTATTCGAATTGAGAAATTCCAGATTTACAAGCTGGGTTTAGAAAAGGCAGAGGAACCAGAGAGCAAATTGCCAACATTTCCTGGGTCATAGAGAAATGAAGGGAATTTCAGAAAAAACATCTACTCTGTTTCATTGACTATGCTCAAGTCTTTGAGTGTGTGGATCATAACAAATTGTGGAAAACTCTCAGAGAAACAGAAATAATAGAACATCTTATCTGTCTCCTAAGAAACCTGTATGCTATCAAGAAGCAACAGTTAGAACCTTATTTGGAACAACTAACTGGTTCAAAACTGAGAAAGGAATCCGACAAGGCTGTATATTGTCGCCCTATTTATTTAACTTATATGAAGAGCACATCACGCGAAATGCTGGGCTGGATGAGTTACAAGCTGGAATCAAGATTTCTGGGAGAAATATCAACAACCTCAGATATGCAGATGATACCACTCTAATAACAGAAAGTGAAGAGGCACTAAAGAGCTCCTTGATCTAATAACAGAAACTGAAGAGGCACACTAAAGAAGAGGGTGAGAGAAGAGAGTGAAAAAGCTGGCTTAAAACTCCTTATTAAAAGAAAACTAACATCATTGCATCTGGTCCCATCACTTCATCACAAATATAAGGGGAAAACGTTGAAGCGATGACAGCTTTCCTCTTCTTGGGCTCTAAAATCACTGTAGATGGTGACTGTAGCCATGAAATTAGAAGGCAATTGCTTCTTGGAAGGAAAACTATTACAAACCTGTGAAGTGAAAGTCACTCAGTTGTGTACAATTCTTTGCGACCCCATGGACTATACAGTCCATGGAATTCTCTAGGCCAAAATACTGGAGTGGGTAGTCTTTCCCTTCTCCAGGGGGTCTTCCCAACCCAGGGATCGAACCCAGGTTTCCTGAACTGCAGGCAGATTCTTTACGAGCTGAACCACAAGGGAAGCCCCAAACATGCTATAAGTTCAGTTCGGTCACTCAGTCGTGTCCGACTCTTTGCGACCCCATGAATTGTAGCATGCCAGGCCTCTCTGTCCATCACCAACTCCCGGAGTCTACCCAAACCCATGTCCATGGAGTTGGTGATGCCATCAACCATCTCATCCTCTGTCATCCCCTTCTCCTCCTGCCTCCAATCCTACCCAGCATTAGGGTCTTTTCCAATGTGTCAACTCTTCGCATGAGGTGGCCAAAGTATTGGAGTTTCAGCTTCAACATCAGTCCTTCCAATGAACACCCAGGATTGATCTCCTTTTAGGATGGATTGATTGGATCTCCTTGCAGTCCAAGGGACTCTCAAGAGTCTTCTCCAACACCACAGTTCAAAAGCATCAGTTCTGCAGTGCTCAGCTTTCTTCACTGTCCAACTCTCACATTCATACATGACCACTGGAAAAACCATAGCCTTGACTAGACGGACTTTTGTTGGCAAAGTAATGTCTCTGCTTTTAAACATGCTATCTAGGTTGGCCATAACCTTCCTTCCAAGGAGTAAGCGTCTTTTAATTTCATGGCTGCAATCACCATCAGCAGTGATTTTGGAGCCCAGAAAAAATAAAGTCTAACACTATTTCCACTGTTTCCCCACCTATTTCCCATGAAGTGATGGGACCAGATGCCATGATCTTAGTTTTCTGAACGTTGAGCTTTAAGCCAACATTTTCACTCTCCTCTTTCACTTTCATCAAGAGGCTCTTTAGTTCTTCTTCACTTTCTGCCATAAGGGTGGCAGTATATTAAAAAGCAGAGACATTACTTTGCCGACAAAGGTCCGTATTATAGTCAAAGCTACGATTTTTCCAGTAGTCATGTATGGATGTTAGAGTTGGATCATAAAGAAGGATGAACACTGAAGAATTGATGCTTTCAGACTGTGGTGCTGGAGAAGACTCTTGAGAGTCCCTTGGACTGCAAGGAGGGGCAACCAGTCAATCCTAAAGGAAATCAGTCCTGAATATTCACTGGAAGGACTGACACTGAAGCTGAAGCTCCAATACTTTGGCCACCGGACGCAAATAGATGACTCACTGGAAAAGACCTTGATTTTGAGAAAGATTGCAAGCAGGAGAAGAGAGTGGTAGAGGACGAGATGGTTGGATGACATCACTGGTTCAATGGACATGAGCTTGGGCAAACTGGTGAAGGACCGGGAGGCCTGGAATTCTGCAGTCCATGGGATCGCAAACAGTTGGGCAGGACTTTATTCTCAGAATAAAGCATCTGAGGGGAAACTTTATACTGTTAGTGACATTGCATGTTCTATTTAGTACTAATGCTTGGCACATAGTAGGCATTCACTTAATGTCATGTTTGAAAGGAAAAAGAATGTCTAGATTATTCCATCCATGCATTTCAAAACTTTCAGCTGCCAGATAGGGAACTTTTGCCTGTGGAGATCATTTACCTGTTCTTTTATGAAATAGCCGGGGGAAACTTTATAATTATACTCTAATGCTGTATGAAAAAATTTAACAGATTGAACTGGTTACAAATAATTGAAAGGTAACTTTCCCAACATCTTCAGGAGTCAGCCACCCTAGTTATTTCTCACTCAGTCCATAATGTGAACAATATTCCTCCACAGAAGCATCACTTTTGTTTTCTTTTTTTTAGTCCCCCCATCTCAACTTGAGACAAACGAGCGTGTACGGGATGGAGGACATAAAACAACTAAAACGTTCTTTCCTTGGAAATTTCTTATTCGGATTTATGGCTCAAGAAAGTAGAAAACCCACTTCACACCACCACCTACCACTCCTTTTATATTTTTCCAGAGTCACTAAATTGCGGTAGCTAAAACTTGAGGGGAAAAAATAAAAATGAAGTAAATGTTTGGTTTTGGTAAAAAAAAAAAAAAAATGATAATAATATTTTCCCTTCATTTTGCTACTTCATTGAGTAAAAAATAATGCCCACTCTTTAATATGGCATTGTATTGTGACACCACATGGAATAAACCAAACAGATATAATGTGTACTAATTAAGCCTTCCTGAGAATGTTGGCTTTCCTGTATAAGCATAGGAAGACCTTAGGCATATTTTTATTATTATCTCTTTTTTTGAAACTATGGTACATACATGAATATGAACTGTCTGTATAAATCAGAAACTGTTTTATGAGGATAAGTAGTTACAATATTAATACTTTTACCACAAATACTATGCCAGCACACAAGGACAGATAAAGAGATTTAAAAGTGTCTTACCCTCAAAATATACTTTTTTTTTCCTCCACAAATTAGGTGAATCAAATGCTTTCAGTTTCTCAATCAGCCTCCATCACCACCACTCCCACACACACTTACTGAATCAAGGAGACAAGATTTTCATGTAAATTGGTTTTTTATCTTGTTTTCTGTATCTGCTACTCTTTCTTTCATATTACAAGTTTATGCTATTGGGACATTTGTGTTTCATGCTTGGCTTCATCAGAATTACATCTGTCTTATAACGAGTGTGAAGACTCTGTTGATGGGTAGGGTTTTATTCGATGCCAAAGATATTTGTGACTACCTCATATACAAATAGCATCTGTAAGAGAAAGGGAGGAGTGAAAAAAGCAATTTTCTCTTTCAGAAACTCCAACTGTCTCTTGTTCTGTCTTCCCAGCTCCCATGGGCTTTCTTGTCGACTGTATGAAACATACTTTCAGAGTCATCTCATGGCAGGAAGACAGACTCAAGGAAACAAATACCATGTTGATAACCTCCATGGTCAGATGGCAAGCTAAAGGTGAACAGTGGGCTCACGTTTTCCCTTTTACTTTATTCTTTTTCTAAACTAAGCCAAACGCACACATTTGTCAAGTGTGCATTACAAAGACTGAATACAGGAAAAAATACAGTGAGAATTAGCTTCGCTGTTTGATCAACTCCCTAGCTTTTATTAAAATAAGAAAAGATGACAAATGATAGAGTATTATTGCCAAAGGGGGGAAAAATCAATGGTGCCTTCTACTTAAAGAAATATTCCCAACTATGCATAAACTTATATATATAGCAAGTAGTAGTGGGAAAATTGAACAGCTACATGTGAAAAAACGGGATTAGAACATTCTCTAACACCATATACAAAAAGAAACTCAAAATGGATTAAAGACCTAAATTTAAGACTGATTACCATAAAACTTCTACAGAAAGACATAGGCAAAACATTCTGACGTTAATTGAACAATACTTTTTTTTGGCTCTGTATCCTAAAGCTGAGGAAATAAAAGCAAAAATATACAAATGGGACCTAATTAAACTCAAAAGAAAGCTTTCTTACAGCAAAGGAAACCACTGATAAAACAAAAAGACAACTCATTGAATGGGAGAAAATAGTTGACATGATATGACCAATAAAGAATTAATATCCAACATATATAAACAGCTCATACTTCTCAACATCAAAAAATAAAAAATCAATTAAAAACTGAGCAGAAGACCTGAAAAGACATTTTTCCTAGAAGGAAATGCAGAGGGAAAACAGACACATGAAAAATACTAAACATTGCTAATTATCAGGGAAATGCAAATCAAAACCACAATGAGATATCATCTCACACCTGTCCAAATGACTATTATCAAAAAAGACACAAATAATTAATACTGGCAAGAATGCGGAGAAAAGGGAGCCCACGTACACGGTGAGTGGGAATGCAAATTGTTGCAGCCACTGTGGAAAGCAGTATGGAAGCTTCTCATAAAACTTTAAGTAGAACTACCATCTGCTGTGTGGTGCTTAGTCATTCAGTTGTGTCCCCAAATCTTTGAGACCCAGTGGACTGTGGCCTGCCAGGCTCCTCTGTTCATGGGGATTCTCCAGGAAAGAATACTGGAATGGGTTACCATGCCCCCTCCTAGAACTACTGTATGACACAGCAATTCCACTCCTGGGTATATATCCCCTTCAGAAAAGTCATGCTGATTCAAATAAAATGGGAAAAATTAGAGATCTCTTCAAGAAAATTAGAGACACTGAGGGAATATTTCATGCAAAGATGAGCACAATAAAGGACAGAAATGAAGCAGAATATATTAAGAAGAGGTGGCCAGAAATACACAGAAGAACTATACAAAAATGATCTTCATGACCCAGATAACCACGATGGTGTGATCACCCACCTAGAGCCAGACATCCTGGAATGCAAAGTCAAGTGGGCCTTAGGAAGCATCACTACCAATAAAGCTAGTGGAGGTGATGGAATTCCAGTTGAGCTATTTCCAAGTTTAAAAGATGATGTTGTGAGTGTGCTGCACTCAATATGCCATCAAATCTGGAAAACTCAGCAGTGGCCACAGCACTGGAAAAGGTCAGTTTTCATTCCAATCCCAAAGAAAGGTAATGCCAAAGAATGTTCAAACTACTGCACAATTGCACTCATCTCACATGCTAGCAAAGTAATGCTCAAAATTCTCCAAGCCAAGCTGCAACAGTATGTCAATAGTGAACTTCCAGATGTTCAAGCTGAATTTAGAAAAGGCAGAGGAACCAAAGATCAAATTGCCAATATCTGCTGGATCATGGAAAAAGCAAGAGAGTTCCAGAAAAAAATTTTATTTCTGCTTTATTGACTACACCAAAGCCTTTGACTGTGTGGATCACAACAAACTGTGGAAAATTCTTATAGAGATGGAGATAACAGACCACCTGACCTGCCTCTTGAGAAATCTGTATGCAGGTCAGGAAGCAACAGTTAGAACTAGACATGGAACAAAGGACTGGTTGCAAATTGGGAAAAGTGTATGTTAAGGCTGTATATTTTCACCCTCCTTATTTAACTTACATGCAGAGTACATCATGAGAAATGCCAGGCTAGATGAAGTACAAGCTGGAATCAAAATTGCTGGGAGAAATATCAACAACCTCAGATATGCAGATGACACTACCCTTATGGCAGAAAATGAAGAGGAACTAAAGAGCCTCTTGATGAAGGTGAAGGAGGAGAGTGAAAAAGTTGGCTTAAAACTCAACATTCAGAAAACTAAGATCATGGCATCCAGTCCCATCACTTCATGGAAAATAGATGGGGAAACAGTGGAAACAGTGACTGACTTTGTTTTCTTGGGCTCCAAAATCACTGCTGACGGTGACTTCAGCCATGAAATTAAAAGACGCTTGCTCCTTGGGGAAAAAAAGCTATGACCAACCTGGACAGAATATTAAAAAGCAGAGACATTCCTTTACATTCCTTTACAAAGGTCGTCTAGTCAAGGCTATGGTTTTCCCAGTGGTCATGTGTGGATGTGAGAGGTGGATGGTGAAGAAAGCTGAGCACCGAAGAATTGATGCTTTTGTACTGTGGTGTTGGAGAAGACTCTTGAGAGTCCCTTGGACTGCAAGGAGATCAAACCTGTGAATCCTAAAAGAAATCAGCCCTGAATATTCATTGGAAGGGCTGATGCTGAAGCTGAAGCTCCAGTACTTTGGCCACCTGATGTGAAGAGCTGACTCATTGAAAAAGACCCTGATGCTGGGAAAGATTGAGGGCAGTTGGAGAGGGGGACGACAGAGGATGAGATGGTTGGATGGCAGCACCGACTCGATGGACATGAGTTTGAGCAACTCTGGGAGCTGGTGATGGACAAAGAAGCCTGGTGTGCTGCAGTTCATGAGGTCACAAAGAGTCGGACACGACTGGGCGACTGAACCGAACTGAACATTCATGACAGCATTATTCACAACTGCCAAGACATGGAAGCAGCCTAAGTGTCCATCAATAGATAAATCGAGACAAATTGGTACATATACTATGGAATACTACTTTGCCACGAAAGGAACAGAATTTTTCCATTTACAGCAACATGGATGTAGTTGGAAGGCATTAGGATAAGTGAAATGAGTCAGAGAAGGAATTCTGTATGATATCACTTACAAACAGAATTTAAAAAATACAACAAACTGATGAATATAAGGAAATGAAGCACACTCAGAGATATAAAGAACAAACTAGTAGTTACCAGTGTAGTCGAGTGGGCAGAAACACCCACCGGGCTCCTCTGTCTATGGGTTTTCCAGGCAAGAACATTGAGGGGGTTGCCTTTCCCTTCTTCAAGGAATTTTCCTGACCCACAGATTGAACCCCCGCTCTCCTGTTTTGCAGGCCTATTCTTTACTGTCTGAGCCACCAGGGAAGCCCCTTATTCAGGGCACTAATTACTAAAACATTTTCCAGTACAAAGTTTTTATAAGAGAAATACGTAATTGGATTTAATCACGTCAATATACCCCCAAAAAAAAACTATTCAGAAATGAGCTTTTCTCCAAGAAAGATATATTCTATTTATTCTATCCGTTGCTTTGATGTTCTGTTCGATTATGTGGGAAGAGAAAGTCCATCCAGGCCAAGAAACTAACCTGATCATAGGGTTCCTCATTTTTATTATTAGTATTATTCTTTTCCTTTTTTGACTTTAGGCTTCATCTTGCACCTATTAGTGATTGCTTGGAAGAAAAACCTTCCAGAGAAACAAAATTTTCTAAAAACAGAATCCAATTTCTTTTTTATTTTGTCTCTCAAGATACAACAGTCATTAAATCCGCCTATTGACATCAGAGCCTTTCTGCACCTCGGAATCAGCTCTGTCATCACTCCTTGCCATCCTACATCTTCTTCTTTTATACCAAAGAACAGGTTGAGCAATGGTTTTGAACTGATTTTTTTAATGTTTCTTTACTTGGGAAGATTAATTAATTTCAGCTCTTACATAATTATATTTTTTGCATGTGAAAGAAATTGTCATTAGTGAAGGGAGAGATGGATACACTGCTCTCCGGAGATATAACACTTCATTTTGTCTTTCACTTTACTTTGTCTTTTAGATCTAGTTTGATCAGGAGCAAGTTGTTTAGGAATGTCACATAATGTTTTTGAATTTATTAAGGCTAGTGGTAAAGAACCCGCCTGCCAATGCAGGAGACCTAAGAAATGTGGGTTCAACCCCTAGGTCAGGAAGATCTCCTGGAGGAGGGCATGGCAACCCACTCCAGTATTCTTGCCTGGAGAATCCCATGGACAGAGGAGACTGGCAGGCTACAGTCCATAGGGTTGCAAAGAGTCAGACACGACTGAAGTGACTGAGCACATGCATGCAAAATTAAAAGCAGTAACAGTGAGAAAAATTTTCTCCAAATATCCTAGACTGAAAAATTATAATATGGGTAGGGAAATTACAAATGAAGCAGCTAGGACAGAGATATGATATAGATTCATCTATGACATAGACTTATTAGCCCATTGATTTATTCATTGGCTTATCAACTACTTCTTGAGCACATACTATGTATAGTTCAGGCATTTTAATATTTTGTTGCAAAAACCTTTAATAGGCAACCAGTGCAATAAGGAAGGGTAAAAAGTCAGTGTTTGAAGATGAATATGTAGGTTGATTAATTAAATCATTCATTACTTCCTTCCAAAAATGTCTCCTGAATTTTCCACAATAGCCACATATATGTATCAGGAGTTTATTGAGTTTGCAGAGATTGCTGATGGAGGGCACAGAGAATACACTGAAAGCACACTGAAAACGTGGAAAGAGAAATCGCTTAGAAATCCAAGGGTACCAAGTTTTCCTCCAACTTGTATGGGACCTGAAGCTTATGTAAGTGAGGAAAATGGACTTTTTAAGAAAAAATGCAGTATTAAGTCCATGACTAAATATTTATTTCAGCTATAAAATCACAACTGCAACAACAAATTACACATTTAAAAATGTTTGCATATTATGCAAAGATATTATAACATATATTAAAAGCCCCATACTAGCTGTACGAATTGACTTATTGACATTCTGCTGTAATACTTCCTTACTTCAATCGGATCATATTTTCTTTGAATAACTCTTCTCATGACATTTCTCTATAGAGATAAGAGAAAGATGCTCTAATCTCTTCTCTAGCATGAACAAGATTTAATTTGTTTTCTCTTTAAATTTATGATTCAGAAAAATTACTTTAGGTTTAGCAATTCATTATTGATAATGCAAAAAATATTTTAGGTTTGATTTAAAATGTGGTGAAATCCCTTAAATTTCTTTCACATATGAGTTCCTAGCATTTCAAGGTTTCTTGTACAATGGCTGGAATTAGCTGCCACACAAATTATTGCTGCTCATTAATTAATCTATTTGTTCTTGATGTCTCCTGCCATCACAATTTATTTTATGTTTTCTTTGTTGATATCTGTGTTTAGTGTAAATCTCCTTCTGCCTAGCTTCCAAAAATGCTCATCAACACATCAGACCAAGCACTTTAGAAGTATGGTGGAGGAACTGAAAGAGAAAGTACTTTAAACAAATTATGGTTCACCCAGCTTAATTTTGAAGATTTTACATAAACACATAATTACAATGTCATGGTCCTGCCCAAGCCCTAAGAAAACCATAAAAAGTAAAAGTGTTGTGAAGATTTGCCTCTGGTTCAGAGCTGTCACTGTCGTTGAAGAGGAATGTGCAGAGATTTAAACTGACACAATGGCAGGGATGGTACATATTTGAGGAATGTGAAGGAAGCAAAATCTAAAATTTATTGCATCGTGAAGATGAATGTCCTTTTTTAACACCTGGTGGTATCTACTTTTTTCCTCTTACTTATCACTAATTTACATAATTATGGGTTTGTGCATAGCTGCAGCAGGTGAGTGCAAAGGCAGCAGTTTCATGTACCTAGAAGCGGCTGGAGGTGAGAAATCGCAATCTAAGCAAGTCCTGGAGCCAGAAAGTAAACAGGAAAGTCAGGTGGCTATCATTCAAATTAAGACTGCACTCTATGGCTGCAATAAGCAGTGTAAACATATAAACATAATTCAATGGGCTAAAGAGGTTTCCTGAAACCAGGAGAGATGATACTTGATCCTTCCAAGGAGGAACTGGAAATGAAGCATAGAGAACATGAAGTTTGAGCCAAATTATAAAGCACTCCAAAGATTTGGCCACGGGGTGAAAATAGAGAAAATTTGCGGAGAGAAAATAAATGACAAGGTTTCATCAGATGCTCGAAAGGGTATGTTCCTCAATGAAGATTACTGGTGGAAGCCTCTGTTTATGACAATACTGAAGATCAGCTTCTTCTCAGTGAAGTGCTAAAATACTGATGAAACTGAAAATAAATATTAAAATGCATTGTTGCCTTGGCTTAGGAGCCAATGTGTGTGTGTGTGTGTGTGTGTTAGTCGCTCAGTCGTGTCTGACTCTTTACAACCCTATGGACTGCAGCCCCCAGGCTCCTCTGTCCGTGAAATTCTCCAGGCAAGAATCCTGGAGTGGGCAGCCATTCCCTTCTTTACGGGATCTTCCTGACCCAGTGATCAAACCCAGGTCTCCTGCATCAATGGATAGGATCAAAGTGAAAGCTAGAAGATGTTTATCCCCACAGTCATTTTTGTGGACCACTGGACTGAGTCCTAGAAAATTTGAAATTGTACCTTCTCTGTGGTTCAGCAATCCCACTCCAAGGTATTTTATTTCGTTTATTCTAAAGCACAGTTTTTAAAGTTTAATAGTCCTGAAATTGAAATGTACTGTTAGAGTCAATAAGAAAACCTTATATTGTTTTTCTGAAAACTTTTGCTTTCTTGTGTAAAATAATGGTATGTATCTTACTACTGATAGCATCTTAGACTTGAAATATGACATAAATACTAGAGACACTCTGATATGTATGCATTCGATAGTGTATATTAGAATAGTCATTGAAAGATTTTCACATAACAAAACCTGAAAATGATCCAATTGCCTATGAGTGGCAAAAACAATGAACATATGTGATATATTTAAGGTAACAGGTATGGATGCATTGTATGTATACACATCAATTTGGATAAATTCAAAATATCTATTCTTCAAAAGAAGCAAGTCACAGAATAATAGAAGAGTCAGACACAACTGAGCACGCACGCACACACGTACACATGACACATACATGGGTGATAGCACATAAATATAAAGAAGAAAGTTATTAGCGAAACAATCCAGAGAGGTCACACAGACTGCTTCTGAGTTCCTAGTAACTACCTGCTTCTGAAGCTGGATGGCACGCAGATGGTTTATGTATTCTAATATATTCAAAAATACACTCAGGTGATTAATATATCCTTTTCTATGTATATTATATTTCACATTAAACTAACTCAAAATGCTGCTGCTGCTACTGCTGCTAAGTCGCTTCAGTCGTGTCCAACTCTGTGCGACCCCATAGACGGCAGCCCACCAGGCTCCGCCATCCCTGGGATTCTCCAGGCAAGAACACTGGAGTGGGTTGCCATTTCCTTCTCCAGTGCATGAAAGGGAAAAGTGAAAGGGAAGTTGCTCAGTCTTGTCCGACTCTTAGCGACCCCATGGACTGTAGCCTACCAGGCTCCTCCATCCATGGGATTTTCCAGGCGAGAGTACTGGATTGGGGTGCCAGTGCCTTCTCCGACTCAAAATGCTATTTAAATGATATAAACTTAAAGAAATGTGGCTTCATCTTGTCATCAATTTCACAGACAAAGAACAAGAAGCCTGGTGCAGAATCTGACCATAATAACTGGTATTCCTAACAATTTAGAACACATGCTCATACCTGGACCACACAGTGCATTGAAAGCTCATAATGATTTTGCACTGTTGGCAAGATAGTCATTAATTACCATGTCCATTTGAAAATTCGAAAATGGGCATACCATTATTATGTTAGAAGCGTCAGTTTCCTTTATTGATTAGTGGCAGTGCTGGAATAAAATTCACCTCCTCTGGCCATAAGCCCAAGTTCCACAGGTCTTCACAGCTCTTAGGTTAAGAGGCCTAGAATGATACTGGCAGATTTGGACACAAAATACAGAACATCTCTGCTGGCTGGGTTGCCGATGGTTAAAGTAGGAGCCACTGTCTATTGCATTTCATTTTTGTACAGCATTAACTATTGTATTATTACCTCCGGTTTTGTCTGGATTATGGTGTGATTATAGATAAAATAAATGCAATTGAAATTCTGTCACTTGCGCAACAGATGCACAATGAGTTTCTACTATAACCTCCAGGGTGTAATGCATGGAAGGGGATACTCCTAATAAAATATCCGCTCTGGGCTTCCAGTTGAGAAAACATATACTTCAATTCCTGTTAATATATGAGAGAGATTGGTAACTGCCAGGAGAATACAACTGACACATTTTAATGACTATAAAGAAAAATTCTTGCTTCTATAGGTTTTTTTCAAGAATGGGCAGACTGAGATTGATGCCATGAGGGATACGACATACGGAGAAAAGTAGAATAGTAGAAAGAGCTTGATTAAAGATGTTGGCGTGGAAACATAAGCAAGCAGCCAGGCTTTGGGTTAACTGTACTAAGCACAGCCATTTAATTTCAGGGTGCCCTGCAGAAAGTAAGGGTGAGTAAATTTTCCATTAAATTTATGTAAATAATGGGAAGAAATCCAGTGGGATGAGATGTTAAATGGTGAATGAATGAGGTAAAAATACACACTGATAAAATAATTAGACACTAAAATATTAAATTAATGTGGGCCACTCCCCAAAAAAGCTTTTATAAAATTTGTTACTATAAATGATTAGGTTTCAGAATTTTCATATGACAAAAAGCATATATACAATCTTTACCACTCAGAGTGGGAAGGTCAATAGTTTGTAGCTTAAAAACAACTATTAAAAAGGCACACAGTGGTGTGGATCCTCCAAACTCTAGCCCTTTGTATTCCTACCCTTTCAGCTACTAATGAGCATCTGGGCAAAGAATTTATGTGAGTAAATGGATCCCTTCTAATGCTATTTGACCTTTAAGGGTGTGATATTTCTAACATTTCTAGGGCTTATTTCATTCACTTAATAATGCCAATTAATTTCCCCTTGAGGCATTCCTTTTAGATTTTCAGCCAGATAAATCAATGCTCCTAAATTTTAGATCCATCTCTAAAAATGAATGGACAACTACTGTTTTTCTGGATCCTAAGTGAAAAACCTGCAACAAGAGATTGACTTCTTATCATTTTGCTATCAAATTCTTAAAAGTGTTTCTCGCTTTAAATGTGACAAATAAAGCACTTTCAGCCACCCAGAGCACCTCTCTTCCTGACGCAGGTTTGCTGATGCTCTGGGAGTCCCTCTTGCACTTTTCCAGTGATGGGCTGGGGACCACAGCGACACACAGCACCTGCTTTGCTCTGCTGTAGTTAAAAGCGTGAAGGCGCCCTCCCTGAGTCCCAAGGGGTTTGTAAGCATTAATGAGAGCCAGGATCTCTTTGGACATCAGTGTATAATTACACAGCTCATTGTTATGATGGCAGTTGTGAAGACTATTTACTGACACTCTCAAAAGAGGCTTATGGGATTTCAGGGCTAATTTAACTTGACCTTCACTTTATTACACTGTCAACCACATTTTGACCCTTATCTGTAGGTACTTCATTGGTATTCCAGTACACCTGCTATAAGTTGGGATTATAAAAAATGGAGGGTTTAAAATGCAGTTGCAAAGTGTGGATAGCAGGAACAGTGCAGCCACTTCTGAAACAATTTGGTAGCTCCTCAAAAGAGTTAACACGGAGCTTCTTTATGAACCAGTGGTTCCACTGCTAGACATTTACACAGGATAAATAGAAACATATTCACAAAAAAATGGAGATTCACAGCAGAAATATTCATAGTAGTCAAAAAGTGGAAGCTATTCAAATGCCCCCATCAACTGAGGAAAAGAGAAAGAAACGTGACATATTCATTCAGGGGATTGTTATTGGGCAATAAAAGGGATTAAGGTATTGATACGCACTACAACATGGATGAATCTTGAAAACATAATGCAAAGCGAAAGATGTCAGTGACAAAAGGATGCATATTGTATTATTCCATTTATACAAAATGTCCAGAGTAGCAATTACATAGGGCTTCTCAGATGGCACCGTGGTAAAGAATCCATCTGCCAATGCAGGAGACGCAAGACACAAGGGTTGGGTCCCTGGGTCAGAAAGATCCCCTAGAGTAGGAAATGGCAACCCATTCCAGTATTCTTGCATGGAAAATTCCAAGGGCAGAGGAGCCTTGCAGGCTACAGTCCATGGGGTCACAAAGAGTTGGACATGATTGAGCAACTGAGTAGGTGCGCACGGGTGTGTGTGCATGCGCACACACACACACACACACACACACACACACACACACACACACACACAATTATACAGAGACCAAAATGAGAGTTATGGTTGATTATGGTTGAAGGTGGGGGCCTGCCTGCTAATGGGTACAGAATTTCTTTTTAGACGTGATAAAAATATTCTACATTAGATTGTTACAATGTTTGCATAACTTTAAATAAACAAAAAAACATTACACATTTAAATGGGTGAATTTTATGGTGTGTGAGTCTCAACTTTAAAATCTTTTTCAAATGTGGATAGCAGAGTGCAGACATCAAGGGATGTTTGTAGCAGCAAGTGTTTCTTTGGTTGTATCTGTTCTTCTCAGATAAGCTTCACACTAAATGAATCTGAGAATGCGTGTATTTATACCGTGTTTCTAATTAGCTGTGAGATTCACCTTAGTAAGGGAGGCATTGTTCCACTCTGTCACTGATTCTCTTAAAAGTCCCCGTCACAAACTTTTGGGAACAATTCATTTTACAAAAGCAGATATACATGTCAGAAAAAATGTTCTGTATTTTCTAGTACTTTTACTGCATAGACAGATGTCTGTTCACGGGTTAGCAAACTCTGGGGAAAGGGCTATTTCTTTTCATTCAGAACATGACAGATTTTATCCGTTGGCTTATACCAATGCTATCTTTTGAGGGATTGTGTTTTATTACTGTCGGATAATAGAGTTTCTTTTCTGTTTCTTTCATTCTGACCCCACTTCCTCTGAGTTTTACTGCCGGCCAACAGTAGTTTCTATAGTTTTAAAGCTAGTATCCTGTGAGTCAGCACAGCTTCGTGTCCTTGCTACAGAGCCGTCCAGGAAATTCAGTTTTCTCTAGTTCTTTATTGACCCAGCTCTATCTTTCAGAATAACAAGAAAATAAAATTGAGTGTAGGGCCAGAGGTTTTGAAGACACAGACATAGAGAACTTCTGAATTTTATTCTTAGGTTTTGAAAATAAAACCTAAGAATGGGGAGTAATAACTATAATCTTCTGGGAACACAACTAGTAAAATAACTTCTTATTACAGGAGCACAGGAGCTGACCCTTGAGAAAGACAGGTGGACCTGCGATGTTTGGAAAGAACTTTTTTTTTCTCTTTTCCTTTAAAATATTTTTATTATCAGCTACAACTTAAACCATATAAAATCTAGTTGCAGGAATTTTCACTCAGTACCCTCAAACGTGCAGTTGCTAACTGGCATCAGCAATAGTAATCAGAGTAGATCTAGCTTACTTTTTATTTAATGGTCATTCTTTCTATGTTAAACTTTTCACTAATCTATTTGTAAATATTAGTAAATGAAAATGGCCTATGTGAGCTATAAGAGGTAAAGGTATAGAATCAACTGCTCAGCAATAAAAGACATTTCTCTATTTTCCATAGAGGTTATTATTCTACTCTGAGGTTTAGAAAGTAAAATTGCATATTTTTGTTTCATTGAGCAAGAGACCAAATTGTAATGAACTCTGTATTATAGTATCAACTGGTATAGATTCCAAGATTGTTTACAAGTATTCTTTCCTCCCCCCTCCCCACACCCTCCCAGAGGACCTTGCACGCACACTGACTTGCAGAGCTTCCCTGTGAAGGAGCACTCTTCTCTGTCCCATTAACATTAGGCCTGTCCACGTGAGTGGCACTGACCCATGTGATGAGCAGAAACTGACATGTTCAGAAGAATCTCATGGTTCTACCCTTTCTCTGTTCCCTCTGATACTAGAATTATGAACTACAAGGGACTACGTTAATATTTCTAGAGAAGAGAACCAGAACCTAATCAAGGAGCATCCCGCACTTCAGGGTTGAAAGCCCTTCAAATATCTGCAAAAGAATTCAGAAATACTTTACACCAGGGGTTGTCATGTGCCTCCCATTATCCAGCTTTCTAAACAAGAATGTTTATTGTGTATATTCTGCTCTTTATCCACGACTGAGTATGTTTTCTGGGGGAGGGAACATAAATTTACATTTGCTCAGATGCTCAGTCGTGTTACACTCTTTGCAACCCCTTGGAGGGTAGCCCACCAGTCCTCTCTGTTCATGGGATTCTCCAGGCAAGAATACTGGAGGGGGTTGCCATGCTCTCCTCCAGGAGATCTTCCCAAGAAGGGCTTTTCTTCTTAGGAGTTTGTTTAGTTTGCTTCTTAGGAGTTTGTCAAGCAAACTAAACTCCTCTCCCAGCCCTTAATTCTATTAAATAAAGTGTAGATGTTTTTTGTTCTCTATTGCTCTTGCTTTGTGTATTTGTCTATGTCTGAATTCACTGGATCATAGTAACTCTTATGCTCCAAATATTTAAAATAATTCAATATTCAAAATGTATCTTGTCATTCATAATAGAGTTGCTGTCTGTATTCTTTCAGTACCTGGAATACTTCCCACTTACTCTGATAAGACTTCTCCTCATCTTTCCAAACACATATTATAAGTCTCCTTCTCTTAGAAACCATATCTAAATCCCACACATGAGTGAAATACCCCAGGAGATAAAATCCTCCAGACTCTGTAACAAACTTCTGTCCAACTGTTCAACACACTACATTTTATATTAATTCTTTTAAAAAATAGTGTGTAATTGCTTGACTATATTGTATTATTTTCTGCTGAACAGCAAAGTGAATCAGCTATGTGCTCAGTCACTCAGTAATGTCCAACTCTTTGTTACAACCCTGTGGTTTGTAGCCCACCAGTCTCCTCTTGTCCATGGAATTTTTCAGGTACGAGTACTGGAGTAGGTTGCCATCTTCCTCTTCCAGGGGATTTTCCCTACCCAGGTATAGAACCCATGTCTCCTGCATTGTCAGGCAGATTCTTTACCACTAGTGCCACCTGGGAATCAACCATCCACATACACGCATTCCCTCTGATTTGGACTTCCTTTCCCATTTATGTCTCCGGAGAGCATTACAGTGGGAACTTCCTGGACGGCAGAAACTGTGGTGCTTGTGTTTGTTTTTAGTTCGTATAATTCTGATACTCAACATGCTATTGAGTACCTAAAAGTATTTGGTGTATGTATTTTCAAAAATACTCCTGTAACAGGAAGTATCTTGAGGTGTAATACTTCAGAATTAAGAGAACCAATAGGAAGGGAAGAGGAAGTTTAAAAGTTAGACATAAGGTGCAAAATAGATTGTCACCAAACACTTACTAAATATAGTTGAAAATATTTTTCACAAGCTATTTTAGTACTGCGGGATTTAAGAATGAGAAAGTTATTGAAGACATGAAGATGCCCTGAGCTGGCTTTCTGGGTGCTGATGAAGCATTTGTAACTTAATGAAGGACAATATAGCTCCTCCAACCAAAACTTCCAGGTCAGCCAAGAAGAAGAAAATGATCTGAAAACACAATGATCAGGAAACAGGAAAAGATTTTTTCCAGACTGAACACACAGTTTAAGCTGTAAAAGGATTTAAGACACGACTAAACTCCATTGTCTCGAAAGGAGATTTTCAAATACCTAATTAATTTTTCATTTGTTTTATAGCCCTAGCAGATGTTACGTAAAAAGAAAAAAAAAAAAAAAAAAAACAGACCAGCTCATTGCTAAGGTGCAAGAGGGAAAAATTTCTTTTGTTAGATTTTGAAAGAATATACTTGAAATGGCATAGAAAATGTCTGATTTGTGTAATCCAGGATGTCTTGGTTATTCCACCCCAAAATATGCATTTTAATATATCTTGATTTAAATATAAATAGAGATAAGTATTTACAATGAATTTTTTTAGGGAGAGAAATGGAAGTATTATAGGAGTGAATTTCTATTGTGTTGTTCCCTGGTGACTCAGACAGTAAAGAATCTGCCTGCAATGCAGGAGAGCGGGGTTCAGTCCCTGGGTTGGGAAGATCCCTTGGAGAAGGGAACGACAACCAACTCCAGTATTCTTGCCTGGAGAATCCCATGACCGAGAAGCCTGGTGGGCTACAGTCCATGGGGTCACAAAGTCAGATATGATTGAGCGACGGACATTTTCACTTTGTTCATTCTCCATACAGCTGGGCTCAGGTGAATACTTTTAATAACCATGGTATTCATATTTTACACTCACTAATTATCAAAGAAAGAATTAGATAAAGTGGCTCTGAGCTTAAAGGAGCTGGATAAAAAGAAACAGTGAGAGACAGATGAAATATGACTAAGATACGGCCTTGACAACAACCTCCAAGGATCTCTGATTGTCTTTTGAGCACCATACCCTGAAGTCATAAGCTTAGTGATTTGTCATATATAACAGTAACCATTTTATTTCTCCTGGAAATTAAGTGGTTGAGAGCCCTCTGTGTATGTCTCACCCTAACAGAAGGTAAATGTACGTGAAATAGTCGACATCTTCTCCTCACTCTAAAGTCTCTCCATGGAAAACTTAATCTGACTCATAATCTTGGAGATGGGGGTCTATGACACTGCAACACCTATTTCCTATCCCCTTTCTTATCTGACCAATTTGCCCAGGGAAAATGGAACTAGATGTGGACTTTTAACCCAGACAGTCTGAGTCAATCTGACAATTCAGACCAGAAGTAGCTGGCTATCTGTGGTCTCTGGATGACCCTTGATGATTTGAGGCACTGGGAAATCAAACTAACTGAGGTCGCCAGATCAAGCCGTAGGAGTGCAGCGGAAGTTGGTCTGGAGACAGTGAGACAACAACCTCACGGCCAATGACATGGCAGTTGCTGTGACCCGCTCCTCCCAGCCTTGAGCACTTTCTCTGTCCTTGTGAGATCTCTCTGAGCTTTCAATAAACTCCCTTTTTTCCCTTAATCTATTTTTGAATTGGTTTGAAAAAAATGAAAGTGTTAGTCGCTCTGTCGTGTCCGACTCTGGGATACCATGGACTGTAGCCTTCCAGACTCCTCTGTCCATGGGGTTCTCCAGGCAAGAATACTGGAGTGAGTAGCTGTTCCCTTCTCCAGGGGGGTTTTCCCGACCCAGGGATCAAGCCCAGGTCTCCTTTGCAGGCAGATTCTTTAGCATCTGAGCCATTCTCCTAATCTCTAATTCTTTGATAAAATAATAGCCAAACACACCAAATTTGGGGTCTGTTTTTTTTTATTAACCTCTTCAAGTGAACCTGTTTATACTTAAAGTCAAACATTTGAGACAGCTTATAAAACTCTTGGGTTTTTTGAAATTAGAGAGCTACATGACAAGAAAGCATGTCAAGAAAATACATTGTCAAATGTCGATTTTGAGACAAGGAATATGCTGGATCCTTGCACATAATCAATATAATTTAATTGTCACAGTTACATAACAGTTAAGATCACTATCCTTATGTTTTGCAGAAAAGCATATTGAAGTTCTGAGATATTAGATGACTTTCTTTTGAATCTAGAATTGTCAAATTAGAAACCGATGCTGCTCTCTAAAGCACCTTATAACATTAAGCAAAAGACATTTCATGTTAATACATAAAAAAATTGAGTTGTGCAGATTAGGGACCAAGACATTGAACTTTATTTCTAAAACCTGATGACCCATTAGGTCATCAATAGAATAAACTAGACTTTATTGCCTTTATTTCGTATATTTCTAAAGAATGTCCTTTATGATTATAGGTACCACTTGAGTATTCATTTTCCCCTAAATATCTAATTATTTTCCTCTGAGTATTGGATGTGAATTGTCCCCAAACAAAATCCAAAGAGCTTATTTTTCCCTGACAGCCATGAAAGACATACATAGAAAGTCCTATTTATTACTATAATTGTTTTCAAAGCCTAGTATCTGACAGGTTCTAGAAACCAGTTCTCTTCTGAGCAATAAAAATAAACCCAAGTTACTCTGGGAATGCATCCTGAAATTAGTTATGCTGTTTGACTCCATTTCAGCCACTTATTCAGAACTAACTTGGAGAAAGAGACACTTTTAAATTCTGCTTTTATGAAAAACCCGTATCATCAAATGCCACAAATTAAGATTAGATAGCTAAAACCCACATAATAGGGATTATAAATTATTTCTGGTTTTTGTGGGCTACATGCCTGAAATCATATGCTGTCTAAACACTGTTCTTGACTGTTTCTTATGAGTGATATATTTATATACTTCCATGAATATGGATCCTTGTAAGAATTCTGAGTATCACTCATCCTAAGCAGCTAACCCCTTACCTGATGGGGTAGAATTTAAAATGTGATGGCTTGAGAAGAAAGCAATGCTTTAAGAATTCATATTTGCCTAGTTAGGATTCTCTTTCCTCTTTCTAGAACATTTAAATGTATTTTTAAGATGATACCAATTACAAGTAAGGAGGCACTCTGTGGCAGACACTTCATGGTCTACTGAAGATCATTGTATAAAGACCCTCAGTGGTAAAGCTGACCCCTGGGGAGGACATACGTGTGTTTGCATGAAGTCTAATTAGCCTCCTAGGAGGCAGGAGATGATTTCTCTGGTCATCTCCCTTTTGAGGTACAGTATTATTAGAATCTTTCTCATGAGATGGGATACATCCTGATGTTTTTTTAATAGAGAAGAATTAAAGGAAAAAAAAAAAAGCTGGGGAAATTTTGCTCTGGGAATGCTGTCTGAATTTGAGATACGAACTGAAAATGTTGGTTGTTACAAATAATAGTTACCTATTTTATCTGTCATTAGGATCTTCATAACTTAAATGAATTACTTCTAAATTTTTTAATTTATTTTTAATTATGGAGGATAATTGCTTTAAAATATTGTGTTAGTTGCTACTGTACAACAGTGTGAATCAGCTATAATTATGCATACATCCCCTCCCCCTGGAGCCTCTCTCTCACCCACATCTCACCTCTCCATGTCATCACAGAACACCAAAGAACTGAGAAATTTGTGTTATATAGCAGCTTCCCACTAGCTAACTATTTTACACATGATAGTGTATATATGTTATCGCTTTTCTCCCTATCTGTCCCACCCTCTCCTTCCTCCACTGTGTTCACAAGTCTGTTCTCTATGTCTGAGTCTCTATTCCTGCCCTGCAAATATGTTCATCAGTACCATTTTTATAGATTTCATATACATGCACTGTATTTGTTATTTTTTTTTTCTTTCTGGCTTACTTCATTCTGTATAACAGTCTCTAGGTTCATCGACCTCATTTTAACTGACTCAAATTCATTGTTTTATGGCTGTTTTAACTCTACATTCCAAACAAAATTTTTAACATTAAAAATAAATTACACATTTGATTATAACAACTTCTGTTGGATCTTTTATCTCATTCTTTAGGATTCCATTAGTTATTTTTCATTAGTTTAAATAAGGTATATTCATGTTTATAACTGGGTCCCTGCTCACTAAGTGATGAAATAGTTTTCATAATGAAGACAATTATAATATTCTAAAAGTTACATCTGATGTTAACACAACAACAAAATAATTCTAAATGTTTTACTCTACAGAGTTAAATATAGGATCAATGAGGAAATTTAGTGAGCTAGTAGGGAAAATACTTAGTATCTTGTTCATATAATTGTATATAAATATGTTTGATCAGGCATAATTGTAAGGGAATGTACATATTAACAGCTTGAAAGGCAATAGGATATCTACGTTTACAAGTGAGAAATTGATTGAAGAATATTTCTTCAAATGATCAACAGAAAAACAGGAAAATTGGGTAAAAGAAGTGTTAATAAATATAAGAAAGATAACAATAGAACCATATTTTTCATCAATAGTAATATTCTTCTATTAGATTGCTTTGAGGACTGCAAGTGACTTCAGTAAGATGGCAGACTAGGGAGTCTGACACTAATCTACCCCAAAGTAACAACAAAAGCAATGGAAAAACAACTACCAACTGATGAAAAGAGGTTTGGCAAAGCTTCCCTCCAACAAGTTGCTTTATGTAAAATACAGACACACACACACACACATTCTACTAAAGGATTTAGTAGAATCTCTTGCATATTTTGTATATAAATACACAAAAGAGGCATATAAAAATATGAAAGGCTAAGTAATTCTCTCAAAGGCAAGACTTCAGATCATTTTATATGCTTATCTATGCACATCCAATGCGATAACATATATTTACATATGCACATATATATATGCATTTATATATAGTATGTTTATACATAGTCAAACTTGTTTTATGATGAACATAATGATTTACATTTAAGAAAAAAAACTGGCTTTTATTATGGAAAATAGATGGGTAATAATACCTATTTGGCTTGTTGACTTTAAAAAATATTCACAGCCTGAAAGTTGAGAGTTATGTTTTATTTGGCAAGAAACTTTAGTACTTCTGGCGCAAGAAGTAGCATCTCAAGTAATCCTGAGAGAACTGCTCTGAGGAGGTGAGAGGATGGGGAATCGATGCAAAACAGACGTTTTGCAACAAAGGACATGTGGTCGCAACATTGAAACATTATTGTTAATTTAAGGAAACTAGATGTAAAGTTAAGGAATTTAGTGCTTGTCTATGTATGGAAAGATGCTAGAGTCTGGGCTTACTGAAATCATGCTTTGATGTGCCCCTCAGCTATCTGGGGCCAGTATCCTTGTATTTTCACATCCTGAGTTTCCTCAGGGCTCATCACAGAGAGTGGCTGCAGTCTAAAGGTCTCTAGAGGGGAGGCACTATCTTCCTTCCTCAGTTTCCTCAAGGCTCATTGGAGGGATGCAATCAGTGATGACTGTGACAACCTTTGTTTACTGATATGGAAGGACATGTTCCAATTCTCAGGTTGATAAACAACATATGCAAAATGCCTTTGGACTGTTTACCCAAGGTAGAGACCTGCAAACTCTCTGTTATCTTTACCATCACTTGTACTATTGTGTACCTATCATGTGCCTCCTCTCATGTCGGAGTCTGGCCTGGCTCCCACTTCCCCACTCTGATTGGTAATACTCTCCTTTAGTCTTTCTGCCCGTTTTAAATTTGTCACTTCATCTGCTCCAATGCTTCCTCCTTCAGAGGCTTTTTCTGACTGCAGTATCCCTCAGTACATGCAGGTTGAGTCAGTATCATGCTTAATAAACATGTTTTTGTTTGCTATTTTCCTTAGTCAGATTCAAAGTTCTTTGAAGTATAAATACGCTCTATGTCTTTGGTTTGCTTGTCAACACATTAAAGATAGTACCACCAGGCACAAAGCAAGTCAAGGTAAGTCGATATTGTCCTGGCGCAATGACTGAGAGCTGACGTTCGTTCCAGAAAGTTGGATGGATGGATAGATAGATACATAGATCCTGTAAGATGAGCCCAAATAATTAATTCTTTTACAATTGCATTTGTCAATGAATACCACCAATGAAAAGCGTGACAATTTTCAGAGATTTAACACTCATACTTTCCTTTATCAAAGGCAGTCTTTTACACTGACATATTTGATCAAAATAAACCATCTGCAGAGTCTGCTGATCTGAAAACTGATGTAGAGGGGGTTTTATGGAAATATTTGGAAAGTCATTCATCAAGATGACTAAAGACTGCAGGAGTAAAGTTTCACAGGCTCCCAAGACAAATTGAAAGAAGATGAGAACACAGATGACTAGGGAGCATCTGAGCAGCATGCAGGACCCACTGGGGCCTGCTTGGACCAGGGTCAATTCTATGGCTATCCAAGGGGAGACCATACACACAGAAAGAGCAGGAATCCTATTTCATGATCACATCCTCAAAGACTTGGAATCTCTGCATTTTCATCTGTAAGAAACAATATTTTCCCTGGCAAACATAATTTGTATTTTATTTATTTTTTCAATATGTCTGTCCCTTAGTTCACACAAACTAACATTCAAAGCTGTTCTTAAGGCATCTGTGGTGACAGAATTGAGGTATGAGCTGAAGTGTAAGAGTTATGGAAATGAGAACATTTGGATTAAAATGGTCAGACCATCAATATGGTTCCATGAGAGGCACTCAGGCAAGCTCAAAACTGCATCTTTGATTTTCATAAATAAATCATAACCGGGTAGAGCTCATAGACGCTTACTTTGATGGGGGATAAGAAAGGGAGAGGTTCAATCCACAGCTCATCAATATCAAAGGGAATCTAAAACTTTGTTCTTTGCATCAACCAAGAAGAGATATTTAATTTGCTTAAAATAAAGAGGCTCAAAGGAAAAAAAAGGGGCAATGCCCCTTCGACATTGCTATATTTGCTCATGGAGTATTGAATGGGGAGAACAGTTTTAATTGCAGATTATAAGCAAGTCTGCAAATTTTTTCTTTTTTTTTTTGAGAAAAGAGGAATAATTGACATAGTGTCAGAAAATAGCTTCGGCACTTCAATTATCAGAAATATATATATATATGGTTACCTAATGATGCTGTCAAGTACCAAGCTTCCTTTCATCTCTCTGTTCTGTACTTCTGTTTTTCTCACCTAAGACAGCTTCTCTCTGTGGTTGTAAGTCAGCTGCAGTCACAACCAAAGCTGTTGGCATCTTCATTCAGGTCCAATAGAAAGAAAAGTTTTCTTTTCCTAATTGTCAAGAAATCTTGACCCACACACAGGTTAAATAAGGCTCAACTTCTCCTCCTCTGAACCAATTATTAGAGTATTAGCTTTAGTTTTCAAGTTCTCATATCTCTCTATATCTTTTGTTTCCTTAGTAATAGCACTTATGAAATATATTTGTAATCTATGTAATCTATGATTGTCTTTCCACAATGTCTAGCATAGCATCTGGTACTCAGTGTGTACGAAACAAAATTTGGCAATTGAATGAATGAGTGAATTAATGAATTACCACATGAATGGATGCAAGCACATATAAATGTGTACCTTAAATAATGACAGACTAGGACTAGAAGCATGAGACCTAAAGTCTTTTGGATTCCAAAATGGCACTATTTCCTTGACACTTCACACAAATAAATGTGTTGTAATGAATTGTTTATCAATGCTATAAACATGCACAGTTTCCGAAAAATAATTGAGATGTAAAAGGGCACATAATTTCTCTCCCAATGTCAGAAGGAGTGCCAAGAGAGAATTCTTGTTTTAACAGTCATTAATTTCAGTCAGCTTCTTTTTGTCTAATTACTATGAATTCTCTGTCCTGACATTTATCACTAGGTGTTGATGGTCAAACTTTTTAGCTCCCACTTTGTCTTACAAGACAAAAAATGTAGATTTTTTTTAAAATTTTAATCCAGGTATAGTTCCTGTGCAATACTGTGTTAGTGTCTACTGTACGACAAAGTGAATCAGCTATGTGTGTTTGCGTTCTAAGTTGCCACAGACGTGTCCAGCTCTTTATGATGCTATGGACTGTAGCCTACCAGGCTCATCCATGCATGGGATTTTTCAGGCAAGAATAGTGGAGTGGGTTGCCATGCCCTCCTTCAGAGGGTTTTCCTGATCCAGAGATCGAACCCACACCTCTTAAGTCTCCTGCATTGGTAAGTGTGTTCTTTACCACTAGCGCCACCTAAGAAGCCCTTTATCTCCTCCTTCTTGGACCTCCCTTCCACTTCACCCCATCCCATCCATATAGGTCATCACAGAGCAACTAACTGAGCTCCCTGCTCTGAACAGCATCCCACTAGACTGAAGTAAGTCAGAAAGAGAAAACCACATATTTATTAATGTATATATGTGGAATCTAGAAAAATGGTACAGGTGACTCTATTTGCAGGGCCGGAACAGAGATGCAGACATGGTGAACAGACCTGTGGACGTGGGGTAGGGGAAGGGGAGTAATGTGAATTAGGAGATTGTGATTGACATGTATATCCTACCATGTGTAAAGAGATTATAGCTTTGTTCTGAGTTAAGTTCTTTTAAGATGATTGCTCAACCCACTCCAGTATTCTTGCTTGGAGAATCCCATGGACAGAGGAGCTTGGTGGGCTACAGTCTGTAGGATCACAAAGAGTACACGACTGAAGTGATTAGCATGCAAGATAATTATTCATACTTTTTGGCTAAGCAATTGTGGTTCTCATCTAGAGGTGGTTTTGCCTCCCTCTTCCTCAGGGAACATTTGTAATATCTGGAGATACTGTTGGTCCTCAGAACTTGGGAGAAGGAGATACTGCTAGCATTTAGCGAGCAGAGGCCAGAGGTGTGGTTAAATATCCTACAAGACACAAAACAGTCTCTCCCAAATGTCAATAGTGCCAAAGCGGTAACGTTCTGACTTGATGCATTATTATTATTTGCCTAATAATATTAATACATTTTGGTTTGTTTTTAAGAAGTGGTGATAAATTCAAGCAGGAAGACAAGAAGGTAAATTTTAGAGCAGACTGGGAAAAGAAAATATTGGTCTGAATGAAGGCACCGTTTATGAACATGAAGTTTTTATTTGTTTTTGTTTTTAATAGAGTGATAGGGAGATTGGAAAATATCTTTCAATCACAAAACTTTCTCCACTTGGGCTTTCATTATACTTCAACCTGTAACATTATTATAATAAATGGATTTGTGTCCCTTCACAATTCCCATGTGGAGGTCTAACTCCAGAACCTCGGACTATGCCTTTATTTGGAGTCAGGGTTTTTTACAGATGTAATCAAGTTAAAATAAGCTTATTAGGGTGACTTTCAATCCAATATGACTTCCCCTTGTATAAAGGGGGCATTTGGGCTCACAGACGCACACAGAGGGAAAACAATATGAGGGGCTACAGAGAAAAGACAGCGCTCTACAAGCGAAGGGAGCCTTGTAACAGATGGTTCGCTCAGAGGCCTCCGAGGGAATAAGCCCTATCGACATTTTGATTTGGGCCTTCTAACCTCCAAATCTGTGAGATAATACATTTCTGTTGTTTAAGCCACCCAGTCTGTGGTATCTTGGTAAGGCATTCCAAAAAGAGTAAGAAAATTATCAAGGCACTCTTTTACATAAAAGCTTCACCTTCAGGGTTCTTTTGTTAAAATGAGAATATTCTTCAGTGGGAAACATGTCATTATCAGTCATTAATGTCTTTGTGACAGGTCATCTATTGGGTTATTTTTAATGCAATTAATAACTAGAAGGGAATGAATATTTGATATTGCAAAGAAAAGGAAAATCCTGTGAGATGTTAAGGGGCGAGTTCAGAAACTGGAAGAGGAAAGAAGGATGCTACCAAAAGAAAGTCAACAGGGAGCAGTTTGCCTGGGGTGAAGGAGGAGGGACAATGGCGAAGGAAAACATGGACCATTTCTGATGTACCACGCGAGAAGCAGCAGGTGAGAAGGGAAGAAGAATATGATTTTTGATGTTAAACTTGAATTTAAATCCTTCTTCTGCTACTTGTTAAGTATGCAAGTCTACATTAAGTTCCTTAATCTTTCAGATTTTTAACATTAGAGGGGAAGTAATGGTGTTTGGTGTAAGAATGACCTCCACTACGCACTGTGCCTTTGGTCCATGGTGCTTTTAGGGGCCAATGAACATGTTATCAGAAAATAACAGGGGAAAAACAAAACCTTGGGCATTCAAGTCAAAAAGACTGGAATAGATTAACATATTTGCCTTTATACCAACACAAGTATAAAATATATTTTTAAATCATGTTTTGGGGAAAGAGGACTCTGGAAGTTGAAATATAACCTGATTTGGTGGGAGGGAAACTGGGTCAGATACAATCCTATCCTATCCAGTGGTTAAGACTTCATCTTCCAATGCAGGGAGGGGGTAAGTGTTCCATCTCTGGCTAAGATCCCACATGAATCATGGCCAAAATCCCAAAACATAAAAGAGAAACAATATTGTAACAGATTCATACCAGTGTATGGGAAAAAACACTACAATATTATAAAGTAATTAGCCTCCAATTAAAATAAATACTTTTTCACTTTGACACACTGGAGAAGGAAATGGCAACCCACTCCATTGTTCTTGCCTGGAGAATCCCAGGGACGGGGGAGCCTGGTGGGTTGCTGTCTATGGGGTCGCATAGAGTCGGACACGATTGAAGTGACTTAGCAGCAGCAGCAAAATAAATAGACTTTAAAAATGATCCACATCACAAAAAAATCTTAAAAAAAATATCCTACTTTAGAAGATGCCAACTTTGGTACACACTAGAGTGTAGGTCTGAGTTTGTCCTTCCTTCCTAATTTCTGTGTACTTTATGTGATTTTGTATTTGCTCTTGTTATCAACTGGGGCTTCTCATGTACCAGGCATTATTTTAAGAGACTTATTTATAAAAAAGATTATTAATATTATCCTTTTTATAACAAATGTGAAAACTGAAACATGAAAAATTCAAGTAAATTTCCTACGTTTCCATACTCTGTAAGTATCAAGTCTGGACTTTAAAGTAGGAAATTGAAAGTCCTTAATTTGGACTTTTAGAACTTAATTAGGCAAGTCCAATGATGTTTAACCCCTCCCAAAGCCCCATTGGCATTTTCCTATTGAAAATGTTTCCCTGTTCAGATTCAATTTTCAAACTCAGAAGTAGGTGCACCTAGTAGATTCAGATTACTTCTGCTTAAATTATTCACACAGACCTGGTTAAAGTATTATCAAAAGGCCACAGAACACAGTTGTGAGACACACATGTTCTGTGGTCATACACTGTAAACATACAATATGATCCACCATCTGCATCTGCATTGGATCACTCTTCTGCTCTGGTTACTGATAACATCACCAGGACTTGCTCCATCGCTGTATGCATTAGCGAGACCACGTTGGACATAAGGCTTGTCACACATCTGGATTGTTCTATCACATGATCAACTGTGAGGCCAAACAACAGTATCACAAATCAGACATTACTGTATGTGAAGTGCTTTTCTGTGCCAAAGAACTCCATTTTTTCCAGATGTGTCATCCAGGCACCTTGAGAACTGAATTTAAATTAAGTTATGAGTTTAAAATGTGACCCCCTAAATTAAAATTGCTTCATCTTGGGCCCAAATTCCAGAGGAACAAAGTGCATTAACATTGGATGGTTTGTTTTCTTATGGAATAAGCAAAATTTTGAATTGGGTTTGGTTTAGATTTAAACCTGATCAAGGTTAGTTATAAGAGCCATGGAGTCATTATTTAAGAGCTAAGAGTTAACGTCCTGAGAGTTTGTTATATGCCAGACTCTGTGCTGAGAAGCTTGCATGAAAATAATCCATACAATTTTCACAGAAATCTCAAAAAGTAGGTAATTAACTTGTTTTTCATGTCAGGAAACTGAGCTACAAAGTGAAATAAGCAATTTTCCAAGCTCAAGTACCTCTAAACTGGCAGCCTCTGGGTGCAAACCCAAGTGGTCAGACCCCAAGTCTACCATTTTTAACCGCTGAAGCCATATTGCTTGTTCAGTACCGCGTTCTTCCTTTTCCTCTTCTTTTCCTCTCTCCCTTTCCTCCTCCTCATCTCTTCCCTTCTATTTCTTCACATAAAATAACAGAAATTAAAAAAAAAACCCAAAAAGCTCTTAAATACGACATCAGTGAAAGGATGAAATGTGATACCGTTGGTATCTTGAATATGACATCAGTGACAAAAATAAACATGCTTTATTTTGGCATCAAAATGATAACTGAGACTTGCAACTGAAGGCAGGGGAGGAGCTAAAGTTTTGAGCAGGCCCAGGTCTGTCTGAGAAGGCGATGGCGGCCCGCTCCGGTACTCTTGCCTGGACAATCCCAGGGACAGCGGAGCCTGGGGGGCTGAGGTCCATGGGGTCGCGAAGAGTCGGACACGACTGAGCAGCTTCACTTTCACTTTTCCCTTTCATGCACTGGAGAAGGCGATGGCCCCCCACTCCAGTGTTCTTGCCTGGAGAGTCCCAGGGACGGGGGAGCCTGGTGGGCTGCTGCTTATGGGGTCACACAGAGTCGGACACGACTGAAGCGACTTAGCAGCAGCAGATCTGTCTGAGAAATTCAATGACTAAGGACAAATTAGTTTTGCCTCAGGAATTGTTTGGAAGTTTTAGGTAAAATTTTCAATCAGAAATGTGTGAAATCTAGGAACATCTAAGCTAATCACTTGTCCACTCAGTTTAAGCTATGACTTTAAATGTTTTTTGTACGAATGCTGCAAACAGGGATAAGAATATTGTAAACACCTTTACTGAGGGATAATCACGTTAAATCTAAATAGTTATTCAATTCTGAGCACTCCTTGTTTAGGAGAAAACAAAACAAACAAACAAAACCAGGATATGCCATCCCTTGGAGATGGCGTAAATTGTCACGTTTAAATTAAAAATGGGGCTTGATATTTGTACTCCATGTTACTAGCACCACTAATCGCAAATGTTAAGAGGTGGACTCAACCCAGTTGTCCACTGACGGAGGGATGAAGAAAGAAAATGTGGCTTATACCCACAGTGGAATATTTTTCAGTCTTGAAAATGAGAGAACGCCACAGCTACAACACGGATGAAACTAGAGACACTATTTTAAGTGAAATAAATAAGTCACAAAAATATAAATACTGTATGACACCACCTCTTTGAGTTTTTTTAAAGTAGTCATATTCATAAAAACAGGAAGTAGAATGCTGGTTACTAGAGGCTAAGAGGAAGGGGGAAGGGAGTGCTTATTGTTTATAATTTTAGATATATAAGATGAGAATGTCTGGAGCTCTGTCTCACAATAATTTGAATGTACTTAACAGTACTGAAAAATGGTTAACTTAACTTAAAAATGGTTAAGATGGTTGGTAAAAAAAAAAAAAAACCTGGAGGTGGGGTAAGTGACAATCTTTCACCAAAAAGAGATTATGAAGGAGGATAATCATATACATATGAACTGAGCTTTTGATATTTTTAATGTCTTTCAAATACAGTCTCATGTTTGTTTGAGATTGCATTTGTAAACTAACCTGAACTATGGGTTACTTCTCAGTCTCCCAAACCACCCTCCCAGAGGCTAGCTAAATCCACATAATAATGGCATGCTTATGACAAGAGGAGCAAGACTTCTGATAAAATATAGCAAATAAGCCATAGGAAGTACTGGAGACATCTGTCTTCTCTCCTCCAGCCAGCACTCATAATGGTAAAGGCAGATTTTATTCTCTGAATCCAAAAGTGAGGAAATTAAGCTTTCAGAAATGTAAATATTCATTACTTTATACTTTCTCAGGATATGATTTTTTTCCTCAAATCAAATGGAAAGAATAATGAATTCCTTCAGCTTGATGCCCATAGCATTTGTGAGATTGAGCTTGTCAATTTGGATTTATGAAACTTATGAAATTTCCTGAACACTCACAGTTGGGCTGTTGTGCCAGCAGGTTCATAATTTTTTTTTAAGAAAAAACAATCCTTTGCATTTTTGCTTCAACATTCATGCTGGCCTTTGTTTATTGCCTACCATACATAATGAAGATCAGAAATGGGAAATTTCCCAGTTGTATGCTCTGATTAGAAAGTTCACACAGTTTTGCAATGCATTAATCTGAGAGGAGAGAAAAAAAAAGAGAGCCAAGAGATGGAGCTATTCATTTCTAGACTACCTCAAACCAGGAAGAATTCCAGATCCAGTTACCCTAAACGACAGTCGTGCACAATTCTTATAATAAAAGAAACAGGATTAAAAGTCTATTGGGACACAAGTAAATCCATCAGTTAGTAACTTTTCATCCAAAGAAATTAAAAAAAATAAATTTGATTTCAACAAAAAATATTCCCATCTTTGAATGATGTCAAACACTTGGCATAATTACCAAGAATGGAGTTTTTCTCTTTTTCCAAACATGATTTTTCATTTTTCAAAATTATTATTAACTTTTAAGTGGGACATCATATTTTCATATTGATTACCAGTAGCCATACTTTACAATTATGTGGGTAATGAGTTCACTAGCAATGACCCAGAAAATGGACAGGAGACTCTGTTCCAAACTAATGTTAATAGTATTTCCATGTTTTGATAAAGAAGAAACAAAAGACTCTGGAACTAATGATGACAGATCTTTGCTGTTAATTAATCAAATCTCTTCAAAATAGAGTTTAGCAGGTGGAAATAATTACCTGTTAATTGCCTCCTGTTTATTACTCTTTGGAGATATGAATCCAGCCACTACACTCATTTGACAGTATTTACTAAGAAGCAAACAATAAATAAATCAGAAGCATGGATGTTGTCATGGCAACAATATTTGTGTTTGCTTTCAGAGACAATACAAACGTCACAAAATAACAATTTCCCCTTTGAATTAAAATATCTGTTGTCTAGGTGCATGGATTTGCCTTTAATAAAAGATTAATTTTCTTTTGTTTGTGTTAATATGATTAAGGCACTGATACGAAACAGACAAATAACTTTTTTTAGGGAGGAAAAAGATTGTCGGTATGAATCCAAACAGGAAGAAAATGGGTGCCTTTGAAAGTTTAGATTTGGTGAGAAATATTTTAATACACCTTAGAGTAGCTCTCTCTCTCTCGCTCTCTCTCTCTCTCTCTCTCACACACACACACACACATGTTGTCTCTCCCTCCCTTCATCCATCCCTTTTGTTGGGAGATCTTCCTCCTAAAACCTTATTCTCCTGCTCCAATTGAGATTGGATGCTTATTGGTTGAACTGCACACTTGCTTGCATGCTTGCTTATTTGCTCAGTCTTTGCGAGCCCCTGGACTGTAGCCCACCAGGCTCCTCTGTCCATGGGATTTTTCAGGCAAGAAATACTGGAGAGAATTGCCATTCCCTCCTCCAGGGGACCTTCCTGACCAGGGACCGAACCTAGGTCTCTTTCATCTCCTGCATTAGCAGGTAGAGTCTTTACTGCCGCTCAACCTGGGGAGCCCATGGACAAATACTCATCTGGGTATTTCAGTTAGCAATCTCGTATGTCCCCTGAATAACGTATCTTCTTGTTTATTGGTTTGACTCATTTTTCAGAACCAGAACCTTTAGAAACTTTTTAAGAAAATATATTTGGGTAAAATGATAAAGAAATGTTTTCTGTCTGAAAATGTTTTGGTTTTAACATGCTTTATTCATGTTTAGCGAGGTATGTTATCCTTCTCCCCTGAATGATGATACGTGCACATATAAGGTCTCCTGTGATTTGTAGATCTCTCAAAAGTTTGGCATCCTGTTTTGCTCTTTCTTGGAGGCTTTTCCACTTTTTCAGAGGAAAATGCTTCTGTTATCCGCCTGGAGTTCTCTGAATGAGAGAGGACATTGGAAGAATAACTCCCCATTCAGGGTGCTGACTCATTCAATGCCCCTTTTCTTCTCTGTCCTTCTGACATCTGCTTTCTTACATTCAGTGCGTACACGTGCTTATCCTCTTAGGTTTTATTTCTCCACCAAAACAAACAAACAAAACTAGTGTCTTTCTAGGGTGGGTGGGCAAGAAGTACCCACCTAATTCTGAAGGTTTTGTGTGTTGGGGAGTCTTGAGCAATAGATCATGGCACATCCCTGAACTCATTCCTGTGTTTTTCGTTCTACGAATCTCTTCTACAGTTGCTTGTACTGGTTCTTCAGAGCTCAGAAACTTTGATTCTCTGAGTCAGCATGCCGCTGCACACACGGATTCCAATCTCCTCTTCTCTATTAAGTCGAATAGCACGATTCCTACGTTTGACTCCATCCTTGGCAAACTGCTGATCTCTCTCGTTTACTACAGTCGCATTCTCTGTTCTCTTTCTGTTTGCATGTTTCTTATTTTTTAATTGGGGAGTTTCTCAGAAGCGCTAAGATCATCAGCTGTATTTGAACTGTCACATTTTATTCCTGTTTTAAAATATTATTCCCTGCTAAGTTAGAAAAAAGCCATGGAAATTCTAACTACATCTCTTCTAATGTTACTGTGTCAGGAAGGAAGAGGTTCCTGTGCTGATATGGGGTTCAGGGTGAAGGATCCTAAGAAAATGGTTACCCTTAAATGCCTATAGTAGTGATTTTTGGACATGGCAAACAAAGGGTAGAATGCCTGCGAATTAAACTATTTGTAAAAATCAAGTGACTATTCTGAGCTTCTTGATATCTGGGTTAGAATGTGAAAGAATGCATCTTAACCAATTGTATATGATGAGATGTATTCCCTACAAATGTAGGTTTATGTAATGAACTATTTTCCAAGAGTGTAGGTAAGCAGATACCAGTGATGGTGGGGTCAATGAGCCGGGGGTAGTTTAGTTTGGTACTAGATCACAAGGTGAGTTGAGAAAAGGCTGAAAGTAAAGAGTGGAGATTCTGGATAAGGGGGTCTAGGTAGAAAAATGTTGAAAATCATGATTGTTGCTAAGTTCCCAAGATGTGTCCAACTCTTTGCGACCCCACGGAGTGCAGCACACCAGGCTTCCCTCTCCTGAACCATCTCCTGCAGTTTGCCCAAGTTCATGTCCATTGCATCAGTGTTCTCCTTCTGCCTTCAATCTTCCCCAACATCAGGGTCTTTTCCTTTGAGTCAGCTGTTCACTTCAAGTGGCCAAATTATTGCAGGTTCAGCTTCAGCACCAGACCTTCCAATGAGTATTCAGGGTTGATTGCCTTTAGGATGGACTGGTTTGATCTCCTTGCTGTCCAAGGGATTCTCAAGGGTCTCCTCCAACACCACAGTTCAAAACCATCAATTCTTTGGATCTCTGCCTTCTTTGTGATCCAGCTCTCACAACTGTATGTGACTACTGGAAAGACTGTAGAGTTGACTGTATGGGACTTTGCTGGCAAACTGATGTCTTTCTTTTTTAACACACTGTCCAGATTTGTTACAGCTTTCCTGCCAAGAAGCAATCATCTAATTTTATCATCCACAGTGGAAATCATGGTAGATCCATGAAAACAGTGTAGATGGAATCTATAAAATCTACTGCTGTAAGGCAGCAGAAATCATGTTGGAGTGTGGTCATGGCCTCACTGCTTGAAAGAACATCTTGATTAATTAAACGCAAGGGGCAGTATTGTTGAATAGTTAGGTGTACAGTATTGATGTGTCTGGGCTTCCTTGATGGCTCAGAGATAAAGAATCTACCTGCCAATCCAAGAGACATGGGTTTGATCCCTGGGTTGGGAAGGTCTCTTGGAGAAAATGGCTATCCACTCCAGAATTCTTGCCTGGAAAATCTTGTGGACAGAAAGTGAAAGAAAGTGAAGTCGCTCAATCGTGTCCAACTCTTTGCGACTCCATGAACTGTAGCCTACCATGCTCCTCCATCCAAGGACAGAGGAGCCGTGCAAATTTACAGTCCTTGGAGTCACAAAAAGTTGAACATGACTTAGCAACTAAATAACAACAGCAATTGAAATGTCGAAGTTTAATTCTCAGCTCTCTCACACACCAGCTTTTGTGAATTTTGAAGTTATGCAACTTCAAACTGTTGAATCAGTTTCTTCATTTGTAGAATGAATGTGATAATAGTCTATAACTAATAGAGTTGTCCGGATTAAATGAGATACAGTACAGAAGGCATTTAGCTTGGGGTAAAACATAGTAAAGAGCTTAGTGCACTCTGACTGCTGTTAAGGAGCTGTTTCTACACATGCTCATAAATTCTAGCTTCTCTGCTGTTACTCAGATGCCCCCACCCAATCATCCTCCCCACTTGTACAGGTGAGTTCCACATCACCAAGTCCTGCTTGGCTGAAATAATGAGAACTATGTTTCTTTGTGATGTTTCAAGTTGTACTGAGGGTTTCATTATCCAAATCAATGTTTTATAGCTAAAACTTAGAAATGTTTGAGTATGTTTTATTTGCTTCACCCATTATGCTTACTCAGATGTGCATCTTTCATATTGTATTAATGTTTAATTCAAATTCAAATATTACTTTTACTTACGATACCTTTGTTCTTTTTTCTATGTAGACCTGTATGACATATATAAATAAAATAAAATCACATTAAGCTTTAAAATACTTCTGAAATATATCCTCTTCCTACAATTCCCTCTTTTGAATCCTAACCAAATGTATTTCTGCTTTATTGATTATAACATACATATCACATCATTGACTTATTCTATGTGCACAATTCAATGATTTTTGAGTTCAGGGTGTTGCCAGGCAACAGCACGGTCTATCTATAGAGCCTTTCTGTCACTCCAAAAGGAAATCATTAGCACACACTCTGGTCCCACCCCTGGTCCTGGGCAATCACCAGCCTACTTTCTTTTCATATGCATTTGCCTTTTCTGAACATTTTCTATAAATTGACCACTTCATATAGTAAGTGATGTTTTACAGCTGAGTTTTTTCACTGATGTATTTTTGGGGAGGTTTATCAAGTAGGAGCACATACTAGGACTTTGCTCTTTTTATTACTGAAAAGTATCCCAGTGTAAGGACACATCATTGTGTTTATCCATTCACTGATTGATAGACATTCCACACTTTTGCTAAAGTGAGTGCTATTATGAATTTTCATATATCGATATTTGTGATACGTATTTCATTCCTCCTGGGTGGGTATTTATGAATCCAAACGTTTGCATAACTCTTTCTTATATCATGTATCATCTTCTATTTTGATATGATTTGGGGTGTCAATTTTTTACTTATGCCAGCCCCTTAAGTAGGGCTGTTCTCCAATGTCCTTTTCTCATCACTTTTAAAAAATATAAGATGCTCTTCAATCACCATATCCATTCCTAAAATATAGCTGTAATGTGTACTTGGGTGACTTAAAATACCTTTATCTCCAACTTCCCTTTCATGTGTTACCCTATGAAGTCCAGTTTGGGGGAATATGTATTAGAATATTAAGTAAAGCATAACATTTTGGGTGACAGAATATTACTATTGTTTTAAAAATATTTTGTACAATCATGATGCAAAAAGCATTGTCATCTTTAGGAAGTAAATGACACTCATATCAGTTTTATAGTGAAATTATTTATTTGAAAGTTAGCTTAAAATTAGTTCAAAATACTTTCAAACCCTTTCCATTTGCTGTTACCTTATTTCTGCTTGCATTGTCATTTACAAGGAATTCTACTGAAGCAAAATTAATTAATAAACATATTAGACTTACACCATCTCAAGTGAGGTAAATGAGCTATTTCTTTAAATGGTTGTCTTTTCTTTGCTATTGATTTATTTTTTTTATTTTAATTATTGAAAAAAGTAATTCATGCCTGAAACATTTTGTTAAAAGTGGCAACAGTTTTAAACTCAGTGGTGTTCTTGTCTTTTTCTTTATATAAAATGGGAAAAAACTTATTTTTAACAGCAATTTTGTGCAAATTTGATGTTGGTGGAGTTGGCGGAAACCTCCATTACACAAAAATAAAGCATACCTGGTTGGGATATTGGAAAGGTTGTAATTTTGACTTTTGGTTCCCACTTACAGTTTATGACTTCAACAACGTTAAAGGAAATTACAGCTTGAAGTGCACATGACGCACTTCATTTTCTGTTCTTTAAACTTGAGGGTGAGAGGGAGAGCTAATTTCATGGCAAGGAAGCCAGAATTTAAGACTGATGCTCAGGAATACAATTACAAGGTACACAATTTAGAGAAAAGAACCTATAAGATTCCTTCAATTTTGTTTCCTGCCTATTTTCTGTCTTTTCTTTTTCAGTCCTTTATTTTATATTTTCACCAATTTAAGTTGAAATTAGAAAGAATCCATTTTGATTTGCAGGCATTGTGTATCAGATTAAAGAGAAAACTGCAATGCATACTCTAATTTTTTTAACCATGGAATTAGCCTAAAACTGAAACTGATTTTACACCATCCTATGAAGTACTTTTATGAGTAATATTTGCAGAACAGCTTCTCATTAGAGAGAGAGGGGAAAAACTGCTGGTTCTAGTTATACTGATATTTACAAGTGGTTGATCGGTAGCTTAGGGTTTTCTGTGTGTGTGTGTGTGTGTGTGTGTGTGTGTGTGTGTGTGATGCTCACACAGTTGTGTCTGATTCTTCACAACCTCCTGGACTGTAGCCCACCAGGCTCCTCTGTCCATGGAATTTTCTACTCAAGAATACTCGAGAGGGTTGCCACTCCTTGCTCCAGGGGACCTTCCCCACCCAGGGATTGGACCCGCGTCCCTTGTGTCTCCTGCATCGGTAGGAGGATCTTATATCACTGCGCCATCTGGGAAGCCCAGTTTAGGGCTTTACTGTAGCACAAATTTTTAAAACTGTAAAGTTAAATGAGAACCCTATTATTTTATTTTCTTTCTACTCTTTGAATGATAACTTTGTTTTCCGAAAGATAACCAGTGATCCTGAGACATTAGAGACCCAATAGTACATATGAATCGGAATATAGATATTATTGAGGTCAGTATCAGAAAATATATTCTTTGAAAAGTGAAGATTAGAATTTCTCCCTTTGTATAGATGCTTATATATCTACATACAGAGGAAATCTAAATGTTTATTCTATATCATAATCCTATCTGATATTTGATTGCTTATTAACAGACATCCCTTTAATTTCTTCCTGGAATGAAATTTAACTAGATCTTCAGAATTTCTCAAAAAATATGTTATCAATAATACAGAAATATGGACTTGAAAACACTGATTATGACAGTGTAAATTAATATAATCTTTATGGAAAGTAATCAGAGAATTTGCATATTTATATTAAAATTTGAAACGTATCTGGGAATCTGGCCAAATAAATAATTGAAAATAAATTTTAAACAGGTCCTATCTATAAATATGTTCAATGCAGTATCATCTATTTTGAAAATATATGAAATAATTTAAATATTCCAAAATATAAGTGTGATTTGCTAATGTATCACACGTTTATTTAATATTCTGGCGTGATTCACTATTAGAAATAACATTATAAATAAGATTTAATCATACATAGAAATGTCTTATATTAATGTTAAGTAAAAGAGTAGGATGTAAAACTAGATTTACGGTGTAATTGCAAGTTCATAGGAAGAAGAATGAAGGAGAAGTTAACAAAAATATGGTTGAATTCTGGTTTTATTATAGTGGTTTGAATATGGCTCATTTGATTTATTCATATGCCTGCTTTTAAGACATTCATCATACACATACCTGTTCTGTTTATTGTTGAACAGGGAAAAAAATTATTTATTTAATAAGTTCAAAGTTGACTTTTAAAACCCTCTCTATTCAATTATTGTTCTTGTCCTTTAGATTCATTCTCAAAAAGATTACATTGCTTTCTGGGTCATTTTCTTTTTTTTTTTTTATTCAGTTTATTTTCTATTTTTTAACTTTACAATATTATGTTTGTTTTGCCATACATGGACATGAATCCACCATGGGTGTACATGTTTTCCCCTTCCAGAACCCCCCTTCCACCTCCCTCCCCATCCCATCCCTGCGGGTCATCCCGGTGCACCAGCCCCGAGCACCGTGTATCATGCATTGCACCTGGACTGGGGATTCGTTTCACATATGATAATTTACATGCTTCCATGCCATTCTCCCATATCATCCCACCCTCACCCTCTCCCATAGAGTCCATAATACTGTTCCATTTATCTATGTTTCTTTTGATGTCTCGCATACAGGGTTATCTTTACCGATTGACTAAATACCATATATATGTGTTAGTATACTGTATTGGTGTTTTTCTTTCTGGCTTACTTCACTCTGTATAATAGGCTCCAGTTTCATCCACCTCATTAGAACTGATTCGAATGTGTTCTTTTTAATGGCTGAGTAATATTCCATTGTCTATATGTACCACAGCTTCCTTATCCATTCATCTGCTGATGGGCATCTAGGCTGCTTCCATGTCCTGGCTATTATAAACAGTGCTGCGATGAACATTGGGGTACACGTGTCTCTTTCAAGTCTGGTTTCCTCAGTGTGTATGCCCAGCAGTGGGATTGCTGGGTCATATGGCAGTTCTATTTCCAGTTTTTTGAGGAATCTCCACACTGTTCTCCATAGTGGCTGTACTAGTTTGCATTCCCACCAACAGTGTAAGAGGGTTCCCTTTTCTCCACACCCTCTCCAGCATTTATTGCTTGTAGACTTTTGGATAGCAGCCATTCTGACAGGCGTGAAATGGTACCTCATTGTGGTTTTGATTTGCATTTCTCTGATAATGAGCGATGTTGAGCATCTTTTCATGTGTTTGTTAGCCATCTATATGTCTTCTTTGGAGAAGTGTCTGTTTAGTTCTTTGGCCCACTTTTTGATTGGGTCGTTTATTTTTCTGGAATTCAGCTGCAGGAGTTGCTTGTATATTTTTGAGATTGTTTGTCCGTTGCTTCGTTTGCTATTATTTTCTCCCATTCTGAAGGCTGTCTTTTCACTTTGCTTATAGTTTCCTTTGTTGTGCAAAAGCTTTTCATTTTAATTAGGTCCCATTTGTTTATTTTTGCTTTTATTTCCAATCTTCTGGGAGGTGGGTCATAGAGGATCCTGCTGTTGTTTATGTCGGAGAGTGTTTTGCCTGTGTTTTCCTCTAGGAGTTTTATAGTTTCTGGTCTTACGTTTAGATCTTTAATCCATCTTGAGTTTATTTTTGTGTATGGTGTTAGAAAGTGTTCTAGTTTCATTCTTTTACAAGTGGTTGACCAGTTTTCCCAGCACCATTTGTTAAAGAGATTGTCTTTTTTCCATTGTATATTCTTGCCTCCTTTATCGAAGATAAGTTGTCCATAGGTGCGTGGATTTATCTCTGGGCTTTCTATTTTGTTCCATTGATCTATATTTCTGTTGTTGTGCCAGTACTATACTGTCTTGATGACTGTGGCTTTGTAGTAGAGCCTGAAGTCAGGCAGGTTGATTCCTCCAGTTCCATTCTTATTTCTCAAGACTGCTTTGGCTATTCAAGGTTTTTCGTATTTCCATATAAATTGTGAAATTATTTGTTCTAGTTCTCTGAAGAATACCATTGGATGCTTGATAGGGATTGCACTGAATCTATAGATTGCTTTGGGTAGTATACTCATTTTCACTATATTGATTCTTCTGATCTATGAACACTGTATATTTCTCCATCTATTTGTGTCCTCTTTGATTTCTTTCACCAGTGTTTTATAGTTTTCTATATATATATATAGGTCTTTTGTTTCTTTAGGTAGATATATTCCTAAGTATTTTATTCTTTTTGTTGTGATAGTGAATGGAATTGTTTCATGAATTTCTCTTTCTGTTTTCTCATTGTTGGTGTATAGGAATGCAAGGGATTTCTGTGTGTTAATTTTATATCCTGCAACTTTACTATATTTGTTGATTAGTTCTAGTAATTTTCTGGTGGAGTCTTTAGGGTTTTCTATGTAGAGGATCATGTCATCTGCAAACGGTGAGAGTTTTACTTCTTTTCCAATCTGTATTCCTCTTATTTCTTTTTATGCTCTGATTGCTGTGGCCAAAACTTCCAAAACTATGCTGAATAGTAGTGGTGAGAGTGGCCACTCTTGTCTTGTTCCTGATTTTAGGGGAAATGCTTTCAGTTTTTCCCAATTTAGGATAATGTTTGCCATGGGTTTGTCATATATAGCTTTTATTATGTTGAGGTATATTCCTTCTATTCCTACTTTTTGGAGGGTTTTTATCATAAATGGATGTTGAATTTTGTCAAAGGCTTTCTCTGCATCTATTGAAATAATCTTATGGTTTTTTTTTCAATTTGTTTATGTGGTGGATTACATTGATTGATTTGCAGATATTGACGAATCCTTGCATCCCTGAGATAAAGCCCACTTGGTCATGATGTATGATCTTTTTAATATGTTGTTGGATTCTGTTTGCTAGGATTTTGTTAAGGATTTTTGCATCTATGTTCATCAGTGATATTGGCCTGTAGTTTTCTTTTTTTGTAGCATCTTTGTCAGGTTTTGTTATTAGGGTGATGGTGGCCTCATAATAAGCACAAAGAACAAATATTAAAAGCAGCAAGGGAAAAACAACAAATAACACACAAGGGGATGCCCATAAGGATAACAGCTGATTTTTCAATAGAAACTCTTCAGGCCAGAAGGAAATGGCAGGACATACTTAAAGTGATGAAAGAAAATAATCTACAGCCCAGATTACTGTATCCTGCAAGAATCTCATTCAAATACGAAGGAGCTTTACAGACAAGCAAAAGCTCAGAGAATTCAGCATCACCAAACCAGCTCTACAACAAATGCTAAAGGATCTTCTCTAGACAGGAAACACAGAAAGGGTGTATAATCTCGAACCCAAAACAATAAAGTAAATGGCAACGGGATCATACTTATCAATAATTACCTTAAATGTAAATGGGTTGAATGCTCCAACCAAAAGACAAAGACTGGCTGAATGGATACAAAAACAAAACCCCTATATATGTTGTCTACAAGAGACCCACCTCAAAACAAGGGACAAATACAGACTGAAAGTGAAGGGCTGGAAAAAGATATTCCATGCAAATAGAGACCAAAAGAAAGCAGGAGTAGCAATACTCACATCAGATAAAATAGACTTTAAAACAAAGGCAGTGAAAAGAGACAAAGATGGACACCATCTAATGATCAAAGGATCAATCCAAGAAGAAGATATAACCATTATAAATATATATGCACCCAACATAGGAGCACCACAATATGTAAGGCAAATGCTAACAAATATGAAAGGGGAAATTAACAATAACACAATAATAGTGGGAGACTTTAATACCCCACTCACATCTATGGACAGATCAACTAAACAGAAAATTAACAAGGAAACACAAACTTTAAATGATACAATAGACCAGTTAAACCTAATTGATATCTATAGGGCATTTCACCCCAAAACAATGAATTTCACCTTTTTCTCAAGCGACATGGAACCTTCTCCAGAATAGATCACATCCTGGGCCATAAATCTAGTCTTGGTAAATTCAAAAAAATTGAAATCATTCCAAGCATCTTTTCTGACCACAATGCAGTAAGATTAGATGTCAATTACAGGAGAAAAACAATTAAAAACTCCAACATATGGAGGCTGAACAACACACTGTTGAATGACCAACAAATCACAGAAGAAATCAAAATATGCATAGAAACAAGCAAAAATGAAAACACAACAACCCAAAACCTATGGGACACAGTAAAAGCAGCGCTAAGGGGAAGATTCATAGCAATACAGGCTCACCTCAAGAAACAAGAAAAAAGTCAAATAAATAACCTAACTCTACACCTAAAGCAAATAGAAAAAGAAGAAATGAAGAACCACAGGGTTAGTAGAAGGAAAGAAATCTTAAAAATTAGGGCAGAAATAAATGCAAAAGAAACAAAAGAGACCATAGCAAAAATCAACAAAGCCAAAAGCTGGTTCTTTGAGAAGATGAATAAAATTGACAAGCCATTAGCCAGACTCATCAAGAAACAAAGGGAGAAGAATCAAATCAACAAAATTAGAAATGAAAACGGAGAGATCACAACAGACAACACAGAAATACAAAGGATCATAAGAGACTATTATCAGCAACTATATGCAAATAAAATGGACAACTTGGAAGAAATGGATAAATTCTTAGAAAAGTACGACTTCCCAAAACTGAACCAGGAAGAAATAGAAAATCTCAACAGACCCATCACAAGCACAGAAATTGAAACTGTAATCAGAAATCTTCCAGCAACAAAAGTCCAGGACCAGACAGCTTCACAGCTGAATTCTACCAAAAATTTAAAGAAGAGCTAACACCTATCCTGCTCAAACTCTTTCTGGGTCATTTTCAGGTGTTAAAAAAGCCAGTTCAATCTAATAACACAAGCACGAGTTCCTTCTGGACCTTATCTTATGTTTCTCTTTGGAAGCTGATTTTTATCCTTTAACATCATTTGTACTAAACCAGTATTTTAGTAAGCAAACTGTTTTCCTGAATTCTGTTAGCGCCTCAAGCAAATTAGTTGAACACGGCAGGGGCTTATAGGAACTCTGGTTTATATGAAGTTAGTCAGAGACACAGGGGTTAATCTGGACTCATTGTTGGAGTCTGAAGTGGACAGAGGTGGTGCTTTTGGGGCTGAGCCTTAATCTGATGTTTTCTCCAGGTAGGTAGTGTTATATTTGTAGGACCCCGCAGCTGGGGTCACAGAATTGTTTAATGTGTGAAAACCCCACACATCTGACATCAGGGGTGTAGTAGTGCTGTATTTAAAGAAGATTTCAGTAGAGGAGACAACAGGCAGGGTGTTTTCATATCATGAAACATTACAAGCTAAAAATATTAAATCTGCTACTGCTTCTTTTTATTGTTCCTTGCCCTAGTTCCCTAGGGTTGCTGATTATGAAATGAGCTAGGCTCGTTACTGGACCCAAGGGAAATAGCAGAGAATTATACCCCGAATTGGGAAATTTGCCAGAGAAATTAAAAGTTTTCCTTTTTTTAGCATAGTTAAAACATGTTAAGTGCTCACAAACATAAGTTAAAGGACAAATTAAATTTTTGAAGAGTTTATTTGAACTATCATGGATTTACATTAGCAGTGTCAAACCAGAGTTGGTTAGGAGTGCTCCACAGAAAGGAACTTGGGTGAGGGTTTTCATAAAGAAGACAAGGAAACTATTTGATTTTTTTTTTCCCTTCTTCGACTTTAGTCTTTACCTGTCTCCATTTTTGGCCACCTTGCTTTTTATTAGATTTTTTTCATCCTGCTATCAATATGTTATACATTGATTTTTCATCTTGCAAACTTTGTGTCTTGTTTATTACTTTTAATATACATATTTTTTGTGTGAATCCTAGAATTTTTGCCACACACGCTTGTATCATCTGTGAATAAAAGCAATTTTACTTCTATCAATCCAGTTTGTATAACTTTACTTCTTTGTATTTCCTGATTGCATTGTCTAGAATTCTTAGTACAATATTGAATAACATTGATGAGAATGGACTTCCTGGCCTTATTCCTGACCTTAAGAAGGAAACATTCATGTTCATAATTAAGGGTGTATTAAATGTCCTTCATCAGGAGGAAGAATTTTTCATTTATTCCTAGCTTGTTTAGAGTTGTCTTTGTTGTCTTAATTAATGAATGTAGAATTTTGTCAAATACTTCTTCTTTGGTTCTGGAGATACTCACATGGTTTTTGACTTTTACTTCATTTATAATATGTATTACATTAACTGATTTTTTGTGTAACTTTACTAACTGATTAATTGTGTAACAATTAACTTTGCATTACTTGAGGGATGCCCTGGTGGCTCAGTCAGTAAAGTGTCTGCCTGCAATGCAGCAGACCTGGATTCAATCCCTGGGTCAGGAAGATACCCTGGAGAAGGAAATGGCAACCTACTCTAGTATCTTGCCTAGAAAATTCCATGGACAGAGGACCTGGTGGGCTACAGTCCATGGGGTCACAAAGAGTTGGACACAACTGAGTAACTAACACTTTCACTATTTTTGCATTACTGGATAAATTTAACTTATTTGCAATATAATAATTATTTTGTATGTTGCTAGATTCAAATAAGCAAGGTGAAAAAACAGCCTTCAGAATGGGAGAATAATAGCAAATGAAGCAACTGACAAAGAATTAATCTCAAAAATATACAAGCAACTCCTGCAGCTCAATTACAGAAAAATAAACGACCCAATCAAAAAATGGGCCAAAGAACTAAGCAGACATTTCTCCAAAGAATACATACAGATGGCTAACAAACACATGAAAAGGTGCTCAACATCACTCATTATCAGAGAAATGCAAATCAAAACCACAATGAGGTACCATCTCATGCCTGTCAGAATTGCTGTTATCAAAAAGTCTACAAACAATAAATGCTGGAGAGGGTGTGGAGAAAAGGGAACCCTCTTACACTGTTGGTAGAAATTCAAACTAGTATAACCACTATGGAGAACAGTGTGGAGAATCCTCAAAAAACTGGAAATAGAACTGCCATATGACCCAGCAATCCCACTGCTGGGCGTACACACTGAGGAAACCAGAATTGAAATAGACACGTGTACCTCAATGTTCATCACAGCACTGTTTACAATAGCCAGGACATGGAAGCAACCTAGATGTCCGTCAGCAGACGAATGGATAAGAAAGCTGTGGTACATATAGACAATGGAATATTACTCAGCCATTAAAAAGAATACATTTGAATTGGTTCTAATAAGGTGGATGAAACTGTAGTCTATTATACAGAGTGAAGTAAGCCAGAAAGAAAAACACCATCACAGTATACTAATGAATATATATGGAATTTAGAAAGATGGTAATGATAACCCTATATGTGAGACAGCAAAAGAGACACAGATGTATAGAGCAATATTTTGGACTCTGTGGGAGAGGGCGAGGGAGGGATAATTTGGGAGAATGGCATTGAAACATGTATATTATCATATGTGAAATGAATTGCCAGTCCAGGTGTGATGCACGAGACAGGGTGCTCAGGGCTGGTGCACTGGGATGACCCAAAGGGATGGGATGGGGAGGCAGGTGGGAGAGGGCTTCAGGATGGGGAACACATGTAAACCTATGGTGGATTCATGTCAATGTATGGCAAAACCACTACAATATTGTAAAGCAATTAGCCTTCAATTAAAATAAATAAATTTATATTAAAAATTGCTAATATTAGTTGAAGACATATATAAATGTATACCTTCATGCAAATATCTATTTAGATATATAGATATAAATACTTGTTTTATCAATCTATTGTTATTGACCATAATGTGGGCTTCCCAGATGGCGCAGTGGTAAAGAATCTGCCAACCAAGGCAGAAGATGCAGGAGACATAGGTTCAAACTCTGGGTTGGGAACATCTCTCTAGAGTAGGAAATGGCAACTCACTCCAGTATTCTCGCAAAGTCCATGGACAGAGAGTCTGGTAAGCTACAGTCCATGGGGCCAAAAAGAGTCAGACACAACTGAGCATGCATGCACACATGAACTCTGCTAGAGCTACATCAACAGGAATGTGCAGACCAGAAGGACTTGCACTTCATTGATCTGGGATCTATCAGTCGCCCAAAGGGCAGCATGAAATACAACAATATGCTTTAAGTGGGAACCTGCAGGTCAGGCACATTTGGATTGAGAAAAGCCAAGACTTACAAGACCCTGCGGACCTTTGTAGGCAAAGTAATGTCTCTGGTTTTTAATAGGCTGTCTAGGTTGGTTATAATCTTCCTTCCAAGGAGTAAGCGTCTTTTAATTTCATGGCTCCAGTCAACATCTGCAGTGATTTTGGAGCCCCCCCAAAATAAAGTCTTTCACTGTTTCCACTGTTTGTTTAGTCTACACTAGTCCGTCTAGTCAAGGCTATGGTTTATCCAGGAGTCATGTGTGGATGTGAGAGTTGGACGGTGAAGAAAGCTGAGTGCCAAAGAATTGATGCTTTTGAACTGTGGTGTCGAAGACTCTTGAGAGTCCCTTGGACTGCAAGGAGATCCAACCAGTCCATCCTAAAAGAAATCAGTCCTGAATATTCATTGGAAGGACAGATACTGAAGCTGAAACTCCAATACTTTGGCCACATGATGTGAAGAGCTGACTCATTTGAAAAGACCCTGATTCTTGGAAAGATTGAAGGCAGGAGGAGAAGGGGATGACAGAGGATGAGATGGTTGGATGGCATCACTGACACAATGGACATGGATTTGGGTGAACTCTGGGAGTTGATGATGGACAGGGAGGCCTGGCGTGCTGCAGTTCATGGGGTTGCAAAGAGTCAGACACGACTGAGCGACTGAACTGAACTGAACTGATGGAGAAATGTAAGTCATAGAAATAGATAAAAATTATAATAATCTAGTTGTTAAATAAGTATTGGATTGGCCAAAAAGTTCTTTCAGTTCTTCCATGTGATATGGAAAAACTTGAGCAAACTTTTTGGCCAACCCAATACTTCCCATTGGCTTGGAAATATTCACTATTTTAATCAATATGAAATGATAAAATACTTGTGAAATGATTCTACATCTTTAACACACTACTAAATTTTTTCATTATTCTTTACATATGTCTAAGACAGATCAACAAGAGAATGTCAGGTAATTCAGTCTTCAACTTTCATATAAGCATCTGAAGATGTATTTAGTTCTCTTCCAACTGAATATATGGATATTTTGGTTGTCAGAAATTTTATGGTCACTTATAAGGTTCATGATTCCATTTGCATTGCTTTGTGAGTTCATGAAGAAGATATATACCTATTAGTTGGGCTTGGAAACAGCTATTATATGTACATTCATATGAGAGGATTTTACTTATACAATTATGTTAGGTTATATGGCAAAATGAATTTGATGTATATAATTAAAAGCCCAGTCAGTTGAATGTGTCTCCATCAAAAGGTAAGTTACCCTGAGCGGGCCTGACCTGATCATTTGAGGTGTTTACTGATCTCTTACTGGCTTGGAAGAAAATAAAGAGCCATGTTATAAGACTAAGGGGGCATGTGGCAAACAGGAAGGAGGATTCTAGGAACCAGGAGTATCTGCAGACGAGAGCCAACAAGAAAATAGGAACCTTGGCCACAGAACTACAAAGAAATAGACTCTGCCAAGAACCAGTGATCTTGGAAGAAAGCCCTAATTTCAGGCAATATCGTATTCCCAGCTGAAACCTTGATCTCAGTCTGATGATATCCTTAACAGAGGACACAGCGAACCCATGCTTTGCTACTCCAACTTCTCTGCTGTTTTAATGTGAGAATCACGTTCTACACACATTGTGAATTTACAAAACGTAAGTTAAGGATTTTGGCACCATTTCAAATTCCAAGAGAAAACTGTGTCATTGATGTTCTATATATTTCTCTTTATTTTTTCCCATTCCCTATTCTACTTATCTCTGCTTTTATCTTTGGGCTTCCTTGGAGGATCAACAATAAAGAACCCACCTGCCAATGCAGGAAACACAGGTTCAGTCCCTAGTGGGGAAGATCTCCTGGAGAAGGAAATGGCAACCCATTCCAGCATTCTTGCCTGAGAAAGCACATGGGCAGAGTAGTCTGGTGGGCTGTAGAGGAGTCATTAAAGAGTCAGGCATGACTTAGCGGCTAAATAACAACAGCAACTTTAATCTTTATCATTTCATACTTTTTGCTTTCAGTTTGGTTTAATCTTATTTTTCTAGTATTTTTCTTTTTTTTTAGGTTGGAAGTTTATTTATTTTTTTTAATAAATTTATTTATTTTAGTTGGGGGCTAATTACTTTACAATATTGTAGTGGTTTTTGCCATACATTGACATGAATCAGCCATGGGTTTACATGTGTTCCCCATCCTGAACCCACCTCCCACCTTCCTCCCCATCCCATCCTTCTGGGTCATCCCATTGCCCCAGCCCTGAGCATTTGTCTCATGCATCGAACCTGGAATGGTGTTCTGTTTCACATATGATAATATACATGTTTCAATGCTATTCTCTCAGAACGTCCCACCCTCACCTTCTCCCTCAGAGTCCATAAGACTGTTCTATGTATCTGTGTCTCTCAGCATATAGGGTTATCATTACCATCTTTCAAATTCCATATATATGCATTAGTATACTGTATTGGTGTTTTTCTTTCTGGTTTACTTCACTCTCTATAATGGGCTCCAGTTTCATCCATCTCAATAGAACTGATTTGAATGTGTTCTTTTTAATGGCTGAGTAATATTCCATTGTGTATATGTACCACAGCTTCCTTATCCATTCGTCTGCCGATGGACATCTAGGTTGCTTCCATGTCCTGGCTATTGTAAACAGTGCTGCGATGAACATTGGGGTACACGTGTCTCTTTCAATTCTGGTTTCCTTGGTGTATATGCCCAGGTTGGAAGTTTAGATTACTCATTTGCGATTTTTTTTTCTTTTAAATGTAGGTGTTGGCAGATAAAAAAATTTCCCTCTGAGAATCGATATCCCTGCTTTCTGTAAATCTTGATATGTCATATTTTTATTTAATTTCATGGCAAATTACTTTCTTATTTCTTTGTGATTTCTCCTTCCATCCATTGATCATTTAGGATGAGTTGCTTAGCTTCCAAATAATGTGCATTTCTAAAACTTTCTTCTATATATCTGTCTAATTTGATTTCACTGTAGTAGGAGAGTGTACTTTATATGATCAAAATGTTTTTAAATTTGCTGAAGCTTGTTTTATGACCTAGAGTATGTCCTATCTTACAGAATATTTCGTGTGTGCTTGAAAAGTATGTGTATTCTGCTGCAGTTGAGTAGGGTGGTTTACAGATATCTATTATTTCTAGCTGACTTGCAACATTTCTCAGTTTTTTTTTTTTAATCTTGCCCCTCCATTACTAAAAGTAGTATATAGAAATCTCTAATACTTATTGAGTTATATATTTCTCCTGTTAATTCATTATTTGCTTCATATATTGGGGGGTTGTTTTTAGATGAATATACTCTTATAAAAATGTTATGTCTTCTGGATGGAGTGACACTTTATCAATATCATTAGCCCTCCTTTATTCCTTTAAGCATGGTATCCTTTAGTTCCTTTCACATATGTATTAAAATGCCTTGAAATCTTTGTCTGCATAGTCTATCATCTCATCCACTTCAAAACGACTTTTATTTCCTGTCTCCATTCACTACGCAGATGTATCGGTTATACTTCCTTATCTCTTTAGATGATTCAAATGTTGTGTTGAAAATCGATCATTTTAGATAATACATTAGGAAACAACTAACTTCCCCTCCACCCCCACCAGAGGCTGCTGTTGCTGTTTGCTTAATCATCTGTTTATTTTCTTAGAACTTGGCTGAACCGATTCTGTGAAATCCTCCCCCCGCCCCCCACCAAAATGTGCAACCTTCAATGTCCCTACTCAGATTCCCCTCTTGCTTTTACCTTTTAATTTAGCTGCTTAGGGATTTCTCCTATGTCACAATAGTCCACTTAGGGATCAAAGGCTGTGCTTAAGCCCCTTAGTCAGTCAGATATTTACCTATTAGCATCACATGTGTGTGTATGTGGCTTATACTTAAGTTTCAGTGAGTTTATGTGTTTACTTATGTTCTGCATTTAGCTAGGAACTTTTAGGTTGAATGTGTCCTCTGTGATCTCTCCAGAGAGTCTATAGCCTTGGGCACTCATGCATTCTTCCAGAACTCCAAGGATGTGTGTAATTTTATTTTTGAACCTGATTTTCTCGGAGTTACTTTTGAGTCAGAGTAGTTCATTCAGCCAGTATTTGATTTAAGCCCCTTTTCCTAGCGAAGCTTCTGTCCTGTCTTAATTTATCAGTGTGTTCTTGGGTGATGCTGTAAAATCTGACCCAAGCCCTGCTGTGATTACTTCTGAGTAGTTGCAGCTCATCACAAATGCACAGTCTTCCAGATCCAGAGCTCCTTGTGATCTCAGAAGGGCTCTTCTTGGTTGTGTCTTTTCTTGGTTCTCTATTAAGCTTCCTGCTATTCTACCGTTTTGTTGACATTAAGAAGCTATCATTTATGGTTTGGAGAAGACTCTTGAGAGTCACTTGGACAGCAAGGAGATCAAACCAGTCAATCCTAAAGTAAATCAACCCTGAATATTCATTTGAAAGACTGATGCTGAAGCTGAAGCTCCAATGCTTTGGCCACTTGATTCAAAGAGCTTGCTCATTGGAGAAGACTCTGATGTTGGAAAAGATTGAGGTCAGGAGGAGAAGGAAGTGGCAGAGGATGAGATGGTTGGATGGCATCACTGAATCAATAGACATGAGCCTGAGCAAACTCTGAGAGGACATGAGTCTGAGAAAACTCTGAGAGACAGCGAAGGACAGGGAAGCCTAGCATGCTACAGTCCTTGGGGTCGCAAAGAGTCAGACATGACTTAGCAACTGAAAACAACAACAAAGATCTCTGTTGCTTTCAACAATGCCCTTAGTTTTGACTTTCTCCATTCTTGTTCTAAATGAATCCTTGGGCACAATTATGAAGCTCTTTATTCCTAAGGACCTCCTTTCACTCTAGTCAAAATCCTTAGGTGTAATGTCTGGAGCTGGGGCTAAAGCAGAACCTGCTTTGCCTGGAGTGACATCCTTGCCTTTCAGGGTCTGGGTGAGTAGGGACTTAGCATTATTGGTCTGTAACTCCTAAAATAAAGTTTCTACCCACTCAGGGAAGATGAGTAAGAAGGTTGTTTATCACTGGGGGCTAGGGAAGCAAGACAGTGAAGGCACAACAATCTGCCCTTTCTGGTGTGAAACTGAAATCTAAAACTTGGATCTGGGAGAACCTATATCCCCTCTCTTCTTGGCTGTATATGCCATGGGTACAGCCCATATAGTATGAAGCTGAGCTGAGCAACAGATTAGAGATTAGGGCATTTCACTATTTTTACCAAGATTTAGTAGATTTTCTTGAATGAATGTCTCTCTATTTAGATCATTTGTACTCTAAGTGATGGATTTATAACATCTTCACCATTTAAATTGTTGATTTTGAAGTGTAGTTGGTCTGCAAAGCTTCTTACTTAGAAGTACCCCATTCTGAATTTCTTGTTAAACAGTGTTGATTAAGAGATTTATGGTCTAGCCATTTCAGTTTTCTCCATTGTTCTTCCAAATGCGTTCCCTCACGTGCATCGATGCAGCAATTCACTGCAATCTGCTATATGTTATCCTTCCCGAGGCCACTTTGGAAAGCTGAATCTTTACTACACTCACAACATCTAATACCTCACCAGAGTCCCTCACTTATAATCCATGAGTGTGCCATCTCTTGTTTTCATGGTTATGAAATCAAAGTCTCTCAGTCGGCTCTGACTCTTTGCAACCCATGGACTACAGAGTCCGTGGAATTCTCCAGGCCAGAATACTGGAGTGTGTGGTTGTTCCCTTCTCTAGGGAATCTTCCCAACCGAGGGGTCAAACCCAGGTCTCCCACATTGAAGGTGGATTCTTTACCAACTGAGCCACCAGGGAAGCCCAAGAATACTGGAGTGGGTAGCCTATCCCTTCTCTGGCAGATCTTCCCAACCCAGGAGTCAAACCGGGGTCTCCTGCACTGCAGGCAGATTCTTTACCAGCTAAGCTACCAGGGAAACCCATTATCTAACCCAGTCATAGCTATGTGGACTGCATAGCCTCCACTGTTTTCCTGATTGCCTTTTTTATCTTTTCTTTTTTTTATTTACTTATAGTTGATTTACAGTGATATCCATTTCTGCTGTATAGCTAAGTGACTCAGTCAACACATGAAGACATTTCATTCTAAAAATATTCTTTGCCATTATGATTTATCAGGACATTGAATATAGTTCCCTGTGCTATACAGTAGAAATTTGTTATCAGTCCTATGTATTATAGTTGACATCTGCTAATCCCAAATTCCCAGGCCTTCTCTCCCCTAATCTCTCCACTTTGGCAACCACAAGACAGTTTTCTATGTCTGTTAATTTGTTTCTGTCTTGTGGATAAGTTCATTTGTACCGTATTTCAGATTCGACATATAAGTGATATTAAATGATATTTGTCTGTCTCTTTTGACTTATTTTAATTATATATGATAATCTCTAATTGCATCTACGTTGCTGCAGATGACATTATTTTGTTCATGGCTGAGTAGTATTCCATTGCATATATGTACCATGTCTTTTTTATCAATTCATCTGTTGATGGACAATTACATAGTGATGCTATGATCATAGGGTTGCATTTATCTTTTTGAATGACTTTTTTTTGGGGGGGTGTCCAGAATGAGATTGCTGGATCATATGGTAATTCTATTCTTGGTTTTCTGAGGAATCCCCGTACTGTTTTCCATAGTTGTACACTAACTTACATTCCTACCAACAGTGTAGGAGGTTTCCCTTTTCCCTTTTCTCTACATCTTCTCCAGAGTTTGTTATCTGTAGACTTTTTAATGATGGCCATTTTGATGGTTTTAATGAGGTGCCCCATTGCAGTTTTGATTTGCATTTCTCTAATAATCAGAGATGTTGAGCATTTTTTATGTGCCTACTGACCATCTATATATCTTCTCTGAAGAAATTTATGTTAAGGTCTTTGGCCTGTTTTTCCCTTGGGTCATTTGCTGTTATTGAGCTGTATGAGCTGTTTATATATATTATAGATTCAGCTACCTTTTGACTTAGGTGTAGTAGTGAAGATTTAAATCATATAAGCTCTTTATACAAGTTTACTACTTTCTCGAAAGTCTCTACCCTACAAAAGAAGAATGACTACTCAAAGTCTTCAAGGTCCTCTCTCCACAGGCTTCTCTCCCAGGTGCAAACTGCCACTGGACTCTCAATTGCTCAATTAAAATGAACCGTTCACATGTTTTCACCTCACTTCTGTCAGCAATTAAAAGGTTATTGGCATATTTTTCTCCTAAGAGTCTTATTACATACTCTCTCCATGAATTCCTCCAGATACATCTCTACTTGGCCATGTTCTTTTCAACAGTTTTTTTTTTTTTTTTAATTTCAATATATGTTCATATCTTTATGAGAAGTTGAGTATGTTTTATATATTTACTCTCTTTAACGTCTGTGTTATAATAAAAAAAAATACTGTTTCTTTCCTAAGACTTTTAGCATGCCATGGGTATAATTATATCAGTGCTTTCTTGTGTCTAATGTACAATTAGCAGTGCTATGATATACATTAAGTTGATAGTTTAATTTTAGTAGAATACCAAAGTAAGGCACATTGGGAAAAATAAGGCAAATGTGCTCTGCTACCTCTCAGAAATAGTTTGGCTTCTAATCTTTGGAAACTCTATTATATAAAAGAAAGTTGGTATACTGTTTTAGAAGATCTGAATCTAGTCTTAGAATAGCTCCGTTTCAAATTTAAATTAACAACATTGTATGGAAGACTTGCACATGCATTGCATTTAGTTGTTTCACTTTAATCAAGTCGCTTAATGTCTTTGAGCCGATATTTTCACATCTGCTAAATTAAAAAAAGAATGGAAACAGGGATTTTTTTAAAGGTCTCCTCTGTGTTAAGACACTCTCCTTTCTGTACTCTAGAAAGTCACTGATTATGGTTGACTGTAATTGACTTGCTGATGTCAGAACCTGGCTTAGTTGATAGTGGGGAGGTTGTCAATGCCAAGTCCCATCCCTGTGGTTGAGTGCCCTTGGGAGCTGACCATATTTGAAAGTTTACAGTATGCCTTGCTCATAAGTGGCTATCCCATCTCTTGGGGCAGGCAGGACTTCACTGTCAGCGACTTCCTTTTCTCTTGACATGTAAGCTGATTTTGTATTTCAAGAATTCCAGAAAGTTTAAAAAAGTTCTGATCGAGCATATTCTACACAATTCAGAAAACTCATTTAGTATACGTTAAAAATTTTAAATACATTACAATTTGCTTATCTTACCCCATCCCCTTCTTCCACCACACACAACATTTTTAATATGTCCAAGACTGCTATTATGCAGCTTGAAATTAGGAGTAGAAGGGGGGTGGTCAAGGAGACCAGAGCCAAAAGCAACACCAACTCTAATAATGGATTCCAATTTGTCAAGTCCATGTAACCATTCGCCAAACAATGTTTTAAATGATTGAAAGAGCCCGGTGTGTATTATGGACCAATTCCCAAGCTGTGTTAATCTACACACTGACAAGTTATGTGGGTTTTCACATACTAATTTACAAACTCACCAAGAGTGAATGAAAGGATATATGTATCTTTTCATTCTTTACAAGCAAATTATAGAATTCTTTTCCTTGACAGCACGACTTGGTAACCACATCAAGCTAAAGCATATCTACCACATGAGTCTCCCTATCAGGTTACACTGAAAGCATTCTCCCTCTAGCACTCAATAAACAGGCTCATATGTGTACTGTAAACTTCGCTACATGTGCCAGGCTGAGAAACACCGGAGGAGACCTGTGGAAGGCCTTTGAGCCCCGAGTCACTTACTCATAGTTCAGTAGGAGGATGAATAAGGGTGTTTGGGGAGGGGTATTGCTAGATTCAACAATGCTTTTTTTTGCCCATGAGGCTCATAATGCTCTATGCCAGTTTGAGCTGTAAGGTGAGAAACCAGGAATTACAACTGGCAACCTCATTTGAGCAGATATTGAGTGAACTGTGTATGGTTCATTACTCACTGGGATAGGGAATTGTAATCACACGCAAGTTGCTTTGTTATGTACAGAACTTATAAGACATAAAATCACTTTAAAGAAGACTTCTATTTTCATTCATCTCACACAGAGATAGTGGGAATAAGTATTATGTAGCTCCCCAGGAGTCATCTACGGATGTGAGAGTGGGATCATAAAGAAGGCTGGGTGCCAAAAAAATGCTGCTTTCAAACTGTGGTGCTGGAGAACACTCTTGAATGTCCCTTGGACATCAAGGAGATCAAACCAGTAGATCCAAAAGGAAATCAACTCTGACTATTCATTGGAAGGACTGATTCTGAAGCTCCAAAATTTTGGCCACCTCATGAGAAGAGCTGACTCACTAGAAAAGATCCTGATGCTGGGAAAGACTGAAGCAAAAGGAGAAGGGGCAGTAGAGGATAAGGTGGTTAGACAGCATCACTGACTCAAAGGACATGACACTGAGAAAACTCCAGGAGATAGTGGAAAACAGAGAAGCCTTGTGTGCTGCAGTCCAGGGGATTACAACAAGTTGAACTTGACTTCGTGAATGAACAATAACAGCAAGTTTCAGAATGAAGCTTCTGCTGTAAGCATAAAAAGATTATGACTACTAAGATAGAATTGTCTGGAAGCTGAGGTTTTCTGACCAATTTGCCTTACCATCATGTAATACAGTAATACCCCTCGAACCCTTCAGCTGAGATATAAGTACTTCTTTCACACACTCTTCCAGAAACACCCTCTTCCAACACCCTCTTCCAACAACACAAGAGACAACTCTATACATGGATATCACAGATGGTTAATACTGAAACCAGATTGATTATACTCTTTGCATCCAAAGATGGAGAAGCTCTATACAATCAGGAAAAACAAAACTGTGAGCTGACTGTGGCTTAGATCATGAGCTCCTTACTGCAAAATTCAGACTTAAATTGAAGAAAGTAGGGAAAACCACTAACCATTCAGGCATTACATAAATCAAATCCCTTATGATTATACAGTGGAAATGACAAATGGATTCAAGGGATTAGATCTGATAGACAGAATGCCTGAAGAACTATGGATGGAGGTTCATGACATTGTACAAGAGGTGGTGATCAAGAACATCCCCAAGAAAAAGAAATGCAAAAAGGTGAAATGGTTGTCTAAGGAGGGCTTCCAAATAGCTGAGAAAAGTAAAGAAGCTAAAGGAAAAAGGAAAAAAGGAAAGCTCTAAGCATGTAAAAGCAGAGTTTTTAAGAATAGCAAGGATTGATAATAAAGCCTTCCTCTGTGATCAATGAAAAAAAATAGAGGAAAACAATAGAATGGGAAAGACTAGAGATATCTTCAAGAAAATTAAAGACACCAAGGGAACATTTCATGCAAACATGGGCACAATAAAGGACAAAATTGTGTGGACCTTACAGGAGCAGAAGATATTAAGAAGAGGTGGCAAGAATACACAGAAGAACTATACAAAAAGATCATAATGACCCAGTATGATCAAAATGGTGTGATCACTCAACTAGAGCCAGACTTCCTGGAATGAGAAGTCAAGTGGGCTTGAGGAAGCATCACTACAAACAAAGCTAGAGGAAATGATGGAATTCCAGTTGAGCTATTTCAAATACTAGAAGTTGATGCTCTGAAAGTGCTGCACTCAATATGCCAGCAAATTTGGAAAACTCAGCAGTGGCCACAGGACTGGAAAAAGGTCAGTTTTCATTCTAATCCAAAGAAAGGCAATGCCAAAAATTGTTCAAACTACCACCAAATTGCACTCGTCTCACATGCTAGCAAAGTAATGCTCAAAATTCTCCAAGCCAGACTTCAACACTATGTGAACCGAGAACTTCCAGATGTTCAATTTGGATTTAGAAAAGGAAGAGGAACCAGAGATCAGATTGTCAACATCTGTTGGCTCATAGAAAAATAAGAGAGTTCCGGAACAACAAAATGGTTCCAAATTGGGAAAAGGAGTACGTCAAGGCTGTATATTGTCACCCTGTTTATTTAAGTTATATGCAGAGTACATCATGAGAAATGCCAGACTGAATGAAGCACAAGCTGGACTCAAGATTGCCAGGAGAAATATCAATAACCTCAGATATGCAGATGACACCACCCTTATGAAAGAAAGCAAAGAACTAAAACACCTCTTGGTGAAAGTGTAAGAGGAGATTTACAAAGTTGGCTTAAAACTCAGCATTCAGAAAACTAAGATCCTGGCATCTGGTCCCATCACTTAATGGCAAATACATGGGGAAACAATGGTAATGGTGAGAGACTTTATTTTTCTGGGCTCCAAAATCACTACATCATGACTGCAGCCATGAAATTAAAAGACAGTTGCTCCTTGGAAGAAAATTTATGACCAACCTAGACAACATATTAAAAAGCAGTGACATTACTTTGCCAACAAAAGTCCATGTAGTCAAGGCTATGGTTTTTTCAGTAGCCTAATTAAAAGTATTAAAAGTCTATATATGTGATGGAGACAGAAATATGTACATATTAATATATGTAATACATATTCATTTATATATACTATATATTCTATATTACATATATATTATTTGTATATACTCATATATGTATTACGTATATATATGGAAGTAGAGAGAAAAATAGTTCATTGATGGAAGTAAAGATTATTCTTCTATACTTTTTAAGTGTAGTACTGGGATAGACATTTAAAAGATAACATAAAGGAAACATTCTTGATATACAGAGAAGAGTTCACATAAAAGTGAGTAGTGGGAAAAACCAAACATGGTCTGATAGTGGAGGAGAAGAAGAGCTTTAAGACAGAGGTGGGAGTGAGACCCTAAAATATCATATTGAGTGTTCCAGCCTCCTAGAAGCGCCTGATGCCTCTGAAAATTTTCTCATGTCTCTCAACCGCCCAATAAAGACACCTGATTAAATTTTCATTTTCCACTTTAGCAAGGAAGAGAGTTTAGAATTGGTAAGTTCTCAGAGGCATCCAGTCTGTACTAAATTCAAATTATTTTGTGAGTATAGGTAGAAGGGGTTCTAAGATAAAAGTTTGTTTTGATGTTTATTTCTTGAGGTAATTATATTTACACACAAATGTGGCCAATGCCATGAAATATTAAGATAATATATAGTAAGATTCCAAATGAGATATGGGGATCATGGCATTTGACTCAGATGTCTGCAGCTTGTAAGGCGTTTGAGCACAGCACAGACCATCGTACAGGGGCTCTGATAAGGGTACTGAAATAGCGATCACAGCCTTGGAAATGGAAGCACAGCAGCAAGACCAGGAGATGATTGAGGAGGGGTCTGTCTGAGAGTTAGTCATTCTGTCACTAGGTATTTCCAACAATGGAGAACTATTTGGGGTACCTGTGATTAGAAATAATTTCTTTTGACATTAATACAACCATAAACCTTTGCTATGCTCTCCGTAATTATAATTAATTAATATACCACTCCTAAAAGAAATCAGCCCTGAATATTCCTTGAAAGGACTGATGCTCAAGCTGAAGCTCCAATACTTTGGCCACCTGATGCGAAGAACTAACTAACTGGAAAAAGACCTTGATGCTGGGAAGATTGAGGCAGAAGGGAAAGGGAGAGACAGAGAATTAGACAGTCGGATGGCACCACTGAATCAATGGACATGACTTTGCACAAACTCTGGGAGATAGTAAAGGACATGGAAACCTGGCATACTGCGGTTCATGGGGTCACAAAATCTCAGACATGACTTAGTGACTGAACAACAGAAACAAACGTACGCCCTCTAAATATCAATGATAGCCACCATGGCGTGTTTCAGCCCTGAAATCAATGAAATTCTCCCTCAGCGCGTTTCTGAATTCATCTTCTTTGCTCCATAAAAGAGGATTTGATTTTATCAGTTACTGCTGCTGCTGCTGCTGCTAAGTCGCTTCAGTCGTGTCCGACTCTGTGCGACCCCATAGACAGCAGCCCACCAGGCTCCCCCGTCCCTGGGATTCTCCAGGCAAGAACACTGGAGTGGGTTGCCATTTCCTCCTCCAATGCATGAAAGGGAAAAGGGAAAGTGAAGTCGCTCAGTCGTGTCCGACCCTTAGGGACCCCATGGACTGCAGCCTACCAGGCTCCCCCGTCCCTGGGATTTTCCAGGCAAGAGTACAGGAGTGGGGTTCCATTGCCTTCTCCGTGTATCAGTTACTACCGCTGAGCAACTTTCCCTTTCACTTTTGCAGCAAGACTCAGTTGCAGTTCAGTAAGAATTTTAAGACAATCATTTATGTCCCATAACTCTAGCTCTATGGCACTTGAGCAGTTAACACAGTGAGAAACAATCGCTCCTTCCATTGTGAATTTAACACTGTCTCCAGGAGTGGGATATCATGGTCACTGTCCACATGGTTGGTTGAGGGTATAGGATTCTAGCACACTCAATTTTCTCTCATACAACATTTGGGGGCCCGTAAATTTTCATCATTTTTCTCTACCATCTCCTACTGCTTTAGAATTCTTCATGATTTTTTTTTTCTATTTCTAAACTGGAAATCATTTTTTTTCTGAGTAGCATTCATCATTTTTATCCACATTCCACTGCCAAGAACTCAGGAACACAACCTCACTTATCCAGAAAAAGGAGACCAGGAAATAATTTGATGGTGTGCCTAAAAAAAAGAAAAATGAGTTTGTAATCTCTGCCCTAGAGGTTTATATATTGGTGTGCTTAGGTAAGGCTGGGCAGAAAAACAGAGGTGGAAGCAAATAAAAACCATATACTGGGGCTTTTGATTCAGAAATACTGATTCATAGATAAGAGTATATTTATGCTATATGTGTTACTAATTATGATAGTAGTGAAATTAAAGAAGAAGTGAGACATTATTATGATATTTATATGGATAAGTTGCCTTGTTTAGAACAGTTTCTCCCATATCTGTGACTGTCCTGGCTTGCAACAGAAGCTTACAGAAAGTTGTTTAATGAGTTTATCTATGTGTGTGCTCAGTCACTTAGTCCTGTCCGATTCTTTGAGACCCCGTGGACTGTAGCCCACCAGGTTCCTCTGTCCATAGATTTCCCAGGCAAGGATACTAAAGTGGGTTGCATTTCCTGCTTCAGGGGATCTTCCTGACCCTGGGATCAAACCTGAGGCTCTTGTGTCTCCTGTGTTGGTAGGCAGATTCTTTACCACTGTGCCAGTGTATAGTGCAAAGCTAATAAAGTTAAAATAAAAACCTACACAGACTAGTTTTAACAAAGTAACATTATATGACATGTATGCTTACTACTTGCCTTTGTGTCTAATTACTATGTAGGCAATAAAGATGAAGGGTTTGATTATATACTACACAAATTAACATACTGTAATTTTAATTTGATTGCACATAGTTAAAATATGCTCAGTTTTTCTAATTTGATTGTAGACTACTCTGGGTTAGATAGCATATGGACAGAACACAGCAAAGCCAACAGAGATTTAAGTTTACTACATACAGTGTCCTTTTGTGCCAATTGCTTTGTACCTAAAAGTCATGAAGCAATACTATGTGAAAAGAAAGAGGAAGAAAATGACAAATTCAGCTACTTACATATTCCTTAAAACTGGCCTTGGTGCCCTTTTTCTCTCTATATGATCAATACATCTTTTTTTTTTTTTTTTGGCTAAACCTAACCATGTGGCTTAAGGGATCTTAGTTTCCCAACCAGGGGTTGAATCTGGCCCTCAGCAGTGAGGGCACAGAGTTCTAACTGCCAGGAAATTTCCACTGTGATAAACACTTGATGACAATGTATTTGTACAAAAATTGGCACAATTTAGTTTTCACAGAATAAAAAATGCTTTGAAAGGAAATAGTTCTCCTGTTTAAAATTTTCTGAAATTTTACAAACTTCATATTTTTCTATCTTCAAAAATACAATATTTCTTATTCTGATGAAATCAAATAGTTTGAGTACCGGTTTTCCTTTTCATTTTCAAGAAAGCTATCACAGTTCTTGGTAATTGGGTAAAATAATTAAGACATTTGCAAAGGTTAAGAAAGATAAATTATCAAATGATATATAGTTGTCAAATGTCGTATTTTGTACATGTTTATCATGACACAATTATAACAAAACATATTTTACATATATTCAAGTAGATGCATATATTTTTAAGTATGAACTATATAAAATTAGTTGTATTAGACTATTTTTTGCCTATAAAAATGGTGATTCTATATGATCCAACCAAAAACAGACACACACACAAATGTACATACACACTCATTTTTCTGACACAATGTATCTTTTATCAACATTGGCTGGGACAGATGGGTTCATTCAACTCAAATTAGTGGTAAAGAAAGACAGATTCTTAAAGTTAAATTAATTTTATGCTGACAGAACTCTTTTGAAGAACATTTTTCTGCTGAACTGTTGTGAGGATCAGATTCACTGTGTCCATAGCTATTTCTGACTAGTTATGTGTTTGGGGATCTTTTTTCCCCTTTCTGTGTCATATCTGAGAAATACCACTAATGGTGCAGTAAATTTATCCAAACATTTCCATAATAACTGCTATTTGTTTGGAGATTTGTGATAGGTTTTTAGGAGAAAAATTCTTTACTTATTAGTTATCGCCACAATCTTTCCAAGTAATTTCTGAGACCTTTCAGACACATCTAGTTTCACTGTAAGGCAGAGAAAAGTTCAGCCAGCAGAGGAAACATTGTTTTCAAGCTTTGAATTTGCTGATTAACTTCTTTTGAATAAAACATTTTTGTGAAAAAAAAAAAATTCTTAACAAAATGTCACACAGGATTTCTAGGGCTAGTAGGAGACCCCAAGAAACTAAAACATTTTATATCAGTGTTTGAATGCTAAAGAATCTGTGGGACACCCGTATTTGATCCCTAGGTTGGGAAGATACCCTGAAGAAGGGAATGACTACCCACTCCAGCATTCTTGCCTGGAGAATCCTACAGACAAAGGAGCCTGGCGGGTTACAGTGTATGGGGTTGCAAATAGTTGGACATGGTTAAGTGACTAACACTTTTGCTTCATTTTTCATACTCCAGTAAGTTTTCTTCTTTTTTTAATCAAATTCAAGGAAAAAAAATAAAGGAAGAGACTTTGCAATATCTTCTTTGTTCCCCATATCTATGATTTCTGTTAAAATATTGGCAATAGATGAAATGCTTGTGTCCCCCAAATCTGTATATTGAAGCCCTAATGAACAAGGTGATGACATTGAGAAGTGAGGCCTCTGAGAGGTAAGTAGGTCATGGGGTGGTGTCCCCATGAATGGAATTAGTGCACTTATAGGAAAAGAGAAAGAGCATGTCTCTCCTCCAGGTGAGAATACAGCAGCAAAGCAGCCAACTTGTAAACTAGGAGAGCTCTCACTACACATTCAGTCTGCTACAGTCTTGATCTTAGACTTTCCAGCCTCCAGTATTGCGAGAAATAAATGTTGTCTCAGTCACCTAACCTGTGGCATTCTGCTATAGTGACCCAAACCAAGACAATTTCCCTTTGAATTTTATATACTCTCACTGCCTAAACTAGGGAGGACAGTCACCACCTAATGATAATCTGTGCAAACAGAATACATAAGTCAACAAAGGGAATGGTGGGAGATCAATGATTGATCATCTTCCTCAAGATTGATTATTTCAGCTTCATTATGTTCAATATTTTGATCAGCCTAGGTAGGCACCATGTGAAAAATGCATTCCATCAAATGCATGGACATAAAAGCCAACATGGTATTCTCAGAACTGTAAAATCTTCATGCACATTTTTGTTATCCTGTTTTTTTTTAATGTTCTTATCAAGAATTTTTTTTCCTACTTTACTCATTTTCAAAATTCCTGCTTTAGTTGTTTACACCTATTGTGAAACATACTGATTGCAGTCAAGGATCCTTCTTTTGTTCTAACTCTTCTTCCTATTTTATAGTTCCTAATCTGACAGAGTGCACTCCTAAACTTGGATCTGGTAGTAAATTTGACACTTCAAATTTACAAGAACACAAGCGAAATCTTGAAAAACAGAGCATTCTATAGCATGAATGACTAGTTCGTATTCTGTGCTCCAGTCCTTTAAACATTCTTTGCATACCCAGAATTTTATTATCCCTTTATCATATTTTTCAGCCAACACACTGACCCTGATTAAACCAAGTCTCTGTCTGTTTTGTGTGTGCACCCAAGTAACTGAAGGCATTTCAATAACAGTCTATGAACTTCATTTTAAAATTATAGCTACAAATCTCTTGTGCCTTCAACAGTACCAAACAATATTACTAAAATTTCCTGATTAAGTGGTTCACCACATCACTGAGAAAATTATATTTTCTTTCATATCATCATCTCAAATCATCAACAATTTATTTCATTATTGACAAAGTAGAAGCAGTAGAAAGAAATTTCATAGTACCACCACTGAATATACCAGCATATAATCATCTGTCTTAGCACAGTTGGCTTTTCCTTTCATTCCAATAAACAAACAATTATTATTTTTATTAAAACCATTTTGTATTTGAGATTGGTATTCTATTCTTTCTTGTCAGCTCTAGGAGCTGGCTATTCAAAGATCTCCTTTCTCAATGTATCTTACATATTATTATTCTTGCTTAAAGATCAATCTCTCTGGCCTAAAATACCTTATACAAAACAAAGCAAAAACAAGCAAACAAAAAACAATGTCCGTTGTCTCCAAGTAACTTCTAGTGTTTCTCCATATCCCTTTTCTTCTTTAGAGGAAAAATTACTGTAAAAGTTATATGTAGTCATTATTTTCCCTTTCTTTCCATCTGATTCTTTCCACATCAAACTGGTCTCTCCACCAAAACAGCTCATGTCAAGGTGAAGTTGAGCTTTGATATTAGCAAACACAATGGTCAATGTGAAATCTTCATTGTAGACTTAATGTCAGTTACACCAAATTTTCTTTTCACAGTTTCCAATTGATATAACCAGATAATATGAAATCTAAACTGGATTTTTAATTTAAAATGTAATTTAAATAATTGTATTGTTAAAATATATCCAAGAAACAATTACTTGTATATAAAATTTAAGTATTTTTGGACTTCAACCAATGGAAATCTTACATGTTCACTGCATTTGGTAAATTACAAAGGAATTTTAGAAATTCACATAAAAATATTTTACCTTATACATGTTGCTGTGTAACTTTGTTACTTAAATTATTCTTATAGCTCTTGTCTATTATTTCATCTAGTTCTTTTATAGTCCTGCTTTATATAAAACTGTATAGTTATCTTCCTCCTAATGGACACTTAGTTTATTTCCAAAGTACCACTCTCTCAATGTTCCATTAAATTAAATACCACAAATAGGTTTTCAGAGATCTTATAAAAATAAGAGAAAAATGTTTTGATTGCTCAGCGATCAAAAATGTTAGAACAGAATGTTGGCTGAAGCCATACTAGGCAAGTATGAATCAAAAGCAACAGGAGAGTAACATTCTTGAAATCTTTCAAACTAAATTTTAAAGCAAAATACATCACATGGAAAACAGAACTATAATGCATAATAATAGTAAAAGAAGCAACAGAACAAGAAGACATGTCCATCATAAAGCTGTTTAGGTAATAATTTTTTCTACAATATAGTATAGAGGGAAGAGTATGTAAGTCATCAGATTTAACTGATCAATCAAGCAGACAAACAAGTATAAATATTGAAGATCTGAAAAATAGCATTAATAAATCCGAGGTGTTGCATACACAGGATACAGGATTATACATTTTAAGCACACATGGAATATTAAGGAAAGTAGAATATAGTTATAGTGACAAAGGAAATCTCAAAGGACATGAAAGAATCAAGTCATAGAAATGATATGCGCTGAGGATATTACAAATAAATCAGAAGGAGGTGTTTTGGGTGTACACATTTGCATACATAAGAAAGGCATATTGCATATTTAAACAAAACCTTGTTTTTAAATATATTCAAAACGGGAACTAAGAAACAGAACACACAGCAATGGAAATCCTACACATCATAATTTTGAGACAGTTGAGCCAGTACTTAGAGAAATTTAGAAGTTTAAATATAGTTATTAAGAAATGGAAAAGATTATCCCACTCCTAGAAATAAACCCTGAGGAAACAAAAACTGAAAGAGGCACATGTATCCCATTGTTCATTGCAGCATGTTTACAATAGCTAGAACATGGAAACAACCTAGATTCCATTGACAGATGAATGGATAAAGACGTGGTGGTATATATGCAGAATGGAATATTACTCAGCCATAAAAAAGAACACATTTAAGTCAGTCTAATGGGGTAGATGAACGTAGAACCTATTATACAGAGTGAAGTGAGTCAGAAAGAGAAAGATAAATACTGTATTCTAACACATATATACAGAATCTAGAAAAATGATATCGAAGAATGTATTTGCAGGGCAACAATAGAGAAACAGGCATAAAGAATAGACTTATGGACATGGGGAGAGGGGAGGAGAGGGTGAGATGTATGGAAAGAGTAACATGGAAACTTACATTACCATATGTAAAATAGATAGCTGTATATTTCAGGAAACTCAAGCAGGGGCTCTGTATCAACCTAGAGGGATAGGAGGGAGTTTCAGAAGGGAGGGGATATATGTATATCTATGGCTGATTCATGTTGAGGTTTGACAGAAAACAGCAAAATTCTGTAAAGCAATTATCCTTCAATAAAAATTAAATTAATTAAAAAAAAGAAATGGAAAAAATGAAAAATAAGCCATTTTTCCTTGGAGGCAAATTCTCACAGAAGAAAAATAAAAACAAACAACAAAGAAAAATGAAAAATTTAATGAAATAGATGTCAAAAGGAATAAATAAACTTACTCAAATTGAATTTGTTATTAAATGTACGAGCTTACATTTCTAACAAGACTGATTATGAGAAGCTTTTACTACACTAGGAGCAGAAAGGGCTCTTTTCAATTTACATTTGTTATAAAACAAAACCAACATGAAATATTTTACTTCCTAAGGAAATCTTTCAATGGATAACTTTATTATCAGGAAGAAGGGAAGTACTCTCAGTCCCAGTGCTGCTATTTAATGCAGCACCAGAGGCTCTGGACAATGCTGTGCTGTTGAAAAAGAAAAGAATACTACTGATAGATATGTGCTGAATGGAGACAGAAAATTTGCCATTATTTGTAAGTAGTCTATGATCATCTATTTTGAAAAATGAATATAATTAACAGCACACCTGTTGGAACTTAGATATAATTCAATAATTTTGTCAAAGAAACAATTAACCTTTAGAAAGTCAACGCTTTTTTTAATCATCAAACATCAATGAAGAAATAAAGAAACAAGTTGGCATTTACAACATCTACAGACCAACGAAAGTAAATAATTATCCACGTGTACCCCCATCTCTCTGGGGCTTCCCAGGTGGCTCAGTGGGTCAAGAATCCATCTACGATGCAGAAGACAAAAGAGACACAGGTTCAATCCCTGGGTCCTGAAGATTCTCTGGAGGAGGAAATGACAACCCACTGCGTTAGTCGTGCCTGGAGAATCCTATGGACAGGGGAGCCTGGAGGGCTACAGTCCATAGGGTGGCAAAGAGTCAGACAGGACTGAAGCGGCTACGGATGCATGCACACACTCCCACCTCTATAAAGGAAAAATCTAAATCCCAATAAAGAGTGTTAAATGACTAAATGGAGAGACCATGCTTGCTCATGAATAGGACAGCTGAACTACCACAGTCGCTAATCCTCCATAATGAATATATATATATATATATATATGATAAAATCAAAATAGCATTTGAATATTTTTAAAATACAAGTAAATCACACTAAACTGTAAAATGAGTAATAAAAATCCACAAACAATTGAATACTTTTCACTAAAAATACTGATGAGTGAGACTTGCCCTAGAAGATACTGACATTTTAAAAATGATATCAATAGTAAACACAAAGCCATCACGTCTCTTAAAAACCATTAGGCAAGAAAATGGAATCATAGATATCTCAGAGCTAGACTTTTATATAGACATGAGAACTTACAGGGTAAAAGTTGTTCCATGGACAATCAGGTAAGGAAAGATTGTTATGGAGACCACTGAGAATATGGTAAATAACACGGGAAAGAAAACCAACCAACCAAACCAACAAAAGTAAAACTTGATCCTCGTCTACTAGCAAATGAAGAGCAGATAAGAATGAAGATGCAATTATGGAAAGTAAAATTGTAACATAAGTAAAATAAGTTATTGACAAAACAATTTGTGACTCAGGACTGGGTAAAAAAACTTCTTAGGCAAAAGTTCAAAATTACAAAAAACATAAGACAAAAAGTTGGGAATAGCCTATTAGACCAAAACCAATATATGTATTCAATTATACAACAAAGTCATTAAATAATGAAATGGGGAAATATTTACAATGCCTTAAATTGACTTGTAAACTGAATCCTCATATATGTCCACAAGGGGACTCAAAGAAGTTCACTGGAATATTATTCATGTTGTAAAGCAACATCAGACAGAAGCTAAGGGTAATGCATTAAATGTTCCTATAACAATAAGGATGAATCTTAAAAAAAAAAAATGAAACAATGCACCATGATGCTGGAGATGATATGCCACTTACGTCTGTACAGGGCATAACAATACACATTTGCCTAGTATACAAATAGAATAATATGCATTGAAACCTTCAAAATGATTCTTAAAAGTAGAATGGTCAAAATCTTTCCTGGGACAACTAGGGACTATATTAATATATATACATAGGCTGACCATAACTTCAAGACTATAGTATTAATTAATCAGGAGTGATTCATTTGGTTCTCAAGCATCAAAAGGTTTATTTGCATACAATATTTTAATATTTAAAAACTTAATTGATGTACACTTGGTATTCAAAAACTTCATGTATTTAATATATGAAATCTGATGAGTTTGGGCATATGCATACCTATGAAACCATTGTCACAATCACAGTAATAGCCACATCTATCAACTCTAAAAGCAAAGTGTTTCTTTGTTTATTTTGAGCTTTTTTTGTTATGTTATTGATTTGCCATTAGGTTATTGTTTTTGTGTTGCGAAGACATACAACACGAGATCTATACTTTCCCCAAAATTTTGTGCACAATAGAACATTGTTAACTATGCATACTATGTTGTACAGATTTCTAGATCTCATTCATCTTGCATAACTAAAATTTTATACCCAATGAACAGCTCCCCATTTCTCCCTCTCTCCCAGCTACTGGCAACTACTATTCTATTCTGTTTATTAAATGGAAGAAAGAGAGAGGTGATATTATATATGAGGCAATTTGAGAAGATATAAGTTACTATTTTGGCCAGTAGGAAAGCTTTTATTCAGAAAATAAATAGATTTCAGGGAAATTATTTTTCCAGACACCATGCTTTTTGCAGTCTAGTCACAAGGAAAGAAGAGGTGCAAAGATGATGAGGAACTGGGCAAAATGTTTTGGAAACCAGGTTAACACAGAGCAAAAAATGCTAGACTGGGGTGCACATAGGTACTGAAAGAGTGGACAGAAGTGATGCTTTCCCCAAACGATTTTACGTCTGCAGTTGAAGTTGTGTGTGTATGTGTGTATAGCTGTGAGTGTATAAAGTTATATCTATCTGTCATCTACCTATCTACCTACTTACCTGCCTATTTATACCATGTATCTATGACAATTTATCTTCATAAATAACACTGCCTTGACCTTTCTTTTTGTCTTCTGAGAAAACAAACAGCCCAATCAAGGAGTGGGCCAAAGAACTAAACAGATATTTCTCTAAAAAAGACATGCAGATGGCTAATAAAGACATGAAAAGAAGCTCAAAAATCTCTCATTATTACATGTACACCCATGGTGGATTCATGTCAATGTATGGTAAAACCAATACAATATTGTAAAGTCTAAAAAATAGATAAATAAACTAATTAAAAAAAAAGAAATTCAAATCAAAGCTACAATGAGGTATCATCTCACACTGGTCAGAATGGCCACGATCAAAAAAGTCTACAAACAATAAATGCTGGGGAGGGTGTGGGGAAAAGGGAACCCTCTTACACTGTTGGTGGGAATGCAAACTTGTATAGTCACTATGGATAACAGTGTGGAGATTCCTTAAAAACTGAAATTAGAACTCCCATATAACCTGTGGTTGTGTATACACACTGAGGAAACCAGAATTGAAAGAGACATATGTACCCCAATGTTCATTGCAGCACTGTTACAATAGTTAGGACATAGAAGCAACCCAGATGTCCATTGGCAGAGGAATGGATAAGGAAATTGTGGTACATATACAAAATGGAATATTACTCAGCTGTAAAAAGGAACATGTTTGAGTCAGTTCTAAGGAGGTGGATAAAGCTGTAGCCTATTATACAGAGTGAAGTAAGTCAGAAAGAGAAACATCAATACAGTATATTAATGCACACATATGGAATTTAGAAAGATGGTAACAATGACCCTATATGCAAGGCAGCAAAAGAGACACAGATGTAAAGAACAGACTTTTGGACTCTGTGGGAGAAGGCAAGGGTGGGTGATTTGAGAGAATAGCATTGAAACATGCATGTGCTCTGGGACAACCCAGAAGGATGGGGTAGGGAGGGAACTGGGAGGGGGTTCAGGATGGGGGTATGCATGTGCATCTGTGGCTGATTCATGTTGATGTATGGCAAAAACCATCACAATATTGTAAAGTAATTATCTTCCAGTTAAAATGTATTCATTTTAAAAAATTAAAAAAAAAACACTGCTTTGGGGTTTTTGTCCTCATATATCTAAAAAACAATGGAATCCAATTCTTAGGATGCAAATTACAAACTAAACACAAGAGAAGTTTTCATAATGAAATCAGAGAAAAAATTAGCAAAAACATTATTTTAGAAACATGGTTCCTTGAATGCTGTTTTTCAATATTTATAAAAAGCCTCTGCTTTGCATTGCTTTTGTATTCTGAAAACTGCTGAATCCTATTAAAAATTGTATGTATATTGATGCATTTTATTTTACACTGCCACTTATATGACCTCATTCATTGTAATTTATAAATTTCACAATGAAATAATGTGCCAAAATGCATAAAATGAGCTAAATTGTATCTTTATCCAAACTATAATTTCTTTTCCCAATTAAATAATTTTATTGAACAAAATACATGGAATAATTTATAAGACAATAAAATTATAAGAATACAAAATGTGATCCGCATAATTATATAACTTCTTTGGAATACAGTCTCTAATATTTTCTAATCCATTGAGAATTACCAAATTTTACTTTCAGTTATAAACATTGATGTTTTAAATTTGCTGGTATGTTATATGAACACTATTTAATATTTGGCCAACTTAAATAGCATCCCACTGAAATTTCATTCCTTGGACGTTACCAATGTGGACCACCAAGCTCCAGAGAAACAAATGCTTCTGACAGCTATATAAGACTAACCATTCCTCTCATGTGCTGTCCCATTAAGCATAAACAGCATCATAAAAATGGACTGATCTCTAACTATAAGTAGAGTATTGGGAGGTGGGCATCTTTCACCCATCAGGTACCAGAGAAAAAGCAAAGATTTTTCTCTCAAATATCATGATTAAAAATTCTTAACTGGTGGTCCTGCAAATCTGTCTAAAGACTCTCTAGGCGGTCCTGTGAATCTGTCTCTGCTTCAACAGTGCTTGGAGGGAACAGACCCAGGCATGCCTGTTGCCCCACTTTCTGACCACCCTCCAACCTTTTGTCCAGTCGCAGCTTCAGAATCAGCCACTCAGCTGTCCATAATCACCAGGACTAGTCAACACCATTGTTTGAGCTTAACTCCTGATAACCGATTAACTGTGAACTCCCAGATTCATCAGAATTATTCCACCGAGCTGGAAGCTGCCATCAACCGTGTGGTCAGCATGTATATGTGGGTCTCCTATACCTACCTCTCTCTGGGCTTCTATTTCAAACATGTCGATGTGGCTCTGCAGGGTGTGGGCCACTTTTTCTGTGAATTGGCCAAGGAGAAGCAGGAAAGCGTGCAGTGTCTCTTTAAAATGCAGAACCAGCACAGCAGCTGCACACTCTTCCTGGATGTGCAGAAGCCATCTCAAGATGAGTGAGGGTAAAACCCAGGATGCTACAGGAACCACCCTTCCCATGGATAACCTGAACTACACCCTTTTGGGCCTGCATGGCCTGGGTTCTGCCCATGCAGACCCCCACCTCTGTGATTCCTGGAGAGCCACTTCCAAGATGAGGAGGTGAGTCTCATCAAGAAGATGGGTGACCACCTGACCAACCTCCGCAGTCTGGCTGATCTTCAGGCTGGGTTGAGTGAATATTTCTTTGAAAGGCTCACCCTCAAGCACAGCTAGGAGCTGCCGGGAGCCAGCTCACAAGATCCCCACTCATGACAGAGTCATGAGGAGAAGGACTGTCGAGCAGAGCAACTCAGGCCTCAGGGATTCTTGAAAGGCTGCCTCAGTGCTCACCTTAAAGATACCTGTCTTTCTGATGTTTACTATAATAAACCTCTTCCTATTTTCTATGACTTAGGCAAAAGGCCTTTCCTGATTCCCTTCTAAAATAGATCATTCTGAAACCTCAAATCAACAAGGCCCCTCAACGGTAGCACCCTAAATAAAATTATCTGAGATATAGAGTATGCTGATCTAAATTCCTTTTGCTAACTTATTGGTTTGTTTAATAAATATACCCGTGCCTTTGGAGCTAATGTGCATGGCTGCTCCTTAACAACAAAACAGCATTGAGAGCTTCCACACAAAAAGCCCCGATGGGCACAGAGCCCTTTGTAGGGAAGAAAGGCTTGTTAGGAAATATAAGAAATATTGCTTTATGAAACTGTTACTTAGTCTATATTTACTCACTATGTTTTTACTCTTAACGTATTTAGCCTATATAATAAAAGTATAATAGTTAAAAGATTTATATAAATAGAAGTTTAGCTTTAATACAAATAATAAGACAATTGTTGATTTAACTGATGATTCTTACTTAGAGCTGACCTTCAGCTTGCTGTTCTATGACTTTATGGAACCACATTCTTTTCTGTTAAGCTTGAGGCATAAAGTAAATTACCGAAAACAGGTTTTACCTTGAAACTTTCTATTGATGAATTCTTTCCTGCTGTGCCTGATACAAAAGCGTTCTGACTGATCAACCCTTATCAATAGGAGAGTCACAAGATGTTAGCAGGCCCCCAGGGCAGAAGGTGATGTGAACAAATGAACTAAGATATGCAAACGATGTCGGTGAGGGTCAGCACTGTGGACCCATTAAGCTGATCTGGCATGACTCTATACTTTACGTTTGTTTCTATGCACCACTAAAAACATAAAAGCTGTCTTAAAAACAATAAAGTCAGAAGACACTTGGAAACACCACGACTCGCTGTGTCTTCTCATTCGTATCGCCGACGCCGTCCATCCTGAGGGAACCCTGACCAGCTGCAGCAGGACTCCGGCAAGGAGCCTTTGGAGCCCACAGCCCTTGAGGAGCCCCCTAATGTCAGGGCTTCTGCCCGAAGCCCCTCTCTGAAGCCACTAGGAGGCTTCTTAACACACCAGCACCTTCTCTAAAATCTTGGGCCAAATGAAAACAATTAAGCTTCTTTTAGCAAAAAAAAAAAAAAAAAGCTCATAAATCTTTTTGCTTAATTTCACTTGTGAAGTGGACTTTTGTGCTTATATTTTAGATGTGAGAATGTGGTTTATTCATGTGCTTCCCAGGTGTCTCAGTAGCAAAGAATTCACCTGCCAATGCAGAAATTCCAGGAGACTCTGATGTGATCCCTGGGTTGGGAAGATCTTCTGGAGGAGAAAATGGCAAAAGACTTCAGTGTTCTTGTTGGGAGAATCCCATGGACAGAAGAACCTGGTGGGCTACAGTCCATGGGGTCCCAAAGAGATATGCACTACTGTGTGACTAAGAACATACACACACAAGGGTTATCCATGGAGTTTGCCGTGGGCATAGGAAAGACCGCCCGCAACCCACAGTTCTAGCCTCAGGTCTGTGTGTTTGCCGTGGGCATAGGAAAGACCGCCCACAACCCATGGTTCTAGCCTCAGGTCTATGTCTGATGTATTTTAATACTAAGCAATTTTTACTGTTCCTCTCCCTTATGACGTGTCATTTATGGGCCTTCTGTCATTTATGGAATGATGAAATTAAAACAGATTGTGGATTCAATCAGAAATTAAGGATTCACTGTACTTATGATTAAGGGGTGAAGGAGACTTTGCCTTGATTGATTCAGAGGTGCTTCTTAGATGTTTTCTATATCAAGTTTGTTCATAAAATTTTGTTTTTCACATGCTCACATACATGAATATGTGAACACAGGAAAATATATATGTTTAGAATAAATAGTTTTCTAAAAGTCGCATATTTTTGGCAGAATGAGAGGAGAATTTCAAAAAGGGTAATGCACTTGTATAAAAAATCACTTGCTCTTTAATCTGCTGTCAAATGAAAAAATCATTCATAACATTGGTTTCCCAATATCAGGACAACTGATTTTCTATGTAAATATTTGACATAGCCTATACTTTTATAACTAATTGTTGAAGTGGGGCTCCATGAGCTTAGGAGTACAAGAACCACTTTTGGGTGTCCACAAAACCCTGATTCTGTCTGATGCGGTTCAGGAATTGGTACCTCAAATGTGGTGTTTGGCATATGGAATATTTCAAGGTGAAAGAATTTGAGAAATAGCATGTGCAGGAATGAAATTCTGACCATCCTCTAAAGTAGGTCGTGAAATCTAGGAAATAACTTCTAACCTTCTGTGAAGCAGGTGATAAAACCTCATGTGAGAGGTGTCATCTCTGAACACAGAGGAAAGGAACGTTCTTATCTCAGGAGGCAAAGGGTCCCAGAGAGCTATCCGAACCAATAGGTACTAAGTTCCTTAACTCATACCCTTTGTCTTATCACATCGTTCCAGAACTTTCTGCTTATCAACAAAGCTAACTCATTTTTAAGACTGTTTTAACCATTTCTTAGCATCTCTATTTCCTTAGGAAGTTTTCCATGTTACATAAAATTTATATAAGATAAGTTTATATGTTTTTCTCCTGTTAATCTATGTTTTAGGGCTTCCCTGGTGGCTCAGGCAGTAAAGAATCTGCCTGCAATGCAGGAAACCCAGGTTCAATCCCTGGGTCAGGAAGATCCCCTGGAGGAGGAAATGGCAACCCACTCCAATATTCTTGCCTGGAGAATTCCATGGACAGAGAAGTCTGACAAGCTACAGTCAATGGGATCACAAAGAGTCGGACATGACTGAGTGACTAACACACGCACAGAATCTATGTTTTACTGCAGGAATCTCAGTTGAGAACTTAAAAGGATAAAAGAAAAAGTCATGTTTTCTCCTCTGTAGTCTCAATCTCCAACTCAAATTTTCTGGGCAATCAGGTGACTGAAATTGCATGCTTTGCCACACCATAAACACTATTTATCAAAATGTCTTCATAATTATCTTTCATCAAAAGGTTATTGCCTAGACTTAATTGCCAATATTGAATGCTTTCCAAATCAGCAAATTGAATACATAAGCACAAATAATTATTTTTTGTTAGTACTCCTAATGAATAATGTCATATTGGAACGGAGATGATAAGAAGCAAAGTGATCAGTGCCAATTAACAGGAAAAGGTAAGCTAATAAAGAAACTAATTAGCAATATACACCTGATTCCCACAGAGAGGAGAGACCTGGAGAAAATCTTATGAGAAAGGTCACTTAAAGGGTATATACTTGACTTCTACTTTGCCAGCTTTTACATAATCAAATGAACATCTTGCTTCTCAGTTTGCTTGGTTGTCAGGAAGCCAAAAACTTAAAACAGTTTTTAAAAGAGTCTCAGGTTGGTGAAGGAAATGGCAGCCCACTCCAGTATTCTTGCCTGGAGAATCCTGTGGATGGAGGAGCCTGGTGGGCCGCTGTCCATAGGGTTGCACAGAGTTGGACATGACTGAGGCAACTTAGCATGCATGCATGCATTGGAGAAGGAAATGGCACCCCACTCCAGTGTTCTTGCCTGGAGAATCCCAGGGACAGAGGAGCCTGGTGGGCTGCCGTCTATGGGGTCACTCAGAGTCGAACATGAGTGAAGTGATTTAGCAGCAGCAGCAGCAGGATGGAGAGCTGGTAAGGAAGCTATCACGACTCTCTTATTAAGGAAAATACCTGTGTGTGCACCACACATACGCCTGCAAGCATACTTAGTATTGCTTTCTGGATGCCTTAATTTAGTGTGTCTGGATGAGGAGAGGTTCTAGGCCCAGAGTATTTGAAATGTTTCTGTTTTCAAATGTCTTTAGACTCCCAATCTTTGCTGTGAAAATGAGATTTATAAGACCACCTTACCTGCTTCCTGAGAAACCTGTATGCAGGTCAAGAAGCAACAGATAGAACCAGGCATGGAACCACAGACTAGTTCAAGATTGGGAAAGGAGTCCGTCATGGCTGTGTACTGTTACCCTGCTTATTTAGCTTATATGCAGAGTACATTATGCGAAATGCCGGGCTGGACGAAGGCTGAAATCAAGGTTTCTGGGAGAAATATCAATAACCTCAGATGCAGATAACACCACCCTTATGACAGAAAAGGAAGAGAATCCAAAAAGCCTCCTGATGAAAATGAAAGAAGAGAGTAAAATGTTGGCTTAAAACTCAACATTCAAAAAATGGAGATCATGGCATCCAGTCTCATCACTTCATGGGAAATAGATGGGGAAACAATGGAAATAGTGACAGACTTTATTTTCTTGGGCTTCAAAAAATCACTGCAAAATGGTGACTGTAGCCATGAAATTATAAGACACTTGCTCCTGGGGAAAAAAAAAAAAGCTATGACAAACCTGGACATCATATTAAAAGCAGAGACGTTACTTTTCCAAGAAAGGTCTGTCTGGTCAAAGCTATAGTTTTCCCAGTAGTCATGTGAGAGTTGGACCATGAAAGAATGCTGGTCAATTAAGAATTGATGTTTTTGAGCTGTGGTGTTGGAAAAGACTCTTGAGAGTCCCTTGGACTGCAAGGAGATCCAACCAGTCCATCTTAAGGGAAATCAGTCCTGAATGTTCATTGGAAGGACTGATGCTGAAGCTGAAACTCCAATACTTTGGCCACCTGATGCGAAGAGCTAACTCATCTGAAAAGACACTGATGCTGTGAAAGATTGAAGGCAGGAGGAGAAGGGGTCAACAGAGGATGAGATGGTTGGGTGGCATCACCGGCTCAACAGACATGAGTCTGAGCAAGCTCCAGGAGTGGGTGATGAACTGGGAAGTCTGACATGCTGCAGTCAGTGTGGTCACAGAGAGTCGTACATGACTGAGTGACTGAACTGAATTGTTAACCTCACTGACAGAGTACTCCTATATCCTCTTTTAAATTTCTAATATCTTCAATTAATGATGAACCATTTTTAGTCAATATAAAACTTCATTACAAGTCTTAAGTCAAAGAAAAAAATTGCTTTTAAGGTTTCATTTGTTTTTAATAGATATTGTGGATTATATAAATTAGTCAAATATTAGTTTATGTATAAATTGTTTTTCCTTAATGGAAGATTCTCTGCAGTCTTTGCATTGCTCATTAAGAAAGATTTCTCCCAAAATAGATTTAAATTCAGTACATGAAGAATAGTGTCCTTCATATTTATTCAGTTATAGCATCTAGCACAATGCCATAAGAGAGGCAAAAAAAGAGAGAATTTGTTGAGTAAAGTATTAATTTGTGATATCAAAAAGGCATGTGAATAGGGCATAAACAAACTACATGTGGAACAAAAGTTAATGTAGAAGTACATAATTCTCTACAAAGATCCTGTTTCATCCTTTTTTATGACTGAGTAATATCCCTTTGTATATAAGTACGACTACTTCTTTGTTCATTTATCTGTCATTGGACATTTAGGTTGTTTCCATGTCCTGGCTATTGTAAGTAGTGCTACAATGAACATTTGGGTACACGGGTCAATTTGAATTGTGGTTTTTCTCTGGGTTGTGGTTTTCTTGTGCTTCCCTGGTGACTCAGATGATAAAGAGTCTGCCTGCAAAGCAGGAGACCCAGGTTCGATCCCTGGGTTGAGAAGATCCCTTGGAGAAGGAAATGGCAACCCACTCCAGTATTCTTGCCTGGAGAATCCCATGGATGGAGGGTCCTGGCAAGCTACAGTCCATGGGATCGCAAAGAGTCTGACATGACTGAGCAACTAACACTCTGGTTATATGCCTAGTATCAGGATTACTGGGTCATATGGTAACTCTATTTTAGTTTTTTATATAATCTCCATACTGTTTTCCACAGTAGCTGTATCAATTTACATTCCCAACAACCTACATCCAGGGCACACATAGAGATATAGATGTAGAGAATGGATGTGTGAACACAGGAGCAAAAGGGGAAGGTGAGATGAATTTGGAGATTAGGATTGACATGTTATATGTATTTTAATTTTCTTTTTCATTCTTTTTTTTTTTTTTTGCATGTAATGGATCTTGTTCTTGTTCTACTGCCACTCTTTTCCATTTTCATTCTAGTGGTTTGAGATTTTACACTATTTTTCCAATTAAAATGATCATATTCATAATTTTATCAAGTATATTGAACTTATCTAAGTCTTGAATAAATTACTGATAGTCCAGGACCCCCCGTGAAGAAAACAAATTGTGTTAAAATATTTATCCCTATTTACATGGTATTTTTACTTACTTCTTAAAATTATGTAGCTTATTAAACTCAATATTAATGTTGTATAAGAAAATACTTATCTGAATTTATCTTCTTTTTTAGTCAACATTATTTTTTGATCTCTGATTGTCTTCTTTTAGAATTTTATTTTAAATTCTCCTTGTGGTAACTTCCTGAAGTAATTCTAACCATTTTTATTTCATTTTTATTGTTTCAAAGTGTGCACTATCCCACTGAATTGTGAATTACAATTGCTATCATTCTAATATTATTTTTTTATTCAGTTTATTTTCATTCTTTCTAGCAATTTTTGATATCCTTTATTTGCCTTGATGTTCCATGGTTTCACAATATAAGTAGAAATACATGCATATTTTAATATTGTTTGGAATATTGTGCTTGTTGCATATGTGGATTCATGTGTTATATTAATTTTTAACATTATCTCTTAAACTATTTCTTCTCCTGTAGTCTCTTTTTTTCCTCCTAAGCCTTCATCAAATGTCAGGCTTTATTTTATCTTTCATGTATCTTACTTCTATTTCATTCTTCCCACTTCATAAGCATTTTTAACACAAACTACATACTTACATTAACAGGCTCTTTAATATTGCTTATTTACTCTTCAAGTGTTTATATTCCTCTGCTTAACTCATCAGTTAAGTTTTAACAATTATATGTTACACTTTCTTAAGTTACCCTTTTAATGATTGTATATTCATTGCCAAGAGTTTGTTTTTAAACTCATCCTTGTATTTGCATTTTTTCCTAAAATTTTACATATCTGCAATTTGTTTTGAATCTCGACGCACATCTTGAGTCATCAACAAACAAAAATTTCTGTCTCTTTCTTTCTTCTGAGTTTCAAGTATAGTGGCTTTCCTTCTTATATATCTGGTAATCTTTGTAAAAAATTGCTTGTTATTAATCTGTAAGCATCTTGTGGATCTTTCTTGAAGAACCTTTACACCAAGGTGGATTTGCTTCTGACTGAGAGTATTCAGAGGACAAGTCCAATTGAGGTCTACCTTAACTTCTCTTAAGGGTTTTAGTGAAAAGTTAGAGCCTCAGACTCAGCTCCTGATGTAGTTTCTATTTCAATATCAATATTCCTCACCACTATAATGTGATAGGAACAGACTTCAACCTGTACTTCTACTTATCCAAGCTAGTTCTCTTTTCTTTACTTCTCTGAATCCCAGCTGCTCCTGTTCCTGTTCCTAGCCTCAAATTCCTCAGTTTCCTGGGATAGAGCATAGTTTGGAGCATTGGAATGCTACATCCTCCCCAAATTTGTGCCAACAGCCCCTACTTCTTGACTCACATTTATGTTGTGAGTCTAGTCATATCCTTAAAAGTAGATCAAATCTGGGAGCTGTTTTTGCAAAGTAGCAGCACCAGTTCCTACACATTTACTATTAAAAAAGAAAAGAAAAGAAAAAAAAAAACCCTTATATTTCTCTTAAAGATGAGTAAAATGAAAAGAAACACAAAAAGCCCATGGGGTGGCAGGTCAGGGGAAGTCTGTATCATAAGGAAAGGAAAAGTATGTCTGTAGGATTTTCTTCCAGAAAAAATGAATATAATTTGAAAATAGTGTTGCGCAGGTCAAGATAGACTAAGAGTTGGAGTAAGCAAGTAATCACCAATCCTGGGACACAGAAAAGGCCTAACTCCTTCAACATTAAATATCCGGTGAGCTCTATGGGTAGTGGTATCTCTATAATGCTGATGGAGACTTTACCATATTGAAAATGTGACTTTCTTTTTCAACTTGCTAGGGAAGAATGTTCATGAATATTTCTTTGTTTCTCAGTGTTTTGGTTTAGAAGTAAGAGGTCACATTACCCAGCTTCTACTGATCAGAAATACTCACTTTGCCTTGCCTACTCTCAAGACAGCTAAAAATAACAGTCTTCAATATACCCCAAATATGAAGATAACCACCTGCTTTAGTGTGATTTTAATCAAAATCTTCATAACAAATTTTCAATTAGTAAAATAACGTTTAAATTAATGTGGACAGAAAAATATATGAGGATAGCATAGGGAACTTGGGAATTGAAGAGTAACGATAGATAACACTAATGGATTTAAATATTTTAGATTAATTTTGTTGTTGTTCAGTCACTAAATTGTGTCCAACTCTTTGTGACCCCATGGGCTGCAGCATGCCAAACTTCCCTGTCTTCCACTATCTCCCAGAGTTTGCTCAAACTCATGTCCATTGAGTCGATGATGCCATCCAACCATCTCATCATCTGCCACCCCTTTCTCCTTTTGCCTTTAATCTTTCCCAGCATCAGGATGTTTTCCAAAGAGTAAGCTCTTTTCATCAGGTGGCTAGAGAACTGGAGTTTCAGGTTCAGCAACAGTCCTTCCAGTGAATATTCAGGACTGATTTCCTTTAGGATGGACTGGTTTGATCTCCTTGCCATCCAAGGGACTCTCAAGAGTCTTCTCCACCACCACAGTTCAAGAGCATCAATTCTTCGGCTCTCACCTTTCTTTGTGGTCCGACTCTCATATATGTACAAATGTAAAAAATATATGATATTGGACTCAAAATACAAGGGCAATAAAAATAACTTGATGGAAAATGTATTCAATTTTATTAAATAAATAAATAGATGGAAAAAGTTATCCTATCTCAATAAAGAAGGGAAAGATAATCTAATAAACAGACCTTTGTCAGTTAATCATTTAGAAAAGAATCAATGTAGATATTTCTCTCCTACTTCATAAACCTAATATAATAGATTAACCACATGTTAGATGAATTAAAAATTCACTCTAAAAGTGAAAATATCCAACTGGTTCATAGATAGGAAAAATTATGTAATATTATACTGAAGGTCAGATGTACCCAAATAATATTTAATAGGTCAAAACATTTCAGCTCATAAAAGTCTTAAAATTGTGCCTCTGTAACATTACCAACCTAAAAATTCAAATATCAAAAAATATAAGTAAATGCAATCAATTAAAATATATAGGATTAATATGTTCTAAATAAAGTATACTACAGATTGATGTGAAAGATTACAATCCACAATTATGTGTATGCAAAACTTAAAAAATATAACTAAAGAACAAATATGCATAAAGTAAATATGAACAGCTAATACACATTGGGGAAACTATTAAGACTGACCAGTATCTTAAAAATTCAAATTTCTATTCTGAACCACTTATAACTATGAAGACTCAGTAATAATATTATAGTATTTATATGTGATAATAATATATAAAGTTAATGTATTAATATGTCTCATATATTATTATGGGCAATTAATGTAGAATAAGACTATATCTATATTCTTCTTAAGATGTTCATTCCATTTATATAAAAATTCTATTTCTGTGACTCTAAAGAACATAATTTAAAATATAGAAAAGTCTGAATTTTAAGTTAATTTATTTTCATGGTAATTATAATTTTTAAAATACAACCTTAACATAAGGAAATCATTAAACTGTAATATTTTAACTACACAATGGAATATTTGGGAGTAATTAAAGTTGTAAGAATTTGTAAATTACATAATTCCAAAAAATTCTAGCAGGGGAAAAAAGACAATATAAAGCATTTTATGCACTGCAATCATATTGAAATGTATTAAACATTTTGAAAAAACACATTAGTGGAAACTGGCTAATTGAAGTAATGGATATAAAAACATTTATTTTCCTTATAAATTTTAATATTTCTACATATAGAAATTTATCATTGTATCTTTTGATTAGAAGATGAATAACTTAATTATTAAAGAGAGCTAAAACCAAGAACAATATTTTGGATATTGTTTATGGCTTGAGAAAGAAAGGTCATTATCTTTCTATCTTTTTCACAATTCTGCTCTTATTGTAGTCTAAAAATCTATCAGCTTATTCTAGAATTACATGATCCCTATAGATGCACTTTAATCTTATAGCAAGTCAAGCACAGTATTTTGTCATTTAGTTTTGGTTTTGCTTCTACATTTTCTTGATTTGTTGTCAGAGTTGTAAGAATTTGTACTTACTCATTAAGTTTTTCATTAATTTTCTAGTACAGAATTTCTAATGCATATTATAGATGCTATAGAGACAAATAAGAAACTCATTCTTCAGGAAGCTTGAACTCCATCTGAGCATGTTCTGGGAATTTGAGCACCGTGTAGTGGATGGTCAGAGAACAACCATCTACAAAGTTGCAGGGAATTCAATACAAGAATGTAGAATATAAAGGATGATAGAGGCTTCCATCCACTTCCCCACCCAATGCAAGCCAGTCTTCTACAATGTTCTTGCCAGAAAGGATAAGTACAGGAATCCATTGTGATATAAAGATGCCCATCACCTTGATGGAAAGTGCTAAAAGTTAGATAAAGTTTTCCTCATGTCATTGGCATAGCTCCACACACTCTTCACATACAAAGATAAATATTTTAATATTCAAACATGGGGCAAAAGTATTGAGATATTATCTCCTGTGGCATCTATTATTTCTTCCTAAATTTCTGAAATTCCACATGACAGCTTGGATTCTCCTAACTTCGTCCTGCCTTACCTTCCTTCTCTGCCAGCTTCCTTACTTCCTTTTATTTTTTCAAGACCTGTGACACCCACACCTTTTCCTTAGAATTCCACTTCATGCTCCTCTCCCTTATATCCCAAAATCCACTGACACGATACTTGTGCTTGCACCTCAATAAGAGAAGTTTTTGAGATTATAGAAAGAACTCACATTCCAGCAAAATGTAAGAAACAATTTAAATTGAATATTTGCCTACCTTTTTAAAAACGGTTCTGGTGGTCCAGCTGTGACGCATATTTACTGTTCATTTTTTATCCATAATCCCATAGACATGTCTTTCTCTGGGAACGATTTTCATGTACAGTACACCCAGAAACGTTCACTATCTCTCTTTTTTCCCAGATCTGTTGACTTCCCCAAACTATTCTCCATGATCTGCCAGCAAAGCACAGCACTACTAGGGCGCTTTCTATAACGGTCGTGACAGGTTGTTTCCTGAAATACCGGCAGTCTTTGCAAGCAGAAATCCATTCCATTTCATTCCATAGCAAATGTCCACTTTTTACAGTCATTTTCTTTTTAGTTGGAATTAGAGTCTAACATGCTGCCCTGTAACTTTCCATATAATACGAGCTGAAAATTTTATAGAAATATGGATTGCATTTGCCATACCTCTTTATTTAAGACACATTTGGTTATCTGAAGAAAAATCTCCGCCATCACTACCCCTTAGCGTTCTTTTCTCTAAACTAAATAATCCCAGGATGTTGAAGAATCTCACATATTCCTTTTATATTTGTCTGGATACTTCACAATAAAGGCTTGATTAAAACAGCAAATATAAAAAGCAATAGTCAGATAAAATCTTGCTAGTATAGATAATAGTAGGACTAGGTCTATAATTAAGGCATGCTAACATTTAATTCAAATGAAACCATAGTAAGTGACAGCTCTTCATGTGGTTGTATGATCACAATGAGCAGAGTTGCCAGATTTAACAAACAAATATAAAGGACACCAGTTGCCTTTGAGTTTCAAATAAACAACAAGTGATTCTTTACTTTAAGTATGTTCCATGCCTCAGTTTATCAAGTAAGGTTATACATTGTGCAATCAGGGAAGTAAATGGGCAATGCCAGGTGAGCCAGTATAGACAGAGGAGATTAAGGGTTTATGTGGTCGAAAGAAGAATTGTAAACAGCCATCCCTTACAAAAGAGGAATCAAAATGCCATGGGATGTTGGAAGTTTCAGAAAGCCTAACTAATTCCTTCTCCTCCATTCTATTTGAAAATTGAGACTAGAAATCAAAGTGAGATCAAAACAGGACTCAGAAGCTTCAACTTATGCCATTGCCCAAATGGAGCTTACCTCTGAACTGAAATTTTCTGAGCCTTTGAAGTGAAGTTATATTGGTCAAGAATCTTCTGATTGTAAAAGATAAAAGTAAAAAACAACAACCAAAAATATTCAAATCAAATAATTTTTTTAAGAAAAGGAATGCATGAATTTATTCTATTGAAACACAAAAAGAAAGGCTCTGACTGCCTAATTATTTGACTCTGTTTTGCTTTATCTCCTCTGTTTTATTTTTTCATATTATTGACATTAAAGCAAGATTGTAGGAGAAGCTTTTTGCTTGTATTTTCTTCTTTCAGCAAGTTCAACAAAAGAAGAGCTGCTTCTTCCTAACTTTTCCAAGAAAGTCCCATGATTGAATCTTATTGAAATAGCACTGATTCTTCACTTTCTCATGCCTGAACTAGGTACTATGTCTAAGGGATAGAATAAGCTTAGTAGCCAGGTTGGAAGTGCCCCTTCCACTCTCATCCCCTTACCCATCCATATTCTCAACACCCCACACCCACCCCCAAGCTCATGGAGAGAGACTGAAGTAGCAGTGGTCTCCAAACATAAGCCAAAGGAGGAATCATAGATTCCTGGAGGACAGCATTTACAAACATTCACTATCGGGCAACACTTGGCTGCCAACCTCACTTGCTGTTTAGTCTCTAAGTCCTGTCCAACTCTTTGCCACCCCTTAGAGTACAGCCTGCTTGGCTCTGCCATTCATGGGATTTTTCCAGGCAAGAATTCTGGAGTGGGTTGCCATTTCCTCCTAGAGGGGATCTTCCTAACCCAGGGATCGAATCCGTGTCCCCTGCATTGGCAGGCGGATTCTTTACTGCTGAGCCACCAAGGAAACTCGAGTCAATGTCGTAGGCATATCTTTTGGATGTGTGGCATGCAGAAGAATACACAGTCTGCCGACTCATATTGTGTACAGGGAATTCGAGAAGGGTCCCAAATCTTGCCTGTTTGTAGTAAGTACAAGTGAGAAAACACTGTTTTCAGAGCAATTAATGGAACCCTTGCAAAATGTATTCAATTACAGAGCTTTAAAGATATGGATGAGGTCCAGGTATGCCATCTCAAAAATCAGATGTGATTTTTGAGGAAAGGATTGGAGGAAGTAAAGGTTCTCTTCATGACTATGCTGGCTCAGAGAAATTAAAAGTCCAGGTTAAACATATGTAAGTATTACTATTTTCAACAATAGTTTAGCCTAGGGAGAGTGAGAGAGAAATGAGACTCTAAACTTAGGTGTGAGTGCCAGACACAGCAAACCGAGGTAAAATCCTTGGGGAAAACCATATCCAAGGAACTCTAGGAGCTTGAAGTGATGCCTGGCTTGACAAAGTGGTTAAATGTAGCCAGAAGCAGCTTACAGTCTGAGATCCCTGGGAGGGATCGAGTGACAGAGACCACAGGCATGAGCAGATTAGTTTTATATTAGAGACCAGATGTTTAATTACCTGACATTTCTAGTCATTTACCTAAGTTGAGCCTCTCATAAGTCTCTTAAGGTGAATGATGGAGGCTAAACGCCCATCCTATTAAACTGAATGAGCAAAATCCTCATAGAGAGCTAGAATTAAGATTAGACCTATCCATGAGGTTGATTCTCTGCTTTACAAAATATAGTGATTTTTGCAGGTACCACTACTTTAGCACAAATTTTAAGCATTAATCATTTAAACCATTCAAAGCACATATTGGATAGTTTTTCCATTTCCTCCAAAACGATGCATCATCTTTTGAAATCTGGAAGTTTAATTGACTAATAATATTGGTGAAATTTTCGTTGTTTTTAAACATAAATCATTATTCATTATCGTACTTAAGATTTTTATTCCATCTTATTTCAAAATCATCAGCAAGAGTTGCCATAAAAACAGAAACAAAAAAAAAAAAGAAAGAAAATCTGTACTCAAACTGGTAATACAAAATGATTTGCTTGAAGGATCAACAGAAGGCTCTGCATGGCTTAGATATGCGACAGAAAAGAAAGAGACTGAGATATCTAGCTTTTAAATCTCTGCCCTGCTCTCCTGGACAAGTTACCTGAGCATCTAAGTCTTCATCAGTGTATTAAGGATGATAATAATTGACTATGTTTCTAATGAAGATAGGGAAGGGAGATTGTACAAAGTCTTACTCTGAATTGTAATGCACTAATGACCAATGAAGATCGGCAGAATTTCAATCTTCAAACTATTTGCATATGAAAATCTACCTTATTTTCTTTATTATATGAATTGATTATGGATTCCCTTGTGGCTTGGATGGTAAAGAATCTGCCTGCAATGCAAGAGGCCTGGGTTCTATCCCTGGATTGGAAAGATCCCCTGAAGGAGGGCATGGCAGCCCACTCCAGTATTCTTGCCTGGAGAATCTTCACGGACAGTGGAGCCTGATGGGCTACAGTCCATGGGGTCACAAAGAGATGGACATAACTGAAGGGACTTAGCATGAACCCATGTATAGCAGAGAAATAACTCTGTCATGTTGAATAGAAAATTCATTCTTTTCCTCAGGGAAGATGACAGCTGATTTTGTTGCTGAAGACCAAGTCTCTGCATTCAGCAACAGGAGAGGCAAATGTTCTGTTGCTAATAATCTTCTAGTTTTCACGAGAAACAAAGTTTTGTTTTGAACAACTATGGGGACCTTTCAATTAAGAAAAAATGGGCAGAATGTTTGTGGTCTACAGGGGTAGACAGTTGAGTACATGAAGCCAGGGAGGCTTGGGAAGAATTGGGGAACCTTGGTGATGGGAAGCCTCAAGTGGGACATTGTTTTGAGATGAAAACATCTGTCCAGAAGATGCCAGAAAAAGTCTGGCTAAGAGAATGTCTACTGCGAGGGTGACTGCTTGCATTTCCAGAAGGTCTATTGCTTTGGAACCTTCACCAACTGACTGGGCTGTTTGTACATACATGGATAATTAATATCACCTGGATTAAGAAACTGAGCCAATCAGCCACCCAGCCCTTATGTGAGGACAGACGTCTAGCTGTTGGCACCAAACCTTCTTGTTGTCCAGCTGTTAAGTAGGAACAATGTACAGCAAACTGACTTTTCCAGCTATCCCAAGGAGATGTCCTGTTACAACACTCTAGAATGACTATTAAGTCATGACATCCTCTTCCGTAAGGTCTGCTGAGTTTGTAAGGGAAGTAAACCTTTTATTACAATAACTATTATTTTTACTATTAACTTTTAAAGATGAGTGGGAAGGTTTATTAGGATGTTGGAGCTGAGGGGAGTAACTGGAGGTAAGTTTCAACTTTAGCAATGAGTTCCCTGACAACAGAAAGGAAATTATTTTATATATACTCTCTTTACATGATAACAATTATATAATATTTCCTAGTTCTACCATTCTGAAGCTCTGCATATTAGAGGAACTGAATGTCATAATGAACAATTTCTGAAGGAACTGTTTCATAAAAGATTCAGAATACTCTTCATGTGGCACTTTATAATCTCTATTCTTGGTATTAAGCTGAGAGTATGATCATAAAATTGTAGGTCTAGTAAAGTATTTTGAAGGGAACTGAAAGAAAATGGCATTGAGGTATTGAAAAATCTGCTTTTTCAGGAAGCTTTAAGTCAGAACCTTTATTTTCATGAGAAAATTTAGTTAATATGTAAAATATGCAATAGAATACACAACTCATATATGAAAGTTTATATATAAAATAGTTATGTATGCATATATACATATATGCAAACACACACACATATATCGTATATATGTTCTGTAGAACAAGAGAAAGCTCTTTCTGCTTTCTCTTTGTTATTCATTGTGTAACTTACCAATGTACCAAGTGTCCTTTATATCCCCAAATATATTGAGTGCCAACAAAAATGAAAGTGCCTTTTCCCAGCTGAGACTCCCAGCAAGCAATAGCCAGTTATAGGTACTTTGGGGACTTTCTATGGCAGATTTGTTCTCCGTGAAACACTGGATACTGACATTTGAAATAAAGTGACATTCCTTCAGGTTTGTGGTGTCAAATAAGTATGCATTGAGTTGAGTCCAGGTTCCCATAGCTTTCATCACATTGCATGTAGTGTAGAAACTGGAACTGTGGGAAATTCACTTAAAGAAAAAGAAACCAGAGAAACAGGGAATACTCTTATACCTGAGAGGAGTTTCATTTTCTCTCCTCTCCTCCCCACTACAGACTTGGATTCCAGCCGCTATATTATGGATAGAAAAATAACCCCGTGGATACATGATAAAAAATGGGAGGCCAAGCACCTGTGTGCCCAGCTCTTCTGCTCCTGCAGGAAACTGATCATGATTACATGCATCTGATCTTAATGGATAGTCCCTGCTCTGAGCCCCAAGGCGAACGGCTAAAGAGGAGAGGAAAAAGCAACTCAAGACCCCTGCCAAAATGCCAAAATGCCCTGAGGAAGGAATTGCTTCCTTGGGTTAAATCTGCAAATGATTTTGGCCTTGTGTTTATGTGCAAAAAATAAGTCAATAGTATTAATATCTATTCCATTTATGCTACCAAACAGTGGTGGTATTCTCTCCAAAGTAAGCTACCAAATTTTCATTTCAAATGCTCAGAAAATTAACATTTTATAAAATTCCACTCAGATGGCCATACACAAAAAAATTTAAAATTCATCAAATCCTCAAAAGCAATGAACTAGAAGTCTTGTTTATGCAGTAATTTCAACCTTTCTCGCCAGAGTTAGACGGCACCTCAAAATAAGCTTCCCCTTTTTGGTTAACCTAGCTCAAGTTCGCTTACATTGTGCATGCAAAATAATTGTCAGGATATGGGGAAATATTTATATCGCCTAAATTTCTAAGACTTATCAAAGAATAATGCATTCAGATTAAGAAAGCAGACATTCAACTAGAAGGAAAACAAAAATCTTTTCAAAATGACCAGTCTCTAAAAGAAGATACAGAGGGGAAGTGAGGAGAATTCACATGAGGTCATGTCTACATTCGAAGTGGATTTAAAGCAAAGCCTCTGTCAGCTCATCCCACTCAAAGACATAATCCAACTTGGATCTGTGAGAAGCATGTGGACATGAGCTGAAGCAAGTCAAAGAGAGGAGATACATATGGGAGTCTTTGTTGTCTTATCTACTAAAGAGCCTAGGAAACCTGAATTGCATGCAGGACTACCTTCTTATGTAATCACTGAGAATGTCCCTTCCAACCTTTCCAGGAGTTTTTAACCTAAAGCCACAGAGTGAAATTGATATCCAAGGCAAACATAACACCTTTCAGTTCTGAAATGTTCTTTCTTGACTCGACATTTTGTATATACTATTTTGCTGGGTGGTTCTGATTTAACTGTTTGTTTTTAAAATGCTAGCCAATAAAGCAGGCATCTGAAAGCTTGACTGGGTCTGGAGGACTTTCTTCCAAGATGGCTAACTTTGATCACTAGCAAGTTGATAGGCAGGAAGCTTCGTTTCTTTGTTGTGTGTATCTCCCTATAGACTGTTTGAAAGTCCTCAAGGCATGGGAGCTGGCTTTAATGGACGGCTTCCTATAGAATAACGGTATGGTCAAGAGCAAGGTAGAAGTAACATTATCGTCTATGACCTAGCCTAGAAAGTCACACATCATAAATTCTGCAATATTTTCTTGATTGAACAGGTCAGTCATATGAACTGTGAAAGGGATAATAACGGTGCAAGTACCAGATGGTGAGAATTATTGTGGACCATCTTCGAGCCTGACTGTCGCAATGGGTTAACAGATCAGATTTCCCTGGTAAGTATGTGTGGAGGAAAGTTTTCCAAAGCAGGGACCCTCAACTCCATTCATACTCTCTTTTGTTAAATAAATAGAACTTACTGCCTAATTTTGAATATATAATAAATATTATAATATATAATAATATAATAGCATAATGTTACAAACAATACACGAAGAGTCTCACATTAAGACAAAATACTTGGTCAGGAGGTTATTGTTGATGTTATACTAGGCACAGATGGTAATTACTCAGAGTATATACTTATATTTGTGTCATAATCCTCAGATAGCTTTGCTACAAAATAAGCATTATCCAACTCTGTAATTCATCAGCATTTTCTCTTAACTTCTTACTTTAACAAATGAAAGTATAAATTGATTTGTAGTCCCTAGTTCCCACCCTCCAAAACGGCTCTTCACAAATAGAAAGATAAATAATTAGGTACATTTTCTGCTTATTGATTTGTTGTATATAGTATATGTGTATATATATATATATGATGGTATTCTCAAAGGAATATTTTTCTCTTTTTTTATGTTATGCAGCTCATATAAGAAAGGTTACTCAAGTATTGGGAGTAAGATAAAAACAAGGAAACAAACCTTGGAAGTTTGAGGTTTCATTTTACATTTAACAGAAAAAAATAAAAGAAAGTAGATATCTCTTTACATTCTGCAGAAAGAAGATTAATGAAGAAGTCTGACTTGAGACCAGAAAACATATGCCTATGCCTTGTTCCTAAGTGATCATTCATTCTATTTTTCAGGGATGTGTGTGTGTGTGTGTGTGTGTGAATGCAATTCTTAATTCTTTATCTTCCATGTTCTGAGGAAACAGCCTCTGTCTGCGTCAGAAATGTTGATTCCTTTGTAATCAAGGTGGAGCATCTGGGAGTCAGTGAAGCCCCCAGTGTGCGATTTGGGTTTCACTGTGTCTCAATCACAACAAGAAAATGACAAAGCAAAAATAGTATCAGTGACTATTAACTAGAGGCATAATTCATAGGTAAATAAAAATGATGAAAGAAACTTTGCAATATTAAATTTCTGTGAAGATGATGGCCATTCTGACCGGTGTTAGATGACACTTCACTGGAGTTTTGATTTGCATTTCTCTAATAATCAGTGATGTGGAGCAAGTTTTCATATGCTCCTTGGCCATCTGTATGCCTTTTTTGGAGCAGCGTCTGTTTAGGTCTTCCACTTCTGTATTCATTGGGTTGTTTGTTTGTTTGTTGTTCGATACTGAGCTACATGAGTTGTTTGTATTAATGTATTCTGGAGACTAGGATGAGATGGTTGTACGGCATCATCAACTCAATGGACACGAGCATGAGCAGACTCCAGGAGACAGTGAGGGGCAGAGAAGTCCGGCGTGCTCCAAGTCCGTGGGGTCGCAAAGAGCTGGGCAGGACTGAGTGACTGAACAACAAGCCCTGTCAGTTGCTTTGTTTGCAAATCTTTTCTCCCATTCTGAGGACTACCTTTTGTCTTGTCTATGGTTTCCTCTGCTGCAGAAAAGCTTTTAAGTTTAATTAGGCCCCACTTGTTTATTTTTGTTATTCTGTTTTAGTTTTGTTATTACCTTTGGAGGTGGGTCAAAAAAGATCTTGCTGTGATTTATGTCAAAGAGTGTTTGTTTATGTTTCCCTCTAAGAGTTTTATAGTGTCCAGCCTTGCATTTAGGTGTTTAATTCACTGGGATTGACATATACACGCTATTATGTATAAAATAGATAAGTGATGAAACCAAGTAACACTAGGAATACATTTGTTACAATAGGAATACATCATGGACATAATCAGAAACAAAATGAAGATTACTTGCGAAGATGTTCATTGCCTTGGTTTTCAAAAGCAAACTATTTGAAGAAAATGAAGAATGTTTAATGCATCAAAGTGTGAATGGCTGAATATTCAGGGTAATTTCGTTTTTATCTTCATACTTTTATGTACTCTCTTATTTCCAACCAGCAATCATCATCATTTTAATCAGGTGAAAAAAAAGTATTTCTTCCTTTTTATCTGGCTCAAAATAGATAGAGTAAGGTAACTAGCATTTTAATAATATGCTAGTCATGTGCTTACCCCTTGACATAGCCGATCAGAAGTGATCATCACTGAAACATAATAAGATAAATTTAAGATGCTAATGAGAGCAAAATAGAGTTCAGGATGTTGAAGTCTCAGGCCTGCCTGTGAATCTGTGTAATTGTACTTTCCAGACAGTTTGTTGGTGCCTCCTGGAATGAAAATTAACAAAAGGAAGTCACGGGCGCCTACTTTATTTGCCACTCTTCCGCTCTTCCCCCCACCTACTTACTGTAGGGAGTTCACGGGAGAAGGTGGCAGAAACCTTGAGATGTGTGCCTGACAGAATAGTTATGGCCCATTACCCAGAGGAAAAGTTTCCAGGTGTCAAAAATGACCTCCTTTTGCCCTCTCCAGATGGTGCCAGTCAATGGCAGCCAATATATATTTAAGTAAAAGTGGTGGTGAGCCTGTAGACTGACCAGTGTGTTAGACAGCATTCAAAGAAATCCAACTACTTTATATCTTTTAAAAATAGTCGCTAATGACTGAGAGAATATTTTAACATGAGAAAATGATCATCTCTTCTCATGTATTTCCTAGAATATATTTTGTCCAGTGACAGATCCATATTTGATCATGTTATATGTCATATGTACATGGTATTCTACCAAGTTTTTATATATATATATAATATATGCATAACTCTTTTTACCAGATGTATCTTCCTACTTTCCTCCCCTGCAAAGAATAATATGTGACAGTGAAAAATGTATTGATTACTCAACTGAATTAATTTCATCAAGGTGACTTCATAAAACATGTGTCATGATGCAGAGACTGTTGACTATACTGAGCAGATTAGAAAGTGCATTAAAAAGTATCATTCACTTATATTTTTATCATATATTCATTGAATGTCTATTATATGTATGATAATGGAAAAAATGTCTGTGCTAAGGGTAACCATGAGAAATAATACCCCTACCTAGAGGGACGAATTTGATTCATTCTGGTGAAATACACATTGTGATTTATGAAACATGGAAAGAGACACGACTAAGAAAGGACTTGACGTCTCTCAATCTTTTCCGACAAAGGAGAATTTCTAAAACAATGTACCTCAAAGTTAAGCCTCAATATTTTAAAGGAAATGCTTATTTTAGGGAATTCATTAGTGTGGGTATTTCAAGTGTTTTATGAAAGGAAATGAGATTGTCACTCTGTTAATCTCCTGGTTGTTTCTCTGAGTAACATTTTAACTGAGACTTTTTTTCATACAGTAACATTTACAACTGCAGGAAAAATTTATAGTACCAGCACTCTCAATAATTTTTGTATAGTAAAAAGCAATTTTTTTCCAAACTACAAAATATTTTACCCAAATGCTACTAGCATAGAAACAAGAACTGACAAAGAAAAGACACAATCTTTAAACAATGTGAAATAGATGCCACCCTTCTTGTCTTGTGAATAATTGCCTTTGAAAGCATGGATAAGATTATTCTATTTCTTTTGACAATGAAGAAAAACGACACGAAAATTGAAAAACACGTTAAGAGTAAATGTTCATAAATTGAAATCATCTTTAATGGAAAGTTTCCTGTAATAAGAAAGTCTAACTTAAATAATAAGCTATTGAACCTGGCAGAGGAGGACAGTGTGGAATCTAGTAAACCAAATATAATGTAACCAAAGCAAAAGGAAGACATTTCCAGCAAGGGCTAAAATTCACAGCCACTGCTCATCTTGTCTGGTGATGACTACTATCAAAATGACAAGAAAGATCTATGCATCATCTCAATTTGAAGGCAATTTTCATAATAGCATTAGAAGGACCTAGACTTGGAATGTATATATGGAACCAATTGCCATAGCCTATAACCATCCCAACAGCCAAACAATGAATAAGTCTTTCACTTCAACTTCCTTCACCAACTGCTTTATGTTGTTACCTGTGACACATCCTTTTAGGGATGGCCCTTGCAAACTTGTAGACAAAGGCAGATTCATTGGTTTTGAATTTTCTGAGTTCAGTTCAGTTCAGTCTCTCAGTCATGTCCGACTCTTTGCGACCCCATGGACTGAAACACACCAGGCTTCCCTGTCCATCACCAACTCCCGGGGCTTGCTCAAACTCATGTCCATTGAGTCAGTGATGCCATCCAACCAACTCATCCTCTGCTATCTCCTTCCTGTCCCACCTTCAATCTTTCCCAGCATCAGAGTCTTTTCAAATGAATTGGTTCTTTGCATCAGGTGGCCAAAGTATTGGAGTTTCAGCTTCAACATCAGTCCTTCCAATGAATATTCAGGACTGATTTCCTTTAGGATGGACTGGTTGGATCTCCTTGCAGTCCAAGGGACTCTCAAGAGTCTTCTCCAACACCACAGTTCAAAAGCATCAATTCTTCAACTCTCAGTTTTCTTTATGGTCCAACTCTCACATCCATACATGACTACTGGAGAAAATATAGTTATGACTAGACAGACCCTTGTTGGCAAAGTAATGTCTCTTTTAATATGCTGTCTAGGTTGGTTGTAACTTTTCTTCCAAGGAGTAAGCATTTTTTAATTTCACGGCTGCAGTCACCATCTGCAGTGATTTTGGAGCCCAAAAAAGTAAAGTCTACCACTATTTCCATTGTTTCCCCATCTGTTTGCCATGAAGTGATAGAACCAGATGCCATGATCTTAGTTTTCTGAATGCTGAATTTTCTGAAATTTCTGAAAGAAACCTTTAAATCATAGCTTTAAAAAAAATGGTTGATAGTTTTAGCTACATAAGAGTATCAGTAGTGATGAAGTTCTGAAAACGGTGAGGGATCATACTGTTTGTCTCACTTGAAAATGGCCTTTCAGATATAAATATCATTCTTAAGACTGACCTGATGTATTAAGGAAAATGATGCATATTAGTATAGTTTTTCCATATACTTCAGCTAGCAATCATATATCACTAGAATAAAACTGTGACAATTTTGCTTCTCAGTTCTGATCTTTTATAGTACTAATGACATTGAACATATCCAATACACCACCAAACTTTCTTTGGGGGGGAAAAAATACAAAGAAATGCTTATTACTTTCAAATGTTTACTGTACTTTTTAAGGTTGCAAGAATTAATAACAAATAGGAGAAACCTCAGTACATTCAGCAACATGTAACCAGAAGGGTAGAGAATGAGTGAAACATGCTATTTAAACCACATTATAACCCTGGAGGCCACAAGCAATCCTATGGTAATGGTCAATACAGTTAGGTAGAAATGCACATGAACACGATTAGGTAGAAGTGCACATGTTTAAAGACCTTGAAGCACTGAAAAGTCTTGGTTCTGACAAAGAAAAGCACAGCAGATGATTTCTAGGCTACGAATTTGCTCGAGAAAAATGGGCCTTCTAAGAAGCTATTATTTGAATCGTTGAAATTAATTTGACATTTTAATGATATAGCAAAAACAGTTTGACAAAGACACAGTATCACACTGGCTCTTTTTTTTTTTTCATAGAAAATGTACAGAATGAGGTGGAGAGGAGCAAAAGTTATTAGTTTTAAGTAGAGAGAAGTCCTCATAGTATAATACTGAAAAACTATTTGGAAATAGATTAAATTCTGTTAATATATTTTGTTTGTGTGTTTTAAAGTAACATAAAAAGTCAGCATGACATGTTGTATTTCCCTGTATGGAGAGTAGCATGCAGTCCACATATATTTGTTAAACAGATGTATTAATTCATGCATTCATTAAAAACCTTTAAGCATCTACTACATGTCGGGCACTGTTGTAGGCACTAGGAATAAAACATGGACAAAATAAGGAGTCTCTGTCCTCATATTCTTGGCATTCCAGAACAAGGAGAAACATTTAAAAATAAGGAAGATACAGAGCGCCTTAGGATAGTAATAATGAGTGTCATAGAGAAAAAAATTAGTAGGGAAGAGGTATAGAAGTACAATGCAAGGGGAGTGAGTTATTTTAAATCAAGTCTTTGGATCATTCTCACTGATAAGATAACACTTGAGCAGTGGCCCAAAGAATGCAATGGCAAGAGGAAAGCCATGTGTCTGTCCAGGACGATTTCATTGAACTATGAAGGAAATCAGTCTGTTCAATCCCCAAGGAGACTTTTATTTTAACATGATATATGTGACTCAATTTATAGCAAGGATGACCCTACCATGCCAAGGGGGGAATTCAGGATTTGTTTCTTCTGTCAAGGAAGAGTAATCTGGTATCAGGATCATACATGATAAGTTGCACCAGTGTGCACTTTTCTCAAAGATTTCACCTACAAAAATGAAGGATGTTTTGTCTTCCGAGGTGATTGCAGTAAACGTCATCAAAGCCTGAGTCTAAATCATCACCTTTCCTGTATTTTTTTAGAAAAAGGACCAAGGATATCGTTGCTTAGCTTGGGGAAGTGGGGAATGGGGGGAAGGTGGCTTCTTTTGAGGCTGTATACTACTGTTTTCCTAAAATATGTGAAAAATGTGTGACTTTTCACAAAGTAAGTAATTCAGTAAATGAGCAGAAAATAGAGTTTATGCTGCACCTATCAGTTTGACAGATATAATCAAATAGCCCATGTGAGGCTGGGATTAGCCAGAGAGAATCTGAAGATATTTATTGGAAAAACTTTTCAGTTTGGATAAATTGAGAGGAAAAAACAAAGTTAATAGCTTAATTCTTTTCAAAAACGTAATTCTTTTCTGAAAATAAAAAGTCTCTGAAATTGAAATGACAATGACATTATATGGTTGATTAAGCTTTCTCGTAAAGATTTTTCCAATGGAAAGTTTGATTGGTCAAAGACGAGAATGTTGGGTTCAGTAATTTTCAGTGTAAATTCTACTAATGTTAAGGATTTTCATAAAATATGATCTCACTGAAGTGGTTTAAAGGATTCAGAGTGGAATGTTCTCATTTTTGGTGTGGTTAATTAGTAGTTTGGGCAATTGGTAAAGATAGAGGTTTATATCCTCGTACCACAGTATTTTGTAATATGAACTTTGTGCATTTTCCATATCATATCACAACCAGGAACAACACATAGGTGAGTAATAATATATATGCAAATATTAAATAAATATTGTTATTTCTACAAGCTCCACAAATTAAAGCTGTTGCATTAAAAATGCATTAAATTAGCTGGACTTTGTAAATGTATATCCTTCTTAGTGTGACATTAGCATGGTTGCAAAATTGATATTAACTGTGACTCTATTGCCATTACCCTACCCCATCCCATGTGTGTGTGCTCAGTCACTGAATTGTGTCCAACTCTTTGCAACCCATGGACTGTAGACCTCCAGGCTCCTCTGTTTATGGAATTTTCCAGGCAACAATACCAGAGTGGGTGGCCATTTTCTTCTCCAGAGGATCTTTCTAACTCAAGGATCAAGTCCACTTCTCTTGCTTCTCTTGCTTTAGCAGGTAGAGTCTATACCACTAGTGCCACCTTGGAAGCCTTTATCCTGTAGATATTGACAAAATTAAATTTCAAAGAATAAATTATTCAGCATTTATTTTTCCAAGTTACAATGAATGTTGCAATCCATGTTCTCTTAGTTTGGATCTTGTGGAAACAGACTCTGAGACTCAGAGTTGAATGTGGGAGTTTTATTGAGAAGAGAGAATTTGTCCAGGAGAGAAGTAGAAAAAGGAGAAATAGCAGTTTTACAGTGGGAAACCTGGCAGATGCTACTTACTGCCAATAATCAAAGTTGAAGTCACAAGTAATAAGTCTTGTGGATATCAGGTACACTTGATAGGATGTAATCAGAAGAACACTTTAGCTCTGAGGTAATTTTACCCCATCAGTAACTCCAGAGTGATGATAAGAAAATATCAGACAAACCCAAAGTGAGAGACCTTCTGTAAAACACCTGACCATGAGTCTTTACCATTGTTAAGATAATGAAAAACACTAAGGAGTTACAATAAATTGGAGGAGATTAAGGAGATAGAATTTTTGAACACAATATGGTGTCGCAATTTAAATGTTGGAACAGAAAAATGACATTTATGGAAACCGATAGAATCCAAATAAAGTCTTTATATTAGTTATTTTTTTTTCTATTGACTAAGATAAAGATAAGGAAGGAAATGTTAGTTGCTCAGTTGTGTCTGACTCTTTTGCTACCCCATGGACCTCAGCCTGCCAAGCTCCTCTGTCCATGGGATTTTTCAGGCAAGAATACTGTAGTGAGTAGCCATTCCTTTCTCCAGGGGATCTTCCAGACATAGAGATTGAATCCAGATCTTCTGCATTTGCAAGCAGATTCTTTACCACTGAACTACCAGGGAAGCCCATAAACATAAATATATAAGGAAAACATGCAAGAAAAGAATAAGTGTGAATTGGATACAACCCCCTGCCCCCAAAGTAAGAAGTGAGGATGACTGGTTGGACAAGTGAAAGGTGACCAGATTCCAGCTGTTCTTGAGGGTTGGATGCTCTGGGGCTGGAATGGTCCTTTGGAGTTATCAGTGATCTTGCCTCAGTGAGTCATTGCGAAGACCACAGTCTTGGGTAAGCGTGCACGCAGGCTCGGTTCTGAACCATCAGTAGCTGACAGCTGCTTGGGGAAGGGTCTGGCCCTGAAGAGGGGAGTTGGGTAGGGGTAGGGGGAAAGACATCATCATCATCTCTACTATATGCATCAAGAACCACCTCTGTTCTCCAGCTGTCTATGAAGCAACATTAAATGCCCCCAGAATAAAATGGCAAATATTATGGTAAAATATTGTGTTTATATTGTTAGAATATTAACAAAAACCCATGTGAGAGTGTATTGTGTACACATTTTTATAAAATGTCCCAGATTCCAAGATTAAGTGGATATTCTATAAACTGCAATTCCTTTGGGAATATGGAAAATAAATTTGCATAAAGGCATTTTAGAAGATTTGCTATGGGCATTGATCTCCAGTTATAAAGTGAGACAACTGAGTGCAGTGGAAAGAGTAGGTTGAGAATATTATACTTAAATTATTTTAAAATTTGCTTTGGGGCTATTATTTTTGAAAGCCCTATCAAATTTTGTTAATTTTTAAATTGTTTTAGATTTTGTGCTCTTTTAAAATTGGAATAATTTCTCTCTTTTACACAAATATTAAACATGCAGTTCTTTGGACTGCAAGGAGATCAAATGAGTTAATCCTAAAGGAAATCAACCCTAAATATTCACTGGAGGGACAGATGCAGAAGCTTAAGCTCCAATACTTTGGCCACCTGATGCAAAGAGCCAACTCATTGGAAAAGACCCTGGTGCTGTGAAAGATTGAAGGCAAAAGGAGAAGGGGATGGCAAAGGATGAGATGGTTAGATAGCATCGCTGATTCAATGGACATGAATTTGAGCCAACTCCAGGGGACAGTGAAGGGCAGGGAAGCCTGGCATGCTACAGTTCATGTGGTCACAAAGAGTCAGACACAACTTAGTGACTGAACAACAGCAATAATAAGTGTGACTAGATCAACCATTCTAAAATAAATATTTTTTGTAATGTTGAGAATAAAAATTTTAGTTATTATATAATTTTAATTGCATAAGTGGTTTACAATGGTCTTAAAGTATAGGTTACTATGTTTCATGTTTATAAACTGAACATCCTTGACTCCAAGGACAAAATTTACCAATTCTCAAATTTCCTTCTTATTTTTACAAACCAGTCAGTAGACTGGAGGTGAACAATAGCTGCATAAACAATAGAAAAATTAAAAATGAAAAGACCACATTTCTCAGCTTTGAATCGCAGCCAAAAAACTATCAATGATATCTGACTTCTCTTTGCTTCACTGTCCCAATTAATTTAAAAAAAAAAGGTCTCTCTTATAAAGAATTAAACTAGGTTAGCAGTAAGATTTGAGGTGCTCCTTCAATTCCTAGGAGAAAACGTTATAAGAAATTACTCATCATTGTTGATTTAAAACAAATAGTCTGTTATTTCTCAAGCAAAATGGGCTTATTCAAAATCAGCAAAGAATTGCAATTCAACCATGGTGAGCCACGTACAAGTCCCCAGAAAAAATGGAGAGAGTTCTTTTATAGAGGGGAAAAGAAAGTTGAGAAGACTGCGGCAAAGATCCCGTGTCTTTTCACTGGCTGAAGTGTGACAGTTTCTTAATGGCTGAGCTCTTGCCAGGAAAGACAAGGAAGTCTTCTTCCTATCGGGTTCTGCTTTTATCATGGGGTGTGAAAGCTCTTCCTTCTGCTCTCCCAACTCTACTTAATGGAGATTTCTGTTTATTAATTTTTTATGTCATCAGCTTGCACATCAGAAATTGTTAATCTAGGGCTCATGTGTTCATGTGCTTTAGTGCGATATGGGAGGGGGCGGGTGTTTCTGAAGGTCTAGATTCACGCATTTTTTAGGCATCGAGAAATATGTATAGCGGGTGGATGAGTCAATAGTTTACACTAAGTCCTTAATGTGATCTGATCCCCTCACATTTTAAGGCCATTGTCCTATACAATATTTTTTGCTAGATATCTCAGACCAGATGCTGCTTGTCTGAAATGCTGTCTTTGGCAAAGAATCTATAGAAGAATCAAAGGTCGCACATAAGAAAGGTTTCACTCCTTAAGTTTAATGGAATACACTCGCTCTCAGCTGGAGACTCCTTCTGCCTGGAGTTCTCCTTCAACCCCTGCTATCTTCAGAAGTTCATCTTCAAGTGGGAATGAAAGTCTTTCTTCCGAGCGTCACCTTTAACCTTTCACTTCTGGTTCTGCCCTTGTACAATTGTGAAGACATTTTAACGATCTGTTCTCCCTCCCACCCATTCCCTGAATTATGTCACTACTTAAATAAGGGTCCATGTTAACATGGCAGTAGACCTCCCTTTCTTTCAGTTCAGTTTGCATTTGAGTGTAAAGCAGCGTTCACGTTCAAGGGAGCCCCCCAGAAATCTACCTCCAGTGATTATCGGAGCATCCTTTTAAACTCACCTCTCCTATTCCTTAGAACACTGCGCCTCGCTATGATGAGTCCTTAATCTTATCAATGACCCCTGTCTGCACCCAGCTGGTCTCTTATAATTGAGATTCCAGCCATAATTAGACACAGATGTGTGTATGCCGGTGCCCGCCCAGTAAGAAAAAGCTCATGGGCAGGGCAGCTTCTCCACCCTACCCAAGTGGTGCTAGTCACTGAAGGGTGAAGCAAGTTTACTCCTGCATCATTTAGAAACACAGCAGGTAAAGAAGCTTCTGATAGGAAGGGAGAGTTTGCTCTACTAGTTTTTCCCTACTAATTTATTGCTCAGCCTTGAGCCAGACAGCAGTTTAAAGAATGCAGGTTGGTATAGAACTTTATGAAGGCTGAGAGCACGCATTACAATCACAAAATTTTCAAGGCTCACAAAGCTTGCATAATTACACTGGCTGCTGGGGCCTTCGGGCACTTTTCAGCTATAATGGCAATCTGGCTAATTTCCCACTGGCTTAATCTATAACTTCAAAGACTCTTAAAGCAGTTATGATTATTCTGTTTGCTTTTCAGGTGACCTACACTGTTCATATTGAGCGGCCAAGTTCTCAAGTTGATTAATTAGAAAAGACCTGCTTTAATTTATTTTTTCCTCAATATTGTTTCTATCTAAAAATAATTTCTAGGAGATATAGTAGCAAAATAATTCTCATCAAGGGTCACTTTTGCAAGCTTGAGGACATTTGGAAACCAACTGCTATCAGTCATTTTTAAATTGCAATTTCTTATTGCAATACCCAATAATACATGTTGAAAATAAAAAAGCTTGGAAAATACACAAAGACCATAAACAAGAAATATTAAATCATCAAATATTCTACCACCCAGATTTAGCTACTATTCATATTTTCTTGTGTTCAATAATTAATTCAGTAGATGCCAACTAGGCTATTAGGCATCATGATATCCTACTAGATGTTGGAAACCCTTTAGTGATTTTTAATTTTTTAAAAATATTTTGCATGTTTATACACATATTTATTTTCTTTATATTCTTTTCCTTTCTTCTTCTTCTTTTCTTCTTTTTTTTTTTTGAAAACAAAATCAGGATCATGTTGCATGTCTCGTTTTAATCCTGCCATTGTTTGCTCTATTTTATCATTGACCTTTCCCATGTTATTAATGGTTGTGTAGTATCTCTATTTCCCTCGTGGCTCAGCTGGTAAAGAATCCACCTGCAATGCGGGAGACCTGGGTTTGATCCCTGGGTTGGGAAGATCCTCTGGAGAAGGGGAAGGCTACCCACTCCAGTGTTCTGGCCTGGAGAATTCCATGGACTGTATAGGCCATGGGATCTCAAAGAGTAATATCTCTTCCTATGGGTAATCACAATTTATTTACCAAATTCCCCATCCCTGTATATTGTACATAAAATGAAATGAGTCCTGGTTATCTTCCTCTCTTGTATTTTAACCCTTTCCTCTCTTTTCTTCTCATGTAAACCTGTAACAAAATTTTGATTTTTTAGCCCCACCAAATAGAAAAAAGAAAGAATTTAAGTGCCTTTAGGGAGCTAAAAAAACACAAAAAACACCAGCAAGCTTGCTTTGGAATGGGAGTGGAAGATGATAACCTCATACAGTAGTTTTGTTTCCAAACCTAAGTTCCTTAATATAACTTCATTGAAAAGAGTAGTTTCTTTCCCGGATAAAATGTGTAATGCTCAGTGCATAAGAACTATTCATGAAATGGTTAATATCAGCAATAGAGATAAAATATACCAAGTCCTAATACACCTAGAATAACAAAATTAATTAATGTAGGGTTAGTCTTATGTATCCATATGGACATAAATATGGGATTGAATGAATAAGGGATGCATACATGAGAGAAGTAGTGCAGACCCTCCTTACAGAAGAATTCCAAGTAACAAACGTAGAAAGGATGAGAGAAGTAGAAAAGAGCCTTTAGAAGAGCACAGTAACCATTCTTCCAGGCAATTGATGAATGATAAAATTAGCGGACAGACCTTAAAGAGTAACTGGGTATCTGGCTGGTTACAAAGCATTCTTCCAAAATGTTAATATTTATTAATTACTATGGTGGTGTTAACATAGGGCTACAGATTTATTCACACTCTCCTTCCAAAAAAGGAGCTTAATTCCCCTCCCTTTGAATGTGGACTGCATTTAGCAGAATCTAAGTGTTAGAAAATGAGAAGGCGAAAGTGGTAACTGCTTACTGTGCCCTGTAGGCCCATACACTTTATCCAAGTGATCCAGGTTGACGACAGCAGCAGGGCATCAAGTTATCATCAGGCTGCTGTTGGTATCTTATGAGAAAGGTACCTCATGGTGCTAGTCTTCCTCAAAACCCAGAGCTCTCATTCAGTCACGGGGAAACATCAGACCTAGTCCAGTGAGAGATTTTCTATAAAATCGCTTACCAACGCTCTCTGGCTCTTCAACAGAGTTAAGGTCATGGAACAAAAAAAAAAAAAAAAAAAAAACCCGACATGAAAGAAGTTCTCGCTATTTTGAGACTAAGAAGACATGACATTTATAAGCACTGTTCTTAGATTGGCTCATGGATGAGAAAAAGGACATTAGTACAAAATCCAGTAAAATTCAAAATAAGCCTGAAGTTTAGTTAGTAATAAATCTCATACTAATTCTCATTTCTTAGTCTTGATGCATATACCTAGCTCTGTAAAATGACACTATTGTCCATTGCTGGGTGAAGAATTAAACCAATTCTCCATTGTTGTTGCTATTCTTCTGTTAATCTACATTTTTTTTCAAATAAAAAGCTTTTCCAAGTGTTTGTTAAAATTAGTTTGTAAAGCTTTGGAATATGTTTAAATATGTAGAGGGCTTGTTAACAACTAAATGCTGGGGAGCATATGTCAGAATGCATAGTTGTCAACATACTTTCCTGTCATTTGGTTGGATAGAAGGAACATGGTACCTCCTAATAGGTTCCCATATGATTTAGAGAGTGTTTTCTGCCTTTAAAATTTTTGTTTTGTTTATGTAGGTTAGGGAAATGTAATCACTGATTCCTCTCAAGTAACTCCTTCTAATAAGTTCTTTGATCCTGTCATATTAAAGGCCTGTGAAGTGGTTCCCTTAGGCTATGTCTAAAAGACTTACATCAAAAGACCCAGAGCAAGAAAGGGTAAATTATTTTATTTATGTATTAATTTGAGGGTTTATCCATTTAGTATTAATGTTATTTCCTATAAGTTTCAGCAAGTAGTTATTTTAGAATGCAATCAGTGAAGTGAAGTGAAGTGAAGATGCTCAGTCGTGTCTGCCTCTTTGCGACCCCATGGACTGTAGCCCACCAGGCTCCTCCATCCGTAGAATTTTCCAAGCAAGAGTACTGAAGCAGGTTGCTGTTTCCTTCTCCAGAGGATCTTCCCTACCCAGGGATTGAACCCGGGTCTCCCACATTCTAAGTAGATGCTTTACGTCTGAGCCACCAGGGAAATCCCTTAGAAAGCAATACAAGAAGTTATAATACAAGAAAAGAGATTAACCCATTGCCATCATCCAGAAACTTGAAGTAGAACTTTATAAACACAGTTATACTTTCCTTGTGTTTTCTGATCTTACAAGATATGGATATTTTACTAGCCCCTTGCAAATCAAAAGAAAGTGTTGCAGAAAACTCTTCTGCCTAAAACTAAGCATTTTCTGTGAATATATTAAGCATCAAAATTAATTGACTCATTATCAGATCCCACTCTGAGGTATATGGGTATGAAATTCTGAACATGGCTTACTTAATCTCTATTCAGAAGGGTATCATCGAAGAGAAAGCACTCACATTTTGAGTATGAAATTAAGAAAAATACACATAAATCTCTAGTGTCTTTCAAGTGATTTTTGACCAAAAGGAGAAATTCAGTTGCTTTTAACTGTAAAAAAATTATGACTTTAAATTGCCTAGAACCTTGTCAAAATGCATTTTACTAGGACTTCCCTTCAGTAGCCAAGACTCTATGCTCCCAATGCAAGGGACTCCAGTTTGAAGTTTGGTCAGGGAACTAAATCCTGAGTGACGAAACTGAGTTTGCATGCCACAACTAAAGACCCTGCATGTTGTGCAGCAACTAAGACCCAGGAAGCCAAATAAATAGATACATATTGCTGCTGTTGTTCAGTAGCTCAGTCATGTCTGACTATCTGTGACCCCACAGACTGCAGCACGCCAGGCCTCCCTGTCCTTCAGTATCTCCCTAAGTTTACCCAAGCTCATGTCCATTGAGTTGGTGATGCCATCCTGCCATCTCATCCTCTGTTGCCCCCTTCTCCTCCTGCCCTCAATCTTTCCCAGCATCAGGGTCTCTTCTAATGAGTCAGCTCTTCACATCAGGTGGCCAAAGTATTGGAGCTTCAACTTTAGCATCAGCCCCTTCCATGAATATTCAGGGTTGATCTCCTTTAGGGTTGACTGGTTTGATTTCCTTGCTCTCCAAGGGACCCTCAAGAGTCTTTTCCAGCATCACAGTTTGAAAGCATCAATTCTTCAGTGTTCGGCCTTCTTTATGGTCCAACTCTCAAATCTGTACATGACTACTGGAACTATTTTTTTTCTTTAAATCTCATTTTACTTATTTATCTAATGTTTTATTCACAAGTATATTTTTATGAGATGTTAATTGTTAAAACAAAAATATCGTCATAGAAGAGGAGACCCTCTTATGCTATTGGTAGTAATATAAACTGGTACAACCACTATGGAGAACAGAATGGCAGGTCCTTAAAAAAACTAAAAATATGACTACCACACTACTAGGCATATACCCAGAGAAAACTATAATTCAAAATATACATGCACTCTCCAATGTTCATTGTGGCTCTATTTACAATAGCCAAGACCCAAAAGCAACCTAAATGTCCATTGACAGAGGAATGGATAATAAAGACGTGATACATGTATACAATGAAATACTATTCAGCGATGAAAAAGAAAATTAATATCATTTGTAACAATATGGATGGACCTAGAGATTGTGATGCTGAATGAAGCGTCAGAGAGAGAAAGACAAATATCCTATGACATTGCTTATATATGGAATCTAAAAAAATTAGTACAAATGAACTCATTTATAAAATAGAAGCAGAGTCACAGTGTAGAAAACAAACTATGGTTTTCAGGGGTAAAGGGGAGATTGGGATTGACATTTGCACACTACTATATATAAAATATATAGCTAATGAAGATTTACTCTATAGTATAGGGAGTTTTAACCAATACTCTGTGATGGCCTGGGGAAGGAAATGGTAACCCACTCCAGTATTCTTGCCTAGAGAATCCTGTGGACAGAAAAGCCTGGTGGGCTACTGTCCATAGGGTCACACAGAGTCGGACATGACTGAAGCGACTTAGCATGCATGCATGCATTGGAGAAGGAAATGGCAACCCACTCCAGTATTCTTGCCTGGAGAATCCCAGGGACGGGGGAGCCTGGTGGGCTGCCGTCTATGGGGTCGCACAGAGTCGGACACAACTGAAGCGACTTAGCAGCAACAAGGGTGAACATCGACATTTTAGGAATCAGTGAACTAAATGGACTGGAACGGGCAAATTTAATTCAGATGACCATTATATCTACTTGAAGAAGGAAATGGCAACCCACTCCAGTATTCTTGCCTGGAGAATCCCAGGGACGGGGGAGCCTGGTGGGCTGCCGTCTATGGGGTCGCACAGAGTCGGACACGACTGAAGCGACTTAGTGGTGGTGGCGGCTGTGATGGCCTATATGAAAAAATAATATTATTTAAAAAAGAGTGTATATGTGTATGTTTATAACCGATTCACTTTACTGTATGTCTGAAATTAACACAACATTGCAAGTCAGCTACATTTCAATAAAAAAAAAAATTAAATGTCATCATGAAAAGCAAATGGTTTCACTGTGTACTAGACATATGCTATGGTATGTTAAGTTGCTTCAGTCGTGTCTGCCTCTGTACAATCTCACGGACTGGAGCCCGCCAGGCTCCTCTGTCCACGGCATTCTCTAGGCAAAAATACTGGAGTGTGCTGCCATAAGTCTTTGGGAAATTTATATAACCTCTTCATGTCTCGTTTTCCCCATCTGTAAAGTAGGAATAATATAATCTTAAAACTCAAAGTATCAGTGGACTAAAATGTATAAATGTAAGTAGGTGCTCAGTACATACCAGCGTTAATAGTCCTTTTAGCTATTTTTATCTATTTCTTTACAAAGTAAAATGGGAAAAACAATAGTTTACAATTCTATGTTGTTCAGTCTCCAAGCCAAGTCTTGCTGTGATATTTAATGGAAGTAGCTATACACAGCAAGTAGTATAATGCATGTCTCATTATAGTCAACAACTGTTACTTCTACATCCACTTTTATTTGTAGAACGATGTGTTTAATTATTTTAGCATCCATATGATTCTCTACATGAATCCCTGGACCAGTTCCCATATGTCATGGACCCAGTTTGTGCATCCTCAGGCCACACTGAAGTAGGCATAGAGTCAGTGCTTATTAAACATTTTAGTAAATGAAGGAGATGAGGTATAATAATAAAAGCATCACATAGTGTCAACATATGAACTCAAAGCTGAATGCCACTTGGTAAAAGTGTAAACAAAGGATAGAGCTAAGCAAAGGATAGCTCTAGCTGTGTAATATCTCTGAACAAAGAAATAAAGAGCTGAATAAGAAATTTACTTTATGTTGGGCTTGAGGAAGTATGAAGTTAAGGGGTATGCAGGCAATTAGAAGCAAATGTGTTTACAGATTGACTGATTTTTCAGCCTCTAACAGACATGATCACTGGAGCCAGATAGTTGCTGATTGGCTGAGAAGTCAAGTTAAGAAGATAAGTTGCTACTAAAAGATTGAAATGGCTTTAAAGACATCTCTGATGAGGGTTCGAGACCATGACCCAAGGACAGTTTTTCCTTTTCTTCAACTTGGAGGATAGGAATTTTTTATTTCTGATAATCTAACACTTTAAGATTAGAGAAGTCTTGAAACTCATCTTTTCCTGACTTTATCTCCAGCCCTCTGCTGGTGTGTGTATCATAAAAGTGAGCCACATAGACTGAGACAAGCCTCCCAGAAGCACAACTGCACCATGGACATGCTAGGCAACCATGCGTTCCTGCATTTCTCTGTTTGGTAAATTGCCATTCATTCTTCAAGGTTTGGTTCAAATGTCAAGGAATCTGTCAAGCTTTTGCTCAGCCACATACACTTGCTAAGTGATTTTTGTCTCCTCCACCAATGCCCAAACAATGCCAATGCCTTTCTTCTCTGAATTCACCATTCATATATAGAACCATGGAGCTTCAGTTCTAATCAAATATTTCTCATTGCATATTGTAATTAGATGTGCATGTGCCTGCCTTCCTGTATTTTAAATACTTCAAGTGTAGACATTGTTTTACACTTTTTTTTAAATTCCACAGTATATTGTTAAATGTCTATCAGTAGATGTTTAATACATTTCTATTACTGGCATGAATGATAACTTTTTAATTTAATTTTGGGGTAATAAAGATGCTGTTTGCATCTTCACTTGTCAGGGAGGGATAGAAGATATTAAATAATTTGCTCAAGTTTACACTTTTACCAGTGGCAGAAACCCAAACTGCAAGTCCCATTGTCTTTCTCCTATTTTCTCATATAAAGTGACTTCATGCAACGGTACAAAGACCTTCTCTACATAGAAGACGTGAGACACTCACTGTGCCTCTGTCTTACAAATTGTGCAAAAGGCACCAGAACAGACAGCACTTTCTGTCAGTGTCGGGGGCCACAGGGACTTCAGTGCCATGGCCAGACACAGATGCTTCCAGACACAAGGTTTCTGACATTCACAAACTTTAGCGAGTTGGATAGGCGGCAGGTTTTCTCTTCCATGAGAGTCTGTTAGTGGGCCAGGGCTTTTGTGACAAAGTACCACAAACTGAGTGGCTGAAGAGCAGAAGCACGTTGTCTCACAATTCTGAAGGCTTGGAAGTCTGAAGTCGGTGTGTTGACCTGGGTGGTTCCCTCTGAGTACTATCATGGAGAATCTTGAACACACCTCTCTCTATGGTTGATTTACCAGAATCTTGGGTGTTCTTTGGCTTCTCAGGCAGCACAATGGTAAAGAATCCACCTGCCCATGCAGGAGATGCAAGAGATTTGGGTTTGATCCCTGGGTCAAGAAGACCCTTTGGAGTAGGAAATGGCAGCCTGCTCCTGTATTCTTGCCTGGAGAATTCCGTGGGCAGCGGAGCCTGGTGGGCTACAGTCCACGGGGTCGCAAGGAGACTGACATGCCTGAGCACACACACACAACACTTGGTGTTCTAAGCTTGTGGTAACATAGCCCCAGTCTTCACACGGTGCTCTCCGTCCACCTCATCAGTGTCCAGGGTCACTACACATGCTGGATTAGGAGCTCGCCTTCCTCCAGGACAACCTCATCCCGACCCAACTAGTTATATCTGCAACAACTCCATTTCCAAACAAGGTGACATTCTGAGGTACTGTGGGTTAGGACTTCACCATATGAATTTTGGGAGGATAAAACTGAACCCATAAGAGAGATCAAGGAAGGACAGAACATTTCTAAGGGAAACGTTTTACAAAGAAGCAGAAGAATACTGTAATGAGGTGGGTAAGCGACAACCGAGGGGCATTATGTCTTTGCTATGTTATCGTTAGTTGCTAAGTCGTGTCCAACTCTTTTGCTACCCCATGGACTGTAGCCCATAAGACTCCTCTGTCCATTGGGTTTCCCAGGCAAGAATACTGGAATGGTTGTCACTTTCTTCTCCAGGGGATCTCCCCCACACCCAGGAATTGAACCCCTATCTCCTGCATGGCAGATGAGTTCTCACCACTGAGCCACATGCAAAGTCTCCACTTTGCTGTGAAGTTAACCTGTTGGCTTGTGAGAATACTGGGCCTGGGGGAACACCAGGTGGCCTTGACTCAGTTCTGTAACTGCCTTGAGTATCTGTGGAAGCTCATGAGGCAGTCCTGAGATTTGTGGAAACTTCGTTTATAATAATAAACACTGTAATGCTTGTGATGTGCTAAGCGCTGTTCTAAAATTCTACTTACTCAGTGTTTACAGTACTTAGTATGACCTTATGAACTAGATGCCATGTTAGTTCACATTGCAGACAATGAAACTGAATCACCAGGAGGTTAAGTAGTTTGCTTTGGATCACATGACTTGTGAACCCAGATCACAATCTGACTCCAGGCTGTAAGGATTCGGTCTTTGAGCCACCTAGCTCAATACCTCAGTATTTAGTCACTTATCTCCTTTCTCCTCCTTTTCCTTGTCTCATCATCCACGCCTTTCCTTCCTTGTTGGCTTCATCCCTCCTTTCTCTCCTTTCTCCTTCCTACAATTTCTAAGCAGTAAAACTAAAAATTTTAAGTATTTTTTATTTTTATATGCTCCTTCTCCCTGAAGAACTTAATCATTGCAAATGCAAATCCACATTAAAGATTCAAGAAAATAAAGTCAGTCCTTATTGATGTATTCGTCAGAGATGCCTATGCTGTGCGGAGATGGAAGTAGGGCATACTCCGCGTGGATACATTGCTTAGGTTTCAGATCCAGGCCTATTTTTACTTAATCAACTGCCTTGACCAGTCAAACTCTACTCTTAACCCCTAGGGGTAAGTGGGAAACTAAATTTATATTTCTCCTTCAATTTCCAAATCCAAGTTCCTTCCTGCCACATGATCTTCAGAGCAAAAGCATCAGGAAATTCTTAATCTATTTTGTCTCCACAGCTTATAAGCAGCTGTCGTTATAAATAAAAGCCAGTGTCACTCTCATCGAACTTGAAATTTAACACGTGCTTTTGCTGCTCAATGAGGGATTTCCTCTAACACACTTTGTATGTAAATCTCCTATTCTCCAGTGGTTTTACTTTGGTATTATGCTACTATAAAAGCCCATTTGGTGACAAAGTCTTAAAAGTATAAGAGAGCAATAATGAATCTTGAAAAAAAGATTGAAAATTCTAAAACATAGGGTTATTTTTCATAAAATTTGCCATTTTCATCTCCCAAGCCAGAATTGTTAACGCAGAATTCAGACAGCTAGATCAATATGAAATCTGGAATGGAAAAAGCCACATAAAGTTGATGGTTTCAGTCCTAGAATTTAAATTCTTGGTTAATCAATGAGAAGTCTTTCTAAAGATACTGTTCATAGAACAATAAAAAAAATAATAACCTGTGAGAGCTTTTATTGTAAGATTTTGTAAACAGTGTGCAGTTGAAAATGCATAAGTATAATTCAGTAATGGGAATTTTTTCCATGTCTAACACCTATAAAATGATTGAGAAATAGATTTGTTCATCTTATATTTTATGAATTGTAGCCTTCAAAGAGTGTTAAACACTTTCAATGTTTGCTCAGCCTTGAATTTTTACCTTACAGAGCCAGTTTTAACAGTGCAATCAAAGAACTCTATACATACATAAACTGTGTATTTTCTGAGTCAGAGATAAAGAAGGAAACACTTCATTAAAATGTTATAAGGACATCAACACTTCAATGTTTATTATGTGAGCATTATGTCATGTTTCAAGTGATGTTTTAACACTTTACTTAGTCTATGTCTTGAGTTAAGAATTCATTTTATATATGAAAGAAATCACAGTGTAAGAGTCAAACTGGTATCTTCACAATCCATGACTATTCAAGGTTGCATGGGTCTGTCACAACTTTGAATGTAAATCACAAAAAAGGAATATTGATTTCTCAAATAGGGACTATAGTAGAAGAATATGAAGGATTCATTGAATGATGGGTTGCTGGAACAGCAAGCCTGGAGAAGTTGGTAAGTGCCAGGATTTCGCACTAGAATTTAAGGAGTAAGAACAAGAGCCGTAGTCATGTTTCAGGATATTTCAGGTCTTTGTTTTCCTCCTGCAGGATTCAAGGTCCTTAGAGTTAACGTCTGATTAGCTAAGCCTAAGTAGAACAAAATCAGTTGACTTACAGAGCTTGTGTAGTTAGATGAAGGCATTACACCATCAAAAATGCTTAAAACAAGGAGTTATTCCTCAAGGAGAAGAAAAGGGAATAAGGAACTGAGATGGGGATGGAATGAGAAGGACAGATCCCAGCCTGACTAATATTCCCAAATGTGAGTGAGATCTCAAAAGGTGTGAGGGGTGTATATGTGTGTTTGTGTGTGTGTATTGGGGGGGGGGTGACTTTTTCTGTTCATAAGAATAATGCCTGAATGTATAAAATAGCTCCATATCAATGTATCAATTCTCAAAGACTCAAAGGCATCAAAATGTTAGGTAAAGTATGTCTTTAGAGTCAGGAGGCCACGATTGAAATCCTATGTTACTTTTAATCTATGATACGGAGCATTTGATTTTGCTTCTTGATCTTTAGGTGCTGTAGGTGAAAGATGGGATTTATATAAAAGTGACAACATGGAATGTTGTGAGATGAGGATATTCTATGAGAAAGCCATTTCTAAAATATACAACAACACCCATAAAGTTACTTTTTCATTATTCAGATTTCTTGGTTCTAACAAAGGAGGCTAATTCTCTTTTTTCTCCCTCCTTTTTAAATACAGATCATCTGTGGTTGCTCATGAGAAGAACTCGTAAACAGGCCTATAAAGACTATGAAACATTTTCCTTTGGCTGAGAAAGAAGTGTCAGTAGAACTGAAGAAGCCATCATGAAAATCACTTTTTTTTTAATGGAACAATTATCTTAACTAGGAAAGAAAGTTTGGCTCATAATTTTAGCTCTAAGCAAAGGTGAGGCTTAGTAATTTTTATTTACACCTTTAAAAGGTCTGCATGTTTTGTCCTTTATATGACTTTTCCCAATTAGCATGGGCATATTTTATATACCTCCCTGTGAGGAATTTTATAAATTGTTTATTATTTTTCTTTTCCAAAAGAGAGTTTATAAGTCTCAGATTTCCCCCCTCTTCCATGTGGCCCTTATTACTCTTCCCTGAGGGCTTTCTTACCCCTTGCCCTCCAATTTGAGGCCTAGCTGGGATGGTTCTTGCACTCATAATTGAAAATTAATGATGAGAAGCAGCCCCAAACCAAACCATTCTCTTTCCCCTTGCTCAGTCCAAGAAGTATACAATGCAGATTTTATTTCAGGGACTGGAGAGGTGATTAATAGTCATAAGGCCCTGACACTGGCTTCAGATAAGTGGTGTAGTCTGGCAGGAACACAAATATGTGGACACCACTCCCATTAATCTCTGAACACCACATGGAAAGGAACAAGTCTTTGCAAGGCCTTTATAAAGGGAGTTATTATTATGAGGCCAACTTTTCTATAAAGAAAGGATAATTTGTAGCCTCTGTGAACCTTCCCCGGGACCAAAGAAGTGACTACACTCCACTTATAAAAGATTTCTCTGCAAATGAGAAGATATAAATGGAGTGTGAGGGCGAGTAATAAGAAAGCAAAAGTATGAAGAAACTGACAGTAAAATCTATGGAATTGTTACTACTTGACGGTGAGCACTAGGGGCTGGCCAGGAGCCACGGCTTTGTCACTGCCCCAGCTGAGGCTCACAGATGGCCTTCAGTCTGTGTTGAGTGAGTGGATAAATGGAAAGCTTGCATTTTTCAGGATGTGACACTCATCTTTGAAAACTGATAACTGAAAAAGAAGATAAAAATGGTACTGTATTTCTGCCATCTTGAAATTATAACTTTGATATTATTATTAAACAATGTGTGGCCACTTTTGCTATTTGTTGTACAATGATTTTTATAATATCATTAACCAATGCCATGTTCTTCCATCCAGAAAGCTACAAATACACTATCCTTTCTGATGATTGGCTCAACATTTTTTTTTTTTCTGAATAACATCTGTTACCTCTTATCACCGGTGTCCTTGTATGGAGTATGTACTTCATTTTCTATATTTATAAATGTTGCAATGATACGTTTGGATACTTTCTCTTTGATCAGCCTGTGAACTCTTTGAGGTGTAGATCACGACATGCAACTCCTGCGTTTCCCAGCATTGCCTTGAACAGGTATTGAGTAAATATTCCTTCAATTATAAACAATATTTATATGAATAAATTACCTGGAACCCAGTTTTGCTTCTTGCTTTGACTTAGTGATTTGTAAGAGAAAAGGTAACAGTTAAAAATATAGCTATTGAATGGGATGGCCTTGTTCTGGATGGGGCCTCTATTCTTTGATGGGAGGTAGATATTTATCTCAGTGAGGGGGCTATGGAAATGTTGATTTCCCCTTTCACTCTTGTCTAGCTATGATACTTTATCCCAGATAAAAGCGTAGGGGTTCTGCTGAGTTGGAGATGTCACAACATTATTCCTATTTAACACTGATAGTTCTCAGAGAATAATTAGACACAGAGTCCCACAGTTTCAGAGATAGACAATTTTTAATGTTTTATAAATAATTTTTTATCTAAATTCTATTTCTATTTTACACTCTGAGAAGAAGGCCAATGTATTAACTACTTTTTGTAGTCAGCTAAAACATTCAATACTGATTAAACAGATCTACAAATTAAATTAAAATCAACCGGAAACATTCTTTTTAAAAACTTGAAATCTAAAAAAAAAAAAAAAAAACAAATGAAATTATTTGCAAAACAGAAACAGACTCACAGACTTTGAAAACAAACTTATGGTTACCAAAGGGTAAAGATGGTGGAGGGAGGGAGGAATAAATCAGGAGTTAAGGATTAAAATATACCCAGTATTATATATAAAATAAATAGTCAACAAGAATATGCTGTATAGCATAGGAAATTTTACTTAATATTCTGTAATAACCAACATGGACAGAGAGTCTGAAAAATAATATATATATGTATATATATATATATATATATATATATATGTAATTAAATCAGTTTGCTGTACAGCAGAAACTAATGCAACATTGCAAATCAACTATACCACAGTATTAAACTAAAAAAAAAAACCTTGTATTTGGCAATATTTTCTAATAAAATTCATTCTAACAAATACAGAAAATTTCAAAGTCTGTTTTAAAAACATTAACAAAATAAAATCTCCATAAGCATCACCCAAGTTAAGACACTGCCAGTAACTGAGATGCTTTCTGTAGACTGTGTTTGGGTCACATATCCTTCCCTTCTCGATCAGGATAATCAGTCTCTTGGTTTTGTGGTTTACTTTATAATTCTGTCACCTAAGTACATATCCATAGAGTATATATTATTTAAAATATCCAGGTTTGAGACTTTATGCAAATATAGTCAGAAGGTATACCCTTATTTTCCTATTAGTCATTTATTTTCCTTAACATAATGTTTATAAGTTTAACTAATGTTTGCAGTTGTAACTATAATTTACTCATTTTCTTTGCTGTTTAGAATTATATGACTAGATCATAGTTTATTTGCTTTTATTCACATTTAATTTATTTATTTTTGGATATCTCAAACAATGCTTTTATTTAATTTATTTTTTATTAAAGCATAGTTGACTCACAGTATTAGTTTTAAATGTACAACATAGTGATTTAATATTTTTATAGACTACTCTCCATTTGAAAATACTATGAAATGATGGCTATATTTCCCTGTGCTGTACAATATATCCTTGCTGCTTATCTGTTTGATACAAAGAAGTTTGCTTATCTTAATCCAATACTCCTACCTTGCCCTGCCTCCTTTCCTGAACCCATGGTAACTCCTAGCTTGTATCGTATACCTGTGAGTCTGTTTCGGTTGATATATGTATTCATTTCTTTTATTATTTAAATTCCAAGTATAAATGATGACAGAATATTTGTCTTTCTCTGTCTGACTTATTGCACTAAATAAGCACTAGTAGGTATGATTCTAGCTACAGGGTTTACTAGGCGCCTTTTGTTGGATTCAGGAAGTTTTCTTTTTGTCTGGTTTGATGAATTTCCAGGTGGCATTAGCAGTAAAGAACCTGCCTGCATGGCAACCCACTCCGGTATTCTTGCCTGGAGAATCCTGTGGACAGAGGAGTCTGGTGGGCTACAGTCCTTAGGGTCACAAAGAATCAGAAGCTGAGTGAATACTTATGAAGAATAGGTATTGAATTTTGCCAAATGGCTTTCTGCCACTATTGGAAAAATTATGTTTTTTTCCCTTTTATCTTTTGGATTATAGATTACATTCATTGATTATAGAAAAATAAATCAACTTTGCATACATGAGATAAATTCTAATTGGATATGATGTAATTTCCTTTTTTCTATATTATTGGATCAATTTGATAATACTTCATTAAAGATTTGCCTCTATATTCAGGAGAAATATTAAATTCAAGAGTACTTTTTTTTTCTTTTCCTTATACCTTGTTTGAATTTGATATCAAGGCAATGCTGTTTAGAAGTGTTCCTTCCTTTTCTATTTCCTGGAAGAGACTAAGTAAAGTTGATTTTTTTTTTTCAAAGATTTTGTATCATTCACCAGCAAAACTATCTGACTAGGTGAATTTTTATAGCTCATGGGGTTTGAAGGCTGTGTCTACTTTGAGTTGATGAATATATGTGTATACAGTTGTTTCTAGCTTTCCCTTGCATGCATGGGTGCTGAGTCGTGTTGGCTTTCTGCAACCCTACGGACTATAGCCCACCAGGTTCCTCTGTCCACAAAATTTTCCAGGCAAGAATACTAGAGAGGGCTGCCATTTCCTCCTCCAGGAGATCGTCCCAACCCAGGAGCTGACCCCAAGTCTCCTGTGTCTTCTGCACTGCAGGTGTATTCATTACCACAGAGCCACTTGGGATGTCCCACCTTTTATTTCAGACCTTAATAATTAGTCTTTATTCTTTTTTCCTGATAAAACGAATTTTATTGATATAGTCAGGAGACCAATCTTCATTTTCACTAATTCTATTGTTTTCTTTCTTCTTAAATTAGCATCTTATTTATTCTTACCTTCTGTCTATATTTATTATAATCACTCTTTTTTGAAATTAGCTTCCTCAGAAGCATAGGTCATTAATTGGACACATTTTTCATATTTAATATGAGTTTTTAAAAACTATACATTTCTTTTAAATACATTTCTTTCTGTGCATTTGTTTATCAAAAATACATGAAGTTTCTTAAGATGCATTTTTATTATTATTTAATTCAATATACCTTCTAATTTTGCTTATAGTTTCTCTATCACTCGTGAGTTTTTAAGTGTGTGATGCTCAATTTCCAAACATTTCTAATTTTTCTCATTACCGATTTAATTATCTTCCTCTGGTTTTTGATATTTGTGCTGTTAGCCATCATTTTGGAGAAGGCAATGGCAGCCCACTCCAGTGTTCTTGCCTGGAGAATCCCAGGGACGGCGGAGCCTGGTGGGTTGCCGTCTATGGGGTCGCACAGAGTCGGACACGACTGACGCCACTTAGCAGCAGCAGCCATCATTTACTTCATGACCCTCATAAATGTAATACCTCATTTTTCTGGCTCTTTTATTGCTTTTTGTGTTTAGCACTTTGCATGGTAATCAACTTGTTTACGTAGTGTAACTTAACTAAAACTTCCCTATTGATACACATACGGGTAGTGCTGTGACTCACTCTAATACTTCACTGAATGGCCCTTTATATCTCTTTCTTTATTTCTGCAAATGTACCCCCCGAGACAATATGGCCAAACTTTCCCTCACATAAATTTTGCTATTTCTCTGATCTTTGAAATTTGTCATGAATCTGTTTGTAAGTTTTCTATCATAATTTAATTGATGTTCCTCTCTATTTTGCTTTACATGCTGTTGAAACCATCTATTAAGTCCTATTTTAAATTCTAGGCCTTTTATTCTATTTATGCTTTAAAGAATTTCTGTTGTGTGATGAATTCTTTTTTATCTATTTTTTTCAAATATATTTATCACGATTATTTTAATATCAATGTTTTGTATCTGAAGAAGGAAATGACAACCCACTCCAGTACTCTTGCCTGGAGAATTCCATGGACAAAGGAGCCTGGCGGGCTACAGTTCATGGGGTTGCAAAAAGTCTAACACAACTGAGCGACTATCCCTCACTCATGTTTGATATCAATAATTACTCAAATATCTATGGATATATTTTTGTTTCTATTGTTTCCTTGTTCACTTGATCCTGTGTTTGTGTATGTGTGTGTAAACACACACCCTGTGGAGGAAAAAATATGCAATCTCCAGGCTCTGTTATTTTCTCTAGAGACTTCATCATATTCTCAATAAGGTATGTAAAGTGACAACAGATGACCTTAATCCAAATGGAGCCTGAGCTGACTAAACCACACTGTAGTTTTTGCAAGAAACTGTCTGTCAATTTCTGGTATATATGAGTGCAACTCTCAGGGTTTCTGACTTGAAGCCTTGGATCTTATATTCTAATATTTTGTTTTCTTCGTTGGCACCATGAGACAGCCAAGAAGATATCTTTGTCTTTTCTTGCCTATAGTTGGAAAACCTATGGTGCTTTGATTTAATTAAAATGCTTGCTTATTGATTAAGTGGTATACTTTATCATGTTAATGAGGTCAATTAAGTCTTATTTGATTTAGTGTATTTTTATTGTTATGTCTGTTGATATTTGGCAATGCTTTCTCTGAATCTTTGGAATTCTTTCAAAATTAATGCATTTCTTCTAGGGTAATTAATCTGCTTATATTTTCTATATATTCAGTTTAGTTTTGGTAAGTTTTTGAAGAAAAAGATCTACTTGATCTAGGTTTAAATTTTTACTTTGGAAGCAGGACAGATTTTGCAAAGAAACTAAATTTGGCATTTATTTATTAGTTCTAGTGTGTATCAGTTTTCTAATTAATTTATTTCTGATTTATTTTTAAGAAGCTTTCTATCAGTTCTTTTTAAAATTACTTTGTCCTTCATTTTTAGTTTTTTGAACTGGATAATTACTCCATTTCGTATTTATATAGGTATTTAATACTATAATTTTTCACTCACATACAGTTTTAACTGTATGCCTCGAATTATTTTGTATCATATTTTTATTCTTTTTACTTTCAAGTAATTGTAAAACCCCTTGGTACGTACCCTTCACCTAAGAATTATTTAATACTTATATTTATATTGCCATATGGAAAAGCATACCGTTCTGTCTTTTAAATCAATTTCTATTTCTTTCTCATTATGATCAAAGAATGCTATTTTTATTGTTTTTATACCTGTGGGATTTATTGAGGTTTTCTTTGGAGAAACCTCGTAAATAATATTTCCTTGAAATAGGTGAATGTTACACATGAACATTGATTGAAGATATATTCTGTTTCTGTCATTCATTGTATTTTTAATACTGTGACTGTCACTTTGTCTAAAAGAAGAATAGAAACCAAAATAACTTATATTTAATATTCCAGAATGAGGTACACCCTTTCTCGTGTCAGGTCACTGTGGTCTAGTCAAATAGATTTGACTGGTAAGACTGGGTGGGGCTTAGCAAACTGTGCTGCAGACTTGTCTGTGTTTGAGTTCATCAAAATATGTTGAGGGATGAATCAAGACTTTCCCTCTAACAGAGACTGAAAATCTACAAGCTGCTTGGCAGAGGTGCGTCTGCTTTGTAGCGGAGCCCGCAGGGTCTTGGGTCTGTGGGAGACCGCCCTCTGCTTGGACACAGAGCTGCCTCGTCCCTGGCCCCCTGGGGATTCTCCCCTCCTTCCCCCCTACCTGGTCTCTTTCAGTCCTGCAGTCCCGCCGCACCGCTGCACCTTCTCAGGGCAGCAGTCCCAGCTGCTGTGACAACCTAACATGCCATGGAAGGATGCCTAATATGCCTCTCCTCTCTGACGTCCTGTATTACTCGGGTGAAATTTCAGAGAGACAGAAAAGGAGGAGACTCGGTCAGCAGCTCTGTCCCACCCTCATGATCAGCCTCAGAGTGCACCAAATGGATCCCTCTCAGTTCTGGTGTGACTTCCCACAGGGGACGCCTTGCCCTTGCTGGGACCCCCCCTGGGCCCCAGGGTGCTCTTCTTCCCCTGGCTTTGCTTTCAGGGCACCCGTCCTGGGCATTCTGTGACTACCCACGGCAGGGGACCCTTCACGATTACACTCTGTCCCAGCTGACCAACAGTGGCCGTTCATATTTCATTAAGAGTTCAGCTCCTTTCTGCCACCCCTGCCACCCCTGTCTGTGGCCGATTCCAGTCCTCCTCCTGTATTTGCCCTGGGATGAAAGCAGCATTTAGTTACTTCTCTCTTTTGAGGGTCTCCTTACTTTCTGGAATTTAGTCCGCTGGGAATCTCTGTGTCCTCAGTTCCCAAATTATCCAGCTTGTTGCGGCTGTTAGGATGAGAAAGTTTGTCTCATGTTACAGTCTGCATCTAAACAGGATACTCCTTATTTCCTTTACAGTTTTATCCCTGCCATTTCCTCATTTTTTTTTTTTCCTTAAGGTAGTATCTGCAGGGATTTTTTTTTTTTTTTGCTATTGTACTTGTCTTCAATTTTAGTTTTATTTCTTAAATAATCTAAACTTTCTAATCTGTTCCTGAGGTCAATACTCTTGGTAAACTTCCCTTTTCCAGTTACATACTTTCCAGTTTAATGTAGATGTCTGTTGTTAATTTAAAAAAAAAATTGTTCTTTTTTCTTTGTTAAATAGTTCAACCCATGGAGATTTGAACTTATGCTGATGCCATCATCACAGAATGCTAGTAATTAATATCTGTTAAGTACGGTACCCACATGCATAAATTTCTGCCCCAGTAATATTTATCAAATATCCACTCTTTACACACTCATCTAAAATATGAAAACTGTCATCTGTCAAGTGCTAATATACACACTGGTTTATTTCTGAGGTTTCTATTTTGTTCCACTGACCTCTAGTCCCCTACCAGCCTCATAGTTTTAACCATATAACAATTTCTGTAGCAAAATCATACTATAAATGTGTAATACTTGTGTCAGAAATTAATTCAAACTCAATTGAATTCATTGATTCTAATTGGGATAGAATTAACATCTTTGTAATATTGACTATTCTTTTTCATGAATACTGTATATCACCTTTTTAATAATGATGTATTTTGAACATTGTGCATTTTCTCCATAAAATTAAAATTTATTTGTTAGTGTATTATTTTTAACTGATCTACAATTTTTGTGTACAGCTGTTGGAAATAATATTTTACTTACTTTTTTTCATAACTTTTCTCACTGATGGGTTGGAACATAATTTATTTGGTTATATTGTGCTTACATTTAACACATTTTGTTAAGATTGTTGCATTTAACAATCTTAGTATATTATCTTATTGATTAATCTTAATGCATAAAAGATATATTTTTGCTTCTTTTCAATGCCTAATTTTTTTATCACAGAATTTGGTACGACCTCCAAAGAAATGCGGGATAGAAATGATGATATTGGTCACTTTGGTCTGGTTCCTCATTTAAGGGAAGTATTTCCAAAATTTCAAAATTAAATATTATATTTCTACATGTCTTTGATAGAACTGGCAGCCATGTCTTTTTGTGGTTATGGGATTTCCATTATATTCCCTCTTTATTATTTTTTTTTTCCTTGCATGTTAGTCATTCGGTCGTGTCCAACTCTTTGCAACCCCATGGACTGTAGCTGGCCAGGTTCCTCTCTCCATGGAATTCTCCAGGCAAAAATACTGAGTGTGTTGTCATTCTCTTCTTCAGGGGATCTTCCCGACCCAGAGATCAAACCCATGTCTACTGCACTACAAGCAGATTCTTTACCACTGAGCCACCAGGAGAGCCCTATAGTTTTTAAATCTTATTAAGTTTAATAATGCATTACAATCCCATGCAGCAAAAAACTATTCTTATATCTCTAGAATCTATGTCTGACACAAGGTAGCTGTTCAATAAGCATCCTTCAGTGGATTAATTACTTCAGCTGTTTTTCTATCTATTGAGATCATTATATTTTTCTTCTAAACTTAATGTGGCAAATTGAATTGAGTGATATTCTACTAAAAAATCTTTCTTTCATATTTGGAGTTGAATTGATTTAATTATGATATATTATATTCTTTATATATTGCTGAATTTAATCTGATAATATGTACTTTAGATATTTTGCTACTATCTTTGTTCATGGGTGAATTGGGATTTTGCTTTTCTATATCATCCATATTTAATTTGACACAAAATTACTCTAGGCTCACAAAATAAGAGGAAACCATCCCCTCTGCTGTCAAATTCTAAAGGAATTTATAGATTATAGAAATATTTTGCATGTTATCTATGACCTACTGTAAAAGTATTTGGACCTGATTTGCTATATGAGCGAAGGTGTAATTACTGATTACAGTTATTTTGTGTAATGCTCTTAGGGTTCTTCAAGTTTTACATTTATTTTTGTGATGTTTTGGAAAGTCACATTTCTAGAAAATTTCCCCTGTGACCTAAATTTTCAAATTTTTTGATCTAAAGTTCATTATTTACTCTTATTGTAAAAAAGTAATTGTTATTATTTATATATATATATATATATATATATATATATATAAAGAAGTAGAAGAAGTATTAGTCTCTCAGTCATGTCTGACTCTTTGCGATCCCATGGACTGTAGCCCACAAGGCTCCTCTCTCCATGGGATTCTCCAAGCAAGAATACTTGAGTGGGTTGTCATTTCCTTTTCCAGGGGATTTTCCCAACCCAGGAATCGAATCTGGGTCTTCCACATTGCAGGTAGATTCTTTACCATCTGAACCACTAGGGAAGCTGTAACTTCTTTTTAAATTCTGGTGTTATTTTCTTGATTATTTGGATATATTTCTCTGTGAAAGGATTTTAACCATGAAAACTATAAATATAATTTCTAATATCTTTAATGGTTAGAATTTTTCTTACATTATTTTTCATTTTAGGAGAAAGAGGCAAATTTTAAAATGTCAATAGTATGAATAAATGTTTATTGAACTGAGCTACAGTCTTTCGGTAAAATAAAACAAAAAAGAGAGTCTTCTAAAAGCACAGCTGTGCTTTGCTCATTTATTGCAAAAGCAGCTTGCTCATCTTGAAAAAATAATAAACAAGGACCACTTGTCAGAAAGTGAGACAAATTCCTGGACAGTGTGAGGCTGTTGATAACACTTATGTTGCTCTCAGAAGCTCACTTGCAAAGCAAGGCACAGTTAAATTTTGGGGAAGAGTGGTTTGTTTACCACATATTGAACGCTGCTCTAATGGTAATTTAAAGTTAAAGAACGTTTGCTCTTCCGATAAGCCAATGTACAGATAATAGCAGTTTTATATCTTTGAATCTTCATGCTTATAATAAAGCTACTTCCTTGATGGCTCAAGGAATAAAGAATCTGCCTGCAATGCAGGTTCTATCCCTGGGTTGGGAAGATCCCCTGGAGAAGGAAATGACAACCCTCTCCAGTATTTTTGCCTGAAAAACTCCATGGACAGGGGAGCTTGGAGGCTACAGCCTATGGGATCACAAAGAATCAGACATGACTGATCACGCACACGCATAATAAAGCTAGGTTTTTTACCTCCGGTTTAACACAAATTTTACCTGGAAAAAAGCATAGAGGCCAATGAGCTTTGGTAAAACTCACTTGATATTCTGCCCCATGCTTTCCTTCCTTCCAATATGGTTTCATAGCCAGAAACTCATTCAGTTCTCAGACCTCAAGCCTTGTCTATGATTATGGTCTTATTAATTCTTTCATCACATATGTATTGATTACCTTCTCTGTGCAGGTACAAAGGTGAAGGTTTCTGTGAACATGAAACTAAACAGATAATAGTGAACTTAAAATCTACCTGGTCAACTTGTTTGGCTACATGATTTTTTTTTTTTGACTTTTTATTTTATATTGGGGTAGAGCCAATTAGCAATGTTGTGACAGTTTCAGGTGGACAGCAAAGGGACTCAGCCATGCATATACAGGTATCCATTCTCCTCCAAGCACCCCTTCCATCCAGGCAGCCAGATAACACTAAGCAGTGTTCCTGTGCTATATAGTAGGTTCTTGTTGGTTATCCATCTTAAATACAGCCCTGTGTACATGTACGTATCAAACGCCATAACGATCCCTTCCCCCATCATTTCCCCTAGGAGCTCTAAGTTGATTCTCTAAGTCTGTGAGTCTCTTTCTATTTTTTAAGTTCATTAGTTTAATTTTTTAGATTCCACGTATGCCATATGTTATTTCTCCTCCTCTGTCTTGACTTACTTCACTCAGTATGACAAACTCTAGGTCCATCCATGTTGCTGCAAATGGCATTATTCCATTATTTTTAATGGCTGAGTAGTATTTCATTGTATATATGTACCTCATCTTTATCCATACCTCCGTCGATGGACATTTAGGTTGCTTCCATGTCTTGGCTATTGTAACTAATTGCTGCAATGAACAGTGGGGTGCATGCATCCTTTCAGATCATGTTTTTCTCCCAGTATATATATATATAAAAGCTCTATTTTTCATTTTTTAAGAAACCTCCATTCTGTTCTCCATAGTGGCTGAACCAGTCTACATTCCCATCAATAGTGAAGGAGGCTTCCCTTCTCTCCAAACCCTCTCTACCATTTATTGGTTATTGATTTTTGGATGATAGCCATTCTGGCTGGCGTGAGGTGAAAACGTCGTTGTAGTTTTGATTTGCATTTCTCTATTAATTAGAGATGAGCATATTTTCATGTGCCTCTTGGCCATCTATGTGTCTTCTTGGGAGAAATGTCTATGTAGGCGTTCTGCCTATTTGTTGATTGGGTTGCTTGTTTTGATGCTATTAAGCATCATGAGCTGCTTGTAGATTCTAGAGACTAATCCCTTGTAGGTCACACCATCTGCAAATATTTTCTCCCAATCTGTGAGTTATCTTTTTGTTTTGATATTGTTTCCTTTGCTGTTGTTGTGCTACATGACTCTTATCGCAAAATAGCTTACTCCATTTTTATAGCTGTCAGTAACTCTACCAGTGCCTCCGAGTTTTCTTATTAAATTCTCAGAGTATTTCCACATTTAATTCTGTGTAAGTAAAACTCTGATGGAATAACTTATTTAACAAATATTTAGTACATACCTACTAAGTGTTACGTAACTGCCAAACTGGCACTAGGCAATGCTTTAAGAAAATGAGTAAAGTTTATTCCATCAAAGACAGATATTATGAAAAAGAGCTTTGTGAATTAATTACAACTGTGATAAATGTTACAAAGGAAAAACTCACGGTGCAATGATAATAACTAATCAAGAAAACAGAACAAATCTGAGTGTCAGAGAGCTATTTCCTAAGGAAATGACATTTAAACTGAAATACAATGAGTGAGAGTGCTTGAACAAAGAGAAATACAACTCCACAGGCAGAGGGAGCAACCCCTGTGAATTTTCTCAATAGGAAATTAACCAACTAAAATACTGAGTAAAAGAAATGAGGGATTATCCAATCCATTTTTCTCCTTTTAAAAAAATGTTATTTTTTAGAGCAGTTTTAGTTTCACTGCAAAATTGAACAGAAATGCAATTCAATTTCAAACATGAACTTTATGATGGTACGGGAAAGCAGTCATTGTAAACTGGATTTTGCGTTCTTTGACTATTAAACGTCACGTGTGGGTTTGAAAGACTTTTTATTTTGAAATAATTATAGATTTAAAAGTTGAGAAGTTTGTATAGGAGGTCTGAGTACCCTACACTCAGTTTTCCCCAGTGATTACATCTTACACAATCATAGTTCAGTTTTAGAAAATTGGAATTGTTCAAAGTATGTGACTAGTTCTCTGATGGTTAACTTTGTGTGTCAACTTGTCTGGGTCACAGTGCCCAGATATATGGTTCATTATTATTCTGCATGTTTCTGGGAGGGTGTTTTTAGATGAGATTAACATTTAAATTGATCTCAGTGAAACAGATTACCTTCCGTAATGTTGGTAAACCTCATCCAGGCAGCTTAAGAAAAAGGGAAATAGATATCCTTCCACTTTTTCCTAGTTCTCCAGCATAGTCATCTTTAGATTCAACTTGTAAATCTTTTCTGAGGCTCTAGCTTATTTTATAGGATTGTGAATTAATTAATTAATATTGAATCATTTATCAGTATATAATGGGTTACTTTGGCTGATTTTTAAATAGTGACCTACTTTTACATCTTTAAAATAAAGTCTATTTTAGTCATGGTATACAATCCATTTTACACATTACTAAATTTCTAACATTATATTAAGAATGTTTTCATCTATATTCCTAAGGGACATATATCTATAGTTTTTGCCTTTTTTTCTTTATTCTTTTTTTACAGTCTTTATCTAGTTTTCACTCAAGGTAATACTGGCTTCATAAAACAAGTTGGAAAGTCTTCCCTCTTCTTTTTTTTTTTTTTAATTAGTTAGTTTATTTGGCTGTGTCAGGGCTTATTTGCAGCACATGGGATCTTTCTTGCATCCTGCGCTATCTTTTCTTGTGGTGCATAAACTCTGTCCACTGGCTTAGCTGTTCTGAGGCATGTGGGCTTTGTTCTCCAACTAGGGATCAAACTTGAGTTCCTTGCATTGTAAGGCAGATTCTTAACAACTGGACTACCAGGGAAGTCTCTTGTCTCTTCTTTTATTTTCTATAAAAGAGTGCATAAGTTAGCCTATTCTTTAAATGTTTGTCAGTATTTTCAACTGAAACCGAGAACTGAAGATTTATTTTTCAGGAGCTTACAACATATACATTTAAAATATTTCTAAAAATATTCAAATTTTGAATAATTTCTTATAGTGTTGCATTTACTGGGTACTTAATACTTTTCAATGAATTGGTCCATTTCATTCATGTTATCAAATTTTGTGTGTAGAGTTGTGTGTAGTATTTACTTATCCTTGTAGTGTCTATAGGCTCTGTAGTTATATCACCTCTTTTAATCTTGATATTAGTAATTTGTGACTTTTCTTATTTGCTTGTGTTTTAGTGATTTATCAACTTTACTGATCTTTTCTAGGAATCAGCTTTTTGCTTTACTGATTTATTCCATTGTTTTTGCTAGCTTTAATTTTATTAGGTTCTGCTCTTAACAATGTGTTTTCGTTAGCTTGATCTTTTGATAAATTAATCATGGGTAGAGAGTAATATGGGCTTCCCTTGTGGCTCAGATGGTAAAGAATCTGTCTGCAATGTGAGAGACCTGGGTTCCATCCCTGGGTTGGGAAGATCACCTGGGGAAGGGAATGGCAACTCACTATTATTCTTGCCTGGAGAATTCCATGGACAGAGGAGCTTGATGGGCTCCTTTAGGTCACAAAGAGTTGGACACAACTGAGTGACCAACACAAACAAAAAAAAAAGAGAGAGTAATATAATGAATTAATAATACCAATTAGTTCCAAAAACATAACCGGCAAAGTCAAAGAAATTTTTGGTTACTTGGCAAGGTTACACAGATGAAGGGAACTATTTCTTACAAATCCTAAAGACACACAAATGATAAAGTGTAAGCCTTTAAGTAGACACAGCCAGTCTCAAAATAAAGACAAGAAAGAGCTTGCATGTATTATTATAGGAGGACCTTAGGATAGTGTAATACATGTGATAGCAAATATTGCTGCTGAGGCCTATGAAAATTTCCATGAGAAATCTTGTTTACCTAACAACATGGTAAAATTACACAAGGAAGAAAACAATGGTCCAAATGGCAGAATACTTGAGCATCTAGCCAAAGACAAGATGGAAGAAAATTTATTCATATGTCCTTCGTTTTCCACTTTGCTTGGTTGAAGCTGTGTTTGAATGTGTTCACTGCGATCAGAGAGACATCAGCTTTTTTGGCATGAACTTGAGCTTGGAAAATATAATGGCCCTGGTGTAATGAAAGTAGTTAACACTGGAGGTAAAAGGACTAGTCTCTTTCAAGATGATAAAATCTCTTGAGAATTTTATCATCCTTGTATCTTTTTCCATACTCAAAGTGCTATGCAATTACAACTGAGGTAGCAAGCTCTTAAAAAATATCAGGGCACAGCAAGATCCTGAATGGTACCTTCCCTCGTAGCTCAGTCAGTAAAGAATCTGTCTGCAATGCAGAATACCTGAGTTCGATTCCTGAGTCAGGAAGATCCCCTGGAGAAGGAAATGGCAACCCACTCCAGTACTCTTGCCTGGAGAATCCCACGGACAGAGAAGACAGGTAGGCTACAGTCCATGGGGTCTTAAGAATCGGACACAACTTAGCGACTAAACTACTACTAAGGTGCTGAGAGCAATGTTAACGTCCACCTTCCTTGAGGAATGTCCCTACCACACTTGGAATCCATGAAAACAGACATAAGCGAAAGCTGGTCTTACCTCAAGTACATATCCCTATATGTCATAACTAACAAAATAGAAAATTCAGATGGTGGATGTTCTGAGGAATCAATGAAACAAGCAAAATAAAATTTTATAAAATCAAATTAGTTATCAACAAAGACATTATAACACTGAAAAGATAAACTAGAATCAAGGAATCATATGATATAACTCAGAATAAATCTACAATGGTTGACAAAAAGAAATCAGTAAAGACTTGAAGAGTGAAATTGACAGAGCTAAAGGACAATCGGTGAGTTAAATTATTTATTTGAAGAACTTTCCCATAATACATCAGAAAGGAATGAAGTGGTAGAATATACAAAGTGTTTAAAAATGAGGATTAGAAAAGTCAACATTTTTAGAATAGTTTTCACAGTTGATAAAAATAAAGGGAGAAACCCTCAAGAAATAAGTACTAAGGATTTCCAGAATTACCCCGCCCCCCCCAAAAAAAGATTTACTATTTAATAATATTTACTCAGAACATGAGAGCTTTCCAGGTGGCACTAGTGTAAAGGGCACACCTGCCAATCCAGGAGCCACAAGAGATGCGGTTTCGATCCCTGGGTGGGAGGATCCCTGGAGGAGGGCATGGCAGCCCACTCCAGTATTCTTCCCTGGAGAATCCCATGGACAGAGGAGCCTGGTGGGCTGCAGTCCGTAGGGTCACAAAGAGTCAGACACGACTGACGTGACTTAGCACGCGTGTAGCACACACTCAATATGAACATGGAAGTTAATAAGCACATACATGAAATGCATATTATAGTAAAACTGAAGCTATCGAAACAGAACTTTCACAACTCTGCAAAAATAAGAAGAATATCGTCTATGCATAAAGAAGAATCAAGATTGACACTAGACTCGTCAACAACAAGGCTACATATAAGAATTTAATTGGTTGTTATAATCACAGAATTTAAGATTTTCCTTTTGGCCCACACAGAAAATAAAAGACAAATGGCTCTTAACTATATGAAAAGATATTCAAGTTTATCCTTAATAATAGCAGAGTTACTTAAAACTACATTGAGATGCTGCTTTTTAAAGTACTAGATTGGCAAAGACAAAGCAAAGATATGCTCTGACTGAAGTGAGAATGTGGAAGGAAAGAGATGTGGTTAGAGTTTAGGCAGAGTCACATATGCCATAGCAAGAAATCTGGACCTTATTCTACATGCAGTGATGAACAAATGGCGGACCTGTAAAAACTGCAAAATGAGGAAAGTCAAATAAACCAGCATTTGGCTTGTTGGCTATACACATGACTCTGCTACCTCAAATCTCAATGGCTTAACATAATAAACATAATTCTCCCCCAGATCATATATTCCACTGAGTCAGCAGGAGGACTCTGAGCATGGTGGGATTTTGCAGGAACCAGACTGAGCTGCTGAAGCACATATACGTTTGGATGTGTACTCCTCCCGTGATTACCATGGCAGAGGGACAGCAGGATATAAATGGCATACATTTCTTCAAACTTTCATCCAGAAGCAATACATCACATCTGCTCACATTTGCCAAAGCATATCATAAATCCACACATACTTTGAAAGGGGCAGAGCCCTACAATCTTACTCTTTGCCCAGAAAGAGGAGGAGATTTGTGAATGCCTCTAATGACTATGAAAGTGAGCATTAATGTACTCTTTCTACAGTGGATAGAAGAATCTATGAATCCATTTATTAAGCAGTCACATTTAATTATGCTGATTTATCAAATTAATAATGTGTGCCCGTCTTGTTTATGGGGATAGCACTGCATAATCCTGCATGAAAAATGAATATGCACATCAAACAAAATACATCGATAGCAATGGGATATTACTTTATTTTGCTTTTCCTGGCTGAATGAGGAAGAAAAGTTAAATGTGTCATGGTCGTGAATATATCATAATTATCATTCTATTTGGACTATTTATTATTGGCAGTAGTTTTCTGCCTGTAAAAATGATCTGCTCAAACACGTTAGGCACTTACTATCTTTGTCTCTAGAGTGTCGTTTCCAGAAAGAAGTTCACTGTCTTATAATGTGGCTCAAGTGAGATTTATTTTATTGCTTTCCAGACAAAGGAATGGGCAGATACACATAATGATAAAAACAAAATCTGGCTTAATTTTGGCGCTACCACCCCATTAGTCTATGGAACTTCTCACTGAGTCTATCAAAACCTCTGAGGGAGGAGAGGATTGATGACCTTTCCGAGTCAGTGCTTTGATTCAAAGATATAGTAGGAGTAATAGAAAACAGAGGCCAGGGAGCTTACACACCAGCTTCCCTGGTGGCTCCGTGGTAAAGAATCTGCCTACAATGCAGGAGATGTGGGTTTGACCCCTGGGTGGGAAAGATCTACTGGAGAAGGAAATGGCAACCCAGTCTAGTATCTTTGCCTGGGAAATCCAGGGACAGAGGAACCTGGCCAGCCACAGTGCATGGAGCCACAAAATGTCAGACACAACTTAGGGACTGAGCACGCACACAGCCTATACATGTTTTCATTCATCTTTATAACAAAGTTGTGAAGGCATTATTAGTAGCAACTGTTAGAAATCAAATTTGAACACAGCTTATTTTACTACAAAGAAAACTTTTAACCACTGTATTGCTCTAATTCCCTTTTCATATTGCATATATTACTCAAGTAATACCATTATGATTCAATTACCTGAGATAAGAAACATTACAGAGTTGTTTAAAACCTCAGAGTTTATGATAAAATAAAAGAAACCCATTGGTAGATATAGGTCATGATTTTGGCTTAGTGAACACATAGTTTACCTTTTTAACGAGGCAGTGTATGTATGTCTCTCTCTTTCCAGACATGCCCGTATACTATTCATTTTGCTAAAGACACAGATTTGTGGAGAATTAAAGCATACAACAAAGGTCCATCTAGTCAAGGCTATGGTTTTTCCAGTGGTCATGTATGGATGTGAGAGTTGGACTATAAAGAAAGCTGAGCACAGAATTGATGCTTTTGAACTGTGGTGTTGGAGAAGACTCTTGAGAGCCCCTTGGAGTATAAGGAAATCCAACCAGCCCATCCTAAAGGAGATAAGTCCTGGGTGTTCATTGGAAGGACTGATGTTGAAGCTAAAACTCCAATACTTTGGCCACCTCATGCGAAGAGTTGACTCATTGGAAAAGACCATGATGCTGGGAAGGATTGGGGGCAGGAGGAGAAGGGGATGACAGAGGATGAGATGGCTGGATGGCATCACCGACTCAATGGACACGGGTTTGGGTGGACTCAGGGAGTTGGTGATGGACAGGAAGGCCTGGCATGATGCAGTTCATGGGGTTGCAAAGAATCGGACACAACTGAGTGACTGAACTGAACTGAAACCACATAAAAAGTAAATTATCTATTTGATGAGAACACAATTATATCATCACAGAAGAAAAAACAGGATTGAAATCATTCTTTTTTTACTTGAAATAGTGAATATAAGATCAAAGGACCTTAGAGTTGAAGATGACCAAACACGACTTACTTCAACCCTCCATGTCAGAGAAGGAGAAACTGGGGCTCGTGAAAGGGCCTAAAGATTGATTTCCTCAAATTGTACAGCTGCCTCATGAAAGAAGAGCTTGGTAAATTTTCTCAACTATAGGTGAAAAGTCTCAGTGAATAACTGGGCTACTTCAATATTTGTATAGAACAAGAAATCATGAGACTTCAAAAAAGTGTTTCCTAGCCTAGCTAAAGCTATGAATTGATGAAAGAATGTGATCCTTAAGGGTCCTTCTACAGTACACCTAACTTGCTATGTCTTATAAGAAGAATAACTATATCTTCTCTGTATCACAAATATATACTTTTGCTCAAGTACGTTAGGAACTGAGCAACAAGATAAAGTGTTCATCAAGATGTGCTTGTAATGAATTAGAAAAAGCTCAAACCACCTGTGAAGAAATGAAGTTATGGGCTTACAATAGTTTTCTGACCAATATCCATCAAAATGTCAAAAAGATATTAGCAGACAGCAGGTAATGCAACCTGGAAATAGTAGGACAGCTATTAAGCTCTTACACAGCTTGATTTTGCTTCAGGCAATTGAGACCCAGACCATATATGTGCCTAGAGTGAGAAACATTGATTTCCAGGGAGCCACATACTTGACTGTTTTTGTTTCTGGAGGAGCTATCACCATTCATTGTAAAAAACATTCCTTGGTCAGTTCCTCAATCATCTGGTATCATCAGTCATTACTTTTTATAATTAATGCTTTTCATATCACATTCGGGAAATACTTTTTGTCTATGTAACGTTTTTCTCTAGACATTTAACCAACTTAAATTTTACATTTACATTTCTGATTTATTTTGTTTTGTTTTATATTTTGAGAGTTAAGGGGCTGTGTTCTATTTCTCCTAGATAATGTCACTGCATTTCAATGTGCTGTCTACATTTGTCATAGTTTTTCTTCCAAGGAGTAAGCGTCTTTTAATTTCTTGGTTGCGGTCACCATCTCCAGTGCTTCTGGAGCCCAAAAACATAAAGTCTGTTACTATTTCCATTGCTTGCCCATCTATTTGCCATGAAGTGATGGGGCCAGATGGTATGATCTTAGATTTTTGAATGTTGAGTTCTAAGCCAGCTTTTTCACTCTCTTGTTTCAACTTTATCAATAGGCTCTTTAGTTCTTTTTTTTTCTCTCTCTCTCTTTCTGCCATACTGGTGGTGCCATCTGCATATCTGAGGTTATTGACATTTCTCCCTACAGTCTTGAATCCAGCTTGTGCTTCATCCAGCCCAACATTTCACATGATGCACTCTACATAGAAGTTAAATAAGCAGACTGACAATATACAGCCTTGACATACTCCTTTCCCAATCTGGAACCAATCCGTTGTTCCATGACTGGTGCTAACTGGTGCTTCCTGACTTGCATACGGGTTAGGCAGGAGGCAGGTGAGGTGGACCAGTATTCCCATCTCATTGAGAATTTTCCGCAGTTTGTTGTGATATGCACTGTGCAGGAAGGGGAAGGTGGGATGAACTGGAGGATTAGGTTTGACATAAATAGATAGCTAGTGGGAACCTATGTATCTAAAGCAGAGGAAGCTCAACTCAGTGCTCTGTGGTGACCTAGATGGGTGGGATGGATTGGTGGAAGGTCCAAGACAGAGGGGAAATATGTATACATATAGCTGATCCACTTCTTTTTATGGTAGAAACTAACAAAATGTTATAAAGAAATTATGGTTCAATAATAAAAGAAAACTCAGTATGCTTCATACATGTTCAGTAAGAGCAGTAACAGAAGCCATGACTAGTCTAAATTCTGGTGAGGATGTCTGCTATGCAGAACATGCTGGTCGAAATGGAAAATGATTCAACCACTTTGCAGAATTGTTTGACAGTTTATTAAAAATGTAATACATAGTTATCATACGACCCAGTCATTTCATTCTCAGGTCATTACCCAACATAAATGAAATTGATATTCACACTCAAATTGCATGTAAATATTTGTAAAGGATTTATTAACAATTACCTTGCCTGGAGAATCCCATGGACAGAGGAGCCTGACAGGCTACAGTCCATAGGGTTGCAAAGAGTCCGACACGACTGAAGCGACTTAGCATGCACCCCAATTAGAATTAAACCAAGTGTGCTTCAGTGGATGAATGGACAAATGACTGAGGTATATCCATTTAATGGAATATCCTCAGCAATAAAATGGATAAGCTACTGACACATACTGATCCACAGTGTTATAAATGGAGCAATTACTGTCTATAGGTGTGTGTTTTACATGTCTTTTGTGAGTGGAGCTCCAATCTACAAATGGGCACAAGGGTAATTTTGGAGGTTGATGGAACAGCTGTATATCTTGACTGGCAGCTACAGAACTGTGCATTTGTCAAAACTGATAGAACTGTGCACACTAAATAAGCTGGATTTTAGTGTATTCAATTATCCTTCAATAAACATTACTAGACAAAAAAAAAAGCCAAAAGCCTGAACAGATTGAACTAGAAAATAATACGCACTTCAGCATATCAATACTCAGAAAGACACCACAGGCTACAATGAAGCAGTCACATGCTTATATTTATGTAGCCTGCTACAGATGAACATAGTACTATTGGGAGGTACCGACAACTCAAATACTACAAGCAATATTAAAGGTTTGATTTTCTGAAATGACAAGCAATTCTTGGTAAGCTTAAAATTAAAAATAACATTTCCCTATTTTATGTAGTAGCTGCATTTCTAGAAAACTCGTTGTATAATAAAGCCTATAATGATGTTTAGATTTAATATGGAGACAGAGTTCAATTCTAGCTCATAAACAAAATGAATACCGTGTTGTGATTTAAAGTAGAAACTCTCTAAGCCAGACTTCTTGGCCTCAAACACTGGCTCTCCTACTTTCCGGCTCTAAGTAAATCACTTAAATATCTATGTGCCTCAGTTTTCCCATCTGTAAAATGGAAATGGTTCTATCTGCCCAGTTGGCACTTATGAGGATTAAACCACATCACTTTCAAATAGCAGAGAGTGCCTTGCTTACATAAAGTGCTAGATGCATTCTCTGGCAGTTTGACTCCTGATTCAAAACTTTTGTGTTTTTAGAGCCTAACTGTGGGCGATTACAAAGGTTGGACCAGGTGGACCTCGCAGGGGAAAGCTGCCTTTCTCACACCAACCTTGGTACACATCGAGAACATCGCCACTTCCTGAAAGGAGATGCAAACAAGGACTCAGGCTCCACTGGCCAGCCATAGTATCACACAAGCCTCATCCTAGCCCAGGTGTCTTCATTCCTAGGTTGCTTTATCCAAAGCCTGTGGCAAATATCCTTTTCAGGCAAACGAGAGTGGAAGGAGGAAACATTGAATATTCTTTACCCCACTTTAACTCCATAACCAGACCTCTTTTACTTCTGGTTCTTTCTCCTCAGGCACCACAGCCTCAGGGTCACTAATGCCGCCCAAGCCTTTTGTTGGGGCCCTTCTTGCCGGTGAAAGGACCTTCAAGTCTTTGCTCATCCATCCAACTGTTCATCAGTATGAAATCAAGAGACTGGACGTGTTCTGAAGTTCATACTCTTGTTTATACCTTCACAGTGATGGATTAAAGGCTTATTTTATCTTGAGTTTGTGTCTCTAATTGGCTGCTCTGATATCTGACCACTCAGCTCTCCTTCTCCCAGCTTAACTGAATTATGATATTCTCTTGGGCTTTGCTGGTGGTTCAGATGGTAAAGAATCTGCCTGCAGACAGGATACCTAGGTTCAATCCCTGGGTTGGGAAGATCCCCTGGAGAAGGGTATGGCTACCCACTCCAGTATTTTTTCCTGGAGAATCCCATGGACAGAGGAGCCTGGTGGGCTACAGTCCATGGGGTTCCAGAGAGTTGGACAGGACTGAGCAACTAACACGACACACTTGGTTATAATTAATATTATCAGAATCATTATCATATACGATTATATACAATCATTCTGTTAAAACTATATCTGGCCAAACATTTGAAAGTCCTGCTGCTGCTGCTGCTGCTGCTGCTAAGTCGCTTCAGTCATGTCCGACTCTGTGTGACCCCATAGATGGCAGCCCACTAGGCTCCCCCGTCCCTGGGATTCTCCAGGCAAGAACACTGGAGTGGGTTGCCATTTCCTGCAGAACACTGAAAATAGCTTTGCTGTATCACAGCACCCTGCATGATGCATTACCTTAGCATCTCTGACCTAAAGTCACTAAATGCTAGACACATGCTAAATTCTGGACAACTAGAAGAAACACCTGGAGATGTACTTTAGCTGTGAGGCAGCATGTACGATTTGAAAATGCATGTTTTACACAGCAGTGAAAGGCTACATGGGACTTTCCAGCTGGTACAGTGGTAAAGAATCCACTTGTCAACACAGGAGACAAAACAGACATGAATTCCATCCCTGGGTCCAGAATACTCCCTGAGGAAGGAAATGACAACCCATTCCATTATTCTTGCCTGGAAAATCCCTGGACAGAGGAGCCTGGTGGGCTACGGCTCACGGGGTCTCAAAAATCAGACATGATTGGGCACGCGCACACATTTATTGAGAGACTACTGAATGGCAGGGTTTTGAGTGACGGCCTGAAAACAATGGCTACACTTGAAATGAATCAAACCAACGTGAAGATGACTTGAAAATTCAAATGAAAATGAAATCATCACAGAATTTAGGGGTTTGGGATAAAAAAGAAAAAAAAATAATTTTCCTTCTTAGGGGGTTTCAAATAAGTTTCAGGTGAAGACTGCTTTTGGAATTAAACACATTTTTGGCTTCATGTAGAATTTTGAAAATATTATGTTCATATTCTTAGAATTATTAATGATATCAGATATGTTGTTAATCAGTTGCTAAAGTCCTGTCCAACTCTATGTGACCACATGAACTGTAGCATACCAATCTCCTCGGTTCTCCACTATCTCCCAGAGTTTGCTCAATTTATGTCCATTGAGTTGGTGATGATATCCAACCACTTCATCCTCTGCTGCTTCCTTCTCCTCCTGCCTTCAATCTTTCCCAGCATAAGGGTATTTTCCAATGAGTTGACTCTTCCTATCAGGTGGTCAAAATATTGGAACTTCAGCATCAGTCCTTCCAATTTCTTTTAGGACTAACTGGTTGAGGTGCTTGCAGTCCAAGGGACTCACAGGAGGCTTCTCCAGAACCACAATTTGAAAGCATCAATTCTTTGGTTCTCAGCTTTCTTTATGGTCCAAATCCATATCCGTACATGACTACTGGAAAAGCCATAACTTTGACTATGCATACCTTTGTTAGCAAAGCGATATCTCTGCTTTTTTAATATGCTGTCTAGGTTAGTCAGAGCTTTCCTTCCAAGGAGAAGACATCATTTAATTTCATGGCTGCAGTCATCTGCTGTAGTGACTTTGGAGCCCGAAAAATGTATCACCATGGTCAAAATTGTCCTAAAGAACTTTCATTCCTGCATGCTATCTATAATTGGAATACCTTTTATTTATCTGAGTAAGCACCAACCTGGGGCTCAGAGAATCTGAATCTTAGGCTAGGCCCTGGTGAAAATGAGGGAGGTATCTTATCCAGTGCAAAACATTTGTTGTTAAGTGATCAAGACACTGTGAAGGAGTGAGTGCCTTCAAAACACTCAGCCAGGGGACACAAAGGCTCATAAAATAAATTCTGTTGTAAAGACATTGATAATCTAGTTGAAAAGACATTATATAACTACGGAACAAATGATACATATTCTAAATAATGATGAGCATCGATATTCAAAAGTGATACCAAATAAGTGACATGGAGTAGAGTAGAGTAGTAATTAGTTTGGCACAAGCCAAAGCAGAGAGTGGAGACGGCATCTTACCCAGAGAGGCAATCTTCCCTTTCTGCAAGCAGAGTGGGATTTCACAGATGGAAGGCCGTGAGAAAGGCAGAGAGGGCTCATTACAGCTAATCAAGAACTTTCAAAAGCATTTCCCTGGGACACTTTTCTAAAGGTTAATCTATGAAAAAAAAAAAAGAAACAAACAGCAACAGCGACAACAAAAACAGAGGAAGGGTTGGCAGTTAAGTGTGAATCACTCACATGTCCATCTTCGAAGCATTTCAATGCATATTTGTTTTTAAAAGGCTCTGAGGTCTTTCAGTAGTAAGAAAGTTTTAATCTGTATTTCTCAGTGTATTTTTTTTAACGCAGAACCATGAACATTTCACATGTGTATTTGTATATTTAATGCACCTATTTAATTTCTGCTCTAAACAATGTTCATTGGAGTACATGGATTTTTTTGGGAGTGGCAGTTAATGCAAGATGATGGAGAAAAGAACTATCTTAGAAGTAAAAGTTACATGATTGGTTGACTAAGTAAATGTAAGGGATGAAAATGAGAGTGAAATTATATGATGAATTTGTAATACATAATAAAATGATATAGCAAATATTTCCATTAATCAAATAATGTGTCTCAGAAAAAAAAAGAAAAGAAAAAGCATTCAGTTGGAGAAAGATCACTTTCTGCTTAAAATTCTGACTTTTTTCAAATATACTTGATGTTCTATCCTCCCAATTTTCTTCCCCTTCAATATAGAATGAACCACTCACTTTGAATGAAGAGAGTGTGGAAAATGAAAACCAGTAACTTAATGGTAAGAAATTTGTAGAAACCAACTAATCCAAGTGATCAAGGTTAAAACTCCCTCTACGTCATGTTGATTTCACATATATCTGCTTAGATAAGGCTATGAGAAGGACATTTCTCCTCTGATACTTTTCATCAAAACCCAGAATCCCAGTCTAATCATGAGAAAACATTAGGCAATCTAGAAGTGAGGCACTTTTTATAACATACCTTACCAGGACTCAAAAAGTGTGACGGTCATATAAAAAAAAGAAAGACTAAAAACTGTCACAGATCAGAGGAGACAAAAAAGCCATCAGGACTAAATAGGCTAACCTAAAACTGCTATTCTGGATTAGATTCTGGAACAGAAATGTGGTATTAATAAAGCCAACTGATGAAATCAAAATACAGCCCATTGTTTAGTTAATGGAATTGTATGAACATTAATTTCTTAGTTTTGAGAAGTGTATTTTGGTAATGTAGAAATTTATATAAGGGGAAGCTGAGTGACTGGGTATGTAGGAACTTTGCTATGAGTTTTGCAAGCTTTTTGTATATCTAAATTTATTCTAAAATTAAAAGTTTAATAGTCATAGGTATTAATAGACATGCATTATAAGTGTTATACACAATTTTTTTTAATTCATGCTGAAACAAATAGACAATTTAATGAAAAGAGAAATGTTTGTTTACTCTCAAATCCCTCCACATACTTATTAATTACAAAATGTAAAATATTAATTTGATACTGGAGAGCCTAGGGGACACTTTTCTAATCAAGAGATCAAAGTTAACACCATCATAAATGGAGCATATCAAAATTATCTGCCATGTAATAAGATGCAATGGAAATGCAGTACTACTTCTGTGATACTCTTATCGAATATGCATCATACAAATTTAATTTGAAAAAATTTAAAAAACCCAAATGGAGGGATATTTTACAACATGTAGTGATGGTGTTTAGTCACCGAGCTGTGTCTGACTCTTGCCACCCCATGGACTTTAGCCCTCCGGGTTCCTCTGTCCATGGGATTTCCCCAACAGGAATACTAGAGTGGGTTGCCATTTCCTTCTTCAGGGGCTTTTCTCAACCCAGCAATTGAACCCAAGTCTCCTGCATTGCAGGCAGATCCTTTACCACTGAGCTTCCAGGGAAGTCCATATTTTGCAAAATAACTGACGTCAAATCCTCAGGGTCCAAGCAAAGCAGTGCATTGTTAATAGCACAAGACGATAGAGAGTAGGAGACACTGTGGAGAACTGCGCGGTGGATGATTTAACTGAAGGAATGCAACAAAATTACAAAAAAATGGTGGGTAAAATTAAACCACTGATTAAAACATAATGACCACAGCCAACATTTATCGTGAAGTTACTCTGCGCTAGGCTTTACGGTGTAGAATTTCTAGATTCTGAGCCCCAGCTACGAGATTTTGGTCACTTCATGGAAACTCTCTGAGCCTCAGCTTTCTCATCTGGAAGATGGGCATAATAATAATAGCTACCTACTGAATTATTGTGCGGATTCCAAGGGTGAACACCTGGAAAATATTTACAATACTGTCTCATCCATGAAACCCCTTCCCTCATCGAAACGAAAGCAAAAGAACAGCAACAATCACAAAAATAAACAGAACCGAGCCCGCCAGGTCCGTTCACAAAGGAGGACGCTGACGCACAGCGAGCTTCACGAAGTCGTCCAAGGTCCCTCTGCTAATTAGTGTCAGGCTACTATTAGTACTCGAACCTAAACAGTTTGGGACCAAATCTTGATTGCTACTATCTTTTAACTGCTACTGTCTTGGATAGACATGAAAACATTTATATGAAAAATACTGCATTTTGATATAAAAGTTGTTAAAAGTAGTCTCTGTTCTCAGTGAGCATGTAGTCTGCAAGAAGAAATGAGATATAAATATGAAATAGCAGCTATTAATAACAGTCTAAAAATATTTTAGGAGATGTTTTTACTAACAGAAATTAGAGAAAGTAAATTTGGTTTGAATATAACAAACATATTCATGAAGAAGTCATATCGGGCCTGTCCTTTGAAATACCAAAGGAGAAGATGAGGAGTATATATTTCTAATTCACTGGTAATTGACAAAATGTTATATTTGGGGCATTTTTCTCTATTTATCACCATAACCGAGTGAATGCATGCTGTAGAATCTACTCTGTTCTGTAGGTATTACTAGATGTTAAAATTAGCGACTGGTACCATGATGTCTATTAAGGCCTTTTGAGCACTATCTTATGGACAATGCCTATTCTTTCAGAGAAAAGTTGATTAATGGAAGGAATTTTTTTTTTTAATTTACCTTTACTGTCTAATTCAAGAACTGTATCGATGATTTGATTTCAAAATTCTACCTCACTGTCTAAGTTCTGTTAACTTACCCATTCTGGATATATCACAAGTTGATATTCCTGGGAAGGAATTCAATTAATTTTTTTTTTTAATTACGAGGGTGAAATGCATTCATTGTAGAAAAAATTAACTTCCATTAATTGAATTTACTACTTTTAAAATAACCCATAACGTTATTGCCTAAGGGTGATGACTAGTATTTTCACTGGGATATATCTTTTTCAAGAATTTCTCTTTTACTGTAACCCTTCTCTTTGTATCTAAAAATGTGTATGTATATTCCTTTACAAAATTCATTTCACATTCTATGTAATATTTTGAAATTATTTTTCTACTTAACATGAAATCAAGTACCTTTCCCACTTGATTTAATAATATTCATAATATTCATCTTGTACACCTTTTGAAGGTTGTTCAGCACAGGAAGAGCATCAACCATATAAATATAAACACCGTATATAAATATATATATGTACATACATATATATACAGCAGTGTTACCTGTTTCTGTTTTCAGATCCTCATAGTCATATGAGTATTTGTTTTCTTGACTTTTTGACCCAAAAGGAGCAGATGATTTGGTTTTCAGGCTCCTTGAATAGCACACATTAAAGAATCCATGTTTTGTTCACTTTCTATAAAGCACATTTCCTTCTTTTGAAAAAGATTCTAAAATTAATCTGTATGGATACTTGGAACACTATGTCCTTGTTTGTCCTTTCTTTCTTACCAATGTCAGCTGAACTAGGGAAAGCTACTTAATTTATCTTTGTTCATGGTGGATAAACTCATTAGCCTCTGTTATTCACCAGTGAGGTTAGTGCACTATCGAATCCAAACTGGTAAAGTAGAAAAATTATTTAGCAAAGTGAGAGGCACTTAGACTCAATTCTTTAAGACAATTAAACAAGACTGATTAAAGCAAAAACAGGAACATTGTGGAAAATTATTTTTCCCTTAGAAGGAATGAAGGCAACCTTATATACATACATATATATATAATATATACATATATATGTATACTAATTATGTGCAACATTGCAGCGTTTGTTTAATTAGTGTTCTTGTGTTCTAGCCCATCTTATTAATTTTATTTCCATGTAGTACTTTGATACAGGGCAGCTAGGAGACATGAATTTTGTAGATTTGTAAATAAGTAGCAAATTGCAAAATTTTCATCAGTCTTTTTGAAAACGGTGGGTGTTGATTTTTTTCTTTTTTTGGCATTCTTGAAAAAAAAATCTGAAAAACCAAGGTCACACTAATTTCAGCAAACTCCCACAAATATTTCCTATTATTTATCTCATTATATCTACATTTATACATCTGCCAAAATGATAGTATACTAGTTTTCTTAATATTGTTCTCTCATCCCTGGACTATTTAATTTTTTGGCACATTGTAATGGGCTAATTCTTAATAAAGAAAACTAATTAAAATGGAAAATTTTAATTACAAAACAGATAACCTTGGTAATGCATTTTGGCTCTTCAAAATTAACAGAGAGTTTGTAAAATGATTTCCATTTAATATTCCTACTTTTCAAGGGAATATTGAAGACATAAAATAATCAAACTGACATAATACATTATCAGAGATATTAATGTATCACACTATCTGCAGCATATTAAAAACAAACTAGAGCAAAGTGAGGTAGTAAGGAACATGTGGTTACTCACGTGGATATATGTCAGCGTGCATGTATATATTCTTTTTTTAGAATATATTTTTAGAAATTTTAAAATTTTTTAATTGGAAGAAAATTGCTTTACAAGGTTGTGTTGGTTTCTTCCATATAATAATGCAAATAAGCCATAATTATACATATATCACTTCCCTCTCCTTCCCCCTATCCACCCCTCTAGATCAATACAGAGTGTATGGCTGGATTCCCTGGGGTATATGGCAACTTCTCACCAGCTGTCTATTTTACACATGGTAATGTGAATACGTATATGTACTTTCTCTATTCGTCCCACGCTCTCCTTCCTCCACTGTGTCCATAAGTCCGCTCTCCATATTTGCATCTCCCTTCTTTCCCTGCAAATAGGTCCATTAATCCCATTTTTCTAGATTCCATATGTGTGTGTGTGTGTGTGTGTGTGTGTGTCTGTGTGTGTGTGAATATGTGATATCACAGGGCTTCCCAGTTGGCACTAGTGGTAAAGAACCCTCCTGCCAACAGAGGAGACCTAAGGGAAGTGGGCTCGACCCCTGGGTGGGGAAGACCCCCTGGAGGAGGAAACGGCAGCCCACTCCAGTATTCTTGCCTGGAGAGTCCCAGGACAGAGGAGTCTGGCCAGCTTTGTTTACAGAGTTACACAGAGCTGGACACAACTGAAGCGACTTACACATAATATTTGTTTTTCCCTTTCTGACTTATTCACTCTGTATGACAGGCTCTAGTTCATCCACCTCACTATAACCAACTCAAATCCATTCCTTTCTATGGCCGAATGATATTCCATTGTATACATGTACCACATCTTCTTTATCCATTCATCTGTCTTTGGACACCTCGGTGGCTTCCATTTCCTAACTACTGTAAATAGTGCTGCTATGAAATGTGGGGCACACGTGTCATTTTCTGTTATGATTTTCACTGGGTGTATGTCCTGTAGAGGTATTGCTGGTCATATGGTAGATTTATTCATATGTTTTAAAAGAATCTCTATACTGTTCTCCATGGTGGCTGTATCAATTTACATTCCCACCAACAGTGCAAGAGGGTTCCTTTTTCTCTACATTCTATCCAGAATTTATTGTTTGTAAATTTTTGATAATGGCCATTCTGACTGGCGTGAGGTGATACCTCATTGTACTTTTGATTTGAATTTCTCTAATAATTAGTGATGTTCAGCATATTTCCATGTGTCTATTTGACATAAATCACAGTAAAAGCCTCTTTTACCCACCTCCTAGAGTAATGGAAATAAAAATAAAAATAAACAAATAGGACCTAATGAAACTTAAAAGATTTTGCACAGTGAAGGAAATAATAAACAAGATTAAAATACATCACTCAGAATGGGATAAAATAGTTTTAAACAATTTACAAAGGATTAATCTCCAAAAGATATAAGCAGCTTATACAGCTCAATATCAAGAAAAAAAAAGGCAAATGAACACAATGGGCAGAAGATCTAAACTTTTCTCCAAAGAAGACATACAGATGGCCAATAAATATGAAAAAAGATGTATATTTTCTAATAGATATGTATTAGAACGGGCCTCCCAAGTGGCGCTAGTGGTAAAGAAACTGGCTGCCAATTCAAAAGATATGAGAGACTCTGGTTTGATCGCTGCATTGGGAAAATCCCTTGGAGGAAGAGATGGAAACCCCTCCCAGTATCTTGCTTAGGGAATCTCACAGACACAGGAGCCTAGTAGACTACAGTCCATAGCATCACTAAGAGTTGGACAGCATTGAAGTGATTTAGCACACAGCACAGGTGTTAAAATATTAGGCAGATGTTTGTATGTGTGTTGTCACTCAATCATGATCAAATCTTTGTGCCTGCAGGTTCCTCTGCCCATAGGATTTTTCAGTTCAGCTCAGTTCAGTCTCTCAGTCGTGTCCAACTCTTTGGGACCCCATGGACTGCAGCATGCCAGGCCTCCCTGTCTATCACCAACTCCTGGAGTGTACTCACACTTATGTCCATTGAGTCAGTGATGCCATGCAACCATCTTATCCTCTGTCATCCCCTTCTCCTCCCACCCTCAATCTTTCGCAGCATCAGGGTCTTTTCAAATGAATCGGTTCTTTGCATCAGCTGGCCAAAGTACTGGAGTTTCAGCTTCAACATCAGTCCTTCCAATGGATATTCAGGACGAATTTCCTTTAGGATGGACTGGTTGGATCTCCTTGCTGTCCAAGGGACTCTCAAGAGTCTTCTCCAACACCACAGTTCAAAAGCATCAATTCTTCGGTGCTCAGCTTTCTTCACCGTCCAACTCTCACATCCATACATGACTACTGGAAAAACCATAGCTTTGACTAGAAGGACCTTTGTTAGCAAAGTAATGTCTCTGCTCCAGGGGATCTTCTTTACCCAGGGATTGAACTCCTGTGTCTCCTGCATTGCAGGCAGATTCTTTACCCATTGAGTCATCAGGGAAGCCCCAGGGAGATGGCCATAACTAGGACTAAATTGTCAAGAGCAGGAATCAGCATGGCCTCTGCTATTTAAGTACATATTACTGGAACTCAGCCATGCTCATTCATTTATGAATTGCCTATGTCTTACATATTAATGAGTTCACATACTATCGTTGAGTTAAGAAGCTGTGACAAACACTTCATGACCCAGAAAGCCAAAATTATTTACTACTGGCCCTCTATAGAAACAAACGGTCAATTCCTGATCTCAACAGTGGTTCTCAAAATGTGGTCCCCTGAGCAGTAATCATCATTATAAGCTAGGAAATAGTTAGAAATGCATACACTTTCTTAAGCTCTCCTAAGACCACTCAATCAGCACTCTGGGGAAGGACCCTGAAATGTCTGTTTAAACAAGCCCTACAGTGAATTCTGGTGTATGGCAATGTTTGAGTACCATTGCTCCACAGTAAATTATTTACCATTACAGTATATTTTATTATATATATTTTATATTATTATATCATTATACAATATTAACTGTTATGACTTCCATATGATCATACCTTATGATTACTCCATGCCTGTCTTGTTTCAGCTAAATCCTAAAAGACATATTGCTGGTTAAGAGGTTACTTAAATAGAGATAGGAGAAAGAGATCAAATTGAGTTGGCAGCCAGTAGTCAAAATATATTTTTTAAATGGCCCATCAATTTAAAAATGAGACAATGCACTTTCAGTTTGTGGAGACATTTTTGGTTATCCATTTTAGAGTTAGAAAAGGAGGCTATAATTTATTCAATGTCCTTTGGGTATAACTGTCTTACAAACTATTTGGGTCTTCTCAACGTTTTAACAATATAACTCATATCTGTACCATTATTATTTGCAAGGACACTTCTCTAACCATTAGCAACTATTTTGAATAATCATAAATGTGGACTGATTTTTGTAGAAGTCTAATATAAAGTAGTGCTAGTATGATATTATTATCTTTCAAGTGCTCTAATGTTGAAAAAAGGATATATTTTCAATGTTTTATGATTATTAGTCTTAGAGATGTGCTGTAAATTTATCATAAATCCCTTAGGAAAAGCAAAATGAGTTCTTTTAGGTTGAGATCCCTCTTCTCTGGTCCTCTGAATAGTAAAGTGTCACTCTACACTTAAATTTCTACTGTATAATTCAATGGTTTCCATGTTATAGTTGGAAAATGAGATTATAGTAGAATACAATTGAAAACCCAGTCAATGCAATTCTCTTGAAAAAATATAAACTGATGAAGTCGCAAGCTTAGAAATGGATCTGATAATGAAGGCAACTTTTCTGGAAGACAGGTTCTTATTTAGTCCAATTAAATAATTTATCCACATTCAAATAGCAGCTCAAAGACAAACCAAGAAGCAGATGTCAGGGATTCTAACCTCCAATCTCTTATAGGTTCTATTTTTAAATATTTTAAATTAATTTTCATCAGAGTCTAGTTGCATTACAATGTTGTGACTTATAGCCTCAATTTAGTTCCATATTTCTTGTTGTTGTTAGCTTTTTATCCTGAAATTCTCATGTGTCTCGTAAGCAGAAATATTAGAAGACAATATATAGATATCGCAATGAAATTAATAACGCATGGAAGTAGATACTAACTGTTAAGATGTGAAACAAAAATTCAAAAAGCATAATCATGTGACAGAAGGATTTTGCTAACCAGTATAATCACCATCAAGATTACTGAGTCATTTAAAAACAAATGCTTTACAAAAAATTTATTTTTAGTTAGTAATTGTACAACACTGCAACAAACAAAAAAATCTCTTACCCCAGTCCCCAAAGTCATCTAATTAGAGAAAATTTTACCGTTATCAATTTACTTTTCTTTGCACCTTCTCTATATTATCTCATGTAATTCTGATAAGCACCACATTGGGGAAAAAAAAAGAGAGAGCAGCATTTCTCTCCAACAAGCGCCAAAGAGTGTTTGGTTGTTCAGTCACCAAGTGGTGTCCAGCTCTTTGTGACACCATGGACTGCAGCATGTCAGGCTTCCCTAGCCTTCACTATCTCCTGGAGTTTGCTCAAACTCATGTATTTGGGGAGGTAAAATGTATGTCTAGGGAGGTAAAGTAACTTGCCTGAGACTTCTTAGTAAATGGAGGAGAAAAAATTAAAATCCAATTCTATCTGACTTCAAATTTCTTGCCCATAGCTATTAAGTGGTATACTTTTCCAATAGTTTTAAGGGGCCTTATGACTAAAAACTGAACTGTGCTGTTGGAGAAGACTCTTGAGAGTCCCTTGCACTGCAAGAAGATCAAACCAATCAATCCGAAAGGAAATCAGTCCTGAATATTCATCAGAAGGAATGATGCTGAAGCTGAAGCTCCAATACTTTGGTTACCTGATCTGAAGAACTGACTCATTGGAAAAGACCCTGATGCTGGGAAAGGCTGAAGGTAACAGAAGGGGATGACAGAGGATGAGATGGTTGGATGGCATCACTGACTTGATGAATATGAGTCTGAGCAAGCTGCAGGAGTTGGTGATGGACAGGGAGGCCTGGCATGCTGCAGTCCATGGGGTTGCAAAGAGTCAGATATGACTGAATGACTGCACTTAACTGAATGACTAAAAATTAAAAAACAAACAAAAAGTCTAGCTTACTTAGACTTTTTTCTTTACTGCAGTTTTCCAGCATGTCACTGGAGATATTAGTGATATAAATTTTGAAAATGTAATGATTCTTTTTTACTTACCAAATATTTTGAGGGACAAATGACTATAAGAACAAGCAGATAAATAAATGGGACATTTAGACTGTGTGACTGTGCTGCAGATAAAATACAGAGCATTACCACTTTATCTGACAAACATAAGACAATGAAAATAAACTTATAGGATCTGATTTTATTTCAAGATGTTTTATTTAAACCAGCACCAATGTGACTGTCTTTCACTTCCTGGTATGCAAACAGAGTTCAGTTCAGTTCAGTCGCTCAGTCGTGTCCGACTCTTTGTGACCCCATGAACCTAAGCACACCAGGCCTCCCTATCCATTACCAACTCCCAGAGTCCACCCAAACCCATGTCCATTGAGTTGGTGATGCCACCTAGCCATCTCATCCTTCGTCGTCCCCTTCTCCTCCAGCCCTCAATCTTTCCCAGCATCAGGGTCTTTTCAAATGAGTCAGCTCTTCGAATCAGGTGGACAAAGTACTAGAGTTTCAGCTTCAACATCAGTCCTTCCAATGAACACCCAGGACTGATCTCCTTTAAGATGGACTGGTTGAATGGCCTTGCAGTCCAAGGGACTCTCAAGAGTCTTCTCCAACACCAGAGTGCAAAAGCATCAACTTTTCTGCGCTCAGCTTTCTTTATAGTCCAACTCTCACATCCATACATGACCACTGGAAAAACCATAGCCTTGACTAGATAGACCTTTGTTGACAGAGTAATGTCTCTGCTTTTTAATATGCTATCTAGGTTGGTCATAACTTTCCTTCCAAGGAGTAAGCATCTCTTATTTTCATGGCTGTAATCACCATCAGCGGTGATTTTGGAGCCCAGAAAAATAAAGTCAGCCACTGTTTCCCCATCTATTTGCTATGAAGTGATGGGACAAGATGCCATGATCTTAGTTTTCTGAATGTTGAGCTTTAAGCCAACTTTTTCACTCTCCTCTTTCACTGTCATCAAGAGGCTTTTTAGTTCTTCTTCACTTTCTGCCATAAGGGTGGTGTCATCTGCATATCTGAGGTTGTTATTGATATTTCTCCCAGCAATCTTGATTCCAGCTTGTGTTTCCTCCAGCCCAGCATTTCTCATGATGCACTCTGCATATAAGTTAAATAGGCAAACAGAGTACCATATGCAATGAGCAAATTCTTATAAACTACATAATGTATTGGTGAAAAGAATTTGGTAACGTGGGAAATGTATAAAAATATTGTGAGTCTATCAATTTATAAAGAAAAATAGAGCATGCAAACTCTTGTTAGTGATAAGAAGTTCTCTAAATTATAAATGTGTTTGTTCCTCTAGGTCCTTGATAAAACTAAGCATATTTCCAGCCTGTTTTTGTAAATAGCCAAAGTTGACTTAGGCTTGGTCTTGCTGCCATTCCTAACTTCCTTTGAACGTTGATGTCCAAGGTTTGAGGTGCAGTTTGTGGCTTCACAGGAACAAAGACCACCATACCTTGAACACCTGGCCTTTCTTGTTGGCTTTGTAATACTGCCAGTGACGAAGGAACGCTTAAACATTTTCAATTTTTCATATACCAAAAATCGAATTAAAACTATTTTTGGCTCAAAGAATAAAGAAAATTTAGTTTATAGGAACAGATATGCTCTTCAATGTACATGTAATATACTCGAAACACAGTGAGAGAGAGAGAGAGAAAAAAGATGACCTGTACTTCATACTTGCTATGAATTTGCAATCTGTGAATGTGTGCCAACTTGGGCAAGTGAATTTCTTTACCAGCTTCACTTTCCAATTCTCTCAACTGATAATCAATGTCATGTTGGAGTTTTATTGTGAAGATCATGTAAACCACACACAGAGAAGGACCACAACTCTGGCACATGGTTTATCTTCTATTAGACAGTAGGACAACAGACACACACCTGAATTATTATTTCCCTGATATAATTCTCACCTTGAAAATGACTTTCACTTCATGCCCTGAAGGCTTATCCTTCATCCCTTCCTTCCTTCTTTCTTTATTCCTTCTTTCTCTTTCTTTCTTTTTCTCCCTTTCTCCCTCCCTCCTCTCCTTCCTTCCATTCTTATTTCTTTTTATTTTCTTTTGACATGTCTTTTGATGCAGTGTTATGCTGAGATTCATTGCTTCAAATTCTTTTTAAAGGAAGGCTAAAAATAATGATCCTTATGATAACTTCTGGATAAGCTTAAGAGGGCTACAGCTGTAATGAACTTTGCCCTAGTATTGAATACTAATTTCAAATGACTAAGATGTAAACCCATGGCTGATTCATGTCAATGTATGGCAAAAACCACTACAATATTGTAATTAGCCCCCAACTAAAATAAATAAATTTATTAAAAAAAAAAAAGAAAGTCTTGCTAAATATATAGCATCTGTAGCTAAATTATTCACTAAACAGTCTGAAGGATCAAGTGTTCCTTAATGGAAAATATAAAATAGTACCAGCAAATGTGAAACCAAGGTTAATAGAATCCCTAAATATCTGCTCTCTCTCTCCCTCTCTCTCTCTCTCTCTCTCTCTCTATATATATATATATATATATATATATATATATATATATATATATATATAGTTATTAAGAAAATAATTAACTGCCTTTGAGAAACAAAAAGAAAGAAAGAGATATATCCAAATTCTGTCACAGGTCAGGGTGCTAAATTTGCAGTTGGCAAAGTGTTCAGGATGAGTTTGCGGTTGTATTGACAACAGCATTTTCTGTGAGCTCCTAGCACAGACACAGTCACAGTCACAAATTGCTGTGCTCCTGTTCTTTTTCTGCCCCTGCAGGGAGACTGGTAGTTGGGAGGCAGCAACTGGTCCCTCAGTTTCTGCTTCATCCAGAGATCAGCGTTTGCTGCAACTTGAGGCATGGCGGGGAACTAACAGCTTGAGTGCGATGACCAGCCAGACCGCATGAAAAGCCACTGACCGAGGGAAAAAGGAAAGGCAACAACCTCAATGCCAGCACAGGAGTGGCAGCTTGCTCATCACAAACTGCCTCACAGCAGATGTGGTGGTAATTACATTCGGGGTGGGGACTCTCAGATAGTCACTTTCAAATTGGCTGTCAAATCCAAACAGAATTGTGTCAAAAGAGCTTCTGACTGGCAGTCTGTGCTTAGGAGAGGATTCTATTCATGAAGACCCAAAGGCTGAATTGCATGTAGTACCCAGCTCATGGATCCTTAGCTTTCCTTGCTTAATCACTTCTTATTTCACCAAGATGACATCTGCAGGTGAGGATCTCTAGAAATTGACAAATGTTTTTGTATGCTGAGATTATTTCCTAATTTTAAAAAGGTCATCAATGAATGCAAAGTCAAAGTGTTAGTTGCTCAGGCCTGTCCGACTCTTTGCGACCCCATAGACAGTAGCCCACCAAGCTCCTCTGTCCATGGGATTCTCCAGGCATGAATACTGGAGTGGGTTGCCATTCCCTTCTCCAAGGGATCTTCCCAACCCAGGGATCCAACCCAGGTCACCTGTATTTCAGGCAGATTCTTTTACCGCTGAGCCATCGGGAAAGTCAATGAATGAATGCTAACAGTAAATACATATTTTCCTTGCACAGCCAGAGACCTTATCCTTGATTATTCTAGAAAGAGAGTGATATTGACAGGTCCTATATTAAGACTGTCCCAGGATGCAGGTAAAGGAGACGAATTCAGAGCAATAAGGCAACTCACCACTGAGCCGAAGAAATACTCTTACTCCAGGGTCTTTAAACTACACCACACTGCTTCTTAAATTGATATTCCGTTTTTAGAAAGTTGCCACCAATAGATGTTGAGGATCCAAAGTAATACTCCAGAGCAGTCATTCACAGGAGAAACTCTGGCATAGAATCTCCTATTACTCTCTGCTCAGTAAGCATTGACGATAAGCGTACTGCAATAAATACTAAACACACTCTTCATTATTACTCTCATTTCAGTCGGCAGAAAGCCAGCCCTGGATGACGTTCCACTCCAATTTCTAACATTTGTGTAGAATAGTGTTTGTAATAAATCTGATAATCATCCTTGGTCTGATAACTCATTGCCTGAAAAATAAAGTCCCCCATGATTCTGAAAGCCAGTAAATCCTAGATAGAAAATCTTCTCATTAATTCTGAACCTGATCTGCCCGAGACAAATTCTTGCAGGCTCTTCTTTATAATCCACATATTTCTGGATTCCCTGGATGTTGAATTGTTCTCCACTTTTACCTGTTTCTCATCTTTCATGATCTGCACAAACACATATGAATGCACACAAGCAACTGAATTAAAAAGTAAGGAGAGACTCAAGCTGGGCCACAAAGTTAATTGCTAAGAAGTTAAAGATGATAGGAAGCTCTATCCTATATGAAATGCAAAGCATTAATGCCATAAAAAAAAACAAAATAATTCATAAGCATCCAGAGTCTTATACAGTGTTAACCGCTCAGTTGTATCTGACTCTTTGTGACCCCATAGATTGTAGCCTGCCAGGCTCCTCCATCCATGGGATTCTCCAGGCAAGAATACTAGATTGGGCTTCCATTTCCTTCTCCAGGGGATATTCCCAACCTAGGGATCAAACCCAGGTCTTCTACATTGCAGGCAGACTCCTTACTGACTGAGCCACTAGGGAAGCCCAGGGTTTTATACAAATAGACTCAATTATGTGATTTCACATTATTCTTATACAAATAGATTCAATGTTGTGATTTCATGTTATTAAGGAGTAATTTCTGATCAAAAAAATCTTCCTTTATTTGGTGATTATTGGCACCTAACCCACTTAAAGAACAGGTTTTATGCAAGATAGTTGGGCATTGTGTTTACTGAATTTGCTAGATATTTACTAAACACAACTGTGCAGATTGTAGGGTGCCATGAATATGTATAAGATATAGCCCTTGATCAAGACCAGGTCAGTCTTTTTGAAAAGAAAAGACTCACACCCAAAACAGTAAATGTCATGATAAAACAGAGAATGATCAAGGGTTAAACTGAATTCTGTATAAATGAACAGGACATTGCTATTGTGATGAGTTATTCTTTAAAAAAAAATAAATCTTATAGAACTCTTTCCAGGAAAGAAAGGTTAATAAACAGAATATGGCTGGTTTAAAGGTATCCATGAGGACAAACGAACTGAGAAAACCAAAAGAGACCAGAAAAATCCACAATCACTACATTGGTACAAAGGAAAATCCCAGGGAAATGCCTTAGAAATGGTTAAATTTGGCAATGATAAGAGGTTAGACTTGTTTAGCTTTATTACAATTGCATTTGGGGTTTGCTGTCAGTGAGACGATCCATGAGTAATTTCACAGGAGATGGTTGGGACAAAAGCTTTAAGAAATACTAAGGCTAAGACTTCCCTGGTGGTCCAGTTGCTAAGACTCTGAGCTGCCAATGTAGGGTGCCCAGGTTCGATCCCTAGTCAGGTAACTAGATCTCACATGAGGCAACTAAGCTTCGGCACAACCAAATAAAATAAGTAAACAGATAACAAAGAAATGGGACTGTAACCCCATAAATTGGGGGTGGGGTCGTTTGATGACTGGGTGGAGAGATGTATTAATAACACGAAAGGAGGTGCAGAGAGGAGAGGTGTTCAGGTCACCACCAGCAGTCTTAAGCTGGACATGTTCTCTAAAAAGGCTTCACTGTGGCTCAGGGGTCAAGCATCTGCCTGTCAATGCAAGAGACGCAGGTTCGATCCTCGGGTTAGAAAGATCACCTGGGGAAGCAAAGGGCGATCCACTCCAGTATTTTTGGCTGGGAAATCCCATGGACAGAGGAGCCTGGCAGGCTATAGTTCATGGGGTTTCAAAAGAGTCAGACATGACTTAAAGACCAAACAACAGTAGAATCCTCTGAAAGGGAGATATCTTTTTTCAATACTTCATATCAAGGAAATCTGGTTATTTATTCAGTTCTTCAGCGTTGACCAACACAGGGCAAACTACTTTCTAGTGGATTTAGAGCAACAAGACAAATACTCAGAGTACATGAAAGTATAGCTATGAAGGAACGGAGAATTTCAAGTCAAAAGGCCACCTAGTGAAGAGATGAGCAAATCTTGGAGTACGATTTGATCACTTCCCAGCAACAGACAGTCCTGCACAAAAGTTTGGATGTGGATTCTTTCCTGTTTGACACAGACTCTTTCCTGTTTGAAGAGTTACACATAGTTCAAGACATCTAGGTATATGCCTTCCTACCCTATTAAATAAATGCAGATAATCTCAGAGTGTAGTTAATGAAAATTCTCCGACAGAAGCAATATGGAGAGTAAACTACAATTAAAATCACAGTGGAAAGAACATGCCTTTAAAATTTTAGAGAATTAATTTTATAAGTCAACCTTTATTGGATTCTAATAAAGTTCTGAGTTCTTGCTAGTTTTCCTAGAACCTAAATTGAATGTGATCTGTCCGCAATATTCATGCTTACAACTTTTTTCAGCAATGAGCTCCTGTGTTATACACCAGGAGCATTCCGTGTAAACATCAACATATTTTTATTAAATATAATGCATACCCCCCATCTGTTTCATCTCAGATCTGACCCTACACAGGTATTGAAGCATTTTTTTTTCTATGCAACTGATTCTTTTAATCATAATAGCATTTAATATGGGCTTCCCTGGTGGCTCAGATGGTAAAGAATCTGCCTACAATGGTAGAAACCCGAGTTCAATCCCTGGGTTGGGAAAATCCCCTGGAGAAGGAGAAATAGCAACCCATTCCAATATTCTTGCCTGGAGAATTCCATGGACAAAGGAGCCTGGCCAGCTACAGTTCACAGGGTTGCAAAGAGTTGGACACAACTGGGCAACTAACACACACACACACACCCCAACCTTTAATACAGCACATTTTCAAAATATGTCCTAGATGAGCATCTCTAGTTTCACCTGGGTAACTGGGAATTTTTGATTGTGATTATGGGAAGAGGAGCCACAGGCATCTGGTGGGTGGAAACCAGTGATGCTTCTGAAGACCTACAACAAGACACCCTACAGCAGAACACTCCCTCTCCTCAACAAAGAAGTAGTCAGCTACTGTGACTGAGAAATCCTGGTATAACCTATACCACTTAGTACAGAACTGGACATGTATCTGTTGCTAAACATACAATTATTAAATTTAAAAGTTCTTGCTATAAAAGGGTCCAGAATTCACCCTGTAAGTTTTTTTTTTTTTGGTTTGGTAAATACTGGATCTGTTAAAATTAACAAAATTAACAAAAATACACAATATGGATGAGAGGTTGATGCTCTATATCACCAGCTTTTCACGCCCATGGCTAAACATTTCCCAAAGACAGGATGGGACCCCGCAAAGCAGGAAGGCTCATTCACCAGCACACTTGGTCCTCCTCCAGTTACAGTGAGGGGGTAAAACATGAAAATACCATTTCAATGGGATGTCATAGTTGTCAAGGACAACAATGTCTATTTGCCTCCCAGTTGATGAAAAGAACATTGCCTCAGGCCGGTTGTTTACATGCTTCCTGCCACCTGCACCCCCACAGGAAAACCTGGGTCTTTCAGCAGGCTTTTCAATTCACCATGACCAAAAAGGATACTTGATTCCGCTGTTGCTGCTGCTGCTAAAGTCCGACTCTGTGCGACCCCATGGACAGCAGCCCAGCAGGCTCCTCTGTCCACAGGATTCTCTAGGCAAGAATACTGGAGTGGGTTGCCATTTCCTTCTCCGATACTTGATTCTACTTTGAGACATTTTCAGATCTTAACTTTAAGAAGAGTGCATTTTCTTACAAAGAGCAAGGAAGCAGGAAAGAACCTAGAGAGATTGTCAGTGTCATACCTCTGCTATGAAACTGCATGAGATACATCAGACAGAAGCAAGGCTGGTATACCTATGGGCTTCCCAGGTGGCACTAGTGGTAAAGAACCCACCTGCCAATGCAGGAGACATAAGAGACATGGGTTCGAGCCCTGGGTCAGGAAGATCCCCTGGAGGAGGGCATGGCAACCAGCTCCAAGATTCCTGGCTGGAGAATCCCATGGACAGAGGAGCCTGGTGGGCTACAGTTCATTGGATGTTAAACAGTCAGACATATCTGAAGCAACTTCCCATGCATGCAAGTATATAAAATTCTACTTTTTAACATATCAAAATTCATAACCAGTCTACCTAAAACCACTTTTATATAGTCATAATGAACTGAAATGTCTCTACTTGTGTCTTTGGGAGGCAGATGTTTTTAATAAATCAAGGACTTAGCTTCCCCCCTTCTCATCACTTCCTCATTGTTTTAGGTGATCTGCTTTCAGCAAGGCACATGCAGTGGTAATGAATCATTTTCTTCCACTAACCCCTATGCCAATGTGCCTGTATGTCTTTGTAGCAATTTATCCTGGAACATCTCAATCAGCCAACCTCTCCTCACTCCACAGGGGAAGGCACTTTTCTATTGTTATTATGTAAAGTGTTTTATTTACTGTGAATCGTTTACATGGGTTTTATATTATGATGTGGCAGAGAGTCTCATTATGAAGCAAATGCATGTGGTAGAATAATGGTGAACCACATCAGACCAAAAAATCAAAATATGGCACAGAGTGGGGAGGAAGCCTGTCACACTTTTTAAAGAAAGGAAGAAACTGTTCAGGCAATTTTCAGTTTGAACAGCAGTGCACGATTGTCACATAAAGCGATTCTGCCAAGGTAATATCTTTAGTTTCTGTTGGGTCTCTTCAATCCCACAGTCTATTACGAATGGACTGCCATGTCTAGAAGGGACATCCTGATGACCTTTGGACTATGAGTTACAGAAATGCAGACACCATTTCTGCAGGTGACACATCATCCGAATGCAAATGCCGCATTAGACTTTCAAATCTAATGATAATGTGAAAAACAAAATCAGTCACAGCCCTGTGAAGTATGCTGAAGTCAGTTCCTACCTCGTGGAACTGCTTTAAGCCTCAATTTGCTCAGTGAGCACTTGCAACATAGTTTTTTTGCAAAGCCTTTAAAATGAGGAAACTGGGCCATCCAGCCAGGAATGTGAGACAGACAGGGTGTTTTTTGTGCTTCTACTGGTTCTGAATGTCTTGATTGTTAGAGAGTTTGTTCACTCTAACTCAGTTTTTTCAACCTCAATACCACTGACAGTTAGTGTTAGATAAGTTCTCCTTCCCTGGGTTGCTCTGTGCACGGTAGGGGGTCTAGAAGCATCCCAGTCCTCTACCCACTAGACCCCAGTATCAATTCCCCAGGTACAATGATCAAAGTGTCTGCACACGCTGCCAAGTATCTCCTGGAGACTGAAGGCATCCCAGGCTAAGAAGCATTAAGAGAAAAGAAAAAAGAGCATACACACAATTTAGAAAGTCTTTACAAGTTACCTGTATCTCACTTCTTAATCCAAACTTAGGAAAAAAACATTTCTTTATTAAAAGTGAGAAAAAGTGAGAGAGTAAGAATGAGGGAATTTATCACAGAAACTGGTTCATCATTGCTTAAATAATTCTCTTGTTTTCTGGGAAGAATCTTCTCTTTGTCTAGGGCTGAAGCTGAGAAAAATAAAATACAAAATGGTATCGATGCAGGGCTTTAGTAGAATCATATATGCATCATGAACATTCCATCCTCTGTAAGAAAACACAGGTTCCTGTTGAGTTCTTCAGCCCAACCTTGCTGCCACATTTACATTTAGAATAGGAAAGATTTACTACTCACTTCTACCCTATGTCTATTGGTTTCCCAACTTCTGCCCCCTCTACTTTCCTACACCTTAGTGATTGATAGGAGTCCCTTTGCCATGATAACTCTTCCAAATAGTTGGGAACACACTATAAGACGAGGGAGAAAAACTAGACTTCCTCCACTGAAGAAAAGATTTTGTATTGCTAGTGTTTAAGATTTGGAAAAGGAAATGGCAACCCACTCCAGTGTTCTTGCCTGGAGAATCCCATGGATTCCTGAGAATGTAGACAAATTTCTAATAAGATCCAAGGTGCTCTCTTCAGCTTCATCTGGTGTTTCTGCATTTAGCGTAACCTTAGACTTAGTCAGATTTCGTAAACTTTTCACACTTATTGTCTTCCAACCCTTATGATTAGCCAAATATGTTTATTAAAATTAAATATGTTCAATCAATATAAGTGACATCATTAGACATATACCTTCCTGCATTAGCCAAGACTTAGCTCATTTAAGTAAGTGGGAATTAACAGTAGGAAAGAAAATTGATTTGACTTTGGCTTGTCCGATACTGTAGTGCTTGAGTTAGGTTACACATCAATGATCACCCGTTTGAGCAACAGAACTATCAGAAATATTTTGTTGGAAACAACAACATCCACAAATGGGAAGAATCATGAAATTTTAAGGGAGTGAAATTTTATGAGAAAGCTATTGTTTTTCTCAGTATTATTCCATCATCCCTGGTCTTGAACGTATTTATGTCTTAAGTGCACCATACTGAATGCATATGGGGAAGCTATGAGTTAATATTTTTAAAGTAGATTTTTTTAATAATCAATCATCTGGAATGATATACTCAGACCTACTACAGTGGAAAGAAAGTTTCTGACCAGATCCTGTTCTTCAGTTTTCTTCCTTCCTTCTTTCCTCCCTTCCTCCCTCCCTTTCCCTCTCTCTCGTCCCTTCTCATCTGCCTGCTTACCTCTATTCTTTTTTCGCTTCTTTTCCTTCTCTTTTTGAAAACATTTGAAATATTAATTTAATATGAATTTAGGTATAATTCTAATAACAGGTTGTGTTTTCTCTTTAAAAGATAAGATTTGGATTTTATTTCCCCAAGTTACTTTTCCTCTTCATTGACACAGAAGTGTTTTTTTAGCTCTCTTATTAAAAAAAAAAAGAGAGAGAGAGAGAGATGTGTCTATATATCGTCCTTTTGCTGTTGTTTAGCTGCTCAGCTGTGTCTAACTCTTTTGCGACCCCATGGCCTGTAGCCTGCCAGACTCCTCTGTCCATAGAATTTCCCAACAAGAATACTGGAAAGGGTTGCCATTTCCTCCTCTGGGGGATCTTCCCAACCCAGGGATTGAACCTCCATCTCCTGTAATTCTCCTGCATTGCAGGCATATTCTTTACCATTGAGCCAGTGGTGAAGCTCTATATATTCTCCTAGTAGAGATTTATTTAAAGATGATTATGTGCCTCAAAATATTCATAGTATTTAACATGTGTTTCATTCAACAAACTATGTAATAGGTACTCTATGTATCCTTGAAAAAATTAGGGTACAGAAAAGGAATATAACTTGCCCAGATATACACAGTTATCAAGTAGCAGACAGAACTGGAATAATAGATCTATATGAATTTGAAGTTTTTTTTTTTTTTAAACTACTTAACTCTGAGTTTCCAAAAATTTGCACTTTGCAAGTTCAAGAAGATTATGAATGATTAAACCCCTATTTAAATACAAATATTCAAATTGTAGAACTTGTGTTTTGAGACCTGTTAATACTCTGCTTCAAGAAATAGTGTTTGCTAATATACATTATTACAAGTAGGATTTACTTGAAGCTGTATCTGATGGCTAATTTTTCTCTTTGGTTATTACACAACATTTTTCAATACAGATACCAAAGGCCCATTCCTTTTGTGACCAACCTTCATTTTGCATTATGTAACCAAGCTCCACCTCTACTTTTATGTAAAAGTATTCTTTGAATTAAATAACTTCCCTATTTTACCCAATATTGGGAAGGGGAAATTAAGAGACTAAAGCGTGGTAACTGACATATTTTTCATAAAACGTATGTGATTTCACAACAATTATATGAAAAATTAAGGTCTTACAGAGATTATTACTTTATGCCCTTAAGAGTCATGTTTTTATCTCTCTTTTTATTTGGAGAAAACAGCTGTGCTCTTGAGGAACTGAGGCGTTGATCAGTCAAAGGCTCAGAAGTTCAGAGCAGGCAGTGTCCTTAAAGCTGACCTAGTCCAAGCCCACCTCTTCCCACTTCCTGCCCTCTTAACACTCTCGCAAGAGTCCCAGCCCAGTGAGACATGCAGAGCAGTGTAAGAAGCCAAGGAAGCCAGATGGATCCGAAAGAAAATCCAAAATCTGCTTCTTACCAGGTCTGTGCCTTTAGCGAGCTCATTAGCTTTTCTCAGGCTCCATTTCCTTATCTATAAAATGGGGATGCTAATTCCTACCTACAGGGTTGTTGAGAAGAGCTGGTGAGCGCGGTATCTGGCGTATGGGAGAGCGCTCAGTTAACACTTTGCTGTCTTCTCCGCCCTTCCTTCCGCTTCATTTGGGTCTCCACTGGTGTGCTGTCTGCATCGGTGCTGTCTGCATGCACTTGGCCTTCCTTGACCCTCCGGGATGTGAACCTCCCCTCGTCCGTGTCTCCCAGCGCCGTGTACCTGACTCCATAAGGACACCACACCCTCAGCGTCATCTGTATGTTTGTCTCTCTCATTCTTTCTCTTTCTTTTTTATTGGACAATGAGCATCACAAAAGAGAGAAAGTTTTAGCTACCATCTGTCACTCCCTGATATTACCTATTTCTTTTATTAGCATTTGGTTATTCTTACAAGAATACAAAAGCTAGGAAGTCATCTGCAATGTCTTTTTCATTCATTTCTGAAATGTCATCCACTCGAAGAGTGCCTAGCACATACAGATGTCTACAATATGTGTACTCAAAGCATTTGAAAACAATGAATGAGTAGAAAATTAAATGGAAGAATGACTATCAGGAACAAATTTGAGAAAACCTAGATAGTTTCTCTTACCACCATTAAAAACCCATTGATAGTCATCTAAATAGGATTCCAAGATGGTTCTTCTCTTAATAATGGGGTTTGTACAAACAATGGGGTTTGTACATTGCTACCTCTTAAATCTAAATCCCTTTTACAAAACAAACAAACAACAGCAACAGCACAGCACTTTCAGAATGATGGTGAATGCCTCAGTACTTCCCGGTGACCAGTGTCACTTTTTTTCCTTCCCCTGCCTAGAGAATTTCCTTTAGCATTTGTTGTAAAGCTGGTTTGATAGTGCTGAATTCTTAGCATTTGATGGTCTGTAAAGCTTTTAATTTCTCCCTTGAATCTGAATGAGAGCCTTTCTGGGTAGAGTATTCTTGATTATGGATTTTCCCCTTTTATCACTTGGAATATATCATCCCAGTCCCTTCTGGCCGGCAGAGTTTCTGGTGAAAAATCAGCTGATAAACTTATGGGGTTTCCCTTATACATTATTTGTTATTTTTCTCTTGTTGCTATTAATATTTTTGTTTATATTTAATTTTTGTTGGTTTGATTAGTATGAGTCTTGGTTTGTTTCTCCTTGGGTTAAGGATGCTCTCAGAGAGCTGAGCAGGACACATTCATTACCAAGGAATGCACACACCACATTTCTCTTTTTGTCCCACAGTAGATTGTGGAAATCTCTAAAATCACTGTGAATGGTGACTGCAGTCGTAAAATTAAAAAAACACTTTTTTCTTGGAAGGAAAGCTATGACCAACATAGACAGCATATTAAAAAGCAAAGACATCACTTTGCCGACAAAGATCTGAATAGTCAAAGCTATGGTTTTTCCATTAGTCATGTATGGATGTGAGAGTTGGACCATAAAAAAAAGCTGAGCACCGAAGAACTGATGCTTTTGAACTGTGGTGTTGAGAAGACTCTTGAGAGTCCCTTGGACTGCAAGGAGATCCAACTAGTCCATCCTAAAGGAGATCAGTCCTGAATATTCATTGGAAAGACTGATGCTGATGCTCCAATACTTTGGCCACCTTATGCGAAGAGCAGACCCTTTGGAAAAGACTCTGATGCTGGCAAAGATTGAGGGCAGGAGGAGAAGGTGGCAAAAGTGGATTAGACTCTTTGATGGCATCACAACTCAATGAATATGAGTCTGTGCAAACTCCAGGAGATAGTGAAGGGCAGGGAAGCCTGGCATGTTGCAGTCCACAGGGTTGCAAAGAGTCGGACATGACTAAACAACAACAGATTTTGGAAAATTGCTGAGTCATCAGCCATTGACTCCATCTCCATGCTATGAACTATGACTGTGAATTCTAACTGTGAAGTCTGACTGTGAACTACATAGTCTTGAAGGTGCAGTTCCTGGTATAGTAGTGAATACAGAGGATCATAGGTTGCTATGTACGGCTAATGGGAAAGGGAGCCTGTCATGTCTCATAAGAGGTGTTATTTTTCACTGTCAGCAAGTCTCAAGATATGTCATTTATTTTATCCTACTCTTTCTACTTTATTTTTGCCACTATCATTATCACTGCTATTGATATTAATATCATCACCACAGTCTTGAGCATCCACATTGAGCCAAATACTGTTCCAGGAGATTTACATGCATTCAGGAGCATGTTCATTTCTCTTGAAAGCAATCAAGATATTGTTAGACATTATGCACAGTTGATGGATAAGGAAATGGAAGGTCACTTACACAGCCAATGAAGCATAGATGTAGACCCAGGATTCAAATCCAGTGAGCTCATGTCCAAAGACTGCTATTCTCCCACTTTATATGCTTACATTCCTAAGGAAGGCCAGACAGATACTGCACTGTTTGCTTGCTGATTTTGAATCTTCTGTGATGAATAAAAGATCAATATTCCAAAAAAGTCACTTTAGCATCACATTTCCAGGAAATAATTTCCAAGATAAATCTGTAGTTTTTCCACACTTATCAATGCTCACGTTTTTCTTTGATAATGCACTAACTCTATATCTCTGATGCCTCAGGGCAAAAAAATTGCAGAAGAATGAAAAGTTTTTATTGCATTTTTGGACACTAAGTGAAGGGTCTAATGAAGCTTTTCAGCTTCTTCATGAGCAGAAGGAGAGAGTTTTAAAATTTCCTATTTACTCATGCAAGAAAGAATTCAAAGGATGGTTGTCAACTTTGATCCACCCAAACCCTATGAATCCAAGCAAAAATCACATAGTCAAGTTCGAAAAGAGTCAGGAGAAAGGGAAGTTTAAGGAGGGAAAAATAGTCACAAGTGCTACCTTTTGATAAAATATTTTCTAACGATTACAGAGATATCAGTAATGTGAAAGGAAAGAGAGAGAGAGAGACAGAGAGAGGGAAAGAAAGGAGGGAAGGGGGAGGGAAAGAAGACAGGGGATGAGGAGAAAAAAGCAATTTAAAGTAACTGTCTCAAGTTCGTCAATGGATAAAATGATTCTGTGTTACTATCCATGTTTACTTCATCACTTATTCAGTTATGAAAAAAAAAAGATTAAGCATTTTGCTAGTAGAAAAACTCAGACTAAAGCATTTGGTGGCAATAGCTAACAAGTTACTATAAGCAGCTTAATCTCTTAAATTAAATCTTAAGAACTATGTCTTCATTTCTGTTTGGTAAGGATGCAGTCACTCAGTATGCTTAATGTTTTCAAAAACATTAAGGTTGAAGTATTGATGACAATATTGTATTTCATCCCATGGATCGACTTTGTAGACGTGTGATTGGAAAGAAGTAGTGTTGAAGGTTCATTGATTGGCTAGCCCATCCTGTCCTTGTCTAACACTACAAAAGTCTTTATGTGGAAAGAACTCGTAATTTTGTTTTCTAATCTAGTACGCTCCTATTGCAAGCATTCTCTCCAAAACACCTGTAACAGAAACGTCTTTAAATAGATAACCTAAATAATTTAAGACGCTTCATTCTCTGTTTCCTCAAAGAAAAGGGAGAAAGAAGGTGTATCTTTAGGCTGATAGTTCATGACATTGTTGACTCTTCTGGAGGCTCAGAAAGTAAAGAATCTGCCTGCAGTGCTGGAGACCCAGGTTCCATCCCTGGGTTGAGAAGGTCTCCTGGAGCAGGGATTGGCTACTCACTCACTCCCATATTCTTGCCTGGAGAATTGCGTAGACAGAGGATCCTGGCAGGCTGCAGTCCAAAAAGTCACCGAGTCACAAAGGGTCACAAAGGGTCGGACACGACTGAGTGACTAACACGGTCACTTGACTGGATCACTTTCTCCTTTTTGCCGCTAGAGTTCATTAATGAAAATTGAGAGTCACAGGGTGGGCTCTGCCTTTTTTTCTTTAGTCAGTCATGAAAAAAATCCACCACCTCTCTTCAGAATGTGAGGGGTGGTGATCATTAATACTTTCCACCTTTGTGGTTTCAGAAGCACTTTGAGACAGAGACCATTAGCCTTCAAGTTGATAGAGGTAAAAAGGTCCATATATGGTGGCTTTTGTCCGATGGTTCTCCATTTCTAGCAGACTAAATTGTATTGCCAGCTTCATTCTGTTAACATATTTTTTTCCTTGTACAGAAAGCCATGAAATGGTTGGAAATATATTAATTTATATCAGCCTTTTGAAGGGCAATGAATGAAGAAGAGAGAAACATTCGAAATGCAGGAAATAATACTTCCCGGGCCATTGGTCAGAATTTTCCAATTTTCAGTTATTTCAGTTACTGTATAGAAGAGCATTGAGTGTAGGCACATTACAAGCAAGCTTTGGTGTATTTAATGGGTCTGAAAACCCCTTGAATTCCATTTATGCATGCCTCCACTAGTATTTTAAGACTCTAATTGTGTTCCCACAATGAGTCATTTTATATCAGTGGCTGACAGTTGACAATCAGGGTGGCTTAGAAAAGAACATTTTTCACCTATCAAATTAGGCTTTGTATATTTAATAATTACTAAATGAAAGACACTGACAAAAGTAATTTGATCACAATGTGGATTACCAAAATCTGCTTCTCATTATAAAACATTTCCAGAGGCCATTAGGAGAAATACTAGGGATTTTCAGTGCCATAGATAAGCAGCAACAGGCTCAAAGGTCTACGTTTTAAAGTGGACTAGAGAATTCCTCATTCCCTTCAATATAATACTCTTTAGATCTTTCTGTTCAACATGGATTGACTGAGATGCATAGTTGTGTATACAGAAGAAAAACTTGTATTTTTTTTTCCCCAATTTATGGCATTGTGGATGACCTGCATGGTTCAGAAAAGCAATGTTATGCTTAATAGCTTTCTGAAAGCAGTTCAGTGAAACTTTTAGATAATGAAATTTCCCAAGTTCAACCTCATAGGATATGATGAACTCTACCTTTCAAATAGTTGTTTAAAATGTCTCAATCAGTTTCTCAATTATGTCAGCTTAAAATACTGAGCTATACCAACCACAAATCCTCCTTTGAGTAAGTAGACCATCAAATATAGTGTCAACAAAGTTTCAAAATAAGGATCATAAAAATTACAAAGGTAAAGAAAAACAAAATTTCAAAGTTAATATTGTCTAACTGGACTTTAAGGCCAATAAATCCAGAAAGATAAAGAACAGCTTTACCTAATAATTCTCAAGGGGAGAAAGATGAATGCTTCTAAACTCTAACAGAAATGACAAATATTTTATAAACATTATTTGATTAGAAATGTTCTGAGAGAGGGGGACAATTGCAAAGCAATCATTAAGATTAAAATATTTAAAGAGACAGGGATCAAATGGAAGTTGGGGTAATTTCAAGCCATGAGACGTAAATACTTCTCTTGCATCTCTGGTATGCAGTTAATCTCACAGAGAAGATTAAGAAATAGTTGCTGACTAGATAAACGCATGGCTTTTCTGCTGGAGTGAGTTCCTGGGGGACAAGCTCCATTACTTCACGTTTTTGCGGTGCCAGCACCTGGCAGTAGCGCAGAGGGTGTGTTCATAAGTAAAGTCAGTGACATACTTTTGATCGAGGTGCTTGTGCAAAGCCACTGACAGGAAAGGAGAAGACGAGACGATGGTTTCACTAAGACCAAAACCACTTACAGTGTGGAGGGCTGAAGAATATGAGGCACTCAGAAATTCTGGCACATATCCAGTAGATGGCTAAAGTTTATCTTTTAGACGATCCAAGTTATGATGCTAACAAGGATAAAGACACAGTGGAGCATGTGGCCACAGTGGAGACAGTTGTCAGATGTTATCTTTCTGAACTCACTTATATTGTTCCTTAAATACAGTCAAAATCTATCCTGATGATCTCTGATTCTGAACCCTTAGAAAGTTCAGGGAATTCATTTCTATGTGGAGATAATAGGATCACCTGAGAGCAAATATCCGATTCCCAGCTTCATCTTCTGGTTTCTCCTGTTTGACCTGAGTAGAATAATATTAAAGCGCGCGCACACACACACACACACACACACACACACACACACACACAGCTTTACAAATTGGAAAGGTCCATGTAAATGCATGTTGCTTCTATTATCATCATTTGACGGGCACTATCTCTATAACGTGTAGAGCACAGGGCATGTAAATTAATTTGAGTTTGGTTTGCTAGGAGCGTCTGCTGATTCTAATTGCTGGTAATGTTGCAATTCATGTCTAAGTGAGCGCTGCTATTTCCATCATTGCGAGAAAACAATGGCTTTGTGGGAATGCTTTCCCAAGTGAAGGGAGGGTGAGTAATACGAGAAGCAGCTGAAGAGCAGGCCTATTGCAATATCTATATGTCTTCTTTTAAGAAAACACAAAGGGATTAGCCAGGGCTTCGCTGGTGGCTCAGTTGGTAAAGAATCCACCTGCAGTGCAGGAGTTGCAGGAGACGTGGTTTTGATCCCTGGGTTGGGAAGATCCTCTGGAGACAGAAATGGCCACCCACTCCAGTATTCTTGCTTGGAAAATCCCATGGACAGAAGGCCTTGTTGGCCACAGTCCACGGGATCACAAAGGGATGGATATGACTTAGCGAACAAACTACCGCCACCAAAGAGATTAGCTATGTAATAAAATTGAAGCTGTCCTGTTCTGTCTGCAAAGCTATTCTTCAGAAAAGAGTTACAGGAGAATCGGTCCTATTCTAGTAGAATTACACTCAGGAGGCTGCATGGACTCTACATTTCCATGTCTCCACTGCTCTGATTCCTCTCACCTATAACTTCATTCTTTTCCCTCCCACTCTCCACTCCCAGATGCTTTTGCTCACCTCATCACCTTTTCCATCATTGGACCTAATATGTATTTCATTGCAAAGCCTTTCCTGATTTCTCCATGGAAAATAAATATTTGTGTATACACACATCCTAAAAAAAAAATGAACTTCATTGTCACATTCTTTTAAATATTTTCCTCTATCGGCAGAAAGGACGTTTTATTTATCTGGATGTGTCTGTCTTCAATAACTAACAAAGTTACTAAGTGAAAAGCGATACAAAAATAGTTAGGTTCAGATTTAGGTATACCTGAATAAATGTCCTGGAGCTTTCCAGGTGGTACAGTGATAAAGAAGCCTCCTGCAATTTAAGGAGATGCAAAAGACAAGGGTTCAATCCCTGGGTCAGGAAGATCCCCTGGAGAAGTAACTGGCAACCCACTCCAGTATTCTTGCCAGGAGAATTCCATGGACAGAGGAACCTGGCAGGCTATGGTCCATGGGGTCACAAAACTGACACGACTAGATGACTGAGCACGCTGCCTGACTGCATTTCCTAGTTCAAACATTTAAATGTATAACCTAATATTTTAAATTATGACAGAATATTTATTTTGAAAGATTTTTAGGGACAGTTATCTCACACGCTAGTAAAGTAATGCTCAAAATTCTCCAAGCCAGACTTCAACAATACGTGAACTGTGAACTTCCAGATGTTCAAGCTGGTTTTAGAAGAGGCAGAGGAACCAGAGATCAAATTGCCAACATCTGCTGGATCATCGAAAAAGCAAGAGAGTTCCAGAAAAACATCTATTTCTGCTTTATTGACTATGCCAAAGCCTTTGACTATGTGGATCACAGTAAACTATGGAAAATTCTTAAAGAGATGGGAATACCAGACCATCTGACCTGTCTCTTGAGGAACCTGTATTCAGGTCAAGAAGCAACAGTTAGAACTGGACATGGAACAACAGACTGGTTCCAAATAGGAAAAGGAGTATGTCAAGGCTGTATATTGTCACCCTGTTTATTTAACTTATATGCAGAGTACATCATGAGAAACGCTGGGCTGGAAGAAGCACAAGCTGGAATCAAGATTGCCGGGAGAAATATCAATAACCTCAGATATGCGGATGACACCACCCTTATGGCAGAAAGCAAAGAAGAACTAAAGAGCCTCTTGATGAAAGTGAAAGAGGAGAGTGAAAAAGTTGGCTTAAAGCTCAACATTCAGAAAACTAAGATCATGGCATCTGGTCCCATCACTTCATGTGAAACAGATGGGGAAACAGTGGAAACAGTGTCAGTCTTTATTTTTGGGGGCTCCAAAATCACTGCAGATGGTGATTGCAGCCATGAAATTAAAAGACGCTTACTCCTTGAAAGGAAGGTTATGACCAACCTAGACAGCATATTTAAAAGCAGAGACAGTACTTTGCCAACAAAGGTCCGTCTAGTCAAGGCTATGGTTTTTCCAGCGGTCATGTATGGATGGGAGAGTTGGACGGTAAAGAAAGCTGAGTGCCGAAGAATTGATGATTTTGAACTGTGGTGTTGGAAAAGACTCTTGAGAGTCCCTTGGACTGCAAGGAGATCCAACCAGTCCATCCTAAAGGAGATCAGCCCTGGGTGTTCATTGGAAGGACTGATGTTGAAGCTGAAACTCCAATGCTTTGGCCACCTCATGTGAAGAGTTGACTCATTGGAAAAGACCCTAATGCTGGGAAGGATTAGGGGCGGGAGGAGAAGGGGACGACAGAGGATGAGATGGTTGGATGGCATCACTGACTCAATGGACGTGGGTTTGAGTAGACTCCAGGAGTTGGTGATGGACAGGGAGGCCTGGAGTGCTGCGATTCATGGGGTTGCAAAGAGTTGGACACGACTGAGCGAGTGAGCTGAACTGAACTGAGCTGAGTAAGGTTATCCTCAGTCCTGAATGGTGCCATCTACATATTAAAGTTCGATACATAGAAAATATTTCTGAAAACATTTCTGTAGGATTCATGTAATATTTTGCAGCTCAAAAGAAACTCCCGAACGTGTCTGAATGTATCTGTGAATTAAAGTGTGGCTTTAGTTATTTCAGTTTTCTGTTGAAGCATTTATTATCAAATAACCTTGAAAAATCTGCCCCAATTCTTTTTATCATTAGTGTGATTTAGTGAGACAATTACTGAGTTAATTTTGCATAATTACAAAAATACCTCACTGTATCATTTTTTTTTCTAATTTACTTAAAAAAATACCACACTCAAAGCATAACTCTCTAATTTGTTTGTCTAGGGCTTGTGTGAACTCACTCAGTTGAAAACAGGAAAAGAATAGGAAATGGATTTCATTTTGAACACAACTCTTAGTATAGAGTAAAAACTGGAATAGAAGATAAAAACATGGTTATCTACGTTTTGGTCCTCGTGACCTGTGACTGGCACTGATGCTAAAGGCTTCACGTATTTAAAATCATTTAGTCCTAATAACACCCCTGTGCAATAGATGTTATATATTTTCCTATTACAAAATTTGTATAAATTAGGAAACTGAGGCAAACTTGCCTGAAGTCACACAGCTGGAAAATGACAGAGCTGAAATTTGAATACAGAGAGTCTCTAGAACAAACTGCTTCTATATGTTAGTCTTGTAAGTTAGCAAACTGACATTTTCACCAAAATAGGCATTGTTCCAGAAATGCAATTAGTAAGTAAATAAATAAATGAATACTAAGTTTCTTTTGAACAATAACCGTGATAACACACATGAGAAAGAGACAGCTTATCAAAGTAAAATGAAAAGGAAAAAACAAAACAAAACCAGAAAAAGAAATGATGTGGGCTTAGAGGAATTTGCAGCTTGATTCTTTGAAATGTTCATAGAGTAAATAATTTTCATATAATTTAAATATTTGTTAAAACCTTAGAGTTTTTGTAAATAAGCCAGGTTCTTAAACGAAGTCAGTATCATCTTTATAGAAACATGGACAGATAGCAGAAACATAGAAACACACACTCTTGCATATACTGTCTTTCAAACACAGATTTGCAAGGCTCCATTCTCTGTGGGATATGATGCCGAAATCCTAAATAAAAGACTAACAAGCAACATTCAAAAGAGGTTAAATTAATAACACAGGAAGGTTATATGCTGGCAAAACAGCTGTGAATTTGCCATCCGATATCCCGGAGTGAGAATTATCTCATTTGTCTATTTTTCTCAGTGGAATGAAGGCCAGCTTCGTGTTCCGCTGAGTCATTCCATACCCCTGACCCTTGCCACACACACACAAAACCGTCTCCAGGTGTCACGTATATAGCCTAGCAGTGACAACTTCTGAGAGAAGGGAGGCAGGGTCACCATCCTTCCAGTTCAGTGATCTTCCTTCTTTTCTCTTACACTTTCTGTTTTATAGCACAGTAGCCCTGAGCATCTTCTAAATGCTGATGCTTCATGCACTAAGACATACCCCCGGCCACACATAGCTTGAGATCAGAACACCCCACCGTAGTCCTCAGAATCCCAGTACTTACTGAGCAACCACCCTTGTCCGTATTTCTATTTCTTCCATGACCCTTGTGTGGAAGAAGGTTTGCAACCCCTGAAAGAAAACATCCACCCTCTCTTCCCTTTGCCACCATCCATGGTCTAGCCAGTCCCTTATTCCTGTTCAGTACCCTTCTCCTGCATCGTCCATGGATTCACTCTGCCCTGATTCCTTGATGATTTTTTTTTTTTATCAAATACCTGTAAAGGTATTTTCTTTAACCAAAACTGTGGAATAGGAAGAACTGTTGAGTTGAGTGGAAGAGGAGATGCGGAGGCAAAATGACCGCTTTATTTTCCAGGCTTGTTCCATTTTCCTGAAAGGAGAGAAAAGAAAGGGAAAACGTACCTTGGTAGCCTTTCTCCCTACAGCAGCAAAACACATCAAAAGTTAATAGCATTTCCTAAAACACCAGAAATACAGAGGTAGCTTAATATTATTAAAGCCATTAATACATTACATCGTATCCATGTGTCAAACATACAATAACTATATGATTATTTTAATAGGTCTTGAATAAAAAAAAAAAACCTAATAACCCACACCCATTTGTGGAAGTCTGAAAAAAATGACTTGGAACTGAAAATGAGAAAACTCCTCAGTTAGAATCCAATATCAGCATTAGTGGTAAAATACTTCAGACAATTCTACTGAATAACAGCAGCAGTTAAAAAATAAATAAATACATAAAATGTCTAATAGACTAGAAGGTAAAAGAAATCAGTATAGGGGTTGGTAATGGCGCTGGAATGTTGTTTTTCTGGATATCACACACAAAAACAGGCAACACAGTGGCTTTAAATCCTCTGAGAGAGAAGTCTTCCTGCGTGGCCGGAGCAGTTTCATCTCCGTGGATGTGTGACCTGGGCCATACAGCCCCCGGCTTAGAAGGACCTGTGCTCATTTTGATGTTCTGCTGTCACCATCTTGAAATCCTCTATACAGTTTGAACAAAAGGCTCTTCATTTTCCGTTTGCCTTGAACCCACAAATTGCGTAGCCCCCAGCCTTACGGTGGGGTTCTGAAAACCTCTAATGCTCTCCCCTGTGTGGCAACTGGAATGAAGGTGCTTGTCCACAAAGTGATTTAATCTATTTGTACCCCAACATGCTTGGGCTTCCCTGGCGGCTCAGTGGTAAAGAATCTACCTTTGCAGGAAGCACAGGAGATGTGGGTTTGATCCCTGGGTCTGGAAGACGCCCTGGAGGAAGAAATGGCAACCCAGTCCAGTACTCTTGCCTGGAAAATCCCTCGGACAGAGGAGCCTGGCAGGGTAAGGTCCATGGGTTTGCAGAGCTGGACAGGACTGAAGCAACTGCGCATGCACACGCCCGCTCTGTTGTATCTTTTAACGTGGAAGACAAGAAAATAAACACCCTTAACAGTAAAATGGAGAAACCTATTTTTCATTCTAATAATGGCTTTTGTGGGGATCAAATTGGTTATAGACACAGTACACTTACCAAGTGACATAATGTGCACTTCATAAATGGCATCTAATCACTAATATTATTGCTGCTATTATCATTGCTATCATTATTAGGTTCTTAAAACATAAGCAGCTAGGTGATAAAAGATGTATTTCACTGCTGAAATTGCAGGATTATTTATATTTTATTTTCTGAAAAGAAATATTCTTTACAGAGTAATATATATAATATATATATTATATATATATAATAACGATTTATAACAAGAACTCAGAATAAGGATTTAGTTAAAAGTCTTAAGACATAATAGGAAAAGTTATAGCACTGAAAATTATCTTTAAATAATACACTATTAAGGTATATACGGTGGCCAAATTACTACATATATATCACAACCACTATATATTTTATTTTTAATTTTCTTTAATTTTTATGCACTTTTTAAAAATTGCTTTCCATTTGTGGATATTACAGATTGTTGGCTCTATTACCTGTGTTGTATAACACATCCTTGAGCCTATCATACATCTAACAGTTTGCAGCTTCCACTCCCCAACTCCTGGATTACCGCTTCCCCCCCAACCCCGCCACCTCCTCTGAAAACCATGGTTTGGTTGCCGTACAGTGTTGGGCTATTTTCTGCTGTACAGCAAAGTGACTCATCGTATAGAAGAAAATAACACAACAGTAAAACAGCTATACATCAGTAAAATTGTTTTAAGTTTTTTCTCTATTCTGTGATTCTGCCCCCTTTTTTTTGTGGTTGTTTAATACCTTTATATACTTCAAATATGCATAACAAGGTAAGAAGTTATTCAATAAATTATCAAAGATAATTTTTCCTACTGGTGAGATAGACAAGTTTTATTTTATGCTTTTTACTCTCTGCATTTTTAGACTTTCAAATATGAGCTCAAAAAAGTTGTAAATAAAAATAAAAATGTTTTTGAAATAGCATCCCACATTGGCATAATGTGGGTACGTGCTCACACACAGACACGCACTTATACATAGACATGCATAGCTCTAGATTTATTTAGGAAAGAAGTCCTTAGATGAAAGTAATTCTCAGAAGTTATTGAAATTAGGATTATTGGGAACAGTGAATAGTCCTTGAAAACTTTTAAAGATATTCTCTTTAAGAGAAAGTATAATTACAAGAAATTAAAATTATTATCTATTATATTTAAATGAGGAGAGCACAGAGGAAGTGTGTGCTTTAAATTAGTCTAAAATAACATAGACATCATTTTGAGAAATTATTAATATTACTATTTTAAAGACAAATGTCTGCATTATGTTTTCGTTAGGCATGCTATTCTTTTTCATGAGAGACATCATATGTTTGACCTTAAAATGTCTATATTAGTTATTATTAAGATCTGTAAAGTGAAGGAGTCACACAGATGAGGAGAGCACTGGAGAAACTTTCAGAGTGGGAAAAATATAAAGAAGTAGTAGAGTATTGCAGATGTCATAAGTAGGTGATATTAAAAAGAGAGATGCATGAGTTTATTGAGAACTTTTTGTTTCTCACAGAAAACTTCCTATATTTCCTGTTCTTGTCTTCCACGTTAAAAGTTACAAGAGAGCCGGTCAGTGTAGGTTTGTGTGTGAGTGTCATCGTTGAAGTCAGTTATTAATTTGCCTTTCATTTAGTATCTCTGCTACTTTAAGCAGATTCAGTTCAGTTCACACACTCAGTCATGTCCGACTCTTTGCAACCCCATGGACTGCAGCACGCCATGGCCTCCCTGTCCATCACCAATTCCCAGAGCTTACTCAAACTCATGCCCATTGAGTTGGTGATGCCATCCAACCATCTCATCCTTTGCTGTCCCCTTCTCCTCTTGCCTTCAATCTTTCCCAACATCCAATGAGTCGGTTCTTCACATCAGGTGGCCAAAGTATTGGAGCTTCAGCTTCAGCATCAGTCCTCCAGTGAATATTCAGGACTGATTTCCTTTAGGATGGACTGGTTGGATCTCCTTGAAGTCCAAGGGACTCTCAAGAGTCTTCTCCAACACCACAGTTCAAAAGAATCAATTCTTCGGTGCTCAGGTTTCTTTATAGTCCAGCTCTCACATCCATACATGACCACTGGAAAAACCATAGCTTTGACTAGACGGACCTTTGTTGGCAAAGTAATGTGTCTGGTTTTTAATATGCATGGTGGTTGGTCATAACTTTTTTGCAAGGAGTAAGCGTCTTTTAATTTCATGGTTGCAGTCACCATCTGCAGTGATTTTGGAGCCCCCCAAAATAAAGTCTGTCCACTTAAGCAGATTACACAAATTCATTTGCCTTGTCTTAGGACACAACTTTGAGACTGAACAACAGCAAGTTTTTCTTAATTAATTTTTTATTATGAGTTTGCTTTTTTTAGAGGAGTCTTAGGTTTACAACAAAATAAAAAATATTTCTTATATAACCCCCACCACCCACCATGCATGACATCCTCTATTATCAACTTCAGTCACAAGAATGACATATCTGTTCCAAACCATGAACATACACTGACACATCATAATCACCCAAAGTCCACAGTTTACTTAGGTTTCATTCTTCTTACTGTACATATTTTGGGTTTGAACAAAGATATAACGCCAAGTATGTATTCTTATAATACTGTTTATTTTCAGTGCTCTAAAACTCCTCTATGCTCTACCTGTTCGTCCCTCCGGCCCTCATCCCTAACATCACTGATCTTTTTACTCTCTCCATAGTTTTGCCTTTTCCAGAGTGACATGTAATTGGAATCGTGCAGTATGTTGTCTTTTCAGATTGGCTACTTTTACTTAGTAACATGCATTTAAGCTTCCTCCACATCTTTTCAGGACTTACCAGCACAATTGTTTTAGAGCCGAATAATACTCTGTTGTCTGGATGCACCGCAGTTTGTTCATTCACCTCCTGAAGGGCATCTTGGTTTGGGCTTCCAAGTTTTGACGATTATGAATAAAGTTGATATAAACATTTGTGTGTCGGATTTTGCATAGACATCAGTTTTCCACTTCTTTGGGTAAATTCTAGAGAACATGATTGCTGGATCATATGATATTGGTATGTTTAACTCAGTATGAAACCTGCAAACTGCCTTCCAACCTGGTGTACCGATTTTCATTGCTCCCAGCCATGAATGAGTGTCCCTGTTGCTCTACATCCCCAAACGCACTCAGTGATTTCAGTGTTTCAAATTTTGATCATCCTTTTTTTAACTGATTTTATTTTTGGAGCAGTTTTAAGTTCACAGCAAATTGATCAGCAAGTACAGAGCGTTCTCATATACCCTCATTCTTCACGTGCACAGTCTCCATCAACATTCCCACCAGAGTGGCATCCTTGTTACAGTCTAGGAACTCACATTCTAATAGGTGTGCAGTGGTATCTCATTACTGTGTTAATTTGCATTTCCCTAATGACATATGATTGTCTTCATTTTTAAGCTTTAAACACATAAAATCTACTTCACTGCACTAAAATAATGCTTTAAATAACATAGTGTATAAAAAGCATTTAACACAATGCCTTTTGCAGTGGTAATTATAGTAATGTTGGTGATGTTGGATATGATGATAAAAAAGTATAGAGAAAAGAACTATCCATTAAATGTGAACCACAGAAATGGTCCCAAAAGTGTCCATTATTTTAGTCAGAAGCACTCTTTTTTTTCTTACTGTTGATAAACCTTAATGTGTTTTATTAATAATAAATACATTTGTATGACAGCAACTCTGTAAAATGTAAATATCAGCTAGCAGTAACAATGGTAATATTATCTGCAAAGTTCTGGATGTGTCAATTCTTAGAAAGCCAAGTGTGTTGGTAGCATGGTAACCCTGACAGTCTAATTTTCTCTATCCACCCTGCTGCTTCTATTGTGATCCTGTAGCAAGCACTTTCCAGGACCTTTCAATGTTGGGATTTAAATTTGTGTCGGTGATAGCAAATTGACTACGCTGGAAAGATCAAGCAGAGAATATCATTTAGCTCTTTATGACAATTTCTAAAATGCTAGCTGGGAATAGCTCATCTCTCTTGGATTTTCCTCTTCTAGTCATTAATAAGAGCATGATCTCAATTATAACAAAGGCATAACCATGACAGATGAAGACTGTCTCATAACAATGGTCACTGTGAAAAAGTAGGTCATATTTTCTCAGTTAAGGTTAACCTATTAAAATGTAATTTATTTATTGCAGTAAACATAGTACAAGTCTATCACTTTCAGAAAATAAAATCCCTCCCTTTCAAATCCTTTGCCCTTTGATTAAGGGAATCCAGGCATTCTTAGAAGATTTCAAAAGGTCATACAATAATAATAAAAATGCAGTTCACATTACATGTCCTAATTTATCATTATAAAAAAGATGAAAATGATGTATGATCAGAAATGCAAGCTTCTACAAGGATGCAATGTGTTCTTTTTCATGGAGAACTGGAGGTTTCACTTTTTCAAAATTTATTTCCCAAGTAGAACATTTCCTTTTCATGCCTTCCATATTATATGCTTTGTGAGCTTTCAGAATTCTGTAACAACCAGTAATAAAATTTACAAGATCAGAGGCATTCTGATATACTGTGCTCTTTTATGTTAATTAAGAATGACTATTAATCATATGAGGCTTTATCAACCTTTGATGTGCAGGAGATTCACAATTGGAAGAACCGAGAAATTTTCGTAAATCTGAGTGGTTCTCGAAGTACAATTGAGACCCATTCTAGCTTATTATTAGCCATAGATTTGCATAATTAAGGCTAAATTGTGTCATCTAACTCACAACTTACCTTGTAAAAGGGATTTTGATAATCAAAACTCTATATTGAAGATGATGTGATCTTTCTCTGAGAGAATATCTTCCTGTTTTCAAAGCTACTATTGCTAACAATTCTGGAGAGGCAGATTATTAACAAAGTGGATCATCATAGAGAAGCAACTATTTTTCTGCTACATTGCTTTCTAGGAAGGCATAATGGAAAGGTCAATAATAGTGTATATTTTAAGGATTTGTCTTATTTCTGAATCTCAATTTACAAAATCACCCAAATACTTTATCCAGTTACCAAAATAAATAATTTTATCTGTATGTAGTTGCATAGAAAAATGAAACTAGATGGTTAAGAATAATAAAGCAAGTAGCAAAACTATTATCTTGTGACCCACGCATGTATTATAAGTATCGGAAAGAGCTGCAACAGTGCTACAAATTGTCAATTTACAATATTTGTCTTTAGAGAATAAATTTATGATTGGAGTATGCACACTTTTAATCCTTTATTTTATACAGTTTAATATACATAATGGAATTTTAGATGAACATGTATTTATTTTTTAAAAAAATAAGTTAATCTAAGATCTAATTCTTGTTAATCTTATTCCTATACTCTATCTAGTAAAATGTGATGTGAAAATTACAAATGTCTATTTATTTTTTTATTCTAAGAGAATAGAATACATTGACTTTCAGCCTGTTCTGCACATAGAGGTTCGATGAAAAAGCCATGCACAATAGGACTGCTTTGCAGCAGTGACTTAAAGATAGGAGAAACCCAGAATAGGAAGTGGCCATTGGCCTCATCAAAGTTTGAACAGGATCTATTTGTACACATAAATTAATGTGAATGACCACAGGTGGAAAAGTTGCAGGCAGTGAGAAGATACCTAAAACTGAATTTGGTTATTGAGACATACTTGTGATGGATTAGCCTTGTCTAGATGTATGGACCAGAGAGTGATGCATAAGCAAAGCAGACGGAATACGTAATGAAAGTATCTCAGATTGAAGTCATCTGAAAGTATATTCATGTTAAAAGATTGTAAGACGGCATTATTAATAGGAGAGTGGTTTCAAAACATTTTGGAATAAATCCATTGGCCATTAGGAGAAAAGAGTAGCGGTAATTGCAGCAAGTGAGTGGAAGATATGTAGCCTTCATCTGACGTATGGAGAGGTGTAGTGCTCCGCTATGGGTGTGGCAAGCTGGAGAATATCTGTAACAATTTATCAACATGATGGGCCTTCCCTGGTGGCCCAGCGGTAAAGTATCCGCTTGCAATGCAGGAGACCCGGGTTGGATCCTTGGATCAGGAAGATCCCCTAGAGGAGGGAATGGCAACCACTCCAGTATTCTTGCCTGGGGAATTCCATGGACAGAGGAGCCTGGTGAGCCACAGTCCATGGGGTCACAAAGAGTTGGACATGACTGAGCGACGAACACCTCACCTTATCAACATGATATGTCTTGAGTTTGTAGACAGGTAGCATAAATGTTAATTTAATTATAATGTCGATTTCTTGTCTTTTTATTGATTTATGTTCTTCTATCAAGTATTTTTTTCCCCTTCTTTGAAGTTTACTAAGCTTTTCCTCATCTAGATGCTTGTGATACTACCTTAGGTCATTGATTTTTAGAGCTTTAATTTTTACCACTATAATCATTTAAAGCTAAGCATTTCTCATGAAACATCACTTTCGGGAATCTCAAAATGTTTGGCATGTTTTACTTTCACTGTTATTCTAGATGAAATGTTTTTCTATTTATCCTTATGATAATTTAAAATCATGTGTTATTTGAACATGTACCTTTTTTAAAGAAAGGGAGAATTTGAGAGTTTTCTGCTTATCTTTCATACCTGTTTTATTGGGATTGCTATTGGATAAGCAATAAGCGTGTCAATGGGATGAAAACTTCAACATAGTGTGTGGTAAAGAGGGTTGTGTTAAAGAGGACGCATAAGGAGGTTTTATACTGCACCGAAGAATTGATGCTTTTGAACTGTGGTGTTGGAGAAGACTCTTGAGAGTCCCTTGGACTGCAAGGAGGTCCAACCAGTCCATCCTAAAGGAGATCAGTCCTGAGTGTTCATTGGGAAGACTGATGTGAAGCTGAAACTCCAATACTTTGGCCACCTCATGTGAAGAGCTGACTCATTGGAAAAGGCCCTGATGCTGGGAAAGATTGAGGGCAGGAGGAGAAGGGGACGACAGAGGATGAGATGGCTGGATGGCATCACCGACTCGATGGACATGGGTTTGGGTAGACTCCGGGAGTTGGTGATGGACAGAGAGGCCTGGTGTGCTGCGATTCATGGGGTCGGACATGACTGAGTGACTGAACTGAACTCATAAGGAGATTTGGGTGGAGAGATTGAGACCTTGAGTAAATATAGGATATGTTGGGATAGATGGATGTTTGGTGGATTGTACTGTTTACAAGGATATGATTTTGTTTTCTCAGTCTTAAGATTGATGCAAGAGCTATAACATCAACTAGACAATGCAATTCAGAGGCAATATCCAAGAGGGAAACCAAGGTACTGTTTTAGCTGATGTTGAAGTTCTAATGTAAACTAACTCCCCCTGATAAGCCAGTATTTCCAAGCCATTCTATAAGACTATTATTTAGGAGCAAGAGTTTTCTGAACAAAATGTTTATACTTTGTCCTTTCATTCAAAAGATAGTTCAAGACCAAAGTTAGAGTGATATAATCACCTGTTTATGTTTGAAAATCAGGCAATGCCTGTGTAAGTTTATTTTCTCTTTAGAATGTCTCTGGATTTCTTTGAAACCAGATTTTCAAATATATACTCATTTTTATTTTGAGTGCTTATATGTTTATGCTGCAAGCATCTCTGGGTGGGGGAGGCAGAGTTGCGTTTATCAGAGCCCCAAATTCTTCTTTCTCCTGGCCTGAAATGAAATTCTGTCTCAATGTCCAGAAGAAAATGTCATCTTCTCCTCAAAAGGCCAACTGATTCATACTCCAAAATTGCAGATAAACACTGTGTAAGATGGCTGATTCTAAATTTCAAAGATTATGGCTATACAAATTTATTCTTTTAGTATATTTTCCTCATTCATGTGTGCCCCTCTAAAAATAGAAAAATGCAGAGACTTTTCTTTTTTTTTCTTCTTGCTGTCTCTGTTTCTCTTTCTCGCTCAAACTGATTTTTTGTGTACGCTCTATTTTAATCTCTGTCATCCACACTAACACAGCTAATACTGCTTCACAGTGCTCCTTCTCTGGAATTCAAATTAGGAAGCTCTCTAGTCGCAGCTGACACGACTGAAGCGACTCAGCACACACGCAGTCACAGTAAACTGCCCTCGTCTAGACTCTTCACAAGCCTGTGTGTTACCTAACCCACCATGGGTGTGAGAAATGAGCTGTCTTGTTGTTTGGTGATTGCATTTTTTTCTCTCTGTCTCTAGAGCTCTTAGACTTGAGTACTCCGTGGCTGTAGCCCCACAGGAATCACATAAACACACCAATACCGAGGATTTAAATCAATCTGAGAGAACGAGGCTCCCAACTGTAAGCTTTTCTCAACTTAAAATATATTGTTAAAGGCTACAAGAAATCCACTGCGTTTCCTATATAGTTTTGTGAGTGTCACAGAAGTTAAGTGTCTCCTGACTCGGCTGGTGGGTCAATCCTCTGGGCCAGGGTTAAAATCGCGTGATGCCGCCGATGGCGGATGCAACAATCGCGTGCAATGAGAGATCCAGGCTGGTTCCCTGACCTTTCATCACCAGAAATCATTTCCCTTGTTTGATGCCGCATCGGCAGCCTATTTGCATGAGAGAACTGACTCCCTGAATGTTTATGACGCGTTGAGCTGGAGCGAGACACAATTGCTCCGATTTTCCTCAGACGGCCACTCCATCTACTACACGAAGGTCATTGCTGTTAGGTTGTGGTGATAACTATTGTTGTTTTGGGGTTTTTTATTTCCTGAGGCACGGTGAAATATGACTCTTCAAGTCTGAACCCCTGAGTGCAATGGCATTTTATCTAACTTCCTCTGAACTTGTGATCTTACAGCTGTTGGGTAAATCCGCTGTAGCCTGTAGCACAATAATCTCAGTGTATCCTGAAGGCTTGTATTCAATTTTCATTCTTCCTGTATGAAACCTAACAAGGACCTTAACCGCCAAGTGAATTCTATTGTGCTACCCTGGGAAAAGTTCTCACTAGAAGCCCCATAGCTGGTAGGGGAAATACGCCCTTGGAGATATCAATTGAGAGTCTCCATCCCAACTTTGCTACTGACCCCATAAGCAACCTCAGCAAATCACTGAAATTACTTTTGTCCAGCTTTCCTGTTGTGAAATGAAAGCAAAATTATTTATTGTTTCTGTCACAGGTTGGGGACAAGGGAGGTGCATTCATTTTACCAAATGAGCTGGCAATACTAAGTTCACTCTGGTGGGGGAAGGTTTTAATACGTTATGTTTATTGCGTTACATCAGGAAATAATCTCCTTTACCAGAGTGCAGATGGATAGGGAAATGGAATGTTAGAGAAATATAGCCTTTCTTTAAAACAAGTGATTCCCTGGGCCTAAACTGCCAACAGCAGCTAAGTCTCTAGGATCACTAGTGGCCATCCTTTAGAAAAATTCTGGAGATCAAAGTCTGATATATAGAAATCTAGAACAAGAGATTGAAAGAGTCTAACAAGTCAATAATTTTACATGGTGTAAATCCAAACCTCCCTTATGTAACCACTACCCCACCCCTGATGTTTCTCTTTTTAAAATACAAAAATGTTTACAAATTGGTGTTACAATCTAATAAGTCATCACAAAGTGAATACATCATTGAACAATAGCCAAGTCAAAACTAGAAATGATCAACACCCTTAAAAGTCCCTTTTGTACCATCTCATAATCACTACTATATCTTTTGTTGTTGTTTTAAAGTCACTAAGTCATGTCTGACTCTTTGTGACCCCTGCAGCAAGCCAGGCTCATCTGTCCTACGTTATCTCCCTGAGTCTGTTCATATTCCCGCCCATTTGATCAATGATATTATCTAACCATCTCATCCTCTGCCACCCCTTTATCATTTTACCCTCAATCTTTCCCAGCATCAGAGTCTTTTCCAATGAATCCGCTCTTCACATCTGGTGGTAAAAATACTGGCACTTCAGCTTCAGCATCAGTCCTTTCGATGAATAGTCAGGGTTGATTTCCTGTAGGATTGACTAGTTTGATCTCCAAGAATCTTCAAGAATTCTTGACTCTCAAGAATCTTCTCCAGCATAGTAATTCAGAAGCATCAGTTCTTCAGCACTCAGCCTTCTTTACGGGCCAACTCTTACATCCATAAATGACTGCTGGGAAACCACAACTTTGACTAGACAGACCTTTGTCAACAAAGTGATGTCTTTGCTTTTTAATATGCTGTCTAGGTTTGTCATAGCTTTCCTTCAAAAGAGCAACTGCCTTTTAATTTCATGGCTACAGTCACCATCCACAGTAATTTAGGAACACAAGAAAATAAATCTACCACTGCTTCCACTTTCCCCCTTCTATTTACCATGAAGTGATGAGACCAGATGCCATGATTTCAGTTTCTTGAAGGTTGAGTTTTAAGCCAGTGTTTTCCACTCTCCTCTTTCACAATCATCGAGACTCTTGAGTTCCTCTTCACTTCCTGCCAATAGAATGGTATCATCTGCATTTCTGAGGTTGTTGGTATTTCTCCCAGCAACTTGATTCCAGCTTGTGATTCATTAAGTCTGGTATTTCGCATGATATACTCTGCATATTAGTTAAATAAGCAGGGTAACAATATGCAGCCTTGTAATCCTTTCCCAATTTTGAACCAGTCCATTGCTCCATGTACATTTCTAACTGTTGCTTCTTGACCTGCATACAGGCTTCTCAGGAGGCAGGTAAGGTGGTCTGTTATTCCCATCCCTTTAAGAATTTTCCACAGTTTGTTGTGGTCCACAGAGTCAAAGTCTTTACCATAGTCATGAAGCAGAAGTAGTTCTTTTTCTGAAATTATCTTGTCTTTTATGGTCCAAGGAATGTTGGCAATTTGATCTCTGGTTCCTCTGCCTTTGTACATCCAGAATTTCTTGGATCACATACTGCTGAAGTCTAGCTTGAAGGATTTTGAGTATAATCTTACTAGCATGTGAAATGAACACAATTCTATGGTTGTTTTAAGATGCTTTGGCATTGTCCTTTTTGGGGACTGGAACGAAAACTGACCTTTTCCAGTCTGTGGCTGAATTTTTCAAATTCACTGACATACTGAGTGCAGCACTTTAACAGCATCATCTCTTAGAATCTGAAATAGCTTAGCTGGGTTTCTCTAACCTCCACTAGCTTTGTTCCTAGTGATGCTTCCTAAGGCCTGCTTGACTTCACACTCCAGGATGTCTGGCTCTAGGTAAGTGACCACACCATTCTGGATCATTTAAGACTGGCTATCTGGATCATTTAAGACTTTTTTTTTTTTTTGTATAGTTCTCTGTGCATTCTTGCCACTTCTTAATCTCTTCTGCTTCTGTTAAGTCCATAATTTTTCTGTCGTTTATTATGTACATCCTTGTATGAAATGTTCCCTTGATATTTCCATTTTTCTTGAAGAGATCTCTATTCTTTCCCATTCTAATGTTTTCCTATGTTCCTTTGCATTTTTCATCAAAGAAGACTTTTTTATCTCTCCTTGCTGTTCTCTTTTACTCTGTATTCAGTTGGGTATATCTTTCCCTTTCTCTCTTGCCTTTTGCTTCTCATCTTTTCTCATCTATTTGTAAAGCCTCCTCAGTCAACCACTTTGCCTTCTTACATTTCTGTTCTTGGGGATGGTTTTGATCACTGGAGTCATGTTACTACAAGCCAAGAAACACCTCTGGCCACCAGAAACTGAAAAAGGGAAGGAATCCTCCTTGAAGACTTTGGAGGAAGCATGGTTCTATCAACACCTTGATTTTGGACTACTAGTATCCAGAGCTGTAAGAGAATAATTTTTTGTTGTTTTAACATATCTAGCTGTGGTACTTTTTATAGCAACTCTAGCCAGTGAGTGCTCAGTGACTCTGCAGGACTGTTTATCTAAGAGCATGGGTTGAAAATTACAAACTTATTTAAAATCATATATTGCAAGGATTTGAGAAAAAAATAGTATAGAAAAAAATGAAAAAGATACATAGATGAATATTGTATGCTTGAAATTCTGAATTTTGAACAATCTCAATAAAAAATTAGCAAAGAGATAATAAGAATTACCGTGTGAAATGTTTTTTAAATGTTTAAGCAGATTCAGAAACATACGTAAATCTTATATCTACTTCTGGCTGAGAGCTTTTCTAACCATGCTGTAGGTAGGCTACTCTATTAATTATGGTTTGTTGAAGTTAAAATATGTGGTTAGGTTAACAGTTTAACAACTTGCATCTGGTTTGCTCCATCAAGAAGATTCTGTAATTTTAGTGTTTTTCTCTATATTTTCAAGTGTCAGTGCTTCTTCTGAGCCAGCTGGACCATACCAAGTGTCGTCACAATTCTGGTGTCCAGAATAAATAGAGCACTCAAGAAGAATCCTCACAGGATGAAGCCAGAGTAAGCACTCTAACTCTATTGATATGCTACATGTTGTAAGTTGAAACTCTGAGCTGCTTGAAATAGTCTGTGCAATAAGGTAGAGTTAAAAATTAAACAAATGCATTAAACATGTTTAGACTTTACAGAAAGTTGGGGGCCACACAGCCTTTTTTAAATTTTCAAAACATCCAAATCATTTTGCTTTGCTCTTAAATATATTCAGCAAAATTCCATAAAATAAGTAGATACTCTTCACAGCTGAATGGCATACTCAAATTTCAGCATTAGACTTTCTTTTGTGGGGATGTAAGGTGTTTTTTTTTTTTTAACACTTTGATTTTTGTTTTCTTTTTTTGTTTTCCTTTTTTATCCATTTGTTTTATTTAATAACCTTCTTTCCTATTCTTTCTGTTTTCTTTCTTCTTTTACATACTTTTCCATCAGTTTAGATCATCAGTCCTCACTTGATTTAGCCTTTATAAAATGTATACTGAGAACTTAGTAGTTAATTAAGCTGACCATAGCCAACAAAAAAATTAAATAATACTCCTGTGTAGATTCAAATAAATTATTTTCCTACAGTGGAGCTCACAAATAGAAATATATACATGAATCAATGACAGTTTTAATTACAAATGCTCTTACTGACAAAGCTTCAAGCTTGTCTTATTTATGTTAGGATATGCAATTCCTTGCTATATTTACTTTCTAATAATTATTTTAATAGGAAAATACTGATAGTATTAAGTAGTAATAATGCTACTCTTGCTACTATTTAAGAAGTTGGAAATTAGAGAGATGATATTTTTAAGTACAAATTATAGAAATATCATATCAGAGTACTTTCACATTCCCATAACCTGAACTGTAAGTTACTCCTAAGCCCCTAAAACTTGAACTGCCTTTTAATAAAATAATGAGTAACTAGAAAGGACACATCTATAGATACACTGATTTGTCATCCCAAGGAACCCACAGGAAAGGAACGTAGATCACAAAGGCAAACTATGATCTTTTTTGTTCAAACATTGCTCAATGGAGATGAAGCTCCCTACAATTTAACTGGTAATATGGAGAGAGGAGATAATGTTTTAGCCAAAAGTTCTTGAGTGCCTGTGGTCTAACAAGGGAGGCCATCACTCTGGTAAGAAAGGTGCATCATGATGTATTTATTTGATGCCATTAAGCAACAAATTCATGTCATTCCCCACATTCTAACTCCACTGTTGGCCAGAAACATTCCAGTTTGCCTCTTTTATGAAGCTTGACTTCGGAAGGCAAACCATGATGAGCAGGCTGACAAAAGTATTCTAGGCACAGGAACAATTCTTTTTCCCCATAGAAATGTTTACAAATACTTATAAACATGAAATTTACAGTCTTGATGTCTGTACAAAAATCACAACATAAAATGATTTTGATAATCTAGACCATAAAGCACACGAAGGTTGTAAAGTTTTGAAAACAGTAGGAATTCAATAAACATTTTTTATATAAAAAAATAAATTACTGACAATTTGAGGTCTTTGTAAGCTTCCTTGTTGCATCAAGTGCAAAAGTGAGTTCTGGGAAAATGAAGTATTCTTTGTATAGGGAAAATAAGATGGAAGTAACATTTCTGAGTACCAATTATCTACTAGACCACTCTGCTAGGTATTTTGCACAGGTTATTACATATAAATCTTATCTCAACCAAATAATCAATATCTCTTTTTTACATATTAAACATAAACTAACTGAAACTAACTGGGAATATAAGGAATCCACAAGGGTAGTAAATCACAGATCTAGCATTCAAAGAGAAGTTAGACCAACTACAAAGCCCGTGTTCTTTCTGCCATGTCTCACTTTCCGGCTGTATTAAAACTGTGATCTGTAAAACGCAGTATGCATATGCTAAAGGACATGTCAAAATTTTCCAAAGACCATGTAGGTGTACAGAAAATTTTGAGACTGTTCCTTTTAGATCCTTTAACTTTGGTGGGATCCCACTTTTATTTTCCCTGAATTTGACACTGCACCTGTGTTCTCTTGCTGTCTTTCTGGTTCTTTTATTCTGATTCCCATGTCACAATAGCTCTTGTTGCATCTTATAAAAGTATAATTCTTACTGACCACAAATCTTATTCATGTACATTGACTTTACAGTATGCAAGTCTCTGCTCTCCAAGTTCAAATATAGGTGTTGAGCAATTATCCCAGTAATCAAGTCGCCATGAATCCACAATATTCTTTGCGTCTTTCTTGTCTTTTAAATATTTCTGTTATTGGTGAAGAATGTCATTAAAAATGGAATATTTTTCACAAACTATAATGCCAATAATTTGCATATATCATATGTTGGGTGACAAAGTGAGAAGTTGCCTAGGTATTCAAAAAGTAAGTGGTTTGTTTCCATAGAGAAAACTTGTGAAAACCAACTAAACAGAGCACTTGTCAAATATATTAAATACAGTGATAGTATTAATATATTCCATTCATGAAACATATCACAATAAGGGTATTCCTAATATCCAAAAGGTTTTGAAAGTCATTGTAGAAATGCCTGTCTAGTCTGCTTTCTGCACTGTGGTCTTTCTTACTGAGAATGGAGGGACTCCTCCCATTCACTCATTTTATTTTTCATCTACATGGAAAATATGCTTAAATCATGTAATAAGATTAAAGCCTATTATCAAGAATATTGTGTTGACAAATGAGATTGAATTAAATATTAATTGATGTCCCCACATATTTTTGAGTGTGCCCTATTAAATTAGATTCCTCTAAGAGAAAGGGAATGAGTAGGATTAACAATCATTAGTTTAACCTCAATAAAAGTGTTTTTTTTTTTGTACACTTTAAGGAAATTGAGAAAGTAAATAACTTTCTAGAAAACCATTTTTTGTGAATTGGTGTTCTCAACAAAAATAAAGAGAGTAAAATAAGACTGTCTTGCTGATTGATTATTAAAAGTACATTTTGATATCTAAAAGTGATAGTTTGCATATAAATTTTAATGAAATCTGTTACATACTATTTAGGTAAACAAGCTTTTATTCCTTCATTTATAGAAGATGAAATAAAAATATAAGTGATAATCTGTATTTTCCAATATAAGGCACAAATGATATTTACCTAAAGATAATAATTAAAGCAGAAGGAATTCAGACTTTTAAAAAGCTTTACAACTTACAGTGACAAGAAATTTTAAAGATTATGTCTCTCACTCTATACATATGTGTGTGTGTGTGTGTGTGTGTGTGTGTGTATCTTATATACAGACACGTGGTTGTGTTGATAAGTTGCTTTAGTCATGTCCGACTCTTTGTGACCCTATGGACTGTAGCCCACCAGGTTCCTCTCTTCATGGGATTCTCTTTGCAAGAATACTGGTGTGGGTTGCTATGCCCTCCTCCAGGGGATGTTCCCGAGCTATGGATCAAACCGGTGTCTCTTATGTCTGCTGCATCGACAGGTGGATTCTTTACCAGTAGGGCCACTTCGCAGGCCTACATATGTACAGATGTAACAGACACACATGTAACACATGTAACACACATGTAACAGATATATAACATATACAGGTGACTTGAACAATGTGGGTTCATTTAGAGGGGAAATTTTTTCCATAATAAATATGACAGTACAACACCATCTGAGGTTGACTGAATCGGTGCCGCAGAACCATGCATATGGAGGAGCTGTGATGGACATTTAGGTTGATATGAAAGGCTTTGGATATGAAAAGCTAAACATAAATTATATTTTTGAGAGAAGAGTGTCAGCAGCTGGAACTCATGTGTTGTTCAAAGGTGAACTATATATAGCTATTACATATACACATAAATGAGGCTGAGTGATGGTTTTGCCAAGGGAACGCACTGGTGATAGCAAACACCCTTTTCCAACAACACAAGAGAAGACTCTATACATGGACATCACCAGATGGTCAATACCAAAATCAGATTGATTCTATTCTTTACAGACAAAGATGGAGAAGCTCTATATAGTCAGCAAAAACAAGACCAGGAGCTGACTGTGGCTCCGATAATGAACTCCTTATTGCTGAATTCAGACTTAAATTGAAGAAAGTGGGGAAAACCAGTAGACCATTCAGGTATGACCAAAATCAAATCTCCTATGATTATACAGTGGAAGTGAGAAATAGATTTAAGGGACTGCTTTAAGGGATTACTTTGCCAACAAAGGTCTGTCTAGTCAAGTCTATGGTTTTTCCAGTAGTTGTGTATGGATGAGAGAGTTGGACTATAAAGAAAGCTGAGCACAGAAGAATTGATGCTTTTGAACTGTGGTGTTGGAGAAGACTCTTGAGAGTCTCTTGGACTGCAAGGAGATCCAAACAGTCCATCCTAAAGGAGATCAGTCCTGGGTGTCCATTGGAAGGACTAATGTTTATGCTGAAACTCCAATATTTTGGCCACCTGATGCATAGACTTGACTCATTTGAAAAGACCCTGATGTTGAAAAAGATTGAAGGCAGGAGGAGAAGGGGATGACAGAGGATGAGATGGCTGGATGGCATCACTGACTCGATGGACATGGGTTTGGGTAAACTCCAGAAGTTGGTGATGGACAGGGAGGCCTGGCGGGCTGTGGTTCATGAGGTCACAAAGAGTCGGACAGGACTGAGCAACTGAAATGACTGATACATATAAATGCTATAAATGTAAGTATGGAGAGAAGAATATAATATTGTGATCAATAAAAGACTTTCAGACATAAAATTAGGTTAGAAAAAATTATGAGTGGGTTGTAGAATAGAAAAATTAATTCGAAGGGAATAAAGTGACAGTCACTCAGTCGTGTCCGACTCTTTGTGACCCCATGGATTGTGCCCACCAGGCTCCTCAGTACATGGGGTTCTCCAGGCAGGAATACTGGAGTTTGTTGCCATTTCCTTCTCCAAAGATAGAAAAAAGAGATTTAAATGTGCAGTACTTGAAGAACCTGTATCTATCTATTTATTTTTAATGGTAGATATTCAACTAAAATGATATTTACAGCCATTTAGTACGTTTAAAAGATTAACACAGCAATCTATGTTTAAAATATCAATATTCACAATACAGTAAAAATTACCTTCTTTTCAACTTTTTAAACTTAGAATGCAAATTTTAAGATGATTAAAATGTTTTAGAATATATACAGCTTTTAATAATATGTAGGGGACACTTGAAAACACAAAAAGCCTGAATTCTACTGTTAATAGGCAAACAACAATGTTGCTAAGGGGCTTGGAATTTGCATGAGCCAAATAATTTGAATCAACTGGGGCTGCTGTTTGCTCCTCAGATACCGGAAAACAAAAAGAAGTCCAGAAAATATTATTGGTACTCAAATCATGAAACTGTTACATTTTAAAACATTGTTCTTATGTTTTGAATAAAATTGGAGTTCAAAGGAGTATTGGAATGAAACTAGCTATTTGTTTAAGAGTAAAGATACAGTTTTGATTTTGTTTGAGGTGTCACCTCACACTGGTCAGAACGGCCCTCATCAAAATAATGATATAAGCAATACATGCTGGAGAGGGTGTGGCGACGAGGGAACTATTTTGCTCCATTGGTGGGAATGTAAACTGGTACAGTCAGCATGAGGAACAGCGTGGAAGTCACTTAAAAAAATAAAAATAGAACTACCACATGACCCAGCAATCCCACTACTATGAATATACCCTGAGAAAACCATAATTCAATAAGACACATGTACCCCAATGTTCACTGCAGCACTATCTACAGTAGCCAGGGCGTGTAAGCAACCTAAATGTTCATCAACAGATGAATGGATCACGAAGAAGTGGTACAAATATACAATGGAACATTACTCAGTCATAAAAACGACCCAATTTCTTTTGGGTCATTTATAGAGATGTGGATGGACCTGGAGTATGTCATACAGAATAAAGTAAGAAAGAGAAAACTAAATATTATATATTAATGCATATATGTGAAATCTAGAAAAATGGTATAGGTGAAACTATTCACAGGGCAGGGAGAGAGACACAGACATAGAGAACAAACATGTTGAATTAGGGGAAAGGGGAAGGTTAGGATTGACATATACACTACACTGTGTAAGATAGCTGCCTAGTGGGAACCTGCTGTATAGACAGGGAGATCAGCTTGGTGATGACCTAGATGGGTGGGACAGAGGGGGTGGGAGAGAGGTACAAGAGGGAGGGGATGTATGTATGTACACAGAGGGGTGTACATACATAGAGAGGGGTGGGAGAGAGGTCCAAGTGGGAGGGGATGTATGTATGTACACAGCTGATTCACTTTACCGTACAGCAGAAACTAACACAACATCGTAAAGCAATTTCATTGCTGTTCAGTCTCTAAGTCGGCTCCTACTCTTTGCAGCCCCATGAACTGCAGCACATCAGGCTTCCCTGTCCTTCACTTTATCCTGGAGCTTACTCAAACTCATGTCCATTGAGTCGGTGATGCCATCCAACCATCTCATCCTCTGTCATCCCCTTCTCTTCTTGACCTCAATCTTTCCCAGCATCAGGGTCTCTTCCAATGAATCATCTCTTCGCATCAGGTGGCCAAATTATTGGACATTAAGCTTCAGCAATTTTACTTCAATAGAAAAATATAATAGATATCGTTTTCCTCCGTCTGGTTATATTCTAGCATGAACAAAGAATAATAATGGTAGTAGTTAATGGATAGCATAAAAGAGATCCTTCATAGTCACAGTCTCTCTGTTGGAAATCTTACTGTTTTGTTTCTTTACACGGAACGTTCTGTGTGTCTATTAACATTTTCAGGCTTCCCTGGAGGCTCAGCAGTAAAGAATTGGTGAGTTATTTTCAACTAGCGGTAAAGAATCTGAATTCAATGTAACAGACATAGGTTCAATTCCTGGGTCAGGAAGATCCCATGGAGAAGGAAATGGCAACCCACTCGAGTATGTCTTGCCTCGGAAATACTGTGGACAGAGGAGGCTGAAAGGCTATCATCCATGGGATTGCAAACAGTAGGACACTACTTAGAGACTAAGCCACAGTAACAATTAACGTTTTCAACATGCACATTTAACCCAATGTACTTTCTGTATTGAAATAGTTCTAATGTATCTTAAAACTGACATTTTCTTTTTTTTGCAAGTGCTCATAGTATGCTTTATTTGAAGAATTTTATGGGAGTATGTTTTACTTGAATGATAAAACACACAATGCTACTTGACATATATTCCCATATAATGTTTTCTCTCACATTTACAACTCTAAAGGTTGGTGAACACAGAGGAATTCCTGTAGTCACTGTGTGAGTATTTTAGAAGTTTGTTCTACTCCATTTTCTCTCTTATACTCTGAGAGATCTTCATTATGTTGTTTGATGAGGTAGGTCCACAGGAAAATGGGAGTTCTCAAGGTCAGTTTAGCTTTCTCCTAGTCAGATTTGCCTAGCGATGGCTTCTGAACTAAACGTTTGACCAGACTGAAGGGCTGTTTGTGAATCGGTCATCTTCCCACACCTGTGCCACTTTTCTGGGAACTGGCCAGTTATTTATGTTAACCTCACAATAGCTTTGTTTCCCTCATCAAGATGAAGCATCTGTGGTTTAAAGAAACTTGGCCCAGGTCACTATGATGGACTGACTGTGACCTCCCTTCCACCCCTACTCCACCCACCCTGACACACACACGATCTATATGTCAGATTTATAATTCCTCCTATGGCTGTATTTAGAGCTAGGGCCTTTAAGTTTATAATTAAGGCTAAGATTGATTATAAGGGTGGGGCCTAACCCTATATGACTGGTGTCATTTCAAAAAAAGGGAGAAAGAAAGATAGAGAAACCAGGGACAGATATGCTCAGAGAAAAGGCCATCTGAGGACAGAGTCAAGAAGGCACCTATCTGCAAGCCAATGAGAGGCTTTTGGAGAAACCAACCCTATTGACACTGCACCTTGGACTTCCAGCCTCCAGAACTGGGAGAAAATACATTTATGTATTTTGAGCCACCTCAAAATATGGTGCTTTGTTATGGCCACCCAGGATGACTGGGACAATCACTCAAGTAGAGACATCACTTTGCCGACAAAGGTCCGTCTAGTCAAAGCTGTGGTTTTTCCATTAGTCATGTATGGATGTGAGAGCTGGACCATAAAGAAGGCTGAGCACTGAAGAATTGATACTTTCGAACTGTGGTGCTGGAGAAGGTTTTTGAGAGTCCCTGGGACAGCAAGGAGATCCAACCAGTCCATCCTAAAGAAATCAGTCCTGAATATTCATTGGAAGGACTAACGCTGAAGCTGAAGTTCCAATACCTTGGCCACCTGATGCAAGGAGCTGACTCATTGAAAAAGACCCTGATGCTGGGAAAGATTGAGGGCGGGAGGAGAAGGGGACAACAGAGGATGAGATGGTTGGATGGCATCACCGACTCGATGGACATGGGTTTGAGCACACTCTGGGTGATAATGAAGGGCAGGGAAGCATGGTATGCTGCAATTCATGGGGTTACTAATAGTTAGACAGTACTTAGTGACTGAACAAGTAGTAAGAGGGAACCAAAATTCAAAGTCATTTCTAACAATCCAAAATATGGATCTTATTAATAGTAAATATTTAGCAATCACCTGGCTTCCCAGGTGATTTACCACCTGGCTCAGTGGTAAAGAATCCTCCTGCCAGTGCAGCAGATGCAAGAGAGGTGGGTTCCATCCCTGGGTCAGGAACATCTCTTGGAAGAGGAAATGGCAACCCATTCCAGTATTCCTGCCTGGAGAATCTGATGGACACAGGGGCTTGTCAGACTACAGTCCATAGGGTCACAAGAGTTGTACACGGCTGAAGCGAGTTAGCACTAAGTACTTGAAATCATATGGGCACTTGCTGAAGTACACATTCTCTCCCCAAATTAACCGGCAAACCTGGTCTCATATACATTCATCTGTACGGTTTTTAGTACCTTGGCTCAGGTTGTAGACCTATTAAGTGGCAAAGCAAGGATTTGAACCTGGGCAGACAGATTATTTTTTTTAACTACTTCATTACAACTGCTTCAAATATTAGCATGTTTATATTCTTCCTTTTTACTTAAATAATTTTGATATGCTTAGAGTTAACCTTTTGGGCTAAGTTCTTCTTTTCTTTTTCTTTCTGCTTTTATTGAAATAATTCCCAGAACATTCAAATACAACAGGATTCAGATTAAAGATGTTGAAATCAAACAGAAAAAATCATTTCACCCCTCATATTTTTTTATGATTTTCATATTATTCCTCAAGCCCTGAAGATTCTTCTGAAAACTAACTAGGCATCATTGGAAGTTTTCGCACTCATAATATTGTAAAATTATTGGAACTCTAAGCCACAACGTGTAAAACAGCATTCCTGTTAAATGACTAAGACTTAGTTAAATCCAGCCTCATTCAGGGAAACGTGTAATAATCAAATGTGAATGATGGACCTGGCAATTAAAGACCTCTACTGTGTCCAATTTTAAACACCTGGAAGAAAATTGTTCTCTAGTTTAGGTTGAATGCTGACAAGGGATGGCAAAAGCATGTTCCCATTAGAGAGTTCAACTGCTGGGGGAAAAAAAGACTAAATGTAGAATTTTTCAGTATCAAAGACCAGAGAGGCATCTTACAGATTCTCATAGAGGATAATCAACCACATTTCTTTCTTGGCTGTTCCTAACTATATTTCTCTATTCATTTGAGAAACAAAAGAATGACTGTAATTTGCAACACAACATCAAATATAATTTAATGTCAATGAACTAACTAATTACAGTATTTACTATGTCACGTTGCACTTTGCCCCCATGGTCTGGCTGGCTTAATTGAGTCTCTGTAAGCAAGATGGGCTTGCTTTGATTTGGTTGATTTGGTACTGAGCATTATATCGTCTCTTGCTAAAGTCCTTCCCCATAATATACTTCTTTTGATGGATAGGACTAATTGTGCCTATGTTCCCACTCTGTCCACTCCCTACTGAAGGACAAAAACTGAGTGATGCTCCCTAGCATCCAAGCCCAAATCAATCTGATTGGTGACAGTGGAAGATTGAAACCCCTTGGGCTAGGCGTTGAGGTGAGAGCAAGATTAGTGAAAAGAAGCTAGAGTCAGGCTTCAACAATATGGAAACTTCTTGGAGTTTTGTTAATTTATTTACCTGCTTGCTTGTTCCTTTTTTGTTTATCCATTTAGGTTTTAGAGTTCAGTTCAGTTCAGTTCAGTCTCTCAGTCGTGTCCAACTCTTTGCGACTCCATGGACTGCAGCACCCCAGGCTTCCCTGTCCATCACCAACTCCTGGAGTTTGTTCAAACTCATGTCCATTGAGTCGGTGATGTCATCCAACCATCTCATCCTCTGTTGTCCCCCTCTCCTCCCGCCCTCAATCTTTCCCAGCATCAGGGTCTTTTCAAATGAGTCAGTTCTTCGTATCAGGTGGCCAAAGTATTTGAGTTTCAGCTTCAGCATCAGTCCTTCCAATGAACATTCAGGACTGATTTCCTTCTTCTTATAGGCTGAAGAATTGGGCAAAATACTCTTTTCCTCAATAAACAGATGGTTTACTGTTTATCATGCTTCACTCAGTATTATATGCAAATCTACCATGAGATAAGATAGAATTCAGTTCAGTTCAGTTCAGTTCAGTCGCTCAGTCATATCTGACTCTCTGTGACTCCATGGGCTGCAGCATCCCAGGCCTCCCTGTCCACAACCAACTCCTGGAGTTTGTTCAAACTCATGTACATTGAGTCGGTGAGGTCATCCAACCGTTTCATCCTCTGTCGTCCCCTTCTCCTCCTGCCTTCAATCTTTCCTAGCATCAGAGTCTTTTCAAATGAGTCAGTTCTTCTCATGAGGTGGCCAAAGTATTGGAGTTTCAGCTTCAGCATCAGTCCTTCCAATGAACACCCAGGACTGATCTCCTTTAGGATGGGCTGGTTGGATCTCCTTGTAGTCTGAGGGACTGTCAAGAGTCTTATCCAACAACGTAGTTCAAATGCATCAATTCTTTGGCGCTCAGCTTTATGGTCCAACTCTCACATACATACATGCTTACTGGTAAAATCATAGCTTTAATTGGATGGACTTTGTCTGCAAAGACAGAATTGGAAAGTTACAAAAAAAGTGTAATAAGTGGGTTCCTGGAAAAATACCTCATGGCTATAATTTTTCAACCTGTCCCTTCCTTACCGTGCTTGGTGCTTTCTCCAAAGTTAGCATTTGTTTCTGGTGTTAAGAAAGTTATGACAAAGTCAAAAAGTTTAATATGTGACAGTGTTAATGACCATATTATTATCTATAAATATAGATATAAACTTATACACATATGCACAAATATATATAGAGAGAGGTGGGTGAATGGGGGAGATATCATTTAAGAGTATATAGTAACTATTGCAACTACTGATAAATAAGTTCTGGAGGTCTCAGCACAGTGATTACAGATAACAAAAGTGTATTATGAACATTAAACTTTCTGCTGCTGCTGCTGCTACTGCTGCTGCTGCTGCTGCTGCTGCTGCTGCTGCTAAGTCACTTCAGTCGTGTCTGACTCTGTGCAACCCCATAGATGGCAGCCCACCAGGTTTCCCCGTCCCTGGGCTTCTCCAGGCAAGAACACTGGACTGGGGTGCCATTGCCTTCTCCAATGCATGAAAGTGAAAAGTGAAAGTGAAGTCGCTCAGTTGTGTCTGACTCTTAGCGACCCCATGGACTGCAGCCTACCAGGCTCCCCTGTCCATGGGATTTTCCAGGCAAGAGTACTGGAGTGGGGTGCCATTGCCTTCTCCTTAAACTTCCAAAGAGACTATATTTTAATCATTGCAAAAACAAAAAGAAATGAGAATTAGGTGACACAATAGAAGTGTTAGCTAGCATTACAGTAGCAATTCAGATGCATCAAATCAATGTATTGCACGTTACACTTGAACATTGTTGTGTGTCAATCATGTCTTAAATGAAAAGAGCCTGTAACTAAATTGGCTTATCTTCAAAGCTCTTATCTGTAGGTCAATGGGGAAAAATAATAAAATGTAGAATCTAATTATACTCTTACATCTATGTGATAATTTAATTCTCTCCTACATATTGCATCTAAAAATCTCTTATTTTAAAATATTTCATGGCTCAGATAATAATAAAATATTATCAAGTACTCCCTCTGCCAATAATTCCTTTCCCATGTTAATATCACACAGTTAACACTAAATAAATGTTTGGTGACTAAAGATACAAGAAACAAAATTTTTCTGAAATTTTTCCTGAAGCTTACCCTGTGGTTACTAGCAGGACCAGATAACATTTTATATATTCAATAACACTCACATCAACAAATAAATGATTGTCTAGCATTTAAAAAATCAGAACATTAATAAGTGGTTTTGTATGCACACCTACAAAAAGCACGCACATTGATGTCTTTATCACATTTCTTCCTGGCAGAGGAAATCCTCCTAAAGATAGAGTCCTGTGTGCTTTCTACAAGCAGCATGATTGAATGTTTGTGGCTAAGAGATTTTTGACCCCCACCCTTGCATCTTGATTAAACAAAAAAGAGAAAACTAACATAAAAATTGGCCCCTAAAACTGCGCTGCCTGGGGATTGTTCAGGGAAGATGTCATTGTGCCATTTGTTTCATTTCTCAGCCTTCAGCGTAATGAGCGCGGTTGTGCTGTCTTGTCCACCCGGCCCCATCCTCATAGACCTCTTCCCACACCAGGGAGACACTGAACTGTGTCTTACTGAGGAGAACTGTATTTTCAATACAGCCATAATCAGTTGTAATCCATTCTTGTATGAACAATGGTATAAAATTATATTGTAATGCATGCTTCATTACGCACAATAACCATTTTCAAGTGTAAATTCAAAACATTTTGCATTATGAATTATTAAGCTTCCAGGTTGGGCCTACTTTACAAAAGCTTTGCAAAGTTTGTAGTCTGATCCCTGCTAATCCGAATAATCCAGCCCGTTAGGAGTTGCAAATGTATTCTGGGAAATCAAGAAAACAATTTTGCTAATGTCATGTCTATTATGCTTGGAATGTTGCCTGAATTTAAGTGTAACGGGACTAGTCAGCTTCACAAGGTTTTGCATTTGCCCTTTTTTCCTGAATTTTACCAGCTCTAAACTGGCAAACTAGTCTAAGAAAAATCTACATTTTGGAATGAGTAGAGGTGTTAGTAGTCACTGACTTTCCCCACCTGTGATTTAAACATTGAAATAAAGTTGTGATTTTTTTTTTTTAATTCTGGCTTTATAACTTTTTTCCAGCTTTATTGACAATCACTTTTCTAATAAACTTTGCTTTATTATTTTGAATTGTCCATAGGTTGAAGTCTAGCATAGTCATAGGGAGAGAATGGATAGGCAATTTTTTTGTTTGTTTCATCTTTCTGCCCTACAATCAGACCTATGAGAACACATTTACTTCCACGATTTAACTACCTCAATTCCTAGAAGTATCTCATGTCTAACTTCAATTGATATCTCCCTCCTGACCACCTGGCCTGAAGATCCAACTTCCTAACGAAATATTCATATGGATAATCCCTTCAAAATGGAGTTCATCATCCTTCTTCCAAAGTTCAGACAGTCCAATGTGTACGAAAAACAATGTCTTTGTTCAGTTGAAATTCAGAGGGCTCCAGAGCTGAATAGAGTGAGGGCAAGTGAGAGGAGATAATGGCAGTAGCCTGGGGTATGGAAGATCGCTGAGAAAGCTTACAATATGGACCTGGGTGGTGGCACATACTTGGATTTATATTTCTGTTTTCTCCTTGTGTCTTGACCTGCCTGGACACCGGCTTTTTTCTATTCAACACACTGAATCTGCCTTGCTATATCTCCTAAGTGGGCACCTTAATCTACCCAAATATTGAATCTGGTCTTTAGAGTCTTCAGTTTGTCCTTTATCAGGAGTATCACTCTGCCAAGTGGCCACCACTGATGGCATCTGAGCTCATGCTATATAATGAGTGTCCTAAGGAAAATGCTGTAACCCCTGAAAATTAATTGGATGTGTTGGCCCTGTATACAATTCCTACTTTCTTCTTTTTATGTTTAGTTGTTGAAACAAATGTATAACACATAGTAGCTATGTTTCTATATACGTATCAGCCAGTTGATTTCTGAGCATCTATTAAAGTTCAGATATTTCCAACAACTCTTCTGTCTGTATGTATTTGGAGAGATATCATGTAAAGAGATAATATCACTTATCTAATATCATTTATTATTTAATATCATCTATCTTAAGAAATAGATAATATTTTGTAAGAGTATCTAGTTGGGAGAGTTTCCCCGATGGCTCAGAGGGTAAAGAATCTGCCTGCAATGCAGGAGACAAAGGAGAAGCATGTTTGATCCCCTAGTGAGGAAGATTCCCTGAGGAAGGAAATGCAACCCACTCCATTATTCTTGTCTGGAAAATTCCATGGACAGAGGAGCCTGCGGGCTACAGTCCAAAGGGTCACAAAAAGTTGGGCACAATTAGCGTGAGCATAGAGTTTATATTCATCTTGAACAAAAGCACCTTTCTCAGAGGGAAGCCAAATAGTATACCTGACCTGAATACTCAGCATGACTTGCTGTCTGCCCTCTCAATCCAATTCAAGGAGCAAGAACATCCATAAGGTCTGAAGCAAGGGGTCAACCTTAGAAAAAATGTACAAATAATTAAAAAGGTTCTGCAAACAGAATCTTGGTGTCTACCTGAAGCACTTCTACTTTGAAGACAGAGATGTTAGATAAAACCAAAGACCCATCCCATAATTACCGTTGTTGCTGCTAAGTTGCTCAGTCATGTCTGTCTCTTTGCGACCCCATGGACTGAAGCACACCAATGTTCCCTGTCCTTCACTATCTCCCAGAGTTTGCTCAAACTCATGTCCCTTGAGGTCTGGTATTCCCATCTCTTTCAGAATTTTCCACAGTTCATTGTGATGCACACAGTCAAAGGCTTTGGCATAGTCAATGAGGCAGATATAGATGTTTTTCTGGTTGGTGATGTCATCTAACGATCTCATCCTCTCTTGTCCCCTTCTGCCCTCAGTCTTTCCCAGTATCAGGGTCTTTTCCAATGAGTCAGCTCTTTGCATCAGGTGGCCAAAGTATTGGAGCTTCAGCTTCAGCATCAGTCCTTCCAATGAATATTCAGGGTTGAATTCCTTTAGGATGGACTGGTTTGATCTCCTTGCTGTTCAAGGGACTCTCGAGAGTCTTCTCTAGCACCACAATTTGAAAGCATCATTTCTTCAGTGTTCGTCCTTCTTTATGGTCTAATTCTCACATCTTTACTGGAGAAATCAGTCTACTGGAAAATGTCTACTGGACATATGTCTACTATATATCTACTGGAAAACCATAGCTTTGACTATATGGACCTTTGTTGGCAAAGTGATGTCCCTGTTTTTTTAATACATTGCCTCGGTTCATCATAACTTTTCTTTTGAGGAGCATATATCTTTTAATATCTTGGCTGTGGTCTCCATCCATGGTGATTTTGGAGCCCAGAAAATAAAGTCTGTCACTATTTCCATTTTTCCCCATCTATTTATCATGAAGTGATGGGACCGGACGCCACACTGAAAGCAGGCAGTTGAGAATAAGAATAGTCCTTCTCTCATTGCAAGTGAAAATGTTAATAATTTTAAGTAATATTTGAGAGTTGGTGTGGCTGATTCTAAGCTCTGCAAGTTCTTTCCACTTACTATAAAATGATTGTGATTCCAAAATTCAACCTGGGTGTCACAGAGTCATTATTCTGAAGCAGAGAATTTTGTTGTTGTTGTTAAAATAGAGAATGAAATAATAGTTTTATCCCTATAGTATCACTTCAACAAACCATCCTAGATGGAAGATAACATGTTTTACTGACTTACCATGAAAAAAACCGTCCTGATGAATTTCAATACAAAGCTTCCAAATTTGTCTAATCAAAATTTTCCAACGTACCTAAGATCTTTCACATCTATATTTCTATCTGCTTATTTTCTGGTTCAATACACTTTTTCTCATCCTTCATATTATGTGCATGTAGTCAATTTTATTCAATAATTACTGAAGCATATATTAGAATCATGGGCAAAAAATAGCACCATAACGTTTTTAGCAACATCTTTTTTGAAGCATAGCATACATACCAAAAAGTGCAGAAATCATGAGCATTCAGTTCAGTTCAGTTGCTCAGTCATGTCCAACTCTTTGCAACACCATGGATTGAAGCATGCCAGGCTTCCCTGTCCATCTCACCAACTCCTGGAGTCTACTCAAACTCATGTCTATTGAGTCTGTGATGCCATCCAACCATCTTGTCCTCTGTTGTCCCCTTCTCCTCCTGCCTTCACTCTTTCCCAGCATCGGAGTCTTTTCAAATGAGTCAGTTCTTCGCATCAGGTGGCCAAAGTATTGGAGCTTCAGCTTCAGCATCAGTCCTTTCAATGAATATTCAGGACTGATTGCCTTTAGGATGGACTGGTTGGATCTCCTTGCTGTCCAAGGGACTCTCAAGAGTCTTCTCCAACACCACAGCTTCAAAAGCGTCAATTCTTTGGCATTCAGCCTTCTTTATAGTCCAACTCTCACATCGATACATGACCACTGGAAAAAACCATAGCTTTGACAAGATGGACCTTTGTTGGCAAAGTAATGTCTCTGCTTTTTAACATGCTATCTAGGTTGGTCATAGCTTTTCTTACAAGGAGCAAATGTCTTTTAATTTCATGGCTAAAGTCACCTTCTGCAGTGATTTTGGAGCCCCCCAAAATAAAGTCTCTCACTGTGTCCATTGTTTCACCATCTATTTGCTATGAAGTGATGGGACGAGATGCCATGTTTTTAGTTTTCTGAATGTTGAGTTTTAAGCCAAGTTTTTCATTCTCCTCTTCATTTTCATCGAGTGGCTCTTTAGTCCTTCTTCACTTTCTGAAATAAGTGTGGTGTCATCTGTCTATCTGAGATTATTGATATTTCTCCTGGAAATCTTGATTCCAGCTAGTTTTTTTTATTAATTAATTTATTTTAATTGGAAGCTAATTACTTTACAATACTGTAGTGGTTTTTGCCATACATTGACATGAATCAGCCATACACCAGCTTGTTTTTCATCCAGCCCGGCATTTCGCATGAAGTACTCTGCATAGAAGTTTTATAAGCAACTTGACAATATACAACCTTGACATACTCTTTTCGTGATTTGGAACTGGTCTGTTGTTCAATGTCGAGTTCTAACTGTTGCTTCTTGACCTGCATACAGATTTCTCAGGAGACAGGTCAGGTGGTCTGGGTGTTCCAATCTCTTTAAGAATTTTCTACAGTCTGCTATGATTCACACAGTCAAAGCCTTTGGCATAGTCAATAAAGCAAAAGTAGATGCTTTTCTGGAACTCTCTTGCTTTTTCGATGATCCAGTGGATGTTGGAAATTTAATCTCTGGTTCCTCTGCCTTTTTTGAATCCAGCTTGAACACCTGGAAGTTCACGGTTCACGTATTGCTGAAGCCTGGCTTGGAGAATTTTGAGCATTACTTTGCTTGTGTGTGAGATGATGCAATTATGTGGTGGTTTGAACATTCTTTGGCATTGCCTTTTTTGGGATTGGAATGAAAACTGAGATTTTCCAATCCTGTGGCCACTGCTGAGTTTTCCAATTTTGCTGGCATTTAGAGTGCAGCACTTTCAAAGCATCATCTTTTAGGATTTGAAATAGCTCAACTGGAATTCCATCACTTCCACTAGCTTTGTTCATAGTGATGCTTCCTAAGGTCCTCTTCACTTTGCACACTAGGATGTCTGGCTCTAGGTGAGTGATCACACCATCGTGATTATCTGAGTCATGAAGATCTTTTTTGTACAGTTCTTCTGTGTATTCTTGCCACTTCTCCTTAATATCTTCTGCTTCTGTTAGGTCCATACCATTTCTGTCCTTTATCGAGCCCACCTTTGCATGAAATGTTCCCTTGGTAGCTCTAATTTTCTTGAAGAGATCCCTAGTCTTTCCCCTTCTGTTGTTTTCCTCTTTTTCTTTGCATTGATCGCTGAGGAAGGCTTTCTTATCTCTCCTTGCTATTCTTTGGAACTCTGCATTCAAATGTGTATATCTTTCCTTTTCTCCTTTGCCTTTAGCTTCTTGTCTTTTCTCAGCTATTTGTAAGGCCTCCTCAGACAGCCATTTTGCCTTCTTTTTTCTTGGGGGTGGTCTTGATCACTGCCTCCTGTACAATGTCATGGACCTCCGTCCATATTTCTTCAGGCACTGTGTCTATCAGATCTAATTCCTTGAATCTGTTTCTCACTTCCACTGTATAATCATAAAGGGTTTGATTTAGGTCATACCTGAATGGTCTAGTGCTTTCCCCTACTTTATTCAATTTAAGTCTTAATATGGCAATAAGGAGCATATAGCATATAGACATATTAATTGTCACAAAGCAAACACACTCATGTAAATAGCATCTTAATTGAGACAGTCTTATTTTTATACCTGTAAACATATTCTATTTATATTTAACATTGTAGGTTGGATTGCATTTCATGATCACATCAGACGTTCTTGAAGAGAATTGACAAAGCTCAAAATTGTTTGAATAATCAAGTCTCCATTCAGCTTCTGATTACTATGTTATTCAAAAGCTTTCAGTTGAACTTGAACAACAACAAAATGGATTCAAATCTGTTATGAACCTACTTTTATTCACACTCCCACTTTATCTTTTAATAAATGACAATATTAATCAATGACAATCTATCAAGTTCCTATCTAGAAATATTTACTTAGATCCTGAGTATATGTAGTGCTGTGCTAGGAACTATAATTTTATAGTATGCAGTTCACTTCTTGACCTCTTTATTACAATTTCTTAACTGTGAAGACCTCAGATAATCAAAATAAAGGTATTACCTGAAAGTTATGAATTAAATGCTGATTGCCTTTTCAGAAGAGTCATCAACAAAAATTTTACTATGTCTATCTTCAGTTAAATTTATCTCAGTATGTTCAAATTGCTCTTCCTTCTGAACTACCATAGGATTTTCTATGAATAGCAAGTTGATTAATTCCCTTCCCATGCTCAGAAAAATATTTTCCTCTGTACCACTCATCTCTTCTACTTATAAAGTAGAAGTGGTTTAAGTTATTAATATTATCTCCATGATTCAGAAGATAGCCCTCAATTATGACAACTAATGTCACAGGACACACATGTATAGGAACTACGCAGAAGCTGCACACATACACCTCTAGAATATCTGTTTACACAACAAGTTTTACTTAGAGAGACAGCTAAGCTGATTGCCCTCAGAAAAGGGAAATTTCCATTTAATCAGTGTCATCACTTTGCACTGGTGCATTAATTTATACCTGCATCTATCACATATATGTCTGGATTACATGAGGGTAATTAAGTTTTAATGAACCATCATACTACTATACCTTGCTGCTTTGTAGAGAAAGCTGAGCCTTGCTTTACCCTCTCCCTCAATGACAACTCCAGATAAAAGTACCAAGATACCCGTGGTTTTATTGATCTGCAAGTGGAATGATTCTGCTTACTCACAGTGTAACTGTATTTCTCCCAAGTCTTTTAAAGCAGATTCTTTACCATCTGAGTCACCATGAAAGCCCTTTTATTCTATGCTATGCACTATCATGGACTTCCCAGGTGGTGCTAATGGTGAAGAACACCCCCCCTCCCCGCCCCCCGCCCCGCCAAGGCAGGAGATCTAAGAAATGAAGATTTGATCCCTGGGTCAGGAAGATCTCCGGAGGAGGAAATGGCAACCCACTCCAGTATTCTTGCCTGCAGAATCCCACAGACAGAGGAGCCTAGTGGGCTACCATCCACAGAGTCACAAAGAATTGGACACGACTGAAGTGACTTATCACACGCATGCACTATCACGTGGATTATTTTATTTTCCTATTACAAAATCTCAGAGATGTAAGTTAAAGTGTATTTGAAGCATCTGATATAAATATCACTCTGATTGTGTGTGCCAAGTGTTTCCCAGTCCTAGGATTTCACAGATGCCCCATCAGCCCCTTTAGCTCAAAAGCCTAAAGTTTTTTCTGACACCATTCTTATGCTCCCAAAGAATTGTGAATATCTGTATAAATTTTAAGTATTACTTCAATAAAGAAAAAAATTGGAAATATTTAGACACAGCCATGTCATATACGCTTGACAACAGAAACCATATTCTGCCTACACTCAACAAGTCTGTGTTGAATACATTGTCATCTGTTTTTAATACATTTATTCAACTCTCAGACTACACAAAAGGACTCCTTTATCTGAACCAACTTCTCCTTCCAATAGACTAATCTCAATACTTCTCTGCTATATCTCTGTCTGTGTGTGTTTACCTCCCTTCACTAGATTTAAAGCTCCCTAGTGGTAGAGATTTCAGGCAATTCATGTGAGAACCCCCTTCACTGTGATGTCCACCTATAACCAACAGGTGTTCATTCAATCGACACTGCATTTATATTCTTTCAAGTTTACACTCATTCAGTTCAGAAGGGCAGACATATATCTTCCACTGAAAACAATGAATATAGAGTAAGAGTGACTTCAGAAGAAATGAAAGTTATAGAAAATAGCATTTTATTTCCAGGACTTCATGGAAAGTTTGGGATAATTGTGTGTGTGTGTTAATCACTTAGTCATATCTGACTTGCGACCCCGTGGACTCTAGCCCACCAGGCTCCTCTGTCCAAGGGATTTTCCAGGCAAGAATACTGAAGTGGGTTGCTATTTTCTTCTCCACAGAATCTTCAAGACCTAGGGATTGAACCTGGGTCTCCTGCATTGCAGGTAGATTCTTTACTGTCTGAGCCACCAAGGAAGCCTGGGAATTTTTTTTTTTTTTGAGGGGGAAGGATAATATTTTTAAGTTGTTTTTTGGATTAAATTTTATTTGACACTAAAATAGTAAGACATTAATATTAGTGTTTTAATTTACTCTGTTAAGTAATTAGATTTTTAAAGGTATAAGGTTGAAAGTTATGTATGAATCTTAGTATTGCATTAGAGGGCAGTCTAAGGGAAAATAGGATTAAAGGATCATCATATGATCTACAAGAGACTTGCCAGGCAGCCTGCCAATGCAGGAGATGTAAGAGACATGGGTTTGATTCCTGGGTCAGGAAGATCCCCTGAATAATGGCATGACAACCCAGTCCAGTATTTGTGTCTGGAGAATCCCATGAACAGAGAAGCCTGATGGGCTAGAGTCCATAGAGCCTCAAAGAGTCGACCATAACTGAAGTGACTTAGCATGCAAGCACATGATCTACAAAGCTCAAAGTTTAAGTCAAATTAGTAAGCAAGGTTAGTGGTCAATGTCGAGGGTACAACAATATTTCTAATGGCATGCAGCACTTCTGATACATTCATATTCTTGAAGAGAAGATGAATGAATGATACAGAATAACAACTAGCAAAAAGGCACTGTGAAAGCAATCTATTACTACTATCAATATAAAGTAATGTCACCGTGTAAAATAGCATATTAATTTAAGAACTAACATTGGCCTTATTTTGTATGGAATGCCCAACAAATGTTCAGGAACCAATATGAGTAACTGAAAGGTCAAGAAGCTCTAAGTACTGGGAACTGAATCTCCTTTACCATAATTTCAAGACTTCGTCACTATTTCCACATTACTCTTATTCTACATTGCCAAAAAGTATGTTTCTGTCTTATTAGGGGCATAAAAAATGGTACATGAACCCCATTTATTAAATGACTTTCATTTTAAAGCTAATGACATGCCACTTTCAGAAAAATTATAATGACAAATTATCATAAAATTAGAGGTTAGGAGATATCAAATCAGATATTCATTTTGTTGCTTTCTTGATAAAATAATTCTACATAGGCTGTAAAAAAAAGCAAATCAAAGTTACAAAATATTTACAGTGCATAGAATGCTCTATAAATGTAGTATAAAACAGCACAGGGCCCTGAAAAATGTTTCAATTCTTTCAAAACCTCTTTCCAATTATGAAAATTATGAGGATCTGCATCGTCTCCTCCTGTATGTTCTGTTACTGAGTATGTCATGGAGAGGATATTTAGGAAAAAATAGCAGTAATTTAAATAATGAAGACTACAATTTCTTCCTCATAAAACTATTATAACTTTCAAAGAAACATTGATTTATAAGTCTATCATTTTGGGGGACTTAAATACAAAAAATAACTTGGACCTCAGAAAAAATTAAAACTGATAGGTAAAATAATAAGATAGAAGTAAGTCCCCCAATACATAGCCGAGCCCTCGAGACAAAACCTCAAAAACAAGAGTTACTAAAGATACTGTCTTGAGCTGCCCCACGATGCACTGCTATCTTCAATAATCAGAGAGTTTGGCATACCAGGCCATATACACACAGGAAATCAGCGCTGGGTCTTAAGATGATGTGTGGTTAAATAAAATCTCTGAGAATCCATGGCTAGGAATTTGTCATACAGAAAAATTCTTTGAAATTAATGTAAAATACTCCTGGAATGATTGCTGTGTAGTATTACCAGCAGAAATAAAAACATGTAAAAAGTCTTTGAAGGAGTACAACTGCTGATGAGCTGAAAGAAGGTCTAAGATGAAAGAAAAAAGGGCAGTCAGAAAAAGGTGATAAATATGTAGGTAATTTTGAAGGAATCTTAATGGTAAAGAATAATACTTCATTGGATTAAAGAAGTTTTAAATATACAATAAATAATTATTAACCAGGATAGGAAGAAATGATTGTTAAAAGTGTTCTCAGTTTCTGGTACTATACAAGAATAAGGAAAGATCATTTTGTCTTTATATAGAAAAAAGTCTAAGAGTAATCAATTACATTTAAAAAAATATTCATGCTATTCACTAGGAACAGTCTAATCTTAAGTATATAGAAAAGTTAAAAATAAAAGGATAATAAAAGGCAAAAACCACGCTTTAGAATATAGAAAACACTCGAAACCAGATCAAAATGAAAACATATAAACTTATGGAAAGTAGCCACAGCCGGATAAGAGAGAGATATATGTCATTGCTTATACTACAAAGAATAATTACCAGCAAATTGAAAAGCCAGTGTCTCCAGTGGTATTTCCCAGCATATCTGTGGCTGGTGTAGCCTAAAATCAAAGTTCTATTGTTCATAGGCTAGTTTGAAATCACAGTCTCACCAGGCCTCTTAAGTAAAGCTTCAGATATTAACCAGAAAAAAAAGAAAACAAAATTGGACTATAACAAATAAAATTGACACATAATTGAGAATGTGATCACATGACTCAGAGAATCTGAACCCTAAAACCAAACAAGTGATGCTTCGCAGAAGGCACAGCCTGTCCATCTCTGCCTGATGAGACTCTTCAGCCTTGCTTGCTTGACCTTTGGTTGGGAAGTCAAATGTCCTCACATCACTTCTTCATCGCCTCCAGACATAACAAGAGCTATATCGCAGTATGAGATTGAAAGTAGGATCTGAAAGTCTGACTTCAGAGAAGAAAGCTTAAAACTGGAACAACTACAAAATTTTACTAATTTATATTGGCCCACATATGGAGAAAGTATATGGGAATAGATTCTGAAGCTGCCAGGCCAAAAATAATGAATCATCTCTAATCAGGCTGAAAGTGTCAATAGCAAAGCATTTACCAGAGAAAGTTTTACATAGTAGCTCAAACAACTGGAATTGGTTTTAACTGGTTACTTGGTTGATTAACTGTCTTTTGATCTCCTAGATGCCCTATACTAAGTAAAGACGAGAAGGAAATGTTTTTAAGATGTTAGGGAAAGTGGAGATATTTACCACTGACATTCACTGAGCTGTGATCAATAACCACTTATCAAGTCTACGGAAATTATCCATCATGAACAACATCCAGTTGGACCTTTATCTTTAATTGACTTACCACGTTTTGGTAATTTTGAGTACTTCTTTTTATTTTTGAAATATTTCTCTTATAGTTTCCATGATTAAATGGATTAAAGAGAGTACATGAGATGTAAAGATAGCAAATAAAAACAATTTTTAAGAAGTTTGGCTCTGGATGAGGTTGTGAACAATGGGTAGCAGGGAGACAAAAGTTTGTGTTTAATTCAAATCTTTAAATTTTGTGTAGATAAAAAATAACATTTGACCTAAAAAAAATGCTCAATAATTGTGGATTTAATGAATGAAAAATAGTTAACAGAAGTAGTGTCTTTTTCACAGGTTATGAAGAATCATAACTGGTAAAAATGATTTGACGCCTTCATAGTAAGCTTTGATATTCAATTAAAAGGAACCAGTGAGGAAGTGTGATATTCTCCAACTTCTCAGTGCTCCATCTAATCTTCAAGTCTGGTTAATTTCATTCAAGGAGCTCTTTTACACTTACATATTTATATTTAATGTTTGCATATTAAAACAAACTATTTGGAGAGGTCAACAATACTAAAGAATTAGGATCCCATCTGAAAAATGCCTCTAATTGTGAAAATTGAATATATTTTCCTTGATTAAAAAAAAAGCACTATACTTCCTTGAACAAAAACAACACAAAAGCAACTTCATTGTAACAATGCAAAGAGTCATGAAGTCTTTTCTAATTCAAGGGGAAATGTGAGAACTTATGAAATATAATCCTTTCTTCATCTGTAAATAATTTATTTAAATTCAATACAAATGAATTTCTTGAAATGGCTATCATTAAAAACCTTAGACTAAACTGCATAAGGCAATAACTTGAAGTAATACTTCACTGTTGGAAATTTTAAATTTATACCATCCTGGGTTTACAATAGTTAAAATTCAATTTGTAATATTTAGGCATCAATTTATTCTAAAATGCTAAAAAGCAAAAACCGAGATGCAAAGTCAAGAGGCTGAAAAGTGAAAATGAATTCATAATGAGTAGTTATGCTCCCATCTGGAAAGGCATGAATAAAAATGAATGAATTGAATAGCCTCTCATATTTGCATATTTTAAGACTAACAAGAAACAGGCTGTTTTAAATTACTTCCATTTTAATAAATTGTATAACCTGAGAAGTTTGCATTTCAGAGCCCTCCATTTTATAAGATCACACCATAAGACTTATTTTATTCAGATATTGTGTTACCCATTCTTGAGTAAAACATAATTTGGGAACCCAGCTATAGCTCAAATGAGCATTAATGGTACCTTTAAGTATATACTTACAATTTTCCATGTTCACATCTCTTTCTAATAACTACACTCATGTTATTTGATAGGGGCACAGGGAGAATGCTACTAATAATTATTTGCATTTGCAGTTGCTTTTTGTGCCAAAACCCGCTCAGACAAAGCAGAACATGATATGCATACTGCTGTTAGCTTATCAGGTTGAGCAGACATTGCCATTTTCATGTGTATCTGACAATAAAACAACTATGGATAAAAACTAAACTGGTTTTGTTTTTGAAGATGTGAGGGAAAAATAATCAATAAACTGTTTACTGGTGGTAATTCTTTGGAGTTGACCCACCTATTCAGTCAATATAAACAGAATAGCCATTTTGATAGTCTTACATGGAGAAAATAGCATATGCTATCATCTAAAACAATACATAAGGAATATGTAAATATTATTACGATGTTGCAAAAAATCTTCTTTCAAAGAAGCTTGTATTAGCCAAATAAAAACTGTCAATTTTTATAAACCTCAAACTGGATATACATTGAAACAATTTTACAGAACAAATTACAAGTTTAACAATTTTGATAAGGGATATTTCTACTTTTCCAAGTTGTGTTTGGATCACTACATATATGGAGAAGGAAGAAGATGAGAAGTAGAAGGACATTTATACATGACAAGGAAAAAAATAGGAAATTTCCCTAAGAATGCCCATAGGATTAGTTTGATGTCGAGACCACAGGTAAGAAAATATTACCCAAGCAGACACACCAGCATTTTTTTTCAGAGGTGAAAATTTTTCTGTCCATTGGAAAAACTTTCAAGCCCAGAGGGAAGAGGCAGAGGAAATATGATTGAACCAAAAGGAAACATCAAATATTTAATTAAAGACCTTCTATGAAACAATTTTAGTATTATGTATCTACTTTAAGAGATTCTCAAAAATTTACTTCAAGAACGCAAGCAACTTGTATTCAATAATAAAAAAAGCTGTAAGCAAACAGGTGATTTATGTTTATAAAGAATGTTCTGCTGTAAAGAATCTGCCTGCAATGCAGGAGGCCTGGGTTCAATCCCTGGCTCAGGAAGATCCCCTGGAGGAGGGCGTGACAACCCACTCGAGGACTCTTGGCTGGAGAAGCCCATGAACAGAGGAGCCTGGCGGACTGCAGTCCATGGGGTCACACAGTCGGACATGACTGAGCCACTCAGCAGTAGCAGCCGCAGAATGCTCTGCACTTATTACAAACTGAGGAAAACCAACATGGTTAATAGACGTAAAGACAAAGTTAGTCTTATCTGGGAAGTCGTATTAACTGTAACTGGAAAAATGCAAAATCCTCTGTGTGTGCTCTCGCATTTAACAGTCAAGGGAAGAAGTTATTAGAGAATCTCCATTCACAGATGAAAGTGAAAGGGTTATTAGCTCAGTCACGTCGGACTCTTTGAGACATCACGGACTTGAGCCAGCCAGGCTCCTCCATCCATGGAATTTTTCAGGCAAGAATACTGGAGTGGGTAGCCATTTCTTTCTCCAGGGGATCTCCCCGACTCAGGGATCGATCCTGGGGCTTTACCATCTGAGCCACCAGGGAAACCTACCCCATCATGAATATTGCAATGTTAGGTAACTTTCTCCAGATCAAAGAGCCGGTTAAGTAAAGGAGTCAGGATTTGAACCCAGCATTCTGACTCTGGAGCTGGAGCAGAGCCATTCACTACATTTCACTAACACTGAAAGATACAGTTGATAGACTATTAAAGGGAAAAAAAAATTACAACACAGTTATAGCATGAATTCATTCTCATGAAACAAAATTAAAAAGTGAGAAATATGTGCATACCTATCATGGCTAATGTGATGGAAGGACTACATTTCAAATTTAAACTAAAATAAATTAAATTTGAATAGCTACATGTACTATTGGCTACCACAGTGCAGAACACAGATCTAAAGAATAATGATTACAAAATTTCATGTAAGAAACCAGTTAAAGATGAAATTCAGAAAAACACATGATCTTAAATGCATACAAAACTAAGTAAGAAAGAATTAAAGTAAATAAGTTATATTTAACTCAAGTCTCAAAAAGCACTGCATTAATTAATGGAAGACAGTAGTTAAAGGAAAAGCAAATATTCATAAAATGGTAAAAGCAAGCAATAATAGAACTAAGAAAGAAAGATAGTAAATATGTTGGAGTCCCTGGTGTCCTAGTGTTTAGGATTCCAGGCTTTCACTACCATAAACCAGGTTTAATCCCTGGCTGAGAACTAAGATCTCGTAAGCCACACAGCACAGCCAAAATAGTAATAATAATAACAACCCGATTTAATAGAAAATCAGTAAAATAAATAAAGTACTAGAAAATAAATAAAGTACTAAAAATAAAGTACTAGTACTCCATTTAAAAATGGAGAAAACACAAAAAACAATGAGAAGAATGAAAATAAATATCGATGCAAGGTGTCATAAAAGAATTACATGTACTATATTCAACTCTGGCAAATATATGGGTAATACTGGATGAAACAGCTGATATATGGAGAAAATATAAATTCTTCATTTGACACAGAAACATTTACCGAATCTAAATATATCATAGACCTTAAGAGAAAGTGAGAAGTTGTCAAAAATCTTTCCCTTTTCTCTTAACCTTCCCCACATTATATAAAAGCAATAAATTCAGTAAAATTTTACAGATAAATTAAACTATCCATAAAACAAAAGTTCATTGCTATACTGGTTAAGAAAATGGTGAAAGCTTCCAAACTTCTTATGAAAATATCATATATTATAATTTGGGGACAAATTGATCAGTTCAAATACAATCATGCTAATTCTCTAAGGGCATTCATATTTTGTTTCATAAATATCATGACAGTTGAGTCTCAAATGGTTTCTATTATGCGTAGGGATTTGATTACTTCTGCATACTTCTCTAACGTAGAGATACATTTAGTTGATTTATATTATGTCTTAAATAATATCAGTGTTTTAAAATATGCACTCCTCCTTGAAGCTGTGGTGAAAAGAGTCAAACCTGGGGAAGAAATAAAATTATATTTCAGTAGAACAGGAAGTAACCAGTTCACACTGGAAGGTAGTTTGTAAGCAAAGGCCCCATTGCTTTGACACTTCAGGAAAGAGTCTGTATATCACATTAAACCTCAGAGCAGTGCGCACAGCCTGGGGTCTATGGAGCATAGCTTTTTATATAATTGAAGAAGCAACTGTACTGTATCACGTGTGTCAGTGGAGTGTTACAAGTTGCAGCAGAAACTATTTCTTGGTTAAATTAAGAGGAGAGAATATAGCTGGCTGTGTAGCTTTCTGGAAAATTTTGTGGTTACCAGGCCAGTTTTGCATTCAGCTTGGTTAGCAAGTTTGGAATATTTGTATTTTTTTTTGTTTTAAAGACAGAGAAATATAATATTTGAAATGTTTTTACAAATAGTAATGTCAGCTAAAATGGCTTTTCCCAACAGTAATGGTGATAGAATCCTTTTCTCCTCTAATTCCTTTTTTAAAAAGAATACCCTGCGTTTCTCCATGAAATAAATAGGAACTGCAGGAATAAAAGACATATATTTTATTTTATTAAAGGAAATCTTTAGTTCTATTTTAATTATGTTTTGAAGAAAAACATGGATTTTATGAAATACACTGTAACATTTATTAAAATTATATATGTATATTTACAAAAATTTTATTTGTATTAACTGTGTATATTTCTTCTTTTTTTTAATGAGAAGTTTATAGTTTTAATAGGCTTATTGTGCTTCCCTGGTGGCTTAGATGGTAGAGAATCCAACTGCAATGTGGGAGACCTGGGCTTGATTCCTGCCTTGGGAAGATCCCCTGGAGGAGGATATGGCAACCCACTCCAGTATTCTTGCCTAGAGAATCCCACGGACAGAGGAGCCTGGCCGGTTACAGTACAGTCCACATGGTCGCAAAGAGTCGACAGAACTGAATGATGGCTTTCACTTCACTTCACTGATTTCATATTGAATAAATCATTGCATACCCAGAGCATTATTTAATGAACCTCTTAGATCAATGGACAATTTTAGACTATTCGTCAAGCAGATACCACATTAGTTACGAGTTTGGTTTCCGGCTTCATATTCCTAAATTGGTATTCTGGTTTCTTCCCTGACTAGCCATGAAACTTTAATCAATCTGCTAACCCTTATAATGCTACAATTTCTTTATCTACTAAAATAGATACAATAATAATGATATTTCATATGTTGGTTGTAATGATTTTCAATGAAATATACATAAAATACTTAAAAAGATGCTTGGAATACATAAAGGTCTATCAGGTATTCTTATATAACCAGTATCAATTTAGGTAACCAGGATTATGTTTTCATCATTTATAACTGCTTGAACCTCATTTCTATTGGTTGGTATATGAAATTAAATCTTAACCAAATTTGTAGAAGTTACTTTTCTTGAGAGATCAAGTACATACCTGTGGCTCAAAGGGAGTGAGATGATTCAGGTGGGGTAGGGAGCAGTGTTTACACATCATATGATTTTAGCTGGAATGACCAGAAGTAGGAAATAAGCAGGGAGTGCCAGTTAAGGCAGAAGCATAAATTAGCCTAAAGACTTATCAGATAATCCTAAAATAATTGGAAGGAATTGAGAGAAGAGGGAAATTTCCTGATCAAAACTATAGCTGTATATTTTTTTGTCATAGTAATTTTAGCTTGCTTTTTTATTCCTGCAATTTTCTTTGAGTCAGGAAAGATGAGCTATATTTGTGCTTATAGGATGCACATTTATGTTTGAATGTGCTTGTCTGCTAGTCCTGAATTGAGCCAAGCCTTCACTAGCATTGTGCTCCTGGCAACTAATACAGGGCACCCAGGGAGCTGAAGATCTACCTGATAGTCTTCCATTCTGGACCCAAGTGCTGCCTTTATTCTCGGCCACTCACTTTGACTTCCTTAGTTTATTCCAAAGTGCAATCTGAAGAGATGCAGCATGAACGCATGTCTCTAGAGACTTTCATTCATAAAGGATGTGGGGAGGAGGTAAAACTCATCACTCTCTGCAGGGCTAGCAGAATGGAGAGCTTGAAGTATCCTCTCCAACATTACTTCAGAAAAGTGGTTCAGATGCTCTCTGTGACCCATGGTTTTAATTACAGACGATACCAGAAAATTTAGCATGGATTTTCCCCTAAATTTCTAGCTAAGGTAGAAAATACACATATACTTGTACACATATTGCACACACACATTAGTGAAAGTGAAGTCACTCAGTCATGTCTGACTCTTTGCAACCCCATGGACTATAACCTACCAAGCTCCTCTGTCCATGGGATTCTCCAGGCAAGAATACTGGAGTGGGTTACCATTTCCTTCTCCAGAGGATCTTCCTAACCCGGGGATTGAACCTGGGTCTCCCACATTGTAGACAGACGTTTTACCATCTGAGACATTGGGATTAAATTTTCCTTTGCTACTATGTTCCAGAAGTACTTAGCAAATTTCCTGAAATACATCAGGCATTTAGTGGAAAATTATAAATCGTTTGATGTGGAAAGTACCAGCTGTGGTACATACCATGATCTAACAAACCCATCCTACATTCTTAAATGATTGAGTCTTGTGACACCATGAACTTTACAGTCCCTGGAGTTCTCCAGGCCAGAATATTGGAGTGGGTAGTTTTCCCTTTTCCAGGGGAATCTTCCCAACCCAGGGATCAAACCCAGGTCTCCCACATTGCAGGTGGATTCTCTACCAGCTGAGCCACAAAGTGAAAATGAAAGTTGGTCAGTCCTGTCCAAAGCTTTGTGACCCCGTGGACTATACAGTCCATGGAATGCTCTAACCAGCATACTGGAGTGGGTAGCCTTTCCCTTCTCCAGGGGATCGTCCCAACCCAGCGACTGAACCGGGGTCTCCTGCATTGCAGGTGGATTCTTTACCAACTGAGCTATCAGGGAATCCCTCTTCATTGATTATGATTCCTTAAAAATCCTAGTGACATTTTTCATTTGACCAAAGAGAGAAAAACATGAAGAAGAAATCTTTTCCTTTCAATATAGTGGCAATGCAGTATGAAATAATCAGTGGATTTGCCCCAGGGATGAAAATGTGAACCACTAGACCACTCTCTTTCTTCCACTATACAGTATAAAATTATTTTCTTGGATTTAAAAAGACAGTTGCTATCCTATCATATGTTCAAATCAATATCAACTGTGTGGTTGAGAATCCTCTGGCTAAAATTATATATCAAAGATGGTAGAGGTGCAAGAGAAGCATTTTTATTGTGTTCCCTTGACTTCACTACTCTCTTTTAGTTTATAAATAATAGCCAAGACATTGGGATTTTCCTCAAAACTTTCACACTGAGACAATTGTTAAATGCAATCTATGATCTCATATTATTTTTGAAATATATTGGACTTTCAAAAATCAAATTTTTGCACAACGCAGTCATCCATTCTGAGATAAAAATCCAACAGAGAAATACACAATTTAAGTGAATTGGTTAGTGATATAAAATTTCAGGAAAGCCGTAAAGAACTGCCCAGTAGTAAACCTCTTTTATTTTTCCCAGAATTGTGAAATGCAGAGAACATTGTCAGAAACATACACAAACGGACTCCTCTTTTGTTTTATTTTTTATTTCCATGACAAAGGAAGTGGTTTTATCAATGCTGTTTTATTCAGAAATCTTCCAAATATTTTAAATTAAAGTGTTAAAAGCTATATTGTTTTCACAAGAGCACTTGGCTGAGCTCCCTGTGTTATACAGCAACTTCTCACAAGCTATCCATTTTACAGGGATTAGAGTACTTATTTCAATACTACTCTCAATTTCTCCTACCCTCTCCTTCCCTGCTGCCTCCAGAAGTTCATTTTCTATGTCTGTGTCTTTATTCCTGCCTTGCAAATAGGATCATCAGTACTGTCTTTCTGGATTTCACACTTATGTGTTAATATGCAATATTTATTTTTCTGATGTACTTCGCTCTGTGTAGCAGGCTGCAGCTTCTTGATATAAAGATTATTTTAGCCTAGTAAAAAAGGGAACTGAAAATTTTGTCCTCTTTTTCTATTAAATGGGAGATTTCATATTCAATAGGTGTTGTTTTCCCTTTTTGGAATATTTGGAAGAATTTGCTAGTGAAATTCTTTGAACATGGAGATTTTTGTGGGATCTTTAAAATAATGGATTTAATGGTTTTTTTCTTTTTTTTTTTTTAAGCAGAGATGGTGCTGTTGATAGTTGTTTATTTCTTTCAGTTTTGTTATATTATTATTTTTTAATGTGTCCACTTCATCTAAAGTATCACATTAACATGTATATTCTTTCTTGAATATTCTCTTGAAATTTCTAATATCTTTAAGATTTGTAGCGATACTCAATTTTCCTATTTTTTTAATATTAGAAATGCATTATTTTTTGTTTTCTTTTCCATTGATCAATCTTGTTAGATTTTTTTTCTTATTAAAAAAATTACTTTATTGATCTTCTGTAGAGGGAAAGGTGTTTGCTTGGTAAGTTAGCCATTTTTGCTTTTATATTTACTATATTTTCTTAGTTTCTGTGATCATTCTATGCTCAAGCTGATTCAGTCTATCTTTAAACTCCTCTATTCTGCAAAAATAAATCTTGTCAAATTCAACAAGACCTCCACATTGCTACAGCCAAAGAAAATTTTCTTAAAAAACACTGGCTATCATTCATCATCATTTCAACAGTTAAGTTTGTAATAGTAACTCACAAGACAGCCTCTGAAAGCATAATTTCTGGGGCCAAATTCCTTCTCTGCTATATGACCTTGAATAAATGTTTTCTCCTTCTGTAAACAGTTTTATCATTAACATTAATATTACAAAGATAAAATCAATCAAATTAATACATGTAAAGTGTTTAAAATGAGCCTGAAACATATTTAGATTTTTCCTATATATCTGCTATCATTATTACATCTTCATTTGAGACATTTTTCTTTTCAGGTAAGCAATTGTAGAAATTGTATCATATATCCATTCCTAAAATTATGATCACCCTCAAACTTTCACGTATGTATGAATTAACTGGGGAGGTGACTAAATATAATGTGCTTTGGGTCCCAAACATGGTAGTTTAATTTAATATTTCTAGGTAGAATTCAGAGATTTCAGTTCCGTTAAGTACCCCAAAGGTTCCTAGGTAGAGGGCTCTCTAGGCTTTCTGCTAACCAAGATTCTTTCCTTGACCAAGCTCTAGTCAGGTTCCCTTGAGCCTCTTCTTGACTATATCTCCACCTCTAGAGGCTTGAATAAGCACTACTGTACCTTCTAACAGCTTAAGGCAGCATCCATAAATGATTTTAGTCTGTTTTAAAGTGTCTACTGAGAAAACTCAAGACCACCACAAGAATTTAGTGTCAGTTCCAGCCAAAATTTTAACACAGAGCCCCTGTTCATCAGTCTCTGTGTAGAGACAGAAACTTACCTTTTATAAATGCCAGTTAGCAAACCCAGATGGATTTCACATGGACCACTCTGACCCTTCTTCTCGCTTTTTGTAAGTTTTCACCTCCCTGACTGTTCATGCCCCTGACATTCCTCCTCCTTACTCTCTCATTTTCCTTTAAAATGCCCAATTATCTCGAAACAAATCAGAAAGGAATTAAGCGTTTTCCCTTACAGTTAGTAGTGACTGAGTAAAATCTATTTTCACTGCTTTCAAATTAATGTTGGGCTGTGTATAGGCTGTGTTTTCCTTTGATGTTGCTCCACAATTAGCATACTTGGATGTAACTTTGAAATACAGCTTTTGGTACAAGGCTCAGTTTTATCCAACCTGCTTTGTCCTTCCACTAGGTAACCATTCTTTTTATAAACCTCTCAGGTGTTTGTTACCAAAAAAATTAGAACATAAATCTAACTATGGCATTGCTTCTATGGCCATAAATGTAAATGGTTTAATTTTGAACTCTCACTTCTCTTCAATTTAACTGTAACCTTATCCTTACGCCAATGTCCCACTGCCTTGATTATTGTAGATTTATAACAGTTTTGAAACTGCTGTGTAAGCGCTGGCTTTATTCTCTGTCAAGCAGCTTTGGCTATTCTAGGTCATTTGCGTTTCCCTATAAATTTTAGAATCAACTTTTCAATTTCTCCAAACAGAAAAGCCAGCTGAGGTTTTTAGAATGATGTTATCAAACCTATAGATAAGTTTATGGAAAATTTCCATCTTAATAACGTTTAGTTTTCCACTTCATGAACATGAAACGTCTCCCCATTTACTTAGATTTTTCTCAAAGAGCATCTTGTAATTTTTACTGGCAAGTGCCAAATTTTCTTGCCTGTTTAACTTAATGTTACTTCTAAGTATTTTATTTATTTTTCATGCAATTATAATTCCATAATTTAATTTACAAATATTCATTCATGGAAGAAAAACTAATACTAATATATAGATATTAAACCCTGTAAGCTTAATCTTAGCCTTACTCAGAAGTTTTAGCAATTTTTGTAACTTATTCATGTTTCTCCATACAGGATAAGGTCATCTGCAAATAATAACAATCTTATTTATGATTTTCCGATCTGGATATCGTTTTGGATTTTTTTGTCTTTTTCTTCTAGTATTTTTGTTTTGTTTTGTTTTTCTGCCTTATTACACTGTTTATGCCTTTAATGCAATGTTGAATGAAAGTGATAAGAACAAGCATCCTTTCTTTTTCTCTGTTTTTTTTTTTCTTGATCTTAAGGGGAAGAGTTTACTTTAGCAATGTTTTTTTATAAAGCTTTTCACTTTAGTGATGAAAAAACAAGTTGTTGTTTTTCAGTCACTCAGTCATGTTCAACTCTTTGTGACCCCATGGACTGCATCATGCCAGGCTTCCCTGTCCTTCACCATCTCCCGGAGTTTGCTAGAACTCATATCCATTGAAAAGGTGATGGCATCTGACCATCTCATTCTCTGTCATCCCCTTCTCCTGCCTTCAATCTTTCCCAGCATCAGGGTCTTTGCAGATGAGTCAGTTCTTCACATCAGGTGGCCAAAGTATTGGAGTTTCAGCTTCAGCATCAGTCCTTCCACTGAATATTAAGGGTTGATTTATTTTAGGATTAAATGCTTTGATCTCATTGCTGTCCAAGAGACTCTCAAGAGTCTTCTCCAGCACAACAGGTCAAAGGCATCAGTTCTTCAACACTCAGCATTTTTTATTGTCCAGCTCTCACATCCACACATGACTACTGGAAAAACTATAGCTTTGACTACATGGACTTTTGTCGGCAAATAATGTCTCTGCTTTTTAATAGAGTGTCTAGGTTTGCCATTGCTTTACTTCCAAGGTAAAGAGTGCTTGCAATGTGTGAGAGACATTGGTTCGATCCCTGGGTCAGAAAGATCTTCTGGAGAAGGAAATGGCAACCCATTCCAGTATTCTTGCCTGGAAAATCCCATGGATGGAGAAGCCTTGTGGGCAGTAGTCCACGGGGTTTCAAAGAGTCAGACACAACTGAATGACTTCACTTTCACTTTCTTCTTTTCTTTCAAGGAACAAGCGTCTTTTAATTTCACGGCTGCAATCATCATCCACAGTGATTCTGCAACCCAAGACAATAAAGTCTCTCACTGTTTCCACCATTTCTCCGTTTGTTTGCCATGAAGTGATAGGACCGGATGCCATGATCCTAGAGTTTTGAATGTTGAGTTTTAAGCCAGCTTTTACTCTCCTCTTTCACCTTCATTCATCAAGAGGCTTCTTTTTCAACTTTATTTTTTTCTTAAATAGATTCTTATGCTATTATTCGAATATGTAATATTCAAATTTGTAGGAATTAGAAAATAGGATGGTTTCAGTAGATAGCCAGGAATTTTACAACCAATGGTGTTGTTCAAGTTTGCTTTGCAGGTTCAATTATGATGTTATTCACTCATCCTGTTATTCAGTCATCCAGTTCTTTATAACGTTGTATGATTATGGATAAGTTTTAAAAGGATAAACTGAATAACATTTCATGTTTAAAATTAGACACTAAAATCTCTGTTACATTGTGTGGCATATAAAATAAGCTGAATCATTCTGGAAGGCATTTGGTCTCTAGAATTTTTTTTGAAGTCCTCCTGAGCTTATCAAAGAACAGCTTCCTGAAACCATACCACCATCCCAATTCTGAGGTTGTTTATCCATAATGAAAACATGTCAATATTGCTGCCGTCTCCAATAGACTTCCTTATGAATCTGCCAATCCTGTTAGTAATGGTAACAGTTGTTTTTGAAAGGAGAATTCAGACTCAAAATTATTCATAAAATGAGTTAAAGTGGCTATTTTGTATAAAGTATAATTTTAGATTCTTTCACATGCTAAATTCCTTTATTTCTTATCTTCTCCACTAAGGTAGATTTCCTCTTTTAAGTACAAAAACGGACAGAAAGTTAAGTAAGCCGTGTGAGGTCTAATCAATTTTCTAATTGGACTTTTAATTCATGCTTTATCTGACTGTTCAACTCACAGGCTCCCCGAATTCATATTGCATAATAAGGCTTAGATGAGTATTACGTCCAGGTCCACAGGCCGTGCTTTCCAGGGCTTTTTGTTTGGTTGTTTGTTTATTTTTACAGAAATTTCTTCCTCCATCATTTGGATACAAGTTCAGATAAATCCTGATTTGAATTTGTTCTTCTACTTACGCCAAATTCAAACAGTTAGTAAGCATTCTGAAGCCTTATATCCTACCAGAACAACACTTACCCAAAATACTACTTACAAATGCTTTATACCTTAATCGTTCCAAAGCTATAATTGTTTATTCAGAATGATAAATAATGTTCTTTTCACTTAGATTGATTTTTAAGCATTAATACTGTCATATGACATGTTCATGAGTTTTTATGCTATTGCCTAGACTATATTGTATTGATGCTTTTGAACTGTGGTGTAGGAGGAGATTCTTGAAAGTCCCTTGGACTGCAAGGAGATCCAACCAGTCCATCTTAAAGGAAATCAGTCCTTAATATTCATTGGAAGGACTGATGCTGAAGCTGAAACTACAGTATTTTGGCCACCTGATATGAAGAACTGACCCATTGGAAAAGACCCTGGTGCTGGGAAAGATTGAAGGCAGGAGGAGAAGGGGATGACAGAGGGTGAGATGGTTGGATGGCATCACCCACACAATGGACATTAGTTTGAGTAGGCTCCGGGAGTTGGTGATGGACAGGGAAGCCTGGCATGCTGCAGTCCATGGGGTCACAAAGAGTTGGACACAATTGAGCGACTGAACTGAACTGAATTGAGATTGTATTGATAATAATAATTTTTCACAGTTTTTCTATAGATGGATCAGATTCTGGGCATTAATTCTGGAATAAAAATTTACTGGGATGTGTGCTTATCTAGATGCTTAATAGGAGAAGGAAATGGCAACCCACTCCAGTATTCTTGCCTGGAGAATTCCGTGGACAGCGGAGCCTGGTGGGCTGCCATCTATGGGGTCACACAGAGTCGGACACGACTGAAGTGACTTAGCAGCGGCAGCAGCAGTATATGCTTAATAAAAGATATCTCTAAAAAAATCTGTTTCTAATTTGAATAGCAACATCAAGACTTGTAGTCCAGCTTTACAATAAAATACAGTTTTCTCATTAAATAGAACATTTTGCATTAAAAAAAAAAACAGAATAAGATGAACTTAGTCATTCCAGCCAGTTCATTAACGCATGGGAGAAAGTTCAATACAAGAATATTCCTTGGACATATTGCATTTTTGTTTGATTATGAACAGGATTCATTTTCATTGAATTTGCCAACATGCCTCTCAGTGTTTTATTCTTAGATAAACAAGTGACTACAGGCATGTTGAGCCAATTACTCTCATTCTGTCCCTAAATTGGCATTAATACAGTAGTCGAGTGGAAATGATCTCATGCTTGCTGACACAGTAACAATGACCAATGATGCAAAAAATATTGCTCTAGCCGTGTTTCTTCATTTCCATGTTTGAGGCCAATGGACTTGATCAATCCCACGCATATGCTGCTTTTTCTTTTTGGAACCCACTGTCAGCACATGTTTATTTTTAGCTTTTCATATATGTTTTAATAATTTGTAAAAAGATTTTAATGTCTTTTAAACTTTTTATATATTTTGATTGTTTCACAACTTTTAGATTTTTCTCTTTTGTTTACTCTAACATAGATTATTCAATCTTCAATTGGTAGTATACGGCCATCTTCTTTTTTATCATATCTAGGGATAAGGGATCCTTTGGAAGATGCTGCCTTCACTTCTTTTTATCAATAGACAGTGATTTTAGGGGCAATTTACAAAGTAGACAATAAAGTTGTCTTTTTGAAGATACAATGCAATACTACTTTTACCAACAGAAACTTCAGCTTCATATATCTCAGCACTGATGGTGGTTGAAAAGGCACAAATCGAATAAAATCTTTTTAAAATAGTTCTTTTTTGGTTCTGGATTTCCATCAAAAACGTTCAACACTTGGGACAGCATGCTAACTGCAGCATATTGTGACTTTCTGTCATGAGGGGAGAGTCTTCATTTTAGATCTATTCCATCAACAGGCCATGTTCTTATGGAACTTAATGGTCAAATACCTGATGAGAATTCTTTCATAGCCCTAAGATTAAAACCTCAGCATTCAAGTTGAGAACTCAAGCCCTGGAGTTAGGAAAATCCTTAGCCACAACCGTTTCACTTAATAGTTGCGCTGACCTAGACATAATACTCAAACTTCAGCTCCAAAGTTTATCATCCCTAAAATGAGGATGAACCATATTTTATAGGATTGCTGTGAGAATTAAGTGAGATAACTCTGTCGACATCATCAAGTTAATCTTCTTGTTCTCTGTGCTCTTACCTAATATGTCATGTACAGCAATCAGAACTTTATCTTGTACTTAACTTTAAACTCAATTGATATAATTGATCATGGGATCCAGCTGCCTCTACTCAAGTAGTGCTTTAGGTCTGTGTTTCATTTTCATGTGTTTTCATCCTGAAAGTAGAGATCCCATGTTGCTTCCCCGTTATTACTAAAGTTCCAGTTCTGTTTCTCTTGGCCTTCAGAGGTGTTGTTCCTAAGAGTATTCTTCAATACATTCATATCAGCATCTCAGATTTTGCTACCTGGAAAAACCACTTAAGACAGTCCCCATCTCTTTGACTGAACACTTTGCTAACAACTATCTGCCTGACCAAATGTATAGTTTTTATTACTTATATTTATTACTGACTTTATGGGTCCTTAAAGACAGATCCTATGTTTCAGGGAATCTATCAATTAAAGCACATATTATCAATCAAGCATTTGATCCAAACATTGTTCTAAATGATTTATAATTGTATTGCATCATTTAATCCTCATGATGACTCTATGAGCTGAATGCTATTATTACCCCCGTTTTGCAGATGTGAATGCTGACACACAATAAGTAGAGGAGTCAGGATTTACAATTTAAACCTCAGCTCTCTGATTCCTGAGGTCATAGTCTTCACCACTCTGAACCTCTATGATCGTGCGGCTGTTTCCCTTTCTGCATTCCTACAGATTTCTCATTTCCGGATACCTGGAGTCTTTTCCAGATCTGCAATGTAAAATTAGTATGTCTGTGCTTCTCTGCAGAACCTGACTGAGACTGGAGCTTTCACTTGTCTTCTCTTTCACTCTCCCGATTCCACAGCCTCATGGGTCTCTCTCAAGAGCACTTCCTGAACGATTCGCTTGCACACAATCTTCATCTCAGGTTCTGCTTCTTCCAACACAGGACCTGCACAAACGGTTGATTACTAGAGAGGGATTTTTGAGGGAAATTAAAGGACTCCAATCCCTGAATTGAGATGTATCTTTTGGTTAGTGATAAGCATGTCTAAAGATGGAAGCATTGGGTATATATTGGTAATTGAGGAAATTGACAAAAAATTGACATTGTAGAAGAAATCCAATAGAAACTAGTAATTGCTGAGATTTGAGAAGGTTCACATGAGATTGAATATTTTATATATAATGGGAGCTCACCTAATTTCACAATTTTATTACATTATGCTCAGCAGCTTGACAAAAAGTTTCAACAACAAACAAAAAAATCTCAGAAGGTAAAAAGAAGAGACTCAGCCTATCGGTTGGCATCTCAGAGATGTAAAGATTTTAATGTGGAAAATGGAGCTTTTAATTTTCCAAACTAAAAGTTGATAAAATATCTTCACATACTTTAATTTTCACAGAAGCAGAGGGAAAAAAAGTGGAAAAAGACAAAATATATTCAAGAGACAAAGTATAGGTTTATTTGATTGGGAAATAAAAAAATGGTTTGGATGAGGAAATGTTTGAAGATAAAGACAGAAAATGAGGCTGACCCCTGATTCTAGAGGATCATCCATGCCCACTTAAAGATTCTATAATTTTCTTTATATTTTTATAAAATTCATCAAAGTATGAAAATAACAATGAGAATGAAAGATTAGCTGTGGGCTGTGCATCTTTAGGGATGCGGGTTAAGGAACCTCTTCAGTAACTCCAGTAGAAAACATAAAGACTTCTTTTACGCTAGTGCTTCCTGGGTAAGTGAGAAAGGAGGGTTATATCTTGAAATAAAGACAATTATAAAACTAAATAAAAATTCTAATTAAAGATATATGTTTATGTAGCATTGGAAATATTACTGGGCACCTCTTATGGAAAGGCTACCCGGATTATAAAAGAATTATTAGATTTTTTTAATCAAGGAGATTACAACCTAGTTGGGGAAAGGAAGGCTAGAAAGATAATTTAAGATTATATTATATTTTTATTTATGTATTGCTGCCTCACTCTTCCTGGGTTTTCCTCTCCTCCTTTCTGCTTCACAAGCGTGTGAGTCTCCCCGAGAGTGTTTGCTGAGTAAACCACTTGCACGCAACCTTCATCTCTGCCTCCGCCTTTGGCGAACACAAGTTTACTGCCAGGGTCAATTATTAGATAAGTGTTTTGAGGAAAAGAGAGAACATGAATTGTGAGGAAATGTCAGATATCATATGATTTCAACCATAAATATTTCAAGAAATAAGGAATGATATTCATGTATCCTTATCACACCCAAGTTAAATGAACAATACATCCTAATAACATCAAATACCCGCTCTGTTCAGATTTCCACTGTCTCCTTATGTTTACGATTTTTTATTTGTTTGGGTCCTCATAAAATCCACACAATGTAATCGCTCAGTGTTTCCTTTAGTCTCTTCCCTACATTCTGCTCAATTTATTTATCCTTTTGATTTACTTGTTGAAAATACTGAGTTGTTTCTTCTATAAATTTCTCCCGATTTGCATTTTGTTGATTACCTTCCCAGGGTGCAGATTAATTAATATGTTTCTCTGTAAACTGGTGGCTATTTAAAGAGGCTTGATGAAATTCATTTTTGTTTCTTCTGGCAAGATAGTTTCATTGATAGGTAGTATATTCTTCCATCAGGAAATGCATAATGTCTAATTATCTCTTTTTTATTATTATTAATAGTCGCTGATGATTACTACTTAGATTCATTAGTTCAAGTAAAAGTTTCAAAATGATATCTCCTAATGTTATAGGACTTTCTTTATTTATCATATGAACATTTCTATGAAAGGAAAATTCCCTGCATCTAATATCTGGCTTACTAGTTTTATAATTGGTATCAAAAAGTCAGTGAAAATGTCTGATTCTTCATGTATCAATTCCAAAATTATAAGCTTGTTTCCTAGTATTTCCCAAAGATGATCAATTTCCAGTTTCTTTGCTCATTTTCTTTTTATTATGAATCCATGTATATCATCACATTTAATATGCTTTAGTACATATTTATCATTCATGTTAACATTCAAATTGTCTCATCCTTGGTCAATGGTATCATTTTCAAGTACTTTTGATAGCATGTGTAATTTCTAGCATGGCAGGCTATTCAAGGTACTTTTTCTGCCCCAGACTGTGAATCACCAACCCTCCAAGAATCCCTGGCTCTCTTCCCCAGGTCCATTTAACTTTTAAACTCTTTAATGTATTGCCCCCACCCTCCTAAAAATTAAAAATCTCCTTTTAAAGATGACTGATGACTGGATTTTAAACCACTGTCTTTCCCTGATTCACTCAGTTTGTTTGTTTTTTTCTCTTCTTTTGTTACCTCTTTATGTTGACACTTTCTTTTTTTTCTTATACCTCCTTATTCCTCTCCTCTTTGCTGTCATTACTTTTTCTTTTCTAGTTGATTAAACAGAAGTTACATACACATAAACATATGTGAAATTATACGTGAAAGTGAAAGTGTTAGTCATTCAGTAGAGTCAGACTCTTTGAGGCCCTGTGGACTGTAGCTGCCTAGGCTCCTCTCTCCATGGTATTCGTCAGGAAAGAATTCTGTACTGGGTAGCCATTCCCTTCTCCGGGGGACCTTCCTGGTCCTGGGAACAAACCCAGGTATCCTGCATTGCAAGCAGATTCTTTACCATCTGAGCCACAAGGGAAGCCCATATGCATGCATATGTATATGTTTATATATTTGATTACATCTTAGGAGATATATATATATATATATATATCTTAAAAGAAAAATGATATCAATTGATGGCATTTCAGATTATTAAAGGAGTCATTCTTTTAACAAATTTTTAATATGTCTTGAGAATGGCTCAATACACCTGCAGTGCAGGAGACACAAGAGACATGGGTTTGATCCTTAGGTTGAGAAGATCCCCTGGAGAGGGAAATGGCAACTGACTCCAGGATTCTTGCTTGGAAATCCCATAGACAGAGGAGCCTGGTGGGCTACAGTCCATGGAGTTGCAAACAGCTGGACACAACTGAGCACATAAATTCATTGAGAACATAATGCATATGACATGTTTAAGTGCTACAGTAGATCAATGAATATAATGGATAAACTCTCTATCTTTCAAGAGATAGAAGATCAAACAAAATACGTACACACACATGCGTATTTACATGTTGCACATTCCAAGCTGATCATTTCTATACAGAGAATTTTCGTGGGAGAAATGGGTTTTGAATACTCATGAGACCTGTAGTGTTAGAGTGAAGTGCAGAAGGTCTGAGACGCTGACACTTATATCTGAGTCCTGAGGAAGTACAGAAGCATGCACGTACTTATTTGAGAAATACATGCCACAGAGAGGGGGCAGCAAATGCAAAGGCCCTGAGGAAGACAAGTCCCTTTTCTGTTGGAGGCACAGTGAGGAGCCACCTGTGACTGGAGGGACAGGGTTCAAGAAAGGGAAGCAGGATTCAGGCCAAAACGAGGAGAGGGAAAAGCAGAGCATCTAGCACCTTATAAGCCATGAGAACATTGACTTTCACTGAGTGGGAACTATTGAGTTCACTGAGCAGAAGAGTGATGTAGTGTGACTTAACAAACTGAAAGGGATCTCTTGGGCTGACATATGGCAAGTAGATTGTAAAGGGGCCCAAGGAGTAGCAGGGGGACTTGTTAGGAGCTTATTGCAATAATCTCAGCCAAAGACCAGAGCAGGCACAGCACTGGTGGTAAGAAGCGATTAGATGTGCCTAATTGAGAATCCACTCCCTGCCAATGCCAGCACCTGGCACAGGGCCCTTATCTGCCAGGGGGGAGCCAATTACACTCTGTCCAGGAGGCACTGCATTTTAAATGCGTTCTATTCTTCCAAATCAACCCCTTCTAGCCTCTTGCTGCCCTTGCCTCTGATGAATGCAAACATGCGCATCTGAGGCAGCTTGTTTTGGCCCCCACACGGCACTCACTATTTAAACACACCAGAAAACAACTCTGCCAGTGCCAGAAGCATCCTGCAATCTTAGGCATTACTATTTGTTGCCTCAGCACCCAAGTTCTGGGCTTCCCTGGTGACTCAGATTGTAAAGAATCTGCCTGCAATGAGGGACACCCAGCTTCAGTCCCTGGGTTGGGAAGATCCCCTGGAGAAGGGACCAAATATCTCATTCTGGACTTCAGATAAAGTAGTTCACAATTAGACGAAAGTTCACGAGTAGAACACAAGTTCTATCATAAATATCAGACATGCCATGACCTTTATTATTCAGTTTCCTTAACCACGACTTAAGAGTCTTGAAATTGAAACAGTCTGATGAGAATCTTAGAAAAGAATTGCCTAAAGAGAAACAGCAAACTAATAAACAAACAAAGGCTTTTTTCCCCTAAGATGATTACTAACAGGGTGCAGAAGTGTCTGTTATTGCCCATGGATGAATGTCATTAACTCAAAGTGATATGAAAAATAATAAAACTAGGAATTGTCAACAATACTTTCTATCTGAAGTTAATAGGCATCTTAAATAAATACACAAATTCATAATCACACATATACAAATATACTCACATACATTAAGATAACTTGTACCAAATATTGTTATTAAACAGTCCACATTTAAAAGTTTTGTGAACCAACTACCTTAAGCCTATTCCATCTCTAATGTACACAGAAGTGAGGACTCGCATATACCCCTGTTTAGCTTAAGCTCATATCTAAAGTCCACAGATCTTGAAAGTTTTTGTACTCAGCTTCAGACAATTCCAGATCCATACTCATTTTATTTTATTTTAATTTACTGACCACAAATATATCTGGTTGGAAAGAATTCTACTTATTGTGATACCTAGGTCTGGGTCAGGAAAGAGAGGGGATCAGAGAGAAAGCTGCTGAGAGAGATATAGCTGAATAAGGTAATACAAAGGTCAGCCCCAGGAACTTGCAAAAAGTCAATTACTTCAACCAAGTGTTATTCAGTCTGCCTGTCTCATTGGCTTCTATGTTGTTGTTGTTGTTTGAATGAAGTGGCATCTGACACAGTCTGAGTACCATTTGCTGCTTCTTCCATAGGGGATATCGTGCAGTTTGGAGAGCTTAATCATGGGGCGTAATCATGAGGCCACCAATGGGCTTCTAAGGTGGCCCAGTGGTAAATGATCTGCCTGCCAATGCAGGAGACACAGGAAATGAGGATTTGATCCCTAATCTGGGAAGATCCTCCAGAGAAGGAAAGGCAACCCACTCCAGTAATCTTGTCTGGGAAATCCCATGGACAAAGGAGCCTGGCAGGCTACAGTCCATGGTGTCCCAAAGAGTTGGACATGACTTAGTGACTAAACAACAACCATGGTCAAGAGAAGTGCGTGTGGGTGCAGGAGCAACAGATCAGAGGGCCGCATAATAGGGTTAAGTCCCCTGATGAAAGAGACTCTCACAATGATGGCTGTGTTTCCAACTATTAGAGCATGATCTGAACAGCACGTGTCTGAGTGTGATAGTCAGACTACCTTGCTACGCTTTTAGTACAGCTGACTCCTCAGCACCATATAGTACAGATAACATTTGTCTGGTTAAATAAAGAACTGTTAACTCATACTGCCTTATTCAAAAAGGAGTAATGTGTAAAGGAGATTCTTGGATTCAGAAGTCAATGGCAACAGTGTGTACTAGCTTTAGAAATCTACAAATCCAAGAATTCAAGCATCAGGGCTTTCTTCACCTTTCCCTGTTTCTTTCCTTATATCACTTTCTATAGCCCCTTGCGTCTGGAGAACATCTTCCTCCTTTCCAGTTTGTAAAACAGAAACTATAGCTGTTGTTGGCTCCTTTATTGCACATTTTAGGATTCAGGTACCCAAGGAGTTATTGTCCCAACTCTCTTGGATCCAAGTGAGAAATCTTGATGAAGAATCTCACAGGTTTCAGCTTGGGGTTGGTTCTCAACCACTGAAACAGCCGTTTAGGTCGTCTCAGTGGTGTTGGTGGCCAGAGTATTCTTCTTATCAGCCAATTTGAACAGGTATATCTTTCTACAAAATAAATCAACTTTGGCCAAGACAAAAAGGCACATTATGGGAGTTCCCTGGCAGACTAGTGGTAAGGATTCTAGGCTTTAACTGCTGTGGCCTGGATTCAGTCACTGGCTGGGGAACTGAGATCCCGTAACCATGGAACAGCCAAAAAATAAAATAAAAAACAAAGAGAAACATTTTTAAAAAGACACTGGCAACATGGCTGTTTCAGCAGCAATAATGAAATTTTTAGAAAAGTGATCTGGGGTCCGACTGAAATAAATGTATATCCTGTTTTCCTCTGTGTCCATATTTTACTCCATGGCATCTTACATATTATAGCTTCCCAATATCTCCTTATGTATGCATAGCTGTCACTATTCCTTCCCTGCATACACACTTAGCCATACTATCCACCTGAATAACTGAAAAACTTTACATACAGAAAAGATCTGGAATGATTTGATGCCATAGTGGTACAACCTATCTTTTATTCTTCCTACATATAAAAAAAGTAACTGTACTGCAAAAAATTTGCCATAAAAATGAACCCATTTGCAGGGCAGCAATGGTGAGGCGGACACAGACAACATACTTATGGATATGGGGTGCAGGAAGGGGAGAGGGTGGGATGAATAGAGGGAGTAACGGGGAAACCTGTACACTACCGTATGTAAAATAGACAGCCAGTGAGGATTTGCTGCATGATTCAGCGAACACACACTGGGGCTCTGTAACAACCCAGAGGGGCTGCATGGGCAGGGAGGTTTCAGGAAGGTTCAAGAGGAAGAAGACATATGTATACCTATGGTTGATTCATGTTGATGAATGGCAGAAACCAACCCAATATTGTAAAGCAATTATCCTTCAATTAAAATAAATCAGCTTTTAAAAATCGTTTGCAATGATTAAGAAGATATAATTCCTAAATTAAAATAATTGGTTTAAGCAGAGAATCCAACAGCAAGCAAATGGGATGTTACTTCAGAAAAATAAAGAAAACGAGGACTATAAGGTTAACTTGCATTTTTATTACCATTAGATATACTAAAATGCACATTACTACTGTTTATCATGTCAGTCTTGGCTGAACATCTCTTTCCATTAAAATTAGTTTTCCAAGGACAGGCTCTACCACATTACTGAAAGTTGCTTTTTTAATATAGATTCTCCTCCAACATAATTTTATAGTTGCTAAGCAGACAATTGACAAACTGCATACTAAAATACACAGAATGTGAACAGAGTTAAGAAATGAGAGTAGGCAAAGGCGAGGAAGAAGCACAATGGTTTATACTTAGTTGGAAAAGGAACTGATACCTGGCAAAGGGAGCGGTGGAAAGCTACACCTCCGCCGGCAAGAAACTGTTGCAAAGTTCCTTTCTGTGTATAGAATTCTCATCATGCCATCTGGAGAAAGCTTTCAGCAGCAGTATATATGAATGTCCAACCCTCATTTGGGGGCTCATTCAGGTCAAGAACTGGCTCAGGTGTTCCATTTTGAGGCTGGGATGTCTCCATGTTTACGATTGTATTTACAGTTATAGGGGTCACCCAAATATTCCTACTAAGAAATAAATAGCACCACAAATTCCCTGGGATGAAGCATAAAATTATGCCAGATTCTAAGGCTGTCTAAGATTGGTGACTAGGTGTCACCTTCTAGCTGAGCCTTACTTCCAAGAGTTTTTATAGATTGCTTTCCCTTGGTTCCATTAATTATGGAAGTCAGAGACTAGTTGGCATCAGTGGCTTTGGAGAAAGATGTAGTGGAAAGTTTTATGACCCCAAGAAGGCAGGTTTAATAAAATCTTCCTTGGTTAACAGAACAGGTTGCTAAGAAGGACGTACTCCAATTTCTATGATTGCAAGAGCAGCAACATACAAAATGGAAATGATGGCAAGAGAAGAGAGGTCCAGACTGGTGGCTGGCAGTCAGGCCAAGGTCTGTGGGTTGACAGAGGAGACTGGATACGGCCCTGAGTGTGCTGCTGATGCAGCCCTTCTGGAGACAGGCACAGTACAGTCGGCTGAGTTTGTGGTTTGGTAGTTAACACACGTGTATCAGTAGGTTCACTTTAGCTGAAGGAGTGGATCATGGAATTTGAGTGTGCAAATGAGAAACTCTTAAAAATATATATTCTTCATATTCTATAAAGAAATAGTATTTTAAAAAATCAGAAGTTACTGAGAAAAAATGTAACTTTGGAGTAAAAGATTAAGATTTGTACACTGCTCTTAAAAACTTATGGCAACTAGACAAATTACAGTTGACCTCAAACGATGCAGAGAGTGGGGAGGGTTAGGAACACCAACCTTCTAATCAGTGGTAAATCCTCCTATAAATTTATAATCAGCACTCTGAATCTGAGGTTTCTCATCTGCAGGTTCAACCAAACCTGGGTCATGTAGTTTTCTAGTAATTACTTACTTAAAAAAAGAAAAAGTCCTTGTATAAGTGGACCTGCAAAATTCAGAACCATGTTGTTTAAGGGTCATCAATACTTTTTGCCTTAATCTAATCTGTAATTTGGTTTCCCAGGTGACTCAGTGGTAAACAATCCGCCTGTGAATGCAGGAAGCTTGCCAGGAGAGAATGTGCTTGTCAACATGGCTGAGCCTTCGGGCATTGTTACCAACATTCAATATTTCTGTACTATTGATTCCTGGCTGCATTAGATTAAAAAAAATACAAGGAAGAATGATAAATAAGGTAAATGTCATACTTTTATTCTACAAAGGAAGTGGACCTTAATTTTTTTCTTTTTTCTGTTTCGAGAGAAACATAAATATTGTATATCATAAAAAATATTTTAAAACAGGGTTCAAATATATATTGTTCTTGTGAAAAAATAGTATCTAGCTTTGCTTTTAAAACTTAAGTTTGCATCAAAGTATTGATTTAGCATAGAATGAACATAGAAATGTCCAAGATAATACATTTATCAAGAAAATCCGCTTTTCTTCCAAACTTCCCATCTCCATGATACCATCATTCTGGAAACTCTCAGGATCGTCTACTTCTGACATTTTCATCTCTTCTCCATCTTCTCAAATCTATTCATATTTATACCCAAGTGGATGAAACTACTTTCAGGCTTTTCACTATGTAAAATAATATGGGTTAAGTTTAAGTTATTTTTTATCTTTCTCTTTCCCTTTCCCCTTTCTCTTATCCTCTGTAAAGGAGGAAAAATTATTTTCCCTCTGCTCCTCCAGGTTCTTGGCTAAGACAACCTTTGTAATGTTAAGGATTATGAAAAGACAGAGAAAAAAGATTTTTTGCCTTACATGCTGATCCTTCTTTTATATCACCAAAAACCAACTTTTGCCTCTAGTGAGTTGCGTGTTTGTGTAGGATGAACACTTTTTACTTTACGGAAGTTCTAGTAAGTCTGGAGAACTGCAGTCCCATTTGCAGATGAAGAGTATAAGGCCAAATCACTTAAATGTCATGCCTAAGGCAACAACAATAATTAATGATAGATTAGGAATTAATATAAAACCATTCATTGTAAAAGCTTAAGGAATTGGAACTATGGTGGCTGACATAAAGATCAGTATAGAGAATAGGTGTAAATAGTTATTGTGTGCTGTTTTAGAGCAATGTTCACATGTTAGTGATCATTGCTATTGTTACAGCCCTCATTAATCTTCCATTCTCTAATTCAGTGTATAGTATATATGAACAGTAAATGCCATGTTTCATGAATCCATCCACATTTTAAAAATACCCTTTTCTCCTCATCTGTTCCTGCTAGTCATCTGCTTTGGCGTCTTTTTCTTCTGGTTCACCAAAGCACTGGGCAGAGGTTAAGTTTTAATCAGTATCTGTTTGAACCAAAAAAATTTGCTTGCTGAAAAATCTCCCCTTCCCGCTGCAAACAAAAACTCCCCCAAGTCACACAACTAGCGCACACACACACATGTGTCTGTCAGACTCCAGTGTCATTATGTTTTCTTTTGCAGAGTATAGTGCATAGAGGTATCTAGAAAAAATTAATCTTTTTGCATAATGATGGGAGACCCTTGCAAATGTTAATTACTTGGTTTGGTTGAATATCCCTCTACTGCATGCCCTCAGAACCCTTGTACACACGTATATGACAAAATGCAGAAAATGAATCTCAGAATAGAATGAATGTGTTGAAGTGTGGGAATGTTGTTTTTTGTGTTTTTTTTTGACTCCTTCTTTTGCCTCCTACCCATTCTGTTAAATTTCTGTTCTTCAGGTAAACCCATCTGAGTCATCGGAACTAAGTTGCATTATCAGATAAATATTTGTAGAACACGTTGGCATGCCATGACACTGATCATAGTTTATTGAGTTTGTTTAATCTTTGCTGCTAAACTTCATACTTTTTTTCTTTTTTTTATAAGTAGGGTGACCATATCTTTATTGTGCTAACCTAGATACTATTTTCTAATAAAAAAGAAATATATATATATATATATATATATTCCTTTGATTTGGGGCTGTGTTGGGTCTTTGTTGCTTTGCCCGGGCTTTCTCTAGTGGCAGTGTGCAGGAGCTGCTCTTGGTTGCGGTACCTGTGTTTCTCATGGCAGTGGCTTCTCTAGGAGTGGAGCACAGTCACTAGGCGTGGGCTTTAGCTGTTGTGGTTCACGGGCCCGGTTGCTCCACAGTATGTGGATCCTTCCGAGATCAGGGATCTAGCCTGTGTCCGCTGCACTGGCAGGCAGACCCCCATCCACGACACCACTAGGCAAGTCCGAACCTTTGTACTTTTGATGACCCAGGAAATGTTTGCCTTCTTTGCTACCGTCATCCAGTGTCTAGCCCAAGTTTTCAGCACATAATAAACGGTCAGTAGGAATCTGGTAAGTAAATGGAGAGCTAACCGATAGGGAAGCAAGCACTACTTCCTCTCTTGTTCCATTTAATCATGCCACCAACACCAAGCACACACACACACATGCACATGCACACACACACATACACACAAAAGTGCACACCCATATCCACAAAGAACATGCAATTATCAAAAGCAAGACTTAACCTTTGGTGATATAAAGGGATTAAGAATCTTTTATGCTCAAGCTATTCTTTCTCTATAGATATTTAAAATAAAAAGTTTAGCAAATTTTGACACAATTATGGTTGAAGAATATGGGTGCTATTATGCCAATGTGCACTTAAAATACCAATAACACAGTCTTTCTAGCATAATTTCTTATGGATGTACCGCAGAGAGTAGGAAATACAATGCAGAAGAATTTATAACCCAAGACTTGATTTATTGAGAAAAATCTATGCTTTATTGCCATGGTACTCCATTTGCTGTAATTGCCTAGTATAACCTTAAATATACTTAATTGCCTTTTGCTATCCTCTTTCCACTGACAAAATGATGACATGATTATAAAATATCAAACATGGAGAGCAGTTTGGAGAACGTTTGTTTATGAAAGAATGTACTATTTTACTTGTGCATGCCTGATCAGTTGCTAAGTCATGTCCAACTCTGTGACCCCATAGACTGAGGCAAGTTCTTCTGTCCATAGAATTTATCAGGCAAGAATACTGGATTGGGTTGCCATTTCCATCTCCAGGAGATCTTTCAGACACAAGGATAAACCCATGTCACCTTCAATGACAGGCGTGTTTTGTTTTGTTTTTTTTAACCACTGAGTCACCTGGGAAGACCATTTTACTTGTGAAATAACACATTTATTAATTCTAGCTCTCCTGCATATTAAGTATAATAAATGCATCCTGAGTAAAAACTTACAGAAAAAAAGAAAATGTTTGTTTCATATAGGATGGTGTGGTATGGTAAGAAATGTATTTGTTTTTTTTCCTAGGTTTCTGGCACAAAGCTCTTAATACTCTTGGAATTTCCTGAGTGACTGAGTGTCTTTGTTATTCATCATTCGGCCCTTTCAGTCACACCTGAAATCATGCTAATGGGGAGACTTGCAATGAATGGGGCTGCTAGATAGCTTTAGGGTGGGGCTGGTCTCCAGAAGGACAATGGGGTTAGAGGGCTGGAACTTTCAAGCCCACCCACCTACTTCTTCTGGGAAAGGGAGATAGGTTGGAGTTGAAAGCTCTGTGAAAAATTCTTGAACATGGAGAACCGATGAGCTTCCAGACTGGTGGACACATCCTTATGCCACAAGATGGTGCACCTCAGTTCCTACAACACTGATGCTCTTCATCTCTAGACCCTTCCAGACTTTGCCTGATGAACCTCTTACCCAACTATTTATTCCTATTCCTTATCATACTGTCAACTTAAAAGAAAGTGCACAACTTGAGAATTGCAAGTTAAGTCTTATTTGGGGTAAACTGATGACTCCAGCCCAAGAGACAGCTCCCCAGTTAGTTCTGAGAGACTGCTCCAAAGAGGAGAAAGGTCAATATGTAAGATTTGGGGGCAGGCGAAGTTCATTGCAATGAAGCATTTACTTTACAAGGGGTTTTCTGCTGAGGATATGATGTCATCCTGAAAGGATTTACTGATTTTCTAGATATGGAGGGATGCAAGGATTTGGATCATAAACATTGGTTCCTAAAAACATCCAACTATCTAAAGTCCTGTCCCACCAGATTCCCTGGAGCACAGAGTGACTCACTCCATGCTGAACTCCCTCAGGGGGTGTTGAAGGTCAACAGATATAGCAGCATGGGATTCAATCTCTGCAAAGGCAGATACCAAATATCCGTGTTGTTCAGTTGTTGGTAATGCTCTTGGCAAGTGCTAATTTGTAGTTGACAATAGCCTTTGTAATAAACTGGTAGGAAAGGAAAGTGAAGTCGCTCAGTCGTGTCTGACTCTCTGCAACCCCATGGACTGTAGCCTACCAGGCTCCTCTGTCCATGGGATTTTCCAGGCAAGAGTACTGGAGTGGGTTGCCATTTCCTTCTCCAGGGAATCTTCCCGACCCAGGGGTCAAACCCAGGTCTCCTGCATTGCAGGCAGATGCTTTACCCTCTAAGCCACCAGGGAAATGTTTCTCTGAAATCCATAAGTCACTTTAGTAAATGAATTGAACTCAAATAAGGGGTTTGTAGGGACCAATTATTTATAGTAATTTGTTAGAAACTCTAGTAATAATCTAGACTTGCAATTGGCATCTGTAATGAGAGCAGCCTGGTGGGACTGAGCCTTTAACCTGTGAAATATGACTCTATCCCTAAATAAATAGTATCAGAATTGAGATACATTCATAGCACACCCAGTCAACGTCCACAGAGAACTGAAGAATTGCAAGGTACTGTTGGAAAACACACAACACAGATGGCTTTGCCATATTGGATTCTCAAAATTGTGTTTAGGTTATTGTTGGACTTATTTAAGTCCCATGCTTACAACATCATAGGAAAATATGAGTTATTATATATTGTGCATTTTTCTACAACTGAGAATATTTTCCCCAAAACTATGGAACTGTTATTAATATTATTCCCATTTTTCAGATGAGCAATCCAACCTCAGGGGCTTCTGTGGTGGCTCAGTGGTAAAGAATGCACCTGGAAAAGCAGGAGACATGGGTTTGATCCCCAGGTTGGGAAGACCCCTTGGAGAAGGAAATGGCAATCCACATCAGTATTCTTGCCCAGGAAATCCCATGGAGAGAGTGGTCTGGTGGGCCTCAGTCCATAGGATCAAAAAAGAATCAGATATGACTTAGTGACTAAACAGCAACAGCAACAAGAATTCAAGCTCAGATACTTTAACAACATTCCCCTTGTTACACATTGCAGGTTCATCAGACTCCAGTGTTCACACTCTGAGTCAGTCCCATCAATGTGAGCATTCCGCTACACATATGTGTAGTTCCCTACAATTTGTCCTTTCTCCTATTCAAACTCTTACACTATAAAACCTTTGCTTTGTAATTAAATTAAATCTCCTAAAATGTCCCTTCAAATGATTGATAGAACTGAAGGGAATCTGGAGAGCCCCTTCTAATTCTTATATAGTAAGAGAAGTACATTTCCTAACCCTGGCTTCTTGTATTTCTAATCTACATCAGGCATACTTTGATAGAGGTTTTTTAGCTCACTGAATATCCAAGATTGTCTACACTTTCCAGAATCTTGTGATTGACCCAGGACATGTGCCTATCTCTGGACAGTGGACTGAGAATAGAAGTCACCATCATTTTGAGGCAGTGAAATGTTTCTGAGTAACAGCCTAGCTTTCTCTTCTCCTCATTCAGTAATCCTAGAAATCATATTAATATTTCTAGATGGAATAACCATAAAATAGAAGAATAATGAATCCAAAAGTCAATACTTAGAGTTTACCTGGAACTCCATGGAAGCTATAGCAGAATTTATATAGATGGAAGTAAACTTTGATTTATTCTGCTTAATCTAATCCATGCAGACATAAGAAAAAGGCCGGAAAGACACAGTGATTGATCTGAAACCTTGAAGTTAAAGTTACTGTGCTCATAGTTTGGGATATCAGAAAATCTTACCATAAATTATTTTAGCATTGGGATATTTATTTTCTTATATAAAAATGTATTCTGGAGTTGTATTATTCTAGGATATTAGCTTAGCAATGTGTTAACAATGACTTAAGCATTGTATTATGAACTTTAATATCCAAGGTCAGGAACAGGTATTTTTATTTTCATGAGAGCTTTTATTATCGTGGCTCAGTTTTAGGGAAACAAAATTTTTCTTTTATACTTTTTTAATGCCTCCCTCCCCCAATTTTTTTGTTCTCTCTAAGAGTCCAATGCTGTATCAAATTCTCCTGTCTAAACAAATTACAGCTAAGTGGGGTTTACTGGAACTGGTTCCCTCTTCTAACCAACATTTATTATCCAGAGCTAACAGATTCATAGAAGGAATGGTTGCATGATTTCTGAAAAAAATTCAGGGTTCTGCTAGCAAAGAAAAAGTAAATAATGGCTACTGAGTAGATGACAGTGTCTGACCATATGAAAGATACTCAGACAGGTAAAATAACCTCTCAACATTTTACGATGCACTGAGGGGGGACAGAATTCACCACCCCCAAATATGCTTCATTGGCATAAGAATTATTTCAGATTGATTATTTTTAAGAAATAGTAGACACAGTGAAAGCTTTGACCACAGAGCAGAAATTATCTTTTATAAACAATATTTAATATTTATAAGAGAACTCTCTATTTGTATGTGTGCCTCCCTCTCTTTGCCAGGAAGGGGAAGATGACTAAATCTCTAGAAACATATCAATGAAAAAGGCAACAAATTCAATCTGCATAAGAATCTTTCTGTGCTTTTCCTGATAACCTCCTATAACTGGCCTCGCCCCCCCCCCCCAACATCTTTTGTCATTAGCTGCAGAAGGTATTTAATTGGTGGCTTGGGCCCTTTCAGGGAGTTACTTAGTTTTGTGGGTATCTTCCATAGGTACAGGGGGTATACATTTTATTAAACTTCTTTTCTTCTCTAGTTTGCCTGTGTTTTATTACAGTGGAGTCTCAGCAAGAACATAGAAGGGTGTGAGGAAAATGCTTCCTCCCTTTCATACCCAAATTCAAATTTAATTTTAAATTCAAAATATTAATTTATTTTTAAATTTTCTATTTTTTCCTTATATTAAAAGTTTTATAGCAGCTCCAAAAATATTATCACTGAGTTTATTAACTCAAGATAGAGTAAAAACACTTCTAAAGAGAGTAAAGCTTTCTAATAAATGCTCAACTATTACTTTAGGCTTTTTTTTTTTTTAAATCACAAATTGGCCTGCTATTGGGTTGCTGGTTTAGAAATATTATTATTTTTAATTTCTCTATTTGAGACTATTCCAATCAGTATCAGGTAGACAACCAAATTTGAAAATATTTACTTTTAGGGCATGTGGATATTTTTAGGCAAAGACTAACTCAGGATTGAAAACGGATTCTCCTTACTCTCCAATAGGCTGCCAGATTAAGTCAATTTGACCAAAGAAGCTATTTTGAATTTAATAAAAATACTGTCTGTCTAATGTAAACTCAAGTTCAATTACATATTACGACCATGAAAAGAGAAAGTTACCCAAGGAAACAATATAATTGCTAAGCTTGGTCGGGAACTAAGCTATTCTGTTTTCTGGCTCCAGATTTCATCCCTTTCTGAGATGACTTGTAAGAGGACCCACTATAAAAGTCCCAAGGTGTATGCTTTTCAAGAAGTTGTATTAGGATCTCCACCTTTCCGAAGCAGGAATTTGCATGATTGGCGCTGAAGTGCACACAGGATCGGATGGGTTATTGGCCCTTAGGAATCACTGGGGCGAGGAGTTGAATGATGTGTGAAATGAAAAACCCAACCCAGAGCTCGCAGAGAAGTCAGAGTGGGCTGTGGGTCGTCTGGGCAGAGCCTGGGGAGTGGTGATGAGTCACACAGGTGTGTGATCAAGGCTCCCTGAGCCCCGGAGCGGGCAGAGGACGCCTACACTTTAATGAGCGGTTTTATGCCCCGTCCTTGTCTCAGTACATCTCTCTTCTCTCTTGACTCCTCAGAGTTGTAACAATTAATAGTCTCTATCTCAACATGAAGCACTAAGGTGAGAAAATTATCTGAACCACTTGAGTCAAAAGACTCCCTCTTACCTCCCTTTTTAAGAGCTATTGAGAGGGGCAAAGGAAAAAAAAGAGAGAGAGAAAGAAAGAAGGAATTAGGAGAGGGAGTTGAACTTTAAGAATGCTAACTTCAGTCCTTTACTTAAGTATTATGGCCTAGATTTACAAGAATGGCATCCTGATCGTCACTAACTCGTGCAAAATGAACAGTAAACTAAACACACCCATGCACACCCTATGCATAACAATAATATAGTTTTAGTAACATATAATATAACACATGTGTATAATAAATGAGGCAAGTAAAATATATTAAGGTGTCTGAGCTGTTTGTAAAACGTTAAGCTCTTGGATCAACTTGTCACAATGTGAAGTGAAAAACTCTCCAAGATTGACTGACTGATTATGGAGAGGTAGTGATCCGAGGAGAACCCATACCTGAATTCAGTGTGACTGGCCGCTTATTTCCTGAATGAAACTCCATTCTTTAGATCTGACGTGTAATAGTAAAGGTAGTGACTAATATGTGCCAGTTTCAGTCTTTCCCACAAACGGAGTACACACGACCATGCAAGGTTTTCCTTGGTGCATCAGTGATTTGATTTTTAGTTTTGACAGTTACACATTTTAGGGGGTATGCACTTGGGAAAAATAAAATTCAGGCACCAACATATCGTTTCTTGAACAGGAGGAGACGGAGTCAGGAAGTGTACCATATGATAAAATACGTGAGAGTAGCAACTCCCTAAGGTGACAGATTTAGGAAGCACTGAGATACAAGAGTGGAAAGAGCTTAAGGGCTTTTAGGAAGAGAAGTATCATGATTTTCTTTCTTGTTTTTGTAAGACTTAGTAACATGCTTAGCATTGCTCTGAACAGTTTCCCTCTCTAGTCTGCATATAGCAACAAGGTCACTCCACTGCTAACTTTGGCTCTATGTCATTTTATTCACCACTGCCATTACCATAACAGCATCCAATTTTAAAGTCTGTACCATGCAGAAAATGCTGAATTGAATACTTTAAATGCACTATGTCACTGACTACTTAGAGCAACTCAGTAGTAGACACTATAATAATTATTTCCATTCTCCAGATAAGGAGACTGCTACTTTTAAAATCTGACTCCTCTTAGCAGGCTATTCTGTCTTCTGAAATTCCCACTTCCCTATCTGTATCTCCTGTAAATGAATAATACAAGTAAGAATATCATAATAGCTAATATTTATTGATCGCAGCTATATTGATGCTTTAAATATTGATGTGTTTGGCTGCAGGGTCTTAGTCGTGGCATGCGGGATCTTGCATTAAGGCCCGTGGGCTCTTAGCTGTGGTGCACACGCCACTCTCTAGCTGTGGCTCCAGAGCGCGCTGGCTCAGGAGTTGGCATGGGAGCTTAGCTGCCCCAAGGCATGTGGAACATTAGTTCCCCAGCCAGGGATAGAACCTGTGTTCCCTGCATTGGAAGGCAGGTTCTTAACCATTGGACCACCAGGGAAGTCCCGAATCACAGCTATATTTAGGACACAGGTTTGTGTGTTATGTAGATTAACTTATTTAATACTCACAACAAACCTGGTAGAATATTATCCTTCCTTTGTAGATGAAGGCTCCCCTCATAACTCAGTTGGTAAAGAATCTGCCTGCAATGCAGGATACCCCGGTCCGATCTCTGGGTCAGGAAGATCCGCTGGAGAAGGGATAGGCTACCCACGCCAGTATTCTTGGGCTTCCCTTGTGGCTCAGCTGGTAAAGAATCCACCTTCAATGCAGGAGACCTGGGTTCGATCCTTGGGTTGAGAAGATCCCCTGGAGAAGGGAAAGGCTTCCCACTCCAGTACTCTGGCCTGGAGAATTCCATGGACAGTAGAGTCCATGGGGTCTGCAAAGAGTCAGACACGACTGAGCAAGTTTCACTTTTTATAGATGAGGAATGGACATGGAGAGTGGTAAAACAACTTCAGTGTCCCTTAGCTGTGCAACAGAAGAACTTGGTTTTGATAGCAGGCATTCTGGCCACCCAGCTTGCCAACCCATTCTCGAAGAACAGAATTTGTACCCCCTTCAGTTTAGGCTGTGGGGTAGGATAAAGACACTAGAATCAGGATAGACCAGTTACTCCCCATTGGACTCTTACCTGTGGGGTTTAGACAGAGAAGTTAAGCTCTAGAATCTCTTTCTGTTTCATGTATCTGTCCTACACACTAAATCTCCTTGTAGGAAAGAGATAAGGAAAAGAAAAAAAGAAGAAGGGCAAAGAGAAAGAGAAGAAAGGGAGATAGAAAAAGAAATGAAGCAGAGACCATTGAATTGATGTTAATCTCCACTTCTGCTTCAATTCTTGAATATATTGAGATTTCAAAACTTCAAAGTTTCAAAGAGCTTCTTGCCTAGGTTGACCTGAGTGCTCTGAGGAATTCTAAAGTAATGGTGAGCTCTGTCACACAAGCTCTAAAGACAAATCTGCTTAATGAACTGAAATTTTCAATTACAAAATAGCTAGAAGCCAAATTATGTTCACATTGTCCTTTAAAAACACTCCATTCTCAAATCCAGCCGTCAGTTTAATCCCATGAATATAAACAAGAACAGACATGACTAAACCTTCTTAAATCAAATTTATAAATATAGTTCCAAAGGCATAGAGATTCTCTGTAAAGTGTTTTCCAAAGTCTTCCTTGTCTAAAGTACTTAATATTTTATCCCTACAATTTTCTCTCTCCTTTACGTAGGGTAAGAGGATTCAAAATATTCATCAGGTGAATGTGTGATGAGATGAACATGGTACTATAGAATAATTAATATCTAGTTTAAAATTTTAAGAGATTAAGGATGACATCCTAAATCATTTGCAGGTGCATTCTTTGCATAGTTACGTGGGAGCAATTCCACACTCCACTTTCCATTTGACAAAAAGACACTGGCTCTTCCGTTCAACTGCCATTCATCTCTAGTAAATCAACCAGTAATAAAACACTCAGCTCCACTTCCGCAGCCCTGCTGTTTCTATATTCCATGAAAAATAATATTTGATATAAGTACTGCCTTTTAAATTATTAAATATTCAAAACTATAGTGATAATCACTGATAAAAGTTATTTAAAATAAATTATAATGCTTTTAGTCTCTGGGAAGTGGTGTTATAAGCTAATAAAACAGAAAGCAACTTCTTTTGCTCAAAGCTTCAGGTAACCTGGCTATGATTTACCTTAGGCTGTTGGGAAATCGCAACTACTAAAAATCTCATCACTGTAATAACCTATGTGGGAAAAATATTTGAAATAGGTATATGTGTACATATAAGTGAACCACTTTTCTATACATCTGAAATTAATATAATATTGTAAATCAAATGCATTATTGTTTTTGTTTAGTCCATAAGTTGTGTCCTACTCTGTAGCTCCTCTGTCCATGGAATTCTCTAGGCAAGAACACCAGAGTGGGGAGCCATTCCCTTCTCCAGGGGATCTTCCCAACCCAAGGATCGAAATTGGGTCTCCTGCATTAGCAAGCGGATTCTTTACCTCTGAGCCACCAGAGAAAATCAATTATCCTCTAATATAAAATAAAAATTTTAAAAATCTGGTGAGTTCAATTCAATTGTTTTAAGTGTACCTACTTCCCTGTTATTGGGATACTTCAGATGGTAAAGAATCTGCCTGCAATTCAGGAGACCCAGGTTTGAGCCCTGACTCAGGAAGATCCCTTGGAGAAGGGAATGACTAACCACCAGGCTCTTCTGTCCATGGAGTTCTCCAAGCAAGAATACTGGAGCAGGTTGTCATTCCCTTCTCCAGGGAATCTTCCCAACCCAGGGATCAAATTCGGGTCTCTTTCATTGCAGGCAGATTCTCTAGCATCGAAGCCACCTATTCAGCTAATAAGTATCAGAGCCATGACTCCATTTCCGAGCCGCCTGCTTGTAGGGTCTGTTCTCTGAACTGCTAGGCTTTGCTTTTCTAGTAGCACCATGCCAGGCCTGGTAAGAATGCAAATAGCAGAAAACACGACCCTTGTAAGAATTTTGCATCTCTGATAGCCAAGCCTAATTTTCACACATGAAAACATAGGAGAAAATAATTATTAGCTCTTAATTTGCTGTGGATATGAATCCACCCAAAGAACAAAGCAGCTATGTTCAATGAGAAAGGCTTTATTGTTCACAGCATTTTTTTTCTTTCATTTCTTGAACGTGGTGGTGTTTAGACAGATGGAGGTTGGGAGGAAACCATCACTGACTAAGCACAGAATCTCAGACAAGATATTAAATAAAATGGACACCTGTATAGTCTCTTAGAGTTAAAAGAAAATGCCTATGTTCAACATATCATGTACCTTTCCCTCCATTCCTAGAGAGTAAGTGAATTAAAGATAACCATGTTGAAATTACAGAAAGCTTTTTGAGGTTCATTCAATGAGGCCCAATTCATGGAAGAAACAGGACTGAAGCTGAAGTTTTCTATTGACCGGCAATCTTGCCAATCTTGGATATTGTCATCCAAGATGATGGTAAGAATGTCATGAGTGGTAGCAGTAGGAGATGAGGATTAGCAGGTAAAGGAAAAAAAAAAATCAAGTGAAGTTTCTTTGATGAGAATAGATATAAGACTGTCATCTGATAGATGTCAACAAATATATTTGGGAGTTCAAATGTGATTGAGGTTTGAGGAGGATAATAGACAATATCCCACAACCAACTTTGGTGTCAAACTTGGGATAAATATGGCAAGTTATTTAATGTCTCTAGCCTTGAGTTTCTTTATCTTTAATATGAGAATATTAACACCTACATCTCCAGGGTTTTTATGGTGACAATAAAGGATAAATGTGAAAATGTATGTGAGATGCACACAGATAGCTCTCCAGAAAGAGCCATGATTGTGATTATAATTCTGAATAAAGTGAAATAGAAGCTGCATTTGAAGTTGTTTAACCAGGAAGTAACATAGGAAAGAAAACATTAAGACCTTGAGTCAAGGGGAAAACGTATCATGGCATCATTCTGATGTATAAAATTCTTCTCTCCTTCATAATGTCCTTTACTGGTTCCCCTTTATATCTGTGCTAAAATGGTCAAAAAAGGAGGCATTGAACTGAAGCGGCTCTAACGCTTCGGTCTATCTAAACAAACCCAATCCCAAGCCAAAGTCAATTTCTCTAAATGTCTCAAGGTTAAGAAGAAGACTGAACACAAACAGCCAACTAGGCTCTCCTAAATACTGCAACCTTAAGCCATAATCACTCAAATAATTGTCTTATTTCACTTCTCTGTCTTCTCTATAAAAACCTTGCCCCTAATACGGGTAGAGTGCTAAAAACCACTTCTGGCTTACTGCTGCAGATTGGAATCAAACAAATCGAAACATTTTACTGTGCCTCAATTTATCTTTTAACACGTGGAATAAAATTCAAAATCTACATAGCCTGCCGTACGAACGTGGCATAATGTGGTTCCTGCATTCTCCTCTAGGATTGTTTCACCAGAACTTCCTCTTGTTCTTTGATCACCAGCCACAGTGAGATTCTTTGATTTCCTGATTTTCAGTTTCCCAACTGCTTACCTGGTCTCAACTTAAGTGTTTCTTCTTCAGATAAAATCTCCCAGGCCTTTTATTGTTTTCAATAATTAATGACTAAAAGTTGTCATTTTACATTTGTTTGTATGATATGTTTGTGTTCAAACAATTGGATTATTGACAAGGGAAGAGAGAAGCATCAATTAACGTGAACGGAGCTTCTCTGAGACTCTGAATGCTCCAGAGCAGGGGTCCCCAGCCTCTGGGATCTAATGCCTGATGATCTGAGGTGGAGCTTTTATAATAGTAATAGAAATAAAGTACACAATAAATTCCATTAATCTGAATCATCCAGAAACCATTTCTTCCCATCCTGGTCTATGGAAAAACTATCTTCCATGAAACTGGTCCTTGGGGTCAAGAAAGCTTGGGACTGCTGCTCTAGAGGACATAAAGAAGGAAACTGTGGAGACCTGCTGAAGGAAATGAACCATTTATGTAACACTTCAAAATATCAAAACCAAAGATGTGAGACAAGATAATGAGTGATTAATTGCCAAGTGAAGTGAAAGTCACTCAGTCGTGTCCGACTGCCTTTCCCTTCTCCAGGGGATCTTCCCCATCCAGAGGCCGAACCCAGGTCTCCTGCATTGCAGGCGGATTCTTTACCAGCTGAGCCACAAGGGAAGCCCAGTGAAGGGGTGGAAAAAAACATCTCTAAGTGTTGGAGTTGGAAAGGGCCTGAAACCCTTAGCTCTTTTAGAGACTGTCAGAGAGACTGTAAAAGGATTTATCATTTTATAACTTTGGTGGTCTGACTACTGCTACAGTTGTTCTCTAAGCTGAAATAGAAAGCTATGCTTCAAACTCTTCAAGTCTGTGGATTAATGGTGTGTGTGCCTCTCTGACTGCATGTGCGAAGGTGGATATTTTTGTGTTTTGTTTTGCTTTTTTTCCATGAGAGTAAGTGGAACGTGTGACAACAGAAACAATGTTTTGAAAGCATTCTTTCTCCATCAACCATATCATTGGTTTTGGGAGATTATCAAGTTAGGTGAAGATTTAGAACTTGAAAAAAAGTTATGACCAGGTAGACAAAGGGAAGTTTCTAGACTCTGATATTGTCCAAGTCAAGTATTTAATCACCATCTCTTTAGATATACCCTCTTCAACCACCTATCCTAAATCATAAACACCGTTTATCTTCAGTTATCTCCTTCATAAGACCTGTTCTTTCTATTTTCTGTTGTATTCAAATTATATTGTTTAAAGATTTATTTGGTTGTTGGTTGTATACTCATTGCTCCCAGCACAGACATTATGAGGTCATGGACCCTCTTGATCTGATTCACCTGTGTTTCCCTAACTTTTAAAGATACTTTCATGTAGTTCACTGTAAATATTAACTTTGAGCCCACAGTGGAAATAATATAAGGAACACAAAGATAAGTCTAAGGCATAATAATGTACCAATTATATGCTTAGGATTTATTTGATTTTTTCTTCCTGTAGCTTAAAATATCTTGTAATATCTGTAGCAAAATATATAGTAATTAAAACATACAAAGTCAAGAAATGCTGAGTTTCATTTATGAGAGGACTGTGTTGATTATCTTTTTTTTTCATAAAAATTCCAAAACTGCTTCCTCAAGTTCAAATTAGATGGAATAACTGTAAATATCAAGAAGATTTTATCTTTAGAGGGAGAGCAGTCTCTTCACTTTACTTTCAATCATTCAAGGATGCTATGATTTATACATTCACTACTATATTAACACTTTTGTGTGGTTAGTGTCTGTCATTGTCTTACCAGAGTCTTTAACAGACATGTCACTCCTTGGGAATTAGAATCTAACAGGCGAAGAGACAAGAAAATCAACATATACCTGAGCAGCGTGAAACTGGAATTGTGCACAGTGCACTATGAGAGCACAATAACTTCATCTGTCATAAGTCATCAGGGGATGCTTAGCAGAGGAGAGTGGGCCGCAGAAAGTAGGGGTTAGATGTAGTCAAATAGGTCATTTCAATGGCAAACAGGGAAAATTAGCTAGTTGGTATGACTGGGAGGATACGTTTAGGACTGAGTCTGGAGAAATGCCATCCTTAGGTCTGTATGTATGCTTCTACAGCCAAGAGTGTCATGAACTCCTGCTCGTTATTATAGATAGCACCGGGGCTTCTCTGGTGGCTCAAGCGGTAAAGAATCTACCTGCCAATGCAGGAGCCTCAGAAGATGCGGGTTCGATCCCCAGATTGGGAAGATCCCCTGGAGGTGGAAAAGGCAACCCACTCCAGGATTGTTGCCTGGAAAAACTCCATGGACAGAGGAGCCTGGTGGGCTACAGTCCATGGGGTCACGAAGAGTCGGACACGACAGAGTGACTGAGCGTGCCCGCACTGGAGGATCAGGCTTGAGTCATATCACAGGAGGATTTTCACGCCATGCATGTTACAGACAGTATACATTTAAAACTCCCTGTGGTCCAATAAGACTGAAGCTGTAAGTACTGGCCCCAGTTGTATCCATGAAGCCACATCCTACAGGAGGATCTGCTGGCTATGGGAGAAGCTATGCCTCTCCCCAGGCAACACCGCCTTCCACTGGTAAGAGGACCAGCGTGTCCTCACTTTTATAGATCAGAAACTCGGTTTGTTTAGCTCATCTAGAATTCTGGTTTAGGGTGGTCAGATTTACAAGAGACAGATAATATCAGGTCTAAATGTAAAAGAACACTCGCATCCACTTTAGTCCATTCTGTCCTGTGCATGAAGCCTACAAACAGAACAAAAGAGTTGGAAAATTTTAGTGATAGAGACATGAAAATAACTTAGCATAACAAATCCATTCATCTATGGGAAAGAAAAACAAAATATAAAATTAATTATGTGCAAGATCAAAGTCATTTCAAAGGACTGAAAATAAATGCATGGGCCTTTCTCTTAGAATCCCTCTTACTAAATTTCTAGATCACACATTTTTTTCTTAAAAGATTTTTAAATTTTAGTAAATGTAAGACTTAGAGTTCTTAACTTTCTATAAGGATATATATTCCAAAATAAAAGCAATCAGATTATAAATGTAACATAAATCCTTCAAAAACATTTACTAATATCTACTAAATATGAAAATGTAAAGGTGAAATCACCTTTTCCTCAACCTCTATTGATACTTAAAAGAAATCTTTGCATCTTTTGACACACATAATGTACACATAAACCTACATTGCTTATAAATGTCTTTTCGATTCAATGACAGATTATTAACATTTAGTGGCATTGATTAATATACCTCATATTTTGGTTACAACTATACCCATACTTTACATATTCAAAGAATTTGATAGAAATTTAGATTATATAATGCTTACTTTGTTTATGACTATTATTAGACAAATTATCCTTACATACGTATGTATGTTATTTTCTCTTATTTTTATCATAGAATAAACTCCTAAAACTAGAATTGATATGTCAAAGGTATGTATATTTTGAAAATTTGGCTTAAATATGAATATTATTGCTTTCCAGAATTTAACTTTTAAGCAGAAATTGTACCACATTTGATCAAAATTATATTAGTGATTTTTGTCAATTTTTGTCACTCTGATAGGCTGATACATTTGTTTACGTATATGTATATTTGATTATTAATAAGCTGAATACCAGTATTACTGATTCTTTGCTTTACTTTTTTAACTGTACCCTTATATTTCTTCTCAATGTTTATACTGAGACGTGAGCTTTTGCTTATCACTGATTTGTTGAATTCTATTAATACAACTGACACTGAGCACTGCAATGCATCGGACACTCTTTTTGGCGTCTGGGGTCTAAGAGTAAATCAAAATAGTAAAACGACGACAACAAAAATGAACAGATAATTAAATAAATACTCTTTCCTCCACTGAGACTCAAACATTTGCTAAGTGTTTTGGGGGGGCTTCTGTGGTGGTTAAGAACCCAACTTCCAATTCAGGCGAGATCAGTTCAATTTCTCATCAGGGAACTAAGATCCCACATACCATGGGGAAGCCCGCAAGCCACTACTCGAGACGCCCACTTGCTGCAGCGAAAGATCCCACGAGCCACAGCTAAGACCCAACACCGCCAAACACATCAATAGTCTTCTTAAAAAGAAAGAAGTTGGGGGGCAAGTTCTGTTTATATACATATATATATATGTTTTTATTTTTATACATATATACATACATACATGTGGCCTTCCCAGGTGGCGCTAGGGGTAAAGAAACCACCTGCCAATGAAGGAGACTTAAGAGATGCTGGTTCCATCCCTGGATCGGGAAGATCCCCTGGAGGAGGGCATGGAAACCCACTCCAGCATTATTGGCTGGAGAATCCCATAGACAGAGGAGCCTGGTGGGCTGCAGTCCATTGGGTTGCAAAGAGTCGGATACGACTGAAAAGATTTAGCACACACACACACAAACACACACAAACACACACACACACACACACACACACACACACACACACACACATATATATATATATATATATATATATATATATATATATATACTTTGCCACCTGATACAAAGAACTGACTCATTGGAAAAGACCCTGATGTTGGGAAAATTTGAAGGCAGGAAGAGAAGGGGACGACAGAGGATAAGATGGTTGGATGGCATCACTGACTTGATGGACACGAGTCTGAGTAAACTCCAGGAGTTGGTGATGGACAGGGAGGCCTGATGTGCTGCAGTCCATGGGGCTGCAAAGAGTCAGACAAGACTGACCAATTGAACTGAATTGAACTTTATATATATATATATATATATATATATATATATATATATATATATATATCTTTTTTCCCCAACCTTTCCAGCTTTCCAGTGATATATTTACAAACCAATTCTAAAGCTACATGCCTGTAAAATATTTTTGATTCTAATCTGGACATGATCTCATTCTGATTATTTTTCATTTTGCAGAGAATGATATCACTTTCTAATTCTGGATCCTTCCATTGAATTGACATATATATATATATATATATATATATATATATATATATATAAATGCAGAAGAAGAAAGATTCTCATCCATTATAGGGTATAGCTGAGGGAAGCCTGGTTACTGAAGCCAACTTTTCCCTTACCCAACCCTGGGTATGCCTTTATCACCATTCAGTAAGGAGTGAGCTTTGTTCTCTGAGCAGGGAGGAGCAGCACCAGCAATATCCATAGAACAGAGTGAGCCCTGTAAACAATGGAATTTGCTTGTCTTTGCTGTGCCTGTTCTGTTTTCATCCAGCTTGTAAAAACAGAATCTTGTTGACAAACAAGAAATAAAAAAATAAAAATAGATAAGTGGATCTTAGGTCTGATAGTCCATTCGGAGACTTGAGAAGCATAACAGCCTGTATAGACAAGGGTCTTAGCTAACGCTATCGTATGTGCATTTTCCAGGGAGATGTGATAGATGGCTTTGCTATTGTAATAGATAACCAGTTTCTATCAAGACACTCTTCAGACCTTCACTACAAATTTCATTTGAATCTTTTATGTCCATGAAGTCTCAATATTTGCTCTTCCCACCCTACATTTTTATCTCATTTTTGATGGCTTCTGCCCTTGCTCTCCAACAAGATCTAAATGGAAAGTGTCAGAATATTATATCAAAAATCATTTAGATTGTTTCTGAATGAAGAACAGATAAGCATGCAAAATCCCTGTTTTGAGAGGCTAGGGTCTAGCAATAAACACAAAGAATCATCTCCAAGGCTGATATTTGGTTGCTGCTTTGTCCCAGCCCCTGCTGAGTGATGTGCTCCATCAGTTCAAGACCTGCATCATTTCGTGGGGAAGAAAGTCTGAAAATGAATCACATAGCACACCCAATGTTATTTTTTTGTGTATATTTGAGTCATCAACTATTCAGATGTAACTCAGTCACTCGGACATGTCCAACTCTCTGAGACCCCATGGACTGTAGCCTGCAAGGCTCCTCTGTCTATGGGATTTCCCAGGCAAGAATACTGGAGTGGTTGCATTTCCTTCTCCAGGATATCTTCCTGACCTAAGGATCAAATTCACGTCGCCCTGCATTGGCGGGCAGATTCTTTACCACTTGTGTCACCTGGGTTACTACTGGAAAATTGTAGCTCTTGTACCAGTCAAAGAACATATCAGTGACCCCTGGCAGATAAACCAATGGGAGCTCATGTAAAGATCCCAGTTCCTAGTAAGTACAATCATCTGTCCCTCCCAATGCTTCCTGGAACCAGGGTCATAAGCCATGTTATCTGGGTTTCCAAGTGGCGCAGTGGTAAAGAATCTGCCTGCCATTGCAGGAGACTCAGGAGACATAGAGTATATCCCTGGGTTGGGAAGATCCCCTGGAGTAGGAAACGGCAACCCACTCCAGTATTCTTGCCTGGAAAATTCCATGGACAGAGGGAACTGGCGGGCTACAGTACTGGGGGTCACAAAGAGCCAGGCAGTAGTGAGCATGCATGCACTATGCAGCTTATGAACTGTCTCTGAGGAAGGACTCCAAATCATCACCAAATGAAAACATATCATCCTCAAATCAAGTGCTAACATTTAGCTTTGTTCCTTTGAGACCTTTTTAGTATTTTTAAAAGAAAAGCATGAGCTTTCTGGATTTTGCTGCAAGATTTTAAAGCCTTTTAAAAAAGGCTTTGGCATATCAATTTCAATTTTAGGAATGTATTTTATGATAAAAATAAGAAAAGAAAATATATATACATATGGTATAATTTGGTGTAAAATCCACACCAAATTACTGGTGCACATTTTACTAGTTTCTTTCATATGTCGATTTTTTTTTTTTTTAGGAAGTCTTATTTAACTTCTTTCTGTCCTTGACCTAATAAAATGCAGGAAAGGGAACAGTCATTATTGGTTAAAGTAAGCCTTCACTCATCTTCGGGGCTTCCTTGGTGACTCAGACACTAAAGAATCTGCCTGCAATGCGGGAGACACAGGTTCAATTCCTGGGTCAGGAAGATCCCCTGGAGAAGGGAATGGCAACCGATACCAGTATTCTTGACTGGAGAATTCCGTGGACAGAGGAGTCTAGCAGGCTATGGTCCATGGGGTCATAAAGATTCAGACAACACTGAGCGATGAACACTTTGACTCATCTTTGGATATAAAATCACCATTAGGGGATTTTTTTTTTCTTTTCTGGCAAATTGTAATGAGAACTTTAATAACTGAGTACATTTATTTTAGAAAATAAAGTGCATATTTTAGTGCTTTTCAGGAAAGAACAAATGGAAGCTTATGCATGGAGTTAACACATTGCAGTCAGCCTTAGATAATGCTTTTGTTGGAGTTTCTTTTGAATTTAAAAACATACACACATTACAGTCCAGCTGCTAGCTAACATAGGTCTGTTTCAGCCAGATGTTTACAGGTGGGAGTTTACCAGTATGTTCATCCTTCAATGTCCCATAATTTGACTATAAAAATACAGTTGTGATATCTTTATAATAATGAATGAAGGTGTTTAGAAGTATGACAAAATCACTAATTGAGATCTACTGAATCCCATTCTTTAATGAGAATTATGATTATTCATTTATATATATTTATACACACACACACACATAGATATATATAAATCTTGAAGGATAGCAGTTTCTGTTGTTAGACTTGAATTCTTGTTTACAAAGGCCAGGTACAAGTTGTAACCAGGAGAGCTAAGAGAATACTTCTGTTACAATCTCAAGTGTTTTCTGGGTATCTCACAATATTCCTGAGGAAGATGTATGGGTCCTGCTTCAGTGTCCACTCTTTGCATTTAAATTACTCTTTGTAAAGGTTTCAGGTACCTACTTTTCATTAATTGTTTGTGAAAGGCATTGTATCTCTGCAATGTCTGTAAAACTCTGACTTTGAGTGATTATTAAAGTGATTCTATTTTGACTTTATCTTTTTTAGTGTGGGATTAGTGTTTGCAAACTTAGAGAAGGCATCAGACCTCTTAAATCTTCTCTGGGTGCAAAGGTGCACTCCCTGACTGGTTTTTCTGTGAAAATAGATCCCTAGTTTTTGCACAAATAAGAACGCCCTGATAATCCCTAAACTACACCATCAAACACGCCCATTGCAGCAGGACGATAGAATACTGGGAGTTTAATCTTGCTGCGGGAGTATTTTGAGAGGCTACATTTGTGCCACTCTTTTGTTTAGCTGCTGAGTTGTGTCCAATTATTTTGTGATCCCGTGGGCTCTCCATGGGATTTTCCAGACAAAACTACTGGAGTAGGTTGCCATTTCCTCCTCCAGAGTCTCTTCCTAATTCAGGGATCAAACCCCATCTCCCAGGTCTCCTGAATTGTGCGTAGATTCTTTACCAGTGATCCACACAATACTTAGGGTCCCCAGGAGGTGCAGTGGTAAAGAATTCACCTGCAATTTAGTAGACACAAGAGACATGGGTTTGATCCCTGGATTGGGAAAATACCTTAGAGGAGGAAAGGCAACCCCCTCCAATATTCTTGCCCAGAAAACTCCATGGACAGAGGAGCTTGGTGGGCTACAGTCCGTGGGGTTGCAAAGAGTCAGACGTGATTGCGTGACTGAGAATGCACACACACACAGTTGCTACGTAGCCTGGAAATTACTCTATTTCAGGTTAATCTTAAATTCTTTACTACCTCATCAAGCCACGGAATTTAGTCATGATGCTTTTAAGATTCTACATCTGTGGTAATAATATCTTTCCTTGCATTTTTAGGAAATGATTCCGAAAATGCTTTGCAAAGAGGGATTTCCAAAATAGTCTGAGAATTGGGGAGCCTTGCAGGAAACTTCTAATAAAGATACAGGTGAAAATGCCACTCATTTGACAGTTTTCAAAATCAATCACTTGAGTTTGTATCCAACTTTTGTATAACAAATGAGGTATTTGATAAATGTTTCTTTCACTGGGTAAATTAATATTACATGAGAAACCATAATCCCAACTTAATGGCTTGTACAACCCAGAGATGACAATGTCCATCACCTTCTCTTCTAAAGAGACTTCCACTCCCTGTTTCTTCAAGAACTACCCAGAAATTTTCCACAAGGCTTGCTGTTGATAAACCTCTTGTGTCAGTCTCTGGATGACGAGAATTAACTTCTTGTAGACTGATCTCAATCATGTGGTCTTAGTTCATTATAATTATCCTTATAGCCCTGGCTACAGCGTTCCGCTTAGTTTTCCAGAGTTACAATTCCCTCTCGACTATGATTAAACTGTCTTTGGGTTCATGAGCCTGGAAAATTTGAACAGTCCAATTTAATGAAAAACAATTTTCATAGCCATCTGGAAAGGGTCTGACTATTTCTAGAAGTTAACTTTTCATGTATTAAACTTCTGAAAGAAATAATTAAATCAGCTTTCATAATAGCCCACGTGGAGAGTCTGCTCTCTCTGTTGCCTCCAGCCTGCTGACTTGTGTATCTGTTAAACTTCCTCAGTAGTTTTGGAGAGAAACAGATCATTTATAAAAATTATAACTGATGGCTGAGTGCTGAGCATTTTGGAATAGCCTCTTGGGTAAGCTAGATAGTTAGAGACTAAGAAATTAATCGTATCTTCTTGGATTCTTTCATCAAGGCAAGATTTAAATCAATTAATTATAATTTAGGAAATTTTCAAAGCTAAAAAGCTTTCAGGATGAAAATTATATGTGGGCAATTATCAAGAAAGTTTTTATAGAAAGACAGCCTCACATAATGCCATTTTTCAGGTTCTTTAAGTTGTTTATAAACTTTTAAATTTTGTTTTGATTTTAAGTGTCAAGCACAGTGTCAAAATTGTGAAAAAGAGTTAAACATTTGTGATTATAGCATTTAAGATTTCTAGGAGTTAGAACTCAAGAGTTTCTAGAAACCAAGTAGATAATTTTGAATCCCTCAAGACTGAGTATAGTTTGTGTAACTATTAAATAACACTCCTGCTCTCCTGGAAATTTTTGAAAAATTAAAACAAAACAAAAAAACACCATTGAGCTTAAAATGTGATTTTTGTGTTGAGGGAGATGGTTATTTATATCCCCTTACATATTTGACTAGGTCTTCTATGAAAATCTGTTATACAGACAGACAAATAAAAATTGTGAAAAATTGTAAAGGCTCAAATATCCCTACTGGTAAACTCATCAGATGGTCAGGCCAAGTGGGAATAATATTTGTTCAATAGTCAAACTTGATCTGCATTTCAGCTATTCCTATTTCTGCCATTTTTGGCATAAAAGTATGTCACACCCCAAATATGGTACTCATTTTCTAGATACATAGACAGGTACTATTATCAAGAGAGACTTGTGAGTCAAGTAACAATGCTCAAGTGAAAGTACAGATGTAGATCTTTTATACAGAACCCTTTGATTATTATACCATGGCATTAAGAAGAGATAGATTCTTCACTCAAAAAAATTTGAAGCTATATAAGCAAAAAAAAATCACTGTTTTATCACCCAACTCTTGAAAATTTTAGGAGAAATGAATGCATTCCATGAAGGCCAAATTTATCTTATCATTATTCTAAAGTTCTAAAGTTGGAGGTATTTGCAAAGCTAAACAGTCACAGGTAGCCAATATCCACAATAATGATACTGATAAATCCAAACCACAAAGGTACATCCGTAATCTTAATTTAAAGCAATCCTAATGAAACATCTGATTGATCTGACAAAACACTCACTGTTTAAGTCATTAAGCTGGTGCCATCGATAGATAACTGTTTAAAGAGTAAATTGCCTTTCACAAAAGAAGCTAAATCTACAGTTTCATAATATTCTGAAGTAACTATTTGTTGTTTGTTTTTTGTATTGTGTTTTTTTGTCTGTCATTCCTATCAGGCTGTTTTTGCTTGAGAAGGGAAAAATGACCTTATTCTCTTCCTGCTGTTTATCATTTCCCTGAAATTATAATCCTCTCTGTGTAACTAGCATCATCTCCATAGGAATTAATTGTGATGTCACAGAAGATTATAATATTAAGCGAGAAATAGGCAGCAGGAAACTGAGCTTTATTAAGAGCAAAAGTTTTGTTCTTACAAAAATATCTCTTGTACATACATCATGCATTTATTCAAACTAAATACGAGTTAATAAATAGCTATGACTGTTGGGTTTCTTTACCTTGAATTTTTAAGACAATTTGAGGGTCAAACATTAGTGATTCATTAATTAAAGCAAGATTGGCTTTTGGCTCTTATCTCAAAAACATAATATATATTCTTTCCATTCTATTATTAACCAGTGTCTATCACATGCTTGATTGTATTGCAAATAAAATGAAACGGCACATGCATCAGGAGTTCGTAAACTCAGTTACATATTAGAATCGCCTGGGAAGTGTGATCAGACTTCTGATGCCCTAGCTCCACCCCCAGAGCATCTGATTTAATTGGCCTGGGATGCACTCTGAGCATCCTGAATTTTAAAAGCTCCCAGGTGAATTCTCCCGGGCTGTGAGAGTTGAGGACCAGTGTTCTGTATTACTGTGCTCACAGCAGAAAATTGTCATGGGAAACATTTATTTGATCTCTCATGGACCCTTCAGCTAGAATTTTTAGAGAGAACCATATTTTCTAAGCATGATTTTATCATTTGAGCATATCTCCAGATTGTATCTCAGAATTTAATTTTAAAAAGCATACCATTTTATGGAGAAGTTAGTGGGAGAAGCTAATATGTGATCTTGGGGCATGAATGTAAAAATGTCTAATTACCCAGGAATATGGCAGAGCAGTAACATGTAATATGCCATGACACTCCTGAGAAAAGAAGCCTTTCCCAGAAAGTGGCTTTCAACCCAACAACTGCGACACTGGGTGCGCTTGTTGTCAGCATTTGTAGAATACTTTCTAGGGAGTCCTGTGTGTGTGAGATGCAGTATGTTTTAGGAGGGATTTGTGAGATAAGAGTGGGTTCAGTCTTTTAGTTATTATAGCTCATCTAGTCACCTTCAGTGCGTACCATATGTGCCCCTCTGTGCTGTGCTCAGTCGCTCAGTTGTGTCCGACTCTGTGTGACCCCATGGACTGTAGCCCGCCAGGCTCTTCTGTCCATGGGATTCTCCAGGCAAGATTCTCCAACCCACCCCCTGGAGTGGGTTGCCATACCCTTCTCGAAGGAATCTTCTCAACCCAGGGATTGAACCCAGGTCCTCTACCTTGTAGACAGATCCTTTACCCTCTCAGCCACCAGAGAAGCCCATGGATACTGGAGTAGGTAGCCTATATCTTCTCCAGGGGAACTTCCAGACCCAGGATTGAACCGGGGTCTCCTGCATTGCAGGCAGATTTAAAAATATGAAAAACTCAAAAGGAGTGTAAGGAACATTTTTGTGCCACCCCTCAAAAGTGAATAGACTAGAATTGCTAATCATCAGGGAAGCGCAAACCAGAACCACAATGAGATACCATCTCACACCTGTCAGAACGACTATCATCAAGAAGGACACAAACAGCGAATGTTGACAAGGACGCGGAGGAAAGGGACTCTCGTACACTCTAAACGGTGCAGCTGCTGTGGAAAACAGTATGGAGGTTTCTAAAACTAAAAATAGAACTGCAGTATGACCCAGCGATTCTACTTGTAGGTATTTACCCAAAAACAAAAACACTAATTCAAAAAGGTACATGCACCCCAATGTTCATAGCAGAGTTATTTGCAATTGCAGAGATATGAAAACGATCTAAGTGTCTTAACAACAGATGAGTAGATAAAGACATTCACACAGTGGAATACTACTCAGTCATAAAAAATTACCATCTGCAGCAACATAGATGGTCTTGGAAGGCATTATACGAAGCAAGATAATCTGACAGGGAAAGACAAATACTTGTTGGAATTTAGGAAACAAACCCAAAAAAAAAGTGAATAAAGCAAGCAAGAAGCAGATTCACAGATACAGAGAATAAACTACTGGTTGTCAATGGTTGCACAGTGGTGCCAGTGTTGGGGGGCGAGGGGGAGAATAGGGGTGGGACGATGGGTGATACAAACTGTTGGATGTAAAACAGGCTACAAGGATGTATTATACAACATGAAGAATACAGCCAATATTTTTGTAATAACTGTAAATGGAGTTCAACCTTTAAAAACTGGATTAAAAAACTAAGTGAACAGAGGAAACAAGCATTGCACACTCCACCGGATAATAAGTACCGGTACGTGATAAGCATTCAAGGCCACAGGCCATACATGAATGAGAAATGTACCTCCTCCAGCAGGCTGCAACGTCACAGAGACAGGGCGCACGGTCTCTGGTTCAAGTCACGCTCTGGTTCACTACAGCTCGATGTATAGGTTCAAACCCAGAAGAGACAATTAAATAAATACAGACAATTAAATAATCTTAGAGTTCATAATAGGGAGAGATACTTTCCAAACCTTTTAAAATTCTGCCTGTCTATACCCCTCCAAAGATCCAGGCGGAGTGGGGGTGTCCAGATAGCCCACTTTGGAATGTATGTGATCTTAACAGAAAGTTTGATCACACTCCCTCTAGACCATGTTTCCAGCTGATATTTTGAGTTGCAACCAATAGAGACCAACTGAATTAAGCTACTTATGCAGAAATGAATTTATTCAGCGAAGGATGCAGGTCAAGCTTGTCTTATCACTGCATGTTAGAATCAGAAAATACATTTATTCTCTTCAGTGTAGCAGTGGAAACTTTGCGGTTTATCGCTGTTGTTTTAACCTATTTAAAATGCAGCCGTTCATCAGGGTATGTACATGTAAATTATTGTAGGCCGAGAGTTAAATTCTTCTGCACAAAAATTAAATGAGCTTTTGAATCTCTGGACACACATCAAGACCAAAGATATGAATTGAGCCAGAACTAATAAGTGGAAAGGATGAGGATTTAAAAACCTGGAATATTTTTCTTGCATAGATATATTTTGCTATAATATTCAGAAAAGTGACTCTGCTATTACCTACAAAATAGAATGAGAACTAGGTTGCAAATAACTGTCTTTGTAAGTTGTGGTTTGGGGAAGTCAAAGTTAAAAAAATATATATTTGATTTTTTCATCCTTGCAGGGTGAAAAATGAGATAGCTACAATAAGTTAAGGAAAATGAGACAGAAATTAATGAAAGTATTAGAGTTGGTGGTGACTACTATAATACCCACAGAGCAGTTGTCTGGATAATAGATTGTAGGTAAAGCACTTGCCACAATGCTTTGCATATAGACAGCACACAATAAATAATCGTCATCACTGTTATCTTATTATTATTAGTCCTAATAGATGTTTATTTTGTTATAAATGATTTACCAAGTTATGGAAATTCATTTGAAAGGATATGGTATTCCAATTTAATTACCAGTAAGTTATGGTATGATTTAATATTCTGGAATACCCTGGACTAATTGGAGGTATATTTAGTATCTAAGAATGTTTGTTTCCAAAAGTATTGAAATAGATTCTACTGATTTATTTTCTTCAAGCTGCTGCTTATGTCTATTTGCCAGGAAAAATAAAGTTCAATTTTCATTGACTTTGGTGCTGTGCTAGCTAATAGCAAAACAAATCATGCAGAAGAAATTTTATGTAGGAATCTAGATTTCTGAAGCCACCTGCTCTATTTTCCAAATTCAATGTTTTTCCTCAAAAAGAGAGAAAAAGTCAAGTAAATGAGAGATCTAGATACTTGGATGTGGGTGAGTTAATTGTCTCGATTTATTCTCTGGGAGAAATATCTCTGGCAGGGTGCACCATTAATCTTTGCATTTTCTGCAGATTTCCTTTTATTAAACAACTTTTATAATCCTACTTTTTTGATATATTGAAACGATAAGGGTAAATCTATATCTACTACAAAGATAAATGTCTTCCAAATCTAATCTAGAGAATATGTATTTTTTGCCTTCCTAATAACACTAGAAAAAAACTAGTGATCAGATTTCCTATTAGTGAAAATAAGCACTTTAATAAACTGCTCAGTATCTCTCAGGTATTGTAAATGGCAGCTGCTATCAGAACTGGTCTCAATAATGTAGTAGATAGCTATATAAACCCACATACCTTAACAGGGCATGAATTAAACACAGTCTTTGGATGACTTTAACAAGTAAATGCAGCTTTTTGAAAAATGTTTTAATTTTTTCATTTAATGACCTTGCCAGTTTTCTACAATGGAGGACAGTAAACTTGACCCCTTCTAACCTTTATAAGATGCCAAGTAACCAACAAAATTCTCCAGTTTAATTTTACTATACTCAAGGAAAATCTCTTGGGACCAAGTTTCTTAAGAGAGCATCTTATGACATTATACAAGTGAAACAAAATTCATAATTCAGCTTATATAATCTATTATTTTTTCCTTCTATTTTTATAGAAAAAGTAAGTTTAAAAAAGATATACTTGCATGTGTATATAAGTATGCGTGTGTGACTGTGTGTTTGTCTCTGTGCTTCAGTATTAAACTGCCTACATTCAAAGTATCCTGATTAAGGCACAATTGGTAAATATTTGAAACATAAGTGAAACAAATCAGAAAATTGTCAATAATAATTTAAATGATGTTTAACTTCCTTGTTCTAATTATTATTTAATATTTTATTGTAGCATTTATTTTATTACTAATATCAATTTCTTCTATAGGTGATTAGAATATGTATGTGTTTATATATTATGTTTACCCATTGGAACATCCTAAAATTTGAGCTGCTCGAAAGCCAGATGTTTATCACAAGAAATGTCTTGGGCATAACCCCCAATTTCAATACCTGTATGAATAACACAAAGTGCTTTCAAGCAAAAAGATTTATCATCTAAGAGCTATTATTAAGGAACAAGTTCAGATAACTGGCTTCTTTAAATTAAGTGACCCAGATGTTGACCAACAAATTCTCAAATATTAGGTTGTAAAATACAGAACGTTTTCTTTAATAAATACAACTGTTAGTTATGTACTCTATTGCTAAGTAATCTAAACTAGTATTATTAAAAATATACTGAGTTGGAGCTCATTAAACTATTGAGACAGATTAAAGGGAAACATCTTGTGTAACTGAATGTTGCACTATCTACACTGTTGGCAAAGATAGCATCTCTTAGTCTTACTTTACCAAGGGAAAGTCTAAAAGGGGATTTTCCTTCAGCCTATCAGAAATTTGTCAGGGAAATGTTGACCTTGATTTGGTTTGCTGTATCTTGATCTATCCTCCTCAGTGTGTTTATCAGCTCTCTTGCAACCTCTAATAATATCTTTCTCTTTCTCTGTACATATGCAGACACATAAAGCTAGAGACCCTTTGGTCATGGTGATTGAATATTAATATGAATTTTATGGTAACAATAATACATCTCATGTACACCTTCATAACTATGTAGAAATCGCAAAATGCAAGTTTTTAATTTGCAAAGTTGAAAGTGGAGCATTTTTCATAATCATTCTTAATAACCTCTGGTTGTTAATTTCTGCAACCTGACTTTTGCCTGTACTGTGACTGGTAGACTTGTGTAGCTCTATCCCATCGTTCCTGCTGCCCCCACTTGACCTTCCCCAAATAGCTTACTTGATTTAAGATGATGATTTTCTCAAAGCGAAAACATCAGCTTTGATCGCATATATTGGGTTATTCATAGCGATTTTGTAATTCACCCTATGTCTTAGTTTTAAACACAAATTTTTATTCGTGAACATAAAACATAGCAGGTCAACAGTAGTATCCTATTTAATTACATTACTTCCTAAGAGAGAAAGGGAAGAAAAGAGAAAAGAGGAATCCGATAAAACAAGAAAGTCACCAGCTGCATCGTTTATCTCCCATTAACCCTGGGAGTTTTTGTGGCCACCACTCCCAGCTGTCCTCCCCTTCAATGCATTCTCTGTAGCCCCACAGACCACGCTGTGAGCCTGACCAAATGACAAAGCTTGTGAGTCTTGGATTCTTACTCTGAAACCCTGTGTCTTACCAGGTGGTCCTCTGCAGCGCCAAACTCCTCTAAGTTGGCTATAGAACCAAGAGTAAAAAGTCCCAAGGTTATGGTATTTCTATCTTGCCAACAAGTTTTTCAATTCCAGGGGTCACATTACTTTTCAGTTCTGCTAAATCTATTAGCTTTATGGGTGTCTTGCCTGATGGGGTGCTGAATGTTCTGCCTTTGGCATTCCAGGAACAGAGCAGGGAAATTAGCTTCTGCCTTTGCTGAATTCCACCTCTGTGCAGCAGAAAAACCATGGCACATATAGAGGCAGAATTGATATTTAATTTAGACTATGATATAGTCCTAAACTCCCTGTGATGCTTCCCATTTCCATTCTTTTCCCCTCGGATTAACTGACATCAGTTTCATTCTTCGAATGAAAAGCAAAGAACAAATTCGGTTTAGACTGTCAAAGCACAGAGACAAAAATATAATTCAGAATTATCTACTTTTAAAATAAGCCTTTGAATTGACAGTGCAGTATTGTATGCTACATAATATGAGCTTTTCATGTAGCATTAATATATACCATCTCACAACCTTGACAATCCACACTGACATTTTGCATTGACTTTGCAGTTAACTATTTGATGAAACCACACCCCTAGAATAAGAGAGCATTTCAGTCACTGATTTTTTTTCCCCCCTGTAGTTCCTGTATTAATACAAGAAATAATAATTTGCTCCCATGTCATTTATTATATTGCAGTTTCTTTCACTAAGCACTCAAATGCATGGTTTTATGAAGCTCTATATTTGGTTAACAAGTACTGCTAAATAGATTTACTTTTCTCTTAGACACCCAAATTACTGCATGGACATATTTATTAATCAACTAAGCATTATGGCAAAGCTTTTCTGTGAATTTGTCTAAGCTCTAAGTTTTTCTGAGTCTTACCTTGAATCAGAAGTTTGCTTTTAATTCACTGTGACAGGGGGAATTTATTTTAAATTTGCTATTGCAACTACAAAATCATATTTACTTATACTACGTGACGCAAAAGACATGACAGGTAAGTCAACCAGCAACCCCAGGCCATCATTCTTTGACTTGATATAAGATGATGATATTGCTCAAAGCAAAAATACCAATTTTGGTCTCATTTATTGGGTTATTGAAGAAGACTTTATGTTTCAACAAAAGTTTGAATTCTAAACAAAAATTTATAATTATACGTATAACATGTAGCAGCAGAAGATAAATGGTAGTATTGTATTCAACTACACATTTCCTAAGAGAGAAAGGGAGACAGGAAGAAAGGAATCTGACAAACTATGGGAATGTTTTGAGAAAGTAGAAATGCTCATAGAAATCAACACACAAAATATATAAACTTCAACATTAATTTCCTAAAGCAGTCATACCTTCATTAGACACAGGTTTGCTTCTTCAAAACAAGTTATTCACTACTTTTACTCTTCTTTCAATTGACTATGAATTATTTTGCGATTGTTTCCAGTTGAAAAAAAATAAAAAGTCCATTTCATTTTTATGGCAGAGAATATTGGTCTCCGAAGTCCTTTCCAATTTTGACTTTAAAACAACAATTCTTGTTTGCTCAGACAGCTGAAGTTCAAACTTGGCCTTTTGGCAGGTGTTTTGTCTTTGAAAAATTCTTAAAGATTTTCATTGCAGGATGTGGAGTGGATGTTCAGTGGTTTCATCCACGTCCAGTAATGTGTGGCTACCAGATAATCACAATGTCCTCTCAATGTGTGTGCCAACATTTCTCATTAGAGATCTGAGCTTTCAGCAATATCATGAGGCAAACATTACATTTCTAGACAGAGCCCACATATCCTGCAGGTGAGCCATAGATGAAGTTTTCATGGGAAAGTTCCAAGGAGGAGAAATAGCAAAATTCTCAGAACGTAAAATTACAGAGATTATCAACATTACAGATTGCTTTCAAATATCACCACCGAAGAAAGAGTGAGAGAGAAACGAAGAAGATGAAGGGAGAGAGAATATGACAAAGAAGAAGGTGGGAGAGAAAGATGGAGAGAAGGAGAAAAGGAAGAGAGAAGAAAAATGGATAAAATGAAGCATGGTTCTCTTCATGACCCAATTAAGAACCAGAAGCAGAGGATATTAAGAAGAGGTGGCAAGAATACACAGAACTGTACAAAAAAGATCTGCATCACTCAGATAATCAGGATGATGTGATCACTCACCTAGAACCAGACATCCTGGAATGTGAAGTCCAGTGGGCCTTAGAAAGCATCACTACCGCACAATTGCACTCATCTCACATGCTAGTAAAGTAATGATCAAAATTCTCCAAGCCAGGCTTCAACAATACGTGAACCGTGAACTTCCAGATGTTCAAGGAGGTTTTAGAAGAGGCAGAGGAACCAGAGGTCAAATTGTCAACATCTGCTGGATCATCAAAAAAGCAAGAGAGTTCCAGAAAAACATCTATTTCTGCTTTATTGACTATGCCAAAGCCTTTGACTGTGTGGATCACAATAAACTGTGGAAAATCCTTAAAGAGATAAGAATACCAGGCCAACAGACCTGCCTCTTGAGAAACCTGTATGCAGGTCAGGAAGCAACAGTTAGAACTGGACATGGAACAAAAGACTGGTTTTAAATAGGAAAAGGAGTACGTCAAGGCTGTATATTGTCACTCTGCTTATTTAACTTATATGCACAGTACATCATGAGAAACGCTGGGCTGGAAGAAACACAAGCTGGAATCAAGATTGTCAGGAGAAATATCAGTAACCTCAGATATGCAGATGACACCACCCTTATGGCAGAAAGTGAAGAGGAACTAAAGAGCCTCTTGATGAAAGTGAAAGAGGAGAGTGAAAAAGTTGGCTTAAAGCTCAACATTCATAAAACTAAGATCATGGCATCTGGTCCCATCACTTCATGGGAAATAGATGGGGAAACAGTGGAAACAGTGGCAGACTTTATTTTTTTAGGCTCCAAAATCACTGCAGATGGTGATGGCAGTCATGTAATTAAAAGACGCTACTCCTTGGAAGGAAAGTTATGACAATCCTAGACAGCATATTAAAAAGCAGAGACATTACTTTGCCAACAAAGGTCTGTCTAGTCAGGGCTATAGTTTTTCCAGTAATCATGTATGGATGTAAGAGTTGGACGGTGAAGAAAGCTGAGTGCCGAAGAATTGATGCTTTTGAACTGTGGTGTTGGAGAAGACTCTTGAGAGTCCCTTGGACTGCAAGGAGATCTAACCAGTCCATCCTAAAAGAGATCAGTCCTGGGTGTTGATTGGAAGGACTGATGTTGAAACTGAAATGCCAATACTTTGGCCACCTCATGCGAAGAGTTGACTCATTGGAAAAGACCCTAATGCTGGGAAGGATTGGGGGCAGGAGGAGAAGGGGACGACAGAGGATGAGATGGTTGGATGGCATCCCTGACTCGATGGACATGTGTTTGGGTAAACTCTGGAAGTTGGTGATGGACAGGGAGGCCAGACGTACTGCAATTCATGGGGTCGCAAAGAGTCGGACACGACTGAGTGACTGAACTGAACTGATAATGGTTCTTAACATGTCTTTGATCAGGTCATGGACTTTTTCTTTCATTCTGAAAATACTGAACTCACTTTTCAGAAGATGAATATTCCTTTCTGTAAAAGCATTGCATGAAATTTCCTTCCTGTTGAACTTCCAAAACTGATATACTCTATCTTTAAGAATAATAATTAAAAACACTGGAAGATCATTATATATATGATCTTCTTGTGGTAGAAAACATATCTTCTATGTTCACACCCCTGCTCCACCCTGGAGGCTTTAGAAACTCTCTACTTAACTAACTGAAGGGTGCACACCTGCAGAAGACAGAAGCAACAATTTGGTTTGCTCTTTGATTTCACAATACTTTTAAAATACTTATACATCATGACAGAACTTCTGCCATCTCACTGTTAATATCACTCAAAGTTAACTGTGATTACCAACTCCATGTCTCCCTGCCTTGGGATTCACCATTGAAGACCTCAATCACAGTCTTCAAAACATTTTGCTTTCATTCTCCCTCAATAATTATTCCAAATTTAAATATATCATCATAATTTTAGAAGATTATATTCAGTTAATGGGAGACAAGTGCATTCAGTATTTTGTAAGATGAAATATGGATTCACTGTAATTGGAATAAATATTTAATATTTTGATAAAATTAGTTTTAAATATCTTATTGAATAATGCACATCTGATCTTAAAGAGTCATGTCCTTTTCTTTTTTATCCTCAAGGTTTTACTTAATGTGTCTTGAGGGGTTTGATCATTATAGAAAAAAATTCAGTTAGGTTTAAAAGAATCAGGTTCAGTTACCCTTAAAGCAAGAGTTCTTTTGAATTTAGAACATTCCAACACTCTTAATGTTTATATGTAAAATGCCAGGAAAAGCAGGCAGGCCACTAAGTTTAAGTCATATCCATTAATCGTTAATGGAGTTTATACAAAAATAATATATGTGCTTTCTTTGCCCTTTGACTAAGCTTTAGTGCTATGTCTTTCTTTTGTGAAGGAAGGAAAAGGCTATCCGGATCACGTGTGCTCTCATTCAGTTTTAGAAAGAGACTACATGAAAATTCAGAATCTCACAACTGACGATTTCAAAACTGACTCCTGCCTACTAGTCCTCTATTGGGTACTACTTGCAAAGGCTTTATGTACCTATCAGATTTCCTTTCTGAAGACTGATATTTTTGTTCTTGTTATTAGTTGCTAAGCTATATACGACTCTTTTGCGACCCCAAGGGTTGTAGCCTGCCATGCTCTGCTGTCCTTGGGGTTTCCCAGGCAAGAATACTGGTTGTTGTTCAATTGCTCAGTAATGTCTGACTCTTTGTGACCCCATGCACTGCAGTATGCTAGGCTTCCCTGTCCTTCCCCATCTCCTGAATGTTTCTCAAGTGTATGTCTATTGAGTCAGTGATGTTATCCAGTCATCATGTCCTTTGTTGTCCCCTTCTCCTCCCACCTTCAATCTTTCTCAGCATCAGGGTCTTTTCAAACGAGTCAGCTCTTCACATCAGGTGGCCAAAATCTTGGAGTTTCAGCTTCAGCATCAGTCCTTCCAATGGATATTCAGGACTGATTTCCTTTAGGATTGACTGGTTGGATCTTGCACTCCAAGGGATTCTCAAGAGATTCTCCAACATCATAGTTCAAAAGCATCAGTTCTTCCACACTCAGCCTGCTTTATGGTGCAACTCTCACATCCATACATGACTACTGGAAAAACCATAGCTTTGACTAAGAGGACACTTGTCAGTTAAAGTAATGTCTCTGCTATTTAATACGCTGCCTAGGTGTGTCACAGGTTTTCTGCAAAGGAGCAAGCATCTTTTAATTTCATGGCTGTAGTCACATTCTGCAGGTATTTTAGAGCCCAAGAAAATAAAGTATGTCACTGTTTCCAGTGTTTCCCCACCTATTTGGCATGAAGTGATGGAACGAGATGCCATGATCTTACTTTTTTTATGTTGAGTTTTAAACCAGTTTTTTTTTTTAACTCTCCTTTTTCACCTTCTTCAAGAGGCTCTTTATTTCCTGTTCACTTTCTGCCATAAGGGTGGCAACATCTGCATGTTGCTGCTAAGTCGCTTCAGTCGTGACCATCTCCGTGCGACCCCATAGACGGCAGCCCACCAAGCTCCGCTGTCCCTGGGATTCTCCAGGCAAGGGCACTGGAGTGGGTTGCCATTTCTTTCTCCAATGCATGAAAGTGAAAAATGAAAGTGAAGTCACTCAGTGGTGTCCGACTCTTCACAACCCCATGGACTGCAGCCTACCGGGCTCCTCCATCCATGGGATTTTCCAGGCAAGGGTACTGGAGTGGGTTGCCATTGCTTTCTCTGAAGGCAACATCTGCATATCTGAGATTATTGATATTTCTCCTTACAATCTTGATTCCAGCTTGTGCTTCATCCAGCCTGGCATGTCAATGATGTACTCTGCATATAAGTTAAATAAGCAAAGTGAGAAGATACAGCATTGACATATTTCTTTCCCAATTTTGAACTTTTCTGTTGCCCAATGTCCAGTTCTAACTGTTGCTTCTTGACATGCAAAGAGGTTTCACATGAGGCCGTAAGATGGTCTGGTATTCCCATCTCTTGAAGGATTTTCCACAATTTGTCATGATCCACACACTCAAAGGCTTTAGCATAGTCAATGAAGTAGGTGTTTTTTCTGGGATCCTCATACTTTTTCTGTGATCCAACAGATATTGGCAATTTGATATCTGGTTCCTCTGCCTATTCTAAATACAGTTTGATCATCTGGAAGTTCTCTGTTCACATACTGTTGGAGCCTGGCTTGGAAAATTCCAAGCATTGCATTGCTAGCATGTGAAATGAGTGGAATTGTGTGGTTGTTTGAACACTCTTTGGTGTTGCCCTTCTATGGGGTTGGAATACTGAAGCGAGTTGCCATTTCCTTTTCCAGGGGACCTTCCTGACCCAGGGATATATTCTGTGTCTCCTGCATTGTAGGTGAATTCTTTTCCTCTGCCCCACTGGGGTAGCCCATCTAAGAAAACCATCTTTCTAGAAGCCTATCTAATAAACCCATCTTAGAAGACTGATCATCTCAATACAAAACCCAAGATTCTTAACCAGGCAGACAAGGCTTTCCTTGACCTGGTTCTGCATACTCTTTCATCAATCTCTTCTCTTCTGCAGTCCATCCCTCGCCCCACCACCCCTGCTCCCTGCAGAAATTAAGTGCTTAAGATTCTTCACTTATCATGTTATTTTACAGATTCATTCTTTTGATCTCATCTTTCTTTGAATGGGTAAGATATACTGTATCTTTTGTTTCTTTGTTTTTTTACATGCTTTTAACTTATAAGACATCTTTTTTAAAAAATTTTTTAAATTTATTTTTTAACTGGAGAAAAATTGCTTTAAAATACTGTGTTCGTCTGAATGGATAAAGTAGTACATATATACAAGACATACTATATCTTTATATATACAAATCTGTCCATCAGATTAATGTAAATGTGTAATTCTAGTGAAGACAGTGTTAAATCCAATTCAAAAGATGTTTACTTAAATCTATGCATAGTGGAAATGGATTCACATTTGTCTTTAATTTTAAGCTATCTAGGTTTTGGGCATATTTTAATCCCATCCTAAACTTTACAATAGTTCCCAGCCCCAAACTATTATGCATCAGAATGGTCAGCCCTTGAAATTAACAACTGCTGAATTCTCTCCCTGCAGGACATTACTCAAAGTTAAGATTTAAAGGACATAATATTCATCAGCTCTGCCCACGCGGCACTTGGACACCACATCTTAATTGCTATCTCACAGACCGGAGTGATAGTGACACCCCATTTTCCTAAATGCTCCAGTGCTTGATCTACAATATTTGCTTGCTGTCACTGGCTCTCAACTGCAGAGAAACTGGGAATGATTGCTTTTCTCTGTTAATACACAGGGTAGAGCTGATGAGGTTTGGGAGGAATGGAATGGCCTGATCTCTAGAGAAGGGTTGATGGTTTTTATTTCCTCACTATGGTTTAAACTTTCTTTCTTTCAATCCTAAATAAGTTTTATTTTTTAGGCAAAATTTTTAATAGTTGAAAATGTTTTAAATAGATATATAGATAGATAAATCATAGATATTTATCTATCTATACTCTATTATATAGAGCTGTGTTATCAATGGCTGCCTCGTTTAAAAGCAGTTATGGTTCAGGGCCACACAACTCGCAGAGATGACCACTCCTCTGAGAAGTGTGGAGAACAACCTTGCATGTGTACATTAATAAGAATGGCAAAACATAAATGCATTTTCCTCATGCCTGGGGATATCAATTGATCTATAAATACAATGCACAAGTGATAGAAGTTATAATGATAGACTATAAAGATGAGATAAGAAAAAAAAAATCACATGAATCACTTCAGATGATCCAAGAATCTTTCTCATTTGACCCACTACAGCATCACGTGACAGTTTGAGTGCTATACAAAATGAAAATGGAACTGGCTGAACACTACTTCTGGGCTTCTCGGGTAGCTCAACTGGTAAAGAATCTGCATGCAATGTGGAAGACCTGGGTTCGATCCCTGTGTTTGGAAGATCCCCTGGAGAAGGGAACGGCAACCCACACCATTATTCTTGCCTGGAGAATTCCATGGACAGAGGAGCCTGTTGGGCTACAGTCCATGGGGGTCTCAAAGCATTAGACATGACTGAACAACTATTGCTTTCACTTTTTCAAACATCACTTTAACCACCTTCTACACACCACCAAGGTCTCGGTCCTGTCTTAAAGGAAACACCTGTCATCAGTTTGAGGTATCGCCCTTCAGATATTCTATGCATTTTCATATATATGTATGCACCTTCATGAAATTATATTATTCTCCAACTTTTCATTTAAATAGCTTTTCAGTATAGGCATGAAACCATCACCTTACTACAGGCATACTTCAGAGATGTTTCTGGTTTGGTTTCAGACCATCACAGTTAAAGGAATATCCCAATAAGTGAATTTTTCAATAAAGCAAGTCATATTTATATATATATATATATATATATATATATATATATATATATATATATATATATATATTATATATCAGTTCAGTTCAGTTCAGTCGCTCAGTCGTGTATGACTCTATGCAACCCCATGAATCGCAGCAGGCCAGGCCTCCCTGTCCATCACCAACTCCCAGAGTCTACTCAAACCCATTATATATATATATATATATATATATATATATATATATATATATATATATATATATATATATATGTATTTTGGTTTCCCAGTTCATGTAAAAGTATATGACTATCCTACACTGCAGTCTATTAAGTATGAAATAGCTGCTGCTGCTGCTAAGTCACTTCAGTCGTGTCCGACTCTGTGCGACCCCATAGATGGCAGCCCATCAGGCTCCCCCGTCCCTGGGATTCTCCAGGCAAGAACACTGAAGTGGGTTGCCATTTCCTTCTCCAATGCATGAAAGTGAAAAGTGAAAGTGAAGCCGCTCAGTCGCGTCCGACTCTTCCCGACCCCATGGACTGCAGCCTACGAGGCTCCTCCATCGGTGGGATTTTCCAGGCAAGAGTACTGGAGTGGGTTGCCATTGCCTTCTCCGGTATGAAATAGCGTTATGTCTAAAAAACTATGTATATGCCTTAATTAAAAAAAACTTCATTCCTTAAAAATGCTAGCCATCATCTGAGCCTCCAGTGAGTCCTGAAATATTGCAGGTGTTACCAAAATGGAACACATGCACAAAAAGGGAACAAATACATTAGAAAAAATGGCACTAATAGACTTTTCACAAACTTTCAGCTACAAAAAGCACAATACCTATGAAGTGCAATAAAACAAGTGCAATAAACAAGGTATGCTTGTATATAGCCAATACCAGGTGGTCTATCTCATCCTTTCAAACTGCCATCTAAAATATTGTCTATTTATGTGTGAAGCTGGTGATTCAAAAATTGAATAGTTCACTAATTAGGCCATGGGAATTTTCAATATTATTATTATTTTTGAAGATTCTGCCCAATCTCCTCCACCGCTTCATGTTGATGGAACGAATTTCTCTATTGACAGGTGTACCTAAGCCCTCCAACTTGAAATGTGGTATTTTGTTGTTCTGATCTGCGTTTAGCTAGATAGTACTAAGGGTAGCACTAAAGTTTTGGGGCGCACTAAAGTTTTCGTACTTTCTTGGTCATTTTCACATCCTTTCCTGAAAAGTGTCTGTTTTAGGAATTATCCATTTTTTATTGACTTGCTTGTATTTTATTGATTCGGAGGGATGCCCTTTTGTACTACAGAGAGTAATTAGAATTGCTCACATTACAAGTGCATCTCCCTAGTACACTTCTTACCTTCCCTCTGGCTGTCTTTTTTCCTATAGAATTTTAAGACGCTCAGTTTGGTGAATTTATGCCTTCTTTAATCTGTGATGTTTCCTTTATACTCTATGTACAAAGACATTTCCCCCAAAAGTCATAAACATATTTTCTTATATTTCCTTTCAGTATATTTATCATTTTTCTATTTGTGGTTATTTTTCTATTCTATCTAGGATTTGAATAAATGGAATAAGTATATACTTTTATTATTTTCATGTTAATATCAAGCTTTCTTGGCAGTACTTATTTTTTCCTCACCAGTTGGAAATACTCTTTGAAAGTGAAAGTGTTAGTTGCTCAGTCATATCAGACTCTTTGCAACCCCATGGATTGTAGCCAGGCTCCTCTGTCCATGGGATGAAATACTCTCTATCCATTGGCAAAATCCTATACATACAGGTTTGTTTCTTGGCTATGTGTTCTGGTCAATTTCATCTCTTTGTCCTTTTCTACACAATACCATAGTGACAGAAATTATATAATGAATATTTTGGATGTGATAAGGTAATCTCTGTCCGTTGCCTCTGATGCTCTGTTTTCCTCATAACCTCATAATCATCTTGTCTGCTATTACACAGTGAAAACCTCACAAGTATTTTTGAATTATTTTATCAGATCCTATGAATAATATCTGGGACTTGATAGATGAGAGCAATGTAATACCTTTATTCTACTTTATCCCCTTCATGACCACAGTTTGAGTCAACTAATTCAAATTTTAAAAAAATTCTCCAGTTAAATTGTACTAAAAAACAGAAAATATGTTTTTAATTATTCCTGGGTACTTAATAGTCTCGATACTTGGTAAAAGGTGGCTTTTTTTTTCTTGTGACTTTTTGTTGTTGGCAGGTTTATTTGAAAATGGTATTGAATTCTATCATCTATTTTTTTGTATAGTCCCTTGTTACTTTGTTGTTGATTTGCTTGGATTTCTTAGGTAGACAACTATACTATCTGAAATAAAACCTTGTGCTTTCATTTTAGTGTATAAAACCTTATCAATGTCTTATCTGATTCAATTGACTAGAAAGTCCAGTATTATCCTGAAAGGTTATGATAATAAATTCTACTATCTCTTATTTCTTGCATTGAAAAAATAGTTTTATGCCATACTAATGAATACGTTCCTTATAAAAAAAGTCTTCCCTGGTGGCTCAAAGGGTAAAGCGTCTGCCTACAATGCAGGAGACCCGGCTTTGATCCCTGGGTCGGGAAGATCCTCTGGAGAAGGAAATGGCAACCCACTCCAGTACTCTTGCCTGGAAAATCCCATGGACGGAGGAGCCTGATATTCTACAGTCTACGGGGTCGCAAAGAGTCGGACACTACTGAGAGACTTCACTTTTTCACTTATTAAAAATACCCCCCTACTTCATAACTTCTAAGATATTTTTTTGATTTAATTTCACCATAGCTATTTAACTTTAGCTAAGGCCTAATGGGCATGTACTGGGATCATATTTTCCAGTTTGATTTATGAGTATAGATAATTAAATTATGCATGTGTGTACAATGTATGTATTGGATTGACTAAAGAGTTTGTATGTTTTTCCATAAGATCCTACGTAAAAGCCCAAACAAGCTTTTTGGCCAATCCAATGTTATGTAGAATGCACAAGTAGAAAAACTCTATGTAGAAACAACATGTATACATATGTATATATAAATGTATATACATATACATATACATATAGTATTTGCTATTGAAACATCTTTCTTTAAAACTAGGGATAGATTCTACTTTGCTCTATGAGCTATAGTATTGTCATCTCATTCATTTTCTTCTTTTTAAGGAGATATTCATACTCTTTGCTTTTATTGTGCTATCCAAATCTGTTTGATTATCGAGATGTTTCAATATTACCAGTAGATTGAAAGAAATTGGCTTAGTAGGGATGGAATTATAAACAAGTTTCAGGGGTGATTGTTGTTCAAAACCCATAATTTACTGAATTACTATAACGTAACAGCAGACAGCTCCTTATTACCTGCATATCCAGCGCAATATCAAAGCTACCCTAAATTACGTGATGAAAAGGAAGGGGAGAAAGGGGAAGAGGCCAGTCCTCTCACTCTTTTCCTTGCTCTCTCTCCCCTTCCTCCAGCTGGCCTATATTTTTGGCTCCTCCAAGGTCAAGTGTAGGGAGGAACGTTAGAGGAAACTAAGTGGCATTAGGGAGTGGAATTAGAGAGCAAGAGTAAAGTCTTATGTGGTTCCACTGGTCATTCTCATCTGGTATTGGGATCATCTCTGTGATATTGGTCTGAGTTCTGGCTTTTTCTCCTGTGCGGAGCTGTTGCTGACTCTTGGAGATGCACAGTATCCAGAGGTCACGCTTGTATCATCGGATGCATGCGATGCCGTCTCCTGCTGCTTCGTTACGGCCTGGTAGTTCCCGGCTCCCATCAGTTCTTCCTATGCAGACGCTTTGCCATGCAGGCACCTCACTCCTCCTGATGATCCTCTTGACAGGGATTCATTTCAGTCAGGATGAGACTTGGATCTGATTCTTGAATTGAATGAGAGCTTCACCAGTCTGGCCTATTTCTCTAGCTTGTGATTCTCCCAAGAAGACAGTTTTTTATAAGGTAGGAGTTATTTGTTCTTTGAGAGCTTGATATCACTTACTCTTGAAACATCTGTGTTTGTTTACTTTTAAGAGGTAGAGTTTTTATGAGTGTTTTAATGTATCCTATAGTTTTTGTATATTCAGGCTTTCTATTTTGAGACCTTCTTGTCAGTTTATAGTGAAAAGCTATGAATTTTCTATACATTGTATTTGCCTGCATAAAACACTTTATTGTTTTTAAAGCAAATTTAATTTCCAATTGAATTTCTTCTTTAAGTCAAAATGTTAAGAATATATATATATGCCTGATAGCTTCCCTGATAGCTCAGTTGGTAAAGAATCTACCTGCAATGCAGGAAACCCTGGTTATGTATAGCGTATATAAATGTGAAGTAGATATATAAATTTCATATATACACATGTTTAGCTACTTATGATGATCAGTCTCTAGGTTATGAGATTATGATTGTCAAGCTATCATTACATGGCAGTCATTGAACATGGCCAGGATTACATCAGCTTTGAAGTATTGTTTAATTTTCCTTTGTGTTTTAGTACATGATCATTTTTGTGCATTTCACCTGCTTGAAAAATAGTTTTTACAGTATTATATCTGAAACTGATATATTTAATCATCATATAACACCTATTCACCATTGCTTCTTTCATTCTTCTTTCTTCTGGGTTCATAGCTTTCTTGCTAGAATTCATCATCTAATAATATTTTTCTTATTGTGACAAAATATATACAGCATTAATCTTACCATTTTGACCCTTGTTAGCTGTATGATTCAGTGGTATTAGTTGCATTCACAATGCTGCCCAACCATAACCATTATCTATATCTAATAACATTTTTAGATAGAATCTGGGTGGGTTAATTTTAAGAATTATTGTGCATATTGAATGTCCTCTTGTCATCAGCGCATCCTTACTATAGATAATCTTAAAGGATTTTCCTTCAAAATTTTAAATCTATTGCTCTATTGACTTCATGCTGAGAACATTGTGAATGGGAGTTTGATTTGGTGACCTCAGGTTGCCGTAACAAAATACCATAGACCGGGTGGCTTAAACAACAGAGGTGTATTTCTCATAGTTCTGAGAGCTGGGTATCTGAGATCAGGATGCCTGCATGTTTGGTTCCTGGCTTGAAGATGGTTGCCTTATTCTCATAGTGGAAAGGCAGAGAGAAAGAGAGACACATGCCTGCCAAGAGAGAGAGATCTGGGCTTTCCTCCTCTTCTGTTCTGGGTTGGTCTCAGCCCATTGATAACAATGCTATTGACTAGAAGTGCCTGGGAGCTGCTCATCTGGGCCTTACTACTTGTGGCAGCCCTGAGACATTTCTGGACTGAGCCAGTGTTGACTAGAACAGCCCTTGTAGTTCTTATTATGATTTCAAGACCCACTTCAGCAACAACTATCCATGATCTTTGAAAATATAAGGGCTCTTACTCTTAGGTCCTACAGGATACACCACATACCTTGGGCCAACAGCAAGATGGCAGGGAGAAAGACAGGGACAGTGTGGACCAAGGGTTATGTCTTTATTGGGATCAAAAATGGATGCTTGGGGTTTCATGGGTTTACTCTTTATTGGTGAATTCAAAATATAACACTGGGAATTAGAGTGTGAAGAGGATAAAGCAGGGTCCCTCAAAAAGGCACTTACCTAAGTTGGGCAAGTCTCCCTAAAAGGGAAACTTCATGGGTGAGACAGCCAGTCTCCTTAACTATCTGTGTAGCTGGCAATATGTGTTTATTCAAGAGAAAGGAATGACTTTTAAAAGAATACCTTGGCAATCAAATGTGAATGGGACTGGTGATCGAAGCAAGATTCGATGCTGTAAAGAGCAATATTGCATAGGAACCTGGAATATTAGGTCCATGAATAAGGGCAAATTGGAAGTGGTCAAACAGGAGATGACAAGAGTGAACATTGACATTCTAGGAGTCAGTGAACTAAGATGGACTGGAAAGGGTGAATTTAAATCAGATGACCATTATATCTACTACTGTGGGCAGGAATCCCTTAGAAGAAATGGAGTAGCCATCATGGTCAACAAAAGAGTCTGAAATGCAGTATTTGGATGCAATCTCAAAAAAGACAGAATGATCTCTGTTTGTTTCCAAGGCAAACCATTCATTATCACAGTAATCCAAGACTATGCCCCAACCAGTAACGCTGAAGAAGCTGAAGTTGAACAGTTCTATGAAGACCTACAAGACCTTCTAGAACTAACACCCAAAAAAGGTGTCCTTTTCATTATAGGGGACTGGAATGCAAAAGTAGGAAGTCAAGAAACACCTGGAGTAACAGGCAAATTTGGCCTTGAAGTACAGAATGAAGCAGGGCAAAGGCTAATATAGCTCTGCCAAGAGAACGCACTGGTCATAGCAAACACCCTCTTCCAACAACGCAAGAGAAGACTCTACACATGGACATCACCAGATGGTCAACACCGAAATCAGATTGATTATATTCTTTGCAGCCAAAGATAGAGAAGCTCTATACAGTCAGCAAAAACAAGATTGGGAGCAGACTGTGGTTCAGATCACGAACTCCTTATTGCCAAATTCAGACTGAAATTGAAGAAAGTGGGGAAAACCACTAGACCATTCAGGTATAACCTAAATCAAATCCCTTATGACCATATAATGGAAGTGAGCAATAGATTTAAAGGACTAGATCTGATAGACAGAATGCCTGATGAACTATAGATGGAGGTTCATGACATTGTACAGGAGACAGGAATCAAGACCATTCCCAAGAAAAAGAAATGCAAAAAGCAAAATGGCTGTCTGAAGAGGCCTTAAAAATAGCTGTGAAAAGATGGGAAGTGAAAAGCAAAGGAGAAAAGGAAAGATATACCCATCTGAATGCAGAGTTCCAAAGAATAGCAAGGAGAGATAAGAAAGCCTTCCTCAGAGATCAATGCAAAGAAATAGAGGAAAACAACAGAAGGGGAAAGACCAGAGATCTCTTCAAGAAAATCAGAGATACCAAAGGGAACATTTCATGCAAAGATCGGCTAAATAAAGGACAGAAATGGTATGGACCTAACAGAAGCAGAAGATATTAAGAAGAGGTGGCGAGAATACACAGAAGAACTGTACAAAAAAGATCTTCACGACTCAGATAATCACGATGGTGTGATCACTCACCTAGAGCCAGACATCCTGGAATGTGAAGTCAAGTGGGCCTTAGAAAGCATCACTACGAACAAAGCTAGTGGAGGTGATGGCATTCCAGTTGAGCTATTTCAAATCCTAAAAGATGATGCTGTGAAAGTGCTGCACTCAATATGTCAGCAAATTTGGAAAACTCAGCAGTGGCCACAGGACTGGAAAATCTCAGTTTTCATTCCAATCTCAAAGAAAGGCAATGCCAAAGAATGCTCAAACTACCACAAAATTGCACTCATCTCACACACTAGTAATGATTAAAATTCTCCAAGTAAGGTTTCAGCAATACATGAACCATGAAATTCCAGATGTTCAAGCTGGTTTTAGAAAAGGCAGAGGAACCAGAGATCAAATTGCCAACATTTGTTGGATCATCGAAAAATCAAGAGTTCCAGAAAAACATCTACTTTTGCTTTATTGACTATGCCAAAGCCTTTGACTGTATAAATCACAACAAATTGTGGAAAATTCTGAAAGAGATGTGAATACCAGACCACCTGACCTGCCTCTTGAGAAGCCTGTATGCAGGTCAGGAAACAACAGTTAGAACTGGACATGGAACAACAGACTGGTTCCCAATAGGGAAAGGGGTATATCAAGGCTGTATATTGTCACCCAGCTTATTTAACTTATATGCAGAGTATATCATAAGAAATGCTGGGTTGGATGAAGCAGAAGCTGGAATCAAGATGGTTGGAAGAAATATCAATAACCTCAGATATGCAGATGACACCACCCTTATGGTAGAAAGTGAAGAAGAACTAAAGAGACTCTTGATGAAAGTAAAAGAGAAGAGTGAAAATTTGCTTTAAAGCTCAACATTCAGAAAACTAAGATCATGGCTTCTTGGTCCCATCACTTCATGGCAAATAGATGTGGAAACAGTGACAGACTTTATTTTTGGGAGCTCCAAAATCACTGCAGATGGTGACTTGCAGCCATGAAATTAAAAGATGCTTGCTCCTTGGAAGAAAATTTATGACCAACCTAGACAGCTTATTAAAAAGTAGTGACATTACTCTGACAACAAAGGTCGATCTAGTCAAAGATATGGTTTTTCCAATAGTCATGAATGAATGTGAGAGTTGGACTATAAAGAAAGCTGAGCACCGAAGAATTGATGTTTTTGAACTGTGGTGTTGGAGAAGACTCTTGAGAGTCCCTTAGACTGCAAGGAAATCCAACCAGTCCATCGTAAAGGCAATCAGTCTGGAATAGTCATTGGAAAGACTGATGGTGAAGCTGAAACTCCAATACTTTGATCACCTGATGTGAAGAACTGACTATTGGTAAAGACCCTGCTGCTGGGAAGGATTGAAGGCAGGAGGAGAAGGGGACATAGAGGGTGAGATGTTGAATGCCATCACTAACTCAATGGACATGAGTTTGAGTAAACTCCCAGAGTTGGTGATGGACAAATAGGCCTGGTGTGCCTCAGTCAATGAGGTCACCAAGAGTCGGACACGACTGAGTGACTGAACTGAACTGAACTGATTGCAAGAACAAATTTTGGTGTTTCAGTATGATATTTTGGTAATATGAAAAGAAATAGCTTACAGATCCTTTGAAATAATCAAACAGGTAACTCAACATTAGTAGTCAGTGGATAGGCAACTGGGTGTTTGTCATAGGGTTTTATATGTTCAAAAAGGACAATTTTGTGAGGGAGGGAGATCTAACTGGGTATATTTCTGGTATAGAGTGGTTATAAGTTGTTTGATTAAATCTCTGAACCAAAAGATTTCTCTGGCATTGTGGCAGAAAACTGTATTCAGTTCCTAATGACATTTCTAGCAACTCTCTGCCCCAGGAATTTCAGGTATTTAGGGACAGTATAAAACTTCATTAAAAAAAAATTGACATGTAATCAGTGTATGAATTCATCAATTTTGCAGCTATTCTATCCAATTAATCAATTTTACATGTCTATGAGACAAGTAACATTTAAGGGATGGCCCTCCAAAAATTTTTAAGCAGATTTAACTTTAAAGGAAAGAAATTCTGTATATATTCCATCTATATAATTTATTTATATGTTTGTGTAGAACTGTGCATTGATGTGTATGTGTACATGTATACATATATCCCCAGTCCATGTGCAAGAAAAAATGAAACTGATGCTGGTGTATTTCCCCTCCAATAATTTTAGAAAGTGCACAGCAGTGACCTGAATATGTATACAACTTCATTGGAAAGCAATCTCTTCTGATATTTCTGTTATGATAATAACCATCTTCAAAGTCATAGCTTCATAGAGCAAAGTGCAGAAAGTAATCTTAGCAAGATTTACAATTTGTGTATATCATATTCCACATCTATTCAAGAGGTTAGACCACCTGCTGCGAAGATTTATCCTGTATTTCTATAGGCTTTGAAATAGCTAAGGCTTTGCATACTACAAAGGACCACATCTTCAACACAGCCTTAATAAGAAATCGTTTATTTGGGGTGGGTTGGAGTATAAAGCCAATGTTCTACATTGATCTCATTCCATATTCTTGTATCTATTTTTTCCTGGAGTTTAGACACCTGTAATTTCTGGTATGTCTTAAAATAATATTTGATCTAGCAATTTCTGTGAAATCTACTGATTTATTTGACAAAGAATTAGAGATATGCTCCTTTGACCAACACTACAATTTCACAACCCTGAGGTCATGATATAGGAATGCACCATACTTATAAATGCATTCATAAATTTCATGCATGTTTATTAAAGAACTTTAGTATTGTTTTCAGCAATGACATTTTTTAAAGAATAACCAACCTGTGAATTAATCATGATTGCTAAAAAATAACATTAATTGGTGAAACTTATGTTGTGCTTGCTCTTTTGCAGAATTTAATTCCAAAACTGTTTTGCTGGAATTTAATTTTAAAACCATGTGCAACACTTTCTATTAGTAACCCTCTCCTAAAAGAGCTGACACATTAATAAGTAAACAGACTATTCCAGTATATCTTACTTTAAATATGAAATGCAGTGGAATTCCACAGCAGTGGCATTTATAGTTCTTTATACTTCAGGGAAGATTTAACACAAATATGTTGTCTGAGGTGAAACCCAAAGGAAAAACAAAAAAAGGAAGAAAGGAATGCAGGGCAAAGTGAGGATATATCATCAAATATCAGGGAGCACTCTGCAAAAACCTGGAGGTACTGTTGATCCGTGACGAGATGTGGAGACCACAAATACCAGTAATCCTAGGGCATAAACATGTGGTGTGGTGAGGGGAACTGTGCAGATACACACCAGATTTTAAATGACATTTATACTCTGTAAGTGACTTAAATTTGTAAGTGATCTAAATGGAGTTCCTAGCCATTTTGAGTAGGGAAGTTAAGTTGTTAGGATTGTATTGCCAGGGTTGAGGATATATTGGAGAGAATTAAACTCACAGGAAATTAATACAGAAGAGAGGCTCTGGCAATGGTTCAAGAAACATGTAATGCACACCAGAATTAGGAGATGTGTCATGAAAATGGAGAAAGAGATATAGATTCAGGAGATGTTAAGAAGACAGACACAAAGGATGATAATAGATTGGATATGAGTGAAATGAAAGAATTGGGAAATGGTATAAAGTTTGAGGGGAAACCAAGACTCTGCATGTTATGACTTAGGCAACCGAAGTCATGAAATTATCATTTTCCAAGAAATGATTCACAAGACTGGCATCACGTTTAGAGAGGCATGATGACATTAGCTTTGGATATGTTCAATTGATAGTGTCTGTGGGATATGCCAGTGGAAAGATCTGGTAAGTAAATGGATATATGGGTCTGGAACTCAGTGGAATCTTGCCTATAACTTAAACATAGATTGAACATTTATTATGTACTTCTGACGTATGCCACGTGTAGCCCTAGTAACAATTGCTATTGTTGTTGTTTAGTCCCTAAATTGTGTCCAACTCTTCGCGACCCCATGGACTGCTGCATGCCAGGCTTCCTCACCCTTCACTATCTCTCAGAGTTTGCTCAGATTCATGTCCACTGAGTTGGTGATGTTATCTAACCATCTCATCCTCTGCCTCCCCCTTCTCCTTTTGCCTTCAATCTTTCCCAGCATCAGGGTCTTTCCCAAAGAATCAGCTCTTCCTGGTAACAATACATACGTCTAAAGTAGAATAAAAATGAGAAGGCAGAAAAAAAGAGGTTTGAGGGATGTAGAATATGGCCCCAAAGTAAATGGGTTTTCAAAATTTAGGCCAGGAATGATGTTTCATGATTCAGCGGTTGACAATCACATAAGCTAATAAAAACTGTGAGTTGAGAACTAAAAAGTTGAGCCACGCTAGGCTTAGAAATATGAAAGTCCGTAATAAAATTAAGAAGAACAATTTATTTTAATTGCCAAGAAGAAAGTCAACTTTACTGTGTTGAGAAGTGATTTATCTTTTAAAATAAGCTTAAATGGTGTGTATATTGCTCTTTCTAAACAAAGGAATTTGAAAATAAAGAATTAAAAAATCAGTAAGACCTCTTCTTTTAATATTGGTAGTCTATACCATTTGAATCGAATCTCCCTCCAAAGATATTTTTAAAAGTTAAAAAAAAGACACATCTTAGTAGCATGAAAAATTTACTAAAAGAGTGACAAATTGCTGTTTCAATATTAAGGTAAGTATAAGAACTCCGAGGACTTCCCAGATGCTACTAGTGGTAAAGAACCCAACCGCCAATGCAGGAGTCATAAGAGATACAGGTTCGATCCCTGGGTCGGGAAGATGCCCTGGGGAAGGGCACAGACAACCCACTGCAGTATTCTTGCCTCGAGAATACCACGGGCAGAGGGGCCTGGCGAACGACGGTCCACAGGGTCCTAAAAAGTTGGACACGACTGAAGTGACTTAGCATACTTGGACATAAGAACTCCAAAACATGAAATTGAGCAGGATCTAGCCCCAAGACATTTATCTCCTTGAAAAGCAACCCCTGCTAAAAATAACTCTGTAAACCAACTGTGATGATAGCGAGGAGAGTGCTGAGAACACAAGGGATGAAAGCCTTAAAGAAGCATTCCCACGCTCTTTCTGGATTTACCCCATTGCTTTAAACCTTGGGTCAAAGAGAGCAGTCATCTTTCAGTTGATTCTAGCAGCTGGAGGAATGGGTGGCACTGCAGGGCCAACCTGATGTGGAAGTCCAGTGCAGCACCCCTGCTCTTCAGAGGCAGAACACCCGGAGGACTAAACTTGGGAGTGGGGATGGAGACCCTACACTGTTAGGTGAGCTGGACCAGAAGACCCCAGATCTTTGGCTCAGGACAGCAAGAGACCTCAGGTACTTGGCAAGAGAAAGAAAGAAAGAAACAAACAAACAAAACCCTATCTAGAAGGAAAAACTAGTGTCCTGCAATGAATGGTCTGAGAGATATACATCATCTGTGTGTATTCTTGCTACTTCTCTGCCCAAAAGCAAAGCTTGAGTCTAACCACAAGAAAATAATGGTAAAAAACAGATATGGTGTTTTTCAAAATAACCAGAACTATGTATGATACTACCTTGAGAGACAAAAAAGAAAAAAAGGACAACTGTTCTAGATAACAGAAACTAGAAAGTCATGAAAATCACATGCAGAAAGATCTCCGATTGCATCTGGGATTGGTTTTTAAGGCAATAATGCAAATTCTTAGGACGATGGGTAGGTTTGGTTATGAAGTATATTGTTACAAAAGAGTACTATGTTCATGTTATATTTTCTGAGTATGATAGACTGTGTTTGTATCAGAGAATGTGTTTATGTGTTTTTCTTAGGAGATACTAAATGTCTAGGCATGAAATGCCATTGTGTTCATATATATTCTTCAAATATTTTGACATCAAATGTACGTGTGTATGTGTGTGTGGAGTACAGATATGGCAAGATGTTGTCAATTAATCAATCTAGATGATGATTACTTGAGGTTCATTGTACATTGCTTGTGAGTTTTATTATATTTGACATCTTCAAAATAAATTATTGCCCAGAAAAATGGATGAAAATCATCATCCCAAATATTTTCAGTATTTAACATGTATTATTTAATCACCATAGCAACTCATTTAATTTGCCCTAGATATAATGCGACCACAATATTATGTTGTTTTGAACTTTTCCATTTCCAGATAAAATTTGAACGGTTTATATTTGTTTGTATTTGTATTGGATCATCCAGCAGAACATGTACTGCAAAAATTCTATGCAATGGAAAGGGTACTTGCACCCTTTTTGGATAGCTTATTGTCTGTTACATTAAGAAGTCATGATACCAACTTCTAAAAAAGAAAATCAAAGTATATTTCTCATTGGCCTAATATTTTTAGATTTCTTTTGCCATTAAGGATTATCTCCTTGTGTATTAAATCCAAACCTCATTCTTAAATCCCATTAGTTTATATTAAACAAAATATTTCTCAGATAAAAGGAAAAATATGAAAGGAGTTAAAATGATATTTTAAACTACATAGAGAAAGAAATTGAAGTAATCATTCACAAATTCCTATATATTGGGATGGAGACTTAGGGCTGTTTATTATTGACCTTTCCTTTTAAAGCGGCGAAAATGAAGGTCGTAATTTCTTGAGGGAATTATATTAGACTTAAGAAGTAATTTAGTGAAGAGTCTTGAACTCTTTCTGCATTAACAAATGAAACCAAAATTTAAGACAATACAAAAATTCCCCATGACCTACTCATAGGATAAATGTGGCTATATATCACAAGCTAATGCAAACACATTAATATTAAGTCTTCAGATTGAGCTATAGTAACATAAACAGGAAATAATGACCTACCAGTGATCAAACAGTAGATGTTAAAGATCTTAAGAAAGATTTTCTCTTCTGTTTTTAGTATCAGCCATCTATTACATTCAGATGTACATAACTAATTAGCCACCAAATATATTAAAGGAAAAATGCTGGTATTTTATATTTATTTTCTCTGATAATTTTCTTTTGAAGAGCAATGTTGAAAAAACTTGTGAAAACATAAAGAGAGAAATAAGATTGCTGTTTTAAAATTAAAACTTGGATCAACAAATTAGATCAAAAGATACAAAACATCCATAAACATCTAAGAGTGAGGACTGTAAGACTTAAATAAAACTCAGTTGAATCCATTGAGAAATCTAAATAAAGAATATATTAACAAAAATTGACACTGTACAAGTGGAAAGCTCAGAGAAGGTAACCACAGAGGCAGACAATGATGTGAAGACCCTGAGAGAAGGAGGCCTCTTCGTGGCCTGTGAGGGTTCTAGGTCAAGTCTTCCATTCAGCTTAGACACGTCGTTTGGCCTGCCTCACCCAGGGAACTGACTCTCTTTGTTCTGACTTCATCTCAACAAGATTTTTGCCTTTACAGTAGTTTATAAGGCAGTGTTGCTGATTTCTCTTTCTTCACCTAATAAGATGCTAGATCCTAAACTCTGTTATATATGGTGCATTAATTGAGAAAAGGTTATAGGCTGCCACATACACTTCATAACTAAATGTACCCATTGTCCTAATGATTTGTATTATTGTCTTAATAAACAATCCAGAATGCAGAGATCTTTTTTTTTTCTCTTGAGTTTAATTTTCATGACTTTCTAGTTTCTTTAATCCAGAAACTAGATCGTTCATCTTTTTGCCTCTCATGTTAGTATCATAAATAGTTCTGGTTATTTGAAAAAAAAAAAAAGTAATATCCACTTTCTAAAATTATTTTCTTGTGGTTAGACTCTGCTGTTCTTTTGTGCAGAGGGGTAGCAAGAATACATACAAGTGATGTATGTTTCTCAGTACTTGCATCACAGGACACTAGCTTTTCCTCCTAAATAGGGATTTTATTTCTCTTGCCAAGTGCCTGAGGTCTCTTGCTGTCCTGAGCCAAAACTCTGGGATTTTCTGGTCTCACTAATGACCTAAGAGAATGGAGTCTGTAGCCCCACTCCCAAGGTTAGCCTTTCAGGTGTTCTGCGCTTGAGCAGCGGGTGTGCCACTCTGGCCTTTCACGTTGGGTTGGCCCATCCCTCTAACCGCTATAAAACATGAAATTGGAGCTCAAGAATACCTCTGGCAAGTAAAATAAAATCTATGCTGATAGAACTCAGAACACTGGTTGCCTGAGTGAGATGGGGGGACTCACGGCTGTGTGGGGATTCATGATCCTACAGGCAAGTAAGAGGAGAAAAAAATGTCTGGAAAGGGCCGCTTGATTCCAGAAAGTTTTCTAGAAGTGCTCTAGAAGCTAAAGGAGTGGTGGCTCTACAGATGTTTATACTTGTCAAAACTCATCAAACTGTACTCTGAAAATATGTGCATTTTAGCTGGTAAATGATTAAAGCCATATGGACTTTTAAAAGAAAAAAAACTATTCCAGGTCCAAGTGCTGCATGACAAGTTAGCCAGAAATTCATTACTGGCATGCTGAATACAAAGGGCATAGGTTCCACTTCTTAATGGGAGACGTGTTGAAGAATTTGGGAACTCTGTTTTGGAATCAGTGCATGGCGTCCTCTGATAACAAATTATTTACATTTCTCTCCCATGCATGATATCTCCTCCCCCATACACACACACACACACACACACACACACACACACACACACACACACACACTCCCACAGTTTCATTCTGTTAGGACATTAATTCAAAGCCTAGAAATCTCACCATCTTACCTCTGGAACAAAATTGCTTCACAATCACTATTGCTTGGCAACAATGACTCCAAAACAGTAGCTCAAAGCAACCATATTATTATTCTTGCAGAACTGAGGGAATTAAGATTTCATCCAGGGAATGGTTAGCCTCGGCTGGGGCAGCGGCTGGAGCACCTACAGGTCTCGTCTCCCTGGAGCTTGGCTTCCGCGCCACAAGATGACGGCAGGATATTCACATGCCCTTTATGACAACCCAGGGCTCCACGGGTGAGTGTTTTGGTGACATGTGGCCGTTTAGGGCCCACTATCACAGGACTCTCCGCACATCTTCTGATGCTGATGCAAAGGATCGGGATGGTAGCAATGTTGAAGAACCTGAGAGCCATATACGGCCAAAGGGGGAGTGTGGCGGGAATGAAGGATGTTTCTTCTATAAACGGGAAGACTGAACTGCTATCTTCCTGAGCTGCCACCACGGCAGTGTAATGAGACTTTACTCATATACCCAACTGTAGCAAGACCGGCTTTCAGTTTCTTAAGCTTGAGTTGATTTCATCACCAGAAGCAAGTTATCGTGACTATCACAGGTCTTTTGCTTTGACGCTTTCCACTACTCTATTTCAAGGATTTTTGTGAACACTGCGATTAAGTCTCCAGACTGGAGAGAGATGGGAAACTGCTCACATCACCTGAAAGCACTAAGCTCTTCAGCCCAGGGAGCCCAGCCTGGGGCTCTCTGATACTTAGAGGGTTGGGGTGGTGGAGGAAGGGAGGCTCAAGAGGGACGTGTACATGTTTAATTATGGCGGATTTGCCTTGTACGGCAGAAATCAACACAACGTTGTAAACCAATTTTACTCCAATTAAAAAAAAAAAAGCATCTTGAAAGAAAAAGCAACTGGTTACCAAAGAGTATACTGGTTAGTGGAAGAATCTATCTTGATCTCTTACTTTATTCTCAAAATAGTCTTATCAAAGAATTAGGAAAAAAATCATTGTTCCCCATTGTTCCCATTTTGCATTGGATGATGAGTCACTGAGATGTGAAACAATGCAGGACAATGTTCAAGACAGGGAGCTTTGATTGTCTCATACACCGGGTTGGCCTGAAAGTTCATTCTTATTTTCCATAATAAAAAATCTGAATGAACTTTCTGGCCAACACAATACCTTGGCACCGGTCCTTGGGAACATTGATAGTTAAAAATCCGAAAGCGCCTTACGTGTGTGTTTTTCTTTAATGTGAACTTACTTGTGTTGTTAGTAAATATCATAACACTAAACATGTTTATGCTTGTACTGAATGTGCTCAGTCGCTCAGTCGTGTCTGACTCTTAGCGACCCCATAGACTGTAGCCCACCAGGCTCCTCTGCCCATGGGATTTTCCAGGCAAGAATACTGGAGTGGGTTGCCACTTCCTTCTCCAGGATATCTTCCTTACCCAGAGGTGGAACTCACCTCTCCTGCATTGCAGGCAGATTCTTTACTGACTGAGCCACCAGGGAGCCCTTGTAACTGAATAAATCTTTCATGCTTCCTGGGAATTTGCATCATGCATGTTTCGTCTCATTCCATATCACTGTATCCATGGAAACCTTGGTTTTGACACCAATATGCCCTGAAATAGGCCTCACAGGTGGCACTAGTGGTAAAGAACCTGCCCACCAATACAGGAGATATAACAGGTGTGGGTTCTATCCCTGGGTCAGGAAGATCCCCTGGAGGAGGGCATGGCAGCCCACTCCAGTATTCTTGCCTGGAGAATCCCATGGACAGAGGAGCCTGGAGGGCTACAGTCCATAGGGTCGCAAAGAGTTGGACTCAACTGTAGGAACTTAGGATGCAAACCCTGAAATAAAACTAATCCTGATCTATCGTTTCCTAGTTAAATCACTTACCTAACCTGCTCAGTTAACTACATGTTGCTTCTCAGTAAATAGAGCCTCAAACAACCTCAATCCTTTCGGTATTTTTGAGTGAGTCAAGATCAGAATAATGGATGCTGAAGAACATTCAGAGAGGATAAATAAAAAGACACAGTCATTTGTCTAAAGCCCATGAAGGGCAATCTTCTTGTGAGATTCATTAGTTTATTTTCAGCATAAAAATAGTTACCATAGAAACACATTATGACAATATATACTCTCATTTTCTGTGGAAATGTAGATTAGAGTCACCTTGAGAAGTTGAAGGTCAGGCTTTTGTAAGAGCTGTTCACATTTTCCATACTGTGAAATAACACTTAAAAAATACATTTCTATTTTTTTTCAATTAAATACAATGATAAAACAAAGCTATATATATATATATATATATATATATATATATATATATATATAAGGATCAATCAGATTATTCAAGGTCAGGGGCATGTTATCAGAGAGGAGACCATTAAATCTCAAATGTGGAAGATTTTATAAAGCTCACTTTAGGTACATTAACTCTATTAGAAGGCACAACTTGTTTCCGTATTTCATCACTTTTGGCAGTTTATAAATATAGTCTGCTGCTGTTGTGAACAGCTGACTCATTGGAAAAGACCCTGATGCTGGGAACGATTGAAGGCAGGAGAAGAGGGTGACTGAGGATGAGATGGTTGGATGGCATCACCAATTCAATGGACATAAACTTGGGAAAATTCTGGGAGATAGTGAGGGACAGGGAAGCCTGGCGTGCTGCAGACCATGGGGTAGTGAAGAGTAGGACACAACTTCAGTTCAGGCAGTTCAATTCAGTTGCTCAATCATGTTCAACTCTTTGCGACCCCATGGACTGCAGCACACCGGGCTTCACTGTCCATCACCAACTTGCAGAGCTTGCTCAAACTCATGTCCATCGAGTTGGTGACGCCATCCAACCAACTAATTCTCAGTCATCCCCTTATCCTCCTGCCTTCAATCTGTCCCAGCATTAGGATCTTTTACAAAGAGTCAGTTCTTCACATCAGGGGGCCAAAGTATTGGAGCCTCAGCTTCAGCATCAGTCCTTTTGAAAGGTTGTTGCTGACCCACGAAAAGACACCGGGATTGTTGGCCTCCGGAAGAGAGAAATTCAACCTGGGGCCAGAGACAAGGCTAAATCGCCCAGAGCTTTTGTGCAATAGAGTTTTATTAAAGTATAAGAGGGATAGAGAAAGCTTCTGACATAGACATCAGAAGGGGGCAGAAAGAGTACCCCTACTACAAGATGAATTGAAAGAATGTCCGGAGGTTGCAAAGAGATCCACTCACACAATCCACATTTCAAGATAACAGGATTAGCCAGAAGGCCCTCAGGAAGGAGAAACTGTCCTCAAGCAGGATACATACCTGCTCTATTATCCTTAGTACAGAGTCCAAACCAAGCTGTTAGTTGTGTAATCATCAGTTTCAGGTTTAAAAATAAAAAACATTTTATGTGACTAAGACTAAGTAAAGTAGAGGAAAAAGAAAAGTTTATCCTTTCTTCCTCCTTGAGAATTCCAGATCCCTCTCTCCTTGGGGACCCCTGGACTTCTTATCAACCTACCTAGGAATTGACTCTCTCACTTTCAAAGAATATTCCAGACTGATTTCCTTTAGGATGGACTGGTTAATCTCCTTGCCATCCAAGGAACTCTCAAGAGTCTTCTCCAACACCACAGTTCAAAAGCATCAATTCTTCAGTGCTTAGCTTTCTTTGTAGTCCAACTCTCACATCTATATGTGACTACCGGAAAAATCATAGCTTTGACTAGGTAGACCTTTGTCAGCAATGTAATATCTCTGCTTTTTCATATGCTGTCTAGTTTGGTCATAGCTTTTCTACCAAGGAGCAACTGTCTTTTAATTTCATGGCTGCAGTCACTATCTGCAGTGAATTTGGAGCCCAAGAGAATAAAATCTGTCAGTTTCCTTTGCTTCCCTATCTATTTTCCATGAAGTGATGGGACTGGATGCCATGATCTCAGTTTTTTGAATGTTTAGTTTTAAACCAGCTTTTTCACTCTCCTCTTTCACTTTCATTAAGATGCTCTTTAGTTCTTCACTTTCTGCCATAAGGGTGGTGTCATCTGTGTATCTGAGGTTACTTCTCTTGTGAGATATTTCTCCCGCCAATCTTCGATTCCAGCTTGTGCTTCATCCAGCCCAGCATTTTGCATGATGTACCTTGCATGTAAGTTAAATAAGCAGGGTGACAATATAGAGCCATGATGTACTCCTTTCCCAATTTGGAACCAGTCTGTTGTTCCATGTCTGGTTCACAACTTGGTGATGGAATAACAACAACATAGTCACTTTATTGTTACATACTTAACTGTTATGCTATTGACTTTTTAATTTTTCTCCACAGCTTATGACTAACATTTTAACTGAGAAGTAGCATAGTTCTTCAAAGTTCCAGAAATCACTTTCCACACATCTTAAACTATAAAATAATCTTTCTGTGCATTTGAAAAATAGTAAGGTGGCTCAGATGGTAGAGAATCTGCCTGCAATGCAGGAGACCCATTTTCAACCCCTGGGTTGGGAAGATCCTCTGGAGAAAGGAATGATTACCCACTCCAGTATTCTTGACTGGAGAATTCCATGGACAGAGGAGCCTGGACGGCTACATTCCATGGGGTCACAAAGAGTTGGACACAACTGAGAGATTTTTGCTAGAGATATTATAAGTAATGTGCACCTAAAAATTGATTTTAATTTTAAATAACATAGAAATTTTACTTTTTATGATTCCCACATTTCAATATACATTACATTCTAAAGATTCTTGACCTTGAACTTCCTGAGAAACATATTATGACTGCTTTTATGGTAAGCAGTTTTAAGAGTCTCCTCTACTGGAAATTTTATTATACAGTAAACGTCGGACTCTTTGCAACCCCATGGACTATACAGTCTATGGAATTCTCCAGGCCAGAGTACTGGAGTGGGTAGACTTTCTCTTCCCCAGGGGATCTTCCCAACCCAGGGATCGAACCCAGGTCTCCCTCATTGCAGGTGGATTCTTTGCCAGGTGAGCCACAAGGGAAGCCCCTAATCTTGTCCAGGAATGATACTTTTGAGTTATTTTCAGAGAGGCAAACCTGGTGAACTCCACCCTTATCCATTAGCTTTGTGCTCATTTGTTGAGCAGTTTGTAGCTTCTCCCAGCTTAGGAATAAATCTCTGCACTCTCTTCTTCCTGTAAACTGCCTTCAGAGGATTTTATTCCCTGCGTCAGGCCCAAATGTGCATTTCTTTCGTCCTTTATTATGACTCACAGTAACACTGTAAAATAAATGTTTTGAAACAAATTGATAAATCCAAGTGAGCCTGCCAATCCATTGGATATGGTTATAATTATCCTTCTTTCCAAAGATAGAATTCTTCTTTATAGACAAATTCATAGTTAATCTTGAGGATTCTCAAAACATTTTTACCCTCAATTAAGTGTTGAGTTTTCATTATCATCAATCTATGCTATTATGTTATGTATATAAGACACCAGACACATAGAAGGTTAAAACACAGACAGAATACAATGCAGTTTTTTTTTTTTCTGCTCTAACTGGTCAACCATTTCCTAAAATTCATCCTTCATATGGCACATCACTATAAAGTTTTATCTCAAACTCTTTCATCTTAAACGCTTATAATAGAAAGAAAAGAGCAGGTACCTACTCAGTGGAAAATCATTTAGTTATATTTCCGTCCAAAAAATAAAACAAAAATAATAAGATTTTCCTAAATATATAGATAAATAACTTGTGTAGAAAGAGTAAATAATGGATATAATGCAGAATACTTTGATGCACAAATTCTACTATAATATGCAAGGAAGATGTAGATCTCAAAATCAAGATAAATATCCTGGGGAACTGAAGCCCCAAATTATGATCAGGGTGAAACATACCAGTCTGCTGGATTCTGTAAAAGGCAGTGGGACCAAAATTTCAGCTCCTCTGAGGGTGACAAGGATGAAAAGTGGTTTATGAGAGAGATCGGTGACTGAACCAAAAGACAAGTTTTGAAAGAAAGACTGTAAAATGTCTGCTGCTCCGCACAGTCTGAAGCCGTGACTTGAGTAGCTTCTGGCTGAGGAAGTTGAAAGAACAAAGATAGAGCTTGAAAAATGAGATCTCAACTGAGATACATACCGGTCAAGATTCTCTAGAGAAACAGACCAGTAAAAGCAAAGAGATTTCAAAGCATTGATTTATGCCTATAGTGGGGGCTGGCAAGTTCAATATTTGTAAAAGAGGCTGGGATGCTGAGGATTTCGAGTGGGACCCATTGCCGCAATCATTTTCTCATTCTCTGAAATACCTAAGTTGTTTTTTTTTTAATTTTCTTAAGACCTTTCCACTGACTGGATAAGGTCTAACTAAATTATCAATAATTATCTCTTTTATTTAAAGTTGTCTGATTACAGAATTTATCCACATCTACAAAATACTTCACCAATAGTACCTAGATTTGTGTTTGATCGAATAACTGGACATCATAGTCTAATCAACTAGACACATACGAGCATCTAAGCATGTAGACACCCTCTACGTTTCTGACTCTTCAAAGAGCCTAGACAAAGAGCCACAAATTGCCAACTGAAAAACTGACTTAAAGGTAAATAGTTTAACAGTATTATAACTATCAAATACATGGAATACATAGTTTAAATAGGAAAATGCTAGGTTCATAAAATTTATAAAGTGGTATGCAACATTTACACACATGCTTCCAATCTTATACAAACCTATTCAGAGAATGAAAACGGAGAGACTGTAATCAAACGTATGTTAAGAGACTTGACACCAGACATAAGCTTGATACTGTATTCCAAAGAATTTATAATCAATCTAGGTTTATGCCAAGAAAACAAAATGCAATTTTGATTCACAGTTAGAAACTCTCTCAATGACATTTGCATATTAACAAATTAAAGGCAAAACACCATGTGAAATTTTCCATAAATGAAATGGAAAAGCACTTGGGAAAATCTTCAACCCATTGTTGATAAATTATCTTAGCAACTAAGGAATTGATGGGTATAGTATGTATTGACTTAACTACAGTGTAATTAGAAAAAATTTCTGGAATGGACAGTGTGATGGTACCAAAAGGGTAGAGAAGTACAACATAGTAAGACTCTAGAGACAGAACTCCACATATTTACAGGAAATTATATATGACAGAGCAGGATAATTCAGAGGGAAAGGGGGGGGGGGGAAGGTGACATCTTCAATAATTGGTGCTGGAACAATCGGTTATCTAAATAGAAATAAGTGATATCAGATCCTTACCAGGTGGTCAGAGGACTTAAATCTAAAAACCAAAACTTAAGAAAAGAAAGTATTAAAGATATTTTCAGATGTTCAGAGTGGAATTGAAAGTTTTTAATAAAAAACAACCAAAGTAAACTGTAAACTGGAAGGAAAGATTGATGAATTTAATTACATTAAATCTGATTACTTTGCCTCATGAAAAGAAACTTGAAGCAAATTTCAGAATTACACATGATATAATATATCATGATAAAGTTATAACACATAAATCTATGCAATATATTACTTAAATATAAACTATTGTGCATAATATATATAGTACATGCTATATATATAATAGAGAGAAAAAAGGGAAATTAAAGATATTTCAATGGATTATCCACTTTGGGGAAAAAAGGTAAAAATATATATAGTGAAATGCATACACCAAAGCTTAGAATCCAGAGAATTTTGGCACTTTCTTATACTGGCAATAACATACATTGTATCATTGCATGAACTTTTTTATCATTCCAGAAATATTCATTATTTTTCTTCCCAGTCCATCAATGACCCTCAGGCAAATGCTGTTCTGATTACTTTCCTCATAAATTAGTTATGCTTATTCCAGAAATTTATATAAATAGAATCATATGTATTCCTTTTTATCCTGATTTCTTTAACTCAGCACAGTGTTTTTGAGGTTCTCTGTGGTGATGCATACATCAATAAATTCTTCCCTTTTATTTCTGGGTAGCATTTAATTGTGTGAATATCCAAACTTTGTTCATCTAGTCTCTTGTTAATGGGTATTTGGGTTGTTTCCAGCATGGGGTTGATATGAAAAAACGCCTCTATGAGCATTTTTAACTTAATAAAAAACTGCCAGACCAACTTAAAAAATGGTTACAGACATACACATATGTACTACTAACATCAGGCATGAAAGAGAGAGACATCAGAGACAATTTCAAGGTTTTCGGTATTACCAAGTGGAAAGACAGATTTGCCATTTGCTTATTTGTAGAAGATTGGCAGGAAAGATACATAATTTAGTTAACTAAAGGTTAACCAAAAGATATGTAATTTAATCAACCAAAAGCTTACTTAACCAAATGTAGTTAACCAAAAGGTTAACTTGAAATCCTTAAGACATTGGAACAGATATATGAAAGAGAGAGTGGGATATACCGGTCTAGAGTTCAAAGGAGAGGTTAACAAAGGAGTCCCCGAGTCATCATCATACTGATTTACAGATTCATTCATTCAAAAATAGATTTTAATGGATGAGCATATATGTGGGCCAAGCTCTTGTATGTACACATGGATCATATCTGTTAAAATAACCCCGTCCTTTATGGAATGTGTATTATCTGTGGCTTAGGAATCTAGATGAAAAAACTGAAAAGGTGAGTACGTAGAAAAGAAAAGGGCTTCAAGGACTGAACCCAAGGGCAATCCATTTATTAGAGATCTAGGAAGTGAGATATAATAACTTAGAGTCTGAAGGAGGAAAATATTCTGAAATGCAGCAGAAAATGTGGGACTACGTTGCACCATCTAGCCAAGTATGGTTGATTGTATTACTGGCCTCTTTCAACAAATCTTGTATTCTTATCTTTTCCCATGAAACTTCAAAGTTCCTCCCATGGAAAGAATGGAATGTATTTTTCCGTACCTTGGATTTGTTTGGAATAAAGCAGAAGGTTTAGTGGGCCTGGTCCATTCCTACATCTCCATGTTTCTGTTTGCACTCTTGTGCATCTGCCTTTCTCAGGAGAATGTGTTTGCTTGTCCCAGGATGAAAAAGACATAAAGTAAAGCTTTCAAGTCTCCCTCTTCTCATGGCATTTTTTTTTCCCCTCATGAGTGTCTGTGTCCTCTCCTACTCTTATGAGAACACCAGGCATCAGATTTCCAGTTCACTCTAAATCCAGTGAGGTATCATCTTGAGACCATTAAATGAATTACATCTGCAAAGATTCAGTTTCCATATAAGGTCACATTCATGAAACCAAGAGTTAGCAGTTGAATTTATCTTTTTAGGGGACAAAATTCAATCTACTACAATATGCTAATGGTATTATGTTTCTGTCCATTTAAATACAGCTTTCTCAAGGAAAGGAGCCATGTTTATTCATGTCTCAGTCCCAACTGTCCAGTAAAAAGCCTGGAAGTCAATAAACAGTTGCTTTATAAAAGTGTCTCAAAGTATTTTATTCAAGGATATAGCAACTATTTCTTTTATAAGTAATAATGCATGCTACAATAATCAGAAAAAATTTTATAGCCATAGATTTACTACCTAAATCTACTGTCTTAAAATTATTTGGATGGCATCTTCTGCTATCATATTCTGATGATTTCTTTCTCTCTCTCTCTTATGCTCAATCTTTTGAAGCACACACTAAAAAAAAAAAAAATCTCATCAAAGTCAGATATGGTCTTCAATATGAAAGGAAAGAATCTATTGAAGTAATTACCTAAAATTTCTAATAACGATTTTCCCTGTTATTCTAACAGTAATCACCAGTCCTCATAACAAAGAACCAGCCATCATGGTGTCTCTTTCATTAAATTTCCTTTGTCCTCAAACATGCTGCTTTATGTGTTCTGTTGATTTATTTCCTCTCTCTTCTAAAAAGTTCTGTTTCTTTTTAGAAAGATAATAGTGAATTTTCTGTAGCACACTGTTCCTGTTGTTAGGTAATTAGTCTGCCTGAAAAAAAAATGTATTATAGTAGATTTTTCACAAAGGAGCCTTTCAACACGATGCTTTTACTATGAAAATCAACAGTCTCTGGAAAACAGGAGAACTAAAGCCAGACGTGAACACTTCTCTACTTAGATTTCTGCTTCATTTCAGAAATATGGCCCATGAAACCATTTAAGGGAAAGTGGAACAAGAGTACATAAGGGAAATTTTTCTGTCTACCACAAATGAGACAAAATGAGTAGTGATCAAATTAGCAAATTACATTCTTCATCATAGTGCATTGTTATCTTCTTCTCTAAGATGAATCCATGTATATGACAAAATTTAGCTAGAAATATATTTCATCAGTATAAAGTAAGTAAATTATAAAATAATATAGACCTGATTATTTTTCCATTCCATACATAATTTTCTTTCAATTTAGCTAAAATACCTACTAAATTCCAAATATAAAAGTTCTTCCTAAAATGATGACCTATTCTAACTCATATACCCACTTATTTTAGCTCATCTATCTTTTAACTCATATACCCAATTATTTTAAAGATTGTATACTGCTTAGGCGGAGAAGGCACTGGCACCCCACTCCAGTTCTCTTGCCTGAAGAATCCCATGGACAGAGGAGCCTGGTGGCTACAGTCCATGGGGTCGCTAAGAGTTGGACACGACTGAGCGACTTCACTTTCACTTTTCCCTTTCATGCACTGGAGAAGGAAATGGCAGCCCACTCCAGTGTTCTTGCCTGGAGAACCCCAGGGACGGTGGGGCATGGTGGGCTGCCGTCTATGAGGTCGCACAGAGTCGGACACAGCTGAAGTGACTTAGCAGCAGCAGCAGCAGCATACTGCCTAGGAAGTTATTTGAGTATATTTTTCACAGAGAAAATAGTTTAACTCAGACGCCGTTTTGGTTTGTCACGGTGGCTCAGACAGTAAAGAGTCTGTCTGCAACGCGGTAGATCTGGGTTCAATCCCTGGGTTGGGAAGACCCCCTGGAGAAGGAAATGGCAACCCATCCCAATATTCTTGCCTGGAAAATCCCATGGGCAGAGGAGCCTGGCAGGCTACAGTCCATGGGGTCGCAAAGGTCGGACATGACTGAGAGGCTAACACTTTCACTTTCATATGCCTTTTAATTCATATATCCACTTATTTTAAAGATTGTGTACTGCTCAGGAATTTATTTGAGTATATTTTTCACAGATAAAATGGGCAAACTTCACAGACATCATTTTGCAGTTTCTACTTGCTTCAAAACCTATTATGTAGGTAAGAAGTTGTCGTTCTAATTTGAAGTGCATACTATACGGCTTGCAGCATGCATGCTAAGTCGCTTCAGTAGTGTCCCAATCTGCAATCCTATGGACTGTACCCGGCCTGGCTCCTCTGTTCATGGGATTCTCCAGGTAAGAATACTGGAGTGCATTGCCATGCCTTCCTCACTATACGGCTTAATAGTACATAAATATTCTGAGTTTATTTACTGAACATATTTAGTAATAATTGTGGACCTAAAGAAGTTGCATCAATTTCCCAGCGAGTTTCTGTATAATCTTCATTCAGTTCTCCCCATGGTAATATCTTATATAACCACAGTACATTTCAAAAAGCAGGAAATTGACATTTGTATAGTATAGTTAGGGCTTCATAGGTGGCACTAATGATAAAGGACTTGCCTGCCAAGGCAGGATATGAAAAAGATGTGGGTTTAAACCTTGGGTTGGGAAGATCCCCTGGAGGAGGGCATGGCAACTCATTCTAGTATTCTTGCCTGGAGAATCTCATGGATGTAGCGGCCTGGTGGGTCAAAAAGAGTCAGACATGACTGAAGCGACTTAGCATGCATGCATAGTATTATTGATATATGGCATGCAGACTTGATTTTGATTTTACCAGCTTTTAAATAAAACTCATTTTTTGATGTGTAAATATGTGACATTTTATTATATGTGTAGATTTGTGTATCCACTATTCAATCAAGATATGGACTTGTTTCATCACCACAAAGAAACTCATTTATCACATTGATCCATTAGAATGCCTTCCCCTCGTCTAACCCTGTTAACTGTTGATTTATCCTCCATCACTAACATTTGATTTCAAGGTTGTTATATAAATGGAATCACATAGTATATAACTTTTTGAGTCTGGCTTGTTTTCCCCAGTGAAACATTCTTGAAATCCAAACAAATTATGGTCTATATCAATAATTTGTTTCTTTTATGGATGAGTTCTATTTCACTGTATGGGTATACCACAGTTTATTTCACCATTTACTCACTGCAAGACATTTGTTTGAATTGTTTCTAGTTTGGGGCTATTATTAAAAAAAAAAAAACAAAAAACTGCAAAGAATATCAATGTCCAGGTTTTGTTTGGAGATAAATTTTTACTTGCTAGAGTAAATACTTTGAATTGTCATTGCTAGGTTGTATGTTAATTTTATAAGAAAATGTCTAGAATTTTTCCTATTAAACTGCATGTTTAGCTGTTTAAGACACTGCTAAATAACGGTCCCATTTTAATTCCCATTAGCATTGCCTGAGAGTCATACATTCTCATCAGCATTAGATATTGTCTGTATGTTTCAGCCATCTTACACGCATGTAGTGGTATCTCACTGGGTTTTCACTTTGTATTTATAAAATGGTCAATGATGAACATCTTTTCAAGTGCTTATTTGTCATCATGTATCTTCTATAGTAAAGTATCTTTTCAATTTTTTGCCCATTTATTACTATTTAATTTAGAGAATTTTTATATACTCTGAAGTTCTTTGCCAATTTATATTTGCGAATATTTCCCCCAAGAGTGTAGCTTGCATTTTACTTCCCTTAAACAATTGTTTGCTGGGCAAAATGTTATTATTTCTCAGTCTACTTCTACAATATATGGAAGTCTAAAGCAGATACTTGACTTAGAACAGATGAAATTATTTAAACTGTGTCTGTTTGAATGTATGTGTATATAATATTTCAGAAACACAGTACAGAAACACAGATAACTTGAAAAGAGTAAAAAATTGTCTTAGGATCTTAAAAATATTTTGAAAATTTATTGATTTTTTTACAGTACAGCCTGTTTTCCAAGGAATTTAAACTTACTGGCTAATACCTTGTAGCAGTATCTTTGACATATGCACATGGCATTTTGCCCTTTAATTACAGACTTTTTCAGTCAAATGGTTTTAAGTATTTAAAACATTTAAACCAATTTTTCTTTAAAAGAAAAAGCAATTTTCCTTTGAGAAATTATTTTAAGATACTGTACCATACAACTAATTATAACATAAATCAGCAGTTTAATTTATGCAGTGTCACCCAGCAGAGAAATGTTTTTGAGGGATGAATAAGCAATATAAAAAGCTACCCTGAAGGGGAACATTATCGGACACATTTTACTTTGAATCAGGCTTGTTTAACAAGAACACCCAAATAAACTATGCTTTACCTGAAAACTTCAAATTGTGTGAGGCACTGTTATATTTAAAGCAAGACAACTGAAAAATAAAGCCAAAAAGGTTATTGAAGGAAAGATTTAGAACGTAGTTGATTACAGCATGTCCTAATTATAGAAGCAGGACATTTCAAGAGCAATCAATAGATTCAGAATAATGAAGTCATTGTGCCTATATTCACAGGAAGGGCTACATGAGGACAAATTTTCCTCATTTCGCATGCAACCGTTTAATTTCTTAAAGTAAAAAACCTGTAAGAGCGAGAAAAAAAATAACACACAATTACATTGTTGAGAGCTAATAGGAATTATTTGAATGTCTTTTTGAACTGATGTTTTCTTCTCCAACATCATGTAATTTTAGACATAGAAAGGACCCTAAGAGATCTTCTATGTCAAACCGAGAGCAGAAACAGTGCACTTATTTGTATATTGAAGACTTAGGTCATAGCCAAATGATTAAGGAATCCACAGTAATGAAGTGGTTGAGGTTATCATCACATCATCTGGGCAAATTAGTTAATTTTCCTGTGCCTCAGTTTATTCATTTGTAAAAAGGGGAGAATTGTGCATCTATTATCTTAGGTTTGTTGTAAAAATTACATGTGTTAGCATATGTCATGCATTTAGAAAATACTTGACATGCAGAAATATTATATAAGAATTAATGGCTATAATTATTTGAGATCACTGCATTAATGCAGCAGATTCATTTACCACAGCATGTCGTGGACCTAGCCCTTCTCCCATGTCATTTCTATCCAAGGATCACAGCATTGTTGAAATATATTGCATTAAAGAGCTTTCACAGAAAACTTGCTTGAGGAGAGAAGAAGCATTTTACTAGGGTTGCAGAAAAAGAAAGAACTTTAGGAGCAGCCCTTTATGTATAATCCTCCATCTAAATCTTAATCCAGTATTCATGCACTACAGTAATAGGAGTTAAAGTAAACAGGCAAAATAGGGGCAGAAGGACCACAGCAAAGATGATCAGAGACTGAGATCTCATAGCTGGCACTTGCCTAAAGGGACTGTGTGATTTTTACTAAAGGACTCCCCCTGATTGTGCCTCAGTGCCCATGTCTGTGTGCTTGAAACAATAAAGGAATAATGCAGCAAAGAATATTGGAGAAAACATTGAGATCCAGCTCTACCATCGGGAGGATGTAAATAAACGAGCAGTCTCTCTATCTCTGTAATAACTAATAATAAGTGGATTCAAGTTTGTGAAGCAATAAATTTATACAACTTGAAGCCCTCTTTACAGAAATGCAACAGGAAGGCCAATCAATGCATGGAGTCACTGATTACAAAAGGAAAAGTTGACTTTCAGGATGTACAAGGAAAGGAGCGGGAAAGGCAAAGGAAGAATGAAGCAGGGCTAAGGTATCCCAACTGAGAGCCTTGAGCAAATATTATTGGCAGTCCTAATCCAGGAAGGAAGCTTACTGGCATGCAGAATGGTTTGTTTAAAGTAGTTTGAGTCACAGATCACTCATAAATTTTAGCGTTGAAAGATTTTGTAAAGCAGAGGACAGCAAAATAGCATTTATTGACATCTAATCTGTGCAAATTCTCTATCAGTAACCTCATCTGAAATCTCTCAAGACACCGTATCTATTAATTATTTATTGCAACACGTGCAGAGTGGAGCTGGGTGGCATCCCCGTTCATTTTTCCAGTGCATGAGGCACTGCTGGTATTTCTTTTCCAGGTCTTTCATAAGATCTGAAGAAAACACATATTGCAATCTGTGTTCCCTTTAGTTTAATTCAGCCCAGATTGTTAAAAAAAAAGTTTCCACAATAAGACTAAATTTTTCACCAATCAGTCTTTCAAATTTCAAATCCCAGTTAGGAATCTTAAAGTGAAAACCAACATCCCAGGGCAGTGGAGGGAAATAACACAGGGCAGATGGAGCTTGTGTCCTGGTGAATCCGTTGAGAGTCCCTGAATCTTGGTTTTGTCATCTGTAAATGGCAAATGACTGAAACCTTGGACAGGATTGTCATGGAAATTAAGGAAAATATAAATAAAATGCTTGATCCTTGATGGAATCTCAATCAAACAGTTCTTCCTTTTTTTTTTATTTGTTTTAATTTTTACTCTCATGTGGAAATTGGCTGAATTAGGGGTTTGCTTACCCCCCTACAATTTACTGAGTCAACTCAATATAATTCTATGCCTCAAATACCTATTAGAAGGGATAGAAAATGTACTGAGAAAATAGTTGATACAAATAAATTTAGGAATTTCCACAGGAATGACACTTTTTTAAGTACCAAAAGGAAAGCACATATACATTAGATGTAAGTTAAAAGACAGATGTGCTTTAAAGATAAATTTCAAAGTGTGACATTAAAGATAAAAATATTCTTTAATTTTTTTGGTGTATCCCTACCTACAACATCTATTTAATCTTCAACATAGATTACTACCCTTGATTCAAGATTATTTTGTTTCAAAGTAATTTCCAGCTTTTTCTAGAATCTGCTTTAATAACAGAAGCATAAGATTTTATTATCATTTTATTTCCTTTGTAGGTAAATGGTTTTAATGTTTCTCTTCAAGATTTCACTCTACACGGCATCAGCTTTCAGAACTCTATGCACAGGTCTGTCTGCTTGTGTCCTATTCGCTGTTCAATGGGCCTAAGAAGTCTGAGGATGTTTGCCTTACTTCAGCTCTGTAACACTTTCTGTTACTATTGCTTTGATTGTTGTCTTCCTTATATTGTCTCTCTCTCTTTCTTTTTTTGTTAGTTTCATTTTGAAATTCTTGGCTGCATTTGGGATCTTAGTTCCCTGACCAGAGTTCCAAATCCTGTCCCCTGCCCTGGAAGCATGGAGTCTGAACCACTGAAATTCCTAGCCGAGGAATTCCCTTCTTACACTTTCTTTTGGAACTCCTATGACTAAGATTTTTAACTATGCTATTGTCTCTTTCAGCTCTTCAGAGAGTTCCTCAACTGTATTTTCAGCACATCTATTTTTCCTGTAATTTTGCCAATAAGAGTACTGCTTAATCTCTAATTGCTTATCTCCCTTGTTTGTTAACTCTTGTTCTATTGGTCCAATATATTCCTCTGAAGATGTCGATCAGAACATATTTAAATGTTTGGCTTATTTTTTACCCTGTTTTCCTCTCTGTTCTGTTGTCCTTTGTTCCAATCCTGGTCTTTCTCTTTTGTGCTCTGGGCTTTCTTCAAATGAGAGTTGTTCCTTGAATATCCTTTTGTATTTACTTATGACAGCCCTGCCTGATTAATCTAGTGCTGTATATCCCCTGGTGCTATATGCATGCATGCATGCTAAGTCACCTCAGTCATTTCTGACTCTTTGCGACCCTATGGACTGTAGCCCACCAGGCTCCTCTGTCCATGGGATTCTCCAGGTAAGAATACTGGAGTGGGCTGCCATTTCCTCCTCCAGAGGATCTTCCCAACTTAGGGATCCAACCAGCATCTCTCGTGTCTCCTGCATTGGCAGGCAGGTTCTTTACCATGAGTGCCACCTGGGAAGCCCCCTGGTGTTGTATAGTCGGGGCCGTTTCCCCAGCTGGCCTTTCTCTAATGGCAGAGCTTGCTGCAAGCAAAGCTGTTTCTGGACAGAAGGTGCTGGCTGTCAAGAATCACTGTGGATGGTGGGGGCTGAACGCACTGAGAATGAAACAGAGCAACTGGAGAAGCCCCAGTCATTGCCAGAGAGATCAAAGGGTTTGTTATTTTTATTGTCTTCATCCCCATCCCAGGCCCCAGGGGTTAAACAACAGGTAATTGAGACTCAGGGGTGGAATAAAAGGGTGCTCAGCATGGAGGCCTGTGCTCAGACCTGAGCCGTTGTCAGCTCCTCAAGGAACGTCCCTGCTTCATGTTCAGACATCTACTCTAATTCTGCAGAGGAGCCAGGTCTACTGCTGGAAAGTTTCCAGCAGTTGGTGCTAAGTAAACACTCCCAACTGTTTCACAGGGATCTTCCCCATATTACAGCGCTTCCTCAGCTCTCTTTTATCCATGAGTATTTTCCCTCACACTTCCTGTTTTCCAGAAACCAAGTAAACACCTCTGACCTCAGTTAGTCCATCATCCCCACACATGCTCAAAGCAATCAATTGTCCTCACTGTTGTAAGCTGGCACATAGTCAGGCATTTTATTGCAAACTAGTGATTAATGCCTGACAATATGTGGGCTCGTGTTTTCCTATTTAACAAGAAACTGCCAAAAAAAAAAAATCTGAACTTCTTTATAATCAAATCCTGTAAGGAGACACTACTTTAATATTCAATAAACATTTATTGACCTACTATAGGATACACAGGCTTCCCTGATAGCTCAGTTGGTAAAGAATCCACTTGCAGTGCAGGAGACCTGGTTCTCTTCCTGGGTTGGGAAGATCCCCTGGAGAGGGAATAGGCTATCCACTCCAGTGTTCTGGCCTGGAGAATCCCATGGACTGGATAGTCCATGGGGTCACAAAGAATTGGACATGACTGGGTGACTTTCTCTTTCACTTTTCATAGGATACACAACACACAGACATACAACCAAATAATTCAATTTTAAGTGTGATACATAAGATTATAGAGGTTGAGATGTTGAAAAAATCATGTTCAAGATGAATTTCTTGAAAAGTGGAGCTGCTCCCTGTGGATCTGGGAAGATGGATTTATCGGACAGAGGAGGTAACGATGGGGCAAATGGAGAGAGAGGGAGGGCGTGTGTGAGAGCAGTGAGGTGGGAGCTTATTTACTGTGGAAGTAGTAATTATACACTAACATGTTAAGTGTCATCTTCAGTATTTAGGAAAAATCTGCTGCTCAGTGTTAGCTTCAGGCTTTGGACCAAGAAACTGTCAAATACCCACATCATGTCATTTCTGTCATTCGTGATCTTGTACACGATCAATACTGCTGTGATTACACTTTTAAGCTCATAATTATCAGTCCCCAAACATCAAATACACTCAAAGCAACCCATTTAGCTTTAGGGTTAATACGTGAGTAGTCACATTCAGGTATATGTTAGCATTCCAGACACAACTAGAGTAAAATCTTTTTTGGAATATCTTTGCCAAAATGATATCGTTAGAATTATAAATATGTGTTTTTCTTTGCAAAAATTAAGTGCTCCAACAATTGAATGCTGTTGATTAACTAGAAGAGTAGTTGAAGAGATACATAATCTGGCAAATAATACAAATACCAAGAAGTTACCCTTGGCAGAATAATCTTGGTAACAAAAATATACTCTTTTGGAATTCACTATATTTAAACAATTTTAAATTGGAGCAAAGATTGATATAACAAAATTCTAGATTCGATACAAGTGTTTATTGTTTTAGCATTTGTAAGATTAAACATAACCTTTAAATATTTAGTCATTTAATCTTTGACTCCAAGAATTTTCAAGGAAAAAAAAAAATTTTTTTAAATTGAGAATTTTTTCTATCTTGAGAGGATGAGTCAACATGATATCAACATTGTCACCTAAAATTTTCACAAGTGAAACTCCAATTTCATGCACAGTATTCATGAGAAATATTTTATCTAGTCAAAGCACAAAAATACAAGAAGTGTTAGAAAAGGAAGAAAGAGAAAAGAGTGGTTAGCATAAGGCTGTATTACAAAATAATCCAACATGGGTGGTAACAGTCCAATTGCAATTAAAGCTTATTTCTTATATACTGATTCACAGAGGGTGTTCTTAGCAGATGGCTCATCTCCATATGGTGGTTCAGCTGCCTAGTCGTTCCAGATTTTGACTTTCCTGTTCCCCTAGAGACATGTCATTATCTGCCTTCATGCAGGAAGAGAAGAGAGTGAGAATGGTTGAGGGTGAAGAGATACTTATTTCTTAAATTCTTGATCTGGAAATGATCTACATCACTCTTGATATGTTTTCCTTTTGTGAATAAAAACACTGATATTTAAAATACACCAATTCTTTATAATATAGATCAAATATATAAAGAAGATTTTTTCTTTTTTTTTCTTTTCTAGTTTGACATACAGTGTTTTTAGTTGGTGATATAAAGATGTTATGGCCTACATGTTCATGTCCTCTTTCCTTTCAAATTTATGTTTTGGAACCTTAACATCCAAGGGGATGATATTGAGAGGTGGGGACTTTGGAGGTAGTTTTAGATAAAATCAAGAAGCTGGAACCCTCTTGATGCAAATAATATCTTTATAAGAAGAGAAAGATGGATCACAGTCTCCACCATGTGAGGACAAAGTGAAAGGATGGGTATCTGCAAATCTGAATTGAGCCGGCAGGCACCTTGGTCTTGGGTTTCTCAGTCTCCGAAACTGTAAGAAATACATTTCTGTTGTTTGAGACATCAAATCTATAGACTTTATTATAGTATTCCAAACTGACTAAACCAAATGAATTCACCTTTCCTCCTGCTTTACTTAATTTCTGAGAGATAGCTACCTATAAGGTTTTCCATAGGCAATCTGAGAGTGGATGGGCAAAGTGAAAGTGTTAGTCACTCAGTCCTGTCCTACTCTTTGCAACACCATGGACTGTAGCCTGCCAGGCTTCTCTGTCCATAGAATTCTCCAGGCAAGAATACTAGAGTGGGTTGCCATTTCCATCTCCACGGGTTCTCCCTGACCCACGGATCGAACCTGGGTCTCTTGCATTGCAGGCAGATTCTTTACCATCTGAGCCACCAAGGAAGCCTGTGAATCATGGAGGAGTATTTATATACAAGAAAATTGATGTGAACAGTGTCATGTAATTGTTGTTGATTAGGAATGGTTTAATGATCACTACCATACAAAGTTTTATGCATATATTTCAGTTGACTTTTCAGAAAATAATTGTAAGACAGCTTATATATAAGGAAATTAATCACCAAGAGTAGAAATATGGGTGACTACTTTCAACATATTTCTTTCTATAGTCAAAGATGAATTACACAATGCACAGGACAGATTAGATGATGTTTGTTCTATTCTAATACAAGTTTTTAACACTATTCTTCTGGTGGTAAGAAGCATCAGGTTTTGTTGCTCACAATTCAAACACTTTTGCAAAGACCTCTCAGATTCTAGGGTTTTGTCAAAAAGCTATGATGGAATGCAATAAATAAAAACATTTTATGTTAGGGGTCCAAAACATTTTGTGTTTTTGATTCTGGATTTACGAATTTTTTCTAGATCCTTCTGTATGTTTCCAATCAATGCCATGGAATTTCTACATTGGACTAGAAACTAGAAGACAGAAATGGATTCAGGAAATTATTTCTCTTACAAGATTTCCATTTTAAGATGTAAGATGAATTTTAAATGAATGAAAAATCAGTCATACTTAGTGTTTTGTTCAAATGCTCACCATAAATATCATTTACTATTTTATAAAAAAGAGAATATCAATTTTGAAGAATTTGGAATCTTAGAGTTCAGAAGATAACGTTACTATGCTGAATTCAAGAATTTTTCTGATGAAAGTGCACAAGGTATTAGAATTTCCAGGTGGCGCTAGTGGTAAAGAACTGCCTGTCAATGCAGGAGACAAGAGAGGCGGACTCGCTCTCTGGGGCAGGAAGATCCCCTGGAGAAGAAAATGGCGACCCACCCCAGGATTCTTGCCTGGAGAATCCCATGTACAGAGGAGCCTGGCGTAGGGTCGCAAAGAGTTGGACCTAACTAAAGTGGCTTTGCATGAACACATTAGAAATAGAAAAGGAAGTCGGCGGCAAAAAGGTAGAAAAGTAGAAGAAAGCTACTCTTCAGAAAAGGTGGAACTACATCAACTTCATAATTAAACATTTTCTCAATAACTTACTTGAACTCCTTAATACTTTGTCTAACAGGCCTCGCAGGCTTCCTACAGTCTCAGAAAATTTCCCTGACCTTATTTCTTTCTCATTCTGTTTCCTGGTTGCTGACTATCTCCTCGACTGATGGACACTCCTGCTGCCTCTCACTGCATGGATTTGCCACCTCCAACATCAATAGTGAGAAATTTAATTTTGTTTTCTAAGGATTTTGTTTATCTTTAGAATGATTACTTGTCTGAAATTTTGCTGCAATAGAATATTTACATGATAAAATATTTATTTTGATATATTTGCAAATCTGGGAGTATTTTCCTAAATTCTAGTGTTTCCTAGGGGTAATCATGAAGTATTAATTTGACAGCGTTTTGGTAGTCATTTAGTCATGATCTCCATATAGTCATGAATACAACTCTTCAAGAAAAATGCAGTGACTAGTGAAACCACATTATGCTTTTTAATTAGCCTACACTGGCCCTGATTGAAATTTAAAAGTATGGCTTCAGGTATGACCTGAAAACACTAGTAATAATATCCCCAAATTAACATTTTACCATCCAAAAATATATGCTATCCACATGAAATTTATAAAATGATTTTCATAATATTAAATAAAGCTTAATATGATCTAATACATGCTATTTGCCAATCTGATAAGAGCTAAACATGCTATTTGCCAATTCTGATAAGAATTGGTAGTTATCCGTGTGAGACCCCAAATATAAGCTTAGATATTCTTTGTAATTTTTAGATTTAAATAAAATATTTATAATACATCCCTGATGAAAATAGTCTATGTCTCTGAATCAAGCTATCAGAGCAGACACATGGTCCCAGTTGCCAAAAAGTGACAGAGAGTTTTGGAGTTTCCACGTGTCTGAATGACGGCTCCATCCAACTTCACAACATCTGCTTTTGGTAAAGGTCTTGTAGCTTGCAGAACATTGCAGCCATTTCAGAGACAAGAGAGAATTCTGGTCAAAACAGAACTATCTGTCATTTTGTTGTAAAATATGTTTAGAAGTCCAACCTTTGGCATATATGATCACTAAAAGATTTATTATTTACTCAATGATAATAGTCGTTTCTGTGCAAGGCTCCAGAGTTCTTGGTCTCAGTGAACTCAGAGGTTAGTAGTGGCATTTCACAAATAAACAGATAGTTACAATACTGTGTGGTGATAGATATGGTGCAACCGTTTACAGGGTATCACTGGGAATGGAGAGAATGAGTTTCCAGTGTGGATTTGGAAGCTCAGTAAGTAGAATCAAGAAAAGGTAATCTAAACCCAGTAAACACAACCAAAGATAAACTCATAAAAACGCAAGCAAGGGACCTTTGGCAACATCTAGTTCAGTCTCGTCTTACGTATCATCACATCAGTCTGTAGAAAAACAACACACAGTGTAACTTACTGTAGGGACTGGTGATGGAATGCAGGGATTTATCATCGATTTAGTTCTCCTTGGCCCTCTGTGCACTTAGTGGTCAGATACCTGAAGTTTCTCTGCTCATCTTTAAAGTCTGCTCAGTTCGACACCATATTGTGTTGAAGACGGCCCAACCACCAGTGATCTGGTAAGTGTGCAACCATTTCATACAAAGACAGCTGAGGCCTGCTTTGTAGTTTGTTGGTGGTGTTTGTAAAGAGGATTCGATGAGCACGTAGTGTTATCTCGGCTACAGAAAAGGATTTTACTACCATCCTTGACTTGAGAACCTTTAATTAAGAGGAATTTCTTTGTTACACACCAGGAGGACAAAAGTCAGGAGAACTTTCAGACAAAATATAAGGAGTTCACAGTAGCGGGATAGAAACTCTTAATGGAAGGCTTTGCCAAATTGCAGAGAATGGTATACAGGGCAGTAAACCACCCCATGGATAGCAGACAAGAAAGCTTTTCCAAAAGCACGCAGTGGTGTCTCAGAGAAAAATTCTATTCTTGCTTTCTGAAATTTGCCTCATGTTGTTTAGCAAAAGGGGCTGCTCTCATAGTTCAGTTGGTAAAGAAATCAGCTGCAATGCAGGATACCCTGGTTCAATACTTGGGTTGGGAAGATCTGCTGGAGAAGGGATAGACAACTCACTTTAGAATTGTTGGGCTTCCCTTGTTTAACAAAAGGAACTATGAACAGGAAAGAAAAAGAGGCAAGTGAGAGAGAGACAGTGAGAAAGAGAGATTAATAGAGAGAAAGAAAGATCAGGATAGTCTAAGCCTAAGTCGCTTCAGTCGGGTCTGACTCTGTGCGACCCCATAGACGGCAGCCCACCAGGCTTTGCCGTCCCTGGGATTCTCCAGGCAAGAATACTGGAGTGGGTTGCCATTTCCTTCTCCAGTGCATGAAAGGGAAAATTGAAAGTGAAGTTGTTTAGTCGAGTCCGACTCTTAGCGACCCCATTGACCGCACCCTACCAGGCTCCTCTGTCCATGGGATTTTCCAGGCAAGAGTACTGGAGTGGGGTGCCATTTCCTTCTCCCAAAACATCAGTATAGCAGCAACCTAAAGGTCTCCTGAAGCACTAGTGATGGTTAAAACAAGTGAAAGCTCCTTCCAATTTATTAGAAGCAAGGTGGTAGGAAGTAGCATCATTTATTGACCTCTGTGACTAAGGACTCCAGTATTTCTACAGGTCTCAGAGAAAGCACCAGAGATAATGTACTGTCTCAACTTCCCGAGATTATGTATTGTATTGAGGGCAGAGTATGGTTGAATAAAGGTTAAATAGGAGGTAGTGAAGTGTTTTCTTTTGTAAATGAGATACTAATGAGACCTTTGTCCAAAAGAAAATTTGATGTTGACCAAGAAATCTAAGCACTGAAGAACTGATGCTTTTGAGTTGTGTTGGAGAAGACTCTTGAGAGTCTCTTGGACTGCAAGGAGATCAAATCAGTCAATCCTAAAGGAAATCAATCCTGAATATTCATTGGAAGGACTGATGCTGAAGCTGAAGCTCCAGTGCTTCGGCCACCTGATGCAAAGAGTCCACTCATTAGAAAAGACCTTGATGCTGGGAAAGATTGAGGGCAGGAGGAGAAGGGGACAACAGAGGATGAGATGGTTGGATGGCATCATTGACACAATGGACATGAGTTTGAGCAAACTCTGGGAGATGGTGAAGGACAGAGAAGCCCGGCTTGCTGCAGTCCAGGGGGTTGCAGAGTCAAACATGACTCAGTGACTGAACAACAGAGTATCTATGAAATAACAAAATGTAGGTGCCATTTATTATAACAATTGGGAAAAACAAAGAAGTTGAGCACATTTATACATTTTGCTATTTTTTGCATAATAAGGTAAGGTTATAGGCACATTGTAAGATTCATGTTTGTTGCAGCTTTACTAAAAGGAAGGGAAAAAAAATGAAGGTAGGTTGACGTTAAATACTTGTGGAATTAAACAAAATTAGGAAGCAATTCCCAGAACTCATTTTGTTTTGACTTTATTAGCATAGCATGTTTTTAGCTAATGAGCAGCATATAGAAAGTGTACGTATGTCAGGCTGTAAACTTTACTGTGTGTGCTAGGTAATATTATATAAATCTGGTCATGATTCCTGAACTGAGTATAGGATCCCATTTGCAAAGTTGAATGCTGAGCTGTAAATTATTTTTTTAAGAGCTATATCACTACTCTACTCCTTCATATGATATATATGTATATATATATATAATAACTGTCATATATAAATAATATATATATATATAATCTGTTACAAAAGAAAATGAATAATTGTTTAATAAGTTAAAAACATTAAAAAAGTCTTCAGAGAAATGATCATGCTTCTGAGGTGTCATGAAAATGAAAACCACTCAGAGTGGTAGTTTCTATCATCTACCACTATGGTTTAGGGGCTTTGAACTCTGAACTCATAATCCCTTGGTGCAAATTCTGTGCTATCTCTTCATAGTTCTGAAGACTTAAGCAGAGTATTTTTTCCTTAAATTCTTCAGTTTTTCTGCTATATAGGGAAGAGAACACAATAACCTATCTTATAGATTAGTGTGCTGATTAAGTGAGATATTCTTCATAAAGCATCTAGAAAGTACTACTCTCATAGATGAGAGCCAAGAAATCTTGACTATCAGTATTAAAAGATTGGATGTTAGGAGACAGGAGTTTCTAGGTCCTGGCTTAATATTTACTAACCAGTAAATTTCACACACAGCAGAATTGCTTGGAGTTTCAAATGTAATCTGTAAATTGTTAGATGAATTGCAATTACTTTAAAATAATTTCTTCTGGGTTCCCAGATTGGAAGAAATGAATGTTTAAATAATGTCACCTGAGTTCTGAAATTAAATAAATAAACTACTATAAAAGTACCATGTTTCCCTGACTTATGGAGGTTGGTAAAAATATGGTTAATTGAATACATGGATAATTCAAACGTATCATGAATATATTTTATTTTTCTTCCATTCATAGTGTGGAGGAAAATTTTAGTCTTTGTGGTTATTTTGATAAATACAGCCAAGCCAGCTTTACTAAAGTTTCTTCAGTGATTCGCAATCTTATTAGACACCTATCAGGGCTTCCCTGGGGGCTCAGAGGGTAAAGAATCACTGCAATACTGGAGACCCAGGTTCAATCCTTGGGTCAGGAAGACCCCCTGGAGAAGAGAACAGCAACCCACTCCAGTATTCTTGTCTAGATAATTCCATGGGCAGAGGAGCCTGGTGGGCCACAATCCATGGGGTTGCATATGGTCAGACACAACTGGGAAAATAAATTAAAATGTGTTAACCCCAAGAAGTTACATGGAAGAAAATATAGCATTGCTACCAGGAAGCTCAGATATTAAGTCAATACAAAATGTAGACGTATGCACATATATTTAAAGTAAAATAATTTTTTGGGATACTTAGATCTCATTGAGTACATTAATATATTCAGAGAAAGAATGTGCTAATCAGGAAAAAAAAAAGGATTAGTCAAGAATAGGATCCTTAAAGCATGATTTTCAGGGGCAAGTATCAATAACATCCATTCAAGTACAATTCCAAGGTTCCTCAAGAAAGAAAGTCTTCAACAAAGTATATACGGTGCCATTGGGAAAGAATTCCTGGAGAGAGGAAGTCTACCTTAAGTTAATTCTATTACCATACATAGCACATTCTTTTCACTGTAGGAAGTTCTGATTATAGTGAGGTTAGCATGAGAACACAAGCATTAAAGGATTGCCACAAGAAAGGTCCAGAAGGAAATTTGATCTCATCTTGGAAATTCTTACTATGAAAATAACAGGTTACTTTTGCTTTGAAAGTATCTGTTCCATATGGCCACAAATATGAATGGATAAATTAAGATAAAGTCTATGTGCACTTAATTGTGTGTGCATTTCCCAGAGAAAGAGACCAGTTCTGAATGTGTAGACATATCGAGTTCCTGATCATGAATATCTGAGCACCAATTCTTGCTGAGGTCCACCCCTCAAGGTTGTTATGCTAGCCTCTTCTAAGTTCCCATTAAACCATCCAGGTTACCCTAGTCTTTGTGGAAAATCTGTTGTAATTTTAAGACTTCTCAATTAGCTATATTCCCAAACCTCTACCATCAGCTAAAAACTCGTTAGCTACTGACTTACCCATCTGCACCTGGATGTCGAAAAGCATCTCAAATCAGTTCAAAACTCTTGATACACCCTCTAAATGCCCTCTCTCTTTTACTCCTCCCCACTAAAGTAAATGACATCACCTCATTTAATTGTTCAAACATAAAACCTGGACATCTGGCCTTGATTTCTCCCTCGCCCCTAAACAAAACCATCGTAGCAATTCCTGCCAACTTCTCGTTCCAAACATTTTTGAGGACCGATTCATTCATTCCATTAACACAGCTATCAGCTCTTGCTATTATCCTAATACTTACTAAATGGTCTAACAGTCTTCCACCTTCCCACTCTGCATAGAGCGAATACTTTTGTGCCCCCCTTGTCCCCTGTCTTCCACTCCAACCAAATCCACATGTTTAAATTCTAACTCCAGTGTGATATTAGGAGGTAAAGCCTTGGGGGGGCTGTTTAGGTTATGAGGATGGAGCTCTCATGAATGGGATGAGCTTACTTCCCCTCTCCCCGCTACCCATCATGTGATCAGGCAGCAAAAAGGTGACCAAACACGGCCATCTACAAACCAAGAGGAGAGTCCTCACCCTAACCTGATCGAGCTGCTGGCACCCTGATCACACACTTCAGTTTCCAGAATTGTGAAAAATACATTTTTGTTGTTTAAGCCACCCAGGTTATGGCCTTCTGTTTTAGCAATTCAAACTAAGAAAACCTCTTAATGATTTCCCCCATGCCCCATCCCCATAAACAACCAAGGTGATCATTTTAGAAATGTCAATCAGGGCATGCCATTATCAGGCATCTGAAATGAAAATATGCACACCAAATGCTGACGGGGCTTCTCTGGTGTCTCAGACAGTGGAGAATCTGCCTACAATGCAGGCAACCTGGATCTGATCCCTGGGTAGGGAAGATCCCCTGGAGAAGAGAATAGCACCCCTTCCAGTATTCTTGTCTGGAGAAGTCCACAGGCAGAGGAGCCTGGCGGGCTCACTTGGGGTCCATGGGGGTCACAAAGAATCAGACATGACTGAGTGACTAACACTTTCTCCTTCTTTCCAAGGTCTCTCTGATGGCAGGGCCACCAGATCCCTCTTGTCCATTGGTTCCGGGCCTACTAATGTGCTTTTGTTGTTGCTGTTGCTTTCATTCAGTTCTGATTAATCCTCAGTTCTTCCACTTGTTGATTCTTGCCTTGGAATTCTTTCCCTCTGGAGCTTTCTTCCTGCCCTTTAGCTTTAACTCTGACTATTACCCTCTGAATTGTCCTACTTTATTAGTTCATCAAGAGTAACCCCAGACATTATTTTGCATAGCACCACACTTTGTGTTTTTCATAACACACACCATTAACTCATAGATTCCCATTGATTTATATTTATTAAATCTGAGATGCCATTGGATGGAGTTATGATTGTTTTCCTTACACCTAGAAGGAAACTGGCCATAACATAGCAGGCACTCATAATGGTTTGTTGAAAAAATGGATTACACCAGGAATATAGATCAGAGAGGATTCAGGGAGAAAAGATATTTTGAGACGTATGGCCTAGTTTTTTGGGGTTTTTTTAATTTTCAAAGTCTGGAATCATGTTAGTGCTTAATCTACGGGCTCATAACTGGTAAATGATAAAATCAGAACTCAAACCTTTTCTGACTTCTAGTTCAGAACATCTTTACTATATCACACTGCCACTGCAAGGGCAACCAGTCAATTCTAAAGTAAATCAGTCCTGAATATTCATCGGAAGGACGGATGCTGAAGCTAAAGCTCCAATACTTTGGCCACCTGATGCGAAGAACTGACTCATTGGAAAGACCCTGATGCTGGGAAAGATTGAAGGCAGGAAGACGACAGAGGATGAGATGGTTGGATGGCATCACTAACTTGATGGACATGAGTTTGAGCAGGCTCCGGGAGTTGGTGATGGACAAGGAAGCCTGGCGTACTGCAGTCCATGGTGTTGCAAAGAATCTGAAACGACTGAGCAACTGAACTGAACTGCCTGTCCAATAGCACTACCCTTTAAACATACATGTAGAATGCATAGAGCTTCACTAATTTTACTTTGTATTTATATCTCATCTAGTCCAGTATGCAGTAAGTTTTTGAAATGATTGACAGAAACTAAGCATAAATAAAGCCATTTTTGTGTTTAAATGTATACACATCCTTTTCATGTAATTAAGAGGTTATATTATCTTGTGTCATTTCAAAGGAAAATGGAGTGACCATTTATCTAAACCTGCTTTTACAATAGAGTAATATTGTTTGAGCATTTCATACACATACACACACTCACACAGTCACACATAAATTTTACCCCATTTTTTAATGTGATGTTTCTATATTGTCTTCAACAGATTAAATATACATTTAAGAGAAAGAACCCTAATTTTAATTGATTTTCTCATAAATTATTTGATATCATATGTAATAAAATATTCAGCATATGGTGTTAGCTACTATATTCCAGAGTTCTTTTTTTTTTTGGTCACACCATGAGGCACTCAGAGCTTCCCCGCCCAGGGGTCGAACTCATACCCCTGCACTGGAAGTACAAGTCCAGCAGCTAGACCACCAGGGAAGTCCTAGAGTTCATTTTTGCAATTTAACTCTTGACGAGAGAAATAGCTTCTCAAGGGACCTAGATAGGACCTATAAAGAGATGTAATTTCTGCCTGCATTGCATTAGCACTTTTCACCTTAATAGTCAAACATGAGAATAAGATTTGGCTAGAAGATGATAAACCATAGTGAAAAAAAATAGTATAATTGTTCTTCTGTGTCTGTGTTTTACATTATGAGGGACCCTAAAGTCGACATCCACATTAGGTATTCTCAGTTCTAATTTTGCTATTTGTCTGTTTGGTGATCCAAACTACAGTTCACTGCCTAAAACTTTTTTGTTTTCTTCGCAGGTGACTTTTCTTTTTCTAAGGACTTACCTGTCAGAGCCTTGATTAATTAAGCTCTGGAACCCATTTAAAAGTCTAGTTGTAAAAGACTGAGAAGAATCGACTCCAGCAAAATGACCTGTCAGTCATAGTCTAGCCTCAGTGGCAGATTCCACGGTTCTTAACACTGAATATTCTACATGCTTTTTAGCTTGATCCCTGATGGTTTGACCATTGTTTATATTTCAACTGTTTTGTGGTTAATCAAAAAAAAACAAAAAATTCCTTCAATTTGAATTCCTGAGACTATGATTTGTTCAGCTTTTGAAGAATCTTTGCCCACTGAATTGAATCCAATTCAACAGAGTTGGTAGAAAGAGTGTATAAAAAATAAAATAAGGAAAAAAGTTAAATACATATGTCTATTTCAGGTATAAATTTCTGTGTAATTACAAAACAATTGCTACAAAGGAAAAGCATTCTCTCTTGTGCTACACAAAATTTTATCTCTCAAGTTCCCTCTCCAAACACGCACCTAATCAGTTGGGACTCCATAGTGTTGTAAATAGCAATTTATTACAGCAGAATTAAGAGGCATTTCTGCAAATGATGTATTTTAACACCCTCAAGTTGTTTCTGAAAGAAATAATGGGGAAATTAATTGTAGTTTCAGAAAATATCCAGATAATAAATGTTTCTGTTTATACAGGTATGTGGTATTTCTTGTTAAAAAGAAATAGCACCGTGTATTTGCAGATCATCTGCAAAGTTTGCTCAAGTTATATTTTCCCATTTATTAATAAATGTCCATGATGGTAAGAATATAAAAACACAACAACCAGAATAAAGACTTCCACAGTCACTCTATACATGTTACCTCTAACTTTCACAACACACTTTAAATTGTTTGAAAACTAAAAATAATGTTGAATTGAAAAGCAAAAAAAAGAAAAAGAAAAGACATAGTGCTTTTGTTGCATGTTTATGTCAGTGTATTTGGAAAAGCTCGATGACGTAGTATGGTGTCCATCAGTGTTCCCACTTCTCATTCATTATTGCTAAGGGGAATAAACAATTTGTCCTGATCATTCATAACTCTCAACTGTCCCTGCTTTCTGAAATCCTACAGCACCTTGAACCACACATGTGACACCTTATTTTGTGCTGGCAATTTTGGAGACAGTTCAAATCACACATATTAGTGTGTTGTGTCATAAAGGATGCTTGATACCTATTTAATGCATTTCGTGCCAAATCCCAACTACATTTCCCTGCTTAACAAATATTTTCTTAACACATAAACATGTGAAATAAATTCACATATAAGAGTTACATGGCTTAAAGGATGGGTGAATGGGCTCCCCATTTGAACTCACTCTATCTGTATCTTTTTATTCACTCCATTGTTATACGGCATTTGGACTTCAGGCCGTATCTTGAGATGTTCCATCTTCCAAGCTAACAGCAGTTTTCCAAATGATATTTTTAGCTTTCTTAGGACAGACGATGAAACCAACAAATGAGTTACAAGGGGAAGATAATGTTGGGCAGTTATTCAGAGCCATCTCTGCACAGTTCTTTTTTTTTTTTTTTTGTGGGGGAATGAATTTCAGTGATTCATTTCTTCTAAGCCACTTTTATGCCAAGTGTATTTCCTGGGATGGATTAAATTGACGGAAAACTAATGTAAGCAGAGTGAAGAATTAACAAGGTTTAAAATCATTTTATTTATTGGTAGTGGATAGTAAATTTGGAAGTCAATTTTCCATCCATAAATCAGGACAGAGGTTTATTTTTTCCTGAGTCTTATGAATAGTGTGAGAGGCATGCATTAATATATTCAGTAAAGATTTAGTTACATTAAGTAACTGTCAGATTACCACTGATGATAATTTATTTCTTTGACATCCACTAATGGTCATCTCAAAGTATATAATGCCATGAGAGTAGCTTTTATTGAATAACTAACTGATAACAGTGGATACAAAGAATATATTTTAAATGTATACACATGCACACATAAAAACACACATATACACACATATATATCTTTGCTAACATATAGGAGGCAGACTAGGAGATATAAAATTATATGTGCTTACTGACTATAAATAAGGAACAACTGTCGTATTTTCTTAGAGCAGGAAAATATCCTTCCTTTGCCAGTGGCAATGGGTGGTAAGGAAGAAGAAATCCTATGGTAAAAGAGATTGATTTTTGGCTGATGCGATATACATAAAGTGGGTTTCAGGTGATTGTACATCTTGCAATTTCAATCAGAAAGAATGATTTTTTGGTTTAATGACAATCAAGGTTATATGAAATGCATTCCTTGAATTAATATAAAAATGTAACATTTTGCATTTGGACTATCTTATAATATGCAATGCTAATAGAAGGTAGTGCTGGTGGCTGTGTTGGGTGTTAGGTTCTGCTGAAAACCTGTTGAAAATGTGTCTAAACAGGACTACAGGAAGCATTGAATCCTGTTTTGAAAGTCTTATTGATACTATAGGAGGTTCTAGATTGTTAGCATATCATAGTACATGGCATAGCAATGTTTTTTAAGTAGGCTGCAAAAGGTTAAATGTGGACTGAAAAATATTATTTCCTTCAGTCTTGGCTGATGTCATAAGATATAAAAGAGAGAAAAAGCCAAGGCACTCCATAATCAACAGAAGGCAAAGTAGGGCAAATCTTTACCTGAACTGCCCAACAGAAAAAAAATATGAGCTAAAAGAAGATTGTATATATAATTTAAAATATTCTGGTAAATTTTAAAAAAGAAAAGCAAGTCAATTTTAATAAAAATATTCTATTTTACCACATATATCTAACACTTTGAAATATAATAAATATAAAATTATTAATGGAATATTTACGTGATGATTTTCATACCAAACCTTGCAAATCTAATGCGCATTTTACACTTTAACTCCATCTCAATTTGCACTAGACAGTTTCAAGTGCTCAGTAGATGCATGTGGTTAATAGCTTCCTAAATGGGACATCTTGGTTTAGACAGACCTTCCTGTAATCAGCAAGAAAATGGAGGAGTGAAGGCTGATGCCATACATTCTCTGAAATATATCATTATGTTTAAGGTGTGGTGTGTGTCTGTTCTGCCGTGTCTGACTCTTTGCAACTCCAAGGGCTGTAGCCCACCAGGCTCCTCTGTCCATGGAATTTCCCAGGGAAGAATCCTGGAGTGGTTTGCCATTTTCTTATCCAGGGGATCTTCCAGATTCAGGGATTGAACCTGCATCTCTTGCATCTCCGGCACTGACAGGCGGATTCTTTACCACTTGTGCTACCTGAGATGCCGTGATTGAGAGCACACATCTAAAGAAAGAATTCAAATAACAGACTCGTGCTGGTGCCAGCTTCTTTTCAATCGGGTGAGAAGACTTCAGACTGAACAAGGGGAGATAGAAAGAGAAATAACTATTTAACCCTAAGAATGAGGTTAGGGGTATATTGAGGTCAGGGGTATGGAAGGAACCCAAAACAAGGAGACAGGTAAAGGATCTGTGTGCTCTCCTGAATTACCGCTGGATCCAGTGTGTCCTGTAAAGTCTCCACTGGGTGAACGTCTGACAGACTTCCTGAGATCCAGATGATTTCAAAGCGAAGATTCACATCCCACAGTCATCTTCTAATGATTGTCTATGACTTAAGATAGAGGGAGCTTCCCTGGTGGTTCAGCAGGTAAGAATCCACGTGCAGTGCTGTGGGAAGGGGTTCGATCCCTGGTTGGGGAGCTAAGGGTCCCACATGCCATGGGGCTATGGAGCCCATACCGCCACTAAAGAGTCTGTGCTTCACGCTGAAATATCCTACTCTCTGCAACTAACACCCTACACAGCCAAATAAATAAGTGAAAAAAAAAATGTGTTCACGTGCTAAGTGGCTTCAATTGTGTCTGATTCTGTGAGAACCTATGGACTGTAGTCTGCCAGGCTCCTCTGTCCATGGGATTCTCTAGGCAAGCACACTGGAGTGAGTTGTAATGCCCTCCTCCAGGGGATCGTCCTGACCCAGGGATTGAACTCAGGTTTCCTATGTCTCATGCATTGGCAAGCAGGTTTTTTACCACCACTGGTGTCATATGGGAAACCAAAAAATAAAATCAGTATTATGGGAAAAGAATAGAGGGGTCATGCAGAGGATAAGTAGATGCTCCAGTCTGTCCAGGGATGTTCATATTTATGTTTATAAGGGCAGTGCAATTGTTCAAAATTCATTCTCTCTCTCTCAAATCCTGTTCTGCTTTGGAACATAAATTATATGTTCATTCCAGGAGATGAACCTGGAGGAAAGGGCTCAATGACCCTCAAGGAACCCAATGGCTAGTTATAGATCAAACAAAGATAATAGATACATTTCCCAGCACAGATGGGAAAACTTGGATTAAAATTTCTAAGCAATTAAGAACAATTTTATAAGAAGAAACTGAGCTGACTCGCTTGTGCCTATGTTGACTTATTTCAAATAAGAATGTATTTTTCTCTCTTCATGGCTCTCCTTTTCCATGTAATTCCACGTCCATTTGAATCTTCAAATTGCTGTTACCATTAATGTTATGTGGAGTAACTGAAGTCCACATAAAAAGTACCCTTGCTGTTTCTTGCTCTAGCTAGAGATAATTTAAAAATTATCAGGCTTCTTTATTCTGAACTTACAGCATAAAAACATATTTGTATGAAATATCTCTAGATAAAGTGGTCAATTAAGGTCCTCAACTTGTATCCCATTTTATTTTTAATAATTGCTGCTAACTCTTTACTGACCTTTGTATGATATAAGCTTTAGGGGAGATTTCCAATTAATTTTGAATGTGACTAGAAATTTATAAATGAAGAATGATTTAGATGCAAATTTATATCATGTAAAAGATTATAGTTATGTGGTTAACAAGCTATCTGGAAAGTCTTTGTTTATAAAGGAATATAAACAATGTGCATTATGAAAAGTTTCAAGAATGTGGGGAATGATCAGAATGTATCTAATGCATTTATAGGTGGATATAAAATATGTAATTTATTATATTGATTTTCTGCTATAAGCAATGCAGCAATGTCCATAACTTTACCTTCTTTTTCAAGAAATCTTAGCAAGTTGACTTTATTTTACTGTATCTGTAATGACTGACTGCATGACTCAGGATGCTGTGAATTTTATGATATTTTCTTTCTAACTTTTCTCGGAAAGTCTTTAATAGGCAATGAAAAAAAAATCTTCACTGTCTATATTAAGAAGCAATAATTGAATGAGAAAAGGAACTATTATGCACCAATGATATGTAGATATCAGTACATAATTTTGTTTCCCTTTTTAAAAGTGATTTCTAAATCTAAATATTTATTAAAATCAATCCATAACTGTTGAGGATTGTTAAGAAGTTGACTGAATTAAGCTAGATGCCATTCTAAGAATCATACATTTTACAACTTTCAAGAATACATACAGGTTCATAAAGCTGAGTAGTTAGCAAAATATTTCTTAGTAAATATATACTACCAAATGAGTTTAAATGAATAAATAGCAACTTTTAATGAACGTTAATGATCCAGATGCTACTGATGGTAGATGAGAAGCTAAGGCATTTTATTAACATTATTAATATTGTAGCAAAGTTTTATAATATGAGAGTTCGAAACATCCATAAATATTGATAAGATAACATAATAAACCCCAAACTTCAATTAAAGAATTATCATTTTATCATATTTGCTTGTTATATTTTTCTCTACTGAAATGTTATTTTAAAATAATTCTTAGAAAATTCATCCTCAAATAGTTCAGAATACAATTATGAAAGAATAACATTTTCTTAATTGACCTTAATATTATGATCACACACAATAAATATTACATATCATAGTCTAATTTTATGGAGACTTTCGATGACTAAGTCGAACATCTCTCTTAGTAAATGCCACATTGCTCTTGAAAATATGTGAGTCATTTTCACCCATTATTTGATATTGATTTCTAATATAATTCCACAGTGATAAAAGAACAGACTCTGTATTATTTCAATACAATTAGACCATGAAATTTTTCCACCTTGCTTTATGTCCCTGGCAAATTTGGCCTTGGAGTACAGAATGAGGCAGGGCAAAGGCTAATAGTTTTGCCAAGAAAATGCAGTGGTCATAGCAAACACCTTCTTCCAACAACACAAGAGAGGACTCTATACATGGACAACCCCAGATGGTCAATACCAAAATCACACAGATTTTATTCTTTGCAGCCAAAGATGGCTGCAGAGGGAAGCTTTGGCTATACAGAGAAGCTCTATACAGTCAGCAAAGCAAGACCAGGAGCTGACTGTGACTCATCATGAAGTCCTTATTGCCAAATGCAGACTTAAATTGAAGAAAGTAGGGAAAACCATTAGACCATTCAGGTATGACCTAAATCAAATTCCTTATGATCACACAGTGGAAGTGACAAATAGATTCAAAGGATTAGATCTGATGGACAGAGTACCTGATGAATTACGGATGGAGGTTCCATTGACAGTGATCAAGACCATACAGACACAAAATGGTCTGCAGTGCCTTACAAATCAAGACAAAGGAGAAAAAGAAAGATATACATTGAATGCCCCAAGGAGAAAAAGAAATCAGCGATCAATGCAAAGAAATAGAGGGAAAACAAAGATGGCTATGTCTCAAGAGGAGGCCTTACAAATAGCTGTGAAAAGAAGAGAAGTGAATGTTCAAACTACCATACAATTGCACTCATCTCAATCACTTGCAAAGAAATGCTCAAAATTCTCCAAGTAAAGCTTCAATAGTACGTGAACCATGAACTTCCAGATGTTCAAAGCTGGGTTTAGAAAAAGCAGAGGAACCAGAGATCAAATTGCCAGCATCCTTTGGATCACTGAAAAATCTAGAGAGTTCCAGAAAAACATCTACTTCTGCTTTATTGACTATACCAAAGCCTTTGACTGTGTGGATCATAACAAACTGTGGAACATTCTTAACGAGATGGGAATAGCAGACTACCTGACCTGCCTCTTGAGTAATCTGTATGCAGGTCAGGAAGCAATAGTTAGAACTGGACATGGAACAACACACTGGTTCCAAATGGGGAAAGGAGTACGTCAAAGCTGTATATTGTCACCCTGCTTATTTAACTTATATGAGGAGTATATCATGAGAAATGCTGTACTGGATGAAGCAAAAGCTGGAATCAAGATTGCCAGGAGAAATAACAGTAACCTCAGATATGCAGATGACACCACCTTTATGACAGAAAGTTAAAAAGAACTAAAGAGCCTCTTGATGAAAGTGAAAGAGGAGAGTGAAAAGTTGGTTTAAAACTTAACATTCAGAAAGCTAAGATTATGGCATCTGGTCCCAACACTTCATGGCAAATAGATGGGGAAACAGTAGAAACAGTGACAGAATTTATTTTCTTGGGCTCCAAAATCACTGCAGATGGTGACTGCAACCATGAAATTAAAAGACGCTTACTCCTTGGAAGGAAAGTTATAACCAACCTAGATAGCATATTAAAAAGCAGAGACATTTCTTTGCCAACAAAGGACCATTTAGTCAAAGCTATGGTTTCTCCTGTAGTCATGTGTGGATGCGAGAGTTGTTTTATAAAGAAAGCTGAGCACTGAAGAATTGATGCTTTTGAACTGTGGTTTTGGAGAAGACTCTTGAGAGTCCCTTGGACTGCAAGGAGATCCAACCAGTCCATCCTAAAGGAAATCAGTTCTGAATATTCATTGGAAGGACTGATGCTGAAGCTGAAACTGCAATACTTTGTCCACCTGATGTGAAGAACTGACTCTTTGGAAAAGACCCTGATGCTGGGAAAGATTGAAGGCAGGAGGAGAAGGGGGCGACAGAGGATGAGATGGTTGGATGACTTCACTGACTCAATGGACATGAGTTTGAATAAGTTCTTGGAGTTGGTGATGAACAGGGAAGCCAGGCGGGCTGCAGTCCATGGGGTCGCAAAGAGTCGGACAAGATTGCGTGACTGAGCTGAACTGAACTTACGTCCCTGGATGTGTTCCAGTGTCTCCTAATTTACAGTCTATGGGAACTTGAGCAGAATTTGTATCCGACTGTTGTGTGAATATTGCATGAATCTTAATTATGTTAAATTGGTTCACAGTGCTTTTCAAGTCTACTATATTCTTCTACTTCTCTGTTTATTCATTATATTAATTTTTGAGGGTTTGATATTCAAACTCCAGCTAAAACTCTTAATTTATCTAATTAACAAAACAATTGAAATGTATAGTGAAACCATGTGTAACCTTGTTCTGTATTTTTCAAGTCTCCTGTAAATGTGTTATCATATTTTGACAATAAAAAATATAAATTAAAAAATGATTTATAAAATTACATATAAAATGTATTCTTACATGATCAGTATACTCTTTTGATATCTAATAAGATTTATATATTTTATGTATCATTATTATCCATGCCCTTATCAATTGCTGCCACCCTATATCTTTTTCACGGTATGATTGCTCTAATAAGGATCTAAATGGTTTATGCAAATTTTATCTGGATGTTGTGTCCTCAGTCTCTTTTTCTTTGGAACAGTTTGCCCTCCCTTTCTTGTCATACCGACTGGCTTTCAGTTTTCCTGAATGATGTCACCTTCTGGGTTTGACCTGTCGGGTTCTCTTAGTAATGCTCACTTTGTTCCTCTACCTTAGCATTTTATTAAACTGCAAGCCATAGCCAGAACTTCAATAAAATTAGATTCAGCAAGTTTAACACAAATAGTTCATAAGTGATGCCATAGATTTCATATTTAATCGTGTTAGGAGGAATGCATTATTTACTTATTCTATCCACTTACTATTTTCAAGTAATCACAGAAATTTGCAAACTTACAAAAAAAGTAGAAATAAGCAACATACTTGTCTATTACGTTTTTTTCTTTTTGATGTGGATCATTTTTAAAGTCTATATTGAATTTATCATAACATTGCCTCTGCTTTGTCATTTGGTTTTTCAGCCATGAATCATGTGAGATCTTGGCTTCCTGACCAGGGATCAAACGTGCACTGCCTTCCATGGAAGGCAAAGTCTTAACCACTGGACTGCCAGGGAGGGCCCTATACTTGTATAGTATGGATGTGTGCCACCATATGTATTATTTATATAATTGTAATTTGGTTCCCAAATAGTGTTACATATTTCAATGAATGATGTAGCTCTTGAGCCTCTATAAATATAAATACCTCTCTTTAACTTTTTTTTTGTTTTTTCTTTTTGATTGATGAAACCAGATTGTTATTTTATATAGCTGTCCAGTCTAGATACTGCTGATTGCATACCTTAAGTATACTTTAACATTATCTGTTCCATGTATTTTTTATAATTTGGGAGTTACATTAGAATCTTGGTCAAACTGAGATTCAGATTTATTTTGGATAAACTACTTCACAAGCAGTCATCAAGGTATATCAATAGGATGTTATACATTTTGTGTGACTTTGGGAGTGTGTGTCTGAGTGTGTGTATTATATCTTCTTTATGAGATGTTTGCAGCCACTGATGAACTTTGGATACACACACAAATCCAGTAGGGCACTTGAAAATGTTGATACACTAATTCTGTCATATCTTTTGCTTGTTAGATAGAATACTTCTTTAAAGATAAATCTTTCCTCTCTACTTATGGTACAGTTCATACAGAAAAGACAGTTTAAGATTTTTTTTAATGAATTTTATTTCTTTTTTTAAATTTATTTATTTATCTATTTTTTACTTTACAATATTGTATTAGTTTTTCCATACATTGACATGAATCTGCCATGGATGTACACATGTTCCTCTTCCATAACCCCCCTCCCACATCCCTCCCCATCCCATCCCTCTGGGTCATCCCAGTGCACCAGCCCCGAGCACCCTGTATCATGCATTGAACCTGGACTGGCAATTCAGTTTAAGATTTTTATCTCTGTTTCTTTTTTTTTTTTCAAATCACATTTCCTATCTCCAAAGTTTATCAATGATTTTTGAACTCACAAATAATGTTTTTTGATTCCATATAATAATTTTCTTTTTGATGTTCCAACTGTCCCATCTTTGCTAGGTAAGAGTATTTTGAAATTGTGTTCTGAATACTGTCAAACTCTATCAGAATGCAAAAACAAGGAAAAATAGTTCCAACTCTTTTTATGAGGGGAAAAGAAACTTCATATTAAAATCTGACAAGAAAATTATGAGAAAGTAAAATAAAACTTGCTATTTCTTGTATACACAGATGCAAAACCTTCACAAACTATTAACAAATCAAATCCGTCCTGTACATTAAGAATTTATCCAAGGAAGACAGAGATGGTTTAATATTAAAAAAAAATCAGGAAAAATTACATGATCATCCAAAGAGATGCAGAAAAATCATTGGAGAAAACTCAATACACACTCATCGGAGAAGGCAATGGCACCCCACTCCAGTACTCTTGCCTGGAAACTCCCGTGGATGGAGTAGCCTGGTAGGCTGCAGTCCATGGGGTCGCGAAGAGTCGGACACGACTGAGCGACTTCACTTTCACTTTTCACTTTCATGCATTGGAGAAGGAAATGGCAACCCACTCCAGTGTTCTTGCCTGGAGAATCCCAGGGATGGGGGAACCTGGTGGCTGTCTATGGGGTCGCACAGAGTCGGACACGACTGAAGCGACTTAGCAGCAGCAGCAATACACACTCATAAAGAATACTTGCAGCAAGCTAGGAATAGAGAGACATTTTTGTCAGTCTGTTAAAAGGTATCTGCAGGGAGCCTATAGATAACAACTTGCATAATCGTGAAACAATGGACACATCTCCCCTAAGTTTGAGAACAAGGCATGAATCTATTCCCTCACATTTTCTATTCAGTGTTGTATAGGAGAAAATAACTAAGGTAAAAAGCAAGAGAAATAAAAGTATAAACATTGAAAAGGAAAAATCAAATTCTTCTTGTACAATTGGCATGATTATTTACATTAAAATTCAATGGTATACACATAAATCTACTGTAATATTTATATGATTTTTGACCAGTTCACAGATATAAAGTCAACATAAGATGACTGTTTTCTTAGGAAATAGTACATGAAAATTGAAAATACCATGTACTATAGCATCAAAATGTATAAACACTTAAGGATTATTTTATTAAAAGAATGAAAGACTATTAGAGCTAAAATTTTACAAAAAACATATGGAGAAAATTTAAATAATACCTAATTCAATCTGAAAGAGTCATATTAAGACAATTTTCCCAAATATGATCTATAGATTTAACAAAACTTCATCTGAAATAATTTGAAACTTTTTTTTAGAAATTGACAAATTAATTCTTAATTTATTGGAAACATAAGGCGCACAATAGAATAGCAAAATAACAGTCACAGAAGAAAATTACCAAGATAAGAATTCGATTTATTTTGTGTGTGTGCTCAGTGGCTCAGTCCTGTCTGACTCATTGTGACCCCATGGACGGTAGATGGCTAGGTTTCTCTGTCTATGAAATTTACCAGGCACGAATACTGGAGTGGGTTGCCCTTTCCTCATCCAGTGATTTTCCTTTTGACCAATGGATCAAACTCACATTTCCTGCATTGACATGAAGATTCTTTACTACTTGAGCCATGTGGATTATATTTTAAGTCTACTGGAGTGGGTAGATGTTCCCTTCTCCAGGGGATCTTCCCAACCCAGGAATCAAACCCAAGTCTCCTGCATTGAAGGCAGATTCTTTACCAGCTGACCCACTAGGGAATCCCAAATAAAACAAAGTAGCATTGGCATTGTATTAAAGAAACAAAATATAGATTTAAAATTGCCATGTTTAAATGGCACATTGATTTTTAGGAAGGTATCAAAATAAGAAATGGAATAAAAATAAAATGGGAATTATTTTCAATAATAGTGCTATAGCAATTGAAAAATCTTTTGAAGATAAAGAAGAATTTTATACTTTATCTTACACCATATAAAAAGTCAAATTAAGAATGGACATAAACTTAACTATAAAACTTAAAACTATAGACATCTAGAAGAAATTATAAGAAAAATAAATTTGCTTGCATTAATGAAAAATTTTCTTGACTTAAAAATGAGAACCATACAAATTGATAAACTGAGCTTCATTAAATTGAGTATTTTCTATTCATTAAAATATATCTTTAAGGAGTAAAAGAGATGAGCCACACAGTAGAAGAAAATATTTTCAATGAACCTTCTGATACTGATTTATATTTAACTTATATAAAGATATAAAGCACTGCTTCCCAGGCAATTGAGTGGTACAGAGTTTTCCTGCCAAAGCAGGAAACGCAGGACAAGAAAGTTCAATCCTACAGTCAGGAAGATCCTCTGCAGAAGGAAATGGCAACCACTTCAGTATTCTTTCCTGAGAAATTCCTGGTGAGAATGGTGAGCTACAGTCCACAGGGTCTCAAAGAGTTGGACACAACTGAATGAGCGTGTGACATATACAAAGAACATCCAAAACTCAATAAAAAAGACAAACAGCCTAATAAAAATAAATTGACAATAATCTGAAAAGACACTTCACAAATAAAATCATCATTATGCAAAAATTAAGATGACAGTGAAGCAATCTAAAAGGTGATCAGCATTATTAATCATGAAGAAAATACAATTAAAATAATTATCATACAAAAGTCTAAATAGTAGCATTCTATCATAGTTTAAATGATTTCATGCTGTTACATTGAAATTTTTCCCCATTAATATTTTTCAATTTTTTAGAAAATAGCATTCTACAGATATTCTATCCTGTGTAGACCTTAAAGGAAGTCTAAGTTGATCGAAGGCATTAATAAACATTTCCTTAAACTGTCTATTTTAGTTTGCCATCAGAGGATACGTTTCAGCTACATCTTCTAGACCTCCTTCAAGAGTCTGGCAGCCTCTCTGATTTGAGGCCTGGGTAAGCCATTTATTCATATTTCTATCTATGTACATGTGCATCCATTCCTTTACCTATTACCTGCCCAGCTTCCTTCATCTAGGTATATGTTTGCTTTCAATTCTAACTAACCTCATTTTCCTTATCTTATGCATGACTTCCAGAGTGATAACAGCAACATGCTTCCCATTCTTAAAAATGACCTGAACTTTAAATGTTATTTTTCTCTCCTATGCCATTTGTCAGCATAACAGCCACCTTGATATTTGGATAGAGGAATTTTGTCTTGCCCCTTAAGAATTCCTTGCATCTTGAAAATATGTGCAGAGCTACCCACACAGGTTACACTAACATCTATGAGTTGGGACTTAGGTGACAATCTGTGCGCAGAATTTTTCTGTGAATTGCTTATCTGTATGGTATATAAATTCAAAGCCTGATCACTAACTTATTATTTTATGAAAGACCTGACATCTTTAAAAATATTTTTAAAATATTTCACCCCCTGAATCTCATTTATAATGCGAGAAAAGCACTTTATCTTCTTAAAAGCTATGAATTAAGTTGGGATGCAAGCATGGGATATTCTCAATGAACATGGACCTTTTCCACCAACCCAACAAGTTAAATATGATAAAGGACATACAAATATTTTATGGATAAGTAGGACTTCCCAGGTGGTGCCAGTAGTAAAGAACCCGCCTGCAATGCAGGAGACATAAGAGACATGGGTTTGATCCTTGGGTTGGGAAGATCCCCTGGAGGTTCAGTTCAGTTCAGTTCAGTCACTCAGCCATGTCCGACTCTTTGTGACCCCATGGACTGCAGCACTCCAGGCTTCACTGTCCATCACCAACACCTGGAACTTGCTCAAACTCATGTCCATCGAGTCGGTGATGCCATCCAACCATTTCATCCTCTGTCTTCCCATTCTCCTCCCACCTTCAATCTTTCCCAGCATCAGGGTTTTTTCTAGTGAGTCAGTTCTTTGCATCAGGTGGACAAAGTCTTGGAGTTTCAGCTTCAGCATCAGTTCTTCCAATGAATATTCAGGACTGATTTTCTTTAGGATTGACTGGTTTGATCTCTTTTCAGTCCAAGGGACTCTCAAGAGTCTTCTCCAACACCAAAGTTTAAAAGCATCAGTTCTTCAGCACTCAGTTTTCTTTATAGTCCAACTCTCACAGACATCCATATATGACCACTGGAAAAACCATAGCTTTGACTAGACGGACCTTTGTTGGCAAAGTAACGTCTCTGCTTTGGGGATGGCAACCCACTCAGTATTCTTGGCTAGAGAATCCCATGGACAGAGGAGCCTGGTGGGGTACAGTCCATGGGGTCACAAAGAAGTGACTTAGCATGCATGGAAACTGAGTCAGCATGGCAGCTTAAGGAATTTTCTCACAGTAAACATATAAATGTTGAGGATGAGGTTTAAACCAATGACTTCCTGAGTCCAAAGCTCTTGATCATAATGTTACATTAATATATTTATGAATCATGTGGAGCATTTTAATAAATTACAGGTAAGGTAATCAAATTATACTTCATATGAAATATCAAGATGTCTTACTACATTTATTGCATTTCTGTTTTCTTTTTTTTATTTGAAAAGACTTAAACAATTAAAATGGCACCAAAAAGCTCATCATTTTTCAAAATTCTAACTGAACAAATAGTACCTTTGGTTTGACACTTCCATTGCCTGCAAAGCATTTATAAACCTAAACGCTCTTGCAATTTTGTACTGAGCATTTGAAAACAGCTCTGATTGCTAATAACTCTATTCAATATATACCATACAAGGGGGAGTTTCAACTCTTAAGCTTTTTAAATTGCCTTTGTGCCAGAGAACTCCACCTCAAATTGCTTTTAAAGTAGAAAATATACACCGTCTCCTCTCACATAATTCAAAAGTAGTTGAAAGTTATATTTCTCAAAAAGAGAAAAATGACAAGGGAACTGTGATCAGGTCTTTGTAGTCTGTCCAAGGGAACATGATTTCAATTTTCGTTTTTTTTCTGTGAGTGGAAGGATCTATGGTACAAGTGCTTGTAGAATGTTAGCTGCAGTTTCTGCTGTCATAAATATAATGTTTGTGTGGTATTTGGAGATCCTGCAAAGGGCAAGACTAAATTATAGCATGAGGTGAAATGTAATAGCTCGAGCAGCGCTCCATCTTCAATGGCCGGGAGCCAATTTTCCAAGGTTACTCCTCACCTCAAAATGTTATCCATTCAAGGTATTTTAGTTGAGTTCAGGAGGTAGATTAGATAACCATTTCATAAATTTCATCCATTCACACCTTACACATGAAAATATTGTCATGGTAGTGGTTTAGAACACTGTCCAAATGAGGTGCTTGCCATTCGTTCAATTTCAGGGAGATCACTTAGTTTAACTGTGTGCTCTGGTGAGAGACAGCCCATGATTCAGAGATGCAAACAACAGGCAGCAATGGTGGGGGGCTATTCAAGTCCCTCAATTCTTTTTTCTTTCTTTGTTTCTGGGAGAGGAGCTCAAAGTTATATTTCCATCAGGTAGAACACAAGCTAGCACATCGTACGTATTCCCTCAAAATGTGTTTAATTAACATAAAGCACATAATAAACAGTAGATTTCATCTACTTATTGAGCACACATCTATTGAATACCACTAATTTGCAGACATAAGTTAGATATAATCTCAGTTTCTTAACGTTTTAAAATTATGTTTTGTCAAGCTGTCTTTGGCGCTCAGGATTTTAGGGTTAAAAAAAGAACTGTGCCAAATGTTACTACATGTGTATATATACACACACACACACATATATATATATGAAATGCAGATGGGGAAGGATTAATTTTACTTGGATAGAGCTACCAGGAAGCCTTTCTAGAAAAGACAATATCAGAGGTGTCTCTTGCAGACATTACACTGAAGGATGAGAAGTGCATTCTGTATAGGAGGAAGAATACATCCAAAGACCTGGAAGATATGAGAAATCACATCTCATGCAGGGCCTTACAATAATTAAAAGTTTAAAGATCTGAGTGGAGTTTAGTGTAAAGAGAAAAGGGTGAAAAAAAAATAAAGGAGCAAAGATTAATTTTCTCTTGTATGTTAGAAACATGTTAGTGCATTGGAAGACTATCAACAGTTTTCAACCTAGAGCTTGGCGAGACCATATTTCTGTTTTGAAAATAATCCTGGAAATAATTGAGAGATGGAATAGAAGAAACTGGGGCAGGGGGTCAGATAATGTTATTATCTACCTTTTGTTAATTGGACTCCATGTGTCAGGTAGCGGTGTTCCTCCGAATGAGAGTCTTGATTTTCAGATGGTATGCTGCCACAGTAGATCAGATTAAAATGCTTTTAGTTCTGTATGACTGATCTATTTTAAATTATCTACCACTTCTTCTTATCCAATACAAATTAATGAAATATTCCAAGTGCTTTATTTTTTAATCTGAGCAGAGAGTTTAATCCATGATTCAAGCCTGTTAAGATCAAGATATACAAATCCTATCATCAAAAATTTTTAATTCCAAATAAATACTCAAGAAACATTGTTCACCTTCAATATTATGTTTGCATCATCAGTGAACATTTGGCAATGACATGCAGCATTTGGAGAATACATAAATAAATGATGGCTTGTTCATAATGAAATTCTAAGATAAATTAACTACATATATACATATATATATAAACATTAAATGTGTATACATCTCAAAAACAATAATTTTAATGAAAAAGAAAAGCAAAGGGGAAAATGACATATATTGTATTAATTCAATTGTAGGTAACTTAAAGCAAAAAAAAAATATGTTGTTGGAGTTGCCTACCTATAAAGACATGATTTATAAGGACTCTCACCAATTTTAGGGTTATGTTTACCTCTTGAGAGAAAAAGAGAAGATTGGGGGATTCGGTTCAGTTCAGTTCAGTCTAGTTCAACTCTTTGCAACCCCATGAACTACAGCACGCCAGGCCTCCCTGTCCATCACCAACTTCCGGAGTTTACCCAAACTCATGTCCATTGAGTCGGTGATGCCATCCAACCATCTCATCCTCTGTCATCCGCTTCTCCTCCTGCCCTCAATCTTTCCCAGCATCAGGGTCTTTTCAAATTAGTCAACATCAGGTGGTCAAAGTATTGGACTTTCAGCTTCAGCATCAGTCCTTCCAATGAACACCCAGGACTGATCTCCTTTAGGACTGACTGGTTGGATCTCCTTGCAGTCCAAGGGGCTCTCAAGAATCTTCTCCAACACCACAGTTCAAAAGCATCAATTCTTCGGCACTCAGCTTTCTTTACCGTCCAACTCTCACATCCATACATGACTACTGGAAAAATCATAGCCTTGACTAGATGGACCTTTGTTGGCAAAGTAATGTCTCTGCTTTTTAATATGCTGTCTAGGTTGGTCATAACTTTCCTTCCAAGGAGTAAGTGTCTTTTAATTTCATGGCTGCAGGTACCATCTGTAGTGAGTTTGGAGCCCCCCAAAATAAAGTCAGCCACTGTTTCTCCATCTATTTCCCATGAAGTGATGCGACCGGATGCCATGATCTTAGTTTTCTGAATGTTCATCTTAAAGCCAATTTTTTCACTCTCCTCTTTCACTTTCATCAAGAGGCTTTTTAGTTCTTCTTCACTTTCTGCCATAAGGGTGGTATCATCTGCATATCTGAAGTTATTGATATTTCTTTGGCAATCTTTATTCCAGCTTGTGCTTCTTCCAGCCCAGCGTTTCTCATGATGTACTCTGCATATACGTTAAATAAGCAGGGTGACAATATACAGCCTTTTCCTATTTGGAACCAGTCTGTTGTTCCATGTCCAGTTCTAACTGTTGCTTCCTGACCTACATACAGATTACTCAGGAGGCAGGTCAGGTGGTCTGATATTCCCATCTCTTTCAGAATTGTCCACAGTTTATAGTGACCACACAGTCAAAAGCTTTGGCATAGTCACTAAAGCAGAAATAGATGTTTTTCTGTAACTCTCTTGCTTTTTCAACGATCCAGCGGATGTTGGCAATTTGATCTCTGGTTAAGTAATGCTTACTTGTTGAAGCGAAAGTGATCACAAACAAATATCACAGCATGATGAACTACTTTAAATATCTCTTCTAAGTATATGCAAATATAGAACTTTCCCATATTTTATTCTATGCTTTAGTTATTGCAATAAAATGGATGAATCCACACTGATGAATCACTAAGAGCATTTCAGCTTATAAACCACTAATTCTACCTATTAATTTTTAATGTATTCAAAGTGGCAAATTGGATGCTCAATTACAGAAATCATCAAGGTAATCCATACTTCAGTATATTTGGTCCAACACTTATATGTTGCTTACTTCAACGCTTACTGATTCTACCCCTGCATTTTACAGAACCCCAGTGGGAATTCCAAGGGTCCAGTTAAATTCCAGGCATAAATAAATGAAAAAGAAAATGACACACATTGATTCTAGTGTTACTAATTTTAACATGATAACTTCATACCTTACAAATTTTGATAAAAAGAGAGATCATTTAAAAACTGACAAATGACTTTAAACAACTAATATTCAAAAATTCACGAATTCACAATTTCAAAAATGGTATATAGCTCTGCTTTTTTCTTTGTTTGTTTTTATTTCACTTCAAAAAGCAAAATCTAGTATCCATCAAACATGTATACATCTCATTCCTGACAAAGAACAAAACAGGAAAAAATGGTGATACACGATATTGAAATAATTCCTTTCCTTTTCTTACTATTAAGTTAATCTAGTTTCTGATGGGATGTAAGTGACATATACATAAATAAACATAAGACAACTGCACTGGCAAACCTGCTGAGAAATAAGCTCACCAGTAGAGAGGTCAACCTGTTTGGGAGACACACACAGCCCTAGATAATTGCTTTGTGTAGAAGTTAATAAAAATGAAAACACCCATTGATTTAATGATAATTAGGTATTAATAACTATTGTACATATGTGGAAGCATTAAGCAACAAGTCCTAATCACTTGCAAAGCTGTTGTTGCTATCCAGTTGCTATATCATGTCTGACTCTTGCAACCCCATGGACTACAGCAAGTGAGGCTCCTCTGACTTCCATTATATCCCACAGTTTGCTCAAATTCATGTCCATTGAGTCATTGATGCCACCTAACCATCTCATCCTCTGCCATCCCCTTCTCCGTTTGCCTTCAATCTTTCCCAGCATCAGTCTTTTTCAATGAATCAGCTCTTAGTATCAGGTTCCCAAAGTATTGGACTTCTGCTTCAGCATCAGTCCTTCAAACGAATATTCAGGGTTGATTTCCCTTAGGATGGACTGGTTGGATCTCCTTGCAGTCCAAGGGAATCTCAAGAGTCTTCTCCAACACCATGGTTCAAAAGCATCAATTCTTTGGCACTCAGCTTTCTTTATATTCCAACTCTCACATCCATATATGACTACTGGATAAAGCCTAGTTTTGACTAGATGGAACTGTGTCAGCAAAATAATGTCTCTGCTTTTTAATAAGCAGTCTACGTTGGTCACAGCTCCTTTTCCAAGGAGCAAGCGTCTTTTGATTTCATGGCTGCAGTCACCATCTGCAGTGATTTTTGGGTCCAAGAAAATAAACTCTGTCACTGTTTCCATTCTTTCCCCATCTATTTGTCATGAAGTGATAAGACCAGATGTCATAATCTTAGTTTTTTGAATGATGAATATTAAGCCAACTTTTTCACTCTGATCAAGAGGCCCTTTAGATTCTCTTCACTTTTTGCCATTAGAGTGGTATCATCTGCATATCTGAGGTTTTTGATATTTCTCCTGACAATCTTGGTTCCAACTTGTGATTCATTAGGTCCAGCATTTAGCATGATGTACTCTGAGTATACTGTGTGCCGTGGGGTTAGGAAGTTAGGCAGGGTGGGTAGGGGAGAGGGCAGTGTGGCATGGGTAGGAAGCAGGGCCTGGGAGCATAAGAATGGGGGCACTGCGGGTGCTACGCGAACAGCAGCGTAAAGGACTGAGGCAGGTACGTGCATAAGGTCTGGGCTCAGCAGAACAGCATCTGCTTCTGCTTTACTGACTATACCAAAGCCTCTGACTGTGTGGATCACTATAAACTGTGGAAAATTCTGAAAGAGATGGGAATACCAGACCACCTGACCTGTCTCTTGAGAAACCTGTATGCAGGTCAGGAAGCAACAGTTTGAATTGGACATGGAACAACAGACTGGTTCCAAATAGGAAAAGGAGTACGTCAAGGCTGTATATTGTCACCCTGCTTATTTAACTTATGTGCAGAATACATTATGAGAAACGCTGGGCTGGAAGAAACACAAGCTGGAATCAAGATTGCTGGGAGAAATATCAATAACCTCAGATATGCAGATGACACCACCCTTATGGCAGAAAGTGAAGACCTAAAAAGCCTCTTGATGAAAGTGAGAGAGGAGAGTGAAAAAGTTGGCTTTAAGATGAACATTCAGAAAACTAAGATCATGGCATCTGGTCCCATCACTTCATGGCAAATAGATGGGGAAACAGTGGAAACAGTGTCAGACTTTATTTTTCTGGGCTCCAAAATCACTGCAGATGGTGATTACAGCCATGAAATTAAAAGACACTTACTCTTTGGAAGGAAGGTTATGACCAACCTAGACAGCATATTAAAAAGCAGAGACATTACTTTGCCAACAAAGGTCCATCTAGTCAAGGCTATGGTTTTTCCAGTGGTCATGTATGGATGTGAGAGTTGGACGGTGAAGAAGGCTGACCGCTGAAGAATTGATGCTTTTGAACTGTGGTGTTGGAGAAGACTCTTGAGAGTCCCTTGGACAGCAAGGATATCCAAACAGTCCATCCTAAAGGAGATCAATCCTGGGTGTTCATTGGAGGGACTGATGTTGAAGCTGAAACTCCAATACTTTGGCCACCTCATGTGAAGAGTTGACTCATTGGAAAAGACCCTAATGCTGGGAAGGATTGGGGGCAGGAGGAAAGGGGATGACAGAGGATGAGATGGTTGGATGGCATCACTGACTCAATGGACATGAGTTTGGATAAACTCCGGAAGTTGGTGATGGACAGGGAGGACTGGCATGCTGAGATTCATGGGGTCACAAAGAGTCGGACACAACTGAGCGACTGAACTGACTGGACTGACTGTGAATATAATTTAAATAAGCAGGGTGACAATATATAGACTTGCTGTCTATAGACTTTTTCCAATTTTGACCAATCAGTTATTCCATGTCCAGTTCTAGCTGTTGCTTGTTGATCCACATACTGGTTTCCTCACGAGACAGGTAAGGTGGTCTGGTATCCCTAACTCTTTAAGAATTTTCCACAGTTTTCTGTTATCCACACAGTTAAAGACTTTCAGATAGTCAATGAAACAGAAGTAGATATTCTTCTGGAATCTCCCTGCTTTCTCCATGATCCAACAAATGTTGGCAACTTGATCTTTGATTCCTCGTCCTTTCCTAAACCCAGCTTGTTCATCTGTAAACTTTGACACTAACAAAATACATCATCTATATTTTATCAGAATAACATCGGATGAAACATTTTAAATTATATCATATTATGAAATATGATGTGTTGTGACAGAAAGATCAAGTTTACTTAGCCCCTTTTATTATCAAAGTAAAAATCTTATTCTATTTTAATGATAAAATATGTGAATTAATAAATCTCTTATAAGCTTATAGGCAAGATTAGTAAATAAGCACAAATTGAAGAAATAAAGAATAGGGCCAAGATATAATCTTTAAAAGAAAGTTAGTAAAGAAATGAAATATACCCAGAAATTGAAATTGTTGAAATTAGCCAAATATATTAGTTCTACCAAGAAGGGTAGCACAGAAAATTGCATTAAGTTATACACATGCACTTTTATATCAACAGCAACAACTTGTGTGCATTTAAAAACATATATGTAATATACCTACATATACCCACAAGCATATACTGGGTGGCCAAAATATTCTTTCAGATTTTTCTATAACATCACACAGAAAAGCCCAAACAAAATTTTTGGCCAACCCAATATAAGTATGCAGGCAAAAATCAGCATATATTGAGAGTTTTCCATTTTCAAAACTTCAATTCATTTATAAAGTTAAATTTTAAGACCTAAAACCCATCATTTCAAGAAAGTTTATAAAAAGGACTTTAACTGGACATAAATTAAAACTATTAAACCATATTTAAATTGTGCATGCATGCTAAGTCGCTTCAGTTGTGTCTAACTCTTTGCAACCCCATGGACTGTAGCCTGCCAGGCTCCTCTGCCATGGGTTTCTCCAGGCAAGAATACCATAGTGGGTTGCCATTACCTTCTCCAGAGGATTTTCCTGACACAGGGATCCATCCAGCTTCTCTTACAGCTCCTGTATTGACAGGAGGGTTCCTTACCACTAGCACCACCTGCTAAGTCGCTTCAGTCGTGTCCGACTCTGTGCGACCCCATAGACAGCAGCCCACCAGGCTCCCCTCTCCCTGGAATTCTCCAGGCAAGAACATTGGAGTGGGTTGCCATTGCCTTCTCCGAGCGCCACCTAGGAAGCCTCATATTTAAATTAAAAACATATTATTTGATTGTATTTAAGTGAATACAGTTGGGAATGTGAAAAAGTCACCTTATAATAATTAAATGAGTATCTTCTACTCTAGTCTTATGGATATGCTATAGTGAAACTTCTTTTGCTGTGGTTAGTCTTAGGAGGGAAGAGTCAGGGTGTGGCTTCTATACAAATTTTCATATAGAAAAAGGAATCAATACACTTCAGAAAACTGGGGAGAAGAAACTAAGGCTTTTGGCTGCATTTAGATTAACAAATGCATACTAAACCACAAAATGTTTTCATTTTACATAGATTAATGTTATGGCCCTAAGAACATGTCATATCAGTTTATAGATTATGCAATTACTAGTATTGGATTAATAATGTTCACCTATAAATATCAGAGTAACTAATTAAACTGAGTAGAGAAGGAGTTAGTATAAACATGTACATACATATATTTATAAATGTGGAGTTATAAATATGTACTGAAAATACAGAATTGATTTACAAGTAAAATTTTGATAAAGCACTGTAAAATATAGGTTTACTTTGCAATCAGGAACACTTTTCATTTCTTATACTTTTGCTCTTCACATAACTTGCCTCTGAGGCTTAAATAATTCTTTATGCATTTCTTATTTATGCACTAAACTCAAATTCAGATCTCATGGAGGTATTTCATTTAAGGAAAAATATTGATATATATTGAAAAGGTGTAAAATTTATAAAATAAGCACCATGGTGAATAATTGAGACTGAAGTGATTTAGGTAAGATTCATAGAGAAAAGTAAATAAATGTTATCTTCTAATTATTACAACAAACACTATTTCTAGGATAAGGTGCCACTGGTCTTAGCTTCTATTTGAAAGGGTAAATGGATGTTACCATTGCAAGGCTGCTATTCAGATGTATTGAAACAGAGAAAATAGCAAAACTTTTCTAAAATGTGGTTAAATTTTTGTAATAATCTTAGGAAAGAGTCAACACAAATGGAGTCAATAATATTTTCTAAGAGGCCTCTCATACTATGTATCTAGATTTTTTTTTTCAATCGAAGAATTCAGTACATAGTATCTTGAAAAAATAGCTATCTTTAATCACTGAACTACTTCTACTACCAGTTCTGAGTATACCATGTGCCTCCAAATAGGTTACAAAGCTTATTTGAACTTGTTTCTCTTTATATCTCAAGAAGTGATTGGTAAGCTTCCTTCTGCTCAAAAAAGTTCTTTATTCTTAGTCCATAGAAGTGTTGCTGTCTAATTGTGCTATGGGGCATTCTTTATAGTGTTAACCTCTGGAGAAGTGCCTGTTAATACACAGGGGTGACAACACACAAGATATGCTTTTGGGTTTTCCCTTTCAATAGATCTATGCATTTCATTGAAAAGACTGATGTTGAAGTTGAAACTCCAATATTTTGGCTACCTGATGTGAGAACTGACTCACTAGAAAAGACCCAGATGCCGGGGAAGATTGAAGGCAGGAGGAGAAGGGGACAAGAGAGGATGAGATGGTTGGATGGCATCACCGATTTGATGGACATGAGCTTGAGTAAGCTCCGGGAGTTGGTGATGGACAGGGAAGCCTGGTGTGCTGCAGTCCATTGGGTCCCAAAGAGTCGGACACAACTGAGCAACTGAACTGATGCCTTTTACAATAAGCATACAGTGTGTTCAATTCTACAGTATCATAGTTGTGAGAAAGAGAAGTAAATAAATTTCAATTAAAATGGATTCTCACCTCTGTGTAAACTACAGCAAACCACATTTCACCCTCCTCTTTTGAAAACAAACAAATAAACAGGCTGTGTATTTTTGAAAACGGTCTCATATAGGGCAAATAAAATATTCTGAAAAATATAAACCACTATAAAAATTCAAGTAATCTATGAAATTGTAACATTATAGTTCCTTGGTCAATATTCCCAAGGAACAATAATGAGGATTAAACCATCAATGTCACCAGTTGTACTGAATTCCAAAATATGAGGTTGTTCCCACATCTGTTTATAAATATCCAGATGTTTGGAGTTTTCAGGCTCATTATTGAGGTTTTAAGAAAATAATCTGGGTATGTTGGCCATACTGGCAAAGCTTAGTCAATACTGAACCTATACTTTATCCCTTAATGTAGTTCAGATGTCTCCAAGTGTGAACACATTCACTGAATTACACATACAGATTTAATGAAAATATTGTGATCCCATAAATATAGCAAATCAAACTAGCACCTTCTTCTCTTAGCGTCTTTTTTTTTTTCCAAACCAAGGACGGTGAAGCACACCAGTTGATCTAATGTGTATATCAAGTGTGGTATGGTAGAGTCTGGGGTGAGCCTATTCATGGCATAGCCCGTGGCTCTTGGCTTAATGGCCTCCGGTCTAAATAGAGTTCTTGATTTGGAGCACCACAGATAGCATGAAAAGTCCCTTTGTTGAATTTTAGTTTTTCTTGGCTTTCAGTAGCATAGTATGAGAGGATGAAATTTGGCACTCTATATCTAAGCTGTCATTTGGAAATTTCAGATTTGGATTCTCTCCCCAGCTTTTAGACTTCTTAATTCAAACCATACTATACTCCCTGAGCACTGATGCTGTATCCTCCCACAGAGAAGGAAAAAGTGACTCTAAAAAGTCACCTGGCCCACCATGTCACATTGGTGCTATTAATGGGCTTTTCAATGACAGCACTATGAAGTTCTTTTTCAAAGAGCCAATGAATCCTATTAACATTCTGTGACCCAAAATTGTACTGATCTATTTTATTTTAAATGGATCAAAATTAATTACTAAAGTACTTCAGACATATTAACCTCCCTCTGGTCACTAATTTTCCACAATATGTAGGACTCTGCATCAGAAAATAATTAAAGTTATAAAGAACATTGTTCCTTGGTCTCAAAATACATATGTCATGGTGGGGAATTCTTGGGATTGCTTTATGTCTTATAGATCTTAGTCTTAGGGCAGATGAACAGGGCAAGCTGGAAATGCCAACAGGTGCAGATAAAATACATCCCTCAAAAGTCCTCTCTCTCTAAACAAATGACAAGAAAGGGGCAGCTTAACAAAACACAAAACTTTCAAGATTGGGAGTTCAGGGTTGGCATGTACACACTGCTATGTTTAAAACAGATAATCAAGAAGGACATATAGCACAGGGAACACTGCTCAATAAATGGGAAATTTAATGGGAAAAGAATTTGAAAAAATTAGATGCATGTACATGTATAACTGAATGACTTTGCTGAACATCTGAAACTGACACAACATTGTAAATCAAGTACACGTCAATGGAAAATAAAAATCAGAAAAAAAATGACCCCCATAATCTATAAGCATACAATACTTAGAGCAATCACTAAGTGACAATTATATAAAGTACAATTGTGTTTTCCTCAAAAAAAAGACATGTTGACATTCTAACTTCCAGTACCTCAAAATGTGCCCTGTAAGGTGAAAGAGTTTCTCTAGAGGTGATAAAACAGAAAATAGTGTGATTATTCTGAGCCATAACTGAATATGACTGGTAGCCTTAAGAAAGGAGACATTTGGTCACAGGCACACATAGAGGGTAGATAATATGAAGGAACACAGGTTAAAGATGGCCATTTTCAAGCCAAAGAGAGTGGCCTGAAACAGATTCTTCTCTCATAGCTCTCAGAATCAATTCTGCCTACACTTTGATTCTAGCCTTCTCACCTTCAGAACTGTGAAATAACAAATTTCAATTTTTATTATGTTTTACAGTTTGTGATCCTTTGTTATGGCAGCCCTAGCAAATATACAAAAAAAAAAGTAATGAAATTTGAAATGAATTCTAAAAAATATTAAGTTAATATATCTACCATGTTAGCAAATTAAAAGAGAAAAAAATCACATAATCCTATAATTTTTGCAGAAAAGAATTTGACAAAATGTATCATTAATGATAAAAACTCTCTAATATTTCTTCTATTCAACATAGTGCTGGAAATCCCAGCCAGAACAATTAGACAAGAAAAAGAAATAAGAAGGCATTTAAATCAAAAAAGAAGATGTTAAATTATTTCTGTTTGTTGATGGTATGATGTAGAAAACCCTAAAGACTCAAAGAAAGATGCCCTGTTAGAACAAATAAATCAATTCAGCAAATTAAAGCATATAAAATCAACATACAAAATCAGTTCTGTTTATATACATAACAAGACACTATCCAGAAAGAAAATTAAGAAAACAATCTCACAATAGAATCAAAAACAATACATTAGTTAGGAATAAATTTAACAAAGAAGTAAAAGACTCATACACTGAAAACTATGTAACATTGATGAAAAAAATTAAAAGAGACACATAATAAATTAAAAAAATAATCTCGTGTTTATGAACTGGAAAAATTAGTGTTATCAAATGTCCATATTACCAAAGCAATCTACAGATTCAATGTGATCTCTATCAAAATCCCACTGGCAATTTTAAAGAGAAATCGAAAATAATACTATCCTAAAGTACATATGGAACCACTAAAGACTTCAGGTAGCCAAAATGATCTTGAGCAAAAACAAAGCTGGAGGTATCGCATTTTTTGCTTTCAATATATATTACTAACTACAGTGTTTAAGAAAGTTATGGTATAGTGTCAGCTGAAACTGGTTTTGTGTCTTTTCCTACAGGGAGTTTTGGAACTAATGCTTATGGCAGAGTTTGTCCTGTTTTGAGGCAGAGGGAGAGTTTTATGTTCCCCATGAGGTTCGGTAAATAACCCAAAGGAAATTCTTTGGACAAAGCTGTAGACGTCAATCAATGAGCCATTAGTCAGAGCGCCTATGGTTACCAGGGCATGGGAACCACATCTAATCAGTAAACATAATTCCAGAGAGACTGAGGAGACACCTACAGCATCCGCCACAGCAAAACAATATGCGGCATGCGTGCATTTGTCGTGGCTCAACATTATCCCTCTGTATCTAAGCCAAATTTAAGGAGTAAGAAAATTAGTTTTGTGAGGTAATAGTTGCATATGAGACCTCTATTCAGGTTACGATAAAGACTATAAAACTTTACCATCATACCTGGTGTCTTGCCACTTTTTTGCTCCTTGTTTATAAAAGAAAACAGAAAATAATGAATTCATGACTCCCACTTTTGAAGAACTATATACTCAGATAAAACTTCTGCTTACAGACCTTCAGTGAGTAAAGCCTTGGGAGGCTCCATAAAGCCTTTTACACCCATCCACTTTCCTCCACTAATGTGAGAGTTTGTATTCCTACCAACAATACTGTCAGACAGAGAAGCAAAAAATGAGATTGTCTTCCTGTATTACTGTGAAAGCACAAAGACTTGTTCCCAATGCAAGGATTCTTCATGACAAGATTCCCCTCAAGAGTCCCTAAGGGAAGCCATGGGGTCTAAAAACTAAAACATATGCCTAGAATTGCAAACTCTCTTCCAAGACAAAACCACTTCAAAAGACATTCCAAAGAGATGGCCATTTAATTTCTGCTTAAACCTGTATGAATATAGAAAACATCTACCTCAAAAGCAACACTTATAGGAACTTGTAGTTGTTTCAAACACCTTTGATATGGGTCTTTGAATCCCTTTTAAGTGCTTTTTCAGTGCTCAAAAGGCTCCACATGGCTCCTCTCAGACATTTTACAAACATGATTAGGTCTGCATCCTTTAGACTCAAATAAAACTATGCTGACTTATTAGTCTTAGGGTAAATTGTCACACCTTTTTAACCTGTGTATAGCTTGAGCTTCTTTCCCCACCCTCCTTCTCCTTTACCTCTTGCCTTCGGTCTACACCAACCTTCATTTGGTTCCCGGAGAGTTATAGCCCCCCTTCCCAGAGCAAAGACTGTGCCTGTGACATCCATTTCATTTGTCTGGATGCCTGACACCATCTCTATTCCAAAACCTCCCAAGATCTACCCTGAGTCCCATTCCACTGCATTCTCAAAATGTCTTTGTCCTCTCTCGTTCCATTCCTAGTACCATGGCATGTTCCTTTACAGCTTTTGTTACTGTTATCATTCTACACTGAGTGAAACTGCTGCTGGACTGATTTTATCTCTCTCACTAAACGGCAACTGCCACTGAAGCAAAACATTTAGCCCCTTCTGATCACTGATGTAAATAACTGATCCCAACGCTTTGAGTCCTGAAACACAGAGGTACTATGTTAACATTTCTTGACCATGTGAAGAAGAGAGAGACCAACAGACAGACAGAAAGAGACAGAGACAGACAAAGATCGAGAGAGAGAAAGAGAGGGACTGAAGAAATAAGCTCATATACTACTTGACTTGACCCAAAGTTGAGACACTGGGAACAAATCCAGATTTTTATGGCATCATATTCATCAAACTTTGATTCTCCTTTTTTCATGTTAAACCAAAAACATGCCTCTCTTCATTTCTTTCCACCAGAGCAACAGAAATCAAGATAACTATGTAACATTTTCCGTTTTCTGAGAGTAAACACTACTATTGCTCTCAACTATTTCTGATGAGATCCTAAAAACTTCACTTTGTTCATTTATTAGTGTTTTGCTCTTTTTTTGTTTGTTTGTTTTTAGGTGATGTAAACCCCAAATATAATTAAATCAGTGGCAATACTGTTTTAAAGCTGTTTATATGCATCCTTTCCCTTCTTGTTTTCCCCTTTTCCTTTTCATTCAAGCAGGGGTCAGCTTTTTATGCTTTCTTTCCCCAGGGAAGGTTTGTAACAACACAGAAAGTAGAAGTTGCCTACACATAATTCCTTCACAGCATCTGCTTTTCCCCAAAACCTCAAGACATTGAGATTATATTGAATCTCCTGCAAAGAGCTAAAAAAGTAGAAGTCTGAAGAAGAGGGAAGGAAGACGTTTCCTAATCAAGAAATGTCTGTGTTACTCTTTCTCTCTCTCTCCCTGTCTTTGCCCTAGGAGAAGTCACGTCAAGAGTGATGTGTTTACTTGGATTCAGGCTTGTCTGTGGTTCCTAGGCTCTTCGTGTGTCATAGAAGCTGGAAAGCTGGCAAACCTGACGGACCACTCACTAGGACAGCAAGATATTTGCAGTAATTGAAGCAGAAAGATTAATAAGGACTGGAATGAACTCCTAGGCACCTCCACAGTATTTCTGGGCATTGAGGATCTGTATTCTGAAAACTCGGGGCTTCCCTGGTAGCTCAGCTTGTAAAGAATCCACCTGTAATACAGGAGATCCTGGTTCAATTCCTGGGTCAGGAAGATCCACTGGAGAAGGGATAGGCTACATACTCAGTCCTATGGGGTCACAAAGAGTCGGCCACGACTGAGTGGCTTTCACTTTTACTTTTTTTCACTTTCATCCTGAAATCTTCAGTAAACATAAATTTACCTTTCATGTCTCCAAGGCAGGTTGGAAACTCAGAGTAAATAATAATAATAATAAGCTAATTTAAGACCCAGTAGTAATGTTCAACACTCTGCATGTCTGGGCTCATTGGCAGATACTCACGATTTCAGTATAGCTTATTCCCCAACAGAAGGGTCAGCCAAGGATTAAATGGGCTACTGCTTTTCACAAATGTTGGATTTAGTTCTTTTGTGGATGCTTTCAAATGAATAGCAATTGACAGAGATACCAAGAACCACAGGATAGGTAAGCTAGACTCTGTTAGTTGGGTCCAAAGAAGCCAGTGGTTGCACAAGCATGCTTGTAATTAGGGTTTAACCTTGACAGTCTATGCAGATGCCAGTTAAAGATCACGTTTCCTTGAGTAACTATATTTCATTCTTTCAGAAAACTAAGAAATATAATAATATTTGGTATGTTCTTGATCAGATATTGTAATCATTTGTATGGAGCATTTGCAGAACACTTAATGTACGATTTGGCGTGAAAACTCAGAAACTATCTTCACTAACATTAATAAAAAGGAAAACCTAGCCTCTGAAGAAAATCAACCCTGAATATTCTTTGGAAGGACTGATGCTGATGCTGACGCTCCAACACACTGACCAACTGATGTGAAGAGCTGATTCATTGAAAAGGACCCTGATCCTGGGGAAGACTGAAGGCAGGAGGAGAATGGAGCAACAGAGGATGAGATGGTTGGATGGCATCACCGACTCAATGGACGTGAGTTTGAGCAAACTCTGGGAGATAATGAAAGACAGGAAAGCCTGGTGTGCTGCAGCCCTTTGGGTTGCAGGGTTGCACATGACTTAGTGACTGAACAACACCTTTAGAGTATCTCTAACAATACTTAAAATTCCAGGAATTCATATAACTTTATTCCTGTTGGTCACAAACGCAATCTTTCCTTTTCTTCTAGATTGTGAGGGGAAAAAAGTGCTTTACTAATTTACTTTCTATGATATTGACTTTTCTATACTTGTTGGCTTTTAGTAAAAAAAAGTCCTTTGTCATAGCTGGAATTGGCAGGCATATCTGTTTACTTCTCGGGTCTAACATGTGCAAAGATGACTTGAGAATTCAGATACTTTTTCTCTGACTTCAAGCAGGGCTATTCATTGTAGAAAAACACTACTTGTCATTCCCAAAATAAGAACAAAGACAAATAAATAAATAAATAAAAACCCACATGTATAAAAACAATGCGAATAGACAAACCAAAACTTTGGAAAAGCAGCGCAAAGTTAGGTTGCTGAAACAACCTATGTCTCCTTGCATATTTCTCAACATAGGAGTGTTCCTTCTTTCTTCAATGGATTTCCATTCAAATAATCAGTTATATTTCATAAAACTCCATTTCACTTACAGCTACTCAAAATATTGTAAAAGTTACATGTGGCTTCATATACATGCACCCATACCATCAATGTTTAAGGGTTGGTCCTGGGGATAGAGCAGTGAATACATTAGGGAAAAAAAATGTTTTCCCTATAGATGTCAGAGTCTAGTGGATATATATGTGGCTGGCAGGGGCAGGGGCAGCAGACGAGACATAAGATAAATAAATTCCTAAAACATATAGCATTTCCTCCAAGTACAGTGGGAAACTAGAACAAGAAAGATAGAAGAGTGTGGGAGGTAAGGATTTTTCTGTTATTTTAAGTGTGGAAGTAGATTCCCTCACTGAGAAGAGAATGTTTGAAGAGTCACAAGCAAGTTCGGGAATAAACCACGCAGACACCTCGAGGAGGGGTATTCCAGGGCAGAAGGGACTACAGTTAACATGTCCCCGAGATAGAAGCGTTTTGGTGTGGTAGAAGGAAAGGAAGGATGCCTGCCTGGCAAGGGCAGTGTGGATGAGCAGCGTAGTTACAGAAGAGTAGGTCAAAGACACAGTGGCTTGGGGCAGGACCATCATATGTGGACTCATGGGAAATGTTGCTGTTGGCTTTTACCCTAAATGAGATAGAAAGCTACCGGAAATCTTTGACTTGAAGTTACAGGAACCGATTTAGTTTGTAAAAGGATGACTCTGGCTATTGTGCTGTGGAAAGACTGTAGGAAGATAAAGGCAGGGTTTAGGTAGATGCTCAAGCAAGAGGGAGATAGAAAGCATTCACAACACTACAGGGAATGTGAATTGACTGATTCCAGGGCAGTGCTTGTGGAGGAAGTCAAGAGAAGTGCTGGTCAGAATCTACAAATGTGTCCCTTTTTGTTGTTTAAGCCATCCAGTCTTATGGTATTTTATTATGGCAGCCCTAGTAAATTGATATAGTGGGTGATGGTAGAGGAAACACAAAGACAAGAAATAAAAAGAAAGAAGGATCCTTTCCAATTAGGTTACAGTTTAAGATATATTAGCAGTAAAATTTTCATTTATCTTATTTAGTAACATTTACTAAACTCAACTAGATGGCAGACACAGTGAAAAAAGCTAAAGTAAGTAATAAGTTACGGTCTTTCTCTCAAAACATTTTTAGTCTTGTTTAGAAAAGGGACTAAAAATGATGGTGCTGTCCTTTGAGAGGTTTGCTTACAAGTTAGAAAAAAATGCATTTAAACAATTTATTTTTCAAGTTATTGTGGTATGCTCATTATTAAAATGTAGTCCAGAAATATAAATATAATAATAAGTGATGACAACAGTAATATTAATAGTTAAAACAATAACCTTTATTTGTTTGAAAGAGAGCAACAACAATGATGAGGTCAGGTGGAAAAATGTTAAATTTAGATATGTTGAATTTGGAGTATTTGTGGGGCATCCTTGAGGGGAGAAGGCAAAGCAATTATTGGATAAAAAAGTCCAAATTCAAGAGGATCCTTAGGGCTCAATCTATAGCTAAGTTCTCCCAAGGAGCGTATTCAGAATAAACAATAACAGATGAAACGGAGAACCATGGAGAAGACCTACATTGAGGAATTTTCTTAAAGAAGATCAGAAAGAACTAGAAAAGTAGAAATAAAGTAAAAGAAATTTACTGGTGACTGAGGAATTAAAAAAAAAAAAAAAAAGCATTTGAGAACAAACTCATGCTTCCAGTAAGAAAAGGGCTCAAATTTATCAACTGAAATTCGCAATAAGGACATTACTGACAATATCTGCCAAGACAATTTCAAAAGAGTGGAGGCAGAAACTATAACGCAACAAGCTATAAAGGGAATGAGAAGCAAAGAATCATGGAGCTATTCTAAGACAATTTTCTAAAAGCCCATCTGAACAGGGAAAGAGAGCATGCAGCAGAAGCTTAGTGAAAGGAAGTATTTGTTGTGACTGTTTTTTGTTTTAAGTTTAAGAATGTATATAAAGTGAAGGAAAGTGCCATTAGCAAACCTTAAAACAGAAAATGCAGAAGAGTAACCAGACAGTATGCATGGCTACTGAAGAACATGGAATAAGCAGCGATACATCACAAACTCAGAGACTGAAGGAAAGGAAGGAAGAATACGTGTAGAAAACTTCAAATTTGAGGGTGGTCAAAAAGAAAAACATTAGCCCACCTTAAGTTAATCCAGTGGACAAATGTTATGAATGGTGCTGAGGCAATTGCAGAGTTTAGAGAACACAATTTTGCATTTTTTTTTTAACCAGAAACTCATATACCTAGAAAAGGTGAGATGTTGAAATAAAAGATGGAGAGAGAGAGAGAGAGAGACAAGGTTCTGATGCCTTGAGTGCCTGAATGGAGCCATGTTTAAACTCATTTGAGCACCTTGATCTTGTCATTCGAAGTCAATAAATTTCTGTACCATATAATCTAAGATCAGTCAGTTAATTTTTACCTGAATAATTTTATTTGGGTTTCTGTTCTTCCAACTAAAAATAGTCTTTGTTCTTTAGGCTGAATAGGAAATATGTTAGAAAAAGGATGGTAGCTTAGAAGAAAAAGATTTCAGAGTGTAGAGAATGTCTTTGAGAGCATAGTGCAGAAGAATTGAGGACAGGTGTGATAGTTCTGGAAAGACAAGACACTTTGGGTAGACAGTGTTGAACTTATGTAAAGCATTTCTAGGAAACAATGCCAGTTTGGGAGTGGAACACTGGCATGGAGAAGTTCAAGGAATTGTAAGGCTAGAGTGCTGAATGGATTATTCTCACATAGAATGGACTTCCCTAGAATATGATGAGGTATGAGCTCTCAGATGGGTTTACGTTTTTGTCTCTTACACCAGCCATGTTACTTAAGTTATCTGAGAGCTACTTTACTTATACATGAAATGAGGATAAATGTGGTATGCTTTTCATAAAGCTTTACAGGAATTCACTGAGTAAATCTAAAACACAAAATATCATGATTATGTTTAGTTTATTTAAAATATTGACCTAAAGAAGACAGAATCAGGTAACTATATGTTTAGTGGATGTGAAAATATCTATTAAATTATGCATTTAAAATTTAGTAATAATACTGATAGCATCAAAGTAATTTAAAAAGAGCAAAATGATTTCTGTAGAGAGTAGGTTGTTTAATGGTTCCATTCAAAATGATAGAGTGTATCCATTGAGTTATTTATCTATTCATTCATTAAAAAATGTTTAAAGTCTACAGGTGCCAGGTATTGTTCTGTAACCCTATAGAGAGGTCTATTCAACAGTTAAAGTATTGGGTTGGCCAAAACGTTCATTTGGGTTTTTCTGTACCATCTTACCAAAAACCCGAATGAATGTTTTGGCCAACACAATATATAGGGAAGTTGGAGAGCCTAAAAAAAAAAAAAGAGAAATAAAGACATAACTTTGGAGAAAACTGATATTTCAGGCTTTAGACATGATTAAGCTCTTCCATTTTGGCAAAGAGGTCATCACTGGTAAAACAAAATACATCCATTTGACCATTATGTTATTTGGAAGATTATGGCTGCAAAAAACTCAAAGCACATGAAATACAGAAATGAATGGTGCAAAGCAGGATGGCAGGCGGTCCATGCATGTTTCTGCAGGGTGGTCTAAGTCCTGAGAACTACTCTTACCATATCCTGCTAGTCCATGTCTTCGGCAGAGAACCCTTGGTATGTGTGAATATGTAGTACTTGGGCCTTACAGTAGTTTCCTTCCACAGCAGGGGAAGGCATGACTCTTTTCAAGGAACTTGGCTGTAGAATATGCAGTTAGCAATTTAATAGTTCAAAAATGCAAAGTGGTGTTTGCTAGTTGTCTACGAATCTTCAAGTAAATATTCTTGAATCTTGTTTAAAAAATAAACAATCACAGAAAGTTATTGGGTCAAATTTTTGTGAATGTTTTTCTTATCTCTTCTGTTTCCCTTGTGTGTCACTTTGCTGCTGAATGCTATGAAGCTAAAGACAGGGGAATTGAAGGGTATTTATTCTCAAAACGTAAGGTGCTTTTTGTTTTTATTTGTAACTATGGAGATTCATTTAGGAGAAGGAAATGGCAACCCACTCTAGTATTCTTGCCTGGAGAATCCTGTGGACAGGGGAGCCTGGTGGGCTGCTGTCCATGGGGTCGCATATTTGGACACGACTGAAGCGCCTTGGCACGCATGCACGTGCAGATTCATTTAGGTATAACCATTTCATCACCTGCCCTTGCTTTTGTTTAAATATTGGCATACTGATAATTATTTTGACATGCCCAGAAAACTTGCATAATTTAACACACACACACACAGAGACTCACCTATACTTTCATTTCATATAAGAAAAGCAAAAAACCCACTAATACACTTAGTTGTGAGTGTGCTCAGTTGCTAAGTCGAGTCTGACATTTTGCAATGCCATTCACTGTAGCCCACCAGGTTCCTCTGATCATAGAATTTTTGAGGCAAGCATACTGGAGTGGATGTTCATATCGTCATCCAAACTTAGTTGTTTGGTAATAAAACAACATGCTGTAAAAATATTGTTTCTAGAGAAACACTGACCAATTGCCATGCCTTGTATTTGTGGTTTTTTACTGTGTAATCTCTGAAATAACTAGTATTTTCTCCCATGTATGTTGAGATGACTTCAAAATTCTTCATTCTATAATCCTTTTAATAAACTGAAAGTTCATAATTATCATGATCTGCTGGATATTTCTACCCAATGGTCATATGGATCATTCCACCAAAAACTGCAAAATCAAAAAACAAATAAAACAGTAATTTCCAAAGTACAGCTTTCCCTCTGCCTGATTCCACTTCCCGTTACTCACTCTAGAAACATGAAGGCAAGCTAGGCATCTTGATATCTCCTCCCCTTTACCCTTCCCCGTGAAATCACTCACTAAACTACAGTATTACCTCCTTCAAATTTTCCAGATCAATTCTTATTTCTAAACACTGATCTAGGTGAGATCATAATCACCTGTTTTCTAGTGTCCTCTGACAACCACCTGAGTTTCCATGTCTGGAGTTTCTCTTACCTTCAATTTAGCCACTGTCACTAAAGTTATTCTGTGAAAACATAGATCTTATGACAAGTTTTTGCTAAAAAAAAAATAAAAAACCTAGATGATTCCCAGTTGCCACAGAACTATCCAAATTTGTTTTATTACTTGCATTCTTTTTTTTTTTATGTAGATGCTCATGGAAACAAGTTGAAAAAGATGGAAGGGAAGAGTATGAGATTAGCTGTGAAACATAAAAATATTTGCTGCTGTTGTTGATTTTCAGTCGCTAAGTCAGGTCAGTCTCTTTGTGACCCCATGAACTGCAACAGACCAGGCTCCTCTGTCCTTCACTATCTCCCACAGTTTGCTAAAATTCATGTCCACTGAGTCGCTGATGCTCTCTAACCATTTCATCTTTTTCCTCCCCTTCTCATTTTGGCTTCAATCTTTCCCAGAATCAGGGTCTTTTCCAGTGAGTTGGCTCTTTGCATCAGGTGACCAACATATTGGAATCTTGCTTTAGCATCAGTCCTTCCAATGAATTTTCAGGGTTGATTTTCCTTAAGATTGACTGGCTTGATCACCTTGCAGTCCAAAGGACTCTCAAGAGTCTTCTCCAGCACCACAATTCAAAATCATCAGTTCTTCAGCCCTCTTTATGCTCCAACTCTCACATCCATAAATAACTACTGGAAAAATCATAGCTTTGACCACCTGAACCTTTATTGGCAAAGTGGTGACTCGTTTTAATAGGCTAACTAGGTTTGCCATAGCTTTTCTTCCAAGGAACAATCCTCTTTTCATTTCATGGCCTCAGTCACCATCTGTGGTAATTACACAGCCCAAGAAAATAAAATCTGTCACTGCTTCCACTTTTTCTCCATCTATTTGCCATGAAGTGATGGGACTGGATGCCACGATCTTAGTTTTTTGAATGTTGAGTTTTAAGCCAGCTTTTTCACTCTCTTCTTTTACCTTCATCAAGAGGTTCTTTAGTTCATGTTCACTTTCTGCCATTAGAGCAGTATCATCCACATATCTGAGGTATTGATATTTCTTCTGGCAATCTTAATTCTAGGTTGTGATTCATCCAGCTGGGATTTCACATGACTTACCCTGCATATAAGCTGAATAAGCAGGGTGAAATATACAACACTGTTGTACTCCTTTCCCAGTTTTGTACAAATCAGTTGTTCCATTCCCAGTTCTAACTTTGCTTCTTGATGCGCATACAGGTTGTCTGGTACTTCTATCCCTTTAAGAATTTTTCACAATTGGTGTGATCCACATAGTCAAAGCCTTTCACATACTCAATAAAGCAGATGTTTTTCTGGAATCCCCTTGCTTTCTCCATGTTCCAATGAATGTTGACAATTTGATCCCTGGTTCCTCTGCCTTTCTAAACCCAGTTTGTACATCTGGAAGTTCTCAATTCATACACTGCTGAGCCTAGCTTGAGGGACCTTGCGCATAATCTTGCTAGCATGTGAAATGAGCACAACTGTATGGTAATTTGAACATTCTTTGGTATCACCCTTCTTTGGGGTTGGAATGAAAACCGACTTCTAGCTCTGTAGCCACCGCTGAGCTTTCCAAATTTGCTGACATATTTAGATCAGCTGGAATTTAATCACCACAACTAGCTTTGTGTATAGCATGTTTCGTAAGGACCAGTTGACTTCACACTCTGGGATATTCGGTTCTAGGTTAGTGACCATATCGTCGTGGTTATCTGGGTCATTAAGACACTGTTTGTATAGTTCTCTGTCACCTCTTCTTAATTTAATATTCTTGCCAACTCTTCTTAATCTCTTCTGCTTCTGTTAAGTCCTTACCATTTATGTCCTTTATCGTGCCCATCCTTGCATGAAATGTTCCCTTGATATTTCCAGTTTTCTTGAGAGATCTCTGTTCTTTCCCATTTCATTGTTTTCCTCTATTTCTTTGCATAGCTTATTTAAGGAGGCTTTCTTATCTCTCCTTGCTATTCGCTAGAACTCTGCACTTCAGTTGGTTGTATCTTTCCCTCTCTTGATTACTTTTCACTTTTCTTCTTTCCTCAGTTATCTGTAAAGCCTCCTCAGACAACCACGTTGCCTTCCTGGATATATTTTCCTTTGGGGTGGTTTTGGTCACTGCCTCCTGTGCAATATTATGGACCTCCATTTATAGTTCTTCAGGCACTCTATCTATCAGATCTCAGTTCAGTTCAGTCGCTCAGTCATGTCCGACTCTTTGTGGCCCCATGAACCGCAGCACGCCAGGCCTCCCTGTCCATCACTAACTCCCTGAGTCCACCCAAACCCATGTCCATTGAGTCGGTGATGCCATCCAACCAACTCATCCTCTGTCGTCCCCTTCTCCTCCTGCTCTCAATCTTTCCCAGCATCAAGGTCTTTTCCAATGAGCTAGCTCTTCGCATCAGGTGGCCAAAGTATTGCAGTTTCAGCTTCAACATCAGTCCTGCCAATGAACACCAAGGACTGATCTCCTTTAGAATGGACTGGTTGGATCTCCTTGCAGTTCAAGGGACTCTCAAGAGTCTTCTCCAACACCACAGTTCAAAAGCATCAATTCTTCAGCGCTCAGCTTTCTTTATAGTCCAACTCTCACATCCATACATGACCACTGGAAAAACCATTGCCTTGACTAGACAGATCTTTGTTGGCAAAGTAATGTCTCTGCTTTTTAATATGCCGTCTAGGTAGGTCATAACTTTCTTTCCAAGGAGTAAGCGTCTTTTAATTTCATGGCTACAATCACCATCTGCAGTGATTTTGGAGCCCAGAAAAATAAAGTCAGCCACTGTTTCCTATCAGATCTAATCCCTTGAATATATTCATCACCTCCACCATATAATCATAAGTTCTATTTTTTTTTTTTTAATCATAAAGGTTTTGATTTAGGTCATAGTTGGATGGCCTAGTGGTTTCCCCTACTTTTTTCAACTTAAGCTTGACTTTTACTGTAAGGATCTCATGTTCTGTACCACAGTCATCTCCTGTTTTTTTTTTTTTTGCTGAGCTTCTCCATCTTAAGCTGCAAAGAACATAATCAATCTGATATTGGTATTGATGATTTGGTGATGTCCATGTGTAGAGTTGTCCCTTGTGTTGTTGGAAATGTTGTTTGCTGTGACCAGAGTGTTTTCTTGACAGAATTCTGCTAGCCTTTGCCTTGCTTCATTTTATACTCCAAGGCCAAATTTGCCTGTTATTCCAGGTGCCTTGTGACTTCTTACTTTTGCACTAAAATCCCTTATGATGAAAAGAACATCCTTTTTATGGTGTTAGTTCTAGGAGATCGTATAGGTCTTCGTAGAACTGGTCAACTTCAGCTTATTTGTCATCATTGGTGGAGGCTTACACTTGGATTACTGTGATGGTGAATGTTTGCCTTGGAAACAATCTGAGATCTCTCTGTCATTTATGTGCTGCGAGTGCCAAGTGCTGCATTTTGGGCTCTTTTATTGCCTATGAGGGCTACTCCATTTCTTCTAAGAAATTATTCCCCACAGTAGTAGACATAGTGATCATCTAAATTAAATTTGCCCATTCCAGTCCATTTTAGTTCACTGATTCCTAAGATCTTGATATTCAGTCTTGCCATCTCCTGCTTGGTAACATCCCATTTACCTTGATTCATGGACCTAACATTCCAGGTTTCTTAACAGTATCGGACTTTACTTACCACCAGACACATCCACATCTGTATTGTTCTTTAAAGTATGCAGATTTTACTTTCACTACCAGACATATCCACATCTGAGTGTCATTTCCACTTTGGCCTAGCCTCTCTATTCTTTCTGGAACTATTAGTAATTTCCATCTGCTCTTCTCCAATAGCATATTGGACACCTTCCGACCTGGGACTTGTCTTCCAGTGTTATGTCCTTTGGCCTTTTAATGCTTTTTGTGGGGCTCTCCAGGTAAGACTACTGGGGAAGATTACCATCTCTTTCTCCAGTGGAGTGAATTTTGCCAGAATTCTTCCCTATGACCCATGTGTCTTTGCTGGCCCTGTGTTGCTTGGCTCACAGCTTCACTGAGTTTTGCAAGCCCCTTCACCATGACAAGGCTGTGATCCATGGGCTTTCCTGGTGGCTCAGTAGTACAGAATCTGCCTGCAATTCAGGAAATGCTTACAGGAAATGTGAGTTAAACTCCTGGATCAGGAATATCCCCTGGATGAAGGAAATGACAACCGACTCCAGTATTCTTGCTGGAACATCCCATGGACAGAGGACCCTGATGGGCTACAGCAATGTCCCATGGTGTCACAAATGAGTTGGACAGAACTTAGTGAAATAACAAAAAAATTATAAAAATGTACACTTAAGCAAAGCCTTGTACTACCAGGGGCGTTGTTAAGGTATTTTTGTTGCCTTAAAACAGTCACAATAGGGATAGAAACAATAAGTTAATGAGAGAGCAAGAGAATGGCGTGTATATAAAAAATTAATAAAGTATTGATAAGCCAAGAATGATGATTAAAAGAAAAAATATGACCCAAATGACAGCTCCCATCAAGACTGAGAGCAAGTCAGCAAGAGTGAAAGCCCACAGAGAGAGCTGAGCCATTGACTAGAAAGAACACGAGTCATCACAAGACCAAGACAAAAAAAGAACAAGCCTTGACAGGAAAGTCAAGCAAGAGAATGGAAGGTTAGTGTGGATTTGCAGCTCAGATGTTTCTAACCATTACAAGTATCTTTTTATCTTATTTCAAGCTGATAATGCCAATGCTATTGAGATGGTGTCGATATAAATGATAATGCCACACCTTTGTACCCAAAGAAAGAGAAAATGCAAGATTTGCAGAAAGTTGCCTTTCATAGTGATAGGGGCAATAAATTTATGATGATTGTGACTAAAGAAGATTTCAAATAAATATATATGAATTGTCTATCAGCAAATGTAGTTGGTAATGCTGGTGATCAGATTCAAACCAAACAGAAAACCCCCAAATAAGCTGATGCAAATACAGTCAGCTGATCATTTGGGAGGGTGCTAAGGACACAGAAGGGGGAAATGATAGTCTCTTCAACAAATGGTTTGAGGAAAAATGTATAACCACTTGCAAAAAGTGAAATTGGACTCCTTCCTTACACTGTACACAAAATTCAACTCAAAATGTTTTATCTTGAATATAAGATCTAAAACTGCAAAAATCCCAGAAGACAACCCAAGATAATTCTGATTTCTTGACATTGGTCTTGGTGGTGATCTCTCAGCTATAACACCAAAAGCACAGGTAACAGAAGTGAAAATAAACAAGTGGGATTATATCTAATTAAAAAACTTCCTCACAGTAAAGAAAACCATCAACAGAGTAAAAAGGAAACCTACAGAATGGGAGAAAATATTTCCAAACCACATTTCTGATAAGGGGTTAACTTCCAAAATATATAACTCCTACACCTCAATAGCAAAATGGCATATTTTATGTATGAAAAAAAAAAACCAGTTGTAAAGCAAATAAATGGGAGATTAAAAACATTTACCAAAAAAAAAAAATCATGGGAGAAATGGCTGACTTTTCATCTATAATCATAGATATAGTAAGAACACACAACTCTATCAGTCTAGAATTTAGTATCCAGCTAGAATGTTATTCAAGAATTGAAATAAAATTAAAACAATTGTAAAATGAAAATAATATGTATAAAGAATGAATTTATTAAAATTTGTTGAAAGAATTTCACAAAATCATATGGAAATTCAACAAAGAAGTATGAGCCAGATGCAAATTTCTAGATAACAGTAGATTAGACAATCAGGAAAATATTACTGCTGTTTAAATTTTTAAAAATGTAGACATGTATATAGAAGATACTTGGTTGACAGTGTCAGAGATATATAAGACCACTGAGATTTCTAGAGACATTTTTTAAAGAATTAGCTAAGCCAAGATTCTTACAGAGAATAAAAAGAAAGGGACATTTCCTCAAATCTCTGTGAAGTTAGTATCACCTAGCCATCAGTATTTCACACATAATATGAAAATCCTAAAATGCTAAGTCATAGGAAACAAAATTCAGAAATGGTAACAAAACACTGAAAGGTGAATAAAATCATTGCTGTCTATGGAGAAAAGCATTCACAAAATTCAAGACCTGTTTACAATTGTTCAAAGCGAATACAGGGAGACATTTTAACATGATAAAAATAAGATTGCTTTGATACTATAACAAAACAATATGGCAAACATTATACAATTGGTAAAATATCTGAAAGGCATCTATAAATTAACTAATAATAAATCTAACAGAATAATTGAAAGTCCTATCTGAAAAAAAAAGAAAATTTTATATAAGGCAATCAATGAAACTCACTGTGTTTATAGATGAAAATGATCAACATAAATACACAACTTTTCTCTGAATGAACATATTAATTTAATGTGATCCCAATTTTAATATTTCAACAGGGATTTGTATGGTTGATTCTAAAATCCAAGTAGAAAACATAAAGGGTTAGGGTTACTAAAGACCATGAAAAAATAACATTGTGACAGCCTATTAGATTTTAAAAAGTTTATTGTGATATATGATGCTTTAAAATGAACAGTATTAGTTCAGGAGAGACAGTGTAACAGAATAAAGAATCCAGAAAGACAATCAAGCCTGTAACAGATAGTAATATATGTATAAGTGCTAATACACTAATACCCATATATAAACAAAAAGCTAACAAAAGGGTGGGTGAATCAATAAGAGATGTATGGGGAATGATATCTGAACAGAATAAGAAAATTTCCTCCTTCAACAATGACAGTTTGGCAGCCACCCACAGACAAAAGTACCTTTATGGAAGTTTTGGGATCTAGATAAGAGATCTGTAATCCTGGTAAGGCTTAGGTACAGCTCTGCTTGGCTTTGGTCCTGTCACCAGAACCAAGCACCAAAGAACTTGAAAGGAGTCACACTCACTATCCACGTGGCTAGTTATCTGAGGACCAACTATAGACCCTAAAGAAGACACTTGTTCCAACACCACCCTATTGAAAAGTCCTAGAGGCAGTTCCCCTTAACAAGAGACCAGACAGAATCCACACCTGTGGGAAATTATTTACCATATAGGATAAAACGTCAATTTCTATTCATATATTCAAATATTAAGATTTCAGAAGATAACAAGAGATAATATTTTTATGACCTTAGAGGATTTCAAAAATAAAACACATGAAGTATGAATCATGTAAGGAAAGGTTGCTGTATTGAGCCACATTAAAACTGTAAAGCTCTCTATGATTATAGACGGTATAACCAACATTGGAAAACAAGCCAAAGCTTTGGAAAAGATATTTAAAGGTGAAATACTTACTATACAAAACATATAAGACATCTCTGCACATAAAGAAAAGATAGTTCTATAAAAATATGTGAAGGCTAAGAAATGAAAACCCTGAAGGCTCTTAGCTACACGAAGATATGCTGAACTTGTCTAGTATCAGGCAAATTCAAATTAATACAACACTGTAATAAATAAGCTGGTAGAAAAAACTGAATATTCCAGAAATACCAAGTAAAATATTTTGATACCATATACACTATAGATATATGTTTAATATTTAGCAATATTGAAAGAGCTCACAGGCCACCAATTCCCAAGAGAAGATTAAGAGACAGGGAGTGAATTTCTCCATTTGTGCAGTTCCAGTGGTAGGTACATAGGTTTTCTTTGTGTTCAAAGATTTTATACTTTTTATAAAGTTAATTTTAAAGCTTAAACCACCAAGTTGAGGAAATACAGTCATCTCTTGGCTGAATAAAGATGTAACATCAGGGGGTGGGTATATATCAGGTCTCCTGACTGAATACCACAGACACATGAGGAATTTTTTATTTTTATTTAATTTAATTTATTTATTTTGGGCTGCTTCAGGTCTAGTTGTGACACACAAGGAATCTTATTTTTTTTTTTAATTTTTAATTCCTCTTTGGAGAAGCACCAAAATACTCTTGGAAATAACTCAAAATGACTCCAGGCTTACTAACTATGCTTTAAAGTGTTAGAAAAGGGTATATAATTAACATTTGCCAAGATAACTAATTGTTTGATGTTTGTTCAAATAGTTTTACCATCTGTCCACCTGTCTATTATTTATACCCTTGCTAACAGCATTCTCTCGTAGTATGAAAGTAGCTCTGTTTTTGAGACTAACATGTAATAGAAATGATTTGTATTTCTTTGTATTTCTTTGTATTTTCAAAAGATATTAAAATATTAAAAAAAGGTCTTTGACAGCCCAAAATCTTTGTCAGCCTTACAATAGCTTCTAATTCTTGAGAATGACTTTACCAGGAAAAAAAAATGGTACAAGATTTCTTACCACAATGAAATATCTGGAAATGTTATCTATATAATATGTGCAGTAATCCACATTCCTCTTCACTCCTTAGCCTAATGAACCTTTGTTGGCAAAGTGATGTCTCTGCCTTTTTAATATGCTGCTGACACTTTTCATAACTTTCCTTCCAAGGAGCAGCAATCTTTGAACTTCATGTCTGCAGTCACCATCTGCAGAGGTTCTTGAGCCCAAGAAAATAAAATCTGTCACTGCTTCCACTGTTTCCCCATTTGGGTTTGGTATACTCCTAGATTTTTCACATAGTCTCCATTAATAATTTATGAGAATCAGATGCACTGAGTTCTCACTTTAACAGGTGAAAATGAGCCCTGAATACTCACTGGAAGGACTGATGCTGAAGCTGAAATTTCCAAAGAGCTGACTTCTTGGAAAAGTTGCTGATGAACGATGACTGAGTATTTTGTGTAAATGTCAACGTTTTCCTTCATCCATGAACAGTGTGGTGATATCCATTGTCACTTGAAATCTAGAATATTCACCTTTTCTTACACTTTACAAATCGGTAGCTGTTTCTCGGACGCACCCTCCAAGAAGCTCCCCCCACCCCCACCTGCCCAGTGGTTTCTTCCTCCAGATTTTCATTCACATATAGTCCTTTTCATACACGGGTCGGTCAGTGAGACAAACAGCAGAGGTGATGGCAGGCCACATTCAGTATTAGGTTAGAAAGGATGTGATTTTCCTCTTGGATTCTTACTTGTTTTATCTCTTCCTCTGTCTTCTTGCTCTTGGGTAAACAACTGCTATGACGAGGCCCACGTGGAGAGAGAATGAAGCCTCTGGTCTACTTCCAGACCAGCAATCATGGTTTGCTAACTACCATGCAAGTGAGCTTGGTAGCAAATTCTCCAGCCCTGGGTGAGTCTTGAAGTAGTCTCAACCTCTGCCAACAGCTTAATTCAAACCTCTGAGAGACCCTGAGCCCAAACGACCACCCAGTTAATTTATGCCTGGATTTCTGACTCTTAGAAACTGAGCAGTTTTAACTTAAATTTTGAGAAAAAAACAATTGTGCAGCACTAGATAACTAATATATTGTTTAATGGAGACTATGCCAAAATTAGTTTATGTATGAAAGTGAAAGTGAAGCCGCTCAGTCAAATCCGGCTCTTTGCGACCCCATGGACTATAGCCTACCAGGCTTTTCTGTCCATGGGATTCTCCAGGAAATAGTACTGGAGTGGGTTGCCATTTCCTTCTCCAGGGGATCTTCCCGACCCAGGGATTGAACCTGGGTCTCCCACATTGCAGGCAGATGCTTTTCCCTCTGAGCCACCAGGGAAGCCCTAGTTTATGTATACAGCTACAGAAAATAAATTTACTTACCTCCTAGGAAGCTTGGACTTCATTGGTGACTCTTATGGTAAAGGATCTGCTTGCAATGCGAGAGACCTGGGTTTGAATCCTGGGTCAGGAATATTCCCTGGAGAAGGGAATTGGCAACTAACTCCAATATTAATACCTGGAGAATGCCTTGGACAGAGGAGCCTGGTGCGCTATAGTCCATAGAGTGGCAAAGAGTCAGACACGACTGAACAACTAACAGTTTTACTTTTTGCTGCTTCTAGAAATCTTAACGTTTCATTTAGGTCAACTGACTGATCTGTTAAATTAACTTCTCTTATTTTCCATTTCAAGTTTTCCTGTGACTACACAGGAAAATAAAGCAACACTTCTGAATTTGTTAGGTCATTAGTGGAAGAACATTGCAACCAGTTAAATATACAGGTTTGTGTCACTGTACAAGACGATTTATATCAAAAGCTAAATTTAACAATGATTAAGTTTTTGAATTCTACTAACATAATGAAATTATTTTTTTTTTAAATGTACCTTGTTAAAGACAAAACATCTAACATTATTGGGAATGTTTTCGTGATTCAGTTAAAAAGTTCAAAAGGTGATAAAATTATTTGGTTTAGAAGTGACAATATGCATATTTAATTTCATTTAAAGTTCTAAAAAATCAAAAAGTTATTTATTTTGGAGCAGAAATGTATTTAGGTATTGAATTTCATTCAGACATAACCTAATTATGTTCAGAGAAATTGTGATATTCTAATAATTAAAACTGTAGCTTTCCATACTTAAAAATATTATATATATGGGAGTATGTGTATGAGTATATATGTATACATATATACATATATACACACAAATTAGAATAACGACTACACAAAATTTCTGTGATGAAGCTAATATTAAATGCCAAAATTATTTCAGACCATACATACATATTTTCTCATTCTTTTGCTTGTCTTTATAATAAAACTGAGAAGGTCTTTAATATTTCAGAAGAGTATATTTGGCAAAGTTTTCAAAAGAATGATAAACAGTGATAATTCATTCCACAAGCTTTGTCTTGTAAAAAGAATTGTTGGATTCATAGCCTCTAATTGGAGGCAAAAAGTAACCTCATTGAACTGAATTATTTTTAAATTTGTATAAAAATGTAGAATGGAGACTATTCTCCGTTTAGCAAAATTTTCTCTAAGCTGAGTAAGTATCTTAGCATCTACAGAGTGAATATTTTCTGAATTAAAATATTGTGGTCTACAGAAAAAAAAATAATTGAAAATTTATCTATGTATATCTAGAAAATATATATATGTGTGTGTGTATGTATGTATTGTCCATAAAGTGCAATTTTGAAAAAAAAAATCAGGGAATTTTATAAAAACATTAAAATAATAAAATCTTATTGAAGTGCATAAATTAGAAAATTAGCATTGAGATAGATGTTTTGGAATGGCTAAGAAACTAAGATATAGCTAAGAGAGTGTTTTGCATATAGAAATAAGAGCTGATAGTGATCTGCTTACTTTTAAATGTTGAGAAAATCAATTTAAAGAATGTAAATATATAATAAAATATTAATATATGAAATTATTATAATTAGTAATATAATATGTAATTATATAGAATATATTATTGGGTTTCCCTAGTGGTGTTAGTGGTAAAGAACCCACTTGCCAATGCAAGAGATGCAGGTTCTATTCCTGTGTCGGGAAGATCCCCTGGAGTAGGAAATGGAAACCCATTCCAGTATTCTTGCCCAGAAAATTTCATGGACAGAGAAGTCTGGCAGGCTACAGCCCATGGGGCTGCAAAGAGTCAGATACTACTGAGCAACTGAGCACATAATACATTATTATATAGAAATACACACATAAAAATCTGTTTTTCTTCAAAGTATATACATATATGTTATTCTTGAAATGTTTATTTCTCAAATTAAAATTTTATTAGGATGATTTTATAGATCTACCAATATATGAAAATTATTATTTTGGTCAATAGATGTTAAAAAATATTTGATTGTAAATAAGTTTAGTGTTCCTTTATATTTCAAAACTGACTTGGTTCTTAGGGAAAATTTAAATTATTGTTCTAGCAATCTCAGGCTTATTCCATAGGTTATAATCTGTTGACCAAAGATAATTCCTGCACATTGAATGATAAGAATTGAATAGTTTGAAGCAAATGGCATCAAAATAAGAGGTCTACACTTTTATTTAAAAACATGGTCTATTTTCTTAAAGTGTGATTTAAATTACTATAAGGAAAATATTTTGTGCTGATTTAAAATTATATAAATATAGAAACTAGTCAAAACCTGGGTTGAAGTCAATTTAAGTATAAATACTGCCAATATAATTAAGTGAAATGTAGCTTTATTTCTTTTTCCATTGCATGGATAGAGGGAAATATTCATTTCATATTTCATTCACTCATGGACATTGTTGACTTTTCAAAGTGCTTCATTTCCAATTGCTAATACAGACCGTTTGGGGAAGTATTGTGGATTTGTAAAGGCAAAGTGATTTAAGCAATCAATAGGAAATCTAAAATCATAAAACAATTCAGTAGAAAAGTGAACAAAAGTGGAAGAAAGAATAAGGGGACTTTGAAATCTGGAATTTGACTGTAAGAAAATAAAGTGGCAGAGTCCTCTCTGAACTTATTGAGATAGATTTCATCGTATTCATGCTGGCTGACATTTCCGTCTCTTTCTAAACCAAACCTGGGGCAGACAAATGCAGCTTTGTGTATGGGATGGAGAAATAGAAAATCAAGTGAAAAATGGTGCAAAATTTGACAATAAGAGACTGCTGCACTGCAGAATTAAATCTGAGTTAATCTGAGGAGGCTTGGAGTCACATGATTTCTAGACTGTTCTCTTAGGGTGACTAACTACCTCCATTTGTTTGTAACATTCTAGGTTTTATTTATCTTTTAATTAATTAAAAGTTTTTGGCTGCATGGCATGTGGGATCTTAGTTCCCTAATCAGGGATGGAACTGTACCTCCTGCATTGGAAGCACGGTCTTAACCACAGGACAACCAGTAAAATCTGGGACATTCCAAGCTTTAGCACTGAGAGTCCTGCACCTCAGAAAAATCCTTCAGCCTTGGGCGAAGCTGAACTGTTGGTCACCCAAGCTGTATGGGTATTTTGCTAAGTAAAATAAACAGAAAAGTCTATAATAATTAGAATTTCAACCAATGGGCTAGGAATGGTGAGGCTATGTGAGGTCAGAGAATGAATAAAGAGGATGGGATTAAGGATGAAGTCATAAGGAAAATAATTTTGCTTTCTGCTTGTACCAGTTTATTCAATAAACCATTTCCACTTGTATATCTGTTTGCCAAAACTCACTTAGTTATCAACCATTCTGGGAAGAATACAAAGAAATTTTAAAACAAGGATAGATTCTTGTATCAGCATTAAACATATGCATATAAACAACTGTGACATCATTCTCTGTCCTTTTACTTATTTTTATTTTGGCCTGAATAACAGGAAGATGTGGTTTAAACACTGTAATATTTATTCTGCTTAATTTAATGCGAGAGAAGTAAAATCAGAATTCTGCTTTAAAGAAAAATAAACAACATATTATGGGAAAGAAACAATCTTTCAAAACACGCTATTCGATTAGAGATTTTACAATGAATATTCATGTGGAAATTAGTGCTTATGTGTGTCTATATCATCGTTTTGTGTTTTTACTTTCACTCAAAAACAAATACTAATTAAGAATTTTTTTTCTGTATAAATTGTGCTTCATATCCAAAACATGATTGATAAGAGAAAATTATGTTCTTCTCAAGAGCTCTGCACATAATGAAGTCAACATATAGGAAGCAGTAGTGCATCAGGTATTAATAAAAATATTCATGATGCAAAAATATATACAGCCCAACAGATTTTGAATATGAAAGAGATCATGTTCATGCTTTGCATCTCACATTATTTTAAAATGATGTCAACCATTTGAAATGAGTAGTAATTGACTTTCATTCCTTTCAAAAGTTTGTATAAGCAGATGAAAATAAAATAAAGGTACTCAGGCATAGTTGTCTAGATTTTCGTAAAAGTACTAAAACATGTGGAAAGAGTGTTACAATATAATCCTTTACTTTTCAAATTAAGACTGATTTTTATGACCAGGGCTGCCTTTCAGTCTCATTTCTTTATTCCTTATGGCTAATTAGCTGCATGCATTATCAGTAATTGCAATAATTTGTTAGCAGGGAATAGTATCTTTTACATCAATAGAGCAGCAGCAGCAGCAACAACAACAACAAATACCTCTAATAAATAACACATTTTTTCTATTTTTCTTTTTGATAATCTAGAAAACAGAACTTAAAGGAAATATCTCGCAGTGCCTTTCTGCTGTGCAATTTTGAGTCCTTTTTAATAGACTCCAAAATATCACTGAAGCAGCCTGTGCAGGAGATTGAAACCTATTAAGACAGGTAATGCTTCATTTTCCACAGGCCTCTTGTTGAGGAGAGGTCATATTAAAAAAAAAAAAAAAAAAAAGGAGAAGCTGCACTTTCCACAAAGTAGTTAACATTTGACATTAAGTGGAAAAATAGCCATTCTTTACCTATTCAGAGCACAGTAATCCTCACCAACAATAACAGAGCAAATGCAAAATATTATGAAGAAAACGTGTCTTAAGCTCTCCATCAATACTCTTTGAATGGTTCAAAATTGAGGGGACTGAGTGTACCAGGCCTCCGGAAACTCACCTTACGTTTCCCTCTGTCCCCTGGGGCCACAGGGTTTGTCTGGAAATGTCAATGAAGCCTGGATTCCTTGTGAGAATTTTCAGCACTTCTGCCTCCAGTCTCAGCTGGAAACCCTACTAGCAAGGTCTTTCATGTGGTATTTCAACATTTCTCACTACAGTCTCTGAAAGAAATGGAAACAAACCTTGTCTCTGTTTATTAAAGTCCTAGAAGGGAAGGTTGAATTTTGAGGTTGTTCTTCTAGGATGGTGAAAGGTCAGTCTGAGAGTGAAAAGAAATAATAAAAATTATCCTAACCCCACTTCACTTCTTCAAGCTAAACTGCTCATTCCTGGTGGAGATCCGTGATGTCGGCAACATGACATTTCTGAAAGTGATGAGCTCTTCGTGATTCTTTTCTTTGCATTTATGCCTGTATCTCCGTGCCGTGCAACAAGAAATTTCAGAGGACATAGGACTCTGTTAGCAGTAGTTCTTGTTTATAAGCAGATCACATTCATCTGCAAATTACTGTGTTCAAGTGTATTTTCTAAATCACATCATCATTTCAAGTATCTAAATGCAACTGTTATATCATTATGCACTGAGACATACTAAAAGCCAGCTCTCATTCTTATTTTCAAGTTAGAGCTTTAACTTATTAACTTGGCACATGCTTTCATCTGCATTATCTTGTATGCTCCACACATCATTCTAAGTAGTAGGTAGGGAGTGGCAATAAGGCTCCTTGAGAACATGTGACTTGCTTCAGCAAAACCAGCTTACTGAGAGTGGGAAACACCACTGGAAATGAAGTCATCTGCCTTTACGGACACAGCCAATTCTTCCAAAGAAATATTTTCTGAGAGTCTATTAGATTCAAAATATATTTTATATATTATGGGCTAATACATCGAATGTAATGGAGAAGGAAATTGCAACTTTACTCCAGTATTCTTGCCTGGGAAATCCCATGGACAGAGGAACCTGGCAGGCTACAGTTCATAGGGTTGCAAGAGTTGGACACGACTTGGCAACAAAACCACCACCATCACCACAAAGAATATGCATTTGTATATAATTAAAAGTCTGGATACCTCCCCTCAAGATTGCTGTAGACTTGAAGTAAAAGGACATTGTGCATGATTATGATAAAAAGTAACTCAAGTCAATGTTAAGTTAATGAGCAAATAATAGTCATGATTATTCTAAAAAGGAAGACATCTCATGCCTAAGATGCTGGGAGAAGACAACACAGAGGAAATGATTTTGATGCACTTTTCCACCTCCCTGTTGCAATGTAACCCCTCCTACAGCTGCCTACAGGACATAGGAGAATGCTGAGAAAGTAATAATATAGACATTTTGACTTCTTATTACAAGCCAAGGATTTAGTCATGCATTCTATTCTGAGAATTCTAACAATAATTCTGTAAGACAAGAGCAATATTATCTTTATTTTATAGAAACAGAGATGTTTTTGCTTTAAGAGAGCAGCAATATACCTAATTTGCAGCTGAAAAACACAGCTTTGGAACTGGGATTGAGCCATGACTGACTCCCTAGCCTGAACTTTTAGCGATAGCACGTACCATTAGGTATGAAGGAAACCAAGTAGAATGTAAATGCGTCTATAGTCTGTGGTGCTCAGTTGAAAATGGATCATCACAGTGGCAGTGAGCATGCCTAAGTCGCAAAACTACTAGGATGTAACAGAGTAATGGGGAAAAGTAGTCTTTTGATTATAAAGTCAAGACCTTAATGCTTGGGAGACAATTTAGTCCAGATGGATTTAATCTGCTCTAATAACTGTTAACTAGTGAACCTACTTTTACATTTGATGTACAAATCTTACCGTTATTAACAACTGTAGAATAGATCCAAGTGATTACTCTCAATCATTTGTCATTTTTATAGGGTTTGCATGCCTGTCAGAGGAAAAAAAGAGCTATGTTTCCCTAAATTTCTCTTCAAAATTCTGCAACTGATTCCAGAGAAAAATTACCGTTAAAGATGTAAGAGAAACTGGGGACCTGGGAGATCTCTTGTCTGGCCCTGCTTATTTCTTCTATTACGTTGGCTAAATTTC